>CM057457.1:0-4800000 GCA_016271365.2 Neoceratodus forsteri
CAGAATCCGAGCCAAAGTTACCATTTTGAACTTTGGCTTTTTCAGGTGCTTGTTTAAAGCTCTGAGATCCAAAATTGGCCACCACTCCCCATTTTTCTTTGTTGTTAGGAAGTATCTGGAGTAAAAACCTCTTCCTCTCAGGGTTGTAGGAACTGGTTCCACTGCTCTGAGCTGTAGCAGCTTCTGAACCTCTGCCTCTAGCAATGAAGTCTGTGCTAGGGGAGGAGAGATGGAAACCCTGGAATTTTTTTGAGGAAGAAATCTGAAGTCCAGAGACAAACTTTTGCCCACTACCTCCAGCACCCATTTGTCTGTGGTGATGGTTGACCAAAGGTGGAAGAAATAGGACAGTCTGCCTCCGACAGGTAGGGAGGAGGCGGCCTGCATCTCAGGGGTTCGGTTTAAGCTGAGGTTGAGGTTGTACCTGAGACCCTCGCCTAGAGTCCCTTCTACCCCTACCCCTAGAGTAGCCCTGTTGGGGGTACTGCTGGTATTGGGGTGTGGCTACTGGCTGGAAAAAAAGGTCTTGTCATGAAAGAATGACCCCTGGCCCCCCTTCCATAGGGCCTGGTGGATGAAGAAGCTCTGTCTCTGGCAGAGTTACTTCTATAAGTAGCCTTATATTCATCCACCTTTTTCATATAGGTCACTGTGGATTCCCCAAAGAGCGAATTTCCTTCTAATGGAAAATCCAGGGCCTTCATTGGTATCCTGAGTGAGGTTTGTAGCCCTAGCCAAGCAAACCTCCTCTGAGCCTACTGTGTTAGCCATCCATCTGGCTGCAGTGTCATTCAAATCAGCAGTCATTTGGAACTGGTACTTAGCTCTCTAGCCCAAACCTGGCAGTTTCAGCCAGGTAATCTGACAAGGGTGAGGTGGCTTTCATGGACATTGCCAGTACCGACTGCCACAGGGATTTCTGATACTGGGCAGCATAGGCTTGGAAAGTAGCCTGTCTCATGGCCAGTGAGGCTGACAAATAGCCTTTTTTGGCCATACTGTCCAATTTTCTGGAGTCCTTGTCCGGTGGGTGTGAGGACAGAGGGACTTTAGCTTTATCACAGGCTGCCTGTTGTATTACCCCTTGATGGTCAGGATGGGAGAAGAGGCAGTCAACTCCCTCCCTATCCAACTGGTACTTTTTTGTCTATTCTCCTGTTGCTTGGGGGAACAGAATTAGGGGTCTGCAGGAGTTTCATAGCATCCTTCTTAAAAAATTCATATACTGGGAGGAGGAGGGCCTTTGTAGGTGTTAAACCCATCATATTAAGGTACTCAATTTCCTCCTCATCCTCCACTTGCTCTGTTGTGGCGATATCTAAGGCATCTGACATTTTCCTTACAAAGGAAAAATGGGAGGAAAAATCCTCAGATACCCTGGGAGGCGAGCCAAAATCCTGCTCAGAGGACAACTCTGGAGGGATAGGTTCGTCCTCCTCATAAGGCTCATCATCCTCTTCAAAATATAGTTGCTCCAGTGCAGAGGGCAACACAGTACTAGCAACCTGGGGACCCTGTGAGGGAGCAGGAGGCTGAGGGATGATGCTCTGCAGAGCCTGAATAATTTTGAACGCCTGAGCTATCTCCTGAGCTGAAGGAATTACAGACACCTGCGCAGAAGTCCCTGGGTTAACAGGAGAGGGTTCTGCATGTTTAAGTGTCTTTGTTTTCTTTGAGGGAACCGGACAGTCAGCCGGTTCTTTTCTCTTTGCCCTTTTAGCCCGTTTCAGGGGCGAGGGTAGTAACACTGAGGTTCAGCCACAACAGACTGAGGTGTCAGTTGGTCAGAGACTGAGGGACCCCTAGAAACTCTTTTATTGAGCTGCTCCAAGGCGCTTTTCCACAGTTTTATCTGGAAAAGTTTTACATATCTCACATTCCTGGTCCAGATGTTTGAAACCCAGACAAGCTACACATAAGGTGTGCTTGTCTGCCTTGGCAAACACATCTCCACACTTTAAACAGTTTTTAAACCCAGGCTCCCCAGTTCTCGTTAGGTTTCTCTGCCATGGTGAAAAGCAAAGAGGAAAAACACCAACCGTTAAATAATAGAAACTGTTGCGGTTATTTAAAAAGCTTTTAAAATTTTTTTTTTTTTTTTGGTCGGTTCCGTTACCAATAGGGAACCGAAGGAACCGAGCAGGAAGATGAAATATGAACCGGTTCAGTGGTTCTGTAACCAATAAAAACGGTTACAAATAAAGTTTGTAAGGATCAAAAATTTAGTCGGAAAACCTAAATTAAACTAAACTAACTCGGATCCCTCACGGTTATACCGAACTGCGAGGAACCGAGAAAAAAACAACTATTTTAATAATAAACTAGATCTAAACTGACAATCAGTAGAGGCAGTAAAAGAAATTAAATATACTTATGGTTTTGATGATTTTTTTATCTTCTTCACGCGAAAGAGGGCGACAGAGACTCCGAGCGAACAGACTTTCAGGCAGAGAGAAAAATCTGAAGGGTTTAGAACACTACAGTTGGTAGCGGCAGTATTTGAAAGTTCCTCACGTGCAAAGAATTCCATCATTTGCATGTGTTCCATCTTTCCGGGCAGTCGAACCCACCAGGCTGACTGCACAAAGTTATGAATATCCTGAGCATTACTGGGGTTAGAAAGGGAAAAGAGGTTAATTTATATAAAAATTCAGGAAGACCAAGAGAGAAGTGGATAGGGAAAATTATCTAAGATTAGCTAGTGAGGCAAGTAAGGAAGTTTGACGAGCTAAGGCACAGAAGGAGTTGCAGATAGCTGAAGGAATTAAGAAGAGGAGAAGGCCTTCTTTTACTACAAAAGTGAGAAATGGGACAAGAAGGACAAGATTGTTAGGCTTAAGAAAAGGGAGGAGTGGGTGGTGGACAACGGAAAAAAGCAGAGATACTAAATGAATACTTCTATCTTCACCAGGCAGAAAGACAGACCAGTGCCTTCAGGAGGTAGAAGCGGAGTGGGGGGACACAGATGTAGTGACAGAGGAGGACAGAGTGAGGGAAGGACTGCTGGCATTGAAGGTGGACAACTCACCTGGGCTGGACAGAGTACATCCAAAGGTACTAAGAGAACTGGCTGAGGAGCTGGCAGGGCCACTGGCAGGCCTATTTAATAATTCACTGGAGTCGGGCGTAGTACAGCAGGACTGGAGAACAGCACATGTGGTGCCCCTCCACAAGAGCAGTCCCAAGGATGACCCAGAGAATTACAGAACAGTCAGTCTGACCTCAATTGTGTGCAAGCTCGTGGAAACCATACTTAAGGAAAGGTTGGTAGACTATCTAAAGGAGCATGGTCTCAAGGATGCGAGGCAGCATGGGTTCATTGGGGAAGATCATGTCAAAGAAATCTAATTGACTTCTTTGACTGGGTACCTAAGACAGAAGACAGGGGCCAAGCGGTAGACATCCTCTGTCTAGATTTCAGCAAGGTCTTTGACTCTTACCCCCACAAAAGGTTGCTCTGGAAGTTGTCAGATCTCGAGGTTGGGGATAAGATGGCCAAATGGGTGGAAAATTGGTTGAGGGACAGAACCCAGAGGATGGTTGTGGGGGGAAGAGTTATCTGGAACCAGAGAGGTCACCAATGGGGTCCCGCAGGGCTCTGTGCTGGGGTCGGTGTTGTTCAATGTCTTCATCATTAACACTGTGGATGGTATTAAGGGCAAAATGTGCCTATTCGCGGACGACACCCAAGCTCTGTGGGAGAGTGGACACAGCTGAAGGGATACAGGACCTACATGATGATCTAGAAAAGCTGGGGAGGTGGTTCGGGATCTGGCAGCTTTTCTTCAATGCCAAGCAATGCAAAGTTATGCACATTGAAGCCAAGAATCCCAGGACAGAGTACTACCTGGGTGGAGTCCAGGTATCTGCATCAGAGGAGAAGAACTTGGGAGTGATGATCTCTAGCGACCTGAAGTACTCCATGCAGTGCATGAAAGCAGCAACGGGGCAAACAAGATGCTGGGATGCACAGCTAGGCGGATCAGTAGTAGGAGACAGGAGGTTATACTGCCTTTGTACAGGTCACTGGTGAGACCACATCTACAGTATGGAGTTCAGGACTGGGGCCCACACCTCAAAAAGGACATTAACCTGCTGGAGAAGGTCCAAAGGAGGGCTACAAAGACGATAGCAGGTCAGCAGGGTAAGGCATATGAGGAAAGGTTGAGGGCACTGAACTTGTACTCTCTGGAGGACAGGAGAGAGAGAGAGAGAGAACATGACTGGGACCTTCAAGTACTTGAAAGGGATAAATAAGGTGGATAAGGAGGTCTCTTTAAGCTGCGTGGGGGGGGGTTTAGGAAGGAGGTCAGGAAGCACTTCTTCATGGAGAGGGTGGTGGGCGCTTGGAATGCACTGCTGGAAGAGGTGCTCTCACTGAAGATGGTGGGCAGCTTCAAGAGAGGTTGGAATAGTCATGGGGGAAGGTAAGGAGCATGGGTAGGGAGGACAGGGGGAGTGGGGGGGCAGGGACAGTAGCTCAAGCTGTGGACCCTGCAATACGAGCAAACTAGATAAGCCAAATGGCCTTGTTCTGCTGACGACTTTGTATGTTCATAAGATAAATGAGGTAGACTCACTATGTCATTCTGAGCCAAGAACCAAAAAGAAAGGGTCTGCCATACCAGGCCAGTGGCCAGGAAGGTTAAGGCTCTATGAAGATCCTCTGGAAGATCTGCTGTTACTGATAAGTAATGTACCTGTTTTCTTTGAGGGTTACTCCATACAGCCATAATACACTGTATGATTAGCAAGCATTACCAGTCCCAACAGGGTGGCTGGTAAAACAGCAGACCAACCTCTCAGGAGTGCCGGTCTTTTAAGAGAGCAAGAGCAAAACCCTTCTTCACATGGGAGATCATATCCAGACTGACATGATTAGCAAAATGATGGATTGTGTGCTATGTAGCAGGCCTGCAAATATCAGTGGCTGCAAATGACCAACAACAGACAAGGCGGCCATGCCCCATGTGGCATGACCTGTAATTGTACCAGGCAGATCCGGTCTGCCTGCAGCAGAATATGATGCAGGAGGAGATCCATTAAGAAAGACATTGTTTGAAAACTGGCCTACCCCTACTGCCAGGGCCAAAGGAAACAAACAGTTGAGAACTGGGTACAGTGCTTGGTATGTTCAGGTAGTAAAAGGGTCCTATGGATATCCATGGAGTGCAAGAGCACCTCATTAGGGCTATGAGAGGAAGGGAACACCATAGGAAAATCAATGGACTTGATTCAGCATTAAATTCAGACACCACCTTAGGCAAGAATTTGCGGTAAGTATACAATGCCATACTATCCATCCCTGTGACACACCAGAAAAGGTGAGTCATGAACCAAGGTCTGCAGTTTGGATACCTACCTGGCTGAAATAATAGCCACAAGGAACAGAGCCTTTCAAGACAGATCCTATAAGTTACAGGAGGATGCGGGCTTGAAAGGGGCTGAAGTCAGGGCTTCAAGCACAAGGTTCGCGTCTTAAATTGGAACAGATTTGCAGACTGAAGGGGCCAAATGCAAGAGGTCCTTCAGGAACCTGCATGACTACATCCAGCAGGGGCGATGTCTTGTTCCGACAGAGGCATGGCATGCTGAGACAGCAGACAGTAGAAACCTTCACTGATGAACAGTGTACCCTGAGTGAGACAGTCAGGAGGTGGTCCACCCTCTCACTGGGCATGTGAAGGGATCCAGGGATGTCGTCCGGCACCATATAGCAAAACACTTCCATTTCAAGAGTAGGTGTCCTGGTGGAACTTTCAAGCAGCACAGCCAAGACCTTGGTAGAGACCCTAAATCGAGAAACCTCTATGTAATCTGAAGCCAGGCAAAGAGTCACAGGGACTAAAATACTACATGCAGCAGTGTGCTGTCATTCTGGGACAAAAGGCCCTGCTGGAGAGGACCTAAGTGGGTGCAGACCCCAGGTTGGAGACATCTACAGTGAGGACCACCTGTGGCTAAGGTTGCAGAAAAGGCAAAACTACAAGGAGGTGATCCCTATCCAGCCACCCAAGCAGAGTATCATGCAGAGGTCAGCAAACCAAAATCAGGCGGCCTAACAGATGTGAGACCAAAGACCTCTAAGCTTGAAGTATCCATTGAAGGACCCTCATATGTAGAAAAGCCAGCGGGACCTTGAATATGGAGGTATCCCTGAGCCAGGGCATGCAGAGTATGACGTGGGCCAAAACCTGGTTGTTGCATGCCACCAAGACCGCTTGGGCCACTAAGACTGAAGCCCTGTTCTCAGGGAGGAAGGTCTGAATCCAAGACGGCCCCTTGTACTGGAACTTCTGAAAAGGAGTCAGAACAGACTTTGCCACACTGAGCTACACCCAATGCTGTACTGCAGGCACCTTAGTCAGTGCAAAGCCTACTACACCTTGGCTGCTGAAACCCCGTTCTGGAACAAGTCTTTCAGATATGGGAATACATAAAGCTTCGCTTGGTGCAGTGCCATGGCTACCACAGCAAACCATTTGGTAAAGACATGTAGTGCCAATGACAACCCAAAGGGCAAGACCCATAATTGGTGCCCCTTCAGGCAAAATCAGAAGAACTGCCTGTGGTACTGATTTTTTTTTCTGCAGATAAGTATCCTGCGTATCCAAAGTGTATAAGCAATCTCCTTTTCACAGGAGAGGAAGCACAGAGACAGAATGCAGAACCTGTTACATGCCATGTGCTTCTTAAGCCCCGAGGTCCAAGACAGGCTGGAATAAACAGGTTACTCACCTGTAACAGTAGTCATAGGAGTGGTATATGTTGTTCATCCACACTTCTTGGCATGTCCCTTTCCCCTTTAATTCTTGCCAGAAGGTCTTAAAGCTGGCTCCTCCCACCCACCTGGGTGGTATAACCCTCGCTCGCCCCATGATGCCAGATCTTAGCCCGCTGGAAGCCAGGCTGTGTGTTGCAGCCGTGAGGTCGGATGGTCAGTGTGGACGAACAAACATATACCACCCCTAGAACTACTGTTACAGGTGAGTAACCTGTTTTTCTAGGGACGTGGATATGTTGTTCATCCACACTTCTTGGCAGACTCCTAGCAGTTCTCCAGGAGGAGGGAGGCAAGGTGCACACACCCTATTTCGGGAGCAGCAACTGGAGAACTGAGGCCCCAAAACCAACATCCTGGCATGACTCAAGGTCGATGTGGTACTGGGTGATGAAGGTGTTTGCTGTCTTCCAGGAAGCAGCCCCGACAGATTTCTCGGTTAGAGATGTCCCTGGAAGCAGCCACCAAGCAGCGGCATGGCGGGTGGAATGAGCCTGTAGCCCTACGTGAGGCTCCCTATCCACCAACCTATAGCAGAGATCAATGCAGGAAGTGATCCACCTGCCAATCATCTGCTTTGCTGCAGGTCTGCCAGGTGTGGCTTCAGCATAGGTGACAACAGCTGGCAAACCTCTCCCCAAATTTCCGCCGTTCTCTCCTAGTAATAGGAGAGAGCTCATCTCAGGTCCAGAGTATGGAGGCTGTACTTGGCATCCGAGGTTTAGTTCAGGTAGAACACAGGCAGAGTCATCACCTGGTTGAGATGGAACTTTGACACCACCACCTTTGGGAGCAATTTTAGGTAGGGGCGCTGGACAAACTTGTCCCTGTGAAAGACTAGGTAAGGAAACTCCACTGAAAGTGCCTGGAGCTCCCCAGTCCTTCTGGCTGACGTGATAGCCACCAGGAAGGCGGTCTTCCACGACAAGTGTGTCATCTCACACTTGTGCATTGGTTCAAATGACTTGCCCATGAGTTTTGCCAAAACCAGCAGTAAATCCCATGGTGGTGGAGGTTCACACATTGAGGGATATGTGATCTAGGCCCTTGAAAAGCACCAGACCCCTTTCCTGTACCACTGTTCTGCTGACTGGCCTGCCTTCAGGCAGAGATGGCTGCCAGGTGCACCTTAAGCGTCATAGACCGAAGACCCCCTTTGGACAGAGACCAAAGGTAGTCTAAGATGCTAGCCACTGGACAGGACAGAGGGTCCAGGCCCTTGCCCTGACACCAAATGGAAAACCTTTTCCATTTGAAAGCATAACATCTTCTGGTCGACTCTTTTCTGGATGCTTCCACTACTGTGAGTACATCCTCAGAGAGACCAAAGCCTGGAACAATAGCCGCTCAGGTACCAGGCTGTCAGGTGCAGGGACTGAAGGTCCAGATAGAATACATTCCCCTGACTGACTGAGATCAGGTCCAGGTATGCTGGAAGATGCCTCGGGAGCCTGTTGCTGAGGCTGAGGAGATCTGGATACCAGAATTGGCGTGGCCAGTCTGAGGCTACCATGATCACCTGTGCCTTGTCCCTCCTCACCTTGAGAAGCACCCTGTGGATCAAGGGAAATTGGTAGGAAGGCGTAGAAGAGGCCTGTGGTCCACAGCCTTGAGAAGGCATCCCTCTGCAACGAGCTCTGCTGAGGGGGGGGTGGGCATGAAACAGCCTCAGCTTCATGTTTTCCCTGGAGGCAAACAGGTCTACCATTGGTTTGCCCCAGTGGGAGAACAGGCTATGAGCTAACTCTGGGTGGAGAGACCACTCGTGGGATGTCTCACCTATACGGCTGGGGCATCCGCCAGTTGATTTGAGGCTTCTGCCACATGGATGGCTAGAAGATCCGCCTCCAGTTGGCTCACAAGTTTCCAGATGCAGAGTGCTTCCCTGCACAGCAGTTGGGACTGCATGCCGCACAATTTGTTGAGGTAGTACATGGTCGTGGTGTTGTCCATCTGAATTTGAACCACTTGACCCTGAAGTTGCTGAGTGAATGCTGACAGTGCCAGTCTGACCGCTCTGAGCTCCAGCAGGTTGCTATGGTATCGGGATTCCTCGGGGGTCCAGAACCCGTGGGCCCTGTTGTCCCCCATGTGGGCTCTCCAGCCCATGAGAGAGGCATCGGTCATCAGGACGACCGTCGGGTTGGCACGGACAAGCGGGATCCCTTCCTGCAGATGATCTAGGATGGTCCACCACTGGAGAGCGTTCCATATCTTCTGGGTCACAGTGATCAGTTGGTCGAAATTACCTTGGCATTGAGTCCACTGGGTGGCCAGCTCTCACTGAAGGGGGTGCATATGCCACCGGGCCCATTGGACGACAGTGGTGCAGGCTGCCATGTACCCCAGAAGGTGCAGAAAGTCCTGGGCAGGGCGTGAGTGCCCAACCAGAAATGATTGAGCAAAGGAGGAAAGAATCTCCACCCTGTCGGCCGGGAGCCGGGCTCTGGCTCGGCAGGAGTCAAGCTCTGCCCCGATGAAGCATATCACCTACTCGAGCTCTGACTTGGCTTCATTGATCAGGAGGCCAAGCTGAGAGCAGGTTTGGAGGGCCAGGTCCCTGGACCTCTCCACCTCTTGCTGGGTGGAACCTGCTAAGAGCCAATCGTCGAGGTAGGGGTATATTCTGATCACTCGACGCCTGAGGTGGACTTCCACCACTGGAATACATTTGGTGAAGACCCGTACAATGACAGGCCAAATGAACATGCTCAGAATCAGAGCAGAGTTCCTTCTGCTCTGAAGAGAAGGAACTGTGACGACATGGATGGATTGGGACGGAAGAACACATCCTGAGATCCAGTGAGCAGAAATGAAAATTACGCACCTACTGTAATTATGATCTTTCTGTGTGTCTTCACCAATCATCACTGTTGGGTACATGGCCGGAGGTCATGACCCCGTGGGAGCTTTTTTTTTTTTTTTGGTAGGCAGAGCCAGACGACCATCGGTGCCGCCCTCGAGGCCGGCTACATTGCATGGCGATGTGGCTGGGCATTAGGGCGCTGTTGACTCCACCTGCCTGCCAGTTCTGAGTCGCCAGAGAGGTAAGAGGAAGGGAGTGGAGGGTGGGAAAAGAAAGTCCAAGGTATAGAAAAAAGGAAACGATATATGAACTAAAAGGAGAAATAATGACTGAGAGGACAGAAGAGGGAGAAGATGGAAACTAAGGGGATTGGGAGGGGCCCCAACCTCTGGAAATAGAAGAGGGAGGTAGGGTGGGATAGAGAATTTAGGAGGAGAGGGGGGAAGTTAAACACATCCCAGACCCTGGTCTGTCTCCAGATTACATAGGAACTGCAAGGAGTAGCCAAAGGCTTCTTGCTAGAATTCAAGGCACAGAATGGCTAGCAAAAAACTCCGGTTGAGCAGAGTCGGCTATTCTGGAAGAAGGACAGGGTACAGAGAGTGAACACCCTCTCAAGGAAAGATTATTGGTGAAAAAAGGAAAAATGATTTTTTTTTTTGTAATAAAAGATAATCCAAGGACAAGGAGAAATAAGTTGGACGGGTACAAGGAGGAGGAGAGAATGGAGGGCAACTGCCAACTCCCACCCCACAGGGGCGGAGTTAACGCACTGGAGAAAGAGTGCCCCCCATGCTGACCACTCTCCCCAGAACATTATCCCCCTATGTGCCCTGTTTTACCCCACTCCTGACAAGAAAGGAGGGGGGGAAGGGATGGGCACAGAGAGGGAGAGGGACCCAGAGACTGAGGCCCCAGAGGGTGGAGGGTGGGATTGTGATGAATGGTGAAGATACACAGAAAGATCATAATTACGGTAGGTATGTAATTTTCATATCTTATCTGTGTCAATCTTCACCATTCATCACTGTTGGGTGAGTGCAGAGCCCCCCCGAAGGGGGTTTTCTTTTACACCGTAAGGGACAAAGTCCCTTAGCTCTCAGTGAGTGATACACTAAGAGGGAGAAACTTCAGGGCCTGGAGAGGCCTGAGAGTGGGGAGAGTGAGACGGGGACACCCCCGGAGGGGGAAGGAAGTTGCCCTGACAAACGTCATCTCGCTCTACGGGAGAAAAGGTAGGCTCTCTGGTGAGCGGAGTTAATCACCCTGTGCTGGGCCAAGGGTGACAACCAGGAAAGATGCAGCCATGCCGTCTGCCTAGTGCCGACTGCTGTCCCTACAACCCTGGTAGCTACCTCACTGGCATCATACGATGCCCTTGCTTGGTGCCTTGCTAGCTCCAGGCCACGCGCAGAGAGTGCAATGGCATGTATGGTTTGCTCCGTATCAGGCAACGAGGCTAGGAGTTGACCAAGCCTGGACCACAAGAACCTGTCATAGGCTGCATAGTGGGCCTCATGTGCAGAAATGGAAAGCAACAACCGTCCGGAGTAGAAAGTCCTCCTACCCCAGAAGTCAAAATCCGAGGAATCTTGATCTGGGGGCTGGTCATGGTGAAGGGCCCGAAGCCCATCAGGAGTATCCAACTGCGGATGAGGCATGGAACCTGAGATCACTAAGGGCAGGAACTCCAGAAAAGGGCCTCTGCTGGGAGCACAACGATGCCTACCGAAAGGAAGCAGGCCAGGGGGGCACCACAAGGGTGGCCTCGCCAAAATCGCCTAGAAAGGCGTGCGCCGAGTGCTCTGGATTGCTAACAGTGGCAGGGGTAAGGTGCAAGTCCTCCAACATCCTCGCAAGAGCGCTGATACTCAGCAAGATCAGTGGCTGGAGAGATGTGGACAGAAGGTTCCTTCCCCAGAAGAGGGTGATGAAGAGCTGGAGGGCACCGGCTTCTCAGAGGGCGGCTACCGGGGAGGTTGAAAAACCTGACTGTCCATTGCCCTAACGTAAGCTGGGAACCGAGCAGCCACAGCCCTGAACTGCTCCCAGGAGAGTGGCCCGCTAGGACCAAGGATGCCTGGGAGCGCAGGAGAATGTGGCAGAGGAATGGGGACAGAGCAGAGAAGAGATGTCGGCTGACCTCCGCTTGGGCTAAGGAGCGGACCGGGAGTACCCGCGCAGGAAGGTGCCCCGGAAGACCCCACAGCAGACAGCTGAACAACCATTTCGATACTGCCCTTGGCTGCGCCCGGAAGAATCCCCCCCCGTGAGACAACTGGGGCCGTATAGGTCCAGAAGGACGGTCCCCTCACTCAAAAGAATGAGGTTCTCTCAAAGAAACCGAGGAGGAAGAGCGGAGATCCACAATACAACTTCTTCCAGAGCCCAGGTGGGCCCCTGAAAACGCCGCCAGCAAAACCCCACGCCCGACCTGGAGTTAGAAAGAGCCTCCTTGAGACGGCCAGCCTAGTAGCTGACAGCCCTGGGCAGCACCCGAAGGAGCTATCCAGGGCACAGTACCTTCCCCTTCTGTAGGTACCCTGATCGGCCCCAAAGATGGGTGATCCAGGCACACCACAGGCGGGGGTACCACTGCTGAGGGGTCAGTGAACCCACCAAGACCGGGCTACAGAGCAATGGTGGCCTGCACCACTGCCCGCTGGTCAGCACCCCGACCCCAGTCTCGGTAGCCACCAACCCCACCTCAGAAGGGGGCTGACTCCGGCTTGTCGAGGATACTACAGGGCTGCCCACTCCAACAGTCAACCCCAAAGAGTCAGACTGTCTGTCTGACTCAGAGCCCGACTCCGCCTCCGAAGAGGTAGAGGCCGAGGCCCTGTGCCAGACTGTAAGAGGGCGTCCACAGCCATCTTTGCCAAAGGGGGTGCCAGAAACCAAAACCATGCCCGAGCCAATGCCAGTGCCCCCTACAGCACCGCAAGCAGAATCCACAGGGGGCACGGCTCTAGCCCAAACAGGAGCTCCAGACTCAGGACTAGCCATGGCGCCAAGGGCGGAGACTGTGCCTACAAAGGCCCCAACAGCACCATTGGTGCCGAGGATGGCACCACCAGGCTCCACAGCGCCGCGAGCGGCACCCAGGGCAGAGGCAGTGCCAACAACGGTGCTGACAGCAGAATCCAATGGCCCCATGGTGCAGAGTCCTGAGGACACGGCACCGTGCTCAACCTCAGCGCCACGGATAGCGCCAAGGTGAGATGCAGACAAAAACAGCGCTGTAGAAACTCCCACGACACCGCTAGCAGTATCGGCACCGCGAACAGCTCTGACAGTAGCCATGGTGCCACGCAACAAACCGGCGCTGACTACGGCTCCGTCAAGGCCCACGGCGCCACGAACTGCGCTGACCGACGGCGTCGAGGACTGCGCCGACCCGGGCCTTGCAAACCGCGGATCCAACACTGGGGGAGCCTTCACCCCCAAAAGAGCGACTGCCGTGGTGGTGCCTCCCGCCCACCCCACGAAGGAGCGGGACGGGCCTCCTGCACTGTGGAAGGATCTCAGCAACGGCCAGGCTACTAGTAGCCGAGGCTCCTCCTCCTCGGTCCACGAGAACCGGGAGGGGACCCGGAGGAAAGGCAGAGAGTACGCGGGTTGACCCGACGAGTGTGTACCGACCTCGAAGTCGGTGGAGCCGCTTACTTTCCACGCGTTGCTCGGCGACCTGGCGGTCCACAGAGAAACAGGCGCCGCATTTAATCCGTGTCGTGAAGCGGCCAAGACACGAAGCAACGGTCATGCTGGTCGGTGTCGGAATATTTTCAGCCGCATGGGCACCGTCGCATGGGGGGCCGACCCGTCCTGGAAGTTTTTTGGCCCTCCGACCGAGACATGACCTATGGAGAAAAAACCACCAAAAACAGACTCAACGTTGCCAAGAAATAAAATATATGGAAAGATCTTACCAGCGACGTCAAGTAAGCAACTAGAACCAGCAGGATACGGCACCAATGGGCTGTGGCATGGGAAACAGCAGTGAAAAACGAACTGCGTAGGCGGTAGACCTCAATCAGAGCTTGCTTCCCACGAGGTGACATCTACGGCAGGAGATGAAGAACTGGCAGGCAGGCGGAGTCCACAACGCCTAATGGCCAACCCGCAAGCACCATGCACTGCGTTGGCCTCAAGGGCAGCACTGATGGTGCGTCGGCTACGCCTACCAAAAAAAAAAGAGCTCCCCCGGGGTCAAGACCTCCGGCCATGTACCCAACAGTGAAGAATGGTGAAGACTGACACAGATAAGAGCCACGTGTTCTGCTCCAGGGATGGTATGATCTGGGACAGAGTTACCATCCTGAAGGTGCATGGCCTAAGAAACTGGTTCAAGTCGTGCAGATCTAGAATGGGGTGCCAGCGCTTCGAAGTGCTCCATGATGACGGCCAAGCTTGCGTGACGGAGGCCTAGTGAGGAGGCGGCATAAACCTTCCTGGCAGAGTGATCCAATTTTTTGGACTCCTTGTCTGGAGGTCTGTCGGTATTGGCTGAACTGCATGTCCGTCTGAACACGGAAGTGGTCACCAACCCCTCCACCGAGGGGTGTTCTGTGAATCCTGAGCGGGACCCAACAGACAGAACGGTGCTGGGCAGGAGGCAGGGTGTTGCCACAGCTCCAAAGCCAGACCAACTATGGCCTTGGCCACTGGGAAGGCTTCCGTAGGGGTATCCCCTCATTAAGAATGTCTGTAAGAGGGTACTCCACTGATTTCTGAACAGGCTCAAGGGGCATCCCCCTGGATTCGGAGATGAGGCGGAGAATCCCCAAGAAGGATGAAGGACGTTCCTCTTTTGACAGACTGCCCACCGACTCATCGTCAAGTGGATGAGCGTGTAGGCTGGAGTCGTCAGAATCCGAAGTATCCAAATAAATTGGCCAGCCACCAAGGTCCCCTTCCACGCGCCTGGGGTGGTCAGGCATGAGGGTGACTGAAATCCTGCGGGGAAGATCCAGAACAGTCTGAGCTTCCTTCAAAGGAACCCCTCCTTTGGGCTGTTTAGGCAGTGGCTCCACCACTATCAGTGCAGAGGTCGATTTTGGCTGAATTAGGGCGGATTTTACCGGCTCCGCGGGCATAGTAACCGAGATGATCATAGAAACATAGAAGTTGACGGCAGATAAGGACCGCAAGGCCCATCCAGTCTGCCCATTTCTTTTTCTACCTTATAAATGTGCCATCGGCCTTTGCTCTGTCAGTGACCTATCTATTCATAGTCATTTGTATTGCTCCCTTATGCCTATCCCATGCCTGTTTGAAGCCCTGCACTGTATTCATAGTCACCACTCTTGTGGTAGCTATTCCATGCATCTACCACCTTTTTCTGAAAAAGAATTTCCACATTCCCCTTAATCGGCCTCCTCTAATCTCATGCTGTGTCCTCTTGTCCTGCTATTTTCTTATATTTAAACATGTTAGACTCTTTCACCTTGTTTATGCCCTTAAGGTGTTTAAATGTCTCGATCATATCACCTCTCTCCTCTTTGCTCAAGGGTATACATATTGAGCTCCGTTAATCTGTCCTCATAGTCTTCTGATGCAGTCCCTGCACCATTTTGTTGCCCTCTCTGGACTGCCTCAATTTGTTAATGTCCTTGTGAAGGTGTGGCCTCCAATACTGCCTGCAGTACTCCAGATGGGGCCTAACCAATGTCTTGTACAGAGGGATTATTACCTCCTTACGACTTGTGATACTCCCTACTAATACACCCAACACCCCCTAGCCTTACCTACTGCTTTAGAGGTCTGCTTGGATGATTTTAGGTCATCAATGATGATGATGCCCAAGTCTCTTTCTTCCTTTGTGACTGCTAGCAACTCCTCCCAGCCTATAAGTGGCTTCAGGGTTTCTCTTCCCTATGTGCATGATTTTGCACTTCTTTGCATTAAATCCCAGTTGCCACTCTTCTGACCATTTTGCTAGTTTATCCAGATCTCTTCTCATTCTGCCCACCCCATCTGGATCATCTACTCTGTTGCAGATCTTGGTGTCATCTGCAAACAGACAAGCCTTACCCTCTAGTCCATCTGCGAGGTCACTAATGAAGATGTTGAATAGGACTGGCCCAGGACTGATCCCTGAGGTACCCACTTGTGACTTGCATCTCTTCTGACTGTATACCATTTACCACCACTCTCTGTTTCTGCCAGTCAACCAGTTTGCCACCCAGTTGACCAACTTCTGACCCACCCGAGCCTACCTAGCTTATTTATCAATCTTCTATGTGGAACAGTGTCAAAAGCTTTGCTGAAGTCAAGGTGGCTACATCAACTGCTCCCCTTGGTCCAACTAATTTGGTTACCCAGTCAAAGAAATCTATGAGATTAGTTTGACAGGACCTTCCTTTTGTAAACCCATGCTGTCTTGGATCCTGTGCCCCTATGGATTCCAGGTGTTTGCACTATCCTTTCCTTAAGGAGTGCCTCCATAATCTTGCCCACTACTGAGGTAAGACTGACTGGTCTGTAGTTCCCGCCTCCTTCCTGCTACCACTCTTGTGGAGCGGGATCACATGAGCCCTTCTCCAGTCTTCTGGGACCTCTCCTGTGCTCAGAGACTCACTAAACAATTCTGCTAATGGCTTTGCTAGTTCCTCCTTTAGCTCCTTAGTACCCTGGGATGTATGCCATCAGGTCCCATTGCCTTATCCACCCTGAGCTTAGCAAGCTCTTGTAGGACCCTTTCTTTTGTGAAGGAGTAGCTTACCTCCCTCCCCTGTGTCCATGATGCTGAGCTGTGGGCCCTGCCCTACCTTCTCTTCAGTAAATACTGAGCAAAAGTATCTATTTAGGATAGATGCCTTTACAGGGTCCTCCTCACATGCTCCTTTTCTCCATTAAGCTTAGCAATACCCCTCTGGACTTTCTCCTTTCACTAATGTATCTATAGAAAGTCTTGTCACCTTCTTTACTGTTCGTGCTAGTGTTTCCTCAGTTTGGGACTTTGCCTGCCTTACTGCCTACCTGCTTCCCTTAGGGCAGTTTGGTATGCCTCCCTATCTTCATCCCGCTGTGTTCCCTTATATTTCCTGAAGGCCAGCCTTGGCTCTGACCTTTTCTGCTACTGTATTTGAGAACCAAAGTGGTTTCCTTCTTCTTTGCACTTCCTTTTCTGTCTAACACAATGGGATGTTGCTTCAGGTATTGTATCCTTAATGCTTGCCCACTTTGCCTGTACCTCCTCACCTGTGTTTCTTTTGCCAGGGCTAGCTTAACTCTGTTGGCCATCTTATCAAAGTCAGCTCCTCTGAAGTCCCATATTTTTGCCTTGGAATGGGATGATTTAGATGTAGTAGCCAAATTGAACCATACCATGTGATGGTCACTGGCCCCAGGTGACCTTCTACCTGGAGATCTGTGATCCCTTCTTTGTTAGTCAGTACTAGATCTAGAATAGCCCTGTCTCTTGTGGGTTGCTGTACCAGTTGTTTGAGGCCCTCCCTGCAGGAATCCACTATGAGTCTAGTTCTGGCAGATGTTCCTGCTGGTATTGACCAATCTGTATCTGGCATGTTGAAGTCTCCCATTATCAGAACCTCCCTTTAGCTGTCATGTTTTGTATATCTTCTAACAGTAATGTGTCTATGTCCTCCCTCTGGTCTGGGGCCTGTAGACAACCCCAGTTCTTATGGCTGTCCCATTTCCTGTTTCCAGGGTGACCCACAGTTCTTCTGGCTCCTTATGTGTATTCTGAATTTCTGTAGCTTTGATATTTTCATTAACATACAGGGCCACTCCTCCCCCTTTTGCACCTCGGTCTCTTCTGAACAATACATAGCCAGGTACTGAAGTCTCCCAAGTGTGGTTACTGGTAAACCACGTCTCACTAATTGCTACTGTCCAGTTTAGCCTCTGACATTGTTGCCTGCAGGTCTGGGATCTTATTTCCCAGGCTGTGAGCATTTGTATATGATTTTCCATTGGCCAGATTTTGGTGTGTTGGTTGTTGGGTGAAGTTTGGCATTATCCTGTGCATCATATGGGAGACAAACCTTTTTCTTACCTGGTGATGCAAATGAGCAGCAAACACGCTGAATTCCTGTTTGACCACTAGCTGAGGGGGAGGGTGTTCTTCCATTCGACGTATGGGTGCTGCACCCCTCTCCCCATTTCTAGTTTAAATATTCTGCAAAGACGTCAAACTTCTGCCCCAATGCACTGACTCCTCTTTAGTCAGATGCAGTCCATCAAATTTAAGAACTTTCGCTCCCAGAACTGTTGCCAGTTCCTACAAATCTGTGTCCTTTTCCTGGTACCAGTCCTTGAGCCAGTGTTTAGCTCCCTATCTCCCCTTCTCTGACCTTCCGTCCATCTGCTCCCTTCTCCCAGACTGGCAGGATCTCAGAGAAGGAGATGCGAGCGAAATAGATGATAGTTTGTCACCCAGCCTAGTCAGGTGTTCCTTGGTCTCCACAACTGACCGGCTGGTGAGATCATTAGTCCTATGTGTACTAGGACATCAATGTTTTCTCCTGCTTTGTGAACAATTTTAGCAATGCGGTCAGTGTCTCTCCATGCTGATGTACCTGGAGACATCTGACCATCACCCCTGGCTGGAGATGGGTATCAACTCCCCGAATCATGGAGTCTCCTATGATCAGAAGTTTTTTGGATTTCCTTTGTGCTTGTTTAGTTTTGGTTCCTGATTTGGGTGAGTATTGTTGTGCTAGCTCCTGTGCCGCAGTGTTCTGCTCTGCAGTGTCTTCTGCCTCTTTATTTGATTTCAGAGATAGAGGCAGATACCTGTTTGTAGTGTTTATATGGTTTTTGGAGGTAATGTGTTGGAGAGCAGAGAGTGATGGGGCACCTGATTTGCTCCTCCTAACCACCTGCCAACCTCCTGGACCAACTACCTCTGCGGTCGAGGTTTTTCTGTTGGATGCTGGGGAAATGGCGGGTGGTTCTTATAATGTATTTCCTCTTCAATGGATCGGTTTCAATGGAGCAGGCTTCGGCCTAGAAGTCAAAAGCCAGGTAAGGGCCGGTGAGGAAACCAAAGCTGGTTCCTGGGCAGACAAAATTAGCTGTTGCCACATGAGATCTTCGTAGCGTCGACGGAGTTTCCGTCAAAAGCCTCTCCTCATCCGAGGAGGACGAAGATGAATGTCAGCATCACCTTTTCTTTGCATGCTTATGCACCTTCCTCGGCCTGTCGGTCGAGGGGGTCTGACATCTCGACCTCAATCGGACTGGCCGACTGGGTCGCTTGGGAGACACCAGTGGAACTGGTGATTTTCCCAGATCAGGGAACCGGTTCCTCAATGGGATTGCCAGCAGGCTGGGTGTCCTCATCGGGAACAAACACAACAGGGGTCCTGTTAAGATGGTTGTCAGCCTCGTAGGGCGAAAACAGATCGACAGGGTCGAGCGTGATCTCAACAGCGTCATCGATCAAGACTTTAGCTGGCTGACCAGACGGTGGGACTGAGAAGCCGCCGGCCCAAGTCACAATCACAACCAAGGTCGAGACTGGAGATTCCTGGGACAGGCATCTCTCTCCATCCTAAGAACGTCTTCACCAAGATGAAGAATCTCTTAGTTCCTTGTCCTTTTTACGGGACCGGGAGACATGTGCACTCGGGGGGCCCTCACCCTTAGTGGGGAGAGACTGGCACACCTCCCAAAAGGAGCCCGAGAAAGTGAAGCCCAGATTGAGTGGAACAAAAATCGGCCTAGAGGAGAGTTCCACGGCTCACGCTGCTTCTGCCTCAAAGGCCAGCATTTGCTCTAACTGCTCGTCGGACCCCTCAGCCGTGGAGACCGCCCACCAGGCCTCCTTCGATTTCATCAGTGGATTCCATTTTTCGGGCCTGCCCAGCTTGAGTCATGTGAGACAATCCTCGAGGACGTTCGGCTGGAATGAGAGACAAATCTTGCAGGCCTGGGTGTCTTAGCCGACACCCAAACAGTAGACGTGTGCGGTATGTGGGTCTGTGCATGACATTTTCTGGCCGCACGGGAATCGGGGCAAGATTTTTCTTCCATGACTGAGAAACAACAATCGCAATTGCTAGCTCGAATTAACTTAATCTTCAAAGAGTCCAAAAGAAACTAAGCCAGGGCCTACAGAACGCTGGAGCGGTGAGGAGGCAACCTGAACTTTCCAGTCGAAAGGATGACCTGGCATCATGGGGCAGAGCTGAGGGTTATACCTCCCAGGTGGGTGGGTGGGAGGAGCCAGCTTTAAGACCTGCTGGCAAGAATTAAAGGGGAAAGGGACATGCCAAGAAGTGTGGATGAACAACATATCCACATCCCTAGAACCATCAGTTTCTTGAGCACCAGGAAATACCCAGAGTAAAACTCCTAAATGTGTTACTCCGAGTAGAACTTCCACTGCGGAAAGTGAGTGAATAGCTTGTTTGCGGAACAATGCTTCCACTGCTTCCATTAGGAAAGTAAGTTGCTCGAGGGGGTAACAATAGGGACTTCAAGGTGTCACTAGAGGCAGTGACACTAATTCTAGGACTTACTTATGCTGGATGATGTTCGGGACCCACCTGTCTGTGATTACAGCCTGCCAGTGGGGCAGGAAGAAAAAATTACTCACCATAGTAATGTTGTTTCTTCTAATGGAGTCTTGCTGTATTCAGACATAATGCAGTTAGCCCCAGCACTTGAACTGCCCCGGAGAGGAAAGAGTTAACTCTATGCAGAAGCATAGAACATTGAGCTCGAACTCGGTTTTCAAACCTCTGTCTGTGGTACTTCCCAGTGTAACCGTCAGATTCTTACGAGCAAACTAACTAATATACTATAGTAGGGAAATTGTTCAAACATACAGCCAAAGGGCAAAAGATTCTTTTTGGGCCCAAAAGATTCAAGTTGAGAACCCAACAAGGAAAAGTAGTGACAATATTTAAGTATACAACACCAGAAAAATAATAACAACATCTACCCCACCTGAGAAGGAGGGTACAAGGTACACCCCTGAGGTGCAACACTGTACCTGCCAGCCCACTTCCCAAAACCAGGTTCTGACAGGGGGGCAGGAAGGGAGGTCTGACTACAGCAAGACTCCATTAGAAGAAACAACATTACTATGGTGAGTAATTTTTTCTTCAAACAACATGAAGTCTTGCCGTATTCAGACTTAATGCAGACTACCAAGCAGGTCCCTAAGCAGAACCTACTTTGGGAAGAAGCTCTGCAGTACTGTTGTATCAAACCTAGCATCACTCCTAGCCTGGATGTCCAGGGAGTAATGCTTAGTAAAAGTATGTACTGTTTTCCAGGTGGCTGCTTTACAGATCTCTAACAAAGGTATATCTCTGGACAGCTAGAGAAGCAGCTGTACCCCAGTCGAAAGTGAGCCTACAGGCCTGAAGGGGGTGTTCTACCAAACTTGCCATAACAAAATTGCATACAAGAAACAATCCACCTGGCAATAGTTCTTTTAGTGGCAGGCTTACCTTTCCCCACTTCACCATAAGTGAGAAACAATGGAAGACAGTCATTTCTATGTGCCTTAGTATGCTCAATGTAGTAGCTAAGGGCCCTCTTAACATCCAGACTGTGTAACATTCTTTCACCTGAAGAAGAACGGTCAGTGAAAAACACAGGGAGAGATTTAGACTGGTTTAGATGAAAATCCGATACCACTTTGGGCAAGAACCTCCTACTGGTTCTTAGGACCACTTTGTCCCTATGGAAGGAGATGAAGTCAGATTCAACTGACAGAGCCTGTAACTCACTAATCCGCCTGGCAGAAGTAATAGCTACCAGGAACACAGTTTTCCAGGTCAAGTACTTCAATTCGGCCAAAGCCAGAGGTTCAAAGGGTGGCTGCATTAGCTGAGCTATGCAGACATTAAGATTCCAATGGAGGGCTCCTAAAGGAGGGTTAATGTAACCAGACCTTGAAAACTTTGAAAACAGGATGAGATGCCAGGGAAGAGCCCTTCCTGCTTGAGAGGAATGCAGAGGCAGCTGCTAGATGAACCTTCAGAGTGGCAGGCCTAAGCCTAGACCAAGAAGATGAACTAGATAGTCTAAGGTTGTGGAAATGTCTGCAGAATCAGGCAGGATGCCTTTCTGAGAGCACCAAATACTGAACCTTTTCCATTTGGAGTTGTAAGTTTTTCTAGTGGAAGGTTTTCTGGAGACCTTCAGAATATCCAGAACTCCCTGAGAAAGATGTAGTGTTGCATATTCTAACTCTTCAAGAGCCAGGCCTTGAGACTGAGAGACTGGAGACTGGGGTACCAGATCCGTCCCTGGGAGGAGGACAGGAGATTGTATGTCCTGGGCAGAGACAGGGGACGTGACACTGACAAGGACAGTAGCAGAGGATACCAAGGCTGTCTGGCCCAATCTGGAGCCACCAGTATCACTGTGCAGGGTTGAGTCCTGATCTTGATCAGAACTCTGAACAACAGAGGGAAGGGAGGGAAGGCATAGAGAAACCTGCCCTTCCAGTCCAAAAAGAGAGCATCCTGGGGAACCGTCCCCAGGACTGGAGGTCTGCAACAAAACAGAGGAAGTTGATGATTGTCCGGTGTTGCAAAGAGATCCATCTCTGGAGTGCCCCAACTGGAGAAGATGACCTTCAGGATGTGAGAATCCAGGGACCATTTGTGGTGTCCCTGTGAATTTCTGCTCAGAGCATCTGCTAGTACGTTGTCCTTCCCTAGAAGGTGAACTGCTACCAGAGAAGTCTGAAGAGAATAGGCCAGAGACCATAGCTTCATGGCTTCTGTGCACAAGGCCGAGGACCGAGTGACTCCCCTGCTTGTTGATGTACCACATTGCGGTGGTATTGTCCGTTCTGACTTGGATCACCTTGCCCTTGACTGAATCTGAGAAGCTCTGCAGGGCTAGGAAAACTGCCCTGAGTTTCAGGAGATTGATATGAAGGAGAGACTCCTGTGGAGACCAGAGCCCTTGAGCTGTCAGGGCTCCCAGGTGGGCTCCCCAACCTAGGGAGAGAAGCATTTGTAGTTAGAACTACTGATGGGACTTGAGGGAGAAATGGAACCCCTTGTCTCAGGTTGTCCTGGTCCAGCCACCACTGGAGAGCTTGGACCAGAGTCTGAGTCACTGGAATCAGTTTAGTAAGTGAATCCTTCTTTTGAGACCAAAAGGACCTTAGATGAAACTGAATGTCCCTCATCTGGAACCTTGCTCCCTGCACCACTGCCGTGGAAGCTGCCATGTGGCCCAGGAGCTGGAGGAACTGTCTTGCTGGGCGGGAGACCTGAGGTCGAAAGGAGGAAGCGAGATCCACTAGGGCCTTCACCCTTGCCAGGGGGGAAGGAAGGCTTTTGTTTGTACAGTGTCCAACTCATGCCTATAAAGGTGAGAAGTTGAACTGGTTCAAGGACAGACTTTGGAAGATTGAGAAAAAAACCCAGGGAGCTGAGTAGGTCCTGGGTAGTTTGAAGAGCTGACTTGACCTGTAAAGGTGACTGACCCATTAAGAGCCAGTCGTCCAGATACAGGAAGATGGTGATACCCTGTCTTCTGAGGTAAGCCACCACTACTGCAAGGCACTTTGTGAACACCCTTGGAGCTGATGTTAGGCCGAAATGGCATGGCTCTGAATTGGTATTGGCCTGAAAGCAACTCGAACCTGAGGTATTTTCTGTGGAAGCACCAGATAGGAATATGAAAGTAGGCATCCTTGAGGTCCAGAGATGCTAGCCAATCCCCTGGCCTTAGAGAGGAAAGGATTATTCCCAGAGTTACTATTTTGAATTTGGGCTCTGAAATGTGTTTGTTCAACTACCTTAGGTCTAGGATGGGTCACCACTCCCCTGTTTTCTTTGGGGTAAGGAAGTACCTGGAGTACAGTCCTTTTCCCTTGTGCTGAGTAGGAACTTTCTCTGTAGCTCTGAGAGCTAGAAGAGAGGAAACCTCTGCCTCTAGGGCAAGGGTTTCTTAGATTGATGCAGGTGGAAAAGACTTGGCCCTCTTTTTTGGAAATGTTTTGAAGCTGAGGGCCAGTCTTACTACTTCCAGGACCCACTTGTCTGAGGTCACAGACTTCCAGGCCTGGAAGTAGTAAGCCAGCCTGCCTCCAACAGGAAATGGGGAGTCAACCCGGGCTGACACATCAGGGTGTCTGCTTGGCAGGAGCCTTAGACTGAGAGGAGGAGGGAGCAGCCCTGCTCATCCCCTTCCTGCTCCTCCTCTGAACAACCCCTCTGTGGAAGGGAGAGGAGGCCTGGGCTTGGCAAAAAGGCCTTTGAAAGGGCCTGCCCCTGCCCCTAGACTGCTGCTTGTGCAGAGTGGCCTCCCTTTCCTTGGCCTGTGCTCTCCTGTACGTGGTCCTGTATTCATCCATTTTCTTCATATAAGCCTCTGTCTGCTCCCCAAACAGAGAGTTACCTACTACAGGAAAATCCATGGCTTTAGTCTGGGTATCCTGTGACAGGCTAGTACATCTGAGCCAAGCACGTCTTCTGAGAGACACAGATGTAGCCATAACTCTAGATGCCACATCACTGGAGTCCACAGCAGCATGAAATTGCATTTTGGATGCCTCGATTCCATCAGGAGCCACTCCTTCCAACTCCTTGGCTAGCTCGGGAGAGGCCTGTTTAGCCAGTTCCAGAACCGTATCCCATCTGGATTTCTGGTACCTGGCTGTGTAGGCCATATAGGTAGCCTGCCTGAGTCCCAAAGAGGATGCCAAATACTGTTTTTTGGCCATGGCATCCACTTTCCTGGAATCCTTATCCGGGGGGTGTGAAGCCAAAGGAATGTTAGCCCTGTCACAGGCTGTAGCCTGCACTACCCCAACATGGCTGCAATGACTATAAAGAACTCCGCAGCTGAGCCTGATAACAAATACCTCTTGTCCATTCTCTTATCCACAGGAGGTAGTGAATTGGGAGTTTGTAAAATTTTGTGTGTCTGTTTCCCCAAGGATTAATGAAGAGGGATAGACAGCCTTTTGGACTCTGGGATGTCCATCATTTCCACAAAATCAGGCTCTTCATCCTCCTCTACAGCTTCAACCAAGGGAAGCTGCAAGGTTTCTGCCGCCTTTTTGTAGAACAAAAAGTGTGAAGGGGACTCGAGAGAGCCTGGGAGGAGAGACACCTGAGGGCCTGTCTGGGGAGATGTCTAGTTCAATGGGCACATCCAGACCCCACCCCGCCGGTCATCATCATCATCGCCGGGATAGTCTTCGTCTCCCTCCTACTCCTCATAATAAGCGTCTGGATCATAATCCGGAGGAGATGGATCTGACCTAACAGGTGGTACCGGTCTGGATGAAACCGGTCTAAGTGACTGAACAATACTAATCGCTTTGGCTATTTCGTCCGCGGTTGGAGAGTGAGATACAGGATCTGAACCGGCAGACTTATGCTTCTTCTTTGACGGAACCGACCCCTCAGGTTCAGATCTCCTTTTGCCCGAGGAGGTATCGCCTAGGTCAGTAGGCACCTCCTCAGGTTTGGCCGCGACCGAACTGGGCTGGCCATCCGAATCTACGGACTTCTCGGCCTCCCTTTCCTTCAACCTACTCAGTCTTTTATCTAGAGTGGATTTAGGAAAGTTTTTACAGATTTGGCAGTCTGATTTGAGGTGGTCAAACCCCAGACAATAAACACAGATGAGGTGGGTTCAGCCTTAGCAAAGGCCTCTCCACACTCAGTACAGTGTTGAAACCCAGTGGGACCGGTTTTCTTCTTGGGTTTCTTAGACATGGCCAACCTAACAAATTACCCTATTGCAGCTTTCAAGCCAGGTAATATAATAACCGATTGGTTACAAACTGTGTCACAGGCTTTTTAAAAGGACCAGCAAAAGGTCCGGTTCTTTTGAAACCGATCGGTACCAGAACACCACAGTATTCCCAGAAAAAATTAAATTAAAATTAACAAGGTCGGTTCCAAACCGGACCGACCGGAAAGAAACCGAAGAAAAGAACAATTTCCACTTTTTCACCAAAATAAAACACTGTCACTACCTATCTACACACTACCTGTACCATAGACAGAGGCTGGAAATCCGAAAATAACAAAAATATGCAGTTTAAACTGAACGCTTTACTTTTACCGAATCGAGCAGAGGAAATCTCTGGAGCGACTTCACTGTTAGGTGGAGCAAAGAATCTGATGGTTACACTGGGAAGTACCACAGACAGAGGTTTGAAAACCGAGCTCAAGCTCAACGTTCTATGCTTCTGCAAAGAGTTAACTCTTTCCTCTCTGGGGCAGTTCAAGTGCTGGGGCTAACTGCAGTATGTCTGAATACAGCAAGAGTTTGTGTTGTTTGAACAGGGAAATACTGACCCCTACCCGTGGTCCCAAGAAGGTATCCGACAGAGGATTAAGAAGTAAGAACGAGTGGGTAACTGATGGCCAACTTTCCCACATACTTTGGGAGTTCTGTAGGGGGCCCTCATGAACTACTACTACTACTTCTTCTGCCAGCCATTAGAATCTCATCCTTGGTGGTGTTGGGGGGTTAATGTAAGGGTTCCTGAAAAGGAGCCTCTGCCATGGCTCTGTAGTGGAAGTATTCAGTGTCAGGAACCAAACAGTCCTAACAGACTTTACTGCTGTTTCTATTTCACTGAAAATGACCTCAAAATCAGTTACCTGTACTTAGTTAACTGCCTTTTCATGTTAGTTATGAATTCTGATATACTTCACCAATTATAATCTAGCTTGGAGTACCCTCAGGTCTGCATAATTTCTACTCTACTCAGGAGTTACTGCTCTTTCTTTTCATACTTCTAAGTCATTCCGTTCCATACCATTCATTTGAATAGCCTGTAATGGTGTTACTGATGTCATAGACTATCTAGGCAGTGCAATAAAGAGAGAACAGCAACTGCTGAGGAGAAAGATTTATCGTAGTTACAAAGGCAAATAAATTAGAATATTAATTTACTAAAAAAGGTCAAAACATATCAGAACGATGGATAAACTTTAAAAGCAAAACAGGCATCTGGATGTGTAAAACATCTGCTTCCTAGCACCTTTAAAGTGATCATTCAGGACTGAATGATGCACATTGTGGGCAAAACCCACAATGCAGAGCCAGGAGTGACGCCTCAAACAAGTGGCAAAGGCGGCAGCACTGGCAGCAGCATCTGAGGCATCACAAACTGATCTGAGAAAGTGCTTGCCACCATTAGAGCTCTGTGACACACAAGAAAGGGCTTCTGACTTCAGGGACTAATCAGGCATGCTCCCGACAATATGGCTTACAGTAGATCCTTCCACGTGCTATTCTGGGTTTTGGCCAGACAGCCTGGTATCTAGCAATTTACAGGCCAAGGCATGCTTATTTATTTATTTATTTATGAGATTTCCCAGATAAGCATACTGAGCGGGGACCGCTCGTTTCCAGATGCGACCTGGGGGTTACATAGGTCTAGACAGGTACAGAATGCACAGTACAACAGTGAACAGACAGCAGGTTCAGTAGACAACTCAATAACAGTGGTATATAAATCAGCTGAGAGTGGATACAAACAGGGAGAGAAATTGCCAGTGGTATTGCAACAGATGAGAGTGGATACATACAGGGCGAGATTTGTAGGTACAGTAGGTGCAGCTAGGTTGACAGTAAAATGTACATTTATGAGGTTTGGTCCACAGGACAGAGTGCATAGTTTGTTGTGGCATGGTTAGGCATAGACTACCAGGTGAAAACAGCAGAGCAGTAAAATATATTGGCACTGTAGGAATACTAGGCTTGTTGCTTTAGTTATTATTTATGAGCCATTTGGATACCCCTGGTGATAGGACTAGGCTGTAGGTAGCAATTACATACATCTGAGAAGTGGGCAAGTAGAAGTGGTTTGAGAAGCCAGTGGGAGGTGGACAGCCTGATATCTGCAGGTAAATCATTCCATAGTTTGGGCAACCGATGTTTGAAGGCCAATTGGCCCTTTGAAGTCGCATGAAAGGGACTTGGAGTTGTTTTGAATCGAACCTCTGAGGGGTATTGGGGGGTTGAGTTGCTAGTACACAGCTGAGATGGGGAGGGCACTGGACCAGTATTTGGCAATGAGATTAGTGCAATGCAGTTTACGCCGAGACTCCGACGATGGGAAGGCAAGGGCGTTGTACAAGTCGCAGTAATGGGTGGAAGGTGGGCAGTCAAGGACGAACCGGCAGAAAGAATGAAAGAGAGGGTCCAGGCTGGCCAAGATGGATGGGGGGGCTGCACTGTAGACCACGTCGCCACAGTCAAAAATGGGGAGGATCATTTTGAGGATTAGTTCTCTCTTGACTGAGGTTGGAAGGTTGCTTTTATTGCGGTAAAGTGCGCCTAATTTAGGGTGTAGTTTTTTTCTGTAGTGAGTCAATGTGGGCATAGAAATCAAGGTGTTGATCGAGCCAAACCCCTAGGTACCTGAAGGAGGTGCAGGATTCTAGGATGGATCCGTCCAGAGTGTGGGAGACGGGGGGGCTTCTAGACGGGATAGTTTAGGATGGGTGCCGAAAGTTATGGAGACAGTTTTCTTTGCATTAAGGACAAGTTCGTTGGACCTAAGCCAAGCTTGAATGGCATCAAAATCCCGTTGAAGAGAAAAGTTTGTGTCCCCGATGGAGAGGCCGGAGGTGTACAGTACGGTATGATCTGCGTACATTTGTATGCCTGAGTTGGAACAGACTTGAGGTAGATCATTTAAAAATATGGAGAAAAGCAGGGGGCCCAGGACCGAACCCTGGGGACCTCCATGTTAACTGGGAGTGAGGTGGAGACATGAGGGCCAATTTTTACTGCCTGCTTCCTGCCTGTCAGGTAGGCTTGGAACCAGCTGGTGGCGAGATGAGAGGCCTGTGTGTTGCAATTTTATGAGAAGTTTTGAGTGGGATACAGTATCAAAGGCTTTGGCCAAGTCAATGAAAATAGCGGAGGTGATGTGGCCCTTGTCCATTCCTGAGGAAATATCGTTTGTGAGCCTTAGCAGTGCTGTGATGGTGGAGTGTGTTTTACGAAAGCCCGACTGAAACGGGTTAAAGAAAGAGGTGGAGTCAAGGAAATGTGTCAGTTGGGAGAGGGCTAGGTGTTCTTGAAGCTTGGCCAGAACCGGTAGGAGAGAGAGATTGGGCGGTAGTTGCCAGGCTCAGATGGATCACCTCCTTTTGGTAGTGGGATGATTACTGCTTCCTTCCAGGCTACTGGAATTTTTGACGTGGAAAAAGAGCGGTTCAAGAGGTCGGCTGGGGGGGTGGCTATTGCAGGGGCTGATAAGAAGAGGAGTTTGGTGTCCAGTCCTAGAGGGCACTTGCCTTTGTTTGGGTCTAGGGAGCATAGGGCGGCTAGAACTTCAGCTGAGGAGATAGGTCAAAAAGAGAATGAGGACACGTGAGGGGTCGGCGGGGGTACTGCGAGAGGGCTGTATGTGGGTGTGTGGAGTTGTTGGTTGTCTAGAAGAGATTTGGTGCTAGTGGAAAAGACGGAGTTGAAAGCTGAGGCAACTTTGCTGGGGGCTGATATATTGTTGCCCTGTATGTTTAGGGTAGGGGTGGGTGACTGGGCAGGGGGAGAGAACAGGGTTTTAACGGTTTTCCAGAATTTGAAGGGGTGACTTAGATTAGTGGTGAGAGCCTCTCGGAAATAGTTGTTTTTTGCCTGTCTTATGGCTTTAGTGCAGTTATTTCGGAGGGCACGGTAATGCTGTAGAGATGCAGGGAGTCTAATAGCCTGTGTTTTTCCAGGCCTGGTCTCTAGCCAGACATCTGCCGATAATGTCAGCAGAGACCCAAGGGAGATGGTATTCCTGACTCTTTTCTTTCTTAGGGGCGTGATAGTCCCATAAGGCAAGGAGCTGCTTTCTAAACATTTCGAAAGTGGTCAATATAGTGGGCGCCAGCTTAACAATAAAAGACCAGTTACAGTGAGAGGTCATTTAAAAGGGAGTGGAGACAGAGGGATTTGATAAGGATTATCCTTGGTGGGTGGTGGTTTGTAGGTCTGTGCACCTTCCTGGTCATGTAGACCATATGGTGATCGCTCAAGGAATCAGGTAGGATGCCAGCCGTAATTATTCTGTGTGGCCTGAAATGTCCAGTTTCCTGACCCTTTGTCAGGAGCTCTGGTGGTGCTCATCCTCTAGGGGGCACAGCCATGACTAATACAGAGTCAGTGTCTAAAACAGTACTTCTTATGCCTAGGATCCAGATACTGCTTGTCTGCTTTCCCAAGGCCAGCCAGCAGGGTACTAGGCCTGTGCCAGGCAGTCAGAGTAACTTCTCCAGAGCAGTATAGATGGAATGGATGAACAGTGAGGAGGCACTTTCAACCTACAGAACATCACACAGATTCTTTTTGAGAGAGTCTTCCTTCTTCAGGGAAAAATTCAAAGTCTTCTGGATTTGCCTCATCAAATCCTGGAAGGTACAGTAGGGTCCTCCAGGGGAAGGAACATGGCCTGTACAGGACCATTTCTTCACTGCCTGAGGATACAGTAGATCCAGCCAAGTCCTTTAACCCAGGTCAGCAGGGAGGATCATCCACATCCTCCCCCCAATCATCCTCATCATCTAGGTCAGAATTGTACTTCTTATCCTTTTCCTCTAAGCAGTGGAGGGACAGTAGCAGGTCACAAAGGAAGGAGCAAGTGAGCTCAGCTGGAAACACTGGAGAAGGTGACTGGGGGACAACCTGAGACAGAGAAAGCAGCAATCTCTATCAAATCACAGAATTCTGCCAGAACAGCATCAGGAATGATGACAACCGGTGACACGGATAGCAGTGTTGACAAGACGGTACATGATATTGTGGTCCTGGAAGTGCGAAGTGCAAGTGGTAGCGTATGGTACCTTTGAACTTGGATCCAACCATTTAGCTGAGTGAGGTTATGGCCTAGCAGAAGCTGAACCCACCCGTTTCATCAGCATACCAGATGAATCAGTAGACTTACTATCCTGTTCTGAGAGTGGAGATCTGGATTGCTGACATTCAGAGGAGCATTGAGACTGATGACGAATGGCAGCTCCTGTTGGCCCTGGCAGCTTTCTGTTGACAATAGAAAGACTTTTACTGGGTGTCCGTTTCTGTGGATTTACGTGGTAACATTGTTTTATCTGTCACAGACAGTTGTGATTTTCCATGTCGACGTGGCCTGGTCCATCTTGCAAAAGCTTCCTGCAGGGTCCTGATGCCAACAGCTTAGAGGCCAATGTATTACAGTTCTACAGAGATATTCCTCAAAGAAGATACATGTTTTATCATTCTCCTTAACTCCTTCTGCATTTTCAGTTCCTTTTCAGCCTTTGCCTACCTCACCATTTTTGCTGCTGCTTTTAATTCCTCCTTGTAATTTTCCCTATTAGCTTCAGTCTGGTCCCCTTAAATCCAGTAAAAGCCCATTTCTTTCCCAGATTGCTGCCCTCACCTGGTCATTATCTTAACCAAATGGGCTTCCTACAGTATGTCTCTTGCCCTTTAACATACCTGACACACTCCCATGTGGCCCCTATTATAGCATTGTTAATTACTGGCCATTTGTTCTCCACTCCCACCATGTATTTTATCCCCTTCAACATGTCCTCCAGCATATCCCCCATCCTGGCAAAACCTGTGATACTGAAGTTAGGCATCATGTTGCTGGAGTTTCTGTGCTGTACCTCCAGAACAATCTTAAAACTAACAGTATTATAGTCACTTTGCTCCAAGGCAACTATATTCAAGTACTGATTAGACATTAAAAGGTCCTAAACTTCATTCCCTCTAGTTGTCCCTCTCAAACACTGACTCAGGAAGTAGTCCCATGTTGCCTCCAAGAATCTCTGGTTATTTTGACTTCTGACTATTGGAGATTCCCAATCAATATCTGGGAGGTTAAAGACACCCATGAGAACTATACTGCCCATTCAGAGAGCCTTTCTCCTTCTAACTGTAGGTTGGATTCCTTAGACTGGCTAGGAGACCTATAGACCTTGCCAGTCCTAAAGTTCCTACCCCTACCCTTTGACATCTGCTGCCATAAGGACTCCACCTTCCTCCCCCATCTATTACAGTCCTATCCTATGTTACTCTGATAAAATCCCTGACATATACTGCCACTCCCTCCCCTTTTTTCTCCCTGTCCCTCCTGAACAGGGCATAGCCAGGGTCTGAGCTCCTATCTATTATTCTGAGTTACCCATGTCTCAGTAATAGCTATAGTATCTAACTTACCTGTAACTATTGTCGCCAGAAAGTCCTCCATCTTAATCCCTAAGCTCTCTGGGGTTTGTAGTTACAGAAAATGGCCTAGAAGTAAGCAAACTTAGTCTGACAGAAACTACTATACTACAGTAATCAGTAAGTGAACCAAAATGTTTTTGCACACAAAGTGCACACTAGGACCTGCTCCAGACTCGAATGCGGAGCCCTTGGTACTGACTGTTCCCCTGCACCTGCATCCAAACATTGAAAAAAGAAGTCAATACTACAGTATGCTTAGTTACCAACCACATTTCCGTAGACGAGACGGATCATGGCCATCTACCGTACTCTGTAAATGTGACGCATACAGCAATATTATTTCAACTGTCACATCAAATGACATGTCGGTGGTGCTTAGCTAACTTTTTTTTACAATGCAGCAAGCTGCTGATCTAAAGGAAGACATGCCGCTTATCAAATTCAGCCCACAGACTAGCTACAATATGGTCAGATAGTTAAACTACTAGCTGGTTCATATTTAATAGCCAAAGTGAAACATTTAGCTGCCACAGCCAACAATGTAAATGTCAACCCTTCTGTGTCCTGATTCAGTTAATGAAGATTTACCTGCATAAGTTCAAATATTTCTTTCTTTGTGCTTTTGGGTTCCAGAAAGAATCCATATGGATAAGAACACTTGAGAATGCGTCGAGTTTTCAGCAGCTCCTTTACTGCATCTTCTATGAATGTTGTATCAGGAGAAACTCCCTGGGCTACAAGGCATAAGAAGTCACCACAAATATGAAAATGATGGACTTAAACAGTGTACCACATTGTTCCAATAAAAGAGCTACAAACTCATTTCAAAGAGGAAAACACATGTGCCAGCTTCACTGCACTAACTTGTTTACACTGTTTATTTTGTGTAAGCAAAAAGACACAGCAGTTATTTGTTCACATGACATAAATTACAGTAAAAAAATTATCCCAACTCATTTTATAATATGTATTATAAAATGGGCAAAAACAAATTAAGTGATCTCATTGGTCAATAGCTGTCCAGACCTATATGGTAACTGACCAACAATCATACAGGTCTGGGAAGTACCTTGCAGGTCTTAGGAAGTACAGTTATGTAAGAACTTACTGTAACAGCAGATCTTTGAGACAGGCTCTTGCAGTAGGTACTAACCATTAATACTAGAGCCGTCAGGTGCTAGGACCACACGGAAAACTTTAGCTAGCAGTGTTTGGCGGGGGACCGCCCACCCGACTTAGTGTAATTCAGACAAAGGCTGAAGCATGAGAGGCAGGAAAGGTCTGCAGTAGGTACAGAATTAGGACAGGAAGCCCTGTAAGACAGCTAATCCAAAGCCTGCCCTACGCCTAGAGGCAATGTCCAGACTGTAGTGTTTGGTAAAGGTGCGGACAGAGCTCCAAGTGGCTGCCGCATAAATGTCAGCAGCAGAAACATTCCTGAAACAAGCAGTAGATGCAGACACTCCTCTAGCTGAGTGCCATTTAACTTTCCTCGGAAGGGGCTTTTTATACTTCTGACAACAAAACACAATGCAGTTTGCCAAACATTTGGATAAACATTGTTTGGAAACTGCCATGCCCTCTCTTTTGGGTGCAAAGGAAACAAAAAGCTGATCCATTTTGCGGACGGACTTTGTCCGGCTCGTGTAATAACGCAAAGTTCTGTGCACATCAAGTGTGTGCAGAATGGCCTCCCCTTGATTAGAATGCTCGGGGTAATACACTGGCAAGTGTATGGTCTGATTCAAAGTAAACTCAGAAACCACCTTTGGTAGAAACTTAGGATTTGTACGCAGAGCCACCTGGTCTCTGTGGAAAATTAAATAAGGCTCCTTGCACATCAGGGCCTGAAGCTCGGAAATCCTTCAAGCAGAAGTAATGGCAACTAAAAGAGCACTTTCCTGGACAGGTAGCGCAGGTCGCAGCTCGCAGCTCATAGCCGTTTCAAAGGGAGGAAACATGAACTTCTCAAGAATAAAATTTAAATCCCACGGAAGAACAGAGTTTCTTACCGGGGGTTTCAGATGGAGAATTCCTTTCAGAAAGGTTTTGGAAACCTCCAACTGAGCCAAAGTTTTGCCATCCACCAGAGTGTGGTAGGCAGAAATGGAAGACAAGTGTAACTTCCGAGAAGAGTATCTAAAGCCAAGGTCAGAGAGGTACAGCAGGTATTCCATGACTTGTGGGACAGGGCAAGAGAAAGGGTACCAACCCTTGGCAGATGCCCAAATGGAGAACCTCTTCCATTTCATAGCATATGTAGTTCTTGTGCATGGCTTTCTGGCCCCCAAAAGAACTTGTGCCACTCTGGAAGAGATTCCAAAGCATGCAATGGTGATGTCAGCAGGTGCCACACATGAAGGTGAAGGGACTTGAGGCCCGGATGGACCCGCTTGCCCTGGTCTTGGGTCAGCAGGTTCTGGCAGAGGGGTAGGGGAACTGGAGCTTCCAATCCCAGCTGCTGGAGCAGAGGAAACCACACTTGGTGAGGCCAATAAGGGGCTATAAGGATCACGCGGGCCCCTTCTTCTTCCAGTTTCAGAAGTACCCTCTGCAACAGAGGGAAAGCGTACAAAAACCTCCCTGTCTAGCAGAGAGACAGTGCATCTTGCCAGAAAATGCCATGCCCTGGAACGAGCGAGCAGAAACTGGGTAGTTTTGCATTAGATGGGGAAGCAAACAGAACAGATCGAGATCTGGGCGACCCCACTGATCTAAGATGTCATCGACAACTGACTGCATCAGTTCCCACTCATGTGCCCTTGCCTGAGTGCGGCTGAGAGTGTCTGCCAGGACATTTTGAACGCCTGGGACATGTACTGCCGTGAGCTGCATGTTGTGCTATACCACCCATTGCCACAAGCGCAACGCTTCCCTGCACACTGGATACGATTGCGTGCCTCCCTATTTGTTCAGGTACCAGACTATGCACATATTGTCGCTCTGTACCAAGAGAGGTCCAGGGAGGACAAGGGGCTGGAAGGCTTGAAGAGCATAAAGTACAGCCCGCATCTCTTGCACACTGATGTGCAGAGATAGCTCCTGATGGGACCAGGATCCCTGTGTCCTGTGATCACCCAGATGAGCACCCCAGCCCTGACCGGAGGCATCCGTGGTCAGGGTCTGAGTTGGCCAGGGAATCTGAAAAGGAACCCCTCTGGTGAGGCTGGATAAATCCTGCCACCAGAGGAGGTCCCAATGCATAGGGCTGGACACCAAAATCCTGTGAACCAGGTTGTCGGCTTTCTGGTCCCATTGGACCCTGAGGGTCCACTGCGTATTTCGCCTGTGGAGCCTAGCCAGGGGGGACAGTGGGGCTAGCCAGTGCCACCAGTCCTAGAAAGTGCAGAACTGAGTGGGCTGGGGTCCACTGGCTGGCTGCCACTTGACTGGCCTGCTGACACAAAGGTTTCCTCCCTGTCCGAAGGGAGGAAAGCCTGACCCAGAGCAGTATCCAGCACCGCCCCAATTAAGTGAAGGCATTGGGAAGGAACAAGGTAGGATTTGGGGTAATTCACCGTGATCCCCACTTGCCTGAACAGGTTCAGGGTAGTATGCAGCGAACCACCAGGCCATCCTTCGAAGGGGCTGACAGAAGCCAGTCATCAAGGTATGGGAAAACATAGATCCCCTGGCAGCTTAAAGCTGCTGCCACCACCACTAGGCACTTGGTGAATACCCTGGGTGCCGAAGAAAGGCCAAAAGGTAGCGCTTTAAACTGGGAGTGTTCCCCCTGGAAGGCAAAATGCAGGAAGCAGCGATGGGAAGGAAAAATGTGGATATGTAGGCATGCATCCTGCATATCCAGGGTACAAAGACAATGGCCCTACTGCAAAAGGAGCAGGAGACCTGGTAGGGTCAGCATGCAAAACCTCTTGTACTCCATATACAGGTTCAGCGTGCTGAAGTCCAGGATCAGACGAAGGTCCCCTGTCTTTCTGGGGACCAGGAAGAAGTGGGAGTAATACCCCTTTCCCTCCTGGGCCTGAGGAACAGGCTCTATGGCTGATTTTGACAGAAGAGCCTGAATCTCTTCCCTTATGAGTAGAATGTGGCCTTTTGAGTAATGAGAGAGAGACCTGGACTGTTTCTTGTCGGGCTCTCTGCAAGTTCGATGGTGTAACCTCGAGCGACAAGCTGAAGGACCCATGAGTCTGTTGTAATTGCTTCCCACCTGGACAGGTGGTTGAAGAATCTGCCTCCTACTGGTTCCTCTTGAGTCAGTGGCAGAGGCTGGGGGCTCTGCTACAAGTCAGGAGGCAGCGGGGGGTAGTGGGGAAGCGCTGCCCCACAGCCCTTTGGGACCTGTCTGGGGTGGGTGGGTCTCATAAACTGTGCCCGACATTTGTTCTGATGTTGGACTGGTTGTTGCCTATTCTGACGCTGTTGCTGGTGACAAAATGGCTATTTTGGCTTAGTGTTCGAGCGGTACATAGACTGCACAGAGTGCAGTGCCTTGCCACTATCCTGGAGTTCCGTGATTATGTCCTTGACATCACCACTGAAAAGAATGGGTCCCCTGAAAGGGGCATCCTGGATGGCCGACTGGACGTCTGGAGCCAAACCGAATACCCACTGCCAGGAGTACTGGCACATGCTAATGGCCGTGGCAGCACTCCAGGTAGAGGCATCTACCACACCATAGGTCGCTCACAGAGAGTGATGGCAGGAGATTTCTGCTACCCTGATCATCTGAGAGATTTTGGTTTTAGCCTCAGAATTGGACAGTGCCTCAAATTCCCATTTCAACTGTCCCAAAATGGATTTCTGGAACATGACCATGTGTGCCAGATAATTCAATGCTCTGAGAGCCAGAGTGGAGGAGGCATACACCTTGCGAACAAATTGGTCTATTTGCCATGACCCCTTATCTGGAGGAGAAGTGCTCATGTGTTTAGGCTTGCCCGTCCGGTCATGGGCTGCATTAATGACCACCGAGTCTGCTTTGGGGTAAGAACAAAGGTGGTCTTTACCCTCTGGGGCCCAATACAGTCTATCAGCTTTTTTGGCAACTCTGACCACTGACTAGGGTTGCTGCCAAACAGTGGAAGCCAAATTCTCATGTGGTCCAATCCACGGAGGCATCAGCAGATGGGCCAGCTCGGGCATGTCCAGGTGTTCCGCTAACCTCCTGTGTTGGGGATCCTGGTCCTCCGTCTTCCAATCATTTGCCTCCTTAATCTGCCAGAGGGTCCCTGTAAAGGAGGGGTCCTTTGGAGGAGACGTGGGAGAGTCTCTGGGTTTGGGATATTCTGGAGTGGGGGGGGTCTCAAATCCTGAGGCAGAGGAGTCGGCGGAGTCTAAGTCCGAGCTCGAAGACGGATTTCTGTCTGGAAACAAAGCCCGTGGGAGCAGGATCTCCCAAAGAGAGACCACCTGGTCCCTGCCAGCACCTACTGCCGCGGTAGGACACAAGGTCAGTACCAAGGTAGAGGGGTGAGACTGTACTGGTGAGAGGGACCTCGGTGTGGGTCGGCGTAGAGGCCATGGTCGGCTGCGCCTGTCCAGTTCCGAGACCACCTAAGTCTTGGTAGCAGACCTCTAAGATTGTAAGGTCTCCTAAAAGTCCACTTGAGGCTGAGGCAGTTGGGGGGGGGGTAGACTTGGAAAGAAAACCCCGGTGCCATATAGCCTGTCATCGGGTAGTGGTAGCCCGACATCCCATAAAGTGAATAGCCTGCTGTTGGGTACCCCAGCATCGGGTAACCAGGCATGTGATACCCTGGCAGAATGTACCCTGGTGAAGGGTAGTGAGGCACAGAGAAGCCTACCATCAGAAAGCCTGGCGAGGGACCTGCTGGAGACCCTGACAGCAGATAACCTGGCGTGGGACCCCATGGAGGAGCCAAAGGCCCTACTGGGGGTCCTGACAGCGGGTGGCCAGGTGTAGGCCCCAAAGGAGGGGCCAAGGGACCTGGCAGGGGGCCAGATGGAGGATTCAAAGGGCCCGGCAACATCAGGTCCGGTGCCAGCATGACCGGAGGAGGTTTCTGGCGTCAGCTCCAAAGGGACAGAGGGTCCTGCTGGAGTCTGGGGTGGCGGAGGTAGCCCAGACAGGGAAGCCCACTGTGCAGGAGACGTCGGTTCCCGAGGGAGGTCCAGCATCAGGCATTCTGGCTCCGGCAATGGGGTTGTGTTGGGCGGACGCACTTCCTTCTCCGGCTCTGAATGTGCAGGGGAGCCAGGAGGTACCACTGGTGGAGGTGGCGAAGGAGGCTCCAGAGAGGGCGAACCCTCTGGGGAGAGCTGCAGCCAAATCAGCAGCATGCGCTGATACAAAGGATCAGTGTCAGGCCTGTTACCGGGGGCCTGATGGATGCGCAGTGGCTGGGCAGACATAAGAGGAGCTGGCATCCGACATCAGCCAGGGCTGGGTATTCGTCAAAGGGGCTGACGACTGACTTACCAGCCGTGCCACCAGGCTTAGACATCAAGCTTTTGAGGGGCCTAAGAGTGGCGGAGCTCTCCAAGGGATCTGAGGTGCCCACCTGAACTGTGACCAGCTTAGGCGAGGGGGGGGCTGAAGACTGCTCCTCACAAGCAGGGATAGGTTTGGCTTGAGGAGCGATACCCACACCCACGGGAGGCCGCTCGTCACCCATGATGCGGGCAGGAAGGAGACCAATCGCAGTGCTGGTACTTGTTCTTGTGGGAGTCGAAAGAACCCCCTGGGGAGGAGGAGGATCCCCGCTGCTTCTGCAGCTCCTTTTCCATGGAAGCCATCTTAACTTTTAGAACATGGGCTTCCAGGGCCTGTTGGCGGCATTTCCGTGTAGCCTGGTTAAAGTTTTGACAGGCCTCACAGTCCTCGGTCTTGTGCTCTGGTCCCAGGTAGAAGAGGCAGAGGGAATGGCCGTCCTTGTGAGGCAGCTGAGTTCCACAAGAATCGCACTTGTTCTTATGTGACTCGGAAGATGTCAGAGAAGACATGCATGAGAAAAGGTAAATTAAAGAAAGAAAGAAAATCTGAGAAATGCTCGTCCGAAAATGGTGGTGGTCGATCAGCGCAGCATTCTCTCGCCAGGGTCCGGCGTGCACAGGCTGAACATCGGAAAGAACTGGCGGGCTGGCTTGGGGACCGCCCACTATATAGTGTCATGCTGAGGTCTGCCACGTGATGCTGGGTGGGTGGTCCCCTGCCAGACACTGCTAGCTAAAGTTTTCCATGTGGTCCTAGTGCCTGACGGCCTCTAGTCCTAATGGTTAGTACCTACTGCAAGAGCCCTCTCGAAGTAAGATCAACACCACTTCAGAATTCTCAGTGACTGTGACAGCTGGGCAAAATAAAAAAAGGTTTAACTAACAACATGAGTGACTTACCTGTCAGTCAATTTGACCTCTTTGATGGGGTAAAACCAGCTGTCTGATGTAGTACTGATTTACCAATGATCAAGTTTTCTTTATTCCTTATTTAAAGATTTATTTAATTCTGTGTTTTTTATCATTTTAGTGCCATTTTATAAATGCACTAACACACTTCTGGGCTTCTGATTATTTGGTAATTACCACTCTTCCCCTCACCCTGGGGTTGAGGGGCACTCGGCTAACACCCCATGCCTGCAACCCATACAGTTGAGGTGTAGGTGTGTGTGTGTGTGTGTGTGTGTGTATGGTAGTTATCCAATAATTTGTGACAGGGTTGAATAGGACCATGTCTCAGTTGTTACAGAAAGAGTTTAAATGCAGGGATCTGTTCTGTTCTTTCATACTGAGGTTCATACCGAGGAAGACTTGGAGCCAGTAGGCAGTTGCCCATATATGCTCCTTGTATACATCTAATAATACTGTGGAATTTTCCCATTCAATAAGTACTGATCCAGTCTAGATTTAAATGTAGCTTTATTTTTACTAATAACAACATTTTCAGGTAACGCATTCCAGGGATTGACTACTCTTGCTGTACAGAAGTATTTCCTCTTATTTGTCCGAAACCTTTGACTTTGTATTTGTAATGGGTGACCTTTAGTATTACATCCATCCTATTTAAAAATTATCCCCAAGTCATTTAACAACCTAATGTCCTGCATAGTGTCATACATAAAGAGAAGATCTGCTCTTAACCTTCCGGTTTCTATAGACATTAAGTTCAGCTTTTCCAGTCTCTCTTGATAGCCAAAACCTGCCACATCTGAAATGCATTTGGTGAATTTTCTCTGCACCTGTCCTAATTTCTGTCTTTCTTGTTTTTTTGATGGAAACCAAATCGGAGATGCATATTCCAACTGTGGATACACATATGCTCGAAACAAGGGCATCATTATATTACTGTCCCTACTGGTTATATTTCTTTTAATAGACCAGCTGATATTATTACACATTTTTTAATTGCTTCTTGAGTTTGCTCATTTGTGTCTAAATTATCAGATACATAATATCTTAAGTCTTTCTCAGATGAACAACAATGTAAGATGTGTCCACATAATGTGTAGTTTACCCTACCATTGTGTCTCCCCAGGTACATAATCTTACACTTATCCAAGGACACTGAAGGACATGCCCCATCTATCAACCCATCTAGTGACACTGTCCAAGTCCTGTTAAATATACTTTGTCTCCTGAGAGCTACAAGGCCCTCCTATCTTTGTATTGCCTCCATATTCTGTAGCCCAACCATTTAGATTATTTGTTAGATCAGAGATGAATATCTGAAATAACGCAGGCCCCAGCACAGAACTCCCTACGGGACCCTACTCGACACCAACACCGACATCTGATAATTGTCCATTTATTTGTATCCTCTGTTCTCTATCAGCCAGCCACTCTTCTATCCAGTTTATCAAATAAGGATTTGCTTTCAATATTTTAAGTTTGTCTATACTGGCCCCGTGTGGAGTTAGATCAAAGGCTCTACTGAAATCCAAAAAGATCACATTACAAGGAGCCCTATTATCCAATGACTTGCTCACACTTTCATAGAAGCACAACAAATTTGTAGTACAATTCCTGCCCTTTTTAAATCCGTGTTGTTCTGAATCTGTTAGATCAAGTGAAGTGAATAGTGTGTCCCTGACTAACCCCTCCATTATTTTACACACTAGACAAGTCAGACTAATAGGTCTGTAGTTCTTAACATTCGCCTTATCCCCTTTTTTATAAATGGGCACAACATGAGCCATTTTCCAATCACTAGGTATTTCTCCTGTCCTTACTGATTGCTTGAACAGAATTTTTAATGGAGATGTGATGTAATCAATCATTATTTGCAATATATTGGCTGAAATTCTATCAGGGCCTGGAGATGTATTAGGTTTTAATTTCTGAATACGCTGTCTTATTTCAGATAACTCAAACTTTATGGGGTCCACAGTAGAGAATATAGCCACCTGATTACTGTACGATTTACTACCATAAATTTGACAAAAATAATTATTGAAAGCAGTAGCCATATCAATATCTGATGTGACCGTCCTTTCTTCCACGATAAGGGGTCCCCACAGGGTTTTGGGTTTTCTTTAAGGATTTAATATAGGCAAAGAAAGCTTTATAGTTATCCTCAGTGGCATTTTTAGCTAACTGTTCCTCTGCATTTCTTTTTGCCATTCTTATGCCTTTTTTATAATTCTGTTGTGCCCGTCTTAGAGCAAAGTGTGTTCTTTCATTCTTATTTTTCAAGAACTTTTTATAACACTTATTTTTCTTCTTAATGAGCCTCCTTATATGTCTATTCAGCCACACAGGATTTTTATGAGTATTTCTATGCTTAAATGTCTGGGGAATACAAATCTCACTTAGACCCAGAATAATCATTTTTATAGTATCCCAAACTTGTTGTACCAATTTATTTGTGAGTATTGATACCCAGTCTAATTGTTTCAATTCATTTATTACTTCCTTTTCATTAGCCTTTTTATATAATCCGATTTTTGTTTTACCCTGATGTGTTTCATATTATAGTTCATTTTAAATATAACTGACGCATGGTCACTATTTCCAACTGGGGGGCCAGTAGCACTGTATTCATAAGTGCTCTGTTCCAAGAACTACATCTAATATGTTATGTCCTCTAGTGGGGGATTTTGAATATTGTACCAAAATTTTACAGCTACTAACAAAATGCTTTGCATTTGATCCAGTGGCAGTCATTTTTATCAAATCAATATTGGGAAAATTTAGGTCCCCTATAACACAGAACTCAGCAATTTCCCCGCTTTTTCAAATAAGTAATTAAACTGTCAGTGATCTCAGTATTTGATGATGGACTACGATAAACTGTACCCAGAAGGACAGACTGGGATTTACCCCCATTTATTCTTATCCAGAAGGTGTCAGTGTTGGACTCTTCTGCTCTTGGTTTGTTTGATATATCTGCAGATTTCATTGTATTCTTTATAAACATAGCAACACCACCTCCTCTTTTTCCAGTTCTATTTTTTGTATATAATGTATAACCCTCCATGTGTCTATCCCATGCTTTGCTATTGTTAGTCCACCAAGTTTCAGTTATTGAAATTATGTTGTATGATTTCTCGCTAACCAAGGCTTTTAGTTCATCACTTTAATTACTCAAGCTCCTGGCATTAAATGACAGAATTTCTAACTGGTTCTTTACAAGACTCCCATGTTTCTGAATTTGGTTGTTTGTAGGTTCAAAGGGGTCCACTCTATTGGTTTCACCACTTAGTCAGTTCAGACTTAACAAGTTCAGGGTGGTTTTCAATCTGTCTGCTAACAATCTGGCCTCAGTACTGATGTAGTCCGTCTTTTGCATACAATTCATGTTTCCCCTGAAAAGCAGTCCAGTTATTTCCTTTCCTGTCTGGTTATGCAACCAGTTTCCTGTGAGACCTAGGATTTGATCACCCCGACAATCTCGCAATTCTTTGCCTCTCACAATCTTCCCTTGCTGTCTTTCTTTTTCTCCCTTGCATATCTGTGGATATAAAAATATATGCAAATCATTATGTGAAAATGTAACTGATACTGGGATCCCTTTGTTTAGAAAATATATAGTGTTAATTTTTGAAATGTATATAATTATAGTTTTAGATGATTGCAAAAAGCTATTGTAAACTCAAGAGGTTACCTGAGTTCAAGTTTTAAGCCTTTTGCAGAAGAGCTGTGAAAAAGGGGCCTCAGATCAGGGACACACTGTTCTAGCTGCACCTGCCTGATACTTACAAGAACAGGATGCTTGTTAAGAATGGGGGTTGGAAGGACTTATAAGAGAGCTAAGCTGCAATTGCATAAGAAAGAGAGAAAAGGGGCACAGAGATTTAAGGAAAACTCTGATGGATCTCTATTTTATTTTGCCTTTGAAAATAGTTACACTGAACAAGTTTATTTTTTTGTGTTACTGCAGGTGTAAATAAATATTTTTGGTGATTTCTACTGCTCCTGGTTTTCCTATGCTTCCTGACCTGTGCCTCGACAACACAACTGCACACCCCACTGTGTGTTACTGCTTACATAACCTACACCCCAATTAGCTGAATGATGTACTGAAGTTCAGATTGCTGTGGGATAAAACATGGCCATGTCTTCAGATTTCTCTAATCAAAGTAAAGGATTTTTTCCAACCCATTTAGAAAAGAATTGTTCTACTTGTTGAAAGCCATAGACTGATATTGTATCCATAGTGGAAAAGTATATTTCAGTTGTGTGTCACAAAATGGACTTCACTGTTCAGTTCTAAGAACTAACTGTTCTGAATCAGTCAAGTGACAAAGCAATAATTGTGACAGTAATATTTAAGCTGTAAAACTGCTGTAAGAACATGTACAGGTTCATGAATTCTGAGTAAAGAACCATGGAGAAATCTGAACCAATGAAAAGCTGCATGAAAATAGAGAGTTAATCCTGTCAATACTAATGTTAAAGTCCAACTAACTTAGATTTATAATACCTTTTATGAGTAACCACATCTTTATCAATCATATTCAGAATATACTGTATATTCTCTGCACACTTGCTTAAAATTCAGGACTGGCTGTTGTACGACCAACTCCAGGCCTATCTGGAGTACAATCACTCCTTCACAAGTGTCCAGCATGGTTTTCATAAAAACCATGGGACTGACACTGCACTAGTACGTGTGACCTCAGACATCCTCGATGATATGGAGAACAGCATGGCTATGGGAGCAATTTCTGTCGACCTTACCAAGTCATTCAACTTGGTCAATCATGACCTCCCTGCTGGCCAAACTAAAGTCAGCAGGACTAGATGACCTTTCCTGCTGCTGGTTCTACAACTACCTGACCAACCGAAAACAAAGTGTTAAACGGCAAGTTGGTAGGGCTCTATTCTCCATTCCTTCCTATTTTCCCTATTCATTAATGATATGCCCAGAAGTTACAGAGGGGCTATGTTACAACTCTATGATGCAGACAATGCTATTTTGTTTAGATCTTCTGCAGATATTACCTGGATAAACAGTAACCTGGAGAGGAACTTCCAACAACTGAAAAACTAGCACCTGACAAACAAACTTGTCCTTAACATTAAAAAAAAAACAAAACAGAGCCACGTTCTTTGGACACAGGAGGCTAGGCAATGAGAGACAACACCTACTCAAGTTGTCTACCACTGGAGGCATTCATATCGAAGTGGTGAGGTAGTGAAATACCTTAGGGTGCTGCTTGACCAAGACATGAAATTTGGATCCCGTGTGGATACTGTAGTCAGAGCACTGCATCAGATACCTGGCATCCTCTAAAGGCTTTTCCCCTGTCTTTCTAAGGAGGCACTCCTTGCCACTGCAAGCAGCATCCTAATGCCAATACTCTTTTATGGTTCCCCAGTCCAACAGTCCATTCATGACTCAGAACTAAGCAGGCTCAAAACCCTGTATAATAGAGTTGGATGCTTTGCCACTGGGGCACCCTCCAGGGACCACCACTGCAGAGTCTTTGTGGCTCTTGGTTGGCTCTCATTTAATGCAAGACTACAATACCCAATATACTGCCTCTTGCAGCTTGCAAAACTCTCTACACCCCTAGCCTCATGGGAATACTTCAGCAACATGTGAGGCTCCTGTGTTCCACTGCTAAAGCTGAAGCAAACAAGATGCCACACTCCTCTATATGATGCAAAAAAGTTCCAAAATGTATTAAATCACATCAAGCATAAAAGCATACCACTGATGATGTACTGGGTATGAAACCGGTCGGAGTAACAGTGTGATCTAAGCTTTCTGCTCTGCAGCGGTATGCTTTTATTCTCGATGTGATTTAATAAATTTTGGAACTTTTTTGCATCATATAGAGGAGTGCAGCATCTTGTTTGCTCCAGCTTGATTGTTTTGCTGCACGCACCTTCATCATGGTGGAGCTGTTTTGTTTGACCTTGTTCCACTGCTAGCCCCTTACTTGAAATTCCTAGGGTACAGTCAGCATCTGGTAGGAGATCCTTCTCATTCATAATCCCTTCTTTATGGGACTCATTACCCTGTGACATTCTTTTTTTTTATTTTAATGCGCCTCCGACACACCCCGACCGGCCACTCCTTCAGAGCGCCAGCGCCTTTCTGCTACCCTCCGACCTCCTGCCACCTTCTCCCAGCCCCAATTGAAGCCTACCTTGGGTAGCCCGGCGTATCCCTATGCCGGGAGGTTCCCTCTCTTCCGGGGGGAATGGCCTTTCAGCCGACATCGTATCCCAGGTGCTGAGGGGCTGGATCCGGGCTGGCTTTGGGTGGCAGGGGCTCAGGTGCTCGTCATCCGGTCAGAACGGGGTGTAATTTCCGTTTTCTGTGCCCTGGCTACCACAGTTCTCGGCCTTGCATAAGCATGCAGGGTATTCCTGGGTCGTGGGCGTGTCAAGGCAGCACGTCCCCAAGCTCGCCAACAATCCGCCCGCAGGTCCCCAGGCATATCCACCCCTCTGGGAGGAAGCGTTCAATGGGCGCTTATAGAACCCCCTCCTTGCGGTCTCTGCTCCTGGTACCCAGGCTTGGGAGTGCGGGAGCCGGGTCGCCAGCGTGCCGAGCGAACCCCTTCGCTCAGCGCCATGGAGCCAGCACCCTGTGAGATTCTAAACTGCCCCACTCGTGCACAGTTCAAAAAGAGGCTCAAAATCTACTCACTTGGGGTGAACCACTGCAAGTGCAAACAATGACATGCTGCATTTTAGCCAAGTGATTTCTTAGGGGATAACCTGGCTAACTACCATCCTTTTGGTGGAGACTGTACCTCTCCAACTTCTTTTTTCATGAATGATGTGTTGCTGTAACTGTGATCCTGTACTGAATGTATGTTTTATTATGCTCTGGTTGTAACCGACCTTTGTACCTTGTACTGTATGTATGATTACTTCACTGCCGTTTTTTTTTTTCTCATAAGGTTTTTCTTTTTTTTACCATTCTACTCTATAAATATTGCAAAGTTTCACTCAGTGTATGTAAATGGAAATTACGTACCTACCATAATTCTTAATCTTCTTGGACAAAGTCACCACTTATTCACACTAATGGGACTATGCCGGGGGTGGTAGGACCAAGGGAGAGCCAAAAATCTTCAGAAAAGCCAACGCTGAGCTAGGACCGTGCATGTGCGGTGCCACGAGACTGGCTTGCGCCATATAGGCTACCTCAGCATCGACCCTCCAACCGCATCAGTACATTTTTTACCAAGAAGGTACAGCATAAACTAACCTAGTGAAACTAACCTATGTCGGACATAAGACAGTCTGAATGACCATTATAAGAAGGGTCAACCCAACATAGTCTTCACAGCCCAGCCATCAAAGAAGTGAAGACCAACAACAGACAAGTGAGCTCAGGGGATGGAGGGTGGGCATGTGAATGAGTGGTGGAGACTTCATCCAAGAAGATCAAGAATTACGGTAGGCACGTCATTTCCATATCTTCCTGGACATAAAGTTTCCACCACTCATTCACGCTAATGGGAGAGTACCGAGTTAAATAATCCCCGAGAAGGGCAGCAGGAGAGAGGAGCACACTTAGGACAGAAGTCCATTAAGGATTGACCTGCTGAAGGATTGATGTTGTCTGGCATGGACAACCAAAGCATAGTGCTTCACAAATGTGTGCACGCGGAGCTCCAAGTATCTACACTGCAGATGTCTGCAATGGGCATGTTCCGTATTTCTGCCAGAGATGATGCTACTGCTCTGGTAGAATGGGCGTATACCTTGCCTTCTAGCTTAACCTGTGCCATGGAATAGCAGTGGTGAAGACGTGCCACTAGCCATGCCGAAATACATCTGATAGCAATAGGCTGACCCAGCTGGGCCATGCTGAATGACATAAAGAGTTGCTTTGACTTGCGCATCTCTTTAGTTCTATCTAAGTAAAGCGCAAGGCTCTCTTAGCAACCAGAGAATGCAGGGTACATTCTCCCTCATTCTGAAAGCTTGCAAAGTAAGTCAGAAGAACCGGGGGCTGGTTCACATGGAATTCCGAGACCACTTTAGGGAGAAACTTAGGATGGGTCCGAAGAACCACCTTGTCCTTATGAAATACTGTGTAAGGAGGGTCTGTGACCAAGGCATGTATTTCAGATACTCTGCGAGTGGAGGTAATGGCCATGGGGAAGGTGGTCTTCCAGGTTAGGAACTTTAGCTCACATGTTGCTAGAGGCTCAAAAGGTTTACAGGTGAGCATGTCTAGCACCAGGTTAATACCCCAGGCAGCTACCGGTCTCCTGACTGGTGGCCTAGTGTGGAGTATATCTTTAAGGAATCTTTTAACCAAAGGTAACTGAGCTATAGACAATGTGTGTATAGGCTCATGATAAGTGGAGGTCGCGCATAGATGGACTTTCACAGTTGAGTACTGTAATCCTGTATTAGACAGGTCTAGAAGATACTCCAAGACTTTGTTTGGTGGGCAATAAAAGGGATCCAGGGAGAACCTTGCGCACCAAATGGAGAATTGTTTCCACTTTGACGTGTACTTTTTCCTAGTAGCTGGCTTATGCGCTGCTAGGAGAATGTCTGAGACTCTACGTGAGACATCAAACCTAGCCACTTCTATCTCCTCAGGAGCCAAGCATGGAGATGAAGGGATCTCAAGTTGGGGTGGACCACTGGGCCATGGGTCAGAAGGTCCGTACAGAGTGGAAGTTGTTTCGGTGGAACTTCTGATAACCTGTTGATCAAAGAAAACCATATCTGACGGGGCCAAAATATGACGATGAGAATCATTCTGCCCCCTTGTGCCTCCAGCTTGAGCAGCACCCTCTGAATTAAAGGAACAGGAGGAAATGCGTACAGAAAGCATCTTGTCCACCGCAGTCTGAATGCATCCTGACAGAAAACGCCAGGTTCTGGATTTCTGGAACAGAATAGAGGCAGTTCTGCGTTGAGTGGGGATGCAAAAAAGGTCCAGGTCCGGCATGCCCCACATTTCGAAGAGTGATCGCACGACATTTATGTCGAGAGACCATTTGTGAGGATCAACCTCCATTTTGCTGAGGCAATCTGCTAGATCGTTCTGGACTCCTCGAAGATACACTGCCTGGATCAGGGCTTCGTGCTCTAGGCACCATTCCCACACTCTCATAGCTTCCTTGCACAGGGGTTAAGAGTGCGCCCCGCCTTGTTTGTTGAAGTACATCACCACTTTGTTGTCTGTCTAAAAGAGAATTATTCTGTGACAGAGAATGTCCTTCAGAGCTGGGACGGCATACAGGACTGCTGTCATTTCCAGGACATTTATGTGGAGTTGAGATTCATCCTGACTCCACAAACCTTGGGTGTGGAGATCTTGACAGTGAGCTCCCCATCCGAGTAGAGAAGCGTCTGTGGTGATGATAATCAGAGTCTCCAGTGGAGCAAAGGGAAAGCCTTTCAGAAGGTTGTCCTCTTGAGTCCACCAGCTGAGTGCGAACTTGAGAGGTTGCATTACCTTGATGTGAAAGGACTGGGAGTGTGTGGTTGGAGACCACTGAGTACTGAGCATCCACTGAGTGGTCCTTATGTGAAGATGAGCCAAGGGCACCATGAACACTGAAGAAGCCATGAGACCCAGCATCCACTGCATCGAGAAAGCTCGGATTGAGTCGTTCTCTTTGATGAAGCGAGCCATCTGGAGGATAAAGTTCCTCCTGTCCTCCAGGAGGAAGGCCCTTGCGTTGGAGGTATCCAGGAGGGCTCCTATAAAGAGGAGTTTCTGGGAGGGCTGTAGAGCTGTGATTTTTCCAGATTCAACAGGACTCCCATGGATGTGAGGAATCTGGAGGCTGTGGAAATCGCTTCCTGTGTTCCCTGTCTGGAGGGGCTTGCCAGAAGTCAGTCGTCTAGATACAGGAAGACTTCAATTCCGAGTTTCCTTGGGTGCACCACAAGAACTGCGAAGCACTTTGGAAAGACTTGTGATGCCAAGGAAAGCCCAAAGAACAGTACTCTGAACTCGTAGTGCTGACCCAGGACCACAAATCGAAGATACTTTTGGTGACTTGGGTGCACTGGAACGTGTTGGTAGGCTTCATGCATGTCCAGGGAGGCCAGCCAACTGTTTTGATGAATCAGAGGTAAAAGTGTGCCGAGTGATATCATTTTGAATTTTTCCTTGAAGAGAAACTTTCAACTTCTTTAGGTCCAGAACAGGGCGCATGCTGCCTGTTTTCTTTGGAAACAGGAAGTAGTGGGAGTTAAAGCCTGTGTTCCGCTGTTCCTGTGGAACTATGTCTACTACCCTGTTATTTAGAAGGCCTTGAATTTCAGAAGCAAGGAGGTCTAACTGAGTTACTGACAGTGACTGTGTGGGCTGTCATTTGGGTGGATGATCCTGAGGGGTATCTGAAAAACTCAGAGAATAGCTCTTGCAAATTATCCTGAAAGCCCATTTGTCTGAAGTGACTGACTTCCATTGATTGTAAAACTGAGTCAGACGCCCCCCTACTGCCGAGAGAAAGTCCCCATCAGGCAGCTGAGGAGAGACTTGGGTCGAATTTTCAGAGGGTGGCACTAGGCGCTTTCGGGCCCTGTGCCTTTTGCTGCAATTTCTTTTGTGGTTGAGGGGCTTGATTTTTGTTGAAGCCCCCTCTGCCTTTGCCACGAAAGGACTGATTGTTATGAAACTGTCGATGGTTCCCACCCTGTAGAGGGGCAGTAGGAGCTGGTCTAGCAGTCTTAACAGCCATTCTAGGGTTCTGAGTGGCCTCAAGTGCCTGCTCTACTTGTGGGCTAACAGATAAGCACCATCAAATGGTAAGCTCATGAATTGTTGCTGGGCATCATTTGTGAATCCCAAGGTCCGTAGCCACGAGTGGCGATGGGTGCATATCCCAGCTGCTGCTGCTCTAGAAGCAGTGTCAAAGGCGTCCATAGCAGCCTTAAGTTTCTGATTATTGGACTCAGTACCTCTGGTGATAGTTTGGAGAAGCTCTGAGGAAACATCTGACTCTGGAACAGTCTCCACAGAAGCTTGTAGCAAATGCCAGAGGGTATACTCATATTGTGAGATGCAGCCCTGGTAGCTAGCAATACGCATACCCAGGGTAGCAGCTGCGAAGACTCGCTTCCCTAATGTGTCAATCTTAAGAGATTCTTTGTTTACTGGATGAGCTATAGACTCCTGAGGGAGGATGGCTTTGTCATTTTCTGCCAGGACCACTATGGCATCAGCGAAGGCTTAAGAGACCAGGATTGGTCGATCCTTAGGGGGAGTGTACTTCCTGTCTATGGACTTAGCTATGGAAAGAATAAGCGCCGGATTGTCCCACACCTTTTGTGAGAGAGTCTCAAAAGCGGGTTGTACTGAAGGAGACAATTCCACAGGGATCTCCGGGACATGCAGATATTGAAGGCATAACAACTTCCCTGGGTCCACCTCTGAAGTCTGGAGAGAGAGAGAGAGTGGAATTCATATTCTTCAGTAGAGACTTAAAAGACAGGTCCTCGACCAGAAGCTCCGCTGAAGTAAAGGGCTTATTTTCCACTCTGAAAGATGAATCCCCATCAAAGTCATCATCTAATTGCAGATCAGGATCAGGCTCAATGTCATCTCCTACTAGCCCAGGAGGGATAGTATAAAAAGGAAAGGGAGGAAAGAGAGCAGGAGGAGGCACTCCTCAGATTGGAGTTGAGAATCTGGGATTCCGCGGTGGCACCGGCCCCACAAGCGGGGCCGACACAGACCACAGCACCGTCAAGACCGGAGTCAGAGATGGCACCGCAATTGTTGCTATGCCAGCACCCGGAGACCCTAACTCAACTTTCAGAGAACCCAAGGATGAAGATCTGAAAATGAGCAGGAGAAAATGATACCTGTACTGGCCCCTCTTGCTTGGCAGCCATGTAAGAGGAAAAGCACAAAGGCGGGGTGTCGACGGCACTGGAGAGGGTGCCATGCAACTAGGCAGACCCAACCATCCTGCCCACGGATTCAAAGCAACTAGACAAATGTGGGGAAGGAGATGCCTTGCTGCTGTGCAAATGTGGTCTCCATCTCTGTCTCCTTCCCCCACATTTGTCACTTTTCAGCCTTCTTACTATGCCCTGTTAATTAATCCCTACCTGGGGACTTTTCTACCTCTTTCACTCATATTTTGCTTTATCTTTCCCATCATCACCTTTTTGTTTCACAGATTCTCTCTTAATCTTGCCATTTATCACTTCTTCTCCCTGAGCCTCCCCTTTTCTCTTTCCCCACATATATATATATCATTTGACCTCCCCTCTACACTTACTTTGTTTTTTTCTCTTTTAGATATTTCCTGAAGAAGACCTAAGGTCAAAATGTAGATTTTTAACTCTACTGTCAGCGTGCATTTAATATAACCATTTTGTTTTGCTTTTAGACCACATGCTGACGCAGCGCCTTGTTTTTGTTTTATCTTGTAGCCTACTGCTTCACCTGTGTTGCTACAGTATACTCCAGATTTAACGGACTCGGATTAAGCGGACATTCGGAAGTAACGGACAAATTCATTTAGCCAAATGCCTTTTTCTATTACTTTAATGTTAAAAGCAATGGTTAAAACGGACCTGCGCTTCCGTTTGTAACGTCCACTTGGTGATGTTAAAGACGTACTTTTTCACTTGAAATTCAATTAAATAATTAAACAATTAGTGTTCCTACTTAAAACCCCCTTGTTCTACCAAAGTCTCATCTCGGCCATTTTTTTTTCCACTGTGAACTGTCCATTGCTGTGCTTTGAAATGCTGTCTGGTAAGCGAACCTGTCTACCCCTTTCTAAGAAAATAGAGTTATTGAAAGCCATCGACAGACTTCTCAAACTTAGTGTTAGAGATCTGAGCACCCATTTTTCAATTCCTAAATCCTCACTCTCTGACTTGTTGAAGAATAGGGAAACATTGCTTGCCGACTGGCACAGCAACCAGAACCCGGAGAGGAAGCACAAAAGAGAAGGAAAAGATACAGATGTAGAGGAAGCACTGCTAAGGTGGTTCAGCAATGCTCGTGGGCAGGGAGGCGCTAATTAGTGGAACTCTTCTGCTTCAGAAAGCAGATAGCCTTGCTGCAGCCCTTGGTAAAACTGGGTTTAAGGCAACAGACGACTGGCTCAGTTGATGGAAGCAACGTAACAACATATGCTTCCGTCGAATTCACGGGGAGAAATTAGATGCTGACAGCTGTGCAGCTGATGCTTGGCTTAGAGATGTTTTGCCACAGCTTCTTTCAAGTTACAGCCCGGACAACATTTTTAACACTGATGAGACTGGGCTGTACTTTCGATGTGTTGGTTATGGCATCCTTGCGTTTCGTTCGGAAGCACCACTCAGTCTAAAGAAAGCCAAGGAACGAATTACGGTGCTTTTGACCTGCAACATGTCAGGTTCCGAAAAACGGATCCCTGTGGTGATAGGCAACAGTGCACAGCCACGTTGCTTTCATGATGTTCGGCATCTGCCGGTCATCTACCGAAACAACAAGACCACATGGATGACCGGTGAAATATTCACTGCCTGGCTGAGAAGTTGGGACCGCAGTCTATGGTCATGCAAAATCGCACTTCTCCTGGATAACTGTAGCTCCCACCCTCCTGTAGCTGGGCTACGTAACATTAAGTTAATTTTCCTTCCTTCTAACACAACCAGCATATTGCAGCCGCTAGATCAGGGTGTTATTTACAGCTTTAAAAGACATTATGTGACCCTTATGAGAGGCAGATTGCTTGACTTACTGGATCAAGCTGAAGAAATCACAGCTTCAGTTTGTGTTCGACGGATTAATGTGCTAAATGTCGTGCGCATGATCCAGTAAGCATGGAAATGAAAATTACATACCTACCGTAATTCTTGATCTTCTCTTGTATCTTCACCATTCATTACTGCTTGGGTTGAGCCAGAGGTGTGCACCCGCTACGAGAGATTTTTTCTCCTTTTTTAGGTCGGCACAATGACATGCCTGTACAACAAATGCATTGCATCATGCATGAAGGGCGTTAGGTGCTGCAAACTCCTCCTCCATCTCAGTTCTGGTAGCTGGAGAGGAAAAAAGGGTAAGGAAAAGGAGAGCGAGGCAAGAGAGCCGAGGGACAGAAAAAAGAAAGGATATAAACTGAAAAACGAAGAAACCGGTAGAGGGCAGTAAGAAAGAGACAGAATGCCTACCCTAAGGGACTGCAGGGCCTCCTTCTGGGGCAGCTACAAGGGAGGAACAGATAAAGGGAAAGAGAAAAGGGAAGAAGAAGAAAGAGAAGAAAAACAAGGGCTGTTGAGAGGGGAGAACACTGCCCATAGATATACTGGTTGAGGGGCTTATAAGCTCGGAACCAAAAACAAGGGAGCAAGAATCCCTCATGATAGGACTGAGAGAAGGTTCAGGTGAAAGTACAGTTACCTAAGAACTTACCATAACAGTAGATCTTCGCGAGAGAGACTCTTGCAGTAGGTAATTACATATAGGACTGATGCCGGCAGGCGGCAGGACCCAACGGAAAAATTTCTGGCTACCAGTCTCTGGCTGAGGGACAGCCCCGTCAGGGTGACCGTCCAGAGAGCGCGGTATAAAGGGCGGTACCGGACGCCCGCCTTCCAGTTCTTTCCCGCCACAGGCCGAAAGAGGCCGGACAAGAGAGGAGCGGATATTTCTCTATATGGAAAAGGAGCTGAAAAAAGCCTAGGGGGATGGAGGGCGGGAAGGTATTACGTACTGCAAGACCCTTTCTCAAAGATCTACTGTTACGGTAAGTTCTTACGTAACTGTACTATCTTACTTCGAGAGGGCTCTTGCAGTAGGTAATTACATATAGGACTGAATCCCAGTCTGGAACAAAGAAAGGCACCGGGAGGAGGAAACTACTCCAAGAAGTAGCTCTAGCCATGCAAGCCTCAAGACAGGAGGCCTTGCAAAACAGCTAGCCCGAAGCCTGCTCTACGGTGAGAAGCAATATCCAAACTGTAGTGTTTCGTAAAGGTATGGATGGAAGTCCAGGTGGCGGCAGCGCATATGTCTGCCGCAGACACATTCTTGAAACAAGCTGCAGAGGCAGCTACTCCTCTTGTGGAGTGGCCTCTGACTTGACCCGGGAGGGTCTTGTGGTATTTGTCATAACAGAAAGTGATGCAATGAGCCAACCACTTAGACAGGCATTGCTTGGAAACTGCATTGCCTTCCCTTTTGTGAGCAAAAGAGACAAACAACTGATCAGTCTTTCTGAGATCCTTCGTCCTGTTGGTGTAGTATCTCAGAGTCCGGTGAACATCCATAGTATGGAGTAAATATTCCCCTTGATTAGAGTACTGCGTAAAAAGGCAGGTAGCTCTATGGACTGATTTAAGGTAGACTCTGCTACTACTTTAGGTAGAAACTTAGGATTCGTGCGAAGAGCAACTTGTTCCTTGTAAAAAATCAAGTAGGGGATTTTACACATCAGGGCCTGGAGCTCGGAGATTCTTCGAGCCAAAGTAATGGCCACCAAGAAGAGCATCTTCCAGAAGAACTTCAAATCTGCAGAAGCTGCAGGTTCAAGGAGGAAGGGTAAGTTTCTCGAGAACAAAATTCAAGTCCCAAGGGGGGGCAGGAGTACGGGTGGGGGGCCTCTGATGGAGAACCCCTCTGAGAAAGGTCTTGGAGACCTCCAGTTGAGCAAAGGCCTTGTTTGCGAAGGGAACATGATAGGCCGAGATGGCCGCCATGTGTACCTTCAAAGAGGAATGGCTGAGACCCAGGTCGAACAGATGATGTAGATACTCCAGCAGAAGCCCCGCTGAACAGGAGAAAGGTTCCACGTTCTTGGAGGCGGCCCAAATAGTGAATCTTTTCCACTTCATGGCATAAGTGGATCTGGTGGAGGGTTTTCTGGCCTCCACTAAAATCTCCGCCACTTTGGGAGACACACCAAAACAGGATTGGGCTAGGTCTGCAGGAGCCATGCATGCAGTTGAAGGGATTTGAGGCCTGGATGGACCAGGGTCCCCTGATCCTGGGTCAACAAACCTCGAGATAGAGGAAAAGGAAGAGGAGGATCCTCTGAATATTGTTGTAGAAGAGAGAACCAGATTTGCCTGGGCCAGAAAGGAGCAATCAGAATCATTCTCACTCCTTCTGAAGCTAGTTTCTGCAAGACTCGTGGGATAAGAGGAATTGGGGGAAAGGCATAGACGAATCTGTCCTTCCAGTCTAGAGACAGAGCGTCGCTCCAGAAAGCGCCTCGCTCTGGAACGAGTGAGCAGAAGGTGGGAAGTTTTGCGTTTTGGGGGGATGCGAACAGGTCGACCTGTGGTGTTCCTCAAAGTTGGAAGATATTGTCTAGGACCCCTTGGTCCAGTTCCCAGTCATGAGTGAGAGCAGAAGATTGACTTAGCTTGTCTGCCAGGGTGTTGTCGACTTCTGGAACGTGAATCACCGTGAGGTGAACGTCGTGTTGTGTTGCCCAATCCCAAACCCTCACTGCCTCCCTGCATAGAGGGTAGGACCGAGTTCCTCCCTGCTTGTTGATGTACCACACTACGCACATGTTGTCCATCTGGACGGCTAGGTGGCCAGGAAGGATGTACTGCTGAAGGGCTTGGAGAGCGTACAACACTGCCCGAAGCTCGAGCACATTGATGTGGAGAGCTTGTTCTAGCCTGGACCAGGAGCCCTGGGTCCGATGAGGGCCTAGATGGGCTCCCCAACCTTCGCCTGAGGCATCTGTGGTTAGAGTCTGGGAGGGGGGAGGATGAAAGAAAGGAACCCACCGAAACAGGTTCTCTCGAACCATCCACCATTGTAAGTCTTGCATCATCGGCGATGAGATCAGAACTGAGTGATCTAGGTCATCCACTAGTTGATCCCACTGAGAGCGTAGAGTCCACTGAGAGATCCTCATGTGGAGTCGCGCGCGAGGGACCGTCGGGATAGCAGCCACCATGAGCCTGAGAAGGCGAAGGACCGACCTCGCCGAGACCATCCTGAGGTCGGATAACAGACTTATCTGGGTCTGAAGGGAGGCCGCCCTGTCCAGAGGCAGGAAGGCCTTGCCCATGGTCGTACCGAGGATCGCGCCAATAAACTGTAGCCTCTGGGAAGGGTCCAGATGAGACTTGGAATGGTTGATGGTAATACCCAGGCAGGCAAAAACCTGCTGGGTGAGGGAGAGGAAACGCAGGAGTTCCTCCCTGGACGAGGCCGCCAGGAGCCAGTCGTCCAGGTAAGGGAACACCTGTACTCCCTTAGTGCATGAGTGGGCCGCCACCACTGCCAGGCATTTGGTAAATACTGGGGGCGAGGATAGACCAAACGGGAGCACCTTGAACTGGTAGTGGTCCCTTGGAATGCAAAACGAAGGTATTTGATGAGATGGCGAATGGGAATGTGCAGATAAGCATCCCATGATCCAGGGCACAAAGCCACTGACCTGGCCGGAGGATGGGCAGAAGGCTCTGCAGAGAGAGCATCCTGAACCTTTTGTACTCTACATAAAGATTCAGGGAACTGAGATCTAAAATCGGTCTGAGATCTCCCGTCTTCTTTGGGACCAGGAAGAAATGGGAATAGTAACCCATCCCCTGAAGATGAAGGGGAACAGGCTCTATCGCTTGCTTCAGCAGAAGAGCTGAGATTTCCTCCTGGACCAAAGGAAGGTGTTCCCGTGAATACGACGACTTCAGAGGGGGGGGGCGGGTGGTTTCTGAAGAAACTCTATGGAGTGTCCTTCTGCTATGAGCTGGAGCACCCAAGAATCCGTGGTTATCCTCTCCCATCCCGGAAGGTGGAGGGAAAACCTCCCTCCTACCGGTTCCTCCGGGGAGTCCGGAGGCAGTGGGAGAGGAAAGGAGTCAGGTGGTGTGGGGCAGCGCTGCAGCTGAAGCACCCGCTGCTTTTTTGGGTGGGGGCTTAGCAGCTGGGGCCCGGCGTTTGTGGCCAGCCTTCCTGGGTTTCGCCTTTGGCGATTCCGTCTGCAAAAGGAACGCGCTGCTGCTGATGGGGATGGTACATGGAATCAACTGATTTCAGTGCCGTCCCCTTCTCTTCCAAATCGGTAATGATGTCCTTGACATCACCCCCGAAAAGCACCGACCCCCGGAAAGGTGCTTCCTGGACAGCAGATTGCACCTCCGGGACCAGACCTGACACATGGAGCCAAGCATGACGCCGTAGGTCTATGGCGAAAGCTGAGCTCTGCCCAGCAGTGTCCACTGCATCGTATGTCACACGTAGCATGTGGCGACTGGCTGAACGAGCAGAGCGGACGAGATCAGCCAACTCCTATTTGACTTGGGAGTCAGGCAAGGAGTCCAGCTTGGCTTCCACCTGAGTAAGGATGGCCTTCTGGTAGTCCCCATGTGGCCGACATAGTTCAGGGCCCTAATCCCCAGTGTGGAGGAAGCGTAAATCTTTCTCCCGTATTGGTCCAGAAGGCGAGATTCCTTATCAGGAGGTGACGAGCTAAGATGTTTTGGGTTCGCCGACCGGCCATGAGAGGCGCTAATCACGACCGAGTCGGCACGAGGGTGAGAATCCAGGAAATCAATACCCTCTGGAGCCTGATATAGCCTGTTCGACTTCCTAGGAAGAGGGGCTAAGGTCGACGGCTGTTTCCATATCGTGGTCACAAGGTCGGCATGAGGCTCTATCCAGGGTGGCACTAATGTAGGAGCTGTCACGGACAGATCCAGATGTTCAGCGAGTTTCAGACGCTGAGGATCTGGTTCCAAAGAGCGCCTCTGATGAACCTCCTGGATTTTTCTAAGCAACTCCGTAAAAAAAGGATCCTCCAGAGGAGACTTCGGAGGAGTCCTTGGCCGAGGCTTGACGGAGATTGAAGCTTGCCGCTCTCTCGGAGCAGCCGTCGGAAGAGTCCGAGTGAAGAGGAGGATGAAGAGTAAAACTCCTTTCCCGACCGGGAGGAACGGTCCCTTGGGGAGTCCCCGGGGACGCGTGTCCTGCCCCTCTCTGGATCCAGACGGAAGAACCCTGGAGTCCGGAGGTGGTGAGGGAGTGTGCCACCTGGGGCGTACGGGAACCTGGGACGGCACTGTCGCCGCAAGGCAGCTCTCGACCTCTTTGGTGAGCTGAGCCTTGGCCTCAGCCCACCAGGAGGCCAGAGTCTCCTGCAGGTCCACCGGTGGCCGCGAGGGCGGTGGAGGAGGAGGAGGAAGTGGGGGATAAGAATATGGGCTATACCCATATGGAGCGTATCCAAAACCCGGCTGCGGGTAACCCGGCGTAGGGTATTGAGGCGTCGAGTACTGCGGCGTCAGGAAGCCCGGTGTCAGGTACTGCGGCACCGGATATGGCGTTCCCGGGTACACCGGTGTCGAATAAGACGGCGGATACCCGGAAGCCGGGGGGGCTGCCTGAGCAGACAGCCCAGCTGGGAACCTCATGGGCGGGTCCGTAGCGGAGAGCCTGGAGGGTGGAGGGCCCGATGGGAGCAGAAAATCTCCCCGAGTCGGTAAGGCTGATGTGAGGGCCGACAGCGGAGGCCCTGACGCCGGAGGTACCAACGTCGGAGGGGCCGGCATCGGAGCCAGTGTCCGGGGAGCCGACATCAGGTCCGTCGCGCCAGATGGAGGAAGGACTGGTGGAGGCAAAAAAATCCCCAGCTTCGCCCAGGGGTGGAAGGGGAAAAGTCCCTGGGTTCAGGTTGGGGGGACTCTGGCTCCCCAGATGGCAGTGAAGGCTGCGGTGAACCGGAAACGACAGACGTTGGGGGGTCCGTCGTCAGTTCCCTTGCCGACTGGACGTCGGACGAGCTGACGTGAGGTGTAGAGGCGAGCTCTCGGCGGGTGCTGGAAAAGCCGACATCCGACAGCCATCACTGGAGACAGGTCAAGAGGAGGGGTCGGCCTGGTCCGGTGGGGAAGAAACCGCACGCTGCCCCAGAGGGTTGGACGTCTTACCAGCCCTCTCCGGGCAGACGTCAGAGGAGCCGACGCCCGGCTTACCGGAGTCGCCCACGATGGTACGCCGCAAGCCTGTGGCCGAACCAGGGGCGGAGGCCTCCAACTGCCCGGAGGCACCCGCAAGGCCTGAGCGCGAGCCAGATGGGCGGGCCGATGCCACCTCAGAAACCTCTGAGGCGGCCGTCGAGGAGCGATCCCCAGAGGGGATGTTACCTGCGTGCCCGTGACTCCCAAGGGAGATGCGGTGGAGGAGCCTTTGTCCTGGTGCCTCTCCTTGTCCTTCTTCTTTCAATGGCCTTCGGGGGAAGAGGAAGCCTGCCTCAGCTTTTTAAGCTCCTTCTCCATAGAGCTCATTTTCTTCTTAAGAATATGGGCCTCCAGGGATTGCTGCCGCATTTTTGGGTAGCCGCGTTAAAGCTGAGGCAGTGCTGGCACAGGGAGTGGCCGTCCTTGTGTGGTAGTTGGGCGCCGCATGAATCGCACTTGTTCTTGTGCCCGGAGGGTGTAGGGGACGACATACACCGATGTTAGTACTGACGTTAGCCCGAAAAATAAAGTTTTTTCGGTAAAAACAACAAAGGTAGGGCTGATGAAGCATGAACTTTTCCGTAGGAGCTGCAACGCAGCTAACGGCGGAAAGAACTGGAAGGCGGGCATCCAGGACTGGCCTTTATACCGCCTCCTGACCGGTCACCTGATGGGAAGCGGTCCTCGCCAGTGACTGCTAGCTAGAAATTTTTCCAGGTCCTGCCGCCTTCGCTCAATCCTATATGTAGTTACTTACTGCAAGAGCCCTCTCAAGTAAGATCTGCTTGTACAGATTGGACACCAAGGGCAGATACTCTAACCTCCTGTCATCCCAACCCCCTATACTCTAGCTAAGAGTTCACAGACTGCCCAAGCAGAAATTCTGTTCTGGAAAGAGAGCGCCCAACTAGGAAGGGGAATAAGCCCCTTAGCACCTTGTTAAATGCTAACACAGATGTGTGAGGGAAGGGGGTAAGCCCTACAGAAGGCAGCTTTGTATAAAGGGATAGAGTGGGAACTCAATCGGACTCCCTGAAGGCGAGGCAGTAACAACAGCTCAAGGTAAATGAAGTGTCAGAAGCACCAACCAGAAGAAGCTGACACAATATTAATTAATACCTGCCAGAGGGAACCTGAAAATTGGGGCCGAGCCATAGAGGGATGGTCTCTTCAGCTGTGAACTGAACAACATGGCTAAGAAGCCAAGAGGTCACCCCTAGGGGCAATCAGAAAGAGTTCCCTCAGGATAGAATAAATCCTACTCATTCCCCTTTACCTTGAGGAAAAAGGATCCGTCCAGAGAAGAATGGAAAATCAAGATAGGGTTTTTTTTTTTTTTTGGCTTAAAGGCCAACGAGAAGGGAGAGGAACAAGTAGGGAGGAGGAGACGCCGCAGTAGGAGGCCACTGAGGGGAAGGTGGGCGGGTATCAGAAATGAATGGTGAAGATACAAGACAAGATAGTACAGTTATGTAACAACTTACCGTAACAGTAGATCTTCAAGAACAGCTCTTGCAGCAGGTTACACCATTAGGACTGAAGCCGGCAGGCGCCAGGATCCCACGGAATTTTTCTAGCTAGCAGTATTCAGCGGGGACTGCCCCAGATATCAGGCATAGTACATAACGAGGCGGTCCCCCAGAATCCCCAGTTCTCCCAACGGAGACTCCCGGCCGCTGGATGACATCAGAAAAGGAGACAGGACCCGCCATCAAATGGCAATCAGAGTGGTGTTAAGAACACCTGATTCTAGGAGAAGGATATCGGAACAAGTCTACCTCCAGCGGGGATGGTGAGAGGGAAAGTACTAGCTGCAAGAGCTGTTCTCGAAGATCTACTGTTATGGTAAGTTCTTACATAACTGTACTATCTTACTTTGAGAAACAGCTCTTGCAGCAGGTTATACCATTAGGACTGATTCCCAAGCAATACTGGAAATCCCTCACCATTGGGAGGAGGAAAGGTAGAAATCACTAGTAGAACTGAAGCCTAGGATAGGAGTGCCTGAAGGACTGCTATACCAAAACCTGCTCTTCACCTCGATGCGACATCCAGGCTATAATGCCTGATGAAGGTGTGCACAGTGCTCCAAGTAGCTGCTGCATAGATGGCTGAGGAGGACACGTTCTTCAAGGCCGCAAAGGAGGCAGCCACTCCCCCCTTGTGGAATGACCCTAAACCGAGCCCAATAAGGGTTTGTCATGCTTCTGGTAACAGAACGTGATACAATGTATGAGCCACAAGGACAGCGATTGTTTGGAAACGGGAGCTCCCATCATCCTGTGGGTGAAGGAGACAAAAAGCTGGTCAGATTTTCGGTGATGGTTGGTTCTGGTCAAGTAGTATCGAAGACACCTATGCACATCTGAAGTGTCTGGGCCTCTTCTGTATTAGAATATTTAGAAAATTACACTGGTAGATCGATGTACTGATTGAGGGTGAGAGCTGGGACCACCTCAGGTAGAAAATTCGGATTAGTCCATAGGGATACCCTGTCCTGGTGAAAAAACAAATAAGGTTCTTTGCACATCAGCGCGTGAAGTTCAGAAATTCTTCTGGCTGAAGTAACAGCAACTAAAAACAACGTCTTCCATGTAAGGAGACATAGCTCGCCATCCGCGGCTGGTTCAAAAGGTGGCAGCGTTAGCTGCTCCAGGACAAAGGGTAAATCCCACGGCGGAATAGGATCCTTAATCTGAGGTCTAAGGTGGAGAACGCCTCTCAGGAAGGCTCGTGCCGTGTCCAACTGAGTTATGGGATGTTGGCCTATAAGAGTGTGATCGGCTGAGTTGGCACTTATCGAGGAGTAGGCCAAGCCTGTCTGAAAAAGAGACAGGGTAATCCAGGACTGACCTTTCTGGACAATCCATTGGCGAAAACCCCTGCACCTGAGTCCAGAGGCAAAATCTGCACCATTTCATGGCGTAAGTAGTGTGAGTGGCCGGTTTTCTAGCAGCTGCTAGAATGTCTGCTATCTCTTGCGAGACCCCGTATCGCATAATGGCTATGCCTCTAGGAGCCAGGCATGCAGGTTCAGCGAATGAAGGTCCGGATGGACCAAGGAGCCCGCCTCCTGAGACAGTAAGTGAGAGCTGATTGGCAGAGGCACTGGAGGTTCCCAGGACAGCTGATGTAGTAGAGGGAACCAGATCTGTCTGGGCCAAAACGGCGCGATAAGTATCAGCATCGCTTGCTCTCTGTGGAGTTTCAAAAGGACCCTCTAGATCAATGGGAGGGGAGGAAAGGCATAGAGGAATCTGCCCAACCAGAAGAGGGACAACACGTCTCACCAGAAAACACCATGCCCTGGATCTAGCGAGCAAAAATTGGGCAGTTTTGCGTTGTATGGGGATGCGAAGAGGTCTAACTTTGGTGTACCCCATCTGTGAAACAGATCCTCTACTACCTCCTGCAGTAGTTCCCACTCATGGACTCTGGCCTGAGAGCAACTCGGGCTGTCTGTGATGACGTTGTCCACTCCTGGGACATGAACAGCAATGAGGTTTGCGCCATGTTGTAGAACCCAATCCCACACCCTCATGGCCTCCCTGCAAAGCGGGTAGGAATGGGTGCCTCCTTGTTTGTTGAGGTAATACATCACCGCGGTATTGTCTGTTTGTAACAGAAGAGTACCTGGTGGGATCTCCAACTGGAAAGCCTGCAGGGCACAAAGAACTGCTCTCATTTCCAGGATATTTATGTGGAGATGAGCTTTATGGGCTGTCCATAGGCCCTGAGACCTGACACCGCCGAGGTGTGCTCTCCACCGAGCCCTGAGGCATCTGTGGGGAGCATCACGATCGGAGACAGCGTGATGAAGGGGACCTCTGAAAATAGGTTCTTTGAATCTAGCCACCATTGCCAATCCTGGATTACGGCATTCGTGATCCAAATTGGAAGCTGCAGATGGTCTTGTTTCTGATCCCATTGGATCCGTAATATCCACTGGGTCACCCGCATGTGGAGACGCGCTAGCGGGACTGTTGCAATGGCCGCAGCAGGCAAAGGACCTGTCTGGCTGGGATGGTCCTCTTTGCCAAAAAGTCCCTGATGAGGGACCTGATATGTTCCGATGGGTCCCGGGGTAGAAAAGCTTTCCCCTGGATGATGTCCAGAACTGTGCCTATGAACTGCAGAATCTGTGAAGGAACCAGGCGTGACTTCTCCCGATTAATAATGATGCCCAACGTCTCGAACAGAGACTGACTACAATCAATGGCAGACATCAGGGCCTCCCGAGAGGGCGCCATGAGAAGCCAGTTGTCCAGGTAGGGGAACACGTAGTGGCCTTGTCTCCTCAGAGTTGCCGCTACAACTGCCATGCACGTTGTGAATACTTGAGGTGCCGATGACAGTCCGAAAGGAAGGGCTCGGAACTGATAATGGTGACCTTGAAATTTGAAGCGCAAGAACTTCCTGTGTGCTAGAGCAATGGGTATGTGCAGGTAAGCATCCTGCATGTCCAAGAACGCTAAGAAGGCGCCCTGCCTGAGCATGGGTATCAGACCTGGAAGGGTCACCATGCGGAAGCGTTTGTTGAGGACCGAAGTGTTGAGGTCGCTGAGATCCAGTATTGGACGGAGGTCCCCTGTCTTCTTGGGAACCAGAAAGAAGTGAGAATAGTAACCTGCATCTCTCTGGTTCCACGGTACGTGCTCTATAGCTTCTTTTCTGAGAAGTGCGAGCACCTCCTGCTGTATGAGCAGGGCGTGCTGACCTGAATAACGGGAGAGCAGGGGAGGTCTTGACGGTGGGTGGTCGAGGAATTAGATGAAGTGACCTCTCTTGACCATTTGAAGAACCCACCGGTTGGCGTTAATCGACTGCCACCCTGAAAAGTGGTGAGCGATGTGACCCCCGACCTTTTGTGCCCGTTGATACAGAGGAGGGGCGAGGGCCGGGAAGGAGTCATGCTGTGGCAGCGTTGGTTCCCGCAGGCTGGGCCGGTTTGGTATAATGCTGGCCTCTGCCTGGGGAAGATTTAGCCTGGGCTTGCGAAGAAAAGTGCCCCTTTGTTGCTGGCCGGAACGTGGCTGCTGCCGTTGTTGCCGGCTGCGAACACGGTTCTGGTTCCTACGAAAGGAACCAGGTCTTAATCTGTACATGGCTTGTACAGATCTAACTGCCTTCCCGGCGTCCTGAAGCTTGGTGATAACCTTCTCCGAGTTTTCACCAAACAGGACTTCACCATTGTACGGGACATCAAGAATGTTTTTCTGTACATCTGGGGTAAAGCCGGAAACACAGAGCCAGGAGCATCTCCGGAGACAGACGCCTGAAGTTGCAGCTCTGGCAGACGAGGCCACAGAGTTGTATGCAGCTCGTAACACTTGGGTTCCCACATTAGACTCTGTGCAGAGGAGGTTTAGGAGCTCTGCCTTCTGATCGCCATCCGGTAATTTGTCAACAAGGTCCTGACCCTGTTCCCACAGGGCATTCTGAAACTGAACCATATGAGATAGATAGTTCAGAGACCTGATTTAGCATGTAGCAGCCACATAAGTGCACCTCCCCAGGGCATCCAACTGTTTGGATTCCTGGTCCGGTGGCTGTGTGCTCATATGCTGCGGTCATTGGGACCGGTCATGAGAGGCCGTAATGACCAGGGAGTCAGCCAGAGGTTGTTGTGCTAAGTACTGGTCCTCTTCCGGGGCCTTGTACAGGCGGTCAGCTTTCTTCAGCACAGTGGGGGTGGAGTGCGGACACTTCCACGCAGCCTTGGTGACGTCCGCGAAAGTGTCCACCAAGGGTGGCACTACCACAGGCTTAGGATCTTTCTGCCGAAGATAACGGGCAAGGCGCTGTCTCTCAGGGTCGAGATCTTCCGAATCCCATCCCATGTTCTCCTGGATGTGCCTCATAATCTCAGACAAGGAGGGATCATCCGGAGGTGACCTGGGTAGGTCTTGTGGGTCAGGCGATGGGATGCTGAGTGGAAAAGGAGACCTGGAGATTTCAGAGGTATCCAATCTAGAATCCTCCCCTGGCGGAGTGTATCGTCAACATCTGGGTCACTTGGGGCTGGGAGACCCTGAGGGCGATCTTGAGGGAGGCCTTCTCCGTTCCTTAGATCTTCCCCTAGGAGGTGGAGTGTGCTCCTTAGGGGTTGGTGGTCGTCCTGCTGGCCCCTGCGGTGGAGGAGGGGGAGTAAGAGGTGAAGGAGTAGGAGGAGGAGGTTTCACTGAGATCACATCTTTCCGGATTGTGTCACACCAGAAAGTGAAGAGATCCTTGACCTCTTGGATGTTCATGCCAGACAACGGGCCTTGGCATCAGTGGTCTGTCACCAGGGTCGGGCGTCGGGTCCGAAGGCGTCTCCGGGATGGACGAAGGCTCCCTTGGAAGCCTGGCGTCCTCTGTGTCGCCTGCCTGGTCCTCAGGCAATGTTGTGTCCTCCTCCGTGGAGTCCCAGCGACCAATGTCCACCGGTGGCGAGAGGCAGTCTTCGGCTCGCAAGTGTGTGACCGGCGCTCTGGCTCTGGCAAATGCCTGACCGACGTCTGGTGTTTGGCCGATGTCCTCGGCTCCGGCGAAAGCCTGGCTGACTTCGGGTGCTTGGCCGACATCGGGTCCATCGTCCGCTTCAGGGACGTCAGGTCTTTTGTCTTCCTGGGTGGGGGATCCGAACCCCTGGGAGGCTGGGAGACCGATCTGGAGTCGGGGCCCCGGCGTCGGTCAGAAGAGGAAAACTTAGTCTGGTGACGGTCAGAAGACTTTGATGAGGCCTGGAAGGGAGTGTAGGAAGCCGAAGGCCTGGAAGTCTTTATGGGGTAAAGCGAAGCCGAAGAACCGCCTGTAGCTTTAACCTTGACCAGAGGGAGCTGAGAGCGAGCCCTGGAGGGAGAGTGGTCAGAGCATGTGGAGCCTGAGCTACGCGAGTCTGAGGCCCGGTTAGGGGATCTGGACCTTGCCTTCTCCCGGTGCTTGTCCTGGTGTTTGTGGACTTTTGAGGAAGATTCACCTCTGGAGGAAGGTTCCTTATCCATTCTGTGAAGTTTTTCTTCCAAAAGGAACCCCTGAAGTGCCTTCTGACGGCGGATCCTGGTGCGGCTGTTAAACCCCTGACAGAAGGAGCAGGTCTTGGTGTTGTGGTCCGGGCCTAAGCACCGCAGGCAGGATGAATGAGGGTCCTTAAAGGGGATCTGTTTGCTGCAGGCACACTTGGAAGGGTGTCCTTCTGAAGAAGGAGCTGGAGATGCCGACATTAGTTTGGTAAAACTGTTTGTGAGAAGTTCTTAGTCGTCGTGCACTAGAGTGGGACCATGAGGCCGATGCTGGCGAGTCGACGGTGGGAAAAGAACTGAGGATTCTGGGGGACTGCCCCCTTATGTACTATGCCTGATGTCGGGGATGGGACCGACGTCGGGGGTGGTCCCCGCTGAATACTGCTAGCTAGAATATTTCTATGGGGTCCTGGCACCTGCCGGCTTCAGTCCTAATGGTGTAACCTGCTGCAAGAGCTGTTTCTCGAAGTAAGATCAAGAATTACGGTAGGTACGTAATTTTCATATCTTCCCTTGTCAATCTTCACCATTCATTATTGCTTGGGTGAGTACCAAGCATCCCCCCAAGGGGGGGGATAATAGAAACCCTGAGGGAACAAGACCCTCAGCCTCCTGCTGGTGGGAAACAGAAGGGGAAGACCCTGGGCTAATCAGACGAGAAGCCTATGGTGGAGGAGAGCTAGGTGGTGTCCCCCAGGAACGGAGAGATGGAGAAAGCCCCTGCAGAAGCCTCTTAGTCCTGGAGGTAAAAAGACAGGTCCCCCGGAAAGCAAAGCGAATCACCCTACACCGGGCCAGGGTGATAACCTTGACAGACGAAGCCATGCCATCCATCTAATAAAGATCGCTGTCCCTGAAAGCCTGGAAGTCACCTCACTGGCATCATAAGATGCCCTTGCTTGGTGTCTTGCCAGCTCCAGGCCTATAGCAGAGAGGGCAATGGCCTGTCTAGATTGCTCCGAATCAGGCATTGATGCTAGAAGCTGGGATAGCATTGACCACAAATGCCTATTGTAGGCAGCGTGGTGCACCTGATGTGAGGCAATGCACAGCACCGCACGACAAGAAAAGAACACCCTTCTCCCCCACCGGTCAAACTGTAAGGAATCTGAATTTAGTGGGCGGTCGTACGCCAGGCGGTGGCGCCCGGAGGGAGTTTCTAGGAATGCCAATCCCGAAGGCGGGTTTGGAAGAGAACCTAGAGACTTCAATGGGGCAGAATACCTTCTCCTGCAGTCTGCTGGAGCTTGAACACAGATGGCTGGTGACTGCCAGGAACGGATAGACACCTCCTGGGAAGGAATAGGCCAGGACAGTACCACCAAATACTGGGCACTGAATTCACTGAGGAATTCATGCGTCTCCCATTCGGTATTGTCTCGCCTAACAAAGGAGATACGAAGATCGCTCACCATCGTCGAAAGGAGATGCTGATATTCAGTGAAATCAGCATCGTCGGAGAGATGAGCAGGGGGTTCCTCCCCCTCCGAGGAAGGAGACGAGGATGATGGGGAGCTCGAATGTCCAGAGGACTCCTGCAGCAGTAGGGATAGCCAAAACACCCGCTCATGCATACATCTAACGTATGAGAGGAAAGCCACCGCAGAGCCTCTGAATGTCCCCCAGGATAACGGGCCCGTAGGACTGACATGGCCTGGGGGGGGGTGGCTGCAGAGGGACACCTATGACTAGGCAACTGTCCACTGCTGAGGCTCTGAAATCCGGAAAACGGAGCCCGAGCTGGCAGGGTCCCGGACAACAAACCAGGTCGCAGAACGGAACCCTGGGGATGCGAAGCCTGGAAGAGCCTAGTAGGGGATCCTCCCCTGTGACGAAGCTGGGGCTGCATGGGTCCAGAAGGGCAGCACACAGTAACGCCACCAGAAGGGTCCCTGGAGCCCAAGAAGGAAAGACGGGGCCCAGCGCTACGGCTCCTACCCGCACCCCGAGAGGTGGCAGGTGAAGACCGAGGCGCCTCAACCCGGTCTCTCAACCCCCCGGACTCCGAGAATGCCCTCCTCCTCGACCCCAGTGACAACCAACCCCGAGCAGGTGCAGCAGCACTGGGATCAGCAGCTACCGCAACCCCCTCAGGAGGATGAGCCCCTCCATCCCCCTCCAGGGACCCCAGACCACTCCCAGCCTGGGAGGCCTCAGGAGAGGACAGCAGAGGAGACAGAGGAATAGGCATGCTGGGCTGCCTAGCACCTCGTCTCACTGGAGACCCTGACTCCGAAGAGCCAGGGTGCCAGGACGGGTCCACGTCCGAATCATCCTTCTCTGAGGAGGGAGAGACCAGCTGGACCTCAATACTGGCCACCCCAGGGATCTCCAGAGAAACGGCAATGCGAACAATGTCGGTGCCAGCTACAGCGCCGGGCGGCTTCGATACATCAGAGACACCCGAACCCGGCCCTGACTCCCCAACGGAACCGGTCAGACCCGCGGCACCGCCCCCAGCGCCCGACTCGGTGCCACTAGAAGTCGACCGGGTCCACAGCACCGCGGGCGGCACCGAGAGCCAACACGGCGCCGTTTATCCAGAGCAGCGCTGAAGGCGGTGTTGAGGTCCACTGATGCTGGGCCCAACAGACCTGGGCCTTGACACTGGGGAGCCTGCACCTCCAAAGAGGTGACTGCCGAGGCAGTGTCCTTCACCGCGCCCCAGGAGGGACCACGGCGCTCCTCCGACACCGCAAAAGAGGCCTCCTCCTTGGCAAGACTAGAAGCTGAGGAGGCCTCCTCCTCCTCCTCCTCTCCAGACCGTATAGGCCTGGGAGGGGACCCGGAGGAAGGGTCTAGAGATCTTACCTGGGAAGCCCTGGAGTGACGCCGTCCCCCGAAAGTCGTCGGAGCCTTGTCGATCTTGAATGCGTGGACTTCTAGGATGCGACGGTCCATCTAGAAACAGGTGTCACATGAATCCATATCATGGTTGGGTCCCAGGCAGCGAAGGCGAACATCATGCCGGTGTGTAACGGAAAAATGACGGCCACAGGAGCACTGATCCATAGGGGTGCGGCCCGCTTTCGACTTACGCTTTGCTCTCGAACCGGTCATGATACAAAAACAATATAAAAGACAGAAAAGCTGCCCGTGCCGTGAAAAAGAAAGGAACAATCTTACCAAAATCAATGGCATCGGGAAGAACTACTTGGAGAGAGAAGTCGTGAAAAGTAGGCCTCTGATGTTAGACGAAAAACTTCACGCTTGGCAGGTGTAGCCTCGACGCGGGAGAAACAGAACTGAGATGGAGGAGGAGGTCTGCGGCATCTAACGGCCACCCCTCGCGCATGACACAGTGCGTTGCTGTCAGTCACGGCACCGTGGTACCGACCTAAAAAAAAAAAAAAATCCCCGTGGCGGGTGTGCGCCTCGGCTGGCAAGCAGTAATGAATAGTGAAGATTGACAAGGGAAGATCAAAGTCTCCATAGAGACCGTTCAGTCATGCTTCTGAAAAGGTGGCTTTGCAATTCATGCTGAAACTGGCACTGTAGCTGAAGAACCTGAGTTTACCGAGGACACAAATGAGCAGCATCCACTGTCAGAGGAGGAGCTGGAGGCAATCTGTCAACTAGGCGATGAAGCGCCAACGTCTAATGTTGATGACATCAGCGAGGCAGTCGAGGGGATGAATCCAACTGAAGACTCGGAGGATGAGGAGACTGTGGGAGAAGAGGAGGAGGAGGAGGAGGAAGTAAAAGTAACACCAGCTGATGTGAGGAGCGCCTTACTAACCCTAAGACGTGCAGTGGAACAAAGGGCCGACATTGTTCGGAAGTGGGACCAGCTTACTCTGACAGAATCGATGTGGAGGAGGTACACAAAGACTGCCAGTAAGCAAACGAGCATTCGTGATTTCTTTAGCCCCTCTCAGGGTTCCCAGGTCGAACAGTAAAGCGTTCTAGAGCATGCACAGTTCACAGCACTTTTTTTTTCGGGTTTGTTTTTGCTTTTTGCTTTCGTTTTTAGAAATTTAGTTTTTAAGAAAGTACACTGGTGTGGCTTGTCAGGATAATCTCAAAGCTAACTAAAGGCTTAGAAGAACTGTAAAAAATCACTACCTTGCGTAATGCTGCCCGTGCTATGCTCCAGCATGAATCTTATACTGTATTAAAATTAATGCTAAATGGTTGTAGCGGATGTCACATGTAATGGACAAATCTGTAGCTGACAAATGAGTCCGTTACAAGTGGCATACACTGTACTTATTTGCTTTGCAGTTTTGGTTCATTACCCTAGTTTATTCACCTCATATGCTATTCCATTTTAATACTGCTGCATTGCTGTTTACTAGCCTGTTTTGGTGTTCTGTACTACAGTGGTGTTCTGATTACCACTGTGCCTTGTTCAATCACAGCAGTCTCTGCATAGCCAGTTATCTTCCTCTCCCCTTGAGCTATCATGTTCCTGGCCCTATTCTGCTTGTTCCATTTTCCCCCTCTCCTCCTTCCACTTCTCCTTCCTCTCCCTCACCCATCCAACTCTCTCTCTCTCGCTCATTCTCCTCTCCACCCACCCCATGCTCTGCCTTCCTTTTTCTGTTCCTCCCTTCCTATTCACCCTGGTCTCCTGCTTTCCCCCATCCTTAACCCAGAGTTAATGCACCATGTCCTACTTTCCCCTTGCCACCTTTTCTCATTCCAAGGGTAAGGAGCCCCACCTCATCCTTCTCCTCATTCTCCTACTCTTTCTCCCGTCTGGTAACACAGAGCCCAATCCTGGACCTGCTTCTCCCTCCCTTCCCCCCTCCACCACTTCCAAGGGCCTCAGAGTCTTCTATCTAAATGATAGGCGCCTGCTTCTGAAACTTGACCTCCTCTCTGTTTGGCTACAATGACACTCCCTCATGTCCTGTGTATCACTGAGTCTTGGCTCTCCTCCAGGGTTCCCAACCACAATCTGTCACTTCCTGATTACCATCTTTTCAGATAGGATGGGGTAAATATGGTTGAGAGGTGACCATTTACATTCGCCATCTTTTCAGATAGAACAGGGGTAAATATGGTTGAGAGGTGACCATTTACATTCGCCATCTTTTCAGATAGGACAGGGGTAAATGTGGTTGAGAGGTGACCATTTACATTCGCCAGAGTCTGACATGCACTGTGACCAGCAGGAGGCTATTCCCCTCCTCCCTCGAATATGTTTTAGTCAAACTCTTCTTCCCCTTCTCAGTATCTATTTTCATTGGAGTTCTTAACGCCTCTTCTAAGTTTTCTCACTCTTCCCTGGTAGACTTTGTTTCCACCATTGCTTCTTCTTCCTCCTCCACAGGTGAACTCACCCTCCTTGGGGACTTCAATATTAACTGGATTTATGCTGGCACAGCAGCAAGGCATCTGCATGCAACGCCAACATGCCAGGTTTGGGAACGGACCTGGGAAGTCGGAGGGGCAGCCGGGCTCATTGTGCTGTTCATTTCCAAATATTAGTTCAACACACTACCCTCCTACCTGTCCTCACTCCCATCTATATGATGGCTTGGGCTCCTTGTACCCTAGCGCCTCCCACTCCCTCCATTCCAGGGACTATCGCACTTTTGCCATTCCTCACCCATGCTCCTCTGCTGGACAACCTGCATTCTCCTATAGGCTTCCCTCTCTCTGGAACATACTCCCCTCCTCCCTCTGTCCATGCAAATTCTCATTATTTATTCTATTATTGTAACACATTGCTCGTCTGTTCAGTTGTTGTTTTGCTATTGCCTACTGCTGTTTTGCACTATCTCCCCCTTCCCCTGGTTGCACCTGGAAACAAGCTTCGGCTCAGTGTGCCTTTTCCAGTTACTGTACCAATTTTTTAAAATAATAATAATAAAAAAAAAACCTGGGACCCTGGAGGGAGTTCAGGTGGCAGAGTAAGGGGTCATAAGGAGGGAATATTAAAAAGAAAAAAAAAAATACATACACGTATATATATTTATGCAATAGGTGTGGAACCAAAAGCAATTGCATAAATCCATTCATTTCCACATATGTGGGATAAATCTAACCACCCTAGATTTATCCCACATATGTGGGATAAATGCAAACTGTCAATCAAAGCTTTTTTGTTCACCTTTTTGACAAACGAATGTGAATAACTTTAAAACGAAAAATGATAGCATAGTACTGTGAGCACGAAAAATGTTCAGGACAAAAATATCTACAAACTGAGTGGTGTTTCATTTATAGATACCTTTTAGTTTTTTTTTATAATTAGCAAAAAACAGCATTACATCTATTTTTGTTTTCACTTTTCAAACAAACAAATGTAAATAACTTTAAAATGAAAAATGATAGCATGGTAATGTGAGCATGAAGAATGTTCAGCACAAAAATATCTACAAAATGAGTGGTGTTTCATTCATAGATATCTTTTAGTTTTTTCATAATTAGCAAAAAACAGCATGAAATTCAATTTTCTTTTCACTTTTTCAACAAACAAATGTGAATCACTTTAAAACTAAAAATGATAGCATGGTACTGTGAGCACGAAAAATGTTCAGCACAACAATATTTATGAAATGAGTGGTGTTTCATTAATAAATACCTTTTAGGTTTTTTTATAATTAGCAAAAAACAACATAAAATTCAATTTTTGTTTCACTTTTTTGACAAACAAATGTGAATAACTTTAAAACAAAAAAGGTAGTATGATACTGTGACCATGAAATTTGTTTAGCAAGAAGTTCTCTACAAAATGAGTGGTGTTTCATTTAATAGCAACCACCACACTAGGCGGACATACACTAGGAAAGTTAACCGAAAGTCCCAGAAATGATCATTTAAAAAAAAAAAAAAAGAAGATAAAACAGTCAAAACCAAATGTTCGTGCACTGATAAGAAGCATCCCTATTGCATAAATGAAATATACAATGGTGAGCTGTCAGATAAATGATTTATCTACACTTGTGCTGTTTGACCTCGGACACCTCACTCGTGAAAGCACGCCACTAGGAGGTTACCGAGGTCAAGCAGCACTAATGTAGATAATCATTTTCTGACAGCTCACCATTGTATATCCTAACACACACACACACACACACACACACAATATACATACTGTACATCAGTTCATGCCTTCAGACGAATATTGGAGAAATACAGTATTTAGATACAATTTAGCTAACATTTCATATCAGTTCTTTTTTATATTTAAAGTCTATTAAAAAATATTTTTTATTGGGTACGGTACAGGAAATCAGCGTAGTAAAGACACAGAAGGAGTATAGCATAGAAGTGATATAACTTATAGCAGTTGACTGCTAACAGATTATGTCATGAACACTGCAAGTCCATGTGTGGCGATAATATCAAGTTAGCAGAATAAAACATTGTCCCAGGTAGCACACAAAAATTGCCAGCTAGTGGGCCCAAGTCTGTTTCAAGTTTCAAACAGATTCTTAAATTCTAGGGACAAACGGAGTACTTTGCGATATCACAGTACCCAAGGTTGCCATCTGTCTTGAAACTTGTAATTTCCCTCTTATTTGGTATGTTAATTTCTGTAAGGTATACATCTGAGCCACAATCTGCTGCCATTGAAGTATGGTTGGGGGGGTGTCATATCAGTTCTGTGTTTCTTCTTCCCATTGCCTGGGAGACATCATTTGCATGAAAACAGGATCTTCAATCCTTGCAAGCTTTTTTTTTTTTATTTAGTTGTTTAACCAGGAGTAGCACACTAAGCTGAAAGCTTTTCTACAGGAGCAACCTGGGAGCACAGGGAAGTTAAGTGACTTGCTCAGGGTCACACAGTATGCAAGTAGAAGCAGTGGGATTCAAACCCAAATCTGGTCTGGTGAATGTCACCAGATTTGCAGCTCAGAGCCCTAAACCACTGCGCTATACCGCCTCCATCATCAGCTCCTCTCACTTATTCCCCCACATGATGTTACAATACTCTACTTGTGGGCCAGCCTGATGGTATGGAGGCCTGAGGCACTGGCGCTTTCCCTCCCACCATGCCGACTACCCAAGTTCGGTAACAGACTCAGGTCACTGTGGATCATCCAGGAAGGAAGAGGATCAAGTGTCTGAAGGACTGCTTTCCTCTCCCGGGGAGGGTTGGCCTGTTGGCTTCGCTCTAAACTGCCGTCAGCTGGAGGCCCAGTGGCAGTGCATCAGCAGCAAAAGAAGGGAGGGAGCTGTGGGTAACATCAAGTATGTGTGCCTCCATGCACAAAACCTGATGTCCCACAGCAAGGGGCAGGGAGAAAAGCAGAAAAAAGAACGCTATGAGCTGGATGAAGCTCTACCCATTAGTTACTGGGTCTGCTTCCCCACTTGTTAACTCGCCATCAGACTGCCTGGATATGCTTGAATGGGGCAGGGGGTGCAGAGAAGATGGTCTTTCCCTCTCTGGCCCCGCCATGAGAGGGAATTTGTGGGTGAAAACCTGACCAAGGTGAGTTTCGGGGGAGGCGATGACCAATTTGTGGGAGCGGTACAGCGCAGATCAACTGACCCTGGATGTAAGTGTCAGGAAAAAATTTTGATTAAAAAAAAAAAAAAAGAGAGAAAAACAACACTCTGCTTGTGACATCATAGTCATTCCCATGGCAACAGATTATGTATGACCTTAGGCGGGGAATGATTACGTCCCACACAAAGTAATATGACCTTAGGAGGTCATAATACTCTGCATGTAACATAATCATTCCTGTGGCAACAGGTTATGATGTCATAATAGGATGTCAAGAGAAAAAGAAAGCTTTCAGGAAGTACAAGGAATCACAGAAGGAGCAGGACAGAGAACTGTATCAGTTAAAGCAAAAGGAAGCTGGGAAGGCAGTCAGAACAGCAAAGGCCCAAACCGAGGAAAAGATAGCCAACTCAGTTAAGAAGGGGGATAAAACCTTTTATAGGTACATCAGGGAGTGAAGGAAGACCAAGGGAGGGATAGTGAGGCTTAATAAAGTGGGGGGAAGGTGGGCAGAGGGTGACTGTGAAAAAGGCAGAGATACTTAAACAAATATTTTGCTCAGTATTTACAAAGAAGAGGGGAGGTACCTAAAACAAACAGTAGAAACACTCTGGATACAGAAGTTGATACCAGCCCATTTACAGAAGAAAGGGTTGTGAAAGAACTCTTAAAACTGAAGGTGGACAAAGCAATGGGGCCTGATGGGATTCATCCCAGAATTTCTAAAAAGAACTAAGGGTAGAAATTAGTGACACCACTGACTACCCTGTTTAACAAATCATGGGAGGATGGGTGGTACCGAGGACTGGAGGAGGGCAGATGTGATTCCCTTCACAAAGTGGGAGCAAGGCAGAAGCAGGAAACTACAGACCTGTTAGTTTAACCTCAGTGGTAGGAAAATGATGGAATCACTTCTGAAGGAAAGAACTGTCAGTATCTAGAGGCCAGAGGTACAGGACCCAAGGCAGCATGGATTCACAGCAGGAAGGTCATGCCAGACAAATCTGATGATTTCTTTGACTGGGTGACCAAAGTAGTAGATTAGGGAAGGGCTGTGGACATGGCCTACCTAGACTTTAGCAAGGCATTTGACACAGTCCCACACAAAAGATTAATATACAAGTTAGCTAGCCTGGGAGTGGGTCCCAAGATGACAGCCTGGGTAAAAATTGGCTGGAGAATAGGACACAGAGAGTAATAGTAAATGGAGTCCACTCTGAAGAGGGGGGGTTACCAGTGGGGTACCACAGGGTTCAGTATTAGGACCGGTCCTCTTCAATGTCTTTATAAGCGACATTGCAGAGGGACTGGAAGGAAAAGTATGTCTCTTTGCAGATGACACAAAGATCTGCAACAGAGTTGATGCACAAGGTGGGGTGGAAAGGATGAAAAGGACTTGGCAAGGTTAGAATGGTCAAATGTATGGCAGCTTAGATTCAATGCTAAGAAGTGCAAGGTAATGCACCTTGGAAACAAAACCCAGGGGTAGAGTACACAATGTGGGGGGTGAGATACTAACAACAACAAAATGGAAAGGACCTGGGGTAGTCATATCAGATGACCTAAAGGTGGGCAAGCAATGTGAGAGGAGCAAGGAGGGTTGGGGGATACTGGAATGCATAGGAGAGGCATCACCAGTAGAAAACAGGAAGTTATTATCCCTCTGTACAGACAGCTGGTCAGACCCCATCTGGAGTATTGCGTGCAGTTCTGGAGACCCAGTCTTCGCAAAGACATAGACAGGATGGAAGCTGTCCAGAGGAGGCAACTAAAATGGTGAGGTCTGCACTGGAAGACATATGAAGAGAGACTTAGGAGCTTAATATGTATAGCCTGAGGAAAGGAGGGAGAGGGGGACATGACAGAAACTTTCAAGTACCTCAAGGGAATCAACAAAGTCCAAGAGGGTAGCATGTTTCAAAAAGTGTTACAGAACAAGGGCACAATTTGAAGATAGAGGCGCTCAGAGGTAATTTAAGGAAGTATTTTCACAGAGGGTTGTGGATGCATGGAGCGGCCTTCCGGAGGAAGTCATGGAGTCAAAAACAGTGGTGGAATTCAAGCATGCATGGACAGTCATAAGGCAATTCTAGGGGGTGGGGGTAGGAAGAAGTAGGCTGCTGGTTAACTAGGATCTGCAGCTTATCCAGTAGGCAGGGAAATGGGCAGACTGGGTGGGCCAAGCGGTCCTTATCTGCCGTCAAATTCTATGTTTCTATGTTTCTATAATAGAGGATTATGGCTTCAAGTGGGAAATAACTTGTAGGGGCAGATTAACTCTAAGGAATAAATGTCCTGTTTACATACACATTTCATCAGAAATAAATAATGGGTGCCCACCCTAGTGGCCCAGTGGCAGCCTGCTGTGTCAGGAGGCAGGTTAAACCACAGCAGCTGCTGCTCGGTAGGGCACTGTAGTTGGGGAGGGATGGCACTGGGGTCTGCTGCCACAACACCTGTGGTGGGTGAAGGGAGCTTGTTTCCTCCACAGGACGTCACTGTGTCCAGCTGAGGATGTTCAATGGGCTAGGCCTGCACCAGGGAGAACTGGAGGAACCCCATGCCCATCTATATGATGGCCTGGGATCCTTGTGCCCTAGCGCCCCGACGCCAAATCCAAGTACACAAAGAGGACTGCCCCTCGACGTGGGGGGGGGGTGGACAGCCCTCCATCTAATGCCCCTGGAATGAACTGGAGATCTATGGGGATGTCAGTGGGGGCAGGATCCAACAGGGACAGGGGTCAATGGGCCAGAAAGAACAGTTACGTACTTACCGTAACAGTAGATCTTTGACAGAATCTCTTCCATTAGGCCACATCTTTGGAACTACACCCACATCAATGCTAGAACCATATGGAGTCTTTTGCTAGCTGGGGGCCACCCACAACGTCATGCATTAGCATCTACATAAACATGGGTGGCCCTATCTCTCCTCAGTTCCCCACTGGAGAATAGCCTCAGAGGACCCCCATTTCTGGGGAACCAGATCTGACCACATTAAGCATACTAGGTGAGAATTGGTGCTGGACAGACAACCATGGATAAGACTAAGACAGAAATGTGTGATGCCACCTTAGGGGGATGGAGGGACAGACGGCATGGCCTAATGGAAGGGAGTCTCTTGAAGATCTACTGATACGGTAAGTGCGCAACTGTTCTATATTCCTCATAGACATTTCATCCATTAGGCCACACCTTTGGAGACAGTCCCAAGCAGTCCCAGAAGTCAACTGGGAGGATGGTACAGTCTGATTCAAGGCAAGAGGAACACCATCAAGATGGATCACCCCCAAACTCCTTGCGTGCATGAGGGACATGGACAATCTGTGGGCACTGGTCAGGGAAAACAGTGTCCTCTGTCCACCAGCAACTGTACAAGGAAGCCTGCAGTAAGTGCACCAGTATGATTAGAAAGGCCAGATCTGACTTCTGTAAGGTTCAGCAGACCAAGAACTGCAGCAGTGGCAGAAGATTCTGGGACGTCTCCAAGCTCCTTGGCAAGAGAGTTAAAAATCACTCCTCAAATGCTCATGGTGGAGGGTCAAAAGTCCTTGATCCTATCAAAACTGCCAATTACATAGATACGTAGAATTTGATGGCAGATAAGGACTGCCAGGCCCACCTAGTCTACCCATTTTCCCTACCTGCTGCAAAAACCAAAGACCCTACTTGATCTCTGGCTTTGTTCTCCTACCTATCGCAAGGGTACCCCTATGCAAATCCCACACATTTTTGAATTCCCCTACCAATTTTGCCTCCACCACCCCTGCCAGGAGGCTGCTCCATGAATCCACCACCCTTTCTGTGAAGAAATACTTCCTCATGTTACCACTTAGTCTAACCCCTTTCAACCTCATGTCATGATCCCTTGTTCTAGAACATCTCTTTTTCTGAAAGATGCTACCCTCCTGTAAATTATTTATGTCCTTGAGATATTTGAAAGTCTTCACTTATCCCCCCATCCTCCAGGTGTACAAATTGAGGTCCTCCAGTCTCTTCTCATATAATTTCTGGTGCAGGCCCTGCACCACCTTTGTTATCCTTCTCTGAACTGCCTCCACCCTGTCTATGTCTTTACGTAGATGTGGCCTCCAGAACTGGACACAATACTCCAGATGAGGTCTCACTAATGATTTATATAGAGGCATCACATCCTCCTTCTTCTGCTGGTGATATCTCTCCCTATGCACCCCAGTACCCTTTGGCTTTCCCCACAGCCTTGGCACACTGCCTGGCTACCTTTAGATAATCTGATATGATTACCACTACTTTATCACAACCTTTACTAACCTCAGTTCTGTCATCCCTATTGAGCCTGCCCACACTCCTTCAGGGAACCTGGTCCTGAAGCCTGCCAGATGGTGGGCTCTGACACAGGGTACCCTAAATTCTACTTTAAGTCTGTTTCAGTGAAAGGCAACTCGAAATTTATCAGCAGGGTACTTGACAAAACTAGGTGTGGGAGTGATTCGGTTGATATGAAACTTCTTGCACTGAAGGTAGAGGAAAGAAATATGAAAGAACACAGTAACAGTAGATCTTCAAGGGGTTCTCAGTCATCCGGTCACATATATGGAACTTCACTGTTGGTGAAGAAGGATCCACATGGAAGATTTTCAGCAGTATAACTGTGGTCGCCCACGCCGACGTCACCAACCCTATAAAGGCATGAGTGGCCCTGCTCCTTCCTCAGCTCTGTGCCCTGGAGACTAAGGGAGCAAAGCATGTGCCCGGGGGGGGGAGGGGGAGAGATGCCCAGGCGTGAATAAAAGGCTGGATAAACCGGGTAGCCAGTTCTGAGAAAAAGCCCTATAAAGGGGGATAGACACACAGAAACATAGAATTTGATGGCAGATAAGGACCGCTTGGCCCACCTAGTCTGCCCATTTCCTACCTACCTAACGGATAAGCTGCAGATCCTAGTTAACCAACAGCCTACTTCCTCCTACCCAGCACTAGAATTGCCTTATGTCTGTCCCATGCATTCTTGAATTCCCCCACTGTTTTTGACTCTATGACCTTCTCAGGAAGGCTGTTCCATGCATCTACAACCCTCTCTGTGAAGAAATACTTCCTCACATTACCTCTGAGCCATCCCCACTCTATCTTCAAATTGTGCCCCCATGTTCTTGCACATCTCTTTTTCTGAAAGATGCTACCCTCTTGGACTTTGTTCATTCCCTTGAGGTATTTGAAAGTTTCTATCATGTCCCCCCTCTCCCTCCTTTCCTCGAGGCTATACATCTTAAGCTCTTTCAGTCTTTCTTCATATGTCTTCTGGTGCAGACCCTGCAACATTTTGGTTGCCCTCCTCTGGACAGCCTCCACCCTGTCTATGTCCTTGTGGAGATGGGGTCTCCAGAACTGTACACAGTACTCCAGATGTGGTCTTACCAACTGTCTGTACAGAGGGCCAACAACTTCCTGTTTTCTACTGGTGATGCCTCTCCCTATGCATCCCAGTATCCCCCCAGCCCTCCTTACTGCCTTCTCACATTGCTGGCCCACCTTTAGGTCATCAGATATGACTACCCCAGGTCCCTTTCCATTTTTGTTGTTGTCAGTACCTCACCCCCCATTGTGTACTCTTGCCCTGGGTTTTTGTTTCCTAGGTGCTTTACTTTGCGTTGAATCAAAGCTGCCATACATCTGACCATTCCTCCAACCTTGCCAAGTCCCTTTTCATCCTTTCCACCCCACCTTGCGTATCAACCCTGTTGCAGACTTTTGTGTCATCTGCAAAGAGACATACTTCTCCTCCAGTCCCTCCTCAATGTCACTTATAAAGATATTAAAAAGGACAGGCCCCAGTACTGAACCCTGTGGTACCCCACTAGTAACCCTCATTTCTTCACTGTGGACTCCATTTACTATTACCCGCTGTGTCCTGTTGTCCAGCCAGTGTTTTACCCAGGCTACCACCCTGGGACCCACTCCCAGGCTGGCTAATTTGTTTATTAATCTTTAGTGCGGGACTGTGTCAAATGCCTTGCTAAAGTCTAGGGAGGCCATGTCCACAGTCCCTCCCTGGTCTACTACTTTGGTCACCCAGACAAAGAAATCAATTAGATTTGTTTGACATGACCTTCCTGCTGTGAATCCATGCTGCCTTGGGTCCTGTGCACCACTGGCCTCTAGTTACTCAACAATTCTTTCCTTCAGAAGTGAGTCCATCATTTTCCATACCACTGAGGTCAAACTGACAGGTCTGTAGTTTCCTGCCTCTGTCTTGCTCCCACTTTTGTGAAGGGAAATCACATCCGCCCTTCCTCAGTCCTCAGGTACCACACCATCCTCCCATGATTTATTAAAAAGGGTAGTCAGTGGTGTTACTAGTTCGTCCCTTAGTTCTTTTAGAATTCTGGGGTGAATCCCATCAGGCCCTACTGCTTTATCCACCTTCAGTTTTAAGAGTTCTTTCAGAACCCTTTCTCCTGTGAAAGGACTAATATCACCCCCTCCATCCAGAGTGCTTCTATTGACTGGACTAGGTCTCTCCCCCTGCTTTTCCACTGTGAATACTGAGCAGAAATATTCGTTCAGTATCCCTGCTTTTTCACTGTCGCTCTCTGCCCAACCACCTTCCTCTTTATTCAGCCTTAGTATCCCTGCCTTCATCTTTCTTTGCTCCCTAATGTACCTATAAAAGGTTTTAGCCACATTCTTAACTGAGTTGGCTATCTTTTCCTCAGTCTGGACCTTTGCTATTCTGACTGCCTTCCCTGCTCCCTTATACTTTAACTGGTACAGTTCTCTGTCCTGCTCCTTCTGTGTTTCCTTAAACTTCCTGAATGCTGTCTTTTTCTCCCTTACCTTCCCCGCCACTTCTTTTGAGAACCATAGAGTTTTTTTCTTTCGTTTTGATTTATTTGCTTCACACAAAGGCCTGTTGCCTCTGCGATGGCAGTTCTGATGTTTCCCCACTGTTGCTCCACCCCACCTTCTTACCTGTTTGCTAGTATTTTTCTGAGGCACTCTCCCATTTTGACAAAATCAGCCCTCCTGAAGTCCAGTACGAAAAAATTACTCACCTTAGTAATTGTGTTTCTTCTAATGGAGTCTTGCTGTATTCTGACAATCTGCAATTAGCTCCAGCCTTTGAACTGCCCCGGAGAGTATAGGGTTAATTTTCTATGCAGTGCACAGAACGTCAAGCCCGAGCTCGGTTGAGGTCTCTGCAGCACTTTGAAACCCAACTGTCAGATTCTTACGAGCAAACACTCACTGACTAACTAAGTGGAAATTGTAAAATGTTTTAACTAGCCAACTGGCAACAGAAAGTTTTGAATTCCCAAAGGACGACTCAAGTCAGGAAACCCAAAACCAAAACCTATCCAAAAATAAAAGATTATAATACAGAGCACCCAGATAAAGTGGAAGGTGTGCTTGAAGCACCCCTATGGTGCAACACTGCGCCTGCCCACCTACTTCCCAAAAACAGGTTCTGAGAGGGGAGGCAGGGAGGGTGGTCAGAATACAGCAAGACTCCATTAGAAGAAACACAATTACTAAGGTGAGTAATTTTTTCTTCAAACAACATGAAGTCTTGCTGTATTCAGACAATCTGCAGACTACCAAACAGTACCTCCATGGAGGAGGGACAGAACCTACTTTGGGAATAGGCTCTGAAGTACTGCTGTGTCAAACCGAGCATCACTCCTAGCCTGGCTATCCAGACAGTAATGCTTGGTAAAGGCATGGACTGTTTTCCAGGTGGCTGCTTGGCAAATTTCTAACAGAGGGCTATCCCTGGCAGCAGCCAGGGGTAGCAACTGTACCTCTTGTGGAATGAGCCCTCAGCCTGAGGGTGGAATTTTTCCCAGTTTCTCATAGCAGAACTGTATACAAGAAACAATCCACCTGGCAATAGATCTCTTGGTGGCAGGTTTGCCATTTCCCATTTCCCCATAAGTGAGGAACAACTGGAGGGGATCAAACCTGTGACCCTTTGTATGCTCTATATAGTAGCTAAGGGCTCTTTTAACATCTAAACTGTGTAGCCTCCTCTCTCCTGAGGAAGAATGATCAGTGAAGAAAACAGGGAGAGACACAGACTGATTCAAATGGAAGTCTGAAACCACTTTGGGCAGGAACCTCCTACTGGTTCTAAGGACCACTTTGTCTCTATGAAAGGAGATAAAATCAGGTTCCACTGACAGGGCTTGCAATTCACTGATATGTCTGGCAGAGGTAATGGCTACCAAAAACACAGTTTTCCAAGTCAAGTACTTAAGCTCTGCTGAAGACATAGGCTCAAATGGGGGTTGCATAAATTGAGCAATGCAAACATTTAAGTGCCAGGCAGGGGCAGGATCCCTAAAGGGAGGATTGGTATGAAACAATCCCTTGAAAAATTTACAGAATACAGGGTGAGTGAAAGTGAGGAAGGCTTTCCCACTGACAGAAAGCCAGAAAAGCAGAAACAGCTGACAAGTGTACCCTGAGAGTAGCTGGTCTGAGGCCTAAGCCATTAAGATGGATCATATAATCCAGAACTGTAGGCAATTCAGCAGTGTCTGGAGATATATGCTTCTTGGAACACCAAATGCTGAATCTTTTCCATTTGGAGTCATAAGTCTTTCTAGTGGCAGGCTTTCAAGAGGCTTTGAGAATATCCAGAACCCCTTGGGACAGATGCAAATCTGCATACTCTAACTCTTCAAGAGCCATGCCTTGAGATTGAGAGACCGAAGATTGAGGTACCAAATCCTCCCCTGAGAGGAGGTTAACAGGATGTAATTCCTGGGAAGAGACAGGGGAAGATGGACTGCTAAGGACAGTAAGAGGGGGTACCAGGGCTGCCTAGCCCAACCTGGAACAATCAGAATCACTTTTCAGGGTTGTGACCTTACCTTGAACAGTAGAGGAAAGGGAGGGAAGGCATAGAGAAATTTCCCTTCCCAGTTCAACATCAGAGCATCCGGAGGGACTGAGCCCAAGACTGGGGGTCTGCAACAAAACAGAGGAAGTTGATGATTGTCTGGGGCTGCAAAGAGATCCATCTCTGGAGTGCCCCACCTTGAAAAAATCACTTTCAACACCAGAGGGTCCAGGGACCATTCATAGTGGCCCTGGGAGATCCTGCTCAGTGCATCTGCTAGTACATTGTCCTCCCTGGAAGGTGGACTGCTATCAGAGAGGTCTGCAGAGAATAAGCCAGGGACCACAACTTCATGGCTTCCGTGCACAAGGCCGTGGACCGAGTGCCTCCCTGCTTGTTGATGCACCACATGGTGGTGGTATTGTCTGTTCTGACCTGAACCACCTTGTTATGCACTGACTGGGAGAAAGCTTGCAGGGCCAGAAAAACTGCCCTGAGTTCCAGGAGATTGATATGAAGAAGGGATTCCTGAGGGAACCACATTCCCTGGGCTGTGAGAGCCCCCAGATGGGCTCCCCACCCCAAAAGGGAAGCATCTATGGTAAGGACCACCGAATGAGACTGAGTGACAAATGGGACCCCTTGCCTTAAAGTGTCCTGATCCTGCCACCACTGAAGAGCTTGGATCGGTGTCCGAGTCACTGGAATCAGTTTGGTAAGAGGATCCTTCCTTTGGGACCAAAAGGCCCTCAGATGGAACTGAATGTCCCTCATCTGAAATCTTGCCCCTTGGACCACCGCTGTAGAAGCTGCCATATGGCCCAAGAGCTGAAGGACGTGCCTTGCTGGTCGGGACACCTGAAGGCTGAAGGAAGAAGCCATTTCTATAAGAACTCTTGCCCTTTCCAGGGGAAGAAAGGCTATTGCTTTGACAGTATCTAGCTCTGCCCCTATAAAGGTAAGAAGCTGCACCGGTTCAAGAACTGACTTGGGGAGGTTGAGAAGAAAACCCAGGGAAGTGATCACTTGCTGAGTCACTTGCAGGTCTGACTGGACTTGGTCTGAAGACTGATCCACTATGAGCCAGTCATCCAGATATGGAAAAATGGAAATCTTTTGCCTTCTTAGAAAGGCAACTACTACTGCCAGGCACTTTGTGAAAACCCTTGGAGTTGATGTTAGACCAAAGAGCATTGCTTTGAACTGATAATGGCCTGAGGGCAACTTGAACCTGAGGTACTTTCTGTGGGAGCAGATGATGGGGATGTGAAAGCAGGCATCTTTGAGGTCCAGGGAGGCTAGTCAGTCCCCTGGCCTTAGGGAGGGAAGAATTATTCCCAGAGTCACCATCTTGAACCTTGGTTTTAAAAGATGTTTGTTCAGGTATCTCAGATCTAGGATGGGTCGCCACTCCCCTGTCTTTTTTGGGGTAAGGAAGTACCTGGGGTACAGACCTTTGCCCCAGTGTAGGGTATGAACTCTCTCTATGGCTCTTAAGGCCAGAAGAGATGAAACCTCTGCCTCTAGGGCAAGGGTTTTGGAGAGTCATGCAGGTGGAAAAGATCTGGCTCTCATCTTCAGAATTTTTTTGAAGCTGAGAACCAGTCCCTGGCTTACTACTTCCAGGACCCACTTGTCTGAAGTAACAGACATACATTCCTGGACAAAGTAAGCCAGCCTGCCCCCTACAGGGATAGGAGAGTCGACCCGGGCAGACCCATCAGGGTGTCTGCTTGGCAGGGGCCTTAGGCTGAGGAGTGGATGCAGCCCTGCTCATTCCCCTTCTGCCTCTCCCTCTGTGAAAAGGGGAGAAGAGGCCTGTGCTTGGTAGAAAGGCCTATGAAAAGGTCTGCCCCTGCTCCTAGTTTGCTGCCTTCGAGGAGTTGCCTGCCTCTCCTTGGCCTGTGCACTCCTATAAGTGGTCCTATATTCCTCCATCTTTTTCATGTAATTCTCTGTCTGCTCCCCAAACAGAGAGTTACCTTCCACAGGGAAATCCATGGCCTTAGCCTGGGTGTCCTGTGAGAGGCTAGTACATCTGAGCCAAGCCATTCTCCGAAGAGCCATAGATGTAGCCATGACTCTTGATGACACATCATTGGAGTCCACAGCAGCATGAAATTGTACCTTAGATGCCTCAATCCCATCAGCAGCCACCTCCTCCAGCTCCTTGGCGGGCTGGGGGGAGGCCTGTTTAGCCAGTGCCAGTACAGTGTCCCACCTGTATGTCTGGTACCTGGCTGTATAGGCCTTATAATTAGCCTGCCTGAGTCCCAAAGAGGATGCCATGTACTGTTTCTTTGCCAAGGAATCCATCCTCCTGGAGTCTTTATCTGGGGGGGGGTGAAACCAAGGGAACATTAGCCCTGTCACAGGCTGCAGCCTGCACGACCCCAACATGGCTGCATTGTTGATAGAAAAACTCTGTGTCTGAGCCTGATAAGGTATACCTCTTGTCAATTCTTTTATCAACAGGAGGTACAGAATTTGGAGACTTCAAAATTTTTTTGTGTCTGTTTCCCAAAAGATTTGTGCGGGTAAACAGACAGCCTCCTGGACTCTGGGATGTCCGTCATTTCAACAAACTCAGGCTCCTCTTGATCCTCTGCAGCCTCCTCCATAGGAAGCTGGAGGGTTTCAGATACTTTTCTGTAAAACAGATAGTGGGGAGGAGACTCAGAGAGCCTAGGAGGGGAAACACCAGAAGGTCTGTCTGGGGAGATGTCCGGTTCCACAGGCACATCCAGACTTTCTGCTCCATCATAATCATCATCTTGCTCATAATCCCCCTCCTCCTCAAATTCCGGTTCATAAAAATCTTCAGGCGCATAATCCTGAACCGGAGGAACCGACCGAACCCCTAGCTAACGGAGCCGGATCGGAAGGAACCAGGCAAGGCGATTCAACAATCTGACTTGCTCGGGCATTCTCAACAGCAGTCAGAACATGAACCTCCGGATCCAAACCGGCTGATTTGTCTTTATGTTTCCTTTTTGTAGGAACGGATCCCTCAGGATCGGTTCTCCTCTTGCCCATAGAAGTATCGCCCTGGTCAGAGGACACTCCTTCCGGTTCGGTCGGAACCGATCCGGGCTGGCCATCCGGGTCAGCGGACTTCTCGGCCTCCTTTTCTCTAAGTCTACCTAATCTTTTTTCCAGGGTAGACTTATGAAAGTTTTTACATTTTGGCAGTCTTTATCGAGGTGGTCAAACCCCAGACAATAAACACAGGTGGTGTGGGGATCGGCCTTAGCAAAGACCTCCCCACACTCACTGCAGTGTTGAAACCCAGTGGGCCGGTTTTTTTTCTTGGGTTTCTCAGACATGGCCAACCTAACCAAACTTACCCTTTTTTCGGCAACCACCAGGCAAGACTCCCTTATTGGTTTCTAACCGTGTTACGGGTATTGGAAAAAAACGTTAAAACACATTTTTTTTTAAACTGATAAGGATCGGTAACCACACAATACAAGAAAACACACAGATTTCAATATGTTGGGTCGGTTCAGCCGAACCGATCAAGAAAAGTTTTTACAATTTCCACAAATAAACCAGAACTACTACCTAAAGTACTTACTGTACCGCAGACAGAGCCCTGAACCGTAATACTACGGAAGTTAAACAGAAAAACTGACACTTTAACCGACTTTGAACCGAACAGAAGGAGAAATCTCCGGAGCGACTGTTCAGTGAGGGGAGTAAGACTCTGACAGTTGGGTTTCAAAGTGCTGCAGACAGAGACCTCAACCGAGCTTGAGCTCAGCGTTCTATGCACTGCACAGAAAATTAACCCTATACTCTCGGGCAGTTCAAGGCTGGAGCTAACTGCAGATTGTCAGAATACAGCAAGACTTCATGTTGTCTGAACTTCACTTTTGTGTGGCTTGACTCTACAGCTAAGTTTATTGTGAACCACACTGTTTGGTGGTCGCTTGTTCCCAGACAGCTACCCACTTCAAGATCAGAGATCCTCTGTCCGTCCCCATTTGAGAGTACCAGGTCTAAGATTGTTCCCTCCAGAGTGGGTTCCAAAACTAGCTGTCTGAGGCATGCCCACTGTAGGGCATCGAGAATGGCACTGCTCATGGATGTGGCTGCAGCAAAGGTGCTCCGGTTAACATCTGGCATATTCAGGTCCCCCCATCAGCAAGCTCTCCCCTTTCTCTGCCATCCCAAGGATGCCTTCTATCATTTCCTTGTCCACTGCCACCCCCTGAGATGGGGTCTGTATACAACCCCTGTGCGGACTGTGGAGCCATTTCCAGTCTCCAGGGTAACCCACAGTGCCTCCTCTCCTCATTGTTTACCCTTTAGTTCTGTTGCTTTGATCCCTTCCCTTACATAGAGAGCTACTCCTCCTCCTCTTTTCCCTCCCTGTCCCTCCTGTAGATTGTGTACCCTAGTATGTTGACATCCCAGTCATGGTTCTCTGTGTACCATGTTTCTGTGACTGCCACGATATCCAGGCATCCATCTTCCATCAAAGCCACCATTTCGGGGAGCTTTTTACCTAGACTATGGGCACTGGTACTCATTACCCTCCATTTTTTTCTGGCTTTATTTCTTTTGCCCCATCCCTGTCCTTACTGCCTTTTCTCTATTTACCCCAGCCCTTATCCTACTCGACTGCTCTATCTTGGTGTTTACCCACTAACTACCCTGATTTTTTTTTTTTGAGGGGCTAGAGTTCCCTTCTCCTTTGCAGTGCCTCCCCTTGGCTAGTTTAATGTCTGCCAATGAAACATTTAAACCTATCACCTAGGATCATGGTTCCCCTCCAGGATAGATGCAGATCATCGCGCCTTTATAGGCCTGCATCCCTCCAGGTGGAGCCCCAGTCCCGAATGAAGCCAAATCCCTGAGCTCTGCACCAGTTTTTCAACCAGTCATTTAATTCCAGAGTGCGGAGTACTCTAGCCTCATCCATGCCATAAACAGGTAGCACTTCCGAGAAAGTTACCATGTGTGCTACTTGTCTAAGACCCCTCCCAACTCCACAAATTCCTGTTGCACTGCTCTGATCCCATTCTCAGCCAGGTCATTCGTCCCTAGGTGGATAATGACATCCAGCTCACTCCCCTTGTAGCTGCTCCCACGATCCTGAGGATTCGTTTCCTGTCCCTCAAGCCATGGTGCGGGCAGGCACCTCACCTCCTTTCCTTCCCTCCCCAGTTCTACCCCCTAACAATAGAGTCCCCCACCAGGAGTTGTTTCCTTCCCTGTGAGGGTCCCATGCCACCCTCCTGTGGGTCTCCACTGTGGAGTCTCCCAGCATCCTCCTTGGTCTTCACTCACGGGTGCCCCCATAGAGGAACTATGCTCCGCCAGAGTGGCAAATGAATTGTAGAGAGGCACAACTGGAGGAATGCACCTCTGTTCCACCACCTCACCCTCCCTGAGCCCACCGTGGTCCAACCACTCCTCTTTCTTGGCAACCTCTGAGGTAGTGGCGGTGGCCTGGGTGGGGAGCAGGATTCTGGAATCACTGCCAGGTCAACATGGGGCAGAGCAACCTCCTCCCTCAGACAACAGAGGTGCCTGCAAATAGGGTAGCAATGCAGTTTCAGAATGTCTCCCGGAAGACTGCTGCTCCACAGCCAGTACATTGCAACACTCCCCCACATGTCTGCGTCCCTTCCTGTTACAGATGCTTTTCTTTTGTTGTTTTTTTGTTCTTATTTTAGTGTGTGCAAGCTTGTGAGTGTCTCTAACCCCATTCAGTGTGCTGTGCCTTTAAGGATATGAACTGGTGTATGTTGTTAGCAGTTTTGGGGAAGTGATGTCAGAACATCTGCTACAAAGGAAGTTAAGCGCTTGGGGTGGTTGGGGTGAGGGGAAGGGTAGGAGGAGTAAACCTATGCTGTCCAGAAACAATCAACTACAACTCTGAGCCTCCACCCCGGGGAGTACCTTCCTTCCTTTCAGACACCTATTTCACAGAGGTTAAGTAACAGGTCTAGTCACAAATGACTGCAAATATCTCCCAGCTACAGTTCTTCCCTGGCAAATTAAAGTTGAAACTAAGACAATTCAACCCCAAAAACAGAATCAATACTAGTTACTTACACAGGTCCATAAAGTAATAATTCAGTTCAGTGTAATCTAGAAAATAACCTCCTTGATTTAAGGAAGCTCTGGCTGCTTTCTCTCTCTCTCTCTCTGTCTCAGTAGGATGGTGGGAGGGAAGGCAGACCCGATGACTGAGATCCCCTTGAATATCTACTGTTATGTAAGTTCTTACGCAACTGTTCTATCTTCATCTGGGGCATCTCAGTCATCAGGTCACACACAAAGGAAGGAGTCCCAAGCAGTTACAGATGCACAGAAACAATCTGGAAGGAATGCCATCCCTAAATTTAAGATAGGAGGCCCTGCAGTGCAGCCCTGCCAACATCTGCATGGGCTCTAGAAGCAATGTCCAGACTGTACTGCTTGGTGAAGGTATGGATGTTACTCTAGGTGGCAGCAGCGAAAATGTCTATGGCAGAGACCCTTTGAAACAGGACACAGAGGTAGCCATGCCCTTGTGGAATGGGCTTTCACCACCCCTGGCAACTCTTTACCATGCTTGTTGTAGCAGAACATGATACAATGTGGCAACCATTTGGACAAACATTGTTTAGAAACCTGAATGCCCTCTCTACCTGCGGCAAAAGAAACAAAAAGGTGCTTCGACTTTCTTCACTCCTTAGTTTGGAGCAGATAATACTTCAAAATTCTGCGTTGGTCTAACATATGGAGCAGTGCTTCCCCTGGATCGGCATGTTCAAGGAAATATACAGGTAGGTGGACAGACTGGTTCAGGATAAACTCAGACATCACCTTAGGAAGAAACTTAGGATTCATGAGCAAATATACCCTGTCTTTGTGAAAAATCAAATAAGGCTCCTCACACCAGAGGGCCTAAAGCTCGGAAATCCTTAAAGCAGAAGTAAAAGCAACCAAAAATAATGCTTTCCAGGAAAGAAAGTGTAGCTCTCAAGTTATGGCTGGCTCTAAAGAAGACAAGGTTAACTTCCTCAAAACAAAATTCAAATCCCAACCCGGGACAGGGGAACAGATTGGAGGTTTCAGATGCAGGATGCCCCTAAAAAAGGAATGGGAAACATCCAACTGAGCCATGGTGTGGACGCCCACAGGCTCATGAATGGCCAAGGTAGCCAAAAGGTGCACCTTGAGGGAGGAGTACTGGAGGCCTGAGTCTGACAGAGATATCAGCTAATCCAGGATCTGGCTCACCGGACAAGAGAAAGAATCCAGATGTTGCTTGACAGCCCATATGGCAAACCTATTCCACTTCATGGCATATGTGGCTCGAGTGGAGAGTTTCCAAGCAGCCACGAGGACACCCGCCACCCTCTGGGAGACCCCAAACTTGGCAATGGCTATGTCCTCAGGAGCCAAGCATGCAGATGAAGGGACTTGAGGTTGCAATGGACCAGGGTCCCCTGAGCCTGCATCAACAGATCCCTGCAGAGGTGCAGAGGGACCAGAGGTTCCTCCGCTAACTATTGCACCAATGGAAACCATATCTGCCATGGCTAGAATGAAGCTACCAGAATCATGCTACTCCCCTCTATCTGTGGCTTAACACACTCTGAATTTGAGGAAATGGAGGGAAAGCATGAAGTACCCTCCCGCTCCAGGAGAGGGACTACGCATCTCACTAGAAAACTCCAGGCCCAGGATCTAGAGAGCAAAAACTGGGCAGTTATGTGTTGTAAGATGCAAAAAGGTCCAACTCTGGACAACCCTATCTGGTGAACAGATCTGCAATGGATGAGAGAAGTTCTCATTCATGCATGCTGGAAGGAGTTTGACTGAGGCTGTCCACTAGTGTGTTTAGCATGCCTGGGACATGGACGGCTGATAGAACCAGACTGTGGTCTAGCACCCAGTACCAAACTCTCATGGGCTCCCAGCATCTGTATTAGCAGAGGACGAGGGCAGAGTTGATTTTGAAAGGCCTGGAGGTTGCACAGGACAGCCACCATTTCCAGGACATTTATGTGTAGCTAGGCCTTTACCTTGATCCATGACCCCTGTGTCTGGTAAGGGTTGAGATGAGCTCCCCAGCTGGAGCCCAAGGCATCCATGGTGAGGATCTGTATAGGAGCTGATACAAGGAATGGAATAGCCTTCAGTAGGTTGTTGTGATCCATCCACCACTACAACTCTCTGCGAAGAGGAGATGTGGTGAGAACCATTTGTTCCAGCTTGTCCATCAACTGATCCCACTGGACCTTGAGTGTCCACTAAGGGATGCTCATATGAAGATGTATCAGTTGCGCAGTCACTCTGGCCGCAGGCATGAGGCACAGAAGATGTAACATCATTCATGCAGAGATGTATTTATTTTATTTATTTGAATGTTTGTGACTGGGAGAGGCACACTGAGCCGTGGCTCATTTCCCGGTGCGACCCGGGGGCAAGGGAAGAGGAATATTTGTACAGATGTAAACTGCCTTACAGAATCAGATTAAGCTGTTGGTGGTATTTTAGCGAATGGGGGAATGGGGGGCATGTGGCCAGGACACCGGGGAAATTCTCCTACTCTTTGGTAAGGGGCGCTGGTGAGCTGATGGATGTGGATAAGACTCTCAGTCTGTCTGTGACATCTGCAGGAGCAGTTCACTCTGATGTACTGACTGCTGCTCCTCCTGAAGATAGAGCTGTCTGTGTAGCTGACATGGTAATGGATGAAGGCGTGGAAGGGGTAAGCGGTAGCCCAAGTACTGAATGTCCGATGGATTTGATAACGACTGGGCTTCAGCACGAAATTGATTTTGTGCAGGCCCTCAGTACAGATCAACAGTTGCGCCTGTTGCAGGTGCTGTCAACCCCTGGTAGGGGAGCGAGTGGCGAGGAAATGAGAAGAATAATGTGCTTTCTTCAGGGAAGGTGCAGCTACTGATGAAGAATCTGCCTTTTGTGATACTGACGGTGAGTCAGCATTCTGTGGTTGATAGGCCGACACCCTTGTTGGAGTTTAGCGATGCTGCAATCGCAGTGAGTGAGCGGTGGACAATCGGGCTGCAGTGCTGCCTCTGGCTTCCTCGTATACTATCACAGTGAGTACTCCTTAAAGGAACCAATTGTTGATTTACTGGAACTGACTTCTGGTGCAAGTTCTATTACAGTCTGTGGGCCTCCGTTAAGCACTGAGACAGAGCCTCCACCAAAGTGATGTGCTGAATTTCCACAAGGCTAGCGACTGTGAAGGTGTCACCACTGCTCGTGGGGGCGTAGAACCTTGGTTGGTGGACACTGCATTAAACAAGGCGGGTTGGATCCCAAAGGAAAGGGGGGCTGGGTTCCTGATCCTTCTGGCGCCCTGTCTCGACAGCTACTGCTTTTTTCCATCTGAGATTCGAACAGAGGTGGTAGTACCGCTTGCTCCCCTCCTGTCAGGAACCTGGCAATGCTAGTTTTTCTACAGAAAGTCATTTGGTACAGGCTTCCTCCTGCCCGCCTGCAGCATGATTTGGTGCAGAGTCTCCAGCCCAATGGGGCGATTGTGTAGCACCACTGGTTCCTAGTACAGACGGGACGTCCCTCGGCTGGAACCCTCAAAATTGTGGAGGCAATTCCGTTGAAAAGAGGGGACATTTTCAGGCATTATTCCTGCCCAACGAAAAAATCAGTTCGTCTTCAGTATCGGGGGGTTGGGCCCACCCTCGGGATAGAATTTATGCGGGTAAAACTTTATTAAAAGAATCACTGCGATTTTTCTCCAACGAGATTTATGCATTGATTCATGCCTCAGGTGACTCTGTGTTTGATACTAGTTTTAAATCCCTGGTGGGGCTGGACCGCTTTTGGACAGCCTATGAAAAAAAAATCCATTTGGCCTTATGGATTCCGTTTAGGGTTATCCCAATAATGAAGCCACTAATAAAACAGGTCACTATTCTTTTTCGTAATGAAGGCGTTGCAGTGTCTGACACTCAATACTGGTTGCAAAATAAATGTGCTGTGTACAGACCCCTCCCAATCTTGGATGATGAACATCTTTGGACAGGGGGCTGGAAGTTTAAGGTGCGCCTCCATATGGGCGCCCATGGTACCCAACATTTGCCAAGTGCTTTTTTTTTTCGGCGCTGAAAGGGGTCATTGTTTCTATAAGGGGCAGCCAAAGACTTGTTTTTGCTGTGGATCTCACCTGCACCCAAATAATGCTTGTGACAGAGTGAGCTGTTCATTGTGTCTGGAACTTGGACATACTAGCATTGACTGTACTAATGATTCCTGTGTAATCTGTGTGGCAAACAGGGATATGTTTATCATATGTGTGAATGGGCCACATAACAGGGTAGACAGACCGATCAGGAATTGCTTATTGAAAAGCTCAGAAACTGAGTATTGAGATCCTGCAACAAATCCGGGCTCAAAATGTAGCTGGAACATCTTTACACCCTGTTATAGAACAGGTGCCAGTACCTCCTGTGGTGTTTGAATGTCCCCATTGGATGGAGTCCGCTCCAATCCCTTCGGCAGCCTTTGGTTGCTAAATCTTCTGGCTCTGCAGACGTCAGTGTGGGATCAGATCTACAGCAGCTGGCAATGGACATGGATACCATGGTAGAGGTGGAGTCTTCCACTGGCACTTTGCCTTATAGTGGTGGAGAAGAACCCCAAGTTATGCCCCCGCCTGAATCCACTGTTGTGGCTTCCAAAAAAAAGGATGATGAAAACTGCTAACCCCAAGGCTAAACTACCAAATTGGGAAAAGATGTAATGCCCGTGCCCCTCTCTAATGCCTTTGACATACTGCAAGTTCCAGACTCGGATCTGGGGGACGCTTCCGAATCCTCTTCGACCCTGTCCTCTCTGAAAGGGCAGTCCTCAGAGTCTGATGATGACTGCAAGGCTGCTAATGTTTTGGCTGTTAGAATAAAAAAAAAAAAAACATTCTGATACCATGCCAAGATACAGTGCGTGTCTCGGCAAACAGACTGAAACCTTGAACTGATGATTTGTGCATTGCTTTCTGTTTCTTTCTGCTCTGTTTGCTGCCTTTAATTCTTGGTATATGACAGCACAGCATGCTTATGTTGTAGCCAGATTAAATGTCAATAGTATCAGGAATGGGAAGCACCATCTCACATTTAATGGTTTCTGAGATAATAAAGTTGACATTTCTTGTTTGCAGGATGTTAGATTGTATACAATGAATGACATTGAGCAAGCTCGAAAATTGTGGTGTTGGGGCCCTGTGTTTTTCTCCTTGACTCTGGAAAGATGTGGAGGGGTGGGGTTTTATTTTCTGGATGGGACTACTGTATTTTAAAGGTGTTGGACATTTGTCCGGGGCGGGTCATACTGCTTGATTTTCATCGTTATGGTTTACAGTGGCGTTTGATTAACTTATATGCACCACAGACCAAGAAAGAATTGGTGGAATTGATTAAGTGTATTAAACCATATTTATTTACCTCTCGTATAGTAGTTTGGGCAGGAGATTTTAATTGTGTTTTGTCAGCAGAGGATAAGAGTGCAAGACTCTCGAAAACCTATTGTGATTCAGGAGCTTTGAAGACAGTGGTAAATCAAGTGGGTCTAGTGGATGCCTATAGACGGGTGCATGCTGATGGGGGATATACCTATTATATAGCAAAACTAGCCACTAGAATTATGTCTTTGTTTAGCCCAATATTACTGTCCAACAAGCATTTACTGTCCCAATGGAAACCTCAGATCATTTAATGATTAAAGTTAGGTTGTCCATGGGGGCAGTATTAGCGAGGAAAGGGATGTGAAATTAAATAATACGATGCTCCTTGAACAATGGTGTGTTGATCAGGTGGTAGATTTTTTGTGGGCAAAAAAAAACAGTTCTGTGTTTAGCGGACAATAGTAGTAGGTGGTGGATACAATCCAAATTGGATTTAAAAGTGCTGCTCCAGTCTTTTCCTTTCAGAAACAAACGGATAAATATTTGAAATATTTAAATTTGAAAAGGCAGTACATGAATGTTGTCTCTTGTTTGAATGAAGGGCTCGGATGAATATGCTGAACAGATTCATTGTCTTAAACAACAAGTGATGGACTTACAGTGTGATAGAGCGCCTCTCTTTTATATGAACATAGGACATGAACCTCGGGGAAAGGGACTACGGGTGACATTTTTGCCAGTTGCCGTTCAAGAGTATAGTAAAGATCAATGGATTCTTTATGTACTGCCCATGGACTGCAAATGTCTTCCATGTCAGGTATTCTGGAAGAGGTGGCCTGTTATATGGAATGGATATATTCTGCCCGCCTGTCAATGACTCAATGATTTCTGAGTTGTTGGCTCCATGTCAGATCCGGATCCCACAGGAGGATCTGGATCGATTAACTGTTCCAATTTCAAGCGCGGAAATTATAGATGCAGTTCGTTCCTTAAATGCTAATACAACCCCTGGACGGACAGACCGACTTGAATTTTATAAAGCGTTTCTGGATGCCTTGGTGGATGTTTTACTGATAGTGTTTAACCAAATTTTAGATGATCGGGACATTGCACCTCAGTTTGGTTTGACAATTCAATTGTTTATTTACAAGTCTGGTGATAGATGATGGCTTCAGAATTGGAGGCCATTAAGTCTTATGAATACGGATGCAAAGATTTTGATAAAGATTTTGGCTAAACATTTGGGGACTATAGCACCCTTAGTTATTGACAGAAGTCAAGTTTGTACAATTAACGGCCGGAACATAAATTATAATTTGATTTTGCTTTGGGAAGTGGTGTCCTTAGCGCATCAAAATAAGGTTATGGGTTATTTGGCGAGTTTGGACCAGGAAAAAGCATATAATAAAATCTCTCATCTTTACTTAAGACATGTTCTGAAGCGTATAGTAGTCCTAAGACATTTACTGGGTGGATCCAGAAATTTATGCAGTATTGCCTCAACCTTTCCTGTTATTAATGGACATAGAGGATGGGTGGTGCATGTTTCTAGAGGTGTTAGACAAGGGTGCCCAATGAGCCCTTTACCATATTTTTTTTGTCTTGATCCTTTGCTGAAACATATACAGCAAATACTGAGATTTGTAGTGTGGACATCAGTGGTGTGCCTGCCTTGACAAAAACCTTGGCATATCACGGACAATGTTTGCCTCTTAGTGGGTGATATCCAGTCAGTGAAGAAGGCTTTGGATACTGTTCAGCATTATTGTAGTCTTACTGGTTCCTCATTAAATACTAATAAATGTGGGGGATATGTGTTAAGTGCAAATACTGCACAGATTGATGTCACTTGGGATATTTGTATGACTAACAAGGTCTGAAAGATTCTGGGAGTTTCCTTTGGAGATCCTGATCTGGTAAAATTAAACTGGATGTCAAAACTGGAGCAGTGTGATCAGAAGGTCCAGGTCTGGAAAACTTGGCAACAATGTAAAAAGAAGAGTTTGACAAGTGCACACTTTTTCCTGCCACAGTTATCATATTTGAGTGCTGTCCCCCACGCCCCAGCTTCTGTGATGTTTCTATTTTAAGTATGACATTTCAGTTGATTTGGGGGATTAGGCTGAATCCGATCAAGAAGGAAGTGCTGTATAGGGAAACGATATGGTGGCTTACGACTGATTAACCCCATTCGTTATTGCCATAGTATGTTTTTTTTTTAATACGTTCTCGTCCTTTATGAGACCTGGCCTGGACTAGAAGCAGGTGGCAGGGTTATGGATTGTCCCATTGCTGGAAAGATGGGGCCAGGGACCCCTTTTAGGCAAGATAAAAGATGTTGGGCCTAGTTTTTTGCTTTCTTCGCTAGAGAAGCTTAGAAAATGGTCTTTGACCAAGTCACAGGTTTCTGTGGTGGATAGGAAGGTATTGTATAGGACAATACAAGCTTCCAGTTTTCAAGTCCCTGTCACGTACAAAGACATTCGTCCGGTTTTCTATCCGAATACTGAGGCCTGTCTGACTGATACTCGGACCCCACCCAGGATGTGGGATGTACTCTGGTTGTGTACTCATGGGAGGTTGGGGGTAAAGGAAATTCTAAGCATAAGAGAACGGAGGAGAGAATGTGTCCCAGAGCATTGTGTAGTCTACATGTTGAGACTCAGGAGCATGTTTTATTCACTGTCCATATGCTGAGGAAGTTTGGCAGATTATTGCGACTAGATGGCAGGATCCTGGCTGGCAAGCGGTTACCTATGAAAATGTGATTATCGGGAAGCTGGCACTTGTTTATTTATTTATTTGCTTTTGTAACTGGGTAAGTGCACTAGGCATAGAAATGCCTATTTTCAGGCATGACCAGGAGGACACAGGGTACAGAGATAACAACACAGTTTGTAGAGAACAACATAGTGGGTGGAAGAACAATGGCTACAGATTGGTACAGTATCAAGCGGTACATCTGAGTCAACAAATAGATAATACTAAGTAAAACATAAACAGTAAACATCATAACAAGTGCAGGTTAACCCATCTAGGGATACAGACTGGGAGAGATAGCTCCGCTAGGCACAGATGTGAAGTCAACACACAGAATAGACAATCGGTTTTAATTGAGGGTGAGTGCTTTTTTTTTTTTTGAAGGAAGGAAAGAGCAGGGGAAAGGGGGACTTAGAGAAAGGAGGTGGGTGGGAGAGACAGTATGGGAGACATGGGTAGGGTGGAAAAGGAGAGATGGGAAGAGAAAGTGGAGAAACTGTGGATCCGAGCACACTGCATTTGATTTTACATGTATTAAGTTCTTTATGTGGCAGGTGAGATGTAAGTTTGTTCTTCAACAGAACGAATTTCCCCACAAGTACAGGATGACCTCATTGAGAAGAGATTAAAACCACGCACACTTTGACAAAGAATGAATGTCCTGGGAACAGTGGAAAAAAGATGGAAGGATGTATGGTACCATTTCTGGGTTGAAGAGTCAGATTTTTGTTTCCTTTTTTATTTTTTTAAACTCAAGTTTATTAGCAACCAATAGGTACAATTGATACAGGTATGCCAGGCAAGTTCTGCATTATTTTACAGGGTTAAAAAAACAAAAAACATATCCTCCCATACAAATAACGCAATCCCTTCTTTTAAAACATTCTTTCTCTCTTTTCCCCTTCCTCCCTCCCTTCCCAGATTTTCAGAAAAGAAAAAAAAAAAAAAGGGGGGACAGAAAAAAGGTGTCTCAATTTAATACCAGTGAGGCCACTATCCCATTCTTCTTGTCTCTATATCAAAGGGACCTCTCTCTGGGCAGTCGGCCATTTAATAGCTATATTTGATCTAGTGTCCAAATTAGAGAGGAGGAAGAACCCTCCCTCCCACGTCTCCCCCGCCCCAGCCAAACAGAAGCAGAGTTCCGATGGGTCCAGGTATGGGACAAAACAGAGGAAGTTCACCACTAAAGCTCCCATCTAGTCCATCTCCGGACATATAATGGTATTCTGTGGTTTATCTTATACGTTAACTCTTCCATTTCTGCGATTCCCTGGACTATATGTATCCAGGTACCCAGAGTGGGAGTATCACTTTTCAGCCACATTTTGGTGATAGATTTGTGGGCGGCCGCCAAGAGGAGGGTCCATAGATATAGCAGGTCTGCTCCAGTCAAGTTCCGAGGTGGTTCTCCCAGTATAAGGCAAGGCCAGTCCAGGGAGCCTCCAACCCAAACACTTTTAATAAGTGCCTGAGAAACATCTCCCAAAGGGGCCAAGCCGTGGGCATAGCCACATGATGTGTAGGTAATCTGCCCTTACTTCCCACACATTCTCCAGCAGGAGGGGTCTCTCTCAGGACTTCTCCGACTCAGTGAGAGGGGAGTAAGGAAATAGCGTATCTTCACCTTCCAACTATACTCCTGCCAAAGGGGAGCTGGTAGTTTTGGATGCCAATTTAAACACCGAGTCCCAGTTAATTCCTCTGAGATCAGCTGCCCCTCCTCCCTCCACCTACATTTAACCTTTTCTAAATAGTCTTTCTTTAGATCCGCGAGAGCTTTATATAATGTATAGATGAGGCCCGTGGTTTTCTGTGAGGATAATATTGTAAAAAGGCTCTCCACAAAGGGGGCCACTCCATTTGATTGAGGGTCTGCCCTACGACAGTGATGTATGTAGTCTCTAACTTGTAGATAACGATAGAAATCGGTTTTACATAGACCATAGTTATTCCAGAGGGTCTCGAAGTCTAAGACCTCATCTCCAGACATGTACTGTTTAACGTAAATCAGACCCACTTTCTCCCTGGTTCTAAAGGTATGATTTAATCGGGATGGGGCAAAAGTTGCATCCCACGAGGCCTGTAGAGAGGCCACAGGGAGGATTTTATTTTGTATTTCTGCCAGGCTCTGTGTGTCGCCCTTATGGTATACCTCACGGTCACCAGGAGTGGGGGAGGATAGTCCCCAGAGGCCCTCGTCTGAATAGAACGAGCCCCCAGTGGCAGTCCACACTCCTCCTCCTCTGTCTTCTCCATGTCCTTCCAATTGGCAACATAGGTAGGAATAGACCACTGGAGTGCCCTTTTAATCTGCGTAGCGAGGTAATAGTCCTCGAGATCAGGAAGGGCCCTGCCCCCCTTGCCTTACTCAGCTGGAGTACCTGGGCATTTATTCTAGGTTTCTTATTGTTCCAGATAAACTTTAAGATTACTTTTTGCCAGTCGTGGAACTGCGTTTTAGATATGTAAGTTGGGAGACATTGAAAAAGATATAGGTATCTGGGAAGAATGTTCATAGTTACTGTCTGTATTCTTAAGTACAGTGGGAGGTTTGTGAGTGACCACCTATCCAGGTCCCTCTTTACCTGGTTGAAGAGTGGAACATAGTTAGCCTTAAAGAGATGGGAATTGTGCTTAGTTAACCAGGCACCCAAATAAGACATTTTAGGTGCTGACCAATCTAGCGGGAGAAATTTCACAACTCTTTGGGAAGGAGAATAATAAAAGGATAGGACTTCAGTTTTAGTTTTATTCAATGTATATCCCGAGTGTCTGCCAAATTCTGTTAAGATTAACCAGATTTTAGGGATTGAAGTCTCTGGATGAAACAAGCAGAGTAATACGTCATCTGCGTATAACGATATTTTCCGCTGTTGTCCCCCAATTTCAATACCACGCACCACCGGGGAAGCACGCACTGCCTCGGCCAGTGGCTCTATGTAGAGGGCAAATAACAGGGGGGACAAGGGACAGCCTTGGCGGGTGCCTCTCCCTAAGCTAAATCGCCTAGAGAGTCCTCCATTTACTCTGACATAGGCTTGTGGGCCACAGTATAGTGACTTAATACAGTCGATGACTACCCGTGGGAAGCCCATTCGCTCCAGAATCAGAAACAAGAACGACCAGGAAACCTTGTCAAAGGCTTTTTCCGCATCCAGACTCATGAGGCATGCAGGAAGGCAGGTACGGTGTATGACATCTATTATATTGATGGCTGAGCGAACACCATCTGGGGCTTGCCTGCCCGGAACAAATCCTGATTGGTCTGGGTTAATTACTTCTGGCAAAACAGAGTTCAGCCTAGATGCGAGGATTGATGTAAGGATCTTATAGTCCGAATTTAAGAGCGAAATTGGCAGTAGGATTCACACTTAGCAGGGTCTTTATTCTCTTCGGTATAAAGCGAGATAGTGGCATACTGCCAGGAGGGGGACGGGTTCGCTTCTTGCCAGACCTCCGAGAAGACATTCTCAGTACTGGGGTTATTTCTGTGGCAAACGTTTTGTAAAATTCTGCTCCCAAGCCGTCCGGTTCTGGGCATTTCCCTCCTTTCAGGGTTCTTATAGTTTTCAAAATTTCAGGTTGTGTAATTGGTTTAGTTAGGGTTTGGGCTTTTTCTTGGGGGGTGGGAGGGCAGGGCCCCAAGGTAGTCCACGGTTTCATGAACTGGTACTGACATCTGGAGTGTGTAAAGTTTGGTGATGCAAAACAAAGGCTTCTGCCACCTGCTCCGGCTTTTGGGTTAAGCGGCCAGTGACTGGGGAGATAATTTTAGTTATTGTGGCTCTGGCTTTAAATTGCCTTAATCGAGTTGCTAACATTCTGATACCTCTGGGACCTCCCTCATAGTATTTCTGTTTAAGGAAAAAAAGATTCCTCTCAATCTCCTCCCTCTGGAGCTTTTGTATTTCAGCTTTCAGTGACTTAAGCGCAGCATCCATTTGCCTGTCCCATCTTAATTTTTGGAGGGATTCCAGCTCTACTAGTTTTTTATGTAGGTTTTGCTGTTTCAACAAACGGTCTTTTTTTTCCGGGAGGCTATACATATTAGTTGTCCCCTAACTGTAGTCTTCAGTGTATCCCATATGATCTGTGGCGTAACCTCGGGTGTGGAGTTTTCAGCCACAGTGTTTACTATGTGGTGTTTAATTTAGTCTACTATCTCCTTGTCCTGGAGTAGGGACGTATTCAGTCTCCAGTGTGTCATTTTTTTAGGAAGAGAAATGGCAACCTCCAGGAATATTGGGCTATGGTCTGATAGGTTAGAGGCACCCACCCACATAGAGGATAGGGTGGGGATGCTGTCCTTAAACGTAAAAATGTGTCCAACCGGGAATACACCTTAAACCTGGGCGAGCAGCATGTGTAATCTTTCGCCTGGGGTATCTTTCCCTCCAGACATCTACCAGTCTCATCTGATTCAGAGTGTGCCTGACTGCCCAGGCCCTACGGTGATCCGGACTTTGGATGCCTGATGTGGTATCCAGATTTCTGTCCCAGATTAGATTCCAGTCCCCCCCCCCCATAATTAAAAGGCCCCTGGACCTTTCCGTCACCAACTGGGCAAGGGAGGTATAAAATGCCGTGGGGAGCCCGGGAGCGTAAACATTAACCAGGGTAACTGGAGTATCCTGCACCCTCCCCACCAACATGATATATCTGGCTCCACTATCTGCCACAGTGTCCTCCAACTCAAATGGGAAGGATGCGAAAGCAGAATGGCCACCCTCTCCGCGCCCGACTCCAACGAGGAAAAAACAGCTGTGGGTGGGACTTGGTTCTCAGTTTTAGAACCTCTGTGGGTGACAGGTGAGTCTCCTGTAGAAAATTCACCTCACAATTCTGCCTGGCAATATATTTCTGAATTTGTTTTCTCTTCACGGACTGGAGCAGCCATTAATATTACATGAGAGAACTTTTACATTATGATCGCCATTGATATGCATCTTGTAAGTTCTGTCTGCTAACATACGGACGACAATATATCTCAGCATGCCTGACTCTACTGACATCTTTGTAGAATATAAGTACCCATTCAACTGAAGCAAGAATGTTAACATGAAAGTTTTCAACAGGAGAACAAAAACCTGACCAACAGTCAGGTGTGTGCTAAGGGCCGACCTCAAATGAGGGGCCAGCAGAAACAAGATTGAGGCGAATGGGCTCTTTAAAACCGTTCAACCCTCTTAAACCATGTGTCAATCGACTTCCTAGGGAGGCTGGGGATGAAATCCCAGCCAAAGAGGCAAAGCGCACAAGCGCAGCTAAGAGGGGACTCCATCGTGGTGGAGTGTATCCCCTCTTCCCAAGGGGAAATCCCCTGTTAGGGTTGCCCCGTGATCAGTGAGCGGCATTCAACAACCTTAATCCAGCTCCCTCCAGGATCCATAAGGGCTTGTTTTAGTATAAGTGATTCACCCTTTCTAAGAAATCTTTAAAGAAACAATACTGAATATACAAGTAAATTTGTCTGGGGAGACATTGCCTCTGCTGGATATGAGCCAGCTGTGTGGTTAAACTTCAGAGGCTGGTAGGTCAATTAGCCCAGTTCTTGCCGATGAGGCAGTCACGAGGGTTTACCCCTTGTGAGGCCCACCAGATACAGGCCACATCAGCTCCAGCTCAGAATAACCAAGTAGCCAAGGGGAGTGCCCCAGCGAACGTGGTTCGCCCCCTAGCCTGACTTTTTACAGCATTAAACTTTTAAGTTAATATTCTTCGTATTGTTCTAACTTCTCCATCAGCTTTTAATTCCCGGCATATTCCCACCCAAAAAGGTCCAGAGTGCATCCAACTAGTCTACCTGGAAACGCCTCTCCACTGTCCCGCCAGAACCGATCGTGATAATGCTTCTGAGGACCTGAGTTATTCCGTTAGTAGGGAACAATAGTGTCCGCCTCAGGGGCTCAAGCACTGAGATCTGCCAAAGTTTACATGCTCTGCTTGGCGGACAGAGAGGTCACCAGTGCGCTCCCACCACACATTGGCAAGGGACCATCACCAAAGGGCAGGGGGAGCCATTAAGAAAGTCCAGCGGACAGATAGGAGAGCCAAGCAAATGCCCTTGCGTGGTACTGAGTAGGAAATCGGCTGTACATCAGAAGCAGAACCGGAAAGCAGAGAGACAGGTGCAAAACATGAGTACCCCCCCCCCCCACAAGTCATGTTGCAGCACCAGGCTCGATGGTCTCAGACGGCACGAGCTCTCCATCTTCCGCCTGTAGGTGAGGAGCTTTTCTATTGAGCTTTGTGGGATCTCCAAATTGGGTTATCAGTGTGGAAACATCCGCTCTCGGATTCAGCCTCTGGGCTCCCTGAGTGGCTCCCCGACGCGGTGGTCCCTTCTGAGCGACAGTCCAGGCTGAAGTAAGAAGGTCTCCTTCCAATCTTTCTTTTATGAGGGGGGTACAGTTAATCCCAGTGATTCTAGGAAGGGGGTAGCAAATAACAAATCCTGGAAGATTTTTGAACCCTTGTCCGTGGCAATTTTCAGTCGTGCTGGATATAGGATCTGTGCTCTCATATTGCGTGCCCTGAGTTGCCTCATGATTGGCCAAAGCAGTTTTCTAGCGTCTTGAACCATTGTAGTGTGGTCATTGTCTACATATATTCAATGGCCCTCATACATCAATGCTCCTTGTTTCCAGGCCAGTTTTAAGATCTCCTCCTTTACTTGATAGTTGGTGAGTCTAGCGACTATAGAACAGGGCCTCGCATCAGGATTTTTAGGGCGGGGGACTAGGGACCTGTGTGCCGGTCCATCATGAGTCTAGGTCCTGAGGCAATGGAAGGTTTGCTTCAGCATTTTTGCAAAAGCGAGGCTACACTTTGATACTTATCTTGGATCCTTCTGGGATCCCAAACAGCTTTATGTTTTGCCTTCTATTTCTGCCCTCAAGATCATCCAACTTGCGAGTGAGTTCCGATTCCTGGCCAGGAGGTAGAAGCAGAAGTCTGTCCTGCGGTCCGACTGCTCGCGAGTTGATTGGCGCATAGTTCAAGTTGTTCTGCTTTATGGTGGACTTTGGCTAAGTCTGATTTAAATTTGCTTAGGGTTTGATCAATCTTTGCAACTGTATGGGCTCTTTTGCATTATAGTCTCCCTGAGACTTCGTGGGATCTCCTCAGCCCGGTCTCGGGTGCTGTGAAACCCTCCATTGCGTCTCTTTCTTGCAGGTCAGATCGTCCCTCTCCCTGCATCATTTCTCTTAATTTTTGCATCAGTGTCGACGGTAGTTTTCCTGCTCTGTTTCTTTTACCTTTTGCTGATGAAGACATCCCTCTGAGTGGGTGATGTAGGCAGATTGTAGCCAGGAGGGAGACGGAGTTATGGGTCTATGCTGCCATTAGCCCTCTGATGTCACCGGAAGTCCAGATTTTTGTTTCCTTTTTTAGATTATGCCTACTGGCACTCCTGGGTGTGGGGGTGGTGTGGTGGGTACTGGGTTCACTGACTACCTGCATTAACATTTTTCACACTGACGTGTTCATTTTTTCCCCCCTTGTTGTTTTTAGGAGGGTTATGGCATGTTACTGATGTTTTGTTTTTCCCTTATTGTTCGTCCTGTGAGATGTTTGTTCTTTTTTTTTTTTTCCTATTTCCTCTGTCTGTATCTTAGATGTTACTGATTGCGATTTCACGGATGCCTTCTGAATTCTGTACCACTTTCTGTTTATTTTTCAACTGCAGTAAAAATTCCCCTACTCTTATCGAGAAGTACCATGGGATCTTTAATGTTCACCTGAACAACAACCAGAATAGGCAGACGGGACCTCGTTTTAACATCTAATCTGAAAGACGGCACCTCAGGAGTGCATGCACTACAGTGTCAGTATTGGGATTTATCCCACGTTCCTGGTGTGGGGCTAGAACCAACCACTTTCTGATCTTCTGGCCTCAGAGGTGAATGTGCTACTGGCTCCAGTGTACCAAGTGTGCCTGCACAATCAAAGTGTATGCCCTGTCCTGTGGCAGGAAAGCACATCCCTTTTCTGTGTTCAAGACTTTTCCTAAGTACTGCAGTCTTTGGCACAGAGTCAGCACAGACTTTGGAACACAAACTGTGACCCCCAAGTCATCGAATAGCTGACGTGTCCCAGAAAGGGCACGTAACATAGCTTCCCTGGAGCTGGCCTTCAGGCACCAGTTGTCCAGATACAGGAAAACATGCAGGCCTTCCATGGAAAAGGATGCTGCAACTACTGCCAAGCATTTGGTGAAGACCCATGGCACAGAGGATAAGCAAAAAGGGCAATATCTTGAACTGACAAGTGTTCACCCTCCTGCATATAATGGAGGTATCATCTGTGGGACTTCCCTGATCTTTATAAGAGAATGCCCGACCGTCACCAATTTTAAACTGGAATTTAAAACCTATCTGTTTTATCAAGCTTTTTATGTATATTTTTAAATCTTTTATTATTATTTTTGTTTACATTATATTTTATTGTACAGCGCCTTGACAATTTGAAAGGCGCTTAACAAATACATTTTTACTTACTTACTTACTATACAAAGGTATACATCCTTCATGTCCAGAGAACAGAACCAGTCCCCCACTTAAAGTAGGAAAATCAGATACTACAGAGATATCATTCAAAATTTTTTGCATTCAGTGTACAGGTTGAGATTCACGAGATCTAACACAGGATGCAGATCACCTGTCCATTTAAGACTAGAATGTATCTGTAATAGAACCCTTTGTTTCTCTCCTTGGGAGGAACTGGTTCCATGTGCGTTCTGGAGGTAACAGATCCAGAGCATGCCCCCTGCAATTATCTGCAGAACCCACTCGTCTGTAGTGCTCTCCTCCATTGTTTCAGATGCAGGGAGATCCTGCCTATACACACCCTGGAGGTAACAGCTGGGGGGGCGGATGAGAGTCAGGCAGAACTGGGGGCAGCAGGGATCGATTCCTTTGGTTGCTTTTGTATGAGCATGGGGGGGGGGTATAACCAGAAGTGGGACACCTCCTCTACCATGGCCTTGTTGATGGTAGGCACAACTACTCTGGGCAGCAGGCGGACAAAAAGGAGCCCTGACCACAATCTCTAGCAAGAGTGGGATACAGGGACTTCGCAGACCTTAAAGTCATTGTTTAAGTCTGAAGGCCAGGTAGGCTCTCTTCAACACCATAGCCAAACAATTCTGACCCTTTAAAAGAAGCATTCAAATCTGCCTGCTGCACATCATTGGCAAAGCCAGCAACTCCAAGGCAAGAATACATTCTCATGTAAATGCCTGAAGCTGCAGCATTGGTAGAGGCATCATACATGTTTTAATTTGGCTGTATGGCTAATATCCTCCGGGATAATCCTTGTCCTAGTGCAGCTGCTCTGGGGTTCTTTTGTAGTTCTCTTCTCTCTCTACTTTGGGCTGCCCATGACCCAAACAAATAAGATCCCCTATAGGGTGGCTGACTCCCTCTCCCTGGGCTGAGGTACAGATATGGCACACTGATGAGTCCAAATGAGGATGAAACACGTGTCTATGTCTGCTGTTCTCAGTCTTTGCTGATTGTATTGTAAGGCCTTCTGGCACCATGCAGTTCTGCTTAAAGTTGAGCCAGTCCAAATTAATTCATGGACATTTGCATATGCTTCCCATGATGCTTTGCATTATTGGGGGTATGTGCAATTTGTGTTTTCTTTAAAATCTGGCTGTATGGCAAATATCGTTACTTCCTTCAAGTACCTTGGGATCCTCCTGGACCAGTCCATGGATTTTAATCTTCACATTCAGTCCTCATGCAAAGATGTAAACTCGAAACTAGGAGTAGCTTACAAAACGAGCTACATGCTTACACCCTCGGCCAAATTAGCAATTGCCCGAGGTATTCTGCTCCCAACCCTTACCTATGGTGCCTCTATTCTTACCTCTGCCCATAAAACCTCCCTACTAAAATGGGACGTAACTTATAACAATATATGCCGATTTGCCTCTTCGTCACCTCGACTCAAACGTCACTGCCTTCTTTATAAGGATCTGAATTGGCTCCCACCCCTCTGCCAGTAGACAATACTACCTTGGATCACTAATGGACTTGATCATTCGGGAAAAAAACCCGTCCCAGCTGGCGGCGTTGCTGGTCCCTCAACCATCCTCCCATGGCCTGTGATCAGCTGACAAATCCTTGCTCTATGTTCCGTGATGTCGGACGACTAAAGGCACAGGGGCCTTCCAATTCTCTGCTCCCAGGCTATGGAATGCTCTTCCACTCAACCTTCGGCTGTCTCAGTCTCACTTTGGATTTAAAAGTGAATATCGTCGTTATCTATCCTTAGCTGATGCTTGTACATGCTTTGACCCAACCTGAAAGCTCCTGAGACTTACCAGTAATGTCACCCCTGCTCTAATCCAGCTCCAAGACTGTCTCCTCTTCCCCTCCCCATATTTTTCCTTCTCTTTGTAAATAACTTCTTGACTACTAGCTCTCTTCCTTCTTGAACCTTGTTGCTGACCATCCACTGTTGTTTTGCCAATTACCACCCCTGACCTTCCTTCTGTCAGTCTTTCTTGTTATATTTGAACATTCCTCACATTTCTCTCTATATAACCTTACTATCTTATTAACCCTTTCACTCCACAGGTCGGGTCCATGGTTTCTGCACTTATTATATATTTTACTGCCATTATCTGCATAATGCTTGCCATTATTTTTTTGTTTCTACCCATTGTATTTTTGTAGCACTGCTGTACTGTTCCTCTATTTGTACTATTGTACCCATGTTGCTGTTGTTCAACTGTTCTCCTTTTGTTGTACTCTCCTGGGTCGTGCCTGAAAATAGTCATTTTATGGCTAGTGCACCTACCCGGGTTAACAAAAACTAAATAAATAAATATCCATCGGGATAACCCTTGCCCCAGTGCATTTGCTCTGGGGTTCTTTTGTAGTTCTCTTCTCTCTCTCTCTACTTTGGGCTGCCCATGACACAAACAAATAAGATTCCCTATAGGGTGGCTGGCTCCCTCTCCCTGGGCTGAGATACAGATATGGCACACTGATGAGTCCAAATGAGAACGAAACACGTGTCTGTATCTGCTGTTCTCAGCCTTTGTTGATTGTATTGTAAGGCCTTCTGGCACCATGCAATTTTGCTTAAAGCTGAGCCAGTCCAAATTAATTCATGGGCATTTATATATGCTTCCCATGATGTTTTGCATTATTGGGGTATGTGCAATTAGTGTTTTCTTTAAAATCTGGCTGTATGGCCAATATCCTCCGGGATAACCTTTTCCCCAGTGCATTTGCTCTGGGGTTCTTTTGTAGTTCTCTTCCCTCTCTCCTTTGGGCTGCCCACGACACAAACAAATAAGATCCCCTATAGGATGGCTGGCTCCCTCTTCCTGGGCTAAGACACAGATATGGCACACTGATGAGTCCAAATGAGGACGAAACATGTGCCTGTGTCTGCTGTTCTCAGCCTTTGCTGATTGTATTATGAGACCTTCTAGCACCTTGCAATTCTGCTTAAAGTTGAGCCAGTCCAAATTAATTCATGGGCATTTGCATATGCTTCCCATGATGCTTTGCAATATATGGGGTATGTGCAATTTGTGTTTTCTATACACATCATAAGCTGAGTGCAGCAAATGTCTGCCAATCTCTGCATCACTAGACAATGTTATAAGCAAATAAGCCCTGGAACAGCCGTCAGGCAAAGCCTGATCTGTAGTACAAGTAGCTTACCACAGGCTGTTCTGATATCTGATCATGTGAGCCTGGTAGTTTGCAATCCTAAGGCCCAGTGAAGAAGAGGCATAAGCATGTTTGTCCATCACATCCAGTCTCCTAGATTCCTAGCAGGAGGCAAAGTAAATGTATTGTTTGGGGCTCTATATCTATCGTCAGCAGACATGATGATCACAGAGTCAGTTTCTAGCTGGTTAGCATAATAGGGCTTAGCATATGGTGCAGGATACTGCTTATCAGCCTTTCTAGGGACTGCAGGCAGTGAGCTTCAACTGTACCATGCAGCAAAAGCAGCATCTTCTCGTGCATAGTATATAAATGGAATGATAATGGTGGGGAAGCAGGGTACCTCCAAAAATTCCATAGGATCCTTTTTAGTGGAATCTCTCTCTTCCACAGCAAAGCCCATGGCATACTGCATTTGCTGCATCGTGGTTTGGAAAGATGGGTCCTCAGGAGATGATCTTGATGACTGAGTCCTCCCTAAAGGAGGAGAGGGCAGAACTAGTACAAGTGGGGACCCTCCAGAAATTGTTTGCCCTCATATTCCACCTCTAAACCCTCCTCCAAGTCCATGAGGTCAGGATTTTATTCCATTTTGTCATCGTCAGCAAGAGCGACAATAGGAGCTGCCGAAGGGACCAGTGATGGATGAGAGGCAGGGATCTGAGGCGTGCTATTGGAATCTTTCAATCGGGCTGAGTGCCAGAAGGCCCCATTGATAAAATAACTGCCTGCTATAGCAACTCCTGCAGAATGAGTTGAATCATGTCAGAGAACGATGCCAGCACAACCTGGGAGTTGACGGTGCCCTAAAAAGGGTTTGGGACTACCTACGTCAACAAGCGTTAGCCCCATCACAATTGCGTCATACTGTCCACAGTAGGCATGGCAGTGCCTAAGGCAAGCCCTGATCTTGATGTTTCAACAACAGTCAGGAGGCTGCAGTCAATGCCACCAAAGCTGGTGTTGATGAGGACGTTCCTTTTCTCAACAGCGACGCAGCCTTGCCAGTGAAGTTGACTACGAGGAGGCCCGCAATGATGACCATTCCTTGTCCTTATCCTTAGACTTTGATGGTCGCTTTTCAGCTGACAGTGAGGGAGAAGCAGATTTTGAGTCCTTTTCCTTCTCCATGGCTGTCAATGCCTTTAATACAAAGACAGTTCTAGAGCTTTCTTATGCCTCGTAGCCTGGTTGGAGCTCTGGCAACTCTGACAGGATCTCTTACTGTGAGACAGGCCCAAGCAGCACACATAAACCGCTATGTGTCTTCTTTATAAATTTTATATCCGCATTTACGATATCAAAGTAAAGGTTCTTTCAACTTTGGAGGCATATACAGACGACAACAGAACACTAAGAAAAGAAAATGACAAACAGCAATGGCTAAGTCGGCAGCATTTCCCTCAGCAGGTCCAATGAGGATGATCAACTGCAGGAGAAGGAACTGAGAAGTGAGCAGACTGCCCATGTTATATATGCGCAGATGCTGCATGTCACTGTGAGCGGGCCCTGGCTAGGAAGAAAATTTCGACTGGTCCTGATGCTGATGGCTTATAGTTCAAAAGGTGTGGCCTAATGGAGGAGATATCCTCAATGAAGATTCTGTTTTTTAATTTTTGTTATACTACGAAATAGCTAGGGAAAGAGTAGGGAGTGTGCCGATGAGGAGGAAATACAGGTTACTCACCTATAACAGGAGTTCTAGGAGTGGTATATGTTGTTCATCCATACACTCTGGCAGGTACCTTGCCGCTTTAAGATGGGCCAGAAGTCTTCAAGCTGGCTCCTCCACCACCAGGGTGATGAAACTTTTGTCCTGCCCAGATGCCAGATCTAGACTCGCTGGAAGCCAGAAGGTGCCAAGCTGGGAGGTCGGGTGGGTCTGTGTGAATGAATAACATGTACCACTCCTAGAACCCCTGTTACAGGTGAGTAACCTATATTTCTAGGGGCGTGGATATGTTCTATCCACACTGCCTGGCAGACTCCTAGCAGTTCTCTGGGAGTAGGTAAGGAGGCAAGGTGCACACCCCTACATAGGGAACAGGGACTGGAGAACTGAGGCCTCAAAACCAGCATCCGGTGTGACTCAAGGTCGATGTGATAGTGGGAAATGAAGGTGTGTGCTGACTTCCAGGTAGCAGCCCTGCAGATTTCCTGGACAGGGACATCATTAGAAGCAGCCATCGATGCAGCGGTATGACGGTAGAATGAGCCTAAGCCCCACGGGAGGCTCCCATCACGCCAACCTATAGCAGAGATCAATGCAGGAAGTGATCCACCTGCCAATCGTCCACTTTGCTGCAGGTCTGCCATGTGCAGTTTCAGCGTGGGTGACAAACAACTGGTGAACCTCTCCCGAGCGCCCTGCTACTCGGCTATGTAAGCGAGACTGCCTCAGGTCCAAAGTATGGAGCCTGTACTGGCCTCCGGGTGTGACTGGGGATACCGGCAGAGTCAACACCTGGTTCAGGCGAAATTCCGACACCACCTTCGGGAGAAATTTTGGGTGGGGGCACAGGACAACCTTGTCCCTGTGGAAGACCAGGTAGGGAGCGTCAATAGTAAGTGCCTGGAGCTCCCCAATCCTTCTGGCTGACGTGATAGCCACCAAGAAGACAGTCTTCCATGACAAGTGAGAGATGTCACACCTGTGCATCGGTTCGAATGGTTTGCCCATGAGCTTGGCCAATACCAGCAGTAAATCCCACGGAGGTGGTGGTTCATGCACTGAAGGGTATATGTATCTAGGCTCTTGAAGAAGCGCCAGACCACCTTCTTCCTGTGCCGACTGCTTGCCGGCCTATGCCCAGTAAGCAGAGATGGCTGCCAGGTGCACCCTGAGGGTCGCCAACCCAAGCCCCTGCTGGGAAAGGGACCACAGGTTGTCCAGAATGCTAGCCAGTGGATAGGATGAGGGGTCCAACCCTTGTCTCTGACACCAAATGGAGAATCTCTTCCATTTGAGGGCACAGCATTTTTTGAGTCGACTCTGCAGGGACGCCTCAATGACGTTGAGGACCTCATTGGAAAGACCCAAGGCTTGGAACCATAGCCATTCAGGAACCAGGCCATCAGGTGCAGGGATTGAAGGTCCGGATGGAGTACCTTCCCCTCGTTGACGAAGGGCAGGTCCGGGTGGGCTGGAAGCCACCTCGGGAGCCTGGAGCTGAGGCTGAGGAGATCTGGATACCAGAACTGGCAAGGCCAGTCTGGGGCTACCTAGATCACCTGCACCTTGTCCCTCCTGATCTTGAGGAGCACCTTGTGGATCAAGGGCAGAGGAGGGAAGGCGTAGAAGAGGCCCGGGTCCACGGCCTGGAGAAGGCATCCCCCTGTAGCGAGCCCTGCTGAGGGGGCTGAGCAGGGAAAGCTTCAGCTTGAATTCTCCTGGAGGCAAGCAGGTCCACCTGAGGTGCCGCCCCAGTGGGGGAAAGGTCTGTACTACCTCCGCCAGGAGAGACCACTCATGAGATGCCTCGCGTATCTGGCTGAGGCCATCGGCCAGACTGTTCAAGGCTCCTGCTACATGAATGGCTAGGTGATACGCCTCCAGGCAGAGCACGAGAGACCAAATGCGAAGAGCAAGGAGTGCATCCCGCCCTGTCTGTTGAGATAGTACACGGTCGTGGTGTTGTCCATCTGGACCTGGACCACATGACCCCGAACAAACGGAGCGCGAGGCGTCAGGGCTAGCCGGACTGCTCGGAGCTCCAGCAAGCTGATGTGGCATTGGGACTCCTGAGGGACCAGAGGCCATGGGCTCTGTGCCCCAAATGGGCAACCCATCAGAGAGGTGTCCGGTTGTCAGGATGACCGTCGGCTAGGGCGGACCAATGGGATTCCTCCCGCAGATGAGCTGACCACCACTGCAGCCCGCCCCCACATCTCCTGGGTCACAGACTGGCTGGTCTAGATGACCTGAGCGCTGAGACCACTGGCAGGCCAGCCCCCACTGCAGGGGGCACATATACCAGCGGGCCCAATGGACCACGCTGGTGCAAGCTGCCATGAGACCCAGAAGGCGCTGGAAGTCCCAGGCAGGGTGCAATTTCCCAACCAGAAATGACTGGGCAAAGGAGGAAAGGACCTCAGCCCTGTCCGCTGGGAGCCAGGCTCTGGCTCGGAGAGAGTTGGGCTCTGCCCCGATGAACTGAATCACCTGCAAGGGCACGAGTTCCGACTTGGCCTCATTGAGGAGGAAGCCGAGTTGAGAGCAAGACTGGAGGGCCAGATCTCTGGACTGCTCCACCTCCAACCTGGAGGGACCTGCTATCAGCCACTCGTCCAGGTAAAGGTAGACCTGGGCCCCTCAGAACCGCAGGAATGCTGCCACCACTGAGATGCATTTGGTGAAGACCCTGGGAGCTGATGAGAGTCCGAAGGGCAAGGTCCGGAACTCGTAGAGGGTTCCCTCTGCCCGAAAGCGGAGGAACCGCTGATGAGACGGATGGATTGGGACATGAAAGAACGTGTCCTGGAGGTCCAAGGAGCAGAACCACATGCCCTGCTCCAGGGATAGTATTATCTGAGCCAGGGTTACCATCCGAAAGGTGTGCAGCCTTAGGAACTTGTTCAGGTCGTGCAGATCGAGAATGGGGCGCCAGCCCCCCATCCGTTTTGGAACCAGAGAGTGCCTGGAAACAAACCTTGGGCATGGAGTAGGATCCGTAAACTTGCTGACCACCTTCTTGCAGAGGAGCTGGTCGATGTTGTCTTGGAGAGCTGACTTGGAGGCTGCGGACCTGGTAGCCCCACGCGGGGTGTGGGCTCGAAAGGGAGGGACCTGCTCAAACTCCAGAGGTAGGCCCCTGCCCACCACTTCCAGCACCCAATGGTCCATGGTGATAGCGGACCAGGCGGAAAGGAAGTGGCTGAGCCGGCCCCCCACTAGGGGACCCAGGGGATGTGAGAAGAGGCTGTGGGTGACACCCTACAACCTGTCACTAGGCAGGCTTGGAAGAGGAGGAGGGACCAGCCGAGGAGCCGCCGGTTCCTTCCGCCTGGGCTTCCTGACCGAGGAAGCATGGACTTGGCTCTAGGGCACAAGTTTGAGCCTGCTGGCCCTGCTACTGGTGCTGCTGGGCAGGTCTTGCCACAGGAGTGGAGAGATGAAGGGCTTACGCTGCTGATGGCGCCTTGTCCTTCTGTGCAGATATGACTGAATCTAGGGTGGCATTGGATTTTTCAATACACTGGAGGTGGCCCTCCACACTGGGCCCTAACAGGTCGGTGCCCAGAAAGGGAACATCTGCAAGCTTGTGTTGGGTGTCTGCCATGAAGGTCGAGATCCGCAACCAAGCCCTACAGCGCATGACCACTGTGGCCACTACCGAATGGGCACAAGAGTCTCCAATGTCCAGAGATATCTGGAACTGCTGCTTTGCCACCGCCCTACCCTGATCCCGGACCTGCCTGACCATGGGCTGGAATTCAGCCAGGAGATGAGGGAGCACCTTATCCAGGGAGCCCAACAGGGCATGAGAGAAGTGTGCCATCATAACAGCTGAGCTGGCCTTGGCGAAGGCCCAAATAGTTGGCAGAGTACACCCTTCTCCCTGAGTAGTCCAATTTCTTGGACTCCTTATCTGGGGGCTTGTCCACGTCCCTCATGTTGCCCAAGCACCTGAAGACAGAATCTGTCACCAACCCCTCGGCTGAGGGGTGCTCCGAGAAGCCAGAGAGAGAGAGAGAGAGCCTGTAGGGACCACATACTTGCAGGCCATCCTGGCCAATGGTGTTGGGTAGGAGGCTGGGCACTGCCAGAGTTCTAACACCGGGCCCACAATGGCCTTGGCTATGGGAAAGGCCTCCATGGGGCAGTCCCCCTTGTCCAGAATCTCCGTGAGGGGATATCTGGCCCGTTTCTGCAGGTTCGAGCAGCATCCGGTGGACTCCGGATGAGCTGAAGGATACCAAGGAGCGGTGGGACTCTCATCCACAGAAAGACTGCCCAAAGATTCCAGGTTGACTGGATAGGAATGCAACGAGGAGTCTTCGGACTCCAAAGAGTCCACGTACAGCTGGTGACTGCCTGAGCCACTCTACACTCGCCAAGGGCGATCGGGGTTGAGAGTGACTGACAACCGATGGGGCAAACCTAGAGCCGACCTAGACTCCTTGGTTGGCGCCCCATTCTTTGGCTGGGGAGGTGGTGGTTCCACCACAGTGGGCGGGGCAGCCGGTTTTGGCCAAGCCATCGGCGCCAGGACCAGGTCCTCGACCGGGGAACTAGCGGCGGTAGTCGGCTTCGGCCGTTTGGGCAACAGCCACTTAACTGCAGGTGTGGAAGCGGACGTCGGCTTCCTGCCAGCCAAAAGGAGCTGCTGCCACATTAGATCCTCATAGCACTGACGCAACTTGCGCCGGAGCCTCTCCTCAGTCGAGGAGGATGAGGAAGAAGAGCAGCGGCGCCACTTTCTGCAATGTCGGGACCCAGACTGCCGACATCAGCGGGATTTCCCAGAAGCGGAGGAGGAGGACCGAGACCATCGGTGGTGCCAGCAGTGGGTCGAGGAAGGAGCGGGGAACACCCGCTGCCCCTCCGGTTCAGAGTTCTGGGCCGGGGACTTTGGATCAATGGTCTGAGGCAAGTCCTTGGAAGGCACTGGAAGCACCGGTGTCTGAGACAGAGAGTTGTCGGCCTCCTCGGCTGACAACCTGTCGGTGGGCTGGAGAAAAATCTCAGCCGCGCCAACAGGCATCTCAGCCAGCTGGTCTGACAGGGACACCATGAAATCAGCAGCCTGGGCAGCAAAATCGATCGAACTAGAGCTGACGGTCCGGAGAATGAGATCTCTCCCGCTCCCAAGAACGTCGATGGTGGGTCTTACCTTTTTTTGGATCCTTCTTCCAGGACCGAGGGGTGTGAGACCCAGAAGGTCCCTCCCCTTTAGTTGAGAGGGACTGTCACAGCTCCCAAAAGGAAACCATGTAAGAAGAGCCCAGTTGGAGCGGAATAAAGGCCGAAGCTGAAGAGGAGCTCGCCGTGGCCTGGGCCGCCTCTTCCTCAAGGGCCATGAGCTGTTCAAGCTGTTCCAGTTGTTCCGCAGAGCCCGCTGCCGTGGACACCACCCAAAGGGCCTCCTTCGATTTGACTGGTGGGTACCGATTCTCCGGTCGCCCCAGCGGAGTCGGCAGCCGCGGTGCTTGAGCACCCGACGGAGAAAGGACAGACACATCTTGCAAGCCTGCGGATCATGAGTGCGTACCTGAGGCAATAAATGCATAGAGATGAAATTGAGTGCAACATCTTCTGCCCACAGGGGTACCGGCGGAACCCGGGGACGGGTCTTTTCCTCCATCTCGGCCGCGAGGGAAGAGGGTGAAAACTGAACTCGAATGAGTTTCAAAGTAAGTTTAGGAAAAAATCCAAAGTTTTTAGAGCCAGGGCCTGCAAAACGTGAGAGCGCTAAGGAGGGAACCTGACGCTTCCAAGCTGTAAGGAAAATCTGGCGTCATGGGGCGGAGCCAAGAGTTTCATCACCAGGGTGGGTGGGAAGAACCAGCTTGAAGACTTTCCTCCCCATCTTAAAGCAGCAAGGTACCTGCCAGACAGTGTGGGTAGAACAACATATCCACGCCCCTAGAAAGACTGTTCAGCATGAGGAGACTGAACTGATTATAGACAGCTGAGCGAGCTGCACTCCTGAAAGTAAGACGTGACTGAAGAAAGTTGGTGGAGCGCAGATTAATGGTAGTTCACCAAGGAAACCATGATGTAAGAAGAAAGCATTTTACACTTTTATAATCAGTAAGGTTGCTGATGCCAGAACTAGCTGATTAAAAGCCTCTAAAATTACGGGATTATAGATGTATTAATGTTCCACTATAAACTGTAAGTGGAATAACACTCTCCAGACAGGAATACCTCCTGGTGGTTTAATATCTCTCAGCAACAGCTGGTATGTAACCATGTCATACCTTTTTGTCTGCCATGAGTTATTCCTTACATACAGTAATTATACCGAGGTATGCTGAGGACATCATAAACCACAAGCTCAAAGCTCAAATGGCTTGTCACATCATCAGAGCCTCAAGATACAGTTGTAGCCTTGTAATTCACAGTTGCCCATCCTTTCATTTTGTATAATACAAGGATCTGAGATTCCTTAACACTTACAGTTTAATGAAGTCCCTATTCACCTTTAATGTACTTATGATTACAGACTGCAGGAGCGTCGTGATGCTCCCAACCAATCACAGCCCTTCCATCAGTTGCATGGGAGGTTCTTATTTCCATTACACTGCCTCACGATCTGAGCCACTGTAACTGGCCAGTGAACGCTTGCACCGTCAACATCGGGGGGAAAAAGTGTTAAAACAAAAAAGACACACAATGTATAATAATTGTATGGGTTCAGCTGGAGGGCCTTTATGGATCTGAGAGTGTCGTCTTTTGTGTCCTTAGGATGACAGAACTGCTCACCTTTGGTCTGCAGTCCCCTCATCCTAAGGATGCATGAGGTGACCCTCTTATATCCATAAGAAGCTTTCCAACCAGACCAATAAACTAATAAAAAGAATGTACCTTTTAATAAAAGACTTGCTTTATTTTGATGGCGACTGTGTGTGGGTGTAGAGTCAAGACAGAAGTACCATTATACTGCATCTTTTAATCTGAACAGGAACTTACGTTCACAAGGTAAGCGTTGGGCTGATCACTTTATGCAGAGCATACTCGGAGCTACACTACTCCTAGACAGGCGACCCATGACTGATGACATTTTCAATCACTTTCTTTACTGGCAGCAAACAAATGAACACAGGATTTACCCAGAGGGAAAGGTAACCTGCCAGTAGGACCCCGAAAATGTGGAGTGCTGTAAACCATCCATTTTGGCACAGAAACAGAGAAAACTAAGGACAGAAAAAGCCCATAAGCCCATCAAGTCTGTCTTCTGATACCCTATGATACATTACTCTGAAACAGTCTGATTGGCAAGGCAGCACACACAATTAACAGAAATTCAAACAAACTCTAAACATTTGGTTTATAGCTGAAAAAGCCATAATTCATATTTTGCCATCAAACCAGTAGATAACTGGATTATTGGCACTGGAACTGTGAATAAGGCCTGTTTCAGAGCACGGGTTTCCATTCCATGACAAAGGCTATCCATACCTAATAAACAAATATCTGTGTCCTGTTTTTCTTGCATTAGCATAGACTATGTATTCAACTTGGCAGATACACTAGAACGTAAGGTAAAGTTATTTTGCTCAGAAAATTTTCATTCTTAATTTAAATTTCTGGCATGAACTTAAATGTGTGAATCTGGGATTACACTTAATGCAGTATAAAACAAGCCATTATCACAGTCAACAATAAAATTACAATTAGGCTCATCACTCACTTTTAATGAGAGCTTTGCTAAGCTGCTCCATTTTTTCTTTGGCTGTTTTCAGAAGACGCTGTTCTAACTAAAGAAGAAAACAAATTACCTCATTGTCAAATACGACTTAAGAAATTGTAAAACATCCTAAATATCTTGCACTCACTAATTGTCTCAGTAACATACCTTGTAGCTGTGTTCATGATTCTTAAATCTTGTGTAATAGTGCATGAATCTGTCAAGTTCCTGAAACTTCTTGTGTTTTTTCTCAGCCTTCGGGGGGAAAAAAAAAACACACAATTTACTTTCATAAGTCAGTTCTCAAAATACTTGTCACTTGCTGGTCTTTCTGTCTGTCTGTCTGTCTACTGTATATGAAAATTACATACCTACCATAATTCTTGATCTTCCTGTATATCTTCACCATTCATCACTAGTGGGTACTACACTGGCACTAGGACACTACAGGAAGCTTTTTAGCTTAAAAGCTTTTCCCTAGGAGGGAGGGCGCTATCGCCGAACTGTGCCGCCTCAAGGCCGGAAGCGTTGGTTGGCTAGTACCGCTGTCGCCCCCTCCACTAAAAAGCTTCCCGCGGGATCCTAGCACCTTCAACGCAGTACCAACCAGTGATAAATGGTGAAGACTGATACAGATAAGATCTAACAATCTTGTCTGTTTGTCTACCTAACAACCTACCTACCTGGTTTTGTTCAGTCACTGGCTAAATAACACAGTGAAGATTTTCAAAACATTTACATGTACAATTTGGCTGCTATGGCCAATTCTTACAGCATCTTCCATGGGAAAGACTGCCTACCCAGAATTTACAGGGACATCACTAGAATTTGCAGCTACAGTATTGTAAGTTCTGGTGATGGCACTAGAGGTTTGGGAGAGGCAATTTTCTGCCCCCAAAAGATTTTCCTTTTTTTCTTTCTAATTTTCTCTCATTATCTAGTGGACCAGGCTCTTTTTCAACCAATCTGCAAACCCTTGATCCTGCTGCTAATGGTGCAGCCACCAGTGACACCAGATAACCCAGTTTATACTGCTTGTGATTTACCCCTCCAGAAAGGGATGGCTTGCCAAGAGTAGAGCTGGCTAGAACTTTCCCAGCCAGAGGTGGTTTAATGTGGACACTGAGATCCGGGAACCAAAAATGCGTGGATAGAAAGTAGCACATCATAAACATTTGTGCCACCAGTGTTTCTACCTAGTTTTCATTTACATTTCACCAACCCTACTGGCGCTTTGGCCCAAGATGACAACTATTCTGGCCCATCAGATTTCTAGCTAGGACAAGAGCCAACAAGCGAAATCAGACCTACACTCACTGGCAAAGGACACGATGTATGATGACTGCATCTTTTTTTTGTTGACTCTGTTTTTGCTCTCACCTATTGGGCATCTCTCAGGAATCCACTCTAGAGCTAAGTACCTGACCACCCGTCTGACGCGTCCGCCCAACTACTATATCGGGTTCAAGACTCCAGTCTCAGCTCCTTGAGAGAGGCCCAGAGTCCCGTGTGTGCGCTGCCAGGTTTCGCTATACGATTGGGCATGTGAACCAGGCCACTGGTGGTTCCATCGCTTCCCGGCGTAGGGTATTTTTCTTATGTGCCCTCGTCCCACCCCCCCCACCAGGAGCTCGGACATGCAATGACGCCTGGGGACCTCTGCCCAGCTCCGCCCCCACATTGTGCCCCAACATGCGCATATTCCCTCCGGCTTCCACCGGGGCCGCTTGTTGCATCGGGCAGATCCCGGAACACCCCCAGACAGAGTAGAGCAGTCTACAGACACTCAATCCTCTCTCTCCCTTGCCAACACCCGACAATCCGGGCTCGTTCCCAAACCCAGGTCACCGGCATGGCGCAAGGTGTAGCGTCCAGCACCTCAACCCTCAGTGCCACCGGGCCAGCTGATGACTGCATCTTATGCCAGCATCCTGCACATGTCAGCAGCAAGCTTGCAGCCTCTGACTGGAGCCACGACTTTCTACACACAAGGCTCCCTCTCCCTGGGGCATCAGGAGATACTCGTGTAACTGCAGAAACCATCCATCCTTCCTAAGGTTGGAGGCAAATAAGACGGACAGTCAACACTACCTTTGCGCCCTGATGTGTGGCAACCAAGGATTGTGACACAAAGCCAGTATGTCAGTGCAACACTTGCAATGAGGCCCACAAAATGCATTAGTTTGAAATTAACAGATACAAGACAAACTAGCCCTAACAGTCCCAAAATTATACTAGCCAGTGGGTTCAGTTCCTAGTTGGGTCACATTAATATCTTCCAAAGCTTTTATATATACATACATACACACACACACACACATACACACATACACACATACACACATATATTTTTATCTGAAGAAGCTGTACTTCCAGTTCTCCAGCCGAGTAACCCTGTGATCTCCAGGCCCTGTCAACCGTTAACCCACCAGGCTTTACTCAGGGAATCCACGAAAGCAGAGTCCGGAGACACCAGCAGCCTTCCTCCAAACAGCTGTTTTTTCACCCTGCTCTCCCTATAACTCCCACCTACATCACCATGCAGTGTCTGGGTTATGCTTGGGAGGTACTTGAATGCATACAGCAATCTCTGTGTAGGAGAGCAAGCTTCCCAGTCTACCACCCACCACAAGAGTCACTACAGCTGCAGATCTTGGTGCTGTTCCTCCCACGCTGAGCACGCTGCCATGTGGCAGCACAATCCCAGCCTCCATGGCCACCTGAACCAGCCCCGAGTCCGCCTCCTGAACTGGGGTCGCCAGCATGGCCACAAACAACACTGCAGTATTGCTATGAAAGTAAGGAAGTCTAAAGGTTGCAAGAAGGGAGACTGAAATGTGAGTAAATGTAATTACAGGTATAAGATAAAAGCACGGGAGGTTAAAAACTGCAGTTATACAGTAGGCTGAACTAGACCCAAAATCAGATAACATTAAAAAACTTCTAACAGAATCAAAATTAGATAAAATTAAAGAAAGATTTCGAATAAAACCAACATTAGATAATATTAAAAAAAAGTTTTAAAAGATTTTTAAAACTGTTATGTTTTCATACAGTATATACAGTATCAATATTTAGAAGATGTAGCAACATGATATATCGATTTAACAGGAGGAAGCACCAAGATATCTAGGTTGAGAATGCGACCTTCCCTGCGACTGCACAATACCAATGCAAGTATTGTGCCACCTCTTGCTTTGCTGTTTTCTGTGGGGGGCTGTGCCCTCCACACCCCCCATGCGGGGGTCTCTGCCCCCTGCACCCCCCTGGACTCTAGGATTCCAACTCCAGGTCAGAGTTGGTCCGGGAGTGGGCGGAACACTGGGGGAAGGCGAAACAGAGAAAAAGGACCATTACTGCGAATGTCGCCGTAATGGTGTCGACCACAAGGGGTGATACGTAACAGGAGTAGGAGTAGAAATGTCAAGATAAAGCTGATATTTTACTTGATGATAATACTAACAAGCATGATATAGAACAGTTATGTATTACAATAACAGTAGGTCTTCAAGAGAATCTCTTGCATCAGGCCACCTCTGTGGAACTATGCCGCCAGAGCACTGGGACCACATGGAAAGCTTTCTGCAAAGGTCTGCTTAGGGCCGCCCATGGTGACGCCCTATGTCAGCACTTCCATACAAACGTGAGCGCCCCTTCCTCCCTCATACCCTCAGCATGGCCCCCCAAGAGATCATGCTCAGAGGGCCTCCTCTGTAATCCAAGAGAGCTTATGGTTCTGCATACCAGGCGAGGCTGAAAACAGCAGGTAGACTATCCTGGAGAAAGAGACAGGAGTTACAGAGCTCTAGGTCCTAGGGGATGGAGGGTGGGACGGCATGGCCTGATGAAAGAGATTCTCTCGAAGATCTACTGTTATGGTAAGTACGTAACTGTTCTATCTTCTTCGAGGATATCTCCTTCATCAGGCCACACCTATGGAATGAGTACCAAGCAGTACTGACAATAAAACAGTTTTGGTGGCTAGAGCTTACAGGCCTAAGAAAGCAGGTCCTGAAGTACAGCTAGGCCAAAACCCACCCTTTTTCAAGAGACAATATCCAGACAGTAGTGTTTAGTGACGGTGTGGGCAGTACTCCGGGTGGATGCTGCACAGATTTCTGCAGCGGACAGATTTTTGAAACAGGCAACTGATGTGGCCATGCCTTTGGTGGAATGACTGAACAACACCAGGAAGTTCCTTACCGTACTTCCTGCAACAAAAAGTAATACAGTTGCCAACCACTTGGACAGGCACTGTTTAGAAACAGGTGTACTTCTCGTTCCCAAGGGCGAAGGAAACAAAAAACTGCGGGGACTCCTGCAGTCCTTCATTCAGTGTATACAGTGCCTGACTATTCTATGCACATCTAAAGTATGGATCAATGCTTCCCCTGGATTAGCATGCTCAGGAAAATTAACTGACGGGGATAGTTTGATTTAAAGTAAATTCAGACACCACCTTAAGATGAAACTTAGGACTGGTACATAAAGATATTCTGCCTTTGTAAAAAATCAAATAAGGAAGCTCACACATTAGAGTCTGAAGCTCTGAAATCCTTCAAGCAGAAGTAACAGCAACTAAAAATAACACTTTACAAGAAAGGGAGCACAGGCTACAAGTCACAGTTGGCTCAAAAGGAACCAAAGTAAGCTATTGTAACACAAAATTTAGTTCCCAAGCTGGGAATGATTTGCAGACAGGAGGCTTCAGGTGCAGAATGCCTCTCAAAAATGTACGGGCCACCTCCAACTAAGCAACCGAACCACCATCAGTATGCAGGTGAAAGGCTGAAATGGCTGCCAAGTGCGCTTTGATAGAAGAGTATTATAAGCCTGCATCTGACAAGGACAGCAAATACTCCAGAACCTGATTTACTGGACAGATAAAAGGATCCAGTTGATGAGAAGCGGACCACAAACCAAGCTGCTTCCACTTCATGGAAAGGGCTCTGGTGGAAGGTTTTCTGGGAGACACCAGGACATCAGACACTTTCGTCACCCCAGACCTAGCAATGGCTACATCCTCAGAAGCCGTGCATGGAGCTGGAGTGACCTGAGGTCACAGTAGACTAGGGTTTCCTGTTCCTGTGATGGTAGGCCCTTGCACAGTGGCAGAGGCACTGGTCATTCCCCTGCCAATTGCTGCAGTAAGTGGAACCAGATCTGACGAGGCCAATGGAAAGCAAGGAGTATCAGAGTTGCCCCCACCATTTGAAGCTTGATTAGCATCCTCTGGATTAGAGGGAGGGAAGGAAGGAAAGGTGTAAAGGAAGCTCCCCTTCCAAGAGAGGGATAATGTGTCTCACCAGAAAACTCCAGACCCTGGAACAAGCAAGCAGAAAAGCAGCAGTACTGTGTCGTGCAGGGACGCAAAAAGGTCCAACTCTGGATGACCCCACCTGTTGAACAGGTCTTCTGCTACAGAGGTCAGCAGCTCCCTCTCATGCATCATGGAGTATGACCTGCTTAGCCTGTCTGCCAAGATATTTTGAACACCTGGAACATGAACTGCCGACAGTTCTAGACTTTTCTAGAGTCCAATAACAAACCCTCATCGCTTTCCTGCACAGGGGGCAAGAGTGAGTTCCTCCTTGCTTGTTGTTGTAGTGCATCACACTGATGCTTTCAGTTTGCATCAGAAGAGGTCCTGGGTCTGGAAGGCTTGTAGACCATACATTCTAGGACATTTATGTGGAGGGTGCTCTCCACTTTTATCCATGTTCCCTGTGTCTGATGAGGCCCCAAATGTGCCCCAGCCCATCCCCAAGGCATCTGTACTGAGAATCTGATGAGAGAAGGGGCTCAGGAAAGGAACCCCTTGGTAACTGACTGTGTTCTATCCACCACTGAAGAACCTTTTGGACAGGAGAGGTTACCAGACCCTTCTGCTCTAGGTCTGTGCGTTGGTCCCACTGGACTCATAATGTCAACTGTGGAATTCACATATGCAACCATGACCAACGGTACTGTGACAATGGCTGCTGCCATCAGGCCTAACAACTCAGGAATGTACTGGCTGTGACACACCAGTTGTTGCATACCATTTGGGCCTATGCAATCAGGCATTTAACACTGTCCTGGGGCAGGAAGGCCAAGCCTTGGGCTGTGTCCAGGACTGCCCCAATGTACTGTAAATGCTGGCAGGGGGTTAGGACCAACTTTGGCACAATGACTGTGATCCCAACAGCCTCAAACAGTTGTCTGATATGTGGTAGATTATGGCAAAGTGGCTCATTGGATTGAGCTTTGAGCAGCCAATCATCTAGGTAGGGAAAGACACACAGGCCTTCTCTCCTGAGGGCTGCTGCCACTATTGCTAAGCATTTGGTAAAGACCCATGGTGCAGATGATAGCCAAAGGGTAATACCCTGAACTAGTAGTGTTCCCCCTGAAACAGGATTCCGAGATATTTCCTGTGAGGAAGAATAAACCTTGATATGCAGGTAAACATCCCTCATATCCAAGGACAATCCAGTCCCCTACATGCAGTAATGGGAGTAGGCCTTGCAGAGTTACCATTCTGAACTTCTTGCACTGAATGAAAAAGTTCAGATCTCTGAGACCTAGAACAGGCCTCAGATCTCCTGCACTTTGGGGCCATGAAGTACAGACAGTAGAACCTCCTGTTGCTTTGTTACCAAGGAACAGGTTCTATGGCCTTTTTCTGGATCAAAGTATGAATCTCCTCCAGTAGCACAAGTATGTGCTCTAGAGGATAAAAGGAAGGCACTGGTGGATGGTCTGGAGGTAATTCCATAAGCTCTAGAGCATGGTCCTGCTCCGTTATCTGCAGGACCCAGGCATCTGATGTTACCTGGCTACACTGGTCCAGGTAGAAGGAAAGGCAAACCACAACAACCACACCAGAAGGCACAGGTGGTTTGGGGGTCGAGGAAGGAGTCATGTGGATCTGGATCCTGCTGCTGCAGCCGCACACCCACCTCAAGGGATTTTTGAGTGGGAACCTGGGGTGGGTCCTGGGTCAGGCAAAGCTGATGCTCCTCTGCTCTTGCCCTGCTGTCTGGCTACTGAGCAATGTCTGTTGCTGACCAGATGAAAGGGCACCCTCTGTCTGCTCCTTGGCTGAGTATGGTAGAGGGGATGCAACAAACACAGGCTACTCACCTGTAACAGTAGTTCTAGTAGTGGTGTATGTTGTTCATCCTTAGGTTATGCTATGTCCTTTCCCTTTAAATATCTTGCAGGAAGTCTTTAAGCTGGCTCATCCCACCCACCCGGGTGGTATATCCCTCATCTCCATGTCTTGACACCAGATCTTGCCCGCTGGAAGCAGTGGTTGTGTGTTGAAGCCAGGGAGGTCGGGTGGGTCTGTGTGGATGAACAACATCTACCACTCCTAGGAAGTATGTTTATGTAAGAACTTACCGTAACAGTAGATCTGCAAGAGAGGCTCTTACAGTAGGTAATTACTTGTAGGACTGCACCTCCGGGCATCAGGACCACATAGAACCTTTTGCTAGCACTGTCTGACGGGGGGACTGTCAGCGTGACACTATATAGAGGGCAGTCCCCATGTCCGCTCTCCAATTCTCCAGCCGGACACCTCCAAGAATCATTACAGAAGAATGTGAAGAGGCTCCTGAATCCAAGAAAAGGCTGCTGGAAAAAAAGCAACAGACTAAAGAGGGGAAGGAGGGTGGGAAAAAGGTTACCTACTGCAAAAGCCTCTCTCGAAGATCTACTGTTATGGTAAGTTCTTACGTAACTGTACTATCTTACTTCGAGAGAGGGCTCTTGCAGTAGGTAATTACTTGTAGGACTAAGTCCCAAGCAGTAAGAATCCAAGGGACAGGAAAACATGGGAGGCTGGAACAGGAAGCAAGTAGGTAGCCAAATACTTATGACAGAAGTCCCTGGAGGACTGCCAGTCCGAAACCAGCACTGCACCTAGAAGCAATGTTCAAACTGTAGTGTTTTGTGAAAGTCTAGATGGAACTCCAAGTAGCAGCTGTGCAGATTTCTGTAGCAGATACACTGTTGAAACAGGCCGTAGAGGCAGCCATTCTCCTGGTAGAATATCCTTTCACCTGCCCCGGAAGGACTTTAACATACTTCTGGTAACAAAAACCACTGCAGTTTGCCAACCATTTGGAAAGGCACTGTTTGGAAACCGTTGCACCTTCTCTCTTCAGTCGAAAAGAAACAAAAAGCTGATCAGACTTTTGGACATCTTTTGTCCTGTCAGTGTAATAATGTCAAATTCTGTGAACGTCTAATGTATGCAGAATGGCTTCCCGATTAGAATGCTCAGGGCAATACACTGGCAGCTGAAGAGACTGATTCAAGGTAGTCTTTGAAACAACTTTTGGAAAAACTTAGGATTAGTGCACAGAGTCACCGTCTCGTGAAAATCAAATAAGGCCCTTTAAACATCAGGGCCTGAAGCTCAGAAATTCTTCAAGCAGAAGTGATTGCAACTAAAAGAGCACTTTCTGGGACAAAAAGCACGTCATATGAACTTGCGGTTTGAAGGGAGGTAAGGTAAATTTCTCTAAAAGAAAGGTAAGGTCCCACAGTGGAGCAGGGGTACGCATTGGGAGTTTCAGATGCAGAATATCTTTTAGAATGTTTTTGAAACCTCTAACTAAGCCAGAGTTTTGCCCCCTACTAAAACATGGTATACAGAAATAGTCACTAGATGCACCTTCACTGACGAATAGCTCAAGCCCAGGTCAGATAGATGAAGAAGATACTCCATGACCTGAGAGTGGGACGAAAAAAGGGTCCCAACTCTTTGAGGTGGCCCAGATGGGAAAACTTCCACTTCATGGCATAGGTAATTCTGGTAGAAGGCTTTCTGGCCTCTACCAAAATCTGAGCGACCAAGGGAAACCCCAAACCTGGAAGCGACTATGTCTTGAGGAGCCATGCATGAAGATGAAGGGACTTTAGACCTGGACGCATACCAGCGTGCCCCCTCTAAGGTCAGGAGGTCATAGGAAAGTGGCAGAGGAACTGGAGGTTCCACTGCCAGCTGCTGAAGCAGCAGGAACAAAATTTGTCGAGGCCAAATAGGAGCTATCAGAATCATTTCTGCTCCTTCTGTTTGGAGTATGATCAGCATTTTCTGTAAAATTGGGAAGGGAGGGAATGCATACAGATATCTCCCTGTCCAACAAAGCAACAGCGCATCTTGCCAAAAGCACCATGTCCGGGATTGAAGAGCAAAACTTGGAAAGTTTTGCGTTTGATGAGGCTGTGAACAGATCCACTTCTAGGCAGCAACAGAGTCGAAGATGTGGTCTGCTACCTCCTGCTTTAGCTCCCACTCATGTGCTCTTACCCTGGTGTGGCTGAGACTGTCTACGAGAAAGTTCTGCATGCCTGGGACGTGGACTGCCAGGAGGCAAACCTTGTGTAGAATTGCTCAGTTCCAGATCTGCATCACTTCCCTGCAAAGAGAATACGAGCAGGTGCCCCCATTTGTTGATATACTACACTACACACATGTTGTCCGACTGGATCAACAGAGCATCTTGCTCTCATTTCTAGCACGTTTATGTGAAAGTGCAGTTCTACAGGTGACCACAGGCCCTGGGTCCTGTGATGTCCTAGATGGGCACCCGATCCCATTCCGGACGCATCTGTGGTGATTATTTGGGAGTAAGGAGGGACCTGGAAGGGAACTCTTTGAGTCAGGTTGTTGGAGTCTGCCACCACTGCAGATCTTTCTGCATTGGACCTGAAACTTGGACACAGCTGTCCAAGTCATCTGCCCTCTGATCCTATTGAGTCCTGAGAGTCCACTGCAAGATGCGCATGTGGAGTCTGGCCATTGGAACCGTAGGGATAGCCGCTGCCATGAGGCCAATGAGCCGAAGGACCACCCTGGCCGAAATGTGTCTGTTGGAGACTCACCAGCTTGGCCTGTCTCCAGGGTCTCTACCCCTGTCCAGGGGAGAAAGGCCATATCCCAAACTGTGTCTAGAACCACCCCAATAAATTGCAGGCACTGGGAAGAGCCAGCTGGGATTTGGGCGTAATTGACAGTAATACCCAGTCGCTTGAAGAGGTGCAGGATAGCTGACAGGAAGCCTCCAACCCCTCCCTCGAATGGGCTGCAAGAAGCCAATCGTCGAGGTAAGTGAAGATATTGCCCGACGCTCAAAGCTCCTGCCACAACCGCTAGGCACTTGATAAAACCTGCAGCATGGAGGACAGGCCAAAGGGGATAGCTTTGAACTGGTAATGCTCCCTTGAAAGAAAACCTGAGGAATCTGCAGTGCTGACGGAATATTGGAATGTGTAGTTACACATCCTGCATGTCCAGGGCACAAAGCCAATGTCCTCTGGAAAGGAGACAGCAGGTTTTTGAATGATCAGCATCCAAAACCTCTTGTATTCTATGGCGAGGTTTAGGAAACTGAATATAGGATGCCAGATCCTCTGCCTTTTAGTACCAGAAAGAAGTGAGTAGAATCCTTCCCGATCTGGTTTGCTGGCACTGGCTCTATGGCTTTTTCAAGAAGAGCCGTGATCTCCTCCCTTAATTGGGAAATGTGCACCCTTGGGTAGTGGAAAACCCTGAGAATTGTTTGGGGGTTCTTTGAAATTCTAGAGTGTGACCAAGCCTTATTAACTGAAGCACCCAGGCATCGTTGTGATGGGACTCCAGTCTCCCAGATGCTTTGCAAACCTTCCTCTGATGGATATGGAGGAGGAAGCATGGTCAGTGAGTCAGGAATGGGAGGGAGGGTTAGGGAAGACTGCTCCGAAAGCTTCTGGAGTCTTGGCTGGAGGGACAGCAGCCATATAAGGAGCCCTACATTTGAATTGGCGCCTGGTGCCTGTTGTGTTTTCGGCTAGCATCTGTTTTGCCACTGAAAGGGACGTTTTGGCTGAGGTTTTGGGCGATACATAGTGTGTACCAACCGAAGCGCAATGCTTTTATCTTGCAGGCTTGTAATAATGTCCTCAGCATCTCCGTCGAACAGGACAGAGCCCCTGAATGGGCCATCCTAGATAGCCAACTGGACATTAAGGGCTAGACCTGATACTCTTAGCCAAAACATCTCAGACCCTGCTGTAGCCATACCTCTGGAGAGAGATACCCACATCATAGGAGCCCGTGGTCAATGGTGCGCCACAGTGGAATCTGAGTGTATTAGCCAAGGTGGTTTCCCAAGATCAGGAAGGGCCTCAACTATGGACTCGAGCTGAGACAACAATTTCTGATATAATAGCATTTGAGATCACATAGTTCAAAGCACTAAGAAATAGCTAGTGCAAGAAGAGGAATAAAATCTCCCAAACTGGTCAGCTGTCTGGATTCCTTGTTGGGAGTGAAGGTACTGAGGAGCCTGGGCTTAGCGGACCTACCATGAGCCGCAGTGATGACCACTAAATCAGCCTTCGGGTGTACACTGAGGTGGTCCTTGTCTTCTGGAGTCCTGTAAACCCAGTCAGTTTTCTTGGCCATAGCTGGGATACAGGAGTGTCTCTTCACATTGTAGAGGATAAATCCTCATGTGGTTCCAGCCAAGTAGGTGTAAGCACCAGACTCGTCTGTGGGAAATCTAGATGCTCACACAACGTTTGCCATTTTGGGTCTAGAGCATCTGACTTCCATCCTTGTGTCTCCATTTGTCTGAGGAGGTCCACAAAGAAGAGATCTTCAGGTGGGGATTTGGGAGACTCCCTAAGGACTGGCTCCTCAGGAGGCGGTGTCTCAAATCCCGAACCCTTGGAGGAGGAATCGGAATTCGCTTTGGAATTGTTGGAATGCTCCAGATTCTTGTCTGGAAGAGCAAGTTCCTTCTTCCTGGGAGTCACCTCTGATGTCAGGGCTTGTGTGCGGGATATCGTCTGGCCTGACGTTGAGGCTTGAGGAGTGATTGGAGAGAGCACCCTAGGGGTAGGATCTGGGCAGCCCATTTCCATAGGTCACAGATGCCTGCTGTCCAACTCTGAGACGAACTGAGATTTTGTCTCAGATCACCAAGACTTCAAAATCTCCCTAAAATCCACCTGTGACTGAGCAGGTGGAGGTGGAGTGGGAGGTGGTGGAGGGTGACAGGGGTGGACATCTGACCCAGCAGTAGGATAATAGTGAGAATAACCTGGTGACTGATAAACAGATGGTTGATAACCAGGATATCCCGGGTAGTAATAACCCATCAAAAAAGAGTCCAGAGTCAAGCCTGAAGGAGGATAGCCTGACGGCAGAAAACCTGATGAAGGGTAACCTGGCGGTAGCCCTGATGGAGGGTAGCCTAACGGCGGCCTTGATGGAGTGTAGCTGGACAGCGGCCCTAACAGAGGGTAGCCAGATGGCAGCCCTGAAGACGGATAGCCTGAAGGAAGGCCTGCTGGCGGCCTTCATGGGGAACCCTAGTGAAGGGCCCGAAGGTGGAAGTCCCGAAGGTGGGAAACCTGATGGGGGCCCCCCGACAGAGGATGGCCCACTGGTGATTCTGATGGTGTGAGTAAAGGCCTGGTGGGTGCTGAGGAGGAGCACAGTCTGGCACCCTGTTGGGGAGGCGGAGCCTGTTAGGTGTTTGGTGGCTCTGTCATCAGGTACACCTGACGAAAGGTCTTCTTCTGTCAGGACCCGCAGATCCGGTGACAGCAGAGGCATCTCCGACAGAAGAGGAGATGGGGGTTCTCCATAAACAGAATCCTGTGATGACCCTGACGGATGCGAAATGGTTGTGCAATCATTGGAGGGTCCAACGATCGAATTATCGACCTGGGTCATGCAGGAGTCGGAGACACTGACCCCCGACTTACCAGCCCTGGCCAGGCGCTTGCCAGAGAGTCCGACAAGTGGCCTATCAGCACCTGAGCTTAGAGCCCAGAATTTGTGATGGGCCTAAGTGCGGCAGCCAGCCTCGGAGGAATCTGATGTACCAGCTGTCACGTAACCAGTGGTGGCGGAGTGGCCAAAGCCTGCTCTTTTGGTGGGAGTGCAGGCTTGGCCGCGGCGCTCATCTTCCTGGAGGAAGGACCGAGCCTTCACTGAAGAGCCAGTGGGCAGCTTCGGAAGAGGGGGGGCTGCTCCAAGTCCTGATGTTTTTCCTTGTCCCTCTTTTTCTTCTTATGGGGGTCAGTTGGAGAGGAGGCGGTGCTTTTTTAGCTTCTTTAGCTCCTTTTCCATTGAAGCTACTTTTAGTTTCAGGATATGGGCTTTGAGTGACTGTTGGTGCCTTTTTCGTGTGGCCTGGTTAAACTAGGTGCAGGTCTCACACTCCTCGACATTGTGGTCTGGTCCCAGCAGAAGAGGCAGAGGGTATGTTGGTCCTTATGCGGTAGCTGAATAGAAACATAGACTTTGACGGCAGATAAGGACCGCTTCACCCACCCAGTCTGCCCATTTCCCTACCTACAGGATAGGCCGCAGATCCTAGTTAACCAACAGCCTACTTCTTCCTACCCTCCACAAGAATTGCCTTATGTCTGTCCCATGCATTCTTGAATTTTCCCACAGTTTTAGACCCCACAACCTCCTCAGGAAGGCTGTTCCATGCATCCACTACCCTCTCTGTGAAAAATACTTCCTCACATTGCCCCTGAACTGCCCCCCCTCTATCTTTAAATTGTGTTCCCTTGTTCTTGCACATCTCTTTTTCTGAAAGATGCTACCCTCTTGGACTTTGTTGATTCCACTGAGGTACTTAAAAGTTTCTATCATGTCCCCCCTCTCCCTTCTTTCCTCAAGGGTATACATATTAAGCTCCTTTAGTCTCTCCTCGTACGGCTTCTCTTGCAGACCCTGAACCATTTTAGTTGCCCTCCTCTGGACTGCCTCTATCCTGTCTATGCCCTTGCGGAGATTCGGTCTCCAGAACTGGATGCAGTATTTTCTGCTGGTGATGCCTCTTCCTATGCATCCCAGTATACCCCCAGCCCTCCCTACTGCCTTCTCACATTGCTTGCTAACCTTAAGGTCATCTGATATTATTACCCCAGGTCCCTTTCCTTTTTTGTTGTTGTTACTACCTCCCCCCCATTGTGTATTCTTCCCCTGGGTTCTTGTTTCCCAGGTGCATTATTTAGCACTTCTTTGCATTGAATCCTAGCTGCCATACTTCTGACCATTCCTCCAACCTTGCCAAGTCCCTTCTCATCCTTTCCATGCCTCCTTGTGTATCAACCTCTGCAGATCTTTGTGTCATCTGCAAAGAGGCATACTTTTCCTTCCAGTCCCTCTGCAATGTCACTTATAAAGACATTAAAAAGGACTGAACCCAGTACTGAACCCTGCGGTACCCCACTAGTAACCTCTCTTTCTTCAGAGTGGACTCCATTTACAATTACCTTCTGTGTCCTGTTATCCAGCCAATGTTTTACCCAGGCTGCCACCCTGGGACCCACTCCCAGGCTGGTTAATTTGACTATTAATCTTTTGTGTGGGACTGTGTCAAATGCCTAAAGTCTGGGTAGGCTAGTGTCCACAGACCCTACCTGGTCTACTACTTTGGTCACCCAGTCAAAGAAATCTATTAGATTCGCTCTGACATGACCTTCCCACTGTGAACCCATGCTGCCTTGGGTTCTGTGCCCCACTGGCCTTTAGGTACTCAACAATTCTTTCCTTCAAGTGATTCCATCACTAAATACTGCTTTCATAGCGACATTTCATTTATTTCAAGGGCTCGTCTGGTATTTGAACCCGGGACCTCTCGTACCCAAAGTGAGAATCATACCCCTAGACCAACAAGCCACCTCTATGCCGCAAGAACCGCACTTATTTTTATGCGATTCTGTGGAAGAAGAGGACGACATACACAATTATTAGGAACATTTTTAGATAAGAGAAAAAACAGATACTCATCCAAATTAGGCGTTCGAACTGCTGTGACGAGCTTCAGTAGGTCCGATATGCACAGGTCGACGGTGGAAAGAAATGAAAATTACGCACTCACTGGGAATTATGATCTTTCTGTGTATCTTCACCATTCATCACAGATGGGTATCTGCGGAGGTCAGGACCCGCTGAGCTTTTTTTTAAAGGTAGGCGGAGCCGACACACCATCGGCGCGTCCTGGGCGGACGACCGCGTGATGCCGAGGTTGGCTGTTAGGCTGTGTCGACTCCGCCTGCCTGCCAGTTCTGAGTCGCTGGAGAGGTAAGAGGAAGGGAGTGGAGGGTGGGACAAGGGAGTCCAAGGGACAGAAAAAAGGAAAAGATGTATGAACTAAAAGGAGAAATAACGACTGAGAGGACAGAAAAGAAAGAGGCTAGAAACTAAAGGGATTGGAGGGCCCAACCTCTGTAAGAGGAAGAAGAGGGTAGGTGGGTAAAGAATTTAGGAGAGAGGGAGAAGGATAAGACATCCCGGACCCTGGTCTGTCTCCAGATTGTATAGGAACAGCAAGGAGTAGCAAAGCTTTCTGCCAGAATTCAAGGCACGGAATAACTGGCAAACACTCCAGATAAGCAGAGTCGGCTATTCTGGAAGAAGGACAGGATACAGGGATTCAGCACCCTATCAAGGAAAGATTTTTGGTGAAAAAAGGGTTTTTTTTTAGGAGAAATAGGTTGGATGGAAACAGGGAAGAGGAGAGAGGAGGGCAACTACAACCCCACCCACAGGGTGGAGTCAAGGTACTGGAGAAGGAGTGCGCTCGAGCTATCCACTCTTCCTGGAAAAATACTCTCCCTGTGTCCCTATTTTACCCCACTCCTAAGGAGGAGAGAGGAGGGGACTCAGAGACTGAGGCCCCAGGGGGATGGGGGTGGGTTGTGATGAATGGTGAAGATACACAGCTGCGGTAGGCACGTAATTTTCATATCTTATCTGTGTCAGTCTTCACCATTCATCACAGATGGGTGAGTACCAAGCCCCCCCGAATGGGGTTTTCTTTTACACCCTAGGGACAAAGTCCCTTAGCCCTCAGTGGGTGACACACACTAAGGGGACCTTCAGAGGCCTGGAGAGGGGCGAGAGTGAGAGAGGCAGGAGTCCCCGGAGGAAGGAAGTTGCCCGACAAGCGCCGTCTCACTCTGGGAGAAGAGGTAGGTTCCCTGGTGGGCGGAGTTAATCACCCTACGCCGGGCCAAGGGTGACAACCGGGAAAGACGTAGCCATGCCGTCCGCCTAGTGCAGATCGCTGTCCCTACGACCCTGGTAGCTACCTCGATGGCATCATAGGATGCCCTTGCTTGGTGCCTTGCTAGCTCCAGGCCACGCGCAGAGAGCGCAATGGCTTGTCTGGTTTGCTCCGTGTCAGGCAATGAGGCTAGGAGCTGACCTAGCCTGGACCACAAGAACCTGTCGTAGGCTGCATAGTGGGCCTGATGTGCGGAGATAGAAAGAAGTAACCGTGCCGAGTAGAAAGTCCTCCTACCCCAGAAATCAAAATCCAATGAGTCTTGATCTGGGGGCCGGTCACGGTGAAGGGCGCGAAGCCCATCAGGAGTATCCAACTGCGTCAATCCAGACTGTGGATGAGGCATGGAACCTGGAGACTCGGGGTGCAATACCTCTGGCTGAGATCCCTTGGGGCAGGAACTCCAGAGAAGGCCTCTCCAGGAATGCAACGATGCCTCCTAAAGGGAGCCGCCCAGGGCGGCACCACAAGGGTGGCCTCGCCAAAATCACCTAGAAAGGCGTGCGCAGAGTGTTCAGGATTGCTAATAGTGGAAGGAGTAAGGTGCAAATCCTCCAACATCCTCATGAGGAATCGCGGATACTCAGAGAGATCAGCAGCTGGAGAGATGTGGACAGATGGTTCCTCTCCCCCTGAAGAGGGGGATGAGGAGCTGGAGGTTACCGTCTGTTCAGTGGGTGACTGCACGGGGGGAGGTTGAAAAACCTGGCTGTCCATTGCCCTAACGTAAGCAGGGAACCGAGCAGCCACCGCTCTGAACTGCTCCCAGGTGAGAGGCCCGCTAGGACCGAGGATGCCTGGGAGTGCAGGTGAGTGTGGCAGAGGGATGGGGACAGAGCTGAGAAGAGATGTCGGCTGACCTCCGCCTGGGCTAAGGAGCGGACCGTGGGCACCCGCGGAAGAAGGTGCCCCAGAAGACCCCACAGACGACAGCTGAACAACCACATCGGTATTGCCTTGGCTGCGCCTGGAAGAATCCTCCTGTGAGGCGACTGGGGCCATATAGGTCCAGAAGGACGGTCCCCTACCTCAAAAGAATGGGACTCTCTCAAAGAGACCGAGGAGGACGAGCAGAGATCTGCACTACGGCTTCTCCCAGGGCCCAGGTGGACCCCAGAAAAAGGCCGACTTGCCGACCCCACACCCCTCAGAGTCTGAAAGAGCCCTCCTCCTTGAGAGGGCCAGCCTAGGTAGCTGGCATCTCTGGGCAGCCCCCGAAGGGGTTATCCAGGGTGCAGTACCCTCCCCTGCAGGTGCTCCAATCGGCCCCAAAGTTGGGCGATCAAGGCACACTACTGGAGGGGTACCACAACTGAGGGGTCAGTGAAACCGCCAAGACCAGGCTGCAGAGCTATGGTGGCTCGCACCACTGCCTGCTGGTCAGCACCCCTGACCCTAGTCTCGGTAGCCACCGACCTCACCTCAGAAGGGGGCTGACTCCGACTGGTCGAAGAGACTACCGTGCTGCCCACCTCAACAGCCAACCCTGAAGGGTCAGACTGCATGTCCGATTCAGAGCTCGACTCCTTCTCCAAGGAGGTAGAGTCTGAGGCCCTGTGCCAAACCATGGGAGGGCAGGCAGTGCCATCCTTACCAACAGGCCCAGAGACCACAGCTGTGCCAGTGGTGCCAGCACTTCCACCCAGCCACAGAATCCAGGGAGGCGTGGCCCCAGCCCGAGCCAGAGATCCAGAGCGGACCAGTCATGGCACCATCCGTCCCACGGTGCCGCAAGCAGGCCAAGGACGGAGATGGCGCCTAACTACAGCCACGGCCGACGGCGTGCCGCCTGGCTCCCCAGCCGCTGGGCAGGGGCGGTCCCAAGGATGGCTCCAAAGGTGGACACAGCGCCGAGCACGGCGCCACCTGGCTCCCCGGCACGGCGAAGCAGCGCCGAGGGCAGGGGCACGCCCAAGACAGTGCCAACTGAGGAAAAGAAGGCCCCATGGTGCTGAGCCTCGAGTACCAGGCACAGCGCTCAACCTCGGCGCTGAGGACGGCCGAGGCAAGACATGAAAAGGACAGCGTCATAGTAGATCTCATGGCGTTGCTAGCAGTGTCAGCACCGCGAACAGCTCTGACAGAGATCACGGCGCCCGTCTGCGACAAGTCGGCGTAACGATGGCCCCGTCCAGGGCCCCTCTGGCGCCGAGGGCCTCCGATGGCACGGCTGATGGCGTCGAGGGCGGTGCTGACCCAGGCCTTGCGAGCCGCAGGGGCGACACCGGGGAACCTTCACCCCGGCAGGGCGATTGCCATGGCGGCGCCCCGCCCGCCCCGCGGAAGGAGCGGGATGGGTCTCCTGCTCGCGGAAGAAGCCTCGGCAGACGCTAGGCTACAAGTAGCCGAGGCTCCCTCCTCCTCGGTCCGTATAGAACCGGGAGGATCAGAAAAAGGCAGAGAGAGCATGGCTTGGTCCGGACGAAAGCGCGCACTGACTTCAAAGTCGGGCGGACTGGGCCTCACCTTCCACGCTGTTTGAGGACCCGCGTCCATGGAGAAGTAGGAGTCGTGATGAATCCATGTCATGAAGCCGGCCAAGACACGAGAGACATCGGTCGTGCAGGTCGGTGACGGAGAATTTCCGGCCACATGTGCACTGTCGCATCGGGGCCCGACCCATCTTGGAAGATTTCTTGCCCTATGACCAATACATGACCTACGGGGGAAAAAACACCAAAAACAGACTCGACATCGCAAAAAAGAATAATAATGGAAAGATCTTACTGGGCGACATCGAGTAAAGCAACACAGAACCGGCAGGAATAACCGACGGACTTCGGCACGATATACTGCGTAACGGAGAAACTGCGAAGCAGGCCTCAAATTTCTTCAGCTTCCACACGAGGTGACCTCTACGCCGGGAGACGAAGAACTGGCAGGCAGGCGGAATCAACACAGCCTAACAGCCAACCTGCGAGCGCCATTCAGTGTGTCAGCTCTGCCTACCTTTAAAAAAAAAAAAAAAAAAAAAAAAAGGCTCCCGCGGGGTCCTGACCTCCGGCAGATACCCATCTGTGATGAATGGTGAAGACTGACACAGATAAGATCTGGAGGGCGGACGTGGGGACCGCCCACTATATAGTGTCATGCTGACGCCCATCACGTTAAGTCGGGTGGGCGGTCCCCCGTCAGACACTGCTACCAAAAGTTTCCGTGTGGTGCGTGACACCAGGGGCGCAGTCCTACAAGTAATTACCTACTGCAAGAGCCCTCTCAAAGTAAGATCTACTGTTACAGGTGAGTAACCTGTGTTTCTAGGGATGTGGATATGTTGTTCTTATCCACATGTTACAAGACTCTAGCAGTTCTCCGGGAGGAGACAGGCAAGGCACACACACACCCTACTTGAAACAGAGTTTGAAGAACTGAGGCCCAAAACCAGTATCCCAGCGTGATTCTAGGTTGATGTGGTAGTGGAAATGAAGGTGTTTGCTGACTTCCAGGTAGCAGCCCTGCAGATTTCTTGGATAGGGGCGTCCCTAGGAGCAGCCACCGGCATGGCGGTATGGCGGGTGGAATGAGCCTTAGCCTCCAGGAGGCTCCTACCCGCCAACCTATAACAGAGATCAATGCATGATGTAATCAACCTGCCAATCATCCGCTTGGCTGCAGGTCTGCCAGGTGCAGCTTCAGCGTAGGTGACAAACAGCTGGCGAACCTCTCCCTGAACTTCAGCCATGCGCTCCATGTAATAAGCAAGGGCTTGTCTCAGGTCCCAAGTATGGAGTCTGTATTCGGCATCCGAAGTGTGACTGGGATAGAACACCGGTAGAGTCATCACCTGGTTCAGGTGGAACTCCAACACATCCTTAGGAAGGAACTTCGGGTTGGAGTGCCGGACAACCTTGTCCCTGTGGAAGACCAGATAAGGAGACTCAACAGAGAGCACCTGGAGCTCCCTAATCCTTCCGGCTGCGTGGTAGTCACCAGGAAGAAAAGTTACTTACCATAGAAACCTTGTTTCTCCCAGGGATACTCCAATGTTCATAACTCTTCTGCAGTATGCCTCTAAGCCAGATCTGCCCAGAGATAGAATGCTATGCTAATGATGGAATCACTGGCATGTGCCACTTTTCAAATGCTGCCACTATCGACTGCCTACATTCTAACCCTCAGATTTCATGGACACCTGTAAAGACAGGGCCCAAAAGATTTAAAATCAGTAAAATTTAGTAATTTTAGGACTCCTACAACTAGCCTTCAACTGAAGGAAAATATACCAAGATATAGTCACAGACAATGCATTCTCCAATGTCAGAATCACCTGAAAGGTGAAAACCACTGAAACTGGTTTCAATAAAACCAGAATGTGCATACATACCCTTAAGGTACAGCATGGAATGCAGACACCACTGGTTCTGGAAGAGGCAGGGTGGAGAGTTATGAATATTGGGTATCCCTGGGAGAAACAAGGTTACTATGGTAAGTAACTTTTCTTCTCACCCCAGGAATACTCCAATATTCCTAACTCTTCTGCAGACTAAAAAGCAGTACCTTTGGAGGCGAACAGAACCTATTTTGTAAACACGCTCTGCAGGACAGCTGTACCAACTGGGCATCAGCCCAACCTGCATATCCAGGCTGTAATGTTTGGTAATTGTGTGAACTGTCCTCCAGGTAGCTGCTTTACAGATATCTAGAAAGAGACATCCCTGACAGCTGCCAGTGTGTCAGCTGCCCCCCCTTGTGGAGTGGACTCTGAGCCCTGCTTAGGCCTCTCTGCCCGCTGTGACATAACAAAACTGAATACACTGGACCATCCACCGAGAAGTGGACCTTTAGATGCTGGATTAACCTTTCCCATATCCCCATAAATGAGGAAACTGTGTCTTGTCCTGCCTGTGGAGCTTAGTAGCTGTCATGTAGTAGCTGAGAACTCCTTTGCATCAAGACTATGCAATACACGTTCACCAGAATAAGAATGTTCAGTAAAAAACACTAACTGAGTGACACATAGTTTGGTTTAGATGAAAATCTGAAACCACTCTGGGAAAGAATTTCCTATCAGTTTAAGAACAACTTCATCCCTGACAGAAGGGATACAGTCCTGCTCAATGCATAGGGCCTGAAGGTCACTGATTGGTCTGAGTGAGATGATAGCCACTAAAAGTCACATTTGCCATGTAACAGTTTAGTGCTGCTAAAAACATGGGTTCAAATGAAGAACCCATGAGCTGCAGAGACAAATGTACAGGCCCCATGCTGACACTGTTTTCCTGACCTGTATCTTTATATGTCAGGAATAGCTGTTTTCTGCCCCTGCTTATGGGCTTTAGTGGCTATCAAGTAATAGCTAGAAGTTCTTTTGACATCCAAGCTATGGAGTCTTCCTTAGCCAGAAGTAGAGTGTTCAGTGAAAAAGACAAATAAGGTAATGTTTTGGTTCAAATGGAATTAGGAACCACTCTAGTAATAGACCTCCTGTTTGTTCTCATGACCACTTTGTCTCTGTGGGATGAGATGTAGTCCTGTTTAAAGGGACAATGAAAACTGTACCATGTGACACATCTCAAATGAGCTGAATGCATAGGTTCAAAAAAGGGAACCCATGAGCCTAATTATGCACACATTTAGGTCCCATGCAGCCACTGTTCCTTGTGAGAGGTGCAGGTGGACCAGGCTCTTAAAGAACCTCCTTTTTTAAACAGAGCATAAAACCAGAAAAATACTTTGCAACTGACACGTAAGATACTGGGCTGTAAGCCCATTGACTGTAAATAGATAAAATAGTGCAACACAGCTGGGGCATCAGTCTGTGCTGGTATCCCAATAGAAAACCTTTCACCTTTTGTAACACAGGTATTCCCAACATAAGGCTTTCTGTAACCTCTTAAAATGCCCAAGGCACCTTACTTTATTCTAGATTTCCAAAACCTCCAAGTGAGTTGAGGCTGGAATACAGGAGCCTCTCTCTATTGTAGGCAGTAAAATATGTCTTTTGAGGAATATGCATTGACTCGGCCACAGACATGGAGGATAGCAGAATGTACCATGGTGTCTGGCTCCGCCTGGTGCCATAGAAACTGTTAATACTGATTTGGGCTTGAGCCCAAGCAATGCTCTGTACAACAAAGAGGAGGAAGAAGGTATATGAAAGCATACATGTGCCTCACTGACCAAAACAAAGCCAGAATATCCAGGGAGACTATTTCCCAATCAGCTGTGCAATAGCTGCGATAAGTGGTAGTTTGGTGGGATACGAATAAGTGTACCACTCGAGTGCCCCACTTCTTAATGATCAGTTGCACCACCTAACTGTTCAAGGCCCATTAGAAATTAACCTGGTTGATTTGAGTCAGAGTACCTGCCAATATGCTGTCCTTGCCTGGCAGAAGAAAAACCTGTCAGGAAATCTCCATGGAGTATACTAGACTCCATATTTTCATGACTTCTGTGCAGGGAGGATTTGACCTTCCTCTTCCTGCTTATTTACGTAGTACAGTGTGGAGGTATTGTTTGCTCTGACCTGTAGCAGTAACACTACTCTTAGCTCCAGCAGATTTATCTGCAGAAGTGACTCTGCACTTGACAATATGCATTGGATGGTGTGAACCCCAAATGGGAATCCCACTCTAGTAGGGATGCATGTGTTGGTAGAACAACTGATAGGGATTCTTGCTGAAACAGGAAACCCTTAGTTGGTTTCTCTTTTCACCCTTGGAGGTCAGTAACAATGTTCTTCTTACTAGGACTAGTTTTGAAAGGGTGTGCTTACCCTGACCCCAGTCAGCCCTGAGGTAAAATTAAACGTCCCTCACCTGTAACCTGGATCCCAGGACCGTCAGTGGCAGGTGCCATATGGCCAGTAGGGGAAGAAACTGTGCTGGAGTATTTGGTTTATTCAGGTTGGTTAAGCCTGCTAACCGTGGGATACTCCTTGACCTGCCCAGAGGTAGGTAAGGCCCTGCTTTGCAGGGTATCTAGCTCTGCTCCCATGAACCATAGTGCCTGGGCAAGCTGTGAACAGACTTTCTAGAGGTATCAGGACCCTAAGGACTCCAGGAACCCTTGGGTGAGTTGCAGATACTCACACTTGCTGGGATGATTTTACAACCCCCAGCCAGTGATCTAGGTAAAGGGAAAAACTGCCAGGTACTTTGAACTTTGGCTTTGTTAGGTGCCTAAAACAGGCCCCCATACTCCATTTTCTTTGTGGTACCCTTTGTTGTAAAAGAGCAGGGTCCACTGTACTTGACAGTAACAGGTTTCACAAACCTGCTTTTAATGGGGGTGGGGGGGGTGTCATGTCAATTCCTGAAGAACCACTGCTGTGGGCACTGTAGATTCAAAGGTGCATTCATGGCCTGGTAACCAAAGGAGTATGCTGTGGAAAGATCTGCCTCCCATCCTACACAATTTAGTGGGAAGGAAGCTCTTCTTGTGCAGAATTGCTACTGTACTGTATTTGTATACCCCTTTTTAAACCTTTATCTCTCCCCCAAAGAGGGAGTTACCCTCAGCTGGGAAATCCAGTGTCTTGGTTTAGGTATCCTAAATGAGGTTTGTAACTTGTAACCAGGCAAACCTCTTCTACCCATTGTATTTACCATCCCTGGTAAGAGTCTTTAGAATCAGCAGACATCTGAGACTGATATTTAGCTCCAAACCAAAATTAGGTGTTTCAGCTTGGTCATCTGACACAGGAGTCTGAACCTTGACTGCTATAGCAGGGGCCGACTACCCTAATAACTTTTGGTATTGACATAAGCTTGAAAGTTTGCCTGCCTGACAGCTAGGAAAACTGATAAATGCCAGGGTTAACTATGCCTTGTCAGAGGCTATCACTTGTACCACTCCTCGGTGGACAGTGGGAGGCTAAAAATTCAGCCCCTCTTTATCCAGTTTATTATGTCTTGTACAGCCTCTTATCAAGAGGGGAGAAAGAGCTTAGGAGTTGGTAAAATCTTGAAAGTACCCACCTTGATGAAAATATCTATTCACAGGAAGGAGAAGACTCTGGTGGGTGTCAGCCCAGTCATCTCACAATTGTGGAGTGTGACAAATAATCCTCAAGCTCTGTGAAAAGAATAAAACTCCTATTTAGGGGAAAAAACTAGGTTTAATAGGTTCCCCTTTGCCAATTTCATCATAAACACATATTTCTCCTCTATAACATTAATAGTAGAAATGAACAAAGGAGACAGCTGTTTGCAGAGGTCTGCTGCTCAAAAGCAGACAGCCTTTGTAAGCTTGAATGATCTTCAGCAGCCTGCAATCTGCAGGAGTCGGCAGGCATTATAATAGGCACAGAAGTCCCCAAATGCTGTCCAGCAAAGGTTCTGTGTGCTTAGTTTTCTCTTGATTTTAGAGGAACCAGGGAATTGGCCAGTTCAGCAAGCCTCTTAAAACTGCTTGTATACCCATCTCAGGTAGTAACTTACAGTAGTTATTATTGTGGTTTCACCCACAGTAGTTTAGGGTGTTGGCTGGTCAGAGGTCAAGGGACCCTAAGGTGGTGACATTTTTCTTTTAGCCTTATTCAAGCATTTTTAATAATTCTATCAAGACATGAACGCAGGTTTCGCACTGCTGAAGTGTCCATGTCTCAACAGAATTCACCACACTCAAACACATTAAAAACTGGGATTGCCAGTTTTTTCTTTCAGTTTCTAGGTGTAAAACACATAAACTTTGCAATTGCTAAATATTTGTTAATTAAAGTATATCGTACGATTGCAGTCAGTTCCGAACTGATCGAACCAAGCTAACGGTTAAAGAATCGGAATAGTGGTTCTAAAAACAAGTTTAAATTAATAAAATTAAATATAACTAATGGAGTTTTAGTCAGAAAACTCCGATAAATATAAAACAAACCCAGTTTACCCCCAGTTATGCTGAACCAGGAGAAACTGAGGAAACACATAATTTAACACTTAAAACTTACGGATTAGCTTAAAATTATGAAGAATAGAGGCAGCAAATGAAAACAATAAATACTTATGTATATTTTATGTTTTCACATGACAGAACAAGATGATGAAGGGAGGATCTCTAGGCATCTAGTCTTGACAGCGGAGAGAAAATCTGAGGGTTAGAACGTAGGCAGTTAAGTAGTGGCAGCATTTGAAATGGCACACACATGATTCCATCATTAGCATAGCATTCTGTCTCCAGGCAGATCTGGCTTAGAGGCATACTGCAGAAGAGTTAGGAATATTGGAGTATTCCTGGAGTGAGAAGGTGGTCTTTTACGATAGGTGTGACATCTCACACCTGTGCATCAGTTTCAATGGCGTGCCCATGAGTTTTGCCAGTACCAGCAGTAGATCCCACGGTGGTGGTGGTTCACGCACCAGAGGGAAAATGTAGTTGAGGCCTTTGAAGACATGCCAGACCATCTACTCCTGTGCCACCGTCTGCTGACCGGCCCGTGCCCAGTAAGCAGAGATGGCTGCCCGGTGCACCTTAAGGGTCATTGACCGAAGACCCCCTTTGGAGAGAGGCCAAAGAAAGTCGAGAATGCTAGCCGATGGACAGGACAAAGGATCCAGCCCCTTGCCCTGACACCAAATGGAGAATCTCTTACACTTGAAGGCATAGCACTTCCTGGTCGATTCTTTCCTAGATGCCTCCACTACGGTGAGTACATCTTCGGAGAGACCCAAAGCCTGGAACTCTAGCTGCTCAGGAACCAGGCTGTCAGGTGCAGGGATTCAATGTCCGGGTGGAGGAGGAGGAACTTCCCCTGATTGACTGAGAGCAGGCCTGGGTGTGCTGGAAGATTCCTTGGGAGCCTGACTCTGAGGCTGAGGTGATCGGGGTACCAAAACTGGTGGGACCAGTCTGGAGCCACCCGGATCACCTGTGTCTTGTCCCTCCTGACCTCGAGGACCAAGGGAAGTGGAGGGAAGGCATAAAAGAGGCCTGGAGTCCACGGTCTTGAGAAGGCACCCCCCTGCAGTGAGCCCTGCTGAGGGGGGCAGGCACAAAACAGCCTCAGTTTTGCGTTCTCCCTGGAGGCGAACAGGTCCACCTGAGGGGTGCTCCACTGGGAGAACAAGTTGTGTACTACCTCTGGATGGAGAGATCACTCATGGGACACCTTGCCCACACCGTTGAGGGCATCCGCCAGCTGATTTGAGGCTCCTGACACATGACTGGCTAGGAGATCTGCCTCCAGTCAGCTCACAAGGGTCCAGATGGGGACAGCTTCCCTGCACTGAGGCAGGGAGTGCGTGCCGCCCTGTTTGTTGAGATAGCGCATGGTCATGGTGTTGTCTGTCTGAACCTGAACCACGTGATCCCGAAGGAGTGAATGCAGTCAGCGCCAGCCGAACTACTCAGAGCTCCTGCAGGTTGATGTGGCACTGGGATTCCTCGGGGGTCCAGAGCCCATGGACTCTGTGGTCCCTCATGTAGGCACTCCAGCTCGTGAGAGAGGCATCTATCATCAAGATGACCATTGGCGCACGGCGGACAAACAGGATCTCTTCCTGCAGATGCTCTAGGATGGTCCACCACTGGAGAGCATCCCACATTTTCTGGGTTACAGTAAGCAGCTGGTCGAAATGACCTATATGCTGAGTCCACTGGCTGGCCAGCTCCCACTGAAGGGGGCGCAAATGCCACTGGGCCCATCGGACCATGGGGTTGCAGGCCGCCATGTAACCCAGAAGTCTCAGGAAGTCCCAGGCAGGCTGCAAGTGTCCAACCAGAAATGATTAGGCAAAGGAGGAGAGAACCCCCACTCTGTCTGCCGGGAGCCTGGCTCTAGCTTGGCAAGAGTCGAGCTCTGCCCTGATGAAGCAGATCACCTGCAAAGGCATGAGTTCCATCTTGGCCTCGTTAACCAGGAAGTCATGGTCAATACAGGTCTGGAGGGACCCGCTATATGCAAATTGTCCAGATAGGGGTACACTCTGACTCCTCGATGCTGAAGATGGGCCGCCACCACTGCAATGCATTTGGTGAAGACCCTGGGACTGATGACAGGCTGAATGGCATGGCTTGTAACTCGTATTGGGTTCCCTCTGGTCTGAAGCAGAGGTACCTTCGGTGTGATGGATTGATCGGGACATGGAAGAACACGTCCTGCAGATCCAGAGAGCAAAATCACATGTTCTGCTCTAGAGATGATAGGATGTGAGACAGAGTTACCATCCTGAAGGTGCGGAGACCTGAGAAACTGGTTTAGGTCATGCAGATCTAGAATGGAGCACCAGCCCCTGTTCGTTTTGGGACCAGGAAGTACCTGGAGACAAACCCTGGGTTGACAGAGGGATCTGCGACTCTGACCACCACCTCCTTGTGGAGGAGTTGGGTGATGTCGTCTCGCAGAGCCGATTGAGTATCCACGGATACCTTCTCCTCCCGTGGGGTGTGGGCTCGGCTTGGTGGGTACTGCTCAAATTCCAGAGACAGCCCCTGGCTGACCACTTCCAAGACCCACCTGTCCATTGTGACAGTGGACCAGGCGGAAAGGAAGTGGTGGAGCCGGCCCCCCCATAGGGAGGACCCAGAGTGGGCGTGAGGGGCATGGGGGTGATCACCCCATCCCGTCACTGTGTAGGCTTGGAGGAGGAGGATCCAGCCATGGGACTGCCAGGACTCTTTCCTCCGGGCTGCCGAATCCCCTGACTTGGCCCAAGGGCCAAGACTGAGCCTGCTGCTGCTGCCCAGATTGGTACTGGGCCTGCTTGGCTGCAGGGGCAGAAGGCCAAAATGGTTTGCTCTTCTGTTTTTTGGAAACAAGATTCCTTCTGGGTGGAAGCAATGGGAGTCCAAGGTGGCACTGGACTTCTCGATGGGTTGAAGGTGGCCATCAACCCCTGGACCGAACAAATCGGTGCCCAGGAAAGGAATGTTCACCAGTTTATGCTGGGTGTCTGCCATAAAGGTCAAGACCCTCAGTCACGCCGGCCCGGTGGCACTGAGGTTTGAGGCACTGGACACCATACCTGGCGCCACGCCGGCGACCTGGATTTGGTGACAGACTTAGGTGGCCGGGGATCGGCAGGGGAGGGAGAGGATTGAGCGTCCGGAGGACTGCTCTCCTCTCCCCTCCCTGGGGTGGGATCCAGGGATGCCCAGTGTCCTGGCAGCCCCCAATGGAGACGGGTTACTGTTGGTTCACCGGTTGACATCAGAGACAGAGTGTGGCAGACACCAGCAGGGTAGCTGTGCGCAGGCATCACTGCACGCTACACTCCTTGGGGAGAAAACAAGAAAACACCCGTCCTCAGGGATAGGCGAAGGCACTCCTGCCATGGACCACACTCCCAACACCGGTGTTCCTCACTATGCCCTGCTCACTGGCCTGACACTCTGCACTATAAGACAGAGTGCCATAGGTGGATAGGGTGGCCACCCCGGGAGGGTTCAGAGTCTGGGGATCTGTCGGAATGGAGCGAGGGAGAGAAAGAGTGTCTCAGTTGGGAGACAGAGACCAGTGGATACAGGATGCCAGAGAGACTTCCCTGAGGGCGGCGCAGAAACAGAATAAAAAAAATAAAATAAAAGACCATCAGCCAGGCCCTGCAGCGCATGGCTCCTGCAGCTGTCACCAAATGGGCACAGGAATCCACAACGTCCACAGCCATCTGGAGTTGCTGTTTTGTCACAGCCCGACCCTGGTCCTGGACCTGCTTGACCACAGTCTGAAGATCCGCGGGGAGATGAGGAAGTGCACCTCATCTAGAGAGCCTAAAAGGGCATGGGAGAAGTGTGCCATGATGATAGCAAAGCTCGCCTTATGGAGACCAAGCCAAGAGGCAGCATAGACTTTTCTGGCAGAATGGTCCAGTTTTTTGGACTCTTTGTCCGGAGGTCTATCAGTGTCTCCTAAATTGCCTGAGCGCCGAAACACAGAGTCGGTCACCAACCCCTCAGTCAAGGGGTGCTCCATGAACCCAGAAAGGGAACCAATGGGAACAGCATACTTGTGGGCCATCTGGGCTGAAAGTGCAGAGCAGGAGGCAGGTGCAGCCAAAGCTCCAGGGCCGGGCCAGCAATGGCTTTGGCCACTGGGAAGGCCTCTGTCGGAGAATCACCCTTATCCAGAATGTCTGTCAGGGGATATCGAGCCTGTTTCTGAACAGGCTCTAAAACCATCCCTGTGGATTCGGAGATGAGACGGAGAATGCCCATGAAGGACGTGGGACCTTCCTCTATCGAGAGACCCCCAAGTGAAACTTCATTGAGCGGACGAGAGTGCAGAGAGCAGTCCTCGGATTCTGAGGAGTCTGGATAGATCGGCCGATCACCCAAGTCACCTTTGACCCGCCGTGGACGGTTGAGAGTGAGAGTGACCATCAGCCTGTGCGGGAGGCCCTTAGTGGGTTGAGAGTCCTTGACAGGAGCCCTGGAGGAAGTCTGTTTAGGTGGCGGCTCCACCATAATCTGCGGAGAGGCCAGTGTCGGCTGAGCTGGGAGGGCCTTCACCAGCTCCGCCGGTGGAGGGACAGCGCTGGCTGCTCGAAGGAGTCAGCATCGGCCTAGAGGGCAACAGCCATGTGATGGCTGGCATGGAAGCCAGGGTTGACTTCAGATCAGCCAACACCAACTGTTGCCACCTAAGATCCTCGTAGCGTCGACGCAATTTGCTCTGAAGCCTCTCCTCTTCCGAGGAGGAGAATGAGGATGAATAGCAGCAGCACCGCTTTTTGGAATGCCCCAGAGTGGCGTTTGTGAGTTCTCTTCAACCTGTCGGTCGAAGCTGACTGAGAGCTAGTCCTCAATCGTCAGGGTCGCTCAGAAGGAGCCGGGGAGATCCGCAGCTCCTCTAGGTCAAGGACAGGGACCTTGAAGAGGTTCCCAGTAGGCTGGGTCTCCTCCTTGGTAGGTCCAGTCAGGACCGGAGTCCTGAAAAAGGAATTGTCAGCCTCATCTAGCGACAATGGGTCGACGGGGTTGACAACTGTGATCAGGTCGTTGTCCCACGTCTTAGCCAGTTGGCCTGACGGGGGCACCGTGAAGCCAGCAGCCGAGTCCAAAATTTTGACCGAAGTCAAAACTGGAGATTCCTGGGAATGAGACCACTCTCGATCCCAAGAATGATGTAGACAAGACTTTTCTTTCTCTCTCAACTTCTTGGAATCCTTTTTATGGGAATGGGAGCTGTGCAAACCCGACGGGCCCTCCGACTTGGTAGGGAGAGACTGGCACAACTCCTTGAAGAAGCCTGTAAAGGTTGAGCTAAGTTTGAGCAGGACAAAGACTGATGCTGAAGAGGACTGATTGGAGGCCCGAGCTGCCTCCTCCTCGAAAGCCTTCATTTGCTCAAGTTGTTCAGTATACCCTGCAGCCGTGGAGACCACCCGATGGGCCTCTGTAGATTTGACCAGCAGGTTCAGTTTCCTTGGTCGGCCGAGCTGCAATCGGGCGAGACGATCATCTTACACATTTGACTGGAATGAGCAACAAAAATCACAAGCCTGGGTGTCGTGATCGTGACCCAGGCAGTAGACATACGTGGAGTATGCGTCAGTGCAAGACATCTTCTGCCCGCAGGGGCACCGGTGGAACCCAGGTGAGGACTTGTCCTCTATCACAGTCACGATCGAAGATCAAAGCAGTGAAACTCTAACGAGTTTAAATTTTGGTAAGTAATCTGGAGATTTAAGTGCCAGGGCCTACTCAACGCAGTAAGGAGGGAACCTGATTCTTCCAAGCAGAAAGGAAGATCTGTTGTCAAGGGCTGAGCTGAGGGTTATACCACCGGGTGGGTGGGTGGGAGAGCCAGTTTAAAAGACTTCCGCAAGATATTTAAAAGGAAAGGACATGCCATAACGTATGGATAAGAACAACATATCCACATCCTAGAACTTCACGGTTCTGCCGAGGCCTGCAGGTTGAGAGGATATCTTTTACGTCTGCACCAAACAGTTTATAGCCTCTAAATGGGGCACTGAAAATGGATTGCTGCATATCACTGGCAAATCCTGCCACCCTTAACCAGGAATGTCTCCTAAGACAACCCCAGAAGCTGCTCCTCTGGCAGAAGCATCAGAAATGTCATCGTAGAGCACAGGAGATGCTTGCCAAAGTCTGCCCTGCTTAAGAGCCTTTAATAGTTCCTGCTTAGAAGTGCCCACTGGTAGGGTTTGAGCCACTGCTTTGGTCTTCCTCAAAGGGTATTTTAGTACTTTACCATGTGGGCCTGATAATTTGTAATCCTCAGGCCCAAGGTAGCAGAAGCAAAGGTTCTCTTGTCCAAAACATCTAACATCATGAACTCCTTGTCAGGAGGAAGAGAACTAAGGTGTTTAGGCAACTTAGATTTATCATGGGCCACATTTATTACAACAAAACCAGCCTGAGGTTTGCCTGCAAAAAAGAGCCTGATACAGTTTATATGCCTTCCTAGGTATGGCAAGTACCATATTTGGTGTGTGCCAGACAGACAGGGTGGCATGTTCCAGGACAGGCAGTAGAGGAAGGATAATGATGGATGAGGAGTCAGGCAGTTCTAGGAACTCCACCAAATTTCTCTTGATGTCCTACTCTTCAGATTCAAACCCCATGGCAGTCTGGAGTTGCTGCATCATGGAGATAAATGATGGGTCTTCTGGAGGGGACCTAGGTGTATACATTATAGAGTCCTCACTCCCTGTACAGATGGTGGAGCTGGACCTCTCATAAGAGCTCTCCATATACTCTTTCTCCTTCTCTTGCATGATGAGGTCAGGGTTATACTCCCAATCCTTGTCAACAGGATCTGTAGGCCTTAAAGAAGGAGCAGAGGAGGTTGTCATCACCCCAGAAGGTAAATGGCGTGTTGATCTGACAGGCATCGGTGCTGGTGCTTGCTGGAAATGCCCTGACGATGCAGCTCCTGTTACAGGAGGAGGGGTTGCCAGCATTGCAACATGTCCATGAAGGACAAAAGCACAGCCTGAACATTGGTGCTTGCTTGAATTTCAGGCATGCTAGGTGATGTTGACAAGGGAGACACCATCCCGAACACTGATGGCAACACACCAGGCTTACTAGGTTTGATGGTGCTCACAGCCTGTCCCGACCTAGAAGGGTCAACAGTCTGGGCAGTTGGTAACGGCGCAGACACGGTTGCGCTGGAGTGAAGGGGCGACCAATAACGTACCAGGGAGGTTTTTTCCTTGCTCCATCCCCTGTCCCGGTGCTTGTGTCATTCAGAAGTTTTCTCCTAGGACTTTGACAAGTGAGAGCCAGAAGAGCGGTCCAGCGACACGGTGAAGCTCTTTTCCTGCATCTCTTCTCAATCCTGGCTACCTGCTGTTTCAGTAGGTGGGTCTCACAAGGCATTCTTTCTGTGTCACTGGGTAGTGGTGTTTAATTTTAGGCAGCTCTGGCAGGCCTTGATGTTATGGGCCATGCCGAGGCAGTACATGCAGATGTTGTGCAAGTGGTCCCAATAAATCTTTTCACCACATTCGCAGTATCTGAAGAGCTTAGCCAGCTCTATACATGATGTTGGGTTTCACTTTCTAAAAGTGATAGTGAACTAGGAGAGAAATGTTATTGAAATAGCAGCTGACTACAGCAACGGTGTCTCCGTGCCAGGTCATGATATGGTCAATAATGAAAAAGAACTGAGAAGGAAGGGCAGCTCCACGCGTTTGCTAGAGAGTGCCAATGTAGAGACGTCATTGTGCGTTGCCCCTACCAGACTGCTTGCAAAAATTTCCATGGTGCTAGTGTCTGCCACTATAGTTCCATAGGTGTGGCTTGATGAAAGAGATATCATCGAAGATCATCAAAAATACTGGTATGTTACTATAAGTGTTGTCATAATGGCTGTCTTGAGAGTTAGCATCATCACAATGGAATACTGCACCAGGGAGCAGCTTTCACAATGCTGATGACATCACAACTGCCCAGTGCAGTACAGAAGCCAGCAGCTGAAATTAAAGAGAAACAGTAAAGCCTTCAAACAAACAACAGATTTAACATTTATAACTACTAGTAAATTGATGTCTAAATCAGATATACAACTGTTTGACTCAAAATGTGCTGTTTATCACTTGTGTAGAGACAAGACTTCTAGGACTCACTCACTGCTCTTTCACTTGTAAGTTATGGTCCTGTCCCCATCATACCTGAAGATACATTACATATTCTGAGTCAAGTCACTGCATATCCCCTATTTATACACAGAAGAGATGAATAACACAGTCTCATGAAGTGTGTTATTCTGTCCTGTTACTTGCCTCTAGGGTGAATAAAAAATAGTTATGCAAGACATGAAAATTATGCACCTACCGTAATTCTTGATCTTCTTAGATATCTTCACCCTTCAGTACTATTTAGGATCCCGCGGGAAACTTACAGCTTTAAACTTTTCCTCTGGAGGAGGAGCTGATGTTGGGGATGGCACCGTCCTCGAGGCCACACTCATGGGTTGGCAGGTAACTGATGTTGGCCCCTCCACCAGCTCAGTTCTGCTTGCCAGAGAGGAAATCAGAAATAGAGGGGGAAAAAGGAGGTAGGGTGGGGCAAGGAGCCCAAGGGACAGGAAAAGGAAAGAAAGGATATTAACTGAAAAGGAATACAGCCAGCCACAGGAGAAAGGGTAGGGCTCTGAGGGTTCTGGGCAGGAGACTCCAACCACTGGGCAGGCCAAGGAGAGGGTGAGAGGATGGAGAGGAGGAAGGAAGGAAAGAGAAATAAAATAAAAGGAAAGAGGGAATGAGGGAAAGAGGGAGAGAGGGAGAGAGAGAGAGAGAGAGAGAGAGAGAGAGATGGCTAGAGAGAAAGAGATGGACCCCAGCAAGGGGAACTCTAAGAAGGAAGCTTTTCCTCTGCTGACCAAAGAGAGGTGACCCACGTTTTTTTAATTTTGTTTTGTTTTTTCAGGGGTGGAGACTCCAGGTGGTGAGTACAGGAGGAATTCTAAGAGAGGCGAAGAGGCTTCATTGGTTCCAAGATCCAAGCAGCAAGCACCACAGAATGTGTCAGGCAAAAGACAGACGATCCCTGACCCTTATATTTAAAGGTCACTACCCTCCAGTCCATAGAGAGAAAAAAAAGAGGGGGGCCACCAGAATCTCTCCCTCTCTCTCCATTGCATAGGGTGAGAAAAAGGACCATACCGGGCAAGATCCATCTGGACAGGGGAAGAGGGTGGGAGCCCTGGATTCCTGAGTGGAGTACTGAACCATTTCAAGCCTGCACCTCAAAGTGATGGAAGGCAGAGGACGATACCTCAAGTAGGGAAGTAGAGGCCTGAGGGACCTTGCCCCATAGCCAACCCAGGAGTGGGTCATCAACGAGGAGAAAGGAGCAACCCAAAGGCTCCAAAGAAGAGGAAGAGGGTCCCGGAGCCCCTGTGACCAAGACTGGGACTTTAGAAAGAGGGCAATCCTACAGCTCAAGGCACAAGGAGGCATGGGAGACTAGAGCTCCTATAAGAAAACAGGAAGGAATTCCCAGCCCATGTAGCTGCTCCAAAGGAGTCCCAGCCAAGGCCGCATGGGCCACAGGGAGCCCCTGGCAAGGGGCAAGAGCCCTGCTTGCATTATCTCTAGAGATGGCTCCCTAGTGCTTCCAGAGAAAGAGTTAGGAAACCCAGAGATGCCAGTGAGATTTGACCTGCAACTGGCCTCAGGGAGGGAGAAAGCAAGCAGGGAGGAGGTACTGCCCAGGGACTGTGGCCCAAGAAGAGAAGGTGGGTGGGAAGCAGTAATGAATGGAGAAGATATCAAGGAAGATTAAAAATTATGTTAAGTACATCATTTTCATACCTTCCTGAGATCAATCTTCACCATTCATTACCTGTGGGTGAGTACCAAGCAACATAAAGTGGCGCTGGCACCTCCCTGAGGGGGAAAAAAAAATCACCCTCAGCCTCCTATGGGGGACGCACAAGAGGAGGGCACGACTGGTCAGGGTCAGGTCGAGGCTCCTGACGCACAGGAGAAGGAGGGTGCCCTGACAGCTCTCACCTGGCCCTGCAGGAGAAGAATCGCCCCCCCCGGAAGGGTGAGGTAATCACCCTACGCTGGCCAAGGGTGACCACTGAGATAGCCAGAGCCATGCCTTCCGCCTAATGCAGACTGCTGTTTCTACCAGCTTGGAGGCTACCACATTGGCACTGTAAGATGCCCTCACTTGGTGTCTTGCCAGCTCCAAGGCATGTGCAGAAATAGCAATGGCCCACATGGCTGCCAAGATCTCTTCCAGTGAAACCTACATTCACCTTACACAGGCTACCTGGTGCACGGATATAGAGAGAAAGAGACACGCAGAAGAGAAAACCCTTCTGCGCCAGTGATCAAACTCCGCAGAGTCCGCCTCTGGGGGGTGGTCTCTAGAGGGTCAATGATGCCCCAATTAATCCAGCCACTCCAGTCCAGACGCAGGATAGGGTACAGCTCCTGGAGACTGAGGGGGCACAATACCTGCGCTGGCAGTCCCAAGGGGCTGGAACAGAGGAGGTGGGAAACTGCCCGACACTGTACAACTCCTCCATGGAGGGATCACAGCAGATTCCAAACTGTACTCCCCGAGGAATTACAGTGTTGCACGCACAGGATTGCAGTCTACAGCTGGGGGAAGGTGGAGTTCCTCCGACATCATTGTGAGGAACTGCTGGTAGTTGGTGTAATCAGCGTCAGAGGAGATGTGGGTGGAGGTGTCCTCTTCCCCTGAGGAGGAATCTGACGAGGTGGAAGGATTCTGTATGGGCGGCAGTGCCTAGCAGAAGGTGGAAAACCATCTCATCCACAGACCTAAAGTACATGGGAAATGAACTTGCCATGACCCTGTACTGTTCCCATGTAAGGGGACCCAGAGGACTGGAGAGTCATGGAAGGAGGAAGAGAAGACAGAGAGGAAGAAGGGAAAGTGGTCCCAAGAGACCATAGACCCTCTGCCAGGGTTGTGGGAGCAAGCAGAGGATGCCTCTTAGGGAGGGACTGCACTGCCCTGCCACCAACTGTTGCTCAACCTGCCCAAAGCGAACAGGGTGGTCCCCTTGAGGGGAAGACTTCTGGTGATGAGGCCGAAGCCATGCAGGCCCAGAAGGACGGCCCCTGTCCCCACCAACTGCTGGGCTGTGACCCCTAGCAGAAGGACAGCCACTATCAGCACTCAGACTCCGCCCCGGGGTTGCCAAAGCCACAGGGACAGATTAGGACACCTGATGGGGCCCTACCAGACTTGAACCAGAGGACCACAACCTGCCCCTTGAAAGGAGCCCCACCTTAGCCACTGCTCTCAGAGAGGGAGTAAGGGAGAAACCAGCACCAAGGTCAGCCTCAAATTCCTCCTCAGCACCTGCATTGGCATCAACAGCCAAAGCGGCACCTGAGGCGGCACCGGCAACAGACCCAGCACCAGAGGTGGCACTGTCACCAGAAGCGGCATCAACTGTGACACTGACCTCAGAAGCGGCACTGATCATGGTGCTGTCTCCAGAAGAGGCACCAATGTGACAACACCCTCAGCCCAGCGCCGGAATCAGCACCGGGAGCCTTCTCTGCACCGAAGGCAGCACCAGCGGAGAGAGAGGCGGCACCATGGATGGCGTTGACCAGAAAAGAGGGCAAAAGGGAGGACCTTGGACTGGGCCCAGAAAGCGCCCAGAGCTCTGAACAGCTAGGCTGCCAATCGGGATTATCCTGATTATTCTCTGATTCCAAGGAGGAGATCACGGAGAAACCCAGAGAGGCAATCACGGACACTCTAACCATCTCAGCACCGAGGACGGTGTTTGGAGGGGACCCAGAGGCAATGACAGTGCCACCTCGCTCACCGATACTGGGGTTGGTGTCAGGAGCCGAAGCCATGCCAGCTGAAGCCACCAAGGGAGTCGCCAATGTAGACCCCACGTATAGCTGAGGCCTCAATACTGGGGCAGTCCGGTCACCCGAAGGGGAACCAGGCCGAGAGGGGTGCTCAACCAGTAACCTGAAGGATACAGACTGTCCACCCGACCCCTCGCCTGGGCCTCCGGTCTCAGCGAGACCTGAGACAGCGGAGGCCTGTTCTCCCCCAGGGTGTACAGCAGCGGGGGAAGGGGCCAGAGACTTTACCTTGGTAGCCCTCATACAATGCCGACCACTGAAAGTTGGGGGGGGTTCTCCCCAACCTCGCCATGTGGTTTACCAGGGTCTGTTACGGTCATGAGGCTATCACAGGGACACTTATGCATGGGGTAGTCCCCGCCTTTGAGAAATATTTACACCCCGAACCGGATATGATCAGCCACAAAAAATAACAAAAACAAAAGGAAAGACTCAATGCCGCAAAACTACAAAATAATAAAGAAGGTTGGTGCCGAAAGTGGCGACGAAATGGCTACATCGAATAACGGTTTTTCCGACAAACAGAACCGTCTCGAATCGAAGTACTGCTGTGCTGCTCCTATGAAGTCCTTAGCTACTGCCTTGACAGTGGGAAAAACAGAACTGAGCAAGTGGAGGAGCTCACTCACCAACCTGTGAGCGCCACATAATATGTCGGCCTCAAGGGTGGCGCCATCCCCAATGTCGGCTGCTCCTCCAGAGGAAAAGCTGAAAAGCTTAAAGTTATAAGCTTTCCACAGGGTTCTAGCGCCTCCTGCTTGTACCCACCAGTAATGAATGGTGAAGACTGATCTCAGGAAGATCTTACCATAACAGTAGATCTCCAAGAGAATCTCCTCCATTAGGCCATACCTTTGAACTGCAAGTCTTCAGTGCCTGGACCACACGAAAACTTTTTGCTAGCCAGGGACTTACCACAATGATGTGCAGTATTGATGCATACAGAACATGGGAGGCCCCATCACGCTTAGTTCACTGCTGGAGATTAGCCTCAGAAGGCCTCTAACCATGAAGAACCAGATATCAGTACCAGGCAAACAAGGAAAGGCACGGGACTGGAAACAGAATGCATGGAGTATGGCTTTAGGCACTGCATCTGATATAACCCTCCCTATACAGAGAAGGAGGGAGTCTATGGCACAGCCCAGTGGAGGAGATTCTCCAAGATCTACTGTTATGGTAAGTTCTTACATATCTGTTCTATCTTCAGCAAGGATATTACATCAACTAGGCCATACCTTTGGAATGACTCTCAAGCAGTACAAAGCAGCTGGGAGGATGGCACAATCTGATAAATGATCAGGACTGAAGGTCTTGCAGTACAGCAAGTCTGAAACCAGCATGTCTATGAGAATGTCCAGATTGTAACATTTAGTGAAAGTGTTAACACTGCTCCAAAGCAGGTACATTTTTTTGAAACAAGCAACCAAAATGGCCATACACCTTGTGGAGTGACCACAAACAGCACCAGGGAATCCCTACAATGCCTCCTATAACAGACTGCAATACAATGTGCCAGCCATTTGGACAGGCATTGTTTAGAACCAGGAGTGCCCTCTTTCCTGGGGCCGAATGAAACAAAGTGGAGAAGACTTTCTGCAGTCCTTGATGCAACACAATACAGAACAGTTACGTAAGAACCTATCATAACAGTAGATCTTCAAGGGGATCTCAGTCATCAGTTCTTACATATGCAACTTCACCGTCAGTGAAGCAGGATCCACACTAAACTAAATAAAGTCACAGGCAGACAGATGGCTTCGTAACTGTTCAGAGCCATGGTTCAACTAACAAGAGTCTTGTTCATTTAACCCTGGCTCGTTTACCAAATGGCCACTTAAACAGCCGAAAACTGTATTTTAAAATCACACTCTATACACTTCAATGGAGTGTGCCCCTGTGCTCTTCCCTACTGCAGCATCATAAAACGTCAGAACGCAAGGGCATGGCCAGCAACAGGGAAGTGGAAGGGATTGTGCTGCTAGCCCCAAGGGCAAGTTATGATCCCTTCTCTTGAGGGCATAATTTCAAAAGATGTTTTTGTGCAGAGGAGCTCCCTGCGAAGATTAGGGAGCTTCCTCTTATTTCGGTGCAGCACATTCTTTTTTTATATGAAGGAATCTTTTTTCATACAAATGACGCAACCTCATAAAAAAAGATCCCTTCATACGAAAAAAATAACTTGGACTTGGTGTTTTTTCCCACATTTCAACTTTTACAAGTCATAATAACTCCATCGATATTTGGGGTTAAAGGACAATCTAAATTTCAAAATAAAGGTCTTAATGATTACTACAACACTAATACATAACCCCCCCCCCAAAAAAAAAATAGGGGCCATATTAAAAGCATAAAAAACAAAAAAATACAATTCCCATAGGATAACATTGCAACTTTAAGAAAAAAATTACTCACCATAGTAATCTTGTTTCTTCCAAGGTATTCTTCAATATGATTAACTCTTCCAGTCAGCCTCCTTTGTTGAACTGCCCCGGAGAAAATGCAACATTTGCAAATGATGGAACACTCACTGGCTCGTACCACCATTCAAACTGCTGCCCTTACCAACTGCTGAGTTCTATAGTGCTCAGATTCATAGAAGCCTGCAAGGAAAGACCCCCTAACTAAGCTATCTCAATAACAGTATCATTTTTTAAATAACAAAGTCCCCACATAACATGTCCCTTAACAGCCAGACAGGACCAAAAGTGGGAAGAAAAATGAAAATTACGTACCTACCGTAATTCTTGATCTTCTTGGACGAGTCTCCACCACTCATTCACACTATTGGGATCTGTGCCGGAGGCACTAGGACCCATCGGGAGCAAACATTTTGCTGGGGAGTCGACGCCAGAGATGGTGCCGCGAGGAACGGGCCCCAGCTCAGCAAGCGGGTAATGACTATCTCAAGGCCAACTCCCAACCGCCTCAGTACATTTTTACCAAGGAGGTGCAGCGTAACTCAACCTAGAAGAGTAGCTAATCCTAAAACCGGACATAAGATAGTCCGGACGACGATGCAAGAAGGGTCAACAAAGAAGTCTTCAAGGCCTAAAGATTTGAGGGAGTGAAGACCAACAAGAGAGGTGAGCTCGGGGGATGGAGGGTGGGCATGTGAATGAATGGTGGAGACTCATCCAAGAAGATCAAGAATTACGGTAGGTACGTAATTTTCATATCTTCCTGGACATAAGTCTCCACCACTCATTCACACTATTGGGAGAGTACCGAGCTAATAATCCCCCGAGAGGGTGGCAGGAGAAACCAAGAGCTCACATTTCTTCAGACAGAAGTCCATTAAGGATGGCTCTGCCAAAAGGAAGAATGTCATCTGGCATGGACATCGAGTGCATAATGCTTAACGAAAGTATGCACTGAGCTCCAGGTGGCTGCATTGCAGATGTCTGTAATGGGCACATTGCGGATTTCCGCTAGGGATGCCGCTACCGCTCTGGTAGAGTGAGCGTAAACTCTACCCTCCAACTTAACCTGCACCATGGAATAGCAGTGATGAAGGCACGCCACTAGCCATGCTGAGATACATCTAATAGCGACAGGTTGACCCAGCCGGGCCTCACTGAAGGAAATGAACAGTTGCTGGGCTTTATGAAAATCCTTGGTTCTATCTAAGTAGCATAAAGCCCTCTTAACATCCAGAGAATGAAGAGATGCCCCTTCATTTGGAAGTCCGCAAAATAAGAGGGAAGGACAAAGGTTGGTTAAGATGAAATTCTGACACAACCTTAGGAAGAAATTTAGGATGAGTATGAAGGACTACTTTGTCCTTATGGAACACAGTATACAGAGGGTCTGTGACCAGGGCATGTATCTCAGAGACCCTACGGGCTGAGGTAATGGCCACTAGAAAGGCAGTCTTCCAGGTGAGGAAATTTGGTTCACAGGTAGCTAGAGGCTCAAAGGTTTCCGGGTGAGCACGCTCTAGCACAAGATTAATGTCCCAGGCTGCAACCGGACGCCTTGTAGGGGTCTGTGTGCAGAATGCCCTTAAGAAAATCTCTTAACTATAGGTAACTGAGCCAGTGAAAGAGAAAAACGGCTCATGATACGCTGAAATGGCACTAAGGTGAACCTTAACTTAGAGTACTGGAGACCTGAATTTGAGAGGTCCAAAAGGTACTCTAAAACTTTATCTGAGGGCAGGAAAAGGGATTCAAAGAGACTTTGCACACCAGAGGGAAAACGCCCACTTAGCCGCGGTAAGTTTTCGAGTGGCTGGCTCACACAGCCAGAAGGATATCAGAAACTCTTCGAGAGACATTGAACCGATTTACTTCTACCTCTTCAGGAGCCAAGCGTGAAGGTGAAGAGATCTCAGATTGGGATGGACCACCGGTCCCTGAGTTAAAAGGTTCATCTGCAGTGGAAGTGGTCTCGGAGGAACTGCCAACATACTGTTGAGAAGTGGAAACCACAGTTGTCGAGGCCAAAAAGGAGCAATGAGAATCATCTTGTCTCCCTGAGACTTGAACTTGAGGAGTACTCTCTGAATTAGAGGAAGAGGCGGAAAGGCGAAAGAAAGCGTTTTGTCCACCGCAGCCTGAACGCATCCTGACAAAAAATGCCAGGCCCTGGACTTCTGGAGCAGAAGAGAGGCAGTTTTGCGTTGAGTGGGGACGCAAAAAGGTCCAGGACCGGAGTTCCCCACTCTTCGAATAGTGACTGAACTATGGTTGAGTCGAGAGACCACTCGTGAGGATCTGTCTCTGTTCTGCTGAGATGGTCTGCCAAGTCGTTCTGTGCACCTGGTAGGTAGCTTGCTTGAATTAGAGCCTTGTGCTCCAAGCACCATTCCCAGACCCTCATCGCTTCTCTGCATAAGGGGTAAGAATGAGCACCGCCCTGCTTGTTGATGTAATACATCACTGCTTTGTTGTCCGTTTGGAGGAGAATATTCTTGTGACAGAGAATGTCCTTCAAAGCTCGGACCGCATAAAGGACGGCTCTCATTTCTAAGACATTTATATGAAGCTGGGACTCAAGTTGAGTCCACACACCCTGAGTGTGGAGAGCCTGACAGTGAGCTCCCCACCCCATTAGAGAAGCATCTGTGGTAATGGAGATCTGATGGTCCAGAGGGCAAAGGGTATCCTTGCAGGAGATTGTCCTCTTGAGACCACCAGGTGAGAGACCTCTTTAAGGGTTCTGTCACCTTGATGAGATAGGACTGCGGGTGAGTGGTTGGAGACCACTGAGTACTGAGCATCCACTGGGTGGTTCTCATGTGCAGATGGGCCAGAGGTACAGTGAACACTGAGGATGCCATGAGGCCCAGCATCCGTTGCATCGAGAGCGCTGTAACTGACCTGTTCTCTCCGATGTAACGGGCCATCTGAAGGATATCGTTCCTTCTGTCCTCTGGGAGAAAAGCCTTCACACAGGATGTGTCCAGAAGGGTCCCTATGAAAAGGAGCCTCTGGGAGGGCTGCAGCTGCGATTTCTTGAGGTTTAGCAGGACTCCCATGGACGTAAGGAGGCGAGAGGTCATCTCTACGGCATCCAGAGTCCCTTGCCTGGAAGGACTTGCCAGAAGCCAATCGTCCAGATAAGGGAACACCTGTATTCTGAGTTTTCTGAGGTGCGCTTCGAGAACTGCACAACACTTTGTAAAAACTTGCGGCGCCGAGGATAGCCCAAAAGGCAGGACTCTGAACTGATAATGTAGTCACAGAGCCACAAACCTCAGGAATTTGTGATGACTGGGTGAATGGGAATGTGCTGGTAAGCATCCTGCATGTCTAGGGAGGCTAACCAGTCGTGCTGATAAGCAAGGGTAACAGGGTTCCTAGAGAATCATTCTGAATTTCTCCTTGGGGAGAAATTTGTTTAGCTTTCTGAGATCTAGAATGGGGCATTCCCCAGACTTCTTTGGAACCAGAAAGTAATGAGAGTAGAACCCCGTGTTTCGTTGATGCAGCACAAGTTCTACTGCCCTGTTGTTTAGAAGGCCCTGAATCTCGGCGGTGAGAAGGTCTGACTGAAAGGCAGACAGCCTGGGCTGCCGTTTGGGAGGGACGATCCGGAGGGGTTTCACAAATTGAGTGAGTACCCTCGCGGATTATCCGAAGGACCCATTTGTCTGAGGTTATGGACTTCCACTGGCTGTAGAAGTGCATCAGCCGACCTCCACGGAGAGAAAAGTCCACCTCGGGCAGCTGAGGTGGGACTTGGGCCAGCAATTCATAAAGTGGCTGGGCCTTTGGCCCTGCGCTTTCTGTGCGCCTTCTTTTGAGGTTGGGCAGGTTGGTTCTTATGGAAACTTCCTCTGCCTCTGCCTCGAAAGGACTGACGGTTATGAAACTGACGCTTACTGGCATGCCCTCGAGAGGGGCAGGAGGGTCTAGCCAACCAATGGCTGACCTAGTCTTTGTGTAGCTTCTACAGCTTGCTCGACCTGAGGACCAAAAAGATATGCACCATCAAAGGGTAATGCCATTACCTGTTGTTGCGCATCATTGGTGAAGCCTGAAGTGCGCAGCCAGGAATGGCGGCGGGTGCAAATACCAGCAGCTGCTGAACGGGAAGTGGAGTCGAAAGCGTCCATGGCTGCTTTAACCTGTTGGTTGTTAGATTCAATACCCCTGGTAATGGTTTGAAGAAGCTCTGGTTTTGAATCCGACTCTGGAAGAGCTTCAACCATTTGCTTGAGAGAGTGCCACAGGATATACTCGTACTGAGAAAAATAGCCTTGGTAACTGGCAATACGCATACTTAGGGTAGAAGCAGCAAAGACTCTCTTACCTAAGGTGTCTATCTTACGAGATTCCTTGTTAATAGGTCGAGCTGTAGTGGTTTGAGGAAGGATGACCTTATCATTCTCTGCCAGGACTACAATAGGATCCGCAAAGGCTTGAGATGCCAAAATGGGACGATCCTTGGGGGCTGAATATTTTTATCAATGGATTTAGCCACTGATGAAGAGAGAGCAGGATTATTCCATACCATTTGAGACAGCGTCTCAAGGAAGGCTGAATCGGAGGAGTCAAATCCGAGGGATCTCCGATGCGTGAAGGTATTGGAGTCTTAACAATTTCCCAGGATCGATGTCTGTAATCTGGAGAGAAGTGTGGAAATCATATTCTTCAGCAGAAACTTAAAAGACAGGTCCTCGACCACAGGCTCTGCAGCAGTAAAAGATCCTGCTTCGTCCACCTCATCGCCCAGCTGAAGGTCTGGGTCAGGCTCAACGTCATCTCCTGACAGTCCAGGAGGGACTGTATGGACAGGAAAGGGATGAAAGCCAGAAGAGGAAGGAGGAAAAGAGACAAAAGGGAAGTCCCCGAGAGTCCCCGGCGCCGAGAACGACACCGAGGAACCACGCGGCGCCGAAAATGGCGCAGAGGATGGCGCCACGACACCGCACTGCACCGCAGGTGATGCCGAGAAGCTGCACGGCACCGCAGGCGCCGCCCGGAAGCCGTGCGGCGCCGCGAGGCCACACGGCGCCGAAGGCACTCCCAGAGACGGAAAAACAGGTTTTGAAGGAAAAAGAGCAGGAGATAAGGGCATCGGTGTGGCCCCCTGCGCCGAAGCCATGTGAAGGGGGGGGACACCTAAGCACGGAGTCGACAGCACCGAAGAAGGTGCCGCGCGACCAGGAAAGTCCAACCGCCCTACCTGGTCGCCCAGAGGGCCCGAAGGCCCACGAGCGACCGAGCCAGGTAGCCGAACCAACCTCCGAGCCCACTGCTCCATAAGAGCGGCCCACTGATGAAACTGCTCATCTGAAGACCTACCTGCGGGCAGGGTAGGACTCCGATGTCGAAGACATCAGCTACCAGAAGCTGCTGTTGGCGACTCTGAGGGAGGAGACCGGCAACTAGCCCCGATAACCGAACGTCTACGCGCAGACGTATCAGAGGGCAACCTCGAGTGATGCCTTCTCTTTTTAGACCTGCGGGCCGAAGAAGAGGTCGAGGCCAAACAGTGCCGAGAATGCGACCGTTTGGCTTTATGCTTCCGCGGGGACCGCCCATCCCCCCGGGCATTGGACTGACCGTTGTCAGAGCCCCCTTCCGGAGAAGGCGGCGGACCGGACCCAGCCCGACTGACTGAACAGCTTTCATACGAAGTCTCCCTACCGTCACCTGACCTGCTCATGGTCGACTCTGTCAGTGTAGGCTGAGATTTCTTTATCGTTTTTATTTAAAAATAAGAATAACTTAAGCGATACTGTATCGAGATAAAACTACAAAATAATAAAACTGAAAACTATGCCGCTAGTTTGAAGTTTGACTCCCGACAAGCGGGCGTCGTCACTGAAGCGCACTCGAGGCGGGAAAAAAAGAACTGCAGGGCTGGGGAGTCGACGGTGAGATAGTCATTGCGCGCGAGCTGGGCTCATGGCGCGCCGTTCTATGGCGCCATCTCTGCGCCGACTCCCCAGCAAAAAGTTTGCTCCCGATGGGTCCTAGTGCCTCCGGCGCAGATCCCAATAGTGTGAATGAGTGGTGGAGACTTATGTCCAGGAAGATCAACACCCATCTGGCGTCAACACCTGTAGCACAATAGGGCATACGCCCTCTTTAAAACAGATAACCAGTTGCTGCGCAGAGGCCCATGGTTCTGGAAGAGGAGGGAGAGTTAAACATATTGAAGAATACCTTGGAAGAAACAAGATTACTAAGGTGAGTATTTTCTTTTTCTAACCCCAGGAATTCTTCAATATGCTTAACTCTTGCAGGCTATGAAGCAGTACCTTTGGAGGGGGGAAAAGAACCTACTTATGAAATAGGCTCTGCAGTACTGCTGTGCCAAACCTGGTATCACTCCTGGACTGAATATTCAGCAGTAGTGCTTTGTAAAAGTGTGTACTGTTCTCCATGTAGGTGCTTTTACAGATTTCTAGCAGGGAATGTCTCTAGCTGCTGCAATTGTAGAAGCTGTACCCCATGTGGAATGAGCCCTCAGGCCCACTGGGGGTTCATTAACAGCTTTACTGAAACAGAATTGGATACACTGCACTATCCAGCATGAAATAGTTCTTTTTGTTGCTGGTTTTCCTTCTTCCACATCACCATAAGTCAGGAACAGGTGCTGTCTGTCCTGTCTGTGTGCCTTCGTAAGGTAAATATAGTAGTTAAGAGCTCTCTTGACATCCAGGCTCAGCAGCTTGCGCTCCCCTTAACTAGAATGCTCAGTAGAGAACAGACTGGCAACATGACTGACGGGTTCAGGTGAAAATCAGAGACTACCTTTGGTAGAAACTTTCTGTTAGTCCTAAGGACCACCTTATCTCTGTGGAAGGAGATATAATTCTGCTCTATATATAGGGCCTGTAGTTCACTCATCCACTTGGCTGAAGTGATGGCAACCAAGAAGACCGCTTTCCAGGTCACAAATTTCAGATGTGCTGTAGCCAAGGGCTCAACTGGAGTTTCCATGAGTTTGGCAATGCAGATACTGAGGTCCCATGCAGGCACCGGTTCCCTATGAGGAGGGTGTAGGGGCACTGGGTCACAAAACCGCCAGCTAGGACAGCGTGGTCAACAATCACGTGGCAAAAACGGCGCCACTTTTTTTCTTTGGAATACTGTTTCAACAGACCCTTGTTAAAAAAAAAACAAAAAAAAAAACACAAGTCCCAATAGACAAAAATCCAGGGAGACCAGGATTAGAACCCTAGTCTCCACTACCACCTGGCTGAGTTGCTCCTTGCCTCAGCCCTCCACAACATGGGAGCAGCTCGACCAGCTACCTGAATTCTTTCCTCCTTGTCCTCTGCTAGGACCATGGACAGCGACCAGGGAAGTGCTTACTGCCTAGCGCTGTGAATCTCCCATCGCTGTCTGTGACAGTAGCCCCTAACAGACCAAGCTGTGTTCTAACGCTACTGACATTAGAAGCTATTCTTATTTTATTTTTATTTATTTTATTCATTTGATAACTGGACTGGTGCACTGATCCGAGAACCTTTTCAAGCACGGCCCAGGCTAGATACTGACACACACACACTGTGGTAACAAATTCCAGAGCAACATACAGTGCAGTATAGTCAATAAACATCAACAGAACACATATAAATAAATGAACATCATCAAAACCAGATTACATTGGAAGAGCGAATTACATAGGAAGGGCAACTGGCGAATACAGTGTGCGAGGTAAGAACTGCGGGAACAGGTGAGACAGTTAGGGGGGAGGGGAGTAATAGAGCACTGGTGGTGCCAAAGGGGGCAGGAGGTGAGGACAACAAAGGAGGAGACAGTAGTAGAAGCCAAAGGACAGTCACAGGAGCAGGCCAGGAAATGAGCTCTTAGCAAAGCATTTAGGTTTGGCGGAGGGTCTGGTGAGCATAGGGATGAAGGCAGGTTGTTAAAAAAGTGAGGGGCCCGCGGCAGAGAAAGCTCTTCGGCTCATATTAGTGGTAATGTGGGGACGTTCAAGTTGGATGTAGGATGACTGACAAATTCTGCCTGTAGAGCCTAGGTTGGATCAGAGTAGATAGTGGCGAGGAGGAGGGATTATGAAGGGCATTGCCAAATAAACAGGCCAAGAGGTAGGAGCGCCAGGCTTGGGGGGGGTAGCCAGTTAAGTGACTGACAGCATGGACAGTGGTGAGAACTTATGGGGGCACGGAGGGCAAAGCAACATATTTGATTATATGTAGTGTTAAGCCTTGTTAGGTTAACAGCTTTGGTAAGGGAGTAGGTCTGGCACCTGTAGTCAAGGAGGGAGAATAAATTGCCACGGGCCATAGCTTGGCGGGCATCAGGGGTGAGGAGATCAATGATATGACAGAAGAGCCCAATCTTCTGGTTTATGCACTTTATAAGAAGGGCTGTATGTTCAGTGTACGTAAGGGATGGGTCAAGGATCACACCCAGATAGCTGAATGCAGTAACAGTTTCAAGTGACGAACCATCTGGGGAAAGGACAGAGAGAGAGAGAGACAGACAGACAGACAGACAGAGAGAGAGAGAGAGAGAGAGAGAGAGAGAGAGAGACAGGCCAGATTGAGCAAGGGCAGAGTTTAGGTTTGGGGCCGAATAGCATGACCTTTGTTTTGTCTGCATTGACTAGGAGCCTGTTGTTTGAGAACCATTAATGGGCCTTGCAACAGTCATCACTGAGGGAGGTAGCTAGTGAGGCAGGGGAAGAATCACTCAGGAATAGTATCAGATCATCAGCATAGAGAAGTGAGTTGCAGGTGGGACCCTCAGTTGGGAGAGAGTTTATGAAAAGGGAGAAGAGGAGGGGGCCGATGATGGGACCCTGGGGGACACCCACCGTGACAGGCAGAAGGGGATAGGAGGCATCACCAAAGCAAACCACTTGGGTTCTGCCAGAGATGCAGTTTGAGGCCCAAGTTGTGGAGGCAGTGGAGAAACCAAGGACAGCGAGTTTTTCTATCAGCAGGTTGTGGTTAACAAGATCAAAAGCTTTAGACAGGTCAATAAACACCGCACCTGTTAGTTTCCCATTGTCCATTTGCCTTAGAACATGGTCAGTGAAAATAGCAAGTACTGTGGTGGTGCTATGCCCCTTCCTAAAGCCATGCTGCTGCAGGCAAAGGAGATTGTATTTCATTAAGTGTTCTGTGAGTTGGCGGTTCACTGCCTTCTCAAGAAGTTTACCTAGATGAGGAAGTATAGAAATGGGGCAGTAGTTGTCCATGAGCCTAGGGTCACCTGCTTTATGAATGGGAACAATTTTGGCCTGCTTCCAGGCAGTAGGACAGAGGCCATAGAGAGAGAGAGAGATTAAAGATAAAGGTGAGGGTGGGTAGGTATTGTCATGGGCCACTAGTTTTAAAGCAGGGGATCATCACTACTGCACTTCCTTGAGATAGCAGGCTAAGGAAGAGTTTAAGAGTACCTGGGGAGGAATGGTCTTAAAATAGAAAGGGGGCAGTTTGGAGTTGAGGGAGGGAGGGCAGGGTGGAAATGGAGGAAAGTTTAGCTAGGTAGTTTCTAAGGTTGGAGAAATGACTGCTAAGTGCATTTGCAATTTCAGTAGCCGATCAGTTGGCCTAGGAGGGTACTGAGAGAGGAAGGGACTGCTTAGAGGAGGGAGAGCAAGGTGTTAATGGCAGACCAGGCCTTGGACTTACCTAGATGTTTGGATTGCAGGAGTTGGAAATAGGCAGGCTTACTAGATTTAATACACCATTTGCAGACATTTCATAGGTGCCAGTAAGTATTCCAGAGGGTTGGGGATAGGGTAGCTTTAAAAGCAGTCCATGACAGTCACGCTTTCATCAGTTTGAAGAGGTCAGATGTGTCACCCCTCGCACTCTATGGCTAGCGTGGAAAATGTGTATCCTGGATGGTTGAGAGAGCTGCGATAAAGATGCCAAGTGCTTGATCAGCGTTGGAGGCATTATAGAGATTGGTCCAGTCAAGGGATCTGAGGTAATCTTATGGTTTGAGGGTGTCGTAGTTTGAGAAGTTATGGAAGGATAGGAACATGGGTGGGAGGGTGGGTTGGTTTGGTCTGCCAGACACAGTAGATGGGGAGGGTAGCTAACAGCATCTGACAGAGTGCTGGCATGGGCCACTCTGTCAGCTCGAGTTGTCAGGATGATGGATCCAGTCAAGGGTCGCATGACTGTTAGTCCTATTGTTGAGGCATGTGTGGGAGGTAATTAACTGAGAGAGGTTGTGTTGTTGAGTAATGGAGTTGCAGTGAGAGAGGGGGTTTGAGTCCCAGTCGATGTTAAAATCTCCTATCAGAATGGTGTCTCTTGAGAAGGAGAAAGGGGCTAGGTTATTTAGGAGGGTAGCTAGACCAGGGATACCAGACCTTGGAGGATTATAACAGCACCCAACGGGCAGCTTCATGTTTGTGGCTACCGTGAGCTCAGCAGCAAGCCACTCAGTAGCAGAGTCCTTGACGGACTGGTCAAGAAGAGAAGCAGAGTAATGTTTCCTGTAATACAAGAGTATACCACCACCTCGATGTGATGAAGAACAGTCATGGTGGAGGAAAGAGTAACCAGGTAAGGAGCAGCAGTGGTCCAAGGTGGAAGGTTTTAGCCAGGTTTCAGAGATACCTATTATTTCTGGTTGGTACAGTGAGACTCAGGCTTCCAACTCAGCCATATTGGGGAGAAGGCTCCTAACGTTTAAGTGGGTGACTTTCAGTTCAAGCTTGCTGTCCCATAGAGGATGATTGCAGGATGGGGGTGTTGGGGGGAGAAACAGGTCCTGGGTTACTCTTGATGTCCCCAGACAGAAGGAGATGGAAGAGGTAGAGACTGGATGGGAGGAGGGCAGAGGAAGGTGGGACCTGGAGGGAGAGAGAAGAGAGGTGAAAAAAGAGACATTGGTGATCATAAGAATTAATGAAGGCAAGGGCAGCAGATGTGTAGGAGAGAAGCAGGCCACATTCGCAGCTGGGGAGTATAGAAGGATGGCCTGGCATCTGATGGGCATGCTTCAGGGCAGTTTGCTCAAAGGCCAGAACTGATGCAGCAGCATCAGATGAAAGACAGAGTCCAAGGAGAATGGAAAAAGTGAGACACAATGCTGAGTGAGAGGACATCATAGGTGGCAGGAGGGTGGGCAAATAAGGTGTGATAATACTATAGGCTAACAAGGTAGCTTGGGGACAAAAAGAAAAAAAAGATTGCAGTTGAACACAGCTAGGAAAAGCTGCGACTATTTCAACCAACAGGCTTGAAATGCCTAGAAACCTTGCGACACAATATCAGGCACCCTCTACAGGTAATTTAGTAAGCTGCTAATGGTAAAGTCGGAGATTGGTCACATGACATCAGAAGACCAACAAAGGGTGGGAGGGTGGGAAGCAGCCTCACAAGCGGTTGCAGGTAGAGGCGAATAATAAAATGCAAGATCTGTAGCAGTCAAAGACTGCTTGCTTTTCAACACTGTTCTGCAAAAGAAAGGAACTTGATTTACTTTAAGAGGACTCCCATCAAAGTGCTACACTGCAGAGCTAGAATAAGCATATCCCCAGTACATCACATACCAGAAATTAGGCTTCTACGTTACTTCATTTTAAAGTTATGAGCTATTTTGTAACCCTGATTTCACTACCCATTCAAAAAAGCCAGTTTCACTTAAGACCCACTGAAGATGTCATCTCCTCAACTCGCATTTTAGTCCTCCTGTCAGCAACTTTATAGGACCTACTTCTCCAAAGTTTAAGAAACTGTAGCTATAGTACTCCTTTAAAAAAAATGATACAGCATTGGCTGCAGTGCTTGAGTTTCCAGAATGTTCAGATGCATGGCACTGTACTTTAGAACATGTCAGAAGGGGGTTTTGGAATGCAGCACTGAACCAAGCTATAGAATGTCAAGGTGGTGCACAATTTTAAAATGTTGGGGGAAGAGACTCAGACGTAATCTCAGAATGTGACAAGGATGTGCCATCTCAAAATGTGGTGGGACAGTCAGTCTCGGAATGCGACAGCGACACACATCGAGGAATTTAGTGGGGACTGGCAATTTCAGAATATAGTGGGGATACCGCTGTTGGAATGTGAAAGAACATACTAGTTATTCTGAAATTGCTTGTCCCTGCCACATTCCAGATTTGTACACACCCACCATATTTCAAAATTGTGCATCACGTCCCCACCACATTCCAACATTATGCATCCTAGCCACATTCTATAATTATGCATCCCTACTACATTCTGAAACTGCACATCCCTTTCCCATTCCCAAATTGCGTATCCCTGCCACATTCTGAAATGGGCATCCCCACTAAATTTAATAATTGCACATCCCCCCCCAAGTTGTGTTTCAATGCCATATTCCAAAATTGTCACTGCCACGTTCCCAAATTGTGCATCATGCCACATTCTGAAATAATGCATAGCCACCACATTCCAAAACTGAGCATCACCACCACATTCTGAAATTGAGTGTCACCGCCACATTCCGAAAATATGCGTCACCACCACATTCTGAAACTGTGCATCATGGGCACATTCCAAAATTGTGCGTCACCGCCACATTCTGAAATTGTGCATCACCACAACATTCCAAAATTGTCCCATCACAGCAGTATTCCAAAACTGTGCATCACTGCCACATTTTGAAATTGTTCGTCACTGTCATAGTCCAAAGTTGTGCATCACTGCCGTATTCTGAAACAGTGCGTCACCGCTGCATTTCAAAAACTGCACCATCGCCACATTTCAAAACTGTGCATCACCGCCACATTCGAAATTGTACATCATCCCACATTCTGAATCTATGTCAACAGCGATTCTGAACAGCGCCATTGCTGCACTCCAAAATTGTACGTCAGCCTGCATTCTGAAATTGTGCATCACTGTTGCATTCAAATTGTGCATCATCACACTCGATATTGTCCATCACTGCCACATTCCGGAATTGTACATCACTGTCACATTCTGAAATTATGTGTTCCAGCTGCTTTCTGAGACTGTGTCATTGTTGCATTCCACAGTTGCAACCTGGTGACATTTCAAAATCTCATACCTGCAGTATTTTAAAAATTGCACACAACTTTGTCATTCTAAAACCATGTTTGCCAGTGCATTCCACCCCCCCCCAATCACATTCTGAAGCACTGTACCTTGCATCTACACATTATGGAAGTGCATGTGCTGACCCTTCCCCCAGTGTCAGTTTTCCTTTTTCAGATGTTTACTACAATTGCACTTTTAAGTAACATAGGAGAAATAAGTCATATAAGGTAGCTTGCAGGGAAGCCTAGGTTGTGAGTTCAGATGACATCATCAGCAGCGCTTCACAGAAACTGGCGTTTCTGAGCAGGTAGTGAATTAAGGGTTACAAAATTACCTGTAACTTTTAAACAAAGTAACTTACGGATCTGATTTTGGCATGAGGCTGACTGAAATGTGCTGATCCAAATTCAGAATTTATTGATGCCAAACATTTTGGCCTCGGTCCTCTTTAAACTTAATTTAATTTGCCAGTCACTGGTACTGGAATTCAGTAAATGGCTCCAGTTCTAATAGTACTGAGTTCCAAAGCTAAAACAGAGCAAGCTGCAAATAGGCAAAAAAGGCGTAATGTTAAAAGGCTTGACAAAACAGCGCTGGCGCAGCCTCATGGTGTCAGGAATCGTACCTTTCACTGCAGGCAAGCGGACGGGAGCAGCTCCGTGGGGTTGAAAGCCAATCAAGATGGGAGCTAAGGAGAGAGAAAGAGGATGCACAACATTAAATAGGGTTGGCGGGAGTCAAACTCAAATTACAGCAGGAGGGACAGAAGACAGCAAAGTGGAAAGGGAGGGCGGTTGCAGGTGTAAGTAGGCAAACCCTTAAAAAACTTCTTAAAAATAGGCTTGGGGTGCCATGGAAACAACTTTTTTCAGCTGAAATATGGCTTCGACTGAAGCCTGGTGAACCTTGAGTAGTGGGCTGCACGCCCAGGAGTGAAGATGGGTGAGGTAGTCCAGCAAGGCTTGCAACCCCACCTATAGAGGTGCTATAGTCTTTATTAGAGCACCATACGGAAGACCTCTTCAATTTGGAAGCATAAGTTTTCTTGGCAGAGGACTTTCTATACCCTTTTAATACATATGAACATACGAATCTGCCAGCAGATAAAGGCCTTATAGTCTATAGAGTCTGCTTGGTGTACTGCTTGCAACCCTTATACTGCAGTTGCTCCCTCCCTCCTTTTAAAGCAGTCCACTGTTCTACAGGATGCAACTTCCACAGGCAACCCATTCCACCCAGACACCACTCTCTCCATAAAAAAGAGTCTTCTCATTTCCCTCCTGAACCTTGTGACCTCGAGTGTCCCTACCCCACTTAACTTGAATAGTCCCTCCATGCCTGTCTTGTTTATTCCCTTCATGTACTTGAAGGTTTCAATCATATCCCCACTGTCTCTCCTCTCCACCAGTTAGTACGTTCCAGCTCCCTCAGCCTGCTCACGTAGGGTATGTCCCCTAGTCCCTGGATCATCTTTGTTGCCCTGAGCTGCACCCTACCTCCAAGTAACTTAATGTCCCTCATCAGGTGCGGGCGCCAGTACTGCACATAGTATTCCAGATGTGGCCTAAACACTGACCTATACAATGGCAGGATCACCCCCCTCTCCTTGAAGATATACCCCTGGCAATACAACCATGCATTTTGTTGATCTTTGCAGCAGCCTTCCTGCATTGTGCCCGAGTTGTTCATTGAGCCCGTTATAATCCATCCCAGATCCATCTCTTCCTCTGTCACGGCTAGCTGAAAACCCCAGCTAATAGCTCCTTCTTGGTTTTTTGCACCGAAATGTAGCACCTTGCACTTTTGGCACTGAACACCAACTGCCAGGTGTCTGACCAGGTACCCAATTTTGACAGATCATCCTGCAACCCATGCCACCCTCTAGGTCATCTACTACTGCTCCCATCTTGGTGTGTCTGCAAACAAACTGATCTTGCTCTTGATACCCATTGAGATGTCTGATATGAACAACACAAACAATACCGGTCCCAGCACTGAGCCCTGTAGTACTCCGCTTGCCACTGCCCTCGGAGATGAGAGCTCCCCTCCCACCACCACCCTTTGCTGCCTTCCCTGTAACCAGTTTATTACCCATCCCACCATTTTCGCCCCTGCACTTGTACCTGCCAGCTTACTAACCCAGCCTCCCATGCAGCACCGAGTCGAATGCCTTACTGAAGTCCAGAAACAGGACATCCACTGCATGGCCCTTGTCCAACTGTCTAGTTACCCAGTCACAGTAACCCACCATTAATCATTAAGAACAGTCTCAGAAGAGAAGCAGCCAGCATACTCTAGGTCCTCAACAGCCAAGCCTCGAGCTTGAGGGACCTGAGGTTCAGGTACAAGATCCTCCCCTGTGAGGATGTTAGGAGATTGTGCCTCGGAGGGAGATGTATGGATGGGGCTACTGACAGGGACAACAGCAGTGAGTACCATGGCAGCTGGGCCCAGTCTGGAGCTATCAGAATTATTGAGGCTGGCTGGGACCTGAGTTTGATCAGGACCCTGAGAATCAATGTGAATGGAGGAAAGGTGTACAGTTTCCTCCCTGACCAATCCAACACCACGGCATCCAGATGTAACCCCTAGGTGGCGCTATCCCAAGGACTACTACCCCTGCCTGCTTGGCTAGTAGCAGGTTAAGGGGCCTGAGTTCTGAAATGGGTGCCTCCACCCGAAGATCAGGGTTGGTAGTGGTCAAGCTAACCTGGACACAGCCCTCCGGAACACTGTAATCCCCCTCATTCCCTTCTAGTGGCCTGAACACTGTACAATAATCACTTTCACAATACCCCTGGTACACCACACAAGTACCCCACTGTTTGACTTACCACCAGGGCTGGTTCCTCTGGCTCGACCCTGGGAACCCCCTGTAAAACAAGGTTATGCACAGCAAATAACAACAGTACAGTACTTTGAGCACAAACTGGAACCACAGTCAGATTACATGCAGAAAAAGTTAGATCTGATTTATTCAGGGGACTTGAACAAGGAAGGGGCAAAATCAGATTAATTAGCTTAAAGGTTATATCAATCAAGCAGTTATGCATGCACTTTGAGTCCCCCCACACAATCCACCTCTGGGTACTCAGGTGGAGAAGAGATGGGTTAGCCAGGACCATTGCCCGGGGTTGCAGCTGGTTGGGGCCCTGTGATGGAAAACACAAGATGCACAGTACACAATATTTGTAATCCAGAGCCAGGGGCTCAGTTAAATAAAGGAAGCGGAAACAACAAGACAATCAGATGACACACTCAGATTAAGTTGCTAGTTGCAGGGAGCTACCCTGGTATTTACTCAACGATACCCAAGACTGGACACAGGCTGGATGAAAATCGAGACTGCAGGTGGTTGATCTGGAATGCCAGGAGAAGGAGGGCCCACATGAGTTGCAGAGACATCGTTCCTGTTCCAAGCGTGGAGCAGGGGGCTGATCCCCAGGCAGGTCTCTCGTCGATGGCTTCTCTGTGCAGTGGGTAGTCTGGCTGGGCCAGTCTGGCAAGGCCCAGACCACATGGAGACAAATTCGGATGCAGTCCGTTTTGGGCTGGATACAGCTTCCAGCAAGCAGAACACAGTTCACACAGTGAGGACTAACTCATGACCCACTAGCAGCTCATAGCACATTTACATGTGAGAGAATTCTACTGTACCAGGCAAAGCGCTCCCGGTCTGTCATAAAAGTCTCTGCACACACCAGGAGCTTAGGTGTAGCTGGAACTCCTGACAGGCGATCGCATTCAGCAAAATCTCGGTCTTCTTCAGGTTGAGCCTGGCCCACTTCAGTAGCTTACTTTAGTCACACAAACTTGGATTTAGTCCAAAATAATTCTCTTCTCTCCTCTCCCTCTCAGGAGCAGCACACCGACATGCAGACCAAAAACTTAGCCTTTTCAGAGTTCTCCCATGCAAATCCACTCAGGATTGCTGCTCAGAATCACTTCAACTCCTTCTTGTTCAGCTTCCAGCTTAGATCTAACTGAAAACTGCAAGCAGCCCGGGACTTCCCCAAGATCCAAAAGATTTGGTTGGCTGATTTGGCTGTCAGTCAAAGCAAGAGCTCCCCCTTCAGCTGCAAAAAAGGCACAAAAAGTTCAAACTACTGTTCCTACAGATTTTTAATTCAGACAACTCCTGTAGTCTGGCTACATTTTAGGTCCCACCAGTACTGATTGGTCCAATCTGCAGTCCAGGACCAAGATAGTGGAGACAAACAAAACAGTCCTTGCTACAAAGAAAGCAGGTTAGACAAACTACATTATCATTATCACTCTACATGATTTTCAGTAAATAGTTACATCTTTCAACAGAGCTCCCTCTCAAATTACTTAAGCAGCAATCAGGCAGCTCTTAAAGAGACAGTACACAGAGGCTATACAGGCTCTGGTAATCACAATTAAACTGCTAAAAGCATGGGACACCAAGCCTGGCAGTGAGCATTTAAGCAAGCTCAAGGAAGACTTTTGGGAACCCCCATTTGTAGGGTTCACACAGAGGCAGTGACTACACTGCTTGGGACCTGCAGCAGAATTTGGGCAACTGGTGGCTGTCCTGAGAGGAGAAGAGATCTACCTCTGGTGTGCCCCATCTCCTGAACACCACATCTGGCACCTGTCTGTTTAGAGACCTTTGTGGTGGTTTTGGTTAATTCTGCTGAGTGCATCTGCCAGGGTGTTGTCCTTTCCCAGTAAGTAAACAGCTACCAGGGAAACCTGTAGGAGTAGCTAGACTCCACACCTCATTACTTCTATGCACAGGGGTGGGCTTGTCCCTCCTATTTGTTGATGTAATACATGGTGGTGGTATTATTTGTTCTAACCTGTATCACCTTTCCTTGCACTAAGAAAGCAAAAACCTTCAGTGCCAGGAGCACTGCTCTGAGCTCCAGCAGATTTATGTGCTGGAGTGATTCTGTTGTGGACCAAGTACCATGCACAATGTGTTCTCCTAGATGTGCTCCCCAACCCAGGAGGGAAGCATCAGTGGTGAGAACCAAATAGGGGGGCTCCTGCTGGAATGGGACACCTTCCCTGAGGTTGTCTCTTTCCTGTCACCACTGCAAGGCCTGCAGTAGTGTTTTTGTTACTGGTATCAGTTTTGAAAGACTGTCTCTCCTTTGACACCAGTGTGCCCTGAGATGGAACTGGATGCCCCTCATTTGGAACCTTGCTCCTGAGACTGTGCCTGTGGCTGCAGCCATATGCCCCGGCAGCTGCAGGAATTGCCTTGCCAGCCTTGGGACATTTAGTCTGAAAGTACTGGCTATCTGAACAATACTGTTCACCCTTTCGTGAGGGAGAAAGGCCCTTCCCTTTAGGGTATGCAACTCTGTAATTATGAAGTTCAGTACTTGTACTGGCTGAAGGACTGACTTTGTGGTGTTGATCGGAAACCCTAGGGACTCCAGCAGGTCCTGGGTGTCCTTCAGAGCATCCTTTACCTGTTGTGGTGATTTTCCCACCACTAGCCAATCATCCAGATAGGGAAAACTGTGATACCCTGCATTCTTAGGTATGCCACCACCTCCACCAGGCATTCTCACGAATGCCCTTGGATCAAGTGAGGCCAAATGGTAGAACTGAGAACTTAAAATGACCTGAAAGCATTCTGAATCTTAGGTACTTTCTGTGAGATTTCCTTATGGGGATGTGGAAATAAGCATCCCTTAAATCTAGAGATGCCAACCAATCTCTCCTTTGGAGTGTGAGCAGAATCATGGCTAGAGTTGCCATCCTGAACTTTTGTTTTGCCAGATGCTTGTTCAGAGCTCGTAGGTCTAGAATAGTCGCCACTCCCATTTCTCTTTAAGGTCAGGAAGTACCTTGAATAGAACTCCCTTCCCCTTTGGAGTAGGGGACAGGCTCTATTGCTCTTGATTTCAGAAGGTTTGCCACTTCTGCCTCCAGATTTTCTCTCTGAGGGGCGGCCTGAAAACCACTGACCTAATTTTGGAAAGGATTTGAAACTGAGGACAGGCCTTGACTCACTACTTCCAGAACCCACTTGTCTATGGTGATGCTTGTCCAGGCCTGAAAAAAATGAGCCAACCTGCCCCCACTGGGGATGGGGAGACTACCCTGACAACCACGTCAGGGATTCTGCTGGTTGTGACTGAACTTGGCTGGCTTGGCCTCCACGCCTGGAGCCCTTTCTGCCCCTGCCCTAAAGCAACCTTGCTGAGGGTACCTTGGGGTGGCCTGGGTCTGGAAGAAAGGACTGCCATCGCTGACCTACCTCTATCTCCCCTTCCATAGGCTCTGTATGAGGCTGAGGGCTTCTCTTCGCTGTGTTACTTTTATAGGAGGTTTTGTACTCATCCACCTTTTCATGTAAGCCTCTGTCTTTTCCCCAAATAGTAAGTTGTTCTTACAGGAAATACATGACCTCTGCTTGTGTATCTTGGGACAAGTTAGTCGCCTCAGCCAAACAAATCTTCTTAAGGCCACTGTTCGAGCCATCCACCTGGCAGCAGTGTCGCTGGCATCCACTGCCATGTGGAACTGGTATCTGGTGGCTTCAAGTCACACCTTGCTGTCTCAGACAGGTCTGCTGCTACCTCTGCAGGGACCTTGTCCACCATTGCTAAGACTGACTGCCACAGAGACTTCTGGTACTGGGCTGCATATGCCATATAATTGGCCTGTCTGATACAGTAGCTGCAAGATAGCCCTTTTTTGCCATGCTATCAATCTTTCTCGAATCTTTATCTGGAGGATGTGAAGATATGGCCCTGTCACATGCTGTAGTCTGTACTACTCCCTGATGGTCAGGGTGTGAAAATAAAAATTTAGCCCCTGACCTTTCAAGTTGGTATTTCTTATCTTACTTCTTGTCCACATGGGGTACTGAGTTTGGAGTCTCTAAAATCTTTACTACCTGTTTTTTCAGAGACTTATTTATAGGCAATGACAGCCTTTTAGTGGTTGGTAAGCCCATTATTTCCAAAAATTCAGCCGCCTCCTTGTCCTCTACTGTCTCATTGGTAGATATGCCCAGTGCCTCTACCATTTGCTTTACAAATGTAAAGTGTGATGAGTAGTCTTCAGGCAACCAAGGAGGAGAATCAAACTCATGGTCTGGGGACACCTCAGGCTCAATAGGTTCCCCTTCCTCATCATCATCCTCACCATAGGATCACATTCAGGATCCTGTGTGAAAAGAACCGAACCCGAAACCAGTACAACTGTCAGTTGCGGAACTGCAGGAGGAACCTGAACCGTTTGGACTGGAAGCAGTATAAGTCCCTGGTTTGTTACTGTCTGCAGGGCTTGAAGTACCTGCAGTGGCTGGGCAACTGCCTCTTCTATAGGCATCTGTGTTTGAGGAACAGAAGTCTCCTCTGGTTTTGTAATAGGAGGTTCTGTATGCTTCAGTTTACGTTTTTTCTTAGCCAGCACCAGTTCATCAGCCGGATCCCTGGCTCTTTTTGTTTTTGATGACTCTCCTGTTTTTGTAGGTGTCGGTTCCATTTCTTGTGTTTTATTTATTTTTTTTGTAGAAGAGGGGGTACTGGACTGGTCAGAGCCCTGATCCCCTGGAACCGATGGAGAAGCCATTATCTTTTTGAACCTTTCCAATCTTTTCTCAATAGTTTTAGGGGGAAAGATTTTACAAATATCACACTCTGAAGGGAAATGAGGCTCACCCAAACAGAACAAGCATAAATCGTGCTCGTCAGCTTTTGCAAACACTTCGCTGCACTTAGTAGAGTTTTTAAAACCTGTGGAGCCTGTTTTCTTCTTCGGTTTTTCTGACATCCTTAAAAAAAAAAAACACAACAGGAAGTATTTTTTGTTTGTTTTTAAAGTTTATCAGGATCCTGAACTGCAAAGAATCACCAATGCCAGCTCACAAAACCACTAAAGGTTTTTAGCGGTCGGTTCCCATTGGAAGAAACCGCTAAATAATAAAAGAAATGTCTAAAAGGGTAACGTTAGGAATCTGGACCAAGTTAAGAGATAAAAAGGTAATATTAGGAATCTGGACCAAGTTAAGAGATAAAAAAAATAAAAGGTAAATAAACTTAAGTAAACAGTGGTTCCCCAATGGTTTTTCACAACCGAAGAGGAACCGCAAAACTGAAGGAAAAAAAAATACAAACTAAACTAGCGCTAACTAGACAAAGATGGTAAAGCAGCAAATGAAATAAAATCAAAGATATTACTTGTTTTACTGGAAAAACAACGAAAATTCAATGACTTCGAAGAGGTCTCTGAGGAGTCTTAACAAGGCAGACGGAGAATGAAATCCGAGCATTATAGAATGTAGCAGTTGGTAAGCACAGAAGTTTAAATGGTGGCAGAAGCAAATGAGTGTTCCATCATTTGCATATGTTCATTTTCTCTGAGGCAGTTCAACACAGGAGGCTGACTGCAAGAGTTAAGCATACTGAAGAATTTCTGGGGTTAGAACAAGCTGTGACTCTCTCAATCTCTGGAGTTAATGAACAATGTTTATATCGATACAAAGGTCTTAATGACTATTACAGTACTAAGCCCCTAAGAAATAAGAACTGAAAATGGTCCATCCCTACAAAAAAACAAACAAAATGTTTTTTAAAATTACAAGGAAGTACACCTATATACACATGTGGATAAATGGAGGCATGGAAGCACTGGGCCCAGACAACCCTACACATCCATGATCACATGGATGTGTTCATCTAAATCCTGAAGTGACCTACATGAATGATGATCATTCTACTATCTCAAAAGCACAGAAGTGGAGGCCCAATGGCATTGAGGTTTGAAGCGCTGGACGCTACACCCTCACGCCACGCCAGTGACCCGGATTCAGGAACAAGCCTGGGTCATCGCGGGGTGGGGGCAGGAGATGGACTGAGCAGCCGTAGAAGCAGCTCTCCTCTCCCGTGTGGGGATTCAATCGCGACCGCTGCAAGGCTGCCACTGGGTGGTGGCTAAAATAGGGAGGGTGCTGCGGATCACTACATGCACGTTCCTCCACACGCCCTCAAGCGACCGTGGCAAGGGGAGAAAAATGGTGGAAAAGGGAGCTGGCAGGCTCCATGATGGCCCTGTAGCACCGCCCCATCCAGCAGAGTCCGGATGTTGGTTTCCGTGGGAGAAGGGAAAGTCGACACTCTTTGCCCTCGGCCCTGTCATGGAGGGTAACCCGTGGGGGGTTACTGGGAGGGTCTGGAGAGGAAAAATTGGGGTCCAGAGAGTGAGCCCTTCCAAGGAAGGGTCCGGATCTGCCTGCCAGCTCCACTGGACACAGGGAAAAATGTAGATAGAAAAAAAGGACAGTCAGGAGAATGGAAGAACTCACAGCTAAATTAAGGCTTTCTCTGGAGGCACATACTGAGACCAGGAGAACTTGGGATGCCCTGTGGAGCTGACTCAGCAATTCTGACTGGTTGAGTCGACAGGGTTGGACTCAGAAGTGAGTGGGGTCATCCCCTCCCTTAACCGCCTCCCAATAGACATTTCCCTGAGCCATACATGCAGTGTATTTTTACGGTAGTACTCCACAGTTTAGTAGCATGGTCTTCCAAGCTGGTTCTTCGTTCACAATAGTCCAGCTCCTGTTGACGCTGAGCAAAGGTATAGGTGCAGACTGGCACCTAGTTACGTTGTTAGCTTAAAACCCATACAAACTGAAGGTTCTGGACAAGACACCATTATCCTGATTTCAGAGTCATAGCTACACTACAAGAATGTCTTAGACAATTGTTAAAGGGGCCCTACAGCCCTTAATATCAACCAGTTTTGTAAAATCCTGCTTACTTGAATTTGTTTACCTGCTACTCAGGTTCTCATTTAACCTTGATGATGCCTAACTGCTTAAATGTATCTTTTATGCTGACATAGCAATAAAGCTGAGGTTTTAAAAAAGAATAAAAGGACGAAATTCATTGCAAAAAACTTCATAAACTTTATTATTCAGTTAAGGTTAAACCAACAAAAACAGGGAAATGTGGTGTTAGGGTTTTCAACCCAAACACCCTGACCTCACCCTGCAAGCAGCAAAAGGAAAAAAACATTATAGTTTTGGCTGTTTTGAGTCTTGGCAAATCAGGCCAGGGGTTTTCCTTGGGGTTATCAACCCTAATGCTCCCTTCATTCCACCAGCAAATAAGCTCAGATGTGTAGACTATATGAGAATGGGGTACCTATGAGTCCAATACATCTACATTCCTATGTTCTCACATTTTTATAAAGAGGAATATCGTAAATTAGAGAATATTACAACCTCGGTGGCTATTGTAATATTCATGAGTTTATGATATTCCTCTTATAAAATGTAAGAACATAGGAATACAGATGTAGTAGACTCATAGGTAGTTTCTCCCCAAACAGTAGTTAACACATCTTGAATCCATGCTAATATGGCATAAAGAAAACCTGTTTAATCTATAGGTGTTTATGATCAGGGCATAAGCTTTACACTTAGTTTTTGAGAACTTTATTAATTCTATGGAAATATAATGTTAAGATAGTGGTTTTCACAGAAACCCCCCCTTCCCAGCTTCTTTTTTCCCCTGCCCACTCCAACAGCCATCCCCAAAGGCGCAGACTGTCCATCTGACTCAGAGCTCGACTCCGCCTCCGAGGAGGTAGAGGCCGAGGCCCTGTGCCAAACCGTGGGGCGCCACTGCCATCTTTGCCAAGGGCCAGAAACCAAAGCGCGTGCGAGCTTGTGCCAGTGCCCCTACAGCACACGACGGAATCCATAGAGGCTGGCTCCAGCCGAACAGGAGCCCCAGGCGGGAACAGCCACGGCGCCATCCGACCCCCACAGCGCCACGCGCGCCGAGGGGCGGGCAGCGCGATGGCAGCACGTAGCACGAGATGGCACCGCCCGGCTCCCGGCGCTGCGAGCAGCACGAGGGGCGCCAACTCTGGCCCAATGGCGGAATCCGTATTACGGTGGCGAGCCCCAAGGACGCGCGTGCCGTGCTCAACCTCAGCGCCGAGGACGGCGCCATAGCAGCTCCCACGGTGCCGCTAGCAGTATCGGTGCCATGAACAGCTCCGACAGAAGCCACAGTGCCACGTGACAAGGCGCAGCCAACAGCTCCGCTAGGGCCCATGGCGCCGCAAATGGTGCTGACTGACAGCGTCGAGGATGACGCCGACCCGGGCCTTGCGAATCGCGAGTCCGACACCAGTGGAGCCTTCACCCCTGAAGGGGCGATTGCTGTGGCGGCGCCTCCCATCCCCTGAAGAGTGGGATGGGCCTCCTGCGCCCAGCGGAAGGGCCCTGGCAGCGGCTAGGCTACTAGTAGCTGAGCTCCCTCCTCTTCCTCGGTCCCCATGGGGACCAGGAGGGACCTGGAGGAAAGGCCGAGAGGCGTGGCTTGGCCCAGCAGTCGTGCCTGACCCCGAAAGTCGGCGGGCTCGCCCCACTTTCCTTGGCGTTGTTCGATGACCAGTCCATGGAGAAACAGGCATCGCTGCAGATCCATGTCATGAAGCAGGCCAAGACACGAAAGACAACGGTCGTGCTGGTTGGTGATGGAATACTTTCGCCGCATGGGCACCGTGCGCATGGGGACCGACCTGTCCTAGAAGTCTTCTTGCCCCCGACCGAGACATGACCTATGGAAAAAAACACCAAAACAGACTTGACATCGCAAAAATATAAAAATGGAAAGATCTTACCGGGCGGCGTCGAGGTACACTGGCAAAAAACAGAACACGACTGGAGAGACCGGCGGACTTCGACACGAAGGATAGGATTTGAAAAACTACTGAGATTTTTCTTCACGGTGTCCCATCAAGCGACCTCTCTGGTGGGAGATGAAGAACTGCACGCAGGCAGAGTCGACGCAGCCTAACGGCCAACCCGCGAGTGCTACACAGTGCATCGGCCTCCGAGGGCGGTGCCGGATGGTGCTTCAGCCCACCTACCTAAAAAAAAAAAAAAAAAGGCTCCTGCGGGTCCTGACCTCCAGCCAAGTACCCAACAGTGATGGATGGTGAAGACGACACAGATAAGATCTCCAAATTACTGGTTCCATGAAGAGAACTAAATTAATGCTGCCCACAAAAAGAAAACCTTTGAAACCACAGTTTTTCAGATCAGTGTTTATTCAGGTATAGTTAAATATCATCATTTGGAGGTATAAATTTATTTTCTGTAGACAGGAACATTACTAACCACTGCCAGTAACAATACCTTTCCTGTCCCCTGTAATTTATTCCAGGAATGTTTCTGATATAAACATACATTTTTTGGAACCTAGTGAACTAAACTATGATGATATGTATAAGCTGATCAAGTATTTAAAATTATATTAGAAATAAGCTTAAAGAGTGTATGGAGTGTAAGGCTCTAGGATAAGTGACCTCTCAGGTGTTTGTTGGGTGGTTTGGGAGGGCCTTAAAATGGCATTAGAGCATTTAGAATAGGTTTGGGTTTGAGTCAGTAGCTTTGCAAATAGACTAGCCATATTTAATGGACGGTGGCACTACCCATGTGCATACCTAATCTTTTTTTTAAACTATCATTTGTGTCACTAGACACCACCTCATCAGGTAGTCTGTTCCACTTCGCAACCACTTGCTGGTTAATCCAGACCCTCCCTTATTGTTTTGTCATTTTCACCTTTTAACTGATAGTCATGTGCTCTGTTTCTTCTAGTACTAACCCTGGATTTTAATCTTAGGCATTCCCAGAGATCTCTATTCTTTTTTTAGGAATTAAATTTTTATTGAGCGATAAACACACAGTTAGGCAGTTAGTCATACAGCCACATCTCCATAAAGAATTTATGTAAGCATTAAACCATGACAGATCGTCCATGGTTCTACTGTGGAATGAATCCATGGTTGGGGAGCCTCCAAACACCCAACCATGGATTAATTCCACAGTAGAAACCATGGTCTGAGTGGTTTAATGCTCTTATGTTTGCAAGGCAAGTATTATTAATATTGTTAAATCCACACACTAATTCCACAGTAGAAGCAAGGAATAATGTTCAGACAGACGGAAGCTGATATGCTATTTGATTTATTGAACAATGTTGCACCAACATAGCGCTACTTACATACATTGCGGGTGTGTTTCCTCAATATAACACAATTTCCTGTCAGGACCAACTTCGGACGGGTAGAAATATGTGTTAACTTGGCAAAAATCTACTTGTACAAACATTATATACAATAAACATTTTACTCCTTCTATCGTGCATTTCTACTTCCTCTAACTTGGATCATTGCATTCTGGGATTGCACTAATGACACTACGTGATTACTATGCACAGTTTGACAAGGCTACTTCTGTTTACATGGACTACAGAGCCTCAAACTAGACAAGTGTGCAGTTATATTACGGTAATTATTCTACCCATTAACTTTCTTACATGCTAAACATTTGCAGCATCGGAACATTGCTGCTGAAATTAAAACATTGGTGAGTTCATTTTTTTGGGGGCGGGGTTACTGCGATAGGCATGCCTACCGACATACGCACACATATTAAGGTAATTTACGGTGCATTAACTTTCTTAAATAATGAACATTTGCAGCATCGGAACATTGCTGCTGAAATTTAAACATTGCTCAGAGACATTTTTCTTTTATTACTGCAACTATAGTGCCTACTGACATGCTCCACTAGATGGTCCAGTGAAATAATTAAAATTTACTGGTACATTTATTGTCAGGTTTGGCACATTAAATGGAGTGAAACCCTTGCAGAGCTGAGCAATACTGATGTGGGACTGCGCTCGGCGTTGATTTGTTTGAAGATTCTGTGGCACTAGGTGAACTGCTTTCTAGCTGCTTGGGAGGTGTGGGGTTGTTCGTGAGGGTCACTGTTTCTTCTGCTTTGTTTTCTGGTGTTGCACTACTTACATCAGGTGTGTTTCTAGATATGGGGGCACTTACTGAATTTGTTTGGCTCCTTTTCTCTTTGTCAGACATAGAAGAGAGGTATTGCTGTTGGTTGCTACTGGTGCTTTGGATAGGATGTTTGACTATTTCTTGCAGTCCAAACTTGTGGGAGACCAATAATTCCTGAAACTGGTCTCACAGTGATGCCACTTAGCTCATTATTTCCCTTGATGCTACCTCAGCCTCTGATAATAAATGTACTGCTGTACTCAGAATGGAATGGTTAGTGTAGGTGGCAGCTGAGGTTAACATCAATGGAAATTTGGGCCATCATCTCACCCAAATAATTAACTCCCATGGGTTGTTTGACATACCACACTTTCTCTTCATTGAGGACTTTTTGCGATTTCTTTTTGGCATGTAAATAAAAAGAAGGAGCATTCTCAGGACAGTGATACACATACTCTTTATAAAGAGCTACAGGCCAGTTGGCATTGTCAGGCTGCGCAAAAATCACACCACGATATACTTCACGATTTGTCTCATTTGTGTCATTGTAGTTTTTTGTGGTTTCATTGAAGGAAACTGTGTGATATTCTCTGCCACTGTCATCTTCTCCACTGTGAAAGACTTGTGTTAATTTATTTAGGCCCTCTAGCCACGTCTGGCGAAAGCCAACTGCAGCTCGAACCAGTCTGCAAACTAGCCCGTGAGCAGACTCTGGACATAATTTCTGACATGTCCTGGTTTTGTGAAGGTCGCTGCTTACTGATACCAGGATGTTGTGTGGCAGTATCTTTCCCTTCTCCATATTCTTTAATAACAGCCACAAACACATAATTAGCACTCTTGAATTCAGCATCTGTTGTGATATTTATATTTCTGCTCAATTCTACGCTGTTTAGGTAGCGGTTCAACCCAGCACATATTCCTATATAACATCTTATGCTATATTTTTTGCCTTCCTCTGTTCTCATTGCTGCATAGGAACGTTGCAAGATGTTTGCTAATTCAGCTTCTGGGATACTTTTCACATTTATATCCAAATGAATAGAATTCAGCCAATCTATAAATACTTTTATTGACCACATGGTGTTCTTGTGTGTATTTATTTCATTTTTCTTTCTCTCTAGGTTATCTAGTTGGTCAGCTGAGATAACAACATGACGCTGACTGCTGTTACCTTTGGAAACGTCTTGGCAATACTCTGCTAATCTCTTTCTTTGCTTTTTTCTTTTATCTCAGTCTGGCTAGGAGCTTTCTTTACAATCATTCTCCCTGCATTCTGTGTCACATTTTCAGTTACTGTCTCTCTTGATGAATTCGCTGACAGTACAGGCTCACATTCTTCTTTCCCATAGTGCTGATTTACCCAGGTTATAATGCCAACACCACCACAGGCACAAAGTTGACATCAAAACTATCCATGATTCCACCTCGAGTCTTCAGTTCTGAATGACAGTCCACTGGGTGGATGGATGGGGGAGCAAGGAATTCTGCAACAATTAATAGTGGCTCAAAAAGGTACTATATAAGCAACCATTGTTCTACTGTGGAATTAATTCACTGTGGCTTTTTAGTCACCTGTTATTTAACCAATCAGATTGTGTTATTTAGAAGTTGTTGAAAGAGCCATGTTACGAATGGGTTTTTGACATCTTCAGTTATATACAAAGTGATGCTTATCTCATATTCAGGCTCTACTTTCATAGATGACATTTCCACAGTATCCACTGGTTTGTAGTAAATATAAAGTCAACTTTGTTATCAGAGTAAGCCATAAATTAACAGTCTAGTTTAATAAAATATGTCACTAAATTTAGAATGGGTTTGCAAACAATACCATGCTTTTAATGTTGGGGAGGTGATGAGGTGAAGTGCCTAAGAGGAGAATTTAGTGGTAGAAAACAATATGACTACAATATCATGGAGATCACTGAGTAAAACTCAATGTCCTTTCATGCAGCCCTATATTGGGAAGTCAACCAAGAGCAAGCCAGTCTTAAGATACGCTGCCTGAAATATAATTCAAAGTTTGGAAGATTTACTCCCCATGAGCTAAGGATAACTGAAGAATGGGAATTGTATTAAGGTGCATGACCTCCCAGATGAAATCAGATAACATGTTATTCAAGATGTATAGTAAAAGCGTGCTGGTGGGAGTGGTAGGGTCTGGAATAAATATAGTCTAAGCAATATATTCATATGTATAGTTTCAATTTTCAGAAAAAAGGGCAGCATTAATTTACTCCAATTATTCAAGTCTGTCTGTACTGCTATTGTAAGGGGTTCATAATTTACTAACTCTAAATCTTTCAGATCTTTAGGGATGAAAATTCCCAAATACTTAATCTTTGTTTTGAACCATTTTAACGGGAATGACCGTTTAAGGGACCCCGTCTGGCCTCTTGGCAACCCTAACAAGATAGCCACTGGATCCAATGCTGGGGTGTGAGGAAGAGCTAAGACTCTACCAAAGAGGGAAACTATCTCCTGCCAAAACTGTAACACAGAGGGACAATCCCAAACCAAATGATGCAGTATAGTGCAGTGGTCTAAGGCTCTGAGCTGCAAATCTGGTGACATCCAGCAGACCAGACCTGGGTTTGAATCCCACAGCTTCCACTTGCATACTATGTGACCCTGAGCAAGTCACTCTTAACCTCCTTGTGCTCCCAGGTCGCTCCTGCAAAAAAGCTTCAACTTAGTGTGCTATACCTGGTTAAACAACTAAAATAAAAAATAAATAAATAAATGATAAAACGTTCCCTCCAGTACTGCATTTCATGAATGTATCTGATTTATTTGCATCTATACTGTGGGCCATGACCAGAGTAAAATAAATCCAGTGAAGTATACTGAAGTGTACTGCACAGAGCCTATTATTTGAGAACAGTCCATCCCTTCTGCAATAGTATATGCCAATCCCCTTCTGTTAACCTATCAGGCCATAAGCCCTTCTCCCACTTTCCCTTTGTTACAGCCAAGGGATCTGGCAAGCCACCAAGAGGTCCTGTATATTGTAGACATTGGCTTGGGTCTAAGATTTTACTTTATAAAGTAATGTTTCCTCAATAGGGGATCTTTTCAGAGTAACAGTTTGCCCAAGGGTATTTTCCCCCTCCAATAACCTGGTTCTCGCTTGAAGAAAGGCAAAGAAATGAGCGAGTGGGAGAAGAAACTCCCCAGCCAGACCTTGAAACGTTTTAAGCTCCCCATCTAGCCCTAGTTGTGAAAGAGATTTCAGACCCTTGGATTCCCATGTGCCCAAGACCCTCCTAGTTGGAGCTGGGATGGCTGCTTCTTCCACAATGTATGGTGGATATAGGCATCCAGCGAAAAAGAAGGACATTTATTATAAGCGTGACGGCTAATATACTCTCAGAGTCGTTCTGGTAAAAGGGTTTGTAATGGTTTTTACAATTTGTTTTTTGAGACAAGGGGCACACAGGGCTTCATGTGAGGGGCTCAAAGTGTCCAACTCAAAGTCCACCGCAGCTCTGCAGAGGTAACCCCCCCACCCACTCAAATCAGGTCCAATACAGAAGCTAACTGAGCTGACAAATAGTATAATCTTAAGTTTGGCACCCCCAAACCACCCCCGGAAATAGGCTGCCACAGTGTTTCCAGCTTTAATCTAGGTCTTTTCCCCTGTCATAATAAGGTCATGATAGACCCAGTCAGGCTTTTTTAAACTTTATTTGGAATATGTGTAGGCAGGGTCTGGAAAAGATATAAACACTGGGGTAGAACACACATCTTGGCCAAATCTGTGCTCCCAACCAAAGACAGAGGTAAGGGGATTTCCTCCTTTCACAGTCTTCCTCGATTTTCTGAAGTAAGGGTTTATAATTGATTTCCCACAACTAGGACAGTTTGGGACACCCCCAGATACTTTACTACCGAAACCGGGACAAAAGTTGTCCATCCTATCCAAATCGGGGTCCATGTCCCAGACAAGAACCACTCACACTTTGACCAGTTGATTTTATGACCTGACAATGGGCCATATTCTTCAAACAAAGCAGTGAGTGCGGTAAAGATCAATCTGGCTCGGTGATAAAGAGCAGGATGTTGTCTGCAAAAGTGAGACAACATGCTCTTTGTTCGATGCTTAAAACCTTGAATGTCAGGGTGATGTTGAATCGCCTGAGCCAGGAACTTCGATCGTTAAAATATACAATAGAGGGACAGGGGCACCCGTCTCCTTCCCTGAACAACCAGAAGGGGAGGAAAGGGTGCTGTTGGTCAAAATTGGTGCCCTCGGGTATCTATAAAGTGTCGCCACCCAGGAACAAATCTTGGACCAAACCCATATTTATTTAGATGACAAACATAAATGGCCATTCCACTCGATCGAAGGCCCTCTCCGCATCTAATGTGAGCAGACCCCAATCCCCCTCTTTCCTTTCAAGCTTCCACCTGTGGATAATGTTAAGGGATCTTCTGATAATTGTGTTTAGGCTGGCGGCTCTTCACAAACCCTCCCTGATCTGGGTGGACGAAAAGGTGTACGACTCTCAATCCTCACTACTAACAATTCTGCTAAGATTTTACAATCTGCATTTAGGAGTGATATTGGTCAATAGGAACTGGAGCGGACTGGATTTTTTCCAGGTTTGGGCAGGACTGTTATAGCTGCCAAAGTCTGTGACTCCAGGAGGGCACAGGAATCTAGCACCTCCTCAACCATCCAGCAGATCAGAGGACCCAAGGCATCAAAGAATGCTCTATAGAATTCCAAGGGCAGACCATCCAGTCCTGGGGTCTTGCCTCTATTTAAACCCAAACCACCTTCTTAATTTCTGTGGGGTGACCAGGCTATCAGCTCATGTACCAGATTCTGGTTTAGACCCTCCAGAGATACATGTTGTAAAAAATGTTCTGGGGCCAAATTCTGAGTGGCATCAGAGGAGTATTAGTTCTGACAGTAATTTAAAAAAGTGTCATTTATGAGCCTCTGATCCACGGTAACTTCTCCATTTAGGCCTTCCAGCTCCACTATCTGTCTTTCCACCCATTTCTGCTTCACTAACCACGCCAACCATTTGCCCACCTTATCCCCTTCAAAATATGTTCCAGCCCTAGAAATCAACAAATGCCTCTCAATGTTTTTAAAAGCTCATTCAATTTACCTTTAGCCATCTAGAGTTCCCTAAGTCACCTCCTCCCTGCCTCCCATTATTTGTTTTTCCAAAATCATCACCTGAGTTTTCAATTCTCGTTCTTCTTGGGTATCAGCTTTACGTTTGTGGGCAGCAAGAGAAATGGAGATTCCCCTGGACATAGCCTTCAGTACCTTCCAGGTAATCACCACGTTAGTGTCCTCCACCCTATTATATTCTAAAAACTCTTTAATGGCAGAATCCATTCGCTCCTTAAAATTGACATCCGTTAAAAGGATAGGATCCAGGCGCCACTGCCATGGAGACAATGTGTCTGCCATCAAACTTAGTTCCACCTCCAAAGGGCTTGATCCGGATATACAGATCAGCAAATAAGAGGCTGACGACAATCCCTAGAAAATATCCGGAGACCACAGCCAAATGTATTCTATATAGATTTTGTGGGCACAGGAGAAGGAGGAGAACTCTCTACGATCTGGGTGAAGATAACGACAAATCTCAACCAAAGACCTCTCCTGGGCTAGATGTCTAAAAGCCGTCACACTTCTGGCCGGGAGATGTAACCGCACACCCAAATGATCTAATACACTGTCCCAGTATGTATTAAAATCACCCCCAATACATAGGTTGTCTGAAAAGGGTGTTATTGTTATAGCTAAGTTGTGAAAAAGATTTGGGCAGTCATAATTAGGGCTGTATACTGAAACTAGGGTAATCCTCTTGCCCTCTATCATGACATCCCCTATGGCATACCAACCTTGGGGGTCGGAGATGGAAGAGACCACTCGGAGTCACAAGCTTGGCTGAAACCACACCACTAAACCCCTGGCCCTGGAGGTATAACGGCAGCCAGCCAACAACTACCCCCCTCCCGTGCCAGCCAGGCAAGCAGACTCATCCTTGGGACTTGGTCAGGACAGCAGATTCATCCTTGTCTACATGCGTTTCTTGCAACAATAAGACATCCCCTGCTTTTTAAAGTAGGATATAATCTTTTTCTTTTAATAACAGTTTTAAGACTATTGACGTTCCACAAAATGATTTTTAACTGACCCATGTCAAACTTTGAAAATATATCTGAACAGCCTGCCTTAAATTTATCCAGAATAGGTCTCTGCTGTGCGTTCATTTGTGTTACTGAAACTGATTTTAGTAAACAAACCAAACAAAATATACAGAACGTTGAACAACCAACCAACCAGTGATGAAAGTGAACAGGAACGCACAGGAACTCTGTTCCTGTACCTTTTCTGCAGCAGGAACAGAGTTCCTGTACTTCTTCCCACTGATACTGGAAGTGAAATTCTTAAACCAGTAACATAATGACGGTTTCTGGGCCTCTGACCTGAAATCAAGGTTTCCATAACAACATTTGACTTGTACAACTATGCTACTTTCCTAGAAATACTTTAATATCTCTAACTGAATCTACTAGTGTTGAATCAGATAGATGTGTCTTGACAAGGATATCCTTCACATTGAGGATCCTCATTCTGCATTTCATATTTGCCAATGCCTGAGTTCCTGTACTTCTTGTCTACCACTTGCACCACTGCAACCAACCTTAATATAACATGAACCTCTTGATCCCCACTTTCCCTCAGAAACATATCCACCCAAAAACCCCACCACGTCCTAGAACTTGGGAGAACAAACTTGGAAGATTCACAATAAACTCTATTCCCCAATAACACCATAACCAAACAAACCTCTTGAAGAAATTCATCCCCATGGCCACTCCTTTTCATGGAGGAGCCAGAAAGTCCCATCCAGACTAAAGTCAATAATAGGCAAAGTGTATGAGAGCACCATATATAACCATCTCCACCAGGGCAAAGGAAAAGAGACCCCATCTTCAGTCTTGAGGCATCTGCCGCTCAAGCCAAACCCCAGCACCTGCCTGTCTGTGTCCTTGGAGCGACAGCTGTAATTAAAGAGGCCACCCAGAGGAGTGGAGACCGCCCCTCCCGCCACACAGAACTGTGACCCAGGCTTGTCCTCCACTCCCAATCCGTGTATGACACAGCATTTTTCCTTAAGTGCGCTGTCGTCCCCAGTTATAAGGCATTTCTCTCCTTATAGATAAAACAAATGCCCTGCTGACTGGTCGGGCCACCGCCCATTGTCGCCAGTGCCCCACCTCCTGGGACCATTCCCTCCTGCCACAGTGCATATCTTAAACATGATCATTTAAGCGCAGAAAAAGAATATGAAACCCCAGCAAATAACAGTAGAATACGTGATCTTCCCCTTGTCAATCTTTGCACACACCTGCACGGGAGCTCTTTTTTTTTTGGGGGGGGGTCAGCACTGACGGTGCCACCCACAAGACTGATGCACTGCGTGGTCCTCGAGTGTTGGCTGTTAGGAGCCACAGACTCCTCCTCCACCCCAGTTCTGTTTTTTCCCCGACGTCGAGGCAGCACCTGCTGCGCGAGTCTCCAGAAGTTGCTGTGTCACAAGGCCTTGCCTGTTTTTCGACGCCATGTGTTTCCGCCACTCTGTTTTCCTCCATTCCGGTTCTGAGTATCCACTGGACACTGTTGATACCTGGTAACCTTGTTCCTTTAAATTCCTTATCGATGGCACCGGGTCTATTTCTGTAGTTTTTGGTAAACTGTTTTTGGCATCGTGTCTGGTTCGGGGGCTAGGAAGAAATCCAAGGAGGGCTGTGTCCTCATGCGTCGGTGCCCCTGTAGTCGGCATTATTCCATAATGGACCAGCATGACATCTGCCTTTATTAGGTATCATAGGTATATACAGAGCTGAGGGGAATTTCGTCCATAGTGCTTATCATCTATTACTAGAGCTGATCTGACAGATATAGTTCATCTAGTCGAAGTTTAAAGACTTCTATGAAGGAGCTTCCCACTGCTGACCCTAGTAATCCGTTCCATATGGAATTATCCTCTGACTGAACCACATCTTCCTTCGCCATGTTCTGCAGTTCCCCTTTTAGCTTCGTGGATGTGCTAGTATTGTGTATTTGTCCTGAGCTCCAATCCCAGCTTCACCCACAGCTCGTGATCTATTAGAGACTTGAAGAGCAAAACAAATCCCCCCAGCCTCCTATACTCAATGTGAACATGTTAAGTTCTCTCAGTCTGGTGTTACAGTCTTTTGATTCCATCCCTTTAATTGATCTAGTGTTTTGTACTCTCTCTAGCCTGGCTTTATCCCCTTTTGGTATGGAGACCACACCTGGGCACCATACTCTATTAAGAGTCTCACCTGAGATCTGTATAGTGTGATCATGACACTGCTCTACCTACTAGAGATATGTTTGAGTATGCAATTTAGTATCCCATTGGACTTCCTGCTGATATTTGCACAATGTGTACCAAATTGAAGATCTTCTGAAATGGTGAGTCCTAGGTCTCTTTCCTCTATAACAGTTTTGAAGTTGATGTTACATTATTGATAATTTGCATTTGAATTATTGTATCCCAGGGCCATCACAGTAAATTTTTAGGGATTTAGATGTAGTTGATAGGTGTAGGTGAAGGCTAGGTTTGCTGGCCAAGGCACCTAGCTTCACCTGAGCTCTTTCCTTCTAGCTTGCTTGAAAGGACAGAACTAAGAACCTTACCAGAGTAAAGGAAAGGATTAAGACTTTTGGCTAGGCAGATTTACTGTGTGTTGTTGTTTTTATTTTGTACACACAGGGATTGTTACTGTTTGTTGCTAACATTTTATTGCTTTATTTTCTCTGATTCACATTGCTGTTGCTGGGTATACCTTCTGCTGCATTATTACAAAGTGTGCCTACAGATGTGTGCTAACAGATTACTGCTGTAATCTTCTGATTCAAATTGTCTTTTGCAAGGTATATCTTTGTTACTGCTTTATTTTCCTCTGTAGCAAAGTGTTTCTTACAGGGTATATCTTCTGTGAAATTATTACAGGTGGTGCTTAAATTTTGTGACTTTTTATCATTAGGCTAAGCAAAATTACTGTTTGCCCCAATTTTATTTATTTTTGCTGAAAAGTTTTTTTTGTCTCAGAGGTGCTGCAGTCTCCTTCTCACATTGAAGACAGGGAGAGTGAGCAAGCCACAGCTTCCTGTGAAATAGGTGTCTGAAAGGAAGGAAGGCACTCCCCGGGGTGGAGGGTAAGAGTTGTAGGTGATTGTTTCTGGACAGCATAGGCTTCACTGGGGACTGGGGCTCCACCTGGAGGGATGCAGGCCTATACAGGCGTGATGGTCTGCATCTATCCTGGAGGGGAACCAGGATCCTAGGTGAGAGGTTTAAATGCTTCAGTGGCAAGCATTTAAACTAGCCAAGGGGGAGGCACTGAAGAGGAGAAGGGAAATCTTAGCCCCACCCCAAAAAAAAAATCAGGATAATTAGTGAGGTAAACACCAAAATAGAGCAGTCGATAGGGAGAAAGGCTGGGGTAAATGGAGAAAAAGACAAAAGCAGTGGGGACAGGGATTGGGCAAAAAGAAATAAAAACCATAAAAAAATGGAGGATAATGAGTACCAATGCCCGTAGTCTAGGTAAAAAGCTCCCTGAAATGGTGGCCTTGATGGAAGAGTGATGTCTGGATATTGTGGCAGTCACAGAAACATGGAACACAGAGAACCATAACTGGGATGTCAACATACCAGGTACACAATCTACAGGAGGGACAAGGAGGAAAGAAGATGAGGAGGAGGAGTAGCTCTTTATATAAGGGAAGGGATAAAAGCAACAGAACTAAAGGGTAAACAGGGAGGAGAAGAGGCACTGTGGGTCAGCCTGGAGACTGGAAATGGCACTACAATCCGCACAGGGGTTGTATACAGACCCCTGTCTCAGGGGGAGGAAATGGACAAGGAAATGATAGAAGGCATCCTTGGGATGGCAGAGAAAGGGGAGATATTGCTGATGGGGGACCTGAATATGCCAGATGTTGACTGGAGCACCTTTGCTGCAGCCACATCCAAAAGCAGGGCCATTCGATGTCTCCCTACGGGGGCATGCCTCAGACAGCTAGTTTTGGAACCCACTCGGGAGAGAGCAATCTTACACCTGGTACTCTCAAATGGGGATGGAGAGAGGATCTCTGATCCTGAAGTGGGTAGCCATCTGGGAACAAGCGACCACCAAACAGTGTGGTTCACAATAAACTTAGCTGTAGAGTCAAGCCACACAAAAGTGAAGGTACTGGACTTCAGGAGGGCTGATTTTGTCAAAATGGGAGAGTGCCTCAGAAAAGCACTAGCAAACAGGCAAGAAGGTGGGGTGGAGCAACAATGGGGAAACATCAAAACCGCCATCACAGAGGTAACAAGTCTTTGTGTGAAGCAAATAAACAAATCAAAATGAAAGAAAAAAACACTATGGTTCTCAAAAGAAGTGGCAGGGAAGGTAAGGAAAAAAAGAGAGCATTCAGGAAGTATAAGGAAACACAGAAGGAGCAGGAGAGAGAACCGTACCCGTTAAAGCAGAATGAAGCGGGTAAGGCAGTCAGAATAGCAAAGGCCCAAACCGAGGAAAAGATAGCCAACTCGGTTAAGAAGGGGGATAAAACCTTTTATAGGTACATTAGGGAGCAAAGAAAGACTAAGGCAGGGATACTAAGGCTGAACAAAGAGGAAGGTGGTTGGGCAGAGAGCGACAGTGAAAAAGCAGGGATACTGAACGAATACTTCTGCTCAGTATTCACAATGGAAAAGCAGAGGGAAATACCTAATCCAGTCAATAGAAGCACTCTGGATAGGGGGGTTGATATAAACAGGTTACTCACCTGTAACAGTAGTTCTAGGAGTGGTATATTTTTCATCCACACTGTCTGGCATTGTCCCTTCGCCTTTAAATCTTGCGGAAGTCTTCAAGCTGGCTCCTCCCACCCACACGGGTGGTAAATACCTATTCGCCTCTTGATGCCAGATCTAGCCCGCTGGAAGCAAGGTTGTGCGCCTTAAGCCAGGGAGGTCGGGTGGGTGCGTGTGGATGAACAACATATACCACTCCTAGAACTACTGTTACAGGTGAGTAACCTGTTTTTCTAGGAGCGTGGATATGTTGTTCATCCACACTGTCTGGCAGACTTCTAGCAGTTCTCTGGGAGGAGGGAGGCAAGGCGCACACCCCCTACTTAGGAAAAAGAGATTGGAGAACCGAGGCCCTAAAACCAGCATCTCGGCGTGACCCAAGGTCGATGTGTTAATGGGTAATGAAGGTGTTTACTGACTTCCAGGTAGCAGCCCGACAGATTTCCTGGATAGGGATGTCCCTGGAAGCAGCCACCGATGCAGCAGTATGGCGGGCAGAATGAGCTCTTATCCCTCTGGGAGGCTCCTTGCCCGCCTAACCATAACACAGACTTATGCATGATGTGATCCATCTTGCAATAGTCCGCTTGGCTGCAGGTCTGCCAGAAGTGGCTTCAGCGTGGGTGACAAACAGCTGGTGAACCTCTCCCCGACTTCCGACCGTCCTCTCCTTATAATAGGAGAGCGCACGCCTGAGGTCCAGAGTATGGAGCCTGTATTCGGTGTCCGAGGTGTAATTCGGGTAATATACCGGCAGAGTCAACACCTGGTTAAGGTGAAACTCTGACACCACCTTCGGAAGGAATTTCAGGTGGGGGTGCAGGACAACTTTGTCCCTGTGAAAGACCAGATAAGGGAGTCCACGAAAGCGCCTGAGCTCCCCTGTCCTTCTGGCTGATGTGATAGCCACCAGGAAGGCAGTCTTCCACGACAAGTCGCGAGGCTCACACTTGTGCATGGGTTCAAATGGCTTGCCCATGAGCTTTGCCAAACCAGAAAGAGATCCCACAGAGGTGGAGGTTCACGCCGAGGGATATGTGATCCAGGCCTTTAAAAAGCGCCCGACCACTGTCTCCTGTGCTACTGTCGGCTGACCGCCCGCCTGTAAGCAGAGACGGCTGCCAGGTGCACCCTATGGTCGATGACTGAAGACCCTTTGGAGAGGGACCAAAGGTAGTCTAGAATGTTAGCCACACAGCAGGATAAGGGGTCCAGGCTCTTTCCCTGACACCAAATGGAAAATCTTTTCCATTTGAAGGCATAACATTTCCTGGTCGATTCCTTTCGAGATGCTTCCACCACGGTGTAGACATCCTCGGAAAGACCCAGAGCCTGGAACTCTAGCCGCTCAGGAACCAGGCTGTGAGGTGCAGGGATTGAAGGTCCGAGTGGAAGACCTTCCCTGTTCAATGATATCAGGTCCGGGCGTGTACAAAGCCGCTCCGGGGTCCTGCAGCTGAGGCTGAGGAGATCTGGATACCAGAACTGGCGTGGCCAATCTAGGGCTACCAGGATCACCTTCGCCTTGTCCCTCCTCACCTTGAGTAACACCTTGTGCATCAAGGGAAACGGACGGAAGGCGTAAAGGAGGCCTGGGGTCCACGGCCTTGAGAAGGCATCCCCCTGCAGCGAGCCCTGCTGAGGGGGCCGGGCATTGTACAGACGCAGCTCTGGTGTTCTCCTGAGGCTAACAGGTCCACCAACGGTTTGCCCCAACAGGAGAACAGATTGTAAGCTACCTCTGGATGGAGAGACACTCCTGGGATGTCTGTCCCATGCAGCTGAGAGCATCCGCCAGTTGGTTCAAGACTCCTGCCACATGGATGGCCAGGAGATCCGCCTCCAGCCGGCTGGACGGAAGGTCCAGATCCGAGTGCCTCCCTGCATAGCAGACAGGAGTGCGTGCCGCCCTGTTTGTCGAGGTAGTACATGGTCGTGGTGTTGTCCGTCTGGACTTGAAACCACTTGACCCGGAGCTGAGGGCGAGCGGACAGTGCCAGTCTGACTGCTCTGAGCTCCAACAGGTTGATGCGGCATCGGGACTCCTCGGGGTCCAGAACCCGTGAGCTCTGCTTGACCCCATGTGGGCTCCCCAGCCCATGAGAGAGGCATCAGTCGTAAGGACGACCATCGGCTCGGGGCGGACGAACGGGATCCCTTCCTGCAAATGACTCGGGACGGTCCACCATTGGAGAGCGTCCCACATCCTCTGGGTGACAGTGACCAACTGGTGCAAGAGACCCTGACGCTGAGACCACTGGAGCGCCAGCTCCCACTGAAGGGACATGCAATCTGGCCCAATGGACCACTGAGGCACGCCGCCATGTAACCCAGGAGGCTCAGGAAGTCCCGGGCAGGGCGCAAGTGCCCAACCAGAAATGATTGGGCAAAGGAGGAAAGAACCTCCGCCCTGTCCGCCGGGAGCCGAGCTCTGGCTTGACGAGAGTTGAGCTCTGCCCCGATAAAGCCCATCACCTAAGAGGGCACGAGTTCTGACTTGGCCTCGCTGATTAGGAGGCCCAGGTGGGAACAGGTTTGGAGGGTCAGGTCCCTGGACCTCTCCACCTCCTGTAGGGAGGAACCCGCCAGGAGCCAATCGTCTAGATAGGGTTAAATACGAACCCCTGACGCCGTAGATGGGCTGCCAACACTGCAATGTATTTGGTGAAGACCCGTGAGGCCGATGACAGGCCAAACGGCATGGCTCTGAACTCATACAGGGTCCCTTCGACCCTGAAGTGGAAGAACCGCTGGTGGGACGGACGGATTGGGACATGGTAGAACACGTCCTGAAGATCCAGTGAACAGAACCACATGTTTCGCTCCACAGATGGTATGATCTGGTTCAGAGTTACCATCCAGAAGGTACGAGACCTGAGATATCGATTCAGGTAGTGAAGATCTAGGATGGGGCACCAACCCCCCGTCCGCTTGGGCACCAGGAAATACCTGGACACGAAGCCTGGGTCTGTAGGAGGATCCGGCACTGGAGCTACTGCCTCCTTGTGGAAGAGCCGAGCAATGTCGTCCCGAAGGGCCGACTGAGTGCCAGCTGAGATCCTTTCCTCCCGTGGGGCACGGGCCCAGCTGGGGGGGTACTGTTCGAACTCTAGAGGTAGTGCCTGCTCGACCATTTACATAACCCACCTGTCCGAAGTGATACCGGACCAGGCGGAAATAAAGTGGTGGAACCGGCCCCCCACGGGAGGACCCAGATCTGGCGTGATAGGTGTAGGGGAGGCCACCCCCGACCCATCACTGTGCAGGCTTGGAGGAGGAGGAGGCACCTGGACCAGCACCTCGGCCTCCTTTGCGGGGCTGTTGGGGACCTTGCTTGGGCCTAGGGTGCCAAGCTTGAGCCTGCTGCTGTTGCTGACCTCCCTGGAAGAAGAGCTGTCTAACCGAAGGGGAAGAATGCCGAAAGGGCTTCTTCTTGCGCTTCTGCTGGTTCTTGCCCGAAGAACCCTTAGCAGAGGTGGCATCTAAGGTGGCATTAGACTGCTCAATGCACTGCAGATGACCTGCCACTCCCGGACCGAACAGGTCGGTGCCAAGGAAGGGCACGTCAGCTAGCTTGTGCTGAGTGTCTGCGGGGAAGAAGGATAACCTCAGCCAAGCCCTGCGGTGAGTGGCCACTGCAGCAGCTAGTGAACGGGCACAAGAATCTCCAATGTCCAGAACCGTCTGGAGCTGTTGTTTAGCAACAGCACGGCCCTGGTCACAGACCTGCTTGACCGTGGTATGCATGTCTGCTGGGAGATGAGGGAGGACTTCATCAAGCAACCCCAGAAGGGCGTGAGAGAAGTGTGCCATAATCACTGCCGAGCTGGCCTGACGAAGGCCCAGGGATGATGCCACATAAACTTTCCGGGCCCAGTGGTCCATATTTTTGGACTCCTTGTCCAGAGGGCGGTCAGTATCCGCAGAGCTGCCCGTGCCCCGAAACACTGAGGCAGTCATAAGGCTCTCGGCCGAGGGATGCTCAGTGAAGCTCGCCAAGGACCCCATGGGCACCGCGTACTGGCGGGCCATACGGGCAGACGGAGCCGGGCAAGAGGCAGGGCACTGCCAAAGCTCCAGTGCCGGGCTGACTATGGCTCCGGCCACTGGAAAGGCCTCTGTCGGGGTATCCTCTTAAGAATATCCGTGAGAGGATATTCTGCCTTCTTTTATATAGGCTGCAAAGGCATACCCGTGGATTCAGAAATGAGTCGAAGGATGCCCTGGAAGGAAGAAGGACCTTCCTCCAGGCCTGTCACTGACAGCTCATCATGCGAGTGAAGGCCAGTAGTATCCGAGTCCGAGGAATTCGGATACAGGGGTCTCCCACCTAAGTCCCTTTCGATGCGCCTAGGGCGATAAGGAGTGACTGTAATGGACAACCTATGGGGCAAGCCCGTAGTTGTTCGATCCTCCTTAGAGGGAGCCCCTCCCTGAGGCTGCTTGGGTGGTGGTTCCACCAAAATTGGTGGGGAGCTCGTAACAGGCCGACCAGAAATACGTGACGTCCCACCGAGGGAGAACCGAGTCCTCGAACTGTGGGAGTCGGTAGACCAAGCGCTGGGCCAAGTAATGGCCGGTACAGCCGGAATAGATGGCTTTGACCGTCAAAGGAGTTGCTGCCACATGAGGTCCTCTCATAACGCCGACGGAGTTTCCGCCCAAGTCTCTCTCTTCCGAGGAGGATGAGGAACGGTGGCAGCGCCTCTCCGGGAGTGAGGCGCGAAACCGCGATTAGACTCCAGGGCCTACGGTACTGGCAGGCAGCACGAGGGAATCTGTATCTCCCAGCGGAAAAGGAAGATCTGGCATCATGGGGCGGAGCCGAGGTATTTACCACACGGGCGGGTGGGAGGAGCCAGCTTGAAGACTTCCGCAAGCTTTTAAAGGGGAAAGGGACAATGCCAGACAGTGTGGATGAACAACATATCCACGCTCCTAGAATAGTCCTTTCACAGAAGAAAGGGTTCTGAAAGAACTCTTAAAACTGAAGGTGGATAAAGCAATGGGGCCTGATGGGATTCACCCCAGAATTTTAAAAGAACTAAGGGAAGAACTAGCAACACCACTGACTAACCTTTTTAATAAATCATGGGAAGATGGGGTGGTACCCGAGGACTGGAGGAGGGCAGATGTGATTCCCCTTCACAAAAGTGGGAGCAAGGCAGAAGCAGGAAACTATAGACCTGTCAGTTTGACCTCAGTGGTAGGGAAAATGATGGAATCATTTCTGAAGGAAAGAACTGTTGAGTGCCTAGACGCCAGTGGGGCACAGGACCCAAAGCAGCATGGATTCACAGCGGGAAGATCATGTCAGACAAATCTAATTGATTTCTTTGACTGGGTGACCAAAGTAGTAGATCAGGGAGGGGCTGTGGACATGGCCTACCTAGACTTTAGCAAGGCATTTGACACAGTCCCACACAAAAGATTAATATACAAGTTAGCCAGCCTGGGAGTGGGTCCCAAGATGATAGCCTGGGTAAAGAATTGGCTGGAGAATAGGACACAGAGAGTTATAGTAAATGGAGTCCACTCAGAAGAAAGGAGGGTTACTAGTGGGGTACCACAGGGTTCAGTATTAGGACCGGTCCTCTTCAATGTCTTTATAAGCGACATTGCAGAAGGACTGGAAGGAAAAGTATGTCTCTTTGCAGATGACACTAAGATTTGCAACAGAGTTGATGCACAGGGTGGGGTGGAAAGGATAAGAAGGGACTTGGCAAGGTTAGAGGAATGGTCAAATGTATGGCAGCTTAGATTCAATGCTAAGAAGTGCAAGGTAATGCACCTGGGAAACAAAAACCCAGGGGAAGAGTACACAATGGGGGGTGAGATACTAACAACAACAAGAATGGAAAGGGACCTGGGGGTAGTCATATCAGATGACCTAAAGATGGGCAAGCAATGCGAGAGGGCAGCAAGGAGGGCTGGGGGGATACTGGGATGCATAGAGAGAGGCATCACCAGTAGAAAACAGGAAGTTATTATCCCTCTGTACAGACAGCTGGTGAGACCCCATCTGGAGTACTGTGTGCAGTTCTGGAGACCCAATCTCCGCAAAGACATAGACAGGATGGAAGCTGTCCAGAGGAGGGCAACTAAAATGGTGCAGGGTCTGCACGGAGTCGTATGAAGAGAGACTTAAGGAGCTTAATATGTATAGCCTCGAGGAAGGGAGGGGGGACATGATAGAAACTTTCAAGTACCTCAAGGAATCAACAAAGTCCAAGAGGGTAGCATCTTTCAAAAAAAGAGGTGTGCAAGAACAAGAGGGCACAATTTGAAGATAGAGGGGCGGCTCAGAGGTAATTTAAGGAAGTATTTTTTCACAGAGAGGGTTGTGGATGCATGGAACGGCCTTCCGGAGGAGGTTGTGGAGTCAAAATCAGTGGGGGAATTCAAGCATGCATGAGATAGTCATAAGGCAATTCCGGGGGTTGGGGGTAGGAAGAAGTAGGCTGCTGGTTAACTAGGATCTGCAGCTTATCCAGTAGGTAGGGAAATGGGCAGACTGGGTGGGCCAAGCGGTCCTTATCTGCCGTCAAATTCTATGTTTCTATGTTGCTACCCAGGCTACCACCCTGGGACCTACTCCCAGGCTGGCTAACTTGATTATTAATCTTTTATGCGGGACTGTGTCAAATGCCTTGCTAAAGTCTAGGTAGGCCACATCCACAGCCCCTCCCTGGTCTATTACTTTGGTCTCCCAGTCAAAAAAATCTATTAGATTCGTCTGACATGACCTTCCTGCTGTAAATCCATGCTGCTTTGGGTCCTGTGCCCCGCTGGCCTCTAGGTACTCAACAATTCTTTCTTTCAGAAGTGATTCCATCATTTTCCCTACCACTGAGGTCAAACTTACAGGTCTGTAGTTTCCTGCTTCTGCCTTGCTCCCACTTTTGTGAAGGGAATCACATCTGCCCTCCTCAGTCCTCAGGTACCACCCCATCCTCCATGATTTGTTAAATAATGTGGTCAGTGGTGTCACTAGGTCCTCCTTAGTTATTTTAGGATTCTGGGTGAATCCCATCAGGCCCCATTGCTTTGTCCACCTTGAGTTTTAGGAGTTCGTTCAGGACTCTTTCTTCTGTAAATGGACTGGTGTCAACCCCCTACCCAGAGTGCTTCTATTGTCTAGTTTAGGTGACTCCTCCTCATCTTCTTTTGTGAATACTGAGCAAAAGTATTCATTCAGTATTTCTGCCTTTTCACTGTCTCCCTCTGCCCACCTCCCCTCCTGTTCACTGAGGCAATGCAGAGGCCGCACCGTAGGGTACGGGGGGAAGTCCAGGACCAGGGTTGGGGTAGACATTCCCAGAGAGCAGAAGAAGTAAGGTGATAAGTCCGAGGAGGGCTATGCGGTTGGGGTTGATGTGCTTGGGCTGATGCAGGATCTGGAGGTGGAGGTGCAGGGATGGGTAGAGAGCTAAGGGTAGGTATGGCTAGGATGGGGTGAGACCATCCCGCTCTGGGGGCAGGAGGGGTGGGAGTGGGTGTTGGTGGAGGGTGCGGTGGGACGATATGGAAATCCAGTGTACAAGGTGAGTTGGGGGTGGGAAAGGGGGAAGTGGGATAGAGGGTGGGGGTAGATGTGATACCAGGCTGCTGCTGCTGGACCCATCCCTGGTAGGAATCACATTTTTTTAGGAGGCTGCAAGTGTTGATATTGGCAATACTTAACCCATGTGCAGGAGGTTGTGTAGCAACGGGTCCTTGGTTTGAGTGTATAATAAAAGACATGAGCAGGAGGAGGGGAAGGGGTCTGATGGTGGGATTCCAGGTCATATTTTTAGGGCAGTATGTGTGTGACCCTCTGTCGCTTGATAGGGTGTGGATGGGAAGCGTAAGTATATGTGTGGAACCCAGGATAGGGAATCGCATAGCGGGTGGGCTTTGCAGGATTAGGGGGGGTGGCAGTAGGGTGGTAGGAAGGTGAGGGGAGTCGGGCACCCACTGCAGGTAGTGAAGAGGTTTCCAGTGCAGCACAGCACAAGTGATAGACAGATGAGCATACTAGGTGTATTAGGTTGATTGGTGAGTGGAGACCGACAATCAGGCAGATGGATGTCTTCAACACAGTTGGGGAGATTCACCGGAAAGACAGTGGGGGAGGAGTCAGCACAGAGAAAAGCAGAGCAAGTACAGGGATCCCTACCAGAGACATGCTGGAATATGAGATGGGAGGAGGACCAAGGAGTGCCAATGAGAGAAAAGGGTGGCAGACTGTAATCCCCTAGTGGCAAACAGACATAATCTGCAGGTGGAGAAGTAGGCTGATTGGTTTACAGGCACGCTCCCGCCTCCCTCTTGCAACTATATAATGAGGAGTCGAGCAAGGTGGTGGTGGGGGTGGTGGGGAGCCGATGCAGAGCGTTACGGGTCCAACTCAGTATATCAGCACAAGCGATTGGAGCTCCCAGGTCTGTGCGTCCCATTCTTTGCATGGCAGTTTTGGGGAGCTCTGGGAGGCGCCATGCTCCGATGGCCCTCACGACCTCCGTTGGATCCTCAGCTTCTATGGAGAAAGGGACAGCAGGTAAGGAGATTTATTTGAAAAAGGGGCGGGTTTGCCAAAACAACTGCAGTGAGTCTGCAGGTGAATGGCTGATTATTGAGAAACGCCCCTACGAGTACATACAGTGCAGTTTTGGAGCTATCGAACAGCGTAGGGCTTCTTTGCTCAAGCCAAAGGAGTTTAAATAAATAACGTGTTAAATTCTAACAGATGCACTTTTGTTCCCACTGTTTCAGCAACAATCCAGCCTTCCACTACAATTTAAAGTTAATCTCCTTTCTCTGTAGCAGAAGCTAATTTAATTTAAGTAATTAATGCTAGCTGGTACAATTAAAGCTCAGTCAGGAACTAGAAACATTCCTGCCTTTCCAGTACAACAATTAAAGCTCACTCTGGTTTCAGTAAAAGTGTAGCTGGGGAGATTACAAAAGCAAATAAATAAACTATCTCCACACCTACACCAACAAGAAACAAGCTAGTAGTGGCGCCCAACACAGTCTCTGGTTTAAATTCAAAAAGGCGCCAACTCAGTATATCAGCACAAGCGATTGGAGCTCCCAGGTCTGGCGTTCCCATACCTTAAATGTGGCGGTTTCGGGGGCCTGGGAGGCAGCACTCCGATGGCCTCACAACCTCCGTTGGGCCTCAGCTTCTTAAAGTGGTGTTTTCGGAGGGGGCCTGGGAGGCAACTGTCAATGGCCCTCACGACCTCCGTTGGATCCTCAGCTTCTAAGCATGGCAGTTTTGGGGAGGGCGACTGCTCCGATGACCCTCACAACCTCCATTGGATCCTCAGCTTCTGTTGTCTTTTGTCCATCTCCACCGCCGAGGAAGACTCTGAACATCCGAGCTCCTCAACTTCCTCTTCCTCATCTGAGGAAGAGGAACGCCCATCCACCTCCTCTCCGACACTGATTTCACTGAATATCAGCGATTCCTTTCGAGGTTGGTTCAGGAGCTTCATATTTTTCATGTGGTAAGACGCAATACCAAGCAGGAGATGCGCTCCTTTTAAGAGGGTTCAGTGCAAACCACCTGGTGGTACCTTCCTGGCCTATTCCTTTCCAGGAAGCGCCAATCCACACCTGGCAGTCCCAGCCCCAGTGGACTACAGGAGGAGGTATTGCGCCTCCCAGGAGTCTCTTGGTTCTCTGCCTCACCCACCTTCTGGGCTGATGGCTTTAGACACTCCTTCCGAGCTTCAACATCTGACGTATAACCGACCACCGATCCGTGATTCTGCTGAGTTCGACCAATGGGAAGAAGAGTTTCTCTTCAGCCTGTGTGCTGCTATGCATCATCTCACATTAGGCTCACACGCTGCCTACAACAGGCACCTGTGGGAAATGCTGGCACAAGTGCTAGCATCATTGCCTGATTCTGAGGAATCTAGGCAAGCCATTGCCTTCTCTGCACAGGGTCTAGAGCTTGCAAGGCACCAAGCAAGAGGCATTGTCTGACGCCAATGAGGTGGCTTTCAGACTGGGTAGGGACAGCGATCTGCATTAGGCGGATAGCATGGCTTTGCCTGTCTAGACTGTCACCTGTTGCCTGGCGTGGGGTGATTTCCTCCACCTCCCGGGGACCCGTCTTTTCTCATGCAGGGCAAGGAGGAATTTACAGGGGCGTCTTCCGTCCCTCCGGCCACGGGGTACACCTCCTTGGCCTGACCAGCCTTAGGCCATGTACGACCTAGTATGGCTAAAGGGTCTCCCGCACAGGAGGCTGAGGGAAATGGTTCCCTCAGGGCAGTGCCAGGTCCCCCTCCGGGGGGCTTGGTACTCACACAGTAATGAATGGTAAAGAGTGACATGGGGAAGATATGAAAATTATGTACCTACCGTAATTCTTGATCTTCTCTTGTATCTTCACCATTCATTACTGATTCCTGCTCACCTTCCCCTACTGGGCCTCAGCACTCTGCTTGCCCTCCCCCTCTTCGAGGCAAATTGGGGGCAGAGTCCCTCTGGTACCTCAGGGCCCTCTGTTTCCTTCTCTGAAGTCACAGAGTGCCCAACCTAGGAGGACGGCAAGTAGGGTCTTCGCCCTAGCCTTCGGGGGAACTCCCTTGGGGTTCTCAGTGGGGTACATTCCATGACTTGGCATGGATCTGTTGGTCCACTGTCAACTCATTTAAGGGTGGGGACTTAGTCATTGCATCCCGTGGGAGGACCCCCATTGGGACTCCCCCCCCCCTTTTCCTTTCTCACTGTCTGCCTACTTTATAGGGTTTTTTTTCTGGACAGAGTCCTCTCCTGTTTAAGGGGTTTTTCCCCCTGGGATCAGCCCTCAGGTGGTAAGCTAGAGAGGGCCATGCTCCAGGATTTTCATCTCAAACGTGGGCTTGGGGTAGGGAGGGTCAGACTCCGCCATGCTTTATATTTTCCAAGACCATCTCAAATTCTCTTTTCTGGACCTATGTCCAGTGGTCCCTGAAGTTGATGAGATCCTTGCACCTGTGTCTTCATGCCTCTCAGGTTTCTGAGGCTAAAAATAAGCCAATGGTCTTCCAGCTGAGCATGGCAGAGATCTCCCCTTCTTCCCCTACATCTTATAACTTTCTCTTCTTCTTCCTCTCTCTCTCTCTTTCCTGTGCTGCCACCCAGGGGCTGGGGCCCTAAGGCCATTTAGGAAAGTTCTATTCCCTCTATCCTCCGGTTGGTTTATTCTTTTTTCAGTTTATATCTTTTCCTTTTCCTATCCCTTGGCACTCTTGCTCATCTTTAAATTTCCCCTTTTTCATTCCTCTCTGGCAGAACAGAACTGGGGTGGAGGAGGAGTCTGCGGCGCCTAGCAGCCAACCCGCGCCACGCAGTGCCTCGGCCTTATGCAACCCCCAAAGAGCTTCCTGTGCAGGTGCGCACCTTAGCTCACACCCAGCAGTAATGAATGTGAAGGTCAAGGAATTAAGGTAGGTACGTAATTTTCATTTATCGCCTACCGGCGACTGATAGCTCCACTTCAAGAACTGATTATTTACCCCAGGAACCCACCCAAATCCCCATTTGTCCCACATGTCTACATCAGTCAGAATTATACTTTGTATATAAAATCCCCTCTCCAAAATGTCTCTGACAAATTATGTCCAACAAAGTATATGGAGGGGTTAAAACCCATTATTATGAGGTCTCAAAAGAAAGTCCGTAAGACTCCCGGAATAATAACAAAGTGAACTTATTTACAAAATTAAAGGAGACCTATGGACAGAGCCTCTAGTCCCTTCATCGCTCAGCAGCAGCCAGGCCAACTGGTCTCATTCGAGTTAGAAAAATGTAACAATGAGCCATGTGCGATGAGGGAGACGTTCAGGTCAAAGCTGATATTTATAGATCACAGCCTGGAACCCATTCCAGCAGCAAACCATAATGATAACTGTTCTGAGGAGAAAGAGGAAATTGAAAATTGCTCCATCAAACATGCTGTGGTCTCAAGAAGTCTCCACTCAGCATGGGAAAGGACCAGGACTGTTCTTAATCAAAGAGTTAGCTGGTATCACGTACTGGGAGAACTCCTGGCGTAGTAAAGATCAGAAATCAAAAGTCAATTGTCCAGCCCAGGCCCAGTATAGTATTAGGCCATGCCACTCTGATCTGCAGCAAAGAGAATGGTTCCAAAAGGAGCGAGCTCCAAATGACCATTCACCGCACTCCCTCAGAGGGAAAGGAGGCGGGGGGGGGCCCCTGCCGTCCAGCCCTGATAGGCTGAAACATGCCCATTGTGGACAGCGAGTTCACAGCACATCTCTCTCCCCCTCCCCCGCACCCACCCGAGAAGCCTCAGGCCCAGAATGTAACACAGTGCCTTACAAAGTGCCCTTCTCAAGCTGTGGCCACTCTTATCATTCCTCAGGTTCTCCAGTTCAGCAGTGACATAAGTAAGAGCTGCCTTCGGGTTCACAAAAGATTTGGAAGTCTTGTCCTTAGCTCGGATAATTTATCTGGCTGGATATACCACAGAGAAAGGACAGTCGATGGCATGCAACTTCCTCTTAACCTCAGCAAAGGCTTGTCTCTCCTGTTGAAGTCACCAGAAGTAGGGGAAAATGCTCACCTTACTCCCATCGACCATAATATAATCCACCTTACAGGCAGCCACCAAGACCCACTGCCTGTCTTGGTATCTTAACAATTATACGTCTCAGGCATTCACCTTACCCCGGGCGTCTTCCTGGGGATCTATGGGCTCTTTGGATCTCCAGTACAGTGCTTTTGGGCAGCTGTAACATAGACACTAGCCATTTTTGAATGTAGCCTGCACAGTCTCTCCCCTCCAGGCCCTCTGGGAGCCTCAATGTCGACACTGTAGCAACGTTCCCTATTTTCGTGGTCGTCTAATATCGCCTTTAGTGATTCAATCTCTTGTAGGGCTTGCTTTAATAAAGGATCCGAACAACTGGGTGTTCTCCTGAGCACTCAGTCTAGATTCCAACTCCACAATACGGCCTTCATGCTTTTCTACTGTATCGCTCATAGAGTTCATCGTTTGCTGCAAATGCGTGAGTTGAGAGTTTATATTGGTGAAGCCGACACGCATTTGGTGAGTAAAGTCGTATTTTAGGCTCATGATTAATTTCTCTATGGTGGAGGTTGTCTGAGAAGTAGAAGGAGCCGTTGCAGTCACTGTCGATGCACTATCTGGTTAGCAGTCTACTACAGACTTGGCGGCCAAACACGTCAGTGGATGTTCCAGGCCCAACACATTTACTAAGTCTCCCATCAGCTTAAATTGAAGCTGCGATTGTTTTTTTGACGATTTGGTGTAGCCAGCCATCTAGGAAGATAGGTAAATTGTTTTACACATGAAAAGCTGCACCTAATATGTTGAAATGGAGCAAAATAAGTTCTGGATGGGACGGAGCGCTTCCTTTACGTGTTCATCTAGCTCCTGGCTTGGCCACGCCCCACTGGTGAGATTCAATTTGAATCCTGCTAAACCCTCAAACTTTTCTTATATGGTCCAAATCACAGGTATGGATTCCTCAGGGGACAACACCGTTAAAAATACATTGTTGGTAAAAAGCCTTATCTTATATTCAACCTGACCCAAGGGTATGCCCTCAATCCCCACCTCCCTGCGTACAACTGCCGAACGGTTCCGTATACAATGCAAATGAAAGTGGGGAAAGAGGCAACCCTGCCTCGTTCCCCTTTGCAACTGTACTGGGGATGTTATGGAACCATTAAGCATAGAGATCTCTATTCTTAAAGGCAGAGTATATTAGGCATAACTTGCCTCTCAGTCGATGATATTTCGGGGTATATAAACCTAGGTCCAGTAGTCTTTCTTCATAATTCAGACGCTTTATCCCAGTAACATTTCTGGTTACCCTTCTCTGAACTCTTTCAAACCGTCTGATATCCCCTATATGGTAGGGGCTCCAAAACTGAGCACAGTACTAGGTTACTGGTCTAACCAGCGACCCATAGAGTAACACCATCACAGTATTATCATGTTCCTTAATATACAATTTAGCTTTTTTTTTTTTTTGGCCACCTCTGTGGAATGATGGAATGTCAGGTAATTTGTAATTGTTATACCTACGTCTTTTTCACTGTTTCCACTTTAAGAACATAAGAATTTGCCAGCAGAAGGAGACCGTGCATCTAGTCTGCCCGAGATGTCTACTCCCCCCCCCCATCTACTGCTCTTGTTGAGGTGACTACACTGACTGTCCCATGTCCATTTGAATTCTCTGACAGACTTAGCCACCACCACCTCAGGTGGCAGGCTGTTCCAAGGGTTCATGACCCTCTCTGTGAAAAAGTACTTCCTAACATTGGTTCTGAATTTATAGCCAACCAGGCATACGTTGTGCCCTCTTGTACGCGCAGTCTTATTTTCCTGAAAGAGGTTACCAGTATGTACTACGTTTATCCCTTTAACAAACTTAAATGTTTCTATCATGTCTCCTCTGTTTCTTCTCTGCTCTAGAGAGAACAAGATTTAACTGGCTGAGCCTATTTTCATAAGGTTTGTGGTGTAGTCCCTGCACCATCTTGGTGGCTCTCCTCTGCATGGATTCCAGATATTCTATGTCCTTTTAGGTGTGGCCTCCAGCACTGCACCCAGTACTTCAAGTGAGGACTCACCAAGGACCTGTAGAGTGGGATGAGTACCTCACGCTTTCTGCTAGTAATACCTCTACCTATGCATCCAAGGATGCCGCTTACCCTTAGTGCTGCTTTTTCGCATTGCTTTCCTACCTTTAAAATCATCCAGTATCATAACTCCTAGATCCCATTCCATCTTTGCCTTTTCTAATTGCTGCCCTTCCAGGACATAATTATTTCCCGGGTTCCTCTTACCCAAGTGCATTACTTTACACTTTTTGGTGGTGAATCTCAACTGCCAATTCTTGGACCATTCCTCCAGCTTTCCTAGATCTGCCTCCATTCCTTGGACCTCCTTCTGTGTGTCCACCCTGTTGCAGAGCTTTGTACCGTCTGCAAACAGGCAGACTTTCCCTTTTAGTCTCTCAGCAATGTCGCTGATAAAAATGCTAAAAAGGATTGGGTGAAGCACTGATACTTGTGGAACTCCACTGGTTACTTACTCTCCCCTCCTGCGACAAGGTGCCATTTACCATAACTCTCAAAGTCCTGTCCTATAGCCAGTTTTTTATCCAGTTGACCACTTGCTGACCTACGCCTGTATGCTCCAGTTTATTTGCTAGCCTTCTGTGTGGAACCGTATCAACGGCTTTGCTAAAATCCAGATATACTGTACTATGTCCACAGTTGCATCTTAGTCCACTGCTCTTGTAACCCAGTCTAAGAATTCTATTGTATTTGTTTGGCAGGAGCATCTTGCTGTGAAGCCATGCTGCTTCGGGTGAAGTTTCCTTCTTTCTTTCAGGTACTCCACTACCCTTTCTTTAAGCAGTGTCTCCACATTACTTTATCCACCACTGAGGTCAGGCTGACTGGGTGGTAATTTCCTGCTACCTCCCTGCTACCACTCTTGTGCAATGGCACAACTGTGGCCCTTCTCCAGTACTGTGGCACTATGTCATCTTCTAGTGACTTGTTAAATAGTTCGGCTAGTGGGGATGCAAGTTCCTCCCGCAGTCCCTTCAGAACACTTGAGTGCATTCCATCCGAACCCATTGCCTTGTCCACCTTTAATTTAAACAGCTCCTCAAGGACCCTTTCTTTTGTATAGATGTGCCTTGGCTAGTGCAGAACCATTACCTTTGTCTTCATGGATGAAAACCGAGCAGAAGAATTTGTTGAGTACTTCCGCCTTGTCTTTGTCATTCTCCACCAGATGTCCCTCTTTAGTTGCTAACCTGGTTATTCCTCCCTTACTCTTTCTTTTTTCCCGTAAATAACGAAAGAATGTTTTGTTGTCCCCACCCCCTTCACTCCCTGCGCTATTCTTCCTCCCTCTGGGCCTTGGCTACCGTAATTGCTTTTCCTGCTTCATTGAGTTTAATCCTCTATTCTTCTTCTCCATCTTTCTTGGATATAGTCTCCTTGTACTTTCTATAAGGTTTTTTTCTTATCTCTAATTATAGTCGACACCTCTTTGGAAAATCAGAGTGGGTTCTTTGATTTTCTGGATTTATTTGTTTTGCGCATAGTGCCATGACTGCAGTTATAGCATTTTTCTGTTTTATCCAGGTGTCTTCCACATTTTCTGTGACAGATCGGTTACCAGCAGTTCTTTAATACTTTCCCTCATTCCTGGGAAATTTCCTCTTCTGAAATTGAGCACCCTAAGTTTGGTGTGACAAGAGTTCTCTGTGTTGTTAATCGAGAGCCAGACTGACCTGTGGTCACTGGTGCCCAGGTTGATCCCCACTTGAACGTCTGACACCCTGGCATTGTTTGCGAGTACCTGGTCCAGAATAGCAGATTCCCTAGTGGGTGACTCTACCAACTGACTAAGTCTCCCCCCCCCGGCAGTGTGATGAGGAATTCTCTACTCCTCTCTGAGGACGCAGTGAAGGTGGACCAGTCTACATCTGGTGGACTGAAGTTCATTACCGGTATTTAAGTAATATTTAGCTTTCATGTTTTTCCTTCCAAAGTGCATGACCTTAAATTTATCTATACTGAACACAATCTTATGCTCCATTGCCCATCTTCCTATAAGGTTTAGGTCCTCTTGGAGGTTTAGTATGGCTTGCACACTATTAATTATGGCACCAATTTTGCAATCATCTGCAAACTTGCTCACCCATGAGTTGTCAGATGTCTGTAGTGATGAAACAAACACATTAATGAGTGTGGGCCCCAGGATGGATCCCTGAGGCACCCCGCTGGTCACCCTACCCCAATCAGAGACATAACCTCTGAAACACACCCTTTGGATTCTGTCTCTCAGCCATGCTGCTGCTATCCATGTAATAATACAAGGATTTACCTTTAATTTGATTAGTCTATTGATTGGTTCTTTGTGTAGTATCAAAAAAAAAAAAAAGCCTTAGCAAAATCCAGCTTTTTTCATAAGATTTGACAGGTCCAGCAGCGTTAGCCATATTGACCCGAGCCAAATTAAGTGCTCGGTTGAAAGCACTTGCTGTCATTATATTTATCCAGTTTAGTTTTAAATTCATTCATTCATAGTGCTACTTGAGACTATGGCCATAGGTAATGAATTCCAAGAAGACACAACCCCCTGAGAGAACCAACTACCCCCTATGGTTTTATTAAAGTGTTCACCCCTTAACTGGAGATGATGGCCCCTGGTATGTATTACAGTAGCTCTTGCAGTCAGTCCTAAGCATTCCCAAAGATCAGGTAGATGACATCCACTGGTAGCCCCTCATCCAGTGCCCTGCTCACTATGTCAAAGAACTGCATAAGGTTAGTTAGGCATGACCTCCCTGGTGTAAAACTGTGTTGAATTATATCAGTATTATCAGTCTCCTGTATATGCATTTCTAAATACTTCTTAATGTATTTTTTCATTATTTTGACTACAATACAGGTCAGACTAATGGACCTGTAATTCTTATAATCACTCCTTGCCCCTTTCTTATGTATTGGGAGTCACATTAGCCATTCTTGAATCCTCTGATACCTCTCCCTGTTTTAATGATACCTTAAATAGCAACGTTATGGGGCCTGCCAGTTCAGTGGATAACTCTTTCAAGACCTGGGGGTGAATGCCATCTGGACCTGGTGATTTGTCAGTTTTTAGTTTATTTAACTTGTTCATTATATTCTGGATGAAAAAGACAATAGTTTCTTCACTAGTCTTTCCTATATTTAAATCTACTAGATTTGGAATCTGCTCCTTTGGTTGGTATAGGCTCAGAAAATGGTTATTAAGGGTGTCAGCCATAACTTGTTCATCATAAGTTAATTCGTCATTTAATTTCAAAGGGTCCAGCCTTATTCATAGTTTTCTTCTGACCATGTATGTAATTAAAAAAACGCCTTTTTATTGTTTTTGGTTTTTTTTTGCTTTTACTGTTATTGTTAATTCCTCGTTGCTCTTTGCCTTTTTAATTGTGTTTTTTTTGCATTCTTTAGCCCTTTCTTTATATACAGACTGTATTTTTGGTGTTGGATTTCTCTTGTATTTGACATCAGCCCTTTTTTTCCTTCTTATACATTTTCTTGTTTTTTAGTTTAGCTAGTTAAGGATTTTCCCATTTCTGTTGTACTTTGTTTTTTACTGGTACAGTATGTACTTATCTGTACACCGTTCAGTCTTTAACTTAATTGTATTCCAGATTTCCTGAACATTTAAATCTTATAATTCTTTTTCCCAGTCCTATTTGTTCAAGTAATTTTTCATTTCCTTGTAACTGGCTTTATCCAGGCACTCATACCTCTCAAGCGTCCCTGATTTTCAGGGACGTCCCTGATTTTGCCTCAAAAGTTTACTCTGTCCCTCCTAAAATTTGTGTTTTTTTGGCTAAACAGTGGGGACTCTAAGCACAAAGCAATGTCAAGCATTAAAGTTACAGACTTGTTCTTCCATAGAAAATGCGTTTTGCACTAAGCCCCATATTCTACCAGCTTTCTGGGTGGACATCTCTAATTTTGAAAATGTGTCCCTGATTTTGGTCCTTTGTCCCTGATTTTTTTAAACCTTGTCCCTGATTTATGAGGCAGGAGGTTGAGAGGTATGCAGGCACTTGATTTTGGTTGTTCCTTTACCGTTTGAGCAGTTACAGTACATACTATATTGAACTCCACCATGATATGGTTGCTCGTCCCCAGTGGTTCTCTTACTATACAGTCAGTGGTATCCCCTTCCATATTACTTAATACAAGGTCTAAAAGGTTTTGTCCTCTTATATTTTGGTTTACATATTGTTCTAAATTATTGGTTATCAGGATGTCCATAAATCTTTTTTCAAAGTCTGATGTTCCAATTGGATTTCCTCAATTTATGTTTGTCAGGTTAAAATCCCCCAGTATCAGGGTTTTCCCACTTAGCTCTATTCCTTCTATGATGTCTAGGAACTTCCTCTTGTCCTCCAGTTTACACCCTGGTGGTCTATAGCACACACCAATAGTAATTTTCTTGTTTCCTACTTGGACTATGTTTACCCACACCTGTTACATCTTATCTTCCTTATCTAATTTTAGATCAATTTCATGTGCGATGCCTGTATCTTTCACGTGTAGTGCTACACCTCCACTTCTTTTGTTTGTTCTGTTCACACAAAAGAGATTGTAACCTGGTATATTTAATCCCCAGTCTTCATCTCACCACCATGTTCTGGTTATAGCACAAATTTGTATTTCTTCCTGGTGTAAGATTAATGCCAGTTCCTCGCTTTTATTGATTAAACTTCTTACATTAATCAGTAATGCCTTGATCTCAGTCCTGCCTCCTGTTTCATTGATATTGTTGTTAATATCTGGTTTGGATTTATTGATGTTAGTTAGTAAATCTTCAGTCATTGGAATTTGTTTATAATAGGAAGAGATGACCCTTTCCCCTTTCCCCACTCTGGTTAGTTTTACGTACATCCAGTTATTTCTCTAGAAAATATGTTTTCTAGAATGATAGAGCTTTTAAACATAATAGGATACTGTATAAAACATGGATTGTTTAAGCATATTTTCTATACACTGATTCCAATGAAAAGCAGAATTATAAAAACATTTACGTTAATAAAATTTCTGTTTTACAAAACATGACCACCGTTGGGCACTGAGGAAGTGGCCCTTTCTGCCACGAAACGCTGGCTGGACCGGTTAGGTGGCTATCAATTAGAATGATGGCTATTTTGAATGGATTTGGAGTTTAAGAGTTTTTCCTTCCCACTTAAGATATTTTCAAGAACCTCAGCAAAGGCCACTGAATGTGCTACCTGCCTAAGACCTCTCCTCAGTTCCTTGAACTCCCCCTGCACTATCCCAGCGAAGTCCCTAACCAGGTCACTGGTCACCAGGTGGACAATGACATCTAGTTCTGCCTCCAATCCAGTTGCCCTAGTGATCCTCAGGATTCACTTCTCATCCCTCTGGGCCGTGGTACCTCGTAGGCATCTGATCTGCCTCTCCCCCTCCATTCCTATGCCCAAATCTATCCCTCTCACAATCGAGTCCCCCACCAGAAGTTGCTTCATCCTCCTATGGGGTCCTCTACCACCCTTATTTGGGTCTCTGCTATGGAGGACCCCCACATCCTCCCTGGCCACTACCATGGTTGCCTCCTCTTGGCAGTCCTACTCTGCCAGAATGGTGTAAGAATTACACAGTGGCAGCAGTTGAGGAATGTGCTTCTGACCAACCATCCTTCCAGAGCCCACTACAGTCCATCTGTTCCTCCCCAAGGCATCATCTGAGCTAATAGTGTTAAACTTGGTGGCCCTTGTGTGTGTGAAGAGGTTGCCCAAAGCCAAGCCAACTCAGCCTGGAGTCTAGCAACCTCCTCCCTCAACCCAGAGAGGTGCATGTAGATGGGGCAGCACTGCAGTCTCCAAAAAATCTCTCTAAAAACTGCTGTCCCACAGCCACTGCAGTGCACCACTCCCAGCATTTTCAATTATTCCACTTTCCTGTGTTACTTGGTAATACTTATGTACTTTGCCTTTTGTTAATTGTTATGCCCCTTGTATACACACACTACATAGGGTGCTGCTCCTATTCTAAGTTTTAGCTTGCCCTTTACCTTTCACTCATCCTTTATGTACCCTTACCCTTGATATAAATGACTGCCCTTAAATGTTTTAAACATACTCTGATCATGTTTAAAAACACTTCAGCATCAGTGCATTTATAGTACCACATTATCAAAAATATTAACAATGTGCAGTATTATAAATTAAAATAAAATACAGATTACCAACCCCTTTTTTGTATTAATACCTCACAGATAAATAAAGCCAATGCAGTGTTGCTGGGTGTTTCCCCTTATAACAACTTACACATCATTAAACTGTACTATTAGATACAAACTGCTTAGGGTTTTGCACTTGGAGTGCATTGTCTTCTGCCAACTGCTGCCCCATGATGCTGCCCAAAGTGTGTCGCCCTTAATCAAGATGCAGATTTTTACACCTGCCCAGTTCAAAATCCACACATGAGAAGGCATCTAGTTTTTCCGGACCCTGCCAGAGGCCAAACCCCTACTAAAAAAACTGGGCATTCCAACGGGCCTGTTTTCCATGCCTGAATCAGCTCTCAAAGCCCTTCCAGACACTGACACCTAGCAGATGGTCAGTAAATACAACCGAGAAAAATGGCTCTGTGTCCAGCTGTGCTAGTGCTACAACTGTAACTCTATGTTTCTATGTTCTATGAACAGCGATCTAGGGATGACCGTGAAATGCAGCAACCTGACACTTCCTCACAGAACAAAGGACCCAGAGAACACTGTTTTCACTGTGTATTTACTAACTGCAAATTTACTGCCAGTAATTGTGCAAACTGGAGGCGGTAAGCTGAACCTTCACTGTTGGGGGGGGGGAGTCGGTGGCCACCTCCATGTTGTGAAGGGGCGGTTTATCGCTGCCTTTCAGGAATGGGGAGATGGCCTTTCCTTTCAAGCTACCCAGCTTAGGGCAGGAGGAGCAAAGCAGTGGCCTGGGGATTTATCCACTACCTGCATGCTCACTGCAACAGCTCATGGAAACCGCTTAGAAGGTAATGGGAAAAGTTACACTGAGACTAAATGTCAATTGGTAATTAATTCCTTGGGTCCCATGGCCTCTTCTTTTACTTTACTGAGGAAGAGTAATCTCACCTTTAAAATGGCGGTGTGTGTGTGCAAATCCCATTAATGGGCGGGGGAATGGTGTCCTGATCTGCATGGCTCATAGAAACACAGAATCACAGAATTTGACAACAAATAAGGACTGCTTGGCCCATCCAGTCTGCCTGTTTCTGCCTACCTACACTATTACATCAGACTGTGCATGATCCACAGCTCTTTCTCCCTCACTCTTCCTTTCCACTATGATTCCTCTGTCCTTATCCCCAGCATTCTTGAATACTGCCACTGTTTTTGCCCCCATCACCTCTGCTTGAAGGCTGTTCCAGGAATCCACCACCCGGCTCAAATGTAATGACTTGAGGGGCCTTGGCCCATGTGGCATGCTGTGCCACTGGCCCCCCATGACCTACGGATTAGAGAATGGAATTGGTTGTCCTAATATCTGCATAAATATTGTTGGGGAGCACACACTGCATTTGCCCCTGTTGAACAGCTGGGTCTCCACCACCCCAGCTCCGAATGTGGAGCCATGATACAGTGTGGCATTAGTCAAGTGGGGGACAGACCCGATACTAGGGATAGAATTCAGGCAGTTCTCCATGCTATGTTGCAACCCAGAGGTGTCTGAGGTTTGAAGACATAAAGAGGGGTCTTTCTTCGGTCCATGAGGACAGGTTGGTTGACATCTCCTCATCTGCTTAGGACTGATATTTTACGATAAGTGGGCCTAGAGGGCAAGGGACTGGTGGAACCGAAGTGGCAAGCGACCGAGGGACCACAGCTCCTATTGGGACTGGCGTTCCTGCCTGGCCCCACTAGCCGAGAATACTGCCAGGCACAGGGTGCCATAGAGAATCTACCTAGATCTCCCAGCAGGGATATATAGCACAACCTGGTCCCCTTGGTCCGACATAACATGCTGACTGCTTACTGCCTAGGGAGAAGCCTTCAGCAAGATGCCTGCAATGATCCGTGATGGTCTGCCTCCACCAATGGTCTAGGTGATGGTATGGAGCTGGGGGAATGAACTGCCAAAGGGTAGATTTGTGGGGTCTGCAGGCAGGGTAAGTGGTCAGCAGCATGAAAGGGACTGCACTGCGGGGGCAGGGCATGCATCCACACCAAGCTATGTGTTGGGGTCACGGGGAGGGAGACTGAGAATCCATAATGGAACCCTTCTTCTTTATCCAAGGAGATGGGAAATGGATGACGGCACTCTTTCAGCAGGAGGTGGGTAATTAACATTGAGCTGCCTGGAGGGTTTGTAGGAAGGCGGCTCATGCAGTGACTGATTAGCACACAGCTGGTGACGTACTGATGACACCTGATGGCCCATGTGAAATCTAGGCAGTCCAACAGGTGGATGAACAAACTGTTGAAGTTACGCTTCCCCAGATGGGAAGCCCAGTTGTTTATGTTTATTCCAACATAAACTGGGAAAATGCACTAAATAATAAAACAGCTAGCCAAATGTGGGATATTATAAAAGAGCGGATTTTCTTAGTATGTGCTAAAAATATAAAGAATATAAAAAAATATAACAGTAGAGGGGTTAAACCACAGTGGTTGACAGAGTATAAAAAAATTTTCTAATGAAAAGAGAAAAACTTTATTATGAATATAAAAGAATAAAACTGCACAAATGCGGGGGGGGGGGAATACAAGAAAACACTAAGGCAATGTAAAAATAAAATTAGCAAGAATAAGCAATATATGGAAAGAAATCTAGCAAGTAATGCAAGCAAAGATAATATGAAGGAGTTCTATGGATATGTAAATTCACTGTGGACCGCCAACTGTAGCATGTGCTCTATAATTTCTAATAACCAACAAACTGAAGACCCCAAGGAAACAGCGAATATTTTTAATACATATTTTGGGTCAGTATTCACACAAAGTGAGATACAAGTAGGGTCAGAGAATGCAAGATGGTGGCAGTGTGTGAGCTGCCTGAGCTGCTTCAGATTTCTGAGCTTTAAAGTTTTGTTTTAGCCTGTTTTTAGTCTCTATTTATTGTTGCTTATTTGTTTAACTTGTTTTTGTCAGTTAGTCAGGGCATGTAAGTGATTTATTTAGATCTGAAGCGTATTTTTTCGGTAATAGGTCAATGTGGTTAGCGTAGTCCTACAGTTTTAAGCTTTATTTAAACCATGTGACTTTAAAATCTGATAAATATTATGAATTGTGGCAAACGCTATAGTTTTGGTGTTTGTTTAATGCCTTTCCGCGGCTGTGACTGGTAAATTAAAGCCGCAACAGATAGAAAGATTCTCTGCATGTACCTAGCGCACCTCTGGTGATAGGTTTCAGAACTTGAAGTATATACCATTGTACTCTTGTATATAAAACTTTTATTGCTGTTACTTGGTAAGTTCCGGAAAAAGGGTCTTATCCCTATTCCTGTGCTTGTTGTTAGGTTAGCAAAGGATCGTGGGGTACTGGGGTTTACTTCACACAGCCAACAGTGCTATACCCCAATCAAGCTCTTTAAAAACTGTGCCTGACTCAAGGCAGTGTTCATTTCAGGCGGGGGTTGGCAATTAGCGCCGGCGGCAAACTGTACTATTTAAACTGCTCTGTGAGCCTTTTAGGCCTGTGTTGCTTTAAGGACTCGCGCCAGTGCACGCGCCACGACAGTCAGAGTCTGTGACTGCATATCTTTATCCTGGAGGCATTTTAGGGAGGTACGAGCGCAAGCCCTAAAGCAATACAGACGAGGATGGAGCTGCTGAATGAAGAATGCCCTTGGGGCTGGGGGCATGTTGCAGTCTTCAGCAGCTGTAGATTGGAGGAGTTCGTCCTCCATGAGCTTGAGAGGCACACTGACTGTGCCTGGCAAGAACGCACTTTGGGGGGCGTGTCTCTCAGCGGCTCTCTCTCTCACAATAACTGGTGCCCATAGGTCCAAGACACATCACCAGCCCGAGATGGGCAGATTGGGGCAGGAGTTAGCGCCTTCATCAGCCACGGAGTGGTTGAAATTGTTTGATGGGCAGGCACTTCGATCTGTACCATGTGATGTGCACAGAGGCATCACATGGGTACAGACTGAGCTACCAAGACCGCTGTGGTTTACAGTTGCTTGCGCAGATGGTTGAGACGCTGCGGGAGTAAGCAGGCAGCACATTCCCATCAGCTGACAGTTCTCACTTCAAACTTGATCTTTAGTTAACATAGGCTATTACAGCTTCTGTATTAACAGCCACACCAGTCGATAACTTTATTTGGCAAAGATTTTGGCTTTGAGCAGCAGCAAGTACTTTAGTAGGAGCCAGGGCTGATTGGGGGGTCTCTGCCTTAATGATCTCCAGGCAGACCAAGCTCCTAAAAATCAGTGGTTGGGTGGAGGCAGTGTGTGTGTTCAGTGTGGGGGTGGGGGTAAAACTTTGGAGAATTGAGTCTAAGAACTCTGTGGACAGTGATGACTGCAGCTTAATCTTAAGGAGAACAGGGGAGGTTATTTGAACATGAGACAACAGGGATAAGAAGGGTCACTTCATCAACAAGTCAAGTGACTAAAAGAACTAAATATCAGCAAGGAAATCACTGAATAAAATAGATCACTTGGTGGCTGTGCAGTGTGTGAAGTAACTTGGTCGGGGTTCTTGTCACAGAAAGCCACAGCAGTCTCAGACTGTTGATAAAACTGAAGGGGAAAAAAACAGAAAAAACAAAAAAATAGATAAATTATAACACTTGAACAGAGGAGTGTGAGGAGGGGCTGTCACAGTAATTTTCACTTAAAAGGTGGCAGTTAAGTCACAGTGAACAGAAAACAAGAAAAGAAATAAAGCAGAGGAAAGCAGTGTGTTTTGTTAACTTAATAGTTTGTAAGAGGCGAGAAGTTAGTGAGTTTGAAGTAAAGAAGCAAGGGCAGGGCTCTGTCTTGCTTCTACACATTTTGGAGTGGAGAGTTGCATTATTACAAGGAATGGTTAAAAAATATACATATCTGCAATTACATTGCTATAGAAAAGAAAGGAAAATAACTTTAATTTTAGGAAAAAGCAGGTGGGTGGGACAGAAAATAAAGGAGCTGCAAGCAGACAGTGACTGCTAGAGTTCTGAATTCCTCTGACTGTACTACCTTGTTTGCATATGGTGTAAAATAAAATAAAAGAGTCGGACACAGACATCTGTCAAATTGTTTTTATTAAAACATTTTGTCAGTGACACAGACACGTCAACCATATTATTTGGGCATTCTTACTACTTTCTCAGTCACCCTCCTCGTAAGAATATAAAAAACAAGGCCTGTTGAGATTTTGTAAAATAAAGCAGTCATGGCAAAAACAAGTGAACATTAAAACATTTTTCATGTCTTCTGCACCTAAGAGACTATGTACTGCTGCATCAGGATCAGGGTCTTCTAAAATTCAAATGGGAGCAATGTGGTGCCAGTTCTGTCCTCTGAGAAGCAGACTGTGTTGTCCGTCACTGTGGCGGACACACAGTTGGAACCTGGTGACAGTACTAGCCAACTTGATTTAGACGCAGTCTGCTGCTTGTGAACTGCTCAGTAGCCAGTCCCATGTGGCCAGTATTAAACGTAATTTTCAGGGCCGCTGGCTCACAATGTACAGGTGGTTGAGATATAATTCAGAAAAAAATGTGATGACTTGTGCTGTGTGCATCAGTAGAAAGAAACAAAATACTCTGACTTCTGGCACTGACAATTTCAGGACAAGCACCCTGACTAGGCATGCTACTCGGCAGATCACAGAGATGCTATGGCAGCTGAAAATATGCGGGGGGCTTTGCAGCATACATTCAGAAAAGCTATATCTGAAAAAGAAAGGAAAATTACGTACCTACCGTAATTCTTGATCTTCTTGGACGAGTCTCCACCACTCATTCACACTAGTGGGATTGGCGCCGGAGGCACTAAGACCCATCGGGAGCAAACTTTTGCTGGAGGGTCGGCGCGCGAGGGCGCGCATGAGACACGGTGTCACGAGCAGCTGCTCGAGCGGTAATGACCATCTCGGCGACGCACCTCCAACCGCCTCAGTACCTTTTTTACCAAGGAGGTGCAGCGCAACTAACGTAAAGAGTAAACCTAACATTAAAAACGCGGACATAAGATAGTCCGTATGACCCGTGTAAGAAGGGTCAGCAAAGAAGTCTTCACGGCCTAAAGATTTGAGGAGTGAAGACCAATACAGCGTGAGCTCGGGGATGGAGGGTGGGGAGAATGAGTGGTGGAGACTAGTCCAAGAAGATCAAGAATCACGGTGAGTACGTAATTTTCCTATCTTCCTGGACATAAGTCTCCACCACTCATTCACACTAGTGGGAGAGTACCAGCTGATAATCCCCAAAAGGGCGGCAGGAGAGCCAGAGCTCACGTTGCTAAGATAGAAGCCCATTAAGGATAGTTCTGCCGAACGCGGAATGTCGCCTGCATGAACATCCAGTGCATAGTGCTAACGAAAGTATGCACTGAGCTCCAGGTGGCGGCGCTGCATATATCTGCAATTGGAACATTGCACTTCAGCTAGGATGCCGACTGCCTCTAGTAGAGTGAGCTACACTCTACCTTCTAATTTAACTTGAGCCATGGAATAGCAATGACGAAGGCATGCCACTAACCATGAAGAGATGCATCTAATAGCGACAGGTTGACCCAGCCGGGTGTCGCTGGAAAGAAACGAACAGTTGCTGAGTCTTCAGAACATCCTGGTTCTATCTAAATAGAACTGCAAGGCTCTCTTAACATCCAAGGAATGAAGAGCCTGCCTCTTCATTTTGGAAATTAGGCGTAAGCTGGAAGTACCAGAGGTTGGTTCAGATGGAATTCTGACACAACCTTGGGAAGAAATTGGATGAGTAGGAGAACTACCTTGTCCTTATGGAATACAGTATACTGGAGGGTCCGTAACCAGGGCATGTATCTCAGAGACCCCGCGGGCTGAGGTAATGGCCACCAGGAAGGCAGTCTTCCAGGTAAGAAATTTTAGCTCACAGGTAGCTAAGGGTTCAAAGGCTTCCAGTGAGCATGTCCAGCACCAGGTTAATGTCCCAGGCTGCAACTGGACGCTTAACAGGGGTCTGGTATGGAGAATCCCTTAAGAAATCTCTTCACTATAGGTAACTGAGCCAGAGTTAAGGAAGAAATCGGCTCATGGAACGCTGAGATGGCACTAAGGTGAACTTTAACTGTGGAGTACTGAAGACCTAAGTTTGATAGGTCCAAAAGATACTCCAGAACCTTGCCAGGAGGACAGGAAAAGGGATTCCAAGAGGATTTTGACACCAGAGAAAAGCGTTTCCATTTGGGCGTCGTTTTTAATTGGCTGGCTTCGAGCAGCCAGAAGGATGTCTGAGACTCTGAGGAGGCGTTGGCGATTCACTTCTATCTCTTCAGGAGCCAAGCATGAAGGTGAAGTGATTTCAGGTTGGATGGACCAACGAACCCTGAGTCAAAAGACTGATTTGTAAAGGAAGTGGTCTCGGAGAGCTGCCAACATACTGTTGAGTAGAGAAACCATAGTTGCCGAGGCCAGGAAGGAGCAATGAGAATCATCTTGGTCCCCTGAGACTCGAACTTGAGGAGTACTCTGGATTAGAGGAAGTGGTGGAAAGGCGTAGAAAGCGTTTTGTCCACCGCAGCCTGAACGCATCCTGACAGAAAATGCCAGGCCCTGGATTTCTGGAGCAGAAGAGAGGCAGTTTTGCGTTGAGTGGGGATGCAAAAGGTCCAGGTCTGGAGTCCCCACTCTTGAACAGAGACCGGCTACGGCTGGATCGAGAGACCACTGGTGAGGTCTGCCTCGCTTCTGCTGAGGTGATCTGCTAGGTCGCTTTGGTATACCTGGCAGATAAACCGCTTGAATCGGAGACTTGTGCTCCAAGCACCACTCCCACACCCTCATTGCTTCCCTGCAAAGGGATAAGAATGAGCACCGCTTGCTTGTTGATGTAATACATCACTGCTTTGTTGTCCGCTTGAAGGAGAATGTTCTTGTGACAAAGGACATCCTTCAGAGCTCGGATTGCATAGGGACCGCCTCATCTCCAGGACATTTATGTGGAGATGAGTTTCAACTGAGTCCATACACCTTGAGTGTGGAGGGAGAGAGTGAGCCCCATCCCATTAGCGATGCGCATCTGTGGTGATGGAGATCTGATGATCCGGGGAGCAAAGGGGAATCCTTCCAGGAGATTGCTCTTTTGAGACCACCAGGTGAGAGACCTCAAGGGCTCCGTCACCTTGATGGGATAAGACTGGGGTGAGAGGTCGGGGACCACTGAGTGGAGAGCATCCATTGGTGGTTCTTGTGCAGTCGGGCCAGAGGGACAGTGAAGACCGAGGACGCCATGAGACCCAACATGCGTTGCATCGAGAGAGCTGTAAACCGATTGGTTCTCCCTGATGTAACGGGCCATACAAGGACGCCGAGTCTTCTGTCCTCTGGAAGGAAAGCCTCGGCTGAGGAGGTGTCTAGAAGCGCCCCTATGAAAAGGAGCTCTGGGAGGGTTGCAGTTGAGATTTTTCAAATTCAGCAGAACTCCCATGGACGTGAGAAGACGTAAGTGGCTTGCACGGCTTCCAAAGTCCCTTGGCCGGAAGGGCTTGCTAGAAGCCAATCGTCCAGGTAGGGAAACACTCGAGCCCGACTTTCCTGAGATGCGCCTGCAAGAACTGCACAACACTTTGTAAAACTCGCTGCGCCGAGGATAGCCCAAAGGCAGGACTCTGAACTGATAATGCTGACCCAAAGCTACAAAACCTGAGGAATTTGCGGTGGGTCGGTGGACGGGATATGCTGGTAAGCATCCTGCATATCCAGAGAGGCCAGCCAGTCGTGCTGATGCAGCAAGGGTAACAGGGTACCTAGGGAAATCATCTTGAATTTCTCCTGGGAGGAATTTGTTTAACTTTCTGAGGTCTAGAATGGGGCGATCCCCAGATTTCTTTGGAACCAGAAAGTAATGGAGTAGAACCCTGTGTTTCGTAGATGCGGGGCACCAGTTCTATTGCCCTGTTGTTCAGAAGGCCCTGGATCTCCGCGTGAGGAGGTCTGATTGAGAGGCCGACAACCTGTGTTGTCGTATGGGAGGACAATTCGGGGGGGTTTCCAAGAAATTGAGAGAATAACCCTCGCGAATTATCCGAAGGACCCATTTGTCTGAGGTTATGGACTTCCACTGGTTGTAGAAGTACATCAGACGACCTCCCACCGGAGGAGAAAGTTCCACCTCGGGCAGAGTGGATGGAACTTGGGCCAACGACTCATAAGGTAGCGCTGGGAGCTTTAGGTCCCTGCGCTTTCTGCTGCGTCTTCTTTTGAGGTTGGGCAGGTTGGCTTTTATGGAAGCTTCCCCTGCCTCTGCCTCGAAAGGACTGACGACTATGAAACTGACGTCTGTTCACATGCCCCCGAGAGGGGGCAGGCGGAGGTCTGGCCAACTTAATGGCCGATCTAGTCTTCTGAGTGGCCTCTAAGGCTTGCTCCACCTGAGGGCCAAAAAGAAAGGAGCCATCAAAAGGCAGCGCCATCACCCGCTGCTGAGCATCATTCGTGAAGCCAGAAGTACAGAAGCCAGGAATGGCGCCTAGTACAAATCTCGCTGGTTGCTGAGCTAGCAGTGTCGAAAGGCCCATGGCGGCTTTGACCTGTTGGTTGTTGGACTCAATACCTCTAATAACGGTCAGAAGAAGCTCTGACTTGGAATCCGAATCTGGAAGAGCTTCAACCATTCTTTTCATAGAGTGCCACAGGATATACTCATACTGAGAAAAATAGCCTTGATAACTGGCAATACGCTACTTAGAGTGAGGCAGCAAGACTCTCTTACCTAATGTATCAATCTTCACGAGACTCTTTGTTAATAGGTCGAGCTGTAGTAGTTTGAGGAAGAACGACCTTGTCATTCTCTCTGCCAGGACTAGCCATAGGATCCGCAAAGGCTTGGGATGCCAAATGGGACGATCCTTGGGAGCTGAATACTCTTATCAATGGATTTAGCCACTGAGGGAATAAGAGCAGGGTTATTCCATACCATTTGAGACAGCGTCTCGAAGGAAGGCTGAATCGGAGGAGTCAACCAGTAGGGATCTCCAAGCATGAAGATACTGGAGTCTTAATATCTTCCCAGGATCGATGTCTGTAGTCTGAGAGAAAGAGTGGATCCCAGGTTCTTCAACAGAGACTTAAAGGACAGGTCCTCGACCACAGGCTCTGTAGAAAAGAAAGATCCTGTTTCCTCCACTTCATCACCCAACCGAAGGTCTGGGTCAGGCTCAACATCATCTCCTGATGGTCCAGAAAGGACTGTTTGGACAGGAAAGGAGTGAAAATTAGGAGAGGAGGAAATGGCAGAAAAACAAGGAGAGTCCCCAAGGGCTGCCGGCGCCGAGACGGCAAAACGGGCTGAAGACGGCACCGAGGAGGCGCACGGCGCCAAAGAGGCACGCGTTCAAGAACGCTGGGCCGGGCGGCGCCGGGCGATGACGCGCCGCTGTCGACGCCGCCAACGGGCGCCGCGAGATGACACTTCAACGCGCCGCCCGATCCAACGGCACCACCGGGCGCACCGCGAAGACGCACGGCGCCGCCAACGCGCCAGAGACCACGCTGCATCGCTAACGGCGCCGCAGCTCCGGGCGGTTTCGAAACGCGCCGACACGGCCACAGACTCTGCAGAAGGCGCCGGAAAGCCCGGGAACCTGGAAAGCAAGAGAAGGAAAAACCAGGAGATAAGGGCATCGGGTGAGGCCCTCGCGCTGCAGCCAGCGGTGAGGGGGAACACTGCTACGCGGAGTCGCTAGCACCGAAGACGGCGCAGCGACTAGGAAGGTCCAACCGCTTCTACCTGATCGCGCGGAGGAGCCCGAGGGCTCCGAGTAACCGAGCCAGGCAGAAGAACCAACCTCCGAGCCCATCGCCCATAAGAGCGCCCACTGATGAAACTGCTCATCTGAGCCCTACCTATAGGCGGGGAGGGCTCATGTCGAGGACGACGATTATCGGAAGTTGGCGACTCCAAGAAGGAGACCGCAACTAGCAACGATAACCGCACGCCGACGCAAGAGACATTACCAGAGGGCGACCTCGAGTGATGCCTTCTTTTGGACCTGTGGGGTCAAGAAGAGCTTCGAGGCCGAACGGGCGCCGGTGAATGCGCACTGCTTATTTTTATGCCGCGGGGACCGCCCATCCCCCGGCATCGGACTGACCGTAGTCGGAACCCGCTGAGGAGAAGGAGGCTGACCGGACCCAGCCCGGCTGACTGAACAGCTTACATCAAGTCTCCCTACCGTCACCTGACCTGCTCATGGTCGACCCGTCCAGTAGGCCGAGACTTCTTCAAGTAAGTTAAATTTAAATATTAGAAAATTTTACGAAAAATAGAATAAACCTAGCGATACTACTATCGTGATATCATTACAAAAAACAAACTGAAAACTATGCGCTAGTTTGAAGTTTGACTCGACAGCGAGCGACGCTGCCTGAAGCGCACTCGACGCGCGGGAAAGGAACTGAGGCGGTTGGAGGGTCGTGCCGCCGAGATGGTTATTACTCATGCCGCTGCTCGTGGCACCGTGTCTCGCTGGGCGCCTGTCTCTCGCGCCGACCTCCAGCAAAAAGTTTGCTCCCGATGGGTCTTAGTGCCTCCGGCGCCAATCCCACTAGTGTGAATGAGTGGTGGAGACTTATGTCCAGGAAGATCAAGCTATTCTAGTTGCCATGAAGAGTGTTTATTGGATGGCCAAAGAAAACTTGCCAGTTCATAAATATACAAGTTTAATGGAATTTTGTCTAGTTAGACTGTCCTTTTGTTGACAAACTGTCTGTGGCCAAGAATGCCTCATATTCATCAGAATCTACAGCCAATGACATCCCTAATGCATAGCCTTTGTAATTAGGCAGGAAACAAGTAGAAAATTAGAAAATAGCCCATACATCACTTTAATTTGTGATGAGAGCACAGACATCACTGTCGCCAAAAAACTAGTATTGTATGCAAGAGTGCTTGATCCTGAAAGTTTTGTACCATCTACTCATTTTCTAGAGAACTTACAGATCTCTGATGCCACTGGAGCAGGATAGCTAAAGAATTAAAGCAATTCCTAGCCAGGAAAAAATCAGCATGAAAAAGTAATGGATTGGGAAGGACGGAGCAAAAGTCATGACAGGGACTGATGAGGGAGTCACTGGCACATGCTGCGTGAAACCCAATGCTAGTAAATATACATTGTGTTGCTCATAGGGTTGCGCTATGTAGTTCACAGCAGCAGACTCTGTCCCCTACCTAAAAGAATACCAAGAGGTGCTAACTGGTGTTTTCTACCATTTTAAAAGATCAGCCAAAGAGTTGACAAACTAAAACAAATACAAGAAATGCTGGAGGAACCAACTCTAAAAGTGAAGGAGGTCCATGATGTGAGGTGGATAGCAGTTTACAAAGCGGTTGAGACCGTTCATCACACTCTAGACTCCTTCTCACTTTTTCTGCAATGAGACGAATGCTAGAGCAAAAGGTTATGCCTTAAAAATGTCCAAATATGACTTTATAATGTCAACCTATATGCTAATGGATGTACTTGCATAATTACCAGTTAGTGTAGTGTTTCAGAAGAGATCTGGACATCTCGATGATCCATGTCAATCTGGAGAAGTGCCTCTGATTTAGAAAAATAAAATCTGGAACAAAGGAAAAATGTATCTACATGGAGTGAGAAGGATATCCAGGAAGATGAGGAGGGAAGGCTGGTGTTCAAGGGCATCACATACTAAGGGAGGCAAAAACTTTTCAATCAAGGACCATTTCATTGACCATTTGGTTGCAAATTTAAAAGACAGATTCCTCGGTATGACAGAAACAAGTTGGCTGCTTTTGGAGTACTGGGTCTTAGGCCTGTCAGCAGCCTTTCTAAAGACGATCTTGAAACCTGGGAAATGAACAAATCTGCGTGCTGCTTGATCATTACGGTCAAGAGCAGAAACACAAACAGTTTGAGACAGTGGCACCACCACTTGTGGATGCAGACCACACCAAAGCAGAATGGGAACTGCTGAAGTCACTTGTTGTGAGAGAGGATACCGAGGGACAACATGCAAACTCTTTGGGGTTCATTAACAAATATCATAAGTCAGACTTCCCAAATCTTTGACACTGGCTGCATTGGCATTAACTGCCCCAGTCCATACAGCAGACTGTGAGAGGGCTTCAGTGCCCAGAACATTGTAAAACTAGCATGAGAAATAGACTGTCTGCTACTAGAGTCAGTGATCTGCTGACTGTTGCGTTTGAGGGACCTTGCCAGGCTGAATTTGATTTTCTTTCTGCAATCAATATTTGAGGAAAAAAACAGAGGCGGTTATTCCAACATGGGGACTGCACTGACTGACTTATAAGTACATAACCGAACTGTGACTGATATTTTAATTTATCCCTCTTGATATCATGCTGCGGCTGTTTATATTAAATTAATAGGGATATTATAGTTAGCTGAGGGAGGCTGTATGTTAGATCTGTTACTGTAAACTGCCATCAGGACTCTACTAGGGCTGTTAATGCCTGTGTATTCTTCCAAAATGATCAAATATCTCTTATTCTCTCTCTCTCTCTCTCTCTCTCTCTCTCTCTCTCATAGAGTGCAAGGGTCTCGATCTGGTGCTTTTTATTTTTTGCTGGCAAAATTCACAGTTACCACATTGTGAACACTCCAGACACAACTACTGGATGGACACACACGACTGGCTGTTGCCTGAGGCCTATGATCATCGATGCTCGGCAGTGACAGAGATATCAGTGCCTTCTCTTGTAACTGCTATCCACCTCTGACATCATAAAATGCAATTTATTTTCTGAGTCACAAGTTACACCTCCCAGTTGATCTGCACTTGCTAGTTCATCAGCTTTGCTTATGATACTGATGCACGATAAGTTAAAATTCTTTCTGTATACAATTTTTTAAAGAAATGTCATGTATGACCCCACATTTTCCTAAAATGACCCACCTTTTCAGTGGTCAGTGGGTCATTGACCCACCAAATTTGTTCCTAGAATGAGCGCTGCTCAAGGTGCACTTGCCCGGTATCTAAAAGCCCTTAAGACATCTAGGGTGAGCCTTTTAAAGGCTTCTATGTATTTTTAACACTAAATATTTAGCACGAAACGGAAGTAGCACAAGAGGCGCCTGGTTCTACTGTCCATTTAAGACCCGACTAGAGAGTGGGGTGGCGTCTTGTGAGGGCAGCATGACGGAGCGTGCAGAGACACGCGCTTCTTAGCGTGTGTCTACCATGTCCACCGGGAACGATGGGGACTACGCAAAATCATTTGGTGTCTTCCGTACAAAAGAACTGACAGTAATATATAGTTTCAAGTCTCATTACACCATCATTGTACACAATGAAGAAAGCTAATAAATATTGCACATCATGTCAGATATACGCCTTAGGTAAACAAACACCCAATTTTACATGTGACAAGTGTGTACTGGTAAATGATTTACAGGAGGAAATTACACGCCTACAGCCAAAGGCGACGTTAAAATCAGATATTAAAGCATTAGAAGATTACATTGACCAGATGTCACTCCTAGTGGAAACAAATGCATCCTCCACAAAAATAATAGATGATGATACCTGCCAGGAGTCTCATCTAAACTTACCACAGGTCCCTGTATTAGGACACCCGACCATTACTTCCACTCCCTCAATTGCTGCTTCAAATTGTCAGCAACAAAACACAAATAAGGTTGATACTTGGACTATAGTACCTCAAACTAAGTCCAAAAAAATAATAAAAAAGGTTCTTCCCCCTCCCAGTTCCCATGAAACCCTTATACATAACTCCTCTGAACATCTCTCACAAATGATCGATGAAGTCGTATCTATCAGTCCAGAATTTGGTACAAGTGCTAGTAATATGCTGAAACACAGCCCAATAGTTAGTGAGCAGACTGCTGCTGTACAGACTCGACCCCCATCATCCCCCCCTTTAACTGCTCAGGTGCAATTTCCTACTAAAAAACAGGTATTCGTCCTGGGAGACTCCATCACAAAATATACAGACCGTGTTGTCTGCAACCCTGATAAGGAACACCGAACCTGCTCTAGTTATCATAGGGCAAGGGTTTCAGATATCACCTCAATGGTCAAACAAATCCTATTACCAGCTGGAGAAAATCCCCTAGTGGTCATACATGTAGGAACTAATGACATCACCAGACTTCCTTTGCAGCAACTAAAATATGACTATGTTTCCCTGTGTAATTTACTGGTTGAACGTGGCTATAATATATGTCTATCTGAGATTTTGCCAGTTCCAAGAGCCACATAGTATATTACAGCTAAAATAAAGGCACTGAACGAATGGCTTCGAAAATGGTGTTATAGACAAAGCATTCCCTGTCTTACGCACTGGGAAGAATTCTGCAACAGACCATCCCTTTTCTGTTGGGATGGCCTACATTTTAGTAGATGGGGGAGTACATTACTGGGATATAAAGTGGCTACGTTTATAAACAACCATTTAAACTAATGGAAAAGAGGGAGATTGGGTCAATTCTCAGTTCTCTTACTACTAATATCCATTCTCCTTATCATAACCACTTGAACATTCTATCCCTTAATGCTCATTCTTTAAACATCTCTAAAGATGCAGAACTGGAACTTAATACTCAGTCCCTTTATTTGGCTTTAATAGCTATGACAGAAACGTGAGGCAACTCTGGCAAAAAATGGATAGCAGAAATTCCGGGATTCAAACACTATTTTAAAAATAGAATGGATAAAAGGAAAGGTGGTAGGGTCAGCCTCTATGTTAGAGAGGACATCACTTCTTTTGAATCACCAGTAAACGTCCAGTCAGAAAGTGTATGGGTGTATATTCAACCCAAGGGGCTTTCCCAAATATTGATTGGGACCTGTTATCACCCACCCTCTGCAGATGTTACTCGAAGTACACAGTTGGCTGATGAAATTTCCCAAATAGCAAACAAAGGCTCAGTCCTAATTTTGGGAGGTTTCAACCTTCCCACTATAAACTGGGAGACTTTAATGGGTTCAAATCAATATGATGAACAATTCCTCACAACTATTATTGATTTAGGTTTGTATCAACTTGTTAGGGAACCTAACCGGGGAAACAACATCCTGGATCTTGTTATAACAAACATTGATATCCCGGTAACTGATTTACAAATATCTGATCCTCTTGGTAATAGTGATCACATGTCCATACTTCTCACTATTCCACTTCATCAATGTCCTACGATTAGTGAACTTAAAATTAAGCAATATGACCGGGCAGACTTTCATAAAATAAACCAACATCTAGGCACTCTCAAATGGGATGACATATTTTCTTCACTTAGTACTGAAGAAGCATGGGACTTCTTAAAAACACAAATCCATGATCCTGAACAATATGTTCCTGAAAAATATAAATATAATACTAAAGGAAAAATTCCCCTTTGGTTTAATGGACCTATCAAAAAACAAATCACTCGAAAACAAAAACTATTCTCACGATTAAAAAAAAGTCCTATTAATCAAAAAAAGGAAATATTAACTAAATATAGGGAATCGGTTAAAATATTAAAAAAACAGATCATACTTGCAAAACGTAATCTAGAATTTCATATAGCACACACCAAAGATTCACATAAAACTTTGTACTCTTACTTAAATAGTTAAAAAGGAAATAACAAAACAATTGGTCCACTAAATATCAATAACACAATAATTACCTCTGATTTAGAAACAGCTTCTGCATTAAATAAATATTTTTCCTCAGTTTTTGTACAAGATGTGCCCTTAATCCCTCGTGATACACATTTTTCAAGTTGTACAGCTTATAAGGTTTCAAAAAATGATATTCAGAAAGTATTAAAATCATTAAAACAATCAGTAAGTCATGGTCCTGATAATATTTGTTCCAAATTTCTTCTAGGAGTAAAAGAAACAATTACCGCACCACTAACAATTATTTTTAATAAATCTTTTTCCGAATCTAAAGTTCCATCTGATTGGTTGACTGCCACAGTAACTCCTATTTACAAACAAGGTTCTCATTCAAAAGTAGAAAATTACTGTCCAATTAGCCTCACCTCAATCCCTTGTAAATTAATGGAAAAAATAATCAAATCACTTTTAGAAACAGACATGAAATCCTTGAATATAACAGACACAGCTCAACATGGATTTAAAACAGGCTTTTCCTGCACCACAAACCTGCTCTCATTCTACAATTATATTAGTACACACCTTGATTCAAACATCCCTAACAATGTCATCCTCCTAGATTACAGTAAAGCTTTTGACAAAGTGTCACATGTCATTTTGATCAAAAAACTCAATCACCTAGGGTTTTCATCATCAATAGTTTCATGGATAAGTAGTTGGTTGAGCAATCGTACTCAGAGGGTCAGGGTAAACGGTGCTTTATCCGATTTGGGAAGGGTGACGAGTGGTGTTCCCCAGGGTTCCGTTTTGGGTCCCACTCTCTTCAATATTTTCATTAGTGATATGAAAATTTCCTCTTCTAATATCATAATGAAATTCGCCGACAACACAAAACTAAGGGGCGTCATTAATAATTCGACCAACAAAAAACTCTACTATCCGACCTTGCAACAATCGAACACTGCACACACAAATAAAATGTACTTCAATGTCACAAAATGTGCAGTGTTACACATGGGAGAAAAGAACTCTAAACAAATATATCTCTAAACAATACTATTATCAGGGCATCAAGTTTAGAAAAGGATCTTGGGATATTAGTAAACAATAAACTTTCCTCATCATCTCATTGTAATAAAATAGCCAATCAAACTAATGCTCTTCTTTGCAGGATAAATAGTACATTCATCTCTAAATCAGAACAATGTATCATGACCTTATATAGGTCACATGTTGGACCATATATGGATTATGGCTCCCCGTTTTGGAGTCCTTATCTGGTTTCTGATATAAATAGAATTGAACAAATCCAGTGTAGGGCTACTAAACTTGTTCCATATCTCGCCCAATTTGACTACACTACTAGACTTCAGAAAACAGGTTTCTACTCACTCAAACAGAGAAGAATCAGTGGTGATCTTTTACAATTATTCAAAATTATGCAATCACCTGTTTTAATGGATCCATGTGGTATAACTTTATCCACCAGAACAATTAGTTTAGGTTGCACAATAGACAACTGGAAGTTAAAAAGCAAATACAAATAAAAGGCAACATTTTTCACTATCAGAACTCCTAGATTGTGGAACACATTGCCACAAGATATTACTGATTCACAAACTATCTCAATTTTCAAAAATAAACTTGACAAATGGTTATTAAATTAAAATTAAGACAAATGGTCTACATATGTGGAGGACAATCTTGATAGGCAATAGCCTTCTTTTGCCCATCTATCCAAGTAAGCAAGCAATTAGCTTCTCCTCTAACGAGACTGTAGAAACTGCAGTGCGGTTTTTGGAGCGTTACTCTGGAAATGTAAGAATCGAGGGAGAATTTTCAGCTCTGGAAACCTTCATAAATCTTTCTAAGTTATTGGAATATACTTAGCGTGACTATGGAGTGTAACATTTTCTGCTTGCACTGCTTGAATCAGCGCTGGTGTGGTGAGGTGGGAGCGCACTTAACTATTAGTGCTGGTTGTGGAGTGTGGATCTTATTCTCCGTGCCGCCTGTTTGTGAAGTTAACACCACAGCGGTGAGAGTACCCGAGGTTACAGGTGCAGCGTCTGGAGGAACAGTGGGAGCGGTATTTTTGTCCTGGAGTCGCGGCTGATGTGGTGAAAGCACATTTTATTTGCAGTGTGCAGAGGACGAAAGAATAACTGAAGTTTCTCTCTTTGGATTTTTAGGTGGTGCTCCTTTCCTTTCCACTTGGAGTGGATGACTAGCAGGGTTTAGGTTTTTTGGGTTTGGACCAGAGGGTTTTTTCCTCTGTAGTTGTAGGTAAGGGGGACTCATGCGGCTGGTGGGCGGCTGAGGTCTCCAGATTCCCCTCATATATGGCCTCTTAACTATTGCAGGTCTGTCACTCCAGTGAGGAGAAGGCTGCTACCTACCTTTTGGGCCATGGCACCAAAATAGGGGTTATTGCTGGAATTGGTTTGCGACTTAGAGGAACTCGGAGGGGCTTTACTGGATGATGGTGTGTCCCTCTGGGGGGTTCTTAAGGCTATCTGTGGGGAGCTATTGCTTACTCCTCAGGGGCCTGTATTCTCTGGTCGCAACCTTCTAGTTTAGCCCTGGGACTGGTGTCTTGGCCTGAGTTTCTGAGTGCTTTCGTTGAGGAGGATATTAGAGAAGAAGGAAAGTAGAATTGGTTCGACCATTTGGAGGAACTATTTGGTGTCGGACTGGATTGGGAGAGGGTGAGAGCCTCTCCTGTTTTAAGAAACAATTCATCTGAACTTTTAGGATACTCCATATACTTGGATGCTGACCTGCTGTTATTATTTTGGGATTTGCAATATTTGACTTTGCTTTCTAGACCTGAGAGAGGGTGAGAGCATCTCCTGCCCAAAAAACTACTGAATTTTTGGATTTTTATATATTTGCATATTGTATTATTTTTCTTTTTTTTGACTGAAAATTTTGTTTTTGGGTTTTTTGTATTTTATTACATTATAGATTTAGTTTGGGGCGGTTTAGATTTTGTTTCTCTGAGTTTTCCTGTGTGAGTGTGTGGGGATTCTCAAAGAAACTATAGGGTTTTAAAGTTATTGATTTTAACATGTGTAGAAGGCCTGCCTCACGGTCAGTCGCTATTTGTCCTTTGCTCTTCATGCCCTCTGCCCTTTCTCCCCTTACCATTACACTTGTCAACATACCAATGCTGTAGAGCACTGGGTAGTGTGCAAAGAGGGAGGAGGGGTTTGGGGGTATGAACAGTAAGAGGTAGAATGGCGGGGACATCATATTGGGGTAGTGGGAACCAGAAGACACCCTGAGGGAGAAATGGACTCTGGAATGAGATCATTCTTGTCTGGTCTTCATACCCAAGGGCACCACATGATGATGGGCAATGGTCCGGCGAGCTCCAGAGGCCCGTCCAACCCGGCAGTGTTGTGCAATGCCAGATCCATAAGAACAAGACTGCAGTTATTGCAGATTTTGTTGGGTCTGTGGATCTGGCATGCATTACCGAGACCTGGCTGGATGAGAATGTGGGTCCGATTTTGGAAGCTGGGTACTCAGTGTTACACCACCCGAGGCCGGACCACGGGGGTGCGGTCTGTTTCAACACCGAACTGGACCTCACAAGTGTACCAGTTGAGGGGGCTGAGTCCTTTCAGTGTACTATAGTGGCAGGTGTGGGTTGCAGAATTACTCTCATCTATCGTCCACCAGTGATGAGAAGCATTTTCTGCAGGAAGTAGCAGACTTCGTCATTGACGTGGCATTTGAGTCGCCCAGGCTGATGGTCCTGGGTGACTTTAACGCCTGGGTCGATGACTAACTATCGCAGTTTGGACAACACTTCCTCCAACTAATGACATCTTTGGGCCTCATACAAGTGGTTACTTCTGCCACTCATAAGGGTGGTCACTCTTTGGACTTAGTCTTTCTCCTGGGGATCGAAGCCTTCGACCTGGGGTGGAACCTGTCACTTGGTCCGATCCATTTACACTGCAGGGGTTCAGTTTTGCACCCCCTTGTAAACCTACCCTGTGGAGATGGTCAGCTACCGCTCTCTGCAAGATATTAGCTCTGTGGGCCCTGGCAGCAGTGCTTGACCTATTGGAGTTTTCTGGAGTAAGCAATGATCCTGATGCCTTGGTGTTGGCCTATAACAGGGCCATTTCCTCGGCTCTAGATCTAATTGCTTCTGTCTGTGTTCGTCCTCTCCCCCTTCACCCTTGGTCTCCATGGTTTGATGGGACCTTGAGGGAGATATTGCAACAAGGATGAAGATTAGAGAGTTGTTGGCGGAGATCTGCCCTTGATGCCGACCATCTTAGATTGAGGGAACATTATCAACTCTATCATTCCGCAATCTCCCGTAAGAAGGCAGAGTTCCTGTCCGGGGAGATTGCAGCTGCTCAGAACCAACCAGCTCAGCTTTTTTGAACTGTGCAACCCAGCCTGTCTGCAGGTTCGGAAAGCTTTTTCACAAGTGGAGAGTGATGAGCTTGCTCGCTTCTTTGCGGCTAAGGTGGTCGACATCAGGGCAGCACTCCAGCCTGCACCCTCTATGGGAGAAGCTGTAGATCGGCATCTGGCCGCAGCCTCTAGTCTCTCCTGGAATTCCTTTGACCGGCCTGAGTTCATTGATGTCATGAGGATTGTCCTGAGTATGCGCTCTATATGCTGTAGTTTGGACCCGGACCCAACTTCCCTGATAAAGGGTTGTCAATATTATTGGCCCAGTCCTAGCACAGATAGTCTGGTGCTCCCTGGATATGGGTGAGTTTCCTAGCTCCCTGAAGGAGGCGGTGGTGACGCCCCTCCTGAAGAAAGCTTCCCAAGACCCAGACTGCCATGCTAACTACGTTGTAGGGAAGGATATTGAGAAAGTAGTGGCCGTACAGTTGGAGAACCATTTAACCATCCATGACATCTATGAACCACTCCAGTCTGGGTTTTGAAAGAGGCATAGTACCAAGACAGCGCTGGTTTGGGTGCTCAATGATCTCCTGATGGCTAGAGATCAGAAGAGCCGTTCCATCTTGGTTCTTCTTGATCTCTCTTCAACCTTTGACACTGTGGACCATGGGGTACTTCTTGAGCGTCTGAGTTCATCTGTGGCCTGTCAGGTACAGTCCTCAGTTGATTTAGATCTTTCCTCACAGACAGAACTCAGAGGGTGGTGTTGGGATTAATTCTTCCCGCACAGTCTCTCTCTCATGTGGGGATTCCCAGTGCTCGGTGTTGTCCCCTATGTTGTTCGCAGTGTATATGCTGCCCCTCGGAGACACTGTAAGAAGGTATGGGCTGAGGTTTCATTGCTATGCAGATGATACCCAGTTCTATCTATCTTTTGCACCTGACCAGGATAGAGCTCTCTCGGTATTTAATAGCTGCCTCACTGAAATCCAGTGCTGGATGAAGTCAAGCTGGCTGAAGTTGAACTTGGAGAAGACTGAGGTAATGGTTGTGGACCCGGGTCGCAGAGTAGAGGGGACAGGAGCTGGCTTACCCTCGGGTTTATTTCTGGGGGGTGTCCAGCTCCCTATCTCTGAACAGGTGCGGAACCTGGGGGTGATTTTTGACAATGAGCTGACACTGCGTTTGCAGGTGTCGGCAGTTGTCAAATTATCCTTTTACCATCTTATGAACACCACAAGGATTAAGCATCTTGTTCCACCCAGCGATCTACCTACACTGATCCACACTTTTGTGACCTCACGTCTTGATTATTGCAACTCCCTTTATTTATATTTAGTTTTTGTTGACTGGGTAAATGCACTAGACAAATCCTGCCTATTTTTGGGCGCGACCCAGGGAGGATACAGATGAATGCCAACTGACGTTGAACCAAAGTAAGCTGTTTATCTAGGGCTTCCTGGGGTTGATATCCACCGCTACAGCTGGTGCAGAACGCTGCGCCTGGTTATTGACGGGTACTTCCTGTGCCTGTCATATTTCTCCAGTTCTGCTAATCTGCACTGGCTGTCAATACAGTGGTGGATCACCTTTAAAGTTGGTCTTTGACTTACAATGCCCCTACGGACAGGGCCGGACTACCTATGAAAGAGCTTCTGGTGCCCTACTGCCTAAGATCTCTCCTGCTCGGCGGACGAGGGGTTGCTAGAGATTCCGAGGGTTTCTTTAAAATCTTCAGGAGCTCGTGCTTTTATGTATGCTGCCCTTACCCTCTGGAATTCTCTACCCTGGCCGCTTCGTCAGTGTGCATCCGTGAAGGAATTTAAAAAGGCCTTAAAGACCTATTTATGGTCTAAGCTCTATCCTGATTAATTATTGGGATGTTATGAGCTCAGATTGATGTTTTATTTGTCTTATCTGTAATCAGTGTAAGGCGCCTTGATTTTGAGAAAGGCACCTATATAAATAAAAGTTTTATTATTATTATTTATATACCCGAGCAGACTAGCATAATGGACCAGATCACATTAGAATGTATAAACAACAAAATTAAAGCCCTAAAATGTACATACTCATAAGGACCAGATAAAATGTATTGCAAATGTTGAAATTATTAGCGCCAAATAGCCATTCCATTAAGACTACTCTACATGAGAGAACGATCAAAAATGAAATCCTGCTGACTAGCTAGCAACCATAGTTATCCCAATTCATAAAAGGAAGTAAAACAAACTTTGAAAACTATCACCCTATAAGTCTTACTTCTGTACCAGGAAAGATTATGGAATCAATTCTAAAGGACATGATAAATAAACACATAGAACAAAATGGCTGCAGAGATCAGCAGCAACATGGCTTTACAGCTGGCAGGTCATGCATAACATAGAGAATAATGAATTGCAACCCATTGGTAACAAGCTGGTTAGTGCATCGAGAGGTTGTCATGGTGACCACTTGAACCTTGAGCGCGCAACTCTAGAGGTTCGGTTGCCACTGGCAACCTTGTGATGCAATTAACCAGCTTGGTTACCGATAGGTGGCCATTCATTGTTTTTTACAGTGTGTGATGTCACAACAAGGTAGTGTAAAACATGTGCGAAAGCAGAAGGCATACACTAAGACTGTTTTTAAAAGCGATTTACTTACTTGCCCAACAAACATGTGACAGCCAGTGCTCCGGGATATACAATTAACTTAAATAAGTACCCAAGAACATGATTACAACAGAAGAGTAAAGTCACTAGAAGTCCACATTTTTAAAATGTAAATATATTCCATACAATTCAAAGATGAGCTCCATTCCACTAATCAGTTGTGCCGGTGTGCATTTCGGAAAGATGATAATTTGACCCGACGTGTGTTTCCCAACGTCATCTCGCCATAATCTCTCACTCTGTGTGCTAGAATAAACTTATCTTGGGCTGTTAATTCTTTAGAAAATACAGCTGCAGCCATTTTTATTTACTTGATTTACTGCGTCAGTTTAAAATTAGTGAGTGAATGGCCCGGTGGCACTGACAGTTGAGGTGCTGGACGCCACAGCTTGCACCACGCCGGCGACCCAGGTTTCGGAGCGGATTCGGGTTGTTGGGGGTAGAAGGACTGATCGTCCCTGAGATGCTCTCCTTCTCCAGGAAGAGTGGGGAGGGACTCCCGTGAAGGTGCTGGCTCCTGGTGGAGGCTGGGAGGTGGTGCTGGTAGTGGAGCAACAAGGAGGACAGCACAGGCAGATGTCTGATGTGCAACGTGTAGGAGCACATGCCTCAACGTCCTTGGCATCCCTGCATGCCAGCGCTGTGGGGGAGAAACAGGGGAAACGCTTAGCTGAATCCTCCGTTGTGTGTGAGGATCCACCTGCGGTGCCGCACCGGATGCTCCCTCTGGCCCTGACCCCTTGGCCTTCCATGATGGGGTCCATGATGTGGCCTTAGAGAGGGAGATGGGAGGAAGTTGAGACTCGGGCACAGTGCCTGGTGCAGGAGCCGCGTGGACCTGATGGGGAACCAAAGGACCACCCCAGCCGAGGAGGTAAGCACAAAAATAATGAAGAAAAAAAACAAACAAAAACCTAGTGAGTGAAACTGTCTTGTGCTTTGACAGGAACAGATGCTGGTACACAGTGCCTGAGGGCAAGTTCTATTTGTTATGCTGCAGTACATACATAGCTACTGCAGCATAACAAACAGAACTGACGTCGTGTGCACCATAACAGTGTTTGGAAATTGATGGATTTTAGTGCTACCAGCATTCCATCATACACTATAAATCTACTATGTTTTTACAAAAAAATATCAAGCGCAATGGAGAGGGGATCATCTGTGGATTGCATTTTTCTGGATTTTACTAAGGCGTTTGCTAAAGTACCACACAAAGCCATAATACAACAACTAATAGATACAAAGATAAATCATAAAATTACTGCATGGATTAGAAACTGGATGAGCGGAAAAAGTCAAAGAATTAATATAAAGGGTTACCTGTCAGATCCAATATCCGTGACAAGTGGGGTGCCACAGGGCTCTGTTCTGAGACCTTTCTTGTTTCAGATTTTTATATCAGACATGGACAAGCTCTCAACATGCTGGACAAGTAAATATGCAGATGACACTAAGATAGCTAGAGTAGCAAATACTCAGGAAGATACTGATATTCTACAGGCAGAACTTTTAATATAGGAAAGTGTTGTGTAATGCATCTAGGCCGTCACATCAAAGAGAAAACATATTTTCTGAATGGACTACCGCTAAGGAAAACAACAGAGGAAAAAGATTTAGGCATAACAATAACAGGGAAATTAACATATGATAACTGTCTGGCTCCATCGCGCCGGGCGAAGGGGTTTGCCTGGCACGCTGGTAACCGGGGTTCACGCCCAAACCTGGGACGAGAGGAGATCAGTAGGGAGGGCTCAGATCATTCAAAGGAACTCTCTCTTCCTTGGAGGGGCACGGACACAGACGGACTGCATCCTGCATCGCCCCAGAGTGGCTCCTAGTGACAGCCATGTGGACACACTTTGCAATGTAATTCACACCGTGGGTGTGTTCAGCCAAGAAGCAGCACGTGTGCAGAGCTAACAGGGAGGAGGGGTGGTTGGGGCAGAAAATGGGAAATCACCCGCCTGGTCAACCAGATGACGGCTGCTGGTCCCTCCATATGCCCGAAGCCCTGGACAAAAGTGTCCTTGTCAACCCCTGCCGTGCCTGGGATATGTGGAAGCCCTCTGCAGCAACTCTCCTCCCCTGGTAGCACCTGCAGGGGTAGGGGCCCTCCCAACGAATCTATCCACTCATGATGCAATGGAAGGAGAGGAAACTATTACATTATGAGTGACTGTACTCTTGGGGTTCCTAATCTTCAGGAAGTATGCAATAAGAGTAAATCAAGGACTTGAAACAAAACAAAGTTGCGTATGACTACACCATTATCATGCATTTCAGTTCTACTAAGAAAGAAAACAGATAAAATAAACAGCAACATCAATGAGGCAATCATAAGATGTGGGGTTTCGCTAGAAATAATACACTGCAATAAGAGTTGACAATGTCATTTTAAAAACATCTGTTATTACATATGCTAATATATGGGTGAAGCAGTGAAAGCGTGCAGTAGCCATGATTCACTAATGGCACATGCGAAACGCCACACAGGTTTTAGGGGATGGGTGCGTGCTTGTGGACCTGGGCAGGCATCCATTAGATACCTGCATTCGGCCCGGCATAGAGGATCCGCTATGGGACCAACAGAACCATGCCTTGCAGTGACACTGGGCATGTGCTCAAGTAATACCCCAATCCCCCCTCTGATCTGAGGCTGGGAGCATGGTGGGGGCCAGCACTGCCTTGCTGCAGCCAGTGGTGCACCATGAAGGGGTCACACAATGGCTACACTAGTACTCCCCCACCCCGCGTGGAGGATGCAGCCCCAGAATGGCATGTAGCACTATTGTGAATGGGCGCTGAGTAGGGTTCACCCCCTGGCGCGGTGCCCTTCAGCCAGCTGGGGATCCATTGCACAGGGCGCTAATGTGCCCATTAGTGAATGCTGTGGGGGGAAGGGGTGCAGGCTGCGTGGCATTCGGTGGTGGGAATGCCTATGCGCTGCCCTTACATGGTGTGCGGGTATTTGTGAATTGTGGCCAATGACAGCAAAAATGTATACAGATGTACAGGTATTGATAACAGAGAAAATATAAAAATGATAGACCAATGTTATGTAAGATTACAGATATATAACATTTGTGGTTGGGAGATAGTTTTATTTCAGCTGCTGGGTACAGTGCTGCACACGATGACTGGGATGTTGTCAGCACTGTGAAAGCTACTCTCTGACTGGTTCAGTATTCCATTGTGATGTACCCACTTTTGTTAGATATCAATTTATGACATTCTCCAAATTGCAACATATCATGATACCTGCAATGTGGGTCCAAAAATATCAGTTTAATTCTTTGACATTTCTCTCACATGTGGTACTAAATGAACATAATACTCAATTGGTATAGAGTTTTATATATATAAAAAAACATCAGGGTTGGCAAGAAAACAAACAAAATTATTCCTCAGAAACGAATCTAAAAATGTAAACCTTTCAACACTTGTGAGAATCCTATCCTGCTAATAGCTTTGAAACTAGACTGGTATTAGTCCCGAGGCACCCTTCAGACAAAATTTGTATTTTTTCATTCTCTGGCTGTGTGGCAGAAAAAATTAATTTGAGTCCTATGTTCTATATACGGTTTTCTGTCTTACCTCCACTGTCATCTCCTTGGACTGTTCTTCCACTTGCTGGATGACCTCATAGCGAGTGCATCTGTAATAGCCTCCAGTAGAAGAACTATGCTTTTTCCATTCTTCCAGGCAAATCCAGCAAAAGTCATACTTGCACTAAGGAGAGAGATAAAAGGAGTGCCTATTAAGGATATAAATGTTTGCTCCTTATCAGGGACCACGAAGAGTACTTCAGCGTGCCACTTAGTCAAGACATCACGAGAAAAAAGGCTCTTTAATGGATTCATTGTTTTTTCAGGAGAGCAAAAAAGAAAAATACATTTATAGTTTGCAGGATACTTTTCACTGACTGCAAGGAAAACAGGTTACTCACCTGTAACACTAATTCTAGGAGTGGTATATGGTGTACATCTTCACTTTTGGCAGGATGCTTTACCCTTTAAATCTGTCCGGAAGGTCTCCAAGCTGACTCCTCTCACCCATCTGGGTGGTAACTCCCTCAGCACAGCCCGTGGCGTCAAATCTTAACGCTGGAAGCAAGGTAGTGTGCCACTTGCCAGAGGAGGTTGTGTGGGTCAGTGTGGATGTGCATCATATACCACTCCTAGAACTACTGTTACAGGTGAGTAACCTGTTCTAGAGACGTGGCTATGGTGTACAAATCCACTCTGTGGAGACTCCTAGCAGTTCTTCAAAGAGGCAGGCAAGGAGCACACCTCCATTTAGGGAACAGAGATTGGAGAACCGAGGCCCCAAATCAGCATCCCGGCGTGACTCAAGGTCAATCTGGTAGGGGAAATGAAGGTGCGTGCTGACTTACAGGTAGTAATCCCATAGATCTCCTGGATAGGGACGTCCCTGGAAGCAGCCACAGAGGCAGCAGTATGTCAGGTGGAATGAGCCCTAAACCCTACGGGAGGCTCCCTGCCAGACAACAAATAGCAGAGGTCGATGCAGGGTACAATCCACCTACTAATCATTCGCTAGATGCTGGTCTGCCAGGTACTGTTTCAGTGTAGGTGACAAATAGCTGGTGAACCTCTCCCCAAACTCTAGACATGAACTCTTATAGCAGGCAAGTGCTTGCCTCAGGTCCAAAGTATGGAGCCTGTGCTCAGCATCCGAGGTGTTGTTGGTGAAGAACACCAGGAGATTCATCTCCTAGGTAGGTGACACCTGATGCAACCTTCAGGAGTAACATCGGTTCGGGCGAAGGACAACCCTGTCCCTTTGGAAGACCAGGTAAGAAAACTCCACCGAGAGTGCCTGGAGGTCACTGATCCTTCTGGTGGATGTGATAGCCACAAAGAAGGTGGTTTTCCAGATCAGGTGAAAGATGTCACACCTGTGCATTGGTTCCAATGGCTTGCCCATGAGCTTTGCCAACACCAGCAACAAGTCTCAAGGTAGTGGTGGTTCATGCACCAGAGGCAAAATGTGGTCGAAGCCTTTGAAAAAGCACCAGACCACCTTCTCCTGCACCATCGATGGCATACCAGCCCATGCCCGGTATGCAGAGATGGCATCCGGTGCACCTTAAGGGTCATTGACCAAAGGTAATTGAGAATGCTAGCCACTGGGCAAGATAAGGGTCAAGCCCTCGCTTCTGGCACCAAATGGAGAACCTTCCATTTGAAGGCTTTGCATTTTCGGGCCAACTTCTTCTGAAAAGCCACAACCAAAGTGAGAACATTGTCAGAGAGACCTAAAGCTTGGAACTCTAGCTGCTCAGGAACCAGGCTGTCAAGTGCAGGGACTGAAGGTCCAGATGGAATGCCTTGCATTGATTACATGATAACAGGTCAAAGCGGAGTGGAAGATGCCACTGGAACCTGCAGCTGAGGCTGAGGAGATCGGGGTACCAGAACTGGTGTGGCCAGTCCAGAGCAGTTAGGATCATCCATGCCTTGTCCCTCCTGGCTTTGAGCAGCACTTTGTAGATCAGCGGAAAAGGAGGGAAAGCATACAGGAGGCCTGGGGTCAAGGGCCTCGAGAAGGAATCCCCCTGCAGCGTTCCCTGCTGAGGGGGACGGCACAATACTACCTCAGCTTTGCATTCTCCTGAGGCAAACAGATCCACCAGAGGGTGCCCCACCGGGAGAACAGACTGTGCAGGGATTGATGCAGAGAACACCTGAGATGCCTCGCCAACTCTGCTGAGGGCATCTGCCAGCAGACTGGACATGCCGGCCACACTGGTGGCCAGATCATCAGCGCTCAGGCTGAGCATGAGCGTCCAGATGTGGAGAGCCTCTCTGCACAGAGGAAAGGAGTGTGTCCCACCCTGTTTTTTTTTTTCCAACTCTCTTTATTGCCCGTGGAGCTGGAACTCTCTCAGGCCTCATCACTGGCCAGAGTCTCTCTACTGCCCACTGTGAGCCCCGCCATCCTCAAGGACGTTACTTTTCTCCCTGAGACCCCCTGGGGACATATGGCCCGAGGAGATCGAAGGGGTGGTGGAAGGCCCAGTGTTGTGTGTGTATGCATGGCTCAGGAGGGCCATCGCCATCCGGACCAGAGGGGTTTTTCCATGGTGTTTATGCCCCCGACATGGGACGGCACGCCGCTTAGCCCGAGACGTGGTGGCCCACCCACGCCTGGAAGGCAGCCACCCGACGCCTACCCCTAGCTTCTGCTAGTGAGCCCATGTGTGTAGCAGTGCCGGGCCGGTCTCCACTGGGGCCATGCACTGGGCTACCCTTGATCCCTTCCCAAGAGAGGAGAGCAGTCCCACGGATGCTCAATCCTCTCTCCCCTGCCGACTCCCCATCAGTCCGGGCTCGTCTTGAACCCGGGTCGCCAGCGAGCGCAAGGTGTGGCGCCCAGCACCTCAACCTCAGCGCCACCGGGCAGCCCCCACTCTGTTTGTTGAGGTAGTACATGGTCGTGGTATTGTCCGTTTGGGCCTGAACAACCTGACCCCAAATGTGTGGAGCAAAGTCTGTCAGTGGCAGCCAAACAGCCCAAAGCTCCAGCAGGTTGATATGGCATCGGACTCGGGGACCAGAGGCTGTGGACCCTGTGCCCTCCAGATGGGCAAATCAGGAGCAGTACAGGGAGGCATCGGTCATGATTGTGACTATCGGCTCCGGATGGATGAATGGGATTCCTTCCTGCAGACGTTCCGGGACCAGCCACCACTGAAGGGCATCCCACATCAGCTGGATCACAGTGACCGGTTGGTCAAAGTGGCCCTTGTGTTGACACCACTGATGGGCCAGCTCCCACTGTAGGGAGTGCATTTTCCAGCAGGCCCAGTGGACCATGCTGGTGCAGGCCGCCATAAATCGCAGGAGGCGCAGGAAGTCCCGAGCAGGGCGCAACTGCCTAACCCGAAGTGATCAGGTAAAGGAGGAAAAGAACCTCCGCCCGGTCAGCCGGGAGTCCAGCTCTGGCTCTGCAGGAGTCAAGCTCTGCCCCAATGAAGAGTATCACCTGTGAAGGTACACACTCCAGCTTGGTCTCATTCACTAGAAGGCTGAAGGTCAAGCAGGTCTGGAGGGCCAACGCTCCACCTCCTCCCTGGAGGGATCTGCTATCAGCCAGTCGCCCAGGCAGGGATACACCTGAACCCCTCGACATCTCAGGTAGGCTGCCACCATTGTAATGCACTTGGTGAAGACCCTGAGAGTCAAGGAGAGGTCAAGGGCAAAGCCTGGAACTTGTAGAAATTCTCTTCTGTCGGATTCAAAGGAACTGGGGTGGAGGAACCGTGGAACGTGGAAGAATGTGTCCCAAAGATCTAGGGAGCAGAAAACAGTTATGTAGGAACTTACCATAACAGTAGATCTTTAGGGATCTCTGTCATCAGGTTACACTGTAAGAACTTCACCACCGTGAATGGGGAATCCACATGGAAGATTTTCAGCAGTACAACTGGGCCCACCCACGCCGTCGATGTCGTCAGCCAACGTTGCCAACCCAATAAAGGTGTAGACGGGCCCGCACCCTCCTCAGTTCTTACCCTATGGAGACAAAGGAACATGGCTCTCATAGAAATGATGGAAACAGCAGACAGCCAGAACCTGAATAGGAGCCCCAAAAAGGGGGGGATGGTGGGAGGGAACAGACCTGATGACTGAGATCCCCATGAAGATCTACTGTTACAGTAAATTTTTACGTAACTTCTGTCTTCATCGGGGGAGGGTTAATATCCCAGTACTGACACTGTAGTGCAGCATGAGGGGGGTGCTGCACCCTGAGGTGCCATCTTTGGATGAGACATTAAACTGAGGTTCTATCTGCCTGTTCTGGTGGTAGTTCAGGTGGATGTTAAAGATCCCATGGCACTTCTCAAAAGAGTAGGGAATTTTCTGGTGCCCCGGCCGAATTTCCCCATTCACTAAAAATATCACCAACAGCTTAATCTAGTTCAAGGTCAGCTGGCATTCATCGGTATCCCCTCCTCAGGTCGTGCCTGAAAACAGGCAGAATTTGTCCGGTCAACAAAACTAAATAAATAAATAAACATCATAGGAATGAGTCCCAAGCAGTGACAAGAGTATATGGACAGTCTGGGAGGCTGGATCACCATAAACTTAAGACGGAGATGTGGAACGACCTACCCAGTCAAGGCGTTTCTGAAACTTATGACAGAAGACCTTGAAAACTGAACCAATCAAGGAACTCCATAAACTTAAGACAGAGTCCTTGCAGAATAGCCCTGTCAAATCCTGCATGGGCTCTAGAAGTGATGTCTAAACTGTAATGCTTGGTGAAGGTGTGGATTGTACGCCAGGTGGCAGCAGCACAAATGTCAGTGGCTGAGACCCCTTGAAATAAGCCATGGGGTAGCCATGCTTCTGGTGGAGTGAGCTTTGACAGCACCCAGCAATTCTTTGCCATACTTATTGTAGCAGAACACAATGCAATTCTACAACCATTTGATAAACATTGCTTAGAAACTGAAGTGCCCTCTACCTGGGGCGAAAGAAACAAACAACAGCTTAGACTTTCTGGGCCCCTTAGTCCTGAGCAGGTAATACTTCAAAGTTCTACGCACATCTAAAATATGGATCAGTGTTTCCCCTGGATTAGCACGCTCCAGAAAATAAACAGGAAGGAGGATTGACTGATTGAGTGTAAACTCAAAAAACACCTTAGGAAGAAACTTAGAATTTGTGGGCAAAGACACTCTGTCTTTGTGAAAAGTCAAATAAGGCTCCTCGCACCAGAGAGTCTAAAGCTCTGAAATTCTTTGAGCGGAAGTAACTGCAACTAAAAAGAGCACTTTCCAAGACAGAAAGAGCAAATCACAAGTTGTGATTGGCTCAAAAGAAGACAAGGTCAACTTTTCCAAAATAAAATTCAAGTCCCAAGCCGGGACAAGAGAACGGATTGGGGGTTTCAGATGTAGGATGCCCCAGAAAAAGGTATGGGAGACATCCAGTTGAGCAATAGTGGTCCCTCACAGGCTCGTGGGAAGGCAGAAATTGTCAAAAGGTGGATCTTGAGGGAGGAATACTGAGGCCTGAGTCAGACAAAGAGGTCAGGTAGTCCAGGACATGCTTCACTGGGCAGGTGAAGGGGTCAAGGGAACGTTTGGCAGCCCAGATGGCAAACTGTTTCCACTTCATTGCATAAGTGGCACGAGTGGAGGGCTTGCGAGCGGCCACTAGGACATCTGCCACCCTGCTGGAGATGCTAAACCTGGTGATGATTATCTCCTCAGAAGCCACACATGCAGATGGAGGGACCTCAGATTGGAATGACCAGGGTCCCCTGATCCTGAGTCAGCAGATTCCTGAAAGGGCAGAGGGACGGAGGTCTCTCTGCCAGCTGCTGAAGGAGGAAACCATATCTGGCAAGGCCAGAATAGAGCCACCAGGATCATGCAGGCCCTTCCATATACAATTTGATCAGCACCCTCTGTATGAGTGGGAACAGAGGAATGCGCATAAAATCTTCCATTCCAAAAGAAGGATAGCATCTCACCAGAAAACTCAGACCCTGGATCTAGCGAGCAGAAATTGGGCAGTTTTTCGCTGTGTGGGATGCAAAAGGTCCAACTCTGGATGACCCCATCTGTCTTAACAGATCTGCTAGGCGGATGAGAGAAGTTCTATTTGTGCACGCTGGACTGAGTCCTGCTGAGGCTGTCCTCCAGGGTGTTTAGGAACGCCTGGCATGTGTTCAGCAGATAGTGTCAGATTGTGGTCCAGTGCCCAATACCACACTTTCATGGCCTCCTGCAAGGGAGGTTGAGTAAGTCCCCCTGCTTATTGATATAGTAGACAACACTCAGATTGTCTGACTGCACTAACAGCTGGCCTGAGGCCAGATGATTCTGTAAGGCCTGTAGGGCATAGAACACTGCTCTCATCTCCAGGACATTGACATGCAGGGCAGCTTCCCACCAGGACCAGGATCCCTGAGTTTGGAAAGGACCCAGGTGGGCTCCCCAACCCAGACCCAAGGCATCCGTGGTTAGGATCTGACTCGGGGAGGAAAGCTGGAAAGGGACCCCTTAAAGGAGGTTCGAGTGGACCATCCACCACTGAAGTACCCTGCGTACTGAGAAGGAGACAAGGTCTAGTTGGTCCAACTTGACCATCCGCTGGTATCACTGTACCCTGAGGGTCCACTGCAGGGTGCACATGTGGAGTCTGGCTAATGGAACCATAGGAATGGCTGTGGCCATGAGTCCTAGAAGTCGTAGACACAGCCTGGCAGGGATGTACCAACTCTGGGTGACCTCCCGCGCTTTGGGATACGAGGCATTTTGCCCTGCTCTGGGGTAGGAAGGCAACTCTGCCCAGAGCCCAGGACCGCCTCCGATGTACTGTCTTTGAGACGGAACTGGCACAGATTTGGGCAGATAGACTGTTATGCCCAAAGACTGAAAAAGCTGAAGAGCAGCTCTAGAATGGACAACAGCTGCTACCTGGATGGGGCCTTGAGAAACCAGTTGTCCAGTTACAGAAAGACATACAGTCCCTCTCTTCTGAGGGCTGCCATGTGTCCGCTGCTAACGCCTTGGTAAAGACACAACGTGCGAAGATAAGCCAAAAGGCAATACCTTAAACTGGTAATGTTCTCCTGAAAGGCAAAGCAGAGAAACCTTCTGTGAGGAGGAAGACCACAATGTGCAGGTAGGCGCCCTGCACGTCCAATGAGCAGAGCCAGTCCTCAGACTTCAGGAGGGGAACAGGCCTGGTAAGGTTACCAGTCGGAACTTTTGTACCGGATATAAAGACCGAGGTCTTTCAGATCCAAGATTGGCCTCAGATCCACGATCTTTTGGGGAACCAGGAAGAATCTTGATCAGAACCCTCTGCCTCCTTGGCACCAGTTCTATCGCCTGTTTGTGCAGGTGAGACTGCATTTCCTCTCAGAGAACAAACAGATGAGCCGGGGGGGGGTAATATGAGGGAGGTGGTGGGTATCTGGAGGCTGCTGGACGAGCTCCAGAGTATGACCGCACTCTATGACCTGCAGGATCGAGGAATCTGATGTTATGGTTCTCCACTGATTCAACTGGAGGGAGAACCAACCCCCGACCGCCACATCCTGGGCCTGGACTAAAGGGGAGGGGGGCCCGCAAAGAGAAATACTGAAGTGGGGCCAGTGGAGGAAGCTGGATCCTTAGTCCTAGGATGCTTGGCTGCCGCTCCAGTATCGGAGGATGCAGGCAAGGAGGGCTGGGCTCTGCATTTGCCCCAGGGATGGGAGCTAGAGCCTGGTCTGTTAACTTTCTTACGAAAAGTAGGGCACCCCTTACCATGCTGTTGAGTGTGGTAGAGGGAATGGACAGACTTAATGGCCATACCTGAGGCCTGCAGATCGTTAATAATGTCCTGGACATCCAGACCAAAGAGTTTAGTGACATTAAAAGGGGCATTCAGCAGCATGTTTTGCACATCAGCACCAAACCCAGAAACTCTGAGCAATGAATGCCTATGGAGGCAGATGCCAGTGGCCACCACCCTGGCAACAGTATCAGATAAATCGTAGATGGCTCTTAGAAGATGCCTCCCAACATCCTCTGCAGTTTGGAGGCATTGGAGCAATTCCCGTTTCTGGGCACCATCAGGAAGGGCTTGGGCAACCGACTTGTCCTTTCTGGCACTGGTGTTCTGGAATTTCACCATGTGAAACAGGTCATTTGATATCCTCAGGCCAAGGGTAGAGGAAGCATATGCCCTTTTGCCCCAAAGATCTATCCTGCGGGATTCTTTGTCCGGGGCCAAGGAACTAAGGTGCTTGGGCACCTCAGACCTGTCATGTGCCACCCTGATGATCACTGAGCCAGTTTCAGCCTGGTCAGCCAAGTAAGGAATGCCCTGAGGGACATTGTAAAGCAAATCAGCTCTGCAGGATATAGCTGTCACATATCTGGTCTGTGCCAGGCTGCTGTGGTAGCATTCCTGAGCACTGGAAGCATGGTAGGAATAATCTTTGGGGGAAATTCAGGTAATCCGCCAGGTCCTTCCTGGTGGCATCCTCCTCCTCCTCCTCCATCTGAAACCCCATAGTCGAAGACAGTTGTTTCATAATGTTGAAGAATGAGGCATCCTCAGGTGGAAACCTGGGGGGTATGCTTGACAGATTCTTCACTGACAGAGGAGGCAGTGGACTTATCTGAAGTGTAATACTGCTCTTCTCCCTTTCCTCCTCTACCTCATCTGGAAGTATGAGGTCAGGATGGTATTCCTCCTTGACGTCGACCTCTTCATCTGGGTCTGGCATAGGATGCACTGTCTACAGTCCTTGGGCTGGCTCCCGGGGCGATGAACAGGAGTCGATGACGAAAGCCTGTTAAAGGCAGCAAACTGCTGGACAATCACATTAGTGAAGTGGACTAGAACTTTTTTCAAGTCCATTGTTGCTGGAGGAGGGGTTGACAGCAATGATATCGCCGGACCCGACTGCATACCCGATGAGCCCATTGCCTTTGACAGGAAAGGGTCGGGGTCTCAAAGAGGCCAGTGTCGACGACAGAGATGGGGCCGACAACCCGAGGTTGATGGCCGAGGGCCCTGACAGTCAGGTGGAGAAGCTGTTGGTATGGGTCTGAAGTGAACCAGGACCTGGACAGCAGGTCTTTTCTTCAGGGCAGCTGCCAACGATGAACTGCCCAAGGAAGGAGAGGCCAATGGGGAACGGGATGGCCATCAAGGGGAGCAGTCACGATCCCAGTCTTTTGTATGGCTTTTCTCTCCCGAGAACCTGTCTTTGGCATGGGAGGACCTGAAGCTCTTGAACCCAGAGGGTGACTGGCCGGCGCCCCGGAGGACCCCAGCTCGGAGCTGTCTACCTGCTGTTCCATGTAGGCATAGAGAGCCTTTCTGTGTCACCTAAGGGTGGTTTGGTTAAACTGTTGACAGAGCTCACAGTCCGAGGCATCGTGATCAGGCCCATGACAGCAAACAAACACAAAGAGCTCGTTGTTGCAGGCAATCTTCTTTCCGCAGCGGCAGGGATGGAAGAGAGAAGCTGAAGGTTTAACCCTTGACATAAAAGAAAAAACAAAAATAAATCTCTGAAAAGAGATTTGTGAGGGTAGTGGTTAAAAAAAAGGTTGTAGGCTGCAAAAAGGCACGAACACTGCAATGGCTCTTCCAAAAAGACTGTGCTTGCAAGTCAACAGTGGGAAAGAACTGAGGGAACACGGGTCCACCTATGCCTTTATAGGGTTGGCGACGTCAGCTGATGTCGATGTTGACAGCATGCGCTGGCCCAGTTGTACTACTGAAAATCTTCCATGAGGATTCCCCATTCACCAACGGTGAAGTTCCTACGGTGTAACCTGATGACTGAGATACTCCCGAAATAGATCCACATGTTTTGCTCCATGGATGGAATTATCTGAGACAGACTGACCATCCTGAAGGTGCACAACCAAAGGAATTTGTTCAGGTTGTGCAGATCTAAGAAGGGGCACCAGCCTCCCGTCCACTTTGGAACCAGAAAATACCTGGAAACAAACCTTGGGCTGAGTGGTGGATCCAGGACTTGAGCCACTATCTACTTCTGGAGGAGTTGGCCGATGTCCTCCCGAACAGCTGACAACGTATCAGAGGACACCATGCCCTCCCATGGGGTGTGGGCTCGACATGGAGGGTAAGCCTCTAACTCCAGAGGCAGACCCTGACCGACCACTCTCAAGGACCCACCTGTAATGAAAGTGACAGCGGGACCATGGGGAAAGGAATGGCAAAGCCCACCCCCACCTGGAAGACCCAGGGAGACAGGAAGGCATAGTGAGGGCACCCCCAGCCTGTCACTGGGCAGGCATGGAGGTGGAGGAGGGACCAGCTGAGGATGCAGCGGAGCCTCTACCACCTGGTTTGCAGATGACCAGCAACCGCTTGACTTGAGGGTGCCAAGCCTGGCTTTGCTGCCCAGCAGGGGCTGGGACAGTTTTGCTGCAGGGGCAGAAAGGGCTTCTTCATCTGAAGCTTGGAGCCCCTGGGATCCATCTAGGAGGAGATAACAGAGTCCAGGGTGGCACTAGACTTCTCAGTTCTAGTGAGGTGTTCTTCTACCCCCCCTGGCCAGAACAAGTCAGTGCCCAGGAAGGGAACATCCACCAACTTGTGCTGGGTGTCTGCTGTGAAGTGTAGATATCCACAGCCAAGCCCTGTGGTGCATGGCTACTGTAGTGCCCACAGACCGGGTGCAGGAATCGCTGATGTCCATGGCCATCTGCAGCTGCTGTTTGGCAACTGCTCTGCCCTGGTCCTGGACTTGCTTGACTGTGGTCTGTAAGTTGGCTGAGAAGCACCTCATCGATAGTATCCAGTAAGGCGTGAGCGAAATGGGCCATCAAAAGGGCCGAACTTGCTTGCTGAAGGCTGAGAGAAGAAGCCGCATAGACCTTTTTGGCCATATGATCCAATTTCTTGGATTCTTTCTCAGGAGGTTTATCCACACCCCTGACATTGCCGGTGCACTGAAAAACAGAGTCGGCAACCAACCCCTCAGCTGAGGGATGTTTGGTGAAACCAGACAGGGAACCTGTAGGGACCACATATTTATGGACCATAGAGGCGATGGCACAGGGCAGGAGGCAGGGTGCTGCCAAAGCTCCAGAGCGGGCCCAAGAATGGCCTCAGGGACTGGGAAGGTAAACCCTGGGGAGTCGCCTGGGTCAAGAATTTTGGTCAAGGTATACTTAGCCCATTTTTGGATGGGCTCCATCTGGATCCCAGTAGATTTCAAAATTAAATGGAGCAAGCCATTGAAAGAAGCGGGACCGTGCTCTGTAAACAAACTCTCCCCCAATTCGATGTCCACAGAACACGAATGCAGGGAGGAGCCCCGACTCCAAGGATTTGCCGAAAAGTGGTCGGCCTCCTGAAGCCCCACTGACTCTGCGGGGTCTATTGGGAGTAACAGTGATCGACAGCCAATGAGGAAGCCTGGGAGTGGTATTGGCATCCTTAGGAGGGGCACCATCCTTCGGCTGCTCAGGAAGCAGCTCCACCCTGATGCGTGGGGAGGCTGGAACAGGCCATGCTGGAGCAGGCTGGGGCCTCAGTGGCAGCAGCCACAGAAGAGCTGGGGTGGGGGCCAGAACTGGAATAACCCCAGGTAGCCTAAGTTGCTGCCACATTAACTCTTCATAGCACCAGCACATCTTGTGTCGGAGCCTCTCTTCACCCGAGGAGGAAAAAGAGGAAGAACAGCAGTGGCACTGCTTGCCTGAGTGCGGAGAGTGACAGCAACTGATGTTGACAAGGGCTACTTGACTCCTGGCTAAGGGATCTCAACCTTGACTGCCAGGGAACCTGATGGCGAGAAAGAGAGGGAGCAGGCAAAGCTGAGACTCCTCCAAAGGAATGGGATCCTGAGGGTTAGGGACAAAATCAGGAAGCTGGTCTGACCCTTCCTGGGAGTGGACAGCAGGACTGGAGTCTAGAGAGGGAACTATTCACCTCATCCTGCGACAATGCATCAACTGGCTCAAGAAGAATCTCGACAGGTTGGTCAAATGCGTCTCGGCCAATGGGCCCTGACGGGGAACCTATGGAGCCAGCAGCCTGGCCCGAAGGACTGACCGTAGTTGAAACTTCCAAGGAAGCACGGGAGTCTGAGGCCCAAGAGCACTTGTGATCCCATGATCACTGACAAGACCATTTTTTGGTCTCTTTTTAGAAGATTTAGAGGATTTTGTGCCCTTAGAGGGACCCTACCAAAGGGTGGGAAGGGACTGGCACAAATTCCAGAATGCCCCTGTAAAGGAGGCACCAAAGGAAAGTGGCACAAAAGTTGAAGCCGAAGTGGCATGTTCCACAGCCAGAGCCGCTACCTACCGAGCCTTAAGTTGTTCTATGGACCCGCAGCTGGTGGAGACTGCCCGGTAGGCATCTTTTGATTGAATGGGCGGGTCCCATTCATCTGGGCAACTGAGATGAAGATGAGCATGCCGTCTTCCAAGGTAGTCTAATGTAGAGTGCAGCAAAGACCGCAAGCTCTGGGATCGTGCTCATGGCCCAGGAAGTAGATGCACGAGGTGCGGGTCCGTCTGGGATATCTTCTGCCCACAGTCACACCATTTAAAACTGGGCACCAACTTCGAGTAGTCCATGCCGACAGTAGGAAGTTTTCGAACAGAATTTGAAACCAACTTGAAGACTGTGAATGTTTTGAAAGCAAAGGGCCTACTCAAATGCAGAGCACTATAAGGGAACCTTCTTCCAGCGGAAAGGAAGATCTGACATCACGGGCGAAAGCCAAGGGAGTATCCAGCGGGTGGGAGGAGCTTGCTTGAAGACCTTCTGATCAGATTTAAAGGGGAAAAGGAACCCTGCTAGAAGTGTGAATTTGCACACCATAACCATGTCCCTAGAAAATGTTTATCACCAGCTAATGCCGCTTCAGAGAGGAATGAAAGTGTGAAGTAGATTTGAAGGTTAGATCCTAACCCCCACCCCAAACCAGCTCACCTGAGAAACAAGGCTCCACTCTCAGGGAACAGTCCCTGTGAGTCCATACCCAGCAAAGATGGTGTTGAATGTGGGCACATATGCCAGCTTGGGGGTCAAGCAAAGTGGCAGTATTTATTCAGCAAAAATGTTAAAGTATAACTTTTTTTGTATCAATGAAGTATTTCTGACATCCTAAAATTCATCATCAGTGCATTTTTATTTCTCTCAGATTTTGTTTTTCTATAAAGGTTCTTCTCCCATGGTTGACACAGGTGGGTGTCTCAGCTCTGTCTCCGCCTCCCCCGCCTAGCACCTACCTCCCCTGGACTCACCTTCCTCAAGTTTCCCATGGATTGCTCCCCCCCATTGCAGGGCCAGGAAGGGGAGGTCCATCCTCCACCCACACGGTGACTCTCATCCAGAAGTGGGCTCGGTGGTCCACATGGCAGTGCGGGGTCTCGGGCAAGCGGGCAGGGCTTCTTGAAGCCAGCACCAACTCTTTTGTCATGTTCTCCCCTTGGTTCCCAGCTGCAGCGACACATAAGTGCGTGCGTGTGGAGACGCATACACACTACGGAACCACAGCCCCTCCCTTCTATGCCACTCGAGAGCCAATGCTACCACCCAGCCTGCACCAGATGGCAGCCAAGGGCCAAGACAGCATGCCTCCCCACCCAGGGAGAGGAGAGCTGTCTGACAGACACTTGATCCCCCAACCCCACCCCCACCCCCACCCCCGCAACCTGAGCTCATTCTTGAACTTTGCCACCATGTAGTTGTGGCATGACAACGCCTCAGCACTCTGCGCCACTGGCAGGCTCCTCAGATATTGTTAAAACAGCTTTTATTACTAGTTTGAAATTAATTACTCATATCATTAAAGATGATAGAAACTTTAAAGACTCTTTCCTTGAGGTTACTTTTTAACTTTACATATGGTACTAGATTCATACACTGGACGATAGGATAGTGCTAGTACACAGTTCTGATGGTAAACAACACAACACAATACCACACCAAGATGTTTACTTTTTTCATACTGGGAATGGGCAGACAGCAGGAATTAAAAAAAATCAAAACCCGTATCTCAGCTCAGGAATGAAATACAACTATAATGAATGTTTTGCCAGGAATACATCACCAGAAACAGCTATGATGAAATTTTTTCTGCTAACAAATACAGCGACTTTGAAGCCTATGCACAGGGTTGGCTACCATCTCCCGTCTGGAATATTTTTCAGGGAAGCTGACAAGAGTTCATCCACAGACACAGGTATAGCTTTCACAACTCACACAGAAGCACTGTGCAAAAACTGGGGGTCAGATTGGGTTTCTACTTCAGAAATAAGTGCTTCTTCCCACACAACATCCATAAGCGTTTAGTCAAGGCTAACTGCCTACCGATTACTGACTATGCTGACCTAATTTACTGTCACTGTTCACCCACTTGCCTTACTAAATTAGATGTACTCCACCACAAAGCACTCTGTTTTATAACTGAATTAGGCAATAGAACTCACCACTGTACTCTCTTGTATGCCAGCAGTTAGGTGGCCTCACTAACTACCAGAAGACTGCTGACTCTGGTATACCTGGGCATACAGGGTATCTCAAAAGATCACCCAGGATATATCAATGCACTATTCCATATAGCTCACAGCAGTCACTCACTCAGAAAAATAATTACATACTCCTGGATATTCTAAAATATGCTATACAGATGGGAAAATCTGCAATTAGTTATTTCATCCCCACTTCATGAAACTCATTGTAAGCCTCCCCAAAACTCTCTTCATTGGTTAGACCTAACACCTTCAGGGCACTCCATCGAAAGTTACACACTGAGACCTGCTCTTGTGGTTAGCTTATATCTCATTATCTCAGGTGGGGCGTGGAGCAACAAATGGCCGCACTGCTGTTCCGCTCCACACCATGCCAAACGAGTGTTCAGGTTTCTAGATTTTAACCTTTTTTCAGTTTTGTTCTGTAACTTTTGAATGAAACTAATGCTATTTTAGCATCAGACCTGCAATAGTGAACTCGGTAACAGTTTATCGTTAAGGAAGGATTAACCCACGACAAAGTATGGGTTTACTGAGCATTAATCCATGCCGGCGGGAGAGGTGGTGGTGATGGTGTTGGAGTCATGAGGCCACAGGCCAAGTGACTATAACCACCCAGGCATGGATTAATGCTCAGTAAACCCATACCCTAGAGTGGGTTAATCCTCTTATAACATGGGTTATGTTAGAGGTTTACCTAAAGAAATATTAAAATAAATCACTGTGAACATGCAATTATAATAAAATAGTCCTTCCTCCTAATGGATATTGTGTATTTAGGTTGTTGTAGTTCTCCACTTGGTGGATTTTAAATAATGAGGATGTTACTCCTTGTTAGAGGTGGCAAAATTCTGCCATTCTCGGGTGAATTGTGTCTGTGGGGTGAAATTCCTTGTTTAGAGCAAAATTCCACTGCTCGCAGGTGAAATTTCACTGTTTTGTAGGTGAAATTCGCCATAGCTCTACATGTTTGTATGGTGGAGTGATTTGAGTAGGTCAGTCCACATTGATGTCAATCAGGATATATGTGGTCTGGCAAGGCAATTGTGTGTATACTGGGGATTAATCAATAGTCAGGTGATGTGTTCTGACCAATGAAATGATTGTATTTTATGTAGCCATGTTATAATGAGTAGTATCGTTCGATAGACACGTTGCTAGTCTTTGTTGGTCTCACCAGCTGGATCAACTAATTATGAGGCTCTGTTCCCGTTGAACTAATATGAAGAGTGGGTCTGTGCTTGACCTGAATAGGGCAGGATGGAGCACAAGACTCTCGAAGTCAAGGAGTGGAGTCGGAAAGAGAATGCCAACCCACACTTTTGCAAGGAGTGGCTATACGTTGGTGATATCTTGTAAGGATGCAGAGTTATACAGGAGCACAATATGTGCTAGAATACCTGATTACATTCTAAAAAGGTATGCCACCTTTTAGGGAATATCAGTTCTACATTGGATGTATTAGATTTAGTACGCTCAGTGGGCGTTTTCCTTTGTTTTCTTTCTCTTTGCTAGGTGTATAACAGATATGGCTCAACTTTGAAAGAATCGATCACAGAAAGGCTTGTGGCTTGGTAAGAGGCAACAAACTCAATGGAAGGACTCCCAGTCTACAAATAGGGAGCCTAGATTGCTTATTTATGCTTGCTGACCTCTCAGATATTTTTACTCAAGATGCTCCCCCAGTGACACAAGAGAAAAATCGAAGGGTAATTCCCTCAAAGAGGTACTATTTAATTTTATTCCTTCATTTGGTGACCAAACAATAAGTTTGGTGAGCAAACTAAAGGAACTGGCTTCTGGAATGCCTCACTTTCACTTTATTTACTGTGTTTACCTATAGAAACCGGACTTCATTTATGGCTTTACAATTTTTCAGATTTTCCACTGAAATCACTTACTTTGCTAACAGTTAAATTTTATGGTAAAGTCTCTCAGGATTACAGCTTTTGGTCATCGTGGTTTATGTTGATAACTACAGTGGAAATATGCCCAGTAGTTGCTGCACATTAAGATCAACAGGACTTTGTTTATGGAGCTAAATACTGGTTTTCAAAATGCCATGGAATGAACTACTAGAGGAAGGTATAATATTATACTTGCTGAACAGGTGTTCTGAGGCTAGTTATAAGGACGCACAGTCCTTATTTGTTCTTGTTCACTATGGAATTAATGGAACTTTCTTGAGGAGCACATTTTGAAACAAACCAATGTGTCAAGAAGGTTGAATGACTCAGGTGTAGAGAAAGGCGGTCTTTGGACTGCAGTTTAATTACTTATGGGAATCTCACGTCCGGTAAATGAGAGCTTTGATTCCTCTGAAACTGTTGCTGGTGGTCTCTGTTTTTGTGTTGGGAACGTTTGCTGAGCTTCGTTCTGACTTGTTCACAATGATTTTGGAAATATTGAGGTGTTTTTATTTTTTGGATTCAACTGGAGCCATTAAAGTGAAAAGCTAAGTGTCAACAATTCCAAACTGCTGAAGGACGTGGTTCACAAGGGGCTTTAAATTCCTTTCACTGCTCTTACTGAGTTAAATGCATGCTCTTTGAATTCACTGATTTTTTGATGACGGCTATTACTAACGACAGACCTCTAGAAATACTGCTAGCTTAAAACTCTCTCAGTGCTCCTACAAGTTTTGATTCTGACTTCTTAGTGCAATTACAACCCTCAGTAAGATAACGAGTACGGTCTGAAATTATGTTTTTTGTCTAGTGGGACCCTTGTATGAACAGATTTTATTTGTGATGCTAACTCATTGTTGGACTCTTGTTTGGAGCCGATTTGTACTGTGGAACTGACTAGAAGTTCTGGTTAACAGAAAACACTTACTGTAGCCTGGTGGTGAACTTGTACCTTTAACTTCAATAAGAGAGTATAAAAAAGAAGTTCTGGTTAACGAACCACTGGAAAATAATGAAACGAAATATATTCTTGCTCCATGGCTAATTGTTCATTTTATTGCCAAGAACTTTATAATACTCATATTAAGGAATCATAACTTTCTTGCATTGTATCCACCCTAACCATAATGGCAAGTTTTAATAACAGTGTTCACTTTATTTTTTGTTTCTTATTTTATTGCAACATTTTGGGAACATAAGTAGCTTTTACCCAGCAAGTTTTTTTAAACTAATTTCAGGTGAGACTCAATGACTGATAAGTATATAGCCTATTGTGAGACCAAATCAGAAGAAATAATTTAGCTTGAATTAAGCGCAAATAAGATGTAGGTGTGGGAGCCTCAGTGGATGGGAAGGCTGAATATTACAAATGTCTCTAAGCGCTAATCACTCAGTGACTTGGAGTGCTAATCTCCTAGTTCGTTAGCGGAAAGTGCTGTGCTTAGGAATGCTGGTAAAGACACGAGCGAAAACCCCACACAAGATTGGCAAACAGCCTTAATAGGAGCTCCTCTCAAAATGTTTTCTTAATGGACGACTGCTAATGGCCTTGAACTGAAGCCAGCAATGGACACTTACTGGCTGGCTTGTACATGGGCCAAAAAGGAAAATTACACACCTACCATAATTCTTGATCTTCCTGTGTATCTTCACCATTCATCACTGGTGGGTTCTAGCTGGAGGCGCTAGGACTCCTCGGGAAGCTTTTTAGCTTTAAAAAGCTATCTCCCAACTAGAAGGAGGGGCCAACGTTGAGGATGGTGCCACCCTCGAGACTGACGTATGACGTGGTGCTCGGAGGTTGGCCAGTAACCAATGCCGGCCCCTCCAATATCTCAGTTCTACTTGCTGGAGAGGAAACCAGAGATAGAGAAATAAGGGTAGGAGGGTGGGGCAAGGAAGCCCAAGGGACAGGAAAAGGAAAGGATATAAACTGAAAAAGGGAATGAGTCAGCCAGAAGAGGAGAGGTTGGATCCTAACAGGGTCTGTGAGATGGATCCCAATCTCGGGCAGGCTAGAGCAGGGTAGAGTGAGGAGGGTTAAAAAGAAGAAGAAGGAGAAGGAGGGTGGGGGAAATGGAGAGACAGAGGAAGAGTATCCACCCAAAGTGCTCCAGATTTTCCCCAGTGGACCAAGAGGGAGGCCTGAACTACAGTGTTATATACCTCTTTTTGACTGAAAGTGAGCTGATGGCAAACGCTTTCAGACAGGGTTGAATAGGGCCCTGCCCCAGTTGCTATGGAGAAAGAGTTTAAATGCACAGATCTGTTCTAGTCTCTCCTTTTCTGTCTCTCCTCTGTCTGGTTGCACAACCAAATTTTCCTGTGAGACTTAGGATTTGATCACCCTGACTGTCTCGCAATTCTTTGCCTCTCACTGTCTCTCAGTCTTCCCTTGCTGTTTCTGTCTTTTCCTCCCTTGCATTTCTGCTGGTATAAAAATATATACAAATCATTATGTGGAAATGTAAGTGATATTGGGATCCCTTTGTTTAGAAATTATATAGTGTTACTGTTGAAATGTATATAATTATAGTTTGAGATACTTGCAAAAAACTATTGGGAACTCAAGGGGTTAACTTGAGAGCAGTTTTTAAGCTCTTTTTTCAGAAGCTGTGGAGAAGGGGCCTCAGTTAGGGGACATTGTGTTCTTGCTGCACCTGCCTGAAACATACAAGAAAATTTTAGGAAAAAACAGGATGCTTGTTAAGGAGGGAGATTGCAAGGACTTATAAGAGAGAGAGATGCAATGTTTTGGGAGACACAGAGATTGAAGGAAAACTCAGATGGATCTTCTCTGCTTATTTTGCCTTTGTAAATAGTTATATTGATCAAGTTTATTTTTGTTACTGCTAGTGCTAATAAACATTTTTTGCGAATTCTACAACTGCTCCTGTTTTTCCTAGGCTTCTAACCTATGCCTCAATGACAGGTTCACTCCAGAAAAATGGAAATTATGTACCTACCGTAATTCTTGATCTTCTTGGACGAAGTCTCCACTACTCATTCACACTGATGGGATCTACGCCAGAGGCGCAAGGAACCAGCGGGAGCAAACGTTTTGCAAGAGGGCTGGCGCCAGAGATGGAGCCACAAAGAGCGGCGCCATGAGCCTCGGCTTGTGCGACAATGACTATCTTGGCGTCGACCCTCCAACCACCTCAGTACCTTTTTTCCGAGGAGGTGTAGCGTAACTAATCTAGAAGGACAACCTAACAAAAAAATGGACATAAGATAATCCGAGTGACCTGTATAAGCAGGGTCAACAAAGAAGTCTTCACAGCCTAAGATTGAGGGAGTGAAGACCAACAACAAGGCGAGCTCAGGGATGGTGGGTGGGCGTGTCGAATGAGTGGTGGAACTTAGGTCAGATGATCAAATTATGGTGATGCGTAATTTACATATCTTCATGGACATAAAGTCTCCTCTACTCATTCACACTGATGGGAGAGTACCGAGCTAATAATCCCCGAGAGGGCGGCAGGAGAGACCAAGAGCTCAAAAATTTAGGACAGAAGTCCGTTAAGGATAGTCCTGCCAAACGAAAGATGTCGCCTGGCATGGACATCCAGGGCATAGTGCTTGATGAAAGTATGCACTGAGCTCCAGGTAGCTGGATTGCAAATGTCTGCAATGGGCACATTGTGGATTTCCGCCAGGGATGCTGCGCACTGCCGAGTAGCATGAGCATACTCTGCCCTCCAGCTTAACCCGCGCCATGGAATAGCAGTGGTGAAGGCATGCCACCAGCCATGCCGAAATGCATCTGATAGTGACAGGTTGATCTAGCCGGGTCTCGCTGAAGGAAACAAACAGTTGTTGAGCTTTGCAAATTTCTTTTGTTCTATCCAAATAGAAACGCAGAGCTCTTCTGACATCTAAAGAATGAAGGGTATGCTCTCCTTCATTTTGGAAGTTCACAAAGTAAGTAGGTAGGACCAAAGGTTGGTTTAGATGGAATTCTGAAACAACCTTAGGGAGAAACTTAGGATGGGTCCTAAGAACTACTTTGTCCTTATGAAACACAGTATACGGAGGGTCTGTGACCAAGGCATGTATTTCAGAGACCCTGTGGGCTGAGGTAATGGCCACCAGGAAGACCATTTTCCAAGAGAGAAATTTCAGCTCACAGGAAGCTAGAGGCTCGAAAGGTTTTCGAGTGAGCATGTCTAGCACAAGGTTAATGTCCCAGGCTGCAACTGGATGTTTGATAGGAGGTCTGGTATGCAGAATACCCTTAAGAAACCTCTTAACTACTGGTAACTGTGTCAGTGTTAAGGAAAGTACTGGTTCATGATAAGCTGAAATGGCACAAAGGTGAACTTTGACTGTAGAGTATTGTAGACCTGAATCTGAGAGGTCTAAAGGTACTCTAGAACTTTATTTGGTGGGCAGGAAAAAGGATTCAAAGAGGATTTTGCACCAGAGAGAAAAACGCTTCCATTTGGCTGTGTGTTTTTCTAGTGGCTGGCTTAGCAGCCAAAAAGAATATCTGAAACTCTGAGAGACACTGAACTCTGTTCATTTCTATCTTTCAGGAGCCAGAAGGTGAAGCAACCTCAGATTGGGATGGACCACAGGCCCCTGGGGCCAGAAGGTTCATCTGAAGGAAGCTCGAGGGGTTTCCGACATACGCTGAGTAACGGAAATGGAAATTACGTAATCGTAATTATTGATCTTCTTGGACAGTCTCCATCACTCATTCACACTACGCGATAGCGCGGAGGCGCTAGGACCAAGAGGGAGCCAACATTTTCCAGAGGGTCGGTGCCAAGACAGGACTGCATGCACGGGCACCGCTGAAATTAGCTTGCGCCTGTGTAGGCTATCTCGCCAATCCCTCCAACCACCTCAGTACCTTTTCTCGACCGAGGAGGTGCAGCGTAATAATGAGAATAACTTATTCTGAATTCCTGGGCCTGAGAGGACCTAGATGGCCCTTTGCAAGAAGGGTCAAGAAACAATGTCTTCACATCCTGGAACCATAGGATCATGAAGACCAGGAAAGAAAATGAGTGAACCCAGGGATGGTGGGTGTAGAATGAGTGATGGAGACCGTCCAAGAAGATCAATAATTACGTAAGTACGTCATTTCCATATCTTCCTGGACTAAGTCTCCATCACTCATTCTCACTAATGGGAGAGTACCGAGCTAAAACCAACAACCCTGAGTAGGGTGGAGGAGATAGGGTTCACTCAGAAAGGACAGTCAAGGACTGTCCTGCTAATAAAAAGAGGTGTCTTGGAAAGAGCATCTGTTGGTGGGCTCGCAGGTTGCTGGTGCTGGTCACGAGGGCAGAATTGGGTGAGCCCCAAGCAAATGCTCAGTTGATGGGCTCGCAGCAGGTCGCTGGTGCTGGTCGCAGGGCAGAATCAGGTGAAGCCCTCACCACGAAACAAGCGCTCGATTAGGTGGGCTGCATGGCAGGTCGCTGGTGCTGGTCGAGAGGGCAGAATCGGTGAAGCCCTACCCCCGGCAAACGCAGGTCAGTGGGCTCGCAGCAGGTCGCTGGTGCTGGTCGCAAGGGCAGAATCGGTGAAGCCTCTCAAGCAAACGCCAGGCGGACACTGAAGTCACTGGAACATGCGCCGCTTTCACAAAGACAGCTGGTCCCAGAGCGTGCTTTGGCACCATTTTTCAAACTGTAAAACCTTAATTATGTCGATCCAGCTGTGGAGATTGTTTTTACTCTAAGATTTTACCATTTATCACTGGGTTTTGCCTGAATTGCTCATGTACTTTAATTAAGTCAGCCCTATTTCCACTCGTTTTAGCCTCTTTGCATGCACCTTAAGAGGGACCCTTGTTTAGCAGTTTATCCTTTATCTGAGGGTTTTTGCAGTAATCTGCACATGTACTTTAACTGATTCAGCCGTACTAGTTACTCATTTTAGCCCTGTTAGATGCTCCTTAAAAGGGAGCCTTGCATTGAACATTAACTTCAGCATGCTTTGTTACAATTAGATAATTCAGCCTGCTATGTACTAAGGAGGATTTTATCGGATTCAGCTGTACTTGTTACTCGATTTAGCCCTGTTACATGCACCTTAAAAGGGAGCCTTGCATTTGAACATTAATCTCAGCATGCTTTTTGTTACAATTAGATAATTCAGCCTGCTATGTATTATGGGGATTTTTAGCCTCTCTATTGTTACTTATTACAGCCTGCTTCATTCCTTAGCCTGCATGTTAATTTCTTTAGTGGAACCGCAATTAAATGCAAGGCCTGCTGAATCTTCACTTGATTGAATGGCCACAATATTTCCTGCAGCATCAAAAGACGCGTGTGTGGCTTGCTATATAAACACCTACCTGTATCTTCTCTCCTCAGTCAGTGGGCTCCTCAGGCGGTGGGCTCGCAGCAGGTCACTGGTGCTGGTCACAAGGGCATAATCGGGTGAAGCCCTCCCCCCCGAAGCAAATACTCAGGTACGGACACTGAAGTCGCTGGAACACGCGCCGTTTCACAAAGAGAGCTCGTCCCAGAGCGCGTTGTCCTGTGTTGCTGCGCAACTGCTCCCCCGCCTGCCCCCATGCCTCCACGCTTGTTAGTGTTAGTTATATAGTCAGAGGATCTGTGGTACTATAGCTGCTCATGAGGGCTTCATTTACTAAGTACATAGTTTTCCATTTGCTCCTTATCAGGTTCAGCCACTAGAGGTCGCCCTCCTTCCCTAAATCCTCTAGCAATCTCACTGCTCCGTTTAAATTTTTTACACTATAGCTGCCTACTCACTACCTCCCTGACTGTTCTACTGTCTTTACTCCTGCTAATCATGACTCACTTACCCATACTCTACCTTCCCTCCATTGCTCTCTTGCTATGGGTACACTCTGTTCTCTCTGGTCCAAAACTGCTTATGTCACTCTACTGGCATACCTCTAGATAACTTCCACTTCTCTAACCTCCTATCTGACCCATTACCCAGACATCACTGTCTCCCTAAATTCTGGCTTGTCCTCAAACAAATTGTGTTCTTTCTCAAATACATCTTGGGCAGGTTCTTTATTCCCCTTGGCCATGTAACTTGGGCATATATTACTGCGTCTCTCTGGACTGTTGCCATTTCCCTTACTCTTGCTGGGGATATTGAGACAAATCCAGGTACTACTTCACCCAATAATCCCTCCCAGCCCCTCTACTCTCCATGCCTGCCCCAATCTGCTGGCCTCTCCTTTGCCCACATTAATGCTAGGAGTCTACTGGCCAACCGCCCAGATCTGGAAGCATGGACTAGCACCAACAACCCTGACATCCTTGCCATTTCTGAGACTTGGCTTAAGCCTTCCTATGATGACTCCCAGTGCTCCTTCCCAGGTTATAACCTGTACGGTTGACCGCCCACTCCAAAAGAGGCGGTGGACTTACCTCTACTATAAACCGCAGCTAAACATCACTCTACTGCCAGCTCCCCACTTGTCAACTGTGAAGTACTCCATTCTATACTACTGCTTGGGGTATAAAGAAACTACATTTTCTGTACTTATATACCCCCAGAAAAAGCCAAGCTTAAGGAGTTCATGGATTATCTACTATCCGTGACTGGGAAAATACAGGTTACTCACCTGTAACAGGAGTTCTAGGAATGGTATATGTTGTTCATCCACTCATTGGCAGGTATCCTTGCACTTTAAATCTTGCGGGAAGGTCTTCAAAGCTTGCTCCTCCACCCACCGGGTGGTATAACTCTGGCTCCATATGGCATGAATCTGGCCCGCTGGAAGCTCAGGTTGTCTTGTCGAGCCGGGAGGTCGGGTGGGTTGTAGGGATGAACAACATATACCATTCCTAGAACTCCTGTTACAGGTGAGTAACCTGTATTCTAGGGACATGGATATGTTGTTCATCCACACCGTAACAGACTCCTAGCAGTTCTCCGGGAGGAGGAGGCAAGACGCACACCCCAATACTTACTTGGGAAAGAGAGACTGGAGAACTCGAGGCCCCAAACCAGCATCCCGCGTGACTCAAGGTCGATGTGGTAATGGGTAATGAAGGTGTTTGCTGACTTCCAGGTAGCAGCCCTGCAGATTCGGGATAGGGACGCCCCTGAGCAAGTCACTGCAGCAGTATGGCGGGTAGAATGAGCTCATCCTCTGGGAGGCTCCATGCCCGCCAACTTATAGCAGAGATCTATGCGGAGGTTACCCACCTGTATCGTCAGCTTGGCTGCAGGTCTGCCAGATGCGGCTTCAGCGTGGGTGACAAACAGCTGGCGAACCTCTCCCAATTTCAGCCGTCGCTCCTTATAATAAGCGGCGCCTTCTAGGGTCCAGAGTATGGAGCCTATATTCGGCCTCCGAGGTGTGATTGGGGTAGAACACCGGCAGAGTCAACACCTGGTTAAGGTGAAACTCCGACACCACCTTCGGAAGGAATTTCGGGTGGGGGCGGAGGACAACCTTGTCCCTGTGGAAGACCAGGATGAGACTCAATGGAGAGCGCCTGGAGCTCTCCATCCTTCTGGCTGACGGATAGCCACCAAGAAGGCGGTCTTCCACGACAGGTGAGAGAGAGCACACCTGTGCATAGGTTCGAATGGCTTGCCCATGAGCTTTGCCAGTACCAGCAGTAGATCCCACGGAGGTGGGGTTCCCGCACTGGAGGGAAATGTGATCAAGGCCTTTGAAAAGCACCAGACCACCTTCTCCTGCCATCGACGCTTCCCCGCCCGCGCCCGTAAGCAGAGATGGCTGCCAGGTGCACCCTTAGGGTCGCCGACCTAAGCTCCTTGACTGGAAAGGGACCATAAATAGTCCAAGATGCTTGCCAAGGAACAGGAGGAAGGGTCCAAGCCCTTTCTGACACCAAATGGAAAACCTTTTCCATTTGAAGGCATAGCATTTTCTGGTCGACTTCCCGCGGACGCCTCAACTACATTGAGGACCTCGGCCGGAAAGACCCAAGGCCTGGAACTCAGCCAGCCAGGAACCAGGCCGCCAGGTGCAGGGATTGAAGGTCCGGATGGAACACCTTCCCTGATTGACTGAGAGCAGGTCCGGGCGAGCTGGAAGCTGCATGGAATCCTGGAGCTGAGACTGAGGAGATCTGGTACCAGAACTGGCGAGGCCAGTCTGGGGCTATCAGAATCACCTGCCTCTTGTCCTCCTCGCCTTGAGAAGCACCTTGTGGATCAAGGGAAATGGGGAAAGGCGTAAAAGAGGCCCGGGGTCCACTGCCTCGAAGGCATCCCTGCAGCGAGCCCTGCTGAGGGGGCGGCATGGAACAGACTCAGCTTCATGCTCTCCCTGAGGCAAACAGGTCCACCTGAGGTGTGCCCCAATGGGAGAACAGATGCTGTACTACCTCCAGCAGGAGAGACCACTGTGGGATGCAGCCCCTATCCGGCTCAGGCATCGGCCAGGGTGTTGGAGGCCCTGCCACGTGAATGGCTAGGAGATCCGCCCAGGCTGCGCACGAGTGACCAAATGCGGAGAGCTTCCTTGCATAGAAGCATGGAGCGCGGCCCCGCCTGGCGGTTTAGATAGTACATGGTCGTGGTATTGTCCGCCTGGACTCGGACCACTTGACCCCGGAGGAACGGAGCAAAGGCGGTGAGAGCTAGGCGGACCGCCCAGAGCTCCAGCAGGTTGATGTGGCATCGGGACTCCCGCTGGGACCAGAGGCCATGAGCCTCGTGTTCCCAGATGGGCACCCAACCCATCAGAGAGGCATCGGTCGATAGAGAACCGTCCGGCTCGGGCGGACGTAACGGGATGCCCTCCTGCAAATGATCTGGAACGGTCCACCACTGGAGAGCTGCCACATCCCCTGTGTCACCGACACAAGCTGGTCCAAAGGATCGCAGGCTGCTGTGACCACTGGCTGGCCAGTCCCCACTGAAGGGGACGATGTTCCAGCGGCCCAACGGACCACGCTGGTGCAGGCCGCCATGAGACCCAGGAGGCGAGGAAGTCCCGGCAGGCGCAATTGCCCAACCAGAAATGATCGGGCAAAGGAGGAAAGAACCTCGGCCCTGTCCGCGGCGAGCGGCTCTGGCTCAAGAGAGTCGAGCTGCGCCGATGAATAGAATCACCTGCTTCGCTCGAGTTCGACTTGGCCTCGTGATAAGGAGGCCCAGTTGAGAGCAGACCTGGAGGGCCAGATCTCTGGACCACCACTTCCTTCCTGGAGGGAGCTGCTATCAGCCAGTCCGTCCAGGTAAGGGCACACCGACCCTCGGCGCCGATAGGAATGCTGTCACCACTGCCATGCATTTGGTGAAGACCCTGGAGCTGGAGACAAGTCAAGGGCATGGCTTGGAACTCGAAGAGAATCCTTCCGCTGAAGCGAAGGAATCTCTGGTGAGACGGACGGATAGGGACGTGAAAACGCGTCCTGCAAGTCCAGAGAGCAGAACCACTACTCGCTGCCCAAGGATGGTATTATCTGAGCCAGAGTGACCATCCTGAAGGTTCAAGACCTTAGGAACTTGTTTAGGTCGTGTGTCGAGAATGGGGCGCCAGCCCCCCGTCCTCTTCGGAACCAGGAAGTACCTGGACACAAACCCTGGGTCTGAAGGAGGGTCCACCACCTCTCTTATCACCTCCTTCTGGAGGAGGAGAGCGACGTCGGCTCGACGAGCCGCCAGTGAGGCTGGGGATCCCGAGCCCCGAGGGGCGGCGGCTCTGAAGGGTGGTGCCTGCTCGAATTCCAGAGGCAGGCCTCTTCCCACCACCTCAAGACCCACCTGTCCGGTGGAAACAGCGGACCAGGCGGAACGAGAAGTGCGAGCCGCCCCCATGGGGACCCAGGGTAGTGACGGGAATGGGGCGACACCCTCAGCCCGTCACTGGGCAGGCTTGGAGGAGGACCGCCGAGGGACCTCCTGGGCCTTTCCTCCCTGCCTCCTGTTAGAGGAAGCCGCGGCTTGGGTTTGGGATGCCAGTGTCGAGCCTGCTGGCCCTGACGCTGCTGGGCCGGGCGCTGCCGGGGCACAGAAGGACGAAAGGGCTTAGGCTGCGGTTTGCGGCCTTTGTCCTTCTGAGCGGAAGAGACAGAGTCCAAGGTAGCATTGGACTTCTCGATCCTCTGCAGGTGACCTTCCACCCCAGGGCCAAGAGGTCAGTCCCCAAAGGGAACATCCGCCAACTTGTGCTGGGTATCCAAGTAAAGGTGGATATCCTCAGCCAAGCTCGCCGACGATAGCCACTCGCGTCCGCCACCGATCTGGCACATGAGTCCCTATATCCAAAGCAGTCTGGAGCTGCTGTTTGGCCACTGCCCTGTCCTGGTCCCCACCTGCTTAACCGTAGTCTGCAGATCGGCGGGAAGATGAGGGATGATCTCATCCAGGGAGCCCAACAGGGCATGAGAAAAATGTGCCATGAGGATGGCCGGAACTGGCCTGACGGAGGTCAGAGAGGACGAGCGACTTTTCGCCCGACATAGTCCAATTCTTGACTCTTTGTCAGGAGGTTTGTCACATCCCTGGCGCTGCCGGGCGCTACTGAAAACGCTGTCGGTAACCAACCCCTCAGCAGAGGGGTGTTCAAAACCGACAAGGAACCGTGGGACCGCGATACTTCCTGGCCATCCTGGTCAAGGCGAGGGCAGGAAGCAGGGCGCTGCCAAAGCTCCAGTGCCGGACCCACTATGGCCTCGCCACCGGAAAGGCCTCCGTCGGAGAATCGGTCCAGAATCTCCGTGAGGGATACCTGGCCCGTTTGAAATGGGTTCGAGCTCCATCCCGGTGGACTCCGAGATGAGCCGAAGTAGTCCTAGGAAGGACGACGGGCTATCGTCCATTGACTGACCTCCTGAAGACTCCAAGTCCAGTCGCTTGGAGAAAAGGAGGAATCATCTTCGGACTCGGAAGAGTCCTCGAAGAGCTGCCTCTGGCCTGAGGCACCCTTCACCTGCCGAGGTCGGTCGGGAGTGGAGGGTAACCGGCTGCCGATGGGGTAGACCCTAGCTCGACCGAGAATCCTGGTCGGAGCCCCACTGGTGGCTGTGGAGGCGAGGTTCCACCGAATCGTGGAGCAGCTGGTTTTGGCCAAACAACCGCCTGGGTATAGGCCTCGGATAAGTCGAGGGGTGTGTCGGCCGCCCCGTGACAGCCACTAATGGCCAGGAAGGCGACGGGTCGGCTTACTCCCGGCCAGGAGGAGCTGTTGCAACATAAGGTCCTCGTACCGTCGACGTAATTTACGCCGAAGCCTCCCCTCATCCGAGGAGGAGGACGAGGCCGAGCGGCGACGCCGCTTACCGCGGTGCCGAGACCGAGACCGCCATGACGGTGGGATCGGCTGGACCGCGAAGAGGTCCGAGACCGAGACCGAGAGTCCCGGAATTTCCGAGGTCGGTGCGGGAGGTGTCGGCCGGAACCGCACTCTTCGCTCGATGGTGCATCCGAGGCTCTGGAACCGAGGCACAGGCGAGCCCACGGGATCTCAACTCCTCCTGGGGAACCGGGAGAGGGAATCTCGGCTGCTAGAGCGACTATTCATTCAATGGGTCGAGAAAAATCTCGACTTCACGGTGGGAGTCTCGTCAACTGACCTGACGGGACACCGTGGAGGCCAGTGGCCGGCTAAGCGGGTCGATCGGGCCGACGGCCGACGGCCCGGGAGGGACCTTTCCGTCCCAAGAGCTGCCGACGGAGGGACTTTACCCCTGTCCCTCTTTTGGACCGAGAATAAGGTCCCAAGAACGTAGGCCCTTCTCCTTTAGTGGAGAGGGACAGACAAAGCTCCTTAAAAGAAGCCGTAAGAAGAGCCCAGAGAGAGCGGGATAAATGCCGCTGCCGAGGAAGACACTGGCACGCCAGCTCCTCTCGAGGGCACCATCCGCCGAGCTGATCCGCCGAGCCCGCCGCCGCGGACACCGCCAACCGGGCCTCCTTGGATTTCACGGAGGGAAGCGCTCGGGACGGCCCAGTTGCAACCGGGCAGCACCGTCTTCAAGGACGTAGGTCGAGAAAGATGAGCACAGGTCGCAGCCCGCGGGTCGTGCCTGGCGGCCTAAGCAGTAGATACACGCGGAGTGTGGATCCGCCCGAGACATCTTTCGGCCCGCATGGGCATCTCCGAACCGGGAGTCGATTTATCCATCGCAGGCATGAGGGATAGAAGACTGAAGTCTTTTCGCAAAATTTATTTTAAATCTGCAAAACGGAGAAATAGGAACTAGTCTCAAACGCAGAGCGTTAAGGAGGGAACCTGAGCTCAAGCGGTAAGGAAGATTCAAGGCCATGGGCGGAGCTCGGAGTTATACCACCCGGTGGGTGGGAGGAGCTGTTGAAGACCTTCCGCAAGATTTAAAGCGGCAAGGATACCTGCCAATGAGTGTGGATGAACAACATATCCATGTCCCTAGAAAATTATATTACCTGTCTTGGGGATTTCAATCTGGACTGGTCTGGCCCTTACTCTGGCATCCTATCCTCTCTGACTAGTAAGGCTAATCTCTCTCAACTTGTGCAGGAGCCCACCAGATCTCCCATGGTGGTACTAGTGCTATCCTACCTGACTGGATCCTGACAAATAGAAAGGATGCATTTTCCTCTGCTTGTGTTCTTCCAGACACCATAAGTGATCACTACCCTGTGTTCTGTATTTGGGATACCTCCGCCTCTCTTTCCCTCTAAAGTGTTAACTTTTTCCAACTTCTCCAACCTAAACTTAGATAACTTTGTTAATGATCTTAATTTTATTGACTGGTCCCCTCTTTACACCACTAATGACATAAACATTGCCACAAATTTTGGAGGCAGTGTGGTGCAGTGGGTTAAGGCTCTGAGCTGCAAATCTGGAGACCTGGGTTTGAATCCCACAGCCCCCTAGGTGCATACTGTGTGACCCTGAGCAAGTCACTTAACTTCCTTGTGCTCCCAGGTTGCACCTGCAAACAAGCTTTCAGCTTAGTGTGTCTCACCTGGTAAAATAATTGGTAATAATTGTTAAAAATTATTTTAACAGCTCTCTACTCTTGCTACAAAATAAACCTGTTACCATGAGAAGAGTTAAAGGGAAAATCACCAAATGGCTAAAACACCCCCTGCTTCACCTTCTGAAACTCAGGGATAAAATGTGGTCCATCTGGAAGTCCTCCCATCTCCCCACTGATTCTGACACCTACAGAACACTGCGTAACAAATGCAAAAAGATTAGTCTGGCCAAAAGTTCCTACTTCAGGAACCTCCTAAGCGCCTCCACTACATGTCCGAAAAAATACTGGTCTCAAATCAAGGAAATTCTTGGGAACAACAAGCCTACTACTCCTACTAATATGTACATTAATGATGTCCACTGCAACCACCCATTTACCATTGCCAGTGCCTTCAACTCCCTCTTCTCCTCCCTACCTACTTTAGCCTCTCCTGCGCTCCCCAATCCTGAGTTGACCCTTTCTCCTTGCTCCCCTACTCCACCCTTCTTTGGTGCTGGCTCAAGTCACCTACCAGCAAGTTCTGGACCTACTAAAACTGTTCCTGCTAGCAGCAGCCCTGGTCCTGATGGATTGCACCCACGGATTATCAGGCTGTATGCGGCCTGGCTTGCTAGGCCCATAACAAGGCTTTTCAACCTTTCTATTAGCACTGCCACTGTCCCCCGATCTGGAAATCCGCTAGAACTATCCCTGTCTATAAGAAGGGAGATGCTAAACTTCTGTCCAATTACTGCCCCATCTATCTACTCCCCACTCTTAATAAGCTTCTGGAAAACTCATCTCATCGACACGCCCTGAGCACCTCTGTAACTATAATCTTCAGTCCCTCCCAACATGGTTTTAGGGTGGGCATAGCACTGCCATAGCGCTGACCCTCCTCATGAGTGATATCAAAGCAATATGAATAAGGGCCTGCTCACAGGTACAGTGTTCATTGACCTATCCAAAGCTTTTGATCTGGTTCACCACCCACTTCTGCTGTCCAAGTTAAGTGACATTGGTGCTTTGACTCCACCCTATCGTGGTTTGGTAGCTACCTGGACAACCACTCCCAGGCTGTTTCCTACTGCAAAACTGTTTCCTCCCTATCCCAATTACTAGTGGTGTTCCTCAGGTTCTATACTTGGTCCTCTCTTCTTCCTCTTCCTAAATGACATTCATTGTACTTCCTTCACAGCAGCCACCTCATGTATGCAGATGATATAGTGTTACCAATCTGCCAAAACTGTTGCTGACATTATCTATAACCTCACACGGGACTTTCAATCTCTCCAATCCTGGCTCTCTGCTAACCAGCAAATCCTTAACATAGATAAAACTCAGGCCATGCTGTTCGGATCATCTAAAAAAGTGCACTCAGAATCCTCTAAACTCCTTGTCCTCAGTCAGGAAGGGACACCTGTTACTAATACTGTGACTCTCAAATACAGTACTTTGGTATCACACTTGACAGTGCCCTCGATTTTTCCTTGCATGTCAATATGGTGTACCGGGCGTTAACACCAGAATTGGCGCAGCCTATCATGTACGGCACTCACTCACCCCTCTGCTAGGTTAGCAGTGGCTAGAGGCATGCTACTCTCTCAACTCCTCTATGCCCTCCCTGTTCTCTTCAATATCTATACTAGTGTGCTCAGCAAGTGGGACACTTTCTATAACAATATATATGTAGGTTTGCCTTATCTGACCTCAACTGGCGCATCACTGCCAGCTCTACTCCAGCTTACACTGGCTATCTCCCAAAGACCTCTGTTCTTACTCCCTAGGTTGCTTTATTGACTCACTCACTAGACCACCCAGCCCGTCCTTCCTGAGGGACTTGCTTACCCCCTATCTCACGTGTCTGCTCGCTCAGGTCCTCATCTGTCCCCATGCTATCAGTCTGGCCGTGCGCTACAAAATGGGGAACAGGCCTTCGCTTATTTTGCCCCTAAATTCTGGAACTCTTTTCCCCCCCAGGTTAAACACCCTCCCACACCACTCCTTTAAGCGTCATGTTGTCTCACCTCTATGCACTTGGAATCTGTAACTGTAATTAACTGTGTGTCTCCTCCTTATTTTTTCTGTTTTGGAGATGTCTATGCATTACCTATCTTGTTGCATCTAGATTTTGTTATAGCATATTGTGTACTGTTTAGTATTTATATCATATGTGTCCTCCCATACTGTTGAGATGGAACTGATCTTTGTTACTGTGCTGTGCTGATGTCATCACTGTATTCTTTTTGTTGTACTCTCTTGGGTCATGCCTAAAAATAGGCAGGACTGTTGCCTAGTGCACTTACCCGGTTACCAAAAGCAAATAAATAAATATAGTGCTCACAAGATAAGTGCTTGAGTTGTAACTTACCACTTTGCAGATGACTGCAATGGACACAAAATGAAAGACTGCCAGGAAGCCGCAACCACTCTAGGAGAGCAGCAAAAATGGCCCCACAATTTGGTATAGGACCAAAATTAATAGTGTCAAAGACATGTACTAATGTAATGCAAAAGGGCGCAGGAGCTGAAACAGCCAAAGATAAAGTCTACTGGTTCAGGGTAGACCCAAATGCGCTGATGGAACACCCACTACCGAGTGCACGGATGACCTCCAGAACAACAGGTCTAAGAGCACTTGAACCCTTACCTGGTGAGCAAAAGGGTCCAGGTGGGGTTAGCCCGCCAAGGAGAAAGGTTTCCACATAGTCACTGAAACCTTCCTGATGGAAGGCCAAGCACGAGTTAAAAGCCTCTTGTGGTGGTCTAGTAAAACCAGATCCCACCCACTTCATATTCCAAAAAGGAATCATCCTGCCCCTGTGTATACAACTGTAGTAGCAATTTTTGAACTCAGAGAAGAAAGGAAAAGTGTACAGGAGGACGTGTCCGCTGTGGAAAAACATTCCAACAGAAAAAAAACAGGGGTTAGATTTCTAAGGCAAACAGAGGTAAATGTGCGTCAAGGAAGGATACAGCAGGACCAAATTAGGGCTAACACATTCATTGAAAGTGACTGAATAGAGGCAGAGGTGACTCGATGCAGTGAGGCACGACTCACTCTGGCCTCCCTGAAGGGAGTAGGAAGGACTCTAGTTTGCTTTGAGAAAAACAACATCTCACAGCTCGATGATGCACTCGGAGAGGATAGTTTCATGAGCAACTGGCACGGAACCAGTGTGCAGGAACCGAATGTGTGAATATTTGAAAAGCCATCTCGCAAAGGAACTATTTGACATTTGGTCAGGAAAGGAGCATGTCATCTGTTAGCTGAAGCAAGCAGGGAAGTAGGAACCTGAGTTCTGACTCACTGGAGAATCACTTCTGTTGCTGCGAGGCTCTGATCAAAAGAAGAAAGTCTGATTAAAAAAAAAGGGGGACTAACAGACTGGGCAGTCGCCCAAATCTAGGAAATATCTCAGAATAAGAGAATCTCTCAGAGAAAAGAGATGACCCATACCTCTGCTGGATTGGACTGCCCCTAGGGGTAGAAGAAAACAGGTACTTTTCACCATTGTTTTAGAGACGACCGCCTCAGGGACTGAGGCGTAACCTGACCAAATCTAAAAGTGTGGTATCAGGTAATTTTGACTAGGCCCTGTGCTGTGATAATTCTAATCTTTCTTTTTTTTTTTTACCATTAGTCCGAGCATGACAAGCTTTCAGGCTGCTATTTCGCAAGGATTGCCTCATACAAAAATGATGAAGATGTCATCTCTCTGAGGGGCAGGAGAAGCCTGAGCATCCATAACTGAAACCATGACCGGACTAATAATAACAGCTGAATAGCTGTTAACCACCTGTGCCAAAGAAGCCACTGAAAAGGCAGTATCAGAAGGGGCTATATACCCTATCAAAGGAGCGAAAGAGTCTGTGCAGCTCCCAACCCTTTGAATCAGAATTCCCACAGAGTGTAATTGTCTTGACGAATGAAAGAGTCTAGACGCAGAGGTGTATGGTCCACGGATGCAGTCCGAATACTATGGTGGACCCCATTACTGAGGAACTACTGAAAGATCTTCCATCATGGACTCTGATGATAGAAAGGCGTGCTCTTCAGAATATAAGATGAGTCATCCGCTGTATCACTAACCAGAAGGACAGGGAGAGACTCATCTAGATGCACTTATCCCAGAAGGACCCCTAAGGGAGGTCTAGGTATGAGCCACTAGAGACTCCACCACCAGGAAGGACGTCGAGGAGCTTGACACCAATGGAGGAGCCGAGAAAATGCTGAGCGGAATGAGAGATTCCGCTGGCAGAACAGAACAGAAGAGTTCCATCAGCGGACAACCGCTGGATGTCACAAGATCCCATGCAGACCGCCACCCACTAAGATGTGTGGAAAATAATCTGCAGAACAGGGCTTCATTCTGTGGAAACATACTGCCACAAGTCCCGCAGAAGAAGAGGTCTGCAGAAAGAAAAGTCACTAGTTCTGCCGGGCAGCACCAACTGGCACCTCAGTGGCACCAGCATCACTGTGGCAGCAGGAGGCACTAAGCAGTGCCTATGCCAACCTGGTGACACCCGAGGGCACCATGTGGTACCAAGAGGTACCTCCAGGACCCATGGCAGCAATGGCACCGAGGGCACCCCGACACCCATGGCAGTAGTGGCACCCATGATACTTGTGGCACCCATGATACTGTGGCACCCCATGGCATCCCTGGTACCACGGCACCCATGACACCCATGGACTCATGGCACCCAAGATACTCATAGCACCCATAGGTGCTGACGCGGCCACCTGCGGGTGTCCAGCACCACCCTCGGCACCAGCAGGTGCCCGGTGCCGCACGCAGCACTCGCGGGTGCCTGGCACCACCCATCAGTGCCCGCGGGCATCCATGGCACCGTGAGACACCCACTGCACCACCAGCGGTTCCGGCAACCAAGGCAGCAACCACAGCACCCATGGCACCGCACAGAGCCCAAAGTGCCGAGCCACGGCGCTGCACAGAGCCAACAGCGCTGAGCACGGCACCGAGCACGACACCAAACCATGGCACCGACCACAGCGCCAACCCAAACACCAGCGGGTGCTGCCTGGCACGGCATCAACGCCAAAACCAGCAGCGATGGCGCTGGACCATGGGCGCCACCCATGGCGCAGCACCGCAACCAGGATACCAATGGAGAACTCTGAGAAGAAGGAGAGAAGAAAAGGTGGTGCCCATGCAGGCCCCTGCATGGAAAGAGAGAGGGGGGTAGGCACGAGGGGTTGACACGATGGCGAAAGCACCAAGAGGGCACAGCGCTCATCGTGATCCAATCGGCCCGACTCCGGTCCAGCAGCTCTGAAGCCCAGAGGCCCCAAATCAGGAACACTGGCCAGGAAACTGGATAAGTCGAACCCCCTGCTCCACAGGAGCGGCCCCGAGGTGAAACTGCTCACCGGAGCTCAAACGAGGACAGAGATGGAGTCTGCAGTCAAGAATGTTGCCGTAGGAGAGGGGCCAGGAGGAACCCACCAAAGTCGGTTCAGGCCTATCGCCCTCCTGATAAACAACTCGTCAGACGCTATTGAGAGGGCAACCCCCTCAGCGGTACTGATACTTCTTCCCACAGCGGAAGAAGAGCTCGAGAGAGGCCGGAGACAGATCCCCAGAACTGCTAATTCGTGCTTCGTGGACTGTCCCCCCCGAGCACAGGACTGTCCGTAGTCAGATCCCCTCCAATCATCAAGGGCGGTGGACCGACACAGCCCCTCTGCCATAAAAACTTTCAAACAAAGTCTTCCTACCATCACCGCTACCGTCTAAAGACGACTCCATTGATGGCAGGTGAGAATTTCTTTTTCTTCTTCATAAACTTCTTTTCTTGTTCGTAAAATAAGAAATTACTACTATTAAACTGTTAAATTAAAAAATTAAACACTAAAAGCTGCTGTCATATAGACGAAAACTTTGACTCCGGCAGACAAGCGACATCTACATCCAAGCACACTCGACGGGGAGAAAAGGAACTGAGGCGGTTGGAGGGTCAACGTTGAGATAGCCTACACAGGCGCAAGCTAGTCTCACGGTGCCGCACATTTGCAGTCCTGTCTCGGCGTCGACCCCTCTGAAATATTTTGGTTCCTGCTTGGTCCTAGCGCCCGGCGCTATCTCATTAGTGTGAATGAGTGATGGAGACTTAGTCCAGGAAGATCCATATCTGTCGAGGCCAGAAGGGAGCAATGAGGATCATTCTGTCCCCCTGGGACTCGAATTTGAGAAGTATCCTCTGAATTAGTGGAAGAGGAGAAAAGGCGAATAGAATGCGTTTTGTCCACTGCAGCCTGAACGCATCCTGACAGAAAATGCCAGGCCCTGGATTTCTGGAGCAGAAGAGAGGCAGTTTTTTGTTGAATGGGTATGCAAAAAGGTCCAGGTTAGGAGTTCCCCACTCTGCGAATAGTGACTGAACTACAGCTGAGTCGAGAGACCACTCGTGAGGATCTGTCTCTGTTCTGCTTAGACAGTCTGCCAGTTCGTTCTGCACTCCCGGTAGGTAGGTAGACTGCCTGAATTAGAGCCTTGTGCTCAAGGCACCATTCCCACACTCTCATCGCTTCCCCGCATAAAGGGTAAGAGTGCGCACCGCCCTGCTTGTTGATGTAATACATCAAAGTTTTGTTGTCCGTTTGAAGGAGGATGTTCTTGTGACAGAGAATGTCCTCCAAAGCTCGGACTGCATAAAGGACGGCTCTCATTTCTAGGACATTTATGTGACGTTGGGACTCATCCTGAGTCCATGTACCTTGGGTGTGGAGATTTTGACAGTAAGCTCCGCACCCCATCAGGGACGCATCCGTGGTAATGGAAATCTGGTGATCCAGGTGAGCAAAGGGATAACCTTCCAGAAGATAGTCCTCTTGCGACCACCAGATGAGTGACCTCTTCAGAGGTTCTGTCACCTTGATGAGAAAGGACTGAGGGTGAGTGGTTAGGGACCACTGAGTACTGAGCATCCACTGAGAGGTTCTCATGTGAGGCATGCTAGGGGTACAGTGAACACCAAGGGTGCCATGAGACCCAGCATCAGTTGCATCGAGATAGCTCGAACCGAACTTCTCTCTCTGATGTATCAGGCCATCTGTAGGATATCGCTCCTTCTGTCCTATGGTAGAAAAGCTTTTACACAGGAGGTATCCAGATGAGTTCCTATAAAAAGGAGCTGGTGGGAGGGCTGCAACTGCGATTTCTTGAGATTTAGCAGGATTCCCATGGACGTGAGAAAGTCTGAGGCCGTGGCTATGGCATCGAGAGTTTCTTGCCTGGAAGGACTTGCTAGAAGCCAGTCGTCCAGATATGGGAACACTTGTATTCCGATCTTTCTGAGATGTGCTGCAAGAATTGCACAACATTTTTAAAAACTTGTGGTGCCGAGTATAGCCCAAAGGGCAGGACTCTGAACCGATAATGCTGACCCAGAGCTACAAACCACAGGTATTTGTGATGCTTAGGGTATATAGGAATATGTTGGTAAGCGTCCTGGATGTCCAGGGAAGCTAGCCAATCGTGCTGTTGAAGCAAGGGTAACAGGGTCCCGAGCGATATCATCTTGAACTTTCCTTGAAAGAAACTTTAACTATCTGAGGTCCAGAATGGGGCGCATGCCAATGGTCTTTTTCAGAACCAGGAAGTAATGGGAGTAGAAACCTGTGTTTCGTTGATCCAGCGGAACTATTTCTACTGCCCTGTTGTTCAGAAGGCCTTGTATCTCGGAGGCAAGAAGGTCTGACTGTATTGTTGACAGCCTGGGCTGTCGTTTGGGAGGACAATCCAGAGGGGTTTCTGAAAGGTTGAGGGAGTACCCCTCGCGGACTATCCGGAGGACACATTTAACTGATGTTATGGACTTCCACTGGTTATAGAACTGTGTCAGATGTCCTCCCACCGCTGAGGAGGAGTCCCCTCAGGCAGCTGAGGTAGGACCCAGGCCAGAAACTCAAAGGTGGCACTGGGGCTTTGGGCCCTGTGCCTTCTTCTGTTTCTTTTGAGGCTGAGGGCTTGGTTTTGTTGAAACCTCCTGCCCCTTGCCCTGAAAGGACTGGCGGTTGTGAAACTGGCAGCTTGTTAACAGCCCCGAGAAGGAATGGGAGTAGGTCGAGACGTTTTGGCCGACCTAGTCTTGTGTGTGGCCTCCAGAGCTTGCTCTATTTGAGGTCCGAACAAATGCATATCGTCAAAGGGTAATGCCATGACCTGCTGTTGGGCATCATTCATGAAGCTCGAAATGCATAGCCAGGAGTAACGACGGGTACAAATGCCCACCGCGGCTGCTCGGGAAGCAGTATTGAAAGTGTCCACAGCTGCTTTAACTTGCTGGTTGTTGGACTCGATACCCCTGGTTATGGTCTGAAGTAGCTCTGAACTAGTGTCCGACTCGGGCAGAACTTCTACCATCTGTTTGAACGAATACTAAAGAACATACTCATATTGAGAAAAGTAGCCCTGGTAGCTGGCAATACGCATACCCAGGGCGGAGGCAGCAAAGACTCTCTTACCTAAGGTGTCTATCTTAAGAGATTCTTTAGTTATAGGCTGGGCTGTAGATGCCTGAGGAAGAAAGGCCTTATCATTCTCTGCCAAGACTACAATAGGGTCTGCAAAGGCCTGGGAGGCCAAACTGGGCCGATCCTTGGGAGCAGCATACTTCCTGTCTATGGACTTAGCCACAGAAGGAATGAGAGCGGGATTATTCCAGGGTTTTATTTAACTCTAAAAATTGATTAGCGTTTTGCTCGTAAAAGTGCTAAAACATTGTGAAAATGCATAGCACTTGTCTCGCTGTGTTTCATTAACATAACACTTCTAGAAAACCTATATAAATGCTTTCTGTACAGTTAGTATTGTCCCAAGAAAAAAGTGCTAATCAATTATTTAAAACCCTGTATTCCATACCATCCGAGAGAGAGACTCAAAGGATAGTTGTACTGGTGGAGTTAAATCCATAGGAATCTCCAGGACATGTAGGTATTAGAGTCTCAAAAGCTTCCCAGGATCGACATCTGTAGTCTGGAAAGAAAGAGTACAATTTAAATTTTTCAGCAGACACTTAAATGACAGGTCTTCAACCACAACTCTGCAGCAGAATTAATCCCTGCTCCTTCAACATCATCACTCAGTCGAAGATCCGGGTCAAGCACAATATCATCTCCTGACAGTCCAGGAGGGACTTATGGACAGGAAAGGAGTGAAAATCAGAAGGAAATGAGGAAGGAAAAGGGTTCAGAGGCGAGAAGCCCTGAAGGCTGGAAGACATCATACTAAACCTCGGTGCAAAGAGAGCACAGCACCGCTTGACATAGTTACTGCCCTCGCGACAGGGCCCCCGGGCGCTGAAAACCGCGATGGCGCCAAAGATGGTGCCGAAATGACGGCCGAAAGGCCACCCATTGATGCCGAAATGACAGCGCTGAAACCAACCCAAGGTTCAAAAATAGGATTTGAGGAGAAAGAAGGAAGGAGATCAGGAGATAGAGGCATCGGTGTGGCCCCGCACCGCAGCCATGTGAGGGGGGGAAAACACCTGAACGTGCAGTCGATGGCACCGAAGAAGGCGCCACGTGACAAGGGAGGTCCAACCACCCTACCGGATCCCCTGAAAGGCATGAAGGCCCCAGAGTGACTGGGCCAGGCAGCTGGACCACCCTCCGAGCCCACTGCTCCATAAGAGTGGCCCACTGATGAAACTGCTCATCTGAAGCCCTACCAGAAGGCGGGAAAGGGCTCCGATGTTGAAGAGGTCAGTGAGCCGGAGGCTGAAACCGGCAACTCGAAGGAGAGACCCGGCAACTGACTGATGACCGACCGTCGATGCACAGACATACCAGAGGGCTTAATTTGAGTGATGCCTTCTTTTCTTGACCTGTGGGCTGAAGAAGAGCTCGAGGCCAAATGGTGCCAAGAATGCGACTCGCTTTCTTTTATGCTTCCCGAGGGACCGCCCACCGGCATTGGGTCGTCCGTTGTCAGACCTCCTCCGGGAGAGGGCGGCAGACCAGACCCAGCCCGGCTGACTGAACAGCTTTCATACAAAGTCTCCCTACCATCACCTGACCCACTCATGGTCGACTCCGTCAATGTAGGCTGAGACTTCTTGAATAAGAAAAATTTTAAATTTATTTGGTACTTATTCGAGATATACTACAAAACAATAAACTGAAAACTATTGCTGCTAGTTTGAAGTTTAACTCCCGCAGGTGAGCAACGCGTCAGTATAGCGCACTCAAGGCGGGAAAAAAGGAACTAAGGCAGTTGGAGGGTCAACGCCAGACAGTCATTGCCACACCAACCGAGGCTCATATGCGCCTCGCTGCTCCATCTCTGGCGCCAGCCCTTGCAAAGTTTGCTCCGCTTGGTGCTAGTGCCTCCGGCGTAGATCTCATCAGTGTGAATGCATGGTGGAGACTTTATGTCCAGGAAGATCTAGATTTTGCCAAAAGGGTGAAGGGAAAAAAAACACCAGCAAGAGACTCTTACAGGTGTCATGGAAATGACAGACCAGGAGTCAACCCTAGGTCCACCAGAGAGAAGGCAACAGGATCTCAGTCCATTCTCTACCCCCAGTCTGTGGCCAGAAGGTAATGACAGTGCTCACCTCAAGCCAAAAGTCCCCTCATAGCCCAAAGGATGGAATCCCTGGGAGTAGGGAGATAACAATCCCTATACCCAGCACCGGCAGAGTAGTGATCTTACAAGAAAAGAAGACCTCATACAAGGATCAGGACTTCTAGAAGAGCCCGAGGAGACTCGAGTTTTAATTGTAAGGGAATATACTGTTACTGATCACTGCCTTTTTAAAGGCTACACATATTGATACTTGAATTTTTTTTTTTTTTTTTTTTTTTAAAGGTCCAAACCCCTGCTAGCTTTGTTACGGACTTGCGCCCCACCTGGGTCTCGGACAGTATTTAAGTCCACCCAGAGATGAGCCGGGCGAGCCGAGGCGGGCAGCAGCTGCTGAGAGATAGAGACACGCGTGTCTGCATCGGTTCGGTTGTGTCCGGGCTGGGACAGCGGGACAAAGGGCATTGTTCTCAGTAAGTTTAATAGTTTGCTTTCTCTGTTTTCTACTTTGGAAAATTCAAGATAATTTAAAAACATGGACGCTCCAAACAACTATTGTTTGTCCTGCTTGATGTTTGCTTTGGGTCTCCAGATTACTGATTATGTATGCAGCAAATGCTTAATGATTGAAACCCTCCATGAGGAAATAAATAGTTTATTGGCCTCCTCAGTTGTTAGTCCTGAGACTGAGGCATTGGAGGACTATATTGACTCCATGCTAGATCAATCTCTACCCTTGAGTCCTTCTTTAACTACTGCTTCATCATATACTGTACTTCAAAGTGTAATGTTCCCAGCATTTCTCCATCTCCCGTTTCGTCCTCAGAGGAATTAGACAATTGGGCTGTAGTACCTAAGGGTAAATCAAAATGCAGAGGAGGGCAAATAGGTTGTAAGGAACCTTCTTTACCCCTGTCTAATAAATTTGTTGTTTTTAAGCATGACACTTCTGTCCTTCCGCATGATGATTCTCCTATTGTCACTCAGGGGAGCTTATCAGTATCTAGTCCTCTTTTCAAAAGTGCAGTAAGTAAAGTTACAAATGTATTTCCCAAGCAAAAAAATCCCCAACCTAATTTAAGTGATCAGACTAATGGACTTGTTATATCATCACTCTCTCTCCTAGTAATATGGATCTCCATCTCCCATCTAAACACATTTTTGTTATTGGTGATTCCATTATTAAGCACTTACAGTAGATCGACCTATATGTAATGTGGATAAACTTAATCGCACTTGTTCTAGTTTAAGAGATGCTAGAGTATCAGACATCACTTCTGTAGTTAAAGATATATTAGTGGGGGCTGGAGAAAATCTATTGTTTGTAATATATGCCAGTACTAATTATGTAAACAGAACCAGCCTTGATGAGCTTAAGCAGGACATCATTGCACTTAATAATGTACTGGCCGATAAAGACAGCCTCGTATGCTTTTCTGAGATTCTTCCTATACCCAGAGCTACTAATGCTATCAATACTAAGATTAAAGCCTTTAATGACTGGCTGAGACGATGGTGCCTCCAGCAGGGCATCCTGTGCCTTGCACATTGGGAAACTTTTTACCTAAAAAAATTCACTGTTTTGCTGGTATGGACTTCATCTTAGTCATAGGGGAAGTACTGTATTGGGTAGAAGTGTGTGTTACTAGAGCCATTAATAAACTTTTAAACTAAGAACTGGGGGCGAGAACAGGAATATGTCCTGTTCTCTAAAAAGGCCTAATACTGATTCCATTGAGTGTGAGGTTCTTTCTCTCAATGCAAGATCTTTAAATCTGGTTAAAATGGCTGAACTTGAGGCCAATGCCTTCCGAATAAATTTGGACTTATTTCAACTACTGAAACTTGGTGGGACCCACATCTTCCCGGGTACAAGTTATATCATAAGGATCGACAAAGCCAGGTTGGGGGAGGGGTTTGTCTCTATGTTAGGGATAATACAGCCTCATTCCAACTTCCTCTTACTAGCAATATTGAATCCATTTGGGTGAATATTCAGTTTAAGGGACAACCCAAACTGTTGGTTGGGGCATGCTATAGGCCCCCATCACCTAATTTGGATTACTCCATATGCTTACATAAAGAAATCTCTGATATGGCCTCTAAAGGTAACATCCTTGTTCTGGATGATTTTAATATGCTCTCTCGATAAACTGGACTTCCTTAATAGGTAGTATGCAGGCCGAAAAAGACTTAACTGCGTTTATTGTAGATATGGGCCTTGAACAAATTATAAGTGAACCTACATGTGGTGACAATATATTGGATTTAGTTATTACTAATATAGGAGTTCTATATCTAATATTCTAGTTAGCGCCCCCTTGGGATCTAGTGACCATTATTCAATTTCCTTTTCTTTGTTATTTTTTCAACATATTTCAAATTTTTCAGAATTTAAAAACTATAATACTGCTAACTTTAGCACTATTAATGATCAACTAAATTCCATTCCTTGGGATGTAATACTATCTCCTCTTTCCCTGGAGGAATCATGGGAATACTTCAAATCTCCTGTTTACTATCTGGAAGATTTATTTGTTCCTACCTCAAAAAAGTATAATAATAAGGGGAAGATACCCTTGTGGTGCAACAAAACTATCAAAACTTTAATTAATAGTAAACTAAGGCTTTTTCTCATGTAGAAAATAGTGAGGGAGTCGCCAAAGAAGTATTAATTACTAAATACAGGAAAATCTTAAAATTTCTAAAACAAGCTATCCTACAATCCAAAAAGAAACTGGAGTTTCGTTTGGCTCATACCAATGATAGCAATAAATCATTATTCTCTTATCTTAATAATAAGAAAATGAAGAACAAATATATGGGGCCCCTATTTGTAAATAACTCTATTATTGCTACTGATAGGGATATAGCTGATACAGTCAATAAACAGTTTTGTTCAGTTTTTACTAAAAAAGAAGTCCCTAAACTCTTTAGGCAAACAGTCAATAATACTCCTCTCTATACTATTACCGAAGATGATACCCTAGAAGCTATTCTTTCTCTTAAACCTTCCTCTAGCCCAGGACCAGATACTATTAATCCTAGATTTCTACTTGAAACAGCTGTAGCTATTACTAAACCCCTGTCCACTATCTTTAATAAATCCTTACTTGAAGGTATTATCCCTCATGACTGGGCAACAGCCACAGTTATTCCAATTTTCAAGAAAGGTAAACCATTCTAAGCCTGAAAACTACCGTCCGATAAGTTTAACTTCAGTTATAAGCAAACTAATGGAGAAAATTATCAAAAAACTGTTGGAAAATGAATCTATAACAAGCAATATAATACTCAGCATGGATTTAGACAAGGGTATTCTTGCACCACTAATTTAGTAGCCTTTTATAATTATATAAGTATAGGACTAGATAATGGTATTCCCATGGATGTAATCCTTCTTGACTATAGCAGAGCATTTGATAAAGTCCCTCATGATATTCTGCTTGATAAAATAGTAAAATTGGGATTTTCACAGTATTTAATCAATTGGATATCAGGATGGTTAAATAACAGACAACAGCAGGTCAAAATAAACAGCTTACTTTCTCAAGTTCAGAGTGTGGCCAGTGGGGTACCACAGGGGTCCAACCTTGTTTGATATTTTTATTAGTGATTTGCAGATTAGCCCCGACAATTTTCTCTCGAAATTTGCTGATGATACCAAGCTAGGAGGGTCTGTTTATACATCACTAAACAGAGAATCTATGAGTAATAACTTAAAAAATATTGAAGTATGGGCAGACTCTAATAAGATGACACTTAATCCAGATAAGTGTCATGTCTTACACTCGAAAGAATAACCCTAAACAAACTTATTTTTTCAATAATATTCCCTTCATGTGTCATTAGTAGAGCGTGATCTCAGAATTATCATTAATAATAAATTGTCTTCAACCAACCACTGTACCATGATAGCCAGAAAATCAAATGCAATGCTTACTTGGATCCAACGTTCCTTTGTATCAAGGACTCAGGAATGTATTATTCCTTGTTTAGAGCATATGTAAGGCCACAATTGGATTATGGGTCTCCATTCTGGAGTCCCTACTTGAAGCAAGATATGGACAGAATTGAAAAATCCAGAGGAGAGGTACAAAACGGTTCCATAACTATCCAAATTGGATTATTGGGGTAGATTACAGGAAACTGAGCTATATTCGCTAAAACAAGACATACTAGAGGTGATCTACTCTATTATACAAAATTCAGAATTCCAGGATCTTATGCATCACTGTGCTCTGAATTTTCTAGTAGAAGGACTACCTCGGTCCCATAATAAACAAATCAATGTTGCAAAGTCTAAAACAAATAAAAGGTTAAATTATTTTACGTGAGAACTCCTAGAGTCTGGAATCTACTTCCTCAAGAATTAGTGGCTAGTAGTTCTACTTCAGCCTTTAAAAAGGGTAGATTGTTGGATGGAGTTCAATAACATAGAGGTATAATTGTCCCACCATGGTGGTGGGGACAATCACGATGGGCAGTAGCCTTATTTGTCCCTTGAAACCAAGTAAGAGAAAGAAGAACAAGCCAACACAAGAGGAGAAGGGAGGCTACCTTGAGGCGTGGGGTGGGGTGCCAACCACTGGGCAGTCTTAAGGGATAGAGAAATGGGAAGGGTGTAGGAAAGAAGAAGAAGGGATAGCAAAGGATGATGGGAGACCCAACAACACCCCACTCCCCCAGGAAAAGGAGTATGTCAAAGGATGCCTCCACCTCACAAATTCGCCAGACAGTCCTTAAAAAGGGGAGACAGGCCTGTCTCCAAGTGAGGCGAGATTGGGTTGATGAAGCCAAGCTAGCCCAAGAAAAGAACCCGAGCTTGAAAACAGAGGAGGCACCAGACAAAAAAAAAAAAAAATGGAAGCAGTGTGTCAGGGTCTCTGAAGTTGTCCAAGGATGCAGGGGTGGGGACAGAGTCCACCCCGGAACAAAGGACCTTCCACCAGAATTTCACATCCAGGCGCTGGATACACCCTGAAGTTGATCCCAGCCAAGGAAAGGGAGAAGTCCTGGAAGGAAAAGGTACTATCCTAGGTCAACCGGAATGGCAGCCAGTAGTATAAGGGCTGCTAGCTACATAGTTGAGCAACCTCGATAGACCAAAGGCCTTTATCTGCTGGCAAGTTCACATGTTCAGTAAGGAGAGGGAGGGGTCGCTAGTGCACCATGCCCACAGGATTGAGAAAGTCCCAGTAGGACTGAACTCCTAACTTTTCAGCAGGCAAAACGAAGGAGAAAACAGAGAGTCAAGAGCTCCATTGCCAAGGGCAGTAAAAAGGGGAAACCCCGCTAGTCCTCCCTCTTCAAGACAAGAATAATCCCTGTAGGAAAAACAGAAGCAGAGAAACAAAGGCTTACCCCACAAGGTCTCCAAGGAGGGGAGAGCAAGCACAGAGAAGGCACTGCTCAGAGGCTGAGGAACCAGAGGAGAAGGTGGACGGGAAGCAGTGATGAATAGTGAAGATTTACAAGAAGATCAAGAATTACATTAAGTATGTAATTTCCATATCTTCCTGTATGTATCTTCACCATTCATCACTGGTGGGTGAGTACCAAGCCCCCCGAAGGTGACATGGCACATCCCTGATGGCAGCCATTCCTTCAGCCCCTTGTGGGGGAGAACCACAGGGGAAGAAGCCCCATCTGGGCCAGGAGGGCCTGAGATTAGTCCGAATGAGACAGGGACTCCCATGACCTGGGAGAAGGAATGGCCCCACCATCTCCGTCCTCACCCTCATGAGGAAAAAATGGGCTCCTTGAAAGGGAGGCAATCACCCTATGCCGGGCCAAGGGTGATAACCAGAAAGGTGAAGCCATGCTGCCGCCTTACACAGACTGCAGATCCTGCCAACCTAGAAGCTACCTCACTAGCATCATAAGACGCACCTGAAAGATGCCTCACTAGCTCTAGGCCAGAAGCAGAAAGACAGATGGCCTGCCTGGTTGCCTCCGAATCAGGAAGAGTGACTAGGAGTTGTCCTAGCACCAACCATAAGTGTCTAGCGTAGACGGCCATATGGGCCTGATGCGATGAAATACAAAGAAGGAGATGTGCCAAGGAAAATCCTCCTCCCCAGTGGTTAAACTCAGATGAGCTGAACTCCAGGGGGCGGTCGTGTCTCGAGACAGCGATGCCCAGAAGGGTATCAGTAATTCTATTCCCAAAACTGGGGATAAGACAAAAGTGCCTGAGACCACTGAAACCGCGATACCTGGGCGCTGGCAGTCTCTTGGGGCAGAAGATGGGGTAGCAGGAGACTGCCAGACCTAATGGGACGCTTCCTGAAAGGGCACAGGCCATGGAGGAATGATCACATTCTCAGAGGAAAACTCTCCCAGGAGAGCCACACGTAAGCAGGATCACAACTCTGTAAATTGGAAATGTGGAGCTCCTCCATCAACCTCGACAAAAACTGCTGATAGCTAGTGAAATCAGTGTCTGAGGACAAGTGGACCGAGGAGCCTTCTTCCTCCAGGGAGGAAGACAAGGACATGGAGGTGCCCGATTCAGATCTGGGTGCAGCAGGGATTTTTGGTCTGAAAATGATCTGGTCCAGACCTCTAAGATAGCGAGGGAATGCTGCAGCCATGCCTCTGAATTGGTCACATGACAAAGGCCCTGTAGGACTTGAAATGCCTGGGAGAGGCAGAAGATCCGAGGAAGGAGGAGAAGACTGGTGAGCCAGAGTAGGATCCCTGCTGGCTGTTTCTGGCAGAAGAGAACTGGTTGCAGAGCAAGAAACAGTAGTCCAGAACTACAGATTTTTACTAATTAATCACTTCTGTCTCAGCAGGAGTAGTAGCTGTTTGGATTAAGCAAACATATACTTTATTAGAAGAAGGGTCTCATTTAAGTAAAAAAGTGTTTTCTGAGGGAGGGGCAGTATCACCTTAATTTACTGAGAGCAGAAGGTAATCTAATTGGGGTGTGCTAAGCAGCTTATGTGCAAAAGCAGCTGTCTCCATCATCAGTTTGGCAGCTTCTGGCAGAAGAGAATTGAACTGATTGCAGAGCAAGAAACAGAAGTCCAGAACTACAGATTTTTTACTAATTAATCACTTCTGTCTCAGCAGGAGTAGTAGCTGTTTGGATTAAGCAAACATATACTTTATTAGAACAAGGGGGTCTCATTTAAGGGGGAAAAAAGTGTTTTTTTCTGAGGAAGGGGCAGTATCACCTTAATTTACTGAGAGAAGAGAATGAATCTAATTGGGGGTGTGGCTTAGCGGCTTAGGTGTACAAAAGCAGCTGTCTCCAATTACCGCTTCTGGCTGCTTCTGGCAGAAGAAAACTGGTTGCAGAGCAAGAAACAGAAGTCCAGAACTACAGATTTTTTACTAATTTCCCTTCTTCCCACCCAAGGCCAGTTCTAGTTTTATAGCCACTAAATTTGACTGACAACAGGAACTTCCTGTTTGGCAGTAGGAAGGGAAGGATCACTGAGACACATTAATTTCAGCAACCTTGAAGGAACTTAAAAAAAAAAACAACTCTTTATCCCCCGGGCTGCTGGAGGTCTGAATGCAAGCACGGAGGAAGGAGACTACTGAAGACTACAGGAAGTCCCTGTCCCAGAACAGGAAGGGCGAGAGTTGTAAGGGCACATAGGCAGTAGGAAAGTAAGTGCAAAAATACATAGAGGGAGGAGACAGTAAGCATACAAAGCAACAGGAGAGGGGACACAAAATAAGTCAATATGGGAGTGGTGCAGTGCAATGGCTGTGGAGCAGCAGTGTTCCGGGAGACATTCTGGAGGCTGCAATGCTGCCCTGTTTGCAGGCACCTCTCTGGTCTGAGGAGGAGGTTGCCCATCTCAGGCTGACATAGGATTCGTGAAACCTCTTCCCCACGCAGGACCACCAGGGCCACCACCGTTACCTCAGAGGTTGCCAAGAAAGAGGCCGGTGGGACAAGGTGAGCTCAGGGAGGGAGAGTGGTGGAACAGAGGTGCATCCCTCAGTTGTAGCTCTCCACAATTCATATGCTGTTCTGGCAAAGAGTGGTTCCTTATGGAGGCCCTGCAGTGGAGACCAAGGAGGATACTGCAACCTCCACAAAGGAGACCCACAGGAGGGTGAGTAAGAGACCCCACAGGGAAGGAAACAACTCCTGGTGGGGGAACTCAATCATTAGGGGGAGCGTGGGGAGGAAGGGATAGGGAGGTAAGGTGCCTGCCTGGCGCCACGGCTTGGAGGGACAGGAAGCGAATCCTCAGGATCGTGGGAGCAGCTGCACTGGGAGGAAGCTGGATGTCACTGTCCACCTAGGGACAAATGACCTGGCTGTAAATGGGATCAGAGCGGTGCAAGAGGAGTTTGTGAAGTTGGGGAGGGGCCTTAGACAAGTAGAATGTACGGTAACCTTCTCGAAGGTGCTGCCTGTCAATGGCAAGGATGATGCTAGGTTATTCCGCACCATGGGATTCAATGAATGGTTGAAAAACTGGCATGGAGCTCAGGGTTTTGGCTTCATTGGGGACTGGGGAGCCACCTGGAGGGATGCAGGCTTACACTGGCGCGATGGTCTGCATCTGTCCGGGGGGATCCAGGATCCTAGGTGACAGGCTTAAATGCTTCATTGGCAAGCATTTAAACTAGCCAAGGGGAGGCACTGAAAAGGAGCAGGGAAATCCCAGCCTCCCCCCACAAAGCGCAGTAGTTAGAGAGGTAAACACCAAGGCAGAGAAGTCAGTAGGGAGCAGGACAGGGATAAATGCAGAAAAAGGTGTTAAGGACAGGGATGGGGCTAAAAGGGGTAAGGCCATAAAAAATAAATGGAAGGTGATGAGTACCAATGCCCATAGTCTGTGCAACAAGCTCCCTGAACTAGTGGCCTTAATGGAAGAGGGATGCCTGGATATTGTGGCAGTCACTGAAACATGGTACAAAGAGAACCATGAGTGGGAAGTCAACATACCAGGATACACAGTCTACAGGAGGGACAGGGTGGGTAAAAGAGGAGGAGGAGTAGCTCTCTATATAAGGGAAGGGATTAAAGCAACAGAACTAAAGAGTAAACAAGCAGTTGAGGAGTTACTATGGGTCACCCTGGAGACAGGAAACAGCACCACAATCCGCATGGGGGTTGTGTACAGACCCCCATCTCAGGGGGAGGAAATGGACAAGGAAATGATAGAAGGCATCCTTAAAATTGCAGAAAAAGGGGAGATATTGTTCATGGGGGACCTGAATATGCCAGATGTTAACTGGAGTACCTTTGCTGCAGGCACATCCAAGAGCAGGGTCATTATTGATGCCCTACAGGGGGCATGCTTCAGACAGCTAGTGCTGGAACCCACTTGGGAGGACAATCTTAGACCTGGTACTCTCAAATGGGGAAGGAGAAAGGATCTCAGATTTAGAAGTGGGTAGCCATCTGGGAACAAGTGACCACCAAACAGTGTGGTTCACAATAAACAAAGCCACAGAGTCAAGCCATACAAAAACAAGAGTACCGGACTTTAGGAAGGCTGACTTTGGGAATATGAGAGAGTGCCTTATTAGTGCAAATGGGCAAGGAGGAGGAGTGGAGGAACAATGGGGAATAATCAAAACAGCCATCGCAGAAGCAACAAGCCTTTGCGTGAAGCAAATCAATAAAACAAAATGAAGGAAAAAAACACTATGGTTCTCAAAAGGGGTGGCAGGGACGGTTAAGGAGAAAAGGATAGCATTCAGGAAATATAAGGAAACACAGAAGGAGCAGGACAGAGAACTTTATCAGTTAAAGCAGAATGAGGCAGGGAAGGCAGGCAGACTAGCAAAGGCACAAACTGAGGAAAAGATAGCCAACTCTGTTAAGAAGAGGGAGAAAACCTTTTAGAGGTACATTAGGGAGCAAAGAAAGACCAAGGGAGGGATACAGAGACTTAATAAAGGGGAGAGAATGTGGGCAGAGGGTGACAGTGAAAAAGTAGGGATACTGAACAAATATTTCTGCTCAGTATTCACAACAGATGAGGAAGGGGAGGTGCCTAAATCAAACAAGGGAGAAACTCTGAATAGGGGGGTCGATACCAGTCCATTCACAGAAGAAAGGGTTTTGAAAGGACTCTTGAAACTGAGGGTGGACAAAGCAATGGGCCTGATGGTATTCACCAAGAATACTAAAAGAACCAAGGGTAGAACTAGTAACACCACTGACTACTCTCTTTAATAAATCATGGGAGGATGGAGTGGTACCTGAGGACTGGAGGAGGCACATGTGATTCCACTTCACAAAAGTGGGAGCAGGGCAGAGGAGGAAGGTACAGACCAGTTAGTCTGACTTCAGTGGTAGGGAAAATGATGGAATCACTTCTGAAGGAAAGAAATGTTGAGTACCTAGAGGCCAGTGGGGCACTGGACCCAGGAAGCATGGTTTCACAGCAGGAAGGTCATGTCAGATGAACCTAATAGATTTCTTTGACTGGGTGACCAAAGTAGTAGACCAGGGAGGGGCTGTGGATATGGCTACCCAGATTTTATGCAAGGCATTCGACACAGTCTCACACAAAAGATTAATATACAGATTAGCCAGCCTGGGAGTGGGTCCCAAGGTAGCCTAGATAAAAAACTAGCTGGACAACAGAGCATAAAGGTAATAGTAACTGAGTCCACAGAAGAAAGGAGGGTAACTAGCGGGGTACTGCAGGGTTCGGTCCTCTTTATATCTTTATAAGTGACATTGGAGAGCATCTGTAAGAAAGGTATGCCTCTTTGCAGATGACACAAAGATTTGCTAACGGTTGATACACAAGGTGGGGTGAAAAGAATGAAAAGGGACTTGGCAAGGTTGGAGGAATGGTCAAATACATGGCAGCTCAGATTCAATGCAAAGAAGTGCAAGTAATGCATCTGGAAACAAAAACCAGGGAAGAGTACACAGTTGGGGGTGAGTTAATAACAACAACAAAATCGAAAGAGACCTAGGAGTAATTATATCAGACGACCTAAAGGTGGGCAAGCAATGTGAGAAGGCAGTAAGGAGGGCTGAGGGGATACTGGGATGCATAGGGAGAGGCATCAACAGTAGACAACAGGAACTTGTTATCCCTCTCTACAGACAGTTAGTAAGACCCCATCTGGAGTACTGTGTGCAATTCTGGAGACCCCATCTCCGCAAAGATTGATTGATTGAGAGTGGAGGCTGTTCAGAGGAGGCAACAAAATGGTGCAAGGTCTGCACCAGAGACATACGAGGAGAGACTAAAGGAGCTTAATATGTATACCCTTGAGGAAAGGAGGAAGAGGGGGGACATGATAGAAACTTTCAAGTATCTCAAGGGAATTAACAAGGTACAAGAGGGTAGTATTTTTCAGAAGAAGAGATGTGCAAGAACAAGGGGGCACAATTTGAAGATAGAGGGGGGACGGCTCAGAGGTAATGTTAGAAAGTATTTTTTCACAGAGAGAGTTGTGGATGCATGGAACAGCCTTCCTGAGGAGGTTGTGGAGTCAGGAACAGTGTGATAATTCAAGAATGCATGGGACAGGCATAAGGCAATTCTAGTGGTGGGCAGGAGGAAGTAAGCTGTTGATTAACTAGAATCTGCAGCTTATCCATCAGGTGGGAAATGGGCAGACTGGGTGGGCCAGCGGTCCTTATCTGCCGTCAAATTCTATGTTTCTATGCTAGGGCTTGGCATGTTCACGCGACCCCTCCCAAAGGGTGGAGCAGCACAGAGAATCCACAGAAGGTCGCACAACCATGCAGGTGCAGCCTGAGTGGCGCCCTAAGAAAGAAGCCCCACAGTGAGGAGACCAGGGCAGGTCCTGGCCTTGTGGATGGTACCTCACCCCACCAGATGCAGGTCCCCCACTGAAAACAGTGAAAACGTGAGGGATCGACACTCTGACTCTTACTAGAGCCACCAGCAGCTCTGAGAGAAGACCCACGGGCCATCCCAGGTGCTCTCAAGCCCTCTGCCTCAGAAAGAGTCCTGCCCCTCATCCATCCCGGAAGCGTAAAGTGGGGCAACACCTGAGGAGCCACAGGTGTCTGTAAGCCTGCCACAGCAGCCCCCGAGTTAGTCTCTAAAAAGGGAATAGAAGTCGCGCCGCTCCCGGCTTCAGCACCGGATTCTGCCCCCACAAAGGTGCCGACCTCCGAATCAGCATCAGGAGCGGCACCACCCCCAGACCCGGCACTGCCTCCTGACCTCGCTCCATCATCGGCACCACCCGTATCTGTGGCACTGGGGACAGCGCCGCCCTGTTCCACAGCGAAAGTCCCTGGCACCAGTGCTGGAGGACTTGGAGATGGTGACCCCAGAGACAGAGTCAGTCGGAAGAGAAGAGACCTTTAAGACAGTGCTGCTAGGCCTCGTAGGGCAGCAAGAGTCTTCAGAGCCCAAGAGCTCTTCAGACGGGGTGCCCAGTCTGGGTCAGACCCATCCTTCTCCTGCTCCGATGAAGAGAGCAGGAAGACTGGGAGAGAGTCAACCCCTTGCACCCTACCGTGTCCAGCACCACTCGCGGAACCGAACGAAGGCCGTGTCACACCCTCTGCACCATCCTGCTCAATGGACCTGGAAATGGTACCAGGAGCCTGAGTGGATCTGGCGGATGGAGTCGATTGGTTCGGATCCAGTGTGTATCTCTGATTGCGACACCAGGGAAGGCCGTGGGTCCAAGGAGGCCGACAACCGAGAGGGGTGCTCAACTGACTCCCTGGAGGAGGCTGACTGTTCGCCGGACCCCTCTAGCGAACCAGAAGCACCAGCGAGGCTGGCACCATTGACAGCTCGTGGCCCTCCGGTACATATAATGGAGGACAACCCAGGGGAAGGGTCCAGAGTTCTTGCCATGGCATCCCAGGACCGACGGCGCCCTTGAAGGTAGGAGGTTTCTGACCCACCTTCAATGCATGCATTTCGAGGACCCAGCAGTCCAATGGAGAAGCATGCGCCACAGTTGTCCATGTCGTGCAGTGGGTCCAGGCAAGAAAGACATCGATCATGATGATCCGTTATGGAGATGGACTTGCCACAAGGGGCACCAATGCGTGAGGGCATGTCCCGCATTAGATTTCAACAGGCCATGATCGACCGCACACAAAATCATATAAAACAAAGAACAGACTCAAGCCGTGAAAAAATACAATCAAAACAAAAGAAAAAGGAACGGTCTCACTGCTTGCAGCTCTATGGTGCTGAGATGCAAATAGAACTTTGTGATTCGATGAACTATGTAGTTTGCTCTTTAGCTCTACAAGGTACACTCTCGATGGCAGGAAGAACAAAACTGAGGTGAGGGAGGAGCCAGCATCAGTTACTGGCTGACACTGCAGCACGCCAGTAAGTCATCCTCAAGGGTGGCGCCTGCCTCGACAACGGTTCTCCCCAAACAAAATTTTTGTTTGTTTGTAAGCTAAAGTTCCTATGGGGTCATAGCACCTCCAGCATATACCCACCAGTGATGAATGGTGAAGACATAAAGGAAGATCTCTCTGCCCCAGCGATTGAACTCTAGAGTATACAACTAGAGGACAGTCCCTTGACAGGCGAGACACCGAAAAGGGTATCCAGCCACTGCAAGCCCGATGTGGGTGGAGCATAGATCCCGGGACCCAGTGGGAGCACTATACCTGTGCTGGCAGTTATGAGGGGCTGGAGAAGAGGAAGCAGGAAGCTTAGGGCACTGTGTGACTCCTCCATGAAGGGACTAGACCATGGAGGATCACCACCAAACTTGGCTGTATTCTCCTAGAATATAGCATCACATGCAATAGGATTGCATTGGGTGGAGGAGGAAAAGGCTGAGCTCCTCCAACATCATTGCTAGGAACTGCTGATACTCCATGAAGTCAGCATTGGAGGGATAGTAAGAGGTGGTATCCTCTTTCTTGGAGGACAAAGCTGACAATGCAGATGGACTCAGCATAGGGAGCAAAGAGGCTGAAGAGGAGGAGATTAAAGACCATCTCATCAATGGCCCTAAAATAAATGGAGAAAGCACTTGCCGTTGCCTATACTGCTCCCAAGTGAGGGGCCCCAAGGGACTGGAAAGACCTGGGAGAAGAGGGGAGGAGGCACAGAAGAAGGAGAGGGAAGAATGGTCCTGAGAGACCAAGCCCTTCTGCCAGGGTTGTGGACACAAGTGGGGACCCTCCAAAGTGAGGAGGATAAGCTGCCTAGTCATTATCTGCTGCTCAATCCTCCCAAGCCAGCAGAGTGAAGCCCTAGGGAAGAAGACCCTGGTGGGAGACTGGAGCCGTGTGGGCCCCAAAGCATGGCCTCTGTCCTCACACGTAGCAGGACTTTGACCCCTAGACAGAGAGGGGTGCCAGGCCCAGTACTCCAAATCTGCCCCAGGGTGGCCGGGGCCACTGGAGCAGAATGGGAGGCTGACCAGACCCCCGCCCTCCCGACCCAGAGGACCAAGACCATCCCCCAAGAGAGTCCCACCATGGCGATCACTCAAAGGGAGGAAGGAAGAAAGAGAAATGCTGGCACCAAGGTCGACCTCGGACTCCTCCCTAAACTTCCACGTGGGCCAGCCTGGTGGCGCTGGATGCTACACCTCACGCCAGAGACCTGGGTTTTATGAATGAGCCTGGACTGCTGGGGGTCGGCAGGGCTGAGAGAGGACTGAGCATCTGGAGGACTGCTCTCCTCTCTCCAGAAGGGAGGATCTGCCATCCTGTCCACTGATTGCCCTCAGCGGTGATTGTAGGGTGATACGGGTCAGAAGGCATGTAGCCGGCACATCAGACATCGAAGGGATATAAGTGGTTACGCTTATAACAACCATTTAAACTAATGGAAAGAGGGAGATTAATTCGTGGGTTCTCTTACTACTAATATCCATTCTTATCAATCCACTTGAACATTCTATCCCTAATGCTATTCTTTAACATCTCTAAAGATGCAGAACTGGAACTTAATACTCAGTCCTTATTTGGCTTTTTTATAGCTATGACAGAAACGTGAGGTAACCTGCAAAAATGGATAGCAGAATTCGGGATTCAAACACTATTTTAAAATAGAATGGATAAAGAAAGGTGGTAGGTCGGCCTCTATGTTAGAGAGGACATCACTTTTGAATCACCAGTAAATCCAGTCAGAAAGTGTCGGGTGATATTCAACCCAAGGGGTTTTCCAAATATTGATTGGGACCTGTTATCACCCACCCTGCAGATGTTACCAAGTACACAGTTGGCTGATGAATTTCCAATAGAAACAAAGGCTCAGTCCTACTTTTGAGGTTTCAACCTCCCACTATAAACTGGGAGACTTAATGGGTTCAACTCAATATGATGAACAATTCTCAACTATTATTGATTTAGGTTTGTATCAACTTGGGAACCTAACCGGGGAAACAACATCCTGATCTTTTGTTATAACAAACATTGATATCCTGTAACTGATTTATAAATATTTGATCCTCTTGGTAATTGTGATCACATGTCCATACTTCACTATTCACTTCCAATGTCCTACGATTAGTGAACTTAAATTTGCAACATGACCGCAGATTTTCATAAATAAACCAACATCTGGGCACTCAAATGGATGACATATTTTCACTTAGTACTGAAGTAGCATGGGACTTAAAACATAAATCCATGATCCTGAACATGTTCCTGAAAATAACATAATACTAAAGGAAAATTCCCTTTGGTTTAATGGACCTATCAAAACAAATCACTCAAAGAAAACTATCTCAATGATTAAAAAGTCCTATTAATCAAAAAGAAATATTAACTAAATATAGGAATCGTTAAATATTAAAAACAGATCATACTTGCAAACTAATCTAGAATTTCATATAGTATACTTGTAAAGATTCATATATAAAACTTGTAATTTTACTTAGTTAGTTAGGAAATAACAAAACAATTGGTCCACTAAATATCAATAACACAATAATTACCTCTGATGAAACAGCTTGCATTAATAAATATTTTTCCTCAGTTTGTACAAGATGCCTTTAATCCTCGTGATACACATTTTCAAGTTGTACAGCTTATAAGGTTTCAAAATGATATTCAGAAAGTATTAAAATTATTAAACAATAAAGTCATGGTCCTGATAATATTTGTTCCAAATTTCTTCTAGGAGTAAAAAAACAATTACCGCATTCACTAATAATTATTTTTAATAAATCTTTTCCTAATCTAAGTTCATCTGATTGTTGACTGCCACAGTAACTCCTATTTACAAACAAGGTTCTCATTCAAAAATGTCCAATTAGCCTCACCTCAACTTTGTAAATTAATGGAAAAATAATCAAATCACTTTTTTAGAAACAGACATGAAATCCTTGAATATACTAGACATAGTCATGGATTTAAAACAGGCTTTTCCTGCACCACAAACCTGCTCTCATTCTACAATTATATTAGTACACACCTTGATTCAAACATCCTAATAATGTCATCCTCCTAGATTACAAAAGCTTACAGTGTCATGTGTCATTTGATCAAAACCAATCACCAGGGTTTTCATCATCAGTTTCATGGATAAGTAGTTGGTTGAGGAACGTGCTCCGAGGGTCAGGGTAACCGGTGTTTTGGGTCCCTCTCTTCAATATTTTCATTAGTGATATGAAATTTTCTTCTAATATCATAATGAAATTGCGACAACACAAAACTAAGGGGCTCATTAATAATTCGACCAACAAAAAACTCTACTATCCGACCTTGCAACAATCGAACACTGGGCACACACAAATAAAATGTACTTCAATGTCACAAAATGTGCAGTGTTACACATGGGAGAAAAGAACTCTAAACAAATATACTCTCTAAACAATACTATTATCAGGGCATCAAGTTTAGAAAAGGATCTTGGGATATTAGTAAACAATAAACTTTCCTCATCATCTCATTGTAATAAAATAGCCAATCAAACTAATGCTCTTCTTTGCAGGATAAATAGTACATTCATCTCTAAATCAGAACAATGTATCATGACCTTATATAGGTCACATGTTGAACCATATATGGATTATGGCTCCCGTTTTGGAGTCCTTATCTGGTTTCTGATATAAATAGAATTGAACAAATCCAGTGTAGGGCTACTAAACTTGTTCCATATCTCACCAATTTGACTACACTACTAGACTTCAGAAAACAGGTTTCTACTCACTCAAACAGAGAAGAATCAGTGGTGATCTTTTACAATTATTCAAAATTATGCAATCACCTGTTTTAATGGATCCATGTGGTATAACTTTATCCACCAGAACAATTGCGGTTAGGTTGCACAATAGACAACTGGAAGTTAAAAAGCAAATACAAATAAAAGGCAACATTTTTCACTATCAGAACTCCTAGATTGTGGAACACATTGCCACAAGATATTACTGATTCACAAACTATCTCAATTTTCAAAAATAAACTTGACAAATGGTTATTAAATTAAAATTAAGACAAATGGTCTACATATGTGGAGGACAATCTTGATAGGCAATAGCCTTCTTTTGCCCATCTATCCAAGTAAGCAAGCAATTAGCTTCTCCTCTACGAGACTGTAGAAACTGCAGTGCGGTTTTTGGGCGTTACTCTGGAAATGTAAGAATCGGGGAGAATTTTCAGCTCTGGAAACCTTCATAAATCTTTCTAAGTTATTGGAATATACTTAGCGTGACTATGGAGTGTAACATTTTCTGCTTGCACTGCTTGAATCAGCCTGGTGTGGTGAGGTGGGGCGCACTTAACTATTAGTGCTGGTTGTGGAGTGTGGATCTTATTCTCCGTGCCGCCTGTTTGTGAAGTTAACACCACAGCGGTGAGAGTACCCGAGGTTACAGGTGCAGCGTCTGGAGGAACAGTGGGAAGCGGTATTTTTGTCCTGGAGTCGACGCTGATGTGGTGAAAGCACATTTTATTTGCAGTGTGCAGAGGACGAAAGAATAACTGAAGTTTCTCTCTTTGGATTTTTAGGTGGGTGCTCCTTTCCTTTCCACTTGGAGTGGACGACTAGCAGGGTTTAGGTTTTTGGGTTTGGACCAGAGGTTTTTCCTCTGTAGTTGTAGGTAAGGGGACTCATGCGGTTGGCTGGTGGGCTGAGGTCTCAGATTCCCTCATATATGGCCTCTTAACTATTGCAGGTCTGTCACTCCAGTGAGGGAAGGCTGCTACCTACCTTTTGGGCCATGGCACCAAAATAGGGGTTATTGCTGGAATTGGTTTGCGACTTAGGGAACTCGGAGGGGCTTTACTGGATGATGGTGTGTCCCTCTGGGGGTTCTTAAGGCTATCTGTGGGGAGCTATTGCTTACTCCTCAGGGGCCTGTATTCTCTGGTCGCAACCTTCTAGTTTAGCCCTGGGACTGGTGTCTTGGCCTGAGTTTCTGAGTGCTTTCGTTGAGGAGGATATTAGAGAAGAAGGAAAGTAGAATTGGTTCGACCATTTGGAGGAACTATTTGGTGTCGGACTGGATTGGAGAGGGTGAGAGCCTCTCTGTTTTAAGAAACAATTCATCTGAACTTTAGGATACTCCATATACTTGGATGCTGACCTGCTGTTATTATTTTGGGATTTGCAATATTTGACTTTGCTTTTAGACCTGAGAGGAGGTGAGAGCATCTCCTGCCCAAAAACTACTGAATTTTGGATTTTATATATTTGCATATTGTATTATTTTTCTTTTTTGACTGAAAATTTTGTTTTGGGTTTTGTATTTTATTACATTATAGATTTAGTTTGGGGCGGTTTAGATTTTGTTTCTCTGAGTTTTCCTGGTGTGAGTGTGTGGGATTCTCAAAGAAACTATAGGGTTTTAAAGTTATTGATTTTAACATGTGTAGAAGGCCTGCCCCCACGGTCGGTCGCTATTTGTCCTTTGCTCTTCATGCCCTCTGCCCTTTCTCCCCCTTACCATTACACTTGTCAACATACCAATGCTGTAGAGCACTGGGTATTGTGCAAAGAGGGAGGAGGGGTTTGGGGGGTATGAACAGTAGAGGTAGAATGGCGGGGACATCATATTGGGGTAGTGGGAACCAGAAGACACCCTGAGGGAGAAATGGACTCTGGAATGAGATCATTCTTGTCTGGTCTTCATACCCAAGGGCACCACCAATGATGATGGGCAATGGTCCGGCGAGCTCCAGAGGCCCGTCCAACCCGGCAGTGTTGTGCAATGCCAGATCCATAAGGAACAAGACTGCAGTTATTGCAGATTTTGTTGGGTCTGTGGATCTGGCATGCATTACGAGACCTGGCTGGATGAGAATGTGGGTCCGATTTTGGAAGCTGGGTACTCAGTGTTACACCACCGAGGCCGGACCACGGGGGTGGTCTGTTTCAACACCGAACTGGACCTCACAAGTGTACCAGTTGAGGGGCTGAGTCCTTTCCAGTGTACTATAGTGGCAGGTGTGGGTTGCAGAATTACTCTCATCTATCGTCCACCAGTGATGAGAAGCATTTTCTGCAGGAAGTAGCAGACTTCGTCATTGGCGGCAGCATGAGTCGCCCAGGCTGATGGTCCTGGTGACTTTAACGCCTGGGTCGATGACTAACTATCGCAGTTTGACAACACTTCCTCCAACTAATGACATCTTTGGGCCTCATACAAGTGGTTACTTCTGCCACTCATAAGGGTGGTCACTCTTGGACTTAGTCTTTCTCCTGGGGATCAAGCCTTCGACCTGGGGTGGAACCTGTCACTTGGTCCGATCCCATTTACACTGCAGGGGTTCAGTTTTGCACCCCCTTGTAAGCCTACCCTGTGGAGATGGTCAGCTACCGCTCTCTGCAAGATATTAGCTCTGTGGGCCTGGCAGCAGTGCTTGACCTATTGGAGTTTTCTGGAGTAAGCAATGATCCTGATGCCTTGGTGTTGGCCTATAACAGGGCCATTTCCTCGGCTCTAGATCTAATTGCTTCTGTCTGTGTTCGGTCCTCTCCCCTTCACCCTTGGTCTCCATGGTTTGATGGGACCTTGAGGAGATATTGCAACAAGGATGAAGATTAGAGAGTTGTTGGCGGAGATCTGCCCTTGATGCCGACCATCTTAGATTGAGGGAACATTATCAACTTATCATTCCGCAATCTCCCGTAAGAAGGCAGAGTTCCTGTCCGGGAGATTGCAGCTGCTCAGAACCAACCAGCTCAGCTTTTTGAACTGTGCAACCCAGCCTGTCTGCAGGTTCGAAGCTTTTTCACAAGTGGAGTGATGACTTGCTCGCTTCTTTGCGGCTAAGGTGGTCGACATCAGGGCAGCACTCCAGCCTGCACCTCTTATGGGAGAAGCTGTAGATCGGCATCTGGCCGCAGCCTCTAGTCTCTCCTGGAATTCCTTTGACCGGCCTGAGTTCATTGATGTCATGAGGATTGTCCTGAGTATGCGCTCTATATGCTGTAGTTTGGACCCGGACCTTCCCTGATAAAGGGTTGTCAATATTATTGGCCCAGTCCTAGCACAGATAGTCTGGTGCTCCCTGGATATGGGTGAGTTTCTAGCTCCCTGAAGGAGGCGGTGGTGGCCCTCCTGAAGAAAGCTTCCAAGACCCAGACTGCCATGCTAACTACGTTGTAGGGAAGGATATTGAGAAAGTAGTGGCCGTACAGTTGGAGAACCATTTAACCATCCATGACATCTATGAACCACTCCAGTCTGGGTTTTGAAAGAGGCATAGTACCAAGACAGCGCTGGTTTGGGTGCTCAATGATCTCCTGATGGCTAGAGATCAGAAGAGCGTTCCATCTTGGTTCTTCTTGATCTCTCTTCAACCTTTGACACTGTGGACCATGGGGTACTTCTTGAGCGTCTGGAGTTCATCTGTGGCCTGTCAGGTACAGTCCTCAGTTGATTTAGATCTTTCCTCACAGACAGAACTCAGAGGGTGGTGTTGGGATTAATTCTTCCCGCACAGTCTCTCTCTCATGTGGGATTCCCAGTGCTCGGTGTTGTCCCCTATGTTGTTCGCAGTGTATATGCTGCCTCGGAGACACTGTAAGAAGGTATGGGCTGAGGTTTCATTGCTATGCAGATGATACCCAGTTCTATCTATCTTTGCACCTGACCAGGATAGAGCTCTCTCGGTATTTAATAGCTGCCTCACTGAAATCCAGTGCTGGATGAAGTCAAGCTGGCTGAAGTTGAACTTGAGAAGACTGAGGTAATGGTTGTGGACCCGGTGTGAGAGTAGAGGGACAGGAGCTGGCTTCCCTCGGTTTATTTCTGGGGGTGTCCAGCTCCCTATCTCTGAACAGGTGCGGAACCTGGGGTGATTTTTTGACAATGAGCTGACACTGCGTTTGCAGGTGTCGCAGTTGTCAAATTATCCTTTACCATCTTATGAACACCACAAGGATTAAGCATCTTGTTCCACCCAGCGATCTACCTACACTGATCCACACTTTTGTGACCTCACGTCTTGATTATTGCAACTCCCTTTATTTATATTTAGTTTTTGTTGACTGGGTAAATGCACTAGACAAATCCTGCCTATTTTTGGGCACGACCCAGGAGGGGGATACAGATGAATGCCAACTGACGTTGAACCAAAGTAAGCTGTTTATCTAGGGCTTCCTGGGGTTGATATCCACCGCTTGCAGCTGGTGCAGAACGCTGCGCCTGGTTATTGACGGGTACTTCCTGTGCCTGTCATATTTCTCCAGTTCTGCGAATCTGCACTGGCTGTCAATACAGTGGTGGATCACCTTTAAAGTTGGTCTTTTGACTTACAATGCCCTACGGACAGGGCCGGACTACCTGAAAGAGCTTCTGGTGCCCTACTGCCTAAGCGATCTCTCCTGCTCGGCGGACGAGGGGTTGCTAGAGATTCCGAGGGTTTCTTTAAAATCTTCAGGAGCTCGTGCTTTTATGTATGCTGCCCTTACCCTCTGGAATTCTCTACCCTGGCTCAGTCAGTGTGCATCCGTGAAGGAATTTAAAAGGCCTTAAAGACCTATTTATGGTCTAAGCTCTATCCTGATTAATTATTGGGATGTTATGAGCTCAGATTGATGTTTTATTTGTCTTATCTGTAATCAGTGTAAGGCGCCTTGATTTTGAGAAAGGCACCTATATAAATAAAAGTTTTATTATTATTATTTATATACCCGAGCAGACTAGCATAATGGACCAGATCACATTAGAATGTATAAACAACAAAATTAAAGCCCTAAAATGTACATACTCATAAGGACCAGATAAAATGTATTCGCAAATGTTGAAATTATTAGCGCCCAAATAGCCATTCCATTAAGACTACTCTACATGAGAGAACGATCAAAAATGAAATCCTGCTGACTAGCTAGCAACCATAGTTATCCCAATTCATAAAAGGGAAGTAAAACAAACTTTGAAAACTATCACCCTATAAGTCTTACTTCTGTACCAGGAAAGATTATGGAATCAATTCTAAAGGACATGATAAATAAACACATAGAACAAAATGGCTGCAGAGATCAGCAGCAACATGGCTTTACAGCTGGCAGGTCATGCATAACATAGAGAATAATGAATTGCAACCATTGGTAACAAGCTGGTTAGTGCATCGAGAGGTTGTCATGGTGACCACTTGAACCTTGGAGCGCAACTCTAGAGGTTCGGTTGCCACTGGCAACCTTTGTGATGCAATTAACCAGCTTGCCACTGATAGGTGGCCATTCATTGTTTTTTACAGTGTGTGATGTCACAACAAGGTAGTGTAAAACATGTGCGAAAAGCAGAAGGCATACACTAAGACTGTTTTTAAAAGCGATTTACTTACTTGCCCAACAAACATGTGACAGCCAGTGCTCCGGGATATACAATTAACTTAAATAAGTACCCAAGAACATGATTACAACAGAAGAGTAAAGTCACTAGAAGTCCACATTTTTAAAATGTAAATATATTCCATACAATTCAAAGATGAGCTCCATTCCACTAATCAGTTGTGCCGTGTGCATTTCGAAGATGATAATTTGACCCGACGTGTGTTTCCCAACGCTATCTCGCCATAATCTCTCACTCTGTGTGCTAGAATAAACTTATCTTGGGCTGTTAATTCTTTAGAAAATACAGCTGCAGCCATTTTATTTACTTGATTTATCGTCAGTTTAAAATTAGTGAGTGAATGGCCGGTGGCACTGACAGTTGAGGTGCTGGACGCCACAGCTTGCACCACCGGCGCACCCAGGTTTCGGAGCGGATTCGGGTTGTTGGGGGTAGAAGGACTGATCGTCCTGAGATGCTCTCCTTCTCCAGGAAGAGTGGGGAGGACTCCGTGAAGGTGCTGGCTCCTGGTGGAGGCTGGGAGGTGGTGCTGGTGGTGGAGCAACAAGGAGGACAGCACAGGCAGATGTCTGATGTGCAACGTGTAGAGCACATGCCTCAACGTCCTTGGCATCCCTGCATGCCAGCGCTGTGGGGGAGAAACAGGGGAAACGCTAGCTGAATCCTCCGCTGTGTGTGAGGACTCCACCTGCGTGCCGCACCGGATGCTCCCTCTGGCCCTGACCCTTGGCCTTCCATGATGGGGTCCATGATGTGGCCTTAGAGAGGGAGATGGGAGGAAGTTGAGACTCGGGCACAGTGCCTGGTGCAGGAGCCACTGTGGACCTGATGGGGAACCAAAGGACCACCCCAGCCGAGGAGGTAAGCACATAAAAATAATGAAGAAAAAAAAATAAACAAAAAACCTAGTGAGTGAAACTGTCTTGTGCTTCTGACAGGAACAGATGCTGGTACACAGTGCCTGAGGGCAAGTTCTATTTTGTTATGCTGCAGTACATACATAGCTACTGCAGCATAACAAACAGAACTGACGTCCGTGGTGCACCATAACAGTGTTTGGAAATTGATGGATTTAGTGCTACCAGCATTCCATCATACACTATAAATCTACTATGTTTTACAAAAATATCAAGCGCAATGGAGAGGGATCATCTGTGGATTGCATTTTTCTGATTTTACTAAGGCGTTGCTAAAGTACCACACAAAGCCATAATACAACAACTAATAGATACAAAGATAAATCATAAAATTACTGCATGGATTAGAAACTGGATGAGCGGAAAAAGTCAAAGAATTAATATAAAGGGTTACCTGTCAGATCCAATATCCGTGACAAGTGGGTGCCACAGGGCTCTGTTCTGAGACCTTTCTTGTTTCAGATTTTATATCAGACATGGACAAGCTCTCAACATGCTGGACAAGTAAAATGCAGATGACACTAAGATAGCTAGAGTAGCAAATACTCAGGAAGATACTGATATTCTACAGGCAGAACTTTTAATATAGGAAAGTGTTGTGATGCATCTAGGCCGTCACATCAAAGAGAAAACATATTTTCTGAATGGACTACCGCTAAGGAAAACAACAGAGGAAAAAGATTTAGGCATAACAATAACAGGAAATTAACATATGATAACTGTCTGGCTCCATCGCGACCGGGCGAAGGGTTTGCCTGGCACGCTGGTAACCGGGGTTCACGCCCAAACCTGGGACGAGAGGAGATCAGTAGGGAGGGCTCAGATCATTCAAAGGAACTCTCTCTTCCTTGGAGGGGGCACGGACACAGACGGACTGCATCCTGCATCGCCCCAGAGTGGCTCCTAGTGACAGGCCATGGTGACACACTTTGCAATGTAATTCACACCGTGAGGGTGTGTTCAGCCAAGAAGCAGCACGGTGCAGAGCTATCAGGGAGGAGGGGTGGTGGGCAGAAAATGGGAAATCACCCGCCTGGTCAACCAGGATGACGGCTGCTGGTCCCTCCATATGCCCAAGCCCTGACAAAAGTGTCCTTGCCAACCCCTGCCGTGCCTGGGATATGTGGAAGCCCTCTGCAGCAACTCTCCTCCCTGGTAGCACCTGCAGGGTAGGGGCCTCCAACTAATCTATCCACTCATGATGCAATGGAAGGAGAGGAAACTATTACATTATGAGTGACTGTACTCTTGGGGTTCCTAATCTTCAGGAAGTATGCAATAAGAGTAAATCAAGGACTTGAAACAAAACAAAGTTGCGTATGACTACACCATTATCATGCATTTCAGTTCTACTAAGAAAGAAAACAGATAAAATAAACAGCAACATCAATGAGGCAATCATAAGATGTGGGGTTTGACTAGAAATAATACACTGCAATAAGAGTTGACAATGTCATTTTAAAAACATCTGTTATTACATATGCTAATATATGGGTGAAGCAGTGAAAGCGTGCATTGGCCATGATTCACTAATGGCACATGCGAAACGCCACACAGGTTTGAGGGGGATGGGTGCGTGCTGTGGACCTGGGCAGGCATCCAATAGGATACCTGCATTCGGCCCGGCATAGAGGATCCGCTATGGGACCAACAGAACCATGCCTTGCAGTGACACTGGGCATGTGCTCAAGTGGCACCCCAATCCCCCCTCTGATCTGTGAGGCTGGGAGCATGGTGGGGGCCAGCACTGCTGCTGCAGCCAGTGGTGCACCATGAAGGGGTCACGCTAATGGCTACACTAGTACTCCCCACCCCGCGTGGAGGATGCAGCCCCAGAATGGCATGTAGCACTATTGTGAATGGGCGCTGAGTAGGGTTCACCTCTGGCGCCGTGCCCTTCAGCCAGCTGGGGATCCATTGCACAGGGCGCTAATGTGCCCATTAGTGAATGCTGTGGGGAAGGGGTGCAGGCTGCGTGGCATTCGTGGTGGGAATGCTATGCGCTGCCCTTACATGGTGTGGGTATTTGTGAATTATGGCCAATGACAGCAAAAATGTATACAGATGTACAGGTATTGATAACAGAGAAAATATAAAAAATGATAGACCAATGTTATGTAAGATTACAGATATATAACATTTGTGGTTGGGAGATAGTTTTATTTCAGCTGCTGGGTACAGTGCTGCACACGATGACTGGGATGTTGTCAGCACTGTGAAAGCTACTCTCTGACTGGTTCAGTATTCCATTGTGATGTACCCACTTTTGTTAGATATCAATTTGTGACATTCTCCAAATTGCAACATATCATGATACCTTGCAATGTGGGTCCAAAATATCAGTTTAATTTTTGACATTTTCTCTACACATGTGGTACTAAATGAACATAATACTCAATTGGTATAGAGTTTTATATATATAAAAAAAACATCAGGGTTGGCAAGAAAACAAAACAAAATTATTCCTCAGAAACGAATCTAAAAATGTAAACCTTTCAACACTTGTGAGAATCCTATCCTGCTAATAGCTTTGAAACTAGACTGGTATTAGTCCCGAGGCACCCTTCAGACAAAATTTGTATTTTTCATTCTCTGGCTGTGTGGCAGAAAAAAATTAATTCTGAGTCCTATGTTCTATATACGGTTTTCTCTGTCTTACCTCCACTGTCATCTCCTTGGACTGTTCTTCCACTTGCTGGATGACCTCATAGCGAGTGCATCTGTAATAGCCTCCAGTAGAAGAACTATGCTTTTTCCATTCTTCCAGGCAAATCCAGCAAAAGTCATACTTGCACTAAGGAGAGAGATAAAAGGAGTGCCTATTAAGGATATAAATGTTTGCTCCTTATCAGGGACCATAAGAGTACTTCAGCGCGCTACTTAGTCAAGACATCACTAGAAAAAAGGCTCTTTAATGGATTCATTGTTTTTCAGGAGAGCAAAAAGAAAAATACATTTATAGTTTGCAGGATACTTTTCACTGACTGCAAGGAAAACAGGTTACTCACCTGTAACACTAATTCTAGGAGTGGTATATGGTGTACATCTTCACTTTTGGCAGGATGCTTTACCCCTTTAAATCTGTCGGAAGGTCTCCAAGCTGACTCCTCTCACCCATCTGGGTGGTAACTCCCTCGGCACAGCCCGTGGCGTCAAATCTTAACGCTGGAAGCAAGAATTGGTGTGCCACTTGCCAGAGGAGGTTGTGGGTCAGTGTGGATGTGCATCATATACCACTCCTAGAACTACTGTTACAGGTGAGTAACCTGTTCTAGAGACGTGGCTATGGTGTACAAATCCACACTTCTGGCAGACTCCTAGCAGTTCTTCAAAGAGGGAGGCAAGGAGCACACCTCCTATTTAGGGAACAGAGATTGGAGACCGAGGCCCCAAAATCAGCATCCCGCGTGACTCAAGGTCAATCTGGTAGGGGAAATGAAGGTGCGTATGACTCTACAGGTAGTAATCCCATAGATCTCCTGGATAGGGACGTCCCTGAAGCAGCCACAGAGGCAGCAGTATGTCAGGTGGAATGAGCCCTAACCCTACGGGAGGCTCCTGCCAGACAACAAATAGCAGAGGTCGATGCAGGGTACAATCCACCTACTAATCATTCGCTTAGATGCTGGTCTGCCAGGTACTGTTTCAGTGTAGGTGACAAATAGCTGGTGAACCTCTCCCCAAACTCTAGACATGAACTCCTTATAGCAGGCAAGTGCTTGCCTCAGGTCCAAAGTATGGAGCCTGTGCTCAGCATCCGAGGTGTTGTTGGTGAAGAACACCAGGAGATTCATCTCCTAGGTAAGGTGACACTCGATGCAACCTTCAGGAGTAACATCGGGTTCGGGAAGGACAACCCTGTCCCTTTGAAGACCAGGTAAGAAAACTCCACCGAGAGTGCCTGAGGTCACTGATCCTTCTGGTGGATGTGATAGCCACAAAGAAGGTGGTTTTCCAGATCAGGTGAAAGATGTCACACCTGTGCATTGGTTCCAATGGCTTGCCCATGAGCTTTGCCAACACCAGCAACAAGTCTCAAGGTAGTGGTGGTTCATGCACCAGAGGCAAAATGTGGTCGAAGCCTTTGAAAAGCACCGACCACCTTCTCCTGCACCATCGATGGCATACCAGCCCATGCCCGGTATGCAGAGATGGCATCCGGTGCACCTTAAGGGTCATTGACCAAAGGTAATTGAGAATGCTAGCCACTGGGCAAGATAAGGGGTCAAGCCCTCGCTCTGGCACCAAATGGAGAACCTCTTCCATTTGAAGGCTTTGCATTTTCGGCCAACTTCTTCTGAAAAGCCACAACCAAAGTGAGAACATTGTCAGAGAGACCTAAAGCTTGGAACTCTAGCTGCTCAGGAACCAGGCTGTCAAGTGCAGGGACTGAAGGTCCAGATGGAATGCCTTGCATTGATTACATGATAACAGGTCAAAGCGGAGTGGAAGATGCCACTGGAACCTGCAGCTGAGGCTGAGGGAGATCGGGTACCAGAACTGGTGTGGCCAGTCCAGAGCAGTTAGGATCATCCATGCCTTGTCCCTCCTGGCTTTGAGCAGCACTTTGTAGATCAGCGGAAAAGGAGGAAAGCATACAGGAGGCCTGGGGTCAAGGGCCTCGAGAAGGAATCCCCTGCAGCGTTCCCTGCTGAGGGGACGGCACAATACTACCTCAGCTTTGCATTCTCCTGAGGCAAACAGATCCACCAGAGGGTGCCCCACCGGGAGAACAGACTGTGCAGGGATTGATGCAGAGAACACCATGAGATGCCTCGCCAACTCTGCTGAGGGCATCTGCCAGCAGACTGGACATGCCGGCCACACTGATGGCCAGATCATCAGCGCTCAGGCTGAGCATGAGCGCCCAGATGTGGAGAGCCTCTGCACAGAGGAAAGGAGTGTGTCCCACCTTGTTTTTTTTTTTCCAACTCTTTATTGCCCGTGGAGCTGGAACTCTCAGGCCTCATCACTGGCCAGAGTCTCTACTGCCCACTGTGAGCCCCGCCATCCTCAAGGACGCTATTTTTCTCCTGAGACCCCTGGGGACATATGGCCCAGTAGATCGGAAGGGGTGGTGGAAAAGGCTCCAGTGTTGGGTGTGTGTGGTATGGCTCAGGGAGGGCCATCGCCTATCCGGACCAGAGGGGTTTCCATGGTGTTTATGCTCCCGACATGGGACGGCAATGCCGCTTTAGCCCGAGACGGGTGCTCCCACCCACGCCTGGAAGGCAGCCACCCGACGCCTACCCCTAGCTTGCTAGCGAGCCCAGTGTGTAGCAGTGCCGCCGGTCTCCACTGGGGCCGCTGCTGCACTGGGCTACCCTTGATCCCTTCCCAGAGAGGAGAGCAGTCCTACGGATGCTCAATCCTCTCTCCCCTGCCGACTCCCCATCAGTCCGGGCTCGTCTTGAACCCGGGTCGCCAGCGAGCGCAAGGTGTGGCGCCCAGCACCTCAACCCTCAGCGCCACCGGGCAGCCCCCACTCTGTTTGTTGAGGTAGTACATGGTCGTGGTATTGTCCGTTTGGGCCTGAACAACCTGACCCCAAATGTGTGGAGCAAAGTCTGTCAGTGGCAGCCAAACAGCCCAAAGCTCCAGCAGGTTGATATGGCATCGGGACTCGGGGACCAGAGGTGTGGACCCTGTGCTCCTCCAGATGGGCAAATCAGGAGCAGTACAGGGAGGCATCGGTCATGATTGTGACTATCGGCCCGGATGGATGAATGGGATTCCTTCCTGCAGACGTTCCGGGACCAGCCACCACTGAAGGGCATCCCACATCAGCTGGATCACAGTGACCGGTTGGTCAAAGTGGCCCTTGTGTTGACACCACTGATGGGCCAGCTCCCACTGTAGGGAGTGCATTTTCCAGCAGGCCCAGTGGACCATGCTGGTGCAGGCCGCCATAAATCGCAGAGGAGGCGAGGGAAGTCCCGAGGCAGGCGCAACTGCCTAACCCAAGTGATCAGGTAAAGGAGGAAAAGAACCTCCGCCTGTCAGCCGGGAGTCCAGCTCTGGCTCTGCAGGAGTCAAGCTCTGCCCCAATGAAGAGTATCACCTGTGAAGGTACACACTCCAGCTTGGTCTCATTCACTAGAAGGCTGAAGGTCAAGCAGGTCTGAGGGCCAACGCCTCCACCTCCTCCCTGAGGGATCTGCTATCAGCCAGTCGCCCAGGCAGGGATACACCTGACCCCGACATCTCAGGTAGGCTGCCACCATTGTAATGCACTTGGTGAAGACCCTGAGAGTCAAGGAGAGGTCGAAGGGCAAAGCCTGGAACTTGTAGAAATTCTCTTCTGCTCGGATTCAAAGGAACTGGGGTGGAGGAACCGTGGAACGTGGAAGAATGTGTCCCAAAGATCTAGGGAGCAGAAAAAACAGTTATGTAGGAACTTACCATAACAGTAGATCTTTAAGGGATCTCTGTCATCAGGTTACACTGTAAGAACTTCACCACCGGTGAATGGGGAATCCACATGGAAGATTTTCAGCAGTACAACTGGGCCCACCCACGCCCGGCCGATGTCGCCAGCCAACGCTACAACCCAATAAAGGTGTAGACGGGCCCGCACCTCCTCAGTTCTTACCCTATGGAGACAAAGGAACATGGCCTCATAGAAATGATGGAAACAGCAGACAGCCAGAACCTGAATAGGAGCCCCAAAAGGGGGATGGTGGGAGGAACAGACCTGATGACTGAGATCCCCATGAAGATCTACTGTTACAGTAAATTTTACGAACTTCTGTCTTCATCGGGGAGGGTTAATATCCCAGTATTGACACTGTAGTGCAGCATGAGGGGGTGCTGCACCCTGAGGTGCCATCTTTTGGATGAGACATTAAACTGAGGTTCTATCTGCCTGTTCTGGTGGTAGTTCAGGTGGATGTTAAAGATCCCATGGCACTTCTCAAAAGAGTAGGGAATTTTTCTGGTGCCCTGGCGAATTCCCCATTCACTAAAAATATCACCAACAGCTTAATCTAGTTCAAGGTCAGCTGGCATTCATCGGTATCCCCCTCCTCAGGTCGTGCCTGAAAACAGGCAGAATTTGTCCGGTCAACAAAAACTAAATAAATAAATAAACATCATAGGAATGAGTCCCAAGCAGTGACAAGAGTATATGGACAGTCTGGGAGGCTGGATCACCATAAACTTAAGACGGGAGATGTGGAACGACCTACCCAGTCAAGGCGTTTTGAAACTTATGACAGAAGACCTTGAAAACTGAACCAATCAAGGAACTCCATAAACTTAAGACAGGAGTCCTTGCAGAATAGCCCTGTCAAATCCTGCATGGGCTCTAGAAGTGATGTCTAAACTGTAATGCTTGGTGAAGGTGTGATTGTACGCCAGGTGGCAGCAGCACAAATGTCAGTGGCTGAGACCCCTTGAAATAAGCCACGGAGGTAGCCATGCTTCTGGTGGAGTGAGCTTTGACAGCACCCAGCAATTCTTTGCCATACTTATTGTAGCAGAACACAATGCAATTCTACAACCATTTGATAAACATTGCTTAGAAACTGAAGTGCCCTCTACCTGGGGCGTAAAGAAACAAACAACAGCTTAGACTTTCTGGGCCCCTTAGTCCTGGAGCAGGTAATACTTCAAAGTTCTACGCACATCTAAAATATGGATCAGTGTTTCTGGATTAGCACGCCCAGAAAATAAACAGGAAGGAGGATTGACTGATTGAGTGTAAACTCAAAAACACCTTAGGAAGAAACTTAGAATTTGTGGGCAAAGACACTCTGTCTTTGTGAAAAGTCAAATAAGGCTCCTCGCACCAGAGAGTCTAAAGCTCTGAAATTCTTTGAGCGGAAGTAACTGCAACTAAAAAGAGCACTTTCAAGACAGAAAGAGCAACTCATGTTGTGATTGGCTCAAAAGAAGACAAGGTCAACTTTTCCAATAAAAATTCAAGTCCCAAGCCGGGACAAGAGAACGGATTGGGGTTTCAGAGTAGGATGCCCCAGAAAAGGTATGGGAGACATCCAGTTGAGCAATAGTGTAGTCCCTCACAGGCTCGTGGAAGGCAGAAATTGTCAAAAGGTGGATCTTGAGGAGGAATACTGAGGCCTGAGTCAGACAAAGAGGTCAGGTAGTCCAGGACATGCTTCACTGGGCAGGTGAAGGGGTCAAGGGAACGCTTGGCAGCCAGATGGCAAACTGTTTCACTTCATTGCATAAGTGGCACGAGTGGAGGGCTTGTGGCAGCGCCACTAGGACATCTGCCACCCTGCTGGAGATGCTAAACCTGGTGATGATTACGTCTCAGAAGCCACACATGCAGATGGAGGGACCTCAGATTGGAATGACCAGGGTCCCCTGATCCTGAGTCAGCAGATTCCTGAAAAGGGCAGAGGGACCGGAGGTCTCTCTGCCAGCTGCTGAAGCGGAGGAAACCATATCTGGCAAGGCCAGAATAGAGCCACCAGGATCATGCAGGCCCTTCCATATACAATTTGATCAGCACCTCTGTATGAGTGGGAACAGAGGAATGCGCAAAAATCTTCCATTCCAAAAGAAGGATAGCATCTCACCAGAAAACTCAGACCCTGGATCTAGCGAGCAGAAATTGGGCAGTTTTCGCTGTGTGGGATGCAAAAGGTCCAACTCTGGATGACCCCATCTGTTTAACAGATCTACGGCGGATGAGAGAAGTTCCCATTTGTGCACGCTGGACTGAGTCCTGCTGAGGCTGTCCTCCAGGGTGTTTAGAGCCTGGCATGTGTTCAGCAGATAGTGTCAGATTGTGGTCCAGTGCCCAATACCACACTTTCATGGCCTCCTGCAAGGGAGGTTGAGTAAGTCCCCCTGCTTATTGATATAGTAGACAACACTCAGATTGTCTGACTGCACCAACAGCTGGCCTGAGGCCAGATGATTCTGTAAGGCCTGTAGGGCATAGAACACTGCTCTCATCTCCAGGACATTGACATGCAGGGCAGCTTCCCACCAGGACCAGGATCCCTGAGTTTGGAAAGGACCAGGTGGGCTCCCAACCCAGACCCAAGGCATCCGTGGTTGGATCTGACTCGGGAGGAAAGCTGGAAAGGGACCCTAAAGGAGGTTCAGAGGACCATCCACCACTGGAAGTACCCTGGCTGAGAAGGAGACAAGGTCTAGTTGGTCCAACTTGACCATCCGCTGGTATCACTGTACCCTGAGGGTCCACTGCAGGGTGCACATGTGAGTCTGGCTAATGGAACCATAGGAATGGCTGTGGCCATGAGTCCTAGAAGTCGTAGACACAGCCTGGCAGGGATGTACCAACCTGGGTGACCTCCCGCGCTTTGGGATACGAGGCATTTTGCCCTGCTCTGGGGTAGGAAGGCAATCCCTGCCCAGAGCCCAGGACCGCCTTCGATGTACTGTAGTCTTTGAGACGGAACTGCACAGATTTGGGCAGATAGACTGTTATGCCCAAAGACTGAAAAAGCTGAAGAGTACGCTTCTAGAATGGACAACAGCTGCTACCTGGATGGGGCCTTGAGAAACCAGTTGTCCAGTTACAGAAAGACATACAGTCCCTCTCTTCTGAGGGCTGCCATGTGTCCGCTGCTAACGCCTTGGTAAAGACACATGGTGCGAAGATAAGCCAAAAGGCAATACCTTAAACTGGTAATGTTCTCCTGAAAGGCAAAGCAGAGAAACCTTCTGTGAGGAGGAAGACCACAATGTGCAGGTAGGCGCCCTGCACGTCCAATGAGCAGAGCCAGTCCCCAGACTTCAGGAGGGGAACAGGCCTGGTAAGGTTACCAGTCGGAACTTTTGTAACGGATATAAAGACCGAGGTCTTTCAGATCCAAGATTGGCCTCAGATCCACGATCTTTGGGGAACCAGGAAGAATCTTGATCAGAACCCTCTGCCTCCTTGGCACCAGTTCTATCGCCTGTTTGTGCAGGTGAGACTGCATTTCTCTCAGAGAACAAACAGATGAGCCGGGGGTAATATGAGGGAGGTGGTGGGTATCTGGAGGCTGCTGGACGAGCTCCAGAGTATGACCGCACTCTATGACCTGCAGGATCGAGGAATCTGATGTTATGGTTCTCCACTGATTCAACTGAGGGAGAACCAACCCCGACCGCCACATCCTGGGCCTGGACTAAAGGGAGGGGGGCCCGCAAAGAGAAATACTGAAGTGGGGCCAGTGGAGGAAGCTGGATCCTTAGTCCTAGGGATGCTTGGCTGCCGCTCCAGTATCGAGGATGCAGGCAAGGAGGGCTGGGCTCTGCATTGCCCCAGGGATGGGAGCTAGAGCCTGGTCTGTTAACTTTCTTCGAAAGTAGGGCACCCTTACCATGCTGTTGAGTGTGGTAGAGGAATGGACAGACTTAATGGCCATACCTGAGGCCTGCAGATCGTTAATAATGTCCTGGACATCCAGACCAAAGAGTTTAGTGACATTAAAAGGGCATTCAGCAGCATGTTTTGCACATCAGCACCAAACCCAGAAACTCTGAGCAATGAATGCCTATGGAGGCAGATGCCAGTGGCCACCACCCTGGCAACAGTATCAGATAAATCAGATGGTTTCAGAAGATGCCTCCCAACATCCTCTGCAGTTTGGAGGCATTGGAGCAATTCCTGCTTCTGGGCACCATCAGGAAGGGCTTGGGCAACCGACTTGTCCTTTCTGGCACTGGTGTTCTGGAATTTCACCATGTGAAACAGGTCATTTGATATCCTCAGGCCAAGGGTAGAGGAAGCATATGCCCTTTGCCCAAAGATCTATCCTGCGGGATTCTTTGTCCGGGGCAGGAACTAAGGTGCTTGGGCACCTCAGACCTGTCATGTGCCACCCTGATGATCACTGAGCCAGTTTCAGCCTGGTCAGCTAAGTAAGGAATGCCCTGAGGGACATTGTAAAGCAAATCAGCTCTGCAGGAGATAGCTGTCATGATATCTGGTCTGTGCCAGGCTGCTGTGGTAGCATTCCTGAGCACTGGAAGCATGGTAGGAATAATCTTTGGGGAAATTCAGGTAATCCGCCAGGTCCTTCCTGGTGGCATCCTCCTCCTCCTCCTCATCTGAAACCCCATAGTCGAAGACAGTTGTTTCATAATGTTGAAGAATGAGGCATCCTCAGGTGGAAACCTGGGGGTATGCTTGACAGATTCTTCACTGACAGAGGAGGCAGTGGACTTATCTGAAGTGTAATACTGCTCTTCTCCTTTCCTCCTCTACCTCATCTGGAAGTATGAGGTCAGGATGGTATTCCTCCTTGACGCCTAACTCTTCATCTGGGTCTGGCATAGGATGCACTGTCTACAGTCCTTGGGCTGGCTCCTCGGGCGATGAACAGGAGTCGATGACGAAAGCTCGTTAAAGGCAGCAAACTGCTGGACAATCACATTAGTGAAGTGGACTAGAACTTTTTCAAGTCCATTGTTGCTGGAGGAGGGTTGACAGCAATGATATCGCCGGACCCGACTGCATACCGATGAGCCCATTGCCTTTGACAGGGGAAAGGGTCGGGGTCTCAAAGAGGCCAGTGTCGACGACAGAGATGGGGGCCTACAACCCGAGGTTGATGGCCGAGGGCCCTGACAGTCAGGTGGAGAAGCTGTTGGTATGGGTCTGAAGTGAACCAGGACCTGGACAGCAGGTCTTTTCTTCAGGGCAGCTGCCAACGATGAATGAACTGCCCAAGGAAGGAGAGGCCAATGGGGAACGGATGGCCATCAAGGGAGCAGTCACGATCCCAGTCTTTTTGTGGCGCTTTTCTCCCGAGAACCTGTCTTTGGCATGGGAGGACCTGAAGCTCTGAACCCAGAGGGTGACTGGCCGGGCGCCTGGAGGACCCCAGCTCGGAGCTGTCTACCTGCTGTTCCATGTAGGCATAGAGAGCCTTTCTGTGTCACCAAGGGTGGTTTGGTTAAACTGTTGACAGAGCCTGGCAGTCCGAGGCATCGTGATCAGGCCCATGACAGCAAACAAACACAAAGAGCTCGTTGTTGCAGGCAATCTTCTTTCCGCAGTGGCAGGGATGGAAGAGAGAAGCTGAAGGTTTAACCCTGACATAAAAGAAAAATAAAATAAATTCTGAAAAGAGATTTGTGAGGGTAGTGGTAAAAAAGGTTGTAGGCTGCAAAAGGCACGAACACTGCAATGGCTCTTCCAAAAAGACTGTGCTTGCAAGTCAACAGTGGGAAAGAACTGAGGAACACGGGTCCACCTATGCCTTTATAGGGTTGGCACGCTCGGCTGATGTCGATGTTGACAGCATGCGCTGGCCCAGTTGTACTACTGAAAATCTTCCATGAGGATTCCCCATTCACCAACGGTGAAGTTCTACGTGTAACCTGATGACTGAGATACTCCCAAATAGATCCACATGTTTTGCTCCATGGATGGAATTATCTGAGACAGACTGACCATCCTGAAGGTGCACAACCAAAGGAATTTGTTCAGGTTGTGCAGATCTAAGAAGGGCACCAGCCTCGGCCCACTTTGGAACCAGAAAATACCTGGAAACAAACCTTGGGCTGAGTGGTGGATCCAGGACTTGAGCCACTATCTACTTGAGGAGTTGGCCATGTCCTCCCGAACAGCTGACAACGATCAGAGGACACCATGCTCCCCATGGGGTGTGGGGTTCGACATGGAGGGTAAGCCTCTAACTCCAGAGGCAGACCCTGACCGACCACTCTCAAGGACCCACCTGTAATGAAAGTGACAGCGGGACCATGGGGAAAGGAATGGCAAAGCCCACCCCCACCTGGAAGACCCAGGGAGACAGGAAGGTATAGTGAGGCACCCCCAGCCTGTCACTGGGCAGGCATGGAGGTGGAGGAGGGACCAGCTGAGGATGCAGCGGAGCCTCTACCACCTGGTTTGCAGATGACCAGCAACCGGCTTGACTTGAGGGTGCCAAGCCTGGCCTGCTGCTCCAGCAGGGGCTGGGACAGTTTTGCTGCAGGGGCAGAAAGGGCTTCTTCATCTGGAAGCTTGGAGCCCTGGGATCCATCTAGGAGGAGATAACAGAGTCCAGGGTGGCACTAGACTTCCCAGTTCTAGTGAGGTGTCTTCTACCCCCGGCCAGAACAAGTCAGTGCCCAGGAAGGGAACATCCACCAACTTGTGCTGGGTGTCTGCTGTGAAGTGTAGATATCTCACAGCCAAGCCCTGTGGTGCATGGCTACTGTAGTGCCCACAGACCGGTGCAGGAATCGCTGATGTCCATGGCCATCTGCAGCTGCTGTTTGGCAACTGCTCTGCCCTGGTCCTGGACTTGCTTGACTGTGGTCTGTAAGTTGGCTGAGAAGCACCTCATCGATAGTATCCAGTAAGGCGTGAGCTAAATGGGCCATCAAAAGGGCGAACTTGCTTGCTGAAGGCTGAGAGAAAAGCCGAGATAGACTTTTTGGCCATATGATCCAATTTCTTGGATTCTTTCTCAGGAGGTTTATCCACACCCCTGACATTGCCGTGCACTGAAAAACAGAGTCGGCAACCAACCCCTCAGCTGAGGGATGTTTGGTGAAACCAGACAGGGAACCTGTAGGGGACCACATATTTATGGACCATAGAGGCGATGGCACAGGGCAGGAGGCAGGGTGCTGCCAAAGCTCCAGAGCGGGCCCAAGAATGGCCCCAGGGACTGGAAGGTAAACCCTGGGGAGTCGCCTGGGTCAAGAATTTTGGTCAAGGTATACTTAGCCTATTTTTGGATGGGCTCCATCTGATCCCAGTAGATTTCAAAATTAAATGGAGCAAGCCATTGAAAGAAGCGGGACCGTGGCTCTGTAAACAAACTCCTCCCCAATTCGATGTCCACAGAACACGAATGCAGGGGAGGAGCCCCGACTCAAGGATTTGCTCAAAGTGGTCGGCCTCCTGAAGCCCCACTGACTCTGGGCGGGGTCTATTGGGAGTAACAGTGATCGACAGCCAATGAGGAAGCCTGGGAGTGGTATTGTTGCATCCTTGGGAGGGCACCATCCTTGGCTGCTCAGGAAGCAGCTCCACCCTGATGCGCGTGGGGAGGCTGGAACAGGCTATGCTGGAGCAGGTTGGGGCCCCAGTGGCAGCAGCCACAGAAGAGCTGGGGTGGGGCCAGAACTGGAATAACCCCAGGTAGCCTAAGTTGCTGCCACATTAACTCTTCATAGCACCAGCACATCTTGTGTCGGAGCCTCTTCACCCGAGGAGGAAAAAGAGGAAGAACAGCAGTGGCACTGCTTGCCTGAGTGCGGAGAGTGACAGCACCGATGTTGACAAGGGCTACTTGACTCCTGGCTAAGGGATCTCAACCTTGACTGCCAGGGAACCTGATGGCGAAAGAGAGGGAGCAGGCAAAAGCTGAGACTCCTCCAAGGAATGGGATCCTGAGGGTTAGGGACAAAATCAGGAAGCTGGTCTGACCCTTCCTGGGAGTGGACAGGCAGGACTGGAGTCCTAGAGAGGGAACTATTCACCTCATCCTGCGACAATGCATCAACTGGCTCAAGAAGAATCTCGACAGGTTGGTCAACATCGCCTCGGCCAATGGCCCTGACGGGAACCTATGGAGCCAGCAGCCTGGCCCGAAGGACTGACCGTAGTTGAAACTTCCAAGGAAGCACGGGAGTCTGAGGCCCAAGAGCACTTGTGATCCCATGATCACTGACAAGACCATTTTTGGTCTCTTTTAGAAGATTTAGAGGATTTTGTGCCCTTAGAGGACCCTACCAAAGGGTGGGAAGGATCAGCACAAATTCCAGAATGCCCCTGTAAAGGAGGCACCAAAGGAAAGTGGCACAAAAGTTGAAGCCAAGTGGCATGTTCCACAGCCAGAGCCGCTACCTACCGAAGCCTGAAGTTGTTCTACGGACCCGCAGCTGCGTGGAGACTGCCCGGCAGGCATCTTTTGATTGAATGGGCGGGTCCCATTCATCTGGGCAACTGAGATGAAGATGAGCATGCCGGTCTTCCAAGGTAGTCTAATGTAGAGTGCAGCAAAGACCGCAAGCCTGGGGATCGTGCTCATGGCCCAGGAAGTAGATGCACGAGGTGCGGGTCCGTCCGGGATATCTTCTGCCCACAGTCACACCATTTAAAACTGGGCACCAACTTCGAGTAGTCCATGCCGACAGTAGGAAGTTTTCGAACAGAATTTGAAACCAACTTGAAGACTGTGAATGTTTTGAAAGCAAAGGGCCTACTCAAATGCAGAGCACTATAAGGGAACCTTCTTCCAGCGGAAAGGAAGATCTGACATCACGGGCGGTGCCAAGGGAGTTACCAGCGTGGTGGGAGGAGCCAGCTTGAAGACCTTCTGATCAGATTTAAAGGGAAAGGAACCCTGCTAGAAGTGTGAATTTGCACACCATAACCATGTCCCTAGAAAATGTTTATCACCAGCTAATGCCGCTTCAGAGAGGAATGAAAGTGTGAAGTAGATTTGAAGGCTAGATCCTAACCCCCACCCCAAACCAGCTCACCTGAGAAACAAGGCCTCCACTCTCAGGGAACAGTCCCTGTGAGTCCATACCCAGCAAAGATGGTGTTGAATGGGCACATATGCCAGCTTGGGGTCAAGCAAAGTGGCAGTATTTATTCAGCAAAATGTTAAAGTATAACTTTTTGTATCAATGAAGTATTTCTGACATCCTAAAATTCATCATCAGTGCATTTTATTTCTCTCAGATTTTGTTTTCTATAAAGGTTCTTCTCCCATGGTTGACACAGGTGGGTGTCTCAGCTCTGTCTCCGCCTCCCCGCCTAGCACCTACCTCCCTGGACTCACCTTCCTCAAGTTTCCATGGATTGCTCCCCCATTGCAGGGCCAGGAAGGGAGGTCCATCCTCCACCCACACGGTGACTCTCATCCAGAAAGTGGGCTCGGTGGTCCACATGGCAGTGCGGGTCTCGGGCAGCGGGCAGGGCTTTGAAGCCAGCACCAACTCTTTTGTCATGTTCTCCCTGGTTCCCAGCTGCAGCGAACATAAGTGCGCGTGCAGGAGACGCATACACACTCACGGAACCACAGCCCCTCCTCTATGCCACCTGAGAGCCAATGCTACCACCCAGCCTGCACCAGATGGCAGCCAAGGGCCAAGACAGCATGCCTCCCCACCCAGGGAGAGGAGAGCTGTCTGACAGACACTTGATCCCCAACCCCCCCCCCACCCCCACCCCGCAACCTGAGCTCATTCTTGAACTTGGGTCGCCACCATGGTAGAAGTGGCATGACAACGCCTCAGCACTCTGCGCCACTGGGCGGGTTCTCAGATATTGTTAAAACAGCTTTTATTACTAGTTTGAAATTAATTACTCATATCATTAAAGATGATAGAAACTTTTAAAGACTCTTTCCTTGAGGTTACTTTTTAACTTTACATATGGTACTAGATTCATACACTGGACGATAGGATAGTGCTAGTACACAGTTCTGATGGTAAACAACACAACACAATACCACACCAAGATGTTTACTTTTTTCATACTGGGAATGGGCAGACAGCAGGAATTAAAAAAATCAAAACCCGTATCTCAGCTCAGGAATGAAATACAACTATAATGAATGTTTTGCCAGGAATACATCACCAGAAACAGCTATGATGAAATTTTTTTCTGCTAACAAATACAGCGACTTTGAAGCCTGCGGCACAGGGTTAGCTACCATCTCCCGTCTGGAATATTTTTCAGGGAAGCTGACAAGAGTTCATCCACAGACACAGGTATAGCTTTCACAACTCACACAGAAGCACTGTGCAAAAACTGGGGGCAGATTGGGTTTCTACTTCAGAAATAAGTGCTGCTTCCCTACACAACATCCACAAACGTTTGGTCAAGGCTAACTGCCTACCGATTACTGACTATGCTGACCTAATTTACTGTCACTGTTCACCCACTTGCCTTACTAAATTAGATGTACTCCACCACAAAGCACTCTGTTTTATAACGGAATTAGGCATAGAACTCACCACTGTACTTCTTGTATGCCATGCAGTTAGGTGGCCTCACTAACTACCAGAAGACTGCTGACTCTGGTATACCTGGGCATACAGGGTATTCTTAAAAGATCACCCAGGATATATCAATGCACTATTCCATATAGCTCACAGCAGTCACTCACTCAGAAAAAATAATTACATACTCCTGGATATTCTAAAATATGCTATACAGATGGGAAAATCTGCAATTAGTTATTTCATCCCACTTCATGAAACTCATTGTAAGCCTCCCCAAAACTCTCTTCATTGGTTAGACCTAACACCTTCAGGGCACTCATCGAAAGTTACACACTGAGACCTGCTCTTGTGGTTAGCTTATATCTCATTATCTCAGGTGGGGGCGGAGCAACAAATGGCCGCACTGCTGTTCCGCCTCCACACCATGCCAAACGAAAATTCAGGTTTCTAGATTTTAACCTTTTTCAGTTTTGTTCTGTAACTTTGAATGAAACTAATGCTATTTTAGCATCAGACCTGCAATAGTGAACTCGGTAACAGTTTATACGTTAAGGAAAGTTAACCCCACGACAAAGTATGGGTTTACTGAGGCATTAATCCATGCGGAGAGGTGGTGGTGATGGTGTTGAGTCATGAGGCCACAGGCTAAGTGACTATAACCACCCAGGCATGGATTATCGCTCAGTAAACCTATACCTCAGAGTGGGTTAATCCTCTATAACATGGGTTATGTTAGAGGTTTACCTAAAGAAATATTAAAATAAATCACTGTGAACATGCAATTATAATAAAATAGTCCTTCCTCCTAATGGATATTGTGTATTTAGGTTGTTGTAGTTCTCCACTTGGTGGATTTTAAATAATGAGGATGTTACTCCTTGTTGAGGTGGCAAAATTCTGCCATTCTCGGGTGAAATTGTGCCGTTGTGGGGTGAAATTCGCTGTTTAGAGTAAAATTCCACTGCTCGCAGGTGAAATTTCACTGTTTTGTAGGTGAAATTCGCCATAGCTCTACATGTTTGTATGGTGGAGTGATTTGAGTAGGTCAGTCCACATTGATGTCAATCAGGATATATGTGGTCTGGCAAGGCAATTGTGTGTATACTGGGGATTAATCAATAGTCAGGTGATGTGTTCTGACCAATGAAATGATTGTATTTTATGTAGCCATGTTATAATGAGTAGTATCGCTCGATAGACACTGCATAGTCTTTGTTGGTCTCACCAGCTGGATCAACTAATTATGAGGCTCTGTTCCCGTTGAACTAATATGAAGAGTGGGTCTGTGCTTGACCTGAATAGGGCAGGATGGAGCACAAGACTCTCAAGTCAAGGAGTGAGTCGAAGAGAATGCCAACCCACACTTTTGCAAGGAGTGGCTATACGTTGGTGATATCTTGTAAGGATGCAGAGTTATACAGGAGCACAATATGTGCTAGAATACCTGATTACATTCTAAAAAGGTATGCCACCTTTGCTTAGGGATCAGTTCTACATTGGATGTATTAGATTTAGTACGCTCAGTGGAGCGCTTTCCTTTGTTTTTCTCTTTGCTAGGTGTGCATAACAGATATGGCTCAACTTTGAAAGAATCGATCACAGAAAGGCTTGTGGCTTGGTAAGAGGCAACAAACTCAATGGAAGGACTCCCAGTCTACAAATAGGGAGCCTAGATTGCTTATTTATGCTTGCTGACCTCTCAGATATTTTTACTCAAGATGCCCCCAGTGACACAAGAGAAAATCAAGGGTAATTCTCAAAGAGGTACTATTTAATTTTATTCCTTCATTTGGTGACCAAACAATAAGTTTGGTGAGCAAACTAAAGGAACTGGCTTCTGAATGCCTCACTTTCACTTTATTTACTGTGTTTACCTATAGAAACCGGACTTCATTTATGGCTTTACAATTTTTCAGATTTTCCACTGAAATCACTTACTTTGCTAACAGTTAAATTTTATGGTAAAGTCTCTCAGGATTACAGCTTTTGGTCATCGTGGTTTATGTTGATAACTACAGTGGAAATATGCCCTAGCAGTTGCTGCACATTAAGATCAACAGGACTTTTGTTTATGGAGCTAAATACTGGGTTTCAAAATGCCATGGAATGAACTACTAGAGGAAGGTATAATATTATACTTGCTGAACAGGTGTTCTGAGGCAGGTTATAAGGACGCACCAGTCCTTATTTGTTCTTGTTCACTATGGAATTAATGGAACTTTCTTGAGGAGCACATTTTGAAACAAACCAATGTGTCAAGAAGGTTGAATGACTCAGGTGTAGAGATGGTAAGGCGGTCTTTGGACTGCAGTTTAATTACTTATGGGAATCTCACGTCCGGTAAATGAGAGAGCTTTGATTCCTCTGAAACTGTTGCTGGTGGTCTCTGTTTTGTGTTGGGAACGTTTGCTGAGCTGCTCTGACTTGTTCACAATGATTTTGGAAATATTGAGGTGTTTTATTTTTGATTCAACTGGAGCCATTAAAGTGAAAAGCTAGTGTCAACAATTCCAAACTGCTGAAGGACGTGGTTCACAAGGGGCTTTAAATTCCTTTCACTGCTCTTACTGAGTTAAATGCATGCTCTTTGAATTCACTGATTTTTGATGACGGCTATTACTAACGACAGACCTCTAGAAATACTGCTAGCTTAAAACTCTCTGTGCTCCTACAAGTTTTGATTCTGACTTTAGTGCAATTACAACCCCTCAGTAAGATAACGAGTACGGTCTGAAATTATGTTTTTGTCTAGTGGGACCCTTGTATGGAACAGATTTTATTTGTGATGCTAACTCATTGTTGGACTCCTTGTTTGGAGCCGATTTGTACTGTGGAACTGACTAGAAGTTCTGGTTAACAGAAAACACTTACTGTAGCCTGGTGGTGAACTTGTACTCCTTTAACTTCAATAAAGAGAGTATAAAAAAAAGAAGTTCTGGTTAACTAACCACTGGAAAATAATGAAAACAAATATATTCTTGCTCCATGGCTAATTGTTCATTTTATTGCCAAGAACTTTATAATACTCATATTAAGGAATCATAACTTTTCTTGCATTGTATCCACCTAACCATAATGGCAAGTTTTAATAACAGTGTTCACTTTATTTTTGTTTCTTATTTTATTGCAACATTTTGGGAACATAAGTAGCTTTTACCCAGCAAGTTTTTTAAACTAATTTCAGGTGAGACTCAATGACTGATAAGTATATAGCCTATTGTGAGACCAAATCAGAAGAAATAATTTAGCTTGAATTAGCGCAAATAAGATGTAGGTGTGGGAGCCTCAGTGGATGGGAAGGGCTGAATATTACAAATGTCCTAAGCGCTAATCACTCAGTGACTTGGAGTGCTAATCTCCTAGTTCACGTAGGAAAGTGCTGTGCTTAGGAATGCTGGTAAAGACAATTTGTAAAACCCCACACAAGATTGGCAAACAGCCTTAATAGGAGCTCCTCTCAAAATGTTTTCTTAATGGACGAATTGCTAATGGTTTTGAACTGAAGCCAGCAATGGACACTTACTGGCTGGCTTGTACATGGGCCAAAAGGAAAATTACACACCTACCATAATTCTTGATCTTCCTGTGTATCTTCACCATTCATCACTGGTGGGTTCTAGCTGGGCGCTAGGACTCTAGGAAGCTTTTAGCTTTAAAAGCTATCTCCCAACTAGAAGGAGGCCAACGTTGAGGATGGTGCCACCCTCGAGACCGACGTGACACGTGGTGCCTCGCAGGTTGGCCAGCAACCAATGCCGGCCCTCCAATATCTCAGTTCTACTTGCTGGAGAGGAAACCAGAGATAGAGAAATAAGGGTAGGAGGGTGGGGCAAGGAAGCCAAGGGACAGGAAAAGGAAAGGATATAAACTGAAAAGGGAATGAGTCAGCCAGAAGAGGAGAGGTTGATCCTAACAGGGTCTGTGAGATGGATCCCAATCTCCGGCAGGCTAGAGCAGGGTAGAGTGGAGGAGGGTTAAAAAGAAGAAGAAGGAGAAGGAGGGTGGGGGGAAATGGAGAGACAGAGGAAGAGTATCCACCCAAAGTGCTCCAGATTTTCCCCAGTGGACCAAGAGGGAGGCCTGAACTACAGTGTTATATACCCTCTTTTTGACTGAAAGTGAGCTGATGGCAAACGGCTCTGTGACAGGGTTGAATAGGGCCCTGCCCCAGTTGCTATGGAGAAAGAGTTTAAATGCACAGATCTGTTCTAGTCTCTCCTTTTCTGTCTCTCCTCTGTCTGGTTGCACAACCAAATTTTCCTGTGAGACTTAGGATTTGATCACCCTGACTGTCTCGCAATTCTTTGCCTCTCACTGTCTCTCAGTCTTCCCTTGCTGTTTCTGTCTTTTCCTCCCTGCATTTCTGCTGGTATAAAATATATACAAATCATTATGTGGAAATGTAAGTGATATTGGGATCCCTTTGTTTAGAAATTATATAGTGTTACTGTTGAAATGTATATAATTATAGTTTGAGATACTTGCAAAAACTATTGGGAACTCAAGGGTTAACTTGAGAGCAGTTTTAAGCTCTTTTTTCAGAAGCTGTGGAGAAGGGGCCTCAGTTAGGGGACATTAGTGTTCTTGCTGCACCTGCCTGAAACATACAAGAAAATTTTAGGAAAAACAGGATGCTTGTTAAGGAGGGAGATTGCAAGGACTTATAAGAGAGAGATGCAATGTTTTGGGAGACACAGAGATTGAAGGAAACTCAGATGGATCTTCTCTGCTTATTTTGCCTTTGTAAATAGTTATATTGATCAAGTTTATTTTTTTGTTACTGCTAGTGCTAATAAACATTTTTTTGCGAATTCTACAACTGCTCCTGTTTTTCCTAGGCTTCTAACCTATGCCTCAATGACAGGTTCACTCCAGAAAATGGAAATTATGTACCTACTGTAATTCTTGATCTTCTTGGACCAAGTCTCCACTACTCATTCACACTGATGGGATCTACGCCAGAGCGCAAAGGAACCAGCGGAGCAAACGTTTTGAAGAGGGCTGGCGCCAGAGATGGAGCCACAAAGAGCTGCGCGAGCCCTCGGGCCAGCGCACAATGACTATCTTACGTCGACCCTCCAACCACCCTCAGTACCTTTTTCCGAGGAGGTGTAGCGTAACTAATCTAGAAGGACAACCTAAACAAAAATGGACATAAGATAATCCGAGTGACCTGTATAAGCAGGGTCAACAAAGAAGTCTTCACAGCCTAAGATTGAGGGAGTGAAGACCAACAACAGAGGCGAGCTCAGGGATGGTGGGTGGGTGGAATGAGTGGTGGAGACTTCGTCCAAGATGATCAAGAATTATGGGTAGGTACGTAATTTACATATCTTCATGGACATAAAGTCTCCACTACTCATTCACACTGATGGGAGAGTACCGAGCTAATAATCCCCGAGAGGGCGGCAGGAGAGACCAAGAGCTCAAAAATTTAGGACAGAAGTCCGTTAAGGATAGTCCTGCCAAACGAAAGATGTCGCCTGGCATGGACATCCAGGGCATAGTGCTTGATGAAAGTATGCACTGAGCTCCAGGTAGCTGGATTGCAAATGTCTGCAATGGGCACATTGTGGATTTCGCCAGGGATGCTGCGACTGCTCGAGTAGCATGAGCATACACTCTGCCCTCCAGCTTAACCTGCGCCATGGAATAGCAGTGGTGAAGGCATGCCACCAGCCATGCCGAAATGCATCTGATAGTGACAGGTTGATCTAGCCGGGTCTCGCTGAAGGAAACAAACAGTTGTTGAGCTTTGCAAATTTCTTTGTTCTATCCAAATAGAAACGAGAGCTCTTCTGACATCTAAAGAATGAAGGGTATGCTCTCCTTCATTTTGGAAGTTCACAGTAAGTAGGTAGGACCAAAGGTTGGTTTAGATGGAATTCTGAAACAACCTTAGGGAGAAACTTAGGATGGGTCCTAAGAACTACTTTGTCCTTATGAAACACAGTATACGGAGGGTCTGTGACCAAGGCATGTATTTCTCAGAGACCCCAGGGCTGAGGTACGGCCACCAGGGAAGACCATTTTCCAAGAGAGAAATTTCAGCTCACAGGAAGCTAGGAGGCTCGAAGGTTTTCGAGGAGCATGTTCAGCACAAGGTTAATGTCCCAGGCTGCAACTGGATGTTTGATAGGAGGTCTGGTATGCAGAATACCCTTAAGAAACCTCTTAACTACTGGTAACTGTGTCAGTGTTAAGGAAAGTACTGGTTCATGATAAGCTGAAATGGCACAAGGTGAACTTTGACTGTAGAGTATTGTAGACCTGAATCTGAGAGGTCTAAAGGTACTCCTAGAACTTTGTTGGTGGGCAGGAAAAAGGATTCAAAGAGGATTTTGCACCAGAGAGAAAAACGCTTCCATTTGGCTGTGTAAGTTTTTCTAGTGGCTGGCTTAGCAGCCAAAAAGAATATCTGAAACTTGAGAGACACTGAACCTGTTCACTTCTATCTCTTCAGGAGCCAAGCGTGAAGGTGAAGCAACCTCAGATTGGGATGGACCACAGGCCCCTGGGCCAGAAGGTTCATCTGAAGGAAGCGCTTTCGGAGGGGTTTCCGACATACCGCTGAGTAACGGAAATGGAAATTACGTAATCGTAATTATTGATCTTCTTGGACAGTCTCCATCACTCATTCACACTATCGCGATAGCGCCCGGAGGCGCTAGGACCAAGAGGGAGCCAACATTTTCCAGAGGGGTCGGTGCCAAGACAGGACTGCATGCACGGGCACCGCTGAAATTAGCTTGCGCCTGTGTAGGCTATCTCGCCAATCCCTCCAACCACCTCAGTACCTTTTCTCGACCGAGGAGTGCAGCGTAATCTAATGAGAATAACTTATTCTGAATTTCTGGGCCTGAGAGGACCTAGATGGCCCTTTGCAAGAAGGGTCAAGAAACAATGTCTTCACATCCTGAACCATAGGATCATGAAGACCAGGAAAGAAAATGAGTGAACCCAGGGATGGTGGGTGGGAGAATGAGTGATGGAGACTGTCCAAGAAGATCAATAATTACGTAAGTACGTCATTTCCATATCTTCCTGGACTAAGTCTCCATCACTCATTCTCACCAATGGGAGTACCGAGCTAAAACCAACAACCCTGAGTAGGGTGGAGGATAGGGTTCACTCAGAAAGGACAGTCAAGGACTGTCCTGCTAATAAAAAGAGGTGTCTTGGAAAGAGCATCTGTTGGTGGGCTCGCAGCAGGTTGCTGGTGCTGGTCACGAGGGCAGAATTGGGTGAGCCCCGAGCAAATGCTCAGTTGATGGGCTCGCAGCAGGTCGCTGGTGCTGGTCGCAGGGCAGAATCAGGTGAAGCCTCTCACCACGAAACAAACGCCGTTCGGTGGGCTCGCAGCAGGTCGCTGGTGCTGGTCGAGAGGGCAGAATCGGTGAAGCCCTACCTCCGGCAAACGTCAGGGGTCAGTGGGCTCGCAGCAGGTCGCTGGTGCTGGTCGCATGGGTGAATCGTGAAGCCTCTGAAGCAAACGCCAGGCACGGACACTGAAGTCACTGGAACATGCGCCGCTTTCACAAAGACAGCTGGTCCAGAGCGTGCTTTTGGCACCATTTTTCAAACTGTAAAACCTTAATTTATGTCGATCCAGCTGTGGAGATTGTTTTTACTCTAAGATTTTACCATTTATCACTGGGTTTTGCCTGAATTGCTCATGTACTTTAATTAAGTCAGCCCTATTTCCACTCGCTTTTAGCCTCTTTGCATGCACCTTAAGAGGGACCCTTGTTTAGCAGTTTATCCTTTATCTGAGGGTTTTTGCAGTAATCTGCACATGTACTTTAACTGATTCAGCCGCATTAGTTACTCATTTTAGCCCTGTTAGATGCTCCTAAAAGGAGCCTTGCATTGAACATTAACTTCAGCATGCTTTGTTACAATTAGATAATTCAGCCTGCTATGTTACTAAGGAGGATTTTATCGATTCAGCTGTACTTGTTACTCGATTTAGCCCTGTTACATGCACCTTAAAAGGAGCCTTGCATTTGAACATTAACTTCAGCATGCTTTTTGTTACAATTAGATAATTCAGCCTGCTATGTATTAAGGGGATTTTTAGGGCTCTATTGTTACTTATTACAGCCTGCTTCATTCCTTAGCCTGCATGTTAATTTCTTTAGTGGAACCGCAATTAAATGCAAGGCCTGCTGAATCTTCACTTGATTGAATGGCCACAATATTTCCTGCAGCATCAAAAGACGCTGTGTGTGTGGCTTGCTATATAAACACCTACCTGTATCTTCTCTCCTCAGTCAGTGGGCTCCTCAGGCGGTGGGCCTGCAGCAGGTCACTGGTGCTGGTCACAAGGGCATGTCGGGTGAAGCCTCCCCAAGCAAATGCTCAGATGCGGACACTAGAGTCGGCTGGAACACGCCGTTTCACAAAGAGAGCTCGTCCCAGGCTGCGTTGTTCTTTGTGAAGCGCAACTGCTCCCCCGCCTGCCCCCATGCCTCCACGCTTGTTAGTGTTAGTTATATAGTCAGAGGATCTGTGGTACTATAGCGTCCTCATGAGGGCTTCATTTACTAAGTACATAGTTTTCCATTTGCTCCTTATCAGGTTCAGCCACTAGAGGTCGCCCTCCTTCCCTAAATCCTCTAGCAACTTACTGCTCTTTTAAATTTTTACACTATAGCTGCCTCTACTCACCACCTCCCTGACTGTTCTACTGTCTCTACTCCTGCTAATCATGACTCACTTACCCATACTCTACCTTCCCTCCATTGCTCTCTTGCTATGGGTACACTCTGTTCTCTGGTCCAAAACTGCTTATGTCACTCTACTGCATACTCTCTAGATAACTTCCACTTCTCTAACCTCCTATCTGACCCATTACCCAGACATCACTGTCTCCCTAAATTGGCTTGTCCTCAAACAAATTGTGTTCTTTCTCAAATACATCTTGGGCAGGTTCTTTATTCCCCTTGGCCATGTAACTTGGGCATATATTACTGCGCTCTCTGGACTGTTGCCATTTCCTTACTCTTGCTGGGGATATTGAGACAAATCCAGGTACTACTTCACCCAATAACCCTCCCAGCCCCTCTACCTCCATGCCTGCCCCAATCTGCTGGCCTCCTTTGCCCACATTAATGCTAGAGTCTACTGGCCAACCGCCCAGATCTGGAAGCATGGACTAGCACCAACAACCCTGACATCCTTGCCATTTCTGAGACTTGGCTTAAGCCTTCCTATGATGACTCCCAGTGCTCCTTCCCAGGTTATAACCTGGTGCGGTTGACCGCCCACTTTCAAAAGAGGCGGTGGACTTACCTCTACTATAAACCGCAGCTAAACATCACTCTACTGCCAGCTCCCCACTTGTCAACTGTGAAGTACTCCATTCTATACTACTGCTTGGGGTATAAAGAAACTACATTTTCTGTACTTATATACCCCCAGAAAAGCCAAGCTTGGGTTAAAGGAGTTCATGGATTATCTACTATCCGTGACTGGGAAAATACAGGTTACTCACCTGTAACAGGAGTTCTAGGAATGGTATATGTTGTTCATCCACACTCATTGGCAGGTATCCTTGCCGCTTTAAATCTTGCCGGAAGGTCTTCAAGCTTGCTCCTCCCACCCACCGGGTGGTATAACTCTCGCTCCGCCCCATGGCGCCAGATCTGGCCCGCTGGAAGCTCAGGTTGTCTTTGTCCGAGCCGAGAGGTCGGTGGAGTCGTGTGGATGAACAACATATACCATTCCTAGAACTCTGTTACAGGTGAGTAACCTGTATTTCTAGGGACATGGATATGTTGTTCATCCACACTCATGGCAGACTCCTAGCAGTTCTCCGGGAGGAGGAGGCAAGACGCACACCCCAACACTATACTTGGGAAAGAGAGACTGGAGAACTCGAGGCCCCAAAACCAGCATCCCGCGTGACTCAAGGTCGATGTGGTAATGGGTAATGAAGGTGTTTGCTGACTTCCAGGTAGCAGCCCTGCAGATTTCCTGGATAGGGACGTCCCTGGAAGCAGCCACCGCTGCAGTATGGCGGGTAGAATGAGCTCATCCTCTGGGAGGCTCCATGCCCGCCAACTTATAGCAGAGATCTATGCAGGAGGTTACCCACCTGCTTATCGTCCGCTTGGCTGCAGGTCTGCCAGATGCGGCTTCAGCGTGGGTGACAAACAGCTGGCGAACCTCTCCCAATTTCAGCCGTCGCTCCTTATAATAAGCGAGCGCCTTCTAGGGTCCAGAGTATGGAGCCTATATTCGGCCTCCGAGGTGTGATTGGGTAGAACACCGGCAGAGTCAACACCTGGTTAAGGTGAAACTCCGACACCACCTTGGAAGGAATTTCGGTGGGGGCGGAGGACAACCTTGTCCCTGTGGAAGACCAGGTGAGACTCAATGGAAAGCGCCTGGAGCTCTCCCATCCTTCTGGCTGACGGATAGCCACCAAGAAGGCGGTCTTCCACGACAGGTGAGAGAGAGCACACCTGTGCATAGGTTCGAATGGCTTGCCCATGAGCTTTGCCAGTACCAGCAGTAGATCCCACGGAGGTGGGGTTCCCGCACTGGAGGAAATGTGATCAAGGCCTTTGAAAAGCACCAGACCACCTTCTCCTGCGCCATCGACTGCTTCCCGCCCGCGCCTCGTAAGCAGAGATGGCTGCCAGGTGCACCCTTAGGGTCGCCGACCTAAGCTCCTTGACTGGAAAGGGACCATAAATAGTCCAAGATGCTTGCCAAGGAACAGGAGAGAAGGGTCCAAGCCCTTGCTCTGACACCAAATGGAAAACCTTTTCCATTTGAAGGCATAGCATTTTCTGGTCGACTTCCTACGGGACGCCTCAACTACATTGAGGACCTCGCCGGAAAGACCCAAGGCCTGGAACTCTAGCCGCCAGGAACCAGGCCGTCAGGTGCAGGGATTGAAGGTCCGGATGGAACACCTTCCCTGATTGACTGAGAGCAGGTCCGGGCGAGCTGGAAGCTGCCGCGAATCCTGGAGCTGAGACTGAGGAGATCTGGTACCAGAACTGGCGAGGCCAGTCTGGGGCTATCAGAATCACCTGCGCCTTGTCCTCCTCGCCTTGAGAAGCACCTTGTGGATCAAGGGAAATGGGGAAAGGCGTAAAAGAGGCCCGGGTCCACTGCCTCGAAGGCATCCCCTGCAGCGAGCCCCTGCTGAGGCGGGCATGGAACAGACTCAGCTTTATGCTCTCCCTGGAGGCAAACAGGTCCACCTGAGGTGTGCCCAATGGGAGAACAGATGCTGTACTACCTCCAGCAGGAGAGACCACTGTGGGATGCAGCCCCTATCCGCCCAGGGCATCGGCCAGGGTGTTGGAGGCTCCTGCCACGTGAATGGCTAGGAGATCCGCCCAGGCTGCGCACGAGTGACCAAATGCGGAGAGCTTCCTTGCATAGAAGCATGGAGCGCGGCCCCGCCTGGCGGTTTAGATAGTACATGGTCGTGGTATTGTCCGTCTGGACTCGGACCACTTGACCCGGAGGAACGGAGAAAGGCGGTGAGAGCTAGGCGGACCGCTCAGAGCTCCAGCAGGTTGATGTGGCATCGGACTCCCTGGGACCAGAGGCCATGAGCCTGTTCCCAGATGGGCACCCCAACCCATCAGAGAGGCATCGGTCGATAGAGAGCCGTCGGCTCGGGCGGACGTAACGGATGCCCTCCTGCAAATGATCTGGAACGGTCCACCACTGGAGAGCTGCCACATCCCTCTGTGTCACCGACACAAGCTGGTCCAAAGGATCGCAGGCGCTGTGACCACTGGCTGGCCAGTCCCCACTGAAGGGGACGATGTTCCAGCGGGCCCAACGGACCACGCTGGTGCAGGCCGCCATGAGACCCAGGAGGCGAGGAAGTCCCGGCAGGGCGCAATTGCCCAACCAGAATGATCGGGCAAAGGAGGAAAGAACCTCGGCCCTGTCCGGGCCGGAGCCGCTCTGGCTCAAGAGAGTCGAGCTGCGCCCGATGAATAGAATCACCTGCTTCGCTCGAGTTCGACTTGGCCTCGCTGATAAGGAGGCCCAGTTGAGAGCAGACCTGGAGGGCCAGATCTCTGGACCACCACTCCTTCCTGGAGGGAGCTGCTATCAGCCAGTCCGTCCAGGTAAGGGCACACCGACCCCTCGGCGCCGTAGGGAATGCTGTCACCACTGCCATGCATTTGGTGAAGACCCTGGAGCTGGAGACAAGCCAAGGCATGGCTTGGAACTCGAAGAGGAATCCTTCCTCGGAAGCGAAGGAATCTCTGGTGAGACGGACGGATAGGGACGTGAAAACGCGTCCTGCAAGTCCAGAGAGCAGAACCACATGCCTGCCCAAGGATGGTATTATCTGAGCCAGAGTGACCATCCTGAAGGTTCAAGACCTTAGGAACTTGTTTAGGTCGTGTAGTTCGAGAATGGGCGCCAGCCCCGTCCGCTCGGAACCAGGAAGTACCTGGACACAAACCCTGGGTCTGAAGGAGGGTCCACACCTCTCTTATCACCTCCTTCTGGAGGAGGAGAGCGATGTCGGCTCGACGAGCCGCCAGTGAGGCTGGGATCCCGGCCCCGAGGGGCGGCGCCTGAAGGGTGGTGCCTGCTCGAATTCCAGAGGCAGGCCTCTTCCCACCACCTCAAGACCCACCTGTCCGTGGAAACAGCGGACCAGGCGGAACGAAGTGCTGAGCCGTCCCCATGGGGGACCCAGGGTAGGTGACGGGAATGGGGCGACACCCTCAGCCCGTCACTGGGCAGGCTTGGAGGAGGAACGGCCGAGGGACCTCCTGGCCTTTCCTCCTGCCTCCTGTTAGAGGAAGCCGCGGCTTGGGTTTGGATGCCTAGAATGCCTGCTGGCCCTGACGCTGCTGGGTCAAGGGCGCCGGGGCACAGAAGGACGAAAGGGCTTAGGCTGCGGTTTGCGGCCTTTGTCCTTCTGAGCGGAAGAGACAGAGTCCAAGGTAGCATTGGACTTCTCGATCCTCTGCAGGTGACCTTCCACCCCAGGGCGAAGAGGTCAGTCCCCAAAGGGAACATCCGCCAACTTGTGCTGGGTATCCGAGTAAAGGTGGATATCCTCAGCCAAGCTCGCCGACGATAGCCACTGCGGCCGCCACCGATCTGGCACATGAGTCCCTATATCCAAAGCAGTCTGGAGCTGCTGTTTGGCCACTGCCCTGTCCTGGTCCCGCACCTGCTTAACCGTAGTCTGCAGATCGGCGGGAAGATGAGGGATGATCTCATCCAGGAGCCCAACAGGGCATGAGAAAAATGTGCCATGAGGAGGCCGAACTGCCTGACGAAGGCGAGAGAGGAGCAGCGACTTTTCGCCCGACATAGTCCATTTCTTGGACTCTTGTCAGGAGGTTTGTCCACATCCCTTGGCGCTGCCGGGCGCTACTGAAAACGCTGTCGGTAACCAACCCCTCAGCAGAGGGGTGTTCAAAACCGACAAGGAACCGTAGGACCGCGATACTTCCTGGCCATCCTGGCTCAAGGCGCAGGGCAGGAAGCAGGGCGCTGCCAAAGCTCCAGTGCCGGACCCACTATGGCCTCGGCCACCGGAAAGGCCTCCGTCGGAGACCTCGGTCCAGAATCTCCGTGAGGGATACCTGGCCCGCTTGAAATGGGTTCGAGCTCCATCCCGGTGGACTCGAGATGAGTCAAGTAGTCCTAGGAAGGACGACGGGCTATCGCTCCATTGACTGACCTCCTGAAGACTCCAAGTCCAGTCGCTTGGAGAAAAGGAGGAATCATCTTCGGACTCGGAAGAGTCCTCGAAAAACTGCCTCTGGCCTGAGGCACCCTTCACCTGCCGAGGTCGGTCGGGAGTGAGGGTAACCGACAGCCGATGGGGGTAGACCCTTGGCCGACCGGAATCCTTGGTGGAGCCCCAGTGGTGGCTGTGGGCGGGAGGTTCCACCGAATCGTGGAGCAGCTGGTTTTGGCCAAACAACCGGCCTGGTATAGGCTCCTCTGATAAGTCGAGGGTTGTGTCGGCCGCCTCGGTGACAGCCATAATGGCCAGGGAAGGCGACGGGTCGGCTTACTCCCGGCCAGGAGGAGCTGTTGCAACATAAGGTCCTCGTGCCGTCGGCGTAATTTGCGCCCGACCTCCCTCATCCGAGGAGGAGGGCGAGGCCCGGCAGCGGCGCCCGTACAGCCAGTGCGAGACCGAGACCGCGCTTGGCGGTGGGATCGGCTGGACCGCGAAGAGGTCCGAGACCGAGACCGAGTCCCGGAATTTCCGAGGTCGCGCGGGAGGTGTCGGCGGAACCGCACTCCCTTCGCTCGGATGGTGCATCCGAGGCTCTGGAACCGGAGGCACAGGCGAGCCCACGGGATCCTCAACTCCTCCTGGGGAACCGGGAGAGGGAATCTCGGCTGCTAAAGCGACAGCCCGTCAATGGGTCGAGAAAAATCTCGACTTCACCGGTGGGAGTCTCGTCAACTGACCTGACGGGGACACCGTGAGGCCAGTGGCGAGCCAAGCGGTCGACGAAGCCGACGGTCGACGGCCCGGGAGGGACCTTTCCGCTCCCAAGAGCTGCCGACGGAGGGACTTACCCCTGTCCCTCTTTTGGACCGAGAATAAGGTCCATAAGCGTAGAGCCCTTCCTTTAGTGGAGAGGGACAGACAAAGCTCCTTAAAGAAGCCGTAAGAAGAGCCCAGAGAGGCGGGATAAATGCGGCGGCGAGGAAGATCTGGCCGACGCCGCCTCCTCTTGAAGGCGACCATCCGCTCGAGCTGATCCGCCGAGCCACGCGCGGACACCGCCAGCAGGCCTCCTTGGATTTCACGGAGGAAGCGCTTCTCGGGGCGGCCCAGTTGCAATCGGGGCAGCACCGTCTTCAAGGACGTAGGTCGAGAAAGATGAGCACAGGTCGCAGCCCGCGGGTCGTGCCTGGCGGCCTAAGCAGTAGATACACGCGGAGTGTGGATCCGCCCGAGACATCTTTCGGCCCGCATGGGCATCTCCGAACCGGGAGTCGATTTATCCATCGCAGGCATGAGGGATAGAAGACTGAAGTCTTTTCGCAAAATTTATTTTAAATCCGCAAAACGGAGAAATAGGAACTAGTCTCAAACGAGAGCGTTAAGGAGGGAACCTGAGCTCCAAGCGGTAAGGAAGATTCAAGGCCATGGGCGGAGCTTAGGAGTTATACCACCCGGTGGGTGGGAGGGCAAGCTTGAAGACCTTCCGCAAGATTTAAAGCGGCAAGGATACCTGCCAATGAGTGTGGATGAACAACATATCCATGTCCCTAGAAAATTATATTACCTGTCTTGGGGATTTCAATCTGGACTGGTCTGGCCCTTACTCTGGCATCCTATCCTCTCTGACTAGTAAGGCTAATCTCTCTCAACTTGTGCAGGAGCCCACCAGGATCTCCCATGGTGGTACTAGTGCTATCCTACCTGACTGGATCCTGACAAATAGAAAGGATGCATTTTCCTCTGCTTGTGTTCTTCCAGACACCATAAGTGATCACTACCCTGTGTTCTGTATTTGGGATACCTCCGCCCCTCTTTCCCTCTAAAGTGTTAACTTTTCCAACTTCTCCAACCTAAACTTAGATAACTTTGTTAATGATCTTAATTTTATTGACTGGTCCCCTTTACACCACTAATGGACATAAACATTGCCACAAATTTTGGAGGCAGTGTGGTGCAGTGGGTTAAGGCTCTGAGCTGCAAATCTGGAGACCTGGGTTTGAATCCCACAGCCCCTAGGTGCATACTGTGACCTGAGCAAGTCACTTAACTTCCTTGTGCTCCCAGGTTGCACCTGCAAACAAGCTTTCAGCTTAGTGTGTCTCACCTGGTAAAATAATTGGTAATAATTGGTAAAATTATTTTAACAGCTCTCTACTCTTGCTACAAAATAAACCTGTTACCATGAGAAGAGTTAAAGGAAAATCACCAAATGGCTAAAACACCCCTGCTTCACCTTCTGAAACTCAGGGATAAAATGTGGTCCATCTGAAGTCCTCCCATCTCCCCACTGATTCTGACACCTACAGAACACTGCGTGAACAAATGCAAAAGATTAGTCTGGCCAAAGTTCCTACTTAGGAACCTCCTAAGCGCCTCCACTACATGTCCAAAAATACTGGTCTCAAATCAAGGAAATTCTTGGGAACAACAAGCCCTACTTCCTACTAATATGTACATTAATGATGTCCACTGCAACCACCCATTTACCATTGCCAGTGCCTTCAACTCCTCTTCTCCTCCCTACCTACTTTAGCCTCTCCTGCGCCCCCAATCCTGAGTTGACCCTTTCTCCTTGCTCCCCTACTCCACCCTTCTTTGGTGCTGGCTCAAGTCACCTACCAGCAAGTTCTGGACCTACTAAACTGTTCCTGCTAGCAGCAGCCCTGGTCCTGATGGATTGCACCCACGGATTATCAGGGCTGTATGGCCTGGCTTGCTAGGCCATAACAAGGCTTTTCAACCTTCTATTAGCACTGCCACTGTCCCCGATCTGGAAATCCGCTAGAACTATCCCTGTCTATAAGAAGGGAGATGCTAAACTTCTGTCCAATTACGCCCCATCTATCTACTCCCCACTCTTAATAAGCTTCTGAAAACTCATCTATCGACACGCCCTGAGCACCTCTGTAACTATAATCTTCAGTCCCTCCCAACATGGTTTTAGGGTGGGGCATAGCACTGCCATAGCGCTGACCTCCTCATGAGTGATATCAAAAGCAATATGAATAAGGGCCTGCTCACAGGTACAGTGTTCATTGACCTATCCAAAGCTTTTGATCTGGTTCACCACCCACTTCTGCTGTCCAAGTTAAGGACATTGGTGCTTCTGACTCCACCCTATCGTGGTTTGGTAGCTACCTGGACAACCACTCCCAGGCTGTTTCCTACTGCAAAACTGTTTCCTCCCTATCCCAATTACTAGTGGTGTTCCTCAGGGTTCTATACTTGGTCCTCTTCTTCTTCCTCTTCCTAAATGACATTCATTGTACTTCCTTCACAGCAGCCACCTCATGTATGCAGATGATATAGTGCTTACCAATCTGCCAAAACTGTTGCTGACATTATCTATAACCTCACACGGGACTTTCAATCTCTCCAATCCTGGCTCTCTGCTAACCAGCAAATCTTAACATAGATAAACTCAGGCCATGCTGTTCGGATCATCTAAAAAGTGCACTCAGAATCCTCTAAACTCCTTGTCCTCAGTCAGGAAGGGACACCTGTTACTAATACTGTGACTCTCAAATACAGTACTTTGGTATCACACTTGACAGTGCCCTCGATTTTTCCTTGCATGTCAATATGGTGTACCGGGACGTTAACACCAGAATTGGCGCAGCCTATCATGTACGGCACTCACTCACCCCTCTGCTAGGTTAGCAGTGGCTAGAGGCATGCTACTCTCTCAACTCCTCTATGCCCTCCCTGTTCTCTTCAATATCTATACTAGTGTGCTCAGCAAGTGGGACACTTTCTATAACAATATATGTAGGTTTGCCTTATCTGACCTCAACTGGCGCATCACTGCCAGCTCTACTCCAGCTTACACTGGCTATCTCCCAAAGACCTCTGTTCTTACTCCTAGGTTGCTTTATTGACTCACTCACTAGACCACCCAGCCCGTCCTTCCTGAGGGACTTGCTTACCCCTATCTCACGTGTTGCTCGCTCAGGTCCTCATCTGTCCCCATGCTATCAGTCTGGCCGCGGCGCTACAAAATGGGGAACAGGCCTTCGCTTATTTTGCCCCAAATTCTGGAACTCTTCCCCCAGGTTAAACACTCCCCCTCCCACCACTCAGAAGCTGTCATGTTGTCTCACCTCTATGCACTTGGAATCTGTAACTGTAATTAACTGTGTGTCTCCTCCTTATTTTTTCTGTTTTGGAGATGTCTATGCATTACCTATCTTGTTGCATCTAGATTTTGTTATAGCATATTGTGTACTGTTTAGTATTTATATCATATGTGTCCTCCCATACTGTTGAGATGGAACTGATCTTTGTTACTGTGCTGTGCTGATGTCATCACTGTATTCTTTTGTTGTACTCTCTGGGTCATGCCTAAAAATAGGCAGGATCTGTCGTAGCAATTTACCCGTTACCAAAAGCAAATAAATAAATATAGTGCTCACAAGATAAGTGCTTGAGTTGTAATCTTACCACTTTGCAGATGACTGCAATGGACACAAAATGAAAGACTGCCAGGAAGCCGCAACCACTCTAGGAGAGCAGCAAAAATGGCCCCACAATTTGGTATAGGACCAAAATTAATAGTGTCAAAGACATGTACTAATGTAATGCAAAAGGGACGCCAGAGCTGAAACAGCCAAAGATAAAGTCTACTGGTTCAGGGTAGACCGAAATGCGCTGATGGAAACCCCCACTACGAAATACGGATGACCTGTGAACAACAGGTCTAAGAGCACTTGAACCCTTACCTGGTGAGCAAAAGGGTCCAGGTGGGGTTAGCCCGTCAAGGAGAAAGGTTTCACATAGTCACTGAAACCTTCCTGATGGAAGGCCAAGCACGAGTTGAAAGCCTCTGTGGTGGTCTAGTAAAACCAGATCCCACCCACTTCATATTCCAAAAGGAATCATCCTGCCCTGTGTATACAACTGTAGTAGCAATTTTTGAACTCAGAGAAGAAAGGAAAAGGTACAGGAGGACGTGTCCGCTGTGGAAAACATTCCAACAGAAAAACAGGGTTAGATTTCTAAGGCAAACAGAGGTAAATGTGCAAGGAAGGATACAGCAGGACCAAATTAGGGCTAACACATTCATTGAAAGTGACTGAATAGAGGCAGAGGTGACTCGATGCAGTGAGGCACGACTCACTCTGGCCTCCCTGAAGGAGTAGGAAGGACTCTAGTTTGCTTTGGAGAAAAACAAATCTCACAGCTCGATGATGCACTCGGAGAGGATAGTTTCATGAGCAACTGGCACGGAACCAGTGTGCAGGAACCGAATGTGTGAATATTTGAAAAGCCATCTCGCAAAGGAACTATTTGACATTTGGTCAGGAAAGGAGCATGTCATCTGTTAGCTGAAGCAAGCAGGGAAGTAGGAACCTGAGTTCTGACTCACTGGAGAATCACTTCTGTTGCTGCAGGCTCTGATCAAAAGAAGAAAGTCTGATTAAAAAAAAGGGGACTAACAGATCGGGCAGTCGCCCAAATCTAGGAAATATCTCAGAATAAGAGAATCTCAGAGAAAAGAGATGACCCATACCTCTGCTGGATTGGACTGCCCCTAGGGGTAGAAGAAAACAGGTACTTTTCACCATTGTTTTAGAGACTATCACTCAGGACTGAGGCGTAACCTGACCAAATCTAAAAGTGTGGTATCAGGTAATTTTGACCAGGCCCTGTGCTGTGATAATTCTAATCTTTCTTTTTTTTTTTTACCATTAGTCCGAGCATGACAAGCTTTCAGGCTGCTATTTCACAAGGATTGCCTCATACAAAATGATGAAGATGTCATCTCTGAGGGCAGGAGAAGCCTGAGCATCCATAACTGAAACCATGACCGACTAATAATAACAGCTGAATAGCTGTTAACCACCTGAGCAAAGAAGCCACTGAAAAGGCAGTATCAGAAGGGGCTATATACCCCTATCAAAGGAGCGAAAGAGTCTGTGCAGCTCCCAACCCTTTGAATCAGAATGTTCACAGAGTGTAATTGTCTTGACGAATGAAAGAGTCTAGACGCAGAGGTGTATGGTCCACGGATGCAGTCCGAATACTATGGTGGACCCCATTACTGAGGAACTACTGAAAGATCTTCCATCATGGACTCTGATGATAGAAAGGGCGTGTTCTTCAGAATATAAGATGAGTCATCCGCTGTATCACTAACCAGAAGGACAGGGAGAGACTCATCTAGATGCACTTTATCCCAGAAGGACCCCTAAGGGAGGTCTAGGTATGAGCCACTAGAGACTCCACCACCAGGAAGGATGTCGAGGAGCTTGACACCACTGAGGAGCCGAGAAAATGCTGAGCGGAATGAGAGATTCCGCTGGCAGAACAGAACAGAAGAGTTCCATCAGCGGACAACCGCTGGATGTCACAAGATCCCATGCAGACCGCCACCCACTAAGATGTGTGGAAAAATAATCTGCAGAACAGGGCTTCATTCTGTGGAAACATACTGCCACAAGTCCCGCAGAAGAAGAGGTCTGCAGAAAGAAAAGTCACTAGTTCTGCCGGCAGCACCAACTGGCACCTCAGTGGCACCAGCATCACGTGGCACAGGAGGGCACTAAGCAGTGCCTATGCCAACCTGGGTGACACCCGAGGGCACCAGGGTGGTACCAAGCAGGTACCTCCAGGACCCATGGCAGCAATGGCACCCGAGGGCACCCCGACACCCATGGCAGTAGTGGCACCCATGATACTTGTGGCACCCATGATACTGTGGCACCCCATGGCATCCCTGGTACCACGGCACCCATGACACCCATGGACCCATGGCACCCAAGATACTCATAGCACCCATAGGTGCTGACGCTGCCACCCGCGGGTGTCCAGCACCACCACCGGCACCAGCAGGTGCCCGTGCCGACGCAGGCACCTCGCGGGTGCCTGGCACCACCATCAGTGCCCGCTGGGATCCATGGCACCGTGAGACACCCACTGCACCACCAGCGTTCCGCAACCAAGGCAGCAACCACAGCACCCATGGCACCGACAGAGCCCAGTGCCGAGCCACGGCGCTGCACAGAGCCAACAGCGCTGGAGCACGCACCGAGCACGCACTAACAAACCATGGAAAACGACCACAGCGCCAACCCAAACACCAGCGGGTGCTGCCTGGCACGGCATCAACGCCAAAACCAGCAGCGATGGCGCTGACCATGGGCGCACCCATGGCGCAGCACCGCAACCAGGATACCAATGGAGAACTCTGAGAAGAAGGAGAGAAGAAAAGGTGGTGCCCATGCAGGCCCCTGCATGGAAAGAGAGAGGGTGGGCAGCCAGGGTTGACACGACATGAAAGCACCAAGAGGGCACAGCGCCATCGTGATCCAATCGGCCCGACTCGGTCCAGCAGCTCTGAAGCCCAGAGGCCCAAATCAGGAACACTGGCCAGGAAACTGGATAAGTCGAACCCCTGCTCCACAGGAGCGGCCCGAGGTGAAACTGCTCACCGGAGCTCAAACGAGACAGAGATGGAGTCTGCAGTCAAGAATGTTGCCGTTAGGAGAGGGGCCAGGAGGAACCCACCAAAGTCGGTTCAGGCCTATCGCCTCCTGATAAACAACCTCGTCAGACGTATTGAGAGGGCAACCCTCGAGCGGTACTGATACTTCTTCCCACAGCGGAAGAAGAGCTCGAGAGAGGCGGAGACAGATCCCCAGAACTGCTAATTCGTGCTTCGTGGACTGTCCCCCCCGAGCACAGGACTGTCCGTAGTCAGATCCTCCAATCATCAAGGGCGGTGGACCGACACAGCCCTCTGCCATAAAAACTTTCAAACAAGTCTTCCTACCATCACCGCTACCGCCTAAAGACGACTCCATTGATGGCAGGTGAGAATTTCTTTTTCTTCATAAACTTCTTTTCTTGTTCGTGAAATAAGAAATTACTACTATTAAACTGTTAAATTAAAAAATTAAACACTAAAAGCTGCTGTCATATAGACGAAACTTTGACTCCGCAGACAAGCGACATCTACATCCAAGCACACTCGACGGGAGAAAAGGAACTGAGGCGGTTGAGGGTCAACGTTGAGATAGCTCACAGGCGCAAGCTAGTCTCACGGTGCCGCACATTTGCAGTCCTGTCTCAAGGCCGACCTCTGAAATATTTTTGGTTCCTGCTATCCTAGCGCCCGGCGCTATCTCATTAGTGTGAATGAGTGATGGAGACTTAGTCCAGGAAGATCCATATCTGTCGAGGCCTGAAGGAGCAATGAGGATCATTCTGTCCCCTGGGACTCAATTTGAGAAGTATCCTCTGAATTAGTGGAAGAGGAGAAAGGCTAATAGAATGCTTTTGTCCACTGCAGCCTGAACGCATCCTGACAGAAAATGCCAGGCCCTGGATTTCTGGAGCAGAAGAGAGGCAGTTTTTGTTGAATGGGTATGCAAAAGGTCCAGGTTAGGAGTTCCCACTCCAAATAGTGACTGAACCACAGCTGAGTCGAGACCACTCGTGAGGATCTGTCTCTGTTCTGCTTAGACAGTCTGCCAGTTCGTTCTGCACTCCCTGTAGGTAGGTAGACTGCCTGAATTAGAGCCTTGTGCTCAAGGCACCATTCCCACACTCTCATCGCTTCCCGCATAAAGGTAAGAGTCGCACCGCCTGCTTGTTGATGTAATACATCAAAGTTTTGTTGTCCGTTTGAAGGAGGATGTTCTTGGACAGAGAATGTCCTCCAAAGCTCGGACTGCATAAAGGACGGCTCATTTCTAGGACATTTATTGACGTTGGGACTCATCCTGAGTCCATGTACATAGATTTGGTGAGATTTTGACAGTAAGCTCCGCTACCCATCAGGACGATCCGTGGTAATGGAAATCTGGTGATCCAGGTGAGCAAAGGATAACCTTCCAGAAGATAGTCCTCTTACCACCAGATGAGTGACCTCTTCAGAGGTTCTGTCACCTTGATGAGAAAGGACTGAGGGTGAGTGGTTAGGGACCACTGAGTACTGAGCATCCACTGAGAGGTTCTCATGTGAGGCATGCTAGGGTACAGTGAACACCAAGGGTGCCATGAGACCCAGCATCAGTTGCATCGAGATAGCTCGAACCGAACTTCTCTCTCTGATGTATCAGGCCATCTGTAGGATATCGCCCTTCTGTCCTATGGTAGAAAAGCTTTTACACAGGAGGTATCCAGATGAGTTCCTATAAAAGGAGCTGGTGGAGGGCTGCAACTGCGTATTTCTGAGATTTAGCAGGATTCCCATGGACGAGAAAGTCTGAGGCCGTGGCTATGGCATCGAGAGTTTCTTGCCTGGAAGGACTTGCTAGAAGCCAGTCGTCCAGATATGGGAACACTTGTATTCGATCTTTCTGAGATGTGCTGCAAGAATTGCACAACATTTTAAAACTTGTGGTGCAGTATAGCCCAAAGGCAGGACTCTGAACCGATAATGCTGACCCAGAGCTACAAACCACAGGTATTTGTGATGCTTAGGTATATAGGAATATGTTGGTAAGCGCCCTGGATGTCCAGGAAGCTAGCCAATCGTGCTGTTGAAGCAAGGGTAACAGGGTCCCGAGCGATATCATCTTGAACTTTCCTTGAAAGAAACTTTAACTATCTGAGGTCCAGAATGGGGCGATGCCAATGGTCTTTTCAGAACCAGGAAGTAATGGGAGTAGAAACCTGTGTTTCGTTGATCCAGCGGAACTATTTCTACTGCCCTGTTGTTCAGAAGGCCTTGTATCTCGGAGGCAAGAAGGTCTGACTGTATTGTTGACAGCCTGGGCTGTCGCTTGGGAGGACAATCCAGAGGGGTTTGAAAGGTTGAGGAGTACCTGCTGACTATCCGGAGGACACATTTAACTGATGTTATGGACTTCCACTGGTTATAGAACTGTGTCAGATGTCCTCCCACCGCTGAGGAGGAGCCCCTCAGGCAGCTGAGGTAGGACCCAGGCCAGAAACTCAAAGGTGGCACTGGGCGCTTTGGGCCCTTGTGCCTTCTGTTGCGTTTTCTTTTGAGGCTGAGGGCTTGGTTTTGTTGAAACCTCCTGCCCTTGCCCTGAAAGGACTGACGGTTGTGAAACTGACGCTTGTTAACAGCCCCGAGAAGGAATGGGAGTAGGTCAGACGCTTTGGCCGACCTAGTCTTGTGTGTGGCCTCCAGAGCTTGCTCTATTTGAGGTCCGAACAAATGCATATCGTCAAAGGGTAATGCCATGACTCGGCTGTTGGGCATCATTCATGAAGCTCAAATGCATAGCCAGAGATGACGTACAATGTTCACCGCTGCTGCTCGAAGTAGTATTGAAATGCCACAGCTGCTTTAACTTGTTGGGACCGACACTTGTTATATCAGTGGTTTGAAGTCCGACTGGAGATCTTACCATCATGAATACTACACTATATTATAGCGTAGTTCTGGTAGCTGGCAATAATGCCCAGGCGGAGGCAGCAAGACTCTTCACCTAAGGTGTCTATCTTAAGAGATCTCTTTAGTTATAGGCTGGGCTGTAGGATGCCTGAGGAAGAAAGGCCTTATCATTCCTCTGCCAAGACTACAATAGGGTCTGCAAAGGCCTGGGAGGCCAAACTGGGCGATCCTTGGGAGCAGCATACTCCTGTCTATGGACTTAGCCACAGAAGGAATGAGAGCGGATTATTCCAGGGTTTTATTTAACTCTAAAAATTGATTACGCTTTGCTCTAAAAGTGCTAAAACATTGTGAAAATGCATAGCACTTCTAGTCTCGCTGTGTTTCATTAACATAACACTTCAGAAAACCTATATAAATGCTTTCTGTACAGTTAGTATTGTCCCAAGAAAAAGTGCTAATCAATTATTTAAAACCCTGTATTCCATACCATCCGAGAGAGAGACTCAAAGGATAGTTGTACTGGTGGAGTTAAATCCATAGGACTTCAGGACATGTAGGTATTAGAGTCTCAAAAGCTTCCCAGGATCGACATCTGTAGTCTGGAAAGAAAGAGTACAATTTAAATTTTTCAGCAGACACTTAAATGACAGGTCTTCAACCACAACTCTGCAGCAGAATTAATCCCCGCTCCTTCAACATCATCACCAGTCAAGATCCGGTCAAGCACAATATCATCTCCTGACAGTCCAGGAGGGACTTATGGACAGGAAAGGAGTGAAAATCAGAAGGAAATGAGGAAGGAAAAGGTTCAGAGGCGAGAAGCCCTGAAGGCTGGAAGACATCATACTAAACCTCGTGCAAAGAAGAGCACAGCACCGCTTGACATAGTGCGCTGCTGCGCCGACAGGGCCCCCGGGCGCTGAAAACCGCGATGGCGCCAAAGATGGTGCCGAAATGACGGCCGAAAGGCCACCCATTGATGCCGAAATGACAGCGCTGAAACCAACCCAAGGCTCCAAAAATAGGATTTGAGGAGAAAGAAGGAAGGAGATCAGGAGATAGAGGCATCGGTGTGGCCCCGCACCGCAGCCATGTGAGGGGGAAAACACCTGAACGCAGCAGTCGATGGCACCAAGAAGGCGCCACGTGACAAGGGAGGTCCAACCACCCTACCGGATCCCCTGAAAGGCATGAAGGCCCCAGAGTGACTGGGCCAGGCAGCTGGACCACCTCCGAGCCCACTGCTCCATAAGAGTGGCCCACTGATGAAACTGCTCATCTGAAGCCCCTACCAGAAGGCGGGAAAGGGCTCCGATGTTGAAGAGGTCAGTGAGCCGGAAACAGAAACCGCAACTCAAGGAGGAGACCGCAACTGACCCAGTGACCGACCGTCGATGCACAGACATACCAGAGGGCGACCTTGAGTGATGCCTTCTTTTCTTGACCTGTGGGCTGAAGAAGAGCTCGAGGCCAAATGGTGCCAAGAATGCGACTGCTTTTCTTTTATGCTTCGAGGGACCGCCCACCCTCGGCATTGGGTCGTCCGTTGTCAGACCTCCTCCGGGAGAGGGCGGCAGACCAGACCCAGCCCGGCTGACTGAACAGCTTTCATACAAAGTCTCCTACCATCACCTGACCCACTCATGGTCGACCACAATGTAGGCTGAGACTTTGAATAAGAAAATTTTAAATTTATTTGGTACTTATTCGAGATATACTACAAAACAATAAACTGAAAACTATTGCTGCTAGTTTGAAGTTTAACTCCTGCAGGTGAGCAACGTCGTCAGTATAGCGCACTCAAGGCGGGAAAAAAGGAACTAAGGCAGTTGGAGGGTCAACGCCGAGACAGTCATTGCCACACCACCGAGGCTCATGGCGCCCTCGCTGCTCCATCTCTGGCGCCAGCCCTTGCTAAAAGTTTGCTCTCGCTGGTGCTAGTGCCTCAGTGAGATCTCATCAGTGTGAATGCATGGTGGAGACTTTATGTCCAGGAAGATCTAGATTTTGCCAAAAGGGTGAAGGGAAAAACACCAGCAAGAGACTCTACAGGTGTCATGGAAATGACAGACCAGGAGTCAACCCTAGGTCCACCAGAGAAGGCAACAGGATCTCAGTCCATTCTCTACCTCCAGTCTGTGGCCAGAAGGTAATGACAGTGCTCACCTCAAGCCAAAAGTCCCTCATAGCCCAAAGGATGGAATCCTGGGAGTAGGGAGATAACAATCCTTATACCCAGCACCGCAGAGTAGTGATCTTACAAGAAAAGAAGACCTCATACAAGGATCAGGACTTAGAAGAGCCCAGGAGACTCGAGTTTTAATTGTAAGGAATATACTGTTACTGATCACTGCTTTTTAAAGGCTACACATATTGATACTTGATTTTTTTTTTTTTTTTTAAAGGTCCAAACCCCTGCTAGCTTTGTTACGGACTTGCGCCCCACCTGTCTCGATTGTATTTAAGTCCACCCGTGAGATGAGCTGGGCGAGCCGAGCGGGCGAGCACGGTGCGGAGACACGAGAGACACGCTGTCTGCAGGTGTTGCTGTCCGCTGGGACAGCGGGACAAAGGGCATTGTTCTCAGTAAGTTTAATAGTTTGCTTTTCTCTGTTTTCTACTTTGGAAAATTCAAGATAATTTAAAACATGGACGCTCCAAACAACTATTGTTTGTCCTGCTTGATGTTTGCTTTGGGTCTCCAGATTACTGATTATGTATGCAGCAAATGCTTAATGATTGAAACCTCCATGAGGAAATAAATAGTTTATTGGCCTCCTCAGTTGTTAGTCCTGAGACTGAGGCATTGAGGACTATATTGACTCCATGCTAGATCAATCTCTACCCTTGAGTCCTTCTTTAACTACTGCTTCATCATATACTGTACTTCAAAGTGTAATGTTCCCAGCATTTCTCCATCTCCCGAGTCAGTCCTCAGAGGAATTAGACAATTGGGCTGTAGTACCTAAGGGTAAATCAAAATGCAGAGGAGGGCAAATAGGTTGTAAGGAACCTTCTTTACCCTGTCTAATAAATTTGTTGTTTTAAGCATGACACTTCTGTCCTTCCGCATGATGATTCTCCTATTGTCACTCAGGGAGCTTATCAGTATCTAGTCCTCTTTCAAAAGTGCAGTAAGTAAAGTTACAAATGTATTTCCCAAGCAAAAAATCCCCAACCTAATTTAAGTGATCAGACTAATGGACTTGTTATATCATCACTCTCTCCTAGTAATATGGATCTCCATCTCCATCTAAACACATTTTTGTTATTGGTGATTCCATTATTAAGCACTTACAGTAGATCGACCTATATGTAATGTGGATAAACTTAATCGCATTTGTTCTAGTTTAAGAGATGCTAGAGTATCAGACATCACTTCTGTAGTTAAAGATATATTAGTGGGGGCTGGAGAAAATCTATTGTTTGTAATATATGCCAGTACTAATTATGTAAACAGAACCAGCCTTGATGAGCTTAAGCAGGACATCATTGCACTTAATAATGTACTGGCCGATAAAGACAGCCTCAGATGCTTTTCTGAGATTCTTCCTATACCCAGAGCTACTAATGCTATCAATACTAAGATTAAAGCCTTTAATGACTGGCTGAGACATGAGTTCTCCAGCAGGGCATCCTGTGCCTTGCACATTGGGAAACTTTTACCTAAAAAATTCACTGTTTTGCTGGTATGGACTTCATCTTAGTCATAGGGAAGTACTGTATTGGGTAGAAGTGTGTTACTAGAGCCATTAATAAACTTTTAAACTAAGAACTGGGGCGAGAACAGGAATATGTCCTGTTCTAAAAAAGGCCTATACTGATTCCATTGAGTGTGAGGTTCTTTCTCTCAATGCAAGATCTTTAAATCTGGTTAAAATGGCTGAACTTGAGGCCAATGCCTTCAATAAATTTGGACTTATTTCAACTACTGAAACTTGGTGGGACCCACATCTTCCTGGGTACAAGTTATATCATAAGGATCGACAAAGCCAGGTTGGGGAGGGGTTTGTCTCTATGTTAGGGATAATACAGCCTCATTCCAACTTCCTCTTACTAGCAATATTGAATCCATTTGGGTGAATATTCAGTTTAAGGGACAACCCAAACTGTTGGTTGGGGCATGCTATAGGCCCCATCACCTAATTTGGATTACTCCATGCTTACATAAAGAAATCTCTGATATGGCTCTAAAGGTAACATCCTTGTTCTGGATGATTTTAATATGCTCTCTCGATAAACTGGACTTCCTTAATAGGTAGTATGCAGGCTGAAAAAGACTTAACTGCGTTTATTGTAGATATGGGCCTTGAACAAATTATAAGTGAACCTACATGTGGTGACAATATATTGGATTTAGTATTACTAATATAGGGAGTTCTATATCTAATATTCTAGTTGGGCCCTTGGGATCTAGTGACCATTATTCAATTCTTTCTTTGTTATTTTTTCAACATATTTCAAATTTTCAGAATTTAAAACTATAATACTGCTAACTTTAGCACTATTAATGATCAACTAAATTCCATTCCTTGGGATGTAATACTATCTCCTTTTCCTGGAGGAATCATGGGAATACTTCAAATCTCCTGTTTACTATCTGGAAGATTTATTTGTTCCTACCTCAAAAAGTATAATAATAAGGAAGATACCTTGTGGTGCAACAAAACTATCAAAACTTTAATTAATAGTAAACCAAGGCTTTTTCTCATGTAGAAAATAGTGAGGAGTCGCAAAGAAGTATTAATTACTAAATACAGGAAAATCTTAAAATTTCTAAAACAAGCTATCCTACAATCCAAAAGAAACTGGAGTTTCGTTTGGCTCATACCAATGATAGCAATAAATCATTATTCTCTATCTTAATAATAAGAAAATGAAGAACAAATATATGGGGCCCTATTTGTAAATAACTCTATTATTGCTACTGATAGGGATATAGCTGATACAGTCAATAAACAGTTTTGTTCAGTTTTACTAAAAAGAAGTCCCTAAACTCTTTAGGCAAACAGTCAATAATACTCCTCTATACTATTACCAAGATGATACCCTAGAAGCTATTCTTTCTCTTAAACCTTCCTCTAGCCCAGGACCAGATACTATTAATCCTAGATTTCTACTTGAAACAGCTGTAGCTATTACTAAACCCCTGTCCACTATCTTTAATAAATCCTTACTTGAAGGTATTATCCCTCATGACTGAGCAACAGCCACAGTTATTCCAATTTTCAAGAAAGGTAAACCATTCTAAGCCTGAAAACTACCGTCCGATAAGTTTAACTTCAGTTATAAGCAAACTAATGGAGAAAATTATCAAAAACTGTTGGAAAATGAATCTATAACAAGCAATATAATACTCAGCATGGATTTAGACAAGGGTATTCTTGCACCACTAATTTAGTAGCCTTTTATAATTATATAAGTATAGGACTAGATAATGTATTCCCATGGATGTAATCCTTCTTGACTATAGCAGAGCATTTGATAAAGTCCTCATGATATTCTGCTTGATAAAATAGTAAAATTGGGATTTTCACAGTATTTAATCAATTGGATATCAGGATGGTTAAATAACAGACAACAGCAGGTCAAAATAAACAGCTTATTTTCTCAAGTTCAGAGTGTGGCCAGTGGGTCCACAGGGGTCCAACCTTGTTTGATATTTTTATTAGTGATTTGCAGATTAGCCCCACAATTTTCTCTCTAAATTTGCTGATGATACTAAGCTAGGAGGGTCTGTTTATACATCACTAAACAGAGAATCTATGAGTAATAACTTAAAAAAATATTGAAGTATGGGCAGACTCTAATAAGATGACACTTAATCCAGATAAGTGTCATGTCTTACACTTCGAAAGAATAACCCTAAACAAACTTATTTTTTCAATAATATTCCCTTCATGTGTCATTAGTAGAGCGTGATCTCAGAATTATCATTAATAATAAATTGTCTTCAACCAACCACTGTACCATGATAGCCAGAAAATCAAATGCAATGCTTACTTGGATCCAACGCTCCTTTGTATCAAGGACTCAGGAATGTATTATTCCTTTGTTTAGAGCATATGTAAGGCCACAATTGGATTATGGGTCTCCATTCTGGAGTCCCTACTTGAAGCAAGATATGGACAGAATTGAAAAATCCAGAGGAGAGGTACAAAACGGTTCCATAACTATCCAAATTGGATTATTGGGGTAGATTACAGGAAACTGAGCTATATTCGCTTAAAACAAGACATACTAGAGGTGATCTACTCTATTATACAAAATTCAGAATTCCAGGATCTTATGCATCACTGTGCTCTGAATTTCTAGTAGAAGGACTACCCTCGGTCCCATAATAAACAAATCAATGTTGCAAAGTCTAAAACAAATAAAAGGTTAAATTATTTTACGGTGAGAACTCTAGAGTCTGGAATCTACTTCCTCAAGAATTAGTGGCTAGTAGTTCTACTTCAGCCTTTAAAAAGGGTAGATTGTTGGATGGAGTTCAATAACCTAGGGTATAATTTGTCCCACCATGGTGGTGGGGACAATCCGATGGGCAGTAGCCTTATTTTGTCCCTTGAAACCAAGTAAGAGAAAGAAGAACAAGCCAACACAAGAGGAGAAGGGAGGCTACCTGAGGCGGGTGTAGGGTGGGCGCCAACCACTGGGCAGTCTTAAGGGATAGAGAAATGGGAAGGTGTAGGAAGAAGAAGAAGGGATAGCAAAGGATGATGGAGACCCAACAACACCCCACTCCCCAGGAAAAGGAGTATGTCAAGGATGCCTCCACCTCACAAATTCGCCAGACAGTCTTAAAAAGGGAGACAGGCCTGTCTCCAAGTGAGGCGAGATTGGGTTGATGAGCCAAGCTAGCCCAAGAAAAGAACCCGAGCTTGAAAACAGAGGAGGCACCAGACAAAAAAAAAAAATGGAAGCAGTGTGTCAGGGTCTCTGAAGTTGTCCAGGATGCGGTGGGGACAGAGTCCACCCTGAACAAAGGACCTTCCACCAGAATTTCACATCCAGGCGCTTGATACACCCTGAAGTTGATCCCAGCCAAGGAAAGGGAGAAGTCCTGGAAGGAAAAGGTACTATCCTAGGTCAACCGGAATGGCAGCCGCAGTATAAGGGCTGCTAGCTACATAGTTGAGCAACCCGAGAGACCGAAAGGCCTTTATCTGCTGGCAAGTTCACATGTTCGTAAGGAGAAGGGAGGGGTCGCAGTGCACCATGCCCACAGGATTGAGAAAGTCCCAGTAGGACTGAACTCCTAACTTTTCAGCAGGCAAAACGACGGAGAAAACAGAGAGTCAAGAGCTCCATTGCCAAGGGCAGTAAAAAGGGGAAACCCCGCTAGTCCTCCCTCTTCAAGACAAGAATAATCCCCTGTAGGAAAAACAGAAGCAGAGAAACAAAGGCTTACCCACAAGGTCTCCAAGGAGGGAGAGCAAGCACAGAGAAGGCACTGCTCAGAGGCTGAGGAACCAGAGGAGAAGGTGGAGGAAGCAGTGATGAATAGTGAAGATTTACAAGAAGATCAAGAATTACATTAAGTATGTAATTTCCATATCTTCCTGTATGTATCTTCACCATTCATTCACTGGTGGGTGAGTACCAAGCCCTCGGTAGACATAAGGCACATCCCTGGATGGCAGCTATTCCTTCAGCCCCTTGTGGGGAGAACCACAGGGAAGAAGCCCCATCTGGGCCAGGAGGGCCTGAGATTAGTCCGAATGAGACAGGGACTCCCATGACCTGGGAGAAGGAATGCGCCCCACCATTCCGTCCTCACCCTCATGAGGAAAAAATGGGCTCCTTGAAAGGGGAGGCAATCACCCTATGCCGGGCCAAGGGTGATAACCTAGAAAGGTGAAGCCATGCTGCCTGCCTTACACAGACTGCAGATCCTGCCAACCTAGAAGCTACCTCACTAGCATCATAAGACGCACCTGAAAGATGCCTCACTAGCTCTAGGCCAGAAGCAGAAAGACAGATGGCCTGCCTGGTTGCCTCCGAATCAGGAAGAGTGACTAGAGTTGTCCTAGCACCAACCATAAGTGTCTAGCAGTGACGGCCATATGGGCCTGATGCGATGAAATACAAAGAAGGAGATGTGCCAAGGAAAATCCTCCTCCCCAGTGGTTAAACTCAGATGAGCTGAACTCCAGGGGGCGGTCGTGTCTCGAGACAGCGATGCCCAGAAGGGTATCAGTAATTCTATTCCCAAAACTGGGGATAAGACAAAAGTGCCTGGAGACCCTGAAAATGGCTGGCCTGGGCGCTGGCAGTCTCTTGGGGCAGAAGATGGGGTAGCAGGAGACTGCCAGACCTAATGGGACGCTTCCTGAAAGGGCACAGGCCATGGAGGAATGATCACATTCTCAGAGGAAAACTCTCCCAGGAGAGCCAGCCACGTAGGCAGGATCACAACTATGTAAATTGGAAATGTGGAGCTCCTCCATCAACCTCGACAAAAACTGCTGATAGCTAGTGAAATCAGTGTCTGAGGACAAGTGGATCGAGGAGCTCTTCCTCCAGGGAGGAAGACAAGGACATGGAGGTGCCCGATTCAGATCTGGGTGCAGCAGGGATTTTGGTCTGAAATGATCTGGTCCAGACCTCTAAGATAGCGAGGAATGCTGCAGCCATGCCTCTGAATTGGTCACATGACAAAGGCCCTGTAGGACTTGAAATGCCTGGGAGAGGCAGAAGATCCGAGGAAGGAGGAGAAGACTGGTGAGCCAGAGTAGGATCCTGCTGGCTGTTTCTGGCAGAAGAGAACTGGTTGCAGAGCAAGAAACAGTAGTCCAGAACTACAGATTTTTACTAATTAATCACTTCTGTCTCAGCAGGAGTAGTAGCTGTTTGGATTAAGCAAACATATACTTTATTAGAAGAAGGGTCTCATTTAAGTAAAAAAAGTGTTTTTCTGAGGAAGGGGCAGTATCACCTTAATTTACTGAGAGCAGAGAGTGAATCTAATTGGTGTGGCTAAGCAGCTTATGTACAAAAGCAGCTGTCTCCATCATCAGTTTGGCAGCTTCTGGCAGAAGAGAATTGAACTGATTGCAGAGCAAGAAACAGAAGTCCAGAACTACAGATTTTTACTAATTAATCACTTGTCTCAGCAGGAGTAGTAGCTGTTTGGATTAAGCAAACATATACTTTATTAGAACAAGGGTCCATTTAAGGAAAAAAGTGTTTTTTCTGAGGAAGGGGCAGTATCACCTTAATTTACTGAGAGAAGAGAATGAATCTAATTGGGGGGTGTGGCTTAGCTGCTTAGGTGTGACAAAAGCAGCTGTCTCCAATTACCGCTCTGGCTGCTTCTGGCAGAAGAAAACTGGTTGCAGAGCAAGAAACAGAAGTCCAGAACTACAGATTTTTACTAATTTCCTTCTTCCCACCCAAGGCCAGTTCTAGTTTTATAGCCACTAAATTTGACTGACAACAGGAACTTCCTGTTTGGCAGTAGGAAGGAAGGATCACTGAGACAATTAATTTCAGCAACTTGAAGGAACTTAAAAAAAAAAACAACTCTTTATCCCCAGGCTGCTGGAGGTCTGAATGCAAGCACGGGAGGAAGGAGACTACTGAGACTACAGGAAGTCCCTGTCCCAGAACAGGAAGGGCGAGGTTGTAAGGCACATAGGCAGTAGGAAAGTAAGTGCAAAAAATACATAGAGGAGGAGACAGTAAGCATACAAAGCAACAGGAGGAGGACACAAAATAAGTCAATATGGGAGTGGTGCAGTGCAATGGCTGTGGAGCAGCAGTGTTCCGGGAGACATTCTGGAGGCTGCAATGCTGCCCTGTTTGCAGGCACCTCTCTGGTCTGAGGAGGAGGTTGCCCATCTCCAGGCTGACATAGGATTCGTGAAACCTCTTCCCCCCCAGGGACCACCAGGGCCACCACCGTTACCTCAGAGGTTGCCAAGAAAGAGGCGGTGGGACCAAGGTGAGCTCAGGGAGGGAGAGGGTGGTGGAACAGAGGTGCATCCACTCAGTTGTAGCTCTCCACAATTCATATGCTGTTCTGGCAAAGAGTGGTTCCTTTATGGAGGCCCTGCAGTGGAGACCAAGGAGGATACTGCAACCTCCACAAAGGAGACCCACAGGAGGGTGATGCGAGACCCCACAGGGAGGAAACAACTCTGGTGGGGGAACTCAATCATTGGGGGTAGGCGTGGGAGGAAAGGGATAGGGAGGTAAGGTGCCTGCCTCACGCCACGGCTTGAGGGACAGGCTTAATCCTCAGGATCGTGAGCAGCTGCACGGAGGAAGCTGGATGTCACTGTCCACCTAGGGACAAATGACCTGGCTGTAAATGGGATCAGAGCGGTGCAAGAGAGTTTGTGAAGTTGGGAGGGGCCTTAGACAAGTAGAATGTACGGTAACCTTCTGAGGTGCTGCCTGTCAATGGCAAGGATGATGCTAGGTTATTCCGCACCATGGGATTCAATGAATGGTTGAAAAACTGGCATGGAGCTCAGGGTTTGGCTTCATTGGGGACTGGGAGCCACCTGGAGGATGCAGGCTTACACTGGCGCGATGGTCTGCATCTGTCCGGGGGATCCAGGATCCTAGGTGACAGGCTTAAATGCTTCATTGGCAAGCATTTAAACTAGCCAAGGGGAGGCACTGAAAAGGAGCAGGGAAATCCCAGCCTCCCCCACAAAGCGCATAGTTAGAGAGGTAAACACCAAGGCAGAGAAGTCAGTAGGAGCAGGACTGGGGTAAATGCAGAAAAAGGTGTTAGGACAGGGATGGGGCTAAAAGGGTAAGGCCATAAAAATAAATGGAAGGTGATGAGTACCAATGCCCATAGTCTGTGCAACAAGCTCCTGAACTAGTGGCCTTAATGGAAGAGGGATGCCTGGATATTGTGGCAGTCACTGAAACATGGTACAAAGAGAACCATGAGTGGGAAGTCAACATACCAGGATACACAGTCTACAGGAGGGACAGGGTGGGTAAAGAGAGGAGGAGTAGCTCTCTATATAAGGGAAGGGATTAAAGCAACAGAACTAAAGAGTAAACAAGCAGTTGAGGAGTTACTATGGGTCACCCTGGAGACAGGAAACAGCACCACAATCCGCATGGGGTTGTGTACAGACCCCATCTCAGGGGAGAAATGGACAAGGAAATGATAGAAGGCATCCTTAAAATTGCAGAAAAAGGGAGATATTGTTCATGGGGACCTGAATATGCCAGATGTTAACTGGAGTACCTTTGCTGCAGGCACATCCAAGAGCAGGGTCATTATTGATGCCCTACAGGGGCATGCTTCAGACACTAGTGCTGGAACCCACTTGGGAGGCAATCTTAGACCTGGTACTCTCAAATGGGGAAGGAGAAAGGATCTCAGATTTAGAAGTGGGTAGCCATCTGGGAACAAGTGACCACCAAACAGTGTGGTTCACAATAAACAAAGCCACAGAGTCAAGCCATACAAAAACAAGAGTACCGGACTTTAGGAAGGCTGACTTTGGGAATATGAGAGAGTGCCTTATTAGTGCAAATGGGCAAGGAGGAGGAGTGGAGGAACAATGGGAATAATCAAAACAGCCATCATGAAACAACAAACACTGCGTGAAGCAAATCAATAAAACAAAATGAAGGAAAAAAAACACTATGGTTCTCAAAAGAGGTGGTAGGGACGGTTAAGGAGAAAGGATAGCATTCAGGAAATATAAGGAAACACAGAAGGAGCAGGACAGAGAACTTTATCAGTTAAAGCAGAATGAGGCAGGGAAGGCAGGCAGACTAGCAAAGGCACAAACTGAGGAAAAGATAGCCAACTCTGTTAAGAAGAGGAAAAACCTTTAGAGGTACATTAGGGGCAAAGAAAGACCAAGGGAGGATACAGAGAGACTTAATAAAGGGGAGAGAATGTGGGCAGAGGGTGACAGTGAAAAGTAGGGATACTGAACAAATATTTCTGCTCAGTATTCACAACAGATGAGGAAGGAGGTGCCTAAATCAAACAAGGGAGAAACTCTGAATAGGAGGTTCGATACCAGTCCATTCACAGAAGAAAGGGTTTTGAAAGGACTCTTGAAACTGAGGGTGGACAAAGCAATGGGGCCTGATGGTATTCACCCAAGAATACTAAAAGAACCAAGGGTAGAACTAGTAACACCACTGACTACTCTTTAATAAATCATGGGAGGATGGAGTGGTACCTGAGGACTGGAGGAGGGCACATGTGATTCCACTTCACAAAGTGGGAGCAGGGCAGAGGCAGGAAAGTACAGACCAGTTAGTCTGACTTCAGTGGTAGGGAAAATGATGGAATCACTTCTGAAGGAAAGAAATGTTGAGTACCTAGAGGCCAGTGGGGCACTGGACCCAAGGAAGCATGGTTTCACAGCAGGAAGGTCATGTCAGATGAACCTAATAGATTTCTTTGACTGGGTGACCAAAGTAGTAGACCAGGGAGGGGCTGTGGATATGGCCTACCCAGATTTTAGAGCATTCGACACAGTCTCACACAAAAGATTAATATACAAGTTAGCCAGCCTGGGAGTGGGTCCCAAGGTAGCCTAGATAAAAACTAGCTGGACAACAGAGCATAAGGTAATAGTAACTGAGTCCACAGTGAAGAAAGGAGGGTAACTAGCGGGGTACTGCAGGGTTCGGTCCTCTTTAATATCTTTATAAGTGACATTGGAGAGCATCTGTAAGAAAGGTATGCCTCTTTGCAGATGACACAAAGATTTGCTAACGGTTGATACACAAGGTGGGGTGAAAAGAATGAAAAGGGACTTGGCAAGGTTGGAGGAATGGTCAAATACATGGCAGCTCAGATTCAATGCAAAGAAGTGCAAGGTAATGCATCTGGGAAACAAAAACCAGGGAAGAGTACACAGTTGGGGGTGAGTTAATAACAACAACAAAATCGAAAGAGACCTAGGAGTAATTATATCAGGCGACCTAAGGTGGGCAAGCAATGTGAGAAGGCAGTAAGGAGCTGAGGGATACTGGGATGCATAGGGAGAGGCATCAACAGTAGACAACAGGAACTTTTATCCCTCTCTACAGACAGTTAGTAAGACCCCATCTGGAGTACTGTGCAATTCTGGAGACCCCATCTCCATAAGTTGATTGATTGAGTGGAGGCTGTTCAGAGGAGGCAACAAAATGGTGCAAGGTCTGCACCAGAGACATCTGAGGAGAGACTAAAGGAGCTTAATATGTATACCCTTGAGAAAGGAGGAGGGGGACATGATAGAAACTTTCAAGTATCTCAAGGAATTAACAAGGTACAAGAGGGTAGTATTTTTCAAGAAGAAGAGATGTGCAAGAACAAGAGGCACAATTTGAAGATAGAGGGGGACGGCTCAGAGGTAATGTTAAAAGTATTTTTTCACAGAGAGAGTTATGGATGCATGGAACAGCCTTCCTGAGGAGGTTGTGGAGTCAGGAACAGTGTGATAATTCAAGAATGCATGGGACAGGCATAAGGCAATTCTAGTGGTGGGCAGGAGGAAGTAAGCTGTTGATTAACTAGAATCTGCAGCTTATCCATCAGGTAGGGAAATGGGCAGACTGGGTGGGCCAAGCGGTCCTTATCTGCCGTCAAATTCTATGTTTCTATGCTAGGGCTTGGCATGTTCACGCGACCCTCCCAAAGGGTGGAGCAGCACAGAGAATCCACAGAAGGTCGCACAACCATGCAGGTGCAGCCTGAGTGGCGCCCTAAGAAAGAAGCCCCACAGTGAGGAGACCAGGGCAGGTCCTGGCCTTGTGGATGGTACCTCACCCCACCAGATGCAGGTCCCCCACTGAAAACAGTGAAAACGTGAGGGATCGACACTCTGACTCTTACTAGAGCCACCAGCAGCTCTGAGAGAAGACCCACGGGCCATCCCAGGTGCTCTCAAGCCCTCTGCCTCAGAAAGAGTCCTGCCCTCATCCATCCCCGAGCGTAAGTAGTGGGGCAACACCTGAGGAGCCACAGGTGTCTGTAAGCCTGCACAGCAGCCCAGGTTAGTCTCTAAAAAGGAATAGAAGTCGCGCGCTCGGCTTCAGCACGGATTCTGCCCCCACAAGGTGCCGACCTCAGATCCAGCATCAGGAGCGGCACCACCCCAGACTCGGCACTGCCTCCTGACCTCGCTCCATCATCGGCACCACCGTGATCTGTGGCACTGGGACAGCGCCGCCTGTTCCACAGCGAAGTCCCTGGCACCAGTGCTGGAGGACTTGGAGATGGTGACCCAGAGACAGAGTCAGTCGGAAGAAGAGACCTTTAAGACAGTGCTGCTAGGCCTCGTGAGGGCAGCAAGAGTCTTCAGAGCCCAAGAGCTCTTCAGGACGGGTGCCCAGTCTGGGTCAGACCCATCCTTCTCCTGCTCCGATGAAGAGCAGGAAGACTGGGAGAGAGTCAACCCCTGCACCCTACCTGTCCAGCACCACTCATGAAATCAACTAAGGCCGTGTCACACCCTCTGCACCATCCTGCTCAATGGACCTGGAAATGGTACCAGGAGCCTGAGTGGATCTGGCGGATGGAGTCGATTGGTTCGGATCAGTGTGTATCTCTGATTGCGACACCAGGAAGGCCGTGGGTCCAAGGAGGCCGACAACCGAGAGGGGTGCTCAACTGACTCCTGGAGGAGGCTGACTGTTCGCCGGACCCCTCTAGCGAACCAGAAGCACCAGCAGGCTGGCACCATTGACAGCTCGTGGCCCTCCGTACATATAATGGAGGACAACCCAGGGGAAGGGTCCAGAGTTCTTGCCATGGCATCCCAGGACCGGACAGGCGCCTTGAAGGTAGGAGGTTTCTGACCCACCTTCAATGCATGCATTTCGAGGACCCAGCAGTCCATGGAGAAGCATGCGCCACAGTTGTCCATGTCGTGCAGTGGGTCCAGGCAAGAAAGACATCGATCATGATGATCCGTTATGGAGATGGACTTGCCACAGGGGCACCAATGCGTGGGGCATGTCCCGCATTAGATTTCAACAGGCCATGATCGACCGCACACAAAATCATATAAAACAAAGAACAGACTCAAGCCGTGAAAAAATACAATCAAAACAAAAGAAAAAGGAACGGTCTCACTGCTTGCAGCTCTATGTGCTGAGATGCAAATAGAACTTTGTGATTCGATGAACTATGTAGTTTGCTCTTTAGCTCTACAAGGTACACTCTCGATGGCAGGAAGAACAAAACTGAGGTGAGGGAGGAGCCAGCATCAGTTACTGGCTGACACTGCAGCACGCTGTGTGTCATCCTCAAGGGTGGCGCCTGCCTCGACAACGGTTCTCCCCAAACAAAATTTTTGTTTGTTTGTAAGCTAAAGTTCCCATGGGGTCATAGCACCTCCAGCATATACCCACCAGTGATGAATGGTGAAGACATATAAAGGAAGATCTCTCCTGCCCAGCGATTGAACTCTAGAGTATACAACTAGAGGACAGTCCTTGACAGGCGAGACACCGAAAAGGGTATCCAGCCACTGCAAGCCCGATGTGGGGTGGAGCATAGATCCCGGGACCCAGTGGGAGCACTATACCTGTGCTGGCAGTTATGAGGGGCTGGAGAAGAGGAAGCAGGAAGCTGCCAGGCACTGTGTGACTCCTCCATGAAGGGACTAGACCATGGAGGGATCACCACCAAACTTGGCTGTATTCTCCTAGAATATAGCATCACATGCAATAGGATTGCATTGGGTGGAGGAGGAAAAGGCTGAGCTCCTCCAACATCATTGCTAGGAACTGCTGATACTCCATGAAGTCAGCATTGGAGGGATAGTAAGAGGTGGTATCCTTCTTGGAGGACAAAGCTGACAATGCAGATGGACTCAGCATAGGGAGCAAAGAGGCTGAAAGAGGAGGAGATTAAAGACCATCTCATCAATGGCCCTAAAATAAATGGAGAAAGCACTTGCCGTTGCCTATACTGCTCCCAAGTGAGGGGCCCCAAGGGACTGGAAAGACCTGGGAGAAGAGGGGAGGAGGCACAGAAGAGAGAGTGGGAAGAATGGTCCTGAGAGACCAAGCCCTTCTGCCAGGGTTGTGGACACAAGTGGGGACCCTCCAAAGTGAGGAGGATAAGCTGCCTAGTCATTATCTGCTGCTCAATCCTCCCCAAGCCAGCAGAGTGAAGCCCTAGGGAAGAAGACCCTGGTGGGAGACTGGAGCCGTGTGGGCCCCAAAGCATGGCCTCTGTCCTCACACGTAGCAGGACTTTGACCCCTAGACAGAGAGGGGTGCCAGGCCCAGTACTCCAAATCTGCCCCAGGGTGGCCGGGGCCACTGGAGCAGAATGGGAGGCTGACCAGACCCCTGCCCTCCCGACCCAGAGGACCAAGACCTATCCCTCAAGAGAGGTCCCACCATGGCGATCACTCAAAGGAGGAAGGAAGAAGGAAATGCTGGCACCAAGGTCGACCTCGGACTCCTCCTAAACTTCCACGTTGGTGGCCAGCCTGGTGGCGCTGGATGCTACACCTCACGCCAGAGACCTGGGTTTTATGAATGAGCCTGGACTGCTGGGGGTCGGCAGGGCTGAGAGAGGACTGAGCATCTGGAGGACTGCTCTCCTCTCTCCAGAAGGGAGGATCTGCCATCCTGTCCACTGATTGCCCTCCAGCGGTGATTGTAGGGTGATACGGGTCAGAAGGCATGTAGCCGGCACATCAGACATCGAAGGGAGGAAGGGTCAGGAGAAAACATAAAATGGAGCTGGCAGGCTCTGTAATGACCCTGGCTGCGCGTGACATTCTCCAGAATCTGGATGCTGGCTTTCCGGCGGAGGGAGAAAGTTAACTCCTCGGCCCTGTCTCGGGGAGGGCAGCCATTGGAGGGGATTTCCTGGGAAAGGTCAGTGCAGGGATGTTGGGGCCAGAGAGGTAAGTTCCTCTGAGAGAGGAGCCATAGCTGCCTGCCAGCTCCCCACCAAAAAGTACATATGAAGAAAAAAACCCTTTGAATTGGCACCAGTAGCCGACGTGGCACCAGAGCTGGAATCCCTGATGGGGACAGCCCTGGAGGTACAACCGTCACCCAAAGTGAAGTGGCACACACCGCAACACCGGCATGGCGCACCATCACCAGAAGCGGCACTGACACTGACATCATCGCATCGCGGCATCGACCCCACGCGGGTTGTCCTCTGGGATGGTGCTGACTGCAGCACCGACCCCTGAAATGGCACTGACTGTGACACCATCACCAGTGCAGCACCGACCATGGCATCGTCACCTAGCACAGCACCAACCATGGCATCATCATCGAGCATGGCTCCTCAAGTGGCACAGACACCCAAAATGGCCCCGGAGATGGCAAAGGAACCCTCAACGGCACCAACAGAAGAAAGGGCGGTGTTCCATATGGTGTCATCCCTACTAACTGATTCTGCTGAGTACGGGAGCATCAGGCACCTAGGGAACTCTGTTGCCAATCCAGGTTGTCCTGATCATCCTCTGAATCCGAGGAGGAGACCACGGCAACAACCAGAGAGCAACCTCGACACTCTACCCATCCCAGCACTGAGGGCATTGTCTGGGGGACTCAGTGGCAATGGTGCACTGCCTTGATCACCAGTACCTGAATCAGTGCCATGAGCCAAGGCGCGCCCCGTAGCCTCAAGAACCACCGACTCAGACCCTGGCCCCACGTGTAGTTGAGATCTTGACACCGGGTTGGCCAGCTCCCAATGGAGAACCAGGCCACAAGGTCACGACCAGCCCCGGAGGGTCGCTGTCCCCCAAAAACTGCTCGTGTAGGCTTCGGTCTCAGAAAGACCGAGTCAAGGGGAAGCCTGCTGCCCCTCCCGGTGCATATAGCAGTGGGGAGGCACCCGGGGCCCCCCTAAAGTCCTTACCGTGGCGACTTTTGAGCGACGCCCAATCCACTGAAGGTTGGGAGGGTCACGCCCAACCTCATCGTGTGCATGACCAATGTTTGGAAGTCCATGGAGAAGCAGTTGTCACATCAATTCATGTCATGGTTTGGTCCCAGGCAGGTGAAGCACCAGTCATGTGGGTCTGTTACAGAAACCAACTACCACAGGGGCACTTCTGATGCATGGGGTAGTCCCTGCCTTCAAATGTTTTGCCCCAGCCGACATGATCAGCCCTTTTACAAAACAATAAAACAGAAGAAAAGACTCAACACGAACTAAGCGAAACTGTGCGTTAGCGGCGACAAATGTAATGGCGTCGAGTGAACAAACCCGAAATAAGCAGAACCAAGTATCGGGAGTGGACGTAAAAGAATTCGCTGTCCAAAGAAGTCGGTGTGGCTACCTTGACAATGGGAAAAGCAGAACTGAGGTACTGGAGAACCGTGTCGATTACTGGCACAACCTGTGAACGCTATGCAATATAGTCAGCCTCGAGGATGGCGTCATCTCAATGTTGGCCCCTCCTCCTAGTAGAAAGAAAGCTTTTAAAGCCAAAATCTTCCCACAAGGTCCTAGTGCCTCCAGCTAGAACCCACCAGTGATGAATGGTGAAGAGTGACACGGGTAAAATTTAGTGAACCAGAGAAAACTTAAAAGAAAGGTTGTTGTTTTGAGTTTTGATCAATGAGTTGTGGGATAAAAGCTGAGGTAGCTCCAGTAACAAAGAGTTTAGCACCTTCCTGCAGAACTTGGGAGAGGATACACAAAGTCCAAGGATGACGCTTTTATTTTATGCTTTGTGATTGTGTTGATTACAGCCTTTGTTTCCTACCTTGTATAATTATTAAGTCTTACTGGCTTACTCATTCTCCCATATCTTCATGATGTTTTGGTTTGACAGAATTTCTAGATCTGTATAACAAGAACTGACAGCATGCACTGTATTATATTTCAGCATCTCTGATTTTATTGATCTGAGACCTGAATTAATCTGTATTCTTCACAGTTTATACCCAACTTGTTAGATATGATTTAAAATGTGCTTGTAACACGGCTCTGAGTCGGGCACTGTGAAGGGCCCTGACGATTGGCCGAATCATACAGCTGACTGAAACCGGGGCTGGTATTAAGCCACACATAACGCCCGCTCGGTCAGTACCAGCTATTAGCATGGAGACACCAAGGGTAGCAGCCCGCTGGGTCAGTACTCAGATTGGCCAGGGAGGCAGAGGGTGCAGCACCGAGAGGCAAGAAACAGCGCCGGGATGCCATCGTGAGCAGCGGCAGAGAGGACAGCGGTATTAGCTGGTAGCAGCACCTGCAGAGGGCAGCAGTGATTAAGCCCTGAAATTCCCGGACTGCAGGGAGACACTAACGGATCTGGCAGCCAGCACCGTGGTCGGAGCACCGCAATCATGCAGGACTGAACAGGTAAAGCCTGTGTTCTCTGCCTGTAAGCAAATAACAGGAGTGGCGTGAAGACCTGCCTGCCGCCCGTTGTGTGGAAAGGGTGCCAGACATACAGCTCGCCTGCAGTGGCGCTGAACCCGATCCTGGCCGCCGGAGGTGATGCTGTAGCATATGGGCTGCGTTGTGGCGTGGCGAGCCTGTGTTACAGCGCGTGACACCTCAGCTTCGGGCTCTGCCGTGGATTAATGCCCGCTGGCAGTTGGACTCGGGCTGCGCTCGGGCACCAACCTCAGCGGTATTAATCCACCGCAGAGCCTCATCTGACGGTGATTAATGCTTACTTGCCCTCTGTGACTACTGCTATAGTCTTATATACCTCTGTACCACTGCCTTTTAAACTCTGTGTGCTGTACTACCCAGGACTGCCTTGTAAATGGGCTTGCTCAGCGGAGCCTTTTCCTACTGAAATAAATAAATACAAACAGGTGTGCACAGGTGACAGGTTTAATTTAAAGCACCCAGTCCAGCAGAAAGTGTTTTGAACTGACCTGTGGTTAGGGGTTAAATACATAGGAAATCAATTCTCATGCTTTTCCGTAGTGTACCTCCCTAATCTATGGGAAAAATCATATACTGTACCTCCCATATAAAAATACCACACTGTCATTGCTCAGTACGCCAGTAATTAGTTTGTTGGCAAAATATTTATTACCAAAAACATACACTGAGGCGAGACAGACTAATTTCAAGTATGTCCTGGTATGGAAAAAGTGGTAGCAGCACAAACATATGTAGTTATAGAAAAGTACAGTTACGCAAAGAGCTAACCATAACAGTATTTGAGAGGAGCTCTTGCAGCAGGCTACACTATAAGAACTGAAGCGGGAGGTGCCAGAACCCCATGTAAAATATCTAGCTAGCAGTCTATAGTGGGGACCACCCCTAACATCGGTCAGTGGTATAAAAGGGGTGGTCCCAGGCCCAATCTCAGTTCTCCGCCAGAGACCCCAACAAAATACAGAAACGGAGAACCAAGGAGGTTCTTCAGAAACAAGGAAAAGGAAATAGCCAATTGAGAAAACAGTTACCAGAGGGAATGTGAAGGAAAGAGCGCCTGCTGCAAGAGTTCCACTGGAAGATCTACTGTTACGTAAGTTCTTCACGTAACTGTACTATCTCACTTTGAGGGGGAGCTCTTACAGCAGGCTATATAAGGACTGAGTCATAAGCAGCAAAGGACTACCCCCACCAATTGGTAGGAGGAAAAGTCTGCTAAGACTGCTCATGAGAGCAGGTCTTATAGAACAACAAGGCCGAGGCTGGTCCTGAGAAAGAGGCAATGTCCAAACTGCAATGCCGAATGAAGGTGTACACATAACTCCAAGTGGCAGCTGAGCAGATATCAGCCGCAGACACGTTTTGATGGATGCAAAGAAAGTAGCCATACCCTGGTAGAATGGCCTTTGACAGGTCCCGTAAAGGCTTGTCACACTTCTGATAGCAATAAACAATACAGTTAACTACCTACATAAAGTCTGCTTAGCAACAGGGCCCCTTCAATCCTCGGAGTGAGTCACAAATAACTGTTCAGACATTCGGACAGCATGGGTGCGATCAAGTACTAATGAAGCACCCAGTGAACATCCAGAGTATGAAGAAGAGCCTCCCTGTGTTAGAATACTCTGGGTTTAGCTGGCCTGATCATGGTCTGTGGTTTTGGCTGGGCGCCACACCTCGCTCTACACAGCAAGCCCAGTTCGAGGGCAGCGCCCGGGCCTCTGGGTTCGGCTGCGAAGGAAAGGACTGGCGTCCATGGGACTGCTCTCCTTTCCTGAGGGAGAGACTGGGCATCCATCTCTCACTGCAGCGGACCCTGATGGAAATCAGAACTACAGGAACCAGGACACATGTGGGGTCAAGTCTTGGCGGACGTCGGCGTTGTGCCTTGACGTCACTGCGATCCATACTTTTGAGGGGGAATAAGGGAGGAAAATGGCAGACGACTGAAGCAGCTTGATGGCCACTCTTCACCAACCAGGAGGCCTGTCATGGAATCACACTGTGGTATTAGTTCCCGGCCTGGCACAGGGGACATGGGGTGAGGTCCCCTATGCGGGTATATGGCACTTTGCAAGCGGTATGTGAGTCAAGACTGCGGGCTGATTGGGGATGAAGGCAGCTGGAGGTAGGTAGGTCGGGCTACAGGAGAATAAATAATGATAAATTTAAAAAAAATACTCTGGGTAATAAGGTACTAATGTAGGTGGATATCCTGACTGAATGTAAACTCAAACACCACTTTAGCCAGAAACTTAAGATTTGTCCACAAGGATGCCCTGTCCTTGTGGAAAACTAAATAAGGCTCTACACATCAGAGCCTGAAGATCAGAAATCCTTCATGCAGAAGTAATGGCAACTAAAATAATGCTTTCCATGACAGAAAGCGTAGCTCACAACTTGCGGCCGGTTTGAAGGAGGCTGAAGCTAAGTGTTCCAAAACAAATAAAAGATCACATGGGGAACAGGGTCCCTGATGGGGCGTGAGGTGCAAAATACCCCTCAAAATATTGTGGGAATGATCCAGCTGTACAAGAGTTTTGCCCCTACAGCATGACATGCAGAGATGGCCGATAAGTGCGCCTTAATGGAGGAGTAGTTCAGTCCTTAGTCTGATAGAGAAAGGAGATACTCCAAATGGAATTCACTGGACAAGTGAATGAGTCAAAGTGGTAAGCGGAGTTCCAAAGGCAAAACTGCTTCCACTTCATAAGAATCTCAAGTATTGGTGAAGCTTCTTTGCAGTCACCAAGACATCTGCCACTCTGGGAGAAACTACAAACCGAACAACTGCTAGGTCTGCAGAAGCCAGGTCTGCAGGTGCAATGACTTGAGGTCCAGGTGGATCAGGGTGCCCTGCTCCTGGGAGAGACAAGTCTGAGCTCAGGAGTAGGGGGATCTGGGGTTCCACTGCTAGCTGCTGAAGCAGTGGGAACCAAATCTAACGTGGTCGTGGCGAGCTACTATGATCATTCCTGCTCCCTCTGACTGCAATTTGAAAATAACTCTCTGCAGTAGTGGAAAGTAGGGAAGGCATGCGAGCCTCCTTGTCCAAGGAGGGACAATCGTCTCACCAGAAAACATCAGGCCCTGGATCTAGTGAGCAGAAACTGGGTAGTTTGGCACTTAGTGGAGCGAAAAGGTTCAACGTGGGTCAGCCCACCTGTTGAATAGCTCTTTGGCCACAGATTGGGGGAGTTCAAATTGTGTACCCTGGACCGGAGACCAGCTCAAGCTGTCGATCAAAGTGTTTGTCGCCTGGGGCGTGCATAGCAGTGAGTTCAGAGAGTGTTTGATGGCCTACTCAGACTCTCCATTGCATCCTCAGAGGAGAAGAGTGAGTCCCTTGCTTGTTTATGTAAAAGACCACAGACATGTTGTCCATCCAAATAAGTAGAGGGCCCAGGAGCAGATTCATCTGGAATGCCTGCAGGACACAGAGTATCGCCGCATCTCCAATATACTGATATGGAGATGTTGCTCTTGGGAAGACCAAGATCCCAGAGTCTGATGGTCTGCCAAATGGGCACCCCACCAGAGGCGGATCGCGTCCATAGTCAGGATCTGATGAGGAGACAGACTGAGGTTTGATACACTGGAGAGGAGACCATCGCCAATTGCTCCAGTTCATCCGTGCATTGGTCCCATTGGACTTGAAGGGTCCATTGGGGAACCCTCGTATGTGGCGTGCAAGAGGGACAGTTGCAATGGCCACTGCCATGTGCCCCAGCAGCCTCAGGAATACTCTGGCTGGAATCGGCTTGATGAGAAAACTAGGTGACCCTGTTTCTGAAGTCATTCCACCATGTCCGAAGGCAGGAAAGCTTTGCCTTGACAGTGTCCAGAACTGCCCGATGTATTGCAGCGTTGGCTGGGCCATGGGGAGAACTTTGGAGGCTGAGAGTGATCCCTAGGTCTTGAAACAAAGTGAGGGTGTCTGCCATGGTGTTGAACAGCTGATCCCTGAATGGAGCTGCCAGGGCCAATCATCAAGGTAAGGAAAGGCGTGGCTTTTTCTCCTGAAGGCCGTAGCCACTACTAAGGAGGCACTTTGTGAGGGAACCGAGGAGGTGAGGACAGGCCAAAGGACTGGGCATGGAATTGGTAATGGTTCCCTTGAAAGGGAAGTGAAGGAACCTCTTGTCGGGTTGAAACACCAAAATATGAAGGTCACATCCTGCATGCCAAAGAGCACAGTCATGAAGGAGGAACAGGTCTGGGAGTGTGACCATCCTGAAATATTTGTATTCTTTTTTTTTAATGCTCCCCACCTGAACACTGGCCAATCACTCCTTCGGATCTCTTAAGAACCTATTCCCGTCCGGGCTACTCCCAACCACCCACCGCCCCACATTGCAGCCACCCATGGTACCCTGATGTATTCTTTCATTGGGTGGGTCCCCTTCTTACAAAGGGAATTAGCCTTACCGGCCTGCCAGTGGTCCGGGAAGCTGCGAGGGATAGCCATTTGTGGTCCAGGAGCTGCGGTGGCGAAGGTCAGGAGGCCATCATCTGACCAGCCAGTGTGCTATTTTCCTCCAGTTTTTCTCCTGCAGGAGCATGACATGCAGGATGTCAAGGCAGGCGTTGGCGTGTGTCATGCTCCCTAGACTGTGGAACCCAGGCGCACTGCTGTTCTCTCAGCCTTCGCCAGGGGTGAGCAGGCGCCAGGCCTCAACCTTCCCGAGGCAAGCAGTCATCAGGCGCTCAAGCCTTCTCTCCCCGGCCGACCCTCTGGCCTTGAGTCCGTTCCTAAACCTGGGTCGCTGGCGCCGCAGCAGTGAATCTTCGCTGCGCGTGTCGCCCCTGAAATGTTTGTATTTTATAGACTTGTTCAGTTGGCTGAGATCCAGGATGAGCCATAAATCCCGGTTTTCTTTGGGACCAGAAAAAGTAGGAATAAAATCCCTTCCCTCTCTGATCTGGTGGAACTGACTCTACGGCCTGCTCCAGCAAGAGCGCTGGATCTTCTCCCATAAGTGAGAGGTGTGATAGAGGGTAATGGGAGTTTATGAGAGGGTTATCCGGGGCATTTCATGAACTCCAGGGTATGCCTTTCTCTATCAGATGAAGAACCCACTAATCTGTTGTTATTTTCTGCCATCACTCTAGATATAGACAAAAGTGACCCCTACCGCCTCCCCAGGGATTCTGCCAGAGGAGTGGGGTCTGGTAAGTAATCCGACCAAGGAACCAGGGACAGGCAAAGGGGCCTGGGAGGTCTTGGGGGCTTGAGAAGTGGTCTTACGTTCAAAGGCACCTCAGGTTTGTTGACACTGGGGCTGTTGCCCAGAGGATTATGAAATGGCTGGCGGCGGTTCTGATTCTGGCTGGATCTGTGCATGGTATGCACAGATCTGACTTACCAGATTCATGGAGGTGAGTTATGACCCTTCAGACTACTCGCCAAAAGGACTGAGCCCTTGAAGGGGCACCTATAATGCTCACTTGGACGTCCGAATAAAACCACAGTCACGCAGCCAAGAGTAGCGGAAAAGGCAGACATCAGAAGCTGCAGGCCTGGCCGCTGAACCTGCTGTTTCATAGGAAGAACATAAGACATGGGTGCCTACATCCGAACCTGATTTTAGCATATGTAGAGGCTCAGCTTTCTTGGGGCTATCCTGCTGAGTCTGGACTAGTTCCTTGGCTTTCTCCCACAGGGTGTTCTGATATTGGACCATGTGGGCCAAAAAATCAGAAAGCGGATTGCACAGGTGGCCAAGGCAAAAGCATTCCTGCCAAGCTGGTCCACCTGTATGGAATCTTTGTCTGGAGACTGAGTGCTAAGATGCAATGGCCTCCAAGACCGATCGTGGACTAACGTAATAACTGTGGAGTCCACAACAGGTTGCTCTCCAAAACAAGGTTTGTTTTGGGTGCATTATAGAGACGATCAGCCTTCTTGAAACAGCAGGGTGGAAGACTGGCATTTCCAAGCAGATTTGGTGATGTCCTTAAACGGATCCACCAGAGGAAGAACCATCACAGGCTTTGGATCCTTTTGGCAAGGAAAATAGCCAAATGGGTCTCTCTGGGTCCAATCTTCATTGTCCCAGCCCATACTGGACCGGATGACTGCATGACCTCCATGAATGTCGGGTCATGGGAGGGGACCTGGGGGTGTCCGTGGGGTCTGTTGGAGGGGAGACATCGAGTCAGATGACACAGAGGAGGAGAAGGAGGAGCATCGGTCTGACTCCCTGAAGAGGAAGATCGAGAGGTAGAACGCCGGTGCCGACAGCTGTGCAATCTACATCAGTGGCTGTCCGAGGACCTGGAGGACGAGTGACAGTGTATTTGCCCATGATGTTTGGAGCGACTCCTGCCAGTGTCATCTGGCTGTGGGTAGGCTCTTTTGGTGTCAGTGTAGGCTGCCAAGAAGCCTGAGGCTGAACCCCGAGGAGGAGGTTCCTTGGGAGTGTGTGCAGGAGGTCCCTTCAGTAACAGGTCACCCTGACGGCGCTCCACCAGGATGTGAAAAGGGTCCCAAGATCCAGCAGAGATTCTGCGGTACAGAGGGATTAGCGGCATTGGTGGGGGGATGTCAGATGGTCCGTTGTTGGTCCCTTAGGTGGCGGCAACCCAGGCATCGGGTTCTGAGGGTTTGGTTGACGGCGCGTGGCCCAGTCGGTGTCTGGTTATCCGCCGATCTGGTGGGTGTCGTCAGGTTAGATGCCTGGCCCCTCTGGCCTCAGCTGAATTGAAATGTGAGAATCAGCCAGTGACACAGGGCAGTCGGGTGACAAATGAACAGGTGTGTCTGGGGTTGACACGGGGTTGCAGCGTTAGCCTGTTAGGAGCCTGTCGAGAAGCTAGCTCCCAGAATGGGGCAAAGGCGTCACCCTCCCGGGGAGCAGCGCATGCCCTGGGGTTGCTGGGAGGTGCTAGCCCTAGAGCCGGGCATACACCAAGGCCAGGCAGATGACGGGCAAGGACCCACCGCCCAAGACCCGATCAAGCCACCTGGCTGAGAGCATGTAGACTGGTGGAAGGCCCCAGCATCAGGGGCTGAGAGGCCGAAGAAAAGTCCCGACCCTTAAGAACCCTGCCAGACATCTGGAGGAGGGCAGGTGGTTTGACCACAGGTAGCCCGGTAAAAGAGAGGACTGCCACGGAAGCCAAGTCCAACTTCCCGTGGGAGGACAACTTGGAGCCGGTCACCTTCAAATGAGAGGACCAGGAATGGGAGGTTGACCAGGACTTGTCTTATGTTTCTCCCAGTGTTTATGCTTTCCATCCGATTTTTTTCCGGTGAGAAGATGAAGAAGTGGAGGCCTTTGAAACTGGGCAGAAGGAGAACTTTTCACTGTATTTGTTTCTCCATCACTGCCATTTTCTTTTCTTAGAAGCTTTTCACGGCCTTCGGCAGATCCTGGTCCTCTAGCTGAACTTCAAGCAGTGCTGGCAGGCCTCTATATCGTGGTCTGGGCCTAGGCAGAAGAGGCAGAGAGCATGGTTGTCCTTCAGCAGGATCTGTTTGCCACAAGGACACTTGGACTGCTGCAGTTCTACTGACAAAGTCAGAGAACAAGACTTGCAGAAAAAATTTGGAAAATCAGATTTTAAAGAAAATAAAAAGCGTGGTAATCGCGAAAAATGGTGGCTGACTAGAGCAGAAGGCATTCATAGAGCTGATGTCGGCGGGTCGACAGCAGGAAAAGAACTGAGGTTGGGCTGGAGGACTGCCCTTTTATACAACTGGCTGACATCAGGCGGGCAGACATCAGGGGTGGTCCACCGCTACAGACTACTTGCTAGAAGTGTTCCAAGGGTCCTGGCGCCCTAGCTTCAGTCCTTATGGTGTAGCCTGCTGCAAGAGCTCCTCTCAAGTGAGATCATAGAATCTGTCAGAGGAAAAGGACCACTTGTTCCACCCAGTCTGCCAAGATGTTTCTTGCCTCAGCAGTTACATTTGAGTGTCTTACACAACTGTATTTTAAGTTAAAGCATTTATAAGAGTCACATGTTTACTTAAATCTGGGATATTTCAGGCCAGCCCAGTGGCATAGAGGGCTGAGGCCTGGACTCTCGCCTCCTTCCACCTGCGACCCAGGGTCGGGAACAGACCCGGACCGTTCAGGGCTGGCGGGGTGGGGAAGGATTGAGCATCCACAGACAGCTCTTTCCTCGGGAGAGGGGTTGATGAGCCACACTGCTTGCCTGACACTCAGCAGTGTCTGGGTGCCAGCACATGCATGCCATCATGATTGCTAAGGGACCCCATGTTCAGGATGCTGGGGACATCTCCACGGAGGCAGAGCCTGGACATTGTGTCCATTGCACATCCGTGGGCAAGGGAGTAAACAGTAGGAAAAAATCCCGATGGTAGTAGGATGACAACCGACCCCTGCAGGCTCCAACCAGTGGTTGGCACAACCGGAAGGTCCTGTGGCAGAGGACTGAGGTGTAGGTGCATCTCAAGGGCAGGTGATGGGGCTGAGGTGCGGTTAGATGGGGGCTGCCAGGGTGAAATAAGGAGATAAACTGTATACAAAAAAATTGGGGATAATTCTCCACATTTGTGGGGGCTCTCTGGAGACATACAAATTCCTTTGAGTGAACTACTAGATCTATTCCTATGGGATTATGTACTCTGTTACACTGGATGACATTTAAAAGCTGCAAGAAATGGTCACTCACCTGGAACTAGGTGGGCCAAGGGTCAGACTATATGGGCCAAGGGCAGATTAGATGGGCCCAGGGGTCTTTGTCTGCCAACAACTATTATGTTACTATGTAAAACTGTTTCTTCTGCAGCATTCATTCATATCCATGCATACTGGAATATACAGGAATACAGGAATCTCTTTATGGGCAGACTAGATGAAAACACTTGTCTTTACCTGAAGGCAGTTTCTATGTTTCTATATTACATCATTCTGGATCATAGAGCTGGAACAGTCTAATCAGATTCAAACCACAATTGAGTGGTTGCCTTCTGCTCTAATTCCCCAATGGTCAGATTCTACCACTGAAGGAGAAGCACCTGATGGTAGATAAACTTAGTACATTAACAGCACACCAAACCCAAACAGCCCAGAGATGAGAGGATGGGTGGTTAGTCGGTATGTGCTATGCAGAACACCTCTAGAAGGACAGTAGGAGGTTAGTAATCTTTCTTCAAATAATGAGGATCCATCCAAAGCAACACACATTACATTGACTTCTAGCATCACTAAGAGGTGGTAGTAGCGGAGCTAACTGCGGGGGTGCTCTACAGCATAGCAGAACCAGAACCTACATCTTTATGGGACTGGAGATATACACTGCAATAAGCTGCAGAGATATGAGTGAACATGCAGGTGAATGATTTGCAGATTGTGAAAACTTCCTGGATAGTGTGGGTGTGCAGTCACTGAGACAGTGTGCAAGGCAAGCAGGAGGCCATCAGAGATACAGGAGACTGTCCAGCAAGACAGGGTCTTTTAGCCACCAAGAAACCTAGGCAGCACCCTTAGGTGATAACAGTTTGACTGAGCCACTGTTGTACTCAAATAAAATTGAAGGCCCACTTAACTTCCAGATGGTGTAGGGCTGCCTCACCTCTTGGCATGGCACCTGTGAAAGAAAACTGGGAGTGAAACAGACAGTAACACTGAACTCTGAGACAGCCCAGGAACCAATCCAGAACTTTTAATTTAGAACCAATGATCTCTAGCACTGCACAGTAGATCAGGTTAAGAAAGCATTTAAAGAGCTAGGTCAAAGCTGGAAGTAGATGCAAATACAGTAGCCTTCTTGGAGAGTGCCGGCACAATGCACAGCTAAAGATTGGTTTGAGAAGGCATTCAGTTTGTGGAAGACAGGGTTCCCTTCTGGAATGCTGAGAGACTGTTCGGAAGAGACAGTCTATACCTGAGCAGAGGGAGCACATGTGCGCTGGGGCAGAAGACAGACATTTATATTAGGAGTTTAAACCAGATGAGGGAAGAGCTGCACTATGGTAAAGGAATTAGAACAGGTTCACTGTGGGATTCTAAGTGGCCACCAAATAAAAGCAGTATGGTAGAGATTATTAAAATAAATGTAAACAATGGGAAAGGTAAGGAATAAAACAGTAGAGACAAGAAGAAGTAATCCTACTGTAGAAGGCAGAGAGAGAGGAGGACAAATGGAAGATGTACACAAATTCTAGATGTCTGGGCAAGACAGTGAATAATTTCAAATAACTGATGGCTGTGGAAAAAGCGTATATGAAACTTATGCTTATCCATGTAACTTCTGGGACCAACATTTTCAGGGGTTAATATGGTTCATGACAAAGAGAGGCATGAATATTAAATCAATTACTTTTGTTAGGTCTTTGCACTCAAGGAAGCAAGCCCACTCCCTGTCTGGGAAATTCATGTGTGATACATGGGACAAATCTGAGATGGGTGGAATTACAACAGAACAGGTACTAAAGGGACTGGAAACTTAAAAATCAAGAAATCATCAGGCCCAGATGGGATTAATCCTTGAGTGCTAAAGGAAACAAGGCAGGTGCTGGTGGAATCGCTATCAATCCTCTAAGAGAACCAATCACGACAGATGTAGTGCCTGTATACTGGCAGATGGCTAATGTGGCTCCACTACACAAAGAGAGAATCTGGAAAATATGGATATCTATAGGATAGTGGCATTAATAGTGGTAACATCTCACTACCAACAGCTCCTGTGACTGTCCAACTTAACCTTGTTTCTCCACTTCCCTTCCTGCTGTAGTGGTCCCCCCCACTGGATTCTCCCTCACATCTTGGTATACCCAGTGCTGCACTTTTCACCCTCACCCACCCTTCCTACATTCCTTCCCCTCTCCCTCTTCCCTCTCCTATGACTCTGGCACTTCTTATCTGTTGTCTATTTTCTGACAAATGCCACTGGCTGCCTTGTTACAATGCTACCCTTGAATTGTATTAATCTGTACTCTGTTTGCAATGTCCACATTGTTGTAATGTCTGTCTTGATGTTCCCCCTAATTTGTATTTCTCTGACGTGGAACCTTTGTAAAGAGCCAAGGCTCAAAGGTATTTGTAATCCTAGACTTAATAAATAAATAAAAGAAATAAAATAACATTTTAGATACATTTATCAAGGTAGAAATAGCTGCATTCTTGTAGGAAGTCAGCTTAATGGACAGGAACCAAACAAATTCATCAGGGGCCAGTTGTGACAGACCAATTTAATTTTATCTATAGATATTTGGTTGCTGGCTGGCTTGTCAGTCCCTCTGTAAGGATAACGCGTTGACAAGGATATACCCAGATTAAGCTGAGAATCCTGGCCATCATCTAAACAGCAGTTATTTTATTCTTGAGGCCCCCTCCCGGCATGGATAATGCCAGAGTCAGCCACACATACACAGACACAGCTACCAACTGCAGCAGGAGCAAACTCAGTGGCCCAGCCACAGAGGTTGCTGTGGCAGTGGAACCCACTGTCGCCTTCCATGGCCAGACACACTGCCAGGCAACAGCTGTCTTGGCTGGGATACCCCGATGCAACTCATCGAGTTTGTTCTCAAACCAAGATCATCCACATGACAATGCAATGTCCTGCCACTGGGTCATTAGGGCAGCTTAATACTTCTGTAACGCATGAGGAAGTCCGCCAGGATGAAGCGAAGCACTGCAAAATTCCTGCAGAGTTACTGCAGTAAACAATGGAATTTCAATGGGAATTAATCCCTTTGTCATGCAGTAAACCTATCACACTGTGCTTCATCCTAGTGAGGCTGCAGTGTAGCCACAAATAGAAGTCAGGGCTAGGCAGCAGATATGCTATACCTAGATTTTAGCAAGGTGTTTGACTTTGTACTATGTATGAGGCTAGTTAGGAAGATGAAGACAACTAAGGGATGGGATGACTGATTGGATCAAAACTGCATGACTGATAGAACCAGTGGGTGGTCCTAAATGGTAAATTCTCTGTAGACAGAACAGTGGCTAGTGGAGTACTGCAAGGTTTTATCCTTGGACCACTACTGGTCAATATGTACATCTGTAACATATGCATGAGGATTCATGGCAAGCTAAGTCTACTTGCAGATGTGGTATCAAGATGTGCAGTGTACATCAGTGTACATACATGTTTTAAACACAATTTTAGAAGTGAGAAAGAAATTAGTGCCCAGCTGGAATTTGAACCCAAGTCTGCTCGAATACCATTCCGCTGCACTAACCAGCCATGCTGCCAGAACAAGAAGAAGAAAAACTTACTTACCATAGTAATCTTGTTTCTTCCAAGTGCTGCTCAGGTATTCATAACTTTATGCAGTCAGCCTTCTAAGTAGAACTGTCCAGAGAGAATTTAGAACTTATGCAAATGATGGAATCTTTTGCATGAGCCACTTTCAAATGCTGCCTTATACTAACTGCCTTAGTTCTAAACCCCTCAGATCTCCTGGAAGCCTGGAAAGACAGGCCTAATGAGGATTAAATGTAATAATGATAATTATAATAATAATAGTAATAATAAAAATAACAACAACACACTATGAATCATAATAATAATAGAGAACTTCTAACACCCAAAAGGGGCCTCCAACTGGAGGGCATAACATATGAAAGGATACCCTTAAATGTCCAAATCACCTGAAAAAGGAGGGTACAACAATAGTGAACACAATCACAACATGCGTGCCAGAAATGGCATTTATACCCTGACAGCACAGTATTCAGGAGTACAAAGGCTAAAGGTTCCAGAAGGGGAGGTAGGGTGGGAAAGTTATGAATACCTGAGCATCACTTGGAAGAAACAAGATTAGTATGGTAAGTAATTTTTCTTCTAACCCCAGTAATACTCAGGTATTCATAACTTTATGCAGACTACTAAACAGTACCTTTGGAGGTGGGCACAGAACCTTATTTTGTGAACAGACTTGCAGGACTGCTGTGCTGAACCTGGCATCACCCCTGGAGAGAATATCCAGACTGCAATGCTTTGTAAAGGTGTGTATTGTTTTTCCAGGTAGCTGCTTTACAGATGTCCATCAGGGAACATCCCTGACAGCTGCTATGGTAGCAGCTGTCCCCTTGTGGAATGGGCCCTCAACCCTGTTGGGAGTTCCTTTCCAGCCTTAGAATAACAAAACTGAAAATGCTGTACTAGCCAGCAGAAATGAATCTTTTGAAGCTGGGTTACCCTTTCCCACATTTTCATAGGTTAGGAACAGCTGTTTTTAGTCCCTGCCTATGGACTTTAGTGGTTGTCAAGTAATAGCTAAAAGCTCTTTTGACGTCAGACCATGAAGACTCTTTTCATCAGAACTAAAGTGTTCAGTGGAAAAAAATAGATAAGATGGGCCCTTATCTACCGACACTGTCTATGTATGTATTCACGATTTATGTATAATGGTTTGAATCAAATGGGACTCAGAAGTCATTTAAAGGAGAGACTTGTTTGTTCCCAGAATAATTTTTGTCTCTGTGGAATGAAACATGGTCCTGTTCAATGCAGAGAGACTTGACTCACTGATTCTTGTGGCAGAAGTCATTACCACAAGGAAAACAAATTTATTTTTTTAAAAGATATTTCAAATAAGCTGAAAACATAGGCTCAAAAGGGGACACATGAGCCTAACTATGCACACATCTAGGTCCCATGCTTGCACTGGTTCCCTGTGAGGGGTGCAAATGGACCAGGTCTTTAAAGAACCCTTTGAAGATAGGGTCTGAGGCTTGAAAAACATTCTGTCCAACTGAGAAGTAAACAGATGCTGAGACCAGGTGGACATTTGAGGCTATTGTTCTGCAAGCCCAGTGGAAGCAAATAGGTAAAATAGTCCAGCACAGCTGGAACACCAACCTGTGCCGATATGTGCCAGGGCCTAAAGAGAGCCCCTTTGGGGCTAGGATCTGGGGCCCCACTGAAACATTTTGTCCAACTAATATGCAAGCAGATGCTGCAACTAGGTGGACCTTGAGAATGCTGGACTGCAAGTCCAATGAATATAAAAGGTAAGTTAGTCAAGCACTGCTTGATCCAGCATGTGCTGGAAACCATTTTCTGGTTGAACACCAATAGTAAACCTTTTCCTTCAGAAGCATACAGTTTCTTAATGGAGGGCATCCTGTAACCACATAAAATGTCTAGACACTGTGAAAAGATGCAAGGCTGTATACTGTACAGTAGGCCTCAAGAGACATGACTTGGGCCTGAATGACCCAATGTTTGGGTACAGAAGCCTCCCAGTAGGAGGAGTTAGCAGGTTGTGCCTCTGAGAAAAGGTGTACTGGTTTGGAACCAGACATGGAGAGTAACGAGAGAACAATGTCTGCCTGGCCCAGGCTGGTGTTATCAAGACCATTGATGCTGGCTAGGATCTGTGCTTGAGAATTGCACTGTATGCCAGAGGGAAGGAAGGAAGGAAAGTGAAAAGATGCTTCCGTGGCCAACTCAGAACTGGAGAATCCAGGGGATTGGTCCTGGATCTGATTTTCTTAGTGCTGTGGCAGGTAGTGGTTGTGGTGGGATGCGAACAAGTCTACCTCGGGTATGCCCCACCTCCTGAAGGTAACTTGCACCACCTGACTATTCAAGGCCCATTCCTAATGGGACTGGTTGATCTGAGTCAAGGTATCTGCAAAGGTAGTGTTCCTACCTGGCAAATGAACATCCTGCAGGGACGCATGGAAAATGCCAGACTCCATATTTTCGTGAAGTCCTGAGCAGGAGGGCTTAACCTTGTCCCTCCCTACTTGTGGATGTAATACATTGTGGTGGTATTGTCTGTTCTGACCTGTACCACCTTTGTAGTAGTTGAGTGAAGACCTTTAGTGCAGTAACACTACTCCTAGCCCCTGCAGATTTATGTGCAGGAGTGAATCTGCACTTGACCATGTGCCTTGGGTGGTGTGAACCCCAAGATAGATGCCCCACTCTAGTAAGGATGCATCTGTTGTCAAACAACTGATAGGGGCTCTTGCTGAAAAGAAGAAGCCCTTCCCATAGATTGGTTCCTCTTTTCTTCCATTGGAGGCCTGCAACAATGTCCTTGTTACTAGAATTAGTTTAAAAAGAGGGTCCTGTCTCTGACACCATTGAGCCATGACGTGACATTGAATGGCCCTGGTCTGCAACCTGGATTCCAAGACTGTGCCACAGTGGCAGGTGCCATGTGGCCAGTAGATGAAGAAACTGTATTGCAGTTTTGGTTCATTCAGCCTGAATGAGCCGCTATTAGTGGAATACTTCTTGCCCCGCGAGGGCAGGTAGACCCTGCCTTGCAGGGTATTTAGCTCTGCTCCTATGAACTGGAGTGCTTGAGCAGGCTGAAGGTCAGACTTTCTTTAGCTTTATCAAGGACCCTAGAGAGTCAGGAGACCCTAGGTGAGCTGCAGACTCACTTGCTGGAGTGATTCAACAACCACCAGCCAGTCACTTAGATACTGGGAACTGTGACACCTTATCTTTGAAGGTGCTCCACCTACTTGTACACTCCAGAGAGTTCCCTGTTGACACTCTGAACCTAAAGTACTTTCTGTGAGACTCCCTTTGGGAGTGTTGAAAAAATTTAAATGTAGTGATGCCAGGAACCCCTTTAGGTTTTTCCTGGGGTTTGACATGCTTTGTCTTTTTGGTTTTCGTGGAGGGGACCAGAGAGACAGTCAGCCCACTCACCCCCCTTTATTTATTTATTTTTTTTAAAGCCTGAATCACCTTTTCAGGGTGTGTAAAATAAGAGACAGCAGTTTCACATGCAGCTTTGGAGGGTGTTAGCTGATCAGAGCCTGAAGTGCCCTTATTTGCCTCTTTTGCAACCTTTCTAGTCCTTTTCCACTGTTTTTAGTTGAAGGAATTTGAGCTCAGAGACAATCCCTGACTCACTACATCCAGGACCACTTGTCTGTGCTGCCTGAAATACCCTGCTGTGGGTACTGCTGATACGGAGCGCAGCCCAGCCTGATAGAAACAAAGGGGCTTGCTGTGGTGTATATATCCACCTTTTTCATGCAAGCCTTTATCTATTTCATGCAAGCCTTTATCTTTCTCCACAGAGAAATTACCTCAACTGGAAAGTCTATAACCTTGGTTTGGGTATCCTGAGTGAGGTCTGTGATTCTCAACCAGGCAAACCTCCTTGCCGTCCATCTGGCAGCAGCCACTTGAACTGTTATTTGGCTGCTCCCAAACCAAATTTAACTGTTTCAGCTAGATCATCTACAGGGGAGTCTAGGCCTTGGCTGACAACCATGACTTTGGTATTGACATAGGCTTGAAATGTGCCTGCCTGATGGCCAAGGAACCTGATAAATATCCCTTTTAAGCCAGGTTGTCAATTTTCCCAGAATCCTTGTTAAGAGGATAGGATACCAGGGGTATCTTTGCCTTGTTACAGGCTGTCACTTTAACCACTCCTTGGTGGACAGGGTGGGGAATGAATTTCAGTTCCGCCCTGTCCAGCTTAATTCTTAAACATCCTCTTATCCAGAGGGGAACAGAGCCTGGAGTTTGTAAAATCTTTAAAGTATCTTCCCTGAAGAATTTATTCACAGAAATGGAAGCTTTTAGTAGGTGTCAACCCAATCTTTCTCATCAATGTCAAGAATGAGGAATAATCCTCAGATGTTCTGTGGGAGAGACAACTCATGTTCAGAGGAAACCTCAGATTCAATAGGTTCTCCTCCATTTCATAATAATTACATAGTCTTCCTTTAAAGGGACACTGTCAACCTGTTTTTCATCATATTATTTCTAGTTGAAACCTCACATTTCATGACTGCTTACCCTCTCTAAAATTCACTGAAGTTGCTGTTTGTTTTGTCTGTCTCCTTGTTTAGTAGAACTGAAATGCATGGCATTGAATATTTATAAACAACCTTGTTTTTGTTTACAGTCCTGGTTCTGTTCTTACTGCATGCTTTGAGCAATAGAAACACACCCAAAAGTACAGTCACTGATAAGGAAGTAGACCTCCCAACTCTCACAGCATCACGAGGGCTAGACTGTTTTGCAGGTGTTCCCAAGTCCAGGAAAGATGTATTTGGAGCTGATCAAGGAATGTAAACTAACCTGTTTTGGTGTGATAACACCAGTATGTTGAACAATCTGTTTTTATTCTTCTAGAAGAAAATATGAGTTAAAATCAAACTACCAGCTACATCAACAATCTTTACACAATGTTGGCAATCATAAAATATGTTTTTAAACTGGGGCACTTTGAGACCTAAGGGTTGACAGTGTCCCTTTAAATACTAGGAAGACTGTTTTGCAAAGGTCTGCTGCTGAAGACAGACAGCCCTTGTAAGTCTGAAAGTGTTTTCTTTAGTCGTCAGGCACTTCTCACACTTTCCCCAGGAAAGTTTACAATATCACAATATTCATTCAGGTGATCATAGCCGAGGAAGCACACACAACTGTGATTATCTGTCTTGGCAAATACTTCTAATCAGAACCAGTCTGCAATTTCTGAAGGAGTTGACAGGCTTTATAGCTTGAGCACAGAAGTCCCAAAATGCTGCCAGCAGAGGTTATGGTGTTAGTTTTCTTCAATTTCACTGAGGAACCAGGGAGTCAGCCGCTTCAACAAGCTCTTAAAAACTGCTTATATGCCCATCTCTGCAGTAGTAGTACAGTATTTGTTGGGTCACCTATAGTAACCTGTGTCAGCTGGTTAGAGCTGCAGGACCCTTAGGTGGTGGTAGTTTTTATTTTTAGCCTTATCCAGGCATTTCAGTAGTTTTTCAGGGCATGTAATGCAGACTTCACTCTGCTTTTAAATGTTAATGTCCAGATAGGCAAAACAAGAGAATGTTTGACTTAACAAAATTTCACCGCACTGAATACAAGATTTGAAACTGGGATCACCAGTTTCTTTTCATAAAATTTTCAATGTAAAGTCAATAAAATTATACATAATGGAGTTTTTAGTCAGAAAACTCCGATGAATATAAAATAAACTCTCAGTTTACCCCCAGTTATACCGAACCGGGAGAAACTGAGAAAATAGACACTAAAACTATGGGTTTACCTAAAATTACAAAAAGTAAAAGGCAGCAATGAAATGTAAAGAATACTTATAATATTTTATAAGGTTTCTACGTCAGAACAAAAATGATGAGGAGAGGCTCTCTGAGAATCTAGTCTTGACAAGCAGAGAGAAATCTGAGGGTTTAGAACTAAGGCAATTAGTATAAGGCAGCATTTGAAAAGTGGCTCATGCAAAGATTCCATCATTTACATATGTTCCAAATTCTCTCTGGGCAGTTCTGTTTAGAAAGCTGACTGCATAAAGTTATGAATACCTGAGTATTACTGGGGTTAGAACCTGAGATTCCAAGGCCACTCAACTTTTTCATGAATGCAACCCTAGAGCTACGCAAATTAGAGTTGCATCTTTATTATCAAGGAGTGCAGTGTGCATATATGTTTGAAACACAATTTTAGAAGTGAGAAAGAAATAAGTGCCCATCTGGGATTTGAACCCAGGTCCGTTAGGAATACCGTTCACTGCACTAACCAGCAGTGCCACCAGGACAAATGGAACCTGAGGATCCCTAAGGGCACTCAGTTTTTCTCATGTCAACAGACAACTTTTTCCTGTAGCTGTTAGTGATATATGCAATTGTTTTAGTTTATTTTTACTTGTTCCTGTAACTATCCTGGGGGTCTCCATTTCATGGTTCTTGAGATCTCATTGTCCCGAGAGATGCATTAGCATATGAGAACATGATGTGTCAGCATGTGGCAGGGTTCAATAAGGCCCTGTCCCATTTGTTACACAGAAAGAGTTTAAGTGCAAGGATCTGTTCTTTCTGCTCCTTTTCTGTCTCTTCTGTCTGGTTGCATAACAAATTTTCTTTGTCAGACCTAGGAACTGACCACTCCGATGGTTTCACAATTCTCCACCTCTCGCTTCTCTCTGCCCTCACTTGCTATTTCTGTCTTTTCTCCTCCTTTGCATATCTGCAGGTATAAAAATATATGTGATTCTTTATGTGGAAATATCACTGATATAGGGATCCGCTTGTTTAAAACTGTATATAGTTATACTGCTGAAATGATTGCAAAATTGGGATTCAATGGGTTAACCTGAGATGCTGGTTTGAAAAATATTTCCAGATCTGTCAACAAGGAGTCAGTTCTGGGTCACGCTGTTCTTTTTGCTGCACCTGCTGAAACTGACAACACTGTGTGGGATGCAGAATGTTCTCTTAATGAGCTCCTGCAAAATCCCTTTCACTTGGAAGTTCAATTAAGTGGGGATAATGGCTATTTTGGCCATGGAAGTAAATACCTTAACTATATTATATAACTACGCCTTAACCCCCAGGTATAACATGGTTAACTATCCTAAACATTGTAAGATTTTTAAAGTATACTGTATATTTCTTTAGGATGGTACCTCGTAAGGCGTCCATAACAACAAGTGGATTCAAAATACTGATGTTAAAAAGTACACTTGTGCACCAATTGGAGCCAATGTAACCTTACTCCAAGGTATACACAGGTTACCTACCTGTAACAGTAGTTCTAGGAGTGGTATATGTTGTTCATTTACACTTACTGGCAGTGTCCTTTCCCTTTAAGGTGTACTGGAAAGTCTCCAGGCTGGCTCCTCCCACCCACCCAGGTGGTATATCCTCAGCTCTGCCCTATGATGACAGATCCTGCCTGCTGGAAGCAGAGGTTGTGCGCCTGAGCCTGGGGAGGTCGGGGGAGGTCCATGTGGATGAACATATACCACTACTAGAAAGTAGTTATGAAAACCTACCATAATAGTAGATCTTTGAGGAGTGTCTTTGCAGTAGGTAATACTTTTGGGTATCCAGCAGAGGTCGCTGTGGTGCATGGCAGCTCTTCTAGCATTTTTACCAATGACCACCCACACATGACATCAGCTTCCTGTTTCCTATATAAAAGTGTGAGAGGCCTAGTATCCTCAGTTCCCCATGAATTCAGATCGCAGCAAGGACCGAGGGAAGCTGAGGTACCAAAGGAATCCCAACCCTAGTCACTGGACCAGAACTTGCTCTCTTAGAGAAGGAGGGAGATGGAGGGCAAGAACAAACCTACTGCAAAAGACACTCCTCAAAGATCTACTGTTATGGTAAGTTTCATGTAACTGTTCTATCTCCCAGGATGGTCTCTAAGTAGGTAATACTTTTGGGATGAATCCCAAGCAGTAATGCCTAGATGGGAGGACAGTTATGATAGAAGGCCCTGTGGGGTTGCATGGCCGAGGACCGTCCCACGTCAGGAAGCAATATCCAGACTGTAGTGCCTTGTGAATGTATGAATCATGGACCAGGTAGCTGCATTGCAGATATCTGAAATGTAGGCTCTTTTTAAAGCAAGCTGCAGTGGTGACCATTGTTTTTTTTTTTCTTTGACGAATCTGTAGACATTCATCTTAGTTGCAAATTTCTCATTGATGACTCCTACACAGAAGCTGCACTAATTGCTGCGTGAGCTGAAGACAGCAGGAAAATGAACTGAGGCTACCAGGGACCGCCCACACTTATATAGGAAACAGGAAGCTGATGTCATGTGTGGGCTATCCCTGGTGAAAAACTGCTGGATATCCAAAAGTATTACCTACTGCAAGAGACCACTCTGTGGAAGATCTACTGTTACAGGTGAGTAACCTGTGTTTCTAGGACGTGGATATGTTGTTCTCTCCACACTTACTAGCAGACTCCTAGCAGTTCTCTTGAAGGAGGGAGGTAAGACGACACCCCAACACTTAGGAACAGAGACTGGAGAACTGAGGCCCCAAAACCAGCATCCTGGCATGACTCAAAGTCAATGTGGTAGGGAAATGAAGCTGTGTGCTGACTTCCAGGTAGCAGTCCTGCAAATTTCCTGCATAGGGACATCCTAGAGACAGCCACCGCGCAGCAGTGGCCGGAGGTGGAAGAAAATTACTCACCTTAGTAATGTTGTTTCTTCTAATGGAGTCTTGCTGTATTCTGACAATAGCAGTGAGTCCCAACCTTGAACTGCCCGGAGATGAAAGAGTTAACTTTCCATGCCAGGCATGGAACGCTGAGCTCGAGCTCGGTTGAGACTCTGTCTGTTGCTGTTTGAACTCAAACCGTCAGAGCTTTACGTAGCTAAACTCACTGAGGTCCTGTGTGGAAGCTGTAAACCTACACTAGCCAACTGGCTACTAACATAAAAACAAATTTTTTTCTTGGTCCCAAAACAAAGACTCAAGTCAGGAAACCCAAAATGAAATAAACCTAACACCCACTCACCCAAAGAAAGAGGGTGATAACAAAAAGGTGGGGCATCTCCTGAGTGCCAACACTGCTACTGCCCACCCACATCCCAAAAACAAAGGTTCTGAGAGGGGAAGGCGGGGAGGGGACAGAATACAGCAAGACTCCATTAAAAGAAACAACAATACTAAGGTGAGTAATTTTTTCTTCAAACAACATGAAGTCATGCTGTATTCTGACAATAGCAGACTACCAAGCAGTACCTCCATGGAGGAGGGACAGAACCTACTTAGGAAACAGGCTCTGAGCACAGCTGTGCCTTAGGCAGAAACATCACTCCTAGCCTGGATATCCAGGGGGTAATGCTGGGTAAAAGTGTGAACTGTTTTCCAGGTAGCTGCTTGACATATCTCTAAGATAGGAATATCCCTGGCAGCAGCCAGGAAGCAGCTGTACCTCTGGTAGAGTGAGCCTCAGGCCTGAGGGTGGAACCTTACCCAGTTTTCATAGCAAAATTGAATGCAAGAGACAATCCACCTGGCAATGGATCTTTAGTGGCAGGTTTTCCTTACCAACCTCACCATAAGTGAGGAACAGTTGGAGGAGTCAAACCTGTGACCATTGGTACGTTCTATGTAGTAGCTAAGGGCTCTTTTGACATCTAACTGTGCAGCCTCCTCTCACCAGAGGAGGAATGGTCAGTGAAGTACACAGGAAGAAACAGATTGGTTAAGGTGGAAGTCTGAAACCGCTTAGGCAAAAACTTCCTGTTAGTCCTGAGGACCACCTTATCTCTATGGAAGGAGATAAAATCAGGCTCCACTGACAAGGCTTGTAACTCACTTATCGCCTGGCAGAGTGATAGCCTAAGAACACAGTTTTCCAAGTCAAGTACTTAAGCTCCGCTAAGGACAAAGTTAAAAGGGTTGCATAAGCTAAGCAATGCAAACGTTAAGGTCCCAAGCAGGGGCAGGGTCCCTGAATGGCGGATTGGTATGAAGCAATCCCTTGAAAACTTGGAGAATACAGGGTGAGCTGAAAGAGAAGAGGGCTTACCTGCTGAAATGAAAGCAGAGACAGCTGCCAGATGCACCCTTAGTGTAGCTGGCCTGAGTCCCAAGCTATTCAGATGGACCATATAGTCAAGGACTGTGGGCAGATCAGCAGACTCGGGAAATATGCTTCCAGAGCACCATATGGAAAATCTTTCCATTTGGAATTATAAGTAGTTCTGGTGGAAGGCTTCCTGAAGCCTTTAGAATGTCCATAACACCTTGGGAGAGGTGTAAATCAGCAAACTCTAACTCTTCAAGAGCCAGGCCTTGAGATTGAGAGATTTGAGTCGGTACCAAACCCTCCCCTTAGCACAGGTTAACAGGTTGTAATTCCTGGGAAGAGACAGGGAAGGTGGACTTCTAAGGACAATAGGAGAGGATACCAGGGCTGTCTGGCCCAGTCTGGAGCAATCAGGATCCCTTGTAGGGCTGAGACCTGATTTTGACTAGCACTTTGAACAGGAGAGGAGAGGGAAATGCATACAGGAACTTCCCTTCCCAACTGAGAACTAAGGCATCCAGGGGACTGAGCCCAACATTGGGGCCTTCAGCAAAAGGGAAGTTGGTGATTGTCTGGGGCTGCAAAAGATATATCTGTGGGTGCCCCATCTGGAGAATATCACCTCAAAACCAGGGATCCAGTGACCATTCGTGATGGCCCTGAGATATCCTGCTGGAGAGCATCTGCCAGGACATTGTCCTTGCCTGGGAGGTGTACTGCTGTGAGGGAGGTGTTCAGGGAATAAGCCAGAGACCACACCTTCACTGCCTCTGTGCACATGGTCGTAGACTGAGTGCCTCCTTGCTTGCTGATATACCACATTGTGGTGGTATTGTCTGTTCTGATCTGAATAACTTTGTTCTGAACAGACTTGGAAAAGGCTTGAAGTGCTACAAATACTGCTCTGAGTTCCAACAGATTGATGTGAAGCAGAGATTCCTGAGGGGACCACAACCCTTGGGTGGTCAGGTCTCCAAGTGGGCCCCCATCCCAAGAGGGAGGCATCTGTAGTAAGGATTAAAGGGTGAGACTGAGGACAAAGGGAACTCCCTGTCTTAGATTGTTCTGATTCTGCCACCACTGCAAGGCCTGGATCAGTGTTCGAGTCACTGGGATCAGTTTGGTCAGAGGGTCCTTTTCTGAGACCAAAGGCTCTCAAGTGGAACTGAATATCCCTCATCTGAAATCTTGCTCCCTGCACCACTGCTGTAGAAGCAGCCATGTGACCCAGGAGCTGCAGGAAATGCCTTGCTGGATGAGACACCTGTAGGGTGAATGAAGAGGCCAGTGTGATAAGGGTCCTTGCCCTGTCCAGGGAAGGAAGGCTCTGGCCTTTTCTGTATCTAGCTCTCGCCTATGAAGGTGAGAAGCTGAACAGGCTCTAGAACTGACTTTGAAAGATTCAGAAGGAAACCTAGAGAGTGAGCAGTTGCTGAGTTATCTGTAGGTGTAACTTGACCTGGTCTGGGGACTGGCCTACTATGAGCCAGTCGCCTAGGTATGGGAAGATGGCAACCTTTGCCTTCTTAGAGAAGCAACTACTACTGCCAGGCATTTTGTGAACACCCTTGGAGCAGAGGTTAGGCCGAAGGGCATTGCTCTGAATTGGTAATGGCCTGAGGGCAGCTCGAACCTGAGGTACTTTCAATGGGAGCTTCTGATGAGAATCGGAAGTAGGCATCCTTGAGGTCCAGGGAGACTAGCCAGCCCCCTGGCCTTAGAGAGGGTAGAATTATTCCCAGAGTCACCATTTTGAATTTTGGTTTTAAAAGGTGCTTGTTTAACTATCTGAGATCCAGGATGAGCCGCCATTCTCCTGTCTTCTTGGAGGTAAGGAAGTACCTGAGTACAATCTCTTTGCCTTGGTGCAGGGGTGGAACCTTTTCACAGCTCTGACAGCCAGGAGGGAAGAGACCTCTGCCTCTAGGGCAAGTGCCTCTGAGGGATTTGCAGGTGGAAGGATCTGCTTCTCAGCTTTGGAAAATTTTTTTTTTTTGAAGCTGAGAACCAGTCCCTGGCTTACTACTTCCAGGACCCATTTGTCTGATGTTAGAGACTTCCAGTCCTGGATAAAGTAAGCCAGCCTGCCCCCTACAGGTAGTGGAGAATCGGCCCTGCAATCCCATCAGGCTGCCTGCTTGGCAGGGGTTTTAGGCTGAGGGGTGGGAGCAGGTCTGCTTGTACCCTTCTGCCTCTCCCTCTAAAGAACCCCCTCTGAGCATAGGCAGAAGAGGAGGCCTGGGCTTGGAGAAAGGCCTATGAAAAGGCCTGCCCCTGCCCCTGGGATGCTGCCTCTGAGGAGTGGCTTGCCTTTCCTTGGCCTGGGCACTCCTATAGGTGGTCCTAAATTCATCCATTTTTTCATGTAATTCTCGGTTTGCTCCCCAAACAGAGAATTACCCAACAGGAAAATCCATAGCCTTAGTCTGGATATCCTGTGACAGGCTAGTACATCTGAGCCAAGCCATTCTATGAAGTGCCACAGATGTAGCCATGACTCTAGGACGAAACATCATTGGAGTCCACTGCAGCATGGAATTGCACCTTGGATGCCTCAATACCATCAGCAGCCACCTGCTCCAGCTCCTTGGCAAGCTGGCCAGGGACCTGTTTTACTAAAGCCATGACAGTGTCCCATCTGGATTTCTGATACCTAGCAGTATGGGCCATATAGTTGGCCTGTCTGAGTCCCAAGGATGCTGCCATGTACTGTTTCTTTGCCATGGCATCAATCCTCCTGGAGTCCTTGTCTGGGGGTGTGAAGCCAAAGGAATATTTGCCTTATCACAGGCTGCAGCCTGCACTACTAACAACATGGCTGCATTGTTGTGTAAGAACTCCGTATCTGAGCCTGACAGAGTATACCTCTTGTCCATTCTTTTATCCACAGGAAGTATAGTATTAGGAGTCTTTAAAATCTTAAATGTCTGTTTCCCAAAGATTTATGTGAGGAATAGACAGCCTCCGAGACTCTGGGATATCCATCATTTCCACATAGTCAGGCTCCTCCTGGTCATCCACAGCTTCTTCCATAGGAAGCTGAAGGGTTCGACCACTTTCTTATAAAACATGAAATGGAGCCGGCCGGTGGTGCTGAGGGTTGAGGCGCTGGATGCTACACCTGCACTATGCCGGCAACCCGGTTCGGGATGGACCCGGCGTCGGGGTCGGCCGGGAGAGGGAGGATAGAGCGTCCCAGCGGATGCTCTCCCTCGGGTGGGATGCCAGGGGTGCTTGGCGCCTCGACGTCCCTAAGAGGGTCAGTGGATGCACCAACTCCCGAAAGACACGGCGTGTCTGGCTACCGGAGCTGGGAGGGGGAACGCCTGTAGGGCACTTGAGAGGAGCGGTATCAGCACGCAGACTCTCTGTGCCGGCGCCTCAGAGGGTGGGGTTAAGGGGAAATAAGACAACTGAGGAAAACGCTCCAGTCGCCTAGATGAAGTCCTCTGGAGCCGGCCTTGCCACCCTCCGACCAGGGCAGACCCCAATGTGCAGCTGCCGCGAGAGGGAAGGGGGAAAAGGGGGTTCTCCTCGCCTGCCCGGGGTAATCCAGGCCATCAAAGTGCCCCCAATGGCAGTGTGGCACTCTAGGGCAGACCAAGCTGGTCGGCAGAGGTGGGGGGTTGTCACCCATGTAGGATGGAAGGAGTGGTGATTGGAAGGGACAGTAAGGAGTGGATAAAAATAAGTAAAAGAAAAAAAAAACAATGAAATGGGAGGGGACTCAGAAAGCCTAGGAGGAGACACCCTGAAGGTCTGTCTGGGGAGATGTCCGGGTCAATGGGCACATCCAGACTTTCAAAACCACATTCACTTTCCTCATACTCCTCTTCCTCCTCCTCCGGTTCATAATATTCCTCTAAATCATAATCTTGAACCGGTGGAACCAGCCGAACGGCGCCTTCCTGATGGTGCCGGTTTGGTGGAGCTCGAGAAAGTGACTGCACAATTTTATCACTTTGGCTATTTCTTCAGCGGTTGGAGAAGAAACTTTTGGATCCACACCAGCTGATTTTTCCTTTCTTGTTCTCTTAGCCTTTTGCCCGAGAAGTCTCCCCAGGTCAGAGGCACTCCTTCTGATTCAGTTTGAACCGAACCGGGCTGGCTCATCCAGTTCAGCCGGACTTCTTGGCCTCCTTTCCTGAGCCTACCAACTTCTCTTCTTAGGGTAGCTGCAGGAAAATTTTACAAATCTGGCAGTCTGCATTGAGGTGGTGAAACCCCAGACAATAAACACAGGTGGTGTAGGGGTCAGCCTTGGCAAAGACTTCCCACACACACTGCAGTGTTGAAACCAGTGGGCCCGGTTTTTCTTTGGGTTTCTCAGACATTGTGCCAGTCCTAACAAAAACTTACCCTTTTAATGGCAATCCGCCAGGCAAGACCCTTTATCAGTTCCTGACCGTGTTGAGGGTCGTGAAAAACGTAATAAAATCTGGTTTTTTAGAACCGATAAGAACCGGTAACCACACTCTAAAAGTACAGATAAAGATTTTACAACAACTTGATCGGTTCAAACCGAACTGATGAACCATTTACAAGTTCCACACAGAATAGAAAAATAATATAACCTATCTAGTACTCACGAATACCACAGACAGAGGCTGAACTGACAGGTTACAGTTTAAATTGGTCGAAAACCGAGAAAGCAGTTCTTTAACCGACAAAATGAACCAAGCAAGGGAGAAATCTCCGGGCGACTGTTCAGTGAGTGAGTAAAGAATCTGATGGTTTGAGTTCAAACAGCAACAGACAGAGTCTCAACCGAGCTTGAGCTCAGCATTCCATGCCTGGCATGGAAAGTTAACTCTTTCATCTCCGGGCAGTTCCAAGGTTGGGACTCACTGCTATTGTCAGAATACAGCAAGACTTCATGTTGTTTGAATGAGCCCTTAGCACTCCAGGAAGCTCCCTACTCACCAACCTAGCGAGATCAATGCAGGATGTGATCCACCTGCCAACTGTCTGCTTGGCTGCAGGTCTGCAAGTGCAGCTTCAGCGTGGGTGACAAACAACTGGCACACCTCCTCGAACTACAGCAATGCACTCTTTATAGTAAGTGAGCACCCGCCTCAGGTCCAGAGTATGGAGCCTGTGTTCGACCTCCGAGGTGTAATTGGAAAGGACTCTGGAAGAGTCATCACCTGATTTAGGTGAAACTCTGACACAACCTTCGTGGGAAGAATCTTCAGGTTGAGGCACAGGATAATCTTGTGCCTGTGAAAGACCGGTAAGGAGACTCCATCGAAAACGCCTGAGTTCACTGATCGATCCTTCTGGCTGATGTGATATCAACCAAGAAGGTGGTCTTCCATGACAGGACAGATATGTCACACCAGTGCACTGATTTGAATGGCTTGCCTATGAGCTTTGTCAAAACCAGCAACATGTCCTATGGTGGTGGTGGTTCAAGCCAGAGGAAATGTGATCTAAGCCTTTGAAAAGTGCCAGACAAGACCAGCTCACACCGGTAAGCAGAAATGGCTGCCAGGTGCACCTTAAGGGTCATTGAGCGAAGTCCCCTTGGAGGGACCACAGGTAGTCCAAATGCTGGTGACAGGACAAAGGGTCCAGCCCCTTGCCCTGACACCAAATGAAGAATCTCTTTCATTTGAAGGCTCAGCATTTTCTGGTCGATTCCTTTTAGATGCTTCCATCACAGTGAGGACATCTTGAGAGACCCAAAGCCTGGAACTCTAGCTGCTCAGAAACCAGGCTGTCAGGTACAGGGACTGAAGGTCTGGGTGGAGTACCTTTCCCTGGATGCCTTGGGAGCCTGTTGCTGAGGCTGAGAAGATCGGTGTACCAAAACTGGCGTGGCAGGGTTTTATTTAACTTTAAAATTGATTAGCGTTTTGTCATAAAGTGCTAAAACATTGTGAAAATGTATAGCACTTGCCTCACTGTGTTTAACAAACATAACACTTCTAGAAACCTATATAAATAATTTCTGTACAGTTAGTATTGTCCCAGGAAAAAAACTTGTTTATCAATTGTTAAAACCCTCTTGATGGCCAGCCTGGAGCCACCAGAATCACCCGCCTTGTCCCTCTGACCTTGAGCAGCACTTTGTGGATGAAAGGAAGTGGAGGGAATGCATAGAAAGAGCCTGGGGTCCAAGGTCTCGAGGAATCCCCGTAGTGAGCCCTGCTGAGGTGGATGGGCACAGAACAGCCTCAGCTTGCGTTCTCCTGGAGGTGAACAGGTCCACCTGAGGGTGCACCACTGGGAGAAAAGACTATGAACAACCTCTGGATGGAGAGACCACTCATTAGATGCCTCCCCAACCTGGCTGAGTGTGTCCCCAGCTGATTGGAGGCCCTGCCACATGGATGGCTTGGAGATCTGCCTGCAGGCTACATATGAGGGTCCAAATGTGGAGGCTTCCTTGCACAAGGCAGGGAGGTCCCACCCTGCTTGAGGAGGTAGTGCATGGTCGTGGTGTTGTCCGTCTGGACTTGGACCACCAGATCCCTAACATACAGAGTGAATGCAGTTAGCACCAGCTGAACTGCCCAGAGCTCCAGCAGTCTGATATGCCATCAGGTTCCTTGGGGTCCACAGCCCATGGACTCTGTTCCCCAGATGGCACCCCAGCCCATAAGAGAGGTGTCGGTTATCAGGATGACCGTTGGCTCAGGCAGACAAACAGGATCCCTTCCTGCTGATGTTCTGGGACCAGCCACCACTGGAAGGTGTCCCACATCCTCTGGGTTACAGTAACCAGCTGGTCAAAGTGACCTTTACACTGGGACCACTGTCTGGCCAGCTCCCATTGCAGGGAGTGCATGTTCCAGTGGGCCCATCAGACCACACTGGTGCAGGCCGCCATATAACCTAGAAGGCGAGGAAGTCCCGGACAGGGTGCAATTGCTCAACATGAAATGACTGGGCAAAGAGGAGGAACCTCTGCCCTGTCTGCCAGGAGCCGGGCTCTGGCTTGGCAAAGAGTCGAGCTCTGCATCGATAAAGCTGATCACCTGTGAGCACAAGTTTGACCCTGGCCTCAATGATCAGGAGGCCAGGTTCAATATCCTGAATCTGGAGGGCCAGTCTCTGGACTGCTCTACCTCCAGCCTGGAGGGACCCATAATCAACCAGTCTTCCAGGTCTGAGTACACCCGGACCCCTCGGCTTCCTCAGGTAAGCTGCCACTGTTAACACATTTGGTGAAGACCCTGGGGTCAGGAGAGGCCAAAAGGCATGGCCCAGAACTTGCAGAGAGTTCCCTTGGCTTGACAGCAGAAGAACCTTCAGTGGGATGGGACGATCAGGATGTAGAAGAACGTGCCCTGAAGATCCAGGGAGCAAAACCACATGTCTTGCTTTAGAGATGGTATGATCTGAGACAGTTAACATCCTGAAGGTGCCTGAACTGAGGAACCTGTTCTGGTTGTGCAGATCTTGAATGAGGCACCAGCCCCCATCCGCTTTGGCACCAGAAGTACCTGAAGACAAACTCTGGGTCATCCAGAGGATCTGCTACTCTGACCATGACCTCCTTGCGGAGGGCTGGGCTATGTCGTCTTGAAGAGTCGGCTGAGTGTCTGGATACCAAATCCTCCCATGGGGCACGGGGCTCAGCTTGGAGGGTACTGATCGAATTCCAGGGGCAGACCCTGACCAATCACTTCCAGAACCCACCTGTCTGTGATGACAGTGGACAAGGCAGAAAGGACGTGGCAGAGGCGGTCCCCACAGGAGGACCCAGGGGAGGCGTGACAGGCATGAGGGTGTCACCCTCCCATCCCGTCACTGAGCAGGCATGGAGAGAAGGACCTGGCTGAGGAGCCAGCGGGTCCCTCCCTCCGGGCTTACGGACCACCGAGGCCACTGACTTGGGCCTGAGTCACCAGGACTGAGCTCGCCAGCCCAGCCGATGCTGGGATGGTTTTGCCACAGGAGTGGAGGACCAAAGGGCTTATACTTCTGCTGCCTGAAGCCCTTGGGATCCTTCTGCGCAGATGTCATGGAGTCCAAGCTGGTACTGGACTTCTCAATATGCTGAGGTAACCCTCCACACCGGGCCCGAAGAGGTCAGTGCCCAGGAACGGAACATCTACCAGCTTGTGCTGAGTGTCTGCTGTGAAGGTCAAGATCTGCAGCCAAGCCCCACGGAGCATGGCAACTGTGGCCGCCACTGAACAGACACAGGAATACCCCAGATCCAGAGCCGTCTGAAGTTGCTGTTTGGCCACAGCCAGCCCTGATCTCGGACCTGCTTGACCGTGCTCTGGAGGTCCACAGGTAGGTGAATTACCTCATCCAAAGAGCCCAAGAGGGAATGGGAGAAGTGTGTCATCATGACGGAGCCGAGCCCGCCTGGCAGAGGCCAGGCGAGGAAACAGCATAGACATTTTAAGCCATGTGGTCCATTCTCGGACTCCATTGTCCAGCAGCTTGTCGATGTCTCCCAGATTGCCTGAGTGCGAAACACGGAGTTAGCTACCAACCCCTCAGCCGAGGGTGCTCCGTGAAACCCAAGAAAAGCAGGTACGCCAAGGCTATCCGGGAGGGGGTGAGGCAGAGGGGTGCGTTGCCCAGGGGCCACAATGTCCGCCACTGGGAGTTTTGTTGGAACCCTTGTCCAGAATTCTGTGAGGCGAGCAGGTTCGCTGGACTGAGTCAGTTTCATCCCCGTGACCGAGAGTGAGATGCCCATAGCTGTAGTAGGCCTCCACGAGAACCCCTCACGGATTCCATGTCGACTGAACAGGAGTGGTGAGGAATCCTCAGACTTGGAGGAGTCCGCATAACATAGAAATATATAGTTGACGGCAGATATGGACCGTAAGGGCCCATCCAGTCTGCCCATTTCTTTTTCTACCTTATAAATGTGCCATCGGCCTTTGCTCTGTCAGTGACCTATCTATTCATAGTCATTTGTATTGCTCCTTATGCCTATCCCATGCCTGCTTGAAGCCCTGCATCATTCATAGCCACCACTTTGTGTGTAAGCCATTCCATGCATCCACCACCCTTTCTGTGAAAAAGACTGTATTCCCCTTAATCGCCTCCTCTATGCTGTGTTCTGTGTTCTTGCTATTTTTCTTATATTTAAACATGTTACACTCTTTTCACCTTGTTTATGCCCTTAAGGTGTTTGAATGCCTCGATCGCATCACCTCTCTCCCTCCTTTTGCTCAAGGGTATATATTGAGCTCTGTTAATCTGTCCTCTGATAGTCTTCTGATGCAGTCCCTGCACCATTTTGGTTGCCCTTCTGACTGTCTCAGGTTATGTTGTGCACTGTGGGGCGTACTCCAGTGTCTTGGTACAGGATGATTGCGGCTCTACCTCCCTCTTACGACTTGTGATACCTACTTAATGCACCCCTAACACCCCCTAGCCTTACCTACTGCTTTAGAGGTCTGCTTGGATAATTTTAGGTCATCAGTGATGATGATGCCCAAGTCTCTTTCTTCCTTTGTGACTGCTAGCAACTCCTCCCAGCCTATAGGTAGCTTCAGGGTTTCTCTTCCCTATGTGCATGATTTTGCACTTCTTTGCATTAAATCCCAATTGCCACTCTTCTGACCATTCTGCTAGTTTATCCAGATCTCTTCTCATTCTGCCCACCCATCTGGATCATCTACTCTGTTGCAGATCTTGGTGTCCTCTGCAAATAGACAAGCTTTACCCTCTAGTCCATCTGCAAGGTCACTAATGAAGATTTTGAAGAGGACTGGCCCCAGGACTGATCCCTGAGGTACCCCACTTGTGACTTGCATCTCTTCTGACTGTATACCATTTACCACCACTCTCTGTTTTCTGCCCGTCAACCAGTTTGCCACCCGCATAAAGCGGCCGATCACCAGGTCACCCTCGATCTGCTGCGGATGGTCAGGCATGAGGGTGACCGACAGCTGATAGAGAAGCCCCTTGGCCGATCGAGACTCCTTAGTCGGGCGCTGGTTGGTGGCAGACACGGCGGCAGCTCTATCACGATCATTGGAGGCCAGCTTTGGCTGAGCGAAGCGGTCTGAACTGGCTCCATTGGGGAGGGATGGTCTTGATCGATGCCACAGGGAAAGTCGGTGTTGGCCTGTCAGGCAAGAACCAAGTAATGGCGGTGTGGGAGCCGAGGTGGGCTTTAGACCGGCTGGCACCAACTGTTGCCAGATGAGGTCTTTGTAGCATGTATGCAACTATGTCTGAGCCTCTTCTCACCCAAGGAGGGCGAAGGCGAGGAATAGTGGTGGCGCCACTTCCCGTGGCATCGAGCAGAAGCACCAATGATGGCGGGGAGCTGCTCAACTCATTGGAGGAGGAAGACTGAGTCCTCGACCTCAGCCGCCAGAGGTGCCGACAGGGGATCCTGGAGGATTCGAGAGTCTTGACTCCTCCTGGTCTGGGTCGGTGATGGGAGGGTACTGCTCAGCAGACTGGGCAGCCCTTCAGAGGTCTGAGGCAGGACCAGAGTCCTGAAAAGAGTTACATAGATTACATAGAAGTGTACAGGCTTCTTTAAAGACTGACAAGTCCATTACAGCTTGCCAGAAAGTTCTAATTATACCCTGTAATATTATTTGTAATCTGGTGGTTACCTAATTTGGTTTTAAATTCAGCCATGGTCTTGCTTGCCACTACTTCAACTGGCAGCTCATTCCAAACCTTAACTACCCTAACACTGAACCAGTGCTTCCTTCTATTGATTTTACATTTTCCTCCATATAACTGCAAAGGTGAGCCCTTGTGCAGTATACCACATCCTTAATGCCAGGCCTAATTGCTGCCATAACTGAGCATCTGTCAGTGCTCTGAAAATGAGACAGATATCCCCTGAGCCTACAATATTACAGGGACTACAACCCCAATGTCTGTAATCTTTCTGGGCAAGATTTGCCTGATACTTCACTGACAGGGGTGTAGCCAGGGATTTCAGATCTGCACACCAAGTGGACTCAGTGCTACCCCCTTGCTAGGGTGAGCTACTCCCTCCCCAAGGTGTAGCCAGACAATATACAAATGTACACCAGGACTGTGTGTTTGTCTCATTTGACACAATAAATACAACTTTTGTATCTCATGACAATGGTTGTAGCCGTGCATGGTAAATACAAATGCCATGCATTGTTCCCTAAAGGCACCCATGTACCAGCCCAGAGCCTGTAAAGTTGTATTGTCCTTGGGTGCAAAGAGAGTATTAGTGACCAGTCCTTCTAGTTTTGACTCCTATGAATAAAATTACAGAAAGGTTCAGTATTTTCTTTTAGTTTTTATGGAAAAAGGAAGCAGTTCTGAGCCTCATCATCCCCTTAAATAAAATTGCACACCATGGAGTGCTTGGAGTATGCCTGCCTACACCTATGTTCACTGATACAGCGTGCTCCTTTCTTTGGATCCTTTCAAGAGCATTTATATTTCCTTTAGCCGCCAGTGCCCAAAACTGTGAACAGTACTCAACATGGGGTCTTACCAATACGTATACAGTGAGAGCCACACCTCCTTGTGCTTGCTCTTGAAGTTCAAGTTTACTGTAGGAAAACTAAGTTAAGCAAGCTCATTCACAAGGAGGCTAGTGCATCATCTTTGTATTAACCACCAGCCCTAGCCTAGATATCGTCAGTAAATTTAGAGAGCCATGCCCCTGTTTTAGTGGCCATGGATGATTATATATATATTAAACAAGCAAGGGCCCAGCACGGAACCCTCTGGAACTTCACTAGGCACCTCCACCCAGTCAAAGTAGTCCTCTGATGCATACTTTCTGTGACCTGTTGGACAGCCACGCCTCGATCCAGCATGATAGGTTCCCTGCAATACCTTGATCAATTAATACATCGACTAATTCTCCATGAGGGACCTTATCGAATGCCTTGGCAAAGTCCAGAAAGATAACATCCACCGACTTTCTATCATCAGGTGCCTTGCTGACCCTGCCATAGAAATCTAAAGGTTTGTCTGGCACGAATGCACCTTTGTAAACCCATGCTGTGACTGATCAATTATTCCTGATTTATGTAACAGTTCAGTAATATGATCTTTGATGATACCCTCCAAAACTTTACCAGTACAGCAGTCAAACTCACAGGCCTGTAGGTACCAACCTCCTGTCTTGAACCCATTTTGTGAATAGGCACACCTCAGCCTGTCTCCAAACCTCTACAACCTCTACCTGGTTAATGAATTCCTTGACTAAAAAGTTAAGGAGTGCAAGGGCTATCGCAAAGCTCCTCTATAACTCTAGGGTGCAGTCCGTCTGGGGCGTGTGACTTATTCTGATCGAATTTCTGTAATCTGTCTCTGATTCCTTCAACAGAATTCTATGCTCATCATAGCTAGTTAAATGTTTATTAGTGCTTTTTGTTTTTATATTAAAAACAGAAGAAAAATAAGTGTTATAGTGCTCAGCCATGCCCTTATTATCCGAGATAGAGAGACCGTGGCGTTTTTTTTTTTTTTTTTTAATAGGCCCTAATTCCTTGTTACCACCATTTTTCTTGTTAACATAAGAATAAAATGATTTGTAATTATCTCTTACTCTGGTGGTTAACCTAAGCTTGTATGTTTTTTTTATTTTATTTATTTATTTAGTGATTCAGAAAAGACCTTTGAGCGCAAGCGCTTTACAAAGGTTCACGCCATAGATTGCAAAACAAAGTAGAATAGGAGAAAGCAAAGGTACATTACAATGTGAATTATACAGTTTGGATTGAGAATTTACAGAATAACTAAAACATAGGTACAAGTTAAATAACAAAAGAAACCACTTGGGGGTGGATAAGCAGCCACAAAGTGCCCTGTCAGTAGTTCAGAGGGGCCAGGGATAGCTGGCAGTGGGGTGAAGAAGGAGGTATTTGAGATAGAGGTATGTACATTTTAGCATTACTAATTAGTTTCTTGAGTTCCTTTAGGGCTTTTTGTAGGCTTCCCGCATTCCTTATGATTGATTACTTTTTTTGCTTTTATAAAAGATTTATTCTTTTCTTTATAGCTTTCCTACCCTAAATGAAATCCAGAGTGGGAACTCTTTTCCTAGTACTAGTGTATTTCATACTGGAAGGTACATATCTTTTGTTTAGTTTCGGTTAGTAATTTTGTTTAGTAACAAATTCACATTTGATGGACCGACAGACTTGTAAAATCATCCTCCCATTCTCATTGTGATAACTCACTTCTCATACTGTTAAAGTTGGCCTTGCCATAGTTATAAATTAAGTTTTACCAACTGGTTCGCCTAAGTCCCCCTTATACCGGAAGCTGACCGTAGAATGGTCACTAGACCCTAGAGGTGCTAAAACCTGATAGTCCCAGATGTTATTTACCACATTGCTTAAAACTAGGTCCAGTGTACTGCTGCCCTAGTACCTTCAGTTCAAAATTGGTCAAAACTGGCTAAGTTAAATGAGTACAGGAAAAGCTGCTCTGCGAAGTTTTAACTTTTTGGTGCTCCAATTAATCCGGGCAGATTAAAATCGCCCAACAGAATAGTTCTGCCTGATGAATCAAACTTTTTAAGAAGTCTAGGAGTTGTATGTCCTCGGGGCGACAACTGGTCGTCGGGTCAAGAAAAATCTCGGCCGCATCTTGACCAGCGTCTCAACAAATGGCCCAACAGAGTCTCCGTGAAGCCAGAGGCCAAGGCCACGGTTTTAACTGTGGTCAAAACCTGAGAGTCCTGAGACTGAGGATGTTCCCGGTCCCAAGAATGTCGATGGAGATGTCGATGGAAAGTCTTCTTTTCTTTCTTCTGACTCCTCTTGTGAAAGTGGAGCTATGCAAACCCAAAGGGCTCTGTTCCTTAGTCAGGAGGACTGGCACAGCTCCTTGAAGGAGTCCAAAACATGGAGCCCAATTGAGTGGAACAAAGCTGAAGCCGAAAAGGACTGCACAGTGACCTGAGCCTCCTCTCCTCAAAGGCCGTAAGTTGTCCAAACTGCTCAGCGGACCCCGCAGCCACAAAGACCATAGCAGGCATTTTTAGATATGACCGGCGGATGTCATTTTGGAGCGTCAACTTCAAGCAATGAGGCAGTCCTACGAGAACCGTCGCATGAACGATCAGCAAATGCCGCAGGCCTGGATATCGTGATCGCGGCCCAGGTAGTAGATGCACGTGGCGTGAGGATCAGTATATGACATTTTCTGACCGCAGGGCACCAGCGAACTGGGTGCAGACTTGTCATCCATTGCAGTTGCAAATGAAGATCAAGCTGCAGACAGAAACACCCAAGAGTTTAAAGTTTGGGAGTAAATCCAAAGATTTTTAGCACTAGGACCTACTAAACATGGGAGCAGTAAGGAGGGAATCTGCTTCTTCCAGCGGAAAGGAAGATCTCAAGGCCATGGGCAAAGCCAGGGATATACCACCCAGGTGGGTGGAGGAGCCAGCTTGAAGACTTTCCGCACATCTTAAAAGGAAAGGACACTGATAATAAGTGTGGATAGAACAACATATCCACGTCCTAGCAGAAATAAATTACTCACCATAGTAATGTTGTTTCTTCTAATGGAGTCTTGCTGTATTCTGACTATATGCAGTTAGCCCCAGCACTTGAACTGCTCGAGCTTGAGCTAGGTTTTCAAACCTCTGTCTCTGGTACTTCTCCCGATAACTGTCAGATTCTTACAGGCACTATACTAACTACAGAAATTGAAATTGTTTTTAAATTTGAGCCAAGGGCAAAAATTGAGAAGGCATAAGACTCAAGTCGAGAACCCCAAAAGAATCCAAGTAGATAGTGAGTAACAGCAATATATTTAAAGTGAGAACAAAAACCCTCCTGATAAGGAAAGGTGACACAGGTACACCTCTGGGTGCAGCACTGAACCTGCCAACCCACATCCCAAAACAACTAGGTTCCAAGAGGGGAGGCAGGAAGGGAGGAGGAAGGTCAGAATATAGCAAGACTCCATTAGAAGAAACATTACTATGGTGAGTAATTTTTTCTTCAAACATGAATTCTTGCTGTATTCTGACTATATGCAGACTACAAGCAGTACCCCTTAAGGAGGAGGACACATAACCTATTTTGGGAACAGACTCTGTAGCACTGATATGAAACCCAGCATCACTTCTCAACTGGATGTCGAGAGAATAATGCTTGGTGAATGTGTGAACAGTTTTCCAGGTGGCTGCTTTACAAATTTCCACTAGGGAACATCTCTAGCTGCTGCAAGCGAAGCAGCTATACCTCTGGTGAAGTGAGCCCTCAGGCCTGAGGGTGGCTCTTTCCCAACTTAGAATAACAGAATTGGATACAGGAGACAATCCACCTGGTAATAATTCTTTTAGTGGCAGGTTTACCTTTTCCCACTTCTCCATAAGTGAGAAACAGCTGTGATCAGTCATTTCTATGGGACTCGCTGTGCTCTATGTAATAACTGAGGGCCCTCTTGCATCAAGACTGTGCAGTCTTCTCTCCCAGAGGAAGAATGGTCAGTGAAAAATAGAGCATGACATATACTGATTCAAATGAAAGTCTGATACCACTTGGGAAGGAACTTTCTGTTCATCCGAAGGACCACCTTGTTCCTATGAAATTAGATGAAATCAAGTTCCACTGATAGGGCCTGTAATTCACTGATTCTCCTGGCAGAGGTAATGGCTACCAGAAACACAGTTTTCCAAGTCAAGTATTTAAGCTCAGCTGAAGATAATGGTTCAAAGGGGACTGCATAAGCTGTGCAATACAAATATTCAGGTCCCAGACAGGAGTAGGCTCCTAAAAGGAGGATTGATATGAACCAGACCTTTGAAAATTTTCTTGAAAACTGGATGGGAGACTAGGGAAGAGCCCTTCCCAGCAGAAAGGAAGGCAGAAACAGCTGCCACATGTACCTTGGAGTAGTAGGCCTGAGGCATTAGCGGTTAAGATGTACCAAATAATCTAATGCAGTGGCAATGTCAGTTGAATCTGGCTGACTATGCCTCTGAGAACACCAGAAACCAAATCTCTTCTATTTAGAATTGTAAGTTTTCCTAGTAGAAGGTTTTCTACTAACCTTAAGAATATCCAAGACTGACTGGGAAAGATGCAACCCTGCATATTCTAGCTCCTCAACAGTCAAGCTTTGAGTCTGAGAGTCTGAAGGTTGGGATACAGAATCCTCCCTTGAGAGGATGTTAGAAAATTTAACTTACTGGGAAGACAAATGGGAATTGTCACTGACAGTGACAACAGCAGGGGCTACCAGAGTTGACTGGCCCAGTCTGGAGCTACTAGGATCACTGTGTAAGGCTGAGACCTGATCTTTATCAGTACTCTGAACATCAAAAGAAAAGGAGGAAAAGCATAAAGAAACCTGATTGTCCAATCCAGTAGGAGAGCATCCTGAGGAACAGATCCCAAGAGAGGGGTCTGCAACAGAACAGAGGAAGCTGGTGATTGTCCGGGCTGCAAAGAGGTCTATCTGTGGGTGCCTCATCTCTTGAAAATAACCTACAGAATTTGAGGATTCAGGGACCACTTGCGGTGACCAGAGAAATTCTGCTGAGCATCTGCCAATACATTGTCCTTTCCTGGGAGATGCACAGCTATCAGAGAAGCTTGAAGGGTGTAAGACAGTGACCATATTTTCATGGCTTTGGTGCACAAGGCCGAGGACTGAGTGCCCTCCTGCTTGTTTATGTACACATGGTTGTGGTGTTGTCCTGATCAGCACCACTTTCCTTGAATTGTGTTCAGAATGTCTGGAGGCTAGAAAGACAGCTCAGAATTCCAGAAGTTTTTGTGTAGGAGACATGCCTGGTGAGACCATGTTCCCTGAGCAGTGAACTGATCCAGATGGGCTCTCCATCCCAACAGGAAAACATCCATAGTGAGAATCACTGTAGGGGCCTGACTGGGGAATTGGACACCTTGCCTCAGGTTGTCCTCCTCCAGCCACCACTGGAGAGCCTGAACCAGAGTCTGAGACAGTGGAATTAACTTGGAAAGGGATCTTTTTCTGAGACCAAAAGGACCAGAGATGGAACTGAATGTCCCTCATTTGAAATCTTGCCCCTTGCACCACTGCAACGGAAGATGCCATATGGCCTAGCAACTATAAGGCGTGTCTGGCTGGTCGAGATACTAGTGGGCGAAAGGAAGAAGCCAGGGTTGTGAGGGACTTCACTCTTGAGAGAGGAAGAAAAGCCCTTGCCTGAATAGCATCCAGCCAGTCCTATAAATGTGAGAAGCTGGGTTGGTTGTAGAACAGACTTTTAGGGTTTAAGATTAATCCTAGGGACCACAGAAGTTTCTGAGTGACCTCTAGAACTGACATGACTTGGTCTGAGGACTGACCCACTATGAGCCAGTCATCCAGGTAAGGGAACAGCAAGATGCCTTGTCTCCTGAGAAAGGCCACCAGTACTGCTAGACACTTGGCATAACACCCTTGAGCAGATGTTAGGTCGAAAGGCACTGCTCTGAACTGGTAATGACCTGAGGGCAACCCGAACTCCAAGGTACTTTCTGTGGAAAGTATGATAGGTATGTGAAAGTAGGGATCCTTGAGATCCAGGGAGGCTAGCCAGTCTCCTGGTCTCAGAGAGGAAGAATTATTCCCAGAGTCACCATTTTGAACCTTGGCTTTATGATATGTCTGTTCAGGTATCTTAGATCTAGGATGGGTCACCACTCCTGTCTTTTTTGGTAAGGCAGTATCTGGAATACAGTCCTTTTCCCTGTGTTGATGGGTACCTTCTTCACTGCTTCAGAAGCAGTAGAGGGACTTCTGCCTCTCGGCCTTTGTCTCCAAGGAGAGGGAGGACTGAAAGACTTTGCTCTCATTTTGGGAACCTTTTGAAACTGAGAGCAAGTCCCTGGCTCACTACTTCCAGAACCCATTTGTCTGAAGTAATAGATTTCCAGGCCTGGAAAGTGAGCCAGCCTGCCTCCTACTGGAACTGAGTGGCGACCTGGCTGACAACTCAGAGTGTCTGTTTGGCAGGGGCTTAGACTGACTGGAGGATGGAGTTCTGGTCATCCCTCTTCTCCCTTCCCCACGGAAACCCCTCTGCTGAAAAGAAGAGTAGGCCTGGGCTTAGTAAAAGGTTTCATGAAAAGGCCTGCCCTGCCAGCCCTAGATTGTTGCTTTTGAGGAGTGACCTGCTTTCCTTGGCTGCAGCACTCCTATAGGTGGTCCTGTACTCATTCATCTTTTAATCATAAGCCTCTGTTTGCTCCCCAAACAGAGAATTACCTGACAGGAAAATCCATGGCCTTAGTCTGGGTATCCTGTGATAGACTGGTACATCTGAGCCAAGCAAATCTCCTCAGGGACACAGATGTAGCCATAACCCTAGAATGTACACCATTCAAGTCCACAGCAGCATGAAATTGGACTTTTGATGCCTCAATACCATCTACAGCCACCTGCTCCAGCTCCTTGGCCAGCTGGGAGGGCATTCTTAGCCAGCTCCAGAACCGTATCCCACATAGATTTCTGGTACCTGGCTGTATATGCCATATAAGTAGCTTGCCTGAGTCCCAAAGAGAATGCTAAGTACTGTTTCTTTACCATGGCATCCACTTTCCTGGAATCCTTATTCGGGGCTGAGGTGCTGAGGGATGTCAGCCTGTCACGGGCTGCAGCTTGCACTACCCCAACATGGCTGCAATGACTTATAAGGAATTCTGTCCCAGGACCTGACAAGGTATACCTCCTGTCCATTTTCTTATCCACAGGGGTATAGATGTAAAATGACTCACCTTAGTAATTGTATTTCTTCTAATAGAGGCTTGCTGTATTCTGACACTATGCAGTTAGCCCCAGCACTTGAACTGCTCGGAGAGGAAAGAGTTAATTCTATGCCAGAGCATAGAACCTTGAGCTCGAGCTCGGTTCAAACCTCTGTCTGCTGCACTCTGAAGTGTAACCGTCAGATTCTTATGAGCTAACACTAACTAACTACACCCACTATGTGGAATTGTAAAATTACTAGCCAAAGAACAAATATTTTGGATCCCAAAAGACTCAAGTCGAGAAATCCAAAACAAAAACTAGGTAGTGAACAAATATAATAATCAAAACATAAAACATAATCCACTCCCCTCTCTAAAATGGAAGAGTGACAAGTACACCCCTGAGGTGCAACATTGCGCCTGCCCGCAACTTCCCAAAAACAGGTTCTGAGAAGGATGGCTAGAGAGGTCAGAATACATCAAGACTCCATTAGAAGAAACACAATTACTAAGGTGAGTAGTTTTTCTTCAAACAACATGAAGTCTTGCTGTATTCTGACATTATGCAGAACTACAAAGCAGTACCTCCTCATCACTCCTAGCCTGGATATCAGAGAGTAATGCTTGGTGAATGTATGGACTGTTTTCCAAGTGGCTGCTTTGCATATCTCTAATAAGGGTACATCTCTGGCAGCAGCCAAAGAAGCAGCTGTACCTCTAGTCAAATGAGCCCTCAGGCCTGAGGGGGTACTTGCCTAGCTTTTTCATAGCAGAATTGTATACAAGAGACAATCCACCTGGCAATAGTTCTCTTAGTAACAGGTTTACCTTCCCCACTTCACCATAAGTGAGGAAAAACTGGAGAGTCAAACCTAAGTGCCTTAGTACACTCAATGTAGTAAAGAGCCCTCTTAACATCCAAACTGTGTAATCTTCTCTTCTGAAGAAGAATAATCAGTGAAGAACACAGGAAGAGACATGGATTGGTTCAGATGAAAATCTGAAACCACTTTGGGTAAGAACCTCCTGTTGGTTCTAAGGACCACCTTATCTCTATGGAATGAGATAAAATCAGGCTCCACTGACAGAGCTTGTAATTCACTGATATGCCTGTCAGAGGTAATAGCTACCTAGCTACAAGGAGCACAGTTTTCCAAGTCAAGTACTTAAGTTCTGCTGAGGCCAAGGGCTCAGAAGGGGTGATAAGCTGAGCAATGCAAACATTAAGATCCCAAGCAGGAGTAGGATCCCTAGAGGAGGGTTGGTATGGAGCAATCCTTTAAAGAATGTACAGAAAACAGGGTGAGATGCCAGTGAGAGTGCTTTCCCACTGACAGAAATGCAGAAACAGCTGACAAATGTACTTTGAGGGAAGCTGGTCTGAGGCCAAACCATTAAGATGAACCATGTAATCCAGAACTGTAGACAAGTCAACAGTATCTGGGGATATGTGTTTATTGGAACACCAAATGCTGAATCTTTTCCATTTGGAGTTACAAGTTTTTCTGGTGGCAGGTTTTCGAGAGGCTTGAAGAATGTCCAGAACCCCTTAATACAAATGCAAATTTGCATATTCTAGTCTTCAAGAGCCATGCCTTGAGATTGAGAGACTGAAGGTTGGGGTACCAAATCCTCCCTCAGAGGAGGTTAACAGGTTGTGATTCCTGGGAAGAGACGGGAAGATGGACTGCTAGGGACAGCAACAGGGATACCAAGGCTGCCTGGCCCAGTCTGGAGCAATCAAGATCACTTTGCAAGATTGTGACCTTATCTTGACCATAACTTTGAATAGTAGAGGAAAGAGGGAAAGGCATACAGAAATTTCCTTCCCAATTCAGAAGTAGAGCATCCAGGGGACTGAGCCCAAGACTGGGGTCTGCAACAGAAGAGAGAAGTTGGTGATTGCCTGGGGCTGCAAAGATCTATCTCTGGAGTGCCCCACCTTGAAAAGATCACTTTTAACACTAGGGGATCCAGCGACCATTCATGATGGCCCGAGAAATCCTGCTCAATGCATCTGCTAGCACACTGTCCTTCCCTGGAAGGTGGACTGCTACCAGAGACGTCCTGTAGAGAATAAGCCAGGGTCCATAACTGCATGGCTTCCATGCACAAGGCCATAGACCGAAGTGCCTCCTGCTTGTTGATGTACCACAGAGCGGTGGTGTTGTCTGTCCTGACCTGAATCACCTTGTTCTGTACTGAGTCTGAGAAGGCTTGTGGGGGCAGGTACATTGCCCTGAGCTCCAAAAGACAGATGTGGAGAAGGACCCCTGAGGGGACCACACCCCTGTGTTGTGAGGACTCCCAAGTGAGTTCTCCACCCCGGAGAGAAGCATCTGTGGTTACAACCATAGAATGAGACTGAGTGATGAATGGGACCCTTGCTGAGGTTGTCCTGATCCAACCACCATTGGAGAGCCTGGATCAGAGTCTGAGTCACTGGAATTAGTTTGGGTTAGAGGATCTTTTTCTGAGACCAAAAGCCTCAAATGGAAATGGATGCCCCTCATCTGAAATCTGCTTCCTTGAACCACTGCAGTGGAAGCTGCCATGTGGCCCATGAGTTGAAGAAAATGCCTTGCTGGTCGAGACACCAGAAGGTGAAAAAGAAGAAGCCAGGTCTATAAGGGCCCTTACCCTTGCCAGAGGGAGAAAGGCTCTTGCTTTGACAGTATCCAACTCTACCCCATGAAGGTCAAGAGTTGCATTGGTTCGAGAACTGATTTTGGAAGACTGAGGAGGAATCCTAGGGAAGTGAGCACTTGCTGGGTCACTTGCAGGATTGACTTGACCTGGTCTGGAGACTGACCCATAATGAGCCAGTCATCCAGGTATGGGAATATGGAAATGTTTCATCTCCTTAGAAAGGTCACTACTACTGCTAGGCATTGTGTGAACACCCTTGGTGCTGATGTTAGGTCGAAGGGCATTGCTCTGAACTGATAATGGCCTGAAGGCAGTTTGAGCCTGAGGTACTTTTTGTGGGGCACCCGATGGGAATGTGAAAACAGGGCATCCTTAAGGTCCAGGAGGCTAGCCAACCCCTGGCCTTAGAGAGGGAAGAATTATTCCCAGAGTCACCAATTTGAATTTTGGCTTTACTAGGTGCTTGTTTAAGTATCTTAAATCTAGGATGAGCCGCCACCCCTTTCTTTTTGGGGTAAGGAAGTATCTGGAGTACAGACCCTTGCCTCTGTGAGATTTAGGAACTCTCTCAATGGCTCTGGCAGCCAGCAGAGATTAAACCTCTGCCTCTAGGGCAATGGTTTTGGAGATGTTTTCAGGTGGAAAGACCTGACCCTCAGCTTTGGACATTTTTTGAAGCTGAGGGCTAGTCCCCTGCTTACTACCTCAAGGACCCACTTGTCTGAGGTAACAGACATTCAGGCCTGGAAGTAGTAAGCCAGCCTGCTCCTACAGGAATTAGGTAGTCGACCCGGTTTGACATATCAGGGTGTCTGCTTGGCAGGAGCCTTAGACTGAGAGGAGGATGCAGCCCTGCTCATCCCTCTTCTGCCTCTCCCTCTGAAGAACCCCTCTATGGAAAAGAAGAGGAGGCCTGTACCTGGTAAAAGCCTGTGAAAAGGCCTGCCCTGCCCCTAGATTGCTGCTTCTGAGGAGCTGCCTGCCTTTCCTTGGCCTGTGCACTCTTGTAGGTGGTCATGTATTTGTCCATTTAGTCATATAAGTCTCTGTCTGCTCCCCAAACAGAGAATTCTCCATGACAGGAAATCCATGGCCTTAGCCTGGGTGTCCTGTGATAGGCTAGAACTGCGTCTGAGCCAAGCCAGTCTCCAAGAGCCACAGATGTAGCCATGACTCGTGATGACATATCATTGGAGTCCACAGCAGCATGAAACTGGGTTTAGATGCCTCAATCCCATCAGCAGCCACCTCCTTCAGCTCCTTGGCAAGCTGGGGAAGCCTGTTTAGCTAGCTCCAGAACAGTATCCTATCTGGACTTCTGGTAGCTGGCTGTGTAGGCCATGTAGTTAGCCTGTCTGAGTCCCAAGGAAGATGCCATGTACTGTTTTTAGCCATGGCATCCAGCTTCCTGAAGTCTTTATCTGGGGGCTGTGAAGCCAAGGGATGTTAGCCTTATCACAGGCTGCAGCCTGCACAACCCAACATGGCTGCACTGTTGGTACAAGTACTCCGCACCTGAGCCTGACAACATATACCTCTTGTCCATTTATCTGTCCACAGGAGATAAAGAATTTGAGTTTTAAGTCATTTTCGTGTCTGTTTCCCAAAAGATTTATGGACAGGAACAGACAATCTCTTGGATTTTGGGATGTCCATCATCTCCACATAGTCAGGCTCCTCTTCCTCCTCAACAGCTTCAACCAGGGGAGCTGGAGGGTTTCTGCCACTTTTGTAAAACATAAAGTGGGAAGGGACTCAGAAAGCCTAGGAGGAAACACCAGAAGGTCTGTCTGGGGAGATGCCCAGTTCTACGGGCTCATCCAGACCTTCTAAACCAGCATCATCATTGTAATCTTCATCCCCTCAGATCTGGTTCATAATAATCATCTGAGAATAGTCCGAACCAGAGGAACCGACAACCAAATGCCTACAGGGAGGCGTTGGATTAGCTGGAACCGGACGGAGCAATTCAACTATGCTAATGGCCCTGCCAATTTCTTCAGTGGTTGGACGATGTGGTTCTGGATCTGAACCAGCCGATTTCTCTTTTTCTTTCTTTTTGCCAGAATCGACCCTCAGGATCAGCTCTCCTTTGCCGAGGGAGTCTCGCCAGGTCAGTGGGCGCTCCTCAGGTGAGTCGGGAACCAAACCAGGCTGGCCATCCAGGTCAGTGGAATTCACGCCTCCTTTTCCTAAGCCTGCCCAATCTTTTTATCTAGGGTGGCCTTAGGAAAATTTTACAAATCTGGCAGTCTGAATCAAGGAGGTCAAAACCCAGACAGTAAACACAGGTGGTGTGGTGATCAGCCTTAGCAAAGGCCTCCCACACTCACTGCAGTGTTGAAATGCAGTGGGCCTGGTTTTTCTTTGGGTTTCTCAGACAAAGCCATCTAAAAGCACCATTTACTCGGCAAAAGCCAGGCAAGACCCCTTATCAGTTTCTAACCATGTCACGGTATTTGAAAAACTTCTAAATCCGTTTTTAGAATCAAAAAGGACCAGTACATCAGGGAGCAAAGGAAGACCAAGGGAGGATAGTGAGGCTTAATAAAGGGAGGAGGGTGGGCAGAGGGAGAATGTGAAAAGGCAGAGATACTAAACAAATATTTTGCTCAGTATTTACAAAGGAAGAGGGGAGGTATATAAACAAACAGTAGTAACACTTTGGATACAGAAGTTGATACCAGCCCATTTACAGAAGAAAGGGTTCTGAAAGAACTCTTAAAACTGAAGGTGGACAAAGCAATGGGGCCTGATGGGATTCATCCCAGAATTCTAAAAGAACTAGGGTAGAACTAGTGACACCACTGACTACCCTCTTTAACAAATCATGGGAGGATGGGGTGGTACCCGAGGACTGGAGGAGGGCAGATGTGATTCCCTTCACAAAAGTGGGAGCAAGGCAGAAGAAGGAAACTATAGACCTGTTAGTTTAACCTCAGTGATAGGGAAATGATGGAATCACTTCTAAAGGAAAGAATTGTCACGATCTGGAGGCCAGAAGGGCACAGGACCCTAGGCAGCATGGATTCACAGCGGAAGGTCATGCCAGACGAATCTGATATATTTCTTTGACTGGGTGACCAAAGTAGTAGATCAGGGAGGGGCTGTGGACATGGCCTACCTAGACTTTAGCAAGGCATTTGACACAGTCCCACAAAAGATTAATATATAAGTTAGCCAGCCTGGGAGTGGGTCCCAAGATGACAGCCTGGGTAAAGAATTGGCTGGAGAATAGGACACAGAGTAATAGTAAATGGAGTCCACTCAGAAGAAAGGAGGGTTACTAGCGGGCACCGCAGGGTTCAGTATTAGGACCAGTCCTCTTCAATGTCTTTATGCGTACATTGCAGAAGGACTGGAAGGAAAAGTATGTCTCTTTGCAGATGACACTAAGATCTGCAACAGAGTTGATGCACAGGGTGGGGTGGAAAGGATGAGAAGGGACTTGGCAAGGTTAGAGGAATGGTCAAATGTATGGCAGCTTAGATTCAATGCTAAGAAGTGCAAGGTAATGCACCTGGGAAACAAAACCCAGGGAAGAGTACACAATGGGAGGTGAGATACTAACAACAACAAAATGGAAAGGGACCTGGGGTAGTCATATCAGATGACCTAAAGGTGGGCAAGCAATGTGAGAAGGCAGCAAGGAGGGCTGGGGGATACTGGATGCATAGGAGAGGCATCACCAGTAGAAAACAGGAAGTTATTATCCCTCTGTACAGACAGCTGGTGAGACCCCATCTGGAGTACTGTGTGCAGTTCTGGAGACCCAATCTCCATAAAGACATAGACAGGATGGAAGCTGTCCAGAGGAGAGCAACTAAAATGGTGCAGGGTCTGCACCGGAGGACATATGAAGAGAGACTTAAGGAGCTTAATATGTATAGCCTCGAGGAAAGGAGGGAGAGGGGGGACATGATAGAAACTTTCAAGTACCTCAAGGGAATCAACAAAGTCCAAGAGGGTAGCATCTTTCAAAAAAGAGTGTGCAAGAACAAGAGGGCACAATTTGAAGATAGAGGGGCGGCTCAGAGGTAATTTAAGGAAGTATTTTTTCACAGAGAGGGTTGTGGATGCATGGAATGGCCTTCTGGAGGAGGTTGTGGGGTCAAAATCAGTGGTGGAATTCAAGCATGCAGGATAGTCATAAGGCAATTCTGGGGTGGGGTAGGAAGAAGTAGGCTGCTGGTTAACTAGGATCTGCAGCTTATCCAGTAGGGTAGGAAATGGGCAGACTGGGTGGGCCAAGGTCCTTATCTGTCAATACATTCTATGTTTCTATGTTTCTATGTTTCTATCACACTAAATACAGAAACAAAAATAAACTTAAGAGAAAATAACAATCAGTTCAACCGAACCAATTGAAAAATATTCCTCTACAATTTCCACACAAAATAGCATTAGTCCACTACCTAAGTACTTACTGTACCGCAGACAGGATCTGAACCAAAATAAATTAAGAAATAGCGGTTTAAAGCTAACGCTTTTACTATACCGAACCGATAGCGAAAAGAGATCTCAGGCGACTGTTCAGTTAGGTGGAATAAAGAATCTGGCAGTTATCCTTCAAAGTGCAGCAGACAGAGGTTTGAACCATTTTCGAGCTCAAGGTTCTATGATCTGGAATAGAGTTAACTCTTTCCTCCAGAGCAGTTCAAGTGCTGGGGCTAACTGCATAATGTCAGAATACAGTAAGACTTCATGTTGTTTGAAGTGGGAAACCAAATAATTTTTGTGTCCGGTTCCCCAGGGATTTGCGAGAGGGATAGACACCCTTTGGACTCTGGGACATCCTTCATCTCCACATAGTCAGGTTCCTCCTGATCCTGTTCAGCCTCTTCCACTAGAAGCTGAAGAGTGTCAGCCACTTCCTTGTAAAACAAGACATGGGAGGGGCACTCAGAAAGTCTGGGAGAGACATACTGGAAGGCCTGTCAGGGAGATGTCAAGCTCCACTGGCTCATCTAGACCTTCATAATCATCATCTTCATATTCTTCTTCTCCTTCCCAGTCTCCCTCATAAAAGCTTCATGGTCATATGCAGAAGCAGAAGCTTCCAACCCAACCGATCATCTTTAGTTGGTGTCGGTTCAGTTGGAACCGGCAAAGCGATTGAACAATACTGATTGCTTTAGCAATCTCTTCAGCAGTTGGAACATGGGGACCGGATCCGAACCGGCTGACTTTACACTTTTCTTCTACGGAACCGATTCAGCATAATCAGCCCTCCTTTTGCCCAAGAGGTATCGCCCAGGACAGTAGGTATCTCGTGTTCGGTTGAACCGTAACCAGGCTGGGCTATCCGGTCAGCGGACTTTCTCAGCCTTCTTTCCTTCAGCCTCACTTAAACGCTTATCTAAAGTGGCTTTGGGAAAGTTCTTGAATATTTGGCAGTCTTCCTTGAGGTGGTCAAGGTCAAACCCCAGACAATAAACACAGACGAGGTGGGGACTGCCTTGGCAAAGGCCTCCCATATACTGTGCAGTGCTGGAAACCCAGTGGGATCGGTTTTCTTTTGGGTTTCTCAGACATGCCTAAGTTAATACCAAGTTACCTCTTACCAGCTTTTAAGCCAGGTAACAACAAACCTATCAGTTTCAATTGTGTCACGGGTCGGTTAAAAAACTGAGAAAATCTTGGTTTTTTAGGATCCGATAGTTACTGGAACACCTACAAATTACATGTAGAAAATACAGAGAAACAGATATAGGGATTTGCCGGTTCCCCAACCGGACCGACTGGGAAAACCGAACAAAACAATTTTACCAAAACTCTATCTACTTATTACGGTAATTCCGTAGACAGAGATCTGATACTGAAAAATAAAGAAACGGTTGTTGAAACTGACCGATTTTTACTAGAACCGAACTGAAGGAGAAAATCTCCGAGCAACTCTACTGTTGGGCGGAGTAAAGAATCTGACGGGTTACAGTGAGAAGTACCAGAGACAGTGGTTTGAAAACCGAGCGCAAGCTCAATGTTCTATGCCCTGTACAGAGTTAACCCTATCCTCTCCGAACAGTTCAAGTGCTTTGGCTAACTGTATATAGTCAGAATACAGCAAGACTTCATGTTGTTTGAAGCAGTGTTTTTGCAATCTCATTCAACAATGAATAAAAAGAAAGTTTAATAAAAAGATCCCATGGCATTTCCAAAAGAGTAGGGGTGTTTTTATTAAAAGAAAATGACATGCTGTCAATAAAACAAATAAATCAGAACAAAACAAATCAACAGTCATGGAAAGAAAAGTTCATGTTACAGAAAGTGCCCACAGAACCCCACCCAAGCAACACCAGACACAAGCAGGTCTAAAAGAAAACTTATTCACCATAGTAATGTTGTTTCTTCCAAAGGGATCCTCACTATGCTTAACACCTGCAGTCATTTCCTGGAATGTACGCCCTGGAGCTTTTAGAATTGTATGTAAATTAAGGAACTTAGAATGAAATTCAACTCTACTGTGTGGTTGCACTCACCCTGCACTCTAACATCAGAGTTATTTCTAAAGCTAGGTGAGTAGTGACCACTGAAACTAGCTAAATGACTACTAAAAATACACTAAAATTTTGAAAAATAGTTTAAAACATGGAAAACCAATTTCTAATTGTTATGAAAACAAAATTAGATGGCCGAGACCCTGAGCAACAACTGTAAAGCCAAAGTAACAAGTAATGCTCAAGTAAATAGAAAGAACTGATTCTTGTTTGAATGTCTGACCAGGTTTTGAAGGGAGGTAGGGATTAGGGATTGTTAAGCATAGTAAAGGATTCTTTTGAAGAAACAACATTACTACTGTATATTGAGTGATTTTTTTTTCTTTAGACCTCAGGAATCCTTCAACTTTGCTTAACCATTGCAGACTCCATAGCAGTATCTTGGGAGCCCGTATGGGAAATGCTCTGTAAGACAGTGCCCAAGCTGGCATCCTTCTGGACTGTATGTTCAGACAGCAGTGTTTAGTGAAAGTGTGTACTGTTTTCCAAGCAGCTGCTTTATAGATTTCCTATAGAAATATCTGTTGATGCTGCCACAGAGGCACAGGTGCCCTTTGTGGAGTGAGCCTAAGACTTTTAGGTGGCAACCTGCCAGCTTTGTCATAACAGAACTGTATACAGGAAACTACCCAATGAGAAATGGTACTTGGATGCTGTTTCCTTTCCCCACTGGAACTGACATCATTGTGTATTCCAAGTAGTAGCTCAATGCCCTCTTTACAGTATATCCTGACTGTGAAGCTTCTACTCTCCTGAGCTGGATTTTGCAGTAAAGAAACTGTAAGTGTAACTGATCAATTGAAGTGGAATTCAGACATCACTTTGGGAGGAATTTTCTTTAGTTCTGTTGTCCCTGTGAACGATGATGTAGTTAGGATCTGTGCACAGGGCTTGCAGCTCACACCCCTTTGGCAGACGCCACAGCCATCAGAAGAGAAAATTACTTACCATAGTAATATTGTTTCTTCCAAGGGATCTCCTAGTAGGATTAGACATATGCAGTAAGCTCAGAATCTCTGACTGCCCCGAGCTCTGATGTAATGTGGAAAGTATGCAAATCATGGAATTTAGAATGCAACATTCAAACTGCTGCCTCTAGGTGGACTGTGTTCCAGCTAACTGCCAGATAAAATTTTTGCAGATGAAAAAACACTAGACTATCCAAATTCAATAAATTTTCTCTGTTTTATTTTTTATTTTATTTAGTTTTGTTGACCGGTAAGTGCACTAGACAAATCCTGCCTATTTTCAGGCTCGATCGGGAAGGGAGATACAGACAAATGCCAACTGACCTTGAACCTGATTAAGCTGTTGGTGGTATTTTTAGTGAATGAGGAAAATTTGGCCAGGACACCAGGAAATTCCCTACTCTGTGAGGGGTGCTGTGAAGAGAGCTGCGTGCAGTTTCAGATTTCAGATGGCTGCAGAGAGCAGTGGAAGTAGGACGGATGTTGCTCCGCTCCTAAATCGTCCGTGCGGGGACAGTGGTCGGCTGGGATGCACCTTGATGGTGGCCAGCACTTGGCGTGCAGATCCTGAAGCCTGAAGTATTAGGTGCATGGCGGAAGTCATCGGGAGGTGGAGTTGGAGCGAAACCGCGAGTTTCTGATTTGAGCCTGGGATCCCAGGAGAGATGATGGCTAAAATGCTGCAGTTTTGTGTGGAGCTCAAGCTCTTCGCAAGGGTCTGAGGAGCTTAACGTATTGTTGGAAAAAACGGCAGCTGATAGAAGAAGCTTTGGCTGAGTTCAACAATTAAAACAACAAGCTGAGGAGGATCGAAAAGGAAAAGGCCTGCTTGGACTCTCCTTCGGGTCTACCAGGTACTGTGCCTAAGGTTCTAAAAGGCCCCAGTTTTTAGATCGATCAACAGATGAAACCCCACCTCAGGATGCTAATCTGGTGGTTAGTGAATCCTGGTCCCCTCAACAAGCTCTCCGGAGGCAGGCTGGATACAATCAGGCGAGGGAGGCTGGATAGCCGACCCAGTAATCCCTCTGCGAGAACAAGCGTGGCAGATGGGAAAAGGCCAAATCTGCAACGGGGATGCTGTATCTAGCTATGGGCCAGACTGTTTTGAAACTTCCCTGTAATAACTGTACACTCTTCTTTACGTGTGTCTCCTCAAACCAGTATTTCTAATTTACTATCAAATGGTTCTTTGCTATCAGAGCCCACATTAGGACAAACTGTCACTCCTGAAGCTTTAAATTATGCAAATGTTTTGGGTTCTGAGTTAAATCCAGTACAGGATCAGCCTGTTCTCTCACAACCCCTGTTACATTTGCTAGTTTATTTAAAAAACAGTTACTTTGGCAAAACGAGGAATGCAGTGCGTTTAAGGTTCTTAGGTCCTATGGATGGTATGCCAGATCGTTTTATGTAGGGAAGGTTTTGATTAAGCAAATGCTGGTTTTTCTCCAGGGAGGTGTATGCCCTTATACACACCCAGGGATAACAATTATGACATTAGTTTTCGTACACCAGATTTGCTAAATAAATTTTTGGATGAGATATGCTCTTTTAAAACTAACCCAGCTTGGTTACATTTTCAGGCTATACCTCTCACCAAACAATCCTTTAAAGTAATAAATGTACTTTTTGGAATGAGGGAGTAAATGTAGCAGATATAACGTACTGGGTGGAAAATGTACTGTTCAGGGAATCCTGAACCTATATTGATGATGAAGGTTTCTGGAATGGAAGGTGGAGATGTAAGGTTAATCTATTTCAAAACAATGAAGGTCTACAGCATTTACCTAGTTGCTTCTATTTGGTGGGATAAGGGTTTTATTTTTATCCAGGCCAACAATACATTGTTATAAGTGTGGCTCTCCTAGGCACCTGAATAAGATGTGTGAAGTGGTAAATGTGCTCAATGTGGAGAACAAGGGCATGTTCTTACTGACTGTCATCACCCCAGTAAGTGTTCACTCTGTGAAGATGCACATTCTTTGTTGATTGCCCTTTCTGCAGCAAAATAAATCTGGAGACTACAGTATTCAAGATTTTTACATCAATACGGTGGTTAAAGCTGCCCTTAGGAATAAAACCCTACCACACCCCTGGGAGACCTCAACCACATATTTCTGGTAATCATGGTTTGTACACTGATTCAAAAGAACCTCAGTCGAGATACACCCTGTTTCTGAGCCTCTGTCAGTGACACAAATTCCTGTCTCTCAAGTGGAGGTTTCTAGCGGCAGTTTGATTTCAATGCCTCCACGCTCCCGCCCGAAGGGCTTCTACTCTGGTATCTTCCAGAAGGCGTCGTCTTCGATCTGGCTAATACTAGCATGGTGATTCCTGAACCCCCTATGACGGCTACACATAATCCTTTATTGTATTAGGATGACACAGGGACGGAATCTGACTCAGTTTCTGTAAATTCCTCACAACATGATGGTATCGTCTGATATAGACCAAAATTTGCAAAACCGATTTAGGCAAAAGAAAAATAGATTGGGAATGAGGAAAGGGAACAAGAAAAATAATATGCTAAAATGTGTTCAAAAATATGGCTGGTCGTTTCCCTGTCTTGATGGTAGCAGTTTATAATCTTTCGTAGCTTTTTAAATGTGAATAGTAAGTTATCCGAGAGGAAACGGTGTTGATTTTATCCTTTTGAGAATAAGGATTATGATGTGGGTTTTTTGCAGGATACTAGGTTACATACCAAACTCGATATTGAATTAGCAACCGCTGGCTGGCGATTGGGGGTTACCTATTGGTCTATGGTGAAGACCTTTGTAGTGGTGTAGGTATAGCCCTAAATAGTCCCACTGCAAAGGTGATACAACTAGTTGATTTTGTCCCTGGTTGTGTATTGTTGTTGGATGTAGTGATTAACGGTTTACAGTGTCGGTTAATCAACGTTTATGCACCTCAAACAAAATCTGCACATATTGAAATATTTTGCTTATTTCAACCTTATTTATTTACTTCAAAGTATGTTTTTTGGGGTGACTTCAATTGTAGTAGATACAAAACAGATGGGGATGCCAACCACCAAAATGTTTTGTGATGCTGTTGTCTTAATAATTTACTAGTTCAAACAGGCCTTAGTGATGTTATGGCCTCTTTCAGGGTATCCGGCAAAACATTTTTCAAGGCAATAAGGCCACAAGGCTAGATTTTTGGTTTCTTTCCGATTCCCTACAGGTGATTGATACTAGAACATTGGCTGTTACTTCATCTGACCATGTAATTATAGCAGCTACGGTGGCAAGTCATATGCCTATGCATCGGGGTCCAGGGTACTGGAGAATGAACTTGGCTCTATTACTTCTTCCTACAATTGAAGATGGCTTTCTAGCTATTTTAAAGGCCAGGAAATCTGTGGTATGTCTCTCAATATACTTATCGGAATGGTGGATGGATACAAAACTGAAATTAAACGTTTTTCAATCAATAGGAGATTATATGGTAAATATAAAACTGATACTTAAATTATAGAAAGGAATTTTGGATTTGCACTTGGTGGCTAATGGTGAGGTTTCAGTCCTCCCCAGTTATACGAAATAAGAGAAAAGATTAATAAATTTCAATATGATTGGGCTAAATCTTTAGAAAATGAACAGCGTTTGGTACCCAAGACACAAAGGCATTTCTGAATTAATTTCAATTTAGTGCTTCCAAAGACATCAGAAACATATGACACGTCTTAATGAACAGGCAGGATTTGGTGCACAGATACCAGAGAGGTTATGCAGATTGTTGATTTACATGTACAGAAACTTTTTGGTATTACTGAAACATTGAGTCACACACATGAGAATTGGTTGGGAGGTGTAATTTACCCCAAATCTCAGAATCAGGGTCAGTTAACGTAGTAGCACACATTACAACACAAGAGGTTGCTGCAGTGTTGGCACAAGCAAAAGCTGGTACAGCTCCGGGGAATGATGGTATTCCATATGAAATTTATAAAATAATTTTTCAACAATTATTGGAAAAATTTACAGGTGTTTTGAATGAAATACTATCCTCAGGATATTACCAAAAAGTATGAGCGAGGGGCTTGTAGTTTTATGTATAAAAAGGAGATAGAGGATTTGTTAAACTGGAGACCTATAACCCTATTAAATACAGATTTTAAACTATTTACTAAAATATTAAACAATAGACTGTTACTTAATGCACATTCCTTTTACACCGCACAAACATGTTCCATTCCAAATAGGGACATTACCAATAGTCTAATACTTTTAGGAACTTTTCAAAAGGATCTACAGGGTAACTTACAGGCATGATTTTGAGTTTAGACCAGGCAAAAGCCTTTGATAATGTAAGACATGGTTATTTATGGGACTGTTTAGCTGGGTATGGTGTACCGATACCTTTACAGAATGGATAAAAACCTGTTATGCCAATGCTACTGCCAGCTTTTTGTAATGGGTGGTAGGGACTATATATCCACATTACGGGTGTGCGCTAAGGATGTCTTCTTAGTGCCCTTTGTATTTATTTACTATAGATCCCTAAATTAGGCGGGTGTATGGTCATGACAGTATACAGGGACTCTCTTTTCAAGTACTGATCCTGAAGTTAAACGATACCTATGCGGATGATTTATGTTTTTCGATTGGGGATCTTCCTCTGCAAGGGTTTTCAAAAGTTTTACAGGGTTTTTGTTATATACCGTGCACAAATTAACTATGAGAAATGTAATTGTATAACACTGGGGATAGAGTATTTTCATCTTACACAGGTTATAGGTATTCCGTAATTAAGGATACTTGTAAAATTTTGGGTCTTTATTCGGAGCAGGAGATTTAGCATATCTAAATTGGAAATTTAAAGTAAAGGAAGCTAAACTAAGGTAGATGTCTGGAATACATGGAGACTGCCTAAACTGAAACAGATTCAACTGGTTAAAACATTCTTATTACCCACATTTTATATTTAAGTGTGGTTTTAGTCTTCCTTTAGCTTTGGAGACACAGTTATATGGCTGTTTTTGCTTGTATATGGGGCAATAGACTGAACCCCATAAAGAGAGCCTTGTTGTTTAGGAGAAAAACATGGGGTCTAAAAATGTTACATCCTGTAGTTGTTTTCTTTACTTATGTTCTCTATACAAATTTAAAACCTCTGTTTATAGATAGAGACACACAATGGAAATGATGGCTTCAGGATGCTATGGGAGATTTATGTCTTTTCTGGCCTGAATATGAGGTATTCCCAAGACAACGTTCCATAAACCATCTCCCACAATCTCTTAAATTATGTTTTGGGAAAACTAAATTATAGGGTATTTCAAGGCATACCTTTTGCATTTTACTAGAAAGGAATTATACTTATATATTTTACAAAAGCTTTTCAAAATTCGCTCCATTTGATTATTTTCCATCTCCTATAAAACTTGCAATTGGCAATATGTTAACCTCCCAGATTCCACCTCATATGTGGGATGTGTTATGGTTATCCCTATATGACAAATTAAATGTCCAGCAAATCTAAAACATAAGCAAATTACTGATCGGTATTGCCCTATAGGTACGTGGTTTTGAATTAGTGAGACAATTGAACACTTATTTTTGGAATGTCCTTTTATAATAGGATTTTGAGTCTTGTTTTAAGAAAATGGCCTACCTTTCCTTTATACCCTATGACGTTAGATATGTTGTGTATAGGGATTCTGCCAGTAACCACTGTGCAATATGATAAAGTGACTTTATGGTTGATTTTGCTTTGTTTTAAATACTATATATGATGAGATGTGAACCAACAACCATCCAACAACAATATTTTTCACAAGAAGTATTATTTGGTATGGTTGCTAATGCAATATTGAGATTGAAAAGGCAGGATTATGGGAAATTTTCTTCATTTACATGTCAATCTAGATGGGATTCTTTAGATTGGCTATAACTTTATTGGGTTAATTTAGAATAATTATTTTTGATATATTGAATTAGTGTTTTCCATTTGCTTTTTCTTCTCTTCTTTTTTTTCCTTTCGTTTTATGTATAATCTTTGTTTTCCATTATGAAAACCAAATGCTGTATCATTTTCTTTAATGTGACTTAACATTGATTGAATTTATTGTTTGGTTTGCTGTCTATGATAATAAAAATCCCCTACTCTTTTAGTAGGGATGGGAATTACATGCATGTATGAATTATTTCTGATTTCAAGTTCATGTATGTTATCATGCTTGTTTTCTGTTTTTGTTTCTTGCTCTCTGTTTTGTATGCTGTAATACACTTCTGTATATTGTGTTTTCAATTTTGAAAATTCCTCTACTTTTAGTGGGGCTGGGAAGGGGTTATGTACTTATGTGCAATATTTTTTGTTTGACATTTATGTATGCTGCACTACTTTTTCTGTCTCCTTTGATTATGATTTTGCATGATGTACTACAATTTTTGTATGTTTGTTTCAAGTTTTGAATAAAAATTCCCTGCTGCATTGCTGGCAGTAGGGGGACTTGCTATTATGAGTCAGATCACTCGGTGGTCAGACTTGGTGGAGCATGGACATCACAGCGGAGGAAGAGATGTGAGGTTCTCCTTGGTATTGCAGGAATTTACTGAACCCGAGGGCAGTCGGCTCCAGCTAAAGATTTGGAGAAGGGTGAGCTGTTTGTGTCAACGAAGATTTATCGAGTTTTCGGGACCCGATATGACGAGGAAACAGTCAACAATGCCAAGCACTGAGGAGCAACTAAAGCAGCAACTTGCAGAGTTACAGCGGGAGCAAACGAGTTACAAGCAACTATCTGCACTCCGTGCAGAGGAGGTAACTATCATTACCTGTGCAGCAGCTGTCAGTACTGGGAATGAAGAGTTTGCGTCTCCGATTCCAGGAGAAGCGGTCGGGTAAGTCATACACTGTGGCTGCCGTGGAGCAGCTGGAACAAACTGTAGAGTTGACAGATAAGGCTGGCAGTGGGGAATCAAGCAGACTCAGTGCCAAAAGCCTTTGGTGGAAACAGGAGTACCAGCGGCATCTCATGGCGTTCCACAGGAGTTGCTAAGGTGCTCTTGAAGGTCCCGGATGTGGCTCGGTCGAAGCACGGAGGCTCCGGTTCCTCTGGGTATACCGCCACCCTAACAAAACAGCGGGGTTTGTGCTCCAAGGACCGTTTGTGAATCCTCTTCCACCCTGTCAACCACAGAGGTGAACTATGCATTTCAAACAGACCCTCTTAATCAAGAGGGAGTATCGACTTTCATTTTGAAATGGCCAGCAATTTACCAAGAGAAATTAGGAGAGGAGGAAAGGAGAAGAGCAGCAGTGATTTTTTGCGAAACGGAACTTGGGGGCACCGGAAGGGGGATGCTGATGGTTCTACTAAAGCAGAGACTGGTCGGAGGGCTTCAGATACTGTTCCTTTGGGACAGCCCTTGACTAATGAAACATGGTCCCCTCAAAGAGCATTAAGTGAGGCTGGATGGACTATGGATAAAGGGTCTTGGCGACCTACACCTGAGTGGGACTCTATTCTCAATTTTTCCCAGAATGAACCTACATGGCAACCACAGTTACCTGTTTCACCAGTATTTACTGGGGCTCCTGAAGGTACGGGGGGCCAGGCCTTCTGAGGTTGCCTTGCAGGCGAGGCTTCAGTAGCCACTACTAATTTGGGAACGGAGCAACAGGGGATGCCGCAAGGGTATTCCTGTTTCTGACAAATCCCTGATGTCTGATTTATTCTCTAATATTCAAAAGAAGCTGCACCTCCAGGAATGCGGTGGTCTTACGTATAAGGGGTCTTGAAGTTCACCTGACAGGCTGTATGTGGGAAAAGTTTGTTAAAATAATCTTTACATTTTCACCCAGGGAGGTATTTGCATTTATAAATATATCTGGAGAAGATAATTTTGATGTGAGTTTTCATTCAGCCTATGCCCTAGATCTTTTTTGGGAAAGATACAACCAGGTGAAATTTTCTCCCACATGGACACCCTTCTTAGTGATTCCTTTAACAAAACCAATAACTAAATATGTTACCATCATGTTTAAGAATGGGGTGTTCATGTGGATGATATTTCATACTGGTTGTCTCAAAATGTGAGATCTTGAGTCCTCCTGAGGCGATATTGGATTCTGAGCAGTTTTGGACTGGGGATGGCACTTCAAAGTTAAGCTAAGGCAAGACGGATACGGGATAGACCATATTCCAAATTCCTTTTTGTTGGGGCGGGACAGAGGGTATGCTTTATGGGGCAGCCCTGCTTGTTATAAGTGTGGGTCAGAACACATTTATCCAGTTCTTGTGATAAGTCTCGCTGTGACAACTGTGGTGAAATTGGTCATAGAGCATTTCAGTGTGCTAATTTCACCAAATGTGACCTCCAGTGAGAACCGGTCATGTGTTTTCGGAGTGTTTGTGGGCAGCCAAAAACAAGGCCTCTAGTGGTAGCCCTGATCTGTTAATTCAGAAAGCCCAGGACTTGGTTACGGGTGTAGCCCTGACAGTCCCAGAGTCTGGAGGAAGGCATAGATCCAGTTGCGCATCCTACCATGGCCCCGATACAGGGCAATTTCTCTGAGCGCCAGGTCAGAGGTCTCCCCTCCTTCTCCCATTTGTTATGCAGCACAAAAGAAAGGGGTCTCAGGAGTCCTCTAGAGCTCCTCCAGTTATCCCAGTAAGAAGAAAAGGTCCTCTCGAACCTTAAACCCCTATGGTTTCCAACCCAGCAGATATGGAAACTAGCAACCCTCTGCAGTACTGGCAGCTCAGTGGGGTGATTCAGAAATGGACTGCCAAGAACCTGACTCTCAGCCCATACAGGATAGTCCCCCTTCCCCTTTCAGGTGCAGGAAGGGTATAAAGGAAAAAGAAAAAGATGGTTGACACTCACTTTTCATAAATGTCTGAATTTAAACTTCGTTCATTGAATGTCCACAGTTTATTAAACTTTAAAAAATGGCAGGTGATTTATGAGTTTGTGCATACTCATGCTTTAGATATCTGCCTCCTACAGGAAACATGGATGTACTCCATAGACCAGGCCAGGCTTTTCCAAAGAGAGTGGTATTGGGGGCCATCCTACTGGTCCTTTGGACAACAAACAGCAGATGGCATCGGATTTCTTTTTAATTCCTATGATTTTCATCAATTAAGCTAATGGACTTAGTTCCAGGGCAGTTAATGATTTTGGACAGGGTGTAGAGATCCCTGACATGTCGCTTTATTAATGTATAGTTCACAGGTGAAAGCAGAGCAGTGGCACTTTTCATACGATAAAACCTTTTTAGTGACTTCCTGTGAAATTTTTCTGTGTGGGGACTTCAATGCAGAATTGAAGGCGACGGGAAGCCAAGACCGGCGGGGGTGGGGGGTGGGGATTTACTGTGATTCCAATGCATTATGACAACTTATAAAATCATCCGTTTGGTCAATGGCAGTAGTCATCAAAAGGAGGTTTAAAATTTACTTATCAGAGACACCTCTATATGTCTACTATAGACTATATATTTCTTTCTGAGAAACTTCCCTTTAAATTTTATACCTAGCCAGTTTCCTTTTCAGACCACATGCTCCTTCAATGTACTTTTCCCTTACCCGTACCACCTAGACAGCGGGCACGATGGAAACTGAACGCACTTTTGTTAAAATGCCCTGAGGTAGTGGGAAGATTAGAGCCTTACTTTTAAAGAAGACTTTCAGTGGCCTTTTATATGAAAATTTGGGGCAGTGGTGGAAAGATTCAAAGGCATTTTTGTAAATTATTAAAAATCAAGGGCTGTCAAGGAAAATGATAAATTTCTCCATTATCTCAAACTGAGGCAGCAATTGTATCATTTTATTTCAGTGGCAAATATATCAAAGAATGATCTATCATCTCAAATTTTAACTCTGAAAAACAACTTCAGGAGGTTCAATATAGTAGGGCCAGTACACTTCAGGTTCTTTTTCAATATGGGGTTAAAAAACAGCCTTCTGGAGATCCTTATGAGGCTTTCAAAAATGTAAACATAATACACATTTGGATACCCTTATGACTTGGGATGGACAACTAGTGAGGGATTCAAATAACCTTCAAGCGGTAATAAAACTTTTTCTTTCTCATAGGCTGGAGATACCCCTTAGTGTACACACTATGAGGCAGTTTTTGGAAAAGATAAAATTACCAGACTCACAATTTAATAAATCATCACTAATTTCTCCCATTACCCAGGCAGAAATAGTAAGGGCTTATTAAAGCTCAAAATCAGGTACATCACCGGGATTGATGGGCTGACAGCGGAATTATATCAAGCCTTCCGGCAGAATTCTCTGAATGCTTGGAGAAGGTATTTAACTTTTTCTAGCCTCAGTGGAATTTCCGGTTTGGTTCTCCGAGAGGTTGTTAATTTTTATATAAATCGGGGATAAAAACTCCTAGAGAGTTGGAGACCAATTACGCTTCTGAACTCAGATTATAAGCTGTTGGCAGGTATTATGAATACGAGGCTTAAACAGTTTGCTGTTACTGTCCTTTCCCCCATCAATTTTGTGAGCTTCCCAGAAAAAAATTCACCACGCTCACATGATTGTTCGAGATTGGATAGAATATGCCAATCTGAATAAACTTTCTGGTTGCATTATTTCTGTGGACCAAATGAAGGCCTTTGATCGGGTTTACCACCCATTTCTATTTTTGGTTTTATCGCACTATGGGTGCTGAGATTTTTAATTGGATAAAATCTATCTATAATAATACTATTACTCACCCCATTATTCAGACAGAAATTGGGAGGGGTTTCATGTTCCTACAGGGTGCATCAGGGATGTCCCTAAGCCCTTATCATATGCCTTCACAACAGATACTCTAATTCAATCTCTGTCACAGTATCCACTATGGGACGGAGCCTGTGCCCCATTGGAGGAATTACATGTACAGGCATATGCAGATGATTTGTGTGTTTTTTCTAACTATAAACAAGTGGCACGGTTTTTGGAGTTTATGGACTCTTATTCTTTGATTTCACTTCTAAACTTAATAAACAAAAGCCAAGGACAGTTTATTGGAGTGGGCAATCCTGCCACTCTCAGATTCAGGGACTGTGTATTTCATCTGAGCCTATAAAAATTCTAGGCTTATTATATGGGGCCCAGAATTTTCCCGAGTTAAATTGGGAAAAGGCATTAACTTCTGTAGAGGAAAATCAAATTTGGAAACACTGGAAATTGTCTAAATTGAAACAGGTACAAGTCATCAAACAATTTGTAATTCCAGATTTATTATACACGGCAATAATATTTCCGTTACTAATAAAATTTGAAACAAGGATATACAGCCTGTTCTTTCAGATGGTATGGGGAACAGACTCAACCCAATTAAACAACATTACACATATTTGGCAAAAGAAAAGGGGATTAGGGATGGTAGATCCAGTTATTTTTCTATACATTATTTATAACATCGAATATTAGGGGGGTGGGGACATCAGCATCAAGTTATGGGATATTAATGAGACAGGTGTTGGTTCAGTATTACTCTGTCTGGTTTACAAGTCCTCCTAAGCCTATTCCTAAACTGTCTATACCTTCTTATTTTTGCCAATTGCAAAGTAGTTATTTAAATGGGGGTTGTTGGCCCAGTGGTAAGGATAGTACAGGGCTGCAGTTGTATACTAAAGTGATGCAGCTCTTATATCCGAGTGAACCTGCCATTAAAACTGTCCTTCAGGTCGCATGGAGACAGTGCTTAAGAGGTTAAATAATCCAAGACTGCCGGACTATATGTGGGAAATAGTATGGCTTACGGTGTAATGGAAGGATTGGGGTTCGACGAATGCTAAGCACAAGGCCATAAATAAAAGAACTTGCCCTTTTTAGAGTGTGTGGCTCAGGAGGAAACAGTGGAGCATTTTTTTTTTTTTACATATGCCAGGTCTCTTTGGAAATTCCTGGCCTTTTAAATGGAAGATGAGGTGGTTATGGTACTTAGATTATAATATACTGGTGTTGGGTCATTTTCCTCAGTTGGGGAAGAGGTATCATTTAGGAACCCTGCAGATCTTTTGTTGTGCTTTGATATATTATTTATGGCAGGCTCGGTGCCAATAGGTTTTGTATCAAAAATGATGCCCTCTGATACATAGAAACATAACATAGACTTTGACGGCAGATATGGACCGCTAGGCCCACCTAGTCTGCCCATTTCCTACTCTACAGGATAGGCATGCAGATCCTATTTAACCAACAGCCTATATCTTCCTGCCCCACAAGAATTGCCTTATGTCTGTCCCATGCATTCTTGAATTCTCCCACAGTTTTAGACCCACAACTTCCTCAGGAAGGCTGTTCCATGCATCCACTACCCTCTCTGTGAAATAATACTTCCTCACATTGCCCCTGAACACGCCCTCCTTCTATCTTTAAATTGTGTCCCCTTGTTCTTGCAAGTCTATTTTCTGAAAGATGCTACCCTCTTGGACTTTGTTGATTCCCTTGAGGTACTTGAAGTTTCTATCATGTCCCCCTCTCCTTCTTTCCTCAAGGGTATACATATTAAGCTCCTTTAGTCTCTCCTCATACGGCTTCTCTTGCAGACCCTGCACCATTTTAGTTCCCTCCTCTGGACTGCCTCTATCCTGTCTATGTCCTTGCGGAGATGGGGTCTCCAGAACTGGACACAGTATTCCAGATGGGGTCTCACCAACTGTCTGTACAGAGGATAACAACTTCCTGTTTTCTGCTGCTGATGCCTCTCCCTATACATCCCAGTATACCCCGGCCCTCCCTACTGACTTCTCACATTGCTTGCTAACCTTAAGGTCATCTGATATGATTACCCCAGGTCCCTTTCCTGTTTTGTTGTTGTTACTACCTCCCACCCATTGTGTATTCTTCCCTGGGTTCTTGTTTCCCAGGTGCATTATTTTGCACTTTTTGCATTGAATCCTAGCTGCCATATGTCAGACCATTCCTCCAACCTTGCCAAGTCCCTTTTCATCCTTTCCACGCCTCCTTGTGTATCAACCCTGTTGCGGATCTTTGTGTCATCTGCAAAAGGCATACTTTTCCTTCAGTCCCTCTGCAATGCCACTGATGAAGACATTAAAAGGACTGGACCCAATACTGAACCCTCTGCGGTGCCCACTAGTAACTGCCCTTTCTTCAGAGTGGACTCCATTTACAATTACCTTCTGTGTCCTGTTGTCCAGCCAAAGTTTTGCAGGCTACCACCTGGGACCCACTCCCAGGCTGGTTAATTTGACTAATAATCTTTTGTGTGGGACTGTGTCAAATGCCTTCTAAAGTCTAGGTAGGCCATGTCCACAGCCCTCCTGGTCTACTACTTTGGTCACCCAGTCAAAGAAATCTATTAGATTAGTCTGACATGACCTTCCCGCTGTGAACCCATGCTGCCTTGGATCCTGTGCTCCACTGACCTCTAGGTACTCAACTATTCTTTCCTTCAAGTGACTCCATCACTTTCCCTACCACAGAGGTCAGACTGACAGGTCTGTAGTTTCCTGCCTCTGTCTTGGTCCCACTTTTGTGAAGGGAATCACATCCGCCTTCCTCCAGTCCTCGGTACCACACCATCCTCCCATGATTTATTAAAAGAGTAGCCAGTGGTTTCACTAGTTCCTTCCTTAATTCTTTTAGAATTCTGGGTGAATTCCATCAGGACCCATTGCTTTGTCCACCTTCAGTTTTAGGAGTTCTTGCAGAACCCTTTCTTCTGTGAAAGGACTGGGATCGACCCCTATCAAGAGTGCTTCTGTTAATTGGATTAGGCACTTCCCCTCCTCTTTTGGAAACTGAGCAGAAATATTCGTCAGTATTCCTGCTTTTCACTGTCCCCTCTGCCCACCCACCGTTTATTCTATTCAGCCTCACTATCCCTCCCTTTGTCTTTCTACCGCTGATGTACCTATAAAGGTTTTATCCCCTTCTTAACTGAGTTGGCTATCTTTTCCTCAGTTTGGGCCTTTGCTATTCTGACTTCCCTCCCTGCTTCTTTCTGCCTTAACTGGTACAGCTCTCTGTCCTGCTCCTTCTGTGTTTCCTTATACTTCTGGAATGCTATCTTTTTCTTCCTGACTTTCACAGCCACCTCTCTTGAGAACCATAGTGGCTTTTCTTTCATTTTGATTTGTTTATTTGCTTCACACAAAGGCTTGTTGCCTCTGTGATGGCAGTTTTGATAATTCCCCATTGTTGCTCCACACCTCCTTCTAGCCTGTTTGCTAGTGCTTTTCTGAGGCACTCTCCATCTTGCCAAATTCAGCCCTCCTAAAGTCCAGTACCCTCACTTTTGTATGGCTTGACTCTGTAGCGAGTTTAACGTAAACCAACTGTTTGATGGTCACTTGTCCCCAGATGGCAACCCACTTCTAGATCAGAGATCCTCTCACTGCCCCCGCTTGAGAGCACGAGGTCTAAGACTGCTCCCTCACGAGTGGGTTCCGAAACTAGCTGTCTAATGCCTGCCACCTGTAGGGCGTCAAGAATGGCCCTGCTCTTGGATGTCGTTGCAGCAAATGTGCTCCAGTTAACATCTGGCATATTCAGGTCTCCCATCAACAGTATCTTCCCTTTCTCTGCCATTCTAAGAATGCCTTCCATCATATCCTTGTCCATTCCTTCCCCTGACATGGGGGTCTGTCACAACCCCTGTGCGGATTGTGGTGTCCCTTCCAGTCTCCAAGGTGACCCACAGTGCCTCCTCTCCTCCCTGTTTACTCTTTTGTTCAGTTGCTTTTATCCCTTCCTTTACATAGAGAGCTACTCCTCCCCTCTTCTCCCCTGCCTGTCTCTCCTGTAGGTTATGTACCCTGGTATGTTAACATCCCAGTCATGGTTCTCTGTGTACAATGTTTCTGTGACTGCTCACGATATCCAGGCATCCCTCTTCCATTAAGGCCACCAGCTCAGGAGTTTGTTGCCCAGACTACGGGCATTGGTACTCATTACCTCCATTTCCTGATGGCCTAACCCCTTTGCCCCATCCTGTCCTTCTTGCCTTTGTCACTTTCTCCATTTACCCTGCCCTTCTCCCTATCGACACCTCCATGTTGGTGTTTCCACACTTACTACCGTGATTGTTTTGGGAGGGGCTAGGATTTTCCTGCTCCTTTCCAGTGCCTCCCCCTTGGCTAGTTTAAAAGCTTGCCAATGAAGCATTTAAACCTATCACCTAGGATCCTGGTTCCCTCCCGGACAGATGCAGCCCATCATGCCAGTATAGGCTTGCATCACTCCAGGTGGACCCCAGTCCCCAATGAAGCCAAATCCCTGAGCTCACACCAGTTTTTCAACCACTGATTGAATCCCATGGTGCGGAACACCCTAGCCTCTCCTATGCCATAGATGGGTAGTACCTCCGAGAAGGTTATCGTGCGTGCTACTTGACTAGGGCCCTCCCAATTCCACAAACTCTTCCTGCACTTCTCTAATCCTTTTCTTAGCCAGGTCATTTGTTTCCTAGAGTGGACAATGACATCAGCTCCCTCCTGTGCAGCTGTCTGGCTGGCAATCCTGAGGATTGGCTCCCTGGCCCTCAAGCCATGGCGCCAGGCAGGCACCTTGCCTCCCTCTCCCCTTCCTTGCCCAGTTCTACCTTCCTAACAATGGAGTCCCCCACCAGGAGTTGTTTCCTTCCCCTGCAGGGTCCCCTGCCACCCTCCTGTGGGTCTCCTGGGAACCACACTTTGCCAGAATGGCATAAGAATTGTGGAGAGGTACAACTGGAGGGGATGTGCCTCTGTTCCACCACCCTCACCCTCCTGAGCCCACTGTGGTCCAACCGTCCTCTTTCTTGGCAACCTCTGAGGCAACGGCAGTGGCACTGGTGGTCCCTGGATGGAAGAGGAGGTCCCACAAATCCTGGCTAACTCAGCCTGAGATGAGCAACCTCCTCCCTCAGCCCAGAGAGGTGCCTGCAGATGGGACAACACCGCATCCTCCAGAACATCTCCCGAAGACTGCTGCTCCACAGCCACTGCACTGCACCACTCCAATCATGTCTTATTTCTGGCCCCTTAACTATTTGCAATCCTTACTCTTTCCTCTGTTTTTTTTTTCTCTCTCCTTACTTTCTGCCTGTGTGCCCTTTAAGCTCCTGATTGTCCTGTTCTGAGACAAGAATATCCTATATTTCTCAGTAGACCGCTTACTTGTTCAGAGGCAGACCTCCAGCAGCTAGAGGGGCCGGAGAGCTACTCTTGCCCTTCTAGGATGGTGGGTTCTTGGTGGTTCTGTGATCACTCACTTCCTGCCCCTAAACAGGAAGTTCCTGTTGTCAGTCAAATCCTGTGCCTATAAAAATAGAACTAGCTTTGGGTGGTGGAGGGAGGGAAGGAAGGCAATATAGTCCCAGTAGAGAAGTTCAGTTACACAGCAGTCCTTTCTCCTGGAGTCTTCTGCCAAGCTATTAGCAGAATCTTTCTAAGGCAGTCTTTAAATGTAGCTTCCTTCTAGCTAAGCCACTCCCCCTACTTACCAGATCTTTCTACAAGTAATTTAAACCTCACAACAGTTAAGTCCTTTCAGTCACCTGAGATTTACACCTAGATGACTTTTCAGTTACCCATTCAGTTCAGTTAACCCAAACACACACTTTTTTGTTTTGTATGTTAGTTTTTACCCTAAATTAAAGGTCTAAATACAAAAGTTCTTCTACTTTAGTCCCAGCAGAGAAGTTCAGTCACACAGCAGTCCTTTCTCCTGGAGTCTTCTGCCAAGCTATTACTGTGGGGTTATTGATTCAGGGAGCTCTGGAAATGGTGTATCTCCATGATTTAGGATTTGCAACTGCTAGGCAGGTGATGGATTGATGGAGAGGGTTTACGAGGTTTATAAAATACAAATAGTTAAGGGTGGTATATAGCATTAGGACGGAAGTCTTAGGCTTACTACGGATGGGTAGAATGATTAATAGCAGGAACTAGTACGGAGTTGGTTGGGTTGCTGCATGTCAAAATGTTTTCCCCGGTGAATTAGGTGTACATATGCTGGTTTGTAACTGTTTTCTTTGAGAACATATTAATAAAAAATTCCCCTGCTTTTTAGTGGGGAGGGTTATACATAGATCTTGTCACACACCGATTTGATAATGTATGATTATAATATTATTCTGATTTTGTTTGCCATCTGATTTGAATATGATTTTGTGTGACTTAACATGGTGGATAATCAGTTTGTTTTGATGTTATGTTAATAAAAATTCCTCTACTCTTTTCAATAAGTGCCATGGGATCTTTAACATCCACCTGAACTACCACCAATCCAGGCAGATGGGACCTGGTTTAACATCTCATCGAAAGACGGCACCTCAGAAGTGCAGCACCCCTCATGCTGTACTACAGTGTCAGTACTGGGATAGTAACCCAAGTGCCAGATGTGGGAACTGAACCACAGCCCTCTGATCTCCCGGCCTCAGAGGTGTGTGCTACCTACTGAGCCACTGACACTGCCTTTGTAAATAGTTATACTGATTTTTTATTTTGCTGTTATTAAGAAAAATAAAATGCCATTTGTGAATTTTGAAACTGTTCCGGTTTTCCTATACTTCCTGACCTGTGCCTCGACGACAGATGGTGTCAGACTAAGTGGGATTCGATATCATACTCTAAACCAGGAGTTTTGTGTGGGTACTAGACCTGGTACGGGAAGCATAGAAGAAAGGTATGGATTCCTCAGCAGCAAGTGCAGACGTGGTTGCAAGAGGAATGGCAGACAAACTAGAAGAGAAACAAAAGTCCAAACTGAGACTGTAAAGCCAGCATCAGCCATGGAAAAAGAACAGGCAGTGACAGAACATGAAAGCCTGACTGCCTTTGTCAAATGGTGGACTATAATGTACAACAAACAGAGACGGAGAGACGAAGAAACAGAGAAGAAAGAAGATGCAGCAGAGAGAAAAGAGATTCGACGCTTAGAGCACAGAGAAAGAAATGCAACAACTCAAGAAGCAGAGAAAAGAAGAGCTGCAACAACAAAGATAAGAGATGCAGCAACAGGAGCAGCAAAGAAGAGGAGAGATGCAGTGACAGGAGCAGCAAAGAAGAGAAGAGATGCAGTGATGGATGGATGCCTTGCAACTAACAAAGCTGGACGATTTGGCACTGGTTCAGCAGAGCAACAAAACACCAACAACTTAAAGACCTTAAATTTACAAAGCTGTGTCCCTCAGATAATATCGAAGCATACCTGACAAATTTTGAAAGGTTGCCACAGCCTACCAGTGCCAAGCAGCAATGGGCAATCAGGCTGGTACCTTACCTGACAGGTAAAGCCCAACTCCTACAGCAATATGGACACTGCACAGTCTGAAAACTATGACCTAGTGAAAAGCAAAATCCTGAAAAGGTACGACGCCTCAGGAGAGACCTATAGGCAAATATTTCGGTCTCTGAAGTACAACTCGGTAGACAATCCTCGAGAAGCCTTCACCGACTCAGAGAACTCCTTATGAAATGGCTCCAACCAGAGAGCAAAACACTCCCACAGATCATCGAAACATTTGTAATGGAGCAGTTCATCAACATCCTACTCACAGACGTACAGCTTTGGATAAAAGAACACTGACCAGAAAATGGGGAAAAGGCAGTTTCTTTGGCTGAAGACTACCAGATGGCCAGACAGATGCCACAGCAGTGAGGTAACAGCCAAGCACTGGTAAGACACACTTTTTCCCATTTAAACTCCCGCCTGATAAGAACTCTTGTGGGGAAACAAATCTCTACCCAAAGACTTTATTTGCCATAATGGTAATATGCCAGGTCATATTGCAAGAAATTGCTGTAGTAAGAAAAGTGACACTGGAGCAGATTTGTCCTTAGCAAACTGGGGCAAGTACTTAACAGATGTGAAAGTGGGAGGTAAGACTGTGAAGGGCGATCGATTTGAGAAGCAGACAGACCTTAGTGCATATTAAAGTGCTGGGAAAACACTGTGTAACAGGACCAGATACTGGTGTCATCTGCATCTATGGAGACACTCAATACTATCCCACCACCCAAGTGACTCTGACTATTAAGGCGTGTCACACCAAATGAAAGTGGGGTAGTACCTAAGTTACCCGACCTGTGATTATTAGAATGATTTTCCAGGATTTACTGAGTTAATCAAAGAGGAGTAAATCCTGATGTTTCAGCAGCTATGGTGACAACAGCTCAAGCAAAGAAAATCTCAGATGGTGGGGACTCTTTTTTTTTGTTGATTTTGATTCGGACTTGTTTGAGCACAGCTCCAAGATCCAGAAGTCCAGTAAAGAAAGACGACTGAAGAAACAGCGGCAACAAAAGAATGATGGACATAAGGGCTAACATATGAAAATGCTGACACTAAACTGATCACTGATTGTGATTTTATTTCAGAACAAGCTAACAATGTTTCTCTCCAGGGTTATTTTAAGCAGCTAGGGGTGAAACCAAAACAGGGTGAACCTGTGTTTGAAAAATGTAATGGGCTACTGTACAGATTTTGGGTTAAAACTGAGACACTGGAACAGATAGAACAATTGGTTATACCACAAAAGTATAGATCTGAGTTGTTACAGATAGCACATGATAGTCCTATGGCTGGTCACTTGGGGAGGGATCACACCTTGTCAGATTGCTGACAGATTTTACTGTCCTGGAATTCATGAAGATGTTGGTACCTAGTGCAGTTCCTGTGGTGAGTGTTGGAAAGTAGCCCCAGTGACTAAATGAGACAAGGTGCCCCTGGTGCCCCTACCTTGACAGATGTGCCTTTGAGACAATTGCAATGCATGTGGATGGCCCTTAAACAAAGTACAATGGTAATCTATTCATTCTGGTAGTATGTGACTATCACTCAATACCCAGAGGCAGTTCAATGTGAACTGTCACCGCCAAAACTGGTAGCAGAGCTTGCCAACATTTTCAGTAGGGTGGGCATACCTAAAGAGATTATTACTGATCAAGGTAGTCATTTTTGTGTTGCAACTCCAACTCCACACCTATAAAGTCCATGGGGCCAGATTTTCAAAGGGTGATGCAGGGCGTGTATCAAGCCCTGTGCCACAACACTTTGTTTCTGCTGCTACACTAATCTCTTTTGCCACAACTGTGCCCAATTTTCAAAGGTCAGATGCAGCTGTGACAGTTTCTTGACTTATGGCAGGCTGTGCCAAATCTCAGGTGCAAGCATCGTTAAAATGGTACCCAAGGGCCCCAACTGCACGAGTACTAGTAAATGGACTTCTGCCCGCGGAGTTCCTGCTCAGGAGGAAATAGCAGTTATGTAAGAACTTACTGTAACAGATCTTCAAGAGAGGTTCCTGAAGTAGGTCTTCACATATAGGACTGCGCCCCTGGCGTCAGGTCCGCACAGCAAACCTGTAGCTAGCAATCATCAGCAGGGACTGTCCCCAACGCCGGGTGACGTGACGCCGGACCGACTATAAAGGGTGGTCCTGTCCCTACCCTCCAGTTCTTTTCTACCAGAGACCTAGAGATAGGAAGCACAAAAAGGAGTAACAACTCCTGAACCCTGTGCCCTGGCTGAGCCAGAGGGATAGACGGAAAGGAAATAACTCCAGGAGCTGGGGGATAGGTGGGCGGAAACTAGACCTACTGCAGGAACCTCTCTTGAAGATCTACTGTTACGGTAACTTCTTACATAACTGCTATATCTTGTTTCTAGAGGGTTCCTGCAGTAGGTCTTCACATATAGGACCGAATACCAAGCAGTCCAACAGAAAATGAAAGAAGTCAGAGACAAGGTTCCAGGAGGAGGAAGATGCCTGCCAAGTAAGGGTCTGCCTTAAGACAGAAGACCTTGCAAAACTGCAAGGCCCAAACCAGCTCGACGCCTAGAGGCAATGTCCAGACTGCAAGGCTTTGTGAAGGTGTGGACGGAAGACCAAGTGGCTGCTGCACAAATATCCTCAGTGGACACATATGTGAAAAAGCGGTGAAGTGGCCACGCCCAGGTGGAGTGACCTTTGACCACCCAGCCACCTAGAAAGAGTCTTTTAGTAATAGCCTTGCCCTGGCACTGGGAGGCAAAGGACACAAAGAGTTGGTCTGACTTTGAACCTCCTTAGTCTAAGTAGGTATAGTACCTCAGGATCTTATGCACATGAAAAGGTGTGCAAAAGGTATTCCCCCTGTTGAAATGCTGAGGAAAGAAAACCGGCAGTTCAACACTCTGGTTGAGGTCATCTCTGAAACAACCTTCGAAAAAGGAAGGATTAGTCCAGAGGGACCACACTGTGTCCTTATGGAAAAATTAAGGCCTCTCACAAACTAGGGCCTGTAGCTCCTAAACCCTTCGAGCTGAAGTTACTGCAACAAAAATAAGTGTCTTCCAAGACAGGAAGTGCAAATCACAACTTGCTTATGGTTCAAACGGTGGCAAAGTAAGTTTTTCTAACATAAAATTAAGGTCCCAGGGGGACAAGGATTCTGGACCAGAGGTTTAATATGAAGGATCCCTTCAAGAAAGTCTTGAAACCTCTAGCTGAGCTAGCGTTTGCCCTCCACTGGTTGGTGGTAGGCCGACACAGTAGAGAGATGGACCTTCAGTGAGGAATAACTGAGGCCCAGCTCCGAAGACGTAGAGCTACTCTAGCACCTGGGAGGCCGAGCAAGAAAAAGGGTCCAAGCTCTTGGCTGTTGCCCAAATAGAAAATCTCTTCCATTTCATGGCATAGTAGACCTGGTAGAGGGTTTCCTAGCCTCCACCAGGACCTGGACAGCTTATTGGAAACCCCATAGCGAGAAATCGCTATGTCCACAAGTGCCATGCATGAAGGTGGAGAGACTTGAGGTTCGGATGAACCACAGTGCCCTGCTCCTGAGACAGAAGGTCATGGGAAAGGGGCAAAGGAATCAGCAGTTACAGAACTAGTTGTTGCAACAGCGGAACCAAATCTGCCGAGGCCACAGAGGAGCTATCAAGATCATGTGAACACACTCTGCCTGTACCTTCTGAATGAGAGGAAGGAGGAAACACTGACAGAAACTTCCCTGTCCAAGAGAGACAGTGCGTCTCACAAAAACACCATGCCCGTGAACAAGTGAGCAAAAGCTAGGTAGTTTTATGTTGTATGGGGGCCTGAACAAATCTAGGTCTGGGACGCCCCACTGAAGAAATAGGTTCTACTACCTCCTGCTTCAGTTCCCACTTGTGAGCCCTGGCGACTGATCGGCTGAGACTGTCTGCCAGGGTATTGTGAACTCCGCAAGTGGACTGTCATCAGGGTCAGGCCGTGCTGAATCGCCCAATACCATACCTCATTGCTTTTCTGCAGAGAGGTACCACCAGGTACCTCCCTGTTTGTTAAGATACCAGACAGTGACCATGTTGTCTGTCTGGATGAGTAGTGCTCCCAGACGAGTAACAACTGGAAGGCCTTGAGCGGACAGAGAACTGCTCTTGTCTCCAGGATACTGATGTGAAGATTCTCTCTGAATGGGACCAGGAACCTTGCATCCGTGATCCCCAGATGAGCTCCCAAACCCATACTGGAAGCATCCGAGGTAAGGGTTTGGCAAGGAGCCTGACAGTGTAGGGGCCCCTACCAACAGGTTGGTGAGGTCCTGCCACCATAAAACATAGAAACATAGACTTTGACGGCAGATAAGGACCGCTTGGCCCATCTAGTCTGCCCATTTCCTACTACAGGATAGGCCGCAGTTCCTAGTTAACCAACAGCCTATTTCTTCCTACCCCCACAAGAATTGCCTTATGTCTGCCCCATGCATTCTTGAATTCTCCCACAGTTTTAGACCCCACAACCTCCTCAGGAAGGCTGTTCCATGCATCCACTACCCTCTGTGAAATAATACTTCCTCATTGCCCCTGAACCGCCCTCCTTCTATCTTTAAATTGTGTCCCTTGTTCTTGTAAGTCTCTTTTCTGAAAGATGCTACCCTCTTGACTTTGTTGATTCCACTGAGGTACTTAAAAGTTTCTATCATGTCCCCCTCTCCTTCTTTCCTCAAGGGTATACATATTAAGCTCCTTTAGTCTCTCCTCCACTGGCTTCTCTGGCAGACCCTGCACCATTTAGTTGCCCTCCTCTGACTACCTCTATCCTGTCTATGTGTCCTTGCGGAGATGGGTCTCCAGAACTGGACACAGTACTAGATGGGACTCACCAACTGTCTGTACAGAGGTTTACAACTTCCTTCCTTCCACCAGATGAGATCTTTCTGAAGACTGCTGAAGATCGTGACTAACTGGTCCATGTTGTCAAATCGCTGATCCCACTGGGTAACCCTCATGTCCAGATGGGGATAGGTATCCCTGCCACGCACCTTTTTAGGTATTTTCGGCTCAGAAATGACTGTAAGCGGTTTGGAAGGCCCCAGCTTGGAGACTCCCACTATCAGAGGTTGAAAGGGAGGTGCTAGAGGCAACTACAAATGAGAAGGGACTGATGAGTCAGGCGATGAGGATGGATAAGGTGTTCTTTCAAGGGAAACCAATAAAGTTAAACATTGGTGGGAGCAGGACCTCAAGATGGAAATATTAGACTCCAATTGGGAATTAGTATTGAAGTCACACATGGGCTTACTCTTATGCAACAAGTATAAGGAGGCATAGTATAAATTCCTACACGGTTATACTATTAAGCCAGTGTAGTCCACAAATTCTATCCAGGGGTGCCCCGACATGTGGAAAATGTGGGCGGCATGGGGCACCTTTATTCATTACTACTGGGAGTGCCCAAATCTGAGAAAATATTGGAAGGGTGGCAAATGAATTATCAAGAATGATGGGTCAACCAATGGAGGTCTCCCAAGGTCACTTTTTGTTAGGGGTAGAGGTGGAGGGACTGGGAGTTATAACCTCAATGGCTGACAGTACACCTAGTGGTAGCAAGGCAAGGATACAACACCTATGGACCACTAACTCTGTACCAGCGGTGGAACAATGGCAGGGTTAGCTATCAAAGTACGGGCAGTGGACAGACTAACTTGTATCTTGAAGGGCAGGGAAGACAGGTTTCCAGAGGTGTGGGCAAATTTCTGAATGCCCTGACACCAGGGATGCTACCCTTCATGAAAGGGGAATGTTGTAGAAAATATAAACAGGTGAAGAATACTGCCAAATAGATGGGTCTATGGGATGGAATTAAGAACAAAAGAAGAACCTAGGCAGAAGCTTAAGTAGTGAGCCACTCTGGTATAAAATGGATACATTTAGAACCAGAGCAAAGCAACAGTTTATAGAAACATAGAATTTGACGGCAGATAACCACCGCTGGCCCACCTAGTCTGCCCATTTCCTACTTGATGGATAAGCTGCAGATTCTAGTTAATCAACAGCTTACTTCCTCCCACCCCCACTAGAATATTGCCTCATTCCTGTCCCATGCATTCTTGAATTCTCCCACTGTTCCTGACTCCACAACCTCCTCAGGAAGGCTGTTCCATGCATCCACAACCCTCTCTGTGAAAATACTTTCTAACATTACCTCTGAGCTGTCCTCCCTCTATCTTCAAATTGTGCCCCTTGTTCTTGCACATCTCTTCTTCTGAAAGACACTACCCTTTGTACTTGTTAATTCCTTGAGATACATGAAAGTTTCTATCATGTCCCCTCTCCTCCTTTCCTCAAGAGTATACATATTAAGCTGCTTAGTCTCTCCTCGTGTCTTCTGGTGCAGACCCTGCACCATTTTGGCTGCCCTCCTCTGAACATCCTCCACTCTGTCTATGTCTTTTCGGAGATGGGGTCTCCAGAATTGCACGTAATACTCCAGATGGGGTCTCACTAACTGTCTGTACAGAGGGATAACAACTTCCTGTTTTCTACTGTTGATGCCTCCCTATGCATCCCAGTATCTCTCCAGCCCTCATTACTGCCTTCTCACATTGCGTGCCCACCTTTAGGTCATCTGATATAATTACTCCTAGGTCTCTTTGATTTTTGTTGTCATTAACTCACCCCCAGTGTGTACTCTTCCCTGGGTTTTGTTTCCAGATGCATTACCTTGCACTTCTTTGCACTGAAACTGAGTTGCACATATTTGACCATTCCTCCAACCTTGCCAAGTCCCTTTTCATTCTTTCCACCCCGCCTTGTGTATCAACCCTGTTGCAGATCTTTGTGTCATCTGCAAAGAGACATACCTTTCCTTACAGGTGCTCTCAATGTCACTTATAAAGACATTAAAGAGGACCGTCCCAGTACTGAATCCTGGGTACCCTGCCAGTTGCCCTCCTTTCTTCACTGTGGACTCCGTTTACTATTACCCTTTCGTCCTGTTGTCCAGTCAGTTTTTATCCAGGCTACCACCTTGGGACCCACTCCAAGGCTGGCTAACTTGTATATTACTGTTTTGTGTGAGACTGTGTCAAATGCCTTGCTAAAATCTAGGTAGACCATATTCACAGCTCCTCCTCCTGGTCTACTACTTTGGTCACCCAGTCAAAGAAATCTATTAGATTTGTCTGACATGACCTTCCTGCTGTGAAGCCATGCTGCCTTGAGTCATGTGCCTCACTGGTCTCTAGGTACTCAACAATTTTTTCTTCAGAAGTGATTCCATCATTTTCCCTACCACTGAAGTCAAACTAACTGGTCTGTAGTTTGCTGCCTCTGCCCTGCTCCCACTTTTGTGAAGTGGAATCACATTTGCCCTCCTCCAGTCCTCAGGTACGACCCACAGAAACATAGAAACATAGAATGTGACAGCAGATAAGGACCGCTGGCCCACCTAGTCTGCCCATTTTCCTACCTAACAGATAAGATGCAGATCCTAGTTAACCAACAGCTTACTTCCTCCTACTCCCCACTAGGACTGCCTTATGTCTGTCCCATGCATTCTTGAATTCCCCACTGTTCTTGACTCCCGACCTCCTCAGAGAGGCTGTTCCATGCATCCACAACCTCTCTGTGAAAAAATACTTCCTCACATTACCTCTGAGCGTGCTCCTCTATCTTCAAATTGTGCCCTTGTTCTTGCACATCTCTTTTCTGAAAGATGCTACCCTCTTGGACTTTGCTGATTCCCTTAAGGTACTTGAAAGTTTCTACATGTCCTCTCTTCTTTCCTCAAGGGTATACATATTAAGCTCCTTTAGTCTTTCTTCAGATCTCTTCTGGTGCAGACCTGCACCATTTTGGTTGCCTCCTCTGGACAGCCTCCACTCTGTCTATGTCTTTGGAGATGGGGTCTCCAGAACTGCACACAGTACTCCAGATGGGGTCTCACCAACTGTCTGTACAGAGGATAACAACTTCCTGTTTTCTACTATTGATGCCTCTCCCTATGCATCCCAGTATCCCCCAGCCTTCCTTACTGCCTTCTCACATTGCTTGCCCACCTTTAGGTCATCTGATATAATTACCCCAGGTCCTTTCTATTTTTACTGTGTGTCGTTTCTCGTGTGTCATCCTCCCATGATTTGTTAAAGAGAGTAGTCAGTGGTGTTACTAGTTCTACTAGTCCCTCCTATCATTAGGAGCACTGATTTAGACAATGTGGCATCAGTGCCAGTAAGATAGTTTCTTTATTGAATTATATAGAACTGTCATAGAATAATTAGTAATGCTCAACAGGGTGTGTGTTGTGCTGGGATAACGTCACGCCTCAGGTGGATGGAGCACGGTGCTGGCGAATGCATCCAACAACTGAGGCGTGACCTTATCCCAAACGATACACACCCTGGAGAGCATTATTGCTATTATACAATGACTTGTTGTTATATATAAAATAAAATAAACATTTTAAAGAATGTTTTATTAGCGTGGAAAAATATTTTTGTTTCTTAAGAGGAGATTCAAAAAAGAGATGCTCTATAAGGTCATCTGCCATAAACCCATCTGCACTGGTTCACAGTGAGGTTGAGACTAGAGACGTGATGTTGTGCTGGGATAACATCACAGGTCCAGTCCGAGACCGACCAATCAGAGACCAGATTTTTTCTTGCCATTGTATAATGGCTGACAACTGTGTAGAGGATATACTGGATCTACTTTGTTCACTGCATAACACCTCTGGGTTAAAGCATGTGCTGACAAACTGATCCGCGAAATGGAGGCGAGATGGGCTAGAAGTTTTGATACGTAGCATGGAAGGCTAAATTTAAGAATGTGAAAATGATTTGGTAAGATGCATGTATGTGGTTATCTGACTGAATAGCACGTCCTCAATATATGTACACTGTACTGTCATTTCTTGTTTTGTTTTAAGAAAATCTATTGACAATAAAGAGTACACAAAAAAATGGTCCTCAAGACTGATGCAAGGTAGACCACAAAAGATGGTCTTACTTGCATCAATAGGTTTCAATAGATTTTTTGTGTATAATCAACCAAGATGGTGGCTGCCAGGCTGGGCATGTGACTGCTGCTCCTCTCTGGGAGTTTTGATTTTATTTAGTTAACGTGGTTACTTTTATTATTTTATTTTAATTTGCGTTGTTTTCTTTTGTTATTTATCGGACCCACAGCCCGCTTTTGCTCGCTTTTTGTGTGTGTACTGATTGAGTTGACTGTAGCCGACTGGGCGCTCTGCATGCACTGACCTGTGGAAACAGTACCAACTGGGCTTCCCTTTGTCCATTTGGTGAGGTTGTCTATGCCACTGCGTTGTTGTGAGGAACGCACGGGCTTGGGAAGCTTGAGGCTGTGGAGGGCTTCGTTAAATCTCGGACGGTCCAAGAGGAATGAGCAGCCGAGCTGTGTTTGTGGAGAGCCAGTAGGAACGATTTTATAGACTTTACAGAGTTGGATTTGTGCTTTCCGGCCTGTGAGGAATTGCAGCGGGCGGGTGAAGGTGAGGGCTGTGGAAGAAATGAAAATTTACATACCTACCGTAATTGTGATCTTCTCTTGTATCTTCACCATTCATTACTGCTTGAGGTTAAGCCGGGCCGCACCCATATGGGAGTTTTTTTTTTTTTTAGAGTTGGCTCTAGCAGCGCCGTCCTCGAGGGCGACGCACTGCGCCATGCGCCGAGGGACGGCCGTTAGAGCCGTGGACCTCCTTCATCTCAGTTCTGTAATGGAGAGGCAAAATAAAGTGTGAGGAAAAAGAAAGCGAGGCAAGAGAGCCAAGGGATAGAAAAGGAAAGGAAATAAACTGAAAAAGGAATAAGCCGATGGAGAAAGACAGAGAGAGAGAATTCCTACCCTAAGGGACCGCGGGGCCTCCTTTCCGGGCGGCTCTAGGGAGGAACACAGAAAGAGAGGGAAGGAGAAAGAGGAATGAAGGAAGAAGAAAGAAAGAAAGAGTGGCATGTTGAGAAGGAGAACAGTGCCCATCGAGCATTGTTGGTTGAGAGGCTTATAGGCTCGAAATTAATGAGGAGCAAGAATCCTGCTGGTAGGACTGAGGAGAGGTTCCAACCGAACCTACTAAACAGACCAAGAGAGGGCAGAGTCTCTGGACTCTCAACATGCCAAGTCTCTTCATCCCAGTTGAGGGCTCCTGGACTGACTGAGCAGAACCTGTTCCGAAGAGCGCCCATCCAGGAAGAGGACTAAGTTCCTAGCACCTTGATAAGTGCTACCATAGAAGAGTATGGGAAAGCTAAGCCTTCTCGAAGGCAGTTTGTAAGAAAATAGAGAGGACTCAATCAGACTTGCTATGACAAGGCAGACAGAGGCTTGAAGCTGACAAGGTCAGCCAGCAGCTGCAAAAGCTTTTTGAAAATAATGCCTGCCAAGGGGATCCTAAGTTGAAGGTGCCGAGACAGGGCATGGCCACCAGGCTGTGGAACAACATGACCTGAGGAGACAAGGAATTGCACCGTGGGGCAGTCAGAAGAGTTCCCTCAGAATTAAGAAGTTTGTAACCAGTACTCGTTCCTCTTTACCTTGAGGAAAAAAGGGTCCAGGTTTTAAATAATTGATTAGCAGTTTTTTTCCCTTGGGACTATATTAACTGTACAGACAGTGTTTACACAGAGTCCCTAAAGTGCCGCTACCAAACACGGCGAGGCAAGAGCCATGCATCTCCCCAACGACCAGCACTTTTATGAGCAAAACCAATCAATCTTAGAGTGAAGTAAATCCCTGGATCCATTCACCAAGAATAGGAAAACAGAAGAGTTTTTTTTTTTTTTTGGCATAAAGGCCAAGGGAGTAAGAGGAACGAGGCGGAGGGGAGACGCCACAGAAGGAGACCACTGAGGGGAAGGTGAGAGGGTATCAATGAATGGTGAAGATCAAGAATTACGGTAGTGCAGTAATTTTCATATCTTCCTTGTCAATCTTCACCATTCATTACTGCTTGGGAGAGTACCAAGCCTAGTTACAGAATCAGTTGACCGATGAAGATGTCCAGGGAAGCTTTAACATGAATGGAACCACGTTGAGTTGAGGATTTTGAGGGGTTGCTTTCCTTTACCTGTAGGAAAGGTGGGGCTGTCTGATTTCTCTGCAAGAAATCTGGAGCACCATCTCTGTATGCTGAAGATGACAAAAGGCCTGAAGGGTGAAGATGATGAAAGGTCTGTTAAGGGTGAAGGAGACAATGCCTGCATTGAGACCATTCAGCCTGCATCCCCTGTTCTCTGAGATGGCTGCCTCCTGTATTTAGAGTGGCACTGTCACGCAGTATCCCTTGAGTGCACCTTCTGAAAATGTTAGAACAGTGAGTACCTCAGAGATACAGCTCTGAAGAGTTTGTTTGAAAGTTAGTTAGTTAGTTAGTTAGCTAGTTAGTTAGTTAGTTATAAAGTTAATTAGTTAGGAAGGTGGTGAAGTCCTGGGCAAGACTTCTGTAATCTTCAGGAAAAGCCCAGGTAGAAGATCAGCAAGGCCATCGGACCCACCCTTTTATGGAATATAGATAGAGGCCCCTTGAAATAGTTCTTCCCACATTTCAATTTGTTGTTTATACAGGTTCTTCAAGTGCGCCAACCCAGCAACAACTGGTCAGCTACCAGCAACTCAATGAGGTACCTACTGAAACTGACAGATATCTGTCTCACAGCTGTTGGGGGGAAAGCCATGTGTACCCATCAAGGCCACCAGGGTGGGATGGGCACTGTGTGTGGGAAAAGTGCTTATTGGTAATTATCTATGTATTCCCCACTTGCTTCCAATTTTTTCTTACGCCCCTTTGTTCCTTCCCTACCCCTCCCTTTGATTCAGCAATGGTTAATGCATTTTACAGGTTGTGTTCATGGTATTTGCATTGTGTTCACCTCTATTGTGTGGGAAATATTGAAAGGTTTGTGGGAGGAAAAAAATAATTATTCCTGGGACAGGGATAGGGCAACATTGGTAGCCTTCATATACCCTTGCCCACGGTGGAGGAACCTAACTCTTTTCATTGTACCCTGTCAGTGTCCTGTGCAAGAAAGAACCTAGGCTGACTCCAAGTTAAGTCAGGTGATAAGGGGGTACCATCTGAGCACATACAGATCCCCATAAATATGGGAGGGGAACTGGGGGATAGTAGGTGTGTTGGGTGGCAGGAAAGGGGGAGGTGCTGCTAATGCAAGAATTCATTCTGCTGAATGAGATTGGAGCCTCCCAGCTGTGGCTTCAACTAGAAGCAGGGTTGTCCCGGACTCCCTACAGAGTGTATTCCTTATGCATCTAGCCAGCAAACCCACTTGTGATGGGGAAATCCTGAACCTGGTACTCACGAACAGGGACAGTATTGCAGATGTCAAGGTGGGAAGCTACCTGGGAACTAGTGATTACCATACAGTGTGAGTCAGTATAAGGACAGCTGTGGAATTGAACCACACAGGAATGAAGGTCCTGGACTTCAGAAGGGCAGATTTTTAAACATGGGTGATTGCCTGAGGGATGATCTGGAGGGAGGACGACCTGTGTGGGTAGGAAGAACAGTGGCTGAAGCTAAAAGGGGGTATAGTGAAGGCAACAAACCTCTGCATCAAACAAGTGAGTGAAAGTAAGAGGAAAAAGAGACTGCTATGGTTCTCAAAAAGGGCAGCTGAAAAGGTAAATGCTAAGAGCTGTATTCAGAATATATAAGGAGAATCAGAGGGATGAGGATAGGAAGGTGTATCAGGGAAAACAGAAAGAAGTATGGAAATCAGTAAGAAGCGTGAAAACATTTTGGCCCAGTGGTGCAGAGGGCTGAGGTGCTTAAAGCACCTTACCTCTCCCACGCCATTGACCAGATTTCAGGAATGAGCTTGGGCCATCAGGGGTCAGCGGGGGTGGTGGTGGTGGCTAAGAGTAGGATCAAGCAGCTATCAGGTAGCTCTCTTCTCCTGGATTGGGGAGGTTGGTGTTCCCAGTACCTGGCTGCCACTGAGTGGAGAGTCAGTGGTAGTTCCGCTCAAATGGGGGGCTGGTGTTAGGCTGGGGAGGTGGAGCAGGGTCACTGGTTCTGACACTCATATACACCTCCACACACATATGCAACTGAGTCTGCTGAAGCCCCATGGAGTAGTAGGGGAGAACTGTAGGAAAAGGAAGGGGCCTAAGATGCCAGCTGGCCACACGTCTACCCGCCTGTGGTAAGGCACTAGATTATACACTTTGGGGGGAGGGGATGGACCTCCGTGTCCTGACCCTGCCATGGGGAGGCAATCCATGGGATTACTCTCACTGCTGGGGTTCTGGGGAGACAGTGGACGGTGGGGGAGCACGGCAGCTGGCAGAAAAGAGCCTCCCTTGCTGTGGTCCCCAGAGGATAAACAGAGTGTGGGAAAGAAAAAAGTGTGAAGGCACAAACTGAAGACAGAATGACCCAGGAGGTAACTAAAAGGGACAAGACATTTTTCAGGTACAGTATGCAAGTGAAAAGAGAAAGACCAGGAGCAGGACTGTAAAGTCAAAAAGGGTTGGGGGGGGGGCAGGGTAGATGAGGACCAGGAAAAGGCAGACATCCTGAACAAATACTTTTTTCAGTGTTCATTGTGAAAGGAGCAGAGAAGCGGCCACAAAAAAAAGCAGCAGGAGCACTGAAGAGAGGGATGTGAACACTAGTCCTCTTTCCAAAGTGAGAGCCTAAAGAGACTCATTAAACTACAAAAGCTTACCTATGGACTTGGAACCAAACTCAATCAGATCAGTCTGTATTATCCAAGTTCATAGGTACTCACTGGACCGGATGGGGGGTGGGGTGCTGACTCGCAGTGGAACAGTACACCCATCCCTTCTATAGACCTTGTTGCCATATTCATGAGCAGGCTGGAGACATTGTCACGCATTAAAGGGACACTGTCAACCCCTAGGCCACAAATTGTCCATAGTTTAAAAACACATTTTATAATTGGTAACATTCTGTAGAGATAGATGACATAGTTGGTTGTTTCATTCTAATTCCTTTTTATCTTTTTAGAAGTGAAAAACAGACTGCCAGCCATGCCACACAACTCCCACTACCGTACATATTTGCTGGGCTTGGGAACACCCCAACACAATCTAGTCATGTGTGATGCAGTGAGAGGAGAGAAGACTATTGCATCATGAGTAACTGCACTGTTTTGGGGTGTTAGTAATGTTCAGGAAGTATACAGTAAATGCTGATCACAGATTTGAAACATAATAAGGCTGGGTATAATCACACAACTACAATGCATTTCCGTTCTAACAAGAAATGAGGCAGATAAAACAAACAGCAACATTAATGAATTTTAGAGACGATAAGCAATCATAACATGTGGGGTTTCAACTAGAAATAATATGATGCAACAAGAATTGATAGTATCCCTTTAAGCACCTAGTGTGTGGGATGAGGCAGTTCCATAGTCACTAAAGAGCCCCAAGCTTCTGGAGTGAGATTCTTACATATCTAACAATGCTCTTGGTCAAGTGTAGCTAAATGTCCCACCAAAGGCAAAAGTACTGGAGGGTTTGGGTGGTTTCTAAGAAGGGGCAAAATGTAGCAGGATTTGCTGGGAATAGAGGACAGTGGCCTTGCTACTAAGTGCAATTGCTTTAGTTTTGGTGCTGTTAAGAATTAGTTTATTTGCATCCATCAACTTTTTGTGTTATTTTAAAAAGGATCTTAGAAATGCTCCATTCTGAATGGCTGTCAGCATTCCAACACGCTTACATTAATTTCTGTTACACTGTCATGTACAGCCTGATAATCATGGCACATGAATTCTTCCTGTCAGCATGCAGTTCTCTAGTACTGCTGAATGACTGGAGTGATGCATTTTGATTTTGAGCCAATATTCTTAAAGAGTTGATGGATGGATTATTTTATTAAAAATCTCCCTCTCAGTGAGGAAAACATACTAAGGCACACTTCTAGCACCTTTCTTTTGATATCACATTTTAAAAATTACAGAAAGGCACCCCCAGGAGTTAGACTAACAGTCAATCACCCCTAGGGGAAATACGGCACTCGGCTGTGCCTTGTGCTATATTACGTCCCTAAGGAGTGATTAGCAAATTGTTCATCTAACCCCTGATCATGCCTTATTGCTAATTGAAAGCAGTCTGTAGTAGATTGGTGAGGTCACCTGGGTACTTGGATATGGCATAGAGCACAGTATTGTCAGCATAAAGGTGAGTTGGGATGCTGGGGCTATTGCAGATGGAGGATAGATCATTTACAAATACGTCAAAGAGCAAAAGTCCCAGTATGGATCCCTGAGTTATACCGAAGTTCAGAGCTTTTGGTGGTTTTGCCATTTATTGAACTGGTTGCTGTCTTTCCTTCAGATACGTTTCAAACTAGATCAGTGTATTTTGTGAGAGCTCAAGTTGGCATAGCTTAAGCAGTTAGAAATTATGGTGCATAGCAGCAAATACCTTGGCAAAGTCTGTAAGGATGCCCTCTGTGTGGTAGCCCACTTTTATGGCTAATGAAAGGTCATTCATGACTCTTTACAGGGCAGTGTCAGTAGAGTAGTATGGCTGGAAACCAGATTGTGCATCATATAGACAATAACGTTTGAAGATATGATCTAGGAGCTGTTTACGCATAGAAACATAGAAGTTGACGGCAGATAAGGACCGCAAGGCCCATCCAGTCTGCCCATTTCTTTTACTAACTTATAAATGTGCCATCGGCCTTTGTCCTGTCAGTGGCCTATCTATTCATACTCATTTGTATTGCTCCCTTATGCCTATCCCATGCCTGTTTGAAGCCCTGCACTGTATTCATAGCCACCACTTCTTGAGGTAGGCCATTCCATGCATCCACCACCCTTTCTGTGAAAAAGAATTTCCTCACATTCCCCCTTAATCGGCCCCCCTCTAATCTCATTCTGTGTCCTCTTGTCTTGCTATTTTCTTATATTTAAACATGTTAGACTCTTTCACCTTGTTAATGCCCTTAAGGTGTTTGAATGCCTCGATCATATCACCTCTCTCCTCCTTTGCTCAAGGGTATACATATTGAGCTCTGTTAATCTGTCCTCATATGTCTTCTGATGCAGTCCCTGCACCATTTTGTTGCCCTTCTCTGGACTGCCTCAATTTGGTTAATGTCCTTGTGAAGGTGTGGCCTCCAATACTGCACGCAGTACTCCAGATGGGGCCTAACCAGTGTGTTGTAAAGAGGGATTTTTACCTCCCTCTTACAACTTGTTATACCCCTAATACACCCTAACACCCCCTAGTCTTTACTGCTTTAGAGGTCTGCTTGGATGATTTCAGGTCATCAGTGATGATGATGCCCAAGTACTCTTTCTTCCTTTGTGACTGCTAGCAACTCCCCTCCCAGCCTATAGGTGATTTCAGGGTTTCTCTTCCCTATGTGCATGATCTTGCACTTCTTTGCATTAAATCCCAGTTGCCACTCTTCTGACCATTTTGCTAGTTTATCCAGATCTCTTCTCATTCTGCCCACCCCATCTGGATCATCTACTCTGTTGCAGATCTTGGTGTCATCTGCAAACAGACAAGCCTTACCCTTTAGTCCATCTGCAAGGTCACTAATGAAGATGTTGAAGAGGACTGGCCCCAGGACTGATCCCTGAGGTACCCCACTTGTGACTTGCATCTCTTCTGACTGTATACCATTTACCACCACTCTCTGTTTTCTGCCCGTCAACCAGTTTGCCACCCAGTTGAGCATCATTTTTTTCCAGGAGTTTGCTGAGGACTGAGAGAGCAAAACTTGGGCAGTAATTATTTTGTAATTGTGTTTTTACAGAACTTCAACTATAATTATAACTTCCTAGATATTGCAGTGCAGCCAGATGTTATACTATGTGTACCTAAGAAAATTGCATGTTTAAGCAATAAGGCATGATCAGGGATTATATTAGGGGACTATAATGTATTTGGAACATTGATTATCCTCCGAAATTGATAAGTTTACAAACCTGTAATCCCACTGGCATGACATGTACATCTTATAAACCAGCTTATCTAAGTCATATCAGTGAGTTTACAAAAGAGAATGTCACCGATAGCCAGCATTCCACAAAGAACAGGATCGCCATTCTCAGTAAACAAATCAAACTGCATTCTAATCATAACAGTTTACTATTACTGAAACTAACGATCGTGATGTTGGATTTTTTTTTCTGTCCCCTACATAGATAGCACAGTTATTTCTTCCACCCTGAAGATCATTTTCCTTTTCTGGATGTCTGGGCCAATTGCAGCGTAACATCTGATAGTTCTGCTTTCATGCATGCCACCTTGACCTCAACGGGTCAACTGGATGTTTTTCTCATCTTTGTTTTTCTCTTTTTTCATTTTATAGTGACCAAATACACTATAAAAGACAATACCTAGCACAAAAGTGATAACCACGGTGAAATCACCTCGCGTGGTTGATAGAGCTACGGTAAACCCGTCGAGCTGTTCTCTTTAGGTTTACTAATGTCCTAGCAACCACTTGAGGTGATTACACCATGGTTATCACCTGTGGGCTAGGCATTATTTTCTATGTTAATTACCCTCTTGAAGTGTAATGTGGCATGAGGCATAGTCAAATGCCACTTGTCCCAAGTGGGTGATTGACTATTAAAAACATAACATATGAGCTCCTAACTCCCCACGTGACATCTAGGGAGTTGAGGTCCAGAAGGTGAGGTCTGCTGAATGTGTTACCATCCCATCTAAAGTCCATAGGTGATCAAGCTTTTTTTGGTGGCAGCCCCTACTCTCTGGAATTCATTACAAGAGGGGATTCATACTGACAGATCGATGCAATTTTTCTAAATGAAATAGAAATTATGCCAACTCCAGAAAGCATTTGATTAATTCAGTTAGAATTTCTCCACTGGGCTTCTGCTGTGTGTGTTAGAATGGTAAAGTGAGACAGTACAAATCTATGTGTGTATGTAACTGGTATGTCTTATTAAGTGTTTATTTATGATTGCTTTATTTATATGTTTTTCATTAAAGAGCAGCTGATGCAATTAGGACAACTTTAACAAAACATATTATTTAGACACAGTTCAGCTTGTACTTCACATTAGTTCTGCATTACTCCTCCCATTATTTATTACTGAGGCAATCTGCATGAAAATGGGATCTTTGCTCCAGAAGAATTCATCTATTTTTATTGCTTTCTCGCTACCTGAGGTCATAATGCTCTACTTGTGATGTCACAATTACTCCCATGGCAACAGGTTGTGATGTCACAACAGAGGACTATGAGAAGAAGTAGGGAGTAAGCAGAAGAGGCAGATGAACTCTGAGGGATATAGAGCATGTTTCCATGCAAATTTCTCAGTACTAAGTAATGGAGAGGAGAAGTCTACTGAATGTAAGCTGAATTGTACCTAAATATTATGTTTTTCAAAGTTTTCTTTGAGGTGTCAGCAGCTCTTTAACTAATGGACAAGTGCTTCAGGTAAGTCTTATTAACTAACTAACCCCTTGGAATGCATCTTTTCTGTTATAATAACAATGTTAATTATATGGGGTTGTATCTTGCTCATCATGCAATTAGACTCGTATGTTAACAAAAGATTAACATAAGACTGGTAGAATGCTTACAGCAAATCTGAAAACTGTATTTTCAGACCCTTTTTATAAACAAAACATAGCATGTACCTAATTAACATATGCTTGATATTGGTTTAGGTACAGTACTTATGATATTATGGAGTCATGGACCCAACTTAAAATATCAGTTATTTTCATCAGGTCAGTGACATATCCCATATACTGTACGTTGCATTGGTAGGCCTTTTTCCACAAAGGGAAGTTGCAGCGATAAAAACCACATATGAGTAGGAATAAAGCAATTATAATATCATCAATCTGTACCTCTGTATGAGTAAATCAAGTATAACATTAGTAATTTAAAATGGCTATATAAATAAATCAGTGATGACATCATCAAAATACAGGTTTATATTCGCTATTTAAAACTCAGAACTGGGGTATACCCCCCAGACAGTGACACCCATACAGCAACTTACATCGCTGCTGACAAAATCTCATGTAAGATTTGATGCCCCCCCCCCCAAGATAACTCATTGTAAATCATGACAGACAGATTCCCATTACAAAACGCTGTTATTGAATTGCAAGTAGAAAAATAACCTCAACTTTGCCCAACACATAATTTTCAAAAGCACATCCACTTTACCACTAATCAGAATCCACACTGACTACTGCTGTATTCAAACTATGTACAAATTTCTACCATTTCAACTCTGCAATGAAATTTCCACATGACAAAACACACACAGCACCTCAAAGCCATTTAAACGCTCCCCAAACTGACAATGCAGTAGAAAGTATTTACCTTCAGTCTCATTCATTACAGATCCATGTCAAACTCAGAGTGGAACTCCACAGCCCACATATAGGGAAACATTTTCATGAAGAGTTTTCATTTGGTTTCACTGACCTCCATCTTTTTCTCTTGTACACTCACCACGAACCTGCACCTAACCACACACCTCCTGTGGCTGTGGCTGGTTACACATAAGCGCACATAATAACTCACTTAGAATGTTAATGAGAAAATTAACTTCCTTACTGCTGGAAACTTTTTAAAACAAATAAAAATTAAAATAACGCCTCTGTACTACTCAAAAACAAACATATATAAAAACATGTATAAAACAAACCACAGGAAAGTCATGTATACTCAGAAAATGTCATTTTAGGACTGCAAGGAGCTAATAATACCCCCCATCCTTCTGGTGGGGTAACAAACTCATAAACAAGTGGATCTGTGCACTCTTAAGCCCCCCCCCCACCATGATGTCATTATGTCAAATGTACATGGCACTGTTTTAGTATTTGTTTTATAAACTACTTTTGGGTAATCATAAATGGTTTCCCTTCAGCTTTTTAGAGAGCTATATAGAGGACAAGGTATAGGGATGCATCAGTAACCATTCTGTAACCACTTCGAGAGGTTACCCTGACAACATGTAAACCTCGAGAGCGAAGTTCGAGAAGTTTTATGTTGTCACAGTAACCCTGAGAAGCTATTACAGTGTGGTTACCGATGAATCAACATACACTATCTTTTATACTGTATAGGGATAAAAAAATCAAGTGAGCACCGATTTGACAGTAAAAAAGGTCCTTACTCTGCCATTTCCCTGTTGCTGCCACTTTCCCTAAGGGCCAACTCTCACCATCACGGCCATTCATTTTGAGCTGCTACTTAAGATGCACCATGCGCAGATCAGCTTAGGTTATAATCCCATTGCTATGATGTACTGAAGAGGGTTTAATAACTAGGGGTGTGCAAAAAATTTCCACTGGTGGAATTTCAGAGAAAGTGCGAATTTTGCTTCCTTGAAAGTTTTGAAATCATTTTCGGAATTTTTGTGGAAATTCTGACTTAAAACTGTGGAATAAATATACAAACTGCAGGTTAATTTATTAAACTGTAGAAAAAAAGTCTGCAGAAAGGATCACTGCCAGTGGTCAGTTCTGAGGCTTTTTTTTACCCACAGTTTAATTCATTAATTCACCCCCCACTGATCAGGGGTCCCAGTAAATATCTCCAATCACTTCTGTGGACCATCCTGGTTTCTAGTGGCCCCCCAACCACCAATCATGGCCGCCAAAACATTTTATGTCCCTGTTGTCTAGCAGACCACCCTCCCTGTCCTGGATTTATTAATCCACAAAGAAACAAAAAGCAGTCCACTGGCTCATCCCCCTCTGTTCCCAGTATTCCCTGGTGTCTAGTGGACCTCCCCATCCCCAAACCCTTATAAAAAAAATCCCAATTCCCTGGTGTCTAGTGGACCCCCAAACCCCCACCCTGACAGTTTATCTGCCACCACCCCGCCCCCCCACTCCTGCCCTTAGTGGGCCACCAGTGCAGCCCTCCTCTTCTCCACTACCAGTGGCCCACTGAATTGTTAGTGAATGACCGCATGGTTGTACAAGCAGGCACTCATTTACTGACAGTTCATTAAACTGTGGATAGAATAAATTCCACAGTTTATATGCATTTTCTGCAGTTCACACAGAGGTCAGCGGAACTTGGCGAAAATCCGTGGAACATTCCAGTTTCTCCAATGGTGAAAGTTCCACAATTTCCGCAAAATTTCCAAAATTTCACCAAAGTTCCGTGAAAGCGGAATTTGAAGCTTTTGCCCATCCCATTAACAAGCCATGACATCATAGCAATAGGATTATAAGAAAATAATCTTGCCACTTTTCAGCGGTAATATGGGCTCCCCATGCATTATAAAAAACTTTCATGCTTTCCAGTGTTTTTTTATTTATTTTTTATTATTTCATTTCTCCCCTCATGCCTCATGACCCACCACTCCTTCGGGCTGCCTAGGTCCTAGCCGCTCCACCTGTCTCTTCCTGAGCCTTCCAGCCTCATATCGCAGCTGATGCTAGGGTAACCCGGACATAACCCTTTGCTGTGCGGGTCCCCCTCCTCCAATGGGGAAGGCACCAGGAGGGGCAACTAGCACATACTTGGCCCCAGGGTGCTGCTGAGGTTAAGGGACTCCTTCAGTGCATCGGTGGCAACGGTGGACCGGCAGCCATCATCCGGTCAGTTGCGAAGTGGGTTTTTCACTTTTCTACATTGTTCCCTCCTGCATGCATCTGCAGAGCTCCTGGTCTCCACCAGAGGCTACTGCAGTGTGACGCTGGCCCACTACCCACCCCAGGAGAGGAGAGTAGTCCTATGAATGCTCAGTCCTCTCCTTCCCCTGCCAGTCCCGGGAGTCCCAAGTCCATTCCCGAACCCAGGTCACTGGCGTGGTTTGAGGTAAGGCACCAGCACCTCAACCCTCTTCGCCATCGGGCCAGCCATTTTATTTTTATTTATTTAAACACCTGGTAACCGGGAAAGGCACGCTAAGCCGAGGCTCGATTCCAGGTGTGACCCCGGGGAAAGGGGAAGTGGAGATACCAAAGCATAGATTACAATAGCTGAAATGGTGATACAGTATGATGCAATTACATATGAAAGATGAGCATTTACATATCAGACAGATTAGAACACATAACATATGTTTACATATCAGTTGTCATAAATGCTGAGGTTGTCAGATTGAGGTTGTATAGCGATGAGAGCTGCTTTATAAGTGTATTAGAGGAGAGGGCAAGGAAGTCAGCAGAGTGGGGCTGGAGTTATTTAGAGTGACAGAGACAGGGAGGGGAGAGGAAGTGCAGTTGTTGCTTGAAAGCAGCATGACAGGGGAGTTCCTGGCAAGGGGTGAGAGTTTGTTCCAAAGACTGGGTAGCTGAAAGGAGAAATCAGCTTTGCCAGTCAGCTAGATGTATGGGGTAGAGGAAAATCTTCCATTTCTATGCCTGAAATCATACTGGTGTTAGAGTCAACAGAGAGAGTATCCATTAGGTAGGAGGGGAGCAAATTAAACCAAAATTTTGAAATGAAGCTGAGGGAGTGTACATAACATCTGTGGGAGAGATGGGAGAGTCCCAGGAGAGAGTGCAGATTACAGTGGTGAGTGTGAAGAGGGGAGTTAGTTGCAAAACAGCAGAAAAAGTTTAGTAAGGTGTCTAACCTGGACAGGGTGGTTGCTGGGGTGGAGCAGTATACTACATCTGCATAATCGAAAATGGGGAGGATAATTTTTGGACAGGATTTCATGGGGGGCTGGTAGTGGGAGAGATTCTCTGTGGTGATACAGCATGCCGAGTTTGGGGCAAAGCTTAGAAGTAATGGCGTTAATATGCTCCAAGAAGGATAGGTGGGGGTCAAGTCAAACGCCCAATTATTTGTATTTGGTAACTTTTTCAAGTGGGGAATCATCGAGCAATGTGATGAGAAGTGGGAGGGATGATCTACATAGTTTGTGGTGTTCCAAAAATCATGGACACAGTTTAGGAGGTATTTACTTTAAGCTGGTTTTGGTTGAATCAGTGCTGAATGTTGTTGAAGTCATTTTGGAGGGAGGCTTGAGCTTTGAGCATTGAAGGAACAGAGAAGAATAGAATAGCTCATCAGCATACATGTGTATACAGGAGCAGAAGGAGGAGGTCATTTATGAAGATGGCGAAGAGGATGGGATCAAGGACAGAACATTGGGGCACGCCAGTGGAGACTGGGAGAGGGGTGGAAGTGACATTGGTGATTTTGATTGATTGGAGCCTGTAGGAGAGATAGGATTTAAACCATTGAACAATGCTGGGGCGAGCCTGCTGCTTCAAATATAAGTAGGAGGAGGGGAGGGAACAGATTCGAAGGCCATAGCCAGGTTGGATCAAACACTGCAAGGTTAGGGTGGCCTCAGTTAGAGGCTGTAAGTAAGTGATTTGTGACTCGCAGGAGGGAGGAGATGGTAGAATGTTGTTTTCTGAAGCCAGATTGATGAGGAAAGAGGAGATTGTTTGCAAAGAGATGGGCTGCCAGTCTTGATTGAGCCAGGGACTCCAGAAGCTTGGCTAAGGTTGGGAGGAGGGAGATAGGTCTGTAGTTACCAGGCAGAGAGGGGTCTCCACTTTCATGAAGGGGGATGACACAAGCTGTTTTCCAGGCTTGAGGGACCAATCCGGTGGAAAAGGAGATGTTATAAATATGGATGGGTGGTTTGAGGATGGCAGGAATGGAGATCTGAAGGATCTTAGGGTGGATCCCATCAGGGCTAGATTTGGAGGGGTTCAGTGAGCGGAGGGATTTTAGGACCTCATGTTTGGAGATGGGGGAATTGGAAGTTGTTGCTGCAATGAGGGAGGAGGTAGAGGAGATGGAAGGAGGACACTGTTGGGGTGGTGCAGGAGGTGAAGAACTTATTAAGCGCATCAACTGAGTGGTTAAGGTCAGAATCTGGATGCCATTATTTAGGAAGGCAGGGTGTTGGGCTGAGCTGAGGGTCATGCACAGAGTGCACAACTTTCCGGAAATTGAAGGGGTGAGCATGGGAGAGTTTAGATCTGAAGTAGTCTGCTTTGGCTTGCCTGATGGCCTTAATGTAGGCATTTCATAGGGTATTATAGGTTTGCCTGTTTTGAGGGGTTTGATGGGATTTAAAGGTGGCCTAGGCTTTGTCCCTATCTTTACATTTGACTAGGATGTGTGCCGAGATCCAATTGTGATGGTGCTTCTTGACCCTGGACTTTTTCAGTAGGGCATAAAAGTCCCAGATTTTGATGAATATATTTAGGAAACAGGGTAGGGCATGGTCAATATTTGGTGCAGTGTACATTTGTTCCCAGTTTGCATGTCTAAGGCTGGAGAGGAGCAAATTAGTAACTAGAGCAGTTGGTGGGCAAGAGTTGAGATATTTTGAGGCAGATTTGGGCATGTGGATTTTCCTGATGCAATATGTAATGCAATGATCACTTAGCACATTTGCTAGAATGCTGGAGAAGTTTACTCTGTGAGGGTGGGACTTGAGAATCCAATCTATCAGAGAATGGTTTTGGGAGTGAGGATTGTAGTGAGTGGGTTCGTTTAGTAGCTGGTTAAGGTTAAGGGATTCAATTTTCGAGGTCTGGGTTTCAGAGGAGGGTGCTAACCAGTCCAAGTTGAAGTCACTGAGGAGAATCAGTACTCCATTGGAGACTTTGTTGGGTATTGTAGCAATGGTAGGGACAAGAGAGTTGCTAGGTAGCCATGGAGAGGCGTACAGCACCCCTATGAATAGAGGAAATGAGGATGGTAGGGTGAGACGGGCCAGGAGAATTTCATGGGAGCTAGGGCTAGCTTCCTTGAAAGTGGCCTAGCATGAGACGGAGTGCTGAGAGTAGATGGCTGCTCCCCCACCCCTCTTGCCACGGTCCTGTCTATGTAGTGAGTAGCTTGGAAGAGTGAGGGAGAAGTTGGGTGTCTTAGATGAGAGCCATGTTTCAGACAGGCAAAATGTATCGGGAGAGTGTTCGTTCACCCAGCAGGTTAATAGGTCTAATTTGGGCATCAGGCTTCTGATATTGACATGGGTGATAGAGAGGCCTTTGTAGGAGCTAAGAGTGGGGAGTACACTGGAGGCCTGGGTTTGGTTCAATGTCACCAGATAGGAGGAGAATGAGAAGCAGAAAGGCATAAGTAGATGGGAGCTTATATAACCTGGGATAAAGGAAGGTTTTGGGAGAGGGTCTGACGGCCCTGATTAGAATAGCAAAGGTAATTGTCTGGTGAGGGAGGATGTTAGGGCTGATGAAAGGGGAAGGCTGTGTCCGAGCAGCAGGCTGTGAGCATGATTGAGCGTTAGAGGTGATTGTAGGAGAGACAGGGGAAAGTGGGGTAGAGGGATGGGATCTGTGGGCTGTGGTGGGAGAGCCGACGTGAGGAGGTAGGAGGCCAAAATATGTATAGAGCTTGGTTTGTCACGCCATTTGCACTGGAATCAGCAGAGGGCCTGTACATGTAAATAAAAAGAAAGGCTTCACCGCTGCTTAACGCACACTAGTTGTTGCTGCAATACAAAGCTGAGGTGGCAAACCTCTGTAGTAATCAAATCCAAGAAAGTAGAAGTGCTGAGGAACCACAGTGCACTGTTGTTTGCAGGTACAAATAATTTTACTAAATTCTCCAAGTGCACAGATAATATCAAACACGAGGATTTCAGTAGTACATAAACAACAGTGCACTGTGGTTCCTCATGAACTACTACTTCTTGGCCCTGTACATGCCAAGCTGAAACAGGCATAAGTTGTGTCACAGAGCAATGGTAGGAGAAATTTATTTGGGGTTCCCTTGGGAGAACAGTGTCAAGTAGGGCTAGGATGATAGCATAAGGTGGGCCAGGATAGAGGAGAGTGTTCACCTAGTGAGGAAGGTAGCAGAAAATCTGAGGAGTGTCAGGACAAAAGACATAGAGGGCAGTCTATAGAAGGTTTGCAATGGAGCAATATGATTGGACAGGCAAAACAACAGGGTGGAGCCTTGGGGCAACTTAGAGGATTTAAAGAGTGGCAGGGTGGGGAAGGGGGTTGGGAATAAATATCACATCTAGAAGATCCAGAGGGCTACAGTATGGAGAGAAAGCAAATAGAGCTTAAAGTCAGAGGTGGAGTTTAGCTGGCAGCCAATCAGAGCTTTGCCTGGGCCATGAGGAGTTATTCATTAACATGCTAGGTAATGACTGTGAGGAGGCAGCATCATTTAGTTGTTCTTTCCCTACATACTGTACTGTAATATGAAAATGTGACTAAAATGAACAGTAGCCATCCGAATATATTATATAAAATAAAGGATAGGGAACTATGGTATGCCAGAAACTTTACAGTCCAGGGGAGCGCATGAGGTAATTACTGATACTTGCTATTTAGTCTCATGGCTAATTACTTTATGAATGCTCCTCAGTAGTAGATTTCCATATACACCACTATTTTCTATTAACTATACTATAGATATATGTCAACAACCCTCTTCTATACTTATCCTTACTCTGCTGTTTGCTTGCTAACTATTATTTCTATGGCAACTACACCATAGGAAGCAGCCACATTTACTTATCAGGTTATTTATTCATCTGAAGCAGGTTGTGGTAATCCTTTAAGAATTCTTCTGCATATATTACACTTCCAACGTCACAGTACAAACAAACCCTCTGTGTGGGAGATCACAGCTATTTTAATTTGTTCACTGCAGTGCAGTTCCTCAAGCAAGGGCAGGATTTAAATGAATCTGTGTAGGGTTATGCTAGGCACATCTCCAACTTATTAGCAAGATGGCACTGGAACTCAGAGTTAAACCTTGTGCAATGTTTCCTGAATATTTTGATACATTTGATACTGTGTGCACATACCATTTCTTTGGTGGAGAGTTGTATAATGAGGGCACCGAGTGTGTGCATACAATTGTCTTTTGTGTGGGGAAAATTCCCCATCCATGTATTATTTATATTGGTCATACTGTGTTTATTTACTATGTGAATATCTATATCCCTTAGCTGTAACTTTTAATAATATTTCACTTTTTCTAAGCTTCCTGTTGCAAAGATGGTTACCACTGTTGTCCTCTGGGCTGTTACTGTGATATCACTTTAACATGCCGTTTTTTATTTATTTATTTATTTAGGGATTTGGATCATACTTTTGAGCTCAGAGCTCTTTTACAAAGGTTCCACATCAAATAGTGACAATGACAGCAATAACAAACAGTTTACATTCAATACTCGAATAGTAAGTAGCTAGTATACAATAAGGTTACAATGTCATTCATAGTACCAATGGTGATAGTACAGCGTCAAGAGCATTCAACTAGGGTAAAGGATAGTGTTTATATGTAGCGAAGGAGATGAAGAGGAGTGACACCTAGTGTGAGAGTCCAAGGAGGAGTCAAGGGGAGGGGAGACTGGGGGGAGAGTGGGCGGCCAAAATGAGTGGCTTTGTCTAGGAGGTTGGGAGGTAGCGGTAGTAGGTTGGTTTTAAGGTTGATCCAGTGGGAGAAAAGGCACAGGGGGGAGAGGAAGACAGAGGGATAGGGCAAGAGGGAAGAGTGGGGATAAAAGGAAGGGGAAGGAGAATGTGGATGAGTGGGCATTATAGGTGTTAGAGTCCTAGTGGCAATCACAAACTGTCCTAGTAAGAAGGTGTTGCCTTCGGCCATTTTTGAATTGCGAGATGCATTGAGAGTTTAGAATGTGTGCTGGGATTTCATTGAGCCATTGGGGGCCTATAGCTGAAAGCATGCTGTCCCTGCATAGTTCGATGGAAAGGTGTTGATAGGGCCCCTCATCCTGCCTCTGGTGGTATAGCTGGTGGCACTTGGTGTTAGGATGCTAGAAATGCATGGGGCAGTTTTACCCATTAGTGCCTTTTTTCCAAGGAGACATGTTTGGAATATAATCCTGTTCTTTAGTGGCAGCCAATTGGTCTCCTCCTATAAGGAGCAAGTGTCGGTATTTTGATCCGCAGCCATTGTGAGCCTACATGCCTTGTTGAGGGCAATATGAATCCTTTTAGTGCAGTGTCTGCTGCTGCGCCGTAGACCACCAATCCATAGTCGATGGTAGAAAGGATGGAGTTGGAGACTGAGAGGTGGAGGGCCTCTGGAGTGAGATACTTTTATGCCTATATAGTACACCCAGCTTGGTGTTCACTGCCTTTATCACTGTGTCAATGTGTTGGGTGAAGGTGAGGCAGTCATCAATGGTGACCCCAGGTACTTGAAGGACTGAACTTGTTCCAGCGTGCCTCACTGACTTTATTGGAGATGGTGAGGGGAGGGAGCTTCTTTTTGTGCTGTGGGCTGGCTGTGAGCATCACCTTGTTTTTGTAGTTTAATAGAAGTTTATGGCTACAGAACCAGTCTTCCAGCTTGTAGAAGGTTGCCTGCAGCTCAGAGTGGAGGGTGACTATTGATGAACTGCTGGTGAGAAGCACAGCGTCATTGCTTAAAGTATCAGTTTAGTGTCGCAGGCTTCAGGAAGATTATTTGGAAGGAGGCTGAATAGTGAGGCCCAGTATTGACCCCTGTGGGACCCTTAACGATACCTTGTTGGAGCTAGATACTGTGTGCCCAATTTTTACACTTTGGCTTCTGTGTGTTAGGTAGTCCTGGAACCAGCAGACAGCAATGGTTGCAACCCTCAGGTTCTGTAGTTTAGTCAGGAGGAGTGAGTGACTGACAGTGTCGAAGGCTTTGGTGAGGTGTATGAAGACTGACCCCACCAGCCTTCCTTCATCCAGTTCCTTGTGAGGTAGTCAGTGTAGTCCAGCAAAGCAGTGGAGGTACTATCATTCTGCCTGAAGCCATGTTGGTTGGGACATAACAGGTTGTATTTGTTGAGGTAATCTGTGAGTTGAGTGGCCACAATCTTTTCCAGGGCTTTAGATAAGGGAGAGAGGATGTATATTGGCCTGTAATTGGTGGTGCATGTCATATCACTGTTCTTGTGCACCGGCGTCACGACAGCCTGTTTCGAGATCCCTGGGAACTGTACAAGAGCCAGTGCTTTGTTAAATAGTTTTGTAACTGGCAGTATGATGACATCCAGTGTTAGGGATAGGAGATTCATATCGACTCCATCACTCCCCATTCTGGTCTTGCCTAGTAATTTTTTTACGTGTTTGTACGCCTCCTTCACTGACACTTTTTTGAAGTAGAAGACAGGGATTGAGCCCCCTTGAGGCATGCAGTTGGTTTGTTCCCCAGCAGGGTGCAGGTAGTCGGGGGGTAACACTCCAGTCAGGTCAGTAAATGCTGTGTTGAGAGAATCCGCGATGTACCAAGGGTCAGTAATCTTGGCGTTGTTGATGTTGAGCAAGTGGGGAATCTTCTTCTCATCCTTCCCAAGAAGGTTTTTGATGTTCTCCCAAAAACTCTTCCCATTGCCCCAAGTTTTATTAAGCTGCTCCTTGTGGAAGTTGGCCTTTGCTTGGCGATAAGGTTGGTGCAGTGGTTTCTTGCAGCTCTGTAGCATTGGAAGTTGTGTTTGCTGTGAGAGGTCCTGGCTTTTTCCCAGAGGTTGTCCCTTTCCTTCATCTGGGGGAGGAGATCCCCTGTGATCCAACCATTAACTTGACCCCGAATTTTTCTTTTCCTCAGTGGTGCAAAGATATCGCAAATCTTGTTGAAGCCCTCTATAAAGAAACTTAGGGCCTGGTCAATAACAGGTGCATGATCAATGGGGGATCAATCATACTGGGAGAGAGCAAAAGAGAGTGCCCCAAGCTTGCCCTTCCCCAAGACCCTACTATTAATTATGATAGTCAGGGGCTTGCTCAATTTGTTTGACCATGTGAAAGTGACTGAGGAGTGATCACTTGAGGTGTCAGGCAGGACCTTAAGTTCAGAGATCCAAATAGGGTAACTCGAGGGGAGCCAATCGAGGATGGTGTCTTTTCCTGTTTTATGGCTCTGCCTTGTTGGGCTGTCTACAAGTTGGGTCAGATTGGAAGTAGCGACCATGTCCTTGAAAGGCGTGGATTCCCTGCCCTCCCAGTTGATATTAAAGTCACCTGTTATGAGAAGCTCTGTGCCCTTAGGAAGGGTAGCATTTGTATTCAGTATTTTTGGGAGGCCATCCCTGGCTTTAGTGGGTGGAAGATAAACCGAGGCTAAGATTAAAGATTTGCAGTGCCATCCGACCTGTGCTTTTATTGCTAGTAGTTAATGATCATCCTGGACCCTGGTAACAGGGAGGACCGAGCAGTATAGGTAATCCCTGGCATAGATGAGGATTCTTCCGCCTCTCTTGCCACACCTGTCTTTCCTGAATGTTTGATATCCTGGGAGCATCACTTCATTGTCTTTTATATTGCTTGACAGCCAGGTCTCTGTCAGACAGAGAATGTCAGGTACATGGTGGGACATTCACACTTGGAGTAGGCCGTTTAGGACCATATGATGATTACAGTATCCCATCACTTGAGAAAACACCAGCTCTGGTTAATATTGAGGTCTTAGCCGCCATCTCTGGAAGTAAGAGTTCTGTGGTGAACTGTGATAACCCGCATTACTGTCCTGATGGCAACACATGCTGTAGATTGCCAAGTGGAAGTTGGGGTTGTTGTCCTCATCCTCAGGTAAATCACAACAGCTCTATTATTAAGGAGACACAGCAGTTGAGGTTCCATCTGGTTTTATATAAAATTGAAGCATTAAACATAGAAACATAGAATTTGATAGCAGATATGGACAACTTGGCCCACCTAGTCTGCCCATTTCCCTACCTGATGGATAAGCTGCAGATTCTAGTTAATCAACAGCTTACCTCCTCCTACCCCCCACTAGAATTGCCTTATGTCTGTCTGCTTGATGTAACAAACTCAATCACAACTTACTACTCTAACCTCTAGGCTATTCTGCCAGCCCACCAATGTATACTGCTGTGGTTATTTACTATGAGACAATAATAACTATATAGCATAGCTATAACTTCTAAACAATATTTAATTTTTTTCTAGGCTTCCTGTTGCAGAGATGGTTACCACTGTTGTCCTCATGGATATTATTGTGATGTCACTTCAACACACTGTTTAGGACCATATGATGATTACAGTATCCCATCACTTGAGAAAACACCAGCTCTGGTTAATACTGAGGTCTTGGCCGCCATCTCTGGAAGCGAGAGTTCTGTGTACTGTGATAACTCAAATATTGTCCTGATGGAAACACATGCTGTAGATTGCCAAGTGGAAGTTGGGGTTGTTGTCCTCATCCTCAGGTAAATCACAACAGCTCTATTATTAAGGAGACACAGCAGTTGAGGTTCCATCTGGTTTTATATAAAATTGAAGCATTAAACATAGAAACATAGAATTTAACAGCAGATAAGGACTGCTTGGCCCACCTAGTCTGCCCATTTCCCTACCTGATGGATAAGCTGCAGATTCTAGTTAATCAACAGCTTACTTCTTCCTACCCCCCACTAGAATTGCCTTACATCTGTCTGCTTGATGTAACAAACTCAATCGCAGCTTATTACTCTAACCTCTAGGCTATTCTGCCAGCCCACCAATGTATACTGCTGTGGTTATTTACTATGATACAATAATAACTATATAGCATAGCTATAACTTCTAAACAATATTTCATTTTTTTCTAGGCTTCCTGTTGCAGAGATGGTTACCACTGTTGTCCTCATGGATATTATTGTGATGTCACGTCAACACGCTGTTTAAGACCATATGATGATTACAGTAACCCATCACTTGAGAAAACACCAGCTCTGGTTAATACTGAGGTCTTGGCCGCCATCTCTGGAAGTGAGAGTTCTGTGGTGCACTGTGATCACGTGTATTACTGCCCTGATGGCAACACATGCTGTAGATTGCCAAGTGGAAGTTGGGGTTGTTGTCCTCATCCTCAGGTAAATCACAACAGCTCTATTATTAAGGAGACACAGCAGTTGAGGTTCCATCTGGTTTTATATAAAATTGAAGCATTAAACATAGAAACATAGAATTTGATAGCAGATATGGACAACTTGGCCCACCTAGTCTGCCCATTTCCCTACCTGATGGATAAGCTGCAGATTCTAGTTAATCAACAGCTTACCTCCTCCTACCCCCCACTAGAATTGCCTTATGTCTGTCTGCTTGATGTAACAAACTCAATCACAACTTACTACTCTAACCTCTAGGCTATTCTGCCAGCCCACCAATGTATACTGCTGTGGTTATTTACTATGAGACAATAATAACTATATAGCATAGCTATAACTTCTAAACAATATTTAATTTTTTTCTAGGCTTCCTGTTGCAGAGATGGTTACCACTGTTGTCCTCATGGATATTATTGTGATGTCACTTCAACACACTGTTTAGGACCATATGATGATTACAGTATCCCATCACTTGAGAAAACACCAGCTCTGGTTAATACTGAGGTCTTGGCCGCCATCTCTGGAAGCGAGAGTTCTGTGGTGTACTGTGATAACCTGCATTACTGTCCTGATGGAAACACATGCTGTAGATTGCCAAGTGGAAGTTGGGGTTGTTGTCCTCATCCTCAGGTAAATCACAACAGCTCTATTATTAAGGAGACACAGCAGTTGAGGTTCCATCTGGTTTTATATAAAATTGAAGCATTAAACATAGAAACATAGAATTTAACAGCAGATAAGGACTGCTTGGCCCACCTAGTCTGCCCATTTCCTACTCCTGATGGATAAGCTGCAGATTCTAGTTAATCAACAGCTTACTTCTTCCTACCCCACTAGAATTGCCTTACATCTGTCTGCTTGATGTAACAAACTCAATCGCAGCTTATTACTCTAACCTCTAGGCTATTCTGCCAGCCCACCAATGTATACTGCTGTGGTTATTTACTATGATACAATAATAACTATATAGCATAGCTATAACTTCTAAACAATATTTCATTTTTTTCTAGGCTTCCTGTTGCAGAGATGGTTACCACTGTTGTCCTCATGGATATTATTGTGATGTCACGTCAACACGCTGTTTAAGACCATATGATGATTACAGTAACCCATCACTTGAGAAAACACCAGCTCTGGTTAATACTGAGGTCTTAGCCGCCATCTCTGGAAGTGAGAGTTCTGTGGTGCACTGTGATTACGTGTATTACTGCCCTGATGGCAACACATGCTGTAGATTGCCAAGTGGAAGTTGGGGTTGTTGTCCTCATCCTCAGGTAAATCATAACAGCTCTATTATTAAGGAGACACAGCAGTTGAGGTTCCCTCTGGTTTTATATAAAATTGAAGCATTAAACATAGAAACATAGAATCTGATAGCAGATATGGACAACTTGGCCCACCTAGTCTGCCCATTTCCCTACCTGTTGGATAAGCTGCAGATTCTAGTTAATCAACAGCTTACCTCCTCCTACCCCCCACTAGAATTGCCTTACGTCTGTCTGCTTGATGTAACAAACTCAATCGCAGCTTATTACTCTAACCTCTAGGCTATTCTGCCAGCCCACCAATGTATACTGCTGTGGTTATTTACTATGATACAATAATAACTATATCCCATAGCTATAACTTCTAAACAATATTTCATTTTTTTCTAGGCTTCCTGTTGCAGAAATGGTTACCACTGTTGTCCTCATGGATATTACTGTGATGTCACTTCAACACGCTGTTTAAGACAAAATGATGATTACAGTATCCCATCACTTAAGAAAACACCAGCTCTGGTTAATACTGAGGTCTTGGCCGCCACCTCTGGAAGTGAGAGTTCTGTGGTGCACTGTGATAACGTGTATTACTGCCCTGATGGCAACACATGCTGTAGATTGCCAAGTGGAAATTGGGGTTGTTGTCCTCATCCTCAGGTAAATCACAACAGCTCTATTATTAAGGAGACACAGCAGTTGAGGTTCCCTCTGGTTTTATATAAAACTGAAGCATTAAACATAGAAACATAGAATCTGATAGCAGATATGGACAACTTGGCCCACCTAGTCAGCCCATTTCCCTACCTGATGGATAAGCTGCAGATTCTAGTTAATCAACAGCTTACCTCCTCCTAACCCCCACTAGAATTGCCTTGCGTCTGTCTGCTTGATGTAACAAACTCAATTGCAGCTTATTACTCTAACCTCTAGGCTATTCTGCCAGCTCACCAATGTATACTGCTGTGGTTATCTACTATGAGACAATAATAACTATATAGCATAGCTATAACTTCTAAACAATATTTAATTTTTTTCTAGGCTTCCTGTTGCAGAGATGGTTACCACTGTTGTCCTCATGGATATTATTGTGATGTCACTTCAACACGCTGTTTAAGACAATATGATGATTACAGTATCCCATCACTCAAGAAAACACCAGCTCTGGTTAATACTGAGGTCTTGGCCGCCATCTCTGGAAACGAGAGTTCTGTGGTGTACTGTGATAACCTGCATTACTGTCCTGATGGAAACACATGCTGTAGATTGCCAAGTGGAAGTTGGGGTTGTTGTCCTCATCCTCAGGTAAATCACAACAGCTCTATTATTAAGGAGACACAGCAGTTGAGGTTCCATCTGGTTTTATATAAAATTGAAGCATTAAACATAGAAACATAGAATTTGACAGCAGATAAGGTCTGCTTGGCCCACCTAGTCTGCCCATTTCCCTACCTGATGGATAAGCTACAGATTCTAGTTAATCAGCAGCTTACTTCCTCCTACCCCCCACTAGAACTGCCTTATGTCTGCCTGCTTGATGTAACAAACTCAATCACAGCTTATTACTCTAACCTCTAGGCTATTCTGCCAGCCCACCAATGTATACTGCTGTAGTCATTTACTATGATACAATAATAACTATATAGCATAGCTATAACTTCTAAACAATATTTCACTTTTTCTAGGCTTCCTGTTGCAGAGATGGTTACCACTGTTGTCCTCATGGATATTATTGTGATGTCACTTCAACACACTGTTTAGGACCATATGATGATTACAGTATCCCATCACTTGAGAAAACACCAGCTCTGGTTAATACTGAGGTCTTAGCCGCCATCTCTGGAAGTGAGAGTTCTGTGGTGTACTGTGATAACCTGCATTACTGTCTTGATGGCAACACATGCTGTAGATTGCCAAGTGGAAGTTGGGGTTGTTGTCCTCATCCTCAGGTAAATCACAGCAGTTCTATTATTGTGAGGACACACTAGTTGGGGTTCCATCTGGGTTTGATATAAAACTGAAGCATTCTAACATTTTTTCATTATTGTCTGGGCAGCCATTTTGTGGCATAAGAAATCTATTGGAAATGTGAGTTAAATGCCAGGTGTATGAAGCTGGACAGTTATGTGGTATGTGTCTGGAACTCAACCCTGAATGTTGTAACAAGATTTCCCCAAAACAGTGATCTTTGCCCAATGACATTTTACATTAGTAACATTTGTAAAATCAGTCACTTTTCTGTTAAACACAGAAAACTGAATTTAGCTGAGTTATGAAGGTTAAAAATATATACACTGTACTATTTTCATAAGTATTTTGTACAAGACAGATGAAAAGATATAGTATGTTGTACCACACATGACCAATATTCAGACAACATAAAAGTGAATTTCAAATACAATATGGCAATGATTTCTAACTCTGTCTTGTATCGTGTAACAGCAATTTGAAAATGTGTGTTGTAGCTTACAACATTGATTTTAAAAAGGTGCCCTATGACAATAATTATGGGTATTATATATATATTACAACAAATAATTTATATCACTATTATATAACATTTTCAAAAATGGTATTACAAATCACATAACCATGATTTCAATTATTTCCAGAAATGTAGGGATGTTTTAACTGATACCTAGATTATTAAAGATTTTTGTGATTATAGATCAAGGAAGCGCTCCAACCAGTTGGAGCGCTCCTTTCCCCAGTGTCCTACACTTTTATTCTGTAAAGAATATCTCACGTGCAGCTGCCCAGGAAACAGGCACATTCAGGGAAGGTTTTTTTTGTGTTACTTTTTTCTCCCATGAGGGTCCCAGCTGGCCTCATTGTCCTTGCATCCCCTGTGATCCAGCCGCCATCTGACCTGCGCCGTCTCCTACTGAGGGCAACCACTGATTACCCCATGGCTTACCTCCCATGGCGGGGATCGATCAACTCCCCCACCACACAACTGATCTGCTCACGGTGGTCCCTCTGAGGGGCGCAGGACCTTGCAGATGGCCATCAAGCCACAACAGCTAGGCACTCACCCTTTTTCCATGTTCTGTTGGAGGCAGGGCGTGCAATGCTGACAAGGGCTCCCTGCGCACCTGTCCGCACGCAGTGCACCAGCCGGCTGCCCCGCCTACCATCCCATTCTACTAGGCCAGATGCTTCACACCCAGCTCTCCACTCAGGTGTCAGACTTACGCCGACACTGAACCCAGACCCACCTCGAGAGAGAGAGCAGTCCATAGGACACTCGATCCACTCCCTCCCTGCCGCCCCCAGGAGCCCAAGTCATTCCCGAACCTGAAGTCGCATGAAAAGAGGTAAGGCGGCCCGCCACCAACCTCAGCACCACCGGGCTGGCCCAGGAGTTTTTAAAAGTTTAATATATTTATTATCAGTCTTGATCAATAATACATTAATATTGCTTCAGAACCACTCTTTCATTTTATTGCACTTTTCTCTTTCTGTCCTGACCTGCCTGCCATCAGTCCAGCCTCACACCCAGCCCTATCACCTGCCTTCTTTGGACTTACCTCTCCCGTGTTACTTCCTGGCTTACACCTCAGGGCAGGACCACCAAGGGGTGCCTGACCCCAGTGCAGTCATAGTATAGTTTGGAGAGCACCTCAGTGGATGGTGCAGAGCCTGCAATGCAGTGGGCATCATCTGGCTGAGTTAGGGTGCTGTGTTTCTTCCTGAATCCCCATGATGTCCATGAAGCATTCAACATGCATGCACTCACATTCGAGCACACCGATGTCCACCCACCCTGAGCCTTGGCTCCTGATTCTCTGCCACCTTTGGGCACCCAGGCGGCAGCACTGCAGTGAAGGCCCAAACCCTCCCTCCTTGAGAATGAGTGTGTACTCTTAGGATGCTCAACCAACATCTCTTGACCACCCCCTCCCCCAACTACCCAGGCTCATTCCCAAACCCTGGGTCATTAGCATCACAAGTGGTAGTGCTACCACTGCACTGGCAGGCTGGCTTGAGACCACTCTTTCCACCATAAGAATTGTCTCACTTATATTCTCAGGGTGTCAGAACTGCTCACCTTTGGTTAACAGTTCACATACCCAAAGGATACATCTGAGGCCACACTAATAATTGTAAGAGTGGTCTCAACAGCAGCATTAACATGTATTGATAACATTTTTTATTTCCAGCAGCATATGAATGTACAATCCTTCCGTTTATGATTTGAGTGAAAGAGAACTTTACATCTTTTACTTATTTCATTAAATATTTAGTGGTGTATGTAACTGGTGGTAGTCACTACAGGCAAGAGTCATCAATCTAGGTTTTCTTTTTTCATTTTACAGATGGTTTGAGAACATGCAGCACATGAAAGAATGTGCTTAACAGTTCTGATGAAAGGGTTACACATTTATCCACGAAATATGCTGTACAGCAGCTCTAACTGCAAAAAAAGTATTTAGTAAAATATGTTGGAAAAATTCAGCAATTTGACAGGCTGAGATCCATCATTTGGTATCTAACTTTATGTGTATAAATAGACAGCTTGGGCTTTGTAGCTGATTTTTGATAAAGTTATTGATTTTTAAATCTTTTGAACTAGTTTATGAGCACATTGTTTTATTTATTTATTGAATTTTGGTAACTGGGTAGGCCCACTGAGACAATACAGTCCCTTTTTCACGGGGACCAGGACAAGGCAACAGATACATAAATGATACAGAGGAGTAGAAGTACAATGGCTAACAAGGCAGTACAAACACAGGTATATTCAACAGGGGTGCAAGTTCAATGTTACATCAGACAAATACAGGTCTAAAACAGTGTTAAGTAACTTCAGGCCAATTAATGTGCAGTACAATGAATATATCAGTTCTGGCTAACTACCAGTCGTACATAGTGGAAATGAGGTTAAAGCAAACAATGAGAGTTCTTCCACATGGGCAGAAATGGTGTCAGTGAAAACAGGTACAAGGAGAGGGGGAAAGGAGGTGATGTGAGATATAGTGTTTAAATTGTGGGAGAGAAGTGCTGGAGAGAATCGTGTGCCAGAGGGAATTCCAGGAGGATGTGGCGTAAATGGCAAAGGATCTCCTGCCGACTGCCAACTGAGGGTTGGGAGTTACCAGTAAGGGGAGTGAGGCAGATGGTAGAGTATCCTGATACTGTCTAAGTTTGATAAGGTTACCCAGGTGGGGGGTGGTATAGAGGTGGACCAGCTAAACATGAGGCACATGATGGTGCATTGAAATTTAGACTCCTGGGATGCCCAGCCCAGAGATGAGAGGACATTACAATGGTGATGCTGGAGGTCAACTCCTAGAGCAAAATGTCCTACTCTAGTATAGAGTTGATTGATGTCAAAGAGGATGGTGGCTGGGCTGGGAGGAGCAATGGGACACCAAAGGAGAGGAGAGGGAGATGTGGACATTGCAAGTTTTGACACGAGGCAGATTATAGAAGGGGATGGAGATTTTATTTTTTATTTATTTAGCTTTTGTTGACCGGGTAAGTGCACTAGACAAATCCTGCCTATTTTCAGAGCACGACCGGGGAGGGATACAGATGAATGCCAACTGACCTTGAACCAGATTAAGCTGTTGATACAACAGACATAGCCTTTGGTTGATCGCCTTAGTCAATAAATGACACGATTTCAAAGGTGAGCGACAGATCGAGGTAACACCCAGGTATTTGAATGAATGGACAGGTTCTAGGTCATTACCATCCTGCGACTGGATCATGAGTGGGTGTTGAGGTGGGGGTGTGTGAAGGCATGGTTGTGGAACAGCATACTTTTGTCTTTTTGTTATTGAGGTCTAGATGTTTTCTAAGAATTGACCTTCAAAGTATGGAAGTTGGATGCTAGCCTTTGGTTTATCCAGCTAATGTCAGAGGAGGTGCGGTAGATGATGGCATCATCTACATATAAGCTACAGAAACATAGAATTTGATAGCAGATGAGGACCACTTGGCCTACCTAGTCTGCCATATAAGTGAACTGAAGCTCCATCACAGTTTTTTGCAAATCATTGATAAAAGAGAGAACAACAGTGGTCCCAGAATGGAACCTGAGGCACACCATGAGTTATGGGTCTGAAGTCCGATAGGGTCCCTGACCACTTGACCCTTTTGGGTGCAGTTAGATAAGTAGCTGTGGAGCCAGGTGAGAGCACTGAGATCAAGGACCAGAGCGTGAAGTTTTCATATTAACAAGCTGTGATTGACCAGGTCAAAGCCCTTTGTGAGGTCCATGCCGACAGCGCCAGTGATGAGGCCTTGGTCCGTTGCACTGAGCATGTCAGTTTACACTTTTGTTAGAGCTATAAGAGTGCTCTGATTCTTCCTGAACCCATGCTGGTAGGTTGAGAGAAGGTGATGGGATTCAAGGTAATCTTGTAGGTGGTTATAGAGAATACATTCCTGTATCTTCGCCAGTGGGCAGAGAATGGAGATGAGATGGGTCTATAGTTTTTGACTACCATGTTAGGACCGTCTTTGTGGATTGGAACGACCACAGTGACCTTCCATTTGGCCAGAACAATTCCAGACAGAAATGATGTGTTAAGCAGATTCTGTATGGGTGCAGCAAGCCCTGTGGCACCAAGCTTGAGGAATTTAGGCTCGAGTATGTCATGACCCAGGGAGCTCTCTGGTTTTAGGTTTGAAAGCAGCCTGCACACCTCTTTCATGGTTGCGAGTTTAAGATGAAAGGCTGGCCGGTGGCCAATGTCTGCTATGGGAGGAGGGAGGAGAGGGGGTTGGGTGTGAGGTTAAAGAATGTGGTGTACTTGTCTATGTCTGTGAAGAATGAATTTAAACTTGCAGCAATTGCTGGGGGATCTGATAGGATGTTGCCTTGGGCATTGAGGGAGCTTGGGATTTCAGTGGTTTTGCCTTTCATTAGGGAGTCTACTTGCTTCCAAAATTCCTTGGGGTTACTAAGGTGCTCGGTTTGTAACAACTTAAGATAAGTCCATTTGACTTTGCAGAGAGTGTTTTTACACACATTTCTGAGCTGCCTGTAGGCTAGCCAATCCAAATGGAGACCACTGCCTCTAAATCTATGCCAAGCTTTGTCTTAAGCGAACATTAATTTCCTTAATTCTTTGGACAGCCAGGATGCTTTGAGGACCATTGTTCTCTGTATTTGCAGAAGGGCATGATGATTTATTATGGCGGTAAAAATGGTTATAAATAAGTCTGGGGCCTGACTGACATCTGGCACAGAGTTTATAGGTCTCCAGTCGGTGCCCGAGATGGAGGCTAGGAAGACTTGTTCATTGAATTGTGACATGTCTGTGGCTATAATGATTTTCAGGGAGGGTTAGGGAAGTTGTTACACCAAATACAATATGTTTGTGAGGGTCACTGATACTATCAGGAAGGACATCCGCTATCTTGATCTTAGAGGCACAGTTGGTGACTATCAATCAATGAGGGCATGATTGCCTGATTTTGTATTTATCTGGGTTGGTCCAGGGATAAGTTGGGTGAGGCTGGACTCAGCCAAGATAGAATGGATCTTATTCCCGCTGGGGTTCAGCCAGTCTAGGTTGAAGTCACCTCAGACCGCAAGGTCATGTGGGGGGAGGTTTGCAAAAGACAGGATGAGGGATGGGAGGGCTTTGTTGGCTTCTTTGGGGGCGAGGTATGTGCAACCAAAGACAAGTTTTTTATGTTCCCAAGGGTTATAGTGAGGAACAGGGACTCAACTAGGAGGTCAGGAGACATAGGTTTCAAAAATCACAAAACCTGATTGGCTCAGCGCCATCATTACCCATGCAGTTATCTCAGCACAACAGCACCAGACAAAGATCCAGCAGCCTCTTCACAATAAAATCAATATTAACCACACATCCCTGATTGCCATTATAAACATGGCTGCCACCTTTACTCAAAAAAAAAAACTATACCCTGATAATTGCACTCCCTCAAAATAAAAATAACAAACACACTGACTAAATGTTTTTTTGTGTCTTTATGTTCCCCTTCCTTAAACATGAAGACACATTAGAAGGAAGTACTACTTACAGTACAGCAGGACTTTTTCGACCCATAGAGCTGCTCTCCCGCCCGTTCGTCTGCACCCAAAAGCCCCCCAGCTAAGGCAGGGCTTTTTCCACCCACAGAGCTGCTCCCCACCTGTTTGCCTCCACTCAAAGGCCCCCTCCCGGGTAAAAGCAGGGCTTTTCTGCCCTGAAACTGCTCCCCACTTTTCACCTGCATTCAAAAGCCATCCGGCTAAAGCAGGGCTTTTTCCACCCACAGAGCTGCTCCCCTTCCAGTTTTCCTGCACCCAAAAGCCCCCAGCAAAAGCAAGGCATTTTCCACCCATGGAGCTGCTCCCCCACCCTTTCACCTGCACCCAAAAGCCCCCTGGCTAAAGCAGGGCTTTTTCCGCCCATGGAGCTGCTCCCCTCCCATTTGCCTGCACCCAAAAGCCCCTCCTGGCTAATGCAGGGCTTTTTCTGTTCCCCTGCTCGTCCGGCTGTACCCAAAAGGTACAATTTACAGGACACCCTTTGAAGGTTGTGCCACTGTCTTTTGTTCTATTTTATATTTGGCGCCTTTTTGCTCTAGCCCGTTGCGGATCGCTCACAGTAACTTTGGCACTCTGTGTTTACTTTAAACTGCATCAGAGCTCTTGCTATAAGCCACCACGCTGCCTGGAGTCTCTGAGAAGCTGTATTTGATTTAACTGTTAAAGCAGTCAGAGTGTTTTAGGAGCCATACATAAATGTTAAACTTCCACTAGAGCCAATGATAATTTTCCACATGAGCCTGACGAGCTGAATTTGAGTTAATTTGTTAAAGCAGACAGAGTGGTGCTGTAAATCAGTGTTAACTCTATGATGAATCTTCTGAATTTCACTTGGAACTGTAACTTTCTGCTGCATGATTAGTTATGTCTGAATTCATTTTAGAGCTTACAGCTAGTAACCTATGGGCTTGTAGAATCGCTTACAAAACACTATTACCGTTTAATGCTGCTAAGAATTTCTGCTTGCTCAGTATTTTTGCATCTCTTTCTGTCTGACCTTCCCTTTCCACTCCCTTTATGTCCCCTCCTGCTGTAATTTGAGTTTTGGAATCCACCTCCTCCAACCCTATTTAATGTGTGTGCCCACCCTCTTCTCTCTACTTAGCCCCCTGGCTAAAGCAGGACTTTTTCCACCCATGGAGCTGCTCCCCCGCCCATTCGCCTGCACCCAAAAGGTATGATCTACAGGACACACTTGGAGGCTGCACCACTGCCTTTTGTTCTGTTTTAAATTTAGTGCCTTTTTGCTCTAGCCCATAGCGGCTCACTCACAGTAATGTTGGAACTCTGCGTTTACTTTAAACTGCATTGCAGTTCTTACTATAAGCCACCATGCTGCCCAGAGTCTCTGACAAGCTGTGTTTGATTGAATTGTTAAAAGCAGTCCAATTATTTTAGGAGCCATAAATAAATGTTAAACTTCTACTGGAGCCAATGTTAATTTTCCACAGAGCCTGATGTGCTGAATTTGAATTAATTTTAAAAGCAGCAAGAGCGGTGCTATGTAAATCAGAGTAAACTTACTAAGATCTTCTGAATTTCACTTAGAACTGTCTTCTCCTCTACCCATTGCCGGCTGTGTGGCTGCTCCCAACCTGCACCCCACCATGCCCACCCTTTGCTGGTTGTTCTTATATAGTGGTTTTGGAGTCATGTGACTAGTTCCCCACTTTACCATTAGCAGCTTCTTCTAAATTGCCTATAGAGAGCGCCTCATACCTGCTACTAGGTTTCCAAGCATTACTAGCCTGCTGGAAGGAAATAGTTGCAGTTTAGCTCCTAAACTGTGTTCTCTGAATGTTATCCTTGCTAGCCTCTCTCACACTAATTATTATCACACCCTATTCTTCACCCCCCACCCTTCCCTGTTTTCCTCACACTCTGACCTGTGTCTCTCTTTCTCCATTCTCCTTGGGCTCTGTCTTTCCTTTGATGCTGCTGCATCTGTCCTGGCCCTAGAGCAAACTGCTTTAAAGCATGCCCATACCACACCTTGCCCTCCCGTTATACTCCCTAGCTGTGAATATGGCCTTCTCCTCTCCTGCCCGTCTGCTGCCCTCGCCTTCGTAAGTTCCTACGATCATCACTGTCTCTTTTTTCACCTCTTTTCTCTCTTCCCCTGGAACTCAGCTGCCTCTGTTCTCCTCCTGTCCAATTTCTACCTCATCCATCTCCTTCTCTCTGGGGACATTGAGTAACTCAGGCCCTGTTTCTATTCCCCATTAAACACCCCTTCATGCTACAATCACCCTCTATGGGATAACAAGCATGGCCTAAAAATCACCCACGTAAATGTAAGGAGTCCTGTCCCCAAAATGGCTGAATTGGAAGCCTGGATCTCACTGTACAAACCAAACCTACTAAGTATCTTTGAATCCTGGGTAAAAAGCTCCTCCCCTGACCAGTGCTGCTCCTTAACTGGCTGGCTACTCTTTTCTCCACCTCGACTATTCTTCCTCCCACCATGGTGGTGGTGTATGGTGTACTCCTGTATTACAGGAGTCATTATTCTGCCACACTTCTCAACCAGTCCAGCAAGGACTTTACTGCTGAGTGGCTTGCTATTGAGCTATCGGTAGCCACCAACATGAAGCTACTTGTTGGGTGCTGCTATAATCCATCAAGGTCTGGTGTCTCTGGTCTAGCTGCTCTCCTCAACATCCTAGCCCCTTTCTCCCTCCCTCTCAAGAAACACTATTCTGATAGAAGATTTTAACACTGATTGGGACTCCAACCCCCTCTCTGACTGCACTTCCATTACTCAACAACACAACCTCTCTCAGCTAATTACTTCCCATACACTCCTCAACAATCGGACTAACAATCACACAACCCTTAACTGGATTCTTATGACTAGAGCTGACAAAATGGCCCATGCCAGCACTCTGTCAGATGCTATTAATGACCACTCCCCCATCTATTCTGTCTGGCACATCAAACCCACCCACCCCCCACCCATGATCCTGTCCTTCCGTGACTTCTCAAACTGTGACACCCTTAAGCTGCATGATCACCTCGGATCCCTTGACTGAACTGACCTCTATAATGCCTCCAACACTGATCAAGCCCTTGGCATCTTTGTCACAGCTCTCTCAATCATCCAAGATAAGCATTTTACATGCACTAGACATAGAGTGGGAGGGGAAGACACTCGGTCGCTCTCATCTAACCTTCTCAAGATGATGAATAAGCGTGACTTGTTGTGGGCTGCTTTTAAAGCTGCCCCATCCCCTACCCTATGGAATACCTACTGGCACCTGCGTAATCTCTGCAAATGTCATATTAAAACTAATAAGTCAGCCTCTGTCCAATCCCTGCTATCTAAATATCTAGGTAACCCCAAGCATTTCTGGTTTTCTATTAATGCCTTGCTCTCCACCTCTTCTAAGCAGTCCTCTTCCCCCTCAATACTCAGCAAGGCCCCCTGACTGACCGTACTGAAATTTTAATTGCACTAAATACCCACTTCTCCAACCTTAGTAACTACCTTGCTTAACTACTTCTCTCCTCCACCTTGCCTTCCTCCCACCCTCCACTCCAAACAGCCCCCCTTTCTATTTTAAGACCATCTCCTCACCTGGTACTCTTAAACTCCTCCTCAGACTGCCATCTCGTGGGAGTGCTGGTAGTGATGGACTATCCCCCCATTTCTTAAAACTAGTGGCCCGTGACATTACCTACCCACTCACCTTCATTTTAACTTCTCTCTCTCTCTCTCTCTCTCTCCTGGCTATCCCTACTGCCTGGAAGCAGGCCCAGATTGTTCCCATCCATAAAACAGGTGACCCTAGACTCATGGACATCTACTGCTCCATTTCCATACTTCCTCACCAAGGAAAACTACTAGAGAAGGCAGTGAACTGTCACATCACTGAGCATATTACAAAATACAATTTCCTTTGCCCTCAGTAGCATGGTTTTAGGAAGGGCATAGCAAGACCACAGTGCTAGCTCTTTTTACTGATCACATTCTAAGGCAGATGGACGATTGGAAATTAGCAGGTGCGGTGTTTGTTGATCTGTCTAAAGTGTTTGATCTTGTTACCCACAACCTACTGATAGAAAAACTCATAGAAAGATAGAATTTGATGGCAGATAAAGACCGCTTGGCCCACCCAGTCTGCCCATTTCCCTACCTAATGGATAAGCTGCAGATCCTAGTTAACCAGCAGCCTACTTCTTCCTACCCTCACCCCCTAGAATGGCCTTATGACTGTTCCATGCATGCTTGAATTCCACCACTGATTTTGACTCCACAACCTCCTCCAGAAGGCGTTCCATGCATCCACAACCCTCTCTGTGAACAAATACTTCCTTAAATTACCTCTGCGCCCCCTCTATCTTCAAATTGTGCCCTCTTGTTCTTGCACACCTCTTTTTTGAAAAGATGCTACCCTCTTGGACTTTGTTGATTCCTTGAGGTACTTGAACATTTCTATCATATCCCCCTCTCCTCTTTCCTCGAGGCCTACATATTCGCTCCTTTCGTCTCTCTTCATATGTCTTCGGTGCAGACCCTGCACCATTTTGATGCCCTCCTCTGGACAGATTCCATCCTGTCTATGTCTTTGCGGAGATTGGGTCTCCAGAACTGCACACAGTACTCAGATGGGGTCTCACCAGCTGTCTGTACAGAGGATAATAACTTCCTGTTTTCTACTGGTGATGCCTCTCCCTATGCATCCCAGTATCCTCCAACCCTCCTTGCTGCCCTCTCACATTGCTTGCCCACCTTTAGGTCATCTGATATGACTACCCCCAGGTCCCTTTCCATCTTTGTTGTTGTTAGTATCTAACCCCCCTTTGTGTACTCTTCCCATGGGTTTTTGTTTCCCAGGTGCATTACCTTGCACTTCTTAGCATTGAAACTAAGCTGCCATACATTTGACCATTCCTCTAACCTTGCCAAATCCCTTCTCATCCTTTCCACCCCACCCTGTGCATCAACTCTGTTGCAGATCTTTGTGTCATCTGCAAAGAGACATACTTTTCCTTCCAGTCCCTCTGCAGTGTAGCTTATAAAGACATTGAAGAGGACCGGTCCTAATACTGAACCCTGCGGTACCCCACTAGTAACCCTCCTTTCTTCTGAGTGGACTCCATTTACTATTACTCTCTGTGTCCTATTCTCCAGCCAATTCTTTACCTAGGCTGTCATCTTGGGACCCACTCCCAGGCTGGCTAACTTGTATATTAATCTTTGTGTGGGACTGTGTCAAATGCCTTGCTAAAGTCTAGGTAGGCCATGTCCACAGCCCCTCCCTGATCTACTACTTTGGTCACCCAGTCAAAGGAATCTATCAGATTCGTCTGGCATGACCTTCCAGCTGTGAATCCATGCTGCCTAGGGTCCTGTGCCCCTCTGGCCTCTAGATACTCAACAGTTCTTTCCTTCAGAAGTGATTCCATCATTTTCCCTATCACTGAGGTTAAACTAACAGGTCTGTAGTTTCCTGCTTCTGCCTTGCTCCCACTTTTGTGAAGGGGAATCACATCTGCCCTCCTCCAGCCCTCGGGTACCATCCCATCCTCCCATGATTTGTTAAAGAGGGAGTCAGTGGTGTACTAGTTCTACCCTTAGTTCTTTTAGAATTCTGGGATGAATCCCATCAGGCCCCATTGCTTGTCACCTTCAGTTTTAAGAGTTCTTTCAGAACCCTTTCTTCTGTAAATGGGCTGGTATCAACTTCTGTATCCAGAGTGTTTCTACTGTTTGTTTTAGGTACCTCCCTCTTCATTTGTAAATACTGAGCAAAATATTTGTTTAGTATCTCAGCCTTTTCACAGTCTCCCTCTGCCCACCCTCCCTTCCCTTTATTAAGCCTCACTATCCCTCCTTGGTCTTCCTTTGCTCCTGATGTACATATAAAAGGTTTTATCCCCTTCTTAACTGAGTTGGCTATCTTTTCCTCAGTTTGGGCCTTTGTTGTTCTGACTGCCTTCCCAGCCTCCTTTTCTTTAACTGATACAGTTCTCTGTCCTGCTCCTTCTACGATTTCTTGTACTTCCTGAATGCTTTCTTTTCTCTTGAACCTTCACTGCCACTTCCTTTGAGAACCACGGTGGTTTCTTACATCATTTTGTTTTGTTTATTTGCTTCACAAAGGCTCTTTACCTCTGTGATGGCAGTTTTATTATTCCCATTGTTCTTCCACCCTCCTTCCTGCCCATTTGCCAGTGCATTCCTTAGGCACTCACCCATTTTGCAAAGTCAGCCCTCCTAAAGTCAGTACTTTTGCCTTTGTATGGCTTGACTCTATTGCTGTGTTTATTGTGAACCATACTGTTCGATGGTTGCTAGTTCCCAGATGGCTACCCACTTCTACATCTGTGATCCTCTCTCCATCTCCATTTGAGAGAATCAGGTCTAGATTGCTCCCTCTCGAGTGGGCTCCAATACTAGTTGTCTAAGGCATGCCCCTGTAGGGCATCTAGAATACCCACTCTTAGAAGTGGCTGCTGCAACTGCACTCCAGTTAACATCTGGCATATTCAGATCACCCATCAGCAATATCTCCCCTTTTTCTGCCATTCTAAGTATACTTTCTATCATTTCCTTGTCCATTTCCTCCCCTGAGAAGGGGGTCTGTATACAACCCCTGTGTGGATTGTGGTGCCATTGCCTGTCTCCAAATTTACCCACAGTGCTTCTTCTCCTCCCTGTTTACCCTTTTGTTCTGTTGCTTTCATTCCTTCCCTTATGTAAAGAGCTACACCTCCTCCTCTTTTACCCTCCCTGTCCCTCCTGTAGATAGTGTATCCTGGTATGTTTACGTCCCAGTCATGGTTTTGTGTGTACCATGTTTCTGTGACTGCCATGATATCCAGATGTTGCTCCTCCATCAAGGCCACTAATTCAGGAAGCTTGTTACCCAGACTATGGGCATTGGTACTCATTGCTCTCCATTTTTGATGGCTTTACCTTCTGTTGCAGCATCCCCACTGACCTTTCTACCTCGGTCTTTTCTCATTTAGTACCCTGTTTTGTAGGAGAGGCTGGGATTTTCCTGCTGCTTATCAGTGCCTCACCCTTTGACTAGTTTAAAAGCTTGCCAATCAAGCATTTATATCGATTGCTCAAAAGACTTGTTCCCTTCCTGGACAGATGCAGACCATCCTGCCAGTATAGGCTGGTGTCCCTCCAGGTGGAACCCCAGTCCCCAATGAAGCCAAACCCCTGTGCTCCACACCATTTTTTCAACCATTCATTAAACTGCATGGTGCTAATTACCCTCGCCTCCACCATGCCATTGACAGGCAGCACCTCTGAGAAGGATACTATGTGTGCTACTTGTCTTAGGCCCCTCCCCAACTCTACAATGTCCTCCTGCACTGCTCTAATCTCATGATGAGCCAAGTCATTTGTCCCTAGGTGGACAATTACATCCAGCTCAGACTCCCTTGCAGCTGTTCTCATGATCTTGAGGATGCGCTTCCTGTCCCTCCAAGCCATGGCACCAGGCAGGCACCTTACTTCAGTTTTCCCAGCTCCCCAGTTCTATCCCCTAATAACTGGGTCCCCACCAGGAGCTGCTTCCTTCCCTGTGGTGTCCTCTGTCTCCTTCCTGTGGGCCTCCCTTGTGACAGTTGTCATCAGTCTTCTCTGCGGGTGCATCCATAGGGGAGCTATGCTCCCCCAGAATGGTGTATGGATTGTGGAGTGGAACAATTGACTGGGTGTGCCTCTGTTCCACCATCCTCACCCTCCCTGAGCCCACTGTGGTCCAACTGCTGTGCTTTCTTCGCAACCTCTGAGGTAGTGGTGGTGGCGCTGGTGCTCCCTGGATGGGGGAGGTTCCCTTCCTACTGTCCAGTGTGGCCTGGGGGAAGGCTTCCTTACTACTGTCCAGTGTGACCTGAAGATGGGCAACTTCCTCCCTCAGGGCAGAGAGTTGTCTGCAAATAGGGCAGCATCTCAGCCTCCAGAAAGACTCCCGGAAGACTGCTGCCCCATAGCCATTACACTACTTTACTCCCCATGTTTATCTACTTTTTGTTTGTTTGTTTTGTGTTGTTGTGTGTGTGTGTGTGTGTGTGCATGCATGTGATTGGTTTGTTATATAGAAATATATATATTATATAATATGTATCTTATGTTGTCAGTGCAGTGTGCTAGAGAAGATATGACAGTCATATACCTTGCACTCTTGAGGAAATGATGTCAGAACCTCAGGTATAAGGAACTATTTCCAGGGTGGGTGGGGTGAGGGGTGGGAAGGGGTTGGGCCTAAACTGTGCCCTCACAAAACAATCAGCTAAAGCTCTCACCCACTGCTGCGATGAGTGCCTTCCTGTCAGCAAGATGCCCTACATAACAATTTGACAGAGAAAATACCCTGCTAATCAAACAGAGAAAAATCCAGACATCCAAGTCAGACACAGGTAAACCTCTCCAGCCCCAAAACAGCCTGGTGGTTTGTTAGCCACAAAGGAAAATCAAATATGCAGTTATTTCAGCCCTTCTGAAGATGCTGACAAGATAAGCAGTTTTGAAAACCCCCTTCCTGAATTAAAAACTAAAATAATTAAACACAAAGCAATACCAATGTAAAAGTAAGGAAAACTTCTCTCAGATGTAAGCAAGAGAGAGAGATTAGTTACAGATATCTAGTCCAATATAGTATATCCCATGCAGCTTCTCAGTTGTTTCAAAGCACACCCAGTACACAACTTGGAAGAAGATGGACTTCTGTCTGAAACAGGATCACACCAGTAGTTTATAGTAATTGATCAATGCTGAAATGGTCAAGCTAGAACAATTGGTTGTGATGCAGGTCTCTCTGACTTGTGAAGACAATTTCCCCCACCTCAGGCTATGTCTGGCATCCAGTTACAAACTGCAGCTTATGCTATTTTAAATCACACAACCACCACCAGCAAATATTGCAAAATATATTGATGCAGATTGTCACAGAATTCTAGTAATCAGTCCAGTTAGCCACAAAGGAAAATCAAATATGCAGTTATTTCAGCCCTTCTGAAGATGCTGACAAGATAAGCAGTTTTGAAAACCCCCTTCCTGAATTAAAAACTAAAATAATTAAACACAAAGCAATACCAATGTAAAAGTAAGGAAAACTTCTCTCAGATGTAAGCAGAGAGAGATTAGTTACAGATATCTAGTCCAATATAGTATATCCCAGCAGCTTCTCAGTTGTTTCAAAGCACACCAGTACACAATTTGGAAGAAGATGGACTTCCATGGTTTCTCCACTACCTCTACAGCTTGGGTCACTAACTACCACTATGGCAGATCCCAAATGGTTTGCCTTGCTAATGCCTTCTCCCCCTTCTTCCTGTCACGGTGGGAGTCCTCCAGGGTTCTGTCCTCGGCCCCTCCTCGTCTCCCTCTTCATAAACACTCTCCCATCAGAGGGTCCCACCTGCAACACACTTCTCTATGCAGATGATCTGATACTGTTTCTGAGTGACTCTTCCCCTGCCTCTCTATCTAACTCCCCCAGTGATGACTACCGCAAGGCCCATCACTGGTTCTCAGACAACAAGCTTCTCGTAAGTGCTACAGAAATGAAGGTCATGCTATTTGGCTCCAAACTGAAGCTCTCTGCCCTTGCTCATTCTGGCCTCACTCTCTCTGTCCTTTCCTCCAGATGGTTCGCCATTCGAAACTGTTACTGACTTCAAATATCTGGGGGCGATCTTTGATCCATCCCTTACATACATCAAACACATAGTCTCACTAATAAAGTTCATAATCCAGAAGACTTGGGTCTGCTATTGGGTCATTGATCACCTCACTCCTGACACCCACCCAGCTGTGGCCCATGGCAATCTACACACCCTTCTAGACTATAGGTGCCCTGTCTACTCTCTTACCTCAGCTGCCAACCTAACACAGCTTCATTCTACTTATAATCGAATATTTTGCTTTGCCCTCCATGCCCCTCTCGCTACTCACCGCTATACACTCTATCAGTCCCTTAACTGGCTCCCCCCTCAAGCCTGGCACTCATCTTCCTGGCCTGTACAGTCAGAGATGCCTCCATAATTCCTCCTTCCCACCACTATCTACTCTGATCCAGCCCAGATTCTTCAGGTGGAATTTGCATCAGTCATCCTGCTTCGAACTGAACACTCCCACATTACCACAAATATGGGCTAAGAGCTTTCTCAGCCACTGGCCCCTCACATTGGAATGATCTCTCCTCATCCCTACATTCACCTGAACCCCATTCAACCTAAATGCTCTGATAAGAGCTCATTTCCTGTCCTCCTCAGCCTGTGACTATTCTTTGGTATCTACTCCTACTGTTTCCTCCTTTGTTGCCCCCACCTCCTTTCCCCATAGAGCCCCAACCCATTGCCCAGTGTACCCCCCATACTACCTCACCTGACTAGCAGTTCTTACCTACTTTACATATACCTACTATCCTATTTCTCTGTTGTGGACATAAGACTTAGTTATGTTGCCTATGTAATCCTCAGTTGCCCTTTCTATGAATGTTAAGTTTAATTCCAATGTATACTGGATTGGCTTTGTCCATGATTATTCCCTCACCACAATGCTGTTTGATCAGCCTACTGTTATAGCTGTGATTGAATTCTGTTTAATATTTTTTATATTTCTTCAGGATGTTGTTCTGACTATTTGCAATTTATGTTGCTCTGTAATTATAGCTACCTCTGTGCTTGCCAGTATCTGGCCTGGGCCGTTACCTAAAAGGTCTTATGAATAAATAAATAAAATAAATAGGTTTATGTTTTTAGAGCTTTTTGCATTCACTTGTGTTTACACAAGGAATGTCTTCGCGATTATGAGGCATTTCAGACGTGTGGCTGCCAAGCCAATTACAGCTGAAACTGCAGTGGGCTTGGTAGTGTACAACAATTACCAGTCACTCTGGTCATGACAGTAGTTCTGTTTTGCTGACACAAGCATGTCCTCTAACTGAAGAAATGAACTGCTCTAATGAGAGATCTCTTAATTTCTTTCTGTAGTCATAACTCAGAGCATTAGCGGCGTTAACACTAATGCACATGGGACGAGTTATGGTTACTGGTGTCTCGCCATGCTTCTCTTCCCGGTCCATCCTCATTCCTCTGCCCCCAGCTCTCCACAGTATTGGCTGTGTGGCTTTAGTTGTTGATGGCTCTACCGCACTCTCTCTCTCTCCTCCCCATCCTTCTTTGTTCTTCTGCCCCTCCCACTTCCATGTTAGCTGAAATGCAGCTTTACTTGTTGGTGGCTCTGCTGCATTATCTCTCCCTGGTCCATCCTCATTCCTCTGACCCCCCCAGCTCCCACATTAGCCACAGTGTGGCTTACCCTTCAGTGACTCACAGTGTTCCCAGTCATGTTCTCCAGAGCCAGCAGTGTGGGACACTGGGGAGTACACTCCCAGTGTCCCCTGATGTGTACCCACCAAAACACTAAGACATTGGGGAGCCTACTTCCAGAGTCCCTAAACATTAATTAGTGCTAGCCCTTTCCCTGTGGGACAATGGGAACCCTATCCCAACATCTTCAGTAAAAACTTAAAGAAGAAACCATCCCTGATGTCTTGTTTTTTAAATGTAATCTGTAAATAAAGATATCAGTCCTCATCATCTCCCTGTCCCCTCCCCATCTCAGCCCTCGCTCGGCACACCTACCTCCCCACACACACACCCTTACCCCATATGTATATCCAGAGGTCAGCGGCTGTGATCTTCTCTGGATCAGAACACATTTACACCCTTCAAAGCCAGACCACGAACCGAAGAGTGAAGGTAAGTGCTGTATAATGGCTGTCAAGGGTGTTTTGAACTTATGTTGATATCTTGGACAGTTTTAGGAATTTTTGCACAAAATTTTTTAACGTGGCTTTTTTGAGACCCCACCTCATGACCACTGGCACTATCATTTCATTACAAGGTCCTGAAAGGTAATTTTTGGGGTCCCTGTATGGAATCATCTTTTGCTACTGAGTAATGAAATGACAGCACCACTATTCATGAGGTGGGGTCCCGAAAAACCCATGTTGAAAATGTGGTCCAAAAATATCAAAAAAACACCCATGTTATGCGCAGTCATTGAAATTTTCCTACGCAAGCTCGGAACTTTTACTTTCACTCCAAATTTTCAGCATTGCCATTTTTTCACACTACCTCATGAACAGTATCATCACTTTCTGCGGATTTAGCCCAATTGTTCCCCAGTTGCGGTAATATATCCTTCCTCTTTCCTCACCTCTCTAACCTGCCACCCCATACGGCCTCTTTCCCTATATGTGTAGTTGCAGCTGCCTCACTCAAAGATCTCTGCTTATAACCCTGTATGCCTATGGTTGATTGTACATCTGTGACTTCTTCAATTGTAAATAATGCTGTTTTCTTTTTTGATTATTTCAACCGTGTACTGTACTGTATACATTGTACATACTGTTTCTTCCTTGTATATTATTGCTTTTGTATACCTGCTTCTGTACTGTACTTTGATGTATTTATGAACAGGTCCACCTTGCAAATGAGCCTTGTTTAATGGTGCCCGCCTGGATAAACAAAGATTTTGATTGATTGATTGATTGATTGATTGAGTACAGCTGTCCTTATTCACATCCTGCCCAAATGTGTTTGCACCTGCAGTGCAGAATGGCACGGTTGCTGTATGAAATCACATTTTGAGACCAATGATTGAAATGACAGTGGCAGTGTTCATGAGGTGCTGTCCCAAGAAGGCCATTTGAAAATTTGGTGAAACAGCTCCTAAAAATGGCAGTTACATGTGGTCATTGAAACTTTTCTACACAGGTGCATACCTTTGGTCATTTTCAATATTTCCATTCCAATTTTTCAGTATAACCATTTTATCACATCACCTCATGAACAATACAACAGTCATTTTTCACATCCTGCCCTGAATGTGTTTTCGTATCTGTGGTGTGGCATGGCATTTCCCATGGATTTACAAATTTTTACCTATGGGGTTCATGAGGTGGGTGATAAGAAGACTAAGTTCAAAATTTGGGGTCAAAATATTAAAAAATGACAAAGTTATGCCCATTCATTGCAATTTCAGTCTGCACCCTCGTAACTGCAGAACTCGTACATATCTTCACCCCAGATTTTCAACTTAGCCTTCTTATTACCTGAGCTTATGGATTTCACTGCTGTCATTTTGCAAATCCTGTTCAAAATGTGTGTTTCCACTTGTGGTATGGAATGGCGTTTTTATATTTTGACATGGATTTGAAAATTTTTTCTACTGCTTACATGTGCTAGGGTAATTAGATGGCTATGCTGATAATTTGGGGACGCATCTATGGAGGGATGGGTGTACAGGGTACAAAGGGTCCTGCTGTCCCACATGAAAGTAAGGAACATGATGGACTATGGGAGCTCAGGACCTGAATGAACTAATGGCATTTTAGAGGTGTGTCACTGCTGAGCCAATCACAGCTGAAACTTCTATGGGCTTAGCAGTGTAGACCAATGACCAGGCACTCTGATCATGACAGTAGTTCTGCTTTTTGACATGGCATGTTCTGTAGTTGAAATGAACTGCACCAATGAGACAGCGCTTCATTTCTTTCTGTAGCCGTAACGGTGTCTATGTGCATTACAGTTGACAGTAATGCACATGGCTGGAGTTATGGTAACTGTCCATTCCTGCAGCCTACCGCATTCTCTCTCTCTCCCCTTGGTCATAGCTCCTCTGCACCCCTTGACTTCTATATTAGCCACTGTGTGTCTTCACTTGTTGGCAACTCTCTCTCTCTCTCTCTCACTGGTCCTCGCTCCTCTGAACCCCTTCCCCAGACTTAAACACTTAAACATTAGCTGTGGTACGGCTTTACTTATTGGTGGCTCCTGCTGCCTGGCGCACTCTCTCTCTCTCTCTCTCTTTAGTCCACTAAGGCCAGCGGGGCCAACTTCTCTGACTACCAGCTCCTTGCTGCATTTACGGTTCAGCTTCCACCATGTGGCACCCGCCGCTTCCACTGTTGCCTCCTCACTCCTCTGAAGCCAGTGTCAGTGCCACACGCCACTGCAAATACCTATAAGAGATTGTTCAGCATTAGCAAATGCTTGCTTCTGACAATGGCACCCCCTCCTCCATCCTTACCTGCCTACCAGGGAATCTTTGCTGCTCACTCTTCCCCAGATTCTGTTGAATCCCTGGCTTTACTGAGGCTTCAGTTATGGGTGCTTAAATGGGAAAGGTAAGCATTCAAAGCATTCAGGCACTAGAATTTGACTGAAGTCTGAATTCCTGTATTCCATGTTAAATGAGCATTTCATCTATTAAATGTTCAAACAGACAGATGCTTGACAGCTGGGAAGAGACTACTTTTACCAGTTACTTTTAACAAAAGAAAACCCTTTTTTAATGAAAAAGTTGCCCTTTTTCTTTTTAAATGGTCTCAGTTTACCTATTTTTAAGCACACTAAGACACTGTAAGGTGTGCACTGTGCTGGTGCAATGCACTTCCAAGGGCTCAAGGCACTCTGCCTCACTACACTCCTGGGCATGCATTGTACACTCCATAGTATCTTGTTGCTTATGTATCACTATGGGGATGGGAAATTTTAAGGTTATACAGTACTCCAGTTGCATAAAAAAAATCCAGTTAAGCGATCTTGATTCCTTGCAGCAATAATGAGACAGACCAAGAATCATTTTCATGTGACAAACTCATCACTCCAGGGAGGACCATGATAAGCTTGTGAAGTTTGGCTATCAGGCAGTGTGCTTCTCCTCAAGGAGTGTTTTAGGGTGGACTTCAGGAGGGCAGAATTTATAAAGAAGGGTGAATACCTCTGGGATGATCTGGCAGGGGGGCAATGCCTGAAGGGGTAGAGGAACAGTGGGCTTTTCTAAAAGGGAGCATAGTAAAAGCAACAAATCTCTGCAGTAAACAAGTGAGCAAAAGCAAGAGGATGAAGAGACCACTATGCTTCTTAAAAGATGTGGCTAAAAAGGTAACAGCAACATGGGTAGCATTCAGAAGATATGAGCAGACGTAGAGGTAGCAGGATAGGGATGTGTATGATAGGAAACAGAGGGAAGCAGGGAAAGCAGTAAGAAATGCAAAGGTGCAAACTGAAGACAGAATCGTTCAGGAAGTAACAAATTGGGACAAGACCTTTTTTAGGAATATAAGTGAAAAGAGAAAAGAGTGGGGTGGAACTGTAAGGTTAAAAAGGGAAGGGGAGGACTATGCACAGGGAGGACAAGGAAAAGGCAGACGTCCTTATTAAATACTTTTGCTCAGTGTTCACAAATGAAAGAGAAGGGGAGGTGCCACAAAAAGTAACAGAAATCTTGAGGTGAATACTAGTCCTTTTATGGATGAAGGGCAGAGCTCTGCAGACATGTTGCAATCACAGAAAAAGCGTTTGCTCCCTGGATCCAAATGAACAACACAACATACTGGAGTCCATGAGCTGAAGCACTCTGCCATCTCCATTTAGTACACCAGTCCCAGTGCACTATTTTTCCTTTCTCAGTGACCGCACTATTGCTGCCCATCACTTCTGCAAAAGCCCACCATACCAAAGATGACCACCATTAGCTCAATGTGCATGTGTGAGTTCCACAGCAGCGATGTGCATACATGAAAGAGCACAGTGTGCTCAAGATGATTGCCATGATCTCAATACGCATGTGCATGTTTCGCAGCCAAGACACGTGTGTGTGACTATCTCACACTACTAGAGCTTGGTTTAACTGTTCCCACTGTTCAGAACAGGGACTTTGTTCACCTAGCAGCATTCAACTCTTCATCTCTCTTGCAGGTATGTGCCAGTATCACCACGATAGTGCATGCTGGTGATCATCTCCGGGGGTGCATCGGGGGATGATTGCATATGCTTTTTGGATCTTGCTTTGTGTAATGTTCAAGCTGTCCACCAGTTGCCCTTGCATTAAGGCTCTGATGTCACCAGTGCCCTCTACCCCCTCTGGCATGCCTACCTCCCCGATATTCATAGCAAGGATCTAGTTTTCTAGGTTTCCAGGCAGTACAGGAGTACCAGGTTTTCTTTAATAAGCATGTTTGCACTGGTAACAGACTTATTGGTTGTCTCTGATGCTTCCTTTGCCTCCGTTTGCACCCCTGTAACTTTGGCATCATGTACTGTCACTTTAGTTACCAGGCAGTTCTAACATAAGGTCTACCACCTGGATTGCCTTTAGGAGTGCCTTTTGTAGCTGTGCAGTAACACAGAAGTGGAGTTCAGCAGCAGCTCTGTGCTTCCCGCTGTCTGCACTATGTTTGGATAGGCTCCTCCCGTGTTCCACCCCATTTGTTTTGGCCCACTTTCAGTTAGAACAGTTCTAAGATTGCATCCTCTAATGTTTGATGATGTAGCCCTTATTTTGAATACCTATGTCCATTATTTTAAGCAGCCGCAGTGACTCTCACCAGAATTTGTTTGGAGGAGAGAGTCATGGGACTCACTAATCTGAAGGTGGGCAAGTCAAAGGGATCACATGGGGTGCATCCAAGAGTATTGAGGGAGCTCAGGAAAATACTGTCTGCACTTCTGACAGTCCTGTTTAACAGCTCATTGGAAACAGGAGGTGTTCTAAAGGACTGGAGGAGGGCAAATGTAGTCCCCCTACACAAAAGTGGTAGCAGGGAGCAGGTTGACAATTATAGGCCAGTCAGCCTGACATGGGTGGTGGGAAAATTTATGGAATCACTGTTGAAGGAAAGGATTGTAGAATATATTGAATCCAGTGAATTACAAGACACAAGGCAGCATGGTTTCACAGTGGGGAGGTCTTGCAAAACAAATCTAATATATTTCTTTGACTGAGTGACAAAAGAGAACAGGGTTCACGATGATATCCCTATGACCACTGGCTGCCTTGGAATGCCAACTGACATTGAAGTCACTGGTGACTAATTTTGGTTTATTTGTTTAAAGTAACTACAGAAGGATTCCAGGCACATGTGCTAGTTTCCTTGTGAGATGTAGATGGTCACTAGGACAAGGTTCTTTTGGCCAATGCCCAGGATCAAAGATGAAAGTGGTCAAAGTTACTGAAGGTGTTACTGGAAAAAAGTAATAGACAACAATTATGAAAACAGTCATTGGCCAACACCAATTATGTTTGCTTGCTCGTATTTGCTTTGTAGTTGTTTGGCATCAATGGTATTGCAGTTAAAAATAACAAAGTAAAAACACAACTTTTAACAACCAAATTGTAATGATTGGGAAATGAAGAGATTCACACATAACATAATGGTTTTCTTAGATTATAAGCCTAAATTTTCAAGATAGTATTTTTGCTGCTCCAGCATATAAACATGACAAGTGTCATTTATCAAATCATACACAAAATATTATTTTGTAGAAAGTCTACAAAAACAGTTTTGGAAGGGTGATTTGAAAATGACACCAGCAATGTTAATGGGGTGGGAAAATGCATGAGGTGAGATAAAAAAGGACTATGTTTAAAATGTGGGTTCAAAGTGTATCCAGAAGCAAATGGTTTGTTACCTTTTATTGGACCAACATAGACATTACAAAAAGAAAACAATGTCTAAGCTTGGACCAACAAAGTCCTTCCTCAGAGACTTATGACAATTGTTCCTATGTTCTCATAAGTCTCCGAGGAATGACTTGGTTGGTCTGAAAGCTTAGGCATTGTTTTCTTTTTCTACCATCTACAGTACTGTATGTTAGTCCAATAAAAGGTATCAAACCATTTGCTTCTGGATCTGTTCTTACATGGACTAATACAGCAAATAATCTATTTCTGGGTTCATATTGTAAAATGTGCAGTGTTATGAGTAGCACGAGGTCAAAATGTCTCATGGCAGAATGCCGTGTGATTTAATCTCATTCTACCTGATGTCTCTATTTCTCATGTTCTGTGGGGGCTCCTTACACCCCTATTACAGGGAGCTGCACCCCCTGGACACCCCACTAAGGATTCTAACTCCGGGGTGTCCAACTCCGAGAGCGCACAGGTCCGGGGTGCACCATAATGCCGTACGCTATTAAGCGTACAACATTATGACCAGGTACAGTTATGAATAAATGTTTACAAATGTCAATGCTTCTTCATAACTTTGTTGTTTTCTGAGATTTTGACCCCAAATTTTAACATAATCTTTTTATTACCATGCACAACAAAAATAAGCAGTGCACTGTGGAGTCACACGATATTACAAGTCCTGGCTTATGCCCTCTACCTCTGACTCTAGCAGCCATCAACCTAGCTACTCCATGATAAGGCACAATTAATTCGGTATTAAGAAAGGCGGTGGAGTACTCCTTACTTAGAGATCCCCTTAGAGCTATCCCATTCCTCAGCTCTAATGCAAGCTCTGCTAGCGAATGGCTTATCACTGAACTCTCATAGGATCTGCTAGAAGACCTAAAGTGGGCATACCAGGGCTAAACCACCTGCTGGCAGGCCTAGGACAGCTCTCCTTGCACGGGAGCTCATTGTATTGGCTGACATCAACCTCAACTGAATGAGTTCCACCCAAATCAAGTGTACTGACTTACTTAAATGACAAAATGTTACTCAAATAATTACCTTAACCACATGAAGTAACAACAGATCACCAAACCACTCCCTACTGGAATGGATTGTAATAAACCAGGAGGACAAGATCCTTCAAGCTGGTACCCTGGAGTGACCACTCCTTACCTACTCCATGTGATCCTCCAAAACAAAATGTCCACCCCCAAATATCTTAACATTTAGGATTTCTCCAACTACGACACTACCCACCTGTTTGCTGACATCGGGATGTAAACTGGGTGACTTTACACTATCTACTTGATGTAACTTCAACTATTGGCTTCCTCACTGATGCCTAGTTAGGCATTCAGGATAAGCATGTCCTGCTAACTACCCGACAGATACAAGTTAGAAATACCTGCTGTCTCACTAAAGACTTTCTCTCTCTCATGAAGGTGAGAAACACCAAATGGGCTGCCTTCAAAGCCCCTCCTCCACTCACAATGAAATGAGTACAGACAGCTGCACAACCTGTGCAAGCAGTAGATCAAATCACACAAGGTGAGGTATCTCCACAAGCTCCAGTGGAAAGCCTTGGCAACCCCAAATTTTCTGGTCCACCATTGGCTCCATGACTGCCCTCGAGACCCAATCAGGCTGTCTTACAACTTATCACCCCAGAAGGCCCCATAACTGACCCTACTGAAGTGGCTAACACACTCAACACCAAGTTCACAGACTTATCTGCCCACCTTCCCAAGCTGTCCCCATTCAACCAAGTGAGCAAACTGTACCACACATCCACAGAAGGCACAAAACAGCCACCTTTCCACTTCAAGGCTATCTCCCTCCAAGAAACTTTAAAATTACTTATGAGTTTCCCAAATTGGGGAAGTCCAGGTAGTGATGCACTCTCCCCACTCTTCCTAATAATGATATCCCCTCTCACTGGCAAACTCCTGACCACAGTTTTTAACCTCTCCTTCTCATTGTCCTCTGTGCCCATTGTCTGGAAGACTGCTAGGGTTGTCCCCATCTTCAAATCTGGTGGGTTGTCCCCATCTTCAAATCTGGTGATCCCCAGTCAACAGACAACTACTGACCCATTTCTCTCTACCCTACCTTAGAAAATTCCTCAAAAAAGTCATACACCACAAACTCTCTGAGCATGTCACCAAGTATAATCTCCTCTGTTCCCAGCAACTTCACTTTCGGGAGTACCATAGCACTACCTTGGCCCTATATACTGTAGATATCCATAAAATTGCTCCACTATTGCCCACTTGAGGGTGAGAAATTCTAGTCTGTAGTCAGGGTATTTTTTTCTGAAGGCGTCAAGCCCCTACTAGCAAAAGCCATTGGGCACAATCCATCTGTGTACTCTTGGTAAAGTACAACCCCCAGGACACTCGGGCTGGCATCGGTACGTAACAAGTAAGGTTCTAAAGGATCAGCATAAGCAAGAACAGGAGCGTGAGTCAACAGATAAACAATTTATTCAAATGCTGTGTCACAGCAGTAGTCCATCTTTGACCAAATGATTCATGAGGTCTGAAATATGTCTGCAGTCTCTTTGTCAGAAGCTTTTTTGAACTTCTTGTGACTAGGTGGGTACCCTTGAGTTAGGTTTAGCAGTGGGCATACTACCTGGGTGTAGTCTTTGACAAAATGGTGATAATAGCCACAGAACCCAAGAAACCTTTGTAGTTCTTTCAGGTTGTTAGGCATTGGCCAGCTGGTTAATGCCTCCACCTTGTTGGGGTCTGTTTGTATACCCTCAGGAGAAACAATGTGGCCTTTATATTTCACCAAGCTTTGAAAGAATTAACATTTGTCTATAGATAGTTTCAGGCCAAACTCCTCAAATCTATCAAGCACTTGGAGAACTCTGGTATACCAGGTCTATCAAATGGGAAAGCTCACAGCCTCACTCAACGACCGGGTAGATATCTGTTGTCAAAGGTGGCAATGATGGAGGATGCAGTCCATGAGCAGAGATTCAAACATAATTCCATAGCCTTAGGGGAATGGGAGACTCACATCTCTGGGTTTAATTCCTTCACATAAGAGAAGTCCGGTCCATCCCCTACCTGGCCCCCCCGAACTCCAGCATGAGAGCATCCTCCAAGACAGAGGACAGGGATCCATTATCAGTATGCAAAGTATAAATTCCACCTGTGTTAAGTACTACTCATCCTATATTATGAAGGCTCCCAGTCCCCCAGCTCTGTACTAAAGGGGAGGTAGGGTAAGCTATATAGGAAGTCAGTCGATATAGAACATGTTGACTCTGTCTACCTGTCAAGAAACAGCAATGAATGATTACAGATTTGAATGTGAATGTAACGTGCAGAACCTGAAAAAAATAATAAACAATATATTTAAAAATAAAAATAAAAGGCCAGCCTCATGCTCTTCAGCAGTATTTCCAAAGACAATAACATCATTGAGGTACACCAGGCATTCAAGGAGGTTCATATCACTCAGAGCACACTCCATAAGTTGCTGAAATGTGGCTGGTGCACCTAAAATTCCTTGTGGCATATGGAGGAATTCATAGAATCCTAAGGGACAGATAAATGCCATTTTCTCCCTGTCTTCTGGAGCCATTGGAATCTGGTAGTATCCATTGCATATCCACTGCAGAGATTTAGAATGGAAAACCACTTATTCCCATTTAAACAGTCCAACGCATTGTGTGTGCATGGCATGGTATATTGATTAGGGACAGTTTTTTATTAAGGATTGGAAGTCTGCATACATTCCGGACAGAGTAATTTTTTTTCGCACTGCAACAATCAGAGAGCATATGGGCTCTGTGACTCTTTGTATTATGTCTGCTGCTAATATCTCTTGCAGGTTTTGTTTATTTATTTATTTTGTTTATTTAGATCTAGGATTACAATTACCTTTGAGCCAAGACTCTTTTACAAAGGTTCCACGTCAGGAGAGTACATACATGTTAAACATGTTAAACAAAGGCATACAACATTAAAGACAGCATACAACCATATTCATCAGTTCAGGTACAACATCGCGGTAAATAGGATACATGAATAACACATACAAGGAATCATTTCAGAAACCTAGAAGAAATCAGGGAGGAAGGATGAGAGGATAGGGGGTGGCAGCCAAAAAGAGACTAGAGCAGCTCATGGCATTGTCAAAGAACATCAGAGGGGGGTGGTTGATCTCAATGGGGAAGGGGGAAGTTAGGGGTGGCAGTCACATGAGCTGGAGGCTGTGTGATGATGATGGAGGCTTGATTTGAATATGCCCAGTGAGGAGGTGGAGGTGATAGAAACATAGACTTTGACAGCAGATAAGGACCACTTGGCCCACCAGTCTGCCCATTTTCCTACCTATTGGTTAAGCTGCAGATTCTAGTTAACCAACAGCTCCATTTCCTGCAAACCCCCCACTATAATTGCCTTATGTCTGTCCCATGCATGTTTGAATTCCCCACTGTTTTAGACCCTACACCTCTCCAGGAAGGCGGTTCCATTTGTCCAGCACTGTCTCCGTGAAAAGAATTTCCTCACATTACCCTGAGCCATCCCCTCTATCTTTAAATTGTGCCCCTTGTTCTTACATATCTTTTTCTGAAAGATGCTACCCTCCTGGATTTTGTTGATTTCCTTGAGGTACTCAAAAGTTTCTATCATGTCCCCCATCCTCTTTTCATCAAGGGTATACATATTAAGCTCTCTCAGTCTCTCTTCATATGGTTTCTGATGTAGACCCTGCACCATTTTAGTTGCCCTCCTCTGGACTGCTTCCATCCTGTTGTCAATAGAAGCACTGGTAATACCCTCAAACAAGTGTCATCTTTTAAATACCTTGGAATCTCACTTTAATCCCATTTAAACAGGATGTGATGTGAGTGCTGAGGGTATTCATCCAACTAGGTGCATGGTGTGCAAAGGATCTTTGGCCCAGAGTAGTGCAGCATCGGTGGACCTGTAGAAGCTGATGTTCAGACCCTCTGGTGTTACGATGATTAGTGTTTGGGCACAGGAATGCTTGAACACTAGGTAGAGTAAGGCCCAAAGTAGTTCTTTTTGCCATCAAGCAGGTAAGGTACTTTCTGCGGTTAGCGAGTTGAAGCCATCCCGTTTGAGCGTAAAGCACACATGTATGTGTGAGTCAGTGGGATCCAGTAAGCAGTAGACAGGCCTTGTTTAGGGAAGTCGTTATGTGCCTGTGGGTGGTAGTAGAGGCAGAGCCATAGATTATGAGTCCGTATCCCTATGACGAGACCACAGAGCTGTGGATAGCAATCTTCAGTGCTGCCTGGGTATGATACTGTATATTTCAGTAGAGAATTCTAATGCATGAGTTTATCACTCTGACAACACTATCAATGTGAGTTCCATAAGATAGGCAAGGGTCAAGTGAGATTCCAAGGTATTTAAAGGATGACACTCGTTCGAGGGTATTACCAGCGCTTCTATTGATATCAAGGGGGTATCGCCTGTGTTTGTTTTGCAAGCTGCAGAAAAGCATGGATTTAGTCTTTTTGTGGTTTAGAACTAGTTTATGTTTTGCAAACCAGTTTTCAACAGTGGAGAAAGCACGCTGTGGGTTGTGAAGTAAGGGTTGTGGTTCCTTATGGGGGGGTGAGAAGCATAGCATCATCGGCATAGAGAATAATTTGTTCTGGGCAGGATAGTGGAAGGGAATTCAGGAAAAGGCTGAAAAGTAGTGGACCCAGTATGGATCCCTGAGGGATGCCTGAGTGAACAGGTTTGGAGTCAGAGAGTACTCCTGAGATTTTTACTCTTTGTGAGCGCTGGCCCAGGTAGCTATTAAACCATACAGTGGAGTCCTGGGAAAGCCCGGCATTCAGCAGCTGTTTGGTAAGCAGGCCATGGTGAACAGCATCAAATGCCTTAGTCAAGTCGTTGAATATGGCTCCAGTTAGACGGCCTTTGTCCAACAAGTTGTGAAGGACTCCAGTGAATTCCAGGAGGGCTGTTGAGGTGCTGTGCCCTTGCCTGAAGCTGTGTTGCTGTGCACATAGGATGTTATATTTGTCCAGGTAGTTTGTAAGCTGGTAAGCAACAATGCACTCAAGGGCCTTGGAGAGGAGAGGTAATGTAGAGATCGGCTAGTAGTTCCCCTGTATGGACTTGTTGCTGCTTTTAAAGATCGGAGTGACAACAGCAGATTTCCATTTGCTTGGGAACTGACTGAGGTTGAGGGAGAGGTTGAAGATTCTGATAAGCGGGCGCAATACCTCTTCAAGGGTGAGGGATAGCAGTTTAAGGTCCAGTGAATCACCACTGGCTCTGGACTAGGAGATAGCCTTTGTTATGTATTTGTGGACATCATTCACCTTGACTTTTTTGAAGTGGAACAGTGGATGATTTGAGGTGGTAGGTAGTGAATTTGGAGCAGGGAAGTCAGTTTCGGAGAAAATGTCCGGGGGAAAACAGCACTAAGGTCAGTGAAGGCTGCATTGAAAGTATTGGCAATGGCCTCCGGGTCTAGGGTGGTGGCTCCGTCAACCATCAGTATGGTTGGGGAGGACTTGGACTGCTTCCCTGTGACTTCCCTAATATTGTCCCAAAAAGCTCTCACATCTCCCCAGGTGTTGGTGAGGGCTTTCTTGTAGTAGGTACTCTAGTCAATTAAGTATTTGTTTTGTGCAGTTGTTGCGAGTCTGTTTGTAGTTTGAATGTCCAGTTGAGCACCTGTGGCTCCTAGCTATTGTCCCTTGATTTAACTGAGCCAGTAGCTCAGTCATGAGCCAGGGATTGGAGAGTGCCTTGACTTTGCACTTTTCTACTAGGGCGTAGGAGTCCCAAGCAGCATTGAATGTGGTGGTGAAATAATCAAGGGCCGAGTCAACATCCAGTGCATTGTATATGAGAGACCAGTCTTGCCAACTAAGACAGGATTTGAGATGGGTCAGTTGTCCATGGGGCAGGACTCTGCTGAAAATGGTTTTAGGAGGAGGCTTACGAAACTTATTTGACCAGTTGCAGATGACAGGTGAATGGTCGCTGAGGGAATCTGGAAGGACAGTGGTGTTGTTGATACATGTTGGGTGGCTGGCAAGAACCCAGTCCAGGAGAGTGCTGGGACCTGACTTGTAGTTCTTCCTTGTAGGGGAATCAACCATCTGCGTTAGGTTAGCTGAAGAGATAGCATCCTTGTGGGTTCCTACATCAGGTGCAAGCCAGTTGATATTAAAATCACCAAGGAGGAGGATCTCAGATCTGGGAGGTTGGGATCTTACAAATTCCAGGACTGCCTTAGAGACCAATCCCTTGGTCTTTGGTGGGATGTGAGACTGAGACTACAGTGAACACTTTATTTTGGGCCCAAGGAGTAGTTTGATAGGTAGGAATTGCACAGAAGAGTCAAGGGGCGAGTGGAAGCGGGTGACAGGTGATGTTGTCTTTGATGTAAATTGCACACCTCCCCCTCTTTTTGTCCTCCTATCTAGTCTGAAAACGTTATAGCCTTGTAGCGCAATAGCATGGTCAGGAGTATTGGGCGTCAGCCAGGTTTCAACAACAGTAAGGATATCAGGGATGTGCTGGTCAGCAAAGATTTGAAGGGCAGCAAGCTTTGGGAGGAGGCTGCATATGTTGAGGGTGGCAATGATGAGACCCCCATCTGATTTCCCAGTTCTGGCTGGGCTGGAGGTAACAGGGTCAGGGTTCAGGTGAACACTCCCTGACATCAGTAGGAGGAGGAGCAAGAGTTTTAGTGCATCTGTCGTTGTTCATAGTCGGTGTGGTTTCGTCTCTGTATACTGCAAGACCGAATATAGCATATGTGCCATATGTCCCAGTGCAGAGCAATGGATAGCAGCAGGGGTCAGTTTTCCCAGGTTCCATTCTCATGTGTATCAGCGTACAGCCAGACCTTAATAGGGGGGGGTACCCCAAGGGAGGGCAAGGTGCATGGGCCAGGGTTCCAGGTTGGTGGTAGGAGATGATTAGGAGGTAGGTGTAGGGTGGAGAGGGGAGGCAGGCACCAGGGAGGTAGCTGAGGGGAGGAAGAAAAGAGAGAGTAAGAAGAGACAGGAGCAAGTGGTTGAGGAGAGGCATGTCTGGGGGCGTACTAAAAGGAAAAGAGAAAAAACAGTTGGGTTTAGCAGTGGAGAAGACTGATGGATTGGATTAGGTAAGTGTGCTTATAATTGGGCCCTCTAGTGGCCAAAATTTATAATCTGCTAATGGAAAAGTCAGCACAGAGGTTAAAAAAAAATTTAGGCAGCAGAGAGATGAGTTCCAGGGACTTCAAATCTCCAGGAACTGAAGCCAGTCAGGGAGAGACGGAGTGCTGAATCTGCCTATAGTAACCCAATTTCAGGCACCATCCACCAACTGAGTTCATGGCTAGCAAGCTGGACTGAGCTGCTTTCCAGTGTACCTGGAATCTTGCTCTTGAGGGCAGGCTGGGAGCACCTGGCCAGCTGCACTCAGCACCAGACCGCTAGTGCAGAAGATGGAGTCCCCCTCAGAGAATCCTGACGAGAAAAGAAGCGAAGGGAGAAATCAGCTTATATGTACCAACAACACAAAGGCTTTAGAGTTTGGAAGGCAGGGCAAGCAAGGAGACAAAAGAATTCTGTAACAAGGTAAGAAATTAAGGGTGCTAAGTTAGCCAGAGAGGGAGAGAGAATGGCTTGTGGTGGCTGGTGTTAAGCATCAGCAGCCTCACCAGTATATAGAGAAAAAGGCAAGTGGGGTTTGTGGAGGAGGGCAGATGGGAGAAATAGTAATTCAGCAGTCAGACAAAGTAGTTTTTAACTTCAAACTTTGTTAATACTTAAATAGCTTAAGGCAGTTGAAACACTCCAAAGATGCTACAGTTTCCTACTCTTAACAATACAAAAAGGGTTGTAATTCCCTACAATAACAATTCAAAGTGGGCACAAGGGCACATCACAGATTTAGTTGCAGAGGTTTGAAAAAAAAATTTAGGCAGCAGAGAGATGAGTTCTAGGGGACTGGAGCTGCTTTCCCGAAGCGTATCTGGAATCTTGCTCTTGAGAGCAGGCTGGGCAGCACCCTGTGGCCAGCTGCACTCAGCACCAGACCGCTAGTGCAGAAGATGAAGTCTCCCTCGGGAATCCTGGAATCTTGCTCTTGAGGGCAGGCTGGGGAGCACCCTGTGGCCAGCTGTGCTCAGCATCAGACCACTAGTGCAGAAGATGGAGTCTCCCTCAGGAAATCCTGACAAGAAGGTGATGCCTGACATCATCTTTGTCAGCTGGTGACAGTCATTGAGATATTTTGTGAAAGGGTCACTCATCATGCAGTCATATAAGTTGTTTAGCACCAGTGACACATCAAACATCCCATTCTTTGAGGAGAATACCTTGGTTCACTGGGACAGCATTTTATTAATTCTGTTTCTCCAATTACTCAGGATGGTGACTCTCCAAAGACAAATATGTCAGGCAATACTTCACATTCCTCTCCCATCTGGCACTTAGATGGCAGGACAGCAGTGTTAGCACAATAAACTTTTGCCAGAGTGCAACTTTGGTTCACCATGATATCTTGGTCTGTAACATTCTGAACTTGGACCACCACCCTTCTGGCATAAGCGTAAGCATAGACAGAGAGTATACTTGGCTTAATCAGCAGTCTTCCAGGCAATTTCCCCTCTTCTGAGCATCCAGCATTAATATTTTATTGGTCACATCTTTCCACAACTACACTTCTCCACTAACACTGCACTCGGCATTCAGAAGGAGAACTATAGCAGGGGAATCCTCCTTCCAAACAATACCCACAGGCTCATCCTGATCACTCTCTACAGGGTGCATTTACATACTAACATACTAAAATGCCAGCAGAATAGGCCTAACGGTCTTTCGTGTCTGCTCGTTTGGTCAGCCCCCACCCTGGGTGCTGACCTTGCTGTCCCCCTCGCCTTCTCTGGCTTCTCCCTTCCCAGTTCCAGATATTCTTGCTGCATTGGATTTTGCTTCCAGAACCCTTCCCCTGTACCTGTCCCACCCCCTCTTGAACCCCTCCACTGTCTCTACCTCCACCAGCCCCCTAGGCAGTGCATTCCATGGCTCCACCACCCTCTCAGTGAAGTAGCACCTCCTCCTTTCTCCCCTGAATCTTCCCCCCTCCAGCTTCCACCCATGCCCTCTAGTGGCCCCTCCTCCTTCCTTCTGAAGCACCCTGACTGTTCCTCCCCTATTTACCCCTCTTCATGTACCTGAAGAACTCTATCATGTTCCCCGGTCCCTTCTCTCTTCCAATGTGTACATATTTAGCTCTTCGAGCCTCTCCTCATAGGTCCTGTCCCCAAGCCCCAAATCATTTTGGTTGCCCTCCTCTGGACCCTCTCCAGGAGGTTAATGTCCCTCTTTAAGTGTGGCCTCAAAACTGCATGCAGTACTCAAGGTGCGGCCTCACCAAGCAGTTATACAGAGGAGTATCACTTCCCTCCTTCTGAGGTGATCCCCAGCGATGCACCCCAGCATCCTGTTGGCCTTGGCTGCTGCCCTCCTACAAGTCTCAGAGTTGTTCATCTTGACATCCACCACCCCCAGGTCCCTCTCAGCCATCGAGACTTGTAGCATTCCCCAGGGTGTACACTTGGCCTGGGCTTCTGGCCCCCAGGTGGAGTACCTTGCATTTCCCTGCATTGAACCTCAGCTTCCACTTTCTAGACCATCTTTCCAGAGCCTCCAGGTCCCCCTGTAGGGCCACCCTCCCCTCCTCCCCATCCACCACTGCCCCCAGTTTCGAGTCATCTGCAAAGAGACTCATCTCACTCCTGACTCCTGTCCTTATGTCAGATACATAGGCGTTGAACAGAAGGGGCCCAAGGACTGATCCCTGTGGGACCCCACTAATGACCCTCCTTGGGGATGAGACTATCCCACCAACTACGACCCTCTGGGTCCGGTCCTGGAGCCAATTGCCTATCCATCTGATCATCTGGTTCCCCACCCCCATTTCTCCCAGCTTATCCAACAGGCCCACGTGAGGAACAGAGTCAAATGCCTTGCTGAAGTCTAGAAGAGGACGTCCACTGGTCTACCCAGGTCCAAGGCACTTGTCACCCAGTCATAGAACTCCTCCAGGTTTGTCTGACATGATTTCCCGGATGAATCCATGCTGTCTATCGTCCAGGCACCCTGACTTATCCAGGTCCCCCTAGCCTCTCCTGACAATGCCCTCCATCACCTTGCCCACCACCGAGGTCAGGCTGACAGGCCTGTAGTTCCCTGCCACCTCCCTTGATCCCCTTGTGGATAGGCACTATATCGCCACCTTCCAGTCTTGGGGCACCCACCCTGTCCTCAGAGAGATGGTGAAAAGCTCCGCCAGGGGTTTGCCAGGACATCCTGCAAGTTCCTTCAGCACTCTGGGATGTAATTTATCCGCCCTGGTGCTTTCTCCATCTTAAGGAGCTGAGGGCTTCCCTCACTCTCTCTGCTGTGATTTCCACTTCGGTACCTCTTCTCCCTGCTTAGCCCTCCCCCACCTGCCAGTGATGCCTCCCCTCTCCCCAGACCGCCCGATCGGTAGGGTCCCCCTCCTCAGTATCTCTGTCTCCTCCCATGTATGATGCAGTACCCCATTTTCCTTGGTGAAAACTGAGGTGAAGTACTCATTTAGTACCTCAGCCTGCTCCCCCGGGTCTTGTGCCCATCTCTCCCTGATTTAATCCTGCTAATCTGCCCCTTCACCCTTCGTTTTTCCCCAATGTATCTAAAGAACCCCTTGTTCCCTCTCCTAATTTCCCTGGCCAGGTTCTGCTCCTTCCTTGCCTTAGCTCGCCCTCACCACTCTGAGTGGCCCTTCTAGCCATCAGCTCATACTCCCCTCGATCCCTTTCACTCCTTGAGCACTTGAATTGCTTATAGGCTGCTTCTTTCCCCGCACCACCTCCTGGACCTCCCTGGTCCACCAGCAGGGTTTTTGGGCCCTACCACATTTTCGTCTTACTCTTGCACAGGTGCTGGTAGCATCCTGCACCCCTCTCCTGATGATTTCCCACCTACTATCAATGTCCATGTCTGACCCAATCCCATCCAAATGCTCCTTAAGGATCCTTCCCATTTCCTTAAAATCCGCCCCCCTGAAGTCGGTTACTTCCGTCTTTGTGCAGCCTTCTACCCCTCCTAGGTCCAGGCAGAACCAGACCGTGGCATGGTCACTCCCCGCCAATGGGTCCCTTACCTCCAGGCCCCCAATCTGGTCACTGTCTGCCAGGACCACATCCAGTACCGCGCCTCCCTGGTCGGTTCCTCACCTGCTGAGTTAGGCAGCGTCTTGAAAGACATCCAACAACCTCTGTTCCTGGTCACAGAGGATGTCATAGTCTCCAGTCTGTCCTCCCCCTCCATCTTCCTCTTCCACCTGAACTGTCCTCCACTATCTACCATTCCCTCTCTTATCCATTCCATCCATTCCCTCCGCCTCCTCTACTCCCCTTCTGCAGTTTTGATATCATTGCTACCCCTCCTCCCTTCCCTCCCCTGTCCTTCCTGAACATGGTGTAACCCTCCAGGTTCAGGTCCCAGTCATGTCCTGCAGTGGCCCAGGTCTCAGTGACCGCTGCCACATCCACTGCTCCCTCAGTTAGCATCGCCTGGAGCTCAGGCATTTTATTGCCCAAGCTCCTGGCATTGCTGAGACTACTTTCCACCTTCCCTCTTTCAGTTCCCCTGCTCGTGTTCCCATGGGGATTTTGTCTTCTCTGGTCTGCACCTTGCAGTCGGCCTTTTTCTGCATTACTCCAGCTCCCAGGGGAGTGGAGACAGAGCCCTCCTTTATCAGACCCCCCTCAACAGCCTTTTCTCCCATCCTCCCCCTTCACAAGTTTAAACCCCACTTTTCACTAATGAACCCCTCTATTTTCAACTTAAGGATTTCCTTCCCCTCTGAATTGAGATGGAGCCTATCTCTAGCATACAGCCCCTTATCCTCCCAGGTCTCCCCACATTCCCCCATTAACCCATACCCTCTGGCCCCACACCACTCCCTGAGCCACTGGTTTATCACCTTAATCTTCCTCTTCTGTTCCCCACTAGCTCTTGGCACCAGCAGGATTTCCGAGAAGGAAACTGCACATCCTATATCATGACAGACCCAAGCAAGCTCCCTGAACCTTGCCTGTATCTCTAGCTCACTACTTCCCTCAATGTCATTTGTACCCAGGCGGACCAGTATGTCCAGGGAACCTCCACAATCACATGATGGCACTTCTTTTATTTTACAATTATGTATCCAGGATTGCCCAACTAAGTTGCAACAGCTCATTCTCAGTGGGGTCATGTCCATTTCTACTGCTGGGTGAACTGGAACACTGTAAGGTTAAGTAACTTGTTCAAGCGTCTGACTCTAGCAGGGTTTGAACCTGCGTCTTCTGGTTCTCAGGCTGATGCTCTGACAACTAGACCCCACTACACTTCATTTGTTCTCAGTGAACAGTATTTTTGGTATAATTTTCCGCCATCAGTTTTAAGATGAGGCTCATATGCACTCCTGGCTAACATATACAGTTAACTGCTAACAGCTGTGCTCTTTCTTATTACCCTCCTCCTGCAGGGCTGGGGAAGGGAGGGAGACAAGGGCTCACATCAACTGTGCTGCTGTAGTGCAGGGAACTGTGGGATGAAATGGGGTGCATACAGAAGAACACCACTGTGTGTAAAAGTTGAAGCACTGAAGACAGATAATCAAAACCATAATTTTTTCTAGACATTTTATGCTCTACAGCCAATAAGCCCCACCCCCATTTGGGGGGGGCGGCTTCTCCCTAAGTGGATACAAATTCCCCCTTCCTGCCACTACTGGTTTAATACTTCACCTTCTAAAGGCAAAAGAGACTGCAACAGAGTCGCAGAGAAAGCAGCAAAAGGCTCTCTTTATGGAACGTGTAGCTATTTGACTTCTGACTTTTACTGGTTTGTGCTACGCAGATCTGTGCTTGTCACCCATAACCCCCGCATCATAAATTGTCCTGCAAGCTGTTCATCATGCAGCTCCTCTCAGAGTGCAGTCTCTTCAGGCTGATTTACTGTGGCAGGTACAATACACTGCATACAGAGAGCAGACTGCCGGTGCTCCACTCATTTGCTACAGACAGTCCGGTGTTAGAATGAGGAATAATGCACACAAGTGGTTTGATTGAATGACATGTCAAAGGGCTTGGTATTAGTATTAATGAGCACTACTAGAGGACAGATTTTCATTGCCCTGCTGTAAATCAGTCAACTTCTTTACGTTATACATTCTGCTGCCTCCATCTACACTCCGGGATTCTGCTGCCTCCATCTACACCCCAGGGCTACGTCCCAGCTCTGTTCCATGCCATTTCCTGCATTTACCTCCATTTCTCTGTGGCTTGCCTCCTGTGATGTGGCCCTCAGGTAGGGGAGAACCTCAGGACCATCCTTGAGAAAGTAAGTGGTCAGTGCGGCAGGACCCCGTTACCAACCCAACTTCATTCTGTGAAGTTCCAGGGTTGTTTTTCCTGTTTTCTTTCTGCCAGACCCTTCCCACTCCCCAGGATGTCAGCATTGTTTCCAGACACATGCATGGCATGGCCACAGCAGCCCTTCGGCATCCCTTCCAACACTCCTGATCTGCTGCACCGCCACCTGCGGTCACCCGAGTGGCACTGTTACTGGGCCAGCCCAAATCAGTTTCAATAACCATATACTATTTGTTTTTTATTATTATGTAAGGATGCACAGTTAGAGTCCCTGACAGCATTAGGAAAACACTGAAAAAAAGTAAGATTGATTTTCAACTCTATCCCATTTTCTTTACTACCTCATATATTTTCAGTAATTAATTCCCGTTTATTGCTAAAAAGAACTGCATGAAAACAAGATCCCTGTCCCTAGACTATTTCTACTCTAGCTGCTTCTCTACATGACATCACAATCCCTATTCATGACACCATAATTATCTCCCACAGCAACATATATATATATATTTTTTTGTTAACTTTCTTTATGCCTCCTCCTCTCCGGCAGCCTCGCCTCTCTCCAGAGTGGTCTCTCGGTTACGACCTGCTCCTGCACACCTGAAGTCCCCGACTGACTCCCGGCTTGGGCCCATTTCCACTGACCACTCAACTCCCTGGCTCTGAGACCCCCCGGGGTGGGATCGTCAACTCCTACTGGCGCTCTATCTAGAATCTAGTAGAGTGACCAGGGAGCGGAGGGAGAACCTGGAGCCAGTCAGCAGGACCCGGTATTGTGCGTGGGAGCCATCCCACTAGACCCATCTTCACCTACCAGGCAACTGGGGCTTTTCCGTTCCCCCACTGACCTGGGTGTGCAATGCAGACCAGCGTGAGACGTGCAGGCACCCACGCACACTCACAGGAGCTCCGCCACAGCCAATCCCCTTGCTGGAGATCCTGACTGTTGCTGCACCCCAGTCTCCTGGGAGCTGCCAGACAGCAGAATCCACTGCCCCTCCTCCCTCCCAGGAAAGGAGAACAGTCTTCTAGGCGCTCAATCCTTTTCCTTCCCGCTGACCCCGGCGACCAAAGTCTGCTCGAACCCGGCCGCCCGATGTGGCGCGGGTGTGGTGTCCAGCGCCTCAACCCTCAGTGCCACCGGCCAGCCACAACATATTTTAATGTCATAAACAGAATTACGATGTCAGGAGTAGGCAGGCAGCCAGAGCTAAAAAGGCAGAAATACTGTATTAGTAATAAGGAAGTAAGGGTGAGAATTACCGAATAAAATATGAAATATAAGCTACAGTTATGTTTGAATGTTACAGTTTTTCAAAGTTGTCTCAGCTGTGTCAGGAACTCTTTAAGACCCCTGTCTTTTTTTTTTCTCAAAGAGACTATGTTAAGATGGCAGCCAGTGGGTGCTCCCAGTAAATCAGAACATACGGACTGTGTCCAAACTAATCAATGAGTCAATCTATTCCTTTATTTAATCAGATGAAGGTATTGGGAACACATTCTCATTGATAATGACATAATGGCACATGCCATTCTAACATATGAGGACATAAGTATTTAAAGCAGCAGTATTTGTTAGTGACCATGTAGTTGTTTTCAAGAATAACGATTTTCAAACAGAAACATCAATATATCTGTTCTTTTTTTTATTATTCCTAAACTAAGATACAGGATTCTGAAGTAAAAAAAAAATCCGTTCCCATGCCATGACCCCATGAAACAAATGTCTTGCCACCCAGCTGAGATGTTTATCATCACAAACTTGTGGCAGCTAAATCCCTGAAAGATTCAAGGCGCTTTTACTGGCAGCTTACTTGAACCTCTAGTTTTGCTCCACTCCTGTGTTGCTGCACTCGCTGCAGATTTGCTTCCCTATCGCTTTCTTTTCCCTTCGTGTCTTCTAGGAAGCCAAGAGAGTACGAGATTTGCTTGCCAGATGGGAGGGGCGGGGGGCAATGTTTTCAGACCCGCGCTTCCACACAGCTACACTTCAAGTCCGCATGGTCAGTCAGCAACAGCTCAAACAGAACTTTGGACAGCGATTCTACCAGGATTTCTCTAAAAAGTTATACAGTTCAAAGCAGAATTAGTTTCAAGAGGATTTCCCTTAATGAATTATGTTGAAAACATTAAAAAATACATCTCCATGGAATTGTATTTGTTATTGTATGTGCAGTAACTCAGTAGATTCAGAGTACACTCTCCGCATAGCCTTGGACTCCCCATAAGTTAACGATTACAACTCCATTGGGATGAATTTCTGAATGCTTTCAACAGAATTCTTTAGGGAAAATCCTCCCAAAAGGAATTCTGCATTGAACTTCATTACTATTTAGTGAATTCCAAGTGGAAAAATAGGGGTTTCATTCATCAGAACCTTACCTGTGAATTAATGTAATAAGTGCCTTCTTGTCTCTTGCGAGAGGCTATCATGGGACCGAACCCAGCAGAATAGCACAAGTACACGGCAGGGCATGACAGTACAAGAGCTGGCGAACCCAGGAAAGCAGGGCATGCGGAAACAGTGAATGCTCACTTCTGCTGCAGAGCAGATCGTCTGTAAATGCCACTCAAGATAATGCTGCAGTTGGTCTGTAACTCTGGTAATGATACAGACCACTGTGTATAAAACGGCCTTCAAAGTAAGACTCTACTGCTTACATTCAACAGGCAACCTGAAGAGAACAGATTTTTTTAAAATTGTGAGTGGTGGCCATGTTTAATGATGTGAGACATTAACTACAATATCAGCTACAAGAGCGTTCTTAAAGTCTGCAAAAAAGAAAAATACTCTCAGGATGAATCTTAGGATGTCAGAAATACATTTTTGCTAAAAAAACAACATGATGAAACGTATTGCAAACCAACAAATACTGCTGCTTTAAGACAGGAGAAGGCGGAATCCAATCGAGCCCACCACCAGCTTCTCAATGGTGATAACCCTGTACTCTGTGGGAACAGATAAGGGGAGTAAAGGAGTATTTTACTACCATTTTTGACTGAAATACTCCCACTTTCTGATTTTAGGAAGTTTTTTCCACCCTGCAAATTTACAATATGTGGTACACCTGTACAAAGTTGGTAGTACCATACGATGCTCAGCAGCCATGGCACTACAGAACCAGTAGGAATAGGCACAGGAGTTGCTCACTGGCTGGTTAGAATGACTGTTGCAACATGACAATCTTATAAATAAGGTCACAGTATGACTCCACAGCAGTATTAGACAGTCAGTGACTGCAGGCATCCAGTGGGACTGAGACTTGGTTTAGATGGGGAAGTGCGAAATAGGTCAGTGGATGACAGTACTACCATTTGGACGGAAATACTACCAGGTGTAAAAGGTAGTAGTAAATACTTCTGAGTCCTAAAAATTATCTGGACCACTATCCGTTAAAGGGGCACTTTCAAGCTCTACCCCTCCGTTTTATTAATCTCCGCCGCAGTGTGCCTTTTGGCACACACCTATATAATATGCACTGCAGAATAACCCTATGGGCATAGAAATTCAGTACAGATACCTGATTTATAAATATTTAGTGAAGTTCGTCCTTCCCTCTGGCTGTCCATAACGACACTGATACCGGAAGCATAACCTCATTGAGGACACGCACCAGGACCGAGCGCGGTCACAAAGTAGCATTTTATGCCAAGCCTGCTTTAAGAACACACTGTCCATATAAACTTCTACCTCGTGAATTGTTCCTAGTAATTTAAAATTAAAACCAAGCCCCGTGTGGCTCGCAATTTACTTTTTAAAACCGAAGCCGAAATCCCGTGCATGCTTGCAATAAAGATGTGTGAAGATCCCGCGCATGCGCAAGATCGTGTCGCCCTTGTGCAGGATTTCGACATCGGTGTTAAAAAGTAAATTGCGATCCACGCAGGGCTCGGTTTTAATTTTAAATTACTAGGAGCAGTTTGTGACGTAGACGCTTATATGAGCAACATGTTTGTTAAAGCTGGCTTGGCATAAAATGCCACCTTGTGACCGCGCTCGGTCCCGGCGCGTGTCCTCAATGGGGTTATGCTTCCGGTGTCAGTGGAGTTTTGGAGGACCCGATGGAAAGACAAACTTCATTAAATACTTATATATAAGGTATTTGTGCTGAATTTCTAAGTCCATGGGGTTATTTTGCAGTGATAATTACTTATGTGTGTGCCAAAAGGCACACTGCACAGAGATTAACGAAAACAGAGGGATAAAGCTGACAGTGTCCCTTTAAGAACTTATCTGATTTCTTTTTTAAGGAGACAAGGGTAACTACTGAGTTAGGTAACTCATTCCAAACATCTGCTTCTCTGGGGAAAAATTACATATTTTTTTTCCTCTGGCAAATAAATCCCCTCTTAGTTTAAACTATGTCCACTAGTTTCCCTATTAATAATTATTTTTCCAGATAAAAAGTTTCTAGCAATGAATCATCTCAGGTGGTGTTATAAATTAGAATATATTCCCCATGTACAACGTGGTCCTAATCCATAATCAATATCATAAATGCAAACATTATTGCATGCCATAGAAAGAATAACCAGTGTAACAATCACGGGTCCAACAGAGGACACACAATTGATGCTTAAAGAGCACCTATCATGGTATTTTAGGAACCCCCAAGCCCCAGTGGTAGCCTTACCCAGCAATAGCTAAATGGGCATATTCTTACATTTTATTTGCTGGCCTGTAAATAGGGAAGGGATCATAAACTGGTGCCTAAGGGCCTGGTGGCACTGAGGGTTGAGGTGCTGGATGCACAACTTGTGCAACACCGGCGACCCGGGTTCGTAAGCGAGCTCGGGTGCTGGGGATCAGCAGGGAAGGAAGAGGATTGAGCATCCGGTGGGCTGCTCTCCTCTCCCAGGGGGAGGGCTGTAGGGAAATCCGGCATCCGGTACTACAGGACGCAGACTGGAAAGGAGGGGCGAGCGTGACTGACGCTGGCAGGGTTGCCGTGTGCCATGGTGTCATTGTACGTCATGCTCATGGGGGGGGGGACTCGGGATGTAAAAAATCCTCCCTTGCACTGCGGAGATGAAGAGGGCACCAGTGGTTCTGCCCACATCCCACCGCTGGCTCCCTCATATCAGACTCCTCCTCAAGCGCCACCCGATGCTCATGTAGGCCTTTCAGTCTGTAAGGTCACCATGAGAGGGTGAGCCTTCCCTTGGGGCAAAATGGGTTGCTGGGGGACTGTCCTGCCTGGGGTCCGGGGGTTCCGACTAGTATGGAGTTCAGGCTGGGAGTAAGAGGCAGGAATCAAGTGTGCACCTCGGAAGGATACCCAGTAAGGGGTGCCATAAATAGAAATGTAAAAATAAAATTGGTGCCTAGGAATTCTGCTGTACCATCCCTTCCATTCCCTGGTATGAGCAGTCCACCCCCGCACTCCACGTTTTGTGATGTCACTGTTGAAGAGTGCAGGGCTGCGCTTCATGGAAAGTGATAGCTGTGTCTTTTTACACACCAGTTTTACTGTATTACTGGTCCATTTGATTCATGTCAGAGCCACCATTCGACTAACAAGGACCTTATTCGTTGAGCAGTGACTCTGGCCTGAATCAAATAAATCGCTAACATACCACAAACAGCATGTTAAAAAAATGCAGCTATTATTTCCTATGATGTGCACCCCGTGCTCTCCAATCAATGACCTCTCAAAACGTGGAGCGCAGGGACAGACTGCTCGTACTACAAGAGGGAAGGGATGGTACAGCAGGACCTCGGCACCAATTTATGATCTCTTCACAGGCAAGAAAATAAAATGTAATAACATGCCCATTCAGCTATTGTGGGGTAAGTCTATCACTGGGGCTTGGGGGGAAATTACTGAAGAAAGTGCTCTTTAAAGGAAAGAGTCGGCACCAAGGGCCACATACTGTAAGTGAGGGGCTGGTCCCAGTGTGCACTGTTTTCATGAACATTTTGTGCTCCTTGGCTGGGACAGGCTGGTGCTCCCTTCAGCCCTGCCCCGCAGACCCACACTGTCCTACACCTCCTCAGAACTTACCTGGTGGGCCCAAATACCCCACGGATTTCCCCCAATGGTAGGGTCAGGATGGGGAGAGCTGTCCTCACCCCCACAAAGCACACATCCAGTCTTGGCCTTCCAGGTCCTGGTGGTGTGGTGGGTGAGGGATCAGCAGGCAGGGCTTCACGCTAGCCTGCTCTGCTACCATTTTCCTCTGTTTTTCTCCTGTTCCCTATACTGGGAGTGCTTATAAGCGTGCACGTGTGGAAGCACACCCAAAGCACCACCCACCTCTACCACCTCCTGACCTGCACTACTACTACCAGGCCTCCACCTGGTGACAGTCATTTGTCTGAGTAAGCAGTCCTCCCTCCTGGGAGAGCAAAGCAGTCCCACAGACGCTAATCCTCCACCCCACCACCCACGCCACCGGAAACTTGTGTTCGTTTCTAAATATAAGGGTCACGATGTTTAGCAAGGTCGTGGTCCAGCGCCTCAGCTCTCAGCTCCACTGGGTGACCAAAGCGTGCACTTTGTGTGCAAAACATTTTGGTTTACTGTTGTATAGTAGATTGTATCAGACTAATGTTGCTTAGTTGTAGGCTGACATCTTCTGTTACTACAAATCTCACAATCCCTGCAGCTGACAAAGCAGCGGGCAGGGCAGCAACAGGAGATTCAATAGCCTGCAGTGCATGTAAGAGTTTATGTAGGAGCTGTGATCTTTCGTTTGCCAGTCCCATTGTCCTCCCTGGGCTATGTACAGTCACAGAGGACCGTCCAGCCCCTGGAGAGAAGAAGAACCAGAAAACATCTGACTGGAGATTATAAGAACTCTAACATGCACTGCAGGCTACTGAATGTCCTACTCCTCTGATGTCAGCTGCAGGGAATTCTGGGATTTGTAATAATGGAAGATGTTAGCCTAGAAGTAAACAAACTTAGTCAGATACAATTTACTATGCAACAGTAACCAGTAAGTGAATCAAAATGTTTCTGCACACAAAGTGTTCATTAGGACCAGCCCCAAACTTGAGTCTGGGGCCCTTTGTGCTGACTGTTCCCCTTTAATGAGTCAGAAGTGCCCAAACTGTTCACCTGACAGTCCTGACTTCAATAACACCCCTTTATGGTCCTTAGACAGTGCCAGCCATATTGATTCATTCCTACTACCTTAGAAATCCATCCCTTTAACCATCGATAACTGACAGACATGACACCTTGTGCATTTTGTTTTAAATAACGCGGGCCCCATATTCGAAAGGCAAGTAAAACAACACACAAGGGGCTGAGTGCTCACACACAACTGCGCACACTAGACAAAGGAGGTATATTGGAAACAGAAGGCTACAGGTCCGTCCAGAGCTAACAGATTTTTCCTACTCTTATCACTGCACACAGTGCTGTGCAACCCCAAAAAAATGTCGAGTAGTGGATGGGCAGCAGGAGCTGTCGGTCCCTGCTAGCGTCCACCCAAGCAGTGTTTTAACAGAGCTCTGTTTCTAGTGACCCCCCCCAATTGCCCGCCCAGTACCCCGGGGCTGCCTATTCAGGTTACTCCTCACCAGCACAGTCCCTCCCCATTCACCACCTCGGTGAGCCACCCTCTGAATAACAGGAAGTGAGCTTGCGCCTTCTATAGAAACAGCTACAAACGTTGGCAAGCACAGCACAAACAGCCAGTTAGTGCAGTCACTGGGCTTCTACTATGCCTTTGTACCATATGCATGGCTCTGCCTCTCATTTGCATGTGCTGCAGCCTTGCCTTTGCACAGACTGTTTTACATCATGCGACTAAAGCTTCCAATATAGGGACTGGCGCACTAAACAATCTCCAAAGTACTAACATCACAGTTTGTGCCATGCAAATGCTTCTAATATCCTGCCTAATTTACCAATCTTTACATCCAAAGCACACAACAAGCGAGCATTCTATTGTGCAAAGCATGGCGGTCTATCCACTTAGAACCAGGTTACTGCCTTGTATACTGATAGGAAACAAAGCCACAGGAATATTTATAGCAGGGTCATGCTTACTGCATTATCTACAAAGTTAGTTGAGTGAAATAAAACAAAAAATGTGTCTGTATTTTTTTCAATTATTCCTGATACAGACTCCTGGACAACACTGTTGCTGCATGAATTAACCCTCCAATTCATGCTTCAATTACCTATGCACCGCATGGTGGCAATCGCCTGTCAGTCTCTGTTAGCTTAGCTATATGATTTATAACTGATTGCGTAAATGCACCATAATGTATTCCTGTGTACATATGCCTCGATCTATTAGAAAATATTATTATGATTTTATGGAACTTACAGTACACTTCACGTTATTGCTCTCACCCCACCACCACCACTGCAGCCCCATACTCACCTCACCAGAGTCCTTTTGATACAAGAAGCTGCACACTGAAGAGGCTATCCTTGTGTGGAAACGGGTAAAGAAAACAGAAATTAATTTTATCCATGGCTGACCACTAACTGACTACCACATAATAATCACATGGGTCATATAGAACAGCAGAAGTGAACAGGTGGGGCTGGAGGTACCCCGGTAAACATTGATAATATAAGGAATAGCGTCGGTGGCGATACACAACAAGCCTGTGTTTCCATCAAAGGGTTTAGACAACAACATATGGACCTCAGGTGCGAAGCTCAAGAGGTCTATGCTATCATCTTATCCCTTAGCATCAGCCATATGTTATGTTACACAGTTTCAGATACTCTTTATGTGTTTGTTGCCCTTGTGTAATTGGTGGAGTGCTGCTCAGAAACTGAAAGCGGTGGCAGTGGAAGTGCGCCTGAGAAGGGGGGACAGCCTTGTGTATGTGAGTGAGCAGACACATTGAAAGCGAGGGAGTGGACAGGGGAAACACAGCTAAGTAAATGATGGAACATACAAAACAACATCTTTAGAACATGCACAGCAACTTTAGAACATGCACAACATCTTTAGAACATGCACAACATCTTTTGAATGTGCACATCTTTAGAACATGCACATCTTTAGAGCATGCACAACATCTTTAGAACGTGCACATCTTTAGAACATGCACAACATATTCAGAACGTGCACAACATCTTTAGAACATGCACAACATATTCAGAACATGCACAACATCTTTAGAACATGCACATCTTTAGAACGTGCACAACAACATCTTTAGAACGTGCACATCTTTAGAACATGCACAACATCTTTAGAACATGCACAACATCTTTAGAACATGCACATCTTAAGAATGTGCACAGCATCTTAGAACGTGCACATCCTTAGAACATGCACATCTTTAGAATGTGCACATCTTTAGAACGTGCACATCTTTAGAACGTGCACAACATCTTTAGAACATGTCCAACATCTTTAGAACGTGCACATCTTTAGAACGCACAACATATTTAGAACATGACAACATCTTAGAACGCGTACATCTTTAGAACGCAGCACAACTGAGAATGTGCTATCTTTAGAACATGCACAACATCTTTAAGACGTGCACATCTTTAGAGACGTGCACAACTGAGAATGTGCAAAGCAACATCTTTAGAACAAGCACAACAACTGAGAACGTGCACAACAATGTTTCTGAAGGGGCTGCTTTCCATACACAATAAGCCTTAACCAGGTACTATATATGTTTAAGGTCTGTTGCACAGGGACTCCCAAATGTTGTTGTGCCACAGTTTAAAGGTCAGAAAAGCTGTAGTATTACAATAGGGAAGCCACTACTATGATGCAACATTTCTCATTAGACCCTTATGCCAATTTAAATGCACAGATGCTGGGCACTGTCACCCTGGAAACAGATTAAAGTTCCCACCTGCACATAGGCTTACTACCCACTGACCCAGCACCATAATTCTCATTTGGCACAGTAACTGTGAATCAGTTATGCTTACTTGTTGAAGACATCCATCACTGAGTGCTGACTCACAAGTCTGTAACTACTTACATCTGGCTTGGTCAGACAGTTACAGACAGAGGGGTCAGCACCCAGAGACAGACTTCAACAAGTAAGCATAAGTGACTTTAAATTAATGCACCGAACACGGTTTGGGGCAACGGGCTGATGAGTAGTGAGCTTTTGGGTGTCAGATGCTTCCCCACCCCATAAATTTATGGGGGGGGGGGGGTGTTAGGATTGAATTCTGAATCATATACTGTAACAAATAAAGTATGTGTAACCATGTACAAGGCTAGTATCGTTTCTATCTTGGGAATCTGCTTCAGAGACCCATCGAGCTTCTCTCGAGGTCTATGATATCATCAGAACCCTTGAGGAAAACACAGCCTTGCTGTACCTTGGCCACCCATACATTCTTCTATATGCTGTGTGTAGGGTATCACTAGCACCTGACTATTGCGCCTTATCACCAAAAGTTGAATCATCAGAACTCTGTGCCTTACTGTGGCGAAGTCTTAGCAGTGGAGCAATCTAACTCCACAACAGGACTGATTGCTTCTTCAAAGTCCACTGTGAACTGTAGGGTCCATTGCACCATGCCCTAAGAGCCCTACCCCCACCCCCGCCTCTTGGGAGCCTCACATTTGGGAACCATAGCAATGCGTGCATGGTATAATGAAAGACAAATAGGTGTTGGTGGGTAGTTCAGAGCCACAGCCTCTATCAGAAGTTGCCTTTATGGTGAAGGCAGTCCAACCTGTTTTATATGCTTACGTACAGTTACTGTGCCTCACGTAGTTATGACAGTACCCGGAAAGCTTTTAAATAAACAGTCCTGACTGGCTGAAAATGGTGTCATGATCTGTAATCAGCTATGCTGTCTATCCTGCTCTAACCAAGAGACCTGAATGGACTGAACATCTCTCACCCCCCCAACCCCCATGAATGGTGACAACTTGTAAAGGTAATGCATTACACACTGATCACAAGAACTGAAAGATGTGAAGAAGAAAAAAGGCAAACGATGGAAGGATAAATGGAAAGTACTACAGAAGGGACTTCCTAGCACCTCGGAGACTTTCTTCATGTGGTTTGCCCTTCCCGGTGTATATACTCTGTGGTGGCTGCTACCACAGATGAGGTTCTATACTGCCACCCAGTGGCCACATGTAAATTCTCATTATTTTGTTGTTCTGGAAAAACTATGTATGGCTTGAACATGGAGAGGCACAGAAGTAACAGTAAAATAGGTTTATTGAGCAGGAAGCAGCCAGTTGAACAAAGCTCAGTTTCAGTGATGTCCTCAATAACTGGGTACTGTACGTAAACTATCTATCGGCAGTATTTGTCTATCTACATATATTTGTCCATCTGTGCACATGTGTAGGTAAATTACTCAGCTCCCAAGGAGGAAGCATGCAGATTACAAAGTCATCTGTGCACAACCTACCACCAGTGTATCAGAGATAGGCACTAGTGTTGGTAAGATAATGTGGCTTGGCCTTACCAACCCCTATACAGGGGTGGGGTAGGAATACCCTAGGGTTAAAAAAAATCATTCAACTGACCAAACAAAAAAAAAAAGGTATCACCAACCTTTAACAAGAAACACTTCCAGCAACAATTCAACAACCAAAGGAAGGAGTTCTGAGCTGGGATTTTATATAGTGCGTAACCCTCCCTTTTTGGCCTCTCTGCCCACTCCTAATGACTGCTGCCAGTGGTGCCAGCACTGTAAAGCACAGTGGGATACAATGAGCACGAAAGGCACATATAACATCACATTTCTTTCCTTCCTTCCAGCCTTATATGGAGCCTTCTGTACACAGTGTACGTCTAAGCGCTTTCAGACCAGTGCCTTAGATACAGCTGAAAGGTTGGTTACCTGCTTTCTGAGCTCAAGAGTTCTGATTATTACAGGTGCTGCTTACTTAGTGAATGACAGAACTGAACAAACAACAGCCATCACAAAACATTCAGTGACATAAAACAAACCACTTTCAGCACACTCTTGGAAGGGATTTGCCATCTTCCAAGCACTACAGGGAAATTAAAGCGTGAACTACTTTTTTCCCCTCCCTAGATCCCAATGCTTTCAGAAAATTCCAAATTTGCCTTTTGATTAATTTTTGAGGACTAAATCCGAATGAAAAAAAAATCAAAAGTAGAAAACAAAAAGCATTTAAGTAAGAAACAGCAATAGCTGATTTGTTAATGCAATAAGTGGCAGTATGTAAAGGTTGGCGAGACGGCAATGCACTACACTAAGGCAGGCAGAAAGGCCTCCCCCGCACCAGAATACACAGTGTAAGATTAAACTGCTAAACATATATGCCCAAAGACAACCCCCAATCCCTATGAGTGTATCACAGATCAGATGGGAGAAGTAGGTACGATTCAACCCTGACCTCCTAGCTCAACTCCATCTGCTCTCGCCTCTGTGCTATTTTGGCTACTGTTCTGCAAGCTTGTGGTTCAACACATCTTTGACCTAAATGTATCCCTGAGCAGTTTGGCTGCTAAACTGATCCTGGAGCAGTTGCTATGGATAAAATCTACCTGCATCAGGTGGACATGTGCTGGAGTCTTCCTTTCCAGCCCCATCTGGTAATGCAGGGGTTAGCACAGTAGGTTACCATACAGGAGGCCGGGAAGGGGACTGCAATCTCAACTGACTGCCTTCATTGGATGGAGTCTCGGGCATACTGCGAAGGCAGAGTACTTGGGCTGTATATAGGAAGAAGGGTTCTGCCTATCCCACCACAAGAGCACCCTTCCCAGCACAGGATATTTTAGGTGACCACACAACATAATTCCCACTCATATCCAACGCTGGCTGGTGTGAGACAGCTTTATAAGGCTGGGTTGTTGGTGGACACAGCAAAACCATGGGATAAAATGTGGTGATGATGTGACAGGATGACCCAAGGACAACCCCTGCCCCAGTGGCCTGCTGTCACATTGGAAGTACCCAATCCCAAGAGCTGGATTCAGGAGTACATCATCTGAAGCACTGGATCCATTCAAGTATACCATCTGGAGCACTGGATCCACTGGTGTACCCCATCTGGAGTGCTGCATCATTTGGGAATACCCCATCTGGAGTGCTGAATCCATTGGGACTATCCCATCAGGAGCACTGGATCATGGCAGAAGGTTGGTGTGGTCCCACTGTGAGGCAGGAGATGAAGGGATGCCACCAAATAGGTAGCTAACACATAGGGCCAGAGTGGTGGTGATGTTTGGAAGGGGGGAGGTGGGAGAAGAAAGTAGTACAGCAACCCCAATCAGGGAATAACCACTCAAAAAAAAATTTCTTTCTTAAAAAAAAAAAAAAAGTACAGAAAATGGACCACCTTTGAATCTGTATGTTCACTTGCTAATTTTCTTCATTATCTGAGTCTCACATTCCCATCAACCAGTAACAAAGCCTTTCAATAAACCCCATACTGTAAGCTTCTGCAGAGGCTGGTGCTACTCATGGGCTCCCCACCGCTTAATGATGAAGCAAGTGAGAAAGAGAGTTAGAAACTCAAAATACAAAATACCACTTCATAAATATACCACTGAAATATTTTATGAACCTCTTTGATTTTAGGAACGAGACAGCCTCAAATTTTGCCCTTGTTTAGCGTATCTTCTCACTTCAAATGACTACCCTCCAGAGAATATTCTGTCTTTGTTTCTGTAAATATTGTGGTATTACTTGTTCTGCTCCTGTACTGTTTCAAGTTACTATTACTGTAATAGCTGATGTTTACCTTGTTCTCTTATTTAATGTCCTTGTTATTTAATGTATCGAACTAATGAATGTCATCTGTATCTCCTTTATCCACTCTACCTGCTTACCCCTCCCAGGTTGCAAATGAAAATGAGAAGATTTGCTCTCTGTATTGCATGCTTGCTAAAATCAACTCCAAATAAAAAAACAAAAACTCACTCAGGCATGAGTCTCACAGAAATGTAGACTTATCCAGCAGAAAAGGACAGCTTGGCCCACATTCTGCCCAGCTGGACCTGCCTAGTCTGTCTCCACAGACCCTTACTGATCTCTGGTGACCCTTCCTCCTCCCAGCCTTTTTAGTAATGTAACCCCCTGCAAATGGGGGTTCCAAAAGACTTCCAGGAGCTTGCTTGAATGCTCCAAGCCTGAATGGTGTTTGGCTTAAGTCATTTATCAGTGAGTGTTTTAGAACCTCTGGTACTGTCTCTTTAAGAGCTGTCTGCTTGCAGACATAATTAGTTGTATGGGGACTGTGTGTTTCTTTGATTGAGTACCACTCGAGCTGCTGCCAATTCACTCCATTTTGCAGTCACTAGGAGTGCAAAGGGAACCTATCTGAAAGATGTAACTGTTTGCCAGAAATCATTTAGAGTAATAATGAAATTACAGTTTGTCTAACCTGCTTTCTTTGCAGTCAGAACTGTGTCTGCCTAGTTCCCCATTCTGGTTTTGAACTGCTGAACTGGACCAATCAGTGTGGGGTAAGCTAGCTCTAAAATGGTGCCTTGGGCGAATCAGAACTTGGACTCATAATCTGAGCCAGCCACAAGAGGATTGTATGGGCAGTGACTCTGGGAGATGTAGTTTAGACTTGGCCCTTTTGGACCAACAGGAGCAGTCTGTGAGTGACAGCCAATCCAGTCAAGAACTGGGAGGAACTCAAAGGAAGTGCCCGGTTTTGTCTGTTGGAGTTTCAGTTGAGCTCTGGCAGTGAAGAAGGAAGGAGCCCTGTGCTTTTCAGTGTGCAGTTTTAGTCTGGAAGCGTGTGTAAGGCCCAGAGTTCGGTCTGCAGCTTGTGTAACTGCTTGTTAGACTGAATCCATCCTGTGAAGAGAATCAAAGGATATCTGAAGAGTAGAAACCAGGCTCACCCTGTAGAAGACTGGAGAAATTGCTGAATTGCACTTCGGTCTGTCAGGAACTGAATCTGCTGTGTGTTCTCCGGTATTGTGCAGTAATTGCGATCGGGATAGAGAAGCAGCCTGCCTGGTATAGTACTTTCTGTTTTACCATATAAATGTGAAGAAAGCTTGTACCTCAAGTGAATCCTGCTGCCATTAAAGGACTTTTGCCTGTTACTGTTCACCATATAAATGTGTGAGGAGGCTTGGTTAGCTCAAGTGAATCCTGCTGCCATTAAAGGACTTTTGCCTGTTGCAGTTTGCCATATAAATGTGTGAGGAGTCTCGTGGAGCTCAAGAGTAGCCCTGCTGACATTGAAGGACCCTATCTTGTTTGGAGGTCTTGAGTACTAATTCAGGGTCGCTCCCTGTTGAATTGCCACATTGAATCCAAATGGAATCACTGTACTGCTGACTGTTTAAACTAATTTTCTTTTCTCTGTGGGAAAGGGCCCTACCAGCTGCCACAGTTTGGACTAGCCACTAGGGCTTGGTGCCCAGGGACAGTAACTGGTAAGGATAGGCCTGTCACTGAGCCATAGGTAGATGAGTAAAGTGATAAGCTAATTAACCTGATTTCCCCTGTCCTTGTTATATTCCCTAAATAAATCCGAGCTGCTTGTTTCAGCAAAGTTATACTGCCTGAGGTATTTGTCTATGTTAAAGTACTGTACTGTGATTGTTGCACTGTATCTTATTTTACAGGAGGTCCCAGTGCCTGAACCAGCCCTGGGGGTAAGTGTATACTGTGAAGGTAATTCTGATATATTGTGTGGGCCACTAGTGGGAAGAAAGGGGGGTTGCAGTGTCCCAGAGGGCTGTGACCAAGTAAGTTTAACTACTGCAAACCCTGACCTCTGGGTGGAGGCACCCGCCATTGGATCCAGGCCCCTCAACCTGTTACTGGCAAATCAGGCAGGGGTAGTAGCCCCTGGGATAGCGCCATCTAGGGGTTACAGTAATATTCCCCTATGTCTATCCCACATATGCTTGAAGCCCCCTACTGTTCTTGCCAACAATACTTCCGGTGGCAGGCTGTTCAAGGCATCCACCACTCTTCCAGTGAAGTAGTGCTTCCTCTCACCCCAGGTTCACTGCATACCCTTAGGTCCTGGTACTCTTTCCCATTTGAAAGAAACTCCTCTCCTGCATCCTAGTCATGCCAGTGATGTACTTGTAGGGCTCTATCATGTCCAGTCTTACTCTTCTCTCGTCCAAGGTGCACGTGTTGTACACTACATATAAATAAGGCCTCGGGCACGTGTTGTACACTACATATAAATAAGGCCTCGGGCACGTGGCTGTACACTACACATATAAATAAGGCCTCGGGCACGTGTTGTACACTACATATAAATAAGGCCTCGCGACGTGTGTTGTACACTACATATAAATAAGGCCTTGGGCACGTGTTGTACACTCATAAATAAGGCCTCGGCACGTGTTGTACACTACATATAATAAGACCTCAGGCACGGTCTCTCACTACAAATAAATAAGACCTCAGGCACGGGTCTCTCACTACAAATAAATAAGACCTCAGTCACGACTCTTTCACTACAAATAAGACCTTAGGCTAAGTCTCTCACTACAAATAAATAAGACATCAGGCACGGGTTTCTCACTACACATAAATAAGACCTAGTGCACAAGTCTCTCCCTGCAAATAAATAAGACCTCAGGCACGGGTCTCTCACCACAAATAAATAAGACCTCAGGCATGGGTCTCTCACTACAAATAAGACCTCAGGCACGGGTCTCTCACCACAAATAAATAAGACCTCAGCATCGCCGGATTAACATATATGCAAATGACACCATGGCGTAGGGCCCCGTGGTTCAGGAGGGCCCCTGCCACCCACTCTCACTCTTCTTATTCTTTCCCTACTGTGCGACAGCCTCAGGACCACCATACCGGCTGACTGGCCGAATTGCCTCCCCCCCCAAAAAAAGCAGTGCATTACCCTGGTCCCTCCGCCCTGTCAGTCAGTCAGCTGTCAGCCAGCCCAGTGCCAGTGGTTCAAAGCGTGACACCCCCACCCCCACGCCAGAAGTGGCCAGGGATTTCAGATCTGCACACCAAGTGGACTCACTGCTACCCCACTCCCCCTTGTTAGGTAAGCTACCCCCGTCTCGGTGTAGCCAGACAATATACAAATGTACACCAGGACCTGTTTGTTGCCTCATTTGGCACAATAAATACAACTTTGTATCTCATGACAGTGGTTGTTGCCATGCATGGTAAATACAAATGCCATGCATTTTCCCTAAGACACCCTCATACCAACCCAGAGCCTGTAAGTTGTATTGTCCTTGGGATGCAAAGCCAGTATAGTGACCAGTCCTTCTAGTTTCGACTCCTATGAATAAAATTGCAGAAAGGTTCAATACAGTATTTTCTTTGTTAGTTTTCACGGAAAAGGAAGCAGTTCAGAGCCTGTTGCTACCCCTAAATAAAATTGCACACAATGGAGTGCTTGGAGTATGCTTGCTACACCCATGCCCCACATGGCCGCTCTAAGCAAGTTTCTCGGCTCCGCTCACCTCTGATCCACTCTGACCCCACTACCACACAACCAATCACTGTCCATGAGGTCCTCTGGAGGTGTGGCTACTGGGGAGCGGGAATCAGTGGGAGTGTGCATGCATGCATTGCGTCAGGGTCAGGTGTGTGGAGTGACCATGCTGAAACTGCTGAAGAGTCAATGAACTCAACAAGGAGGAGGCCGAGAGAGGTGACCTAGTCTAGAGCTGTGTCCTGTCTGGGGTCTTGAGTGCCAGTGCCAGGAGCTGGAGAAGCATGGATATCATCATTGCAGACCAGGTCCATCTCTTGAGAAGACACAGACAGTCACCCAAGTGAAGTCAGAACTCTCAAGGCAAGCAGGAAGCCAGACTCGGGGAGACAGTAGAGAGAGAGAGAGAGACTAAGCACGCAGGCCACGGTGCAGAGAGAGTGGGCCGTGGAGTTGGATTCGGCACGCAGCGTTGTGTACTGCTGCGGTGTTTTCGGGTGCTCAGTGCTGACTGTTGCGCAGTTTTGTGAGGGGATGTGCCGAGGAGGAATCCTACGGTGCTGCTGGGCCTGGCGGACCGAGTCGTCGTGACCGCTTGTCGCTGCCTGCAACATGATCTTCTTGAGGGTGAGGGTCATGGTCTCACAGACAGTTCAATCATTAGGAGGACTACATGACGGAGTCACAACATCTCAGAGCCAACCAACTGGGGAGCAAAGGAGGTATGTGCTGTTTTTCACTAAAGGTATGAGCTCCCTCCATCTCCCAGTTTTCACCTGGCCCGCTCCAACCTCTTTGTTTGCCCTGAATGTGCCCTGCCCTGTGCTGTGTTAATTATATTACGAGTAGTTACTGTATTGCGCTGAAAAGAAAAAAAAGACAGTGTGTTTAACTGCATCAGAAATGAAAGAAAATTAAATGGGATTATGGCAGTAAAGAAAGGTAAATTCAGGCTGCTAAAGAAACACGCAAGGGTGATTATTATACTGCAATTGGCTTGCAAACATTGATTTTCAATGGTTCAGCTGTTTTTTGTTTAGAAGGCTTTTCTGCTTGTCATTTTGTTTGGTCATGTCTTAGTTCTTCTTGCTTGATGTCCTGCAGCATGTATGAATATGTCTGTTTACTAAATGGTAACAAAATATAGTTTGAGAACATTTATTTTGAAGGGGTGTCACAGGTATCACTTCACCATACCGTTTGTAACATTCATGATCATTTCGAAGTCTTGTAAAGATGCCTGCTAATCTAATCATAACCATATTTGAAAAAAGAGGGATCTCAATAAGCTTATAAGTGCTACACGAATCTGATGGATTTTTTTTTTTTGACTGGGTGATGAAGGAAATAAACCGAGGAGAGGGGCGGTGGGTGTTGCCTACCTCAATTTCAGCAAGGGCTTCAACACCGTCCTACATAAAAGGATGGTTAACAAAATGGGTAGTCTAGGCATGGGGCGCAAGGTATTAAACTGGGTTAGGAACTGGCTAATGATGGACAGGAAGCAGATGGTGGTGCTAAATGGGATCCAATCCAAGGGAGGCGAAGGGGGTGATGACCAGCCAGGCACATGAGGGTTAGTCCTTGGGCCAGTCCTGTTTAATCATGTCTTTATTAGTGACATTGTGGCAGGGCTGAAGGAAAAGGTCTGCCTGTTTGCAGATGACACCAATATCTGTAACAGGTGGATACTCCAGACAGGATGGAGAGAATGAGGAGGGACCTGGGAACCTAAAAATGGTCTGAGATGTAGAGGTTCAATTAAACAAAATGTAAAAGAATGCACCTGGGATGAGGAACCCTGGGGAGAGCTACAGGATGGGGGGTGCTGATAATCACCAAGAAAGAAAGAAAGGGACCTGGCTGGGAGTTGTCGTTTTGGATGACCTAGAGGTGTCTAAGCAGAGTACAAAGACAGCAGGGAGTGGCAGTGGCATGCTGGAGTATCAGTAGTAGAAGGTGGAAGGTGGTGATGACATTGTATAAAACACTTGTAAGGCCTTATCTAAAGTACTGTGTGCAATTCTGGAGGCCGAGAACAGTGATGTTGGCATGTTAGCCCCGGAGCTCAAAATATGACTTTGAGTAGGCACCTACATCCATTAATTTGGGCCTGGACCTCAGGCACCAGTCTCTCACTACAAAGAAATGAGACCTCAGGCACGGGTCTTTCACTACAAATAAGACCTCAGGAACGAGTCTCTCACTACAAATAGATAAGACCTCAGGCACAGGTCTCTCACTGCAAATAAATAAAACCTCAGGCACGAGTCTCTCACTACAAATAAATAAGCCCTCAAGCACGAGTCTCTCACTACAAATAAATAAATACCTCAGGGACGAGTCTTTCACTACAAATAAATAAGACCTCAAGCACAAGTCTTTCACTACCAATAAATAAGACCTCAGGCACGGGTCTCTCACTACAAATAAATAAGACCTCAGGAACGAGTCTCTCACTACAAATAAATAAGACCTCAGGCACAGGTCTCTCACTAAAATAAATAAGACCTCAGTGCAGGTCTCTCACTACAAAAATAAAACTTCAGGCACAGGTCTCTCACTACAAATAAATAAGACCTCAGGCATGAGTCTCTCACTACAAATAAATAAGGCCTCAGGCACGGGTCTCTCATAACAAATAAAGAAGACCTCAGGCACAGGTCTCTCACTACAAATAAATAAGACCTCAGGCATGAGTCTCACTAAAAATAAATAAGACCTCAGGCACGGTCTCTCACTACAAATAAATAAGACCTCAGAAATATAGAAACATAGACTTTAACGGCAGATAAGGATCGCTAGCCCACCTAGTCTGCCCATTTCCCTACCTAGAGGATAAGCTGCAGATCCTATTTAACCAACAGCCTGTTTCTTCCTACCCCAACAAAAATTGTCTTATGTCTGTCCCATGCATTCTTGAATTCTCCCACAGTTTTGGACCCACAACCTTCTCAGAAAGGCTGTTCCATGCGCCCACCATCCTCTCTGAAAAAATACTTCCTCACATTGCCCCTGAGCCATCCCCCCTCTATCTTCAAATTGTGTTCCCTTGTTCTTGCACATTTCTTTTTCTGAAAGATGCCTCCCTCTTGGACTTTGTTGATTCCACTGAAGTACTTAGACGTTTCTATCATGCCCCCCCCCTTCCTCAAGGGTATACATATTAAGTTCCTTTAGTCTCTCCTCGTATGGCTTCTCTTGTAGACCCTGCACCATTTTAGCTACCCTCCTCTTAACTGCCTCCATCCTGTCTGTGTCCTTACAGAGATAGGGTCTCCAGAACTGGACGCAGTACTCCAGATGGGGTCTCACCAACTGTCTGTACAGGAGAATAACAACTTCCTGTTTTCTGCTGGTGATGCCTCTCCCTATACATCCCAGTATCCCCCCAGCCCTCCTTACTGCCTTCTCACATTGCTTGCCAATCTTAGGTCATATGATGTATGATTACCCCAGGTCCCTTTCCATTTTGTTGTTGTTACTACCCCCAATGTGTAATCTTCCCTGGGTTTTGTTTCCCAGGTGCATTATTTTGCACTTCTTTGCATTGAATCCAAGCTGCCATACTTCTGACAATTCCTCCAACCTTTCCAATTCACTTCTCATCCTTTCCACGCCTCCTTGTGTATCAACCCTGTTGTAGATCTTTGTGTCATCTGCAAAGAGGCATACTTTTCCTTCCAGTCCCTCTGCAATGTCACTTATAAAGACATTATAAAGGACTAGACCCAGTACTGAACCCTGCGGTACCCCACTAGTAACCTCTCTTTCTTCAGAGTGGGCTCCATTTACAATTACCTTCTGTGTCCTGTTGTCCAAGCAATGTTTTACCCAGGCTACCACCCTGGGACCCACTCCCAGGCTGGTTAATTTGACTATTAATCTTTTGTGTGAGACTGTGTCAAATGCCTTGCTAAAGTCTAGGTAGGCCATGTCCACAGCCCCTCCCTGGTCTACTACTTTGATCACCCTGTCAAAGAAATCAATTAGATTCATCTGACATGACCTTCCCTGTGAACCCATGCTGCCTTGGGTCCCAGCCCCATTGGCCTCTATGTACTCAACATTTCTTTCCTTCAGAAGTGATTCCTTCATTTTCCCTACCACAGAGGTCAAACTGACAGGTTTGTAGTTTCCTGCCTCTGTCTTGGTACCACTTTTGTGAAGGGGAATCACATCTGCCTTCCTCCAGTTCTCAGGTACCACACCATCCTCCCAAGATTTGTTAAAAAGGGTAGTCAGTGATGTCACTAGTTCTCTGCTTAATTCTTTTAGAATTCTGGGGTGAATTCCATCTGGCCCCATTGCTTTGTCCGCCTTCAGTTTTAGGAGTTCTTTCAGAACCCTTTCTTCTGTGAAAAGACTGGGATCGATGGGATCGACCCCCCTATCCAGAGTGCTTCTATTAAATGGATTAGGTACCTCCCCCATCTCTTCTTTTGTGAATACTGAACAGAAGTATTCATTCAGTATCCCTGCTTTTTCACTGTCCCTCTCTGCACACCCACCGTCCATTCTATTCATCCTCACGATCCCTCCCTTTGTCTTTCTACACTCCCTGATATACCTATAAAAGGTTTTATCCCCTTCTTAACCGAGTGGGCTATCTTTTCTTCAGTTTGGGCCTTTGCTATTCTGACTACCCTCCTGCTTCCTTCTGCCTTAACTGGTACAGTTCTCAGTCCTGTTCCTTCTGTGTTTCCTTATACTTCCTAAATGCTATCTTTTTCTCCCTAACCTTCACCGCCACCTCTTTTGAGAACCACAGTGGCTTTTTCTTTTGTTTTGATTTGTTTATTTGCTTCACACAAAGGCTTGTTGCCTCTGCGATGGCAGTTTTGATATTTCCCCATTGTTGCTCTACCCCTCTTTCTAGCCTGTTTGCTAGTGCTTTTCTAAGGCACTCTCCCATCTTGCCAAAGTCAGCCCTCCTGAAGTCCAGAACCCTCACTTTTGTATGGCTTGACTCTGTAGCTGAGTTTATCGTGAACCACACTGTTTGGTGGTCACTTGTTCCCAAATGGCTACCCACTTCTAGATCTGAGATCCTCTCACTGTCCCCATTTGAGTACACGAGGTCTAAGATTGCTCCCTCACGAGTAGGTTCCAAAACTAGCTGTCTGAGGCATGCCACCTGAAGGGCATCGAGAATGACCCTGCTTTTGGATGTGGCTGCAGCAAATGTGCTCCAGTTAACATCTGGCATATTAAGGTCCCCCATCAACATCATCTCCCCTTTCTCTGCCATCCTAAGTATGCCTTCTACCATAGCCTTGTCCATTCCCTCCCCCTGAAATGGGAGTCTGTATACAACCCCTGTGTGGACTGTGGTGCCATTTCCAGTCTCTAAGGTGACCCACAGTGCCTCCTCTCCTCCCCGTTTACTCTTTTGTTCAGTTGCTTTTATCCTTTCCCTTACATAGAGAGCTAATACGCCCCCTCTTCTCCCCTCCCTGTCTCTCCTGTAGGTTATGTACCCTGGTACGTTAACATCCCAGTCATGGTTCTCTGTGTACCATGTTTCTGTGACTGCTACGATATCCAGGCATCCCTCTTCCATCAAGGCCACCAGTTCAGGAAGCTTGCTGCCCAGACTACGGGTGTTGGTACTCATTACCCTCCATTTCTTGATGGCCTTACCCCTTTTTGCCCCATCCCTGTCCTTACTGCATTTGTCACTTTCTCCATTTACCCCTGCACATCTCCCTATTGAGATCTCTATGTTGGTGTCTGCCTCACTTAGTACCCTGATTTTTTTTGGGGGGGAGGGTAGGATTTCCCTGCTCCTCTCCAGTGCCTCCCCCCTTGGCTAGTTTAAATGCTTTCCAATGAAGCATTTAAACCTATCACTTAGGATCCTAGCTCCCCTCCTGGACAAATGCAGACCATCACACCAGTATAGGCCTGCATCCCTCAGATGGACCCCCATTCCCCAATGAAGCCAAATCCCTGAGCTCTGCACCAGTTTTTCAACCACTGATTGAATCCCATGGTGTGGAGCACCCTAGCCTCACCCGTGCCACAGACAGTCAGCACCTCTGAGAAGGTTACCGTGTGTGCTATTTGTCTAAGGCACCTCCCCATCTCCACAAATGCTTCTTGCACTGCTCTGATCCCTTTCTTAGCCAGGTCATTTGTTCCTAGGTGGACAATGACATCCAGCTCCCTCCCCTGTGCAGCTGCTCCTGCGATCCTGAGACTTCGCTCCCTGTCCCTCCAAGCCATGGCGCCAGGCAGGCACCTTACCTCCCTCTCCTTTCCTCCCTCAGTTCTACCTTCCTAACAATGGAGTCCCCCACCAGGAGTTGTTTCCTTCCCCTGTGGGATCCCATGCCACCCTCCTGTGGGTCTACTTTGTGGAGGTTCCCAGCATCCTCCTTGGTCTCCACTGTGGGTCCCTCCATACAGGAACCACACTTTTACAGAACAGCATAGAAATTGTGGAGCGGTACAACTGGAGGGATGCACCTCTGCTCCTCCACCCTCACCCTCCCTGAGCCCACTGTGGTCCAACCACTCCTCTTTCTTGGCAACCTCTAAGGCAATGGCAGTGACCCTGCTGGTCCCTGGGTGGGACAGGAGGTCCCACAAATCCTGGCCAACTCAGCCTGGAGATGAGCAACCTCCTCCCTCAGCCCAGAGAGGTGCCTGCAGATGGGACAACACCGCATCCTCCAGAACGTCTCCCGTAAGACTGCTGCTCCACAGCCACTGTACTTCACCACTCCCATCATGTCTTATTTCTAGCCCCCTAACTGTTGTTTGGAATACTTACTGTTTCCTCTGTTTGTTTATTTTTTTTTCTCTCCCTATTTACTTACTGCCTCTGTGCCCTTTTAGCTCCTGATCTTCCTGTTCTGAGACAAGAAGTTCCTATATTTCTCAGTAGTTTCCTTACCTGCTCAGAGTCTGACCTCCAGCCACTAGGTGGGGACGGAGAGCTACTCTTGCCCTTCTAGGATGGTGAGTCTTTGGTGGCTCTGCGATCTCTCACTTCCTGCTCCCAAACAGGAAGTTCCTGATGTCAGTCAAATCCTGTGCCTATAAAAGTAGAACTGCCTTTGGGTGGAGGGGAGAGAAGGAGGGCAATCTAGTCCCAGTAGAGAAGTTTAGTTATACAAGCAGCTCCTTCCTCCTGGTGCTCTGCCAGAAGCTATCGAGGGCAGTGTTTAAATCTGGTTTAATCTGGCTCTTTCTAGCTAAGCCACTCCCCCTTTTTCATTCTTTCTCCACTTAGTTAATTTCACAGATAACAATTCCCTTCAGCCACCTGTGACAAGCACCTAGATAACTCCCCCTACTTTGCAAATCTTTCTACACTTAGTTAATTTCACAGGTAACAATTCCCTTCAGGCACCTGTGGCAAGCACCTAGATAACTACACAGATAATAGATACAGCAGATAACAATTCACTTCAACTAACTCTGAAAAACACTTTTTTACCCTAAATTGAAGGTCCCAGTACAAGAGTTCTAGTTCTTAGTCCCAGTAGAGAAGTTTAGTTATACCAGCAGCTCCTTCCTCCACAGGCACGAGTCTCTCACTAAAAATAAATAAGACCTCAGGCATGGGTCTCTCACTACAAATAAATAAGACCTCAGGCACGAGTCTCTCACCACAAATTAATAAAGACCTCGGGCACGAGTCTCTTACTACAAATAAATAAGACCTCAGTCACAAGTTTCTCACTACAAATAAATAAAGACCTCAGTCACGAGTTTCTCACTACAAATAAACAAGCCCTCAGGCAGGAGCCTCTCACTACAAATAAATAAGACCTCGGGCACAGGTTTCTCACTACAAATTAATAAGACCTCAACCATGAGTCTCTCACTACATACAACGCTAAACAGGATTAAGGTCGCCCTGAACAAGGCTTGTCGTCTTGTAGTTAATGGTCATAGGCTCACCACACCTGTGACCTTTACCAGCAAGCAAACTGGCTGAACTTCACTGCGCGATTTCAATACCATGCTTGTCTACTGGCTTGCAAGTTTACCCTCTGCCCCTGTTAGCCCTCTACTGGCAACTCCTCAATATCGCCCTGGCTCCCCCCACGACTAGAAGCTCCATCAGTGCCTCCTTTCTAATCCCATTCTGTAGAATAGGTCAAGAACAGCGAGCCTTTATGTACAGGGCACCTCTCTGGTTAAATAGTCTTCCTACCGAGGTCCTCTCGGAAAAAAAATAGGCCCATTTAAACTTAAATTGCACCAACACCTACTCTCTTTAAACAACTGTGACTGTTCCTAGCATTGTTGTCCCTATCGCTGCACTCTGTACCTCTGGTAAACTTCACCAACTCTACTCCCCCTTATATTTCTCTCTCTCCTGCCTATCTCTGCCCCCTACCCAATACTCCTGCCTTCTCCTTCCTCATCCTGACCTCCCTGCTCACCCTCTGTTTCCCTTCCTCTTACCCACTACAGTTTTCCTCCCATCCGCCCTCACAATCTGCCCTACTTTTAGCCTTCCCTGACCCCCTTCCCCCTCCTAGCTCTGGCTACCTCCCCCAGCTGGAGTGACAAGGTCCCACGGACGGCCTCTCCGATTAAAAGTAGTCTTCCTCACCTGCCCTCTTTCTGCTATGGTCTCCCGACTACTTTATTTTCTTCCTGTTTTTCACTTTCCAAGATTCTGATTTTGTTCAACCTTGTAGCTGTATGTATACCCACTATAATGCCTCGATGCTTATTTTTACCTGTATTTTGCAATTTTTTTTTTTTTATCTATTTATGCTCCCCCCTGCTCTGGGCGGCCTCTCCTTCAAGCCATCCTATGCCCTCCGAGCCACACTGCCTCGGTACAGCCACCTCATCACCCCCATTTGCAGCCCCTCCCCAGTAACCCTCAGGCGTAACCCTTCGCGGGTGGGTCCCCCCTCCTCGAGGAAGGCACAGTGGGCGGCCAACTTACAGTACTTGCGGGTGCTGTGGGGGTGGTTCATAGTCTGTCCGAGGACTCGTGCAGCGGGAGCTGATTGGCCGTCATCTGGTCGGCCATGAGCGCTTTCTCCGGTTTGTTCCCCGGGGCGTGGTGTGCCATCAGCATCTAGGCTCATGCTGACTCTCACCATGCCCCCTTAGTTCTTGGGCCCCCGCGCACTACCGTATTCTCAGCCTCCGCCAGGGGTCAGCAAGCGCCGGGACGCTTCCCCACCCTCCCCCCGAGAGAAGGCGAACACTCTTCTGACGCTCGAGCCTTCTCTCCCCGACTGGCCCTCCAGCACCTGAGTCCATTCCCGAACCCGGGTCACTGGTGTTGCAAGCAGAAATCCAACCGCTGCACCAACGGGCCGGCTTTGTTTTTTTTTTTTTTAAATCCAGTACTGTAATTATTTTGCAAAACTTGCACAGTAATCACCTTGTTACCTTTTGATGTGGAGCCTTTGTAAATTAATCTCTAATTCAATAGTTTGTAATTCCAATATTCTCAAAATAAAATAATATAAATAAGACCTCAGGCACGAGTTTCTCACATTACAAATCAATAAGACCTCAGGCACATCTCTCACTACATATAAATAAGACCTCAGGCACGAGTCTGTCACCAGAAATAAATAAGTCCTCAGGCATGGGTCTCTACTACACATAAAGAAGCCCTCTGACACGAGTCTCTCACTAGAAATAAATAAGACCTCAGACACAAGTCTCCCACTAGAAATAAATAAGCCCTCAGGCACGGGTCTCTCTACACATAAATAAGACCTCAGACATGAGTTTCTCACTGGGTCTCTCATTACACATTAATAAGCCCTCAGGCACACATCTCTCACTACACATAAATAAGCCCTCAGACACGAGTCACTCACTAGAAATAAATAAGCCCTCAGGCACAGGTCTCTCACTACAAATAAATAAGCCCTCAGACACGAGTCTCTCACTAGAAATAAATAAGACCACAGACACAAGTCTCTCACTACAAATAAATAAGCCCTCGGACACGAGTCTCTCACTAGAAATAAATAAGACCTCAGATACAAGTCTCTCACTACACATAAGTAAGACCTCGGACACGAGTCTCTCGCTAGAAATAAATAAGCCCTCAGGCACGGGTCTCTCACTACAAGTAAATAAGACCTCAGACACAGGTCTCTCACTAGAAATAAATAAGCCCTCAGGCACGGGTCTCTCACTACAAGTAAATAAGACCTCAGACAGGAGTCTCTCACTAGAAATAAATAAGCCCTCAGGCACAGGTCTCTCACTACAAGTAAATAAAACCTCAGACACAGTCTCTCACTAGAAATAAATAAGCCCTCAGGCACGGGTCTCGCTACAAGTAAATAAGACCTCAGGCACGGGTCTCTCGCTAGAAATAAATAAGCCCTCAGGCACAGGTCTCTCACTACACATAAATTAGACCTCAGACACGAGTCTCTCACTAGAAATAAGACCTCAGACATGATCCTCTCACTAGAAATACATAAGATCTCGGGTACGGGTCTCTTACTACAAATAAGACGTCAGACACAAGTCTCTCACTAGAAATAAATAAGCCCTCAGGCACAAATCTCACTACACATTAATAAGACCTCAGACATGAGCCTCTCACTAGAAATAAATAAGACCTCAGGTATGGGTCTCTCATTCCAAATAAAGACGTCAGACACAAGTCTCTCACTAGAAATAAATAAGCACTCAGGCACGGGTCTCTCACTACAAATAAATAAGACCTAGACACGAGTCTCTCACTAGAAATAAATAAGATCTCTGGTACGAGTCTTTCACTACAAATAAATAAGACCTCAGACATGAGCCTCTCACTAGAAATAAATAACATCTCGGGTACGGGTCTCTCACTACAAATAAGACGTCAGACACAAGTCTCTCACTAGAAATAAGTAAGCCCTCAGGCACGGGTCTCTCTCTACAAATAAATAAGACCTCAGGCACGAGTCTGTCACCAGAAATAAATAAGCCCTCAGGCACGGGTCTCTCTCTACAAATAAATAAGACCTCAGGCACGAGTCTGTCACCAGAAATAAATAAGTCCTCAGGCATGGGTCTCTCACTACACATAAAGAAGCCCTCAGACACGAGTCTCTCACTAGAAATAAATAAGACCTCAGGCACGAGTCTGTCACCAGAAATAAGTAAGCCCTCAGGCACGGGTCTCTCTCTACAAATAAATAAGACCTCAGGCACGAGTCTGTCACCAGAAATAAATAAGTCCTCAGGCATGGGTCTCTCACTACACATAAAGAAGCCCTCAGACACGAGTCTCTCACTAGAAATAAATAAGACCTCAGACACAAGTCTCCCACTAGAAATAAATAAGCCCTCAGGCACGGGTCTCTCACTACACATAAATAAGACCTCAGACATGAGTTTCTCACTGGGTCTCTCATTACACATTAATAAGCCCTCAGGCACACATCTCTCACTACACATAAATAAGCCCTCAGACACGAGTCACTCACTAGAAATAAATAAGCCCTCAGGCACAGGTCTCTCACTACAAATAAATAAGCCCTTAGACACGAGCTCTCACTAGAAATAAATAAGACCACAGACACAAGTCTCTCTACAAATAAATAAGCCCTCAGACACAGAGTCTCTCACTAGAAATAAATAAGACCTCAGATACAAGTCTCTCACTACACATAAGTAAGACCTCGGACACGAGTCTCTGCTAGAAATAAATAAGCCCTCAGGCACGGGTCTCTCACTACAAGTAAATAAGACCTCAGACACGAGTCTCTCACTAGAAATAAATAAGCCCTCAGGCACGGTCTCTCACTACAAGTAAATAAAACCTCAGACACGAGTCTCTCACTAGAAATAAATAAGCCCTCAGGCACTGGTCTCTCACTACAAGTAAATAAGACCTCAGACATGATCCTCACTAGAAATACATAAGATCTAGTGCAGGTCTCTTACTACAAATAAGGCGTCAGATACAAGTCTCTCACTAGAAATAAATAAGCCCTCAGGCACAAATCTCACTACATTAATAAGACCTCAGACATGAGCCTCTCACTAGAAATAAATAAGACCTCAGGTATGGGTCTCTCATTCCAAATAAAGACGTCAGACACAAGTCTCTCACTAGAAATAAATAAGCACTCAGGCACGGTCTCTCACTACAAATAAATAAGACCTAGACACGAGTCTCTCACTAGAAATAAATAAGATCTCGGGTACGAGTCTCTCACTACAAATAAATAAGACCTCAGACATGAGCCTATCACTAGAAATAAATAACATCTCGGTTACGGGTCTCTCACTACAAATAAGACGTCAGACACAAGTCTCTCACTAGAAATAAGTAAGCCCTCAGGCACAGGTCTCTCTCTACAAATAAATAAGACCTCAGACACGAGTCTCTCACTAGAAATAAATGAGATCTCGGGTACGGGTTTCTCACTACACATAAATAAGATATCAGGCCAAGTCTATCACTACAAATAAATAAGACCTCAGGCACAGTCTCTCACAACAAATAAATAAGACATCAGGCCAAGTCTATCACTACAAATAAAATAAGACCTCAGACACAAGTCTCTCACTAGAAATAAATAAGCCCTCAGGCACGGGTCTCTCACTACAAATAAACAAGACCTCAGGCACGGGTTTCTCACTACACATATATAAGACCTCAGGCACGGGTCTCTCACTACACATAAATAAGCTCTCATGTATGGTAGGGTCTCTCTCTACAAATAAATAAGACCTCAGACATGAGTCTCACTAGAAATAAATAAGCCCTCAGGTACGGGTCTCTCTCTACAAATAAGACTTCAGACACAAGTCTCTCACTAGAAATAAATAAGCCCTCAGGCATGGGTCTCTAACTACAAATAAATAAGACCTCAGGTACGGGTCTCTCATTAGAAATAAATAAGCTCTCAGGTATGGTTGGGTGTCTCTCTACAAATAAATAAGACCTCAGACGCGAGTCTTTCACTACACATAAATAAGACGTCGGGCACAGGTCTCTCACTAGGTTCTACGATGCCGGTTCAACAACAATTTATAGCGACCGGCATCACGTCGATAAATTTATGTTTACATAAGTTGTGATTGACCTAAATTCGAAATACTCCCTAGTCTGTTTTTCTATCGGGGGCTTTGCCCCGAACACCTAATGGGGGCTCTACCTCTCGCACCCCATAGTAAATATAATCAACTTTGATTTGGGGAGGGTGCAGGACCCGGAGAAAAGTATGCCGGGTCTCAGGTGCACCAATACAGCAAACTGTCGATGTTGTCGGCATCAGCGTAGTCGCTATATTGTTGTCACTGTCGGAGAGATACCTTCTCACTACATATAAATAAAACCTCAGACACAAGTCTCTCACTAGAAAGAAATAAGACCTCAGGTACGGGTCTCTCACTACACATAAATAAGACCTCAGACACGAGTCCCTCACTAGAAATAAATTAGCTCTCAGGCACGGGTCTCTCACTATACATAAGACAGCAGGCCAAGTCTATCACTACAAATAAACAAGCCCTCAGGCACCGGTCTCTCACTACACATAAATAAAACCTCAGGCCACGTCTATCACTACAAATAAATAAGACCTCAGGCACGGGTCTCTCACTAGAAATAAATAAGATCTCAGGGTCTTTCAACATTTGGAGGGAGTTTGCATGGAAATCCCACTCTGACACTTCGATCCCCAACAATATTAACAAAACACCTCATGGCGTCATATGGTGCCTGCTGGAAGGTTATAATTGTCGTTAGCTGACTTGGGCGTTGTTTTTTGGTTTTGTCTCAGACTGACCCCATTTTGAGGTTCACTACAGCTAGAGTGGGGTGACTGTTTGGGAGAAAACATTGAATTGACAGTAGAAATAGTGGTCCTCTCAATTTATCCCCTCTACAGACCACGATGGAACCGCACTTTACTCCCAGTTTATGTGCTTGCGGCCAGAAAAGCGATAACTCGCAGATGGATGACGCCCTTGACTCCTTCAGTAGGGGACTGGCGATGTATTCAGGAGATTTATAGATCAGAATATTTAAGTGCAAAATTCCAAAATAAACTGCCCCCCTTCAAATTAAAATGGCGCAGATGGGTGCTGCATATGTCCTCTAGGACCCACAGTTTTTCCTGTGAGGAGGGTGATGGAAATAACTGAGGAGTTACTCAGCCACCTGCCTTGAGTGGACAAAGACTAGTCTGAATCATATGTAAAACTGTCAAATCTCTAATGTTGTGTGATAAATATTTTACAATACTGAAATAACATGGGGCAATATTTACCTGTATAAGACACTTGGCTTTTGCAATAATTTGATGGTATGTATTTATTGTCCTCTGTACCCTCTCTCTCTACACAGAAATAAGACCTCAAGCACGGGTCTCTCACTACACATAACTAAGTCCTCAGACACGGGTCTCTCACTACACATAAATAAGCCCTTAGGCACAAGTCTCTCAATACAAATAAATAAGACCTCAGGCCAAGTGTCTACCTACAAATAAGCCAAATAACTGTTGAGTTGAGTCTCCATGTTACATCGGTGAACATTCTGTGGCTGCCAGCACATAGGATGGGTTCATGGTACTTAACCACCAGGTGGCAATCTGACTCCGTTTTTTAGTGCGCTCCTCCCTGGTCTCAGAGCGATGGTTTATTTGTTCTCTCTGCTCTCACCGCAAATTTAGGATTAGAAGAAGTACGACAGTCTCTTCATTGTGAGGCACTCAGATTAAGTCCCAGCATTTTTCGCTCACACTGAAAAGCAAAAGCATTAGCAAAATTACGACTGTTAACCAACAATAGAGGGGTGTCGCTGCTAGCAAGGTGAATTTCCAGAGACAGGGGCTACACTGTTCTGCTGCACACTTCCACTATCAGTTCCTGACTGACAGAGGTGGGGCTGGTTGGAAGGAAGAGGACACTGTCTTGCTGTTTCACTGCTGGTTGCTACAAACAGAACAACAAACAGGGAACAATGTATTATGAAGCTATACTTTCATTGAGAGGCTCTGGTGACATGATACCCTCAAGAGTAAAGTTCAAGTGGTTCCTTGTTCCACCAGAATCTAGAGATGGAATTATAACCAAGCTCCTAGTTTCCCATGTTATTTTCATGTAATAAATGGATCTGGGCAGTTTTCTCTTTTTCCTTTTAAAGTGTTGTGAGATTCATAATTTGGAGTAACACATTATGTGGAAGCCTATGTCGTCGAAATTCTTTTCAGGTGCATATTACATATTAATGTCACTCTTGTATGAAAATATAAGGGATCATAATTTGGCCCCAGAAAGGTAGCCAGTCAATCCTTTCACTTCCCGGTTGGTATGATCCGCCTCCCATGTTCAGGCACGTAATGATCTGTGACCAGGGAGAGCGTGGAGGCATGCCCCATTAAAAGTCAATGGGGTCACTTTCATGTTCATTTTTCACATACAAATGGCCAGTTTGAGATTAATGATGGCCACCGTTCGAATAAGACAGCCCTTGTTAGTCGAGCGGTGCCCTTCATTAATCTCAAACTGGCCATTTATTTGTGAAAAAACTGACGTAAAAGTGACCCCCATTGACTTTAATGGGCTGTGCCCGTGTGCTCTCCTTGGTCACACATCACTACGTGCCTGAGCATGGGGGCGGATCTCAGCAACCGGGAAGTGAAGTGATTGGCTGGCTACTGTTCTGAAGCCATAATATGATCCCTTCTATTTTCATACAGGAGTGACATATAACATGCACCTGAAAAGAATTTCGCTGACCTAGGCTTCCACACAATGAAAGGTGATACTAAATCTCACAACATCACTTTAACTTTCTTTTTTATGTGCCAATCCAAACCAGCCCTCGGAGCCACGGGCTGGTACTATGACCCACTGTCTCCCTGGGTTTACCTCTTGTTGTACCCCGTGGCATTCTCTTACAGAAGGGCCTACAGGGTGGCATAATCCCCACTAGTTAATCTCAGACAGTCATTGGGCAGGCTGTCTGAGTTGGTGGGTGCAGAGACTACAATTGGGGAGAGGTGGAGTCCATCATACTGCTTCAAGCGGGGGGACTTTCCTTCACTGTTTCTCCCAGCCCTCAAGGCCACCACAGCTCTGGGACATCATAGTGTGCACATACACTAACTGAAAGCACATGTATTGATGCTGGCAACAGCCTCCCAACCCCCACTGCCTCGCGGTTCCAACTGTGGCTCCCCTTGTAGTCATCTAGGTGGTGGTATTACAGAGGCAATACTCACCCTGCCTGCATTCTGGAAAGGGAGCATCCTAATGGGACGCTCAGCCTTCCTCTCTCTGGCCAGTCCCTGATGACCCATGCTGATTTCTGAAGTTGGGCCACCAGCATCACAAGCGGAAGCACTACCACCAGGTCACTGGGCCGAGCTAAGAGCTGACAGTCTGGTGTGAGCTCTGAGGGGATAGCTCAGTGAGAGGGGCATAGTATAGGAGAGTACCTTCATGGCACCATGGGGAGTTGCTTTTGCCTCAAGGCTTCAAAGGATTGTCTACTGGAGAAAGTATTAGAGAGGAGATGGCTGGGATGTCTGCAGCATTGGAAATATCCTAGAGACTATCTGGGGACATCTATGGTAGATTGGCAGTAAATGGGGAGTATTGTAGTGAAACCACCAGTTGGGTGAGAATACCCCAGGGTGTTTCCCCTCAAGGGAAACAACCCAATGGCCAGCTGGTCCATGGTGGGTTCTATGGAAGAAATTGAGGGAGACGCTGGTGGGGACATGATCTCGGAAAATACACATGAAGAAGTTTCAGCAGTCAAATACGACAGGTGAGACTCCGGCAGGAAGAAAAGCACTTCCAGCATGGGTAGGGTGACCCTAGAATATGGGCTCCTCAGTTTAAGTCTTAGTACAGGACGTGTGTGCTCAAGGACTCTGGTGTTTGTGACTCTTTTTAGTGAGTACCAAGTGGGTCACAATGTGTCCTGGTGAAGCTCCGGCCCAGGCAGGGTTAAGCAAATGACTGGCATTGTAAGGACCTTCAGATGGAATTAAGATACTCCTAGGCGCAGGAGGTTCCTTGGGCCATGCAGGCCCCTCACCCATGACCAAGGGGGAAAAAAGCAAGCGGTTACACAACTGTATCCGTTTTTTTAACAAAGCAAGTTCACAGTTAACTACAACAACGTTAATATTGTTGGCACAGCCAACCAAAACAACAATGTTAACACTGGTGTCGCAGCTAACTACAAAAATGTTAACATTGCTGTCGCAGCTAACTACAACATTAATGTTAACAATGCTGTCACAGCTAACTACAACATTATTGTTAACACTGTTGTAACAGCTAACTACAACATTAATGTTGTCAAGCTAACTATAACATTAATGTTAATGTTGTCACAGCTAACTACAACAATGTTAGAGCAGCAGTGGATGCTAGTGGTGGAAATTCTGATGTATACTTGTTTTAATTTTATATTTCCCTTGTGTCCTGACATCGTGGTACCCTTCTTTCCACATTCTGAGACAGCTTTAGTACTTTTTTACATTTGATATAATAAATGTAGCACTCCTTGTACTATGGCTTGGACCAGGTTTTAATCCAATTCTAAACTGCTTTTGTACTCCTGTTGTCTCACAAGGCCTGGGAGCACTGTCTGCTGCATACTAGTTAATTTTGTCACAACAGAAGTAATGTTAAACAATGGGTGTTCCAAAACAACTGAGAATACTGATGAAAACCTGGTTCAAGCTATATTAAAAACCTCCTTCTAACTCATCCCGGGACAGTCTTCTGTCCCGGGGATAAGGAGATTAACTGCGCTCCATAATTTCTGGACCAGAGGCCCAGTACTGGGGTGGTGGTCTTTGAGGTAATTGGCCAGGAGGGACATTAGGGGGATGTTGGCCAGAGGGCAGCGTGACCACTGAGGGTCCTTGGGGTTTTTCCTCAGGTGAGTGCCATTTTTGGCCTTCGGCTGGGGTGGGACTCTGATTTAACTGGTTGTGGGCTTTTGACTACCGGCTCAAGGAGGTGTATTCTGGGCCTGGAGGTCGTAGTGTTGAGAGACTGAGAGGACAACTGCTGTGGACGTCAAGACCCTGGTGTTCATCTGCTGGTTAATGGACTGGTGGCACATACTCATCGACAGGACTGGGCAGCTGGTTTAAGGAGAGGTAGTGAGAGGACCTCCATGGACTGTTATACTGTTATTATAATCTGCAGCTACTGGAATGTAATGAATGCAATTCGGTTTTGTTCATATGGACTGTTGAGTGAGAGTCTCACCATTCCTGAGACTTTAATCGGAGATTGGCGTGTCCTCTATTTTTCAACAGTGACTTTTACTGACTATAATCTGGATTAGTATGGACAAAACTGGGCTGGGGGATTTTAGAAGGTATCTATTTATTTGATTATTATTTGATTTTTGGGTAATATAATTTATAGGGTTGCTTTTTGGGTGATTGGAGACTATGTGCTGGCAGGCTCTCCTGTTCAGGCGCTACTCCCCCTTGGAGCTCCAGGGCCTCCGCCCCTTTGATTGTCCCCCATTGTCTGCTGATGTATATGCTCGTTGTCGGGCTCTGGGCATTGTTGGCAGGAGGCATGGGGGGCCCTGCACTTCGGGGGGGAGCAGAGTGGCCGGATTGGGATCGTGGGGACGAGAAGACGCCCTGGGGCGAAATGTAGACTGGAGGGGGTCCTCCCTGTTTGGTCTCCATAGTCAAGGGTTCTACTTTAGTGGGCAGGTAACCTAGTCAGCCTCGGATTCCCATCCAGCCCAGGTGGTGTTATGCAATGCCAGATCCATTAAAAACAAGACAGCTGTAATCGCCGATCTTGTTGGGTCATCAGATCTAGCATGCATCACGAAACGGCTGGATGATAATGTTGCCTATTCTTGAGTCAGCTGTTCCAGCCGGGTTCTCGGTGATACACTGCCTGAGGGCTGGATCGTAGGGGCAGGGCGTAGCCATCTGTTTTAGAATGGAATTAGCCTGACACATGTGCCAGTAGGGAGACCAGATCCTTTGAATGTATCTTGGGTGCAGGTGTGGGGTGTAAAATTCTTCTCATCTACCGTTCACCCTGGGACGGAAGCAATTTTGCAGGAAGTCATGGACTTCGTTGTTGATATGGTGTTGGGGTCCTCCAGAGTGATGGTGCTGGGCAACTTCAATGTCTGGGTCGACGACAAACTCTACTAATTTGGTCAGTACTTCTTCAACTTATAACATCGTTGGGCTTCACACAGGTGGTTACCTCTGCGACCCATAAATCATGTCATTCTTTGGATCTGGTCTTCCTACCGGAATGGAGACCTCCGATGTGGTGGTGGAACCTGTCTTTTGGTCTGACCATTACACTGTCAGTTTCAATTTCCAGGCTCCCCTTATAGGCCTGCCCTTTGGAGTTGGTCGGTACCAGCCTTTGAGGATGTGACCCACTGATGGCAGTATTAGATCTATTGGGGCATCCGACTGAAAGTGGGGGTCCAGATGCCCTAGTATAAGCCTATAATAAGGCTGTGGTAGCGGCTCTGGAATCTATCGCTCCTGTCCATGTTCACCCCCTCACCCTTCACCCTCGGCCCCCTTGGTTTGATGGGACCTTGAGGGAGATGAGGAGAGAGGGGCAAAGGGTGGAATGTTGCTGGTGGAAATCTGATCTTGATGCCAACAGACTTAGATTGATGGCCCATTATTCAGACTATCAATTGGTTATCTCCCGTAAGAGGCAGAGTTCCTGTCCGGGAGATTACTGATGCCTGGAACCGACCAGCTCAGCTCTTTTGAACTGTGGACAGACTGTGCAATCCAGCCTGTCTGCAGGTCTGAAGAGCTTTGTCACAAGATAAATGTGATGAGTTTGCTCGCTTCTTTGCAGATAAGGTTGCGGACATTGGGTCAGAGATCCAAGCCCATTCCAATGGGCCGTGCAGTGATCGGTGGGGAGGTCGCTGAGCCTCGGTTTGGCTGGTCAGGTTTTGAACAGGTGGCGATCATGGATGTCATGAAGATTGTCCAGAGTATGCGGCCGACCTGCTGTAGTTGGGACCCTTGCCCAACCCGCCTCCTTGTGGGGTGCATTGAGGTCATCGGCCCGGTCCTTGCTGAGATAGTTTGGTGCTCGTTAGAGACTGGTGAGTTTCCTGACTTCTTGAAGGAGATGGTGGTGATTCCCATACTTAAGAAATCTTCTCTCAACCTGGACTGTCTCGCTAACTACAGACCGGTCTCTAACCTGCCCTTTGTGGGTAAGGTTATTGAGAAGGTGGTCATGCTGCAGCTGGAGGATCACCTTACCAACCATGACATCTATGATCCTCTCCAGTCAGGATTTAGGAAGAGGCATAGCACTGAGACAGCCCTGGTTCGGGTACTCAATGATCTACTGATTGCGAGAGATCGGAGGTCTTGTTCATCTTAGTCTTCCTTGATCTCCCTCTGTGGCATTTGACACCATGGATCATGGCGTACTGCTTGAGTGCCTGCAGGTGATCTATGGACTGTCAGAGACGGTCCTCAGATGGTTCCATTCATTCCTCACTGGTAGGTTTCAGAGAGTAGCATCACAAATTTATCCCTCTGATGCCTTCTCCTGCCATGTGGGGTTCCCCAGGGCTCTGTATTGTCACCTATGCTATTTGCAGTGTATATCTGCCTTTGGGAGACACTGTAAGGCAGTAGGGACTGAGCTATTACTGCTATACAGATGATACTCAGTTATACATGTCCTTTGCACCCGATTGGGATGATGTGGTCTCCGTGTTTAATAACTGCCCTCCGAGATACAGGAATCCATGAGTGCCAACTGGTTGAAGCTGAATCCTGGCAAGACTGATGTTTTGGTGGAGGACCCGGGCTGTCGGGTATAGGGGTCTTTGGCTGAGCAGGCCTCGGGCTTTTGCTCAGTGGTTGCCAGCTGGCGACCTCTGAGCAGGTGCAAAGTCTGAGCATTATTCTTGATGAGGGTTGACTCTGAAATCTCAGGTGTCCTCTGTTGTCAAGACCTCATTTTACCATCTGAGGAATATCACCTGGATTAAGCATCTGGTTCACCCAGCGACCTTCTGACTTTGGGCCATGCCTTTGTGACCTCTCGCCTGGATTACTGCAATGCCCTGTACCTGAGGGCTACTGGGGTTGATATTCACCACTGTTGCTGACGCAGAATGCTATGGCCAGGTTATTGACCGGGCTTTCTCGATCTAGCCATGTCACACCTGTGCTGCACAAATGCACTGGCTGCCAGTTCAGTGAAATCACCTTCAAGGTTGGCTTGCTGACCTATAAAGTCCTACATAGACAGGGACTGAGCTATCTGCAAGATCTCCTGTGTCCCTACTGCCCCCTGGCCACTCTGCCAATGAGAGATTGCTGAAGATTCCCAGGGTTCATTGAAGACTTCTGGGGCTCAAGCTTTTTATGCTCACCTCCTACCTGTGGAATTCTCTACCTCATTGGGTTAGAGGGTGCTTGACTGTGGAGAGCATTAAAGCAGCTCTAAAACTTATTTATTCTCACTGGCCTTCTTAGACAATTAATATTTGGCTGTTTGTTGCTAAACTGAGGCTTTTATATTTGTGGTTTTATAGTTTTAAGGTTTTAATCCTTGTAAAAGCGATTTTATAGCTGTTGAATTGTGCTTCTCATAAAGATTTATTATTATTATTATTTCAAATGTGAAAAAAGTACTGAGGAAGACTCAAAATTGTGAAAAATTGTATTGTATTAGTCAGGAGATAAGGCAACCTAAAATTAATAGTACATGTGAAAAGTATCACTATTACCATGCACTGTTCTTCAACACTGCTGTCACAGCTAACTACAACATTACTGTTAACAATGTTGTCACAGCTAACTATAACATAGAGAATAATGGATGGGGAAGTGTGTGATACGAGAATTTAATTCAACCCAAGGTGTGGGATGCTACACATAAACCCTGAGGGAAGTCAGGGGTTTATCAAAGCATCCACACTGAGATTGCATTTAATTCTCATATCACACACTTCCCCATCTTTATTTTATATAATTTGCTGGTGAGCAATTTTTGCAAATCAAGTGCTGTGATCCCCCTTCCCACACAGTCTCTGTCTATCTCTCTCCACACACACACACACACACACAGTCTCTGTGTCTCTCTCTCTCTCTCTACACATACTTGCTCTCCTGTCATTCTCACAGTGGCACCATTACTCTAGTTCTCTGGGGCACCAAATGCAGTAGCAGCCCCCCTGCCCCCACTCTAAATTCCCCAGCTGAGCTGTGCTGCACTCCACAGTCCCTCTGTCTCTTGCCCCACAGCACCCTCCTGCTCACTCTGCTCCCAGTTTAAATTTTTTTTTTTAATTTGAAACTAAAATCACAATCGCGATTAGGATCGCGCTTACCTGTGTCAGGCACACACAGACTCATTGCCACCTCTGTTGTGTGTTGCCCAAAGCTAGCGAACCGCAGGATCAACCAGATACTTAAAAAACCGGTAGGGTCAACAAAATAGCTAAAAAAGGAATTATGGAAGGTGAGGATTTACCCGTAGTGGCTCCTCGCTAAGATACAGAGCCGCCATGTTTTGAACTGTTATCCCACCCACTCACAAAGCGGGAGCCAATGAGGAGCACTCCTTGTGATAGATGGAGGTGAGAATGCCGTAATAACTGACTGGTTATTACGGCAAATATCAACTCAGTGAGCCCATTTAAAAATTGCTCACCAGTAATTATATTCATGTTAACAATGTTACCGCTAAATACAACACTATTGTTAACAATGCTGTCAGAGCTAACTACAACATTACTGTTAGCAATGTTGTCACAGCAAACTACAACATTATTTATTTTATTTATTTATTGTGATCTCAGATTAACACCTTTGAGAATAAGCTCATTACATAGGTTCCACGTCAGGGTATACAGTTAAACACTTGACAGTACAGTGAAATTAGAGAGTCAAAAGGAGGGAAACCATCCTGAGGCAGACATTATGTAAGGTTCCAAAAATAGAGAATATACCCTGGTAAAGTACAAATTGGGGGACAAAATACAAGTTTACTTCCTGAAACTGGGGGAGGGGGAGACAACAGTTGTGTGAACAGGGCACAGGAGAGATGCACAGTTAATAGACATACAAAGTTTGCAGATACCAGTGCTAGGACTGCAGGTAGCAGAGAGACCAATGTTAAGTTGCAGATAACGGCAGGCGGCTGAGGGAAAGGGCAGATGGATAAAAGGACAAGAGAGGGTAATAGGGAAGGGGGGAAAGGAGAAGACAAAGGCAGCCTGTATAACCTTGGGGGGGAGAGAGTGTAAATTATTAATGTTAACACTTGTCACAGCTAACTACAACATTACTGTTAGCAATGTTGTCACAGTTAAATACAACACTAATGTTAACAATGTTGTCAGAGCTGACTACAACATCGCTGTTAATGTCACAGCCAACTACAACATTAACAATGCCGACACAGCTAACTACAACATTATTAACAATGCTGTCACAGTTAACTACAATACTGTTAATATCACAGCTAACTACAACATTACTGTTAACAATGCTGTCATTGCTAACTACAACATTAACAATGCTGTCACAGTTAACTACAACATTACTGTGTACAATGTCACAGACAACCACAACACTACTGTTAACAATGTCACAGCTAACTACAACACTAATGCTAAGTGTTGCCAAAGATACCTACAACATTACTGTAAACCGTGTTGTCAGAGCCAACTACATTACTGTTAAAGTCACAGCTAACTAGAATATTACTGTGTACAATGTCACAGCCAACTACACCACTACTTGTAATGTCACAGCTAACTACAACATTACTGTAAACAGTGTTGTCAGAGCTAACTACATTACTGTTAATGTCACAGCTAACTACAACATTACTGTAAACAGTGTTGTCAGAGCTAACTACATTACTGTTAATGTCACAGCTAACTACAACATTACTGTTAACAATGTCACAGCCAACTACAACACTACTGTTCATGTCACAGCTAACTACAACATTACTGTTAACAATGTCACAGCCACCGCCAACACACTACTGTTAATGTCACAGCTAACTACAACACTAATGTTAAGTGTTGCCAAAGTAACTACATTACTGTAAACAGTATTGTCAGAGCTAACTACATTACTGTTAATGTCACAGCTAACGACATTACTGTTAACATTATCTCTGACAACATTGTTAACACTTGTCACAGTTGATTACAACATTACTGTTAACAATGTTGTCACAGCTAACTACAGCATTAATATTAACACTTGCCACAGGTAACTACAACATTACTGTTAATGTCATCACAGCTAACTAAAACATTTTTTTTTGTCGATTTTATTTATGCTCCTGTCTCACCATTCCTGGACTCTCTCAGGTGTGGTTACTGGAGCTCCAGCTTTCTTCCGCCCTGTCTGAAGTCCCTCTCGCTTTCCTCCGATGTGGCTCACTCTTGCTGCCTGGACCGCCCGACCCCCCAGCTCTAAGTCCCACTTTTTCCCTGGTGCTCTATCTAGAATCTGATAGAGCAACCAGACAGCGAGGGATCAGAGGAGGTGAGGGACCTGATGGTGGGCGTGGGTGCGGAGTCCTTGAACCCACCATCGCTTATCAGGGATAGGGTAATTTTTCCTTAGTTCCTCCCCTACTGACGCGGACATGCATTGGCATCAGCACGCAAGGGGATGCTCCCCCCCCACAGACCCCCGCCGCAGCTAGTACCCCACTGGCTAACCCTGCCAGTGGTGCAACATCCCCAGCCACCGCCAGGAGCCACCACTAATCGAGGGATCCCCTAGAACCCACCCCAGGAAAGAAGAGCAGTTCTCCAGATGCTCAATCCTCTCCTCCCTCGCTGACCTCCGCCGGTCCAAACTCGTTCCCAAACCTGGGTCGCCAGCGTGGCGCCAGGTGTGGCGTCCAGCACCTCAACCCTCAGTGCCACCAGGCTGGCCCTAACTACAACATTAATGTTATCACTTGCCACAGCTAACTACAACATTACTATTAACAATGTTGTCGCAGCTATCTACAACATTGCTACTAACAATGTTGCCACAGCTAACTACAGCATTACTGTTAACAATGTTGTCGCAGCTATCTACAACGTTGCTATTAACAATGTTGCCACAGCTAACTACAGCATTACTGTTAACAATGTTGTCGCAGCTATCTACATTACTATTAACAATGTTGCCACAGCTAACTACAGCATTACTGTTAACAATGTTGTCACAGCTATCTACAACATTACTATTAACAATGTTGCCACAGCTAACTACAGCATTATTGTTAACAATGTTGTCACAGCTATCTACAACATTACTATTAACAATGTTGCCAAGCTTACTACAGCATTACTGTTAACAATGTTGTCACAGCTATCTACAGCATTACTATTAACAATGTTGCCACAGCTTACTACAGCATTACTGTTAACAATGTTGTCACAGCTATCTACAACATTACTATTAACAATGTTGCCACAGCCTACTACAGCATTACTGTTAACAATGTTGTCACAGCTATCTACAACATTACTATTAACAATGTCGCCACAGCTTTCTACAGCATTACGGTTAACAATGTTGTCAGAGCCAACTACAACATTAATGTTAACAATGTCGCCACAGCTAACTACAGCATTACGGTTAACAATGTTGCCACAGCTAACTACATAACTGTTAACAATGTTGCCACAGCTAACTACAACAACTTTCACATATACAGTACGACACGGTAGCCTGCACCTTTGCCAAGCTTCCATGCTGGCACTTCAAGAAAGCTTGGCTATCAGATTTATTTAGCAAAAGACCTAGGGCTCAATTAAAGCATGGCACAGGGCTTGCGACAAGTCCTGTGCCATGATACTTCAGTTCTGGCAGTGCACCAAACCCCCTGTGTTGCAATTGCTCCCGATTCTCAAATCTCGGATGTAGCTGCGACAGTTTCCACATTTTACACCAGCATGTGCCAAATATCTGGCGCATGCTCCATAAATACAGCCCCTGGGAATGCCGTAAGCTAGACCAGAAAAAGTTGGCGTAACTTGCGGCACCTAGTGATCGCCAGTCAGATGACTGTTGCAAGCCCCATGCTCCATATCTTTGGTGCACCCGGGGTTTGGGGCAATCGGGGGATTTGAAAATCAAGTCCCTGGTTACTACTGGTCCAGTGGCATGGAGGGCTAAGGTGCTGGGCGCCTCACCTCCTGTCACACTGGCAAACCAGGTTTGGAAATAGACACAGTTGGTTAGGGGCCAGCTGGGGAGAAAGGGAGGACTAAGCATCCCTAGGACTGCCTCTCCTCCCTTGGGAGGGTGTGTGTGTGTGTGTGCCCACTCTGCAGCTGCCACCTAGATGAATGTAGTTGGCAGAGCTGCAAGACACCAGGGGAAACAGCTCCCACCAGCTCATGCTGGGGGTGTCTCCTGGGATGCAGGGCTCATACAAAGCATTACTGTACATGGCAGGAAGCCTCTGGGGAGAAAAACTGGTGGAAACCCCCACGACCATGGTGAGATGCTGATCCGACCCACCCCCCATAATCAGTGACTGGGCACCTCCAATCGGATCCTGTGGCAGAGGATCACTGGAGATAAAGTTAGTAAGATCCAAAGAAGCCTGGTGATGGACAGAGAGGGGGCAGACCAGATGGGGGCAGGTCGGCGACTGAAAGTACCAAATGAAAAGGAAAAGAAAAAGACCTGGGGCTAGATTCAGAAACCTCACAAAACTCCTGCAGCTGCAGGAAAAACTTGGCACAAGTGGGTTGCCGCAGTTTTTCCTGTAGCTGCTGGTATTCATAAAGGTGGAGCCGGATTACAACCAGTTCCACGATTTACAGCAGCTTGCAGGTGGTGTTGCCTGGGAAATCCCCATAGCTGCAGAAAAGTGTTATGGCCGGTGCGACTGGCCGTAACATCCTCCGCAACTGCTGTGGCTGTTTTATTTATTTATTTTTAAATTTATTTTGTTACACAGTATCGGAATTACCATCCTTTGAGTCAGAGACTCATTTACGAAGGTTCCACGTCATGGAAACAAAGGTTACAAGATCATACAATAAGCAGTAGAATATAGTTAAAAAAGTAGCATACAGTAATCATTATACAATAAGGGAAAGACAGGATACAGTGCTCCTTATAAGGTTCAATGAAGAGAAACAAGGGAACAGCAGATCAGCAGGACGGAGGTCCCCTGTCAGTTTGGGGGACAGGGGAAGGGGAAAGAGCGGCGAGAGGCAGGACAGGATCCCTTGTTGGGTATATGAGGAGGGACTGTGCAAGAGGGTGTTGTAATTAATTAGTGGCATTTGAAGGCGTGAGAACTGAGGGTATGATCCCGAAGGAGGATTTTGAAACTCCTGAGTTTATGCAAAGCAGCAATATGTTGGGGAAGAGAGCTTGCCAGGTGGGGCATGACAGCAGAAGGATCACTGCCCTAAAGCTGTTCTGAAGCGTGGTACATGGAAGGAGGGCTTGGTGGAGCTACATGTAGCTACCATCACAGGAGAAGAGGTGGAGGAGGGAGGAGACACCCGGGCGAGACCACTGAGAATTTTCTGGCGAACAGGCAGGTCTGGTACTTAGCCTTTCATCAAAGTTGAAGCCTTTAACATTGCTTTTTACACTGCTTGGAGGTTTTCAGGTCATCTGTTACAATTACCCTCAGATCCCTTTCCTGCTTTGTGGCTTCCAGTTTCACTCCCTACAGGAGGTATTCTTCACAAGGATTTTTCCTTCCTACGTGCATGACCTTGCACCTTTTCGCATTGAAATTTAATTGCCAAGTTTTTGTCCACCTTTCTAGTCTTTGAAGTTTAGCTCTCATCCTTTCCACTCCCACTGGAGTTTCTACCCTATTACATATCTTTGTGTCATCTGTGAATAGGCACAACTTGCCTTCTAGGCCCACAGATATGTCACTGGTAAAAATATTGAATAGGATAGACCCCAGCACCAATCCCTGTGGCACAGCACTTTTCACCTCTCTCTCTCTCTCTCTCTCCTCTGATATTTGACCATTTACCAGTACCATCTGAGACCTTCCACTAGGCCATCTCCATACCCAGTTTACCACTTTATGCCCAACTCCTGTACTGTCAAGTTTGTTCAATAGTCTTCTATGTGGGACTGAGTCATAGGCTTTGCAGAAGTCTAAATATATTACATCCACAGAACTGTCCTGATCTGCTGTCTTTGTTACCCAATTGAAGAAATATAATAGGTTTGTCTGGCATGATCTTCCTGTGGTGAAGCCATGCTGTCTTGGGTCCATTATATCATTTTATTTGAGAAAGGATATCATTCTTTCCTTAATTAGGGTTTCCATCATTTTGCTGACAATTGAGGTCAAGCTTACTGGTCGGTAATTGCCAACATTTTCCCTACTGCCATTTTTATGATGAGAGAAAACTGTGGCCTTCCTCCAGTTCGTAGGAACTTTCCTGACCACAAGCGAGAGGTTGAACGGTTCAGTCAGCAGTGCCACCAGATCTTCTCTAAGTTCCTTCAGTATCCTGGGATGTATTTCATCAGGACCCATGGCTTTGTCAACTCTAAGTTTTTCTAGCTCTTTTAGGACACTAACCCTTGTGAAAGTTGCTGACATCATATTGCTGCTGTCTGTACTTTTTTTCTGTCAAGGTGGGGACACAACCATCTTCTTCCTTAGAAAATACTGAGAAAAAGTACCTGTAAGGATTTCTGCTTTGTTCTTGTTATCCTCTGCACATTCTCCATCTTGTCTTTTAAGTCTGACTATACCTCAACTGGTTTTCCTTTTCTCCTTGATATATCTAAATAAGGTCTTGCCTCCCTTTTTGACCTCCAAGGTGATCCTTTCTTATGTTTGTGCCTTAGCCACCTTGATTTGCTACCCTGCTTCCTTCAGTTTATCCTTGTATGTGTCTTAATCTTTTTCACATTCTGTTTGCTTGTATCTTTTGAAGGCCATCCATTTCTCCTTGACCTTGGTGGCCACTTGCTTGGAGAACCATAGGGGTTTTCTTCTCTTCTTGGCTTTAATCACACATTTCATACATTGTTTTGATGTGCCTATGATAGCTTCCTTTAGAGATGCCCAGTACTTATCTACTCCCTCAGTGCATGTTAATTTAGCAAGGTTAAGTCTGAGCTTTTATCTCATTTTTGCAAAATCTGCATGTCTGAAGTCCAAGATTTTAATTTTAGTATGCTTGATTCCTTTTTCTTTTTTAACCTGGAACCACACCATCTTGTGGTTGCTAGGTCCTAGGTTGCTCTTGACTTCTACACTTAATATGAGGTCACTGTTGGTGAGTAGCAGGTCAAGGACGGACTCCTCCCTTGTGGGTTCCTTGACAAGCTGTCTTAGGCCTGATAAGTGCAGAATGTCAAGGAAGTCTTTACTTCTTGTTGTAGCAGCAGAATGGTTTCCCCAATTTATGTCTGGTAAATTGAAGTCACCCACCAGTGCCACATCCCCCTTAATACTTATATTGTAAATGGATTCTAGTATCTCCTTGTCCCCCTGAAAGCTGATTGCTGGGTGTCTGTACAATACTCCTACTCTAGTAACTGCACCTGTTCTGGTTTCGAGAATAACCCAAAACGCATTGGCTTCAGTGTGAGTGACCTGGGCCATGGTAGCTTTTATTCCTTCCCTAACATACATTGCCACCCCAGCCCCTATTTCTTCCAGGTCTATACCTTCAAAAAAGGCAGTATCCCAGAATAGTTACCGTCCAGACATGGTTGTCCTTAAACCATGTCTCTGTGATGGTGACCCAGTCCAGATCAGTCTGTGCAACAATAGCTGTAAGGTCAGCCATTTTGTTTGCCAGCCTACATGCATTTGTATACATGGCTTTCCAGGCCTGGTGTCCCCCCTTTTGGGGCCCTGTTGCAATATTGAACCTTTTTTAGTGTTGTTCCCGGAACGCAACTTATCTCATTTCCTGCTTGGTTCTTTGTTTGTCCCCTCTGATAGGGTGAATTTATGGGGAGGGGTAGTGAATTGTGTTTCTACCCTCTCCCCAGTGCCTAGTTTAAATGGTCCATGAAGATGTTGAATTTCTGCCCTAGAGCTCTAACATCTTCCTTGGTCAGGTGCAGGCCATCATAGTGAAAGAGACTCCTGTCCCAGACTTTCCTCCAATTCCCAATGAAGAGGTATCCTTTTTCCAGGTACAAGTTTAGGAGCCAAATGTTCAGCTTCCTGATTTCCTCTTTGCAGATTTCCTGCATGCTGCCTTCTCTGTCCCATACTGGTAGGACCTCTGAGAAGGCTATGATTAGTGACTGTGAGGATAATTTTTCCCCTAGATAAGAAAAATGTTTTTTTGTCTCCTCAACTTACTGATTTGCCAGGTTGTTTGTGCCTAGGTGGATGAAAACACCAGCTCATATTCCTTCTCTGCATATGAGACAGTCAGTACAGTTGGTATGTCTCTTTCCAGATGCCCCGGGTAGGAACCTGGTAGTTACTTGAGTATCAGGGTGCTGAGTTAGGTGGGATTCTACTCCTCAAATCATGGAATCCCCGATGATAACAATGTTCCTATTTTTCCTGATGTTTTGCTCCTTTGGGGTGACTCCAGTGCTTACGTTTTGTTTCAAACTTGTACATTCATTAACTAGACTAGGTTCACCCTCCTTATCAACTGCACAGGCCATGGGTGCAAATCTGTTTGATGTAAAGATGCCTGCATCCTGATTTGGGCACCTATGGAACCTGCCCCTGCTCCTTCTTACCGCCTGCCATTCTTCAGTACCAGATGCCTGAGGATGGCATGGGCTACTTCCCTGGTGGAGGTGGTGTGGTGAATGGGGGCCAGTGGGCTGGCTGTTCTTTAAGAGGTGATGGAGATGTTATATGGTTTCAGACCTCTATGAGCATTTTTTTAGTTTCTCTATGTTCCGGCATGGTAGATAGTGCCCTAGTGCCAGTATGCATGCCTTCTGGAAGGAAGAGCCGCACCACTGGCAATTTATGATACTCATTTTTCTTGAGGGCTGAGGTGTGGATGAAAGAGAAAAAAACAGACAAACAAATATATCAGGTTTTTGTGTTCTTATATTTTGCAGGAGGAGTGGATGGATGGTCCCTCATTTGAAAGAGGTGTGGACGAAAGGAGAGGGAAATTTTTAAAAATAGATCCTCTATCTGCTCTGGAGCAGGAAGCATTGGTGATGCAGAGGTGTGGTACTGTTCAATCGCGAGTGTCGCAGGAAGGTGCTGTGCCCGAGAGAGTAGCACCTTTTGCTTTGTTTCTTATTTGTTTCGTCCCTGTAAAGATGTTTTTGTTGTATTAGGCTGGAACCATGGATAAGCAGAATGAAATTAAGATGCATCTGGGAGAAGGATCAAAGGAAATGAGGGCATTTTATGGGATTTAAATAGTAATGCTACAAGTTCCCCTTCCTGTCATGGAGATGAGTGGTCCCGGTACTGTATATCAGTAGATGGTCCAGGAAAGTGTGGGATTAAGGGGAAGGAGGGGGAGCAATTTTGTGGTTTCCCACCTATGGGAGGAAAAAAAAAGAAATCGGTTCAGCCTTCAATGCTCCTTGCATGCACAGCTGATGCAGAAGTTCTGGGTCACTCCCCTGAGACTCCCAATTGCACCCTGAATGAGCACCAAAGTTGCCGTTGAGATGGTAGAAGTGTGCAACTTCCAACAGAGTACAGAGCATCAGCAGCAGTGTCTTCTAGTCTGAGCCCTTCTCATGCACAGTGGACAAGGGATCCCAGTTTAACTCCTCTTGTCCTTTGATGTGCTTAGTGCTCTTTCTGTGGAATTTCCTGCTTGGGCAATCTGGTGGATGTCACCTCTTGATGACAGCCCTTTTACCCCTCACTGAGACTGGAGATTCCATGCTTCCCCAACTATGAGAGTAAAAAACAAAACAAAATTTAACTCCCCTTGTCCTTTGATGTGCTCAGTGCTCTTTCCATGGAATTTCCAGATTGGGCAATCTGGTGGATGTCATCACTTGATGACAGCCCTTTTACCCCTCACTGAGACTGGAGATTCTGTGCTTCCCCACTTATGGGAGTGAAAAAAAAATTCAGTTCAGCCTGCAATGCTCCTCACAAGGGCCACTGTTGCAGAGGTTCTGGACCACTCCCCCAAGACTTTCAAGTGTGCACAGAATGAACACAAAAGTCGCCACCAAGATGGTAGGAGACTGCAGCTTCCAGCAGAGTTTGGAGCATCAGAAGTAGTGTCTCTAACAGAGAGAGAGAGAGAGAGAGAGAGAGACAGACAGACAGACAGAACAGGTGCCCTAGTCTGAGCCCTTCTACCTTCTCTGCTGTCTACCTAATTTGTTGTCTCTGTCAGAATGTAAAGGCTTTGTGAGTGGGCAAGTCTGGGCAATTCCTGTTTTCAGCTGCTGCTCTCCTGCTTTCCCTTGCTTCTCTGCTGTCTTTTGGACTTTGCAACAGTGTTTTTTGTTAGACAGAGAGTCACACAGCACAAACCCAGGCTTTTCTCACTGGCCCTGAGTAGAGCAGCAAAAGCACCTGTGAAATCCATTAATGTGGAGTCTGTTATCATGGTGTTATTAACAGAGTCATCCATATGATGGTTTTAGTACATTCACCCTGATGAAGGAGCTAGTAGTTCACACAAAAAAGGCAGTTGTTTGGGAAACCCCTAGTAGAGATAAAGTGGAAAGGAAGGTTGTGGTGTAGTGGAAGGAATGATAGGTACCAATTTGGAACTCAGTGAAGAATCAAGGGTACAAGGTTGAAATAGCAGTACAAGTCCTAGAAAAAGTTAATATGGAGGCTAGTCAGATCAGAACTTTGCAGATTGTGGTACTTAGAAAGCAGGATGGTCAGTGGGAGTACCCAGGGACATTGGATGCAGTTGACTAGAACTGGTACTATTTCCTGGGTTTACTTTGAGTTCTTAGGTGGGTGAGCCTGTGCAGATTCACAGGGCACCAGATGGGGGAGAAGCATGCCCAGTGAACAGCTGACTTGATTTGAATACCAACATATCATCCATTTTGCATGTCATGTCCCACTGATGTTTTTTTGTTTATACTTAGAGGATGTAATTTGTCAGTGCAGCAGCCAGTTCCTCTTCCATTATGATTTTAGACACACCACACACACGACTCCTAATTTGAAGCACCCTATGACTCCATTCCAAGTACTTGTGCATTATCTACACACAGCTGTTAGCAATAAACAACTGTTTAGTCCAGAGAGAGACAGGCAGACTTGGCTGCAGGCTGTTCTTGCTAATAAGAATTGCATTTAATTTGCAGATACATTTATTTGGTTACCTTCAGTATGTTCCATTTGAGAACCTTTCATGTCTGTAGAATAGTGCTGGGGGATAAAAAGTGTCTGCTTTACTGAACAGGGTCAAGCAGAAACAGTACCTGCTATGTCCAAGAGATCAAACAAGTGGCAGTAGTATCAGTTCTTATTCTTTCCTCCCACTCCTACTGCCTGTCCTGGAGCAAGTCTCACATCTCACCCTGCTTGCTATGCTCACAGCCCTCAACAGGATCCAGTCACCTATCTATTCACCATGGCATCCCTTCCCACTCCACACACTACAAATTTCTTAACATTTATGTCTTTACTTCACTGACCCTACCTATTGTACAATTAACACATGCAATTAACCACTAAGGCATTGACCAATGTGTGTTTAGTTTTGCTATTTCCTCCATGATGGCCTCTACTCCACAATATCACAAATATCACAACTAGTTGCTTGTGTAACTGGTATCAGGCGTTCAGGCTCCTTAAATTCTCTATCTTCCTCTTCTGTGTGTTGCTTCATTTCCATTCCTGCTTCTTCCCCTGCTCCTCCTCTGTCATGTCCTTTCTGTTTTCATCCTCCTTTCCTACTGCTTTCTTCTTCTCCTCTTCCTCTTATATTGATCCCTTCACCCATCCTCATTTCCTCCTCATTTTTTTATGCACCTTCTTCCCCACCTTTTGATCATGTGACTCACATGTTGTTCCCTGCCCCTTTGCCTCCTCCTCCTCCTCCTCCTGTACTCCTCTCTCTCTGCTACCTCCTAATCTCATGCACTTGCTTTGACAGGTCCACTTCCATATCCTTTTTAATGTCACTTTCCATTCCAACCTGCTTTATTGGTGGTGCTATGTGCTTGTTTTTATAGAACTGGCTTTTGTAGAATTGTATGGTCAGTATACCTTGCCCTGTCCCACTTATTACCATGAAGAGCTGTACTTTTCCTCTGGTAACATGATAACAGTAGCATTCATGCCTGACCCAGACTCAGTGTTGTCTTTCTCACATGATCACAAAGCAACAACATTGGGCTGTGTGGTGCTGCTGCTGAATGCTGATGCATGGTTTGAGTGCTGGAGAGGGGGCATCATACAGTGGTTCAAGGTAGGCTGGCAATTGTTGATGATGGTCACTCACAGGTGGTTGTGACAGCTATTGTCTTGTTGTTCATACAATATGGACTGGGGGAAGGGGGGCCTTGTCATTATATTTCTGAACAGATCACTTCTGTCCAGGGTAGGAACGCTGGAAATGGAAGAATGTGAAGGAGGAGTAGGGGGAACCAGTGGGTTTCTAGATTGCTCAGAAGTCTTTCTTCACCAGAGCAAATGGATGACCAGCTGGAAGACTGCTTGCTGTATAGTGGAGCCAGAAGATTTACTGGGGCTAATGAACCATAATATCTGTGGCTGTACTATCACATTCCCAGCCCAAGTACTCACAGCCCCAGGACTATGACTCATCCCTATCCTAATATAATGATCAACTTCTTCACCACAACTGCTTGAAGATCTTGTAATTTGTGGAACTGGAATGATGGAACCCTTTGCATTAAGGGTTACAGATATCGGGGTGGCAGAGTGTAGGAAACACCCTGGGTTTAGACAGAACCGGGAGAGAGGCCTGATATGTTTGGTTTCTGTCTCCTGGGTTCCCACCATAAAGAGTGGGAAGGCAGTCAGAGGGGCTGCATCAACTTCTAGTCCCCTTCAGGCAGTGCTATGCAATGCCAGATTGATGCTGAACAAGACTGCAATTATGGCGGACTTGATTTCCTTAATCGATCTGGCTTGTATCATGGAGACCTGGTTAGGTGATGTTGCCAGGCCTGTTCTGAAGGCAGTCATCCTCACTGGGTAATCTGTGGTACACTGCCTGTGTGAGGAATGCAGTGATGGGGGAGTGGCCCTCTGCTTTAGATTTGGCTTGAACTTCGCCGTGCACCCAGTGGGGACTACCAGGTTCTTTGAGCGTGCAGCTGTGTGTGTGGTCCAGGTGCAAGTTGAAAGATTTTCCTAATTTACTATTGCCCCTAGGGTGGGGGGAGAATTCCTGCAGGAGGTGACAGACTTAATCATCGGTGAGGTGTTGGAGTCTCCCACATGTTTAATTCTGAGGGAATTCAATGCCTGGGTCGATGATGAATCCTCGCAATTTGTGTCAGACCTCATCCAGTTAATGTCATCACTAGGTCTGTCACATGTCATTACTTCTGTGACCCATCACCACAGCCACACACTGGACCTGGTGTTCTCTCCAGTGCTTGATGTAACTAACCTCAAGATTGATCAGGTTATGTGGTCTGATCATTACATGGTGGTTCTCATTTGGGCCACCTCTTACGATAAGCCTTCCCCTGTTGAGATGGTCAGCTACCACCATACAAGGGGCTTGTCCTTAGAAGGACTACTGGTAGTGGCTGATTTATTTAGTGTAGTCACTGCATGTGCAGTGGGCATGGACGAGGTGGTTGTCACTTATAACAGAGCAGCTTCTGGGGTTGTTGATGTCATTGCACCAGTCCATGTATGACCCAGATCCTCTCACTTCAGAGCTCCCTGGTTGATGGGCATCTCAAGGTGATAAAGCTTAAGGGTTGGAAGTTAGAGCATTGCTGGTGGAGGACCTGATAGAATGGGGATGAACTAGCCCTGCATGCTTATCATTCTGATTACCAGGGGGCAATCACCCGTCAGAAGGCAGTGTTCCTGTCCAGGGAGATTGCCACAGGGAAGAGCAGGCCTGTTCAGCTTTTTTGGACTGAGGACAGAGTTTTACATCCAGTCTGTCTACAGCCAAAAAAAAAGCTTTTTAGTCACATTATGTGAGGAGTTTGCTTGGTTCTTCTCTGATGGGTTCTCCTCTATCAGTCAAAGGATCCCGTCAGTTGACCCTATTGTAGTCTGCAGTGGTCAACCTGGGAGGAACTGAGGTGTTCCGTCTATCTGGGAGGAGTTTAAACCAATGGAGGTGGCTGAAGTCATTGAGGTTATCTCTGGGCTGAAGCACAGCTATCCCATGATAACAGCGACTCCAAAACATCAACTCAAATAACAGTGAAGCAAAATCAGCGAAAACCAAACATAGCAATGGTACCTCACAGCGTTTCATCAAAATAGCAACATTAATGCTGTTTTACCCAGAACAGTGAATATCCTTGTGCACTTTGCTCTGTCTCTGCCTGCACAGAAATGGAAACCCTGTACTGCTACTCTCTTTGCACTTAACCCTTACCGTGCTTCTCGCACTACAACCATGGTATTTACATTTAAGGTGGATCAGAACAGCATCCCCTTCACTAAGCACCTCGTGCCTAGCACAGTGCACTTAATTAGGCTTATTCCAGGTAGCCTGCCATTGACAGCTTCTGGTGCATTGGCCGTACACTCCACAACAACCTGAGAGGTTGTCTCTGTTGTTATCCGGGCACATGAGCATATGTTAGCCATCACCCAGCAAACCCCCACATCGCCAGCATCTACTACATGATTATGTTCACTAATAGCAGCAACAACAAGCAGTACAGCACAGTGGACTAAGGCTCTGAGCTCCAAATCTGGAGACCTGGGTTTGAATCTCACAGCCCCCACTTGCATACTGTGTGACCCTAAGCAAGTCACTTAGCTTCCTTGTGCTCCTAGGTCGCACCTGTAAACAAGCGTCAGTGTAGTGTGTCTCTCCTGTTTAAAAAAACAAACAAATTAAAAAACAAATAAACAACACTATTACCAGAAGTATGCAATCTTGCAAGGCACTTGTTTTTGTGGGAATCTGCACATCTCCAGTACACTTTTTTCCCCTCTTTTCTTATCTTTCCGAAACAGGTAGCCAGAAAACAACACAAGCAGCTTACCTTTCTGGTTGGTAACATATTCAAATGACATGCTGCAGTCAATATTTAAGAAGATTCTGACCAATCATGGAATGGGGGAGTGATAGGGTGATTATGATTGACAGTGCAGGTAGAAGGACATGCGGCAGTGGGTTAAACAGTGTACCATCGTATGTTTGGTTTCCATACTCAGACAGCAGACAGACAACTGCAAAGAAAGTAGCAATGCAGCAGCTAGTGTCACAGCAATACTGAGGCAAAAAAATGGTATAGGATGCTGATGCTGATTGCCAGTTTTCGCTATATTAACAACCATGGTTAAATGTAGCGTTGCTATACTTGCAGTTGCTAAATTGCAGTCGCTATTTTAAATGGTGCTATTTATTTTTGCTATTTTAACATAGAACCAAAGCACACACATTGTGAACTGAACATAGCACCAGCATGTTTCTTGATGAGATATGTTGGTTCAGTTGGCTTGGTGTTCATTAGAATAGTCAGGTGTCCATTGACAGAGGAGGTATTTTCAGATACCTTGAAAGAGACTCTGGTGAGGCCCCTTCTGAAAAAAAAAGCTATTTATTTATTGAAACATATCAGAATTAAAACCTATGAGTCAGAGACTCCTTTACAAAGGTTCCATGTCAGAGGAATGCAGAGATACAGAGAGAGGTAACAAAGACTAAATATGGTACATGAGGAATTTCAGACAATTAGCAGGCATACAATGAGTTACAATACAAAACAATACTATGCTATTTAGAAGCAATCAGTGCAGCAGAGCCTAGGCAACAGTAGGACACTGGCACAGCATAAGCCATAGTGAGGAGAAAAAAGACTGCTAATACAACTTTTTCAGTGCAGATCCAACATAGGTGCAGAAGACCTTTGTCCGCGTGTTGAACTGAGTAGACAGGGAGGTCAGAAAAAGACACAGGCAGCTTCCTGATGGATATAATTTCGAAGACAGGATTTGAAGTGGCTTAGTTTAGACTCCATCAGTAAGGTTTTTGGAAGCAAATTCATCAGGAGAGGTGCCCTGTAGCAGAAAGTTCTTTGCCCCAATGTTGTCTTAAAATGAGGGACATGGTAGTGGGATCTCTTAGATCTCCGAGTGTGTTTGGTGGTTAAGGTAGGCTGAAGAAATGGTGTGAGACCAGGAGGGGAAAGGCCAGCAGAGATTTTTTGGCCAGAAGGCAGGACTGGTATTTCGATCTTCCATCAAAGTTGAGCCATTTAGTCAGGGTGTAGAGGGTGTAGGTGTGGGTCAGCTGGTCACAACCAGTAGCCAGTCAGCAAGCCTTATTCAGGGACAGCCTGACCTTATGGAGCACAGTGTTGTCAGCCGCATCATATATCAGTATCCCATAGTCAATCAGGGATAAAACTGAGCAAAAGATTGCTAATTGCAGGGCATCTGGGGTGAAACAGTACTTATAACGGAGAAGTAGGCTAATGCGTATATTGACTGCCGAACTCAGATCGCGGATGTGGTCATGGCAGGTAAGCCCTGAGTCCAGGGTGACTCAGAGGCATCTCTCGACCCTGACATTCTGCTGAATTATGGTCCTATCTCCAACCTTCCTTTTTGGGGCATGGTTGTTGAGAAAATTGTGGCACAGCAGCTCAAGGAACATCTTATGACCTTGACATCTATGAGCCACTTCAGTCAGGTTTCACGGCCAAGCCTAATACTGAAATGGCATTAGTTAGGGTGCATAATGATCTCCTAAGGGTGAGAGACAGAGGAGAATGACTAATTCTTGTTCTCCTGGATCTCTCCTCAGCGTTTGACACTATAGATCAAATGGTGCTGCTTGATTGCCTCAGAGAGCATAGTAGACTCACCAGCACCATTATCGGCTGGTTTAAGTCTTTTCTCTTTGGTAGGAAGCAAGGGGTGGTTGTGGAGAATTTCTTCTCCACCCTGAAGCTCCTGCCTTGTGGAGTGCCTCAGGGGTCGATCTTGTCACCCATGTTATTTGAAGTGTACATGCTGCCCCTGGGTGAGCTCATAAGGCATTATAGTGTTGATTTTCACTGCAGTGGAGATGATACCCAACTGTATATGTCCTTTGACCTGGAACATGGGACACCATGGAAGTGCTTAGCAACTGCTTGGCAGAGATCAATGACTGAATGTCCTCCAGCTGATTGTGACTGAACCTGGACAAGACCGAGGTACTAGTGATTGAGCCGGGTCATGGGAGTGTCACTGATGCTAGGATGTTGGTTCTTCATCTGGGTCCATCGCTATTGTTGGCCTCCACTAGGGAGTGACATATTGACATGATACTTGATGACAGACTGACATTTGAAGCTCAGGTGTCAGCTTTTTTACCACCTGAGGAATATCACCAGGATCAAACCCCTGGTTCCATCTGATGATCTGCCCACCCTGGTATATGACTTTGTGACCGCCAGGCTTGATTACTGTAATGCTCTTTACTTCAGGCTCTCTGGAGGTACCCTCTGCCAACTGCAACTAGTTCAAAATGCTGCTGCCTGGTTGCTGACTGTTCTCTTGCGGTCTAGTCATGTAACCCTGGTGTTCAGTTCTTTGCACTGGTTACCTGTCAGGTGAAGGGTTATCTTCAAGGTGAATCTTCTCACCTATAAGGGCCTACACGGGCTAGTCCCTGGCTACTTGGTTGAGCTCCTAACACCCTGCACCTTGGCCACTCCCTCTGCTCTTCAACAGGGGCCTCCTTGCGGTTCCTAGGATCAGGCAGAGAACCTCCGGTGACAGGGCTTTTAGTCCAGTCCTGTGGAATGCTCTACTTCCATATCTTAGGGAGGCCCCATCATTCAAGACTTGGAAAAGGAGTCTCATGGCTCACCTTTTTTGCCGTGGCCTTCCTGAGCGAAGTAGTCTGACCAGTGCCATTTTTAGTATGCTGCTGACCTAATTTTATGGTATTTAGGTATTTATTGTGATATGTTTTCCCACCTGTCTCATTTGCTTGTTTTATCTTTTGTTTTAATGTGAAGAGTCTAGAGCCTCCAGGATTGGGCACTGTATAAATAAAATATACCTTGCCTTATAGTCCTTTATCCTTCAGTTCTTTTCCTCATATTTTCTACATATATCAAAGACACCCACATGACAGATAATGACACAAAGCAGCCACCACTGGACACTAACTTTGGTGAGCCACAATAGTCTTCTACGATATTGAGATGCTCACATGGTGCATGGACTAGCTGGAGTGCTGCATGTTCTGCAAGGTTATGGGAAAATGTGAGAGATGAGTGAGAGTGACACCGCCAGACTATATCCTGATCCTGACATCACTGACAGCTCCTCACATCGTACCACTGAGAGGCACTAAGTGACCTAGTGATCTAGTATCTCATACAGAAGAAGGCAACATACCTCACTTTTCAGTCACTGACCAGCTGGCAGACAGACAGATAGACAAATACACAGTACATTGTCAACAATGAAAGGATGGACTTCTATGGCATGCACTGCCAGCAGTAGGTAAAATAAAATTATTTGTCAAATAAATTCTTCAGAAATCCCTCCTGCAACTTTTCCAGTCTACTACCAAAAAGTTACTCACTGCTCTGCTGCAGGGGTTGTAGTTGCAGGCCTGCTTCAAGTGCACTGTCCTGGCCTCTGCAGCAACACACAGTTCCAGAGGTCTGCCTGCTTAAAACTACACTTAAATGTTGGAACTAGCTAACTAGAATGATAATGCATGATTGTTCTTATTCTCACAGATTTTTTTTCACACAAAGAAATAAACTGCTGTCAGTAGCACATGCGTTTCCTCTGAGAACGACCTGGAAATAGAATTGAGATGTGGGCAGTGCGAGGAGTTCTCAGACTTCAGCATTGCTGATTGGCAGCTAAAGGTCATGTCACTCACTGTACTAACAACTTCCTGTGTGCACTTCCTGTAAAAAATGCTGAGTAATAACATCTAAGTTATTAGATGCTATCCTTCTCCCAGCATATCAATATCACTGCAAGAGCAATTGATACCAGAATAGATCCTCACCACCACAAGTATTGTCTAACCCATGAAGCGTTAAACTTGGCAATCAGCACTCAGTTGTCTCCCTCATAGACTATGGGCTGGCCATATACAGTTCTGCTACCGGCACAGTCCTCCAATGGATCTCAGTTGCCTTGAACAAAGCCTGCCACCTACTCTCAATACACCAAGACTCACACACACCTGTGAACTTTATGCTCAGGCTGGCTGGTTCAACTGAATGGCAGAATCAGGAATCAAACCTGCTTTCTTGCCAACAAAAAGTCATATTAAATCTGCTTCCAACAGGGTGCAGAACCTACTAACACTGCCTGTAAATACCAGACAAACCAGAAGCTCTGCCACTCAAATGTTCCAAGTGCCCAGATGACTACCATGGCACAGTGTGCATTCTCACATGTGCACCCCTATGGTAAATGCAATGACCCCTGACATCTCTGGCTCCTCAACAATTGACTGTTTTACACATAGACTGTGACAGCACCTCTTTGATATGAGTAGCTGCATGTGCCCCCACTGAGGCTCAGCATGCAGCAACAATCTGCCTGTAGCACTTTTCTTTGCCTCTGTTATGACAGGATAGTCAAACCGCAGCACTTTACCCACCTCCCTACCCCCAGCTCTGCCCCTACCCTGGACCTCCCTATTCTCCTCCCTCCTGTTCTTGTGCTCTGCTTACCTAGCCCTCCCACTCTCAATGAATCCTTCCTATCCTTGTCTGCTTATCTTCTTGACACAGGCATACATTGTACAATGCCTCAGCATAGCTAGTGCTTTATGTTTGTTTTCTGTAACCTCCATGAATATTTTTCTCAGTATTTGTATATTTGTGCACAGTATTGCACCTTGTTGTCTAATGTATCTGACGTGGAACCTTTCAATGAGCATCCGCTCACTGGTATTATCCAAGAACACAATAAATAAAATAAAGTGGCAAAGTGCCGAACTGAATCTGAATCTCTTCAAACTTGCTTGGCTGCTATTACAAATGTTGAATTTTGGCACATTCACTCAACTTCAGATTGTCATAACTTCACTCTTAGTTTTTTTTTTACCAATTATTTTACCAGGTGAGACACACTAAGCTGAAAGCTTGTTTGCAGGTGCAACCTGGGAGCACAAAGAAGTTAAATGACTTGCTCAGGGTCACACAGTATGCACCTAGGGGACTGTGGGATTCAAACCCAGGTCTCCAGATTTGCAGCTCAGAGCCTTAACCCACTGTGCCATACTGCTTCCTTAGCTGCCAGGGACTCATTAAACATTTCTGACAAGGGGACTGCCAGGGCCTATCTCATCTGATTCAGTATAATTGGGGGTGTTCCATCTCTCTCTGGGGACTTTTTTTTGTAAACATTATTTTCAGTTTTTCCAAACATGCATAGAGGTACAGGCATGCAATTAACATTTTGTTTCAGTGGATATATATCAATTAATACATAGCATTTACACAAGTAGACCTTGATATTTGATTTAAGACAGAATCTGAGATTTCTTCAGTTCATGGTACGTCAGATTAGTATGCATGACACAGCACTGATGAGATAAATGTGAACACCAGTGACAACTCTCATAGTAGGTAGCCTGGTCATTTTAAGGTTGCCATCTGATCACCCAAGCTACTAACCTTCAATAACACAATTTTCCAAGGTGTCCAAGAGTGTTTGCCACATGGCTTCAAATTGTACCCCTTTCTCATCTGTATGCAGCTGTGCCTTATCAAACTTTATACATTCCAACATATTGGCAAGCCAGTAAATTATCGATGGGGGATACATCCTCCCCCTTTACTGTGCCAGGGATTTCATGGCACTTACTAGAGACAAGTGCCACAGAGCCCAGTGGCTGGCATCACATGATTTAGTCTCTGCTCTCAGAAGGAACTCCAAGGGGGAGCCTGTCACGTTGTTTGTAGGGACAGATTCCATGGTTCCAATGAACCCTCAGACTTCAAGAGGGAGTCTGGGAGGGTAATTTGTAGCATGGATTCCTTGGTCCTATGGACCCATGAATACAGTATGTCTTGATTTTTGAGCACTCTAACACTGTGGATCTATGCCCTACCTCTTACATTGTGGACATAGTTCAATAATATTTGTTTTTAATTTGTGCAGTTTAGCTGGGAGAGGTATGTTCTATATAGAAAATTATGTAGGATTTGCCCTAGCCTAGTTTATCTGGCACAGGCTGCTGCATGCATTATGGATCTGCTCCATGTTTCTTGGATATTCCTGGGGACTTGTTTATGTCCAGATCCTGCATACCCTTTAAAACTCTATTCCTAATTATGTAACTTATTTCTAATCTGTGTCTCTTTTTACCCCTGAATCTGTTCTTTCTGTCAGAAAGTGGACCTGAAGTCACCACTGTGAACGTAAAACTGAAGAACTCATTTAAATTGTCTGCTTTTTGCTTCATCTTCACCAGTGCTCATTTCATCCTTCCTAGTTCTTGCTGTCCTGTTGATTGCCCATTGTTTCTCCTTATGTAGCTAAGGAAAAAGTTATTAATATGTTTGATCCATTCAATTGTCCTTAGCTCTGTGTTAGTTTTTCTCCCATTATAAGGTCACTGTTTTTCTCTAGCTTCTCTTTAAATATAACTCTGCTGCTCTCACTCTGCTCCCCCTTCTAGATCCTAATATAACCCCACTTCTTTCACTCTGCTAACCCTTATATACTCTAAAAACTTTTCTTTTTGTCCAAAATTGCCTCTCGCACTTGCTTGTCTAGCTGGCTTCTTTGTTATTTGGCCATATGGACAATGCTTATGCAGTTTTTGATAGTTCCCATTATTGTCCTTTTAGTTGCTACCCACGCTATACCCACTTATTCTCTGCCCCTGTTTTGTGTATGCCCTTCAGCTGGTTTTCAGTTATTTCTTCATTTTGTCAAAGTCAGCCTTCCTGATGTCCACGGTATCATTGGGGAACTTCAGCTGCTGAGATTCCAGTATAATATTTAATTTAGTACTTTTGTTCTGCCCAAGTGGATCCTCTATCAAGATATCCCTGACGATGTCCTGGTTGGACACTACTCCCCAAACTTCACACTTTATTTAGGTTACAATTATCAAAATGTCCCAGTCTCTGTGTGGGAGACTGATGTTCCCATTAGTACAATTCTACCATATCTAGCTGACTTTTTAATTTTCCCTTCCAGCTCCTTGTCATTGTCCATCACTTGGTTTGGCAGTGTATAGATTACTCCTGTCCTGCATTTTTTCCTGTTATCTGTTATTTGAAGTCACAGTGATGAAATTCCATCCTCCTCTACAACAAATGTGTCCTCTGAGTCTCTTACGTCCTTCTTTATGTAAAATGACACCCTCCATATCTTGGTTCCCCCTAGGGCCCCTCCCTAAATGGATCATAGCCAGTGAAATGTTGGTCTTTGCTATTGTTTTGATTTGCCCCTGTTTCAGTTATTGCTGCTGCATCAATATCCTCTTCACTCATTATCACTTGCAGTTCATCAGTTTTATTAGATAAGCATACTATAGTCCTATACATTACTCTCCATCTTTCTTAACTATTTACAAATTCAAGAATACAGTGTATCTATGCAGTAATTGGATGTAGTATATAGGGGGACAAAAATGTAGTGGATACATTGCAGCCTTGAATTTCCAAATGGTTAAGAATTATTTGAAATGTTAGAGAAAAATATTTTAAGGAAATGCACTATTACAAAAAATATTTGTTAGTAGATGTGACCTGTCCACTGTGAGGAAGGAGTCACGGGGTACCCCAAAACACTAGTCAAGTCAAGTCAAGTCATGTTTATTTATAAAGCGCCTTTCAAAATCAAGGCGCTGTACAAAAATAAATAGAACAGGAAAATCCAAACACTAAACAACCATAACTATAAAGAATAAGCCAAGGTAAAAAGATATGTTTTTAAAGCAATTTTAAAACTGTCAATGGTCGGGCATTCTCTTAACCAGCGAGGTAGAGAATTCCACAGGGTTGGAGCCGAAAGGCAAAGGCACGAGATCGATAGCTTCAAATGAACCTGGGAATCTCTAGCAATCCCTCACTGGCGGAGCGAGAGGATGGAGGGCAATAGGAACCAGAAGATCTTTCAGGTAACGGGTCCCTGATGGTGTAGGGCTTTAAAGTTAGTAAACCAACCTTAAAGGTGATCCGCCATCAACAGGCAGCCAGTGCAGTTCTATAAGACAGAAGTAATATGACTGGTTCTAAGAGTCCCAGTCAAAGCCTGGCTGCAGCATTCTGCACTAGCTGAAGGCGGCGGATATCAACCCTGGTAGCCCTAGGTAGAGGGAATTGCAGTAGTCCAGACGGGTGGTAACAAAGGCGTGGACCAAAGTTGGAAGGTCCTCCCGGGGAATCAGATGTTTCACCCGGGCGATATTCCTCGGATGGTAAAAAGAGGATTTGACAACAGCTGACACTTGTGATTTCAGGGTCAGACCATCATCAAAAATAACACCCAGATTTCGCACCTGTCGAGAGCTAGAGAGCGGTACACCACCAAGTAATAAACCCGATGGCTGTCCAACACCCAACCCCCCACCAGGACGACCTGTATCCACAGCCAATACCTCAGTCTTATCCGGATTAAGTCTTAACCAGCTCAAACTCATCCAAATTCTGATCTCATCCAGGCAGTTATTAAGTACGGAGAGTGCATCACTCTGATCGGGGAGAAAGGACAGGTACAGCTGAGTATCATCTGCATAGCAGTGAAAACTCAAACTGTATCTCCTGATAATTTCTCCCAATGCAGCATATACACTGCAAACAACATGAGAGCTAAAATGGAGCTCCTGTGGTACCCACACGGTAGGGGAGAAGGCGCAGAGGAATAAATTCGGTGACAACTCTCTGAGACCTACCAGTGAGGTAAGAACGAAACCACTTGTGGACTGTACCAGACAGCCCACAAAAACCCCATAGTCGCCTCCAGTAGCACCCCATGGTCTACAGTGTCAAATGCAGCAGAAAGATCAAGAAGGACCAGAATGGTACAAGCCTTCGATCTCTGGCCATTAGGAGGTTGCTCAATACCTGAACAGGGGCAGTCTCAGTACTGTGCCTTTCCTGAAGCCAGACTGAGAGTATCATAGACATTATGAGAAGTAAGATGATCATCCAATTGCAATGCAACTCGTTTTCAATAACCTTACCAACAAATGGCAGGTTAGAGATAGGCCGTGTTAGCTAGACAGTCTGGGTCCAAGGAGGATTTTTTAGGAGTGGTCGAACTACTGCCTCCTTAAGGGGTCAGGAAAAAAAACCCTCTCCAAGGATTTCCAGACAATGTCAGCAAGGATTGGGTAGATAACTTCTACACAACCTACTAACAGCGGTGTAGGACCCGGATCCAAACTGCAACTAGTTGGTCGCATTGTTTGGATGATCTTCACAATGTCCATGAATTCCGGGCGGTGAAAATCTAACCAGACAGGCCGAGGATTAGATACCACCAGTCATTCACCACAATCCCCCGGAGAAGAGGTCGGTCCAATGCCGGACCTGATGCTGGCAACTTTATCTGCAAGGAAGCGAGCGAACTCCTCGCATCTAAGCTGAGAAAAGGCTTCTCTAGGCTGAAGACAGACTGGATTGCACTAGGGGGATATGGGCACTTCATTTAACCACACCAGAATTAAATTTACTTTCGGAATTTTTTACCTATCTGAGTGAGTCATCATATCCATTTTACTGCTGTGACATACTCTGGGAGAGCCAGTTTGGTCCTTCTGTGTGTTCCTTTATTCCATCTATTATGCTAACCTTTGCCTTTCCTAGTTTAAACTCTTACTGATTGTTGCATCCTGCTTCTGCCCTACAGAACTGGTTCCTCACCTGTTTAGATGCAACAAACATTTATAAGGAAAAATATGAAATAAGACATATTAGCAATGAATAATTTTATTATCACATAACAAAAAAAACACCCCGTGTAGGAGTCTTGGCATTTCTTTGATTTCCAGTACTGAAGACATTGATATTAGCGGAACAATGCTGAACAGTTTCCGAGGGTAAGGGGGGGATGGGGGTGGTGTTGTTGCAGTATAGGGGTGCTCGCTGAGCATTTGGGCAGACTTGATAAATCGTCAGACCTGTTACCACTGGCAAGTTTCTTATGTTAGTGTGTTCGTAAGTATCTCTTTTGTAGTTTGTCTCTTGATGATTAAAGCAGAAAAACAGGAGTACATTTTTCATCAGTTCCTTAGACCTGTGAAAACAAAAGTTAAACGCATGTTTTATACAATGTATATACAAAAAAGACTCTGTTACATTCAGAAAAGCAGCAACGCTAAAATAGTAGGATCATTGGCAGTGATAGGGTTCTCTGCTGTTATGGGTCCTACAGCTAATGGCGTTGAGACATCCTGCACTTAACTGAAGAACTGATTCTCTGAAAGATGCATTTAATTATTATTTTACTACTATCTCTGATTGCTCAGATTCCAAGTCACAGAATCAGATTTGTTGGATTCTGACACAATTTTCAGAATTAGTTTTTTTGAATTGTGGTTTAAAAATCCTAATTCTGGAATTTATGGTGAAATCATTTTTACATAGGAATTCAGGATTTCATATCTGCTTCCTAATTTGATGTTGAAGTCCTTTTCAGAACTGGATAGGAACTGGATTTGGAATCAGAAATTCCTAAATTTTAAAAAGTTCAATTGGATTGGACTCGGCTAATTCCAAGCATCCCCACTACTTTCTATTGCGCAACCAGAGCCCAGCTAAGACCAGTGTGTTCCAAGTCACATACTGTACTGTATGTAAAGTTCTGAACAATGTAGCCTCACTGTTTACAGTGGAATTTGCCACTAATGTCAAAATGTTGGGAAACACATAATATTTAACTACAAAAAGTAGATCTGTGCTGTTTTGTTCAGATCACTAAGTGTCCACTTGTCTAGGCAGAAAAGAAAGCTACAGACTTGGTAAATGCACAGAAAAAAAACCCTCCAAATATTCGAGATCACACTGTCAATTTTATGATAAAACTGGCTGGTGCCTCTGAAATGCAGTAGATACAGTGCATGCTGTGCAGGCAGTGTCAGCTGATAAATGGCGATAAATGCTCAATGGAAAAAAAAGCTGAAAATCAGTTAAAAAAGTAGATAGAACCCTTATCCAAAAAGCCACTGGACACTCCAATGAGTACTTACCTGCTGAATGGCCTGATAGAAGGATTCCCATCCCAAGTTATAAATCATGATCCATCATTCTTAGTTAATCAGGATTATTTATTTCTAAACATTCCATGTACTCTAATATATGTCAGCATGTTCCACAGAGCCGCTCATTGCTGTATTAGAATGGTTTCATACACTTTTGGCTGGAGGAACAACAAAGCAGAGCTATTCTGGCTCAAGCTGAAGGCAAGTGAAACCACTCTACTACAGGAACCAGTAGAGATGGGAGATGTACCAATATATTAGAGGATCAATAATATATTAAAAAAAAACTGTTCCCAGAATGTGCCCATTTCTAGGCACCTGCACAAAAGATGCTCTTCACAGAATGAGTGCCCTCGTCATAGGAAAGGAGTGGTCCAATTGGTCAGGAGCACACCTTCAATCTATAGGAACCATAATATGGTGCCTCATACACATAGTTTTAAAATTCTGAAGTTCTAATTTCAGTTGCCAGCATCCATGTCCACTCACTGGGCTTCTATAATTTTCCACAAGGTCAAATATTTTGATTCTGAACTCAAGTTCCATTCTTTAAAAACAGCCATTTTAAACATGATTTATGGTATATTTATGTGTACAGTTACTGCATCCCTTGTGATTACAAATACTTCTTCTAAAGTATTTTATGTGCCAGAACTGCTCAGCTTCTCATCAAAGTTCTCTCACCCAAAGAATAACCATAAAAGACACAGTAACAGTACATATAAACGTATATATCAGCTAGAGCTCTTGAGTAACACCTGCATTTGTAATTCTTGTCTTGTCATTGCCTCCTTCTCCCCAGGTCATAACTGAGCATGAAGCACTCATCCTAGTCTACCTAGCTATTCAACCAAATGAGAAAAATAATAAATTAACAGAGTGTGTTCCACAAACCCTCTTAGCACCTTTACAATGGGAACAAACTGCACTGTTTCCACCTCACAGGCATTGTGCCTCGCACTTTTCTAAGCAGAGGTTTATACTTTGATCTGGAGTATATTCTTTTTTATGTGTACTTGTCAAGATTCTGCAGCTCTTTTCCCACCTAGGCAGGTTTACACACAACTCATAATTGTATTTTTCTTTTTTTTAAATGTTTTATAACAGAAAACTACCCAAATGAGAATTTCTCTCTTTCCACATAGGTCCTGGGGGAAATGATGGATGGGTTATGGAACCCCTAATAATTAGCACCTGTTTGAACAGCAGACTTACTCATACCTACTTATGATATGAAGTGGGAGTGGGTGGGTGGGACATGACAGGCAGAGTCTGTTCCAACTTTAAATTACTATGTTTCATGTTACAAGGCTACAAATCAGATATATTCATTCATACATAAAGTTAGAAACTAAAACAAAAGTACAGGTTTATTTTATAAACATTGATTTTAAATTAAAATAAAATAGGTACTTTATCTCTTATGCAAGTTCATTTCAAGTTAAAAGATCCACCTATTAAAATTAGAAAAAGTTGCATCCCTAATGTTTCTGTGAAACAATTCAATTTTTAGATTATTTACACTTGCAAATCAAGAACTGTAAACCTTTTGATTGGACTCAACAGAGAACATACATAAATAGGAAACAAGCCTATATTGTGCTTAAAGATAAAGAATAACATATGATATTGTCTTCTATTGTTCAAGGATAAGAACTAACTTTGATATACAGACATATGCAATACCATGATGAGGCAATACTAGACCTGGTGCTTACTAACTGGGACTGTACTGCAGACGCCAAGGTGGAATCCATCTGGGGACCAGTGATCATCATACAGTGTGGTTCAACATGAGAACAGCTGCAGAGCCCAACCACAAAATAGCAAGGGTCCTGGACTTCAGAAGGTCTTATTTTACTAAGACGAGTGAATACCTCAGGGAATGACCTGGCAGGAGATGTTCTGGCGGGGTGAAAGAAAAAGTGGGCCAGACTGAAAGAGGGCATAGTGAAGGAAACAAACCTCTGTGTCAAGTATGTAAGCAAAGTAAAAGAAAAAGGAGACCTCTGTAGTTCATGAAAGAGGTATCAGTAAATGTAAAGGCTAAAAGAGCAGCATTGAGAGGGTATAATGAGACCCAGAGAGAGGAGGATAAGAAAACGTATCAAGGAAGACAGAGATGCAGGTAAAGCAGTTAGCAGTGCAAAGGGGAAAGCTGAAGAAAGACTAGCTCAGGCTTTATCAAAAGGGGAGGAGACATTTTTTAAGTATGTTAGTGAAAAAGGGAAGACAAAGGAAGGGATTGTGCAGTTAAAGAGGCAGGGGTGACTGTACAGAGGTGGGTCAAGAAAAAGCATACAGCTTGAACAAATTCTTCTGCTCATTGTTCATAGTAGAAGGAGAAGGAGAGGAACCATGAAAAGCTACCACGTGCTTTGATGGTAGGGAAACGGACACTAGTCCATTTTCTGTGGAAAGTCAGGAAAGCACTCACTAACCGGAAAGTGCACAAAGCTATGTGATGAGATAGAGTACATCCAAGGGTGCTGAGAGAGCTCAGGAATCTACTAGCGGCACCTCTGGCAGACCTTTTTAACAGATCACTGAAGTAGTCCTGGAGGACTAGCGAACAGCAGATGTAATCTCAATTCATAAAAGTGGCAGCAAGGAATTGATGGGTAATTATGGGCCTGTTAGCTTGACTTCAGTGGCAGGTGTTAATGGAAACACTATTGCAGAATATCTTGTATCCAACATATTACAGGACTCGAGGCAGCATGGTTTTGCAGAGGGAAGGTCATGCCAAACAAATCTAATATATTTCTTTGGCTGGGTGACCAAGGAGCTGGATCAGAGAGGAGCTGTGCATATGGCCTACCTGAATTTCTGCAAGGCTTTCAACACCATTCTACATAGAAGACTAGTAAGCAAGTTGGGTAACTTGGGGGGTGGGTAAAAAGGTGGTAACTTGAATAAGAAACTGGTTAGAGGATAGGACACAGAGGGTAGTGGTAAATGGAGTGTGCTCTGAGGAAGGGAGGACAACAAGACAGGTACCTCAGGGATCAATGCTGGGACCGGTACACTTCAATGTCTTCATAACTGGCATAACACTGGAACTGGAAGGGAAGGTCTGCCTCTTTGTGAATGACACCAAGATCTGCAACAGAGTGGACACTCCAGGGGGTTGGGGTGGAAAGGATGGGTAGGGATTTGAGAAGACTGGAAGAGTGGTCGAGGGTACGGCAGCTGGGTTTTAACACAGAAAAGTGCAAAATAATACTCCCGGGCTATAGAAATCTGGGAGTGGAGTACAAAATGGGTTGAGTGATACTGATAAAGACCAAGCAGGAAACAGGCCTAGGGGAAATCATATTGGCTGACCTAAAGGTGGCCAGGCAGTGTGACAAAGCAGTCAAAAGAGCTAGTGGGATGTTGGGGTGTATAGGAAGGGGTATTGCTAGCAGGAAGAGGGAAGTGGTGCTGTCCCTATATAGATCACTGGTAAGACCTCACCATGAGTACTGTGTCTGGTTCTAGATACCATATCTCAGGAAGAACATAGAGTGAAGGTGGTCCAGAGGAGGACTACCAAATTGTGAATAGTTTGCATCTAAAGTCATATGAGGAAAGGTTGTAAGGAAGTACTTTTTCACAGAAATGGGTGGCAGATACCTGGACCCCCCAATTGAAGAAACAACATAGGTCAGATGGGGAGAAAGCTCCCCCCCCCCGGACACAAAATTGTGGAAACAGCATAGTAGGGGACAAGGACGACAGAAACAGAAGAGGGGGAAGGGAGATGTTGACAAAGCAAGTCATGAAGAGAGTAATGTGGGAGGAGGGAGAGAGAGAGAGAGAGAGAGAGAGAGGTTTCAAGTGGCAGCAAAGGCAACGAGGGAGGCATCAGGCAGAATGGAAGCAAAGTGTGGAGAGCCATTTGTGCCAATGCAAGGAGTCTTGGAAATAAAATGCCAGACTTGGAGGCCATCATGATGGAGGCAGACCTAGATCTTATGGCCATTACTAAGCCATGGTGCACAAGAAGCCATGACAGGACATGACTATACCAGGCTACATTCAGTTCAGGAAGGATAGGAAGGTGAAGAAGGGTGGAAGACTTGTGCTGTATGTCATTGAGGATATCAGAGAAATGGAAATACAAGGGAACATAGGCGATAGAGATGGGTTAAGGTGCTGCTGGTCACCCTGGAGACAGAAGTCAGAGCCACTGTTTGCACTGGGGTGATATATGGACTTCCAACATGGGAAATAATTGGATAAGGCAATGGGGAAGACAAAGCACAATTGGAAAAAAGGGAGTGGTGCTGCTGATGGGAACTTCAGTCTAATGGATGTAGACTGAAGCCTCCCAGTCATGGCCTTGGCTAAAGCAGGGCCATCCTAGACTCTTCAGGGGCATTTCTGAGGCAACTAGTCAAAGAGCACACTCATGAAGGAGCAATACTGGACCTGGTACTTACGAACACGGACAGTACTGCAGGCGTCAAGGTGGAATGACACTTGAGGACTAGCGATCACCGTACAGTTGTGGTTTAGCATAAAGATGATGGCTGAGGCTAACCACATTAGGGCAAGGGTCCTGGACTTCAGGAAGGCAGATTTTAAACAAATGGGTAAATGCCTTAGAGATGACCTAGTGGGGGTGGGATTGCCTGGGTAGGGTGGAGAAACAGTGGGCCAAATTAATGGATGGCATAGTGATTGCAACAAACCTCTGTGTGAAAGAAGTGAGCAAAAACAGGAGGAAAATGAGACCACTGGTTCTCGAGGAAGTGTCTGTGAAGGTAAAGGCTACAGGGGTGGCATTTAGGAGATACACGTGGATGCAGAAGGATGAAGACAGGTATGTGTACCAGGAAAAGCATAGGGAAGCAGGGAATACAATGAGGTGCAGAGGTGCAAAGAGGAAATAATAACCAAAGGGATAGCTAAAGGGAACAATACCTTTTTCAGGTGTATAAGTAAAAGAGGAAGACAAGTGGAGGGTTTGTGAGGTTAAGAATCACAGAAACATAGAATTTGATGGCAGATATGACTGCTTGGCCCACCCAGTCTGCCCATTTCTACCTAATGCATTGGCTGCAGATCCTAGTTAACTAACAGCCTACTTCCTCTTTACCCCCACTAGAATTGCCTTATGTCTGTCCCATGCATTCTTGAATTCCTCCACTGTTTTTGAGTCCACTACCTCCTCAGGAAGGCTGTTCCATGTATCCACAACCCTCTCTGTGAAAAAATACTTCCTTGCATAACCTTTGAGCAGTCCCCCCTGTATCTTCAAATTGTGCCCCCTTGTTCTTGCACATCTCTTTTTCTGTAAGATGTTACCCTCTTGGACTCTGTTGATTCCCCTGATGTACTTGAACGTTTTTATCATGTCCCCCCTCTCCCTCTTCTCCTCGAGTGTGTACATATTAAGCTTCTTAAATTTCTCTTCGTATGTCTTCTGGTGCAGACCCTGCACCATTTTAGAAGGGCAGGCAGTGACTGTGCAGAGGAGGAACACTTCTGCTCAGTATTTGCAATGAAGTGAGAAAGGTAGCCATGATGTAGGTACTGGGGAAGGGCACCTACAATAATGACCCCTTGCAGGGCATTTTCAGAGGATGGCTAGATAGGAGTAGGGTGGGTGGATAGGGGTTGAGGCGGTATGGTGACTCCGGCGCTATACATACATGCATGGGGGAGAGGGAGCGAGGGTGCACAGGAGAGGACGTGAGGGGTTGTGCTGTGGTGGTTGCTGAGCTGACCCTGTGGCAAGGTGGGTGGGTTGCTGGCGCTGGTCGGCAGGGTACAGGGTTCAGGTCCAGGTGCTGGTGTGTTTTTGTTGTGCCCAGCCCAAAACTTTTTTTATGTTTTCACCCCAATATGCACCCCTGAAGCTGAAAATGCTCAAGTAGGGTGACGGGGAGCACACCCTTCCCACAGAAAACATTAAAAGTAAGTCCCCAGCACCGTTTTCTGTGCGAGGTGTCACAGTGCAAAAAAAAAAAATGTCTGTGACCAGACTTTGCGATAAAGGCGATCACCTTTAGGCTTTCGCTGTTATCACATAGAACCTGGTCAAGAGGGACAGACCACTTAAAAGTGGAAGGATTACTGGGGAAGGGTGGCTGACACAAGCCCACTCACAGAGGAAAGAGTCCTGAGGGGACAAGTGAATCTAAAAGTGGATAAGGCTATGGGGCCAGATGGGGTACACCCAGGTATGCTGAGGGAGCTGAGGGAGCTTAGGGAGGTAGTGATGGCTCCTCTGACAGCCCTACTCAATAACTCACTGGAACAGGAGTGGTTCCAGAAGACTGGAAGAGGGCAGTTGGAGTCACACTTTATAAAAGTGGCAGCAGGGAGGAGATCAAACTACAGACTGGTCAAGTCTAATGTCACTGGTGGGGAAGTTAGTGGACACAGATTTAAAATAAAGACTAGAAGAGTATCTTGAAACTAGCATGTTATTAAACTTAAGGCAGCACAAATTCAATGTGGGAGGTCATGACAGATGAACCTGATTGATTTCTTCAACTAGGTGACCAGGGAACAGATCAGGGTGGGTGGTAGAGATGGCCTCACTTAGATTTCAGCAAGGCCTTCAACACTCTGCCACATAGGTGGCTTTTAAAGGAAACTGGGCAGTTTGGAGGTTGCATCAAAGGTAGAAAACTGTGTAAGGAACTGGTTGACAGATAGGCAACAGAGAGTGGTGGTAAACAGCAGTCACTCTAATGAGGGAAAGTGACCAGTGGAGTACCTCAGGGCTCAGCACTGAATCTGTCCTCTTCAGTATCTACATAACTGATATTTCAGAAGAACTGGAAGGGAGGTTGTCTCTTAGCAGCTGACACCAACATCTGCAATAAATAGATAATCTGGAGGGCTGGAGAGAATGATTAGAAACCTGAGAAAACTCAGGTAGTGGTAGAGGGTATGGCAACTGGGTTTGAATGCAAAAAAAACCCCAAAAATATCATGCACCTAGGGCACAGAAACCCAGGGATGATGTATAAAAGAGGAAAAGAGATATTGATCAGCATTGAACAGGAAAAGGACCTTGGGGTTATCACATCTGTTAAAACTCAAGATGGCAGGGTAGTGTGACAAGGCAGTAGGGAGGGCCAATGGGATGATGAAGTGCATAGAAAAGGGAATCACAAGCAGAAGGGGGAGGAAGTGTTACAACTACGAACATATAAAATCTTGCCAGCAGAAACAGGCCTTGTAGTCTATCAAGTCTGGTTGTATGTGCATCTAGCACCCTTATATGGCAGCTGTCCCATCACCAACCCTCCATTCTTCTCCTGAAACTGTTCAGCGTCTTTTACACAGCCCCCCCTTGCCCTGTCCCATGTCCTTTTGAAACTCCCACCATCCTACATGCCACCACCTCCTCTGGTACAACGTTCCATTTTGACACCACCCTCTCAGTAAAATAATGCCTCCTCATCTCCCTCCTGAATCTGTCTCCTCCAATCTTAGCCTGTGCCCCTCATGTCCCTTCCCTTTCTCAGCTTAAGCAGCCCTCTGTGTCTAATTTATTGATCCTCACAAGTATTTGAACATTTCAATCATGTCACCCAGTGCCTTTCCACTCCTCCAGGGTGAACAGACTCAAATGACTTAACCTTTCTTTGTAGGTTTGCCTTCCATCCTCTGTAACACTTTCATCACTCTACACTGCACTGCCTCAAGCAGTTGATATCCTTCCTCCGATATGGATGCCAATATTGCACACATAGTACTCCAACTGTGGTCTGACCAAGGACCTGTACAGGGTCATGATCACCTCCTTGTTCCTGGATGAGAATCCCATGCAATGCACCCCAGCATCCTCTTGGCCCTGGCCACAGCCTCCTACATTAAGCAGAGTTGTTCATTCTCCCTGTTACTAAGACCCCTAGATCCTTCTAGTCCTTAGTGACCCCTAACCCACCCCACCCAACCAATATTCCTTCTTGGGTTCCTTGCCCCAAAGTGCATAACTGTTCACTTTTGCATTAAAACCCAATTGCTACCTTGTTGAACACTCCTCAAGTCCTGTTAGATCCCTTATAGCTTGCCACACCTCTATGTCATCCTCCAAAGCTCCCATTTTGTATTGTCTGCAGCAAACTGACCCTGCTCTTAAACCTGTGTGCAATATCTGATATGAACAGTCCAAATAACACTGGCCCCAGCACAGAGCCCTGTGGCACACACTGGTCACTGGTTTGGGAGATGAGAGTCCTCCCAAAAAACACCCACTGCAGTCTATCTACTAGCCAGTTCCTGATACAGTTATCCATCTTGGCACTCACCCCTATGTGTTTCAACTTTGCCCCAGTCACCCATGAGATACCAAATCAAAGGCCTTTCTGAAATCCAAATGCAGGACACTCACTGCATGGTCCTTGTCCAAGTCCCTTGTGACCAGTTTGTAGTATTCTATTAGGTTGGTCTGGCATAATCTCCCTGAGACAAACCCATGCTGCTGCCCATCCTGGAGATCACTGACCTCCAGGAAGGTTACCAGTATCTACTTTAATATTGCTTCCATGAGTTCACCCACTTTGGAAGCAAAACTGACAGGTCTGTAGTTACCTGGCTTGTCCTTTGGGCTGCTCTTGTGGATAGGCATCACATGAACCAATCTCCATTCCAGCAGTACGCACGTGCACCTGTGTCCGGGAAGGTGTTGAACAGGTCTGTCAGCGGCCCGGCCAACACTTCCGCCATCTCCCTCAACACCCTAGGGCGAATGCCATCAAGAAATGGTGCCTTATCCATCATAAGTGCCTTCAGACCATCCAGTACCCTGCTTTCTAGAATCACTGCATCAGTCATCTCCTCTCCCCTCATCCCCATCCTTCAAGTCCATGGAAGGGGAGGAGACCTCCTACTTCCCTCGCGAACACAGAGCAGAAGTAATTATTAAGTACTTTTGCCTGATACTCCTCCTTCACCACCCACCCACCCTCGCCTTCCTTATCCAGACAATCTGGTCTCTACCGTTCCTGTTTTCCTCACATATCTATAGAATTCCTTCTCCCCCTCCCTTATGCCCCGAGCCAGCCTCAGCTCCTTGGCAGCCTTGACCTCTCTTACTAACTTGGTTACTTCCTTGGATCCTTTTGCATACAGTTTCTTGTTCTCATCCCTCCCAGATATTTTCAGTCTCCTAAAAGCCTCTCTCTTGGCCCTCACCCTCCAACACACTCCTGGTCATCCAGCAGCAGCACTGTGGCCCTGGACATCTTGCTCAGATTCCAGGGCATGCTGCAGTAGCCTCCCTCAGGCCTGTATTTATGATTTCCCACCTCTGATGTGCATCCATCTCCAACCTAATCCTCCCAAGGTGCCCTCTCAGTATTTTCTTCATCCTCCCAAAGTCCACCCATCTAACGTCCACTGCCTTTGTTGCTCACCCCACAGCCTCTCTGCTCTTGCTGAGCCTGAACCACTGTGAAAGGTGGTCACTCCAAACTAGTGGGTCCTCCACCTGTAGCTCCCTCACATCTTCCTGTTTGATGGTACCAGGCCCAATATGTTACCCATTCTGGCTGGTTCACCAACCAACTGCCTCTCCTCAACTGTATCAATCATTGGTGAGACCCCACCTGGAATACTGCATCCAGTTCTGGAGACTACATCTCAGGAGGGACATAGGTATGGCAGGAGCTGTCCAGAGGAGGGCAACTAAAGTGGTGCACAGGGTGCATCATGAACCCTATGAGGAGGGACTATGGGATCTCAATACACACACTCTGGAAGAGAGGAGAGAGATGGGGATCATGATAGAGACCTGTAAGTACCTCATGTGGGAGAATAAGGTACAGTAGGGTAGTATTTTTCAGAACAGAAGGTGCACAAGATAAAGGGGGCATGCAATGAAACTGAAAGGGAGAAATTTAGGAGGGATGTGAGGAAGTACATGTTCACTTGAAAGAGTGGTGGACACCTGGAATAGTCGTCTAGTGGAGGGGGTGGGGACAAAAACAGTGGTGGGCTTCAAACATGAATGAAATAGGCACAAAGGGATCTTGGTAGTATAGCGGGGGAAAGTAGCCACAGATCAGGTAGTGTCTATGATGACAGTATAGGCAGGAACAAATGGGCAGTCTTGGTGGGCCAAGCGGTCTTTATCTATGGACAAATTCTTTGTAGCAGCAGGATTCCAGAGGAAAATGGCTATAGCAGTATGGAAGAAGCAAGGCAAACACCAGAGGAGAAGAAAACATGAGGAACCAATGAGCCACCAGCAGTCACCTGGGAGCAGCACACTGGATGAACAGCACATCACAACCAGGAGGGAAGGCCACACCTGAGAGAGGCAGAACAAGAGCATAATGGGCTGAGGAACAGCAGCAGCAGCAATGCCAAGGCAGTCTGTTCTTTTGTGCTTGTTTTGGATTCTTGAGTTAGCCGGCACCTTGCCTCTGTCTGACACTGCCCCCGACTTGTCTTTCAAGTTGGTGCTCAGCTCTCTTTGTGTGTCTCAGTTTAGACCCCCCCCATCTGCTTCTATTTAATCTGCTGTCTCCTTCCTTACAGGTTGCCACTTGCCCCCTCAGGCAGTGGCATGATCCAGCACCATAGCACCTCTACGGTGCAAGGGAGCCTGATCCATCCACCCCCAAAGAGATAGATAAGGTATGGCGCTTGAAAATTGCCACAATTTCTCTGGGCAGTGTGAAGCTGAACCGGATCATCACTTGCAATTTGCTGTTTTCAATTTCAGCGCCTTCTCAGGGTAGCGCTATTGGCTCCATGCCTGTGTAGAGCTCCCTGATTGGCTGGTCTCACTCACCTGAGACAGGAGCACCTGAGACGTGTGGCTTAATGTAAGCTTGCATCCCTGTACTTGGCTTCTAATTTATATATTTTAACTTAGCCTGTTCTGCTCGGCCTGTGTAAAGTAACTTACCATTCCCCCCCTGCTGCAGTTTCTCTCCAACTGTATTTGCACTGATTCAGTACTAGCTCTGCAAACTTCCCCTTGATTTTTTGTCTTACCCCCCCTCCTTCTCCTAGGCCTCATTTAAATGCACACAGTCTCCACCCACTCCTATCTGATGTTCCAATTTATTGGTTACTTACTGTCAACAACTGTAATTCCTCCCATCCCCCTTTTGCAACTAAGCTTTCTAGCAGCTTTATCTCATTCTGTCTTGCTGAGGCATACCATTTTGGTACTTTAGGTCTGATTATTGCTGACTAGCATATCCTGTCTTGCTGACTAGCATATCCTGTCTTGCTAAGGTGCAGTTTTACTTGAAAATTGTACTACAAATTACTGAACTGTGACTGATTTGCCAAAAAACTGTGTTTATTGTCTAAAATGTTCCCAGCAGCCAAGTGTTACAGCTCGTGACTCTGTAGCTCTCCAGACTGCAAGGTGCTAAGGAAATCGAGGCTTTTCAGTTGCCAATTGAGCTGTTTTCACTCAGACTGCTAGCCTTTGTGTTGCCCCACTATTAATTTGACCTACTCTCTCCTTTCTCTAGCCAAGGGTGGTATACATTTATCTTGCGTAACTCCATTTTTAAACTTCCCCAAACAGTCACATACGGAACAATGACCCCTGGGACCTATATAACTTAGATAGCAGAAGCTACTGCAGTACGTTCCTTACTTACATAAAGGGCAATCATGACTGGCCTTGTTTGGCTACACTTATTCGCCAGCCTTTGTATTATACCCTATGTGGTTAGGCAACCTGGCAGAACTGATTCCAACCAAGGTGCATGCTCTACCATGCTAGTCTCCCCATGTACCAACACTATGAACAAATTATGCTGCCACTGTACGCCTTTGATCCCCTCATAGTTAGTGGAATCTCCTCGAAGTGGAACTGCTAACCAATATCCTCTACGTGGTCCTATACCCTATCCATTCAAACTAGGTATGGCTTGGTGCTATTCTGCATGGATCCTAGGATATGTATCTGTAGGGCAGCACAATAAGATGATTCAGTCTTTGGACCCATGTACTCAAACCTATACCAGACATAGAAAGACTCATGCCTTTAAACTTCTCCTCGCTGCCCTGAGGAAAATTGTGCTCCTTCTACTCCTATGCTCAGGTGACGTCGAACTTAACCCCTGGCCCTACAAAAGTGCTCTCATCTCCTTCTGAACTCACAACTTTGAAAGGAATTAGCTTCTTGCATGTGTAGTCTTTTAAAGAAGCTCGATTCAGTCCAGGCTTGGTTTATTCATACTGCACCAGACGTACTCATGCTTTCGGAAACATGGGTGTCCATCCCAGACAGAGAGGTAAACATCCCTAACTCCCTCCTCTTCAGAGCTGACAGGCAGATCAGGGGTGGAGGAGTAGCCATTTATGTTAAAAAACAAATTCTCAGTATCTATATTAGATACTACTTCCTTTGCCTGTGGATTTGAATGCCTGTCTCTTAAAGTCGAGCTTTCCCCATCAGTAGTGTTCCGGATCGTAGGCTGCTATAGAACTCCAGCAGCAGGACCGTAACTTCTGACACACCTGTCATCCCACCTGGATACTACCCCAATGGAAACAATCATACTAGGCGACCTTAACTATGATTGGCTGACTAAGGTCTTGTTACCCCTGAAACAATTCTGTGACTCTCATGGGCTCACTCAACTTATTACTGAGCCTACTCGCATCAACAAAAAAAATCCAATGAGAAGCACCCTCTTGGATGTTCTCCTTGTTAACAGACCTCATTCCTTTTCCCATGCTGGTATCCTCGTAGCGGACATTAGTGACCACTGCTTTATTAGTGGCATAAGAACTGTTACCAAACCTCTATCTACATCAAAGTTTTCCACTAAAAGATCCAGATGGAACTTCAATCCTATTGCATACTTCAATGATCTAAAAACTCTTTGCTATGGCAGAGTTTTTACCTGGCTAAATCAGTGGCGATGCCTATGGCGTTCTCCATGAAATCATATCCGCGCCCTAAACAGCCATGCTCCCTGGTTAAAGCATGAATAAAAGCCAGAACCTGTCATTGGTTCTCACCGATCTGAAGGCTGCCTTACTCAAAAAGATTACTTCTGGAAAAAGGCTCATAAATCTCATGCTGACGCAGACTGGTGTCTCTTCAGGGCATCTAGAAACATCTTTACTAAGTTGGTCAGAGAGGCCAAAGCCAACTTTATCAAACCGAGCTACTCTCTACGCAAACTGCCCTACCAAGTTCTGGTCCACCATAAAAGAGCTATCTGGCCACTCTCCAGGAAGTGCGCTTCATTAAATTACCACTGAAAATATAATCATTAATGATAAATTAGAGATACTGCAGGCTTTTTAACAATCACTTTGCCACTGCTGGCCTGGCGTTGATAACGCACCTGAAGTAGCCTTCCTCAAACCAAAACCAGCCTTCAGAACCAAGTAGCAATAACATGGACTTCTTTTTCACCTACCACCATAAAAAGTTGATCTTCTACAACTACACTTCGGTCAAAAGTTTTAGAACACCCCATTTTTCCAGTTTTATTGAAATTTAAGCAATTCAAGTCCAGTGAATAACCTGAAATGGTACAAAGGTAGCGGTAAACTGCTAGAGGTTAAAAAAAAGTTTAGGTTAGCAAAACTGTTGTAGAGAAATTGCAAAGAAAGCCAAGGTGTCAGTGAGTACAGTTTCTACACCATCAAAAGCACTTAGAAACTGGAGGAAACTCTGACAGGAAGAGGTCTGGCAGACCCAAAGCCACAACAGAATCAGAAGACAAGTTTCTGAGAGTCAACAGCTTGCGTGATAGAGGCTCACAGGACAACAGCACAGAGTGACTGGCACCCTGAACCAAAAGGGCTACCACAGCATTTTGCAGCGCCATGCAATACCCTCTGGTCTATGCCTAGTTGGTCAGGGGTTCATCCTACAGCAAGATAATGACCCAAAACATACTTCCAGGCTATGTCAGAACTACCTTCGAGGAAAAGAACAAGACGGTAGGCTTCAAATCATGGAATGGCCAGCACAGTCTCCAGACTTAAACCCCATCGAGCTGGTTTGGGAAGAACTGGACAGAAGAGTGAAAGCAAAGCAACCTACAAGTGCAACACATTTGTGGAACTTCTGCAACAGTGTTGGGAAGAACTTCCGAACAATATTTGATGTCCATTGTAGGAAGAATGCCACTAGTGTGTTCGACGTGTACAGTATATCTGCAAAGGTGGCTACTTTGATGAGTCAAAATTTAGATTAAATTTTGTTAAACAAAATGATTCTATGATTTCTTTTTTATCTCCAATTGTTTATTTGTTCTATGCTTTAATTTCAGAGTACATTGAGACATTAACCTGCATAAATTTCAATAAAAACTGGAAAATGGGGGTGTTCTAAAACTTTTGACCAGTAGTGTAAATACTAAAAAAAGGGCTGGGGTCGACTCCTTTGACCCACATTTCTTGAAAATAGCATACCATATACTTGCTACACCTATAACACACCTATTCAATCTCTCCTAAGCACAAGGCTCCATCCCCAAGGCATGGAAAACTGCTCACGTCATTCCCCTGTTTAAAGCAGGGGACCCCTGTGACCTAAATAACTATAGACCAATTTCCATTCTTCTCATACTTTCAAAACTTCTGGAAAAAACTGTGGATTCAAAGCTGAGATCTTTCTTAGACAATGCCAGACTACTCAACCCAATACAGTCTGGCTTTAGAGTTAAGCATAGTACAATTACAGCACTGGCAAAAGTTACTAATGATTGGCAACGGGACCTAGACAACAAAAAATTTGTTTGTGCCTTGTTTCTGGACCTTAGTAAGGCTTTCGATACTGTCGACCACTGCCTGCTCCTCTCCACTTTAAAAGCTATAGGCATTGGCTCAACTGCACTGGGATGGTTCCAATACTACCTTTGTGATAGACAGCAACAAACTAAGGCTGATGGAGAGATTTCTTCACTTAAACCGATAAAAAGAGGTGTCCCCCAGGGCTCCATACTGGCCCATTACTGTCTGCCATTTATATCAACAGCTTGGATGCAGGTATCAAAGATGCCAGTGTTCACTTGTTTGCTGACGTCACGGTGCTCTACTTAAACTGGGAATCTCCTGAAGCTGCCTGCGATGTGTTAGAAGCTGACTTTAGTACTCTGCAGTACCAGCTCCTTAGCAAAAAGTTACTACTAAATGCAAAAACCCAAGGCCATTCTTTTCTCACTGTCGCTAGTCCATTATCATCAATCTCCACTTTATTAGAGAAAATCTTGAATTTGTGACTAAGTTCAAATACCTTGTATTTGACTAGACAACAAACTCTCTTTTGTGGAACTCACAGAAGAACTGCTGAAAAAACTGAGGCAGAGACTTGGTCTATTTTTCAGAATTAAGCGCCTCTTGACCACAGATGCAAAGACAGCTTGCACAATCTACGTTCCTTTCATTAATTGACTACGCGACTTCATTTATGGCCATTGCCCTGCCTCATATTTTGCAAAACTGGATGTATTACAGTATATCATAGAGCACTGAGATTTATAGCTGGCATCCAATACTCCACACATCACTGCTCTTTATACGCAGCCGTAGGGGTGGCCTTGTACCTTCAATACAGGCGATATAGAAATGCAGCTCTATGGATTTCAAGCACTTACCAACAAACTCCCAATACGTTGTTGAGTGTCTCCCTAAGTCCTATTAGGAACTATGCCTTAAGAAGTCAATCTCAGATTTCTTTGAATGTCCCAAGGGCCAACACTGCTTTGGAAGGGCGCTATAAGCTATGCACTGCCTACTCTCTGGAATAGGATACAAAACTGTTGAGACTTAGCTCACTTGTCAGTCCTGCCTTCTTTAAGACCCTCTATGACAAAACATTTGCTGAAATCTGTAATTGCTTCTATCGCTCCTAGCAGCTTGACTATTGTTCCTGTCTTCTTCAACACTAGTCCCAGCTGCTTATCCAAATCAGCCCTTGCCACTATTACTCCCCCCTCCTCTGCCCCACTTGCCCTTAGCACCCTCTGCATCCCTCTTATTCACCCCCTCCTTCTGCCACATTTACCTAAGGCTTACACACTGTTATGTGCACCTCCATAGCTTAGGAATTTCCATCCAGGCCTGTAACGTGTTTCTGCTGGACAGGAATATAAATAATCTTTCTTTTTTCTTCTATGGTTTGTATATGACATCCATACACATCCTGCTCCTGTGGAACTGTGTATATATATATATATATATATAGGGATACATGATGATCAGGAGTGTGATATGGAAAATATTCTCCACTCCTGCAGAGTGAGATATCAATGCCTCACGATGCAGGAGTGGGAATATTTCCATATCACACCCTGATCATCATGTATGCGATTATACAATAGGGGACAGAGTTATGGCAATTTTATTTGTGTGTTTTTGTGACTATATTTTTGTTTTGTGGTATTCGTCTGCTGAATGCATGCTTGCTTGTTTTTTGCCATTGAATTGTGTTTTCTGACTGGGGTGAGTCTGTTAATGTTATTGGTTGGTGGTATGAATGGTAGTTGTTTTCTGTTGTGTGATTGGTGTTTTGCCGTGGTTGCAGTGCAGTTCTGTGATGTGACTGGGTGTTTCCTTTTAGTGGGCAGAGTTCAATGTGTGTCTTCCTGCATGCAGTTTCTAGTGGTAGTTCTCAGTTTCATTGTGCAGTATTTATTTTTGTGTGCTTTAGTTAATGTCTTTATTTTGTGTTGCCTGTGCTTTGTGATCTGGTGGATGTCAGTTTTATTTCTTAGTCCGATACGTTTTTTTTTATCGGTGCTGCGTCTCCGTTATTTTCAGTTTTGCAGCCTGGAGGCATGATGCAGTGAGAAAAAAGTTTCCAATATAATGCTGGTATGGAAATGTTTAACTTGTGGGAAGTTTATGGCCAGCATTTTCTGGATTTGGGATCAGTATATTGGTAATTCGTGTCAGTTGCAGCTCAGTTCTGACTCCAGTATGATTTGCTAATGCTGTTTAGGTTGTACCATTTGAAGCGCAAGTTTTATTTTCAGATATTGTGCTTTGTTTCCTTATGGTTTTGGCTACTGAGGACAGATGTGTCTACATGTTCTTTGGGATAATGTTTGAACCTTTGTGCCTTTGTGTGTAGAAGTAGTCCGGTGAGGGAGGTGCTTGTACTGACGTAACGACAGTGAGAATATCTCCTGCTGACATATGCACTGTGTATATTTGTAAGCAGGTATCACAGTGCATACATCACTGACTAGTTATGCAATGGGGGAGTGATATGTTTTATTTCATATGTTATCAGCTCACCCTATTGTATATATATATATATATATATATATATATATATATATATATGTATATTATGTTCGGGTTGTGTTATGTATATCTTTCTTGTACATGTGACTTGGAATGTAAATACTCTGCTCCTATCAGTATTGTAAACACGTTGTTCCTTTTGTATTATGTATATTTATATGTAACTGTACAATTTTCCTGCCAACAGCAGGTCCACTTTGTAAATGAGCTTGCTCAATGCAGATCGCCTTGAATAAATAAAAGATTTGATTGATTGATTGATTGAGTGGGGCCACTGAGGCAGGAAGGCCAGCCAAGCTGGGAGGAGCAGAGCAAGCAGCAGGAAATCAACAAAACACAAAGAAAGGTATTTTCCAGTGTTGTGGCACTCTCAGCAAAACCAAATAAGTACCAAGTGAAAGGAGGGCTACATACTAATCCCATGTGAATAAATGAAGGTAAGCACCCTCTGAGTGGTTTCAGTGACATTTTGTTTCTTTAATTGCTAGTATACATCGAGTGAAACAACAACATACTCCTGCAAAACAAAGCTAGTTTGTCCACTAACATTTCATACAAATCCTCATTGCTTCTTCAGAGCTGCTTGAGATTCCACCATATCCCATTTAAAAAGGTTTGTGTTAAATGTGTACCAATTGTTTTTAGAAAGATGTGCATAAGAAATGTTTCCGAATTGAAGATCATTATAAAGCTACTTGAAATTTAAATAAATATTTCCTATGCATACATCAAGTAATAGTATGTGTGGGCTGCACTGGAAGGAAACTGAAAATAACAGTGGGTGAGCATTTAAAATCAGTCAGGAATAAAGATCAGAATAATTCATCTGCCAGGCATGTTGAGAGTAACACCCAACAAAGTTGATCACTTGCTGAATGTTGTAGAGATAGAAAAAGTGTCTCATAATAAAAGAAGAGGTAACTATGATATGCAATTAGGAAAAGAGACTCCTGATGGATTATCACTTTAAGGGCCATGAAGTGGCCAGCAATAAATGATTTGATTTGAGCTCACAGCATTCCTAGGTTGAACAGGCTATTTTTATGTTTGTTTGCGCATGTGTGCACAGCAGACATTTGGTTATGATGAACTGCATTTCAGCTACAATGAGGTTCACCGTGACAGTCCAATGATTAGCAAGGCTGACCATAATGCTGTTCTGCCAGCTGATAGGAGGAAACCTTTTGTAGTTGAAAAGAGGCAACCACGCCTTTCAGACAGTGGCTGCCTTCCTTCTTCTGCATGTCGCTGCCAGTGTCCAGCAATCAGCTGAGTCACATGATTATCAGCCTGTGCCTTGCCCCCCCCCAATTCTGCGTTGTATAAAAGTCATCTTTTACAGAAAGAGCTGACCCCAGTACCAGTGGAGTAGTTACTTTCTGTTTATGGCTGAACAGGCTGAGTGGGGATTTCATGCTTGTCTCACTGACCGTGTTACTGGAAAGAGAGACAGAGAGAGAGACAGACAGACAGAGAGAGAGAGAGAGAGAGAGAGACAGAGAGAGAGGGAGAAAGAGGGAGAGAGGGAGGGAGGGAGAGAGAGAGAGAACAAGAACCACAGGAATTGGAGAAGAAGAAAAGAGAACAGATTGTGCGTTTCAAGGAAAGTGGGTATGGCAATTCAAGTTTCATAAAAGCAGTGAGACATGATGAAAACATTGAAAGAGGAGATACTTTGGTCCCCAGGAGAAAAGAACAGCTACCTCTAAGTAGTTGCCCTTTTGTTACAAATTACCTGCTAGATCCCGGTGTGTAACAAAAATTATTTGTGACAACTGGAACATGTTAGCAATAGAACCCACACTGCAGACAGTAGTAAAAGCAGTACCCTCTTTCATATTTAGATTCTTAAGAACTATTAAGGACATAGTTTCCCCAAGTGCACCCTGTGTGATTACCAAGGCATCTACAATGTGCCCCCTCAAAACACATATAAATGCAGAAAGTGCATATATTATGCATATATTAAACAGTGTAAATAATTTTTGAACCCCACCACTGAACAGGTTGTAGAAATAAAAGATTTTATCACTAGTTCAACATGAGGAGTAGTATATTTTCTCAGTTGTAGCTGTGGCCACTTTTTCTTGGGGTGCACCACCCGTTTGTTTAAAACTAGGGTGGGCGAACACATAAGGGCCATCCAATGGGAGGACATGAGTTATGCGATTGCTAAACATATTGTGTTGAATCCGCATGTACAACATGATATAAATTTTGTAGGTATTGAAAAAGCAACCTGTAATTTAAGAGGGGGTGATCTACAGAAAAAAATAGGTCAATGAGAGAGTCTATGGATTTACCTGCTAGGAGCCAGAAATGATTGTGGTCTGAATGACAGTATCTGTGTAACCCCCTTACAAATGGGGTTCCTAAAATTGCTAGCTTGGGCTTACCTTAGCTTTCCTTCTCCTGCTGTCTCTCAGGTTCCTCCCAATGTGGCCACTAATTTTTCTCTGGTCCTCCAGGTTTGCTTGCCCCTCTTTATGCCCTGTCCTTCAACCCATTTGAAAATCCAACCCTTCTAGGCTTAAAATGCTGACTGTGATCTCCAGCTGCAAAAGTTCTGCTTCCAGGGCAGCAGAAGTTGCGTTGGCATGCAAAGCACCTTTAATGTGGAGCTGTTTGTTTTGCAGTTGCCTCGGGGACAGTGCCGTGGGTCCCAGGATCCCTTCCACCTAATTGGGACCTGGTGACCATGGACAGTCTGCTGAGGACACTTTGCATTTAAATTTAAAAGAGTTTGACAGGGCTCATTTAATTATACCTCAGAAGGGCCCCGGTCATCTGTATAAATAATAACTGTGTGCCTGGCTGCCTTCAGGGTAGCTATACAAGTAATCTTGGGGTCCTCAAGCCCCATTCCAGATATTTTCTGCTGTGTGTTAAGACAAGAGCTCTGAGTTATCAGTCTGTGACAAAAAGGCCCTACAGAGACTGTCTAGTGAAAGTTAGGATGGATGCATCTTGTCTGTGGCCCAAATGGCAGGTGCAGCAAGATGCCTGGCTAGCGAATCATATAAATGTGCTGTAACTTTACGTGTAGCTATGGGTTAGAGTCCTGCCTCTGTGGAGCTGTCTGCCAATCTGTGTCTATCACTTCATAGGACAGGAGGCCCTAGAGCATATTGTGTTTGAGTGTTCTGAAGAAGAATTTACCTCTGTCTTACCAGAATTTCGTCTGAGAGTGCTTGCTGTAAGGGTAGAAGGGTCCAGACGAGCTGGATGAGACTTTGCCTTTGAATGATCATTTTGGTATATAAAGTACTGGATGTGACTTCATGTAGCTAAATTTCTAGATGCTTGATAAAGGTGTCATTGTCAGCTTATTCTGACTGGATTCCCTTTGGTATATAATGTACTGGATGTGACCTCATTTTGAAGAAATAGTGGAGGCTTGATAAAAGTATCACTCTCATTGCATTGGATGGGACTTTCAAATATTGTGCTGAATGTTCTGGGTGTAAAATCCAAATATCTTGTCCCGAAATGTTCGGAAGTCTGCAAGTGCAGGGCAATCCCTGCCATGTTTGCTAAAGTGCAGGGCAATCTCCACAGTGGTTGTAAATAGTAATTTGCTGCATTACAAGAATCTGTTTCCAAGTTGCCCCCACCCTCAAATCAATAGTCAACCACCTTGACCAGCTGCAGTGTCCACTGGACCTGCAACATCTTGGACTGTGGTATCTGGGATTCCAGTATGGTATGAGATTGAGGGGTTTCTGCTGTATCTGGGACAGGTACCAGAGTGCATATTAATAATAATTATTTTAACATCTGATTTGTCAGCAGCTAGATAGCCAGAGCACTGTATGTCTTAAGTCGAGTGGTAAAGTGTGATCTATGTCTTTCTATTAGTATGTAGCCACCCTGCTGGAGGGTTCACCAGTAAAACCAAATAATCTCGGTGCATATGTAAATAGGATAAGGTAACCTCTAATCAACCTCCCTTTTCCTAACCCCTTTATCTCCCCAAATAAATCTTATTTGTTATTTGAAATTCTGCGTGAGCATATTATTAGAGAGAGCCTTTAAATCAAAATGTGGAAATGTGGGGAACTGTGTATTGGAGCATGACTGGGAAGGTAATGGTCGTAGTGGGTGGTATAGCATCTCAGGGGACTACACCTTTTCCCATCTCACCCACATAAAGAACCCTGAGTGGAGGCACTGCGCAAAGGTTTAAAAAAAATTTTATTAGCTAGTGAACCTAAATGCCTCAGCCTATGTCCAGGGTAGAGCTGCAGGGGTGTAATACTGGGGATAGTACCACCCAGGGGTTGCATTTATCTTGCAGCCTTTTCAATCAAATTAAAGAGACAGGCTCTTGTTATGTAAATATGCTGTCAAGTCTGTATTTTATCAGTTCAGATAACAACCAAATTAAAGAGACAGGCTCTTGTTATGTAAATATGCTGTCAAGTCTGTATTTTATCAGTTCAGATCACTGAACCCTATTGAATTATATAAAGCATGAATTTATGTTTCTGGCTCATGAAATTGATTAATAAATTATGCAGCAAAGTTACTGTAGCATATAACCTTGATGGTGAATTTGCTTTAACTACTGTATCTAAACATAATGGAGTAAAAGCAATTGTGAGGTGGATCTTTTTAATTAAATGTGTATATATAAAGCATTGTGCTGTATAAATGGACTATATTGCCCTTTATTGGGACTTCATTCAAACGGTATCCAGTGATATGGATGAGTCAAACTGAGTGACTCAGTATAACCACCTGTAAGAAAAGTGAGTATGAAAGAATAGCTAGTGGGGGACTAGCGAGGGTCCAAAACAAGAAGAGCGAATGTGAGAATAGGGCCAGTGTGGGACAGTGGGAGGGCAGTAACATGATATGGGAGTCAGACTGGCAGGGCAAAATTGAGTTGACTGTCTAGCGCAGTGGTAGGGTGTACACCACTAGTGCAGAAGGCTGTGGGCTTGCGGCGTGTGAGAACTTTTGTTGTATTTGTAATTTTTCCCTTTCCCCTGTGTCAGGCCCCTCCCTGGAGTTGATCATATTAACAATGGGGGGGGTGAAAATATGTTGTCATTGTTCCATGTTTGCCATGGGGCCAATCCTCGCTGTTTTTGTTCTTGATGTTGTGCCAGTTGCCGTTGCGGTTTTCGGTGACTTGCACTCACTGTAATGTTCAACATTGTTAAAAAGTCACCCATATGACATGAAACCCATTCAAACCTGGATGTTTACAATGTAATCACTTCTAAGCTTGTGCCTGACAGCTTCATAACATTAACAATGAAATTGTGTCAATTGCTGGTAATGTTACAATTTATTTATTACACACAGGTGTTTTAATTTGGTTTGCACTGTATATAAGGGGCATTTAGCACTGTGATTATCTGAATCTGATGAAGTCTAGAGCCACTGGGCAAAATGTAATTCAGTGAGCACCGGTAATCTGTTACGGCCTCTTTTGCTGCCACAAGGTTTGTTGGCCTTTTGATGCAATAAATGTTTTAAGCATCAGTTTGTTTGTGACCTCTTAGTGGGTGTTGTGTTATTTTGATGTGCTTACTGGGTCTACTTTGGCACCGCTAAGCTCTTTTTCCAGGTGCTCAATTTTTATTTTCTCTATAGAATAATTTAGAACTAGAAGCTCTCAGAAATGCGATGTACCCATGGCCCAAGGCCCAAGACTGATGCCCTACCTGCCTTCAGCAACAGTGTGCCCAGAAATCAGCACCCAAAGCCTCCCTGCAGTCATACAAATTCCCAACACAACTTGCAAAAGGCACCCACCTGACTTCCTGATTCAGACTTGGTGCTGTCACCTGTATACCTCTCTACTGCGCCTGACTGCCTATTGTGGACAAAACAGACTAGAAGCCCCCAACAACATGCCACTAAAATACTTTATCCGATTTCAAAATCAGACAGCCTACAACACAGGTCCAGTGCTCCTGCCCACCCCCCATCGCTTGATGCAGATCACCCACTTCAGACTGAGTCACCACACTGACACACCACCCGAACAGTCACACTCAGTGCAGGTTCTGGGTGGCAGCATAGAGAGTGCAGCGCAGGCAGGTAGACAACATTGAAGAGTATGGTTAGTCATTTGATCATCAAGCCAGGGACTGAGGCAGGCACTGTGCTGCACTGCTGCAAGTGCGAGATGGATGCCATGGAAGTGGACCCGCCAACTGAGAGAGGGAGAGAGAGAGAGAGACAGAGAGAGACAGAGAGAGACAGAGAGAGAGAGAGAGAGAGAGAGAGAGAGACAGAGAGAGAGAGAGCGACAGAGAGAGAGAGAGAGAGAGAGAGGACCTGCCGAGAGAGAGAGAGAGAGAGAGAGAGAGAGAGCAGAGAGAGAAGAGAGACAGAGAGAGAGAGAGAGGACCTGCTGAGAGAGAGAGAGAGAGAGAGAGAGAGAGAGAGAGAGAGAGAGAGCAGAGAGAGAGAGAGAGAGACCTGGAGAGAGAGAGAGAGAGAGAGAGAGAGAGAGAGAGAGAGAGACCAGAGAGAGAGAGAGAGAGAGAGAGAGAGAGAGGACCTGCGAGAGAGAGAGAGAGAGAGAGAGAGAGAGAGAGAGCAAGAGAAGAGAGGGAGATGGACTGCCAGCCAGGCTGAAAGAGATCATCAGTCAGTTTGGAGTCAGACATTAAAAAAAGAAAATAAGTAGCCACCTGGAGACTTTGGAGGGGAGGCTGGGAGCAGCACGTACAGTAAGTCAGTGCCTGGAAAACATTTGCTGTGTGGTCACATTGTGGTGTGTGCTAGGGCTGGGGAAGCATTAGGCTGGCTGACAGCAAGCAAATAGGTGCAGGGCTGGGCTGGGCTGGGCTGCTTAGAGACTGAGACTCTGAGAGCACCAGCTGTGGCTGTTTAGCAGCACAGCAACATAGCAAATTCAGCACAGCCTATGACGGAGGTAGAGTGAGTCACGGCTACTGAGAGGTGCTCTGGTGGTGCTGTGGAAGTGCAGAGGAAAGCTGGTGCACCAGGCTCAGGGCACCAATAAGAGAATAGAACAGAAAACAGAATTTCTCAACAGAAAAGGGACTGCATAGCCCACCCAGTCTGCACAGTTGTCCCATGCCTATTCTGTCCCAGCATACCCTAACTGGTCTTTGTTGACCCTCCCCCCTTTTTATTTATCAGAATTCCCCTATGTTTATCCAATACATGTTTGAAACCCCCACACAAGAACAAACACCAACTAGTGGTCAGGGAGACTGAAGAAGTGAGGAGGACTCAAGTTGCAATGCTGCAAGCAGAAGCCAAACTAGAAGAAGTATGCAAAGACCGTCTCAGCATCAGACAGGCAGTAAGATCACCAGAAGTCCATTTGCAAGACTGTAGAGCTGCATCAAGGCATAGAGAAAACTGGAGGAACTGCACCAATTTTTTTTAATTTTTTTATTTTGGTATGGTTTGGTTTAAACAGAGCAGACTGAACACTGTCTATTTTCTCTGCACTACACTTATACTGTATGCAGTAGGGATACAGTGACAGGGCTCTCTTGCCCTTGGTCGGGGAGAGGGAGATGGGAGGGCCAGGTCCAATCCCGGCAAAGTCATTAATTGAGCAATGACGTCAGGGGTGGGTGGAGACATGGGGGGGGTAAAGGTTTTTCCAGCACTGCACAGGGTGGGGGGGGGGAGTCAGTAGACAGCAGGGCATATAAGGGCTTAGGAGCTGTCTAGGGGCTGTGTGGATTGGCTGGCAATTGAGTGTGCAGGCTTGGCCTTGTACTGTTCTAGGACTATAGTTAAAGTTGGTGGACCCTGGTCCTAGCAGGTTCTCCTGCAGCAAATTGCTGAGGATGGCAAACTGGGCAATAAGGCCGTGGAATTTTTCAGTTTTTAGCACATTGGGGGGGAGCAAGTGGATAGGCTAAGGGCTTAGGGATGGCTGCCTGGAGCATGTAGCCTTCTATTATGCCTTTAGATAGAAGAAGTGGACCTTAAAGGTAGATTTACATTAGGCCAGGTTCCAGGGCCTCCTGGAAGCTGACTGAAACAAATTGCTGGAATGCCCATCAGCTTTGTTCTGCTTACTGTGTTGCATTGCTGCACTAGAACAGTCAGTGTAAGCCAAGCAGTGCAGACGCTCTCACGTCCTGCTGTCTCATGCCTAATTAGAATCCAACCTCCAAACGGTCAGGGCATCAAATTATGGGGCAATGGGGTTGCAACATGTTTCTGTTTTGTCCAGTCGATGGGTATGTGGACTTGTCTCTAATCTTGAAGGGGTTGCTATAAACAAAAGTTGTGTACTGCCAGTGCCAACAGTTGCTGACCTCCTTTGGGGTTTGTATTATTTTGTACAATGTTTTGTGACATTTCAGTTTAGTGAAATGTTTAGTGCCAGATAATTTGAAGATTATTCTGTTACTGTGGTGACACTGTAAATATTTTTTTTATTCCTGTACCTATTTAATTCCAGTATTTAACACTGAAGTAATTGGGTTTACAGAACTAAAGTAAAGAACTAAGTGAGGTGGTAGCTGAACCTCTGGCTATCCTGTTTAGCCGATCACTGGAAACAGGGGAGGTACCCAAAGACTGGAGGACAGCAGATGTAGTCCCCTTATACAAAAGTGGGAACAAAGAGGAAGGGGGGAACTACAGACCAAGTCAGCCTCACCTCAGTAGTGAGGAAGATCATGGAAGCACTACTGAAGGAGAGACTGGTGGAACATCTGGTTGTCAATACCTTTTCTGGTTAAATCTTTATTGACTATATGTGTTTCCACTGATGTGATGTAATTTCCTGTGCCTGTGATTTAGAAAGTGGATGCCTGCAGCCATAAAGGGATGGGTAACTGAATGGGTTATAAGTCTGGCTAAAAGTGTTACAGAGATTCAGTCAATAGCTTATGTTAGCAGATTTCCATTGGTAACAGTATTGATTAATTTAGTCCTAGATGGACGCTACCCTTTAATGTGGTTAATGTGCAGAAATTGAACTAAGTGAGCTCCACCTCAGTCCTCCAAGCTGTTCTCCATCCCTACACATTTCTCAGGTGCTCTTGCATTTTTTTTCTTTTAACCTTTTTTTAAACTGCCTGAAAGTGAAGGAAAATAGATTTAACTGAAGTCAAAACATTGGGGCTTGGGCCAGTGACGTACTGCTGAGGAAACAAGTAAAATGCAGGCAGATTTTCTCTCATATGTTGTCATGGTGTCTTGGCTTGCTTTGTGCAGGTGACATTGCGACAGTAAATATTTGATCCCATGTGCACTATCCTCTTGCTTTGGACAAAACACGTTAATGTTCTGTTTTTGGAGGCAAACTCGTCATCTTGTTTGCCTCCCTGAGTCCCTCCAGTGTTCCACAGGCAGTAAGCTGCAGCGTGTAGTGAAGAAACTCAGGGTATTTGTTGGGGATGAGGATTATTGACAACACAACACAACATCAACAGACTACAGGCAAGCAAGTTTTGCCTTGGGATTATTTAGTCAGTGTGTCCTTGGCAAAGGCAATTATTTTGAGAACATATTAGTCAACTTGTTCTGAGCTGAGTAGCTTCTGTTCGTATCTTGAGAGGAAAAGATGAACAGGTGTAGCTGGAGGGGTAGTGTATGTGTGGACCGAGCAATATGTGGGTGCATGCTGGATGTTGGGGAGGCAACAGGGCAGCCTGCTTTCATTTGATGGGGATTGATTATAGCAACAATTGTGATTTGGATAAGTCTACAATGTGAGGGTTGTGCTTTGTGATACCTTTCTTATGAAGAAATGCTGTTTGCAGGGCCGACTTTTGGCCAAGCAGTTAGCGGGTGGTTGTGTTCCCATGATGGTGACTCAAGTACAGGTACAAGCTCAGGAAGTTGTCTGGGCAGCACGAGGATGGGGCCAGTACTGTCATATGCCACAGCTCTGAGTCTGGGAAGGTATTCCATAGCATTGTGTTATACAGTCGACACCTTGTGATGGGCTGGGGAGCATTCCCTTACAAGGGGTGAATGTGCATGTCATGGCTTGATGGGGCCATGTACTGTGTCAAGAGAAGTGGGCTGGCATAGAAAATGGGCATTGAAATATCTCCACTGTGCTGTTTATTCCATTTCTAAAGGGACCTGTAAGAAAGAGGATACAATTTCACTATCATAAAAAGAGAAATTTATTAAAAAAACGATGCTGTTGCAAGCAATTTCAGTATTGTAAATCCTGGTACTCATTTGTTACTTTTTGCCTCTGTGCTTCCTATATCCAACAACAACACAGCAATTACAAGCAAGCAAACATTCAGCATTGACAAATGCTTGTTACTGTATGGGATGATATGTTGATTTTTCTGTTTTTGTTCTTTACAAAGTTTATGACTTTCTTGAGTACAAGATCTATTTAAATATCGGCTTTTACTTGTATGCCAGTATGACTTGTTCCTCATGCTGGACATTTTATTTTATATTTTAATGTTTTGTATTAGTTTCACTTTTGCACTTACACTTTGATTAATGAGATGAATAAATCTTCCTGCAATGCTCCAGAGGCCTACAGCGTACCATGCTCTCATTCATGCATTAGAAATATTGTTAATGAATCTATTTATAAGAAATCATTATTTTCATTTGCAGTAGCTTTATAATAGTCTTCTATTTGGAAAAATGTGTAAATAGTTTTTCTCAAAACTTATATTACATCTTTTAGGTAAACTTTTTAAAAAGGTAAATAAGAGAAATTTCAGGCAGCGCTGATAAAGTAATGCAGGATCTGTTGTGAAATGTTAGCAGGCAAGCCACTGATGTTTCATTGCTCATTACTGTGCAAATAAACTTAAAGTACCACTGAAAACTAATCAGAGGGTTAGTGCCTTCATTTTGTTATGCAAGATTGTTGTGTAAACCTCTTTTTCTGCACTTAGGGAACAGGAAGCTCATGCACGAGGGCAAGAAAGGACCCCATAAAAAGGGGACTGCCAGAGGCAGGGATTGCTCAGAGCATCTGCAGCACAACCAAAGAGGTACAAGGAGGATGGGAGGGTGGCAGAGAGTTGGCAGCTGCATGCTAGCAGTATGTAGCACTCAGTGTGGGCATGTAGAATGTTGTGTGCATCCTCTTTTGACCCACAGGCATAGCTTTACAACTATTAAGCAGGAATTTATGTTGTCTAGCCTGGATGCTATGTACTGTTAGTTTGTCTTAGACAAGAACTATTTGATTATAACTTCCATGTATGGCATATACATTTGGACTTTTAGATTCACATGTTGGAATTGGCACAGAAGTTAACTTCTTAGCAAAGGGAGAGGGTCACCCACTTGTAGTGGTTACCTCTAAGATGCCCTACATTTGCACCTCAAAGGTTTTGACCCCTGCTGCTGCAGCAAATGAGGCAGTGCTCCCAACCGAATCATGAACACCCCCTCCCACACTGTTACCCTAACCAAATGGACACTTAAGCAAACCTGTGCAGAAGATTTATGGGGCACAAGTTCATGTCCACACCATGGACTTGTATAAATAAGGATGTTTTGCAAGAGGCTGCCTATAGAGTACAAAGCTTACAGCCATATTTGTTACTTCTGACCCTCAGTGGCAGGTAAATTGGGCCAGAAAGGGGATGGGACAATCAGATTCTGAAACCTGTTGTAGGAGACACAGAAGGATCATGGACTTGAGAAGGACCTTATTAATTCTGGTGCCCTTGCTTTGGCCATCTGTCTGTTGAGTAATGGACATCCAGCCCTGCTGCAAATGACTGATAGCTCAGAACTCCAACTGAGAGCTTGAATTCCCCAGTGAACAGCAGGGACTTTTCCAGAACTGAGTCCATCAGCACAGAGCTGTTGAGAGAAACAAGCTGTGGAACTGCGTGTAAAAGAGACAGATCATGTCTCTGCTAGAGTTAGCAGTTTTCCTGCATTCTAGAAAGGAGGTAATGCTCTACTTTAACTGCGTGGTCTGAGAGTTATGAAAAGGCAACCCACAGGAGAGGAGTTTGCAAGGAAAGCTACCCTGTTCACGCAGTTCCTAGGGACCCTTAGAGATGTTTTGCTGTCCACAATACCTGAGCAAACTATGGCAGAGTTTATCTCTGTGTCTTGGAAGCCATCCATCCAGAACCACTGTGAATGGTTTGTTGCATAGAACACTAGGGACTGGATGTCAGGCCATGGTGCATTGGTCTGACATGGTCAGGCTTCAAAGGCTGAAGCTGTTACTGTGACTTTCAGAAGCAATTGTCTGCTACATGCAGAGAGGAGGAGAGACCTTACTGATCCACCAGCAGAAGAAGGTTCACATGTTGATACCAGAGGCATGAGACCAAAGGAGGAATTGAACCCACCAGAGAAAGAACTTGTTGCTACTGCATCACTATCTCCTGCAGATCAAGGGAGATCCCACTGGCCTGGGTAAATTACTGTCTAAGTATATCAGGGCTTGTCCTTGTAGCACCATCACTACTATATATTTGTTGGTTAAGAAATTATTAAATTGACTAGGCCATCAGAGGAGGGGGTAAGGGAGCTGCAGATGGACCTGCAAAGGTTAGAGATGTGGATTAAGGCCTGACAATTGAACTTCAATGCCAAAAATGTAAGGTGATGTACAGGGGAGCTAGAACCCCAGGACTGAATACTGGTGAGCAAGCTGGGCAACCTAGGAGTAGGTCATAAAGTATTAAAATGGGTATGAAGTTGGTTGAGCAATAGGAGTCAGAGGGTGGTGGTAAATGGGGTCCACTCTGGAGAAGACAAGGTGACAAATGTGTGTCAGCCAGCAGGGAGGGTAGAGGAACAAAAAACAAACAAGAAGTGGGGTTAACCACTTTACTGGGTTAGTAAAAATGTAATTTAAACAAATACCTGCTGCTTGCACAGGAGGATGAGGATCAATCAAATGAATGAAACTGGAAGATGCCGGAATTGTTGGGTATTTTTTACACAAAAATAAAGACAGTTCAGATTATCTCCTCAAGCTGGCCTGGTGGCACTGAAAGTTGAGACGCTGGATACCACACCTCATGCTTCACCAGTGACCCAGATTCTGGAATGGGCCTCGGTTGTAGGGTTGGTTGGCCTGGGAGGGAGGGAGGAGCTGGATTGAGCTGCTGTATGGCAGCTCTTCTCTCTTGGGGGGGTTGTGGGGATGGGTTATGTGACTGGTGCATATGGACCCCTGACAAAAGCTGGGGGTTCCATTGCAACTGGCACCTAGAACCTCCTTTGAGATGTACGGGATGATGATGCTCTGCATCACTGCATCATTGCACTCCACACCTCCTATCCACAACAACTGGAAAAAATAGTGGCTACCTATATGATGCCCTGCTCTACCATCTCCAGTCGTTCACCACAGCGCTCCAGGCCATTGACCTATCCAGTGTCTCAATGTGGCCAGCCCAACTATATGCCTCAGATAACACCTGCAAAGGTTTCCCACACACACTAATCCATAAAGGACACCACAACATATACATAAAAATAATTTTATTTTAAAAATGCAACCAGTGTGGATGAAATGCCTGACATGTTTTGAACCTGGGCGGTTCTTTTTCAAATGCTAAAACTGTTAGTAACAAACCACCATTTAAATAAGTCATGAAAAACATATGATCTAATAAAGAACTCATGCTTTACCATAATTAATAAATAAGGAATAAATATTAAGACTGCAACACGTATAGTTTCTGTAGCATCATAGGATAATGAATTATGTCTTAAAAGAATGCTTTTTTTTCACATCTTATTTTATTCATCTGCTGCAGTGACTACCAATGGGGGCATCCAGCTGCCGGCCCTACCTGCTGGGAGAGCACCAGGCTCACTCATATGATGAGGGATCCGGCACTGCTGTTGCTGGTCTGCTGGAGGGTATCCCCATACACTAACCAGCCAGACTGGCCACGGACCCCTCCACTGTGATTCCACGCTAGTCCTCCAGGTGAGGCAGGGCACGGCTAACAAGCTGCATGGTCATGCCCAGCCATTTTCCACTGTTACTCCCCATTAAGACTGCGGATGTACAGTGACATCTGCGTACATATGTGCCAATGTCCACCGCAGTTTCACCTTCAGTCACACTGTCGCATGTGGTACTTCTGGGTGCCCCCAAGGGTCGTCACAGCACGGTGTGATTCCCCAGCCCACCCCAGGACTTGGAGAGCTGTCTCCTGATGCTAATCATCATCCTCCCCTGCTGACCCCTGATGACCCGAGCTCATTCCTCGAATCTGGGTCACTGCATAGCGCAGGTGTGGCATCTGGCGCCTCAACCCTTAGCACCATCGGGCTGGCCATAACAGAATGTTTTTTTATTAGGCTGTGATAGTAATGATTCATCAGGTCACAGGGGATTTTAAAAATGTTTTTGCCTATTCCTTCCTTTTCCTTCTCCCCCCACCCTTGTTCCCTCTGCCTTTTTTTAGGTTCCCTTGTGTTGATTCCCTTAGGCTTTTGGTCCTTGTTTTCACCATAGGATTTAGTTGTACATGTGTTCTTTATTCTTTTTTCATATTGCCCTGTATGATAATCAATGGTGTTTTATCTCTTGTTGTTCTAAAATATCAATTAATGGTTGCAATGTATCTATTTACATAGCTGTCTCTTTAAAGCTATGATACTCTAAGTATCTAAGTCTGTAATTAATTATGGTAAGGCATGAGTTCTTAATTATATCACGAGTTTATTATGGCTTACTTAAGTAGTGGTTTGTTACTGACAGTTTTAGCCTTTGAAAAAGAACCACTCAGATGTGAAACATGTGAGGTGTTTCATCTGCACTGGTTGCATTTTAAAAAAATATAATTATTTTGTACATATATGTTGTGGCATCTCTTTATGGATTAGTGTGTGTGTGTGTGTGTGGGAAACCTTTGCATGTGTTATCTGATGAGTTTTCTGGCACCACGTCCTTGTGAGCACTCTATGGAGCTTTTGACTCCATGCCCCACCCTGGGGAGTAAGCCAGGGAGGCAATGCCAGAAGGTTTCCTGATGGAATCTTTTTCACATTATTGTTGTGTGGGTTTCACACCGGTACATTGGCCCCACTTTGGGGGGCAATCCAGGAAGTATCCCCTGCCTGGAGATATGTCCTGGAGACAAGGCGGGGATCTGGAACTGGTGGGGGCTGAGCCTTGGTGGAGGCAGGGAACAGTATACTTAATTAAAAAAAACAAGATTATCTCCAAACTTCATTGTATTTCAATAATAATACTTTATATTGCAGGTAGAACCGAAATAGTTCCTCAGATGTGCCGCACCATTTATAGTAAGTGTGTAATCACAATGTAATATTTTAATAATTGTTGTCACAGTGCAACCTACAGTAACATCATCTTCCTTTGTTACCTAAGGATGAGGACAGCAGCCCCAAAGTCTGCTTGGCAATCTACAGCATATGTTGCCATCAATGCAATAATGCAAGTTATCACAATACACCACAGATTTGTCACTTTCAGGGATAGTATTTAAGACCTTGGTACCTACCAGAGCTGGTGTACTGTCAAGTGATGGGATACTGTCATCCACAGATGGTTTAAAACACTTTGTTGAAGTTACATCACAATAATATCCAGGAGGACAGCAGCGCTTACCATCTCTGCAACAGGAAGCCTAGAAAAAGTGAAATAATATTTAGAAGTTATTGCTGGAGGATATAGTTAAGCTTGTCTCATAGTAAATAAAATAAAAACAGTAGTACTATATATATATATATATATATATATATATATATATATAAACTGCGCCACTATAGTTAGGTTCAGTTGTCACTTCTATGTTAAACTCAAAATCTTGCATGTTAATAACGTTGGACCCGTTCAACAGATTTACCTAAAATTTGGTATGCACGGTGGGGAATGGTAGATCTTTTGATCTGCCAAATTGGTGTTTCGGTCAGACTTACGGTCTTTGTGGTGAATGAAAACGCTGCAAAATGCAAAATTATCCATTTTGAGGCAGCTTTTGGGATTTTGGATGTGGCCCTGCACGACCATTGTGTGGCATGCCACTCTGCAAGATGGCTTGTTTGAAAGAGCTTTAGTGGCCAAATATGCTGCTTTTTGTTTGGTGAAAAAATATTAAGGCATTCAAAAGTTATGCCACTTTTATGTTCCTATTATAAGTTAATGGGGAAATTTATACATGTTTTGCGAACAAAGAATGGAGTTCTGGCCATCTGGTCCCACCTGGTGATCAAAGAATTTACAGCCTCGCGGTTCAAGAATCTTTGTCCCTTAGAACTTTAAAATGTCTTTGATCGTGAGGTTGCCATCTTGTTTTTAAATTTCTGATTGGAAAAACACAAATATCTTGGCTCAGGGGTCACTTCTGAAGCAAAACTTGGATGGCTTTTACTCAGGGCACTCCGATGTATCGAGCCATGCCTTTGGTTTCATCCAAATCAGCCAAAAAATAGAGTTATGAGCTTCTAAAATCTTAATTCATGGCTCTTCTAACGATCTTTGATTGCGATCCTACAAATTCTTTGATTGCGAGATTCTTTGAACGCGATCGTGCATTGCGAAGCTAGGATGAGATGGCCAGATTTAAAAATCTATTTTCTCAGCCTACTGGTGCCCTAGGAAGTTAAATGAGGGTGGGTTTTGCTCAGGGGCTTTGTTCTGCCCCATCTGAATAAAATACATCATGTTTTAAATGTCCCGGTAGTCTAGCAGCCCCCGATCTGTATCAAAAGTATAATGTTCTGCATTTCCCTGGTAGTCTAGCGCCCCCCAATGTATTTAATAAAATAATGCTTTGTATATCCCTGGTAGTCCAGCAGTCAGCCCGATCTGTATGAAATGAATCTTATTGTCCATATCCCTGGTAGTCTAGTGCCCCCATCATGAAAAATACATTACACTCTCCAATTCCCTGGTAGTCTAGTGGCTCCCCATGTGTATTTCATAAATAATGCTTTGTATATCCCTGGTAGTCTAGTGCTCCCCGATCTGTAAAATTAATATTGTTGTTCATATCTCTGGTAGTTTAGCAGCCCCCACATCATGAAAAATACATTCACATGACCTGCTATTCCTGATAGTCTAGTGGCCCCCACCCTCACCATGCACCATCTCACCCAGCACCCCACCCTTCCCTAGCCAGCTACTGGCACAGCCCACCTCTCACCTCCACGGCCAGCCACTGACTGTGTGTATTAGCAGCGCTAATGCCAAGAGGCACTGATATGGCCAGATTAAAAAATCTATTTTCTCAGCCCAGGGATACCCTAGGAAGTCAAATGAGGGTGGGTTTTGCTCAGGGGGCTTCGTTCTGTCAAACCATGCTGGTGGTTTACCACAATTACTTCAAATTTTTGATTTATAGCATTTTGTATTCTTTGTTCGTGAGCCTGCATATTCTTTGATTGTGAGCCTGCAAATTCTTTGATCATGAGATTCTTTGATCGCCGTTTTTGATCGCGAGACAGGGACAAGATGGTCAGATTTTTTATAATGGAATAGATAGGGAAATTTTACCAATCTTTAAGATTGAATATCTTGGAAATGATTTGGTATTTTACTTGAAATTTGGAGGTGTTTATGGCATGTCATGTAGATGTGAGTTATGATGTTTATGTGTCGGGAGAAAATTTTTTGCAGAGATATTGCGAGATGCACTTTACGTGTTGCGGACAGTGTTTTGGATTGTGCTGGTAGCTTGAAATTGATAGGGTGCCAAGCCTTAGTGTCATGGATGTAGTTTTCAGTTGTTGTGTGTGTTAAATGTCAAGAGGTGCAGAACTGTGCCACTCTGATGAATGAAAATTTTGACATGTTAGATCTTGGACACAGTTTGATCTTTTTACTTGAAATTTGGAGAGTGTTGATGGCATGTCCTGTAGATGTTAATAGCAGTATTTATGTATCAGACAATTTGTTTTTTGCAGAGATATTGTGTGGTGCAGTTTACATTTTGTGGACAGCATTTTCTATTGCTCTATTTGTGCAACTTTCTACTTTTCTATTCTTTCTTAAAAAGTAAGGAAATGCTATGCTAAAAACTTTGTTAATGCATCAGTTAGGGTTCATCTACAGTGACAAAAGCAAGGAAATTCACCATTAGGGTTCCCACCCATTGAACCCCACCCCCACCCCCAACAATAGGCATCGGGGTGCGCATTGGGGACATCAGCCCTAACTCTCACCCCATTCTTCTACACTGCACCACCTCAGCTTGTTTACGCATGGAATGGGGTGAGAATTAGGGCCAACATGCACCACTTCAATCAAAAAAGAGCCACATCCCGACTGGCTCTGCACTGCCCATTGTCGGGCTAAACACCTTAACAAACATGGCGGCTCCTCATCACGCTTACCGAGGAGCTGCCACAGACCAGCCATCACACTGGACATCCTGTTTTCTTTTAAAACCTCTTGTTTTGTTTAAAACCTCTTATCTGGTTGATCCTGCTGTCCGTAACCCTCACAGCACAACATCTCCCAAGAAATGCCTCTGAAACAGAGCACCATGCTGGAATGGCTCTGAAGTGCTTAACAGACGTAAGTGCCATCGCAACAAGTGAAAGTGAAATGAAACAAAGCACAAAGAAATGGTTGTAAAAAAAAGATGCCTAACAAACAAAAATCTATTTTTCTAATAAAGATACTGTGTGTGTGTGTGTGTGTGTGTGTGTGTGTGTGTGTGTCTGTGTGTGTGACAGTGTGTGTGTCTGTGAATCACAGACAAACAGCATCAATGTGGGAAATAATAAAAGATGGGAAAGTGTGTTTAAAATTCAAAATTAATTGTTGCCCTCGGTGTGGGATGCTTTAATAAACCCCATGGGCTTTTTGTGTTGTTTTTAGTTAATACACCAGACACCCAGACACCAGAATACACCAGACACCCTTATCTGCTTTTTCCTCTACTCTACATTCCTTCATTCTCCAGTCCTTTCCTCATATTTTCTACATACATCAAAGGCAGCCACATGACAGATAATGACACAATGCAGCCACCACTGGACACCAACTCTGATGACTCACAAGTCTTCTATGATTTGTAGATGCCCAAATGGTACACAGACTAGCTGCAGTGCTGCATGTCCTGCAAGGTGACAGGAAAATGTGGGAAATGAGTGAGAGTGACACTGCCAGGCTACATCTTGACACCACTGACAGAACCTCACATCACACCTCTGAGAGACATTAAGTGACCTAGTATCTCACACAGAAGCAGGCAGTGTACTTCACTTTTCAGTCACAGACTAGCTGGTAAACAGACAGACAGACAAACACATGGTACAAGGTCAGCAATGAAAGGATGGACTTTTGTGCCATGGGAAGCATGAAGTTAGGTCGACAGTAAAACTGCCAACCTCCCTCACAGCAATGGCACAATACCGATGCAAGTATTATGCCCAATCCCCAGTACTTTCTGTGGGGTTGCACCCCCAGACTTTGGGATTCTCAACTCCAGGTCAGAGTTAGTCTGGGAGGGCAGAACATCATGGGAAAGCAAAACACAAAATGGACCATTACAGTGACGGTCGCTGTAGTAGTCTTTTTCCATGTTTTGCTATCGGGGTGTCAGTGTAAAGGGGGCCACCCTGTGCCATGCACCCCTAGCAGAAAGTAAATTTAAATTATTTGTCCAATACATTCTTCAGAAATCCCCTGCAACTTTTCCAGTCTGCTGTAGAAAATTTACTCACTACCCTGCTTCAGGGGCATAGTTGCAGGCCTGCTGCAAGTGCATTATCCTGGCCTCAGCAGCAGCACACAGTTCCAGTGGCCTGCTTCCCTAAAACTACAGTTAAATGTTGTGAAGTTCTAGCTAACTAGAATAATAATGCATGATTTTTTTTCTCACGGGTTGCTTTTTTTACATAAATAAATAAACTGCTGGTCAGTAGCACATCCTTCTCTTCTGAGAAAGATCTGGAAATAGAATTGAGAAGTGGGCAGTGCGACGAGTTCTTAGTCTTCAGCATTGCTGATTGGCTGCTGCAGGTCATGTCACTTACCAGCAACTTCCAGTCTGCACTTCCTGTAAAAATGTTGCATAATGACATCTAACTGGCAAAGTGCTGAAATGAAGCTGATCCCTTTGAAATTGCTTTGGCTACATCAAAAGGTTGGATTTTGGCACATTCACTCAACTTCAGTTCAAACTGGCATAAGTTCACCTTGTTGCCAGTGACTCATAAAACATTTCTGACAAGGGACTGCCAGAACCTATCTTATCTGATTCACTATTCTTGGATGTGTCCCATCTCTCTCTAGGGACTTTTACCAACATACTAAAATGCCAGCAGAATAGGCTCAACAGTCTTTCACGTCTGCTCGTTTCATAGCCCCCCACCCTGGGAGCTGACCTTGCTGCCCCCATCGCCTTCTATGGCTTCTCCTTCCCAGTTCGGATATTCTCGCTGCATTTGATTTTGCTTCAAGAACCCTTCCCCTGTACCTGTCCCACACCCTCTTGAACCCTCCACAGTGTCTGCCTCCATCAGCCCCTAGGCAGTGCATCCATTGCTCCACCACCCTCCTCAGTGAAGTAGCACCTCCTCCTTTCTCCCTGAATCTTCCCCCTCCAGCTTCCACCCATGCCCTCTAGTGACCTCCCTCCTTCCTTTGAAGCACCCTGACTGTTCCTCCCCTATTTACCCCTTCATGTACCTGAAGACCTCTATCTTGTCCCTCTCTCCCTTCTCTCTTCCAATGTGTATATATTTGGCTCTTCGAGCCTCTTCTCATAGGTCCTGTCCCCCAAGCCCCAAATCATTTTGGTTGCCTTCCTCTGGACCCTCTCCAGGAGTTTAATGTCCCTCTTTAAGTGTGGCCTCCAAAACTGCACGCAGTACTTGAGGTGCGGCCTCACCAAGCAGTTATACAGAGGGAGTATCACTTCCCTCCTTCTGGAGGTGATCCCCCTAGTGATGCATCCCAGCATCCTGTTGGCCTTGGCTGCTGCCCCACAACAAGTCTCCGAGTTGTTCATCTTGACATCCACCACCACCCCAGGCACCTCTCAGCCATCGATACTTGTAGCATTTCCACCCCCCAGGTGTGCCACCTGGCCTGGATTTATTGCCCCCAGGTGCAGTACCTTGCATTTCCTGCATTGAACCTCAGCTTCCACTTTCTAGACCATCTTTCCAGAGCCTCCAGGTCCCTGTAGGCCACCTCACCTCCTTCCCATCCACCACTGCCCCCAGTTTTGAGTCATCCGCAAAGAGACTCATCTCACTCCTGATACCTGTCCTTATGTCAGAGACATAGGCATTGAACAGCAGGGGCCCAAGGACTGATCCCTGTGGGACCCCACTAATGACCCTCCTTGGGGATGAGACTATCCCACCAACTACGACCCTCTGGGTCTGGTCCTGGAGCCAGTTTCCTATACATCTGATCATCTGGTTCCCCACCCCCATTTCTCCCAGCTTATCCAACAGGCCCACATGAGGAACAGAGTCAAATGCCTTGCTGAAGTCTAGAAAGAGGATGTCCACTGGTCTACCCAAGTCCAAGGCACTCATCACCCAGTCATAGATCTCCACAAGGTTTGTCTGACATGATTTCCCCAGAACAAATCCATGCTGTCTATCGTCCAGGCACCCTGACTTTTTCAGGTCCCCTCCTAGCCTCTCCTTGATAATGCCCTCCATCACCTTGCTCACCACCGATGTCAGGCTGACAGGCCTGTAGTTCCCTGCCACCTCCCTTGATCCCCCATTGTGCATAGGCACTATATGCGCCACCTTCCAGTCTTGGGGCACCCACCCTGTCCTCAGAGAGATGGTGAAAAGCTCTGCCAGGGGTTTTGCCAGGACATCTGCAAGTTCCTTCAGCACTCTGGGATGTTATTTATCTGGCCCCAGTGCTTTCTCCATCTTAAGGGACCTGAGGGCTTCCCTCTCTCTCTCTCTCTCTGCTGTGATTTCCACTTCCGCTACCTCTTCTCCCTGCTTAGCCTTCCCCCCTCCTGCCAGTGATGCCTCCCCTCTCCCAGACCCGCCGACTGTAAGGGTCCCCCCTCCTCACAGTATCACTGTCTCTCCCATGTATGATGTAGCACCCCATTTTCCTTGGTGAAACTGAGGTGAAGTACTCATTTAGTACCTCAGCCTGCTTCCCGGTCATGTACCCATCTCTCCCCTGTTTTAATCCTGCTAACTGCCCCTTCAGCCTTCGTTTTCCCCAATGTATCTAAAGAACCCTTGTTCCTCTCCTAATTTCCCATGGCCAGGTTCTGCTCCTTCCTTGCCTTAGCTGCCCTCACCACCCTAGTGGCCCTTCTAGCCATCAGCCTCATACCCTCAATCTCTTTCACTCCTTGAGCACTTGAACTGCCTATAGGCTGCCTTCTTTCCCAGCACCACCTCCTGACCTCCTGTTCCACCAGTAGGGTTTCTGGCCTCACCGCATTTTTGTCTTACTCTTGCATAGGTGCTGGTAGCATCCTGCACCCCTCTCCTGATGATTTCCCACCTACTATCAGTGTCCACGTCTGACCCAATCCCATCCAAATGCTCCTTAAGGATCCTTCCCATTTCCTTAAACCCCCCCCGAAGTCAGTTTCCTACGTCTTTGTGCAGCCTTCTACCCATCCTAGGTCCAGGCAGAACCAGACCGTGGCATGGTCACTCCACGCCAATGGGTCCCTTACCCCCAGGCCCCCAATCTGGTCATTGTCTGCCAGGACCACATCCAGTACCGCACCTCCCTGGTCGGTTCCCCCACCTGCTGAGTTAGGAATGCATCTTGAAAGACATCCAACAACCTCTGTTCCCTGGCCACCGAGGATGTCATAGTCTCCCTGTGTATTCCTGGCTTGTTTAAGTCCCCCAACACCACCACCCTTCCCCTGCCCAGTCTGCAGTGTCTCCCAACATCTGCCACCAGAGTCTCCTCCAGCTCCTCTGCCAGTGCAGAGGGTCTATATACCACTTCTATTTTTACTCTCTTGGCCCCCCCCTTGTTATCAAAGTAACCCAAAATGCCTCCACGGTTCCCTCCGCCCCTCCTCTACACCCCCTATGCCAATGCAGTTTTGACTATCATTGCTCCCCCTCCCTTCCCTCCCCTGTCCTTCCTGAACATAGTGTAACCCTCCAGGTTCAGGTCCCAGTCATGTCTCGGTGGCCCAGGTCTCAGTGACCACTGCCACATCCACCGCTCCCTCAGTTAGCATCGCCTGGTGCTCAGGCATTTTATTGCCCAAGCTCCTGGCATTTAGCAGGACTACCTTCCACCCTTTCCTATACTTCCATTTCCCTGCTCGTGTTCCCATGGGGATTCTGTTTTCCCTGGTCTGCACTTTACCAGTCGGCCTTTCTGTATTCCTCCAGGTCTTCGGGGGTGAGACAGAGTCCCTCCTTTATCACCCCCCGACAGCCTTTTTGTTTGTAAACATTGTTTTCAATTTTTCCAAACAGGCATATAGGTACAGACATGCAGTTAACATTTTGTTTCAGTGGATATGAGCATCAGTTAATACATAGCATTTACACAAGTAGACCTTGACATTTAATTTAAGACAGAATCTGAAATTTCTTCAGTTCATGATACATCAGATTATTGTGCATGACACAGCACTGATGAAATACATGTTAACACCAGTGACAACTTTCATAGTAGGTAGTCTGGTCATTTTAAGGTTGCCATCTGATCACCCCAAGCTACTAACCTTCAATAACACTATTTTCCAAAGCAGCCAAGAGTATTCATACATTTGGCTTCAAATTGTTCCCTTTCCCATCTGTACACAGCCATGTCTTATCAACTTATACATTCCAACATATTGGCATGCCAGTGAATTGTCAATGGGGGATCAACCTTCTCCCCGTACTGTGCCAGAGGGTCCAATCAGCTACTAGATCAAGTGCCACAGAGCCCTGTAATTGGCATCATGGCATTTAGCCTCTGCTGTCAGTAGAAACTCCAAGGGGGAGGCTGGCATGGTTGTTTGTAGGACAGATTCCATGGTCCTATGGACCCTCCAGAATCCAAGAAGGAGTCTGGCAGGGTTGTTTGCAGGATGAATTCCTTGATCCTATGAACCCACCCACCCCGGAATATGTCTTGATTTTTGGGCAGTTTAGCACCATATGGATATAGGTGCACTCAGCCCCCTTACATTATGGACATAGTTAACTAAAATTTAGTTTCAATTTGTGCAGCTTAGCTGGGAGAGGTATGTTCTCTATACAAAGTTATATTGGATTTGCCCTAGTCTATGTGATATGGCATGGGTTGCTGCATGCATTATGGATCTGCTCCATGTTACTAGGGTATTCCTGGAGATTTGTTGATGTCCAGGTCCTGCATACCTTTTAGAACTCTCTTCCTACTTATTTAACGTTTTTCTGATCTGTGTCTCTTTTTAACCCTGAATCTGTTCTTTCTGTCAGGAAGTGGGCCTGAATCTACCACTGTGAATATAAAACTGAAGCACTCATTTAAATTGTCTGCTTTTTCCTTCACCTTCACCAGTGCTCATTCCATCCTTCCTAGTTCTTCTATCCTATTTATTGCCCATTGCTTCTCTGTTATGTAGCTAAAGAAAAAGTTATTATGTTTAATCCATTTCACTGTCCTCCATTCTATGTTCATTTTTCTCCCCTTATGAGGTCACTGTTTTTCTCTAGCTTATCTTTAAATATAGCTCTGCTGCTGTCACTCTGTTCTCCTCTGTATATTCTAATATAACCACACTGCTCTCACTCTGCTAACCTTTCTATATCGTAATATAACCCCACTGCTCTCACTCTGCTAACCCTTATATATCCTACTATAACCCCACTGATCCCACTCTGCTAACCCTCATATATCCTAATATAACCCCCTGCTCTCACTCTGCTAACCATTATATATCCTAATATAACCCTACTGCTCTCACCTGCTAACCCTTATATATCCTAATATAACCCTGCTCTCACTGTGCTAACCCTTATAAATTCTAAAGGCTTTCCCTTTGTCCCAAATTGCCTTCCTCACTTGCTTGTCTAGCTAACATGGCTTTTTTGTTACCTGGCCATAAGAACAAAGCTTATGCAGTTTTTGGTAGTTCCCATTATTGCCCCTTTAGTTACTACGCACTTATTCTCTGTCCCCTGTTTTGTGTATGCCCTTCAGCTGATCTTCAGTTATTTCTTTCATTTTGTCAAAGTCACCCTTCCTGAATTCCACAGTATCATTGGGGAGCTTCAGCTGCTGAGATTCCAGTATTATGTTTAATTTAGTGCTTTTGTTCTGCCCAAGTGGATCCTCCATCAAGATATCCCTGATGATGCCCTGGTTGGACACTACCAGGTCCAAATTTTATTTCCCTCTGGTTATGTCTCTCACTCATGGTGTGAGGAAGCAATCCTGTAGTTTTTACTCCCCCATGTCAAACATTTTTTAGCTTATCATCATCGAGATGTCCCAGTCTCCATGTGAAAGACCGACATTTCCCATGAGTACAGTTCTACCATGTCTAGCTGCTTTTTTTTAATTTTCCCTTCCAGCTCCTTGTCATTGTCCAACCCCCTGGTTTGGCAGTGTATAGATTACTCCTATCCTGCATTTTTCCTGTTATCTGTTATTTGGAGCCACAGCGATGCAATTCTGTCCTCCTCTACAACAAATGTGTCCTCTGAGTTTCTTATGTCCTTCTTTACATAAAATGCCACCCTCTATACCTTGGTCCCCCCCAGGGCCCTCCCTAAATGGATCATGTTCAGTGAAATGTTGGTCATAGCTATTGTTTTGATTTGCCCCTGTTTCAACTATTGCTACTACATCAATATCCTCTTCAATCATTATCACTTGAAGTTCATCAAGTTTATTAGATTAGATAAGCCTACTGTATTCATATATATTACTCCCCATCTTTCTTAACTATTTGGAAATTCAAGAATACAGTGTATCTATACAGTAATTGGATATAGCATAGAGGGGGACAAAAATGTAATGGATACATTACAGCCTTGAATTTCCAAATGGTTAACAATTATTTGAAATGTCAGAGAAAAACATTTATAGGAAATGCACCGTTACAAAAATATGTGTTGGTAGATGCGACCTCTCCACTGTGAGGAAGGAGTCACTAGGTACCCCCAGAACACTGGGGGGGTATGGGCACTTCATTTAACCACAGAAGAATAAAATTTACTTTTGGAATTTTTTCATCTGTGTGAGTTAGCCATTATATCCATTTTACTGCTGTGACATACTCTAGGAGCACCAACTTGGCCCTCTTTGTGTGTTTCTGTGTTTTTCTTTGTTCAATCTATTATGCTAACCTTTGCCTTGCCTAGTTTAAATGCTTACTGACTGTTACATCCTGCTTCTGCCCTGTAGAACTGGTTCCACACCTGTTTAGATGCCATAAACAGTTATAAGGAAAAAGATGAAAGAAGACATATTAGCAATGAGTAATTTTATTATCATGTAGCAAACAAAAAACACCCCATGTAGGAGTCTTAGCATTTCTTTGATTTCCAGTACTGAAGACACTGGTATTAGAATACTAATACTGAGAAGTTTCCAAGGTTAAGCGGGGGGATAGTGGGTGGGGAAGCTGCAGTATAAGGGTGCTAAGTGTGCATTTGATCAGACTTGATAAATCATGAGGCTTGTTTCTGCTGGCAAGTTTCATATGTTTGTATGCTCATAAGTAACTCTTTTGTAGTTTGCCTCTTGATGATTAAAGCAGAAAAACTGGAGAACATTTTTCATCAGTTCATCCCTAGACCTGTGAAAAAAAAGTTAGATGCATATTTTATACAATGTATATACAAAAAAGACTCTATTACATTCAGAAAAGCAGCAACACTAAAATAGTAGGATCGGCGGCAATGGTAGGGTTCTCTGCTGTTATGGGTCATACAGTCTAGTGGTGCTGAGCTATCCTGCACTTAACTGAAGAGTTGATTCTCTGAAAGATACCCTTCTCGAATTTACCTCTTACATACATGAGGCACTAGAACAGGGGGCAATAGAAGGAGCAATCTTTGTTGACCTGACCAAAGCATTTGACACCGTCAGTCATGCACTACTAATCCACTCTCTCCCCTCCCTCTATCTCACCCCGACGCAATCACCTGGTTCAAAAACTATCTCACCGACTGGACACAAGAAGTCAAATCAACACCACCCTATCCGCAAAGAAACCAGTTCTTGCGGGTGTCCCTCAAGGGTCGATTTTAGGCCCTCTACTTTTCACCCTCTTTCTGAACTCCCTCCCAAAGGCCTGCAGTGGTAAGCTATTGCTCTATGCAGATGACCCCGTAGTTTACTAGAAAAACAGCACTCCTCACTCGCTTCAACATACCCTGCAAGGCTGCTTTAGAGAACTAGAGTTCTGGTTCGCTGATCATCGCTTAATACTTAATTACAGCAAAACCAAATCCATGATCTTTGCTCACCGCCAAAACCCCTACAGTAATGCCCAGCTAAGTATCTCAAACTCTCAGGGCATCCATATCGAACAGGTCCCATACTTCAAATATCTAGGCATCACACTAGACACATCCCTCACATACCACATACACATTAACCACCTCTCCTCCTCAGTAAACATCCGGCTTGGGATTCTCTACAGACACAGACACTGCCTCCCCCCCAAAACCTACGACTGGCAGTAATCAGCTCAGTCCTATCACTGGTCGATTACGGATAATAATCTATGGTATGGCTGACCTCACAACCCTTAACCACATCAATATAGCCCTCAACAAAACCTGCCTGACTAGTCACAAGCAGTGATAGATTAACCCATACATGTGAACTCTATAAGCGAGCAGACTGGCTGACCTTTGAAGGGAGACTAAAATACCACACTTGCCTCCAAGCCAAAAACATCCTAATGAAGCTTGCACCCACTGGCCTTTACCCCCTCATCCTACCAAACCCTCACAGAAGCACCCCTAGACATCAGGCAAGCACCCCCCTCTTAGTACCACATTTGAGGACAGCACTAGGGCAAAAGTCTTTTCGCTATCAGGCTCCCCTCTAGCTTAATAACCTTCCCTCTTCCATTTCCCTGGCCCCTAGTCTTGGCCTGTTTAAAAATGGCATTAAAAGACATCTATTTGACTCGGATTCATGTGGTTGTTACAAACAGTCCTCCCTATTTGGTACGTGATAGTAAAATAGTGGCTCACATGACCTAAAAATAGGCCTACAAGCCTGACAGGACTTAAAACCACAAACTCTAGGCTTGTATAGGCATACAAAATCAGAAACCTGCCTCACCTCACCTCGAAGACCCAGGGTCCTTCAACAACCCTTGAGATACTACCCAAGCATTGTAACATTAACCGGTATGATGTAACCATGTAAAACTTGTCTTAATGTGATGTTCTGCTTAGTTAGGTATGTTCACAAATTGTCAAAAATTGTCTTAAGTATTATGTCCATTTGTACTGACGTGGAGCCTTTGCAAAAGAGTCTTCGACTCAAAGGACTGTCATTCCGAAACTTCAATAAAATAAAAAAATAAATAAATAAATTTTCCTACTGTCTCTGATTGCTCAGATTCCAAGTCACAGAATCAGATTAGTTGGATTCTGACACAATTTTTAGAATTAGGTTTTTTGAATTGTGGTTCAAAAATCCTAATTCTAGAATTTAAGACGAAAGCATTTTTACATAGGAATTTAGGATTTCAAATCTGCTTCCAATTTTGATGTTGAGGTCCTTTTCAGAATTGGCTAGGAACTGGATTTGGAATCAGAAATTCCTAAATTTAAAAAAGTCCAATCAGATTGGACTCGGCAAATTCCAAGCATCTCCATTACTTTCTATTTCACAACCAGAGCCCAGCTGAGACCAGTGTGTTCCAGGTCATGTACAGCACTGTGTGTAATGTTCTGAACAATGTAGCCTCACTGTTCACAGTGGAATTTGCCACTGATGTCAAAATGTTGTAAAACACATAATATTTAAATACAAAAAGTAGTTCTGTGCTGCTTTGTTCAGATCATCAAGTGTCCACTTGTCTATGCAGGAAAGAAAGCCACAGACTTGTTACATGCACAGAAAAAAACACTCAAAATACTTGAGATCACATTGTCAATTTTATGATAAAATTGGCTGGTACCTCTCAAGTGTAGAACAAACGGTGCATGCCGTGCAGGCAGTGTCAACTGACAAAAGGGGATAAATGCTCAATGGAAAAAAGCTGAAAAGCAGGTAAAAAAGTAGATAGTACCCTTATACAAAACACCCACTGAACATTCCAACCAGTACTGACCTGCCAAATGGCCTCATAAAAGGATTCCCATCCCAGATTATAAATCATGATCCATCATTCTTAGTCAATCAGGATTGTTTATTTCTAAATATTCCAGGTACTCATATGTGTTAATACATCCCACAGAGCCACTCGTTGCTGTATAAGAGTGGTCTCACGCGCCTTTGGCTAGAGCGAGAACTGCAAAGTGAAGCTGAGCTGTTCTGTCTCAAGCTGAAGGCAAGTGAAACCACTCTAATACAGGAATGAGTGGCAATGGGGGAAGTATTAATATATTAGAGGACTGACAATATATTTAAAAAAAAAAACATTCCTGGAATGTGCCCATTTCCAAGGAATCTACACATGAGATGCTCTTCACAGAATAAGAGTATCTCACATGCAAGGGAAGGACGGCTTCGACTGGTCAGAAGCATGCCTTTGCTAAATAGTAACCATAATATGGTGTCTCGTACACATAGTTCTAAAATTTCAAAGTTCTAAGTTCAGTTGGCAGCACCCACTTCCACTCACAGGGACTTCTATAATTTTCCACAAAGTCAAACATTTTGATTTTGAACTCAAGTTCCGTTTTTTAAAAATAGCAATCTTCAACATGATTTATGGTATATCTATGTATACTGCATCTCTTGTGATTATAAGTACTTCTTCTTCAACTATTTTGTGTGCCAGAACTGCTCCGCTTCTCTTCAAAGTTCTCTCACCCAAATAATAACCATAAAAGATACAGTAGCAGTACATATAAACATATAACAGCTGGAGCTCTCGTGTATCACCTGCATTTGTAATTCTGGTCTTGTCATTGCCACCCTCTCCCCAGGTCATAGTGGAGAATGGGGCACTCATCCTAGTCTACCAAGCTAGGCAACCAAATGAAAAAAATTACAAATTGACAGAGTGTTCCACAAACCCTCTTAGAACCTTTACAGTGGGAACACACTGCACTGTTTCCACTGCACAGGCATTGTGCCTCCCACTTGTCTAAGCAGAGGTTTATAATTTGCTCTGGAGTATTTTATTTTTTATGTGTACTTGTCAGGATTCTGCTGCTCCTTTTCCCACCTAGGCAGGTTTACACACAATTCATATTTGTATTTTTCTTTTTTTTTTATGTTTTACACCTGAAAACTACCCCAATGAGAATTTTTCTTTCCATGTAGGTCCTGGGGGAAATGATGGATGGGTTAGGGAACCCCTATTAATTAGCACCTGTCTGCACAGCAGACTTATTCATACTTGCTTATGAAGTGGGGTGTATGGGTGGAACATGACAGAGTCCCTTCCAACCTTTAATTACTATGTTTCTGTGTTACAAAGTTACACATCAGATATATTCATTACTACATACAGTTAGAAACTAAAAAAAAACAAAAAAACAATTAGAGGTTTATTTTCTAAACATTGATTTTAAATCAAAATAAAACAATTAGGCTCTTTATCTCTTGTGCAAGTACATTTCCAGTTGAAGGATCCACCCATTAAAATTAGAAAAAGATGCATCCCCAATGTTTCTGTGAAGCAATTCATTTTTTAGGTTATTTATGTTCACAGATCATGAACTGTAAAGCTTTTGATTGGATTCAATAGAAAACATACATAAATAGGCAGCAAGCCCATATTGTTCTTAAAGATAAAGAATAACATATGATATTGTCTTCTATTGTTCAAGGATAAGAAATCCAGCCTTCTGATATACAGAAATATGCATTACCATGATGAGGTAATACTAGACCTGGTGCTTACTAACTGGGACTGTACTGCAGACGTCAAGGTAGGAATCCATCTGGGGACCAGCGATCATCATACAGTGTGGTTCAACATAAGAACAGCTGCAGAGCCCAACCACAACATAGCAAGGGTCCTGGACTTCAGAAGGTCTTATTTTACTAAGCCGAGTGAATACCTCAGGAATGACCTGGCAAGGGGAGATGTTCTGGGACTGGGGTTGGAAGAATAGCGGGCCAAACTAAAAGAGGGCATTGTGCAGGCAACAAACCCCTGCGTCAAGCATGTAAGCAAAAGCAAAAGAAGAAGGAGACCGTTATGGTTCTTGAAAGAGGTAATAGAAAAGGTAAAGGCTACAAGAGTAGCATTCAGAAGGTATAATGAGACCCAGATAGAGGAGGATAAGAAAGTATATCAAGGAAGACACAGAGATGCAGGCAAAGCAGTAAGGAGTGCAAAGGTGCAAAGTGAGGAAAGAATAGCTCAGGGAGTATCAAAAGGGGACTAGACACTTTTTTGGGTATGTTGTCGAAAAAAGGAAGACAAAGGGAAGCATTGTACCGTTAAAGAAGCAGGGGTGACTGTATGGGTGGGGGTCGAGAAAAAGCATACAGCTTAACCAAATTCTTCTGCTTAGTGTTCCAGTAGGAGAGGGATCACAAAAAGGTACAGAAGCTTTGATGGGAGTGAAATGGACACTAGTCCATTTTCTGTGGAAAGTCAGGAAAGCATTCACTAACCGGAAAGTGCACAAAGCTATGCGACGAGACGGAGTACATTCAAGGTTGCTGAGGGAACTCAGGGATTTACTAGCGGCACCTCTGGCAGACCTTTTTATCAGATCATTTGAGTGCTCCTGGAGGACTGGAGAAGGGCAGATGCAATCTCACTTCATAAAAGTGGAAGCAAGAAAGAGATGGGCAGTTATAGGCCATCAGCCTGATGTCGGTGGTGGGTAAGTTAATTGAAGCACTATTAAAGGAAAGGATTGCAGAATATCTAGCATCCAACATATTATAGGGCCTGACACAGCATGGTTTCACAGATGGATGGTCATGGCAAACAAATCTAGTAGATTTCTTTGACTGGGTGACCTAGGAGCTGGATCAGAGAGGAACAGTGGATGTGGCCTACCTGGATTTCAGCAAGGCTTTCAACACCATTCCACATAGGACACTAGTAAGCAAGTTGGGTAACTTGGGGGGTGGGAAATAAGGTGGTACTGTAACTTGGATAAGAAACTGATTAGAGGATAGGACACAGATAGTGGCAAACATATGAACATATGAAAACGTCAGCTGAAACAAGCATCACAGTCTATCGAGTCTGTTTGATTGTGCAACTAGCCCCTCAATTAGCAACTGTCTCACCCTCCCCACTCCTCATCATCAGTAACCCCCCCCACACTGTCCCATCCCATTTTAAAACCACCCACTGTTCTACAGGATACCACCTCCTCAGGTAAAGCATTCCACTTGTCCATCACCCGATCTGTTATAAAGTGTTTCCTGATTTCCCTCCTGAATCTTCCCCCTCTAGTCTCAGCCTTGTGCCCTTTTGTATTCCCTCTCTTCTAATCTGGAAAATACCTTTTGTATTAGTCGTATTAATCACCTTTAAGTATTTAAAGGTTTCAATCATGTCCCCCCATCCCTCCTCCAGGGAGCACATGTTCTGCTCGCCCAGCCTATCCCCATAGGACATTTCCCCCAATCCCTGGATAATCTTTGTCACCCTATGCTGTACCCCCTCCAACAGTCTGATATCCTTCTTCAGGAGCAGACACCAGTATTGCATGCAGTATTCCAGGTGCAGCCTAACCAGTGACCAGTACATGGGAAGCATCACCTCCCTATTTCTGGAAGAGATTCCCCTCGCTATACATACCAGATTCTTGTTTTCTTTTGCTGCCACCTTCCTGCACTGAGCTGAGTTGTTCATAGTCCCTGTTATAAGCACTCCAAGATCGTTTTCCTTCTCAGTGCATTCCAACTGTACACCCCCCAGCTGATAGCTCCACCCCTGGTTCCTAGCACCGAAGTGTAGTACCTTGCATTTCTTGTCATTGAACCCCATCTGCCATGTTTCTAACCACTCCTGAAATCTGGTCAGATCTTCCTACAGCCATCTCCAACCCTCTATGTCATCAACCACATCCCCCATCTTCGTATTATCTGGGGACAGACTGATCCTACTCTGAGCCTGAGTGAGATATCAGCTATGAATATCCCAAACACAGCTATGAATATCCCAAACTGCACCAATCCCAGCACTGATCCCTGTGGCATCCCACTCATCATCATCTTCGGGGATGAGATCCCTCCCCAACTATCACCCTTTATTGTCTTCAATTCAGCCAGTTTCTGACCCAATTCACCATTTTTGCCCCCCATATACTCCAGCTTCCTCCCCAACCTCTCATGCAGCATGGAATCAAAGGCTTTGCTGAAGTCCAAAAACAGGACATCCACTGCATGTCCCTTATACAGTTCCCTGGTCACCCAGTCATAGTACTAGTTAGACTTGTCTGGCAGAATCTGCCCAAGACAAACCCATGTTGGTGTCCATCCTGAAATCTATTGTCCTCCAGAAAGGTCACCAGCTTTTCTTTTAGGAACATTTCCATGAGCTTACCCATGACTGATGTGAGGCTCACTGGTCTACAGTTGCCTGGTTCATCCTTAGGGCCACTTTTGTGGATGGGCACCCCATGGGCCAACCTCTAGTCCTGGAGTATGCATCCTGTGTCCAGGGAGTTATGGAACAGATCAGCCAGCAGTCCTACCAGGACCTCCGCTAGTTCCCTAAAACTCATTACTTCTAATAGCTCAATATAAAGTTCAAAATATCCATTGTTTACCTGACACAAAATGGCTGCCCAGGTAATAATGAGTTAAGTACCCTAGGGTAAATGCTGTCGGGTCCCATTGCCTTGTTCACCCTTAGTGCCCTTAACTCTTCCAGAACCCTGTTCTCTGTAATCACTGTAATCCCTGTATCAATCACCCCTCTCCCCCAACTGCCCTCTCCACCCCTCCCTTGTGGTATTTGCCCCTTCCCCATCTGTGAACACAGAACAGAAGTATCCATTTAATACCTCTGCCTGATCCTTCCCCTTCTCCATCCATCCTTCATCCTTCCTAATCCTCACAATTTGGTCCTTGTTTTTCCTCCTCTCACTTATGTATCCGAAGAAGTCCTTTTCTCCATCCCTCATATCCTGTGCCAGTCTCAGCTCTCTAGCTGTTTGGCCACTCTGACAAGCCTGGTAATCCCCCTGGACTTCTTAATATACTCATCCTTGTCGATTCCCCCTCCAGATTTCTTGAACCTCCAAAATGCTTTTCTCTTGGTCCTCACTCCATCCATGACCTCCTGAGTCACCCAACTGGGCTTCTCTGCCCTACACATCTTACTTCTTGTCCTTATGCATGTCCTAGTAGCCTCTGCCAGCCCTTTTTTAATAATGTTCCACTTTTGACTAACATCCATGCTTGGTTGAATTCCCGCCAGATGCTTGCCCAAAATTTCCCCCATCCTTTTGAAGTCCTCCCTTTTGAAATCAATCATCCTGGTTCCCATACCCCCTGCTTCCTTGCCCATATTGAACATGAACCACACCAAGCAGTGGTCACTCCTGGCCATCAGATCCTCTACCCCCAGATCCCACATAGCCTCCCCATTTGATAGTACCAGGTCCTGAGTTTTTCCCAGTCTAGTCGGTTCCTGGACCAACTGCACCAGGAAGCTGTCCTGGAATGCTTCTACTATGACCTGCTCCTTTACACTCGTTGTGATTGGGGTGCTCCACTCCACTCCACTCGGGTAGGTTAAAGTCCCCCACCAATACGTGTTCCCCTTCCCACAGACCATTCTAATTTGCTCAGCTAGTTCCTTATCCAGGTCATCCCCTTGGGCTGGAGATCTGTATACTACCCCCATCCCATAAACGGAGTGTGCTCTGAGGGAGGGAGGGAGAGTAACCAGATAGATACCTCAGGGATCAATGCTGAGACTGGTCATCTTCAATTTCTTTATAAGTGGCATAGCACAGGAACTGATAGGGAAGGTCTGCCTTTTTGTGGATGACACCAAGATCTGCAACAGAGTGGACAATCCAGGGGATGAGGGAGGAAAGGATGGGCATGGATCTGAAAAGACTGGAAGAGTGGTCAAGGGTACAGCAGCTGGGTGTTAACACAAAAAAGTGCAAAATAATACACCTGGGCTATATAAATCTGCTAGTGGAGTACAAAATGGGTGGAGTGATACTGACAAAGATCATGCAGGAAAGAGACCTAGGAGAAATCATATCGACTGACCTAAAGGTGGCCAGGCAGTGTGACAAGACAGTTGGAAGGGCTAGTGAAATGCTAGGGGGCACAGGAAGGGGCATCGCAAGTAGGAAGAGGGAAGTGGTGCTGCCCCTATATAGATCACTGGTAACACCCCACCATGAGTATTGTGTTTGGTTCTAGAGACCACATCCCATGAATTACATATAGTGGAGGTGGTCCAGAGGAGGAGGACTAGCAAAATGTTGCAGGGTTTGCATCTAAAGTCATATGAGGAAAGGCTAAAGAAGCTAAATTATATGTACTTCCTGGAGGAAAGGACAGGAGGGAGGGGGTATGATAGAAACTTTTAAATACCTCATGGGGGTTAATAAGGTACAGGAGAGAGGTATTTTTTAGAGAAAAAGGTTCTCCAAAATAAGGGGCATGCTATGAAGCTTGGGGGGTGAATTCAGGAAGGGTGTGAGGAAGTACTTTTCACAGAAAGGTGGTGGATACCTGACACCCCCAGATTGAAGAAACAACTAGAGAGGCCTCAAGGGAGAAAGCTCTCCCAGGGCACAACATAGAGAAAACAGTATCATAGTAGGGTACAAGGAGGATAGAAACAGAAGAGGGGGAAAGGGAGGTGTTGGGAAGGCAAGACATGAATAGAGTAATATGGGAGGAGAGTGAAGAGAGAGACAGAGAGAGAGGGAGGAGGGGGAGAGAGAGAGAGAAGAGAGAGAGAGGGGTAGGTTTTGGAAATAAAACTCCAGACTTGGAGGCCATCATGATGGAGGCAGACCTAGATCTTATGGCCATTATCAAGCTGTGGAGCACAAGGAGCCGTGACTGGTACATGAATATACCAGGCTACATTCAGTTCAGGAAGGATAGGGAGCTGAAGAAGGGTGGAGGGTTTGTGCTGTATGTGATGGAGGATATCAGGGCAATGGAAATACAAATGAACATAGGTGTTTGGGATGGGTTAAGGTGCTGTTGATCACCCTGGAGACAGAAGTTGGAGCCACTATTTACACTGGGATGATATATAGATCTCCAACACAGGGAAGAATTGGATAAGGCATGGGGAAGCCATCAGCATGATGGGAATAAAGGAGGCGGTGCTGCTGATGGGGGACTACAGTCTAATGGATGTAGACTGAAGCCTCCCAGCCATGGCCTTGGCTGGAAGCAGTGCCATTCTAGACTCCCTGCAGGGGACATTTCTCAGGCAACTAACGAGAGACCACACTCATGAAGGAGCAATACTGTACCTGGTACTTACGAACAGGGACAGTATTGCAGACATCAAGGTGGGATGACACTTGAGGACCATCAATCACCGCACAGTTGTGTTTTAGCATAGAGATGGTGGCTGAGGCTAACCACATTAGGGCAAGGGTCCTGGTCTTCAGGAAGGCAGATTTAAACAAATGGGTGAATGCCTTAGAGATGACCTAGTGGGGGTGGAATTGCCTGAGTGGGGTGGGCCAAATTAATGGATAGTACAGTGACAGCAACAAACCACTGTGCAAAGAAGTCACCAAAAACAGGAGGAAAAAGAGTAAACGGTATTACATAATAATAGCAACCCAAAATGAGCAACTACAAAAATAGCGATTCATGTTGGGTGCTATTATTGAGGGCTGCCCTGCAGAATAGTGAGGTTATGGGATAGCGACCATAGGGAAGGGCGAATGGAAGGGGAGAATAGTGAGAGGAAGGGGAGGGGCAGGGAAGGGGTTTTCAGGCACTGGTGTTCTTGCTGCTGCTGAGCTAGCCATGCGGTATGGTGGAATGGGTGGCTACTGCTGGCAGAGCAGGTACTGGGTTAAGGACCAGAAGCATGTACATTGCAACTACAGCACTTCAATTTTGCCGACAACCGGATTTTGCCCCCTTCCTGATGAGTACCCCCTGGAGTTGAGAATCCTAATTCAGGAGGATGCATGGGGCAAAGCCCCCCCATACACAAAAACTTTTTTAAAAAATCTGGATGTTGGGTCGCCATGAAGTGTATATTAATGATTTGCTTTTCGGTGATATATACTCACCATGATAGCAATCGCTGCTTTGTGTTTACTATTATGACATGGAAACAAGACAACTATGGTTCTCAAGGGAGGTATTTGTGAAGGTAAAGGCTACAGGGGTGGCATTTAGAAGATACAAGGGGATGCAGAGGGAAGAAGACAGGTAGGTGTACCAGGAAAAGCATATGGAAGAAGAGAACGTGGTGTGTGGTGCAGAGATACAAAGAGAGGAAATTATAGCAAAAGGGATAGCTAAAGGGGACAATACCTTTTTCAGGTGCATAAGTAAAAAGAGGAAGACAAGGGGAGGAGTTGTGATGTTAAGAAGGGCAGGCGGTGACTGTACAGAGGAGGATCAGGAAAAAGCTGATATCCTAAACAGATACTTCTGTATTTACAATGAAGGGGGACAGAGACTGACCACATAAAAGCATCAAGATTACTGGGAGAGGAAGGCAGATACAAACCCACTCACTGAGGAAAGAGTCCTGAGGGAACTTGTGAATCTAAAAGTGGATAAGGCTATGGGGCCAGATGGGGTACACCCAAGGATGCTGAGGGAGCTTAGGGAGGTAGTGATGGCCCCTCTGACAGCCCTACTCAATAACTCACTGGAAACAGGAGTGGTTCCAGAAGACTGGAAGAGGGCAGTTGGAGTCACACTTTATAAAAAGTGGCAACAGGGAGGAGACTAGCAACTATAGACTGGTCAGTCTAATGTCAGTGTTGGGGAAGTTAGTGGACACAGCTTTAAAAGACAGAATAGTGGAGTATCTTGAAACTAGCGGGTCTTTAAACTTGAGGCAACACAAATTCATGGTAGGGAAGTCATGTCAGATGAACCTGATTGATTTCTTTAACTGGGTGACCAGGAAAATAGATCAGGGTGGGGTGGTGGCGATGGCCCACGTACATTTCAGCAAAGCCTTCAGCACTGTGCCACATAGGAGGCTTAAAAGGAAACTGGACAGTTTGGGGTTGCATCCAAGGAAGAAAAATGGGTATGGAACTGGTTGACAGATAGGCAACAAGAAGGTGGTGGCAAACATCACTCACTCTAATGAGGGAAGAGTGATCAGTGGGGTACCTCAGGGCTCAGTATTGGAAACTGTCCTATTCAGTATACTGAAAGGGGAGGTTGTCTCTTTATAGAAGACACCAAACTATGCAATACGGCAAATAATCTGGAGGGGCGGAGAGAATGAGTAGAGACCTGAGAAAACTCAAATAATGGTAGAGGGTACGGCAACTGGGTTTGTAGGGATGGTGCATAAAATGGGAGATGAGACATTGATGGTCATTGAACAGGAAAAGGACCTTGGGGTAATCACATCTGATAAAACTCAAGATGGCAGGGTAGTGTGACAAAGCAGTAGGGAGGGACAATGGGATGCTGAGGTGCATAGGAAGGGGACTCACGAACAGAAGGAGGGGGGAAGTGATACAACTGTATCAGTCATTGGTGAGACCCCACCTGGAGTACTGCGTCCAGTTCTGGAGACCACATCTCATGAGGGACATAAGCATGGCAGAAGCTGTCCAGAGAAGGGCAACTAAAGTGGTGCACAGGGTGCATCATAAACCCTAGGAGGAGAGACTGTGGGATCTCAGTATGTATACTGCAGCCACATCCAAGAGCAGGGTCATTCTCAATGCCCCACAGGGTGCATGCCTCAGACAGCTAGTGTTGGAAGCCACTCAGGAGGGAGCAATCTTAGACCCTTGTACTCTCAAACGGTGATGGAGAGAAGATCTCAAATTTAGAAGTGGGTAATCATCTGGGAACAAGTGACCATCAAACAGTGGCTCACGATAAACATGATCGACCCTGTTGCAGATCATTGTGTCATCTACAAAGAGGCATATGCTTCCTTCCAGTCCCTCTACAATGTCACTTATAAAGATATTAAAAAGGACTGGACCCAGTACTGAACCCTGCGGTACTCCACTAGTAACCCCCCTTTCTTCGGAGTGGACTCCATTTACTATTACCTTCTGTGTCCTGCTGTCCAGCCAATGTTTTACCCAGGCTACCACCCTGGGACCCACTCCCAGGCTGGCTAACTTGTTTATTAATCTTTGTGTGGGACTGTGTAAAATGCATTATGAAAGTCTAGGTAGGCCATGTCAACAGCCTCTCCCTGGCCTACTACTTTGGTCACCCAGTCAAAGAAATCGATTAGATTCATCTGACATGACCTTCCCACTTTGAATCCATGCTGCCCTGGGTCCTGTGCCCCACTGACCTCTAGGTACTCAACAGTTCTTTCCTTCAGAAGTGATTCCATCATTTTCCCTACCACTGAGATCAAACTAACAGGTCTGTAGTTTCCTGCCTCTGCTTTGCTCCCACTTTTGTGAAGAGGAATCACATCTGCTCTCCTCCAGTCCTTAGGTACCACACCATCCTCCCATGATTTGTTAAAAAGGGTAGTCAGTGGTTTCACTAGTTCTCCCCTTAATTCTTTAAGCATTCTGAGGTGAATCCCATCAGGGCCCATTGCTTTGTCCACCTTCAGTTTCAGTTCTTTCAGAACCCTTTCTTCTGTGAATTGGCTGGTATTGACCCCTATCCAGAGTGCTTCTATTGATTGAATTAGGTACCTCCCCCTCCTCTTCTTTTGTGAATACTGAGCAGAAGTATTTGTTCAGTATGCCTGTTTTTTCACTGTTGCTCTCTGCTCACGCACCCACCCTCCCTTTTATAAAGCCTCACTATCCCTCCTTTGGTCTTTCTTTGCTCCCTAATGTACCTATAAAATTTTTTATCCCCCTTCTTAATCGAGTTGACTATCTTTTCCTTGGTTTGGGCCTTTGCTATTCTGACTGCCTTCCTCTCTTCCTTCTGCTTTAACTGGTACAGTTCTCTATCCTGATCCTTCTGTGTTTCCTGATACTTCCTGAATGCTATCTTTTTCTATTTAACCTTCCCTGCCACCTCTTTTGAGAACCATAGTATTTTTTCCTTCATTTTGATTTGTCTATTTTTTTTTTTCAGTTTTCTTTCCCTCCAGTCACCACTGGCTGTGGCCCCATCAGTCATACTGTCTTGTGCCCCTCCGTCCGTGCCGGTGTCAGCGTGGCTCAGTTGGTAGCACATCTGCCTCTGGACCAGAAGGTCGTGGGTTCTCATCCACACGGGATTGGACTTGCACCTAAAATCGCTGGCATCAGAGTGCAGTATTGGGGGTGTTGTACTGCTGGGTGTGCTGCCCTCTGATGAGACGTTAAACCGAGGTCCCTTCTACCCATCCTGGTGTTGTCCTGGTGGGTGTCCAGGTGGAAGTAAAAGAACCCAGGGCACTCTTTGCAAAGAGTAGGGAACATTCCCGGTGTCCTGGCCAACATTCCCCTTCCCATAAACCAGTTCATGCAATTATCCAGGCTGTGTGTGGGTGATGATGTGCGATATGGCCGCCACCACACATTCAGTCACTTCACTACCAGTCTAGCATTGCTTGTAAAGTGCTTTGGATGTATGAAAAGCGCTATATAAATGCTGATTCTTCTTCTTCTTCTTCCCTCTTGATCCATAATCCCGGTGCACCTAACCACCCACAACACACCCATAGAAGCCCCAGTCATTGCCCCCTGGGACGGGGTCACACAGCTCCACGCCCAAGCGCTACTATATAACTAGCATTTCCATCGGTGGAGGGGTGGTGGGTGCTGACATCTGGTGGGCAGGATCTGTAGTTGGAGGTGGGGACAGTCAAAGTCTTCCTCCCAGCCAGCTGGGTTTTTCCTTCTTGGTATGTGAGTGAGCATGAGACCCCCACCTCCCCGAAGCACCGGAGTGTGAGACATCCCACAGGACATCTGCCAATGCTTCCATGCTGTCCCTGACGTGACCCCTGGCTGTTTTTCTCCCAGCCTCCGCTGGGAGTCACCCACCCACCTCCCCAGGAGAGGAGTGCTGTCCTGCAGACGCTCTATCCTCTCCTCCTCTGCCAACCCCTGGCAGCCCATGTTCATTCCCAAATATGGGTCGTCGGCATGGTGCGTGGTGTGGCATCCTGTGCCTCAACCCTCAGCTCCACCGGACCAGATTTGATTTGTTTATTTACTTCACATAAAGGCTTGTTGCCTCTGTGATGGCAGTTTTGATGTTTCCCCATTGTTCCTCCACCCCTCCTTCTTTTCTGTTTGCTACTGGTTTTCTGAGACACTCCCATTTTAACAAAGTCAACCCTCCTAAAGTCCAGTATCCTCACTTTTGTATGACTTGACTCTATGGCTGTGTTTATTGGGGAAAACCATAGTGTTTTTTCTTTGGTTTTGATTTGTTTATTTACTTCACACAAAGGCTTGTTGTCTCTGTGATGGCAGTTTTGACGTTTCCCCATTGCTGCTCCACACTTCCTTCTTGCCTGTTTGCTAGTGCTTTTCTGAGGCACTCTCCCATTTTTGACAAAGTCAGCCCTCCTGAAGTCCAGTACCCTCACATTTGTATGGCTTGTCTCTGCAGCTGTGTTTATCGTGGACCACACTGTTTGGGGGTTACTTGTTCCCAGATGGCTACCCACTTCTAGATCAGAGATCCTTTCTCCGTCCCCATTTGAGAATACCATGTCTAAGATTTCTCCCTCCCGAGTGAGGTCCAACTCTAGCTGTCTGAGGCATGCCCACGGTAGGGCATTGAGAATGGCCCTGTTCTTGGATGTGGCTGCAGCAAAGGTGCTCCAATTAACATCTGGCATATTCAGGTCCCCCATCAACAATATCTCCCCATCAACAATATTGCTCCGCTCAGCTGACGAGGGGTTGCTAGAGATTCTAAGGGTGTGTTTGAAATCTTCTTGGGTGAGAGCATTTATGTATGCCACTCCCACCCTTTGGAATTCTCTACCCCGTCAGTTACGTGAGTGTACGACCATGGAGGGGTTTAAGCAAGCACTAAAAATTTTTCTGTGGTACTAAGCTTTTGGTGATTAATTAATGAATGATATCAGTTTGATTATATTGTTTGCTGCTGAGACGTTTGTTTGTTGATACTGTGATTTTAATAATGTTAAGGTGCCTTGGTTATTGAAAGGCACCATACAAATAAAGTTTATTATCATTATTTTTATTCTCCTCTGCCATCCTAAGGATGTCTTCTTTCATTTCCTTGTCCATTTCTTCCCCCTGAGATGGGGGTCTGTATACAACCCCTGTGAGAATTGTGGTGCCATTTCCAGTCTCCAGGGTGACCCACAGTGCCTCCTCTCCTCCCTGTTTACCCTTTTGTTCTGTTGCTTTGATCTCTTTCCTTACATCAAGAGCTACTCCTCCTCCTACGTAAGCGAAGGGGTCAAAGTCATCCAAGAGGCAGGTGTAGCTGGAGAGGTGGTGTACGTGGTGGACTGAGCAGTGTGTGGGAGTGCATGCTGGATGTTGGGGGCAGCAGGGCAGCCTGCTTTCATTTGGTGGGGGTTGATTATGGCAACAATTGTGATTTGGATAAGTCTACAATGTGAGGGTTGTGCTTTGTAGCACTTCTGTTATAAATAAATGCTGTTTGCAGGGCCAACTGTTGACCAAGCAGTTAGTTGGTGGTTGTGTTACCATGACTGTGACTCAAGTACAGGGACAAGCTCAGGGAGTTGTCTGAGCAGCATGAGAATGGGTCTAGTACTGTCATATGCCACAGTTCCAAGTCTAGAAGGTATTCCATAGCATTGTGTTACAAAGCTGACACCTTGTGATGGGCTGGGGAGCCTTCCCTCACAAGGGGTGGATGTGCATGTCATGGCCTCACAGCAACATGTACTGTGTCAAGAGAAGTGGGCTGACATGGAAAATGGGCCTTGAAATATATCCACTATGCTATTTAACATATGGAACAGAGATGCATCCCTCCAGTTGTACCTCTCCACAATTCCTATGCCATTCTGGCAAAGTGTGGTTCCTCTATGGAGGCACCCGCAGTGAGACCAAGGAGGATGCTGGGAACCTCCACAAGGGAGACCCACAGGAGGGTGGCATGGGACCCCACAGGGGAGAGAAACAACTCCTGGTGGGGGACTCCATTGTTAGGAAGATAGAAATGGGGGAGTAAGGGGAGAGGGAGGTAAGGTGCCTGCCTGGTACCATGGCTTGGAGGGACAGGGAGTGAATCTTCAGGATCGCTGGAGCAGCTGCACAGAGGAGGGAGCTGGATGTCATTGTCCACCTAGGGACAAATGACCTGGCTAAGAAAGGGATCAGAGTAGTGCAGGAGTTGGGGAGGGGCCTTAGACAAGTAGCATGCATGGTAACCTTCTCAGAGGTGCTGCCTGTCTATGGCATAGGTGAGGCTAGGGTGCTCCACACCATGAGATTCAATCAGTGGTTGAAAAACTGGTGCAGAGCTCAGGGATTTGGCTTCATTGGGGACTGGGGGTCCACCTGGAGTGATGCAGGCCTATACTGGCATGATGGGCTGCATCTGTCCAGGAGGGGAACCAGGATCCTAGGTGATAGGTTTAAATGCTTCATTGGCAAGCATTTAAACTAGCCAAGGGGGGAGGCACTGGAAAGGAACAGAGAAATCCTAGCCCACCCCAAAATAAGTCAGGGTAGTAAGTGAGGTAAACACCAAGATAGAGATGTTGATAGGGAGAAAGGCAGGGGTAAATGGAGAAAATGACAAAGGCAATAAGGACGGGGATGGGGCAAAAAGGAGCAAGGCCATCAGGAAATGGAGGGTAATGAGTAAAAATGCCCATAGTCTGGGCAACAAGCTCCCTGAACTGGTGGCCTTGATGGAAGAGAGATGCCTGGATATTGTTGCAGTCACAGAAACATGGTACACAGAGAACCATGACTGGGATGTTAACATCTCTCCCTCTCTGCCACCAGACTATACTACCTGGGCTGCCTTTGCGACTCCATCATTAGACTCAACAGACCAGCATCCCTAACTGAACTGCTTCAGCCAGCCCTCCCTCCATGTGAGCTGAGATCCTCGGACAAATCCCTACTAAAATCCCCGCTGCCTTTTGTCCAAAGGGTCTGGAGCGCTCGGGTACACAGCCCCACAAGTGTGGAACCTCCTGCCACCGACCTCAGACTGACATCTTCCCACGATCTCTTTAGCTGCAAGCTATGTGAACACTTGCTTTCCACGGACCAGTGTGCCTGTTCATGACCCTACCCGAGCTTGTCCTGCCACCTCTCTCTTGCCCCACCACTCCCTCCTTCCTACTCCTTACTCTATTTTACTTACAACATTAACGCTGTGATATATGTCTCAGCCCATATGCACTTCATTTCGAGTTCAAAACTCCGACCTCGAAGCTTACTTGCACTTGTCTAAAGTATGTAATTTTGTTGTAAGTTACTGCACCTTGACTACTGCATTGTTTACCTGTTATTGCTGTTTGCACTATTGTACCTGTTACTGCTGCTTACTGAAATGCTTGTACAGACAATCTATGGGTACCAGGTACTGGCGTAGCCAATGCCTAAGCGCCCTCCAATGGACCCATTTCAGGGTACTTCTCTCTTGCACTTGTCTAGAGTGTGTAATTTGTTGTAAGTTGCTCTTTGACTACTGCATTGTTAACCTGTATTGCTGTCTGCACTGCCTCCGTGGTTACTGCTGCTTACTGGAATGTTTGTACTGATGATCTAGGGGTACCAGGTACTGTTGCAGCCAATGCCTAGCGACCCCCCACGGACCCGTTCCTCTACTCCTATTGCCCCTGGACCTCCACGCCCCCACCCCTCCTGAACACTGTTTCCCTGCCCGGATACAGTTCCACAACTCTGGACTTTGCAGCACCACCAGCCACTGAAACCACTCACCCGCTGCGCTCTTACCCCGAACCCCCGCTATCTTTAGCCTCCCTCACCGGCCTATGGCTCCACGATCCTGGGCCCCTCTAGTAGGCTCCTGCCGCTAAAACCGCTCACCCGCCACTTTCACCCCTGTATTCTCACACTCATCGATCTGTCCAGCCTGTGTACGGTTTCCGTGGACACGGTCTCATCCCTCAGCCCCCTGCCGCCATTCCCTCCATATCCCTCTAACACTGACTTTTCGCTTCTACTCCCCCCAGTTAGACCCGTTTGTCTTAACCTCACAGCCCCCCATCACCCCAACTGAGCACCCGACTCCTGCCTGGGAACAGTACCACAACCCCGGTACTTGCCGCACCTTCCAGCCACTGATACCGCTTCCCTCATTGCATTCTCACCCGAACCCCGCCATCCTAACTCTCCCTGCCGACTTCAGTTCCATGAACCCGGGCTCCTCTTGAGTGGTTCTGCCGCTAAAGCTGCCCCGTGGCCATCTTCACCTCCGATCCCCTCCCCTGCAGCTCTCTCTAGCCACCACACGGTTCCATGGACTCGGTCTCTTCCCGTAGCCTTCTACCGCTTATGCCACCATATCCCCCTCACCCAGACTTATACCGTAAGCCCCCTGCCCGTCCAAATATTCCTCCGCTTCACTCCTCCTCTGGCCGCCGATGCCTATCATGTCCTTTCCTGCCCTTTTTTCGTGCCGCCTTTTACCCCTCTATAGGCCCCACTGCAGGTGGTGTCTCCCTGCCTCCAGCTCTGCCTGACCACTCTCTCCCCACCGACCATGTACCACCACCATCCATTCACCGCCCCACACCCAGACCCCCGTCCTGCTCTCCTTCATCCCTGCTGCCACCTTAACCACTTAGTCAGCAAGGTTGCCTCTCCTGCATCCCCCTTTACCTGCTCACCCAGTTCCCTCCCCTGCTCTTCCTCCCTGACCCACCTGTCCTTTGGATCTGCCCTGTATACCTTTACCCACTCACCAAATGCTACCTGTACACTGTAAATCTGCTGTTTTTCTCTTGACCTGTTGATTGTCTTTGAAGCTGTACTCCTTTATTGCCTTTTACTGAAAACTGTTCTCTGTATTTCTACTGCTTCCCTGTATTATGTAAATGAACGGGCTGTGCCTGAAAATAGTCACCTGTTTGGCTAGCACACCTACCCGGTAAACAAAAACTAAATAAAATAAACATACCAGGGTACATAACCTACAGGAAAGACAGGGAAGGGAGAAGGGGGGGAGGGGTAGCTCCCTAGGTAAAGGAAGGGATAAAAGCAGCTGAACAAAAGAGCAAACAGGGAGGAGAGGAGGCACTGTGGGTCACCTTAGAGACTGGAAATGGCACCACAATCTACACAGGGGTTGTATACAGACCCCCATGTCAGGGGGAAGGAATGGACAAGGATATGATAGAAGGAATTCTTAGGATGGCAGAGAAAGGGGAGATAATGTTGATGGGAGATCTGAATATGCCAGATGTTAACTGGAACACATTTGCTGCAGCCATATACAAGAGCAGAGCCATTCTCGATGCCCTACAGGTGGCATGCATCAGATAGGTAGTTTTGGAAACCCACGCATGAGGGAGCAATCTTAGACCTCATACTCTCAAATGGGGACAGTGAGAGGATCTCAGATCTAGAAGTGGGATGCCATCTGGGAACATGTGACCATCAAGCAGTGTGGTTCATGATAAACTCGGCTACAGAATCAAGCCATACAAAAGTGAGGGTACTGGACTTCAGAAGGGCTGACTTTGGCAAGATGGGAGAGTGCCTTAGAAAAGCATTAGCAAACAGGCTAGAAGGAGGGGTGGAGCAACAATGAAGAAACATCAAAACTGCCATCACAGAGGCAACAAGCCTTTGTGTCAAGCAAATAAACAAATCAAAACAAAAGAAAAAGCCACTATGGTTCTCAAAAGAGGTGCCGGGAAAGTCTGGGAGAAAAAGATAGCATTCAGGAAGTATAAGGAAACACAGAAGGAGCAGGACAGAGAGCTGTACCAGTTAAGGCAGAAGGAAGCAGGGATGGAAGTAAGACTAGCAAAGGCCCACACTGAGGAAAAGATAGTCAACTTGGTTAAGAAGGGGGATAAAACCTTTTATAGGTACATCTGGGAGCACAGAAAGACAAAAGGAGGGATAGTGAGGCTGAATAGAATGGATGGTAGGTGGGCAGAGAGGGACAGTGAAAAAGCAGGGATACTGAGTGAATATTTCTGCTCAGTATTCACAAAAGAGGAGGAGGGGGAGGTGCCTAATCCAATTTACAGAAGCACTCTTGATAGGGTGGTCGATCCCAGACCTTTCACAGAAGAAAGAGTTCTGAAAGAACTCATAAAACTGAAGGTGGACAAAGCAATGAAGCCTGATGGAATTCTCCCCAGAATTCTAAAAGAATTAAGGGGAGAACTAGTGAAACCACTGACTACCCTTTTTAACAAATCATGGGAGGATGGTGTGGTAGCTGAGGACTGGAGGAAGGTGGATGTGATTCCCCTTCACAGAAGTGGGACCAAGACAGAGGCAGGAAACTACAGACCTGTCAGTTTGACCTGTGTGGTAGGGAAAGTGATGGAATCACTTCTGAAGAAAATAATTGCTTGAGTACCTAGAGGTCAGTGGGGCACCAGACCCAAGGCAGCATGGGTTCACAGAGGGAAGGTCATGTCAGACAAATCTAATTGATTTCTTTGACTGGGTGATCAAAGTAGTATACCAGGGAGGGGCTGTGGACATGGCCTACCTAGACTTTCGCAATGCATTTGACGCAGTCCCGCGCAAAAGATTAATAGTCAAATTAACCAGCCTGGGAGTGGGTCCCAGGGTGGTAGCCTGGTAAAACATTGCGTGACAACCGGACACAGAAGGTAATTGTAAATGGAGTCCACTTTGAAGAAAGAAGGGTTACTAGTGGGGTACCACAGGGTTCAGTACTGGGTCCAGTCCTTTTTAATGTCTTTGTAAGTGACATTACAGAGGGACTGGAAAGAAAAGTATGCCTCTTTGCAGATGACGCAAAGATCTGCAACAGGGTTGATACACAAGGAGGCGTGGAAAGGATGAGAAGGGACTTGGCAAGGTTGGAGGAATTATCAGAAGTATGGCAGCTTGGATTCAATGCAAAGAAGTGCAAAATAATGCACCTGGGAAACAAAAACCCGGGGAAGATTACACAATGGGGGGGGTAGTAACAACAACAAAAATGGAAAGGGACCTGGAGATAATCATATCAGATGACCTTAATTTTAACAAGCAATGTGAGAAGGAAGTAGGGAGGGCTGGGGTATACTGGGATGTATAGGGAGAGGCATCATCAGCAGAAATCAGGAAGTTGTTATCCCTCTGTACAGACAGTTGGTGAGACCCCATCTGGACTACTGCGTCCAGTTCTGGAGACCCCATCTCTGAAAGGATATAGACAGGATAGAGGCAGTCCAGAGGAGGGCAGCTAAAATGTTGCAGGGTCTGCAAGAGAAGCCATATGAGGAGAGGCTAAAAGAGCTTAGTATGAATACCCTTGAGGAAAGGAGGGAGAGAAGGGACATGATAGAAACTTTTAAGTACCTCAGTGGAATCAACAGTCCAAGAGGGTAGCATCTTTCAGAAAAAGAGATGTGCAAGAACAAGGGAACACAATTTAAAGATGGGGGAGGGGCAGTTCAGGGGCAATGTGAGGAAGTATTTTTTCACAGAGAGGGTTGTGGATGCATGGAACAGCCTTCCTGAGGAGGTTGTGGGGTCTAAAACTGTGGGAGAATTCAAGAATACATGGGACAGACATAAAGCAATTCTTCTGGGGGGTAAGAAGAAATAGGCTGTTGGTTAACTAGAATCTGCAGCTTATCCTGTAGGTAGGGAAATGGGCAGACCAAGTGGGCCAAGTGGTCCTTATCTGCCGTCAAAGTCTAAGTTTCTATATTTGTATTCCATTTCTAAAGTGACCTGTAAGAAAGAGGATACAATTTCACTATCATTAAAAGGGAAATTCATTGAAAAAATGATGCTATTGCAAGCAATTTCAGTATTGTAACTCCTGGTATTCATTTGTTACTTTTTGCCTCTGTGCTGCCTATATCCAACAACAACACAGCAATTACAAGCAAATGAACATTCAACATTGACAAACGCTACTGTATGGGATGATATGCTGATTTTTCTGTTTTTGTTTTTTACAAAGTTTATGACTGAGTACAAGATCTATTTAAATATCGTCTTTTACTTGTATGCCAGTATGACTTGTTCCTCACGCTGGACATTTTATTTTTATATTTAAGGGTATATATAAGGCTATAGAAGGGTTGTAATTCTGATTTCTTGAATAAATAAAATAAATAAATATTTTAATGTTTTGTGTTAGTTTCACTTTTTGCACTTATGCTTCGATTAATGAGATGGATACATCTTCCTGCAATGCTCCAGAGGCCTACAGTGTACTATGCTCTCATTCATGCATTAGAAATATTGCTATTGAAAGGAAAACTGTTTAAATCCAGGGCCCCCCAACCCCGAAAGGCTTACCCAGAGCCAGCTTCTTATTTAGAAAAACGTGTTTTCTAGGTGCTACTCTTACTTTATTTTATTCAGAAAAGTCCACAAATGAGGAATATGGCAGATGCCGGGGGCTCATTTACTTTATAAAGCATGGCGCTGCACGGCTAACTTCAATCCAATCTAGCGGTGCAGCACCGCACTTACAGTAAATAGAGCCCCCAGCCGCCTGCCATATTCCGGCTTTGTGACCTTTCTGAATAAAAAAAAAGTGGTGCAGTAAGAAAAACATGCTTTTCTAAATAAAAGCTGGAACGAGGTGTGCTTTTTGGGGTGGGTATCTCTGGATTTAAACAGTTTCCTTTTATCTATTTATGGAAATATTTATTTTCATTTGCAGTAGCTTTATAATAGTCTTCTATTTGGAAAAATGTGTAGATATTTTTTTCTTAAAACTTATATTACATCTTTAAGGTAAACTTTTTAAAAAGGGAAATAACAGAAATTTCAGGCAGTGCTGATAAAGCAATGCAGGATCTGTTGTGAAATGTTAGCTGGCAAGCCAGTGATGTTTCATTGCTCACTACTGTGCAAATAAACTTAAAGTACCACTGAAAACTAATCAGAGGGTTAGTGCCTTCATTTCGTTATGCAAGATTGTTGTGTAACCCTCTTTTTCTTATGTACTCAGGGAACAGGAAGCCCATGCAGGAGGGCGAGAAAGAATCCCAAAAAAGGGGGACTGCCAGAAGCAGGGATTGCTTAGAGCTTCAGCAGCACAACCAAAGAGGTAGAAGGAGTATGGGAGGGTGGCAGAGAATTGGCAGCTGCATGCTTATGGTATGTAGCACTCAGTGTGGGCATGCAGAGTGTTGTACATGTCCCCTTTGACCCTCAGGCATAGCTTTACAACTATTAGACAGGAATTTATGTGTCTAGACAGGTTGCTATGTACTATTGGTTTGTCTTCGACAGGAACCATTTGTCTAGAACTGCCATGCACAGTATATACATTTGGAATTTCAGACTCACATGCTGGAATTGGCACAGAAGTGAACTTCTTAGCAAGAGGAGAGGGTAACCCCCTTGTAGTGGTTACCTTTAAGACTTCCTGCATTTGCACATCAGAGGATTCAACTGCTGCTGCTGCAGCAAATGTAGCAGTGCTCCAAACTGAATTGGGAAACACCCCCTCCATGTTGCCCTAACTAAATGGATACTTAGGCACACCTGTGCAAAATATTTCTGGGGCACAAGTTGATATCTACGCTGTGGACTTGTATAAATAAGGATGTTTTGCAAGAGACTTCCTGTAGAGTACAAAGCTGGCAGCCATTCTCAGTAGTAAAAACCTTTATTTTTATACAGGAAAATAGGTGGTATGACACATCATTAGGACAACGCTCTATTTCAAGATGGTCCTGTATATACAAAGTTCTAACACTTAGACACATACAATTATGATAACACTGTAACTCAATATGTAATTATATTTTTAAAGACATTACCTACATATAATACATCCTCGTACACACAATTATATTCAAAACTCAGTATACCACAAACTTATTTAACGTGCATACAACAATATTAAAAATACATAACTCTCCTACAAGCTTCATACATGTTGCACAACTCATCTTACAAGGTCAAATATCAAACCATAACACTCACACTGAACTCTTAGTTCAATGCTTAAACCAGTTAAAACAGATTTAACATCCCTATACATCTTTGTTACCTCTGACCCCCAGTGGCATGTAAATTGGGTCAGAAGAGAGATGAGACAATCAGATTCTGAAACCTGTTGCAGGAGGTACAAAAATCTCATGGATTTGAGAAGGACCTTGTTAATTCTGGTTCCCTTTCTTTGGCCAACTGTCTGTCAAGAAATAGATATCCAACCTTGCTGCAAATGACCGATAGCTCAGAACTCCAACTGAGAGCTTGAATTCCCCAGTGAACAGCAGGGACTTTTCCTGAACTGAATCCATTTGCACAGAGCTGTTGAGAAAAACAAGCTGCGGAACTGAGTGTGAAAGAAACAGACTATGTCTGCCAGAGTAAGCAGTTTTCCTGCATTCCAGAAAGGTAACGGTCTACTTTAACAGTGTGGTATGAGAGTTATGAAAAGGGAAACCATAGGAGAGGAGTTTGCAAGGAAAGCTGCCCTGCTCACACACTCCTAGGGACTCCTAGAGATTTTTTGCTGTCTACAACACCTGAGCAAACTATGGCAGAGTTGATCGCTGTGTCTGGGAAGCCACCCATCTAGAACCACTGTAAACAGTTAGTTGCATAGAACACTAGAGACTGGATGCCAGGACGTGGTGCATTGGTCTGACATGGTCAGGATTCACAGGCTGAAGCTGTTCCTGTGACTTTCAGAAGCAATTGTCTGCTACATGCAGAGAGGAGGAGAAGCCTTACTGGCCCACCTGCAGAGGAAGGTTCACATGCTGACACCAAAGTCATGAGATCAAAGGAGGAATTGAACCCACCAGAGAAAGAACTTGTTGCTACTGCATCACTACCTCCTGCGCATCAAGGGAGATCCCACTGGTCTGGGTAAAGTACTGTTTGAGTATATCAGGGTTTGTCCTTCTAGCAACATCAATATTATATATTTGTTGGTTGAGAAATTATTAAATTGACTAGGCCATCAGGAGGAGGGAAGGGAGTTGCAGAGGGAGCTGCAAAGGTTAGAGATGTGGTTTAAGGTCTGGCAATTGAACTTCAATGCCAAAAAGTACAAGGTGATGCACAGAGGGAGCAAGAACCCCAGGACTGAATACTGGTGAGCAAGTTGGGCAACTTAGGAGTAGGTCATAAAGTATTAAAATGGGTAGGAAGTTGGTTAAGCAATAGGAGTCAGAGGGTGGTGGCAAATGGGGTCCACTCTGGAGAAGGCAAGGTGACGAGCAGGGTGCCACAGGGGTCAGTACTATGCCTTGTCCTTTTTAATGTCTTTATTTGCAATATTGCAGAAGGGGCTGGAGGGAAAGTATACCTGCTCGCAGATGACAGAAAAATCTGCAACAGAGTGAATACATCCGGGGGGGGGGGAGTGTGTGTGGAAAGAATAGAAACATAGAAACATAGACTTTGACGGCAGATAAGGACCACTTGGCCCACCCAGTCTGCCCATTTCCCTATCTACTGGATAAGCTGCAGATTCTAGTTAACCAACAGCCTACTTCCTGCCACCACCCACTACAATTGCCTTGTGTCTGTCCCATGCATGTTTGAATTCCCCCACTGTTTTAGCCCCAACAACCTCCCCAGGAAGGCAGTTCCACGCATCCACCACTCTCTCCATGAAAAAAGATTTCCTCACATTACCCCTGAGCCGTCCCCCCTCTATCTTTAAATTGTGTCCCCTTGTTCTTACACATCTCTTTTTCTGAAAGATGCTACCCTCCTGGACTTTGTTGATTCCCTTGAGGTACTTGAACGTTTCTATCATGTCCCCCCTGTCCCTCCTTTCACCAACGGTATACATGTTAAGCTCTCTCAGTCTCTCTTCATATGATTTCTGATGCAGACCCTGTACCATTTTAGTTGCCCTCCTCTGGACTGCTTCCATCCTGTCTATGTCCTTGTGTAGATGAGGTCTTCAAAAGTGCACACAGTACTCCAGATGGGGTCTCACCAATTGTCTGTACAGAGGGATAACCACTTCCCTTTTTCTACTTGTGATGCCCCTTCCTATGCATCCCAGTATCTCCCTGGCTCTCCTCACTGACTTCTCACATTGCTTACCCACCTTTAGATCATCCGATATGACTACCCCCAAGTCCCGTTCCATTTTTGTTGTTGTTAGTACCTCCCCTGCTATTGTGTACTCATCTCCTGGGTTTAAGGGATGATCTGAAAATGTTGAAAGAGTGGTCAAGGAAATGGCAGCTGGGTTTCAATGCAAAGAAAGTGCAAAATCATGCATTTGCTGCCTAAAAACCAAGGGGCAACCTACCAATTGAGCGGGGAGATACTAGCGACCACAAAACAGGAAAGGGACCTGGGGTAATCATTTCTGATAACCTGAATGTAGCCAAGCAGTGTGTAAGGCACTGGGGAATGCTAGATGGATGCTTGGGTGTATAGGGAAGGGCACCACCAGCAGAAAGAGGGAGATAGTATTACTCCTGTATAAATCACTGGTAAGACCCCACTTCGAGTACTGTGTCCAGTTCTGGGAGCCCCACCTCTGGAAGAACATAGATGGGGGGAACGTGTTACACAGGACGGCTAAGAAAATTGGTCAGGGCCTGCATCAAAAGCCCTTCGAGAAAAGACTCAACAAACTAAATATGTACTCTCCAGAGGAAATCCAAACAGGCAAAAGTATCTTGGGTGCTACAGGAGAGGCAGAATGCTGCACCAAAATAAACACACGCCAACAAAATCAAAAGTGTGGTGTGGAAAAATGAAGCACATGCAAAAGTCAAAAAGCTGGAAGTGCCATTTTTTAAGAGTCGTTACAAAGAGGAGCCACACCAACACCCCGGCGCTTCAAATTACACTGATTCTTCTTCAAGGGTGCTGGGTACCAGGTACCCAGCAACAATTCTATGTGTAAATACCAGGTGTCTTAAATCACTTCAAACACATTGCTAAAAACCAACATATCCCACTCTCTAGAGGAAGGGAGGGAAAGGGGGGATATGATAGAAATGTTCAAATGCCTCACATGTAATAATGCGAGAGGTAGCATTTTCATAGAAAAAGATGCTCCAGGAGAAGGGGTCACACCTATGAAGCTGGGGGTGGGGGGGGGCTCAGAGGAGATGTAAGGAAATGCTTCTTCATTGTGAAAGTGGTGGATGCCTGGAACAACCTCCCAGCATAGGTGGTGGGTGCTAAAATGGTAACAGGATTCAAGCATGCATGGGCTAGACACAAGGGGAGCTTAGAAATAAGACAATGTGGGAGAGGGAAGACCAGCGATTGAGTAGGGTCTGCGATGGCACAGTTGGTATAAAACATAGGACAGACTAGGTGGGCCAAGAGGTCCTTATCTGCTGACAACATCTATGTTATGTTTCTATGTTATGGTTGGGTGGGGTGAAGCTGGCCACTACTTCATGGGAAAGTGACTTGGTGGTCATCATATGTGACTCTCTGAAACAAACTGACCAATGTAGCAAGGCCTACAGCAAGGCAATCAGAATGCTGAGTATGCTGGAAAAGGTTTTGATACCAGGATGAAAGAGGTAATACTACCTCTAAGATCACTGGTGAGTCCCTATCTGGAATTCTGTGCCAAGTTCTAGAGTCCTCACCTGAGGAAAGACTGACAGGATAGGGATAGAGATAGACACAGCACAGCACAGAGTAACCAAAATGATTTGGGACCAACAGGACAGATCATATAAGGATCTTCTCAGAGCACTGAACATGTACTTGCTGGAGGCCAGAAGGGAGCTGGATGACATGATATACCCAGCTGATGGGTGGTCTACCTCAACGTTGGTAGCTGGGTGACTTCATAACAGGGTCCTGAGGTGAATACTAAAAGACCCCACTCCTTTGAAATCAAAATTATAAATTGCCAATCCAGGCTGAAAAATATATATTTATTGTTACATTGTGTGTGTGTGTGGGGGGAGCCAGGGTGTGCTCTGACTTGCTGTTTTTGCTGATGTATGCCATACACAGTAGCACCCTCATTTAAAATCCCATTTATAGCCTATGAATGAGCTAGGGTGAGCAGTTAATACTGGATTTGGTTTGCTTTTTTTTGCAGTTAAACTTTTTTATTAATTTTTCATAAGATATACAGACAAACCTTTTACAGTACAGTACAATGTGAGGATTTTTTTTTAAAGAAATTGAGGCAGCATATAATAAGAACATTGCTACAATTATACAAGGAGCTTTTGGTTTAAAATATAGTAAACAATACAGGTCATATAATTAGTATATACTTGACATTTGTAGTGAACTTAAAGCGGATAGTATGATTAGATACGGTTTATATTAAAATGTTACATAATTATATATGATGCTGCAAAAGGAAAAAGTACATTCGTAAAAGGATTGTGGAGTAATAAAGAATGATTGAAAACAGAGTATAGGAAAGAATATATATAGAGAAAGTTAAGGAGAGAGGAAACTATAAAAAGGGAAAAGCAAGACTACAATGATGTATCAGTAAAAGGAAAATCCATATATATTAAGTCCATACATTGGTGTTGGAAGATTTAGTTGATTCCAAAAATTAAAAAGCCCTGCCAACAATTGTTATATAACATGAGTCGGTCAGACAAGATATATGTCATACTGTCCAGAGAGGCATATTGCAATAGTTGGTTAATGATACCGGAAGGGTAGGGATTATGTTGATCTCCAATGCATGAGGATTGTGCGCTTAACTTGAAGGAAGAGTATATTTAACCATCTGCTCTGTGATATGAAATTTTATAAGAACGGTGATTAAAAATACCAAGAATACAATGTTTAGGGTCTAGTGTAAAAGGTTGACCTACCACTTTCATTGAAAATCTGTGAGTACAGTGCCAAATCTTTGTATGAGGGACAGTGCCATAAGATATGCAATAAATCCCCATTGGGGAACTGCAGCGCCAGCAATTGTTATTGTTCAATAAACCCATTTTTGTAATACAACAGGAGTTCTGTACCACAAATGAAGGATCTTGGTTTGAATGAGGGAACTGCGTTATCATTAAAAGATTTGTGACAGGAGAGCTAACATCTGGACCAATGTGCATTGGTGATATTATATTGTAGCAAAGTACTCCATCTGTTTTAGCATTGACAGAGTAGTCAGGAAGGATATCACAAATATCTTTATAAACAGTGCTATTTAAATTGGTTGTTGTTTTTATCCATTTAGAGATGTGCTTATCATACAGAGAATTGATAGAGAAGGGTGGAGGTAAGAGTTGCATGCACGAAGCTGTAGATATTTCCAAAATCCTGATGGGGAAGATTCCATATGCCTGAGGGTCGGTGTAAGATTTTAACTTTAATGACTTGGTTCAAGTATATCCTGCAAAAGAGAATACTTTATTTTCCAGGTACAACAAAAATGGGGTGATTATCAAGAGATATATGGTGGTTACCCCAGATGGGGTGTAAGCTAAGGGTTTGGGGTTAGATTTAATATGCTTGTGAATGATTTTCCAATAGAATATAGAAGCAGCTATGGTAGGTGAGACTTTAAAGAAGAGGTAAGGGTGTTATAAAGGAAAGAAGTCACCACATTACCAGGACATAAGGATGTTTCCATATTGACCCATAAAGGAGACTGGATGTTGGGTTTGTTAAACCATTTAATTGTTTGAGATGTATGGAAAGCCCATAAGTAGGCTTGGAACCAAGGAAGGCCAAAGCCACCTTTTGACCAATGGGATCTAAGTTTATTACAACTAAATCTAGGTATTTTGCCTTCCCAAATGAAGCTGCCGATAATTTTGTCTATTTTGGTAAGAAAACTAGAGGGAAGTATCAAAGGGATATTGGAAAATAGGTATAATATTTTAGGAGTTATTGACATTTTAATGGTGGAAATTTTACCATTAAAAGAAAGTTTAAGTAGCTTCCATCTATCAAGTGTTGTTTGGATACTGGTTAACAGAGGGAAAGATTAGCATCCCATAATTTATTCAATGTCGGGTGATCCCAATGCCAAGATAAGATATACTTTGGGGGCCAATGAAAGCCTAATGAGTTGTTCATGAGGGACTACAAAGGCTATTCAGTGGTAGCGTTTTGGATTTGTTAAGGTTTAGAGCTAGTCAGGAGTGGGAGGTGAAGTCATTCAGTAGTTTAACTAAAGGTTGCCCAGAACTTTCGAGGTTTTCAAGTAAAATAAGGAGATCATCTGCATATGAGAGTGAAGTATAGTGAGAGTTACCAATAATAATGCCTTTAATTGTACCTGATTGACGTAGGGATGCAGAAAGAGGTTTCATGGCAAGTATAAACAATGAAGGCGATAAGGGGCATCCTTGTCTGGTGCCTCTTGCTAAGTAAAAGGAGGGGACAAAATAGAGTTCGTGAGAACTCGAGCTGAAGGAGAGGTATACAATAATTGAATCCAAGCACAAAAATTATTTGTAAAGCCAAAATGAGATAGCACCTGATATAGATATTCCCAATTGAGAGAGTCAAATGCTTTCTCAAAGTCAATGGCTATTGCAGCTGCAGGGTTTTAAGAGTTTTGCCTTGTGAATTAAATTGAGTAATGAGCTAAGATGATCGGAACTGTTTCTATTTTTGATAAATCCTGATTGAGAAGTATGGATGAGTTTAGTCATTAAAGATTCTAAGCGGAGAGTTAATAATTTGGCAAAGATTTTTCCATCAGTATTAAGAAGTGAGATCGGTCTATAGTTTGAAGGAAGTAAAGCGTCTTTGTCTTTTTTGGGTAAGACTGTTATGATGGCTTTGGTCATTGTGCATGGGAGTTTCTTTATTAAGGTTGCTTCTTGGAATACATTGACTAATACAGGACAAAGACTGTCAGATAGGGTTTTATAAAAATCAGTAGGGAACCCATCACTGCCAGGTGCTTTACCGTTTTTTAATGATGATAAAGCAGTTTGGATTTCCTGTAAAGTGATTGGTTTATCAAGCACAGCTTTGTCCTGAGGGGATAGGTTAGATTCAATTTTTCCAGAAAATGTTGTATTAGGTTGGGATTTGTAGTATTAGGTTATGAGTATAGTTGATGGTAAAAGGATTGCATAATACGATTGATTGAAAGGTTGTCTGTGTGTGTCTGACCTGATGGATCTTTTAGACCTGCTATATGTCTCTGCATCTGTTGAGTTTTTAGCTGGTAAGAGAGCAACTTTCCGTGATTTATCCCTTGTTCTACAACGTGTTTAATCCTAAAAGGGCAAGTTCAGCTTTCCTGGATATCGACTCGTTAATTTTAATTTTAATTGTAGAATTTCCAGATGAAGCTGTGAATTATGATTGGGTTTATTTAATTTATAGTATTGGGTTTCTTTTTCTTTAAGGGAGTTTTCTAAATTAGCTAATTGTTGTCTCTTTAATTTCTTTCTATGTGCTGCATAACTAATAATTTTACTCTATTAGTGGCTTTTAATGCTTCCTAGATAGTACCTTGAGACATATCTGGAGTATCATTAATAGAAAGAAAATCTTGAATCTGGGTTTTAATCCAAGGAGGAATTCAGGGTCTCTGAGTAAAAGTGGATCTAAACGCCAAGATGGGGATTTAGAAGAAGGTGGACCCCAGAGTAAATGCAAACTGATAGGGGAATGATCAGATATAACAATAGGGAGAATCGATGTATCAATAATTTTTTCAGTAATGAGGGGAGAAGAGAACCAATAATCAATCCTACTATATGATTTATGTAAAGAGGAATAAAAGGTGTAATCTCGTTGTCTGGGATGATGTAGTCTCCAAATGTCAGAGAGACCTAAATCCTTCATAAGCATTGATAGAGCATTAATACTATGGGTGTGGGCATCATGTGATGAGTTACTTCTGTCTAAATATGCTTGTAGAAAAGGTTAAAGTCACCACCAATAAGAATAGGTGAATTATTTTTATTGTGAATCATAATTTGTTGGGATAGATTATGGAAGAAAATGGGTGAATCAAAGTTGGGTACATATACATTCACAAACATAAGCGGACCTGCTGTGGTGTTTAATAGGGTTATAATCACCTACCATCCGGTCTCTAATGATTTTTATGGGGCCAATTAAGAGAATTATGTATTAAGATAGCAACCCATGTTTTTGGATGGAGAAGATGACGATATACTTGACTGACCTAGTCCTTTTAAGTCTGTCGACATCCTCTGATAAAAGTTTAGTTTCTTGTAAGAAAGCAATATGTGTTTTATGCTTTTAAGATAGGTAGTATTGCTGTTACGCTATAAGGCGAGTTGAGTCCCTTTGACATTCCATGAATGTAAGATTAGATCACTCATGGTATTAGGATATAAGGTAATTAGTTACAAATAGGAATGAGGGACTCAATACCATTAATTTGGAGGATGTCACAGATTCAAAAGGTAAATATATATAATAAACAAATGTATGCAGGACCCTTAACTTGTATGGGTTCGAGATGATTGAGTATTTGTATTCATTTTGTCTCAGAGGGAGAGTATAGAGATAAGAATATCAAGTAATTAAACATTAGAACCAAAAACGTAGTATAAACTCAGTAACAAGAATATTAATTTGAAACTTTTATGAAATGCAGAGCAATAAGAGTCGGTAAATATACTAGGACTCTCACTCTACACTACTAGGTGTAGAGTAATTAGTGAATCTCAAGATACGGTTTACCCTATAATCTTAAGATACTAAACTTTATATAACAGTATATTAATGAAGTGTAATTGAGATTTGTGCTGAGGTAAGTAAAGCATTACCCTGGAAAAAAACAAAACATCATTCTACCAAATAAAAAAGGATAATTATATAATACTGTTAAATTCCAAACATAATGAATTAGCTTGGACCTAGCAATAGAAACATAGAAACATAGAAGTTGACGGCAGATAAGGACCGCAAGGCCCATCCAGTCTGCCCATTTCTTTTTCTACTTTATAAATGTGCCATTGGCCTTTGCTCTGTCAGTGGTCTATCTATTCATAGTCATTTGTATTGCTCCCTTATGCCTATCCCATGCCTGTTTGAAGCCCTGCACTGTATTCATAGCCACCACTTCTTGTGGTAAGCCATTCCATGCATCCACCACCCTTTCTGTGAAAAGAATTTCCTCACATTCCCCTTAATCGGCCTCCTCTAATCTCATGCTGTGTCCTCTTGTCCTGCTATTTTTCTTATATTTAAACATGTTAGACTCTTTCACCTTGTTAATGCCCTTAAGGTGTTTGAATGCCTCGATCATATCACCTCTCTCCTCCTTTGCTCAAGGGTATACATATTGAGCTCTGTTAATCTGTCCTCATATGTCTTCTGATGCAGTCCCTGCACCATTTTGCTTGCCCTTCTCTGGACTGCCTCAATTTGTTAATATCCTTGTGAAGGTGTGGCCTCCAATACTGCACGCAGTACTCAGATGGGGCCTAACTAGTGTCTTGTAAAAGGATTATTACCTCCCTTTTATGACTTGTGATACCCCTACTAATACACCCTAACACCCCCTAGCCTTACCTACTGCTTTAGAGGTCTGCTTGATGATTTTAGGTCATCAGTGATGATGATGCCCAAGTCTCTTTCTTCCTTTGTGACTGCTAGCAACTCCTCCCAGACTATAGGTGGCTTCAGGGTTTCTCTTCCCTATGTGCATGATTTTGCACTTCTTTGCATTAAATCCAGTTGCCACTCTTCTGACCATTCTGCTAGTTTATCCAGATCTCTTCTCATTCTGCCCACACCATCTGGACCATCTACTCTGTTGCAGATCTTGGTGTCATCTGCAAACAGACAAGCCTTACCCTCTAGTCCATCTGCAAGGTCACTAATGAAGATGTTGAAGAGGACTGGCCCCAGGACTGATCCCTGAGGTACCCACTTGTGACTTGCATCTCTTCTGACTGTATACCATTTACCACCACTCTCTGTTTTCTGCCCGTCAACCAGTTTGCCACCCAGTTGACCAACTCTGACCCACCCCAAGCCTACCCAGCTTATTTATCAATCTTCTATGTGGAACAGTGTCAAAAGCTTTGCTGAAGTCAAGGTAGGCGACATCAACTGCCCCTTGGTCCACCACTCTGGTTACCCAGTCAAAGAAATCTATGAGATTAGTTTGACAGGACCTTCCTTTGTAAACCCATGCTGTCTTGGATCCTGTGCCCTATGGATTCCAGGTGTTGCACTATCCTTTCCTTAAGGAGTGCCTCCATAATCTTGCCCACTACTGAGGTAAGACTGACTGGTCTGTAGTTCCCCGCCTCCTCCTGCTACCACTCTTGTGGAGCGGGATCACATGAGCCCTTTTCCAGTCTTCTGGGACCTCTCCTGTGCTCAGAGACTCACTAAACAATTCTGTTAATGGCTCTGCTAGTTCCTCCTTTAGCTCCTTAAGTACCCTGGGATGTATGCCATCAGGTCCCATTGCCTTATCCACCCTGAGCTTAGCAAGCTCTTGTAGGACCCTTTCTTTTGTGAAGGGAGTAGTGCTCACCTCCCTCCCCCCTGTGTCCCAATAAGTTCAATATTAAATAAAGTATACCAACATGATGGCAGATAATGCTGAAACAGTGTGAGCCAGATAAAAGGATGCCCGATGTGTATTAATCCACATAAACTAGGTTAGAGAATGCAGTATATACTATAGGTTCATAGTGCATCAGTGTATTGTGGAATCATTTTTATAAGTTCCAATGATTTGCAAGAAAATGGGATGAAGAATAATGTGAAAAGGCGGAAAAACTCAATGTATAGAAATACAATTGGAAGCATACTTTGGTGCAAAATCTGTGAGATATAATGGGAATGCACCTAATGCACTACATACCAGAAGTGATGCAAAATAAATATTAAATAAGTAAATGATTTTAGAGTATTTGTATAATCATCCTCCACATTCCAAATGATAGGATTTATGTGGAAAAATGCTATAATAGTAGGGGTTAAGAGCACACTGATATGAAATACAGAACTCTATATATGTATGTATGCTCTGACCACATGGTGGCGCCAAGCTTATGAAAAATTAGAGTGTAAATAGCAATTATATATACTAATGTCTGGCACCACACTAGGATTAATTAGAAGAGATCTTACAAACATTGTAATATTTATTCTTTCTCTCATTTATTTTTTTTTTCCATTGAATACATTGAAAGTAACTCCGCATGGATTAAATACCTCCAGTGTCAATTGGCTCACCTCCCACAGACAGATACAGGCTTCTCAGCAGCGATAGTGATTTACTGCATTTAAGTGCTCCAAACCTGTTGGTGCGATAGAGACTGCACTTTGCGTAAATGTGCCAAAGGAATGAGTGAGGTGGTGTGAAGAGGAGGGATTCTGGTGAGAAACTGCTATATCACATCTAATTATGGGCCATAGTATTTATTACAAATTTTTTTTTTTAGTGGGAAAAGCCTCAGGTAGCCTTGCTCTTCGATTTTCTTCTCCTTTTCTTTTTGGGTGGTTCAGATGATTTAAAGGGAGAGCTGGACACAAGATCAGCCCAGGAAGAATCGGGAGAGTCATTACCCATTGAGAGCTTCTTCTGGTCTTGAGTAAAGGGGTTGGATACAGTCTGTCTCAGATCCTCCAGATGAGTGCAGATCTTCTTGGAGCAGATCTTCTGGAGTGGGAGAATTTGTTAGACAAGGTAACAGAAGTAAAAAAACTGATGTGACGTTCCACATGGGAAGCTGGAGAGGTGGAAATATTATTTAAACAGCAGGAATTATTATTTAGAGAAGAACCAGATGCTTTTTTTTCTTGTATGCGTGTGGAGCTTCTGGTAGGAGCTACAGTGGCAGATATGATGGCTGCAGATTTCTCAGGGACCTGAAGGACAGTTTCAGCAGGAAGGGCAAGACATTGTAATTCATTGAAGTGCTTGTGCTGGAGCAGGAACGAGCTGCGTTAGCATCATGAGGCAATGTAAGTGCGGGCTGTGTCCAATTCAGAAATTCAGAGAGAGATTCTGGGGTACTGAAATCTCTGTAGAATCATTCAAAAAGACGCATTGTTGCAGGGTAACGAGTGCAAACTTAATTCCACGCTGATGAAGGATTGTTTTAATGGGGTTGTAAGCTTTTCGCTTGTTAGATAATTCTTTAGAATAGTCTATAAAAATTAGGATTCTGTTTTCTTGCCAAGTAAGTGCACCTAATTGCCTCGCTTTTTGAAGAATCAGTTCAGTATGTGCGTAGTTTAGAAATCTGGCAATGATGGGCCTGGGTTTCTGGTCGGGTCCAGGCCTCGGATTTGAGGTGCGGTGAGATCTCTCGATGATTAGGTCTTGGCCGGCTGGTAATTTAAAGCAAAGAAGGAAGTACATGAGTTAGAAGAGCACTGGTGTCTCCTAGTTCAACACCTTCAGGAAATCCGAGAATCTAAGGTTGTTACGTCTGTTTCTATTTTCAATATCATCTATTTTGTCCTGAAGGTTCCTAATAACTCTGTCTACTCCCTGATGGTAGCCTGTAATGTGTTAATGGAATCTTCATTTTGAGATGCTTTAACATCAGTAGCTTGATTTTTTGATCAAGTGCCTGCATATTATTGATATTTTGTAGAGATGCAATTTTTAATACATTGATTTCACTTATTAGTTGCTGAAACATTGCCTCCACTCTATTAAGAGAACTGTTATGAGGAGATTGGTCTGCCATTATTGTAGGCCTTAATAGAGAAATTGAAAAGCTGTAGATAACTCATTCAGTAATTATGAGGCAATAAAAATACTGTACCAGAGCTGTTCTGCGATGTACATATAGTAAGATCTCAGATGTTGGTGAAGGTAGGAAGTCTGGAATCTGTAGGATGGATGATGATATTTGGTGAATCCAGGGAGATGAAGAATCAAGCAGCCATCTTCAGCACAGCGCCCTCTGGCTGTCTGGATTTATTTGTTAATGGAGAAGTATGGCCTTCTCATTTAACTAGCTCCCCAGCTACCTGCACATTGGCTGGGCCCATACCTTAATTAAGCCAGTGTTGGGCTGATGTAACTATAAAGGTAAACCATTTTGAGGCAGTTGCAGTTTAGAGTAGGGACCCAGCTGATGAGTGGTCTACCTCAACGTTGGTAATTGGGTGACTTCACAGCAGGGTCCTGAGGTGAATACTAAGCGACCCCACTCCTGTTGAAATCAGAATAGTAAGTTGCCAATCCAGGCTGAAAAAATATATGTTTATTGTTACACTGGGAGGGGGGTAGTCAGGGTGTGCTCTGACTTGTTGTATTTGGTGACACGATACAGACCTTCAAGTTCCTGAAAGGAAACTAAACTGTGAGGAAAGCAGGAATGGTAGGTCAAAAACAAGTGGACGTGGCTGTAAGCTGGTGGGGAAAGATTCCATAGGGATGCGAGAATGTTTTACTTACATATGGAGAGAGTGGATGAGTTGTGGAACAGCCTAATGGGAGAGGTGTTGGGTGCAGAAACCATTAATGGTTCACGCGTAACTAGGACAGAGAAAAGGGCTTAACATTTACTCAGTGAGTAGCAGAAAGGCAGGGAGTTATGGGGGTGAACCCCCATCTAGACAATAGGTCTGTAAACCCCCATTGGGGGCTTACCTTGATTGCCCCATTCTCCCAGTTGTCTCCTGGCATCTCTCAATCCCCCAGTATTGCACTGCCACAGCCTGAGTCCATTTATGTGCCCCAGGATCCTCTAGCAGTCCCCTGTAGTTCTTTCAGCCCATATTGGGCTCTGGAGGAGCTAACTTGCCGCCCGCCGACATTTCCCTAGCTGGTGGCACTCACAAAAGCTCAGAAGTGCACCCTATTTTCCATCTGTTGCAGCAGTGAAGCAAAATGTATTTCAGTGGTCTTAATGCCCCTGTTCACCAGTTTGGGGACTGGTGACCTAAATGAGGCTAAAAAGGAGCATCAGTGAAGTTCAAAAAATCATGTTTTGACACAATGCATCTACATGGCTCATGAATATTAATAGCCCATCATGAATGTTAATGAGGGAACAGCCTGCTGATAGGGGCACTGTACTTTGGGGGCAGCGACAGGAAAAGTACTGAGTATGTGTGTAAATTATTATGGTCACTTAATATGGCACTAAAGGGGCTATATGACTGTGGGGTGTTTGTGACTTATAAACACTTTATCTGGCTGCACCAGAACATTAATTGTGGGGTCAATATGTAAACTGCTTGGGGACTGTATATTTATTTATTTAGTTTTTGTTGACTGGGTAAGTGCACTAGACAAATTCTGCCTATTTTCAGTCACAACCTGGGGGAGGGGAATACAGATGAATGCCAACTGACTTTGAACCAGATTAAGCTGCTGTAAGCCTTCTGTAAAAGAGGGGCTTATATTCCCATCGTAGGCATCCCTTTCCTCCTCCTACTCTCCCCAGCTAGGGAATGGGTTAGTACTCTGGAGGAAATTGACAGCTGGACACTTTTAGGTGGCAGCAGAGAGTGGGTTTGGGGAGTATAAAAGGGAACAGACAAGAAGTACTGCAGCTGGGCCTTTCCAGCCCAGGCATTAGGCTTGGGATGATAGGGGGTGGTGATGTGGCAATGCAGAGTCAGAAGCAGAGGTTAGGTGGGAAAGTGAGGGAGCTCAGCAGTCCAAATGGGCCAGTGGGGACCCCCCCAAATGTACAGACAGGACGGCTCTTCCCATGCATCGTAGTCGACAAGGAGTGAGAGTATGACACTCCGTAGGGGGAAATGAGTAGCAAGGTCCTGTGTCATTAGGGGCAAGGACAGCAGGTGGCTTTGTAGACCAGGAAAGTGTAGGAGCCCTTAAAGACCCCTTGCAGGTGTTTCCCCAAGGTTGGCAGGGTTGGGAGGACAGTGGCAGGGGTCCTCCCAGGAGGGGAGACAGTGGCAGTGGCTCCCCTCATACCCGGTGTCGCAGGGTGGCCTTGAATTGTAGAGAGAGCAGGGGGGCCTTTCACCATAATTATGGGCCTGCTTTGGAGGGTCATGTCCTGTGGTGCCAGTACATTGAGGGCAGGACGGATCACAAGCTGTAATGGCAGACACTGGAGGGTAGCCCACGTGCTGGAGCGCAACTCAAGCCCAGGTTGTGCAAAAGTTGATGTGGGCCTGGTCGGGACCCCCAAAGAAGCTGAGCAGCAGAAGTTGGAGCATTTGGGCCATTGGTAGGAGGCAGTACAGCCTGTAATATGGGGGGTATTACTGATGCGGGGCTGGGTTTTTAGGCCTCTGCAACAGTAGGACGAAATAGAGGCTGAGTTAAGTGAAGAAGGCAGGTGCTGAAGTAGCACAGGTACAATGCCAAGCTGTGGGTTACGGGGCCTGGGTCATTTGGAAAAATCCTGGTATTCCCCTGTGGCTTGTGCCAGAGCCCAGGGTCCAGGTAGGGAAAGCAACCCACTTTCCCACATCAGATTTTGGAGGGATGACCAGTGCCAGAGAAGGGGTAACCCAAGTACAGTAAGAGAAGAAGAAAAAAGGTTTGGCTTACCAGAGCCTAAGATGCCAGGAGACTGCAGGGATCTGGGTTTGAACAGGTCTTAGGTAAAGCATCAGAGAGAGAGGGAGAAAAAGGAAAACCCTTGCTTATGTCTGCCTTGTATCCATCATTTCTTCTGCCTTAGAATGTCCAGCCAGTTTTGTAAAAAGTTAATTAGCCCCATGGAGCTGCTTTATCTATGTAAGAAGATGATGTATGTGACCCCTGTATTGCTGGAAATCATTTGCATTACAGGTGCAAACTAAAAGCCAGTTTGGGGAGGAAATAGTGGTTATGTGTATTATTTAACTGAGAGGGGGAAGTAAATGAAATGAAATCCTTCTTTTCCCCTTTATGTTCAGTTTGATTAATTTTTCATTGAGTTGCATTCTAGTTTGCAGTACTCATCCAGCCTGGGTTGAACTATAAAGGCTCCTGAAACAGCCAAGGTACCGTGCAGAGGTCCAGGTCTGGTGTGCAGCTTCAGGGAGGAGAAAACCAAATACTGAGGGAGAAGGTAGAGTGCACAAGTGCTGAAGACACCTGAAATGTAGGAATATTGCCCCCTGCCTTAAACGTTGTCTAGATGTTAGCATTTGAGAGTGCCCCTCTTCTATTGCCCTGGAATACCTGTGAAAGAAAGTTATGCCACTAGACAGGGGCATGGAAGGGGGGGTGACATTGTGGGGGCTCATCTGGGATGTTCTCCAAACCCCCAAAATGCTGCCTGAACTAGAGCCTTGTGGTTCGTTGCATTGCCAGGCTTCCCAGCCTGGTTGCACCCTGTTGCACGGAACAAATTGCTGTAGGGGTAGGCCTGGAGCAGGCATAGGCCTTGGCCTGTTGGTGTAGATGTGCGCGTGTGACTCGCTGGTCACGTGGCCCTCAGGCAGAGTTCCAGTTGGAGGATGGCAGGAAAGGAGATGCAGCAGCTGCAAACAGAGGTGTCATCTTAGGGAGACTGGACTGAGTGGAGCTGAGGGAGTGGAGATCAGAAGTAGCAGGAGAAATAACACTAGTGAAAGGAACGTAGAGACTACTTTTCTGAGTGTATCTACCATAAAGTGAGTGGGCTGTGCTGCCCATATCTGAAACAAAAGGATGCTAAGTCATCTGTATGTGTGAGAACTGGGAGATTGAATGTAGACATCCACCATGGATTGGCAGCAAGTGGTGGCAGGGGGAAATGTAGAGAGACACTAAGTGACCCCCTCCCCAGGATGAAACCCTGGCTACAGTTCCTGCCTCACTGCTCTTCTGTCTCTGGAAAGCTAGAGGAAAATTCAAAGGACATGAACGTTGTGTAAGGTGTGGGTTCATGGGGGAGGGAGTTGCCAGGTTGTCTAAATGCTCATATTGTATAGGAAGGCTGCCAGTTCTGAATTTGGGAATGTATGATCCCAGTTCTACTGCCAGCTCATTTATGCCATGGTCACGAGCCAGTGGGGGATTCAGTGGGGTTTGAGAGACTGTCCCTGGGAGAAATCACCCATGCCCAGGTGGATGAAACCCAAAGCAAATCCCCAGATGTAATAGTGAAGACTGTAGAAGAGAAGGGTGCAGGTGTATCAGAAAAGGAAAAAGGTGACAGGGAGCACAGTTGTCTGCCCCGCTCCCCGCCACCAGCTGACATATATGTTAGCAGTCATTTTTGCAGCCTGGAGCCAATTACAAGCCAGGATTTACCCATGAGACTCTTGGGACTTACCAGAGACATTTGGGGGGAAAAGGAGGTACAATTGTTGGCCCCAAAATACTTAATCAATAAGGTATGCCTGAGGGTTATGTTAATGGCCTGTTAATCACACTCTGGGGTGTAATGTGGCACAAGGCAAAGCTGAGTGCCACATGCCCCCAGGGTGTGATTAACTGGCCATTAACATAACTGTCAGGCATACCTTATTGCTATTATAGTAACAGCAAAAACATTATTACTACTCCTGGCAAGTTTTGTTTAGTTTTCCTTTGATTATGGTCATGGAATTAGTAAAATATTTCCTCCTGATTTTCTTTCAGCCAGTTGGCACGTGTGGTTGATGGTCTCCTAGGAGACAGTTACATTTTTATTACAGTTCAACAAGCAGTGTATGGGTGCCTCAAGATTGAATTTCTAAAATTATTGTAGAAAAAGTGTACTTTAAAAACAAAACAGCCACACAAAATCTGCCTTGGGTTAAACTGCACCTGCTCCGATTTTGTTAGTGTAGTGGGAAACAGATTTACACTCGCTTTGCTTTTTTTCCCTAGCAGGCAGCTGCTGTTGCTAGTAACAGCGAGTGTGAACACTGTAGCACTTCTGAGTTTTACAGTGGATATCTTCAGTAAAATACAGGAGTTCTTTCTTAAAACTGCTCCGATTTTGTTACTGTTTAGTGAATCTGTTTTACACTCGCTTAGTTTTTTGTTGTTTTTTAAGGTCCGTCTGAGCAGGCAGCTGCTGTTGCTTAGCAATACTTAGTGTGAATGTCTGTAGTACTTTAGAGTTGTGCTTTGCATATGTATGTTCGGCAATTTAAAATGGTGAGTGTATGAGACTGTCTTTAGGAGTATACTGGATGTGTGGCAGCATTGTAAATGGACAACACTGTTTTGGTTAAAGCAGACTGTTAAATGTACATCGTTTTCCCCATTTTGGACTACTGCTGTGTTGATCTTGTTTGTGCAAAAAGGTAATCGTGTCAAACAGAAACAGTGAGATTATGGTGTTTTAATGGCAGACAACGATTCTGTTTTAGTATTCATTTTCATAATTTGGTTCTTTTTTGTATACATCCTCAGGTGACAGGACTGAGGAAGTATGTTAATTAAAGAGTAAAATAGGACTACTGCAGCTTTAGTAGCCAATCAAAATGCAGGACTTAAAGTCTCCTTGCTATAATAGCCTATAAAGGAATTTAGACGGTTACTAACATCTTGGGCAGCCAATCGGAATGCGGGAACATTGCTCGTTATTTAAGAGGGACTATTTGAACTGGATTAGTCTGCAGTCAGTCCAAAGAGAGCTTCCCAACCGTGAGGAGGCTCTGTTTTAGCTCACTGAATTCGGGGAGAGGCCAGCTTGCCTTCCTCGGCCTGAGATCCTATGTGGATCATGTGAGACAGTCAAGGGTGTAGTTTACTAAAAGACTCCAAAAGCCTGGAGGAAAGAAATTATTTTGTTTAAACTGGAAATTTGCTTAAGGTGTTACAGAGAGTTGATAGAGCACCAGGCTACTTTGTGGTGAGAAGCTGTTTTGCCTCAGAGACTGTGGCCTAAATCGCAAGCCTGTAGTCACCAGAATTGTCTCCTGCCATTTTTAGGAAAAGGGGAGACCTATTACCTGCTGTTCCTGTTTGTTTCCTGACAGAGTGAAGCCAATCTGCAAATCACAAGTTGAGTGAGTTTTCGAACTGCACACCATGCTACACATTATGTACTAGGCCTGTGCCACTGGGCCCTAAAGACTGTTTCTGCACCAGATCCAATGCATGCCTGTCCAGAGACCAGCCTCAGGGAGTCAGCCCCTACAAAGAAACAAATCACAGGTTGCAGCCACCTACAGGGAAAGGTCGTGAAGTGGAGGTGAGTCGTGCAGTCCCCAGTCCCCGCCATCATCATGGCAAGCCAGCAGATCCATGGTGTCATCATCCTTTTCTTCAATTGCTCTGGGTGCAGTGAGTACAGGGTAGCCCCTGCAACAACCCAATAACTGTATGGTGACATGTGATTTACCTTCTAATTCCTCATTGGGTTCTAACTGTGGTTTCAGGCCATCCAGCCTGGGATTACAAGTATTCTTCTGTTTGCTAGTATTTTATCTGTCTAATAACACCCTTCTCTCCATCAAGGTCCCCAACCAGCTGCAACGCTGGATTACTTGCAACAACGCTTCAGGCCTGCACCTTATTATATTTCATATCATATCATATCAATAATATCATATCAGATTTTATTTATAAAAAGCGTCTTTCTAAAAACCAAAGCACTTGTACATAAAATGAAGTAAGACAAAACAAAAAAAAATTATGAACATTCATTTCCATCAGAATTATTTAAAACTATAAACTGGCAGTTCAATAAATACCAGACCATTTAATCTAAATAGACTCTAAACATGCTAAGCTAAATAGATGTGTTTTAAGTGCTGTTTTAAAATTCTGGATGGTCAGACACTCTCTTACTCAATGAAGAAGAGAATGCCACAGGGTCAGAGCCACAAAAGCAAAAGATGGGGCCCCCCAGATGTCTTTAAATAGACCCTGGGAATATCCAGCAATCCCTTGTTGGAGGATCTGAGAAGATGGAGGGGGCAGTAAGGGCAAAGGAGATCTTGCTAGTAATGGGATCCCTGGTCATGTAGGGCTTTATATGTCAGTAACCCAACCTTGAAGGTGATCTGCCACTGTACAGGCAGACAGTGCAGTCCGTGGAGCACAGAGATTTTATGACTGGTCCTAGAAGTACCAGTCAGCAGCCTGGCTGCCACATTCTGCACCAGCTGCAAGCAGCGGATATCAACCGCCAGTAGCCCTAGGTAAAGGGCATTGCAGCAGTCAAGGTGGGAAGTTATGAAGGAATGGACCAGAACTGGAAGATCATCAGAAGGAACCCAGATGCTTCACCCAGGGGATATTCCTCAAATGGTAAAAAGAGGACTTGACAACGGCCGACACTTGAGATTTAAGGGTCAAGTTGTCATCAAAAATAATGCACAGGTTCCACACCTAATCTGAGGTAGTCAGTTGAACACATCTAAGCCAAAGCCCAGAGGATTGTCCTGCCAACAAACCCACCTCCTGGTGATCTGGGTCCACAACCAGCACCTCAGTTTTACTCTGGTTCAACCGCAGCCAACCAACACTCATCCAATCCTGGATTTTGGATAGACATTGTTAAATAGCTAGATACGTAATAGCCTGACTGTGGAGGGGTTTAAAAAAGCTCTTAAGACCTTTCTATTTAATCAGGCATTTTCAGAAACGTAAATTCTGTTATGGATAAGATGTTAGTTATCACTGTGGTTTTTAATGCTGTATGTCGAATTTTGTAAAGGCGCCCGAGCTCAGGAAGGGTGCCTTGTAGAAATATATTTTTACTTACTTACTTACTTACTAAATACCAAGAGAATCACATCCTGTTCGGACACAAAGGACATGTACAGCAGAGTATCATTTGCAAAGCAGCAAAAACTCAGACCGTACTTCCTAATGATCCCTCCTAACGGCAGCACGTACACTGCGAGAAACATGGGAGACAAATTGGAACACTGCGGTACCCTGCAGGATAGGGGGGAGAGGAGCTGAGGAATAAACCCCAGACACCACTGTCTGAGTCTTACCTTCGAGGAATGATTGAAACCAACTGAGGATCATACCAGATAGTCCACAAATGAACCGCAGGCGTTCCAACAGCATACCATGGTCCACAGTGTCAAATGCTGCAGAGAGATCAAGGAAGACCAAGATAGAATGTGTCCTCTGATCTCTCACTATTAGGAGGTCATTTAGCACCCGAACAAAGGCGTCTCAGTACTATGTCTCTTCCTAAATCCTGAACTAGAGAGAATCATAGACATTATGGCTGGACAGACGATCGCCCAGCTGCAGTGCAACCACCTTCTCAATAACCTTGCCCACAAAGAGAAGGTTAGAGACCTGTATATAGTTAGCCAGACAGTCCAGGTCAAGGGAGGGCTTTATCAGAAATGGTCAAACAACCGCCTACTTTAGGGAGTCTGGAAAGATCCCCTCTCCAATGACCTCCAGACTTATCTCTGCTAGGACCGGGCTGATTTTCTCCATGCACCCTTCAAGAAGGCATGTTTAGCCCAGGTCCAAACTATGGCTTGCTAGCGGCAAAAAAATCTGGACAATCCTCACAATATCAGTGATTTCCAATCGTCTGAAATCAGACCAGGTAAATCGTGTACCCACCGTCTCCCACTGGCCTCCACAATTCCCACTAGAGGGAGCTGGACAGATCCTAGACCTGATAGTGGCAACTTTATCTGTGAAGAACTGAGCAAACTCATCACACCTTTCTTGTGAAAAGGTTGTGCCAGGCTGAAGACTGGTTGGATTGCACAATCTGCCAACAGTCAGGAAGAGCTGAGCAGGTCAGTTCTGCTCAGCAGCAATCTCCCTGGACTGGAACTCTGCCTTCTTACAGGTGATTGCTGATTGATAGACCATATAATGGTCCATCAAACTAAGTCTGTCACACTCCAGGCCAGACTTCGCCAGCTCCTCTCTAGCATTTGCCCCACTCTCCTCAACTCCTTCAAGGTCCCATCAAACCATGGGGACCTTGGACGAAGAGCAAGGGGGCAAACACAAACAGGCAGTATGGAATCCAGGGCCACTACCACCACCTTATTATAAGCAATTAATAGATTCCCTGGGTCCATGCATTCACCCAGTATACCTTGTAGGTCCAGTACCACCATTAGGCACCTGGGGTCATACCCCTCAAAGGGCTGTACCACACTATCTCTGTAGGGGCTGACCTACTAGGGGGAGTCATGAAACAACTCTATAGTGTGATGGTCAGACTATCCAACTGGCTCCACCACCAAGTCAGATATCTCCATCCCCAGGAGGAACACCTAGTCCAATGCATGGCCACGAATGTGGGTTGCGGAGGTAACAACCTGTGTAATGCCCAACGAACTCATTAGTTGGAGGAAGTTTTGACCAAATTGCAAGAGTGCGTAGTCAACGCAGGCATAGAAATCCCCCAGAATCAACCATCTGGGGTATCCCAATATCACACTGATGATGAAGTCCCCAACTTCCTGCAGGAAAACTTTCCCCTCTCCTGGTGGACAGTAGATGAGAAGAATCCTGCACCCTACCCCCACTCCCACAATACACTCAAAGGAGTTGGTGGTCCCCACTGGAACATCCACAAAGCTCAGTTCCGATCTAAAACAGATGGCTACATCCCCGGCCCTATGATCCATCCTCTGGCAGTGTATCATCGAGTACCCAGCTGGAACTTCTGAAGCCAACACTGGACAAGCATTTTCATCTAGCCAGGTTTTGGTGTTGCAAGCCAGATCCAATGACCCGACGAGATCTGCAACTACGACAGTCTTGTTCTTAATGGACCTGGCATTGCATAACACTGCCCGGGTGGGATAAGCAACAAAGGAAGACAACGTTACTTGTCTGCCTATATCCTGGGTACCCAACACCTTGATAAACTGATTAATCCAGGGACAGATCTAATGAATATTGATTGTTATTTGCTTTAATTACAGTATCACAATAATTAACCTAAATTCCCCCTTCCCATGTTCAGTTCCCTAAATAAACCTGATTTGTTTTGCCTGCTAACTGGGCCTGAGGGTATATTATTAGTGCATAGTGAAGTGTGGGGGAAAGATAAAGCTGCACTTTGGTTGATGGTTAACTGTTTATTTGCAGGGGACACAGGATGAATGCCAGAAGTCCAGACCCTGTTGGTAAGTGTGAAACCGGTGAGCATATTAATAGTGTCTGCCATTAGCTGTGTTATTGCAGTCCGAGTACAGTGGATACTGCTAGTTTGTGTGTTGAGCCAGTAGCTGGGGTTCTTGGTAGGTATAGCTTCCTAGAGGGCTTTACTTGTTCTACAATTTACCCACTTAATCACTTCTCTGGGTGGAGGCACTATAATTACCGTTCTACTAATGATAGGGAAGCCGCAGTATCTGTTAGATACAAACCAGGCCCCTCAACCTGCAGTCAGAGAAGCAGGTAGAGGTAGTAACATAGAAACATAGAAACATAGAAGTTGACGGCAGATAAGGACCGCAAGGCCCATCCAGTCTGCCCATTTCTTTTTCTACCTTATAAATGTGCCATCGGCCTTTGCTCTGTCAGTGACCTATCTATTCATAGTCATTTGTATTGCTCCCTTATGCCTATCCCATGCCTGTTTGAAGCCCTGCACTGTATTCATAGCCACCACTTCTTGTGGTAAGCCATTCCATGCATCTACCACCCTTTCTGTGAAAAAGAATTTCCTCACATTCCCCCTTAATCGGCCTCCTCTAATCTCATGCTGTGTCCTCTTGTCCTGCTATTTTTCTTATATTTAAACATGTTAGACTCTTTCACCTTGTTAATGCCCTTAAGGTGTTTGAATGCCTCGATCATATCACCTCTCTCCCTCCTTTGCTCAAGGGTATACATATTGAGCTCCGTTAATCTGTCCTCATATGTCTTCTGATGCAGTCCCTGCACCATTTTGGTTGCCCTTCTCTGGACTGCCTCAATTTGGTTAATGTCCTTGTGAAGGTGTGGCCTCCAATACTGCACGCAGTACTCCAGATGGGGCCTAACCAATGTCTTGTACAGAGGGATTATTACCTCCCTCTTACGTCTTGTGATACCCCTACTAATACACCCTAACACCCCCCTAGCCTTACCTACTGCTTTAGAGGTCTGCTTGGATGATTTTAGGTCATCAGTGATGATGATGCCCAAGTCTCTTTCTTCCTTTGTGACTGCTAGCAACTCCCCTCCCAGCCTATAAGTGGCTTCAGGGTTTCTCTTCCCTATGTGCATGATTTTGCACTTCTTTGCATTAAATCCCAGTTGCCACTCTTCTGACCATTCTGCTAGTTTATCCAGATCTCTTCTCATTCTGCCCACACCATCTGGATCATCTACCCTGTTGCAGATGTTGGTGTCATCTGCAAACAGACAAGCCTTACCCTCTAGTCCATCTGCAAGGTCACTAATGAAGATGTTGAATAGGACTGGCCCCAGGACTGATCCCTGAGGTACCCCACTTGTGACTTGCATCTCTTCTGACTGTATACCATTTACCACCACTCTCTGTTTTCTGCCCGTCAACCAGTTTGCCACCCAGTTGACCAACTTCTGACCCAACCCGAGCCTACCCAGCTTATTTATCAATCTTCTATGTGGAACAGTGTCAAAAGCTTTGCTGAAGTCAAGGTAGGCGACATCAACTGCTCCCCCTTGGTCCACCACTCTGGTTACCCAGTCAAAGAAATCTATGAGATTAGTTTGACAGGACCTTCCTTTTGTAAACCCATAACCCGTATAATGGCTCCAGGGTTACATCTTTGGAGGTACTACTGGGATTATCGCCCCCTAGTGGCCAAACCACCAGATTTCCAGTGTTACCCCACATTGAGATTGGTATTAAAATAGAGACAGTTACTCACCCTATTGTTGAAATGTCTGCTGACAAAATGAATGTGCAGTATTTGCTTGATTGGTGTGAGGCAAAAGAGGCTGACCCCCTCAAAAGCCCTAATGCTACTGGACATTTTCCTAACTAACAAAGCTACATTTGAGGGAGCCTTAGGTAAAGCCAAATGCCTTGATAAAGCTGCGGTAAAGGGCCACCATATTGACTAGACTACCCACAGTTTAATGGCTGTAGTGGAATGTAGTCTTCCAATAGATGGTTCTAGAGTGCCACTGGAGATTGTGTCTGAAGAGCCGAGGGTAGTGGGGAGGGTCATACCTCTGTACAGTGCGATGCCCTGGTTTGAGGAGTCCCCCAAAACTGAAGAGCTTAAGGGCAAACTCACCAAATTGTTACAGTCAGGGGACCAAACTTTCAAGGACTTAAAGAAGCTGTTTGAAACCCCTCCAGGTACACCTTCCCCGGGACCTGCTCCTGCATCTGTAGCTGCACCTTCACCCTCTTCTGGTTCAATATCTGCACCAGCCCCAGAACCTGAACCAGCCTCTGTGCCTGCCCCAGTAAAAACACCCATGCCTGTCCCTGTTTATGTGCCCTCAGTTAGTCACGACTCGTACCACAGGCTAAGAATGCTCTCTGGTACTGTTCCAACACCCCAGGGAAAGGTGACCTAGAGACTTATATGAAATATGCATCCCTCCTGGTGCAAGAGAGTTAGTGTACAGAAGTAGAGAAAAGAAAATGGTTATGTGAATGTCTTCGAGGTCCAGCACTGGATAATTTTTGTGCCTTGCAAGCTGATAACCCAGAGGCCTCTGTGCAAGATTATTTAGCCATATTAGAAGATGTATTTGGGAGTCCTGAATCAGGTGAGGACCTTCTGTGGAGGTTTAAAACAGCCCAAACAAGTTTAGGAGAGCCCTTGTGTGTGTATGTACTCCATCTTGAAAAAAAACTCTACAGAAATGCTTTCGGAAGGGAGGTGTGGCCCCAGGTGAACTGAACCAAATCAGGCTGAATCAGATACTTAAGTCTGCTCCCTATTCTGATTTACTACTGCTCAAGTTGCGGCTGCCAGACCAAAGGGATTCAACCCCCTCCTATAGCTTGTTGATGAAGGAAGTCTGGGAGATCAAACAAAGAGGGACACAATGGGTGCCCACTTGTGCATCTGTGGGTGTCACACAAGCCGCTGTCAATGCACCATCAGTTGAAACTCGAGAGCTGAAAATGGGTGCGACAATTAAGACTGGCTCCAATAAAGGTCAAGATACCTGTCAAAATGCATCCGCCATGGGAGTGGGAGTGCATACCCCGGCACGCCATGTAGATGTCAGTCTACAGAGTAGAATAAGTTAATTGTCTGTCATGGTAAAAGAATTGATGGGACGTAATGTACAACCCCAGGTCTGGCAAGGAGGGAGACTCAACCAGGATCCTCTACTGTCAGTGCTCCTGCCCAAGCTTCAAATACATGTTCTGTACAGCCCCTTAACCATGAAAGAGACCCAATCCTGATGTAACATCACAGCTGAGACAGCTCAGAGAAGGTGTGTTTTGCTTCAAATGTGGGGAAAATGGTCACCTGAAGAGGGAGCGCTGATCTCGAGAGGATCCAGCCAGGGTGAGAGATAGGCTGCTTGCAGAAAGGCACCTTAGGCAAAGCAATATCAGTGATGCCCCCAGCCCAGTCTTGATACAACTCATTTGTGGCAAGATCATTTGTTCCAGCTCCTGCAATTCCTGCAAATACCCCACTGGACTGGTCAGAGTTGGTAGGCCCATCCATGGAAACTACCATGCACATTGAATGAACTCCTGTTAAAGCAGTACTAGACAGTGGGTCTCAAGTCACAGTAATTTTCAAAGACTGGTATGATCAGCATTCATCTGACTACCCACTGCAATTGCTCGATGGCCTACTTGTATGGGGACTGAGCAAAAAATCATACCCTTATCTCGGTTACCTTAAAGTCTGGTTGTCTTTTCCTTCCTCTGTGGCAGGTGTGGATGATCCTGTACAGAGTTTAGCATTAATCTATCCTCCCTCTGGATTGTATGATGCTATCCCTGTGTTAATTGGTACTAATACACATATTTTCAGCTGCCTTGACCAGCTATGCCAGGAGAGATAGTAAAAGAAGACTGAAACCGCCCTGTATGTTCATGCCATGGTCTATAAAGCCTATGATATGTAAATGTAACCCCCCTGCAAATGGGGGTTCCCAAAAGACTTCCAGGAGCTTGCTTGAATGCTCCAAGCCTGAATGGTGTTTGGCGTTTAAGCCATTTATCAGTGAGTGTTTTTAGAGCCTCTGGTACTGTCTCTTTAAGAGCTGTCTGCTTGCAGACATAATTAGTTTGTATGGGGGGACTGTGTGTTTCTTTGCTTGAGTACCACTCGAGCTGCTGCCAATTCACTCCATTTTGCAGTCACTAGGAGTGCAAAGGAACCTATCTGAAAGATGTAACTGTTTGCCAGAAATCATTTAGAGTAATAATGAAAATACAGTTTGTCTAACCTGCTTTCTTTGCAGTCAGAACTGTGTTTCCTAGTTCCCATTCTAGTTTTGAACTGCTGAACTGGACCAATCAGTGTGGGTTAAGGTAGCTCTAAAATGGTGCCTTGGACGAATCAGAACTTGGACTCGTAATTTGAGCCAGCCACAAGAGGATTGCATGGGCAGTGACTCTGGGAGATGTAGTTTGGACTTTGGCGCCTTTTTGGACCAACAGGGGCAGTCTATTGTGAGTGACAGCCAATCCAGCCAAGAACTGGGAGGAACTCAAAGGAAGTGCCCGATTTTTTCTGCTGGAGTTTTAGTTGAGCTCTGGCAGTGAAGAGGGAAGGAGCCCTGTGCTTTTTTTGGTGTGCAGTTTTAGTCGGGAAACGTGTGTAAGGCCCAGATTTCCAGTCAGCAGCTTGTGTAACTGCTTGTTAGGACTGAATCCGTCCTGTGAAGAGAATCAAAGGATATCTGAAGAGTAGAAACCAGGCTCACCCTGTAGAAGACTGGAGAAATTGCTGAATTGCACTTGGTCTGTCAGGAACTGAATCTGCTGTGTGTTCTCCCAGGTATTGTGCAGTAATTGCGATCGGGATAGAGAAGCAGCCTGCCTGGTATAGTACTTTCTTTTTACCATATAAATGTGTGAGGAGGCTTGTGCAGCTCAAGTGAATCCTGCTGCCATTAAAGGACTTTTGCCTGTTGCAGTTTGCCATATAAATGTGTGAGGAGTCTCGTGGAGCTCAAGAGTAGCCCTGCTGACGTTGAAGGACCCTATCTTGTTTGGAGGTCATGAGTACTAATTCAGAGTCGCTCCCTGTTGAATTGCCACATTGAATCCAAATGGAATTACTGTACTGCTGACTGTTTAACTAATTTTTCTTTTCTCTGTGTGAAAGGGCCCTACCAGCTGCCACGGTTTGGACTAGCCACTAGGGCTTGGGAACCAGGGACAGTAACTGGTAGGGATAGGCCTTGCACAGAGCCATAAGTAGATGAGTAAAGTGATAAGCTAATTAACCTGATTTCCCCTGTCCTTGTTATATCCCTAAATAAATCAGAGGCTGCTTGTTTCAGCAAAGTTATACTGCCTGGAGGTATTTGTCTATGTTAAAGTATTGTACTGTGATTGTTGTACTGTATCTTATTTTACAGGGGGTCCCAGTGCCTGAACCAGTCCTGGGGGTAAGTGTATACTGTGAAGGTAATTCTGATATACTGTGTGGGCCACTAGTGGGAAGAAAGGGGGGTTGCAGTGTCCCAGAGGGCTGTGACCAAGTAAGTTTAACTATTGCAAACCCTGATCTCTGGGTGGAGGCACCCGCCATTGGATCCAGGCCCCTTAACCTGTTTGTGGCAAATCAGGCAGGGATAGTAGCCCCTGGGATAGCGCCATCTAGGGGTTACATAAAGAAAGAACTGGAAGGGGACAGGATCAGTTGTGTTCCAGGACAGTAGCTGCTGCTGTTGTTTTCATAGGGTTCTTGTGGATTTTACTTGGTAGGTTAGTTATTTTCTTTCTTACTTCTAAGGGGCTAGCAGGGTATTGTTTTGGGGGCTGCTGGATGTTTGAAAACTGGTTTGGTGGCTGTAAGTGGGGCTCATTTTGTGGATGTTTCACTGTGTAACAGGCTGCGCTGGTAGAGGCCTATTTCTTCTGATTTAAAACCTATGTGGTGGGATTTGCTTGGGCCTGGTTCTTTGGCTGCTGGGCTTGGAGAGGAGACACAGGGCTGATACACTCTCTCTCGCGTCAGGTGTCTGCCCAACCCGCCCTCCCCACCCTCCCTCCCCAGAAGTCTGCAATTATAGGGGAACACCTGCCCTGCAATTGGAGGAAAAGGCTGCAGGTGTAGCTCATGTAGTTCTAGCCACTGGGGGTTGGATTTAAAGGCTGGGAGAGAGGAGCTTAGGGAGTTGTTCATTTCTCTTATAAGTTTAATGTGTAGTACTGCACCTAGTAACAGGGTTACTGGTGTACAGTGGGACTGTCTCTAAGATTAGTGGGTGACCTGATTAGGCAGTAGGGTGTATCTTGGACTAGGGGGGAAACTGGTGGCTCACTCAAGGAAACCTATTTGGAAGGGGATGGAACCAAACGTCATTAGGGCTGGCATCTTTGGGAGGGTGGTGGGGTGCACAGGGTGTGGAGCAGCCATGATACTGAACTGGGCTTGGAAGTTCGGTGGTTGCCCAGTGTGCTACCAATTAGCTACAACAGGGGAGGAGGTCGAGGCGATTAGAGAAAGCTCGGGAAGGGGTGGTATGGTTGGGGAAGGGGCTGGGAATCTCCACGGGGTTGCACCAAACACTGGGGGTGGGGGCATAGGGAAAGGAGTGCAGGAGAATACTCAGGGGTCACATAGGGACCCTGGCAGAGGGGTCCAAAAGGACACTACAAAGAAGCAGGCAGGTAACTGGGGACCCTCACAAAGGAGGGACGGAGGGACAACATTCTCAGGGAAGTAGGCAGATGGCCAGGGCTGGACAGAAGGAAGCAAGGCGGGGAGGTGGATCAGACCTTACACTCAATAAGCGCTTCAATTCTCTTCTTCTGCTCGAGGATGAGGGGGGTGATGTAGCCACGACAGGGGTGGTTAGAGACGGAAAGGTAGTGGGAGGCAGGAGGCAGGGGCCAGATAGCAGGAAGAACGGGGGGGACCTGGAATGCAGGAGAATGGGAGGAGCAGTGAATCAGAGCAGGAGGGGCAGGGGGAAGAGGGAGGAAAGCGCAAGGAGAAGGACCAGTTGGAAGGAAAGGTAAAGGAGAAGGACCAGAGGTACAAGGAGGATTCAGTAAAGGGAGCTGAGGGTTTAGGCCAGGGGAGCACGGCGAGCAGGAGGAACTAAATGGAGACAGGAAGGAAGGGAAGATGAGCCAGGCTAGTTTAGCAGATGGGGAGAAGGACCAGTTGTGAGCAGTGAAGTTGATAGCAGGTACAGAAGGATACTCAGGAGGAGGAGGCATAGGATTGGGAGGAGGGGTGGCCATGGTAAATAAGGAGGGGTGGCATGTGGCACCCAGATGAGGGAGGAACAAGGAGCCGGCTGGGTGGAGGGGCCGGTAGAAAGGATGAGGGACATGGAAGGAGGGGAATGGAGGAAGGGTGGTCAGGGTGCTCCTGCTGGGGATTCTATGATCAGGGGTATCAAATGGGATAGGGAGGAGAAGCCTGGCCAGTTAGAACAAGATGCTTCCCTGGACTAACGGTGCACAGGGCTAAGCATGAGGTATATCAGCGGCAAAGGATTGTGGGGTTCCCCAGACATACTGGTCCACCTGGGTACAAATGACATTGAGGGAAATAGCGAGCTAGAGATACAGGCAAGATTCAGGGAGCTCGCCAGGGTCTGTCATGACATAGGATGCACAGTTTCCTTCTCAGAAATCCTGCCAGTGCCAAGGGCTGATGGGAAACACAAAAGGAAGATTAGGAAGATAAACCAGTGGCTCAGGAGTGGTGTGAGGCCAGAGGGTATGGGTTGATGGGGGATTGGGGAGACCTGGGAGGATAAGGAGCTGTATGCTAGAGATAGACTACATCTCTCAATTTGGAGGAGGAATCCTTAAGTTGAAAATAGAGGTTCATTGGTGAAAAGTGGGGTTTAAACTTGTGAAGGGGCGGGATGGGAGAGAAAAAGGCTGTCAAGGGGTGCCGATAAAGGAGGACTCTGTCTCCACCCCTAGGGACCAGGAGGATTGCAGGAAAGAGCCGACTGGCAAAGTGCAGACCAGGGAAAACAGAATCCCCATGGGAACATAAGCAGGGAAATGGAACTATAGGGAAGGGTGGAAGGTAGTCCTGCTAAATGCCAGGAGCTTGGGCAATAAAATGCCTGAGCTCAGGCGATGCTAACTGAGGGAGCAGTGGATGTGGCAGCGGTCACTGAGACTTGGGCCACTGCAGGACATGACTGGGACCTGAACCTGGAGGTTACACTATGTTTAGGAAGGACAGGGGGGAGGGAAGGGGAGGAGGGGTAGCAATGATAGTCAAAAACTGCATTGGCATGGGGGTGTAGAGGAGGCGGAGGGAACCGTGGAGGCGAGTTGGGTCACCTTGATAACAAAGGGGGGGCAAGAGAGTAAAAATAGGAGTGGTGTATAGACCCCCTGCCCTGGCGGAGGAGCTGGAGGACAGTCTGGTGGCAGATGTTGGGAGGCACTGCAGACTGGGCAGAGGAACAGTGGTAGTGTTGGGGGACTTAAACATGCCAGGAACAGACTGGGAGACTATGACATCCTCTGTGACCAGGGAACAGAGGTTGTTGGATGTCTTCAAGACACGCCTAACTCACAGGTGAGGAACCGACCGAGGGCGCAGGTACTGGATGTGGTCCTGGCAGACAGTGACCAGATTGGGAGCCTGGAGGTAAGGGACCCATTGGCGGGGAGTGACCATGCCACGGTCTGGTTCTGCCTGGACCTAGGAGGGTGAGAAGGCTGCACAAGACAGAAGTAACGACTTCAGGGGGCGGATTTAAGGAAATGGGAAGGATCCTAAGGAGCATTTGGATGGGATTGGGTCAGACATGGACATTGATAGTAGGTGGAAATCATCAGGAGAGGGGTGCAGGATGCTACCAGCACCTGTGCAAGAGTAAGAGCAATGTGGTAGGGCCCAAAACCCTGCTGGTGGACCAGGGAGGTCCAGGAGGTGGTCAGGGAAAGAAAGCAGCCTATAAGCAATTCAAGTGCTCAGAGAGTGAAAGGGATCGAGGGAGTAATGAGCTGATGCCTAGGAAGGGCCACTCAGAGTGGTGAGGGCGAAGCTAAGGCAAGGAAGGAGCAGAACCCGGCCACAGGAAATTAGGAGAGGAACAAGGCCTTAGACACATTGGGGAAAAACGAAGGGTGAAGGGGCAGATTAGCAGGATTAAATCAGGGAGAGATGGGCACAAGACCCGGGAGCAGGCTGAGGTACTAAATGAGTACTTCTCAGTTTTCACCAAGGAAAATGGGGGTACTGCATCATACATGGGAGAGACAGAGATACTGAGGAGGGGGGACCCTTACCGATCGGCGGGTCTGGGGAGAGGGGGAGGCATCACTGGCAGGTGGGGGAGGGCTAAGCAGGAGAAGAGTGCGAAGTGGAAATCACAGCAGAGAGAGTGAGGGAAGTCCTCAGCTCCCTTAAGATGGAGAAAGCACCGGGGCCGGATAAATTACATCCCAGAGTGCTGAAGGAACTTGCGGATGTCCTGGCGAAACCCCTGGCGGAGCTTTTCACCATCTCTCTGAGGACAGGGTGGGTGCCCCAAGACTGGAAGGTGGCGCATATAGTGCCTATCCACAAGGGGGGATCAAGGGAGGTGGCAGGGAACTACAGGCCTGTCAGCCTGACATCGGTGGTGGGCAAGGTGATGGAGGGCATTGTCAAGGAGAGGCTAGGGGGACCTGGATAAGTCAGGGTGCCTGGACGATAGACAGCATGGATTCATCCCGGGGAAATCATGTCAGACAAACCTGGAGGAGTTCTATGACTGGGTGACAAGTGCCTTGGACCTGGGTAGACCAGTGGACATCCTCTTCCTAGACTTCAGCAAGGCATTTGACTCTGTTCCTCACGTGGGCCTGTTGGATAAGCTGGGAGAAATGGGGGTGGGGAACCAGATGATCAGATGGATAGGCAATTGGCTCCAGGACCGGACCCAGAGGGTCGTAGTTGGTGGGATAGTCTCATCCCCAAGGAGGGTCATTAGTGGGGTCCCACAGGGATCAGTCCTTGGGCCCCTTCTGTTCAACGCCTATGTATCTGACATAAGGACAGGAGTCAGGAGTGAGATGAGTCTCTTTGCAGATGACTCGAAACTGGGGGCAGTGGTGGATGGGGAGGGGGGGAGGGTGGCCCTACAGGGGGACCTGGAGGCTCTGGAAAGATGGTCTAGAAAGTGGAAGCTGAGGTTCAATGCAGGGAAATGCAAGGTACTCCACCTGGGGGCCAGAAGCCCAGGCCAAGTGTACACCCTGGGGAATGCTACAAGTCTCGATGGCTGAGAGGGACCTGGGGGTGGTGGTGGATGTCAAGATGAACAACTCTGAGACTTGTAGGAGGGCAGCAGCCAAGGCCAACAGGATGCTGGGATGCATCGCTAGGGGGATCACCTCCAGAAGGAGGGAAGTGATACTCCCTCTGTATAACTGCTTGGTGAGGCCGCACCTTGAGTACTGCAGTGCAGTTTTGGAGGCCACACTTAAAGAGGGACATTAACCTCCTGGAGAGGGTCCAGAGGAGGGCAACCAAAATGATTTGGGGCTTGGGGGACAGGACCTATGAGGAGAGACTCGAAGAGCTAAATATGTACACATTGGAAGAGAGAAGGGACCGGGGGGACATGATAGAGGTCTTCAGGTACATGAAGAGGGTAAATAGGGGAGGAACAGTCAGGGTGCTTCGAAGGAAGGAGGAGGGGCCACTAGAGGGCATGGGTGGAAGCTGGAGGGGGGAAGATTCAGGGGAGAAAGGAGGAGGTGCTACTTCACTGAGAGGGTGGTGGAGCCATGGACTGCACTGCCTAGGGGGCTGGTGGAGGCAGAGACAGTGGAGGGGTTCAAGAGGGGGTGGGACAGGTACAGGGGAAGGGTTCTGGAAGCAAAATCCAATGCAGCAAGAATATCTGGAACTGGGAAGGGAGAAGCCAGAGAAGGCGAGGGAGACAGCAAGGTCAGCACCCAGGGTGGGGGCTGACCAAACCAGCAGACACTGAAAGACCTTAGGCCTATTCTGCTGGCATTTTAGTATGTTAGTATGTAAATGCACCCTGAGAGAGTGATCAGGATGAGCCTGTGGGTATTGTTTGGAAGGAGGATTCCCTGCTATAGTTCTCCTTCTGAATGCCAGATGCAGTGTTAGTGGAGAAGTGTAGTTGTGGAAGATGTGACCAATAAAATATTAATGCTGGATGCTCAGAAGAGGAAATTGCCTGGAAGACTGCTGATTAAGCAAGGCATACTCTCTGTCTATGCTTACGCTTATGCCAGAAGGGTGGTGGTCCAAGTTCAGAATGTTACAGACCAAGATATCATGGTGAACCAAAGTTGCACTCTGGCAAAAGTTTATTGTGCTAACACTGCTGTCCTGCCATCTAAGTGCCAGATGGGAGAGGAATGTGAAGTATTGCCTGACATATTTGTCTTTGGAGAGTCACCCATCCTGAGTAATTGGAGAAACAGAATTAATAAAATGCTGTCCCAGTGAACCAAGGTATTCTCCCTCAAAGAATGGGATGTTTGATGTGTCACTGGTGCTAAACAACTTATATGACTGCATGATGAGTGACCCTTTCACAAAATATCTCAATGACTGTCACCAGCTGACAAAGATGATGTCAGGCATCACCTTCTTGTCAGGATTTCCTGAGGGAGACTCCATCTTCTGCACTAGTGGTCTGATGCTGAGCACAGCTGGCCACAGGGTGCTCCCCAGCCTGCCCTCAAGAGCAAGATTCCAGGATTCCCGAGGGAGACTTCATCTTCTGCACTAGCGGTCTGGTGCTGAGTGCAGCTGGCCACAGGGTGCTGCCCAGCCTGCTCTCAAGAGCAAGATTCCAGATACGCTCGTGGAAAGCAGCTCCAGTCCCCTAGAACTCATCTCTGCTGCCTAAATTTTTTTTCAAACCTCTGCAACTAAATCTGTGATGTGCCCTTGTGCCCACTTTGAATTGTTATTGTAGGGAATTACAACCCTTTTTGTATTGTTAAGAGTAGGAAACTGTAGCATCTTTGGAGTGTTTCAACTGCCTTAAGCTATTTAAGTATTAACAAAGTTTGAAGTTAAAAACTACTTTGTCTGACTGCTGAATTACTATTTCTCCCATCTGCCCTCCTCCACAAACCCCACTTGCCTTTTTCTCTATATACTGGTGAGGCTGCTGATGCTTAACACCAGCCACGCCCACAGCCATTCTCTCCCTCTCTGGCTAACTTAGCACCCTTAATTTCTTACCTTGTTACAGAATTCTTTTGTCTCCTTGCTTGCCCTGCCTTCCAAACTCTAAAGCCTTTGTGTTGTTGGTACATATAAGCTGATTTCTCCCTTCGCTTCTTTTCTCGTCAGGATTCTCTGAGGGGGACTCCATCTTCTGCACTAGCGGTCTGGTGCTGAGCACAGCTGGCCACAGGGTGCTTCCCAGCCTGCCCTCAAGAGCAAGATTCCAGGTACGCTTCGGGAAAGCAGCTCCAGTCCAGCTTGCTAGCCATGAACTCAGTTGGTGGATGGTGCCTGAAATTGGGTTTACTATAGGCAGATTCAGCACTCCGTCTCTCCCTGACTGGCTTCAGTTCCTGGAGATTTGAAGTCCCCTGGAACTCATCTCTCTGCTGCCTAAATTTTTTTTTAACCTCTGTGCTGACTTTTCCATTAGCAGATTATAAATTTTGGCCACTAGAGGGCCCAATTATAAGCACACTTACCTAATCCAATCCATCAGTCTTCTCACTGCTAACCCAACTGTTTTTCTCTTTTCCTTTTAGTAGCCCCCAGACATGCCTCTCCTCAACCACTTGCTCCTGTCTCTCTTCTTACTCTCTTCCTCCCTCCAGCTACCTCCCTGGTGCCTGCCTCCCTCTCCACCTACACCTACCTCCTAATCATCTCCTACTGCCAACCTGGAACCCTGGCCCATGCACCTTGCTCTCCCTTGAGACATCCCCCTATTAAGGTCTGGCCGTACGCTGATACACATGAGAATGGAACCTGGGTAAACCGAACCCTGCTGCTATCCATTGCTCTGCACTGGGACATATAGCACATATGCTATATTCGGTCTTGCAGTATACAGAGACGAAACCACACCGACTATGAACAACGACAGATTGCACTAAAACTCTTGCTCCTCCTCCTACTGATGTCAGGGAGTGTTCACCTGAACCCTGACCCTGTTACCTCCAGCCCAGCCAGAACTGGGAAATCAGATGGGGGTCTCATCATTGCCACCCTCAACATATGCAGCCTCCTCCCAAAGCTTGCTGCCCTTCAAATCTTTGCTGACCAGCACATCCCTGATATCCTTACTGTTGTTGAAACCTGGCTGACGCCCAATACTCCTGACCATGCTATTGCGCTACAAGGCTATAACGTTTTCAGACTAGATAGGAGGACAAAAAGAGGGGGAGGTGTGCAATTTACATCAAAGACAACATCACCTGTCACCCCGTTTCCACTGCCCCCTTTGACTCTTCTGTGCAATTCCTACCTATCAAACTACTCCTTGGGGCCCAAAATAAAGTGTTCACTGTAGTCTCAGTCTACATCCCACCAAAAGACCAAGGGATTGGTCTCTATGCAGTCCTGGAATTTGTAAGATCCCAACCTCCCAGATCTGAGATCCTCCTCCTTGGTGATTTTAATATCAACTGGCTTGCACCTGATGTAGGAACCCACAAGGATGCTATCTCTTCAGCTAACCTAACGCAGATGGTTGATTCCCCTACAAGGAAGAACTACAAGTCAGGTCCCAGCACTCTCCTGGACTGGGTTCTTGCCAGCCACCCAACATGTATCAACAACACCACTGTCCTTCCAGATTCCCTCAGCGACCATTCACCTGTCATCTGCAACTGGTCAAATAAGTTTTGAAGCCTCCTCCTAAAACCATTTTCAGCAGAGTCCTGCCCCATGGACAACTGACCCATCTCAAATCCTGTCTTAGTTGGCAAGACTGGTCTCTCATATACAATGCACTGGATGTTGACTCGGCCCTTGATTATTTCACCACCACATTCAATGCTGCTTGGGACTCCTACGCCCTAGTAGAAAAGTGCAAAGTCAAGGCACTCTCCAATCCCTGGCTCATGACTGAGCTACTGGCTCAGTTAAAATCAAGGGACAATAGCTAGGGCCACAGGTGCTCAACTGGACATTCAAAACTACAAACAGACTCGCAACAACTGCACAAAACAAATACGACTGACGAAGAGTACCTACTACAAGAAAGCCCTCACCAACACCTGGGGAGATGTGAGAGCTTTTTGGGACAATATTAGGGAAGTCACAGGGAAGCAGTCCAAGTCCTCCCCAACCATACTGATGGTTGACGGAGCCACCACCCTAGACCCGAAGGCCATTGCCAATACTTTCAATGCAGCCTTCACTGACCTTAGTGCTGTTTTCCCCCGGACATTTTCTCCGAAACTGACTTCCCTGCTCCAAATTCACTACCTACCACCTCAAATCATCCACTGTTCCACTTCAAAAAAGTCAAGGTGAATGATGTCCACAAATACATAACAAAGGCTATCTCCTAGTCCAGAGCCAGTGGTGATTCACTGGACCTTAAACTGCTATCCCTCACCCTTGAAGAGGTATTGCGCCCGCTTATCAGAATCTTCAACCTCTCCCTCAACCTCAGTCAGTTCCCAAGCAAATGGAAATCTGCTGTTGTCACTCCGATCTTTAAAAGCGAGCAACAAGTCCATACAGGGGAACTACCAGCCGATCTCTACATTACCCCCCAAGGCACTTGGGCGCATTGCTGCTGACCAGCTTACAAACTACCTGGACAAATATAACATCCTATGTGCACAGCAACACAGCTTCAGGCAAGGGCACAGCACCTCAACAGCCCTCCTGGAATTCACTGGAGTCCTTCACAACTTGTTGGACAAAGGCCGTCTAACTGGAGCCATATTCAACGACTTGACTAAGGCATTTGATGCTGTTCACCATGGCCTGCTTACCAAACAGCTGCTGAATGCCGGGCTTTCCCAGGACTCCACTGTATGGTTTAATAGCTACCTGGGCCAGCGCTCACAAAGAGTAAAAATCTCAGGAGTACTCTCTGACTCCAAACCTGTTCACTCAGGCATCCCTCAGGGATCCATACTGGGTCCACTACTTTTCAGCCTTTTCCTGAATTCCCTTCCACTATCCTGCCCAGAACAAATTATCCCTATGCCAATGACGCTATGTCTTCTCACACCCCATAAGGAACCACACCCTTACTTCACAACCACAGCTTGCTTTCTCCACTGTTGAAAACTGGTTTGCAAAACATAAACTAGTTCTAAACCACAAAAAGACTAAATCCATGCTTTTCTGCAGCTAGCAAAACAAACACAGGCGATACCCCCTTGATATCAATAGAAGCGCTGGTAATACCCTCGAACGAGTGTCATCCTTTAAATACCTTGGAATCTCACTTGACCCTTGCCTATCTTATGGAACTCACATTGATAGTGTTGTCAGAGTGATAAACTCATGCATTAGAATTCTCTACTGAAATATACAGTATCATACCCAGGCAGCACTGAAGATTGCTATCCACAGCTCTGTGGTCTCCGTCATAGGATACGGACTCATAATCTATGGCTCTGCCTCTACTACCACCCACAGGCATAACGACTTCCCTAAACAAGGCCTGTCTACTGCTTACTGGATCCCACTGACTCACACATACATGTGTGCTTATGACCAAATGGGATGGCTTTAACCTGCTAACCGCAGAAAGTACCTTACCTGCTTGATGGCAAAAGAACTACTTTGGGCCTTACTCTACCTAGTGTTCAAGCATTCCTGTGCCCAAACACTAATCATCGAACACCAGAGGGTCTGAACATCAGCTTCTACAGGTCCCGATGCTGCACTACTCTGGGCCAAAGATCCTTTGCACACCATGCACCTAGTTGGATGAATACCCTCAGCACTCACATCACATCCTGTTTAAATGGGATTAAAGTGAGATTCCAAGGTATTTAAAAGATGACACTTGTTTGAGGGTATTACCAGTGCTTCTATTGACAACAGGATGGAAGCAGTCCAGAGGAGGGCAACTAAAATGGTGCAGGGTCTACATCAGAAACCATATGAAGAGAGACTGAGAGAGCTTAATATGTATACCCTTGATGAAAAGAGGGATGGGGGGACATGATAGAAACTTTTGAGTACCTCAAGGAAATCAACAAAATCCAGGAGGGTAGCATCTTTCAGAAAAAGAGATGTGTAAGAACAAGGGGGCACAATTTAAAGATAGAGGGGGGATGGCTCAGGGGTAATGTGAGGAAATTCTTTTTCACGGAGACAGTGCTGGACAAATGGAACCGCCTTCCTGGAGAGGTTGTGGGGTCTAAAACAGTGGGGGAATTCAAACATGCATGGGACAGACATAAGGCAATTATAGTGGGGGGTTGCAGGAAATAGGCTGTTGGTTAACTAGAATCTGCAGCTTAACCAATAGGTAGGGAAATGGGCAGACTGGGTGGGCCAAGTGGTCCTTATCTGCTGTCAAAGTCTATGTTTCTATCACCTCCACCTCCTCACTGGGCATATTCAAATCAAGCCTCCATCATCATCACACAGCCTCCAGCTCATGTGACTGCCACCCCTAACTTCCCCCTTCCCCATTGAGATCAACCACCCCCCTCTGAAGTTCTTTGACAATGCCATGAGCTGCTCTAGTCTCTTTTTTGGCTGCCACCCCCTATCCTCTCATCCTTCCTCCCTGATTTCTTCTAGGTTTCTGAAATGATTCCTTGTATGTGTTATTCATGTATCCTATTTACCGCGATGTTGTACCTGAACTGATGAATATGGTTGTATGCTGTCTTTAATGTTGTATGCCTTTGTTTTACATGTTTAACATGTATGTACTCTCCTGACGTGGAACCTTTGTAAAAGAGTCTTGGCTCAAAGGTAATTGTAATCCTAGATCTAAATAAACAAAATAAATAAATAAACAAAACCTGCAAGAGATATTAGCAGCAGACATAATACAAGAGTCACAGAGCCCATATGCCTCTCTGATTGTTGCAGTGCGAAAAAAAAATTACTCTGTCCGAATGTATGCAGACTTCCGAATCCTTAATAAAAAAACTGTCCCTAATCAATATACCATGCCATGCACACACAATGCGTTGGACTGTTTAAATGGGAATAAGTGGTTTTCCATTCTAAATCTCTGCAGTGGATATGCAATGGATACTACCAGATTCCAATGGCTCCAGAAGACAGGGAGAAAATGGCATTTATCTGTCCCTTAAGATTCTATGAATTCCTCCATATGCCACAAGGAATGTTAGGTGCACCAGCCACATTTCAGCAACTTATGGAGTGTGCTGTGGGTGATATGAACCTCCTTGAATGCCTGGTGTACCTTGATGATGTTATTGTCTTTGGAAAGACTGCTGAAGAGCATGAGGCTGGCCTTTTATTTTTATTTTTTTAAATATATTGTTTATTATTTTTTTTCAGGTTCTGCACGTTACATTCACATTCAAATCTGTAATCATTCATTGCTTTTTCTTGACAGGTAGACAGAGTCAACATGTTCTATATCGACTGACTTCCTATATAGCTTACCCTACCTCCCCTTTAGTACAGAGCTGGGGGACTGGGAGCCTTCATAATATAGGATGAGTAGTACTTAACACAGGTGGAATTTATACTTTGCATACTGATAATGGATCCCTGTCCTCTGTCTTGGAGGATGCTCTCATGCTGGAGTTCGGGGGGGCCAGGTAGGGGATGGACCGGACTTCTCTTATGTGAAGGAATTAAACCCAGAGATGTGAGTCTCCCATTCCCCTAAGGCTATGGAATTATGTTTGAATCTCTGCTCATGGACTGCATCCTCCATCATTGCCACCTTTGACAACAGATATCTACCCGGTCGTTGAGTGAGGCTGTGAGCTTTCCCATTTGATAGACCTGGTATACCAGAGTTCTCCAAGTGCTTGATAGATTTGAGGAGTTTGGCCTGAAACTATCTATAGACAAATGTTAATTCTTTCAAAGCTTGGTGAAATATAAAGGCCACATTGTGTCTCCTGAGGGTATACAAACAGACCCCAACAAGATGGAGCATTAACCAGCTGGCCAATGCCCAACAACCTGAAAAGAACTACAAAGGTTTCTTGGGTTCTGTGGCTATTATCACCATTTTGTCAAAGACTACACCCAGGTAGTATGCCCACTGCTAAACCTAACTCAAGGGTACCCACCTAGTCACAAGAAGTTCAAAAAGCTTCTGACAAAGAGACTGCAGACATATTTCAGACCTCATGAATCATTTGGTCAAAGATGGACTACTGCTGTGACACAGCATTTGAATAAATTGTTTATCTGTTGACTCACGCTCCTGTTCTTGCTTATGCTGATCCTTTAGAACCTTACTTGTTACATACTGATGCCAGCCTGAGTGTTCTGGGGTTGTACTTTACCAAGAGTACACAGATGGATTGTGCACAATGGCTTTTGCTAGTAGGGGCTTGATGCCTTCAGAAAAAATACCCTGACTACAGACTAGAATTTCTCACCCTCAAGTGGGCAATAGTGGAGCAATTTTGTGGATATCTACAGTATATAGGGCCAAGGTAGTGCTATGGTACTCCGAAGTGAAGTTGCTGGGAACAGAGGAGATTATACTTGGTGACATGCTCAGAGAGTTTGTGGTGTATGACTTTTTGAGGATTTTCTAAGGTAGAGTTAGAGAGAAATGGGTCAGTAGTTGTCTGTTGACTGGGGATCACCAGATTTGAAGATGGGGACAACCCACCAGATTTGAAGATGGGGACAACCCTAGCAGTCTTCAGACAATGGGCACAGAGGACAATGAGAAGAGGTTAAAAACTGTGGTCAGGAGTTTGCCAGTGAGAGGGATATCATTATTAGGAAGAGTGGGAGAGTGCATCACTACCTGGACTTCCCCAATTTGGGAAACTCATAAGTAATTTTAAGTTCCTTGGGGGAGATAGCCTTGAAGTGGAAAGGTGGCTGTTTTGTGCCTTCTGTGGATGTGTGGTACAGTTTGCTCACTTGGTTGAATGGGGACAGCTTGGGAAGGTGGGCAGATAAGTCTGTGAACTTGGTGTTGAGTGTGTTAGCCACTTCAGTAGGGTCAGTTATGGGGCCTTCTGGGGTGATAAGTTGTAAGACAGCCTGATTAGGTCTCGGGGCAGTCATGGAGCAAATGGTGGACCAGACAATTTGGGGTTGCCAAGGCTTTCGCACTGGAGCTTGTGGAGATACCTCACCTTGTGTGATTTGATCTACTGCTTGCACAGGTTGTGCAGCTGTCTGTACTCATTTCATTGTGAGTGGAGGAGGGGGCTTTGAAGGCAGCCCATTTGGTGTTTCTCACCTTCATGAGAGAGAGAAAGTCTTTAGTGAGACAGCAGGTATTTCTAACTTGTATCTGTCGGGTAGTTAGCAGGACATGCTTATCCTGAATGCCTAACTAGGGCATCAGTGAGGAAGCCAATAGTTGAAGTAACATCAAGTAGTTAGTGTAAAGTCACCCAGTTTACATCCCCGATGTCAGCGAACAGGTGGGTAGTGTCGTAGTTGGAGAAATCCCTAAATGTTAAGATATTTGGGGGGGTGGACATTTTGTTTTGGAGGATCACATGCAGTAGGTAAGGGAGTGGTCACTCCAGGGTACCAGCTTGAAGGATCCTGTCCTCCTGGTTTATTACAATCCATTCCAGTAGGGAGTGGTTTGGTGATCTGTTGTTACTTCATGTGGTTAAGGTAATTATTTGAGTAACATTTTGTCATTTAAGTAAGTCAGTACACTTGATTTGGGTGGAACTCATTCAGCTGAGGTTGATGTCAGCCAATACAATGAGCTCCCGGTGCAAGGAGAGCTGTCCTAGGCCTGCCAGCAGGTGGTTTAGCCCTGGTATGCCCACTTTAGGTCTTCTTAGCAGATCCTATGAGAGTTCAGTGATAAGCCATTCGCTAGCAGAGCTTGCATTAGAGCTGAGGAATGGGATAGCTCTAAGGGGATCTCTAAAGTACAGGAGTACTCCACCGCCTTTCTTAATACCGAATTAATTGTGCCTTATCATGGAGTAGCTAGGTTGATGGCTGCTAGAGTCAGAGGTAGAGGGCATAAGCCAGGACTTGTAATATCGTGTGACTCCACAGTGCACTGCTTATTTTTGTTGTGCATGGTAATAAAAAGATTATGTTAAAATTTGGGGTCAAAATCTCAGAAAACAACAAAGTTATGAAGAAGCATTGACATTTGTAAACATTTATTCATAACTGTACCTGGTCATAATGTTTATACGCTTAATAGCGTACGGCATTATGGTGCACCCCGGACCTGGCGCTCTCGGAGTTGGACCCCCCGGAGTTAGAATCCTTAGTGGGGTGTCCAGGGGGTGCAGCTCCCTGTAACGGGGGTGTGGGGGTGGAGCCCCCCACAGAACATAAGAAATAGAGACATCGCGCAATGAGATTAAATCACACGGCATTCTGCCATGAGACATTTTGACCTCGTGCTACTCATAACACTGCACATTTTTACAATATGAACCCAGAAATAGATTATTTGCTGTATTAGTCCATGTAAGAACAGATCCAGAAGCAAATGGTTTGATACCTTTTATTGGACTAACATACAGTACTGTAGATGGTAGAAAAAGAAAACAATGCCTAAGCTTTCAGACCAACCAAGTCATTCCTCGGAGACTTATGAGAACATAGGAACAATTGTCATAAGTCTCTGAGGAAGGACTTTGTTGGGTCCAAGCTTAGACATTGTTTTCTTTTGTAATGTCTATGTTGGTCCAATAAAAGGTAACAAACCATTTGCTTCTGGATACACTTTGAACCCACATTTTAAACATAGTCCTTTTTTATCTCACCTCATGCATTTTCCCACCCCATTAACATTGCTGGTGTCATTTTCAAATCACCCTTCCAAAACTGTTTTTGTAGACTTTCTACAAAATAATATTTTGTGTATGATTTGATAAATGACACTTGTCATGTTTATATGCTGGAGCAGCAAAAATACTATCTTGAAAATTTAGGCTTATAATCTAAGAAAACCATTATGTTATGTGTGAATCTCTTCATTTCCCAATCATTACAATTTGGTTGTTAAAAGTTGTGTTTTTACTTTGTTATTTTTAACTGCAATACCATTGATGCCAAACAACTACAAAGCAAATACGAGCAAGCAAACATAATTGGTGTTGGCCAATGACTGTTTTCATAATTGTTGTCTATTACTTTTTTCCAGTAACACCTTCAGTAACTTTGACCACTTTCATCTTTGATCCTGGGCATTGGCCAAAAGAACCTTGTCCTAGTGACCATCTACATCTCACAAGGAAACTAGCACATGTGCCTGGAATCCTTCTGTAGTTACTTTAAACAAATAAACCAAAATTAGTCACCAGTGACTTCAATGTCAGTTGGCATTCCAAGGCAGCCAGTGGTCATAGGGATATCATCGTGAACCCTGTTCTCTTTTGTCACTCAGTCAAAGAAATATATTAGATTTGTTTTGCAAGACCTCCCACTGTGAAACCATGCTGCCTTGTGTCTTGTAATTCACTGGATTCAATATATTCTACAATCCTTTCCTTCAACAGTGATTCCATAAATTTTCCCACCACCCATGTCAGGCTGACTGGCCTATAATTGTCAACCTGCTCCCTGCTACCACTTTTGTGTAGGGGACTACATTCCCTCCTCCAGTCCTTTAGAACACTCCTGTTTCCAATGAGCTGTTAAACAGGACTGTCAGAAGTGCAGACAGTATTTCCTGAGCTCCCTCAATACTCTTGGATGCACCCCATGTGATCCCTTTGACTTGCCCACCTTCAGATTAGTGAGTCCCATGACTCTCTCCTCCAAACAAATTCTGGTGAGAGTCACTGCGGCTGCTTAAAATAATGGACATAGGTATTCAAAATAAGGGCTACATCATCAAACATTAGAGGATGCAATCTTAGAACTGTTCTAACTGAAAGTGGGCCAAAACAAATGGGGTGGAACACGGGAGGGAGCCTATCCAAACATAGTGCAGACAGCGGGAAGCACAGAGCTGCTGCTGAACTCCACTTCTGTAGTTACTGCACAGCTACAAAAAGGCACTCCTAAAGGCAATCCAGGTGGTAGACCTTATGTTAGAACTGCCTGGTAACTAAAGTGACAGTACATGATGCCAAAGTTACAGGGGTGCAAACGGAGGCAAAGGAAGCATCAGAGACAACCAATAAGTCTGTTACCAGTGCAAACATGCTTATTAAAGAAAACCTGGTACTCCTGTACTGCCTGAAAACCTAGAAAACTAGATCCTTGCTATGAATATCGGGGTAGGCATGCCAGAGGGTAGAGGGCACTGGTGACATCAGAGCCTTAATGCAAGGGCAACTGGTGGACAGCTTGAACATTACACAAAGCAAGATCCAAAAGCATATGCAATCATCCCCGATGCCACGAGATGATCACCAGCATGCACTATCGTGGTGATACTGGCACATACCTGCAAGAGAGATGAAGAGTTGAATGCTGCTAGGTGAGCAAAGTCCCTGTTCTGAACGGGGAACAGTTAAACCAAGCTCAGTAGTGTACATAGTTGCACATGCATATCTTGGCTGCGAAACTTGCACATGTGTATTGAGATCATGGCGATTATCTTGAGCAGACTGTGCTCTTTCATGTATGCACATCGCTGCTGTGGAACTCACACATGCACATTGAGCTAATGGTGGTCATCTTTGGTATGGTGGGCTTTTGCAGAAGTGATGGGCAGCAATAGTGCGGTCACTGAGAAAGGAAAAATAGTGCACTGGGACTGGTGTACTAAATGGAGATGGCAGAGTACTTCAGCTCATGGACTCCAGTATGTTGTGTTGTTCATCTGGATCCAGGGAGCGAACGCTTTTTCTGTGATTGCAACATGTCTGCAGAGCTCTGCCCCTTCATCCATAAAAATGATTAGTGTTCACCTCCCTCTAAGATTTCTGTTACTTTTTTGTGGCACCTCCCCTTCTCTTTCATTTGTGAACACTGAGCAAAAGTATTTAATAAGGACGTCTGCCTTTTCCTTGTCCTCCCTGTGCATAGTCCTCCCCTTCCCTTTTTAACCTTACAGTTCCACCCCACTCTTTTCTCTTTTCACTTATATTCCTAAAAAAGGTCTTGTCCCAATTTGTTACTTCCTGAACGATTCTGTCTTCAGTTTGCATCTTTGCATTTCTTACTGCTTTCCCTGCTTCCCTCTGTTTCCTATCATACACATCCCTATCCTGCTACCTCTACGTCTGCTCATATCTTCTGAATGCTACCCATGTTGCTGTTACCTTTTTAGCCACATCTTTTAAGAAGCATAGTGGTCTCTTCATCCTCTTGCTTTTGCTCACTTGTTTACTGCAGAGATTTGTTGCTTTTACTATGCTCCCTTTTAGAAAAGCCCACTGTTCCTCTACCCCTTCAGGCATTGCCCCTGCCAGATCATCCCAGAGGTATTCACCCTTCTTTATAAATTCTGCCCTCCTGAAGTCCACCCTAAAACACTCCTTGAGGAGAAGCACACTGCCTGATAGCCAAACTTCACAAGCTTATCATGGTCCTCCCTGGAGTGATGAGTTTGTCACATGAAAATGATTCTTGGTCTGTCTCATTATTGCTGCAAGGAATCAAGATCGCTTAACTGGATTTTTTTTATGCAACTGGAGTACTGTATAACCTTAACATTTCCCATCCCCATAGTGATACATAAGCAACAAGATACTATGGAGTGTACAATGCATGCCCAGGAGTGTAGTGAGGCAGAGTGCCTGAGCCCTTGGAAGTGCATTGCACCAGCACAGTGCACACCTTACAGTGTCTTAGTGTGCTTAAAAATAGGTAAACTGAGACCATTTAAAAAGAAAAAGGGCAACTTTTTCATTAAAAAAGGGTTTTCTTTTGTTAAAAGTAACTAGTAAAAGTAGTCTCTTCCCAGCTGTCAAGCATCTGTCTGTTCGAACATTTAATAGATGAAATGTTCATTTAACATGGAATACGGGAATTCAGACTTCAGTCAAATTCTAGTGCCTGAATGCTTTGAATGCTTACCTTTCCCCATTTAAGCACCCATAACTGAAGCCTCAGTAAAGCCAGGGATTCAACAGAATCTGGGGAAGAGTGAGCAGCAAAGATTCCCTGGTAGGCAGGTAAGGATGGAGGAGGGGGTGCCATTGTCAGAAGCAAGCATTTGCTAATGCTGAACAATCTCTTATAGGTATTTGCAGTGGCGTGTGGCACTGACACTGGCTTCAGAGGAGTGAGGAGGCAACAGTGAAGCGGCAGGTGCCACATGGTGGAAGCTGAACCATAAATGCAGCAAGGAACTGGTAGTCAGAGAAGCTGGCCCCTGCTGGCCTTAGTGAATTGAGGAGAGAGAGTGCACTCAGCAGCAGGAGCCACTAATAAGTAAAGCCGTACCACAGCTAATGTTTAAGTGTTTAAGTCTGGGAGGGGTCTAGAGGAGCCGAGGATCAGTGAGAGAGAGAGGAGGGAGGAGTGCACTGGTCGGTGAGTTGCCAACAAGTGAAGCCACAGTGGCTAATATAGAAGTCAAGGGCAGAGGAGCTAGGACCAGGGGAGAGAGAGAGAGAGGCAGTAGGCTGCAGGAGTGGACAACCATACCTCCAGCCATGTGCATTACTGTCAACTGCAATGCACATAGACAGAGTTATGGCTACAGAAAGAAATGAAGCGCTACCTCATTGGAGCAGTTCATTTCAAGTACAGAACATGCCATGTCAAAAAGCAGAACTACTGTCATGATCAGAGTGCCTGGTCATTGGTCTACACTGCTGCTTCCATAGAAGTTTCAGCTGTGATTGGCTAGCAGTGACACACCTCTAAAATGCCATTAGTTCATTCAGGTCCTGAGCTCCCATAGTCCATCATGTTCCTTACTTTCATGTGGGACAGCAGGAGCCTTTGTACCCTGTACACCCATCCCTCCATAGATGCGCCCAAATTATCAGCATAGCCATCTAATTACCCTAGCACATGTAAGCGGTAGACAAAATTTTCAAATCCATGTCAAAACATAAAAATGCCATTCCATACCATAAGTGGAAACACACATTTTGAACAGGATTTGCAAAATGACAGCAGTGACATACATAAGCTCAGGTAATAAGAAGGCTAAACTGAAAATATGGAGTGAAGATATATAAGATTTCTGTAGTTATGAGGATGCGTACTGAAATTGCAATGAATGGGCATAACTTTGTCATTTTTTAATATTTTGACCCCAAATTTTGAACTTAGTCTTCTTATCACCCTCCTCATGAACCCCATAGGTAAAAATGTGTAAATCCATGGGAAATGCCATGCCACACCACAGATACGAAAACACGTTCAGGGCAGGATGTGAAAAATGACTGTTGTATTGTTCATGAGGTGATGTGATAAAATGGTTATACTGAAAAATTAGAATGGAAATATTGAAAATGACCAAAGGTATGCACCTGTGTAGAACATTTTCAATGACCACATGTAACTCTGCCATTTTTAGGAGTTGTTTCACCAAATTTTCAAAATGGCCTTTTTGGGACAGCACCTCATGAACACTGCCACTGTCATTTCGATCATTGGTCTCAAAATGTGATTTCATACAGCAACCGTGCCATTCTGCACTGCAGGTGCGAAAACACATTTTGGGCAGGATGTGAATAAGGACAGCTGTACTCAATCAATCAATCAATCAATCAATCAAAATCTTTGTTTATCCAGGCGGGCACCATTAAACAAGGCTCATTTGCAAGGTGGACCTGGTCATAAATACATCAAAGTACAGTACAGAAGCAGGTATACAAAAAGCAATAATATACAAGGAAGAAAAAGTATATACAATGTATACAGTGCAGTACACAGTTGAAATAAATTAAAAAAAAAGAAAAACAGCATTATTTACAATTGAAGAAGTCGCAGATGAACACTCAACTATAGGCATACAGGAGTTATAAGCAGAGATCTTTTGAGTGAGGCAGCCGGCAACTACACATATAGGGGAAAGAGGCTGTGTATGGGGTGGCAGGTTAGAGAGGTGAGAAAGAGGAAGGATATATTACCGACGACTGGGGAACAATTGGGCTAAATCCGCAGAAAGTGATGATACTGTTCATGAGGTAGTGTGAAAAAATGGCAATGCTGAAAATTTGGAGTGAAAGTAAAAGTTCCGAGCTTGCGTAGGAAAATTTCAATGACTGCGCATAACATGGGTGTTTTTTTGATATTTTGGACCACATTTTCAACATGGTTTTGGGACCCCACCTCATGAATAGTGGTGCTGTCATTTCATTACTCAGTAGCAAAGATGATTCCACACAGGGACCCCAAAAATTACCTTTTCAGGACCTTGTAATGAAATGATAGTGCCAGTGGTCATGAGTTGGGGTCTCAAAAAAGCCACGTTAAAAAATTTTGTGCAAAAATTCCTAAAACTGTCCAAGATATCAACATAAGTTCAAAACACCCTTGACAGCCATTATACAGCACTTACCTTCACTCTTCGGTTCGTGGTCTGGCTTTGAAGGGTGTAAATGTGTTCTGATCCAGAGAAGATCACAGCCGCTGACCTCTGGATATACATATGGGGTAAGGGTGTGTGTGTGGGGAGGTAGGTGTGCAGAGCGAGGGCTGAGATGGGGAGGGGGACAGGGGAGATGATGAGGGACTGATATCTTATTTACAGATTACATTTAAAAAACAAGACATCAGGGGATGGTTTTCTTCTTTAAAGGTTTTTTACTGAAGATGTTGGGACACTGGGAGTGGGCCTCCCATTGTCCCACAGGGAAAGGGGGCACGGTGCTAATTAATGTTTAGGGACAATGGAAGTGGGTTCCCCAATGTCCTAGTGTTTTGGTGGGTACACATGAGAGGAGACTGGGAGTGTGCTCCCTAGCGTCCCACACTGCTGGCTCTGGAGAACATGACTGGGAACACTGTGAGTCACTGAAGGGTAAGCCTTACCGAGGCTAATGTGGGAGCTGGGGGGGGGGTCAGAGGAATGAGGATGGACCAGGGAGAGAGAGTGCAGCAGAGCCACAAACAAGTAAAGCTGCATTGCAGCTAACATGGAAGTGGGAGGGGCAGAAGAACAAAGACAGATGGGGGAGAGAGAGAGAGTGCGGCAGAGCCACCAGCAACTAAAGCCACACGAGCGATACTGTGGAAGCTGGGGGGGGCAGAGGAATGAGGACGGCCCGGGGAGAGACAGAGTGCAGCGGAGACGCCAGTAACCGTAACTCGTCCATGTGCATTAGTGTTAACGCTAATGCGAATGCTCTGAGTTATGACTACAGAAAGAAATTAAGAGATCTCTCATTAGAGCAGTTCATTTCTTTCAGTTAGAGGACATGCTGTGTCAGCAAAACAGAACTACTGTCATGACCAGAGTGACTGGTAATTGTTGTACACTACCAAGCCCACTGCAGTTTCAGCTGTAATTGGCTTGGCAGCGACACATGTCTGAAATGCCTCATAATCGCAAGACATTCCTTGTGTAAACACAAGTGAATGCAAAAAAGCTCTAAAAACATAAACCTATTTATTTTATTTATTTATTCATAAGACCTTTTTTAGGTACGGCCCAGGCCAGATACTGGCAAGCACAGAGGTAGCGACGAATTACAGAGCAACATAAATTGCAAATAGTCAGAACAACATCCTGAAGAAATATAAAAAAATATTAAACAGAATTCAATCACAGCCATAACAGTAGGCTGATCAAACAGCATTGTGGTGAGGGAATAATCATGGACAAAGCCAATCCAGTATACATTGGAATTAAACTTAACATTCATAGAAAGGGCAACTGAGGATTACATAGGCAACATAACTAAGTCTTATGTCCACAACAGAGAAATAGGATAGTAGGTATATGTAAAGTAGGTAAGAACTGCTAGTCAGGTGAGGTAGTATGGGGGGTACACTGGGCAATGGGTTGGGGCTCTATGGGGAAAGGAGGTGGGGGCAACAAAGGAGGAAACAGTAGGAGTAGATACCAAAGAATAGTCACAGGCTGAGGAGGACAGGAAATGAGCTCTTATCAGAGCATTTAGGTTGAATGGGGGTTCAGGTGAATGTAGGGATGAGGAGAGATCATTCCAATGTGAGGGGCCAGTGGCTGAGAAAGCTCTTAGGCCCATATTTGTGGTAATGTGGGAGTGTTCAGTTCGGAAGCAGGATGACTGATGCAAATTCCACCTGAAGAATCTGGGCTGGATCAGAGTAGATAGTGGTGGGAAGGAGGAATTATGGAGGGCATCTCTGACTGTACAGGCCAGGAAGTATGAGTGCCAGGCTTGAGGGGGGAGCCAGTTAAGGGACTGATAGAGTGTATAGCGGTGAGTAGCGAGAGGGGCATGGAGGGCAAAGCAAAATATTCGATTATAAGTAGAATGAAGCTGTGTTAGGTTGGCAGCTGAGGTAAGAGAGTAGACAGGGCACCTATAGTCTAGAAGGGTGTGTAGATTGCCATGGGCCACAGCTGGGTGGGTGTCAGGAGTGAGGTGATCAATGACCCAATAGCAGACCCAAGTCTTCTGGATTATGAACTTTATTAGTGAGACTATGTGTTTGATGTATGTAAGGGATGGATCAAAGATCGCCCCCAGATATTTGAAGTCAGTAACAGTTTCGAATGGCGAACCATCTGGAGGAAAGGACAGAGAGAGTGAGGCCAGAATGAGCAAGGGCAGAGAGCTTCAGTTTGGAGCCAAATAGCATGACCTTCATTTCTGTAGCACTTACGAGAAGCTTGTTGTCTGAGAACCAGTGATGGGCCTCATGGGTAGTCATCACTGGGGAGTTAGATAGAGAGGCAGGGAAGAGTCACTCAGAAACAGTATCAGATCATCTGCATGAGAAGTGTGTTGCAGGTGGGACCCTCTGATGGGAGAGTGTTTATGAAGAGGGAGGCGAGGAGGGCCGAGGACAGAACCCTGGAGGACTCCCACCGTGACAGGAAGAAGGGGGAGAAGGCATTAGCAAGGCAAACCATTTGGGATCTGCCATAGTGGTAGTTAGTGACCCAAGCTGTAGAGGTAGTGGAGAAACCATGGGAAGTCCATCTTCTTCCAAATTGTGTACTGGGTGTGCTTTGAAACAACTGAGAAGCTGCATGGGATATACTATATTGGACTAGATATCTGTAACTAATCTCTCTCTCTTGCTTACATCTGAGAGAAGTTTTCCTTACTTTTACATTGGTATTGCTTTGTGTTTAATTATTTTAGTTTTTAATTCAGGAAGGGGGTTTTCAAAACTGCTTATCTTGTCAGCATCTTCAGAAGGGCTGAAATAACTGCATATTTGATTTTCCTTTGTGGCTAACTGGACTGATTACTAGAATTCTGTGACAATCTGCATCAATATATTTTGCAATATTTGCTGGTGGTGGTTGTGTGATTTAAAATAGCATAAGCTGCAGTTTGTAACTGGATGCCAGACATAGCCTGAGGTGGGGGAAATTGTCTTCACAAGTCAGAGAGACCTGCATCACAACCAATTGTTCTAGCTTGACCATTTCAGCATTGATCAATTACTATAAACTACTGGTGTGATCCTGTTTCAGACAGAAGTCCATCTTCTTCCAAGTTGTGTACTGGGTGTGCTTTGAAACAACTGAGAAGCTGCATGGGATATACTATATTGGACTAGATATCTGTAACTAATCTCTCTCTCTCTCTTGCTTACATCTGAGAGAAGTTTTCCTTACTTTTACATTGGTATTGCTTTATGTTTAATTATTTTAGTTTTTAATTCAGGAAGGGGGTTTTCAAAACTGCTTATCTTGTCAGCATCTTCAGAAGGGCTGAAATAACTGCATATTTGATTTTCCTTTGTCGCTAACAAACCACCAGGCTGTTTTGGGGCTGGAGAGGTTTACCTGTGTCTGACTTGGATGTCTGGATTTTTCTCTGTTTGATTAGCAGGGTATTTTCTCTGTCAAATTGTTATGTAGGGCATCTTGCTGACAGGAAGGCACTTATCGCAGCAGGGGGTGAGAGCTTTAGCTGATTGTTTTGTGAGGGCACAGTTTAGGCCCAACCCCTTCCCACCCTCACCCCACCCACCCTGGAAATAGTTCCTTTATACCTGAGGTTCTGACATCATTTCCTCAAGAGTGCAAGGTGCATATGACTGTCATATCTTCTCTAGCACACTGCACTGACAACATAAGCATACACATTATATAATATATATATTTCTATATAACAAACCAATCACACATGCATGCACACACACACACACACACACACAAACACAAAAACAAACAAACAAAAAAGTAGATAAACATGTGGGGAGTAGTGCAGTGTAATGGCTATGGGGCAGCAGTCTTCCGGGAGTCTTTCTGGAGGCTGAGATGCTGCCCTATTTGCAGACAACTCTCTGCCCTGAGGGAGGAAGTTGCCCATCTTCAGGTCACACTGGACAGTAGTAAGGAAGCCTTCCCCCCAGGCCACACTGGACAGTAGGAAGGGAACCTCCCCCATCCAGGGAGCACCAGCGCCACCACCACTACCTCAGAGGTTGCGAAGAAAGCACAGCAGTTGGACCACAGTGGGCTCAGGGAGGGTGAGGATGGTGGAACAGAGGCACACCCAGTCAATTGTTCCACTCCACAATCCATACACCATTCTGGGGGAGCATAGCTCCCCTATGGATGCACCCACAGAGAAGACTGATGACAACTGTCACAAGGGAGGCCCACAGGAAGGAGGCAGAGGACACCACAGGGAAAGGAAGCAGCTCCTGGTGGGGGACTCAATTATTAGGGGTATAGAACTGGGGGGAGCTGGGAAAACTGAAGTAAGGTGCCTGCCTGGTGCCATGGCTTGGGAGGGACAGGAAGCGCATCCTCAAGATCATGAGAACAGCTGCAAGGGAGTCTGAGCTGGATGTAATTGTCCACCTAGGGACAAATGACTTGGCTCATCATGAGATTAGAGCAGTGCAGGAGGACATTGTAGAGTTGGGGAGGGGCCTAAGACAAGTAGCACACATAGTATCCTTCTCAGAGGTGCTGCCTGTCAATGGCATGGTGGAGGCGAGGGTAATTAGCACCATGCAGTTTAATGAATGGTTGAAAAAATGGTGTGGAGCACAGGGGTTTGGCTTCATTGGGGACTGGGGTTCCACCTGGAGGGACACCAGCCTATACTGGCAGGATGGTCTGCATCTGTCCAGGAAGGGAACAAGTCTTTTGAGCAATCGATATAAATGCTTGATTGGCAAGCTTTTAAACTAGTCAAAGGGTGAGGCACTGATAAGCAGCAGGAAAATCCCAGCCTCTCCCTACAAAACAGGGTACTAAATGAGAAAAAGACCGAGGTAGAAAGGTCAGTGGGGGATGCTGCAACAGAAGGTAAAGCCATCAAAAAATGGAGAGCAATGAGTACCAATGCCCATAGTCTGGGTAACAAGCTTCCTGAATTAGTGGCCTTGATGGAGGAGCAACATCTGGATATCATGGCAGTCACAGAAACATGGTACACACAAAACCATGACTGGGACGTAAACATACCGGATACACTATCTACAGGAGGGACAGGGAGGTAAAGAGGAGGAGGTGTAGCTCTTTACATAAGGGAAGGAATGAAAGCAACAGAACAAAAGGGTAAACAGGGAGGAGAAGAAGCACTGTGGGTAAATTTGGAGACAGGCAATGGCACCACAATCCACACAGGGGTTGTATACAGACCCCCTTCTCAGGGGGAGGAAATGGACAAGGAAATGATAGAAAGTATACTTAGAATGGCAGAAAAAGGGGAGATATTGCTGATGGGTGATCTGAATATGCCAGATGTTAACTGGAGTGCAGTTGCAGCAGCCACTTCTAAGAGTGGGGTTATTCTAGATGCCCTACAGGGGGCATGCCTTAGACAACTAGTATTGGAGCCCACTCGAGGGGGAGCAATCTTAGACCTGATTCTCTCAAATGGAGATGGAGAGAGGATCACAGATGTAGAAGTGGGTAGCCATCTGGGAACTAGCAACCATCGAACAGTATGGTTCACAATAAACACAGCAATAGAGTCAAGCCATACAAAGGCAAAAGTACTGGACTTTAGGAGGGCTGACTTTGCCAAAATGGGTGAGTGCCTAAGGAATGCACTGGCAAATGGGCAGGAAGGAGGGGTGGAAGAACAATGGGGAATAATAAAAACTGCCATCACAGAGGTAAAGAGCCTTTGTGTGAAGCAAATAAACAAAACAAAATGATGTAAGAAACCACCGTGGTTCTCAAAGGAAGTGGCAGTGAAGGTTCAAGAGAAAAAGAAAGCATTCAGGAAGTACAAGAAATCGCTGAAGGAGCAGGACAGAGAACTGTATCAGTTAAAGCAAAAGGAGGCTGGGAAGGCAGTCAGAACAACAAAGGCCCAAACTGAGGAAAAGATAGCCAACTCCAGTTAAGAAGGGGATAAAACCTTTATATGTACATCAGGAGCAAAGGAAGACCAAGGAGGGATAGTGAGGCTTAATAAAGGAAGGGAGGGTGGGCAGAGGGAGACTGTGAAAGGCTGAGATACTAAACAAATATTTTGCTCAGTATTTACAAATGAAGAGGAGGTACCTAAAACAAACAGTAGAAACACTCTGGATACAGAAGTTGATACCAGCCCATTTACAGAAGAAAGGGTTCTGAAAGAACTCTTAAAACTGAAGGTGGACAAAGCAATGGGGCCTGATGGGATTCATCCCAGAATTCTAAAAGAACTAAGGGTAGAACTAGTGACACCACTGACTACCCTCTTTAACAAATCATGGGAGGATGGGATGGTACCGAGGGCTGGAGGAGGGCAGATGTGATTCCCTTCACAAAAGTGGGAGCAAGGCAGAAGCAGGAAACTACAGACCTGTTAGTTTAACCTCAGTGATAGGGAAAATGATGGAATCACTTCTGAAGGAAAGAACTGTTGAGTATCTAGAGGCCAGAGGGCTGAGGACCTAGAGCAGCATGGATTCACAGCTGGAAGGTCATGCCAGACGAATCTGATAGATTCCTTTGACTGGGTGACCAAAGTAGTAGATCAGGAGGCTGTGGACATGGCCTACCTAGACTTTAGCAAGGCATTTGACACAGTCCCACACAAAAGATTAATATACAAGTTAGCCAGCCTGGGAGTGGGTCCCAAGATGACAGCCTAGGTAAAGAATTGGCTGGAGAATAGGACACAGAGAGTAATAGTAAATGGAGTCCACTCAGAAGAAAGGAGGGTTACTAGTGGGGTACCGCAGGGTTCAGTATTAGGACCGGTCCTCTTCAATGTCTTTATAAGCGACACTGCAGAGGGACTGGAAGGAAAAGTATGTCTCTTTGCAGATGACACAAAGATCTGCAACAGAGTTGATGCACAGGGTGGGGTGGAAAGGATGAGAAGGGATTTGGCAAGGTTAGAGGAATGGTCAAATGTATGGCAGCTTAGTTTCAATGCTAAGAAGTGCAAGGTAATGCACCTGGGAAACAAAAACCCATGGGAAGAGTACACAAAGGGGGGTTAGATACTAACAACAACAAAGATGGAAAGGGACCTGGGGGTAGTCATATCAGATGACCTAAAGGTGGGCAAGCAATGTGAGAGGGCAGCAAGGAGGGCTGGGAGGATACTGGGATGCATAGGGAGAGGCATCACCAGAAGAAAACAGGAAGTTATTATCCTCTGTACAGACAGCTGGTGAGACCCCATCTGAGTACTGTGTGCAGTTCTGGAGACCCAATCTCCAAAAGACATAGACAGGATGGAATCTGTCCAGAGGAGGGCATCAAAATGGTGCAGGGTCTGCACCGAAGACATATGAAGAGAGACGAAAGGAGCGAATATGTAGGCCTCGAGGAAAGAGGAGAGGGGGATATGATAGAAATGTTCAAGTACCTCAAGGAATCAACAAAGTCCAAGAGGGTAGCATCTTTTCAAAAGAGGTGTACAAGAACAAGAGGGCACAATTTGAAGATAGAGGGGCTGGGAGTAATTTAAGGAAGTATTTGTTCACAGAGAGGGTTGTGGATGCATGGAACGGCCTTCTGGAGGAGGTTGTGGAGTCAAAATCAGTGGTGGAATTCAAGCATGCATGGAACAGTCATAAGGCCATTCTAGGGGGTGAGGGTAGGAAGAAGTAGGCTGCTGGTTAACTAGGATCTGCAGCTTATCCATTAGGTAGGGAAATGGGCAGACTGGGTGGGCCAAGCGGTCTTTATCTGCCATCAAATTCTATCTTTCTATGAGTTTTTCTATCAGTAGGTTGTGGGTAACAAGATCAAACACTTTAGACAGATCAACAAACACCGCACCTGCTAATTTCCAATCGTCCATCTGCCTTAGAATGTGATCAGTAAAAAGAGCTAGCACTCGTGGTCTTGCTATGCCTTTCCTAAAACCATGCTACTGAGGGCAAAGGAAATTGTATTTTGTAATATGCTCAGTGATGTGACAGTTCACTGCCTTCTCTAGTAGTTTTCCTTGGTGAGGAAGTATGGAAATGGAGCAGTAGATGTCCATGAGTCTAGGGTCACCTGTTTTATGGATGGGAACAATCTGGGCCTGCTTCCAGGCAGTAGGGATAGGGGCCATAGTGAGAGAGAGAGAGAGAGAGAGAGAGAAGTTAAAAATGAAGGTGAGTGGGTAGGTAATGTCACGGGCCACTAGTTTTAAGAAATGGGGGGATAGTCCATCACTACCAGCACTCCCACGAGATGGCAGTCTGAGGAGGAGTTTAAGAGTACCAGGTGAGGAGATGGTCTTAAAATAGAAAGGGGGCTGTTTGGAGTGGAGGTGGGAGGAAGGCAAGGAGGAGAGAAGTAGTTACAAGGTAGTTACTAAGGTTGGAGAAGTGGGTATTTAGTGCAATTAAAATTTCAGTACGGTCAGTCAGGGGCCTTGTTGAGCTGAGTATTGAGGGGAAGAGGACTGCTTAGAAGAGGTGGAGAGCAAGGCATTAATAGAAAACCAGAAATGCTTGGGGTTACCTAGATATTTAGATAGCAGGGATTGGACAGAGGCTGACTTATTAGTTTTAATATGACATTTGCAGAGATTACGCAGGTGCCAGTAGGTATTCCATAGGGTAGGGATGGGGCAGCTTTAAAAGCAGCCCACAACAAGTCACGCTTATTCATCATCTTGAGAAGGTTAGATGAGAGCTTACCTGTGCCTTCCCCTCCCACTCTATGTCTAGTGCATGTAAAATGCTTATCTTGGATGATTGAGAGAGCTGTGACAAAGATGCCAAGGGCTTGATCAGTGTTGGAGGCATTATAGAGGTCAGTTCAGTCAAGGGATCCGAGGTGATCATGCAGCTTAAGGGTGTCACAGTTTGAGAAGTCACGGAAGGACAGGATCATGGGTGGGGGGTGGGTGGGTTTGATGTGCCAGACAGAATAGATGGGGAGTGGTCATTAATAGCATCTGACAGAGTGCTGGCATGGCCATTTTGTCAGCTCTAGTCATGAAGAATCCAGTTAAGGGTTGTGTGATTGTTAGTCCGATTGTTGAGGAGTGTATGGGAAGTAATTAGCTGAGAGAGGTTGTGTTGTTGAGTAATGGAAGTGCAGTCAGAGAGGGGGTTGGAGTCCCAATCAGTGTTAAAATCTTCTATCAGAATAGTGTTTCTTGAGAGGGAGGGAGAAAGGGCTAGGATGTTGAGGAGAGCAGCTAGACCAGAGACACCAGACCTTGATGGATTATAGCAGCACCCAACAAGTAGCTTCATGTTGGTGGCTACCGATAGCTCAATAGCAAGCTACTCAGCAGTAAAGTCCTTGCTGGACTGGCTGGAGAAGTGTGGCAGAATAATGACTCCTGTAATACAGGAGTACACTAACACCACCACCATGGTGGGAGGAAGAATAGTCGAGGTGGAGAAAAGAGTAGCCAGCCAGTTAAGGAGCAGCACTGGTCAGGGAGGAGTTACCCAGGATTCAAAGACATTTTGTAGGTTTGGTTTGTACAGTGAGATCCAGGCTTCCAATTCAGCCATTTTGGGGACAGGACTCTACATTTACGTGGGTGATTTTAGGCCATGCTTGTTATCCCATAGAGGGTGATTGTAGCATGAAGGGGTGTTTAATGGGAATAGAAACAGGGCCTGAGTTACTCAATGTCCCCAGAGAGAAGGAGATGGATGAGGTAGAAATTGGACAGGAGGAGAACAGAGGCAGCTGAGTTCCAGGGAAGAGAGAAAGAGGAAAAAGAGACAGTGATGATCGAGGGAACTACGGGCGAGGGCAGCAGACGGGCAGGAGAGGAGAAGGCCATATTCACAGCTAGGGAGTATAACGGGAGGGCAAGTGTGGTATGGGCATGCTTAAAGCAGGTTGCTTAGGGCTAGGACAAAGATGCAGCAGCATCAAAGGAAAGACAGAGCTCAAGGAGAATGGAGAAAGAGAGACACAGGTCAGAGGTGAGGAAAACAGGAAGGTGGGGTGAAGAATAGGTGTGATAATAATTAGTGTGAGAGAGGCTAGCAAGGATAACATTCAGAGAACACAGTTTAGGAGCCAAACTGCAACTATTTCCTTCCAGCAGGCTAGTAATGCTTGGAAACCCAGTAGCAGGTAAGGAGGCGCCTCTATAGGCAATTTAGAAGAAGCTGCTAATGGTAAAGTGGGAACTAGTCACATGACTCCAAAACCACTATATAAGAACAACCAGCAAAGGGTGGGCATGGTGGGGTGCAGGTTGGGAGCAGCCACACAGCGGCAATGGGTAGAGGAGAAGACAGTTCTAAGTGAAATTCAGAAGATTCGTAGTAAGTTTACTCTGATTTACAGCACCGCTCTTGCTGCTTTAAAAATTAATTCAAATTCAGCACATCAGGCTCTGGTGGAAAATTAACATTGGCTCCAGTAGAAGTTTAACATTTATTTATGGCTCCTAAAATAATCAGACTGCTTTAACAATTCAATCAAACACAGCTTGTCAGAGACTCTGGGCAGCATGGTGGCTTATAGTAAGAACTGCAATGCAGTTTAAAGTAAACGCAGAGTTCCAACATTACTGTGAGTGAGCCGCTATGGGCTAGAGCAAAAAGGCACTAAATTTAAAACAGAACAAAAGGCAGTGGTGCAGCCTCCAAGTGTGTCCTGTAGATCATACCTTTTGGGTAGGCGAATGGGCGGGGGAGCAGCCCCATGGGTGGAAAAGTCCTGCTTAGCCAGGGGCTAAGTAGAGAGAAGAGGGTACACACATTAAATAGGGTTGGAGGAGGTGGATTCCAAAACTCAAATTACAGCAGGAGGGGACATAAAGGGAGTGGAAAGGGAAGGTCAGACAGAAAGAGATGCAAAAATACTGAGCAAGCAGAAATTCTTAGCAGCATTAAACGGTAATAGTGTTTTGTAAGCGATTCTACAAGCCCATAGGTTACTAGCTGTAAGCTCTAAAATGAATTCAGACATAACTAATCATGCAGCAGAAAGTTACAGTTCCAAGTGAAATTCAGAAGATTCATCAGAGTAAGTTAACACTGATTTACAGCACCACTCTGTCTGCTTTAACAAATTAACTCAAATTCAGCTCGTCAGGCTCATGTGGAAAATTATCATTGGCTCTAGTGGAAGTTTAACATTTATGTATGGCTCCTAAAACACTCTGACTGCTTTAACAGTTAAATCAAATACAGCTTCTCAGAGACTCCAGGCAGCGTGGTGGCTTATAGCAAGAGCTCTGATGCAGTTTAAAGTAAACACAGAGTGCCAAAGTTACTGTGAGCGATCCGCAACGGGCTAGAGCAAAAAGGCGCCAAATATAAAATAGAACAAAAGACAGTGGCACAACCTTCAAAGGGTGTCCTGTAAATTGTACCTTTGGGTACAGCCGGACGAGCAGGGAACAGAAAAAGCCCTGCATTAGCCAGGGGGCTTTTGGGTGCAGGTGAAAGGGTGGGGAGCAGCTCCATGGGCAGAAAAGCCCTGCTTTAGCCAGGGGGCTTTTGGGTGCAGGTGAAAGGTGGGAACAGCTCCATGGTGCAAAAGCCTTGCTTAGCTGGGGACTTTGGGTGCAGGAAAACTGGAGGGGGAGCAGCTCTGTGGGTGGAAAAAGCCCTGCTTTAGCCGGATGGCTTTTGAATGCAGGTGAAAAAGTGGGGGAGCAGCTCTGTGGGCAGAAAAAGCCCTGCTTTACCCGGGGGAGGGGGCCTTTGAGTGGAGGCAAACAGGTGGGGAGCAGCTCAGGGTGGAAAAGCCCTGCCTTAGCTGGGGGCTTTTGGGTGCAGACGAATCGAGCGGGAGCAGCTCTCATGGCTAAAAGTCCTGCTGTACTGTAAGTAGTACTTCCTTCTAATGTGTCTTCATGTTTAAGGAAGGGGAACATAAAGACACAAAAAAACATTTAGTCAGTGTGTTTGTTATTTTTATTTTGAGGGAGTGTAATTATCAGCGTTTAGTTTTTTTTTTTTGAGTAAAGGTGGCAGCCTTGTTTATAATGGCAATCAGGGATGTGTGGTTAATATTGATTTTATTGTGAAGAGGCTGCTGGATCTTTATCTGGTACTACTGTGCTGAGATAACTGCATGGGTAATGATGGCGCTGAGCCAATCAGGTTTTTTGATTTTTGAAACCTATGTCTCCTGACCTCTCCTTAGTTGAGTCCCTGTTCCTCACTATAACCCTTGGGAACATAAAAAACTTGTCTTTGGTTGCACATACCTTGCCCCCAAAGAAGCCAACAAAGCCCTCCCATCCCTCATCCTGTCTTTTGCAAACCTCCCCCCACATGACCTTGCGGTCTGAGGTGACTTCAACCTAGACTGGCTGAACCCCAGCGGGAATAAGATCCATTCTATCTTGGCTGAGTCCAGCCTCACCCAACTTATCCCTGGACCAACCCAGATAAATACAAAATCAGGCAATCATGCCCTCATTGATTGGATAGTCACCAACTGTGCCTCTAAGATCAAGATAGCGGGTGTCCTTCCTGATAGTATCAGTGACCTCTCACAAACATATTGTATTTGGTGTAACAACTTCCCTAACCCTCCCCTGAAAATCATTATAGCCACAGACATGTCACAATTCAATGAACAAGTCTTCCTAGCCTCCATCTCGGGCACCGACTGGAGACCTATAAACTCTGTGCCAGATGTCAGTCAGGCCCCAGACTTATTTATAACCATTTTTACCGCCATAATAAATCATCATGCCCTTCTGCAAATACAGAGAACAATGGTCCTCAAAGCATCCTGGCTGTCCAAAGAATTAAGAAAATTAATGTTAAGCAAGACAAAGCTTGGCATAGATTTAGAGGCAGTGGTCTCTATGTTGGATTGGCTAGCCTACAGGCAGCTCAGAAATGTGTGTAAAACACTCTCTGCAAAGTCAAATGGACTTATCTTAAGTTGTTACAAACCAAGCACCTTAGTAACCCTAAGGAATTTTGGAAGCAAGTAGACTCTAATGAAAGGCAAAACCACTGAAATCCTAAGCTCCCTCAATGCCCAAGGCAACATCCTATCAGATCCCCAGCAATTGCTGCAAGTTTAAATTCATTCTTCACAGACATGAACAAGTACACACATTCTTTAACCTCACACCCCACTCCTCCTCCCTCCTCCACTAGCAGACATTGGCACCAGCCAGCTTTCATCTTAAACTGCAACCATGAAGAGGTGTGCAGGCTGCTTTCAAACCTAAAACCAGAGAGCTCCCTGGGTCATGACATACTCGAGCCTAAATTCCTCAAGCTTGGTGCCACAGGGCTTGCTGCACCCATACAGAATCTGCTTAACACATCATTTCTGTCTGGAATTGTTCTGACGAAATGGAAGGTCACTGTGGTCGTTCCAATCCACAAAGACGGTCCTAACATGGTAGTCAAAAACTATAGACCCATCTCATCTCCATTCTCTGCCCACTGGCGAAGATACAGGAATGTATTCTCTATAACCACCTACAAGATTACCTTGAATCCCATCACCTTCTCTCAACCTACCAGCATGGGTTCAGGAAGAATCAGAGCACTCCTTATCAGCTCTAACAAAGTGTAAGCTGACATGCCAGTGCAATGGACCAAGGCCTCATCACTGGCCTGTCGGCATGGACCTCACAAAGGGCTTTGACCTGGTCAATCACAGCTTGTTAATATGAAAACTTCACGCTCTGGTCCTTGATCTCAGTGCTCTCACCTGGCTCCACAGCTACTTATCTAACTGCACCCAAAAGGGTCAAGTGGTCAGGGACCCTATCGGACTTCAGACCCATAACTCATGGTGTGCCTCAGGTTCCATTCTGGGACCACTGTTGTTCTCTCTTTTTATCAATGATTTGCCAAAAAACTGTGATGGAGCTTCAGTTCACTTATATGGCAGACTAGGTAGGCCAAGTGGTCCTCATCTGCTATCAAATTCTATGTTTCTGTGTTTCTATATGTAGATGATGCCATCATCTACCGCACCTCCTCTGACATTAGCTGGATAAACCAAAGGCTAGCATCCAACTTCCATACTTTGAAGGTCAATTCTTAGAAAAACATCTAGACCTCAATAAATAAAAGACAAAAAGTATGCTGTTCCACAACCATGCCTTCACACCCCCCACCTCAACACCCACTCATGATCCAGTCGCAGGATGGTAATGACCTAGAACCTGTCCATTCATTCAAATACCTGGGTGTTACCCTCGATCTGTCGCTCACCTTTGAAATCCGTGTCAATTTATTGACTAAGGCGATCAACCAAAGGCTATGTCTGTTGTATCAACAGCTTAATCTGGTTCAAGGTCAGTTGGCATTCATCTGTATCCCCCTCCCCCGGGTCGTGCCTGAAAATAGGCAGGATTTGTCTAGTGCACTTACCCGGTCAACAAAAGCTAAATAAATAAAAAATAAAATCTCCATCCCCTTCTATAATCTGCCTTGTGTCAAAAACTTGCAATGTCCACACTCCTCCCTCTCCTCTCCTTTGGTGTCCCATTGCTCCTCCCAGCCCAGCCACCATCCTCTTTGACATCAATCAACTCTATACTAGAGTAGGACATTTTGCTCTAGGAGTTGACCTCCAGCATCACCATTGTAATGTCCTCTCATCTCTGGGCTGGGCATCCCAGGAGTCTAAATTTCAATGCACCATCATGTGCCTCATGTTTAGCTGGTCCACCTCTATACCACCTCCCCCACCTGGGTAACCTTATCAAACTTAGACAGTATCAGGATACTCTACCATCTGCCTCCTCCCTTACTGGTAACTCCCAACCCTCAGTTGGCAGTCAGCAGGAGATCCTTTGCCATTTCCCACATCCTCCTGGAATTCCCTCTGGCACACGATTCTCTCCAGCACTTCTCTCCCACAATTTAAACACTATATCTCATCACCTCCTTTCCCCTCTCCTTGTACCTGTTTTCACTGACACCATTTCTGCCCATGTGGAAGAACTCTCATTGTTTGCTTTAACCTCATTTCCACTATGTACGACTGGTAGTTAGCCAGAACTGATATATTCATTGTACTGCACATTAATTGGCCTGAAGTTACTTAACACTGTTTTAGACCTGTATTTGTCTGATGTAACATTGAACTTGCACCCCTGTTGAATATACCTGTGTTTGTACTGCCTTGTTAGCCATTGTACTTCTACTCCTCTGTATCATTTATGTATCTGTTGCCTTGTCCTGGGTCCCCCGTGAAAAAGGGACTGTATTGTCTCAGTGGGCCTACCCAGTTACCAAAATTCAATAAATAAATAAAACAATGTGCTCATAAACTAGTTCCAAAAGATTTAACAAATCAATAACTTTATCAAAAAATCAGCTACAAAGCCCAAGCTGTCTATTTATACACATAAAGTTAGATACCAAATGATGGATCTCAGCCTGTCAAATTGCTGAATTTTTCCAACATATTTTACTAAATACTTTTTTTGCAGTTAGAGCTGCTGTACAGCATATTTCGTGGATAAATGTGTAACCCTTTCATCAGAACTGTTAAGCACATTCTTTCATGTGCTGCATGTTCTCAAACCATCTGTAAAATGAAAAAAGAAAACCTAGATTGATGACTCTTGCCTGTAGTGACTACCACCAGTTACATACACCACTAAATATTTAATGAAATAAGTAAAAGATGTAAAGTTCTCTTTCACTCAAATCATAAACGGAAGGATTGTACATTCATATGCTGCTGGAAATAAAAATGTTATCAATACATGTTAATGCTGCTGTTGAGACCACTCTTACAATTATTAGTGTGGCCTCAGATGTATCCTTTGGGTATGTGAACTGTTAACCAAGGTGAGCAGTTCTGACACCCTGAGAATATAAGTGAGACCATTCTTATGGTGGAAAGAGTGGTCTCAAGCCACCCGCCAGTGCAGTGGTAGCACTACCACTTGTGATGCTAATGACCCAGGGTTTGGGAATGAGCCTGGGTAGTTGGGGGAAGGGGTGGTCAAGAGATGTTGGTTGAGCATCCTAAGAGTACACACTCATTCTCAAGGAGGAGGGTTTGGGCCTTCACTGCAGTGCTACCGCCTGGGTGCCCAAAGGTGGCAGAGAATCAGAGCCAAGGCTCAGGGTGGGTGGACATCGGTGTGCTCGAATGTGAGTGCATGCATGTTGAATGCTTCATGGACATCATGGGGATTCAGGAAGAAACACAGCACCCCAACCTCAGCCAGATGATGCCCACTGCATTGCAGGCTCTGCACCATCCACTGAGGTGCTCTCCCAAAACTATACTATGACTGCACTGGGGGTCAGGCACCCCTTGGTGGTCCTGCCCTGAGGTGTAAGCCAGGAAGTAACACGGGAGAGGTAAGTCCAAAGAAGGCAGGTGATAGGGCTGGGTGTGAGGCTGGACTGATGGCAGGCAGGTCAGGACAGAAAGAGAAAAAGTGCAATAAAATGAAAGAGTGGTCTCAGAAGCAATATTAATGTATTATTGATCAAGACTGATAATAAATATATTAAACTTTTAAAAAAACTCCCCTGGGGCCAGCCCGGTGGTGCTGAGGTTGGTGGCGGGCCGCCTTACCTCTTTTCATGCGACTCAGGTTCGGGAATGACTTGGGCTCCTGGGGGCGGCAGGGAGGGAGTGGATCAGTGTCCTATGGACTGCTCTCCTCGAGGTGGGTCTGGGTTCAGTGTCCGGCGTAAGTCTGACACCTAGTGGAGGCTGGGTGTGAGCACATCTGGCCTAGTAGAATGGGATGGTAGGCGGGGCAGCCGGCTGGTGCACTGCGTGCGGACAGGTGCGCAGGGAGCCCTTGTCAGCATTGCACGCCCTGCCTCCAACAGAACATGGAAAAAGGGTGAGTGCCTAGCTGTTGTGGCTTGATGGCCATCTGCAAGGTCCTGCGCCCCTCAGAGGGACCACCGTGAGCAGATCAGTTTGTGGTGGGGAGTTGATCGATCCCCGCCATGGGAGGTAAGCCATGGGGTAATCAGTGGTTGCCTCAGTGGGAGACGGCGTGAGGTCAGATGGCGGCTGGATCACAGGGGATGCAAGGACAATGAGGCCAGCTGGGACCCTCATGGGAGAAAAAAGTAACACAAAAAACCTTCCTGAATGTGCCTGTTTCCTGGCAGCTGCACGTGAGATATTCTTTACAGAATAAAAGTGTAGGACACTGAGAAGGAGCGCCAACTGGTTGGAGCGCTTCTCGATCTATAATCACAAAATCTTTAATAATCTAGGTATCAGTTAAAACATCCCTACATTTCTGGAAATAATTGAAATCATGGTTATGTGATTTGTAATACCATTTTGAAAATGTTATATAATAGTGATATAAATTATTTGTTGTAATATATATATAATACCCATAATTATTGTCATAGGGCACCTTTTAAAATCAATGTTGTAGCTACAACACAATTTTCAAATTGCTGTTACACGATACAAGACAGAGTTAGAAATCATTGCCATATTGTATTTGAAATTCACTTTTATGTTGTCTGAATATTGGTCATGTGTGGTACAACATACTATATATTTTCATCTGTCTTGTACAAAATACTTATGAAAGTAGTACAGTGTATATATTTTTAACCTTCATAACTCAGCTAAATTCAGTTTTCTGTGTTTAACAGAAAAGTGACTGATTTTACAAATGTTACTAATGTAAAATGTCATTGGGCAAAGATCACTGTTTTGGGGAAATCTTGTTACAACATTCAGGGTTGAGTTCCAGACACATACCACATAACTGTCCAGCTTCATACACCTGGCATTTAACTCGTTACTTCCAATAGATTTCTTATGCCACAAAATGGCTGCCCAGACAATAATGAAAAAAATGTTAGAATGCTTCAGTTTTATATCAAACCCAGATGGAACCCCAACTAGTGTGCCTCCATAATAATAGAACTGCTGTGATTTACCTGAGGATGAGGACAACAACCCCAACTTCCACTTGGCAATCTACAGCATGTGTTGCCATCAAGACAGTAATGCAGGTTATCACAGTACACCACAGAACTCTCACTTCCAGAGATGGCGGCTAAGACCTCAGTATTAACCAGAGCTGGTGTTTTCTCAAGTGATGGGATACTGTAATCATCATATGGTCCTAAACAGTGTGTTGAAGTGACATCACAATAATATCCATGAGGACAACAGTGGTAACCATCTCTGCAACAGGAAGCCTAGAAAAAAGTGAAATATTGTTTAGAAGTTATAGCTATGCTATATAGTTATTATTGTATCATAGTAAATGACTACAGCAGTATACATTGGTGGGCTGGCAGAATAGCCTAGAGGTTAGAGTAATAAGCTGTGATTGAGTTTGTTACATCAAGCAGGCAGACATAAGGCAGTTCTAGTGGGGGTAGGAGAGTAAGCTGCTGATTAACTAGAATCTGTAGCTTATCCATCAGGTAGGGAAATGGGCAGACTAGGTGGGCCAAGCAGACCTTATCTGCTGTCAAATTCTATGTTTCTATGTTTAATGCTTCAATTTTATATAAAACCAGATGGAACCTCAACTGCTGTGTCTCCTTAATAATAGAGCTGTTGTGATTTACCTGAGGATGAGGACAACAACCCCAACTTCCACTTGGCAATCTACAGCATGTGTTGCCATCAGGACAATAATACAGGTTATCACAGTACACCACAGAACTCTCACTTCCAGAGATGGCGGCTAAGACCTCAGTATTAACCAGAGCTGGTGTTTTCTTGAGTGATGGGATACTGTAATCATCATATTGTCTTAAACAGCGTGTTGAGTGACATCACAATAATATCCATGAGGACAACAGTGGTAACCATCTCTGCAACAGGAAGCCTAGAAAAAAATTAAATATTGTTTAAGAGTTATAGATATGCTATATAGTTATTATTGTCTCATAGTAGATAACCACAGCAGTATACATTGGTGAGCTGGCAGAATAGCCTAGAGGTTAGAGTAATAAGCTGCAATTGAGTTTGTTACATCAAGCAGACAGACGCAAGGCAATTCTAGTGGGGTAGGGAGGTAAGCTGTTGATTAACTAGAATCTGCAGCTTATCCATCAGGTAGGGAAATGGGCTGACTAGGTGGGCCAAGTTGTCCATATCTGCTATCAGATTCTATGTTTCTATGTTTAATGCTTCAGTTTTATATAAAACCAGAGGAACCTCAACTGCTGTGTCTCCTTAATAATAGAGCTGTTGTGATTTACCTGAGGATGAGGACAACAACCCAACTTCCACTTGGCAATCTACAGCATGTGTTGCCATCAGGGCAGTAATACGTTATCACAGTGCACCACAGAACTCTCACTTCCAGAGGTGGCGGCCAAGACCTCAGTATTAACCAGAGCTGGTGTTTTCTTAAGTGATGGGATACTGTAATCATCATTTTGTCTTAAACAGCGTGTTGAAGTGACATCACAGTAATATCCATGAGGACAACAGTGGTAACCATTTCTGCAACAGGAAGCCTAGAAAAAAATGAAATATTGTTTAGAAGTTATAGCTATGGGATATAGTTATTATTGTATCATAGTAAATAACCACAGCAGTATACATTGGTGGGCTGGCAGAATAGCCTAGAAGGTTAGAGTAATAAGCTGCGATTGAGTTTGTTACATCAAGCAGACAGACGAGGAGGCAATTCTAGTGGGGGTAGAGGAGGTAGCTGTTGATTAACTAGAACTGCAGCTTATCCAACAGGTAGGAAATGGGCAGACTAGGTGGGCCAAGTTGTCCATATCTGCTATCAGATTCTATGTTTCTATGTTTAATGCTTCAATTTTATATAAAACCAGAGGAACCTCAACTGCTGTGTCTCCTTAATAATAGAGCTGTTATGATTTACCTGAGGATGAGGACAACAACCCCAACTTCCACTTGGCAATCTACAGCATGTGTTGCCATCAGGCGTATACTACGTAATCACAGTGCACCACAGAACTCTCACTTCCAGAGATGGCGGCTAAGACCTCAGTATTAACCAGAGCTGGTGTTTTCTCAAGTGATGGGTTACTGTAATCATCATATGGTCTTAAACAGCGTGTTGAAGTGACATCACAGTAATATCCATGAGGGACAACAGTGGTAACCATCTCTGCAACAGGAAGCCTAGAAAAAATGAAATATTGTTTAGAAGTTATAGCTATGCTATATAGTTATTATTGTATCATAGTAAATAACCACAGCAGTATACATTGGTGGGCTGGCAGAATAGCCTAGAGGTTAGAGTAATAAGCTGCGATTGAGTTTGTTACATCAAGCAGACAGATGTAAGGCAATTCTAGTGGGGGGTAGGAAGAAGTAAGCTGTTGATTAACTAGAATCTGCAGCTTATCCATCAGGTAGGGAAATGGGCAGACTAGGTGGGCCAAGCAGTCCTTATCTGCTGTTAAATTCTATGTTTCTATGTTTAATGCTTCAATTTTATATAAAACCAGATGGAACCTCAACTGCTGTGTCTCCTTAATAATAGAGCTGTTGTGATTTACCTGAGGATGAGGACAACAACCCCAACTTCCACTTGGCAATCTACAGCATGTGTTTCCATCAGGACAGTAATGCAGGTTATCACAGTACACCACAGAACTCTACGCTTCCAGAGATGGCGGCCAAGACCTCAGTATTAACCAGAGCTGGTGTTTTCTCAAGTGATGGGATACTGTAATCATCATATGGTCCTAAACAGTGTGTTGAAGTGACATCAATAATATCCATGAGGACAACAGTGGTAACCATCTCTGCAACAGGAAGCCTAGAAAAAATTAAATATTGTTTAGAAGTTATAGCTATGCTATATAGTTGTATTGTCTCATAGTAAATAACCACAGCAGTATACATTGGTGGGCTGGCAGAATAGCCTAGAGGTTAGAGTAGTAAGTTGTGATTGAGTTTGTTACATCAAGCAGACAGACATAAGGCAATTCTAGTGGGGGTAGGAGGAGTAAGCTGTTGATTAACTAGAATCTGCAGCTTATCCATCAAAGTAGAGAAATGGGCGACTAGGTGGGCCAAGTTGTCCATATCTGCTATCAAATTCTATGTTTCTATGTTTAATGCTTCAATTTTATATAAAACCAGATGGAACCTCAACTGCTGTGTCTCCTTAATAATAGAGCTGTTGTGATTTACCTGAGGATGAGGACAACAACCCCAACTTCCACTTGGCAATCTACAGCATGTGTTGCCATCAGGGCAGTAATACACGTGATCACAGTGCACCACAGAACTCTCACTTCCAGAGATGGCGGCTAAGACCTCAGTATTAACCAGAGCTGGTGTTTTCTCAAGTGATGGGTTACTGTAATCATCATATGGTCTTAAACAGCGTGTTGACGTGACATCACAATAATATCCATGAGGACAACAGTGGTAACCATCTCTGCAACAGGAAGCCTAGAAAAAAATGAAATATTGTTTAGAAGTTATAGCTATGCTATATAGTTATTTGTATCATAGTAAATAACCACAGCAGTATACATTGGTGGGCTGGCAGAATAGCCTAGAGGTTAGAGTAGTAAGCTGCGATTGAGTTTGTTACATCAAGCAGACAGATGTAAGGCAATTCTAGTGGGGGTAGGAAGAAGTAAGCTGTTGATTAACTAGAATCTGCAGCTTATCCATCAAGGTAGGAAATGGGCAGACTAGGTGGGCCAAGCAGTCCATATCTGCTATTAAATTCTATGTTTCTATGTTTAATGCTTCAATTTTATATAAAACCAGATGGAACCTCAACTGCTGTGTCTCCTTAATAATAGAGCTGTTGTGATTTACCTGAGGATGAGGACAACAACCCCAACTTCCACTTGGCAATCTACAGCATGTGTTTCCATCAGGACAATATTTGAGTTATCACAGTACACAGAACTCTCGCTTCCAGAGATGGCAGCCAAGACCTCAGTATTAACCAGAGCTGGTGTTTCTCAAGTGATGGGATACTGTAATCATCATATGGTCCTAAACAGTGTGTTGAAGTGACATCACAATAATATCCATGAGGACAACAGTGGTAACCATCTCTGCAACAGGAAGCCTAGAAAAAAATTAAATATTGTTTAGAAGTTATAGCTATGCTATATAGTTATTATTGTCTCATAGTAAATAACCACAGCAGTATACATTGGTGGGCTGGCAGAATAGCCTAGAGGTTAGAGTAGTAAGTTGTGATTGAGTTTGTTACATCAAGCAGACAGACATAAGGCAATTCTAGTGGGGTAGGAGGAGGTAAGCTGTTGATTAACTAGAATCTGCAGCTTATCCATCAGGTAGGAAATGGGCAAGACTAGGTGGGCCAAGTTGTCCATATCTGCTATCAAATTCTATGTTTCTATGTTTAATGCTTCAATTTTATATAAAACCAGATGGAACCTCAACTGCTGTGTCTCCTTAATAATAGAGCTGTTGTGATTTACCTGAGGATGAGGACAACAACCCCAACTTCCACTTGGCAATCTACAGCATGTGTTGCCATCAGGACAATATTGAGTTATCACAGTTCACACAGAACTCTACTTCCAGAGATGGCAGCTAAGACCTCAATATTAACCAGAGCTGGTGTTTTCTCAAGTGATGGATACTGTAATCATCATATGGTCTAAACGGCTACTCCAAAGTGTGAATGTCCCACCATGTACCTGACATTCTCTGTCTGACAGAGACCTGGCTGTCAAGCAATATAAAGACAATGAAGTGATGCTCCCAGGATATCAAACATTCAGGAAAGACAGGTGTGGCAAGAAGGCGGAAGAATCCTCATCTATGCCAGGGATTACCTATACTAGCTGGTCCTCCCTGTTACCAGGGTCCAGGATGATCATTAACTACTAGCAATAAAAGCACAGGTCGGATGGCACTGCAAATCTTTAATCTTAGCCTCGGTTTATCTTCCACCCACTAAAGCCAGGGATGGCCTCCCAAAAATACTGAATACAAATGCTACCCTTCCTAAGGGCACAGAGCTTCTCATAACAGGTGACTTTAATATCAACTGGGAGGGCAGGGAATCCACGCCTTTCAAGGACATGGTCGCTACTTCCAATCAGACCCAACTTGAGACAGCCCAACAAGGCAGAGCCATAAAACAGGAAAAGACACCATCCTCGATTGGCTCCCCTCGAGTTACCCTATTTGGATCTCTGAACTTAAGGTCCTGCCTGACACCTTAAGTGATCACTCCCCAGTCACTTTCACATGGTCAAACAAATTGAGCAAGCCCCTGACTATCATAATTAATAGTAGGGTCTTGGGGAAGGGCAAGCTTGGGGCACTCTCTTTTGCTCTCTCCCAGTATGATTGATCCCCCATTGATCATGCACCTGTTATTGACCAGGCCCTAAGTTTCTTTATAGAGGGCTTCAACAAGATTTGCGATATCTTTGCACCACTGAGGAAAAGAAAAATTCGGGGTCAAGTTAATGGTTGGATCACAGGGGATCTCCTCCCCCAGATGAAGGAAAGGGACAACCTCTGGAAAAAGCCAGGACCTCTCACAGCAAACACAACTTCCAATGCTACAGAGCTGCAAGAAACCACTGCACCAACCTTATCCATAAGCAAAGGCCAACTTCACAAGGAGCAGCTTAATAAAACTTGGGGCAATGGGAAGAGTTTGGGAGAACATCAAAAACCTTCTTGGGAAGGATGAGAAGAGTCCCCACTTGCTCCAACATCAAACGCCAAGATTACTGACCCTTGGTACATCTGGATTCTCTCAACACAGCATTTACTGACCTGACTGGAGTGTTACCCCGACTACCTGCACCCTGCTGGGAACAAACCAACTGCATGCCTCAAGGGGCTCAATCCCTGTCTTCTACTTCAAAAAGTGTCAGTGAAGGAGGCATAAACACGTAAAAATTACTAGGCAAGACCAGAATGGGGAGTGATGGAGTCGATATGAAACTCCTATCCCTAACACTGGATGTCATCATCATGCCAGTTACAAAACTATTTAACAAATGCACTGGCTCTTGTACAGTTCCCAGGGATCTCGAAACAGGCTGTCGTGACGCCGGTGCACAAGAACAGTGATATGACATGCACCACCAATTACAGGCCAATATACATCCTCTCTCCCTTATCTAAAGCCCTGGAAAAGATTGTGGCCACTCAACTCACAGATTACCTCAACAAATACAACCTGTTATGTCCCAACCAACATGGCTTCAGGCAGAATGATAGTACCTCCACTGCTTTGCTGGACTACACTGACTACTCGCACAAGGAACTGGATGAAGGAAGGCTGGTGGGGTCAGTCTTCATACACCTCACCAAAGCCTTCGACACTGTCAGTCACTCACTCCTCCTGACTAAACTACAGAACCTGAGGGTTGCAACCATTGCTGTCTGCTGGTTCCAGGACTACCTAACACACAGAAGCCAACGGTGAAAATTGGGCACACAGTATTTAGCTCCAAAGGTACATATCAAGAACCCACAGGGTCAATACTGGGCCTCATTATTCAGCCTCCTTCCTAAATAATCTTCCTGAAGCCTGCGACACTAAACTGATACTTTACGCAAATGACGCTGTGCTTCTCACCAGCAGTTCATCAATAGTCACCCTCCACTCTGAGCTGCAGGCAACCTTCTACAAGCTGGAAGACTGGTTCTGTAGCCATAAACTTCTATTAAACTACAAAAACAAAGTGATGCTCACAGCCAGCCCATAGCACAAACAGAAAATCCCTCCCCTCACCATCTCAAATAAAGTCAGTGAGCCGCTGGAACAAGTTCAGTCCTTTAAGTACCTGGGGGTCACCATTGATGACTGCCTCACCTTCACCCATCACATCGACACAGTGATAAAGGCAGTGAACACCAAGCTGGGTGTACTATATAGGCATAAAAAGTATCTCACTCCAGAGGCCCTCCACCTCTCAGTCTCCAACTCCATCCTTTCTACCATCGACTATGGATTGGTGGTCTACGGCGCAGCAACAAACACTGCACTAAAAAGGATTCACATTGCCCTCAACAAGGCATGTAGGCACACAATGGTTGCAGATCGAAATACCCACACCTGCTCCTTATACGAGGAGACCAATTGGCTGCCACTAAAGAACAAGATTATATTCCAAACATGTCTCCTTGGAAAAAGCATAATGGTAAAACTGCCCCATGCATTTCTAGCATCCTAACACCAAGTGCCACCAGCTATACCACCAGAGGCAGGATGAGGGGGGCCCTATCAACACCTTTCCATCGAACTATGCAGGGACAGCATGCTTTCAGCTATAGGGCCCCCCAATGGCTCAATGAAATCCCAGCACACATTCTAAACTCTCAATGCATCTCGCAATTCAAAAATGGCCGAAGGCAACACCTTCTTACTAGGACAGTTTGTGATTGCCACTAGGACTCTAACACCTATAATGCCCACTCATCCACATTCTCCTTCCCCTTCCTTTTATCCCCACTCTTCCCTCTTGCCTATCCTTCTGTCTTCCTCTCCCCCTGTGCCTTTTCTCCCACTGGATCAACCTAAAACCAACCTACTATCACTACCTCCCAACCTCCTAGACAAAGCCACTCATTTTGGCGCCCTCTCCCCCAGTCTCCCTCCCTTGACTCCTCCTTGGACTCTCACACTAGGTGTCACTCCTCTTCATCTCCTTGCTACATATAAACACTATCCTTTACCCTAGTTGAATGCTCTTGACGCTGTACTATCACCATTGGTACTATGAATGACATGTAACCTTATTGTATACTAGCTACCTACTATTCAGTATTGTATGTAAACTATTTGTTATTGCTGTTATTGTCACTATTTGACGTGAAACCTTTGTAAAAAGGCTCTGAGCTCAAAGGTATGATCCAAATCACTAAATAAATAAATAAATAAAAACGGCATGTTAAAGTGATATCACAGTAACAGCCCAGAGGACAACAGTGGTAACCATCTTTGCAACAGGAAGCTTAGAAAAGTGAAATATTATTAAAAGTTACAGCTAAGGGATATAGATATTCACATAGTAAATAAACACAGTATGACCAATATAAATAATACATGGATGGGGAATTTTCCCCACACAAAAGACAATTGTATGCACACACTCGGTGCCCTCATTATACAACTCTCCACCAAAGAAATGGTATGTGCACACAGTATCAAATGTATCAAAATATTCAGGAAACATTGCACAAGGTTTAACTCCGAGTTCCTAGTGCCATCTTGCTAATAAGTTGGGAGATGTGCCCTAGCATAACCTACACAGATTCATTTAAATCCTGCCCTTGCTTGAGGAACTGCACTGCAGTGAACAAATTAAAATAGCTGTGATCTCCCACACAGAGGGTTTGTTTGTACTGTGACGTTGGAAGTGTAATATATGCAGAAGAATTCTTAAAGGATTACCACAACCTGCTTCAGATGAATAAATAACCTGATAAGTAAATGTGGCTGCTTCCTATGGTGTAGTTGCCATAGAAATAATAGTTAGCAAGCAAACAGCAGAATAAGGATAAGTATAGAAGAGGGTTGTTGACATATATCTATAGTATAGTTAATAGAAAATATGGTGGTGTATGTAAATCTACTACTGAGGAGCATTCATAAAGTAATTAGCCATGAGACTAAATAGCAAGTATCAGTAATTACCTCATGCGCTCCCCTGGACTGTAAAGTTTCTGGCATACCATAGTTCCCTATCCTTTATTTTATATAATATATTCGGATGGCTACTGTTCATTTTAGTCACATTTTCATATTACAGTACAGTATGTAGGGAAAGAACAACTAAATGATGCTGCCTCCTCACAGTCATTACCTAGCATGTTAATGAATAACTCCTCATGGCCCAGGCAAAGCTCTGATTGGCTGCCAGCTAAACTCCACCTCTGACTTTAAGCTCTATTTGCTTTCTCTCTCCATACTGTAGCCCTCTGGATCTTCTAGATGTGATATTTATTCCCAACCCCTTCCCACCCTGCCACTCTTTAAATCCTCTAAGTTGCCCAAGGCTCCACCCTGTTGTTTTGCCTGTCCAATCATATTGCTCCATTGCAAACCTTCTATAGACTGCCCTCTATGTCTTTTGTCCTGACACTCCTCAGATTTTCTGCTACCTTCCTCACTAGGTGAACACTCTCCTCTATCCTGGCCCACCTTATGCTATCCTCCTAGCCCTACTTGACACTGTTCTCCCAAGGGAACCCCAAATAAATTTCTCCTACCATTGCTCTGTGACACAACTTATGCCTGTTTCAGCTTGGCATGTACAGGGCCAAGAAAGTAGTAGTTCGCAAGGAACCACAGTGCACTGTTGTTTGTAGCTACACTGAAATCCTGCGTGTTTGATATTATCTGTGCACTTGGAGAATTTAGTAAAATTATTTTGTACCTGCAAACAACAGTGCACTGTGGTTCCTTACGCACTTCTACTTTCTTGGATTTGATTACTACAGAGGTTTGCCACCTCAGCTTTGTATTGCAGCAACAACTAGTATGCGTTAGCGCGGTGAAGCCTTTCTTTTTATTTACATGTACAGGGCCCACTGCCGATTCCAGTGCAAAATGGCCGTGACAAACCAAGCTCTATACATATTTTTGGCCTCCTACCTCCTCACGTCGGCTCTCCCACCACAGCCCACAGATCCCATCCCCTCTACCCCCCACTTTCCCCCTGTCTCTCCTACAATCACCTCTAGCGCTCAATCATGCTCACAGCCTGCTGCTCATACAGCCTTCCCCTTTCATCAGCCCTAGCATCCTCCCTCACCAGACAATTACCTTTGCTATTCTAATCGGGCCGTCAGACCCTCTCCCAAAACCTTCCTTTATCCCAGGTTATATAAGCTCCCATCTACTTATGCCTTTCTGCTTCTCATTCTCCTCCTATCTGGTGACATTGAACCAAACCCAGGCCTCCAGTGTACTCCCCACTCTTAGCTCCTACAAAGGCCTCTCTATCACCCATGTCAATATCAGAAGCCTGATGCCCAAATTAGACCTATTAACCTGCTGGGTGAACGAACACTCTCCCGATACATTTTGCCTGTCTGAAACATGGCTCTCATCTAAGACACCCAACTTCTCCCTCACTCTTCCAAGCTACTCACTACATAGACAGGACCGTGGCAAGAGGGGTGGGGGAGCAACCATCTCTCAGCACTCCGTCTCATGCTAGGCCACTTTCAAGGAAGCTAGCCCTAGCTCCCATGAAATTCTCCTGGCCCGTCTCACCCTACCATCCTCATTTCCTCTATTCATAGGGTGCTGTCAGCCCTCCATGGCTACCTAGCAACTCTCTTGTCCCTACCATTGCTACACTACCCAACAAAGTCTCCAATGGAGACTGATCCTCCTCGTGACTTCAACTTGGACTGTTAGCACCCTCCTCTCGAAACCCAGACCGAAATTGAATCCCTTAACCTTAACCAGCTACTAAACGAACCCACTCACTACAATCCTCACTCCCAAAACCATTCTCTGATAGATTGGATTCTCAAGTCCCACCCTCACAGAGTAAACTTCTCCAGCATTCTAGCAAATGTGCTAAGTGATCATTGCATTACATATTGCATCAGGAAAATCCACATGCCCAAATCTGCCTCAAAATATCTCAACTCTTGCCCACCAACTGCTCTAGTTACTAATTTGCTCCTCTCCAGCCTTAGACATGCAAACTGGGAACAAATGTACACTGCACCAAATATTGACCATGCCCTACCCTGTTTCCTAAATATATTCATCAAAATCTGGGACTTTTATGCCCTACTGAAAAGTCCAGGGTCAAGAAGCACCATCACAATTGGATCTCAGCACATCCTAGTCAAATGTAAAGATAGGGACAAAGCCTGGGCCACCTTTAAATCCCATCAAACCCCTCAAAACAGGCAAACCTATAATACCCTATGAAATGCCTACATTAAGGCCATCAGGCAAGCCAAAGCAGACTACTTCAGATCTAAACTCTCCCATGCTCACCCCTTCAATTTCCGGAAAGTTGTGCACTCTGTGCTTGATCCTGCAGCTCAGCCCAACACCCCTGCCTTCCTAAATAATGGCATCCAGATTCTGACCTTAACCACTCAGTTGATGCGCTTAATAAGTTCTTCACCTTCTGCACCACCCCAACAGTGTCCCCTCCTTCTATCTCCTCTACCTCCTCCCTCATTGCAGCAACAACTTCCAATTCCCCCATCTCCAAACATGAGGTCCTAAAATCCCTCCGCTCACTGAACCCCTCCAAATCTAGCCCTGATGGGATCCACCCTAAGATCCTTCAGATCTCCATTCCTGCCATCCTCAAACCACCCATCCATATTTATAACTCTCCTTTTCCACCGGATTGGTCCTCAAGCCTGGAAAACAGCTTTATCATCCCCTTCATGAAAGTGGAGACCCCTCCTGCCTGGTAACTACAGACCTATCTCCCTCCTCCCAACCTTAGCCAAGCTTCTGGAGTCCCTGGCTCAATCAAGACTGGCAGCCCATCTCTTTGCAAACAATCTCCTCTTTCCTCATCAATCTGGCTTCAGAAAACAACATTCTACCATCTCCTCCCTCCTGCGAGTCACAAATCACTTACTTACAGCCTCTAACTGAGGCCACCTAACCGTTGCAGTGTTTGTCAACCTGGCTATGGCCTTCGAATCTGTTTCCCACTCCCTCCTCCTACTTATATTTGAAGCAGCAGGGCTCGGCCCCAGCATTGTTCAATGGTTTAAATCCTATCTCTCCTACAGGCTCCAATCAATCAAAATCACCAATGTCACTTCCACCCCTCTCCCAGTCTCCACTGGCGTGCCCCAATGTTCTGTCCTTGATCCCATCCTCTTCGCCATCTTCATAAATGACCTCCCCTCCTTCTGCACCAACTCCTGTATACACATGTATGCTGATGACGCTATTCTATTCTTCTCTGTTCCTTCAATGCTCAAAGCTCAAGCCTCCCTCCAAAATGACTTCAACAACATTCAGCACTGATTCAACCAAAACCAGCTTAAAGTAAATACCTCCTAAACTGTGTCCATGATTTTTGGAACACCACAAACTATGTAGATCATCCCTCCCACTTCTCATCACATTGCTCGATGATTCCCCACTTGAAAAAGTTACCAAATACAAATAATTGGGCATTTGACTTGACCCCACCTATCCTTCTTGGAGCATATTAACGCCATTACCTCTAAGCTTTGCCCCAAACTCAGCATGCTGTATCACCACAGAGATCTCTCCCACTACCAGCCCCCATGAAATCCTGTCCAAAATTATCCTCCCCATTTTCGATTATGCAGATGTAGTATACTGCTCCACCCAAGCAACCACCCTGTCCAGGTTAGACACCTTACTAAACTTTTCTGCTGTTTTGCAACTAACTCCCCTCTTCACACTCACCACTGTAATCTGCACTCTCTCCTGGGACTCTCCCATCTCTCCCACAGATGTTATGTACACTCCCTCAGCTTCATTTCAAAATTTTGGTTTAATTTGCTCCCCTCCTACCTAATGGATACTCTCTCTGTTGACTCTAACACCCAGTATGATTTCAGGCATAGAAATGGAAGATTTTTCACTCTACCCCATACATCCTCGCTGACTGGCAAAGCTGATTTCTCCTTTCAGCTACCCAGTCTTTGGAACAAACTCTCACCCCTTGCCAGGAACTCCCCCTGTCATGCTGCTTTCAAGCAACAACTGCACTTCCTCTCTCCCCTCCCTGTCTCTGTCACTCTAAATAACTCCAGCCCCACTCTGCTGACTTCTTGCCCTCTCCTCTAATACACTTATAAAGCAGCTCTCATCGCTATACAACCTCAATCTGACAACCTCAGCATTTATGACAACTGATATGTAAACATATGTTATGTGTTCTAATCTGTCTGATATGTAAATGCTCATCTTTCATATGTAATTGCATTCATACTCATACTGTATCACCATTTCAGCTATTGTAATCTATGCTTTGTATCTCCTCCCCTTTCCCCGGGTCACACCTGGAATCGAGCCTCGGCTCAGCGTGCCTTTCCGGTTACCAGGTGTTTAAATAAATAAAAATAAAATGGCTGGCCGATGGCGAAGAGGGTTGAGGTGCTGGTGCCTTACCTCAAACCACGCCAGTGACCTGGGTTCGGGAATGGACTTGGGACTCCCGGGACTGGCAGGGGAAGGAGAGGACTGAGCATTCATAGGACTACTCTCCTCTCCTGGGGTGGGTAGTGGGCCAGCGTCACACTGCAGTAGCCTCTGGTGGAGACCAGGAGCTCTGCAGATGCATGCAGGAGGGAACAATGTAGAAAAGTGAAAAACCCACTTCGCAACTGACCGGATGATGGCTGCCGGTCCACCGTTGCCACCGATGCACTGAAGGAGTCCCTTAACCTCAGCAGCACCCTGGGGCCAAGTATGTGCTAGTTGCCCCTCCTGGTGCCTTCCCCATTGGAGGAGGGGGACCCGCACAGCAAAGGGTTATGTCCGGGTTACCCTAGCATCAGCTGCGATATGAGGCTGGAAGGCTCAGGAAGAGACAGGTGGAGCGGCTAGGACCTAGGCAGCCCGAAGGAGTGGTGGGTCATGAGGCATGAGGGGAGAAATGAAATAATAAAAAATAAATAAAAAAACACTGGAAAGCATGAAAGTTTTTTATAATGCATGGGGAGCCCATATTACCGCTGAAAAGTGGCAAGATTATTTTCTTATAATCCTATTGCTATGATGTCATGGCTTGTTAATGGGATGGGCAAAAGCTTCAAATTCCGCTTTCACGGAACTTTGGTGAAATTTTGGAAATTTTGCGGAAATTGTGGAACTTTCACCATTGGAGAAACTGGAATGTTCCACGGATTTTCGCCAAGTTCCGCTGACCTCTGTGTGAACTGCAGAAAAATGCATATAAACTGTGGAATTTATTCTATCCACAGTTTAATGAACTGTCAGTAAATGAGCGCCTGCTTGTACAACCATGCGGTCATTCACTAACAATTCAGTGGGCCACTGGTAGTGGAGAAGAGGAGGGCTGCACTGGTGGCCCACTAAGGGCAGGAGTGGGGGGGCGGGGTGGTGGCAGATAAACTGTCAGGGTGGGGGTTTGGGGTCCACTAGACACCAGGAATTGGGATTTTTTATAAGGGTTTGGGGATGGGGAGGTCCACTAGACACCAGGGAATACTGGGAACAGAGGGGGATGAGCCAGTGGACTGCTTTTTGTTTCTTTGTGGATTAATAAATCCAGGACAGGGAGGGTGGTCTGCTAGACAACAGGGACATAAAATGTTTTGGCGGCCATGATTGGTGGTTGGGGGGCCACTAGAAACCAGGATGGTCCACAGAAGTGATTGGAGATATTTACTGGGACCCCTGATCAGTGGGGGGTGAATTAATGAATTAAACTGTGGGTAAAAAAAAGCCTCAGAACTGACCACTGGCAGTGATCCTTTCTGCAGACTTTTTTTCTACAGTTTAATAAATTAACCTGCAGTTTGTATATTTATTCCACAGTTTTAAGTCAGAATTTCCACAAAAATTCCGAAAATGATTTCAAAACTTTCAAGGAAGCAAAATTCGCACTTTCTCTGAAATTCCACCAGTGGAAATTTTTTGCACACCCCTAGTTATTAAACCCTCTTCAGTACATCATAGCAATGGGATTATAACCTAAGCTGATCTGCGCATGGTGCATCTTAAGTAGCAGCTCAAAATGAATGGCCGTGATGGTGAGAGTTGGCCCTTAGGGAAAGTGGCAGCAACAGGGAAATGGCAGAGTAAGGACCTTTTTTACTGTCAAATCGGTGCTCACTTGATTTTTTTATCCCTATACAGTATAAAAGATAGTGTATGTTGATTCATCGGTAACCACACTGTAATAGCTTCTCAGGGTTACTGTGACAACATAAAACTTCTCGAACTTCGCTCTCGAGGTTTACATGTTGTCAGGGTAACCTCTCGAAGTGGTTACAGAATGGTTACTGATGCATCCCTATACCTTGTCCTCTATATAGCTCTCTAAAAAGCTGAAGGGAAACCATTTATGATTACCCAAAAGTAGTTTATAAAACAAATACTAAAACAGTGCCATGTACATTTGACATAATGACATCATGGTGGGGGGGGGGCTTAAGAGTGCACAGATCCACTTGTTTATGAGTTTGTTACCCCACCAGAAGGATGGGGGGTATTATTAGCTCCTTGCAGTCCTAAAATGACATTTTCTGAGTATACATGACTTTCCTGTGGTTTGTTTTATACATGTTTTTATATATGTTTGTTTTTGAGTAGTACAGAGGCGTTATTTTAATTTTTATTTGTTTTAAAAAGTTTCCAGCAGTAAGGAAGTTAATTTTCTCATTAACATTCTAAGTGAGTTATTATGTGCGCTTATGTGTAACCAGCCACAGCCACAGGAGGTGTGTGGTTAGGTGCAGGTTCGTGGTGAGTGTACAAGAGAAAAAGATGGAGGTCAGTGAAACCAAATGAAAACTCTTCATGAAAATGTTTCCTATATGTGGGCTGTGGAGTTCCACTCTGAGTTTGACATGGATCTGTAATGAATGAGACTGAAGGTAAATACTTTCTACTGCATTGTCAGTTTGGGGAGCGTTTAAATGGCTTTGAGGTGCTGTGTGTGTTTTGTCATGTGGAAATTTCATTGCAGAGTTGAAATGGTAGAAATTTGTACATAGTTTGAATACAGCAGTAGTCAGTGTGGATTCTGATTAGTGGTAAAGTGGATGTGCTTTTGAAAATTATGTGTTGGGCAAAGTTGAGGTTATTTTTCTACTTGCAATTCAATAACAGCGTTTTGTAATGGGAATCTGTCTGTCATGATTTACAATGAGTTATCTTGGGGGGGGCATCAAATCTTACATGAGATTTTGTCAGCAGCGATGTAAGTTGCTGTATGGGTGTCACTGTCTGGGGGGTATACCCCAGTTCTGAGTTTTAAATAGCGAATATAAACCTGTATTTTGATGATGTCATCACTGATTTATTTATATAGCCATTTTAAATTACTAATGTTATACTTGATTTACTCATACAGAGGTACAGATTGATGATATTATAATTGCTTTATTCCTACTCATATGTGGGGTTTTTATCGCTGCAACTTCCCTTTGTGGAAAAAGGCCTACCAATGCAACGTACAGTATATGGGATATGTCACTGACCTGATGAAAATAACTGATATTTTAAGTTGGGTCCATGACTCCATAATATCATAAGTACTGTACCTAAACCAATATCAAGCATATGTTAATTAGGTACATGCTATGTTTTGTTTATAAAAAAGGGTCTGAAAATACAGTTTTCAGATTTGCTGTAAGCATTCTACCAGTCTTATGTTAATCTTTTGTTAACATACGAGTCTAATTGCATGATGAGCAAGATACAACCCCATATAATTAACATTGTTATTATAACAGAAAAGATGCATTCCAAGGGGTTAGTTAGTTAATAAGACTTACCTGAAGCACTTGTCCATTAGTTAAAGAGCTGCTGACACCTCAAAGAAAACTTTGAAAAACATAATATTTAGGTACAATTCAGCTTACATTCAGTAGACTTCTCCTCTCCATTACTTAGTACTGAGAAATTTGCATGGAAACATGCTCTATATCCCTCAGAGTTCATCTGCCTCTTCTGCTTACTCCCTACTTCTTCTCATAGTCCTCTGTTGTGACATCACAACCTGTTGCCATGGGAGTAATTGTGACATCACAAGTAGAGCATTATGACCTCAGGTAGCGAGAAAGCAATAAAAATAGATGAATTCTTCTGGAGCAAAGATCCCATTTTCATGCAGATTGCCTCAGTAATAAATAATGGGAGGAGTAATGCAGAACTAATGTGAAGTACAAGCTGAACTGTGTCTAAATAATATGTTTTGTTAAAGTTGTCCTAATTGCATCAGCTGCTCTTTAATGAAAAACATATAAATAAAGCAATCATAAATAAACACTTAATAAGACATACCAGTTACATACACACATAGATTTGTACTGTCTCACTTTACCATTCTAACACACACAGCAGAAGCCCAGTGGAGAAATTCTAACTGAATTAATCAAATGCTTTCTGGAGTTGGCATAATTTCTATTTCATTTAGAAAAATTGCATCGATCTGTCAGTATGAATCCCCTCTTGTAATGAATTCCAGAGAGTAGGGGCTGCCACCAAAAAAAGCTTGATCACCTATGGACTTTAGATGGGATGGTAACACATTCAGCAGACCTCACCTTCTGGACCTCAACTCCCTAGATGTCACGTGGGGAGTTAGGAGCTCATATGTTATGTTTTTAATAGTCAATCACCCACTTGGGACAAGTGGCATTTGACTATGCCTCATGCCACATTACACTTCAAGAGGGTAATTAACATAGAAAATAATGCCTAGCCCACAGGTGATAACCATGGTGTAATCACCTCAAGTGGTTGCTAGGACATTAGTAAACCTAAAGAGAACAGCTCGACGGGTTTACCGTAGCTCTATCAACCACGCGAGGTGATTTCACCGTGGTTATCACTTTTGTGCTAGGTATTGTCTTTTATAGTGTATTTGGTCACTATAAAATGAAAAAAGAGAAAAACAAAGATGAGAAAAACATCCAGTTGACCCGTTGAGGTCAAGGTGGCATGCATGAAAGCAGAACTATCAGATGTTACGCTGCAATTGGCCCAGACATCCAGAAAAGGAAAATGATCTTCAGGGTGGAAGAAATAACTGTGCTATCTATGTAGGGGACAGAAAAAAAAATCCAACATCACGATCGTTAGTTTCAGTAATAGTAAACTGTTATGATTAGAATGCAGTTTGATTTGTTTACTGAGAATGGCGATCCTGTTCTTTGTGGAATGCTGGCTATCGGTGACATTCTCTTTTGTAAACTCACTGATATGACTTAGATAAGCTGGTTTATAAGATGTACATGTCATGCCAGTGGGATTACAGGTTTGTAAACTTATCAATTTCGGAGGATAATCAATGTTCCAAATACATTATAGTCCCCTAATATAATCCCTGATCATGCCTTATTGCTTAAACATGCAATTTTCTTAGGTACACATAGTATAACATCTGGCTGCACTGCAATATCTAGGAAGTTATAATTATAGTTGAAGTTCTGTAAAAACACAATTACAAAATAATTACTGCCCAAGTTTTGCTCTCTCAGTCCTCAGCAAACTCCTGGAAAAAAATGATGCTCAACTGGGTGGCAAACTGGTTGACGGGCAGAAAACAGAGAGTGGTGGTAAATGGTATACAGTCAGAAGAGATGCAAGTCACAAGTGGGGTACCTCAGGGATCAGTCCTGGGGCCAGTCCTCTTCAACATCTTCATTAGTGACCTTGCAGATGGACTAAAGGGTAAGGCATGTCTGTTTGCAGATGACACCAAGATCTGCAACAGAGTAGATGATCCAGATGGGGTGGGCAGAATGAGAAGAGATCTGGATAAACTAGCAAAATGGTCAGAAGAGTGGCAACTGGGATTTAATGCAAAGAAGTGCAAGATCATGCACATAGGGAAGAGAAACCCTGAAATCACCTATAGGCTGGGAGGGGAGTTGCTAGCAGTCACAAAGGAAGAAAGAGTACTTGGGCATCATCATCACTGATGACCTGAAATCATCCAAGCAGACCTCTAAAGCAGTAAAGACTAGGGGGTGTTAGGGTGTATTAGGGGTATAACAAGTTGTAAGAGGGAGGTAAAAATCCCTCTTTACAACACACTGGTTAGGCCCCATCTGGAGTACTGCGTGCAGTATTGGAGGCCACACCTTCACAAGGACATTAACCAAATTGAGGCAGTCCAGAGAAGGGCAACAAAATGGTGCAGGGACTGCATCAGAAGACATATGAGGACAGATTAACAGAGCTCAATATGTATACCCTTGAGCAAAGGAGGAGAGAGGTGATATGATCGAGGCATTCAAACACCTTAAGGGCATTAACAAGGTGAAAGAGTCTAACATGTTTAAATATAAGAAAATAGCAAGACAAGAGGACACAGAATGAGATTAGAGGGGGGCCGATTAAGGGGGAATGTGAGGAAATTCTTTTTCACAGAAAGGGTGGTGGATGCATGGAATGGCCTACCTCAAGAAGTGGTGGCTATGAATACAGTGCAGGGCTTCAAACAGGCATGGGATAGGCATAAGGGAGCAATACAAATGAGTATGAATAGATAGGCCACTGACAGGACAAAGGCCGATGGCACATTTATAAGTTAGTAAAAGAAATGGGCAGACTGGATGGGCCTTGCGGTCCTTATCTGCCGTCAACTTCTATGTTTCTATGCGTAAACAGCTCCTAGATCATATCTTCAAACGTTATTGTCTATATGATGCACAATCTGGTTTCCAGCCATACTACTCTACTGACACTGCCCTGTAAAGAGTCATGAATGACCTTTCATTAGCCATAAAAGTGGGCTACCACACAGAGGGCATCCTTACAGACTTTGCCAAGGTATTTGCTGCTATGCACCATAATTTCTAACTGCTTAAGCTATGCCAACTTGAGCTCTCACAAAATACACTGATCTAGTTTGAAACGTATCTGAAGGAAAGACAGCAACCAGTTCAATAAATGGCAAAACCACCAAAAGCTCTGAACTTCGGTATAACTCAGGGATCCATACTGGGACTTTTGCTCTTTGACGTATTTGTAAATGATCTATCCTCCATCTGCAATAGCCCCAGCATCCCAACTCACCTTTATGCTGACAATACTGTGCTCTATGCCATATCCAAGTACCCAGGTGACCTCACCAATCTACTACAGACTGCTTTCAATTAGCAATAAGGCATGATCAGGGGTTAGATGAACAATTTGCTAATCACTCCTTAGGGACGTAATATAGCACAAGGCACAGCCGAGTGCCGTATTTCCCCTAGGGGTGATTGACTGTTAGTCTAACTCCTGGGGGTGCCTTTCTGTAATTTTTAAAATGTGATATCAAAAGAAAGGTGCTAGAAGTGTGCCTTAGTATGTTTTCCTCACTGAGAGGGAGATTTTTAATAAAATAATCCATCCATCAACTCTTTAAGAATATTGGCTCAAAATCAAAATGCATCACTCCAGTCATTCAGCAGTACTAGAGAACTGCATGCTGACAGGAAGAATTCATGTGCCATGATTATCAGGCTGTACATGACAGTGTAACAGAAATTAATGTAAGCGTGTTGGAATGCTGACAGCCATTCAGAATGGAGCATTTCTAAGATCCTTTTTAAAATAACACAAAAAGTTGATGGATGCAAATAAACTAATTCTTAACAGCACCAAAACTAAAGCAATTGCACTTAGTAGCAAGGCCACTGTCCTCTATTCCCAGCAAATCCTGCTACATTTTGCCCCTTCTTAGAAACCACCCAAACCCTCCAGTACTTTTGCCTTTGGTGGGACATTTAGCTACACTTGACCAAGAGCATTGTTAGATATGTAAGAATCTCACTCCAGAAGCTTGGGGCTCTTTAGTGACTATGGAACTGCCTCATCCCACACACTAGGTGCTTAAAGGGATACTATCAATTCTTGTTGCATCATATTATTTCTAGTTGAAACCCCACATGTTATGATTGCTTATCGTCTCTAAAATTCATTAATGTTGCTGTTTGTTTTATCTGCCTCATTTCTTGTTAGAACGGAAATGCATTGTAGTTGTGTGATTATACCCAGCCTTATTATGTTTCAAATCTGTGATCAGCATTTACTGTATACTTCCTGAACATTACTAACACCCCAAAACAGTGCAGTTACTCATGATGCAATAGTCTTCTCTCCTCTCACTGCATCACACATGACTAGATTGTGTTGGGGTGTTCCCAAGCCCAGCAAATATGTACGGTAGTGGGAGTTGTGTGGCATGGCTGGCAGTCTGTTTTTCACTTCTAAAAGAAAAAGGAATTAGAATGAAACAACCAACTATGTCATCTATCTCTACAGAATGTTACCAATTATAAAATGTGTTTTTAAACTATGGACAATTTGTGGCCTAGGGGTTGACAGTGTCCCTTTAATGCGTGACAATGTCTCCAGCCTGCTCATGAATATGGCAACAAGGTCTATAGAAGGGATGGGTGTACTGTTCCACTGCGAGTCAGCACCCCACCCCCCATCCGGTCCAGTGAGTACCTATGAACTTGGATAATACAGACTGATCTGATTGAGTTTGGTTCCAAGTCCATAGGTAAGCTTTTGTAGTTTAATGAGTCTCTTTAGGCTCTCACTTTGGAAAGAGGACTAGTGTTCACATCCCTCTCTTCAGTGCTCCTGCTGCTTTTTTTTGTGGCCGCTTCTCTGCTCCTTTCACAATGAACACTGAAAAAGTATTTGTTCAGGATGTCTGCCTTTTCCGGTCCTCATCTACCCTGCCCCCCAACCCTTTTTGACTTTACAGTCCTGCTCCTGGTCTTTCTCTTTTCACTTGCATACTGTACCTGAAAAATGTCTTGTCCCTTTTAGTTACCTCCTGGGTCATTCTGTCTTCAGTTTGTGCCTTCACACTTTTTTCTTTCCCACACTCTGTTTATCCTCTGGGGACCACAGCAAGGGAGGCTCTTTTCTGCCAGCTGCCGTGCTCCCCCACCGTCCACTGTCTCCCCAGAACCCCAGCAGTGAGAGTAATCCCATGGATTGCCTCCCCATGGCAGGGTCAGGACACGGAGGTCCATCCCCTCCCCCCAAAGTGTATAATCTAGTGCCTTACCACAGGCGGGTAGACGTGTGGCCAGCTGGCATCTTAGGCCCCTTCCTTTTCCTACAGTTCTCCCCTACTACTCCATGGGGCTTCAGCAGACTCAGTTGCATATGTGTGTGGAGGTGTATATGAGTGTCAGAACCAGTGACCCTGCTCCACCTCCCCAGCCTAACACCAGCCCCCCATTTGAGCGGAACTACCACTGACTCTCCACTCAGTGGCAGCCAGGTACTGGGAACACCAACCTCCCCAATCCAGGAGAAGAGAGCTACCTGATAGCTGCTTGATCCTACTCTTAGCCACCACCACCACCCCCGCTGACCCCTGATGGCCCAAGCTCATTCCTGAAATCTGGTCAATGGCGTGGGAGAGGTAAGGTGCTTTAAGCACCTCAGCCCTCTGCACCACTGGGCCAAAATGTTTTCACGCTTCTTACTGATTTCCATACTTCTTTCTGTTTTCCCTGATACACCTTCCTATCCTCATCCCTCTGATTCTCCTTATATATTCTGAATACAGCTCTTAGCATTTACCTTTTCAGCTGCCCTTTTTGAGAACCATAGCAGTCTCTTTTTCCTCTTACTTTCACTCACTTGTTTGATGCAGAGGTTTGTTGCCTTCACTATACCCCCTTTTAGCTTCAGCCACTGTTCTTCCTACCCACACAGGTCGTCCTCCCTCCAGATCATCCCTCAGGCAATCACCCATGTTTAAAAATCTGCCCTTCTGAAGTCCAGGACCTTCATTCCTGTGTGGTTCAATTCCACAGCTGTCCTTATACTGACTCACACTGTATGGTAATCACTAGTTCCCAGGTAGCTTCCCACCTTGACATCTGCAATACTGTCCCTGTTCGTGAGTACCAGGTTCAGGATTTCCCCATCACAAGTGGGTTTGCTGGCTAGATGCATAAGGAATACACTCTGTAGGGAGTCCGGGACAACCCTGCTTCTAGTTGAAGCCACAGCTGGGAGGCTCCAATCTCATTCAGCAGAATGAATTCTTGCATTAGCAGCACCTCCCCCTTTCCTGCCACCCAACACACCTACTATCCCCCAGTTCCCCTCCCATATTTATGGGGATCTGTATGTGCTCAGATGGTACCCCCTTATCACCTGACTTAACTTGGAGTCAGCCTAGGTTCTTTCTTGCACAGGACACTGACAGGGTACAATGAAAAGAGTTAGGTTCCTCCACCGTGGGCAAGGGTATATGAAGGCTACCAATGTTGCCCTATCCCTGTCCCAGGAATAATTATTTTTTTCCTCCCACAAACCTTTCAATATTTCCCACACAATAGAGGTGAACACAATGCAAATACCATGAACACAACCTGTAAAATGCATTAACCATTGCTGAATCAAAGGGAGGGGTAGGGAAGGAACAAAGGGGCGTAAGAAAAAATTGGAAGCAAGTGGGGAATACATAGATAATTACCAATAAGCACTTTTCCCACACACAGTGCCCATCCCACCCTGGTGGCCTTGATGGGTACACATGGCTTTCCCCCCAACAGCTGTGAGACAGATATCTGTCAGTTTCAGTAGGTACCTCATTGAGTTGCTGGTAGCTGACCAGTTGTTGCTGGGTTGGCGCACTTGAAGAACCTGTATAAACAACAAATTGAAATGTGGGAAGAACTATTTCAAGGGGCCTCTATCTATATTCCATAAAAGGGTGGGTCCGATGGCCTTGCTGATCTTCTACCTGGGCTTTTCCTGAAGATTACAGAAGTCTTGCCCAGGACTTCACCACCTTCCTAACTAATTAACTTTATAACTAACTAACTAACTAGCTAACTAACTAACTAACTAACTTTCAAACAAACTCTTCAGAGCTGTATCTCTGAGGTACTCACTGTTCTAACATTTTCAGAAGGTGCACTCAAGGGATACTGCGTGACAGTGCCACTCTAAATACAGGAGGCAGCCATCTCAGAGAACAGGGGATGCAGGCTGAATGGTCTCAATGCAGGCATTGTCTCCTTCACCCTTAACAGACCTTTCATCATCTTCACCCTTCAGGCCTTTTGTCATCTTCAGCATACAGAGATGGTGCTCCAGATTTCTTGCAGAGAAATCAGACAGCCCCACCTTTCCTACAGGTAAAGGAAAGCAACCCCCTCAGAAATCCTCAACTCAACCGTGGTTCCATTCATGTTAAAGCTTCCCCTGGACATCTTCATCGGTCAACTGGTTCTGCTGTAACTCTGATCCATGCGGGTCTTGGCGGATGAACACCTGACTGGTGGGTAACTTCCTGGCTGAGAAATCAGGAGAGCTGGTTGCCCTGCACTGGCACTTTGGTCTCTGGAGGTAGCTGTCTGTACCACAGCTCCCTTCTGACTTTGCAGCATTCCTTTACATTCTCCAACCCTCTTACGCCTCTGAACTCCACTGGACTCCACCCAAGTCCCTGGGCACAGCCCTTTTTATATTAGCCTCAGCTCAATTTATGATTGGTCAGCCAGTTCCTGGGCAATCTGTACATGAACTTTGACCATCCCCCAGCAACCCTTGAGTCTGAGAGATCCCTGGGGTATTGCCATATTTGTTTACAACTGGCAGCCTTCCCAAAGCAGCCTCCCACTCTTTGAATTAAGCCCTTCATGGGCTGTTAATACCTGGCACTGGCCCTGCTGCTTTCCCTGGAGCCAGAATTACCTCCACTTTGACTGTCAGGAACCCCTATTAATCTATGGGGCTCCAGGCAGAGGAGGTGGCTGTTTGTGCCATCCTCCTGACTGGGGATGTGCATATGTACTTCTTTCTACCATTCTCAGTCCTAATGCATATCCTGGGACAGGGAATACCTCAGTTCTGTGCCCGATGGTGCTTGTAGCTTAAGTCCAGGCTCCGCTGCCTGCCCTGGAGCTTGAACCATACAAACTCGATGGATGAGCAAGCCAAACAGTTTATGAAGCTATGGCTCCTTTTACTGGTGCCACGCTTGTGCCATAGTGTATCCCGCTGTGTGGCAGCCATCTTTTCCATCTGCAGTCAGCTTTGAATCATCCCCCAACCCCATTGACCTCCCATAGGATCAGAAAAAATATCCTGTGCACCATCCAGTGCAGGATACAGCACAACCTCAGCCCCACTTTCCGCCTTGGGTCCGAGGAGCATAAGGAGCTGGTGGTGACAGCCAAAAAGAATTAAAAGGGAACCATGGCCTGGATCCCACAAAGGCATCTTGGCCAACTTTCAGGAGCCCTCTGGTCCCACTTTGCTATAGTCCAAGTTTCCGGTGGGTGAAAGTAAAGGTAAAGGGCTCCGAGTCTGAAACAGGGGCCATAAGCCCACAACAGGTAAGATCCAAAAAGGCGGGGATTGCACATGGTTCCACTATGCAGCGGCAACACGGAGCACAGAGACCATCAGTACAGCTATGGCACAACACAGCCAGTTGGTGTTGTGCCATTGCTGGAGTAAACTGTGTTTTCTGTGGGGGGTCTTGCCCCCCACATCCCCCATGTGGGAGGCTATGCCCCCCACACTGCCCGTACTTAAAATAACCAACTCTGAGTCAGGGTTGGTTCAGAGAGGGGGTGAACATCCCAGAGCCAGCAGTGTTGAGAACTCGGTGGACCATCACAGCGAACTGTCAGAAATGTCACTGTGATGATCTTCACTGTGTTCCCGTCAGTGTTGTGACATGATATCCTTACACACAGCCCCCCCCAAAAGTATTTCATTTACACACATATATAAGAACCGAATGCGGTATGACTTGCGCTAATCTTTCTTCATTCAGGTACTGATAATGACTAAAATTGATGTCCTTCCTCAAATAGAGCAACACCTGATTGGATGCTACAGTTGGCAAATCAGGTGTGACTCTATCTGAGTATATCAATTGCATTCCTCATCAGAACTGGAATGAAAAAAGATGGCCACAAACTGCTCTGCTATGGCACCATTCTTTTCTTCTTATGCATGTATGTTATGTAAATTTTTGGGGGTACTATGTGGGGGGGAAGGGAGGTGGGAGCTAGTGGGCGTATTGGGGTTCACTGATTCAGATACAGGACAGGGTTTGTTTTTTTCTGTAATGGGCATGGCGGCTATGATATAGTTGGGAGGGGAGGAGAGCACAAACCACTCTGCTGTAGGACCATCTTCTATTTTTGCAATGTATACATTTTTTGGGTGCTATGGCATGGGACTCGGAATGAGGCTTATTTTTTTTCTGTGAGCATATGTGGTGTGAGCTAGCATCTCTAATGTATGGGGAAGGCAAACACAAGCCACTTTGACATAGGACCATTTAAATGTTCAACTATAAGAGGACTTGGGGGGAGGATGGAGGTTGTTGGCTACAGGTGGTTTGGTTGGGGTTGGGGGTTATTTTATTCATTTGAAGTTGGGAACTGGTTTAGGATATTGAAATAGTCAGATGTTAGGATATCTGCATCCGTATCTGATGGTAAAACTGGATATCAGATTTGGATACTGACTATCCTATTATCTGACTGTCCTTGCTCGGATCAGATTGTGAGGTGTCTGTGGAGGACTGGTAACTGTTAATGACAAGATAGCCACTGAGAGGGCTACTGAACAGTATTTCAGAACAGAACAACACAGAGGCAAGTAATACACTTAAAAGGACTTATTAAAGCCCTTTAATTTAAACTTTTGGAAGTTTGTGGCATGAGCAAACCAGAAGTGCACCACACCTCACTTTTGGTCCAACCTGTATAGACACCAGTGCCTGTGAGAATAGACAGCAAGACAGGAGATGCAATAGTGCTCAGCGAGAGTGCTGAGCAACTTTAGTGCGTTTTTTTACTGTCTGTGTATGAGTGATTCTAAGTGCAAGAAGTCTGTCTGTCTGTCTCTCTCTCTCTCTCTCTCTCTCTCTCCTGGGCATTTTGGGACCATACAGGACTGGCGACTGGTCATCACAACATGGCTCCTGTGAGGGGTACTGAACAGTATTTAAGAACAGGATGATGTATCAGGCTGAAAGGTTCCCTAAACAATTATAGGACAGGCAAAATGAATCTGGAAGGAGAGGCAGGAAACTTACTCAGTGATCAAGATGCAAGAGGATTTTTTTACCAGGGCAATAAAAGCCAAGATAACTGTGTTCCACAATGTTACAGGATAATAAATAAATTAAACAAAATGACATGATTGAGACCAACAATTGGTTGAGCCAAGAATGGTGGGTTAACCCCTCTTAGTCCAAGTCCTACGTGCACTTGGATAAGATGATGCTACTACAAACGAACCAAGCTTGGTCTTTCCTAAGCGTCGGCTGATCAGCAGGTGGGCATTGACCCCACAAAGTGCTTGTTACAAACAGGCCATAATGGGGCATCCCCTGGATGAACAACACACAAATAGGAACACTGTTAGCTAACAAGGAGGGAAGGTGACTATCCTCTGTAGCACAGGGCAAGAAGCTGAAGACGTCTGGTTGGCTGATGGTTTTCTGGCTGATCAGCAGCAATGGCCACTAGCAGGTTCTCAGCACCCAGCACACCTCCCAAGAAGAAGACTGCTGGTGATGTGACCCTCTGGCAGCCTCAGCAGAGAGACATGGACATGCACACACATGCGACTGTCTGGCAAAATAAGAAAAGGGCATGTTCGATGTTAATTGTGGTCTCTCAAGCTTGAGCCCGGGGTGTCTCCTAAGCTGATTCATTATCGGATACCTCACTAGTGTCTGTCTACCATTTATCATCTCAGGGTTGATGCTGGAGCACTTCTGGTGGAACTTCGGATCCGGCTGTCATCACTGGAGGTGGTTCTGCTACAGATGGTGGATGAGCTGGGGACCTCTCTGGGTCAGCATTAGGCTCTAGCGAAGCTGATCCAGGTGACCTTGCAGAGGGACTGAAAGGAAAAGCATGTCTCTTTGCAGATGACACAAAGATCTGCAACAGAGTTGATACACAGGGGGGTGGAAAGGAAGAGAAGGGGACTTGGCAAGGTTGGAAGAATGGTCAAATGTATGGCAGCTTAGATTCAATGCTAGGAAGTGCAAAGTAATGCAAAGTAATGCACCTGGGAAACAAAAACCCAGGGGAAGAGTACACAAGGGGGGTGAGATACTAACAACAACAAAAATGGAAAGTGACCTGGGGGTAGTCATATTAGATTACCTAAAGGTGGGCAAGCAATGTGAGAGGGCAGTAAGGAGGGCTGGGGGGATACTGGGATGCATAGGGAGAGGCATCACCAGTAGAAAACAAGAAGTTGTTATCCCTCTGTATAGACAGCTGGTGAGACCCCATCTGGAGTACTGAGTGCAGTTCTGGAGACCCAGTCTCTGCAAAGACATAGACAGGATGGAGGCAGTCCAGAGGAGGGCAACTAAATGGTGTAGGGTCTGCACCAGAAGACATATGAAGAGAGACTTAAGGAGCTTAATATGTATAGCCTCGAGGAAAGGAGGTTGGGGGGGAACATGATAGACACTTTCAAGTAGCTCAAGGGAATCAGCAAAGTCCAAGGGGGTAGCATCTTTCAGAAAAACAGGTGTGCAAGAACAAGGGGACACAATTTGAAGACAGAGTGGGGCAGCTCAGAGGTAATGTAAGGAAGGATTTTTTCACAGAGAGTGTTGTGGATGCATGGAACAGCCTTCCTGAGGAGATTGTGGAGTCAAAAACAGTGGTGGAATTCAAGAATGCATGGGACAGTCATAAGGCAATTCTAAGGGGTGGGGGTAGGAAGAAGTAGGCTGTTGGTTAACTAGGATCTGCAGTTTATCCATTAGGTATGAAAATGGGCAGACTGGGTGGGCCAAGTGGTCCTTATCTGCCGTCAAATTCGTGTTTCTATGTCCGGTACACCAAGATGCAATTTGGTAACACAGTTCAGTAGCAAGCACACAGTTCAGATTTTCAAACAGACAGTTCAGTTTTTGCAGGAAATACAATCTCTAGGGGGCGCTAGGCAGGCAACAGTACAGTTTGGTTTGAGTGGTGCTCAAACAACCCTTATTGAGGGCAACCCAGGGCAACTAGATCACTGTCCTGTCCCAAAGGTTGCTGCACCTGTAAGGTTGGTTTTCTGCTTGGGCTATTCCTGTAGAACCAACCCCGTTCCTCACGGTCATAGCCACCCCTGTGGCAGGGCCTATGGGGCTCCCGGTCCTGAAATGCCTCCCTCATTCATACCAGTTGTGCTCCTGTACTTGCATAGCACCTGGTCCAGCCCTTCCTACCAAATGGCTTCCGCATAGGCTTAGGCCCTTGTGTCCAGCCCTCCCTTTCCAGGAATGGCTATGGGCTTCTGTCTCTGGCCCTACCTCTGGTACTGAATGCTGCCACGACACACCAAAAAGGGTGGCTGCCCACCTGTCTCTGTCTTTCTGAGGCGCTTACCACACGATGCCCCTCTCTGCAGGGTGCTCAGCCCACTGCATATTGCCCCCCTTGGTAATTGGAGGGGCTGGCCCTTTAAATGTCCCTTTTTTTCCCCTTTTCCTGTTGGGCGCCTGGCCAACTACCCTGATCCACTCCTCCCTCTTGCTGGGTACTCAGCTCGCTGAGTTCTGGTCCTCCACCCTTCCCTTAGAATATCTGCCTTGCAGGACCCCTCTAGCATCAGTGGTGCTCAGTATTTGCAAGTTGGGCTTATGACCTATGTTTCCCCTCTAGCTTCTTTTCCCCCTCTTTGGGGCATCTACCTTTTGGGACCCCCTCCGGCACCAGCAGTGCTTAGTATTTTAAATGTGAGCTACTGTCCCACATTTCCCTGGTTCTCCCTGTCTGTTTCTTTCTCCCTTCCCCTCTCCCTAGTACTTGCAGCATGAGTTAAACATAGAATTGGGCACTCAGCCCACTCATCACCACAGCCTGGCTTGCTCCACTGCTGGGGAGGGTCAGAGAGATGACCCAGGAAGACATGCTCCCACCTGGCTTTACTCTACTGCTCTGGCTGCTGGGCACAGGAACTCGTGGTTCCAGGTCGTGGTTTTCACCTGGTCTGCTTTCAGTGCTACACACTTTGGTCTGCTCCACTATCTGGCCCTGCTGCCACTGCTGATCGGCCTGAAGGGATTCTGTTGGGGACCTTTTGCTGCTGCTCTGGACCCACCTGACTTTTCTTGGGGGGAGCTATGCCAGAGGAGCCAAGAACACTCTTTAGGTATTCTTTTTTCATCTGGGCTTTCCACATCCTCCACCCTCCACACTCAGCCACTGACTCCCCTTCTTGACCACTCCACAGCCCCTTTTTAGAGTAGGGGAGGTCCTGGCTTTTGGCCAGAGATTGGGCAGCACAAGACCGACAGGAAGGGTCTCTGGCTCGATCTCCCTTCCCAGTGCCAGATGTTGTGAAACAGACAAAGGGACTGGAAGGGGTCAGTGGACTGCAGGCAAGGGAGTGGTTGAATGGGGTACCTAGCAAAAAAAAAAAAAGAACATTTCCACATCAGGGAGAGAGCCCCCAGTCCCTTGCAGTGTCCCTAAGTTTGGGGTACTACAATGACAACACAGGGGCATGTAGTACTCTACACTACTTAACAAGCATTTGTCAGTGCCAAACGTTTGCTTGCATGGTTTATATTTCAGAGATGCATTGTCAGATGAGTAATTTATTTGAAATGAAGATGTAGAAGTAATGGGAAGATTGTTTGCCTGGATTTTGCACCGACTCCCACCCTAAGCTAGATGATGAATGCCATAGCCGCCCAATAGCTGATGGAGTCAGAGTTGTGACCAAAAAGAAGTGCATCACCCAGCTGCCCAGAGTGCCTAGGGCTTAGGGGTTGAGGCTGGCAGTGCCAGAAACTAGGCTGCACACCACCAACAGGATAATGATCATTTTGAGGAGCCAGATGAGCAGCTTACCCAGAAAGGAGTGGTAAATGGTGTGGGTGTGGGAAAGCTCCAGGTTCTGCACAGTGAGTCAGAGCAGCACCCCAGCGATGATCCTGGTCACATTGAGCATGACCAGTGCATTTCCCCGCTGACACTTCTTCACTTTATTTGCCTTACTCTTGGAGCCATTGACAGGCTCTGTGATGAGCACATTGGTGCCGTTTGCAACTTTCCTGTCCTCCATATGGACATCTCCATTAAAGGTTCCTTTCTCACTCTGTATCTGTGTAGCCATAGCCAGTGTCTCTTGTTACTGCCATTTTCAGGGAAAGAGATGTGGCAGTTGGTTGTCTGTGAGCAATCATTAGGGAGATGTAGCTACTGCTGGAACCAGACTCCTCTAAGTACCTGTGTAGCACAACTAGCCATCTTCCCTTTGCTGCTCTGAATGCTCTCCACTTGCTCCACATGGGTCCTTACACTTTGAAATGGGGAGGTGGTGCCATGTGCCAGTCATATGTTGTCATGATCCATGGCACCCCCTGTGGGGAATGGAAAGTAACCACTGGGGCTGGGTCAGGGATGATGATGATGGAAGATGGAAAGCATTCTTTTTGGTTTCTAACAGCAAAACATAAATGGCTACATCTGGAAAACACACAGTCTACCTAAGCTGGTTAGCAGCAAGTCTGTGGAGACAAATCAAGAGAGAGAGAGAGAGAGAGGTGAATGTCCAGAAAATGAACTTCCCAAATGAATATCATTAAAGAAAGCCAGTAATGTGATATGTCTTCCATCTGAGCCTGTATGTCTGGCAGGAGCACAATAAAATGCATGTGAGTGATGTGACTACTCACTCATCATGGAACTCTGCTACACCACCCACCCAGCCCACCCCAATGCTCAGTGACTAAAACACTACCTGTACAGCGCTCACTGCAGCCTCTGCACTCTCAAAAAATAAAAATAAAAAATATCAGCTATTCTGTGGGCCTACCTGCAACTTCTACATGTATATTAATACATATCTGTGCAGGTTTAGGTCAAGAAAGGCCCTGCTGTTGCAGGACGTGCAGGATGGTTAAATCTGTCACTGTATGTCATAAAGCTGCTTGCTGACTGGCTTCATGCAGATGAAAGGACTGAAGTGTTCTCTCATAGAAGCACTTCTGTCTTTGCAACTACATAAAGTTTCCGACCAGTAAGTACTAGCAGTGTCATGACCAGAATGCCTGGTAATTGGTCTGCCTTGGGCTCAGCAATGACACACCTCTGAAATGCCCTTGATTGTAAGAAAATGTTTCTTACACAAGCAAACATTAATATGGTTTGTTTGGCCCAAAGTGTGTGTTTTGTAATTTTTAATTTCCTAATTTATGCTGTTTATAATTAATTTGCAGTAAAAAAGGCCTGGTTTTCACACATGCTCAGTTGTATAAATAAACGTTCTGAGGATAGAAGTATGTTTACAAACTCATAAATAAATGAGTTTGCTTGGAGAAAAAGAGTATGTTTGCAGTGTGGGGCAGCGTGCATGCATTCATAACCTTGATCTATGCATCCGATTGGCTGTTAGGTGTTTTCTATTTTAGTGGTGGGAAGGGATCAATGCATCAGCACATCTCTGGATGCATGTAAACATAGAACCATAGAAGGTGATGGCAGATAAGGACCGTGTGGTCCACCTAGTCTGCTCATTTTCTCTATCTGATGCAATGCCACAGACCCTAGTTGATCTTTGGCTTACCCTCTCTTCCCTATTAAACAAATACTTATTTTGTTATGCTTTTGGTAACCAGACAAGGCTCAATAGGCACCAGTGCCTGTTTTCAGGGGTGACCTGGGAACACTGGGAAGGTTAAATGACTTGCTCAGAATCAAGCAGTAGGCAAGTGGAGATTGTGGGAATTAAACCCAGGTGTGCTGGATATACCAAGCTCATTCACAGCTCATTACTCTAACCTCTAGGCTATGCTGCCAGCAAAAAGGCACTGCTGAGATTTGAACCCAGAATATCCTGCTTAGTAGACAGGTGTTTTAGCCAGCAAAGCCACATAGGAGTGCTTTGGTCCTTCAACTACACAAAGTTTCCACCCAGCAAGCAGTGAGTAGTGTCATGACCACAGTGGCTGGTCATTGGTCTGCACTGCTGAGCCCCTTGTAACTTGAGCTGCAAATGGGCTCGGCAGTGACACACTTCTGAAATGCTCTTTATAACAAAACATTTCTTGTGCAACTGCGAACAAGTGTAAAAAGGCTTTTTTTGGCCTTTTAGTTTAGATTCTTGTACTCTGTGGCATGAGGGAACAGAAAGTACACCATACCTCACTTCAAGTCCAACCTGCATGAATGCCAGCACCTGGTTGGGCATCAATGAGCACTGGGTGGAGATGATACTGGATCTGCCAGTGCAAGCAGAGGAAGTCAGACATGCTAAGAGATTTTGAACACTAGAAATATTACCTTCTTCATGGATAATGAGTTAAATATGGAGCAGGTAATGAGATGAGGTATCCAGAAAGGGAGAACATGTTCAGATTGTGATATGTGCAACTTTGTTAAAGAAACAATCAGACTAGTAAGTTGTATATCTGTGCTAGATGTTTATTTGTAATGCACTTGGAAAGTGAAAACACCAATCTAAGACACAGATTGGAAGGCTTATATAAGAGGGCTGCAAAGTCTCTTAGACCATTTCATGGGAAGAATTGAGACCAGTAACCAAGGGCAGTATCAAGATCAGAACAAGTCTGGTTAAAGGAGTAGACAATTAGATGAGGAGGAGGAGGAGGGAGGTTGAATTTCAAGACATGCAGGGAGAAGGAATAAAAGGGGGAGGGTCACAGACTACACACTAATAAATACACAGAACAGATTTAGTAAATTAAAAAGTGCAAATGAAGAAATGACACAGCTCTAAACACTCATAAAAGGGAGCAAATTAACAAAATGAGACACTAGTGCAGACAACAGATGTTATTATCCGTGGGGATTTTTATTATCAGATACACCAACAGTACAATCTGTAACGGTAGGAAAGAAAACACTGCAGTATTATACCTGTCAGGAGCTAGGATCTCAGACATTAGGAGTAATATTCATGGATTTCTCAAAGGAGGAGGTAACAGACCAGTAGTGACCATATACACCAGAACAAATGACATTGGTAACAGACTAGATGAAGACAGTGAAGTAGATATTGCAGAATTGGGAAGGGAGTTAAAAGAACTGCAACGTGATATTATTATTTAAGAAATACTCCCTGTATCCTGTGCAGGTGAGGGTAGGATGAGAGTCATTAAAAAGATGAATTTGTGACTGAGAAGGTGGGCAGAGGAAAAACAGTTCATATTCATGAAACACTGGGATGCATTCAAGAACAAAAGTGAACTTAAAAGAGCAGATGGCTTGCTCCTAAACAGGAAGGGGGCAAATGTACTTGGACAAATTTCAATAGGGCAATAATAAAGGCTTCCAATTGCTAAGTTGGGGGCAGATAAATGATGACTTGTTATTTACAGCACAGTCTTTAAAAGTAGATAGTGCTATTTCTTTATATTTTCATTTTATTTCATGCGAAGGGCAAAAAACAAAATAAATAAAGGATAACTAATAATCTTGGATCCAGTAAAATACAAAAAAAAATGTAAATACACTCTCTTACCATCAATACTAGAAGTCTGAATAACAACATAGACTAGCTGGCGGCTATACATTCCATGGAAGACTCTGATACAGTAGGCATTAGAGATGTGGTAGGTGGAAGTGATACTTGTGCAAAAATATTGATTCAATATAAACTCTTCTGTAAGGTGGTAGGAAGGTCATAAGAATCACTCAGTATATCAGAGGAGACATCAAAGCAGCAGATATCACACAGACCGAACATTTGGATGATAACTTAGAACTTTTGTGGATTTCAATAAAGAGGCAAGGGAATGAAGGTCTTATTTGGGGAATCTGCTGTAAGCCACCAAATATAAATGATGCAAAAGATGAGATCATCAGAAAAGAAAGTAGGAAACTAGCCAAAAAATAACCTAATAGTTACCAGGAACTTTAACCTACAGTACCAGGGATTGACTGCACATTAACTACAGCTAGAACAGTAAGTGAAAGGGAGTACCTTAATTTATTCTATGATTCATATATGAAACAACATGTGATTAAATCAACAAGAAACATTTCAGTTTTGGATTGGTTCTGTGTAATTTGAGAGAATAATCAGAGAATGCACTGTTCAGGAGCCAGCTGGAGACTGAGACCACAACATGGTTAGCTACTGCATCAAATTTAAGGCTGTTGTGGAAAAAGGGATTACAACAAGCTATAATTACAGTAGGGCCAGGTTTAATACCATGAAGCAGAACCTAAATGAGTGGGGTTAAACAAAATGAATTTTGTTGCAATGTGTAATGAAATCTTGGAACATACTAAAAGCTAAAATTCTTACTTTGGCTGACAGGCATATACCAAAAACAAATATAAAAACGAACAAATCTGATCAATTTCTTTGACTAGGTGACCAGGGAAATAGATCAGGGTAGGGCAGTAGGTGTAGCCTATTTAGACTTCAATAAAGCCTTCAGCACTGCACTGCATAGAAGATGGATAAAGAAACTGGATAGTCTAGAGGTGGGAGCCAATGTAGTAAACTGGTAAAAAAAAACCTTGTTAATAGATAGGAGGCAGTGGGTGGTGGTAACTGACACTTGCTTTCATGAGGGGAGAGCGACTAGCAGTGTCCCTTAGGGTTCAGTACTGGGACAGAACAGGACCTGCTCAGCATCTTTGTAAGTGACACTGCAGGAGAGCTTGAAGGGAAAGTATGCCTTTTTACAGATGACACCAAAATCTGTAATACCATGAATAAGCAGGAGGGGGCGGAGAAAATGAGTGGGGACCTTAGAAACTTTAGGAGTGGTCAAGGGTATAGTAGTTGAGGTTCAGTGCCAAAAAGTGCAAAATCATGCACCTGGAGCATAGAAAACCAGGAGCAGAGTATAAAATAGGGAGGGGGAGAGTATTGCCAGTCACAAAGCAGGAAAGGGACTGACTTTGGGGTTATACTCTTTGATGACCTTGAGGTCACATAGCAGTGTGACAGGGTGGTGTGCAGGACTAGTGGGATGCTGGAGTGCATAGGGAGTGGTATCATAAGCAGAAAAAGAGAGGTGATATTCCACCGTATAGATCATTGATGGAACCACACCTGGAATAATGTGTACAGTTCTGGAGGACACATCTCATAAAAGCCATAGACAGGGATGAGGCAGTCCAAAGGAGGGTGACTAAAATGGTACATGGATTGCTGTAGGAGGATAGTCTGATAGATCTCAACATGTACACACTGAAGGAGGGGAAGGAGAGAGTGGGCATGACAAAGACCTACAAGTACTTCATGGGAATAAACAGGGTACAGGTGGGGAGCCTGTTTCAAATGAAAAAGGGCAACACAATGAGACAGCATGCAAAGAAATTGAAAGGGGGGATTTAGGAGGGATGTGAGGAAGCACTACTTCACTGAAAGAATGGTGGGTATCTGAAACAGCCTGCCACCAGAAGAAGTAGTAGAGGCAAAAACAGCAGAGAGTTTCAAAAATACATGGGATAGGCATAGGGGAATACTGGTAAATAAAATGGAGGAGGGTGGTCACATTTTCCTTTCCATGCCAGTTATGTATTCCGATATGATTTATTTGCAAAGGCTATGCCTGTGGTTCAATGGGTGGAGCAACAACATCACTCCGCCATCAGGCCTTAAAAGGCCACTCCTCCTGGACTGTTCCAGGACTCATTTCTTCATTGCAGCTGGAGGTGCCACCCTCCTTCATACTGTGCTTCTGCTTCACTAGAGTTGCGCCTCTTGCCGCTCATTTTGGTCTCCTACCTTGCCTCGGTCATTTGCCTTCCATGCTCCCTTGCCTCTGGGTTGTTTTTTACCCTAACCCTTAATCACTGGTTTCTCCTTCTCATTCCCCCCCCTTGCTGCATCCTTTCCCCATGCTGTTGCTCTTAGTCCAACTTCCTCCCCTGGCACTCCTCTTCCGGTGCCAACCCACCCTCCTGCTCTTTCACCGCATTGACATTTTCCTTACCATGGCTCATCCTGCTGCCGCTGTCTCCTTGGGGAGTCTGTGGTGTTACTCCCTCCTACTCTTTCTCTGGGGTTCTTTGCCTTTGGACTGGATGTTGTGCTCCGCGCCTTCCCAACTGTACTGATGGTCACTCAAGGTAAGGCATGATTGGGTTCGTCTGCTGTTTTTTCTTTTTTCTGTATGCCGCCTACCTGTTTGTCAGTGTGCCTACAATTCCTCACTTCAGCTGCATGACTGGAGAGCTCCCGACCTTCCACTGGTTCTGTCTGGGATGGAGTGGGGCTGCTGGATCTGGTGCATCTCCTGGCTTGTTCCTTCGTTACTGCCCTGCTGCCCTGCATTCTTGCCTCATCGTTCAATCTTCTCATTTCATTTCCCTGCTGTTTCTCTTGCATTGCCCTTATAGGCTGCTCTGTACTTTCTCCAGCTGGTGTCTGCTCCTGCATAGCTTTCCCTGACGGGGGGTCCTGGCACTGGCCAACTGGCTTGCTGGCCAGCATCTTGTCTTTGTGCAGTACTACAATCTGCCACCAGACTGCAATCATTCTGCTGGTGGTGTCTGCACCTACTGTCTCTTCCTAGCCCCCCCCTTCCCTGCTGCTCCCCATCCCCCATTCCTTGTCCTGTGCTCCCTTGTTACTGAACCACCTTCTTAGCCATTCATTATTGGACAATTTGATTTCCATGCTGATTCCATGGTTTTGGATTCTGAGGCATCTGGGCTTGACATCTGCTCTTTGAAATGTGTTTAGGACTGGAGCATCTTTTTGCTACTAATATCTTTATCCCTCCTTACTCCAGGTCCTTTGTACCTCACCCGTCAGCTGTGGGCTTCACCTGGATGTTCTCATCTATCCCTCTCCTGCTCCTGCCTTGCATTTCTGCCCCACCTTCCACCACTCCCTCGACCCTCACTCCTTCATTCTTCTGGTTCTTTATACTCTGACCTTTGGCTGTGGGCTTCGCCCCACCGTTCTCATCTCTGACTCTTGCCCCTCACCTCTTTTCCTTCCTCATCCCATGCTTTCTTTTTGGGGATGTTTCCCTATCCTGCCATTGCCGTACCTATTTGTGTACTCCTCCTACCCTAGTCCTGCACTCTGGACCACTCAACTCGTGTATCCATCATTTCTTGCTCATTCATTCTCCACCATCCTTTCCTCCCATATTCAATTTCTCAACTCATCATAGGCTGCGGGCTTTGCCTGGCCATTTTAGTCTATCCCCCTTTGTACCATTCATTACAACTCTGCAGTCCTTGCCAGCCTTCAGGCTTCTCTCCATCAGCTTATTTTGTATTGCCATCTCACACTCCACTCACCCATTCCAATTTCATAGCTCCAACCTCACTACTCCTGGTACTTAGTACCTCCCCAGTCAGTTGCCGGCTTCACCCTGCCATTCTCATTCCTACCTCATGAAGTTCGCTCCCCTCCTGTTATGGCTTCTCAGTGGACCCGGTTGGCATGCACTCCCATGGTTGCTACTGCGATCTGCCTCCTCTGGACTTATGTCAGGGTCTCCTTTGCTCAATCTGACCTCTCTTTAGGTCTCCTCGTTCACTTCACGTAGTCAAGCATACCCCTCATGTAGGTCCTATGCTACCTCAACTCAACCTGCTTTCCATTCGGAGATGTGCCTTCCATGTTCATTGCTCCATGGCTCAGGGTTAGCCTGTAGCCAACAGTTTCATTCTGCACCTACAGTACAAAGTTTTTATCTAGAGCATACAAAGCTCAGAGCAGGGTCCTTCTACCTGGCCCAAAAAGAGAATGTCTTTGCTCCAGGTGACCTTCAGTCATCTCTCATTTTGGTGACACCTCTGGATGTAGAATTTACGACTTCAAGTTACAAGGAGTGGGGCTCTTATCATCAGAGACCCTTTGACTGCCCAAGCGAGTTCGAAGGCACCCTCTATGCTATTCTCCATCAAGACTGCCTCTGGTTCTCCTGGTCTGTTTTGTAGGCTCATGTAGGCTGGCTGAGTGCCTCAGTGGTCTTTTTCTCCTCCTTTGCTTTTGGGTGGCTTGTTGCAGAGACATTGCTTACAACCCTCAACAGCATTCCATTAGAAGGACAGAGCAAGAAATTCTTCTAAATTGGAATCTTTTCCTCTTCCCTCAATATCGACTCTAAATTAAAGTAACTTAGCCATCACTAATCAAAATGTCCTTCAGCCAGGAGGGAAGGAGACCTAGGTATTTGAACCCCAGAGGTTTCCTTCTCAAAGGGGTTTTTTGCTCCCCTCCATGCCAATGGTCATAATATTAGACAGGGTTAGTGCTTTCATAGGTTCTGTAGTTGCATTCCGCTGTTGGATGGTGGTCCTGGTTGTTCCCTCTCTCCTTAGGAAGTCTGCCCTTCTGCATCTGTCAGCTTGGCTTTCATTCATCATCTCTTTCATATCTCATTCTTCTCTTGTACTTCCCATCTATGTCTATTTCCTTAATTTACGATAGCGATATATTCTGATTTCTTGCCTCTTCGATGCATGATACCCTTTTGTGTATTCTTTTTGAGCTTCTTCCTAAGCTACCTTCAGCCAAGGGAATCATTTCTGCAGCACCTATAGGGGTGGAACCCTCCTCCAGGGTTTCTCACCATCGTACCTTTATAGTAAGATATATCCCACAGATAGAGAGGTGAACAGTCACAATGTATCTAAGTCACACAAGCATACATCATATGAAGTTGCATAAACACATTGAATTGCAAAGGTTATGTCTGTGGTTCAATGGGTGGAGCAACAACATCACTCCCCCATCAGGCCTTAAAAAGCCACTCCTCCCGGACTGTTCCAGGATTTTTTTCTTCACTGCCCCGCTATCCTCCCTTCCTGCTCCAGCAGCACATCTATCTTTTCCGTGGGCTTCTTCCTGAGCTACCTTTAGCCAAAAGAATAATTCCTGCAGCACCTATAGTGGTGGAACCCTTTTCTAGGGTTCCTCACCGTCATACTCCCATAGGGTAGTATATCCCATGGATAGAGAGGTGAACAGCTACAATGTATCTAAGTCACACAAGCGTACATTATACCAAGTTGCGTAAGCTCATTGAACCAAGTGTTTGATAAAAAATCTAGCTTTGTGGTGCCCTCTGATCTACATAGAGTTTCTCTCCACTCAGTGGCTACTGCTCTTTCTTTTTATATTTCTAAGGCATTCCTTGACATCAGTTACACCATTCCATGCTATTTATCTGAATAGCCTACAGTGGTGTTCCTGATGTCATAAAATTTTCAGGCAGTATGAAAAGAGAAAATAGTAATTACTGAGGAGAAAGCAACTCAGAGTAGTTACAACGACAAAAGAGTTAGATTATTAATTTAACTAAAAATTGCCATTGAGAAGCTGCCTTACCAATCCCAAAAAAATATTATATTTTTTCACTCCAATTTGGCTTCCTCAGCAATGTCTGGAAACAAGACAGCATTGTCCCAGTCTTTAAATCTGGTGACAAAATGGTAGTCTCTAACTATAGGCCCATCTTTGTCCTCTCCCTGCTTTCTAGGGCCTTAGAAAAGATTGTCAGCAAGCAACTGGTGTGCTATATCACATCACAAGCTCTTCACTGCTGAACAGTGTGGCTTTAGAAAGCTTCACAGCATGACAACGCCATAACTGAGCTATCTGAACAATTCCACAAGGCCCTAGAAAAAGGAGAATGCCTTGGCGCAGCCTACCTTGAGCTCCCCAAGACCTTTGACTTAGTTAGTCATGACCCCCTAATCATAAAGTTCTGAAAGCTGGGATTGTTAGGTGAGGCCACAGTGTGATTCTGTGACTACATGCCTATGGATAACAAAAGGCTAGGTGTGTAGAGGTGTTCTCCATCTTGCAACCTCTATCCACTGGAGTCCCACAAAGCTCAGTCCTCAGCCCCCTGCTATTCAACCTGTTTGTCAACAAGGTCCTAGAAGTTTGTGTCAGCTCCAAAGCAATACTGTATGCAAATGATACAGTCATCTTCACCTTACACCGCAACCTGGAGACACTGAAATGAAACCTACAGTCTGACTTCAGCAAGGTCTGCAACTGGTTCACATCTAGCAGGTTGGTCACTAATGCCCTCCTCAAAAAATTGCTTCTGTTTGGGAGCACCCATGTTCTGAGCTGCACATCACAACACCAACTGGGGACCCTATCGAACAGGTCCAGGTCTTCAAGTACCTGGGCATACAACTTGACATGACCCTATCCTTCACATCTCATGCTAACTCCCTGGTCAAATATACAGTATCCACCAATGCCTTGGCTGCTATACAGAAACAAGCATAACCCCACCACTGAAGTAAAAAAAAACACCAATATCCAGCCTCAGCATCTTAAGAACTAGTATCCAGCCTCATTATCTTGAGAATTGACTATGATCATCCACTCTGCAGCCAATAACACTGTACTCAAAAGAATCTCAGTGGCATTGAACTGAGCCTGCAGATCTGCAGTCAACATGAAACCAGACTCCCACTGCTGTGACCTGTACCTCACCACCAACTGGCTTCCTTTCCACCTCTGCGTTAACCTCATCAAAGCCCTTCTATGCATGACAGCACTTCTTGGTCAAATGCTGCCAGGTGTCTGCAACCTCCTGTCCTCCAATCATTAACAAATATGGAACTCGGTTGATGGGGTACTAAAAACTCCTCCTGCTATTCAGAAAAACTACTCTTTGCCAACACTCCTTTGCAACTAGAGCAGCCAAAGCCTGGAACACCCTACCCATAGTCATCACCACTCTCCTCCACGTCTTCTACTTTAAGGCCCAAGTCACCGCCCACTGTTTCCAGAAACTGCACTGCATGTGTACCTAAACTGTATCTGCTAGTTGCAGTAGCCTGCACTCCTTGTTGATGCCTCCTGCAATTGCAGAAGTCTGTTGTTAAGTCGGACAGTACAAAAGGCATAGTTAATTACTCACTGTTCCTTATAATATGATAATTATTGTTATATCTGTTGTGTGTTACATTGTATTGGTCTGCTGACGAATGGAACTTGTTCTTCTGTTGTATGTAACTTGATAGATTTGAATACCTTTGAAAAAAGGCTGTTCAGCTCAATGGTCATCCAAACACAATAAATAAAATAATTAAATAATTACACAAACAAACGAAAAAAGGTCAAGACATATTAGAATATTGGATAGACACTAGAAGGAGAACAGGAGGGCATTTAGCATGTTATAAAACAAAACTGTTTCCTATCACCCTTAAGACAGTTTAATTTTTAGGGCCCAGTTGAATGTTTTTAGTGAGCAGCGGTGGCCGTGTTTGTGATGGCAATCAGGGAGGTGTGGTTAGTATTGACTTTATTGTGAATTGGCTATTGGATCTTTATCTGATTCTGCTGTGCTAAGATAACAGCATTGGTAAAGATGGCCATGAGCCAATCAGGTTTTGTGATTTTTGAAACCCATGTTATAATGTGCATATAAACTAGTCCTAAATGATTAAAAAAAGCTATTAAAAATGTCAACTACAAGACCCAAGCTGTCCAGTTATACCCATACAGTCAAATACTAAGTGTGAGATCTCAACCTGTCAAATTGCTGAAATGTTCCAACATATTTAACAAGATAATGTTACTTGTAGCCAAAACTGTTATATGGCATATTTCATGGATAAATGTGCACTCCTTTCAACATAACTGGTATGCACATTGAGTCATGCAATGTATGCACTTAGAACAGTAGTAAAAGAATTTTGCTTTTAAAAAAGTCATTAACAGACTAATGACTCTTGCCTTCAGTGTCTGCTGTCAGTTACACATAAACACTAAATATTTAATGAAATAAATAATAGAGTCAATGTTCTCATCTAATCAGATCATAAACAGAATGACTACATATTCCTAAACTTATGGAGATAATTAAGAAGATCATCACTCACAAAACTGTTTCATGAAATGGGCATTAGTTACAAACATCAGTACATTCTAGAATTTTTTAGTACGCCTCTGAAAAGAGAACATGTGCCAGCAGCATGGAGGTAGGCAACGGTGGTCCCCTTATTCAAGAGGGATAATGGAAACCTGTCCAGTTACAGACCACCTAGCCTTATGTCAGTAGTGGCCAAATAATAGAGGTCATCTTAAAAGGACATTGTGTTGAACTATACTGGAGACTCTGATAAGGGTGGTATCACCCTGCACAGATTCCCAAAGGGTAGGTTGTGCCAGGCAAATCAGTTTGATTTCCTTAAGACATATGAACATACAAAAATGCCAGCAAAAGCAGGCCTGTACGATCTATTGAGTCTACTTGAATGTGCAGCTAGCCCCTCAACTTGCAGCTGTCCCACCCTCCTCTCCCTCTTTATTTTAACACCCCCCTTACCCTGTCCCAATCCCTCTTAAAGTTACCCAGTGTTCTCCAGGAAATCACCTTATCGGGTAGAGTATTCATCCTGTCCACCACCCTTTCTGAGAAAAAATGTCTCCTGATTTCCTTCCTGAATCTTCCCTCCTCCAGCCTCAGCTGATGACCTCTCATATCCCTCCCTCTTCGAAGTAGGAGGATCCCTTCTGCATTAACCTTATTTATCCCTTTCAGGTACTTAAAGGTTTCAGTCATATCCCCTAAACCCTCCTCTCCTCCAGGGAGTACATATTCAGTTCACCTATCTATCCTTGTAGGACTTTCCCTCCAATCCCTGGATCATCCTTGTCTTCTATGTCGCATCCCCTCCAGCAATTAGATATCCTTTTTCAGGAAAGATCACCAGTACTGCACACAGCACGCCAGGTGAGAATTGACCAGGGACCTGTATAGGGGAAGGATCACCTCCCTACTCCTGGAGGAGATTCCCCTCACTATACACCCCAGCATTCTATTGACCTTTGCTGCCACCTTCCTGCACTGAGCAGAGTTGTTCATGCTGCCCATTATAATCACCCCAGATCCTTTTCCTTCTCTAAACTTTCCAGTTGCACCTCTCCCAGCTGATAGCTCCTCCCCTGGTTCCTCGCTCCAAAGTGCAGTACCTTGTACTTCTTGGGACTGAACCCCAGCTGCCATGTTTCTGACAGCACCTGTAGTTTGCTCAGGTCCTCCTGCAGCCCCTTCCACCCCTCAGTGTCATCTACCTCTGCTTCTTTCTTTGTATCATTAGTAAACAGACTGATCCTACTCCAGACCCCGTGTGAGATATCAGCTATGAATATCCCAAACAGAACTGGTTCCAGTACCGATCTCTGTACCATCCCACTCAACACTTCCCCTAGTGATGAGAGCTCCCCCACCACCACTCTCTGTTGCATTCCATTCAGCCAGTTGACAATCCATTTGACCATCTTTGATCCCACCCCTATGTATTCCAGATCCCCCCAGCCTCCCATGCAGCACAGAATCAAAGGCCTTGCTGAAGTTCAAATACAACACATCCACTGCACTGTAAGCAGACTGTAAGCAAAGCATTGGGTCAAGGCAGGCTAGTTGATGTGGTCCACCTTGTCTTCAGTAAAGCATTTGATATGGAGTCTCATGCTGAACTGGTTAGCACACTGAGTGTTATTGGCATACACAGTGCTATAATCAAATGGGTGACTTCATAGTTATCAGACTGTAAGCAAAGAAACATACATAGAATTTGACGGCAGATAAGGACCGCTTGGCCCACCTAGTCTACCCATTTCCCTACCTGATGGATAAGCTGCAGTTTCTAGTTAACCAACAGCTTAGTTCCTCCTACCCCCCCCACAAGAATTGCCTTATGTCTGTCCCACGCATTATTGAATTCTCCCACTGCTCTTGACTCCACAACCTCCTCAGGAAGGCTGTTCCATGCATCCACAACCCTTTCTGTGAAAAAAATACTTTCTAAAATTACCTCTGAATCATCCCCCCCATCTTCAAATTGTGCCACCTTGTTCTTGCACATCTCTTTTTCTGCAAGATGCTACCCTCTTGTACTTTAATTCCCTTGAGATACTTAAAAGTTTCTATCATGTCCCCCTCTCCCTCCTTTCCTCAAGGGTATACATATTAAGCTGTTTTAGTCTCTCCTTGTATGTCTTCTGGTGCAGACACTGCACTATTTTGGTTGCCCTCCTCTGTACACCCTCCACTCTCTCTATGTCTTTGTGGAGATGAGGTCTCCAGAATTGCACGCAGTACTCCAGATGGGGTCTCATCAACTGTCTGTACAGAGGGATAACAACTTCCTGTTTTCTACTGTTGATGCCTCTCCCTATGCATCTCAGTAACCCCCCAGCCCTCCTTAGTGCTTTCTCACATTTCTTTCCCACCTTTAGGTCATCTGATATAATTACTCCTAGGTCTCTTTCGATTTTTGTTGTTGTTATTATCTCACCCCACATTGTGTACTCTTCCCCTGGATTTTTGTTTCCCAGGTGCATTACCTTGCACTTCTTTGCAGAAGTCAGAAGGCAGAAACAGTCAGTATTAATGGTTTGAGTGGTTCTATATCATAATGGTGACCGCCGAAAGGTGGTTGCTGTTGCGGTGATGTAAGAATGCCATTGCAACTCCCTATCGCACAGCAAAATGGCACTGGGGACTTGTATTTTTTATGTTTATGTGGGGGGCTGCACCACCCGCACCCACTACTTAAGGATTCTTACTCCAGGGGGTGTTTGGGGGGCAAAATGTAAAAAAAAAATTACATTTGGGCCGAGCACAATGAAAACATACCTGCATGCAGATCCTAATCCAGCACCCTACCACCAAAGCCGCGAACCCATCCACCAAACCACTGGGCCAGCTCGGCAGCCTACTGAGGCACCACCCCTCAAAACCCCTCCTGCCCCTCACCGAGCATACTTGCTCCCACCCCCCCCGTGCACATATGTGTAGTGATATCCTGTTGGAACAGTTGCCAACCCACCCCATCCAGTCACTGTACCACCTCAGTAGCCCCTATGACGTGCGCCATGATTGAGTCCCCATTTTTCGGGTCACTCAGTCGCGGGCGTGGATGTCATGGGCTACTGTTTCAGTTCAGGCTTAGAGCAGGTGATGCGTGGGATACTGCAGAGCTCTGTTCTGGGGCCATTATTGTTTAATATTTGCGATTGTACAATACAAACCAGCAAGGGCAACTGGATGTCAAATAAACAGCAGGATGAATTAAATGGCATGCTGAGACTGGCAAATGAGGCCAAGATGAAATTTAGTTTTAGTAAATGTGCAGTAATGGTGTTGGGGGACAATCAACTAAAGGTATCGGTATGTGATCAATAGTGAGGAATTAAGGGAGTCAGATAAGGAAAAAGGTCATCCTGATGGCCCAGTGGTAATGCATTGGGCTGTCATACAGGCAACCCAGATTTGGGAGCGAGCTCAAGTAGTCATATCAAGAGGCAGGCCAGAGTGGCTGGCCTGGTGGTGTGGAGGGCTGAAGCATCCATGCCTCACCTGCCACCATGCTGGTGACCTGGGTTCGGGAATGAGCCTGGGCCGCTCTGGGTTGACCGGGGAGAGGATTAAGTGTATCAAATAATGCTCTCCTCCTCCTGGGAGGGAGCGTAGCCTGCTTTGCCAAGACACTGCCACCTAGGCGACCCGAGGTGGCTGCACAGTTTCGGAGCAGCAGTTCCAGGTGGGGACACTCCTGGCAGAAGATGTCAGTTTGTCTATTGATGCACATATTTTAAGCCCCCATACCCATGGAATGTTTGAGGGCTGGGGACCAGAAAACCAGGAAAAAAAACAGCCTGCAGGATAAAGCTTCCTCTCCTCACAGGCCCTGCACCCACCAGCTGGGCTTACCAACCTGCAACTGGGCTAAACTCCTGCGGGACTTGGGCAAACAGGGGGCTCTACCATAGAGGATAAACTGTGGGGCACCGTAAAGGTCAGCAAGGTAAGTCCCAGTGATGGTAGGGTGACGGGGCTGGGGGAGAGGAGGCAGGTGGGGGCAGGCTGGGTGACCAGGTGATAAAGTATACTAAATAAAAATAAATAAATAAAAGAGGTTGACCAGGCTGAGGGAACTACCATATGGCAGCATGCCTCAGCTTGGGAGGGTTCACAGCAAGCTCTGGCACCACAGCAACCCCTGCAGTTTGGCCAGGGAACTTGCTCCTTCCCCAGGGACCTTGCTGAATGTGCACAAGGCCAATAGAAGGTGCACTTAAAACAGGGAGGTTGGGAGGGAGGGAGGAACCAGAAATAAACGATAGAAAAACACACAGCTGTCTTAATGATGGTCTGGGTTTCTGAGTCCCCTTGGTCCTAGTGCCTATTACCACTGGATATTAGTCCACAGGGTGGACTGCTTCGGGGTGGGGGGGACAGCCTCTCACCAGAACCCCTAATACAGAAGGCAGACCCATGGAGGTAGCTGGAGGGCTGCTGGGGGTCAGGGGAGGTCAGAGATGCAGGCCTGAACAGGGTACATCCCTGGGACCAAATTATACTCCTAGAAACATCAGGCATGGCTTGGGAGAAAAGCCTCTACGCAAAAAAAGAAAGGGAAAAGGACTTGGAGGTTACTGTCTTGTAGTATACTAAACAGACCGAGCAGTGCAAACAGTTTATTGAGAGATGTACTGGATTCTGGGTTGCATCAGAAGAAACTTTATTATTAAGGATAGACATGTGGCACTGTCATTGTATAGGTTGAAGGTTCAGTCCTATTTGGAATACTACAGATGGTTTTGGTCCTCATACAATGTATCAGACATTAAGAGAGCTGAAGGTATGCAATGTAGAGTGACCAAGATGATGAGACATTTAGGGGGATGTGAGGTATGAAGAGAGAGCATATGAGCTTGATCTCTACAGTTTGGAGATACTTATGATATGGGGGGATTTAGTCTGGTTTACAAGGCAACTAGGATCCAAGATTTGAGAGGAAGCTTATACCCACCTTTCAAGACAAATAGTTTTTTACTCCAGATGCACGGATAACAAGTAAAACAGGAACACTTTAAATATGAGCATCAAAGGGCCTGGTTTACACAAAGGGTGGAGACTATATGGAACAGCTTACCCAAGGAGATAGTTGAGAGCCTAGAGAACTAGATACAGTAGCTACAGTATTTCACAGACATGGTAATCAATGGCTACCTCTGTCAAGAGGCAGCAGACAAATTTATTGGGCAATAACAAAACTACAAAAAAACGCACTCCTCAGTCAGAGAATGGTGCAAATAATATCAATATTTATTTGGTGCAAAACACCATGGTGGAAGCAACAAAAAAGCTGACAACCTCGACCAGTTTCGTACACCCTAGTCCTGATGACATACAAGGGTTTACGAAACCAGTCAAGGTTGTCACCATGGCGTTTTGCACCAAATAAATATTTGTATTATTTGCACCATTCTCTGACTGAGGAGTGTGTTTGTAGTTTTGTACTTGTAGTTTTAAACACACACCCTCTTGCCAGCTGAGCTGTGATTGTTTTTGGTTGGTTATTGGGCAATAGCCTCCTTCTGCCCCTATATTCTGTGTTCCTGTGAAACTGAAGTCATGGCTGTATGTTATCTTATGTGATATCATTTTTAAAAAGTTTGTAAGAGAGTGTTAAAAGTTATTGTTGTAGTAAGTATACAATACGTTTTTCATTCTGTTTTAGAATCCTTGCTTCCCTTGGCCCCCTCTCAAGCCCCTGCCACACCCCAGCCCTATCACCTCACCTTCTCCTGGGTCTTACCTGCTTACACTTTACCCCCTTGGTTTGCCCTCCAGAAGAAAGCCCTCATGATGAGTCCAGGTCCTTTGGGTACACAATATCTAGCCATCAGGACAGTGACCATGTCAGTGACTGTGTCCTGTTTCTCCCATTCCCTCTCTTAAGACACAGGCAGCACGGACATGCATGCAAAAGAACATTCCTAGCTTGGTACAAGCCTGTGTCTTCCCTCCCTCTCGGCCACTTCATTGCACTGCCACATGTGGTCACCCAAGTGGCCAAACTGGCTGCTCCTTCTCCCTGGAGGAGGAAAGTGCCATCTAGAATGCTTGATCCTACTTCCCCTGGCCTGTCATCAAAGAGTAGAGCTCATTTCAAAATGTGGGCTGCTAACATCACAAGCAGTAGTGCTACCTGTGCACCTATGCACCAGCCTACATTATCCATATTTAATGTCATAAGGCACCTTTTTAAAACCAATGTTGCCTACCATAACACACTCTTTCTAAGGGTCATCCAACAGTATTTTATGTATTTCCAGTTAGTCGTATGGCATTTGGCACTGCTATCCAAAATCTAAATTACAGCTATTCAAATTACTGTTGCATGGTATAAGAGTAATAAATCACTGTCATATTGCATTTGAAACTCACTGTCTTATGCTCTAAATGTTGATTTTGTGCTGTAGAACATACTATAGATTTTCACCTGTCTTGTGCAAATTATATCTGAACATTTTACAGTGTTTACATTTTTAACCTTCATTTCTCAGCCAAATTCAGTTTTGTGTGTTTAACAACAAAGTGACTAGTGTGGATCTCAAATTTTATTCATATAAAATTCATTAATATTCATTAATTCATATAAAATTTCACTGGTCAAAACTTTGCTACTTTAAGAAATCTGGTTACAAAACAGCAGGGTTAAGTTCCTGTCACATACTACATAATTGTTCAAATGCATATCCCTGCATTTCAAAAAAGTGTGGTTCGAATACTTCAATAATATATAAAAACTCATCAGGAACCCTAAATGGTGCCCTTCATAATAGTCATGCTGATCTGATTTACCTGAGGGAGGGGACAGCAGGCCCACTGTCCACTTGGCACTCTACAGCATGTGTAGCCATCCTGGCAGTGGTATATGTGATCGCAGTACACCACAGAACTCTTACTTCCAGAGATGACAGCTAAGGTCTTGGCAGCTACAAGAGCCGGTGCTTCGTTAAACATTGGGACACTGATGTCAATTATCCGTTTACATTTTGTTGACAAAGAATCACATTTGTAGCCATGGGGGCAGCAGTGCTTACCATCTTTGCAACAGACAGCCTAAAACGAAACACAAAAGCATATTTTTAATAATAAACCCATAAACTGTCAGGATAAGTAATACACTGTATATAATTTTATAAATAAGTCTTCGCATGTTCTTTTTTTTTTTTTATTATTTATTTATTTGAAACTCAGATAACACATTTGAGCACAAGTGCTCTTTTCCAAAGGTTCCACATCAGTAACAAACAGGTATACACAACAGTGATACACAGGAGTCAGATCAGTAGCAAACAGATAACTTAGACTAGGTAGTATATATACTACAAGATTTCACCAGCTCAGGGGGAGCCTGGTTAAGCACAGATACTGGGGTTGCAGACAAGGCATAGCAGCATAGAGTTCAGTCACTTGTCTCCCTAAATAGGTTTTACCCCTGTAGAGCAATTGCGAAAAAGGTATCTTGGAGGTGAACCATGTTTCTGTGAGGACTATCATGTCCGACCAGACAAGTGCAACCCAGACTTCTAACTGGATGAATTTTGGGAGCAGGCTTCTAAGATTTAGTGAGGTAATCTTCAATTTGCCTCTGAGGTCCCTACAGGTCCCAATGTTACTAGGTGTTCCCGGATTGGGATGGATATCTCCTGGCACAAGAAGTAGTAAATGTAGCAGTTTTTTGCAATCCCTCCTTCCTTGCCTGAGCATCATGGACTTCTCAATATATGAACAACCTCTCATGTCTGGGGAGCGGCTTTAATTGGCCACCTGTGTATGAGCACCAGTTAAGGTGTCCCTGGAAAAATCCACTTGCAGGGGTGACGTGGCAGCAATCAGAAAAGTATGTTGCAGGGGAGAGGGGGTCCCAATGTAAGGAAGAAGCCACCTCTACCCCCTGAAATGTTCAGTCAACTGTTCAATTTAAATTCATTAGTGAGGAGAACAGCCTGGCTAAACCTAGCAAAGGTTATTGCAGTATTCAGTATGCTCAGTGCAACAAATGACAAATCAAAGAATGTGTCCCTTTACCAGTTCTTGTTACCTTGGTTGAGGTTTTACAACACTGTAGTCAGCAGGGGTAGGACAGCATGTCTGAGATGGCTGCCTCCTCTGGCTGACACACAAGTCAAAGAATAAAAAAAAATCCAGAGGAAATGGTGAACTGCTGAGGTCCAGAGACACAGAATGTATCAAATTTTTCTTTATTTATTTATGACTTTGGTAACGGGTAGGTGTGCTGATCCCAGGGACCATTTTCAGACACGACCCAAGCCATACACTGTGGCACAGGAACTAATGTAATAAACAAAAAAGCATGGAACAGTTGACAAAAACAAAAACAAGATAAAGGTCACAATAGTGCATGGTAATAGCAAATAGAGGAGCAACAAAAAAATACAGGACTCCATAAACCACACATCAGTTAGGCATTATGGTAAGTAAGGGTATACATACACATACAGTTCTTTCAGCAGCAGTTACAATAGGAGGCAAACAATGGAGCCTAAGTAGAAAGAGGATAAGGTGAAGCAAAGTATAGGGGTGGGAAGGAAAGGGTGGGCGGAAAGGTGGGAGGCAGGATTAACAAACATACAGTAGGTACTAAAGCTCAAGTGCACAAGCAGACCAGTTTAATTGATTCCTGCTTGACCTAATACACTTACACATTCCCTGGTGGGGTGCAATCACGAAAGTGAGTGAACTTCTTATGGAAGCAGTGGTAGAAGCAAGTCATCAGGAGACAGTCTTTGAGGTGGGTTTTGAACTGGCAGTGGGTGCCAAGGGAGTGGAGCTTGGCAGGCAGTTTATTCCACAGTGCAGGGGCTGTCACAGTCAAGGCTCTGCCACCAAAACTGGCAGATACCCTGGAAATATTTGATGTGGAGGGGATGCTATTTGAGTGGGGCTATGGTGTGATGTTCGTACAGCAAGGAAGGGAACAAGAGGAGATACCTGACCAATGTGGATGGCGGAATCCACCATGCAGTACAGGGCTCACTCCTAGTGAGTTGTAGAGGACACAGTGGTGTGTGATAAAAGGGGCCAGCAAGGTGAAATGACAGGCACTGTTATAGGCAGAGGAGTGATTGGTCATGAGGGTACCAGATGTCCTGGTATAGATAAGGGAACAGTAGTCCGGGATATGGAGTAGCTGTCCCTGTATGATGGCAAGTCAATCTTCAGGAGAGAAGTATTGCCAGAATCTGTAGGCAGCACCTCATTATTGGTGAAACCTTTGAACTACTCAATAGATGTGTTCAGAAAAGGAGAGGGAAGGGTCAAGTATAACTCCTAGGTATTTGAAAGTACACATCTCTTCAAGGGCTTGGCCATGGGGAAGGACACAATGTTGAGAGGGGGTGAGTTTTGTATTTAGCTAGGAAGGGCTTTGATTCAAACAGCATAGATTTTGTTTTTTTGGCATTAACTAGAAGGAGGTTATTTGTGAACCAGTTATGGGCCGCAGCATAGTATTGGGACAGAATGGAGGAAATATTGTCTGGGGATTTATCACTGTGGAAAAGCACGAGGTCATCAGCATAGAGGAGAGAGAGTGAGAACTGAGACAGTCCGAGGGGAGGGAGTTTATAAATAAAGAGAATAGCAGGGGGGCCCAGTATGGAGCCCTAGGGGATACCTGCAGAGATGGGCAGGGTGGGGGAGGGGCAGGGTCAATACACACAAATTGGGAGTGAGTGGTGAGGTAACTCTTGAACCAGGTAGTAACCTCTTGAGAGAAGCCAAGGCTAAGTAGCTTGGAGAGGAGATGGGCATGGTTTACCATGCCAAAAGCCTTGGAGAGGTCAATGAAGATTGCTCCAGTGGCATTACCATGGTCCATATTATTGAGGATGTGGTTGGTCAGAAGAGTGAGGGCAGAGGTGATGGAGTGATTTTTTTGAAAGCCATGCTGTTGGCAGCACAGGAGGTTGTGTTTTCCTATCTAGTCAGCAAGCTGATGGTGGAAAGCTTTCTCTAGTAGGTTCCTTAGGTGGGGGAGGATGGAGATCGGATGATAGTTGCCAGTAGATAGAGGGTTCCTGGCTTTAAAAATGTGAATCACCTTTGCAGTCTTCCAGGGGTCAGGCATGGAGGAGGAGGAGGAGGAGGAGAAGGAGAGGGCCAGGTTAAAAATACAAGAGAGTGGTTCGATGGTGGCTGGGGAGATGCGCCTAAGGAATATCAGGAATAGACCATCAGCATGATGGGAGCTGTGGTTTGGAAGACTTTTGAGGAGCTTAGTTGTGTCAGCTCACAAGAGAGATTTGAAGAAGAAAATAGCAATCTGGGGTTGGGTAGTCGGCCCATCGGAGGTAAGCGGGGGGCATTTGGTGCACCAAGTTATTTGATTGCCCATTAGGTAGTTTACTTTGATACACGCATAGGTTAGAGAACTTGTGATTAAAAGCCCTAGCCACTTCCACAGGATCTGTATTAAGGCCATTTGGGGAGTTAAGTTGCACGGCAAACTTGCTGGAGTGGGGGTTAAGTAGGGAGCCGATGGATGCCCAGAATTTCCTAGGGTCTCCTAGGTTAGTCTGTTGGAGACTACGGAAGTGGGTCTGCTGGAGGGATTTCACTATATGTTTCCATAGATTCCTCCTGCACTTGTAGGCATCCCATAGGAGGGGGGAGGGGGATGCTTTGTTTGTGGATCAAGCATGATCCCTATCCTTCATAAGGGTAAGGAGGTCTTTCATGTCCCAGCATGAGCAGCCACCTCTGACCCTACTTGTGGTGACTGGGAAGTGCCAATCCTGCAGAGTCAAAAGCGTCTGTGTGAGGAGGTTTACTGCCTGTGTCAAATTGGGGAGTAAGTAAAGAGCAGACCAGTCCAAGGACTGAGCCTCTTCAAGGAGATTCGGGTTGTTAGAGCTACTGAAATTGTGAAAGGACAAGTATTTGAGTTTAGAGGACCAGAGGAGATACAGTACATAGGGGAGAGATCACTGACGGAGTCCGCCATGGTACCAGCATGCAGTACATAATTATCCCTGTAAGTAATGATCCAGTCCAGAAGGGACTGAGTGCCTGTATGTGGGTTTTGCCTGGTGAGAAGTGTAATAGTTAGAACCAGTTGTGTTGTTTTAGGAGGGGCGCATAGTCAGACTGGTGGGTGCTCAGCCAGTTTAAGTTAACAGCATGAAGGAGAATTGCATCTCTGTGGTGGGATAAAGAGCTCAGGCCCGAGAAGAAGCTGTCTAGGCCCACCGTTCCAACAGAGGGAGGGTTGTAGCAGCAGCCTATGTAGAATTTCTTACAGACTCTTATGGTAATTTCAGATAGGAGCCATTCACTAGGTGAGGCTGGATCTGAGCAGAGAACAATATTGGCTGAGAGGGGTTCCCTAAGGAATAGTGCAACACTACCACCCTTTTTCCTGCCCTGCCCATCATGCCACAGGGAGGAGTATCCAAGTAGCTGGTAAGTGGTGTCAGCATGGTGGGGCTTTAGCCAGGTTTTGGAAAGTCCTACAATGTGGGGCTTCTATAGCGCAACCCATGCCTCCAGGATGGGGAACTTAGATGGAGACTGTACAAATTGATATGCATGATTTCCAGCCCTGGAGCATCAGCCCAGATATTGCAGAAAAGGATCAATGTGAGAGTTGGGTGGGCCAGGGTTGCATTCAACATTACCGGCTAGGAGAAGAAGGGATGGTAAGAGTATATATGGGCAGAAGGAGACCACAGGAGAACCAGAGAGGGAGGTCAGGTAGTGGCCAAGTTGACAGTGTTCAAGGTTAGAGAGAAAGGAGAGGGTGATAGGGCTGAGGGAAAAAAGTATGCAGGAGGAGCGAGGAGAGAGGTGTAGCAGGGGAGGGTGGGTGACAGAGAAGAAGACAAGGTGCTATTGATCATGGGCTAGCACAGTGGCACAGTAATCTGATAGCACCAGGAGGGAAGGCAGCGAGATAGTAAGCAGTGTGAGCTGTAGCAGGTACATGGTGGCAGGAGAGCTGGCAAGAGTAACAAAAGGTGGGAAATTCCTGAAGTTGATGAACTGTGGCCCGGGAGTATGAAGAATGTGAAAACCTTTTGTCTGTATGTTTCCTTTTGTTCTTCAAAGTGGTTATTGAATAGCCCTTAGCGACAAGTGCAGTTATTTTAGGAGCATGTCTGAAAACGTGAATTCAGTGCAGGACTCAGCATCATAGAGTTTGTCAGACTTCACTGCTGGACTTAGTTTTGCTTGGCTTGTCTTCCAAGAAGTTGATTTAAAATGAAAATGTCTATACCTGCTGGTGATGTTTTGCAGAAATTCAGTCCAGAAGATTGTCACAGATGTGTTCAAGAATTGTATAGTTACTCCAACCAGAAAAACATGAAAATCCACAAAATTAGCCTACTGACACAGACAAACAAACAGCCACCAACACAGACCCAGAAGCCGGGGCTAAGTGCGTAGTCATTTTATTGCATCATTTCTGTAATTCTTATATGTGTTTATGCATTTTTTACCAGTTTTTTGTTTTAAGACCAGTATTAACAGACTGATGTACAGTCAAGGTAAAATTGTCTAACTCATTATAGAGTACTTATCATAACTTATATATAACATTTTGTACTGTATGTTATGTCATGTCGTAATTGTTTGTATGTTTTGGACGCAACTGTGAAAGAAAGTTTTACTCTCAATTTGCTTTCCAATAAATATTGATTGAAATTGAAATGTTTATATGTAAAGTTAATGGCCTCCATATTCAAAGCAGTCTGTTTGTGTCAAACAGGCAAGATAGATGCAAGGCAGTTAGTGCATGGCCAGCTCAGGGCAAAATTGAAAAATTATTGTGCTCTGACTGGAGTGCACTGACTTAATATGGGGTCATACTTCCACAGTGCATAATGAGTTTATCTTACACTGACACTGCCCATGACTGACTATACCCACAACACAGCCAGATGGAGATTGCACATTCCAAATGGGATAGCACCAGGGCTCCTGTGGGCCATATCGGTCATAGCATGCTAATGAGCCCATTGTGTGTGCAAAGTGCTAAGGGGCCCATTATTATGACATTTTTTGGCTCATTAGCATTGGTTCATGGCCCCCAAGCACCTGTCCTGTTAATGTATAAACATTCCCTCTCTCTGTTGGTTTAGCAGCCCCCCTGATTGGCATCCTGTCCATGTAATAAGCATAACCCCTCCCTGGTGTTCTAGCAGCCCTTCATCCCACAATTAACAGCGTGCTTATGTAGTAAGCATACCCTTCTCTGGTGGTCTAGTGGCCCCCTCACCTAAACAGCAGCAATACCAGTAGTGTGGTATGCCCCGTGGAAGGTCAAGAGCACCTATCCTGCCCACCCACTCAGGTCCCACCTCCTCGCACCTCCCGCCCAATCACTTCTGGTCTGCTTCAGTCAGGAGAGCAACTGGCACACTGTAGAGTACGTGTGATCACACATGCTTGTCAGATGAGGGTCAGCCAGCCGATGATCTCTGGTGGTAAGTATAGGGCAAGGGGGGTGTTGCTCAGTGGGAGGATCAGGCTGGGGGAGGATGGACAGGGAGACAATGAGGGACCATTTTCCTTTTTCAGGATGTATAATAAAAGAAATATGTCAAGGGAATGTTTTCTTTTTTCAGTGATTGTCTGAAAAATACTTCAGGACACTGGGGTGGGCTCTCCAGTGTCCCACAGTATTGGGGGAATAGAACAGAACTGGGGACACTGGGAGTGGGCTCCCCAGTGTCCCACACTGGCAGGGGGTGGGTGTATAGTGCAAACACAGGGACTGGGCACCTTACTGTTGGCAAATACTTGTATCAAGATAGATTTTTGGGGGGCACTTGGAATGGGCTCCCCAGTGCCCACAGTACTGGAGTGTATAGGGAATATGTAGAGACACAGGGAGTGAGATCCCCAGTGTCCAACAATGGGGTCTGTGTGTGTGTTATTCTTATACTGCCGGCATGGGGATTGGGCACCTGATGTCAGACAGATTTGTAATTTATAAAAAGTTAAGATTCCTTACAGACTGTTAAAGGAGAAAAACTGCTGCTTTTAGGTAAACAACAACATGTGTTTAAGTAAATAGGGCCGAGGAATCCAATTCTGGTGTTATTTTTTTAGAAAAAATAGCCAGAAGTGTTTGGTTGTTTTTCAGGGGCTGATGGGTTGTTTTTTTTACTGCAAGTACAGTAACAAATTTGCAGCAGTTTTCCTGAAAAATGCTGCAAATTTGTGACAGTTTTCATGCAACAGTGCCATTAGTTGTGTAAAAACTGCTGCAAATTTGTGGCACTTTCACAAAGATAGTGCCACAAATTTGTGACACTACCAACGGCTGAGTTAAAAAAAAACATATTTCCAACCATTTAAAATCTAATGCCAGGACTGTGTTCCTCAAGCCCTGATTAGGTAAACACAACAGTTGGTATTTACCAAGGGGCAGTATTGTTTGAGTTACAGTGTCTTTTACCCACTGCTAAATGGAAACAATATGGTGGTAGAATGATACTACGAAACCCATCTGCAGCAGTCAAAAGTGCTTTTGTGACAGCAAAAAGTGCTTTTGTACCACACATCTAATTTTTCTCATAGGCTGTAATGGGAAACTTAAAACTTTAATAACTTTTGAATGGGCCCCGCGCTCCCACCAAGTGATTTTTTACTCAAATAGTAATGGTAACCACAACATAAATGCAAGTGCAAATGGTAATGCACATGGTGGTGGAAACGTAAATTGTAACACAAACGGTAACAGAAACGCAAGTGCAAAGTGACGCCAAAGCGAACAGTAACATAAACGGAGACGCAAACGCAATTGCGTATGGAAACATAAACCATAACATGCACAGTCACAGTACCACAATTGTAAACACAAATGGTAATGGTAACAGCAACAATAATGCCAAAGGAAACAGAAACGCAAACAGAAGCGTGTACAGAAATGCAAACCGTAACGTGCATGGTCATGGTACTGCAATTGTTAATGCAAATGGTAACGGCAACAGCAACAATAATGCCAAAGAAAACAGAAACGCAAACACAAATGCATATGGAAACGCAAACTGTAATGCGCATGGTCATGGTACCGCAATTGGAAACTCAAATGGTAACGGTAACAGCAACAATAATGGCAAGTGAAACAGAAACGCAAATGCAAACCCATACGGAAATACAAACCATAATGCGCACGGTCACGGTAACTCAATTGGAAATGCAAATGGTAATGGTAACAGCAATGATGATGCAAAACGAATGAGAAATGCAAACGCAAATGGAAGGGCAGCCACAAACGCAAATGGTAATGCGCACGGTGATGCAAACCGAAATGCAAACACAAACAGTAGTGGATACACAAATGGTAACAGTAACACAAGCGCAAACAAAAATGCAAAGCGAAACACACAGTGGCATACACGGGACTGCTAATGCAAATGGGTATGGAAATGCAAGTGGAAACGCTAACTGTAACAGTAACGGATGCTCACACCCTAGTTTTCTCCAACAGCTGCATAAAGAAACACAGTGGCTACAAAGAAAGTATGCATAATAATAGGCCACGGACCAGAAAATTGAGCTCTTGGAATACTAAATTGCTTATATCTCAGGAATTGTACAACGTAGGAAAAAAAATTTAAATTTCATATGATTCATGACTTTCCTGGCTAGGTTTGCACTTAATGCTTAGCCCCCTAAGGGACTAACAATTTTTCTGATGAAAATTCCATATCTTGTACTGTTTCCTAGATAGGGGTCCTGAAAGACGCGACATACGCCGCAAAGTTAGTCTATGGGAAAAGGCATCAACTTCAGCGTGCTGTAACTTTGCATCCCTGCAATATTTTGTCACCAAACCACCAAAAGGCACATCTGTGGGATGCTGGCTTTCTTCCCTCCAAATGTCAGCCCAAAAGACCAAACCATTCTTTTTCAGCAGGATGGCAAATAATTCCTGTTATTTTGGCCATAGTGCTGCAAAGTTGTGTCGTGGTTTGCCACACTTTTGCAAACAAAATCATGAAAGTGTCGCAGGTGCGACACTACTTTGTGACACTACTTTTCCCAAAAATTTCAAAAACATATTTCTGGGGTGTTTATCCCCAAAATAAAGACATGGCTAGCATCCTCAGGGCTTGACTATGTAAACACAAAAATAAATGTGTCCCTAGAAGGTCCCAATTTTAAATGGCAAGCATTTCTGTGATCAGTAACTGAAAAAAAAAGGGCTGACTCATGACACTACAAGGGTCATTTGCGACACTAAAAACTGAATTTGCGACACTGTCAAACATTTTGTTAACTTTTCCCATTGACGATAATGTGAAACTTGTGTTTTGAATAACTTTTGAACCGTTCAATATTTTTTCACGAAATCTTTATAAGGCACATCGGGGACCCTGGCCACACGTTCACTGAAGTTTTCAGACCAGTTGCATAAGCCATGCGACCTGAAGGTACGAGCAATGAATGCACAAAAAAGCTTAAATGCACTCCGGAATGTTGCTTAATAACTCCGCTACCATATATCCGACTGGTACAAAACTTGGCAGATCTCAAGATCTATGCTAGTGCTCCGTCAAACAGTGGCACAGTTATTAAGGTGTAAAATTTCACCATTTAACCTTAAATGGGGTACTCAACCCTAACTATAGTGGCACTACCATGCCACTATACTCTATCTATCTATCTATACACACACACACACACACTGTATATAGATTTATATATGTATAGTGTGTGTGTGTGTATATACACACACACACACACACACACACTGTAGGCTGTTGGTAGTGTCGCCAATTTTGAGGCAGTATAGTGCAGTGGTTTAAGGCTCTGAGATGCAAACCTGTACCTCTAGACCTGGGTTTGAATCCCACAGCTCCCTTGCATACTGTGTGACACTGAGCAAATCACTTAACTTAATTGTGCTCCCAGGTCGTACCAAATAAACATATACACACACACACACACACACACAGACTCTTTCTCTATCTCCTCTCTCTCTCTATATATATAAATATATATATATAACAGTATATATATATATATATATATATATATAAATACAAATCACACATGCCCCCACAATGCAAAGCATCATGGGCTGCATATGCAAATCACCACAGAATGTTATGCTGGTCAAACTTTAAGCAGAATTGCATGGTGCGAAGGTCTCTCACACAGTTTGCAAAGGGTGCTAACAGAAGACATAGACAGTGTTTGTCACTACCAGGACTCATCAGTATGCCTTGTCTGTTTGACACCCCAGTGAAATGGACCAGCTACCCCTAAGGCAGTGTGCCTGGGATATATCGTGGTGAACCCATTAAAATAAAAAAACATTTAAAAGACAAAGAACCTCTGTGCGTAAACACTGAGGCAAGGGTTACCCCAAAGGGCATTTGGCTGGGAAGCCAAGTTTCAAGAAAATACAAAATCACACATGCCCCCACAATGCAAAGCATCATGGGCTGCATATGAAAATCACCACAGAATGTTATGCTGGTCAAACTTTAAGCAGAATTGCATGGTGCCGAAAGGCCTCTCACACAGTTTACTGATGAGTCCTGGTAGGACGAAACACGTGTCTATGTCTTCTGTTAGCACCCTTTGCAAACTGTGTGAGAGGCCTTTCCGCACCATGCAATTCTGCTTAAAGTTTGACCAGCATAACATTCTGTGGTGATTTGCATATGCAGCCCATGATGCTTTGCATTGTGGGGGCATGTGTGATTTTGTATTTTCTTGAAACTTGGCTTCCCAGCCAAATGCCCTTTGGGGTAACCCTTGCCTCAGTGTTTACGCACAGAGGTTCTTTGTCCTATATATATATACACACACACACACACACATTGACTATATATATATATATATATATATATATATATATTATGTTAAAAGCTTTATTAATACTCCAGTTAGCAGACATTGGGTGTGCCTTGGGGTTCTCAAGCCTAACGCTCACTCCACTCCATCTGTAAATAAGGTCAGATGTGCAGTCTTTATAAGAATAGGGTGAGCGTTAGGCTTGAGAAGCCCAAGGCATACCCCACACCTGCTCTTCTGTCTGGTTTAGGAGGGTAAGTTGTTAGAGAACCCCTAATGCCTCATTTCTCAACTTTTGCAACTTGGACACTAACTGGAACATTAATAAAGTTTTTTACAACTTATTTCCTTACTTTTTGAGATAGTATAATACTATCCATACATGTATATGTATATGTATATGTATATGTATATGTATATGTATATGTATATGTATATGTATATGTATGTAACTATGGAGGCACAGGACCCTCCAGATCCTGTACTTCCATTTATAGGACAACAGTGGTCAAATTCTCAGCATTGACATGTTATTATCCCACCTCATGTACCCGGTACAGAAATTTTTGAATCTTCACCAAAAAATAATTCTGTGCTACAGCAAAGTACCTCTAAAGTGGGCCTGCCAGGAAATGAAGAGGTGGAAGGAGGGAACAGTGAAGGACTTTTCTCTATGAGGGAAGCTTTGAGGAAGAAGCTGGGAGAGGTACTGGGAGAAGTAGATCTGAAGTGCACTAAAGTATAGAACTCTGAAGAAGTGTCTTTATATCCACAGGCTGGGACCAACGATACTGGTATTGAGCAACCAGAGGAAAACAGTTTGAAGGCTAATTTGCCCGCAAATTCCACAATAATATCAGCGGGGGGGAAGCAGTCTGAAAATACAATGCCATGCAAATGTGTTGGGGCCAACGCCGAGCCTGCACTTAAAGTAAATGCTGTCACTTCAAGTGAGTCACCAGCAGCTGAAGGGATGATTCCTTCCAAAGCAGCCCAAACCATGGAAGCTGTTACACCTGCATCAGATCAGCAAAATAAGGTATGCATCCTAAACACAAATGAGACAACAGTAAATATTAATAAAATGAAAGAGTACTTGCTAAATTATGAAAACAACCAGGAAAAGGGGGAATTGCAAATGGTTATATAGCATCAGGAAGGGGAGAACATAGGGGAAGCCCAGGAAAAAAAAAGACAGAGCTAGAAAGTTGAATCTAAGCAACAAGAAAAAGCTAATTTATTTTCCAACTCAGATTCTCTCACCAGTTTGCATTATGCTACATCAGTAAAGTACAATTTAGAGTACTGACTCTGATTCTAACATTTCTTTCAAAGAAGAAAATAACTCTGTATCTGAAGGTGAAGAAGGGGATAAAAACAGGTACCCCCAACCCCATGGGCTAAGATTATAATAAATTAGTTGGCAATGCTAGAAAGTACCATGAATGGGGCTAATGAGAAAATGTGCAACAAAATTGAAATGATACACAACACCATTAATCTTATTTTAAAAGAAAATCAACAATTAAAAATGGATTTAAATGAGGCAGAAAAAAGGATAGCAGAATTGGAAGATGAAATGCAACCTATAACGGCAAATAAAATGATCTGAAGTAAATCAGAATGCTATGACTACGAAGCTAACAGAATTTGAATCCAGGGCGAAGCAGAAAAATGTTAGAATTCTGGGGGTTCTGAAAATCTGGGAAAAACAAGATAATCTTACAAATATAACAAGGAAGGTTATGGCTGCTTATATGGACACTGACCCAACCTTCATAAAATGTGAATTTGATAGAATTCACAGAGTATTTAAACCTAACAATGATTTTCAAGGCCCACCTCATCCTATAATATCCAAATTCTTCAGCTCTGAGGAAAAAGATATTCTCTTGAGGGCTGTTTATAAAAAGAAAAGAATATCAGTGGAGGGGGTGAGGTGAGTATTGTCATTTATAATGATCTTCCCCAAGACATTTTACAGGAACTAAGGAAATTTGATGATATCAGGAACAAACATTGATCCTTGGGTGTAAAATCTTAATTTTACCATCCTGCCAAATTAAAAGTGGTAATGCAAGGAATAAGATTTGTATATGATACACCAGAGATTGCTAAGAGGGACTTAAGAGAAAAACCGGAAAATTTTGAGTGACAAAATGGCAACATTACTGAAAGGAAGATGGAATTGGAGCATTGTTGAAATAAAGAAATGGGTTGTCAGGGTATGGAGCAATGGGGGAGGGGGAAGTAAAAAGCAATAGATTAACACCAGTCTAGTGACTGGTAAGGGTTCTTGTGGGGAAATGTATTATGATTTATATGATTTGGGTGGAGACTGTCACTATATCAATATGCTAATTTGCACACTAAGGTACGCACTGACTACTGAGGTCAATCTTCCATAGGGTGTAAGTAGATATACTCTCCTAATAATGTGTTGTAAATGGATTGTTATAGTCATCAGGAAAATGTCAGTAACTAGGTTAAGCTGTGCCACCTTTAAAGTCAATGGGATGCATATCCCTATAAAGCGGGCTAGAGTGTTAAATTACATCAAGAAATCTGGAGAGGCATGTGTAGCATTGCAGGAAATACATTTAGACAACAAAGAAGTGCTGAAGATTAAAAGAAAATGGATGTCAAAAATTTTCTTTTCCATAGGTACAAGGAAAAAAGCAGGGTTGGCTTTAGTCTTTAAAAAATATTAAGGGCCTCTCCTTTCTAGATTATTTTTCAGACATGCTAGGCGAAATAATAATGGTTAAAATTAAGATTTTTAGTCAGATTGTTACTTTTGTATCAGCATATGCACCCTTTGTGGGATATAAGGAATACTTAGTGGAACTCACTAAAGGATGTATGCAGATACAGGCAGAAAATATTATACTGATGGGTGACTTCAACACCTATTTAAACCCAGATATGAACAGAAGTTCTAAATTACCCTACTATCACAAATGCAACATTTTCTTTTATGACATGACTTGAATGACTGTTGGAGAACTCTTTATCCATCTAGTCATTATTTTTCACACTACGATAAAAAATGAAAGTTTTTTGTAGCATTAACTACATCTTGGAGTCAAAAATACTTGTTAAGGATATAAGTAGGATGGAAAATAACCCTTTGATCCTATCTGACCATACCCTTATAGAAATCTATTTCAATATACTGTAGCTGATTCTAACAGGAAGAGAGCTTATATTTGGTGGTTAACTAATGACATTCTAGGAGAACGAGAGTTCCAAGAGAAAATTAAAAATGGTATCAAGGAATATTGGAAATTTAATTTTAAACCAGGTAAAACAATTATTTCATTATGGGACCTATAGAAAGCTGTCATTAGAGGATTAATAGTATCTTATCAGGCTTTTATTAACAAAAGACTAAAACAAAAACACTTAGAATTGGACCCAAAAATTAAAAACCTGAACAGTAAGATTATTTTGGATCATGGCAGATATTGCAAAGATTGGGAGAATGATCATTTAGAAAAAACAAAACTAAATAATAAGGATGTTTTACCAAACATTACAAAATTAAAAAACACTTAGATACATTCAGGGGGAAAAATGGGGATGTTGTTAGCTGCCCAACTTAAAAAAACAAAGAGAGTCCAACACGATTGCAGCCTTAGTAGATAATGGGGGCAAGCAAATATTTAAAGATGATGAGATGGGGTCCCTGATTATATCTGAATATAAGCAAAGTTACCAAAAAGCTTTTGATATAGGAGCAGAAGAAATTAAGAAGTACCTGGAGGCTAGTAGATTAACAGCACTAAGGTATGATGAATCTCCATTTACCCTGCAGGATGTAACAGATACCATTAAGTCATTACCCAAATATAAAAGCCCAGCCTGGATGGGCTTACTATAAAATTTTACCAACAATTTAGTGATCATCTGGCTCTGAGAATATTACAACTACTAACGAATTAAGGGAAGGAGCCTTAGCTATCCCAGAGTCAATGCAAGAATCTAGAACAATTTTACTGCTAAAGGAAGGAAAAGATCCAAAAAAGTAACCAGCTATCGGTCAATAGCACTCCTAAATATGGACTACAAAATCATAAAAAAAAAAAAAATTAAGTCAATAGATTAAAAGAAAATGTATAGGTAGTCATAAATCAGGAACAATTTGGATTTGTAAAAGGTCATACTATTTACCAAGCCACTAGAATGGTAGAAATGATGATGCAAGAAATAAAAAAATAAAATCTACCATATCATTTAGTAGCAGTTGATGCAACTAAAGTGTTTGACACCTTAAATAGAAAATGTATGTTTGCTTGCTTAGAAGCATATGATGTTTCAGATTATTTAATACATATAATCAAAAAAATATATGATAGAACAATAGTATGATTTGCAGTGAATAACTACATAACAGAACAAATGGGGATGGGCAATGGGGGTAAGACAGGGATGCCCTCTATCCCCAACATTATATATTTTATCCATGGAGCTGTTTATAGATCACATCAAGACTAATGATGAAATAGAGGGCTTTTAGGGGAAGCTAGAAAGATAAATGTCATTGCAGATGATATTTTATTATATTTTAAATACATAAATACTACTATGCCTAAGTTTTTGTAGGAAGTCAAAAGTTATGCACAGGTGTCTGGATATTGTTTGAATAGTACTAAATCTGTGGTTATTTTGGTGAATCATCTCTATTACCCACTTGCCATGGAAATACAAAATAATTTTCAAATTAGTAATAGTGTTAGATATTTGGGCATAAAAATTTGAAATGATCAAAAGGAAGTGGTTAAGGTTAATTATAACATGGCTAAAGAGAAGGTTAGGAGTGTTCTGGATGGTTGAATGAAACTTTTTCTTTCTTTGTCAGGCTGGATAGAAACAATAAAAATGATGGCCATACCACATTTGATATACATGATCCAAGCCATCATAGAATGCCCGGAAATAGCCTGGTACGACTCTATTTGTAGGATTTTTTAAAAATTCCCGTGGAGAGGTGGGAAACCAAGGATTTCATGGAACCAAATGATAATGCCTAAGAAAGCTAGAGGGTACAGTTGCCCAGAACCACTTAATTATGAGATTGCATACCAAATTAAATTATGGTGGGAATTTGCATATATGGACTCTAAATCTGAATTTATTGATATGTCTTTTTGGAAAAGGGGGAGTGAGACAATCCCAGGAACAATTCTCTGGGAATCTCTGACCGAATTGAAAATTCCACAACTTTTCCAAGCCATTTGAAATAAACTCAAAACAAGAAATAATACGACTAAAAAACAATAGAAAATTGCCTTGGCTATTTTTCTGAATTAATCAGACCAATTGCTTCAATATATCATCAGACATGAAAAATTAATTAAGCTTAAAAACATAGGAATACAAAGAAGGTATCAATTAAATAATGAGCAAGTGGACTTTTTGACTTTTGAAGAGATAAGGAACAGGGGTAAGTAAAGAGAAGTTCCACTTCCTTCAGTATTTACAGGCAAAAAAGATTTAAGAAAGTTTTCAGGAATGGTTTAGAAGGCATTCACATAGAAATATAAATTATATTATTAAACAACAATTGAAAGTGTTATAAGTATGGAACAAGAAGTTACTACAGAGTCTATATTTATTTATTACCATAATCGATAAAGATCCCTGGGAAAAAATCAATAGCAAATGGGAGCAGTAAATGGGTATAGTATACTCCGCCAGCAATGGAAATCATTGAGAGCTAAAATTTATAAAGATTATTTGTACTCTAAAAACAGTACTATGAAAAATATATATATATATATATATATATAGTTGATCAGGCGGACTATATCTCAGAAGTCTTAAGTTGTATGATAAAACAAGCATTTGTCAATGCCGAATGTTGCTTGCTTCTATGTGCTGTTTAGGTATTTTGAAGTCATTGGAGTGCAAATATTGAAAATTTGCGAACTTACGAGCGTGCGTAGGAACTGCGCAACGCACGTTCATAAAACAGTCATTGTTAGGAAATTTTTCATGAAATTTTCAACATAGCCATTTTAAGACCTCTGCTCATGAACAGTGTCACTGTGATTTTGTTAATGTGTCCCATACATTGAGTTTGCACACCGACTGCGCCACGCTACATGGGCGGAAACATGTTTTGGGCAGGATATGAAAATGACAGCTATACTGCTCATAAGGGAGGTGTGGTAAAATGGCAATGTTGAAAATCTGGAGTGGAAATATTGAAAATTCGCAGAAACTCATTTAGAAAGGCAGGCAGGAACTGTGTAACGCACACCGTAAAACAGTCATTTTAGAATTCTTTTCACCAAATCTTCAACATTGCCATTTAAGATCTCTGCTCATGAACAGTGACACTGTGATTTTCTTAATGTGTCCATACACTGAGAGTTCGCACCGACTGCATGTTAATAACATCATGGGCTGATGTTTTGGGTAGGATGTGAAAAATGACAGCTATACTGCTCATGAGGAGGGTGTGTAAAATGGCAATGTTGAAAATCTGAAGTGAAAATATTGAAAATTTGTGAACTTATGAGCCTGCGTAGGAACTGCAAGCAACGCAGCTCGTAAAACAGTCATTTTTAGGAATTTTTTCACCAAATTTTCAACATAGCCATTTTAAGACCTCTGCTCATGAACAGTGTCACTGTGATTTTCTTAATTTGTCCATACATTGATTTCACACACCGACTCAGCCATTCTGTGCTAAGGCGGAAACACATTTTGGGTGAGATGTGAAAATGACAGCTATACTACTCATAAGAAGGTGTGGTAAAATGGCAATGTTGAAAATCTGGAGTGAAAATATTGAAATTTCATGAAACTTACGGGCTCTGCGACTGCGCAACGCACTGCAGAAACACAGTCATTTTTTGGAATTTTTGGACCAAATTTTCAACATGGGGTTTTTGGGACCCCTTCTCATGAATGATGTCACTGTCATGGTGGTATTCAGGCCCAAAGGGTGATTTTGCAGTCACTACACAGTCACTGCACGAAATCACCCTTCGGACGAATAACTGCCATGACAGTGTTATCACTGAGAGGGGTCTAAAAACCATGTTGAGTTGCAAAATCCCAAAAGCCTGAGATATGCAATAAAGTTGAATTCCCCATCTAGCCCATTATACAGCTTACCGGCATTTCCTCAGTTCAGGTCGGCTTTGAAGAGTGCAGACATGTTCCCGGTCCACGAAGATCATCGCGCGGAGTCCGGAGGTAAGTATGGGGTGAGGGGTTGTAGGAGAGCTGGGTGCGCAGTGGGTGGGTGCGGGTTGTGGGAGGGTGGTCGGGAGGCGTGCCGGCGGGACCGTTTTGTTTATAGATTTAAAAAAAGGCGTGAGTGGACGTTTGCCACTCTGGGGTGGGCTCCCAGCATGGCACAAGGATGGGGGCCATTCAGCTGGCCGGGATTGGGCACCCCGTCGGCCAAAGACTGATTGCCACTGGGGTGGGCTCCGAGCGTGGCACCAACTCTGGGGACGATGTAGCTCAGCCGGCGGGGATTGGGCACACGTCGGCTACCTGTGCGATGCAGGACACGCATGCCTGCGTGTGGAGGCTACGCTTCTTATCGCTGCTCACTGAAGCGTAGCTCCCCCTTTCAACTGTATGCTACTGCATTTTGGAGCCTGTCATAGACAGCTCCAAAATGCATTGGCTTACAGGGGCCGCGCCTGCCAGCTCACTGACTGAATTGGAGGAGGAGGTGACACACCTCTGAAATCTCCGATGATGGCACTATGTTTCTTGCACATGCGTGCAAGCAACATAAAAATTAGTCAAATGCATGTTGGCATTTATGTAAGCAGAAAGCTACTCTTAGTCATTGCTTATGGGAATGTCCAATTGTAAAAAAAGTTGTGGGAAAATACAGCCCAATGGCTAAAAGAAATTATTGGTTATGAAATCTCAGTAGATTTTGAGGTTTTGGTCCTAAATTTGGATGTGAAACAGAGGAAAATACTTTGTATTGGTACAATGTGTACTAAAAGACATATTCTGGGCAACTGCAACATGCAGGTGATGGAGGAAATGTTGAAAGCTAAATGGTGGCACCAAAGTTCAGGAAGCTTTACTTTATGAAAGCTTATGGAGTGATATTTCTGAAATACATAATGACAGCACTAACCTAAAAGAGGGTTTTATACCTCTGTGGGAGATTGTCTAAACATATTTTTGGCTAACTGTGTGTGTGTGTGTGTGTGTGTGTGTGTGTGTGTGTGTGTGTGTGTGTGTGTGTGGTAGGTTTGAGCAAATTGTTGCAATTGATTTATCTATTCAACTATATTGTAATGTAAATGAAAAAAACAAATGAACTGTACAAGATGTTTTAACAATATAAAATGCTTTGGAAGATTACATGATTATAACTGTAAATCAATAAAAATGTTAAAAAAGATATAGAGGAAAGCAACATCGAAGCTTGCTCAGGGTATAGCGACAATAAGGGGCATGAGATAAGAAGGACTGTACATGGCTATCTGTGGGGGGAGAGAAATCTGAAGAATACAGGGAGGAATAATAAGATTGAAAAATAGAATGAATATCATCACTTTGAGTAGTACAACCAGCTTTGGGAGAGGGGTGAAGTTTCATCACCATAGCAGCCACGCAATGCAAATGGAGAGACTGAACCAAATGCCAGGCTCCACGGGGCCCCCCTTGTAATAGTTCTGATTCAAATAAAACAAAGCATCCTCAACTTTCTGATCAAGAAAGTGCTATAATTGTCGCTGAACCGTGAAAATTGATGCATGCAACATGGCATCACTACTCCCTCAAGCTGTCTGTAAGGTATGCAACTCTGACTGCAAGGCTGCTAACTTACTTCCTCGAGCCCTATGAAGGGGATGAGGCATGAGCAATAATGGTGCCAAAAAGGACCGCCTTCAATGTGTCCCAAAGGATACAAGGATAAATATCTTTTTATTGTCTTCTTGCAACAATTGTGAGACTAATTTATAGACAAGAACCTGATCCCGCAAGAGACCAGGATGAAACCTCCAAAACTGGGACAGAGAAGGTTGTCCCAGAGACAATGACACTAAAACAGGGGCATGATCAGATAAATGAATGGGGCCATGTTGAACCATAGAGATGGTACCGAGATGCTCCAAAGTAGTACAAAAATAATCAAGCCTCATGTGTCTTCCATAGCGGGGAGCATAGTGTGTGTACTTGTGCATCCTAGGGTTCTAATGGCACCAAACATCCACCACTTCTCCAGTATACTGTAAAGTTACAAGTACTGGCTATACTAAACAAGCTACCTCTCAGCAAAGAAAGTTAAAACATTTGGGTTTGCAAGCCCATTTACCAGTCACTTGGCGAAACATAACTAAACAGATTTTGGGTGATGGCTATTCCAATTCTTTCATAAAAAATTAAACCCTTGTGACAGTACTCCAGTTTTTAAGCTGGCATATGCCCACTCTTGATCGATCAAAAGCGACTCCTAGTAATCAAAAATGAAAGTTCAGCAACTCTAACTGCTATGGTGACCATATTATTATCCGCCTTGTTAGACATTCCCATTGGTAGAGATGATTTTATTAACGTAACTAGAGCCCATAAAACGGGGGAAGAAAAACAAATTGACATTCATATTAGGTCGAGTGACCTCAAAAAGTTGATGTTGAACAGAGCAGATTAGATAAAACATAATAATATTTTGGCAGTAGATTTAGCAAGTGAAATTTTTCAAAATGGTAAAAACTTGTCTCATTGACTAAATTCTGTGTCTTGGCCTGGTTCATTTAAAAGAAAGAATATAGATACAACTAGTGAAGTAAAACTGCTTTCATGGAATATTGCAGGGACTAAACAAAAATTAGGGGATTCAGAGTGGCTGGATTATATTAATTCCTTCTTGCCAACTTTAATGCAGGAAACCTGGTCTTAAGATCCATTTTTGTTAAATGGTTATGAAGTAGTTCACTCTGCAGTCACCAAATCCAACCACTATGGCAGAGGCATGGGGGTGAGCTGAACATCTATACTAAAATGGCTATTCTGATTCTATGCTGACTTTTCCATTAGCAGATTATATCTTTTAGCCACTAGAGGGCCCAGTTATAAGCACACTTACCAATCCAACACAATACAGTTCCTGTCTCATTTCACTTATTGTGTGGTCAGTATGTCACTATTCATCAGTCTTTGCCCCCTTCCTCTTCTACTGATTGATACTGATATTTCCCATTTACAGTTTATACTCTTTTCGCCCACTAGAGGCGTTTCCCCCAGCCGTTCCAAAGCTGCTTTACATCTCCTTACTCTCTACTACACCTGGACACTCTTCCTTTACTGCTCAGCTGCTATGGGTACCTACACTCCATTACTAAGTCTGCTCTCCTTCACCCTCTTGGTACAGACCTCACACTGACCGGAGCACCTTTCCTCCACACTAGGCACCTCATCCCCAGACTACCCCACAGTGACTTGGCACTCCCCCAACCTCGACATAGCCGTGACCCCCAACACCCCCACCCTGCCAACACCTCCACTCCCTCTGCCATCCAAGGCCCGACCTGGACCCAGCTCTCCCCTGCCATTCCCACCCTTCGCACTTTATCTATCCCATGCTCCCAGATTGTAAAGTCCTCAGCTGGGTGTCGACCCAAGGGTCTCCATCATCACCGGCCACTAACCAGAATAATTACACTGCTATTATTATTATCTGGTAATGTACACCCAAACCCAGGACCTATTGCTTCCAGTCCTTCCAAACCGTGTACTGCAACTGGCCTCCACTTTGCATCCTTAAACATTTGCAGTCTCCTAAAGAAATCTGTTGCCCTCCAGTGCTGGGTCATTCAACATCAACCTGACATAATTGCACTAGTAGAGACTTGGCTCTCCAAATCCACCCCTGACTCTGCTATCACCCTCCTTGGATATACCATCTACAGGGAAGACCGAGTAGGCAAATGCGGTGGTGGTTGCGCACTACTTGTACGGGACTCCCTTTTAGGTCAGGCACTCCCAGCTCCTAAATTTGATTACGGAGCCCAAGCCCTCACCTTTAAAATCACACCAGATCCCGCCCAAGGCCCTCTCTTCCTCATGGTCTCCTACGTACCCTTGAATCAAAACCAAGTGGTCCAGTCCCTCATTGACTATCTCACATCTCTCCCTCACAAAGTGGAGTAAGTCATCCTAGGTGATCTCAATGTTAACTGGCTTGCCTCCACTGCCTCCCATATAAGGGACTCCTTTGCTGCCCTGGATATGTCCCAGTTAGTCACCCAGCCCACTAGATTCAACCACTCTACTGGCACCAGCACTCTGCTAGATGTTGTTATATCTAACCGCCCCTACAAAATCTGGGATGTCACTATCCTCCCTGACTCTCTTAGTGATCAATCCCCAGTCCTCTGTCTCTGGTCATCCTCCACTCTGAAACCAGTGTCCCAGGCCACTCTACACCACCGTTTATGCCCCGGTGGCCTCAGAAAATTAAAACAATACCTAGCCCAGCTAGACTGGTCCCCTATCCAGCGCGCCCCTGACATTGACTCAGCTCTTGACCACTTCACAAATGCCTTCTGTAAGGCTTGTGACCTTTTCACCCCCCTCACCAGGATCCACTCCAAAAAATGCAGTGCCCCATGGATCACCCCACCCCTCCTCCAGAGACTCAAAAACAGAGATAATCTCTGGAACATTGCTGTAGAATCTGGAAAGGCATCTGATAGACAGGCCTACAATGCAGAATGCAATAACTGCACTTGGGCCATTAGGCGGGCCAAGGCAGAGCACAACCAGACCACCCTCGCTTCCACTTGGGGTTCAGCCTCGACCTTCTGGGATAATATGAAAGAGCTAAATGGGAAGTCTCGCTCCCCCCATCTCAGCTCTCCATCAATGGCACCCCTACCACAGATCCACTCCTTATAGCCGATTGCCTTAACACTGCCTTCTCTGACCTAAACTCGGTCCTCCCCAGCAGCTTCTTTGACCCAGTCCCCACCTCTCTACCCCTCTGGTCCTACATCACCCACCATTCTACCTGCACACCCTAACCCCCCAAGAAGCCAGGCCACACCTGCTAAAAGCCTTAGGCAGCAATAACACCAGCAGTGACGCCCTCGACTCCAGGATCCTCCGTATGGTCTTGGATGAAGTCCTAGTCTCCCTGACTGACCTTCTAAACCGGTCTCTATTCCTGGGTCAGTTCCCAAGTGCTTGGAAAACTGCTGAAACCACACCCATACATAAGAGTGGGGACTGGTCCACCCCCAACAATTACCGTCCGATCTCCATCCTCCCACTCTAAAGCCCTTGAAAAAGTGGTGTTGATCCAGCTCTCTGAATACCTAACCAAGTACGACATTATGTGCCCAGAGCAGCATGGTTTCTGCCCAGGACACAGTACAACCATGGCTCTCCTGGAATTCTCCCAACACCTGCAAGCTGCTCTCGACTCTGGCAGCCTTGGAGGAGCAGTGTTCATTGACCTCTCCAAGGCCTTTGACACTGTCTATCATCCCCTTCTACTCGACTCTCTCCACCAACTTGGCTTTTCTGGCGGTCCCATTTCTGGTTCTGTAGCTACCTTTCTGCTAGATCCCAGTGTGTCAAGATCAGCAGCTTCCTCTCCAGCACTCTTCCCATTCGCTCCAGGGTCCCTCAGGGCTCCATCCTGTGTCCAATACTTTTTAGTCTCTACCTCAACACCCTCCCCAGCTCATGTACTGGTAAAATGCTCCTCTATGCTGATGATACAGTCCTCGTTGCCTCACATCCCAATCCCACCTCCCTCCAATTATCCCTCCAGCAAGCTTACAATCAAGCTGAAAGGTGGTTCGGCGACCGCAGACTGGTCATTAACCTAAAACCAAATCAATGCTCTTCTCCCAGCACCAAAATAAAGCTAAAAATACCCCCCTCTTGATTATCCCCAGCACTCTGCACCCGCTAGAACATGTGACCACATACAAGTACCTAGGCATCACATTCGATACTGCCCTCCTTCCACACCCATTAATGCCCTTCTGTCACGCTATTAACTCAGATTGGCCTGCTATACTGGCACAGGACTGCCTGCCTCAGGTTGCCCTCAGGCTGGCCATCACCTCCTCTGTCTTGTCCCTCATGGACTATGGCTTGCCCATCTATGCTGCAGCTGACAACACTGCCCTCTCCAAAATCCAACTCTCCATCAATATGGCCTGTAGGCTCCTGACCGGTGCCCCCAGCCGAACTCACACCTGCCTTCTCTATACTACCACCAATCTGCTCAACTTTGAGGAGTGACTGATCTACCAGACCTGCCTTCTTGCTAAGAAATCACTGCTAGGACTCTCCCCCCCAGGGTCTCCACCTACCTACAGCAGTCATCATCATCCATCACCACCCATAGCTCTGTTAAGGCCTCTTTCAAGGTGCCCAGAACCAAGACCTCTCTTGCCCAGAGATCCTTTCTCTACCAAGCCCCCACCTGGTTCAACTCCCTCCCTAGCTGCATCTCCAACTTGCCAAAAATTAACTCCTTCAAAACAGCCCTTCGGAACCATATCTTTAATACCCGCTGTTGTAGGTGCAACTAACCCCCTGTTGTAACCTGTGGTACCTGCCAGCCTTGCCCCCTGGCTTGACAATGTCCACTAGACAGCCTCTCCCTCCCCCAGACCCACTCCTTCTCTACTAGGTCCAAACAGGGATGTAACCCACTGTCTTCTCTGAGGACCTACTATATCCATGAGTGCAACTCACAGTTTTGTAATATTATGTAACCTAAGTAACATTCAAACTACTACATTATGTAACCTAAGTGTATCTATGTTAAATGTTCCTTTTACTGCACCTGTAATATCATCCTCTGTTTTAATCTGCACTGTAATAACTGTCTTGATGTCTGCCCCCCCCCCCGCAACGAGGTGCCTTTGTAAATGAGTCTCTGACTCAAAGGTTGTAAACCCGATTTGTAATGAATAAATAAATAAATGAATAAATAAAATCTCTAGAAGTTGGAAAATTTTATATATTTATAAAATTTGTTTTAATTATATAATAGTTGTAATTAGGTGGAATTCACAGCCACTTATTCTAGTTAATGTTTATATCCCACCTAGGGCAAAAAATTATAACATTCTATTTGATGAATTAGTTATGGATTTAGGTAAAGTCAGTTCTACCTATGCAAAGGCTAATATAGTCATTTGTGGTGACTTTAACGCACACATTGCTTTTTTTGGTAATCAATCAGGTATGCCTCTGTCAAATGATGTTATGGATTTACCCCCTCAAGACTCCATGGATGGGGTAGTTAATGAGAATGGGAAACATTTGTTTAATTTTGTTGATAACAACTCCCTGGTTATTTTGAATGGCGGAACCTGAGGTGGGGGGGATGAAAAAGGGAGTTCATATTTTTCAGCTCTAATGTTCAGAGCCTGATTGATTACATTTTAACAAATTATGAATTATGCTATATGGTAAAGTGTTTGCACATTAAGATGCAAACTGAAAGAGATCATGCTCTGTTGAAACCCAGTTTATTATTGTATGCAGTACACATATGTATGACCTATCATATTCTGTTGATCCTTTAATTGAGCCAAAGATTAAGGGGAGACAAAAATTAAGGGTAAACTCGTTGACTTTGGAAAAAGTCAATGCAATGTATTATTCATGCTTATCACCCTTACTGCTGGATATTATTATGCATTCCAAATCTTTAATTGACATAGAAACTTACTTCTAGCATATGTTTTCACAAATAAGGCTATGCATTTATGTCTCTAATACGGTACATAAAACATCAACTAACAATAATTGGTTCAATAAGTCATGTAAGAATAAATTTAAAAAAATCATAATTTTAACAAAAGAACACTCATGTAAGGCAAACCTTAAATCTCTGACCATGGCCAGAAAACATTAATGAGACTTTCTCAAAGGTAAAAAAGCTGAGTACAGTATGTCTCAGTGGAATCTGATGCTTCAAATTATAGAGTCTAAAGATATTAGAGCCTTCTGAGACATGGTATCAAAAGGGTCAGCAACTTTTCAAACTAGTTTATTGTCTGTAATTTCAGAACAGACTTGGATATCCCACTATAGAATTTATTAAATTATCCTTTATTAAATTATCCTATAGCCTAACATCCACGGTGAGGATGGTCATTGCACAGGGGATCCTGAGACCCAAATTGGCATATGAGTTAATAGACTTTCCGGCAACTACTGGAGGGCTCTTCTGAAAGTGGGATATCTGCTACAACAGCATTTGCCATTTTGCTTTGTCTTTGCCCAAACTTACTCACCGATGCACATTATACTCCAGTCTGGGATGGGTTACCCCCTCAGCCTTCCGACAGTTTACTTCCTACTGTTTGGTAAAGAATATAATCTCCTCCCAGATACCTGACAAACTGGCTCTACTGCTCAAACCTGTGACATCTGCCTACCCACTGAGATCAGCTGACAAATCCCTTCTTGTCCAACCGAGATGTAAAACCAAAATGGGGGAGAATGCTTTCTCTAGCTGGGCCCCTAAACTATGGAACTCCCTTCCACTGAGTCTAAGAATCTTCCCTTCTCCACATAGCTTCAAACAGGAGCTTTGTATGGCTCTTCTAAGCTCTGAACCCTGCTCCTGTTCTCTATCCACCCACTCCTGTACTGGTTCCTCCTAGTTGCCTACTGGCTCCAACCTCTACTACTCTCAAACCTGCCTGGAAATCTTGTCATTTCCTCTCTTCTAGCACTTACTCACTAGTTGTATGACTTATAACTATTAGTTATTTGCACTTATATTTCTGTTTTGTTACTACATATACATTCCTGCAAATGTACCGTAATTTGCTGAAAATTTTGTATAAGTGTACTATGTCTGATTTCTACTTGTCCCATGATGTTTTCTTGTGTCTACTGTTGTCTATGTACTCGTTGTTGTAATCTCCTGGGTTGTACCTGAAAATAGGGAGCTATGCTGTCTAGTGTACCTACCCGGTTAACAAAAACTAAATTAAAAACTAAATAAATAAATCCTTGGGACAACAGGACTCGTATAATTCTCCCCTTACATACATAAGTGATTTCCACCTACTTAAAATAGAGATCCCAGAAGTTGTGAACAATGACCCCATTCACAAAACTGCACAGAGCCAGCATGTAAAGGTGTGCACAGCTCTACACCCATGGGAGATCCATGCAGGGACTGCATTCACAAAGCAGCGGTCCACACCTGGCTCCCTTTCAAGTCCCTGCCCTGCAGCATGCAGGTACACGGGGGTGGGTGTGCAGAACCGGGCCAGTGGCCAATCAGCTGTCTAGCCAGGTCTGCAGTGGATCCCTTGTGCTGGTCCAGTGCCATCATCTTGGTGGGGGGCACATAGAGCACCAGGACAGCTGCCAGGTGGGCATGTGCTGGCCACCTGCCATGGCCTGATCACCATCCCCCAACATCAGGGGCACCATCCTGCGGGGGCCCAATGACCTCCTGCCTGCTCCAGCAGGTCTGGCAGAGGCAACTGGAGGGGGCATGTAGCCTGTATGGCTGCCCTGCAGATACACAGCCACTAGTACCCACGTATGACACTCCGCACATTTGTGAATGGTGCGGAGTGCCAGAACGTCCCTCTGTGGAGTCCCTGGCCCACCCACGCATGGAGCTCCACACTTGGCTGGGGATCCAGTGTGGAGGGGGGGTGTAACTCTTTCGTGCATACCATGGTGGGTTTGCACAGGTGCGGGTGGGCTATGTGCCAGGGTTACACGGTGTGTAGCCCATCTGCACCCTACATGAATAGGACCCATTATTTCTAAATTAATGAATAACAAAGTACCAGGCCCATATTCTATATCATCTGAAATATATAAATACAATATTGATTTCTGGGTACCGTTACTAACTAAGTACTTTAATTTGTGCATTAAGAAAAAACAAGTTCCAACTTCTTGTAAATTAAATATAATAGTCCCACTTCCTAAGAAAGGATCCCAACTTGAACCTTCAAATTATTGGCCAGTTAGATTATTGGATTCAATCTCAAAAGTCTTTTCAAGATTATTATTAAATAGATTAACAGATTGGTCTGATAGCGCCTCAGTCATATCTCCTTTTCAGGCAGGTTTTAGATACCATTTTGCGACTATAGATAATTTATTTTGTTTGTCCCATTTGTTTGAAAAATACGTACATATAAAAAAATGTAATTGTAAACAATATTTATCACTTTTACTTCAGCATTTGATTCCATTAGTCATGGTATTCTGTGGGATACTTTAAGGAACTATGGTATAAGTGAAACACTATTGCAGCCAATCCAGTTGTTATATACAGATACTTGTACCAAGGTTAGGTATGACATCCAAGGTAATACAATAAAATCTTTCCCTTTATTAAGAGGGGTAAAGCAGGGGTGTTTATTAGTCCCTGCATTATTTAATTTTTACATTAATGAACTGTTGAAATTTGAGGATCCTGTACAATATGACCCTCCAAAAACTATTGGTTTACAATGTCATGCGCTTGCTTATGCGGAGGATCTTTTGATGTTGTCATTAACAAAAAAGGCCTTCAAAGGAAAATAGAGGTTACTCAGGAAAAATGCAAGAATTTGCAAACTAAAATTAACATCTCAAAAACAAAAGTCTTGATATTTGGTTCCAGGAATAATAACGTCAGTTTTTACTTAGATCATTACAGAATTGAAAATGTCAAGACTTATGCATATCTTGGAGTTATAGTAGTGGCTAACTCTTCTTAGACATTTCATCATAAGTCTCAAATCAGTAAATCTAAAATAAGTGCTAAAGCACTATTAAATTTTCATTTTAAGCTTGGAGGTTTCGATATAAGATCCGCTTTAACAGCAGCTGAGGCGAAAATTAATCCATTACTAACCTATGGGGCAGAGGTTATACCTTCTGATTCTAAAATCAATTTTGAATCACCACTCTTTTATTTTTACAATCTTTACTTATGGTTCCCCTTTCCACAGCTTCTGCAGTGGTCAGGGCTGAACTTGGGAGATTATCAATATATGCAGTTAATCAATACAGATGTATTTCTTATTGGCTGAAAATTATAAATAATATTCATAATACCATGCCTTTGTCATGCTTACAGGAGAAAATAAAATGGTTCCAAATGGGTTTAAGATCCAAATGGTTGTCAAATATACACAAAATTCTTGAGCTGATTAATCTCACGCATTTATGGACAGATTCTGAGAAAAAAAATTATGATTTCTTTACAATACAAGAAACTTATCAAGAAAAAATTATTCCTTAAGTCACAGGATAGAGATATGGAACTAATCAGGGCCCAAAAATGTGCACCATGGTTTATGACAAACAAAACAGACCATGGCCTGGAAAATTATTTTCTATTCCCTTTGGAGCTATTTAAAAGGAAAGCTCTAACATGGGCAAGGTTTGGCTGATCAACTCTAAATATTAATATTTTAATAAAAAAACTGGGGGATAATATTATACCCAAAGTTTTGATGTGTCGGTGTAATCAAAAGTATCAGAATCATTAGTACATCTAGTTACCATATACCCTTTATATTTGGATCTCTGCACAAAATTCTTAGGGGAAATTTTGGAATGCTATACTAATACAAATTATGATGCTCTATTCATTCTTCTGCACCCTTTTACAATAAAGGATGCAGAACTAATCATCACATTTTTCACATCCCTGATAAAAAGGAAAAAACTAACATATAAGAAGAAATTACCCTAAATAAGTCCTTATTTTAAAGGGACACTCTATTTATTTTTTCTCTTTTTTTTTTGTTGTATGGTGCACAGATGGAATATTTACCTACTGTAACTTAAATGTATGATACTCCTTGATTTTTAATGTACTTGTGTTTTAATCAAAATCTTTTTACTGATGGTAATAACCTAGCTGTTTTGTTACATCTTGGTTGATCAATAACTAACTAACTAACTAACTAACTAACTTTCGCCAGTCCCATAGTCTGCAAATTATGACTGAAAAAGTGACTAACGGCAGAAAAACAAACAAAAAAAAAATAAGCTTTTAGGTGTCCAAATCCGGAGACAAAGTAAGGTTTAAATCCCCACCCTAAAGCAACTACTGCAGATGTTCCAACAAAAGCAAAAAGAAAGAGGAAAAGTACATTTATGCATGCCTTGAGGAAAATAAGTATTAACAAGTATAAGTGGTCTAACAAAGAACCTGTAACAATCAGATAATGACCTACCCCATCTTCAACAGTGTGAGACAAAGCAAAAGGAAGCCCCCGGTGACATAGAATTAGGACTCCCTCCTCCACCCAAAATGATGAGAAGAAAAACAAACATACTTGACACTCAGTTTTTGAATTTTAGAGTACTCAGCAGGAGGCAAATACGTCTCCTGTAGAAAAACCATATCTGCTCTTTGCTGGCAGAAATACTGGAGACTAGTTTGCTTAACCAGATTATGAATACCATTCACATTATAAGAAACTTACCACTTTGTGGCAGCCATTATAAAAAAGAAAAATCCAGACAAATATAGTAGAAATCCCTACAACACACTAAACAAATAAAAAGATGAGAAATAGAAGCCAACAATGTAATCCTCATGGATCTGTCCTGGCTGAATAAAAAAAGGAAAGAGACCCTCCCACGTTCCGTTGGAGTGCCTCTGGGTGACACCAAAGAACAAACGACATAATGTAGCTTACAATGGTACTCAAAAAAAGAACTTAAAAAAACGCCAATTATACAAAATGACTTCAAGCCAATAACAATGAGGAAGGATCCAATACAAAACAACCACTTAAAAAAGATATTCAATAAGAGCAACAACAATGGTAATGGGAGGGCTATAGCTCGAGGTTCAATGTGGGGGAGTAGCTCCTCCCACATCCCCTACAAACGCCAGCCTCCCATGGCAATTCTCTGCTTAGCGCATTGGGAAATGGCTTAGCATGTTGTGAAATGCTACATGCTGAGCTCCCTATGTGGCTTCTGGCCCTAGCCTCCTCCCCTTTCCCTGTTTCTGGTGTTCCTTCCCTTCCCCACATCCATCTGTTTCTGTGTCTCTCTGCCTGGCCCCTCTGGTTTGTTTGCTTATTCTTGTCCCCCCATTCCTGCACTCTTTTGTTGCCCACTCCTTCATTTTCCTCCCCACTTCTGCCTTCCTCTGTCGTTTGCCTTATCCTGCCCTTTCTCCTTGGGTCTTCTCTTACCCCCTTTCTATGTTGTTGTTCCCGGGACTATGTTATCCAATGGTGCTCCACCTCTAGCGCAGGCCAGGACCCCCATCTCTTTGCCACAAACTCTTTGTTCTCCCTGCCGTCGCTTGTCCAGTGCCGCTAGCTGCTTGAGGCTCCTGTGGTGTCACTCACTTGCTGCTTTATCTGCCGACCAGCGATCAGAACAGAGTCCATCTCCACTTCACCGACTGCATTGCTAGTACCTTAGGGTCAGTCCTGGTTGGGTGTGCACGGCTTTTTTTTTTTCATCTTTCTTCATGTGGAGTGGTCAGGGTCCCGACTGAGTAGCAGTCATATAGATGGGTTCTTTTGGCAGCATGCAATCTGTCTGGTTAGTGGTTGTGAGTAGTAGTGGTGCAGGCTTTTTTCTGTTTGCCCATCCCTTCTGACGTCCATTGCTGCCACTATATCCCTATTTCCCTTAACCAGTCAAGACTGCCATTAAATGACTTAAGATGATACCTGCCACTGAATGGACATCACTGGGTTGTCAAAATCCCCAATGATCAGCAGTCAGGTTTAGGGTTCCTCTGACCAGCTTGCCCTCTACCACATCCACTTATTTCTAGTTTGTGCTGTTTCCCTTTTCCTATCCACACTCCTGCCAAACTGAATCAGTACCTGACCTGTCCAGCTTCATCTTCCCTCACCCTACCATTTCTTATTGCTTGGCCCTCATTAACTGCTCAGTACCATGTCCTGCTGGTGTCTCATCCTCCCTTGCTTCCCGGGGGGGAGGGGTTCTTGGATGGCTACTTGGTTTATATGCTGTACCTGATAACTCTGGACTGTTGTCATTTTCTGCTGGTGGTGTCTTCCCCTGCTGTCTCTTCCTGACCCCTCTCCCCTGCTTCCCCCATCCCCTATTCCTTGTCCCATGCTCTCCTAGTTTTTTCTTTTGGTCCTCTTGCTCCTTGCACCACCACTCCATCTCCTTCTCCAAGCTCCTGCTACCAAACCAATCCTATGCCACCCCTGCCCTAGTCCAGCACCTGTGCTTCCTCCATATTTCTCCCCCTTGGCCAACCATTTCAATCAACCTTCTCTAGCAGTTTGTACCTAACTCCTATGCCGCTTCTACCTAATCCCCCTCCCTGGATTACAGCCTTCCTGATATTCATTATAACTTCCTCCTCCTGTTCTCCTCCTCATGCTGGCTATCTCCCCCTTCATTCTTCTCATTTGTGTACCTACCTCCTACTACACAGTGTCAGCTGCCCTTTCTTTGCTCAGCCCATACCAGCAGTTTTTCTGGACTGTGTACCTAACTTGCACATTCTGAGGCATTGAGTGAAGGTAGACTTGCCCTGTCTACCGGGGATGGGATTCCATTACAATCATCACTACCTACTACTTATGAACCTGACATCCTCCATCCCAACTCTGCCTGGTGGCATCACGTGAAGGTTAGCATGCCCTGACTACCAATGATGGGAGACACTACATAAGGGAAGGAATCAAAGCAACAGAACAAAAGGGTAAACAGGGAGGAGAAGAAGCACTGTGGGTAAATTTGGAGACAGACAATGGCACCACAATCCGCACAGGGGTTTTATACAGACCCCCTTCTCAGGGGGAGGAAATGGACAAGGAAATGATAGAAAGTATACTTAGAATGGCAGAAAAAGCCGCTCACAGCAGGATTTTCCACTTACACGCCAGTGACCCAGGTTCGGGAACAGACTCGGGTCACTGGAAAGCCGGGCCAGGAGGAGGAGTAGGCTTGAGCGTCCCATGACTGCTCCCCTACTCCAGGAGGAGGGAGGGGATGTAGGCTCGCTGTCTGGTACCCCCTGGCGGAGGCCAGGGAGACCAGCAGTGGAGCCTCAACATACATTGGGGGCATGGTGAATGTCGGCTATGCCTTGACGTTTGTGGCACACCATGCCCCAGGGAGAAAAGCGGAAATTCCAGCCTCCTGGTCCGCCGGATGATGGCTGCCTGCTCCCACTGGTCCGAGATGCCCTGGAGCCTCCAAACCCACCTCAGCAGCACTCAAGGACTGATGCCTAGTACGCGGGTTGCCTCCCTCCCGGCATCTTCCCCCTCGGAGGAGGGGGACCCACCCAGCAAAGGGATATGCCGGGCCACCCTTGGGTCGGCTGTGATCTGAGGTGAGGGGAGGAGGGACAGGGCGAGGGGGTCACGGGTAGCATGAGCAGCCGGAAGGAGTGGTGAACTAGGAGGTGAGAAGGAGGGATAAACACATAACACAAAAAAAAAAAAGAATGGCAGAAAAAGGGGAGATATTGCTGATGGGTGATCTGAATATGCCAGATGTTAACTGGAGTGCAGTTGCAGCAGCCACTTCGAAGAGTGGGGTTATTCTAGATGCCCTACAGGGGGCATGCCTTAGACAACTAGTATTGGAGCCCACTCGAGAGGGAGCAATCTTAGACCTGGTTCTCTCAAATGGAGATGGAGGATCACAGATGTAGAAGTGGGTAGCCAACTGGGAACTGGTGACGATCGAACAGTATGGCTCACAATAAATACAGCAATAGAGTCAAGCCATACAAAGGCAAAAGTACTGGACTTTAGGAGGGCTGACTTTGCCAAAATGGGTGAGTGCCTAAGGAATGCACTAGCAAATGGGCAGGAAGGAGGGATGGAAGAACAGTGGGGAATAATAAAATCTGCCATCACAGAGGTAACAAGCCTTTGTGTGAAGCAATAAACAAAATAAAATCCATGTAAGAACCACTATGGTTCTCAAAGGAAGTGGCAGTGAAGGTTCAAGAGAAAAGAAAGCATTCGGAAGTACAAGGCATCACAGAAGGAGCAAGACAGAGAACTGTATCAGTTAAAGCAAAGGAAGCTGGGAAGGCAGTCAGAACAGCAAAGGCCCAAACTGAGGAAAAGATAGCCAACTCAGTTAAGAAGGAGTATAAAACCTTTATAGGTACATCAGGAGCAAAAGGAAGACCAAGGGAGGGATAGTGAGGCTTAATAAAGGGGAGGGAGGGTGGGCAGAGGGTGACTGTGAAAAGGCAGAGATACTAAACAAATATTTTTGCTCAGTATTTACAAATGACGAGGGGGAGGTACCTAAAACAAACAGTAGAAACACTCTGGATACAGAAGTTGATACCAGCCCATTTACAGAAGAAAGGGTTCTGAAAGAACTCTTAAAACTGAAGGTGGACAAAGCAATGGGCCTGATGGGATTCATCCCAGAATTCTAAAAGAACTAAGGGTAGAACTAGTGACACCACTGACTACCCTCTTTAACAAATCATGGGAGTATGGGGTGGTACCCGAGGACTGGAGGAGGGCAGATGTGATTCCCCTTCACAAAAGTGGGAGCAAGGCAGAAGCAGGAAACTACAGACCTGTTAGTTTAACCTCAGTGATAGGGAAAATGATGGAATCACTTCTGAAGGAAAGAATTGCCGAGTATCTAGAGGCCAGAGGGGCACAGGACCCAAAGGCAGCATATATTCACAGCAGGAAGGTCATGCCAGATGAATCTGATAGATTTCTTTGACTGGGTGACCAAAGTAGTAGATCAGGGAGGGGCTGTGGACATGGCCTACCTAGACTTTAGCAAGGCATTTGACACAGTCCCACACAAAAGATTAATATACAAGTTAGCCAGCCTGGGAGTGGGTCCCAAGATGACAGCCTGGGTAAAGAATTGGCTGGAGAATAGGACACAGAGAGTAATAGTAAATGGAGTCCACTCTGAAGAAAGAGGGTTACTAGTGGGGTACCGCAGGGTTCAGTATTAGGACCGGTCTTCTTCAATGTCTTTATAAGTGACATTGCAGAGGGACTGGAAGGAAAAGTATGTCTCTTTGCAGATGACACAAAGATCTGCAACAGAGCTGATGCACAAGGTGGGTGGAAAGGATGAGAAGGGACTTGGCAAGGTTAGAGGAATGGTCAAATGTATGGCAGCTTAGATTCAATGCTAAGAAGTGCAAGGTAATGCACCTGGGAAACAAAACCCAGGGGAAGAGTACACAGTGGGGGGTGAGATACTAACAACAACAAAAATGGAAAGGGACCTGGGGGTAGTCACATCAGATGACCTAAAGGTAGGCAAGCAATGTGAGAGGGCAGTAAGGAGGGCTGGGGGGATACTGGAATGCACAGGAAGATGAATCACCAGTAGAAAACAGGAAGTTATTATCCCTCTGTACAGACAGCTGGTGAGACCCCATCTGGAGTACTGCGTGCAGTTCTGGAGACCCAATCTCCACAAAGACATAGACAGGATGGAAGCTGTCCAGAGGAGGGCAACTAAAATGGTGCAGGATCTGCACCGGAAGACATATGAAGAGAGACTTGAGGAGCTTAATATGTATAGCCTCGAGGAAAGGAGGGAGAGGGGAGACATGATAGAAACTTTCAAGTACCTCAAGGGAATCAACAAAGTCCAAGAGGGTAGCATCTTTCAAAAAAGAGGTGTGCAAGAACAAGGCACAATTTGAAGATGGGGGCGGCTCAGAGGTAATTTAAGGAAGTATTTTTTCACAGAGAGGGTTGTGGATGCATGGAACGGCCTTCCGGAGGAGGTTGTGGAGTCAAAAACAGTGGTGGAATTCAAGCATGCATGGGGCAGTCATAAGGCAATTCTAGGGGGTGGGGGTAGGAAGAAGTAGGCTGCTGGTTAACTAGGATCTGCAGCTTATCCATTAGGTAGGGAAATGGGCAGACTGGGTGGGCCAAGCAGTCCTTATCTGCCGACAAATTCTGTGTTTCTATGTTTCTATGTCTGCAATCTACTGTTTCACCTTCAAGCATTCTCAGACTGATAATGGGTTGCCGCTTCCCTTAGGGATTGGAACCACTTTATCCCATTTGCTTTCAACATCCTACCTCAGCCTGGCGGCATTGAGTGAAGATTGTCTCGCCTCAACTACAAGGGATGGGAGACATGTCTGCATTCTACTGTTTCATCCTTATGCATTCTCTACCTGATACCCAGTTGCTGCTTCTCTTTGGGAATGGGACCACTACACCCCATTTGCCTTCAACATCCTACATCTGCCTGGTGGCATCAAATGATGATAGTCTTACTCCGACTACCAGTGATGGAATTTATTTATGTATTTAGTTCGTTTTTGTTTACAGGGTAAGTGCACTAGACAAGAAACTTTGCCTATTTTCAGGCACAACCCAGGAAAAGACTGTCTGCTATTGACTGTTTTAACGTTATGCATTCTCCACCTGAATACTCGGTTGCTGCTTCCTTTCAGGACGGGACCACTTTTACCTCATTTGCTTTCACCATCCTACCTTTACCTGACGGCATTGAGTGAAGATCATCTCACCTCAACTACCAGGGATGCTAGCCCACATCTGCATTAGACTTTTTCCCTTCAGGAATGGGACAAATTTACCCCATTTGCCTTCATGTCCTACTTTTGTCTGGCAGCATCGAATGGGGTTATGTTGCACTGACTACCTGGGCTGGAATCCCATGTCAGCATTCCACTGTTTTAACCTTGTACATTCTCTACTTGACTACCCAGTTGCCAATTCCCTTCAGGAATGGGACCACTGTACCCATTGATTTCAACATCATACCTTTGCCTGGAGGCATCGAATGGCAGTCATCTCGCACTGACGACTGGGGGATGGAATCTCGGGTCTGCATTCCACTGTTTTAAACTTGTACATTCTCTACTTGAATACCCAGTTGCTGCTTCCCTTCAGGAAAGGGATCACTGTACCCATTTGAATTCAACATCCTAACTTTGCCTGGAGGAATTAACTGATGGTCTTCTCACCTCAAATACTAGGGATCGGAGCTTTTTCTGCAATCAACTGTTTCACCCTTATGCATTCTCCACCTGATACCCGGTTGCCACTTCCCTTCTGGAATGGAACCGCTGTACTCTATTAATTTTCCACATCCTTCCTCACCAGTCTTCATCCTGAACTTCCATGGACTCATCATACTCATCCCTACCTTGACCTCCTCACGCTCTGGATTTGGATCCCACCAGCTTGTTCTGTCTCTGCCTCTAGTCAGTTCAGCTGCCTCCTGGACTTCCTTGCTCCTGGTTGGCCCTCCCTGAAAACCATGCAAGTTCTCATTCTCCCTCAGAAGTGGGATCCTTGTGCCTCATCACTGCAGCACCTTCCGTCCCCTGCACTTGTTGTTTGCCATAATCTCCAGACATGGGACTCTTGTTTCTTGACGTTATGGCTTTCAACACCTGGATTCACTTCTTTTCTCCCTTGGATCCACCTCATGACCTGCAGCAGTTTTTCTCCATTCTGCTTCAGTTTGCTGTGGCGCTGGCTCCAGTTTTGTTCTTGTTTGCACCTGTTGAAGTCAGTATGCTTGGCCTATGCTGTCTTCTCCTTAGACTCCTTCCTCCAGTCCATGGATGTCCACTCCAGACTTTTCCCTTCATCCTTGGACAGCTCCTTACTGGTCTGGCAACTATGGGCTCCTTCCTGTTTGCTGTGGCTCTTTTTTAGACAGTTACCCCCTGTCTCCAGCCAGTATTCCTACCCGGTCAATTATGCCTCCTGTTCATCTATCTCATACTCCTGCCTTGGACATTACAGCAGCTGCCATCCACTACTCGATGGAGCACTTGTTCATTTCACCTGAGGAAAACTACATCTAGCAAGCATCCCTTGGACAACATTCCTCATAGACTCTTACATCACCATAGAGTTATCCATACTTCCAAATCATCTACCCAGGATCAGTTCTGGAATCACTTTTGACCTGACAGTCAATTCAAGCACTATGGCTTCCCTATCTACCATGTTTCATAGGATATCTTGTACATGGAAAAAGTTACAGTAGTAGCCACAGACATTGCCAGCTATATCCAGATATTTCACGAAATTTCTAAAGAATTTCTCTCTGCTGCCCCTACTGTGGAAATGGATAAAGAAGGAGATTTATCTAGAAATATCACAGAAATTTCAGGAAATAGCTGGCAGTGTATGTGGCTACTACTGTACATAATTCCTTCTGTCATGCAATGACTCTGTAATCATCTTTGCTGTTACAGATCACAGAAACCATAAGATACCTCCTTGAAGAACTGACATCATCCATTTTACCTTTCTGCAGCTTCTCCTACAAGCACTAACTCTGTTGATCACGTTACTCAACTCCTACTTCCTCAATAGCCATTGGATGTCCTAAGACCTTCACAGATACCTTCCAAGAACTCCCATCAGTGGGTCTCCAGTGCCTAGCTGCCTTAGTAAGGCATTCTGTCAAAACCACTATTTTCTAGCTCCTGGATGTCACCATACTTCAACAATCATCTACATTCCTTCATCATTATTACCATCAAGCAGGTCAGCTGCCCATCCAGTGATTCCTGATGAGTCACCTCCCATACTCCCTTCAGTGGAGACTTTCACCAAGAGCAGACTTCCATTGATTCTCAATCTGAATGTCCGCAACCAATCTGGCTGTCTCACTATCCCAGTCTTGCCTCTCAACAGCTCTATATTCGACTACAGTGCAAGGGACCCCTGGCATTCTACACTCCTCTCTACTCCCCATTGCCACATCAGTCTATAGACTCTTTCATATACCCATTTCCTGGCTTCCCAAAGTATTTAGACATTGGATTACCTGTAAGGCAAAACAGTCATGGCCACCTCAGCACATGTCATGGGCAATTACGCCACAGAAATACCTATATCTACTTTTCTACCGGCAGACCAGCAAGAGCCTATACAAGTATCATTACGACATCAATACTCAGATCAGCTCTTGAATTCCTCATACTCAACTTCCAATTATTCCATATACATTCCGTTACCATCTCTACTGCACATACCAATCTCCCTTTATTGGTCTAAAATCATTCACATCACAACTCCTACCAGGCACATAAAGACTCTGTCAGACTCCTTCATCTGCTTCATGTATTGTTACATTGCAACTTATCACTCACCACTTAACTCTTCACCTCCAGACTCTAACTTGAATGTCAAGCCTTCTACAAAGTTAGATTGTTTACCTTATGACTTCGTAACCCATCATATTCCTACCATTCAAAGTCTGGTATTATATTTATCACATCATGCTGTCCATGCTCATTAGTCTGTGTAATCCCTTTGGACATCATCCATTATCACCTTGGAAACCTGGACTACATTGCCCTTTTTTGACTGGACCTAATCCACTCTCAGGATTTGGATGCTCCTTCAGAATAGACCTACCTCTTCAACCTCAGAACTGTCCCTCCAGAATTCATCATCCATGGATTCGAAGATGGACCATCTTCTCTCCAAGCAGCTCACCTTCCTCCCAAAAATGAGCTTATGGTTACGAGAGCCTAGTTTCATCTCCTCTTAGTTTGCCCGGAGGATGGGTGGGTCAGTAGCCATGGGTCTTCAGAGGTTTTCTCCACCTGGGTGGGGGGGTTCCTCTCCTGCATGCTACTGGTCATACTCTCCATGAGTTGGAGGAGGCAATTATACTCTTTTGAACATTCATTGGTAATTCTTTTGGGCTTTCTATTCCCTACTCACTACCCAGCTTACCTACCAAGGGCGGGAATAGACAAAAGCCAAATGTAAACTACAGCTACATAAGCACTGCTAACTCCATACTCTATTCACCCAAACACTTGAAATAACTATGAAGTTGTGATTTCTTCTTATCTCCTCAACACACTGTCATCAGTGTTCACTACAAAGGTGAGTGCATCTGTTTTACACCCATGGCCATTTTTGCAACTGGTTGTACTGCATACTGTCCATTTGATGAAGTGAGATGCATTATATTGTGTATAGTAAGATGTGCATAGAAATCAGAGTGTTTCAAAATGTTGTTGTACCACAGTTCAAAAGGTCATGGAATGCGATTGTACCACAGTGTGGTACAACAACATTTTGAAACACTCTGATTTCTATGCACAGCATCTTACTATACAAAATATAATGCGAGGTCCTTGCGCTGCACTGTGAGCTAACTATTGTTTAGGAACTGCTGCTGCTGCATGATACTGACAGAGTTAACCCTACCTTACTCTGCTGAAAACAGCATGCTCCACTGTCTCAGCAGTGGCAGTAGAAGCAGCTGCATCAGAGCCTCACAAGACACAGGATCAACCAGATATTTTAAAATGCAGGATCAACCAGATAATTTGAGTTAAAAAGAAAATGAGTGATCCCTAAACTAAGTCCCTCTCACTTAGCGAGAGTTACATCCACCATTCTATTTTTGTTGAAAATCCCTCCCACACTGGGTTGACAGCCAATAGAAGACTGCGCATCAAACATGGAGTTGTCTGCTCCCTCGTAATCTTGCACAACATCTAGCAACTGGCCCTAACTCAACAAGCATGACAGAGTAACAGATTTTCTGTTTTTTTTTTATTTTAAAAACCAAAAAGGGTAAAAACCTAATTGGAAATTGGGACTACACACTATAAAAAATAGTGCATGGGCAACCACATGCCCAACCAGCCTATTGTGACACCTCAGGGTTCTGATTACCTCGGACCTGTGGAGCTTTGCTCTCGAGGTCTGAGATAATCAGAACCCCTCTGTGGCATAATAGGCAGGTTGCACATGGTTGCCTATGCACTATTATCTATGTTTAACATTTGCCACTTTGTGCCATGTAGCCAGAATGCCTGAATGGGCCATAGTGTCAAGTGAAGGCAGTGAACCACCAGCCAATACCAGCCAGCCACCTCTGGCAACCCAGTCTTTCGCACTGGCAAATGTTCTGTTGCCATCAAAACATTAACCAGCACCAAACTCTAGCACCAGCCAGCAACCTCCAGTCAGCCACCTCAAGCAACCCAGTCTCTGGAAACAATGTAAGATGGGTGGCCAACAAGGCACAAGCTAGCACCAAACCCCAACATTAACATGTTACCTACAGAAATCCACCTCCAGCAACCCCATCTCTGGCTCCAGTATTGGACCCCAGGTCAACAAACCACCAGCCAGGACCGCAGTCCAGTACCAGCCAGTCCCCTCCAGCCACCTACAGCAACCCAGTCTCTTCTGCCAGTGTAAGACCCACTGATAGCCCTCCAGACAAAAAGAACTTCCCAGTAGCAATCTGGTCTATTGTGTCTTTGTAATGTCCACTGCCAGTCAGCCATTCATATAGAACTTTCCTCTGGCAACCTGATCTCTTGAGCCAGCATCAAGCCAAAAATAGCTTCTCTACAGCAAACTGGCCTCTCTGGTCAATGTAAGACCCATTGCCAGCCAGCCAGTCAGCCATAAAGAACTTTTCTCCATAAAATGGTTTGCTTTTGCCAGTGTAATACCATTGCCAGCCAGTCACTTAAAAAGAACTTCCCTCCAGCATCCCAGACCCTTGGGCCAATGAAAGACCCATTGCTAGCCAGTCAGGCAAAACAAATGTTCCTCCAGCAACCTGGTCTCTTGTGCCAGCCTGAGACCTTTGACTAGCCAGCCAGCCAAAATAACTTTATCCAGCAACTCACTCTCTTGTGCCAGCATATGACCCATTGCCTGCTAGCCTGCAAAAAAAAAACTTTGCTCAAGCAACCTGGTTTCTTGTACCAGTGTAAGATCAGTTTCCACACAGCCAGCAAAGGTGAATTTTTCTCCAGCAACACAATCACTTGTGCTAGCATATGACCCATTGCCAGCCAGTCAGACATAAACTTTCCTCCAACAGCCTGGTTTCTTGTGCCAGTGTTAGACAAGTTTCCAAATAGACAGTCAGCCAAAATGAACTTTCCTCCAGTAACCTGGTCTCTTGTACCAGCATAAGACCAGTTTCCAGCCAGCCAGCTGGCTTAAATGAACTTCCCTCCTGCAGCCCTTTCTCTTGTTCCAGTATATGACTGATTGACAACAAGTCAAAATAAATTTTCCTCTAGCAACCTGGCCTCTTGAGCCAACATAGGACCTGTTTCCAGCCAGTCAGTCAAACTGAACTTTCCTCCAACAACATGGTCTCTTGTGCCAGTGTTAGACAACTTTTCAGATGGCCCTACAGCCAAAACGAACTTTCCTTCAGCAACCTGGTCTCTTGTGCCAGTGTTAGACAACTTTCCAGATGGACCTACAGTGAAAATGAACTTTCCTTCAGCAACCTGGTCTCTAGTGCCAGGGTAAGACCCATTTGCCATCCAGACAGCCACAATTAACTTTCCACCAGCAACCTGGTCTCTTATGCCAGTGAAAGATCCATTGCCAGTCAGCCAGCCAGCCAAAATGAACTTTCCTTCAGTAACCCAGTCTCTTGTGCCAGGCTAAGACCCATTTGCCACCCAGACTACCACAATGAACTTTGCTGAAGCAATCTGGGTCTTTTGTGTCGGTGTAAGATGACTGGCAGCCAGTCACTTAAAAAGCTGTTCCCTCCATCAACTCAGCCTCTTGTGCCAGTGAAAGACACATTTCCAGCCAGGCAAAACAAACATCCCTCAGGCAGCCTGGTCTCTTGTGCCAGCAAAAGACCCATTGCTAGCCAGCAAGCTAGCCAAATTTAACTTTTGTCCAGCAACCTAGTCTCTTGTGCCAGTGTAAGACCTGTTGCCACCCAACCGGTCGAAACAAACTTTCCTCCACCAACCTGGTTTCTTGTGCAAGCACAGGACCCATTACCAGCCAGCCAGCCAGCCAAAATGAACTTTTCTTCAGCAACCCAGTCTCTTGTGCCAGTGTAAGACTCATTTGCCATCAAAACAGCCAAAATAAATTTTCCTCCAGTAATCTTGCCTCTTGGGCCAGTGTAATACATGTTGCCAGTCATCCAAAAAAACTTTCTTCCAGTATCCCAGTATCTTGTGCCAGCATAGAACCCATTGCCAGCCAGCCAAAATTAACTTTTTTCCAGCAACCTGGTATCCTGTGCCATTATAAGATCTCTTGCTAACCAGCCAACCAAAGCAAACTTTCCTCAAGCAACCCCCAGCCACTTCATAGGTTTATAGTTCATAGAGTTGATATGAATCATGAGGCAAATAACGTATTTATGATTCACCACTTATCAATGGTACCTTATGTTGTTTCTTTCTCCCATGTGGTTATTCAATAATCTTTTAAACATAACCATAGATTCACTATGAACCACACATGCTGATAAAGAGTTCCACAAATCCACCACCCTTTGGCTAAACCATTTTCCTCTTCTTACAGTGTTATAGCACTCCACTCGCAATCTCATGCCATTTGCTCTAACCATTTTGTTACTTCTATTCCTAACCAATCCAATGGTTTCCCAGAATAGTCCATCATGATATGCACTATATATTAAGCAGAGGTCTCCTCTGATTCTTCTGTACTCCAGGGACTACAACCATAGTTCCGTCATTCTCTTGTAATATGTCTTGTGTTTTAAGTTGTTTACTTTTTTAGTCATCCTTCTTCGTACTCTCTCGACCAACTTGATACCCCCACACTCTGTGCTGCACACATAGGTGCACAGTTCTCCAAATGAGGTTGCACCAAAGAGGAAAACAATGGTATAACTGCCCATGCATCCCTACTTTTTATGTTATTAAATATGTAGCCCAAAATCTTGTTGCACTTGTTAACCGTCTCCTTAGTGCACGGCTCAAAATATAGCTTATCTGTAATAATGCCTAAATCTTTCTCGGAGGTAGCTGTTTGTTGTATTGTTTGTCCATTTATTGTATACAGTATACTCCCATAGGTTTTTTATGTCCAAAATGTCGTACTCTACACTTTCCTTTATTAAACTGTAGTTTATGTTTTTTCACACTAGTTCAAAATAAAATTGTGTCTGGAGTTTATAGATAGCTTCAAGGTTACTGACAATTGCACCAGCTTTTGTGTTGTCCGCATATTTGCACACCAGTTTGTTTTCTGAATTTATCATGGTAGAGAGGTATATGTTAAAAGGCACAGGTCTGAACACAGAACCCTGTGGAACCCTGCTTATAACTTCTGCCTAATCTGAATAGTTGCCCCATATGTATCCCTGCTGTCACCTATTGGTAAGTCAGGTGTTTATCTATGACAGTAAGTTCTGATGTAGTTTAATATTAGATAATATATCAATCAGCTGTATGTGTGGGACTGTATTGAAGGCCTACAAATAATCTAAGTATACCACATCCACAGGTAACCCACTATCCAAGGCCCGAAGGTTCGGTATCCAAGGGTTTGAAAAATTGTAACAGATTGGTAACACATGATTTTCCCTGACTAAAGCCATGTTGTGTAATATCATCTAGACCCTCATGATGTAAATGCTATTCTATTTTTCCTTTGATAAATTGTTCAAGGATCTTACCTAAGGTAGACGTGAGGCTGATTGGTTGATGGGTATTTCATTTTCTCTGATCTCCTTTTTTAAAGATTGGAGTAACCAGAGGTGTGCACAGAGCCAATGAACAAGGGGGGGAGGCAGAATCCCCACAAAACTAGGGGGTTTTGTGGGCATATGTAATTATATTATAATTTAGTTGAAGAATGATTTTTAACTGGGGAGACTTGGGCAAGGGTGCCCCCCCCCCCGTGCATGCCAATGGGAGTAACGTTAGCATCTCTCCATTCCATTATAGTTTTACCCTCCCTAATTGAACAATTAAACAGAACTGAGATGGGTCCAGATAATTCAGCTGCTAATTCTCTCAATAACCTGGGGTGCAAGCCAGCCAGTCCTGCAGATTTATCTATCTTTCGTTTTTTTAGCTTTTTCAAGACTTTTTGAATACTAATTCTTAAATCATCCAATGGACAATGGTGATCCACATTTATTTCCACTATAGTATCCCTTGGTTAAAAAACACTAACAAAAAAGTTGTTGAACTCTGTCACAATTTGACTTTCATTGCTTATTATACTATTCCATTTTTTAATGGCTCAATAGATTTTTGTACACCCCTTAAACTGCCAATGTAGTTGTAGAATAGTTTTTTGTTATCCTTCACTTTTACTGCCATGTTCCACTCTGTCTCTATTTTTGCCTTCCTAACTATTTTTTTTTACAAAGGTTTGCAATTTTTTTATATTTTAACCAATTTGTCTCTGTGGGGTTCTGTTTATACCTTCCGTATACCTTTTTCTTTTTTACTGTAGTTTTCTTAATCCTGATGTTAAAACATTGAGGTATTCTCACAGTTCTACTGTATTTCCTAACTGTAGGTACATGTTCAGAAACACAGTAGTCTAATTTGCTTTTAATTTTACTCCACACTGATTCTAAAGACTGATCTTGGAGGTATTCTTTCCAGTTCCAGTTCCCTAAGTAGGATCTCATCTTGTTATAATCAATTTTATTGTAGCATTTCATTTTGGTGCTGCCATTGATGATATCCCATGAGGTGCTGATCATCATTGCGACCATATTATGGTCACTAATCACTATTGGTTCCATAATTTCTATGCTGCTCACTTTATCGGGGAAATTACACAGCATGAGGTCCATTCTTTTGTTCCTCCCTCATGCCATCATGTACAAGTTTCTTTAGATTGTTGTTCAGGACCATTTCAATAAACTTATTTTCAAGCAGACCCGAGCCTGATAATGATTCCCAGTTGACACAAGGGAAATTAAAGTCCTCTAAGAGAACATAATCTCCATTTATCTCCATATCATCTACTGTTTCAAGAAATGTATAATTATCCTCCATTGTAAGATTGGGAGATCTGTACCCAAGACCTATTGTAATATAATGTGTGCCAAATTTGACAAGAACCCAAATAAGTTTGGCTTTATTACCATTGTCCCTATTACTAAACAGTTGGTATGCAATCAGTTCTTCAAAGACATATATCGCAACTCCCCCACCTCTCTTTTTTAGTCACTCTTTATGAAAAAGTTTATAGCCTGGAATCTGTATGCCCCATTGTCTTTTTCAGCCATGTCTCTGAGATGGCACAATTGTGTATTTTATCTCATAGTGTTTTATCTTTAATTCTTCAATTTTATTTCTGAGGCTCCTTGCATTCAGGGGTATTATTCTTTTGCCAGCGCAAGACCCATTGCCAGCCAGCCAAAGCAAACTTTCCTCCAGCAGCCCCCAACATATTGTGCCAGTGTAAGACCAATTGCCCATTAGCCAACCAGCCAAAAAGAAATTTCCTCCATTAACCTGGTCTCTTGTACTAACATAAGACCTGTTGCTACCCAGCCAACCAATGTGTACATCCCTCCAGCAACCCAATTTCTTATGCCAATGTTAGAATCATTGCCAGCCAGACAAAAAAATCTCCTCCAGCAACCTAGTTTCTTGTGCCACCATATGTTCCAGCAAAGAAGGCCTGCCTGAAAGCACCAATACATCCTGCAGCACCAAAACCTCCTTCAGCACCAGGCTGTACCCTGAAGGCCTTCTTTTCCACTACGATGGTTAAGTGTAACAGTAATGATCCCCAGCGCAAACTGTTACTAATGTTCATTTCTCTCCACTGGACTCCAGGCTGTTAGTTCCTCCTGACAACAATAGTCTCTTTCTGTCCCCTTTTGCCTACCTGTTCTATAGGTATGACCATTGACAGGGGTGACAGCAGCAAGCCTCCTCCACCACCAATACCTAATCTAGCACCTTGGTATACCCTGACCATCTTCTTTTTCTACTGCAATTGTGAGAGCCAGGGTCACTGCACACATTACCACTAATGCCCATTTGCCTCCAGAGGTGTGTCATGCCAGGACACTATGCTGTTAGTGCCCCCTGACTAAAACTGCATTTTTCTGTCCCCTTGTGTCTTCCTCTTCTGAACGCATATAACCATTGATAGTGATGGTACCAGAAAACCTCTTCTACCATCAACGCCTCCTCCAGCACTAAAGCCTGTTCTGACCAGCACCACAGTCTCCTCTGGCAAGCAGCAAACCCTCCTTCTCCATCTGGAAACCCAGCATCTTGTGCCAGCATAGGTCTTTGGCAAAGCCAACCAGCAGGCCTCAAAGCTTCCACAGCATCAGGGTTTAACCCTGACGGCCTTATTCATTTGCTGTGATGGTGAGAGTGAGAGTCAGGGTCCTAGCATATTTCCCCCCACAAGCTTGTCATGGCAGGACTCTAGACTGTTAGTGCCCCTGACTAAAATGGTCTTTTCTGTCCCATTGTGTCTTCTCTCTCCTCCAGGTTTTATCGACAGTGGAAAAAAAGATGGATCCGCTCATCACTTGGCCTAGCTTTGACAGTGGGAAAAAAAAAAGCAACCAAAAAGCACTTAAACCAAGATGGGCTTTTGTATTCCTGTCCAAATAGCCTAGTCCAGCAAATAATTGTTTTCAAACTATTTATTTGCTGCAGTGATGAAGGGCAAGTCATGGGAGGAAGGCGGATGTGAGTCTCCTTCATAAAAGTGGGAGCAAAGCAGAGGCAGGACACTATAGACCTCTTAGTTTGACCGCAGCAGTAGGGAAAATGATGGAATCACTTCCGAGAGAAAGAACTGTTGAGTACCTAGAGACCAGCAGAGCACAGGACTCATGGCAGCATGGATTCACAGTGGAAGGGTCATGCCAGATGAATCTAAAAGATTACTTTGACTGGGTGACCAAAGTAGTAGACCAGGAAGGGGCTGTGTACATGGCCTACCAAGACTTTAGCAGGGCATTTGACACAGTCACACAGAAAAGGTACCACATGATACAGTATTAGATAGATAGATATAGATAGATAGATAGATAGATAGATAGATAGATAGATAGATAGATAGATAGATAGACAGACAGACAGGCAGACAGATAGATAGATAGATAGATAGATAGATAGATAGATAGATAGATAGATAGATACTTTATTTCTATAGCGCCTATCTCTGTGGACGCTGGGTGCTGCGCAATATATAAACATACATCTCATACAAAACATTAGAAAAAATACAACAATACATAAACTATAACTGGGAGCATACAGTTATCTATCTTTCCCATATTCCAGCTTAATCTAAAAACATCACTCATAAAAAGCTTGCTGGAATAAATATGTTTTGAGGCCTTTCTAACAAGGGGGCCTCTTTAATGTTTTTGTAAATGACATTGCAGAGGGACTGGAAGGAAACGTATGCCTCTTTGCAGATGACATAAAGCTCTACAACAGAGTTGATAGATAAGGGGGGTGTAAAAGATGAGCGGGGAGGAGGAATGGTCTCAATTAGATGGTCACAGTGGGAGGCAGTATAGCGCAGTTGTTTAAGGCTCTGAGCTGCAAATCTGGAGACCTGGGTTTGAATCCCACAGCCCTCACTTGCATACTGTGTGACCCTGAGCAAGTCACTTAACTTCCCTGTGCTCCCGGGTTGCACCTGTAAACAAGCTTTCAGCTTAGTGCGTCTCACCTGGTTAAATAACTGAAAAAAAAAAATTATGGCAGCTTAGATTCAAAGCAAAGAAGTACAAAGCAATGCACCTGGGAAAAAATCCCAGGGGAAGAGTACACAGGGTGGGGTACTATCAACAACAAAAATGGAAAGGGACCTGGGGTAGTCATATCACACAAACTAAAGGCAGGCAATGTGAGAAGGCAGTGAGAAGGCCTGGGGGGGGCGGATACTGGGATGTACAGAGAAAGGCATCACCAGTAGAGAACAGGAAGTTGTTATTCCTCTGTACAGACAGTTGGTGAAACCCCATTTGGAGTACTGCATGCAGTTCTGGAGATTCCATCTCCATAAAGACATAGACAGGATGGAGGCAGTCCAGAGGAGGGGAACTAAAATGGTGCAGGGTCTGCACCAGAAACCATACAAAAAGAGACTAAAGAAACTTAATATGTATACCCTTGAGGAGAGAAGAGAGAGCGGGGACATGATAGAAACTTTCAAGTACCTCCAGAGAATCAACAAAGTCCAAGAGGGTAGTATCTTTCAGAAAAAGAGATGTGCAAGAACAAGGGGGCACAATTTGAAGATAGAGGGGGGACGGCTCAGAGGTAATGTGAGGAAGTATTTTTTCACAGAGAGGGTTGTGGATGCATGGAACAGCCTCCCTGAGGAGGTCGTGGAGTCAAGAACAGTGGGGGAGTTCAAAAATGCATGGGACAGTGATAAGGCAATTCTATTGGGGGGTAGGAGGAAGTAGGCCATTTGTTTAACTAGGATCTGCAGCTTATCCACCAGGTAGGGAAATGGGAAGACTGGGTGGGCCAAATGGTCATTATCTGCTGTCACAGTCTATGTTTCTATATTTCTATGATTTCCACTGGGCCACTGGGCCAGCTCAGAGTCCACAGCTTCAATCGCCTTCCTGCCACCAGACTCTGCATCTGTGCTCTTTGGCATCCTGTGCAATGGTGCCTGGTGTCTGGTCATTTGAGGCTGACAATGGGGGAATTCCTGAGCCACTGAAGTGATGATCACTCACTCTGTTATTGGCAGTCATGCAGCAGCAGCAGAGATGTATTTGAAGTGTGGCACTAGCTGCTTTCACATGGCACCAGACACACCTAAGATTTGTGCCCCTCCCATCTCTCTCTCTCCCCACCCAGGTCCCCTGAACTTTAACAGTCAGGAGCTATGAGCTGATTGCCGGTGTCACCATGGGACTGACTCTGTGGAGCCTTTCCTTTTGCATTTGTAACATATATTAGAACCCTTTTTCTACTAATCACATTCTTTGGTCATTATCTTTATGTATTTGTGGTAAACTTCAAAGACAGTTGACACTGTCTACTGTGGCCACATCAGGTATGAAGCATGAAGTGGGACCAAGGCAGATTGCACCAGTTGGTGGTGCAGGCATGTAGGCCAGATCAGCATAGCTAAGTCAGGAAGTGCCGCAATGCTATCAACAGGTAGAAGGGCCAAGGCAGATCCTGGGTAATGGCCTTAGGAGATGGTGGAGGGGATGGTGCTGCCACTGATCTGAGTAAGAGTGCAGACCACCCACAGAAGGAGTTGGACAGCAGAGCAATGGGACAACCTCAAAGGGATCAGTGCAGGCAGGTTAGGGCAGGAAGGTAGTGTCATGCTGTGAGAAGGCAGGGGCACAACTGTAATGGAAAGGCCAGTGACACAGCTGGTAATGGGGCAGTGATGTAACTGGTAAGGGAGCAGTAACACAGAGTGCAATGGGGCTCAATGATAGAGCTGGTAAGAAACATAGACTTTGATGGCAGATAAAGACCGCTTGGCCCACCTAGTCTGCCCATTTCCCTACCTACTGAATAAGCTGCAGATCCTAGTTAACCAACAGCCTATTTCTTCCTAACCCCCCACAAGAATTGCCTTATTTCTGTCCCATGCATTGTCCCCATTGGCTTCACTCCCTGTCCCAGTTGAAGTTGCTGATGGGGGAGCTCACTCCCCGTAAGCTTCAGTCCCCTTCTTCAGAGTTTCTTTTGCCGACGGGGGCTCACTCCCCGTCGTCCCTCAAAAAAAACTTTGTTTTCTGCTGAGGGGTGCCCAATCCCCTCGGCTTGTGCCCCAGACAGCTATTAGGTGCCTCAATGCCCCAGTAAAGAAAAAACTGTCTCAAGATATTTTTTCTTTTACACCTGTAAAAAGAAAATGGTCCTCGGCCTCACTGCCCCCTCCCACAACCCGTGCCCACCCACGCACACTTACCTCCCCACACCCCCCTCACCCCATACTTACCTCCGGAGTCTGGCGCAACGATCTTCCGTGGACCAGGAACACGTCTGCACTCTTCAAAGCTGACTGCGAATTGAGGAAATGCTGGTAAGTTGTATAATGACATAATTAGGGTTTTTTCAACTTTTTGCATATCTCAGGCATTTTTTTGGAATTTTGGCACCGATGTTTCAACATGGGGTTATTGGAACCCCTCCTCATGAATTCAGCCACTGTCATGGCGTTGTCCGGTCGAAAGGTGATTTCCGCGTCACCATGGAATCACCTTTCGGACCAATTAACAAAATGACAGTGTCAGTGTTCATGAGGTGGGCTCTCAAAAAGTGTATGTTGCAAATTTGGTGGGAAAATCAAAAAAATGACTGTTTTACGAGCGCGCGTTGCGCAGTTGTTACGCATGCTTGTAACTTCGCCAATTTACAATATTTTCACTCCAGATTTTCAACATTGCCATTTTTACGCACCTCCTTATGAACAGTACAGCTGTCATTTTTCACATCCTGGCCAAAATGTGTTTTCACAGTTCTGGCACAGAATAACGCGGTCGCTGAGGGAAATCAGTGTTCAGGACACATTAAGAAAATCACAGTGACACTGTTCATGAGCAGAGATCCTAAAATGCCTATGTTGAAAATTTTGTGATGAAAGTGCATAAAATGAGTGTGTTATGAGCATGTGTTGTGCAGGATCCACACATGCTCGTAACTTCACAAATGTGCAATATTGTCACTCCAGATTTTCAACATTGCCATTTTTCCACACGTCCTTATGAACAGTACAGCTGTCATTTTTCTCATCCTGGCTGAAATGTGTTTTCACACTTCCAGTGCAGAATAGTGGGGTCGCTGTGGGAAATCAGTGTTCAGGACGCATTAAGAAAATCACAGTGTCACTGCTTATGAGCAGAGGTCCTAAAATGTCTATGTTGAAAATTTGGTGATGAAAGTCCATAAAATGACTGTGTTACATGCATGTGTTGCGCAGTTTTCACATGTGCTCAGAAATGCAAGCATTTTTACTATTCCCACTACAGATTTTCAACATTGCAATCTCTTCACACCTCCCTATGGATGGTACAGCTGTCATTCTTCATATCCTGCACGATCTGTGTTTCGTACATGTGGCTCAGAATGGCATGGTGGCTGTTGGAAGTCAAAGTTCGAAACACATTGACAAAATTATACTGCCACTCTTCATGAGAAGAGGTCCCACGTGCTTTCATGAGATGGGGTCACAAAAAGGCCATGTTGAAAATTTGTAGTGCAAATACTAACAAACACCTGGGGCGTTAGGGTTTCTAACCATAACGTCCCACCCTGTACAGAATGACAGGCATCAGGGTGTGCCTTTGGATTGCTGACTGTACTGCTCATGCCATCGCCCCTCAGCCCCCCCCACCCAGTGACAGGCATTGAGGTGTACCTTGGACTCTTCGGCCCCACAGTTCACCCCATTCTCCTATGCTGTACCCATTTCAGCATATGTCCTTATGGAATGGGGTGACTGTAAAGCCAAACACCCCAAGCCACACCTCGACACGTCAGTGTCTGCAGAATAGGGTGAGGTGACATAGCATGAACATCATGGGTGACGACCCAAACACTTACCCCAGTGCCTGTCCATCTCTACAGGATAGAGGTTGGGTTGGCGTGAAGTTCAATACTTCACTGCTATTCCTATTCTGCATCTGTCTACCTCCTGCATTTCCAATGCTAATAGCAGCAAGAAAACATTCGGCATTGACAAATGCTTGTTGCTATTTGCTGCTCTGTGTTAAAGGCATCGGGGGGGGCATTCTACTGTATTGTACCTCAGAACTTCTCAGAATATTAACCAAAAAAACTTTTTAAACTGCTGTTTCTATCATCTGTCCAGCTCAGTCTAATTGATTTGTTCTATTTCTTTCGGCAACATAGGGGTTAACTCATTTTCTCTTGCTTTTGTGAAAGCGAAAGTCAGACTCAGTGTCAAATTACAGACAGTGCAATTGCAATCTGTTAGCTGTCATTCCTTGGGCAAGACAGGTTGCACGCAAGCGCACACACACACACACACACTCACACACACACACGCACACTCACACAGTCACACACTCACACACACACACACACACACAGCATTTACTCTGACTAAATAAATTCAACAGGACTGATTTAGCAGCATGACAGTTTTTCTATCATCTGTGCAGCTCGGTCTGATTGATTTATTCTATTTCTTTCAGCAGCCTAGGGTTAACTCATTATATGTTGTCTGGAATTTACACACACACACACACACACACACACACAGCAGCATGTACTCTAAGTAAATTCAAAGAGGACTGAATTAGCAGCATGCTAGTTTTGATGACAGTGCTCCCAGATCTACAGGGATTCACATATTTTACAGGATTTATGGGTTGGAAACTGGATAGGGAAGGAACACTGTATTTATTTAATTATATGGGCAACCGCTGCCCAAGATTTAAAGCCCAGATGCAGTACATTTAAAACAAACACTTATTCACATTAGATAAAATGTCCCAAGCTGAGTATGCTGGAGCGTTCCTCAAAAGCCATCAATTACTTTCACAGCACGGGCAATGCCTGTTTTACAACGATAACAGATGAAGAGCCTGCCAAGAAAGTGAGGTGTCTGGATTTATTTGGACACCTGCTAAAAAAGGTTTACTGTTCATAATTCAGGAAAAAAGCACATCTTGTTCTCTTGATTTTAAGCACATGTATAATTACCTGATTCCTTATGTTCCCATATGGAGTTATAAAAAAGTCAAAACAACTGAGAAACAAGTTTGTAGGGGACAACAGTTGAGTTTTTCTTGTGTTTTGGGCCACTAAGTCGGGCCAGTGAAATATAAATGTATTTTTTTGTGGTTAGAATGAGCAATCTATACAGTAAGAAGGTCTGAACAGTAATACTTTTATTTACTAGTGATGAAATCTTGCATAATTTCTATAAACGGTCCTGATCCAACAACTCACCACTTGGAGTTATGGGTCCTACCACTCACTAATGTAGATAAATGTGTTATTCCACTGCAATCCATTATATGTTTGATATATACCATACCATTGGTAGTGTTTTCACTGATGTTTTACCTTGTTTTAGCTTAAAACTGCCTTTCTTTCCATTGTAAGTTCCCAATCTGGCCCATTGTTCTCTGTGTTCCATTTCCAAATTCTAAGTGGAAATAACATGTTCTAAGTTATATAAATGGTGTTCTGAGTTATATAAATGGTGTTCTAAGTGAAAATAAATATTTATCTTGAAATAACATGATTTATTTACACAATGGGCAGGATATTCAAAGCAGTTGCTTATGGCGCAACAGTGGAAATGCGCCAAGGAGTGATATTCAATGGGAGCTAGTGCACAGTGCAAGTCGCAGTGCACCAATGCACAACCTTAGTGAAGCAATGCGCAGTGGCAGGGGGCACGCCAATGAATATGCAGCACAGTGCGATATTCAACCCCTGACCCATGGTGCAAGTGTGGAACAATGGTCAGATGCATCGAGCAGACATAAACCTAAAAATACAGGGCACAAGAAGGGCGACAGCACTTGTGCCAGGGGTGACAGTGAGAGTGAGAGAGAGAGAGAGAGAGAGAAAGAGAGAGAGAGAGTGTGAGAGAGAGAGCAAACCACTGGACTGTGGAGGGAGAAAACAGTAGGAACAAGGGAGAACGTGTCTGTGAGGGACTGGGGGAGTGCAACAGGCAGCCTCAGGGGTGTGGGACAGAGGTGGCTGTGGAGTGTGAACCAGGGGCAGAGGGGGCAATAGGGAGAGGTACGCAGAGAGAAAGGCACTGTCCCATGGTGGCAAGCAGACCACAAGAGCTGACCGCCCAGGGGGAGACAGGACAGCAGGGGCCATGGCCAGCACAGCCTTCCAGATGGAGGCCATAATGAGGGGTGTGAGGAGGCAGGAGGAGGGATGTTGTGGCTATAGAAGGGCCCATCGGCGGTACACCTGGAACAGGTGGTACCGTGCCCGCATCACCTTCAAGAACTACTCCGATACGGAGATTGTGGGCTGGTATCACCTGAACCGGGTGATTTGAGGCAACTCTGTGAGCTGTGCAGTGAGGCAATGCAGGCACCCACTAGCCGGAGCCATGCCATGTCAGTGGAGATGAAGGTGACAGCAGTCATGTGACTGCTCATGACGGGCACCTTCCAGAGACCAACAGAGGACACCACAGGCATAACCCAGTTGGCCACGTCATGGCTCCTCACACAATTCCTCAACACCCTGCTGCCACATGCTTTGGAATACATCCATTTCCCCAGCACACAGGCAGAGCGTACAACAACCATGCAGGACTTCCACAGGGTAGCACAGATGCCTGGCGTGCTTGGAGCCATTGACTGCACCCATGTGGGCATCCGCATGCCACCTGGCCCCGAAGGCATAGCATATGTGAACAGGAAGGGCTACCCCAGTGTCAACTGTCAAGTGGTGTGCAATGCCGGGGGGGCATAGCCAGTGCCTGTGCCACACACCCTGGCAGTGCACATGACACATTCATCTGGCACAGCTCTGTGCTGTGCTACAGGTTCAAGCATGGGAACATCCCCACGGGTCACCTAGTGGGTAAGTAGGGGACGGCCATGGGGAGCTGGGAACATCAGGGCATTGGATGGCGGCAGCCAGGGTGGGTGCACTGGCAAGGGCACCAGGGATGGGCAAGGGGCACAGCAACAAAGGATACTAGGCTAACCATGTACTTGTCCACACAGGTGTCAGTGGCTACCCACTCAGGCCCAGGCTGATCACCCCCTACCGGCACCCGTCATCCCCAGCGGAGGACCGGTACAATGAGGCACATGCCAGCAGGTGGAACATCATTGAGCATGTGTTTGAGATGCTGAAGGCACGGTTCCGTTGCCTTGACAGGTCTAGCAGTATCCTACAGTACAGCCTCTTGAATGCCTGTGGCCTATTCCTGGGCATGTTGCATACTGCACAACATGCCCAATGACCGTGGGATAGCTGTTGATTCTGAAGAGGGGGACAGCAGTGGGGACAATGAGGGCAATGGGCTGGAGGGCGGTGGACAGCCCCCCCCAAGGAAAGGGATTCCCAGTTCCAGAGGATGGCATGCCAGCACCATGACACAATTGCACAGAAGCACAATGGTGCATGCAGGTAGGTGCAACAATACCCATGCAGTGGCCACACACAATGGTATGGCACACGGGCATGGCACTGAGCATGCACACATAGAGGTGTGTTGCAGGGGTGTGGTTGGCAGTGCCACACACATCAGCATGCAGCACTGTACAGCAACACACACACACACATGCCCTCATGCCCAGGTACCAGCACATAGCATGGATCAGTAGCAGGATGCCGGTGCTCAAGCACAACCGGTGCATGACTGCTATCATCACGCCCATGACAAATGGGCCAGCGGCCAGGTAGGTGCACACACAGGCAGCGTGCAGCCTGACACACAGTTGCCACGACTGTGGCATATACCCATACACATCACCCATGTGTGCACAGGGCAGTGGCAGCAGACTGCAGCCAGGGAGGCACACACATCAGGACTGCCGTGCAGAACCATGGCCACCACGGACATGGGGGCGGCCACGCCGGGGCCTATCAGCAGCCACTGGCTGCTCATTGGCCACAGGGGGTGTACGCAACTGCCCCCTAGGGATTGTACTGCAGGACCGTGACCGGGTCTGTGCAGGGGTGTGTAGGCACCCAAACAGGCCCACCCCAGGCATGCCTGGGATGCCTACAGCAGAGCCCGGCATTGACAAGGAGTGTGTTGCTCACCACCTGGTCCGTGGGGTAGACTGTGCACAACATGGTGTCTGAGGCTGGTGGCCACACCCTGTGGCAGCCAGCGGTGCCAGGCCAACCATGATCGCATAGGCAATGCGATCCAGGGATGCGGTCATGTCCTCCTGCAGGCGCTGTATAGCCTCCAGCACCTGCGCGGTGCCCCTCTCATGCAGCTCGGCCGTCTGGCAAAGAGCACGCACCCCAGCTACAAGCAGCACTTGTTGATCCACAGAGGCCCACAGCAATTGGGTGTGATCTGACTATGGGTCAGCACCCAGGGGTGCCTGGGCAGGCTGCCGACCCACCGGTGGTGTATGGCTGCGCTGCACTGCCCCCCCTGCTCAGGTGGATACTGCACAGTGGGGTCCCCATGGGGTAGATCTCTGTCTGGTGCCCCAGCAGTGGACACTACGTCCGGCCACCCAGCATCCCCAGCCATCTGCCACTACTGCCTCTCTGGCCTCTGTACGCTGGCCAGCACCTGGGCGGATGCACCACCTCCACCACCACCACATGGCACTGCCATGGCTGTGCACATGGCAGCGCCTGCAGTGGCAGGGGGCAGCTGTCTTAGCAATGACATGCCACTGGCCATGCTGCCAGTGCTGGTAGTAGGTATGGGTGTCTCCCCCACAACTCCACCCACGCTGTCCAGGATGATTGTCATGTCGTCATCAGTGCTGGACACCGCCCCAATCTGTGTCTCCATGCAGAATACGCCATGGCTGGCATCCTGCTGAAACACAGCCAGGGCCTCATCTGACACCAAGCCCAGGACATCAGGCTGGACGGCAGTGGTTTTCTGCAGCCAATTGGGCCCCTGGATGCCCATGGAGGTGGATGACTGGTCCTCCGGGACTGGGCCTGCCCCCACAGCAGCTGCTGGTGGCCCTTCTACTGCATGCTGGTGTGCCAGTGCTGTAAGAGAAGACAGAAAAGTTAGTGCTGCATTGCTGCGCTGGCCCTCCCTTCCCCCGTCCCCCCTTCCCCCCCTTGGGCATGGCATACATACCATGCAGTGATGGGCTCCTGCTTGTCTGGAATCCACCACCTGGCACCCCCTCAATGGTGCTGCATCGCATGGTGGCTGCCACCAGCTCCTCCTGCGCCGTGAGCTGTGGCACATCTGCAGGGCTCCCTCCATCGGCTGACCTGGCTGCCCATATGGCCGCCACCTTCTCTTTGATGCGGCATTTATCTGAGCCCACCATCTTCCTGCACTCCTGCACAGACCGCTGGTGGCTGTCCTGCTGGTTCACTGATGCCGCCACCTCCACCTCCACCCAGGCCGTAGCCCTGGCCTGTGATGTGCCTGTGGCACCACTCAGCAGTTGCTCCCTGTTGAGGTAGGCCTCTAACAGGGCATTGGCCACAGCCTTCATAAAGTTGGGCCTGTGCTTGCGGGCAGGACCATGCTCCTCAGTCTCCTCATGCTCGGACATAGTGCTACCTGTGGACATGGACATGTGTCTTAGTGACTGCAGCTGCCCACCCCATCCATCCTCCTGTGCTGGCTGGTCCCACAGCAGGCGCAACTTACCCCGGATGGTTGCAATACCGGTCCATGGCTATGCTGTTAGGTGGCACCTTTATAGCACATCACATGCAAATGAGCAGTAGCATAGCTAATTTCCCCAGTGCACCACACATTGGCTCATGAGCACATTAGCATGTGGTGGCTGAATATCGCTCACTTGCTCCCTGCGCAATGGAGTTGCTCCGCTGCATGTTGCAGTGCAATGCTGTGACATGCACAGTGCGCTGCCCGCAGTGCACATTCATCTGGCACAGTGCCACAGACTATTGTACACAGTGCTCTCAGAGTGCCATAGGGGCCGTGGTGCACTGTGCACTATGAGCTCTATTGTGCTCTGGCGCAGTGTGCGCCGGGTGACCCCTCACCCCTGTTGTGACACTGTGCCCCTTGGGACTACACCACCACATGCTGGGTGGGCCATGCCCATTCCATGCATCCACGGTGATGTGTGATTGGCAGCCGTGGCACATGCTGACACATGGTGCACATCCTGTGCATGTTGAGCACACGTGCACCTCTGGGCACCATTTTGTCCCTACACCTTGCATTGTGAGCATGGTGTGGTGAGGAGTGCAACATGCTCAGAACTGGTCTGATCTGGAGCTGGTCAACCTAGTGGCCCTTGTGTAACCATATGCACCAGGGCTGTTCAGCCAGGTGCCCCTGCAGCAAGCCAGGACAGAGGTCTGGCAGGCCATCGCTGCAGGCCTGGTATGGGACACTGGGGTGCCATGGACCAGTGAGCAATGCCGCCACTGGTATGGGGACATGATGCGGCAGGACTCTGAGCAACTCAGGCAGCTGCAGGCATGTGTCCGCAGGCGGGAAGTGCCATGCCCAGGTACATTGTCACAGGCTGCATGTGTGCCCTACTGCTATACTGTGGATTTGGCTGGGCTGCCAGACATGCCCTGCAAGAGGTGCACTGGTGGTGTGTGCATTATGGGGTGGCATTGCTGGCCACTGATAGCGCTGTGCTACTGCCTTGCAGGACATGTCAGTCTGGGGAACATGCTGTGCACAGGGGTGGGGGTGGTGGGCACATGCTGTGGTTGTTCTCAGATGTGTACCTGTCTTTGTTCCATTCCTAGGGCCTGAGAATTGGTGCCATGCACAGGCAGCAGGTGTACAGAGAGGGGCGCAGCAGGCTGCAGCGTGTCTGACTGGTGGAGGAGGAGCTGCAGCAGGGCCAGCATAGGCAGCGCCACAGTGGGCAGGTAGGCACTGTTGTATTTCTCTACTCAGTATCAGGTAGTCAACGGGGATGTGGGTGCAGCCATGGCCAGTGGTGCCATGTGCCGTGTCAGCTGTGTGCTGCACACTGTGCGTGGTGCATGCCACTGTGGGGCGGCCATTGCACATGTGTACCAGCTGTTGGTGGGGTGGGTGTGTGCCTGGCTGCCACCAGTGTTGCAGTGGTGCTGCTGATGCCATGTGCTGTCTGCCTGTCGCTGCGCGGTTGGGTGACCATTGGGCAGAGGTGTCCACTGCTGTGCACTGTCCTGGCATGCTGGGATGCTGGCAGGTATTGGCCCACCCACTGTGGGTGGCTAGGGTGCCACTCCAGGGGTGTGTGTCCCCACTGCCCAGTGCGCACGGTGGGGGAGGCATTGTTCCTAAGGACCTTGCACTGATCACCTGTCCATTCATTTCCCATAGGCATCCGGAGGAGGTCGTGGCTGCCCCTATATTGCTGCCTCTTACAGCAATTAATCCTCATCACATCCACGACTCTGGAGGTGGCTCAGCAGACACGGCAGATGGTGCTCCGGAACAGGTAACAGCAGAGGCGTCAGGCGGCAGGCCATGGCTGCCCATAGACCATCCCCACCATATCCCTTTTACCCCCGCCATCCCTTCCTCATCCATCCCCCATCCCTCTGTACAGTCCCTGTTCCCTGTCCCCTTCCTTCACTCTCCTTCCCTTTCCCACCGCATGCCATTGTAAATAGTTCCATTGTTTAATACAGTTATCCTGCTTACCTGCCTGTGTCCATGTCTGCTTTGCAACTGGCATGTGGAGCCATTCTGCAGTGGCGTGGTGGGTGACAGTGTGGTGTGCCTGTGTCATTGTGCAGGTCATGCATGGTGGTGTCCTGCCCCTTGGTCAGTGGCTGTCCCTTGAGGTGGCCATGGGGTGGCTGTCCAGGATGTGTGGCATGTGTGTTGGGCACCATGATCCAGGGTGTGGTTGGCGGGGTCTGGGTGGGTGGGGGAACAGCATGTGGTGGGGGGGTTCCAGTGGTGGCCCTCCCTTGGCCATTGGTGCCACCTGTTCCCTGCGTCCTGTGCCATGGTGGTGTTGGGGGGGGCTGGCTGCCTGTGTGTGCCCTGTGGTTGGTGTTCACCTGTGCTCTGCCACTGTGTCTCCCTGGCACTGTCCCCAGGAATGTTCCTCTGCCTGCCCCTCACTTTCCCTCTGCTGCTGTGCTCCCACCATTGCCTGGAGCAGGTCCTTGTGTGCCTGTGCACTTGTCCCTTTGCACCCTGGTGCATCTCTGGTTGTGCTCTGGTGCTGGTCTGGATGCTCCCTGGTGCATCCTTGGTTGCACAATGGCGCAGGTCTAGTTGCTCCCTAGTGCTCCCTGGTTGCACCATGGTGCATCTGTGCCATATTCACCCATCTTGCGCTGGCGCATGTCGCCATGTGCACCCTCTGAATATGGCACTGCTTGCACCACGGTGCATCGGAGTTGCACTGCGCCAGACTTGCGCTGCTGTTTGGAGCAGTTCTGAATATCTGGCCAATGTATTCATCACTGGTGTTGTGTATATACATATATGTATATAAACACCTCTCTAATTTATTTGCAATAAATTTGTTTACAGGCATTACTATTATCTTTTGAAAAACTGGATGACTTGTGATTATTCATTTTGAGTATAGTTCATGAAATAATGAGTGCGTGTTTTGTTACTTCATATATTCATATCATATCATATTTCATCTCAGAGTCAGTGATGCAGCAGGTTGCACACTGGCCTCTGAGATTGGAAGATCAAAAGGCTGTGGGTTCTATCCCCACATCAGGCATGTGGGTTAAAGAGCTAGTGTACTGCCTAAAACTAATATTAGATTTAAAAGCAGTCACCCTTTACCTTTCATATTTGAGGTACTTTTTTCTTTTCCCTTTGTTTAAGAAGAAGATTGTTTACCTGATGTTAATATGTGTGATGTGTGGAACAGCACTCTGTTTTGCAAGTGACATAGCTAGCTATACTGCCCCCACTACATCACCAACATTGTGATCTCACTGACTGTGACATCACTGCTACTTAGGAATAACAATTCAGTGACTGCCAGGTCATTCACCTTTGATTTCACCGTCAGCGAAATCACAATGCTGATGATGTAGTGGGGGGCAGTAGAGCTAGATATGTCAGCTGCTATGCTAAGAGCTCTTCCACACATCCACCACACCATTATGACATAGAAGACTTTCCGATGGGCAAAATGAAAAAGAAAGGTACTTCAGAAATAACATTTTACAACTGACTACTTCTTAAAATTTATATTATTTTCCTGTCTTCCTGGTTTGGCTCCACTAGCTCTTTAAATCCCAATAAAGACACTGTAGTGCAGCAAGGGGTGGCACTGCACTCCTGAGGTGCCCTCTTTTCTGTCTGCCTGTTCAGGTGGATGTTAAAGATCCTATGGCACTTCTCAAAAAGAGTAGGGGAATTTCCATGGGTCCTTGCCAAATTTCCCAAATTCACTAAAAATACCACCAACAGCTTAATCTGGTTCAGGTAAGGATTTATGCCATGTTACAATTTCAGTTGGTTGTCATCTGTGCCCCGTCACCCCTGAAAAAGGGACTTCTAGTCTTAGTGGGCTTACCCAGTCAACAAAATTCAGCAAATAAATAAATTCCTCCATTATGTCTTAAGGATTACGTATAAATCCAAATCATTCCAAGGCCATCTTGACATTTAATTTTAATACCTAACAGCAAATCTGAACCATTTTCCTGATAAAAGGCTGCCAAAATATTAAATTTAAATAAACAACAAAGTAACAAATAAGGAACTAGTGGCTTATGGAAAAATCAACAGGCATTTATACAGGGATTTGATGCTGCCTCTACATAGAAAATACAGGAAAAATGAGGACTTGTTACAGGAAAATGGTTATTTGGATCTGGGAGCACTGTGACGACTTTGACTAAGCAGCACTATGTGGCACCAACAAGAAAACAACTTTTGTCATTTGGTAGCTCTTCAGAGCCCTATTGGCTCTGGAGAGACCTTGTTATAAACATGGGACCAGTTACTGCTGGCACCAGCCACCTCCAGTTTCTTACTTTCTTTTTTGTTCAACCCCAGCCTGGACCCTGCTGCGATGCCTTTACTTCTACTTTCTGCTTAGCAACAAATTAGAAAATGAGTGGTGGTTGCAGCATCAATTGTTTCATTTTATTTTACATTGGGGATATGCAGTGGCCTGATTCAAAATATGCAATTTATGTTCAAGTGTAAAGGGGAAGAATCATAACTCATGAGTGGCAAAGCCATGAGTTATCTATGAAAGTCCTGCCCCTTCACAATTGATGATAAACTACATATTATAAGACAGACTACTGCATACTGAGTTTATAAAATATCAATTTACTTGTTATCGCTTTCAAGTCTTCCGTTTTGTGTTGTGTCAGGGAGGTCTTGCCAGACTAACCTAATACTGCTGTTTAATTGTGTCACCAAGTCAACAGACAGAGGATTGGCAGCAGATCTGATCTGCTTCAACTTCAGCAAGGCCTTTGATTTAGAACCATGTGATAGGCTACTGAAGAAGTTGGAGGACCTGAGAGTGGAGCATGGTTTAACTAAGTGGGTAGATAATTGGCTAAGGGGCAGACAACAGAGAGTAGTGACAAATGGGGCTAAATCAGGGTACAGAGTATTCACAAGGTGGAGGGATCAGTGTTGGGACCTGTCTTATTTATATGTTCATAAGTGACATTGGGGAAGTAATCCAAGGAAAGTTGTGTCTCTTTGCTGAGGACACAAAGCTATGTAGCAGGGTCAATCACAAGGAAGGGGTGTAGAAGCACCAGAAAGACCTGGAGAAATTGTCTAAAATTTGGCAGTTGAGGTTCAGTGCCAAAAAGTGCAAAATAATGCACTTTGGTAGACCGAATCAGCTCACAGAAAACTGGATGGGAAGAGTTAGACTGGCCTTTCAACAGAGTAAAGAGATCTGGGGGTCAGAATCAGTGATTCCCACAAGTAAACTAGTCAATGCAATAAAGCAGTGAGCAAGGCATCGAGGATGCTGAGTTGTATATGGAGGGGTTTCGATACTAGGAGAACCGAGGTGATTCAGACACTGTACAGATCCCAGGTGACACATTCATCTGGAGTACTGTGCCCAGTTCTGGAACCCTCACCTGAGGAAGGGCACTGACAGACTAAAGTCAGCACAGTGCAGAATTATCAAGATGATTCAAGGCCAGGAGGGCAGCTCCTATGAGGAACTGCTGGAAGCACTAAACAAGTATTTGCTGCAGATCAAGCAGGGGGACATGACAAAAACAAATACGTTTCTCGAGGGTTTAATTAAGTTAAAGAGTAAGCACACATTTGTATAAAATAGGGATGGAGTTACTAGAGGGCATGACTGGAGATTTGTGGTAGGTAAATTCAGGAAAACTTGAGGAAGTTCTACTTCACTGAGAGCTACCTTTACCACTTTAAATATGGTTGGGATGGGGCAAGGGGACTTATAGTGCCCAAGGGTGGCAGCAAGGGTTTGAGGAGTGGTGCAGCTGGGTGGAGGGGGGGTAAAGCTCATCAGAACAGTAGATCAGTGGGGTGAGGTAGCATAGTAATAGCAAACTCAATGCACCTTCAGTCTCAGGTCTGATGTTAATTCTGTTTGTATGAAGAGTTACTTGTTTTTCTTTGACTTTAACTGCTGGGTAAAGTGTGTCACATTGCTACAGTACTGTGATATCATTGGCATTGTGAAAGCTGCCTGATTTGTTCAGTATTCCACTGTGATGTATCCAACTTTACTAAATATAATTTGTGACCTACCCCAAAATGCAAGATATCATGATATCTTGTAATGTGGGCTTAAAAATATCAGTTTTATTCTGTGGCATTTCTCTCTGCATGTGTTGTGTAAAATATATTATTATATTCACCCACGATAGCAAAACTGACATACAAGATATCCTCTTCAAATCCCAGCCAGTACCAGTGTCCATTAACCTACATTCAGTCCCTTGGGATTTTCATTTTCACATCTCCCACCACCATCAATAGGACTTGCTGTTGCCATGCCATTCTGGCAGGGGGTATATCGATATTGCAGCAGGAAGTACATTGATAGTGCAGCAGGGGATATATCAATCTTGCAGCAGAACAAATGACATTGGATGGCCCCAGTTGCCTGCTCAAGGAGGATCTGCTACAGCAGAAACATGGGCGCATACAAAAGTATGGGCAGAAATAGACTTGGAGTCCAACTAGATTGCACTGGAACCCTTCCTGGAGCTGCTCTATGATGACTCCTCTCTCTATCCCCCTACTTCTCCCTGGTCCTCCTCACAAATTAATTACCTGGTTAATAATATCTTTGTACCCATCCCAGCCATTTTTAAACTGAATGATGAATTTTGTATTGCATACTATGCTGGGTAAGCTATTTCACTTTCCCACGACCCTCTCCATGAAAGAAATACTTCCTAACACCTTTTTTGAACCTCACCCCTCCACTAGGTTTTATACATGCACGTGCTGGATGAATTTTTGCTCCATCAGAACAGCTCTGCATGGTCCATCTTGTTGTACCTCTGCAGGTATTTGTATGTCACTACCATGCCCCCTTTCACTCCTGTCCACCAGGAAGTACATAATGAGGCTCTCAAACCCGTCCTCATAAGTCTTACCCTTCTGCCACTGTGTCATTTTGTTTGCCTACACTGTATCAACTCCAGCCTCTAGGGCTGCTTTTTATACTCCAGCACCGAATGAACTGTTAATTTTGCTGACAGAAAAAGTGTTACAGTACAATACTTTTTCCTTTATAGTGACCATTACCTCCAAACTAAAGGTGCCACAATGGGGGCAGCACTAGCCCCCAATTGTGAAAATATCTATTTGGGAGAGTAGGAAAGAACAACTGTATTTAATCCATCTGCAAATCCATTTTTGTATAAGATAGTCACCTGGGGGGAGATATACTGATGATTTGCTTGCATTGTGGCAGAGAAGTGTGGTGGAGTTAAATGGGGTGTAATTAGATACTTACCAAAGGGCAGGCATCGGGACCATGGAGGGGGCAATGTTGATCACTAAACAAAAGGCAGACATTGGGATCAAGGAGGGCGGGAATATTCATCATGAAACACAGGAAAAAACAGGATCAGGAGGGGAAATAATAAATACATATAGAACGGTTGAGATTGGGGGGAAAATTAATAACAATTGGACAGATATTGTGGGTTGGGAGGGAGGGACTCTAGACCACCAGGATAGGGGGTGGATAATGTAACATTAATGTTGGTGATATTAGGGGAAGGGAGCGTGGTAGTAGGAGAAATGCAGAGGTGTGTCAGTGTTGGCGAATGCAAGGCATGCTTTAGTAGGTGCGTCCCTCATTCCCCAATTAGCCAGCATGCTAATACACAAGAATTATGTGAAGTGGGCACAACTTGTAAGAAATGTGTTGCTTCAATCAGAGACAAGCTCGTCATGCAGAAGCACAGATAACACGTCTCCTCCCATACATGCCTTTCCTGGTGAAACATTTCAATAAACATGGAGCCACCACCACACAATCCCCAAAGGAAGCTGACATTGGGGGTGCAATCCCTGAGTCCGCATGTCCAGCCCCCCACATTGTGTAGCACACTGGGAGACCACCCCAGTGTGCAGCCTCTCACAGAAAGCCGACCACATCAGCATGTTTCTGCCCCTGCTCCACCCCCATTGTGTGGCACATTGGGAGCCCACCCCAGCATGGCCAACATCACCCCCAAAAGTCATGGGGCACACTGGAAGCCCACCCCAGTGTGCCCAACATTTGTTTTATTTTACCTGTAAAGAAGGAAAACAGTCCCGTGACGTCCATTTTTTTTTTCTATACCTGAAATACTATACCTGAAATAATGGAAACGGTCCCTCGTTGTACATGATGCCTCCTCCCCCAACCCACACGCACCCTCCATATAGCCCACTTCCCCACAACACCCCTTACCCCATACTTACCTTCGGAGATCCGGTGCTGCAATCTTCGGTGGAGCGGGAACACGTCTGGACTCTTCAAAGCTGACTGCAAAATGAAGAAATGCTAGTAAGCTGTATAATGGCATAAATGGGGTTCAACTTAGGTGGATATCTCAACCATATTTTTGAATTTTGGCTCCAAATTTTCAACATGGGATTCATGGGACCCCACCTCATGAACACATGCACTGTCATCTCGTTATTCAGTCCCAAAAGGTAATTTCGCAGTCACTGGGTGGAATCATCTTTCAGGATCGATTAATGAAATGACAGTGCCACTTTTCATGAGGTGGGGTCCCAAAAAGCCTATGTTGAAAATTTGGTGAAAATATTCCAACAAATGACTGTATTCTAGCTCTATTATTATGTTTGCAGACGATGCAGTCATTTATGAGGATTGCTTAAACCCAAAGGAGGCCTTGGATAAAACTTCAGACTAACTTTGATTCATTTCAAACTTGGTTGCTTGCAAATTCGTTTGTGCTTAACCCAGTAAAAACCAAAATTATGCTTTTTTTTCCCCAAGTAAAAAGATCAATTTGCTTAATCTTCCAATTATCTGTGATGTTAAGGGAAATTCCATTAAATATGTTGACACATTTAAATATGTGGGACTCATTTTTGATGCTAAGCTCACTTTTGAACAACATGTTTTTTACTGTCATAAAAAAGGTACATCAGAGGCTTGGTTGTCTCTATAGGGTTAATCATTATTTAACTCCAGAATCTAGGAGGCTCTTGGCACATAGTTTCCTCTTCATGTTTATGCTTCTATAGGCACTAAATTGTTAGGAAAATTGTAAGTTACCTACAATTCTATATTGTGGTTTATGCTGTTAGCTCCAGCCAGAACCCATCATTGCTTATTGCTAAAGTCCTCCAATTGCCTTTCCCTTTCAAATAGAATTCAGTTTAAGATGTGTCTCTTCCTATTTAAAATCAAAGCTGGCCTGTTACCTAATTCAGTGAGCTCACTTTTTTCAAGATATGTTAATTCCAATTGCACTAGAACTCAGTCAAAGTTTACATTTAATGTTCCATTTTTTAAGAGAACCCTGGGTCAACGTTCACTATTATACAGGGGACCAAGTTTTTTAATTTACTTCCATGTGATTTATTAATTTGTAATTCTGTTTTTTCTTTTATATTTAAGTTAAAAAAGTATTTATAGTGTACTCAGCAATGTATTTGTTAATTGTTGTTCTGTGAAGTGTTCTAATGTATTGTAAATGTGATTGTTCTGTTTTTTGTTTATTGTATTGCTTGTTGTCTGTGAAAACGGGCAATTTGCTCATCAGACTTACAAGGGTAAAAAATAAAATGAAATGAAATTAAATGTTACGAGCATGCATTGCACAATTTCCATGCATGCTTGTAACATCAACAATTTTTAATATTTTTACTCCCGATTTTCAACATTGGCATTTTTTCACACCTCCTTATGAACAGTACTGCTGTCATTTTTTACATCCTGCCTGAAATGTGTTTTCACACATGTGGTGCACAGTACCGTGGTCACTGTGGGAAATCAACGTTAAGGACAGATTAACAAAATTACAGTGACACTGTTCATGAGCAGAGGTCCAAAAATGCTTATGTTGAAATTTTGGTTAAAAAAAATCTTTAAAATAATTGCATTACAGGCATGCGTTGCGCAGTTTCTATGCACGCTCGTAACGTCATCAATTTTTCAGATTTTCACTCCTGATTTTCAACATTGCAATTTTTGACACCTCCTTATGGACAGTACAGCTGCCATTTTTCACATTATACCTGAAATGTGCTTTCGCACATGTGGCACACAATGGGCTTAGTCACAGTGGGAAATCAACGTTCAGGACAGATTAACAAAATCACAGTGACAATGTTCATGAGTGGAGGTCCCAAAATGCCCATGTTGAAAATTTGGTTAAAAAAATTCCCCAAATAATTGTGTTAGGGGTGTGCTTTGCACAGTTTCTGCGCACGCTCGTGACCTCCAATTTTTCATATTTTCCCTCCAGATTTTCAATGTTGCAATTTTTTTACACATTCTCATGAACAGTACAGCTGTCATTTTTCACATCCTGCCCAAAATGTGTTTTCGCACCTGTGGCGCCAAATGGTGCAGTCGCTGTGCAAAATCACCTTTCAGCTAACGAACTGATAGTGCCACCATTCATGAGGTGGGGTCGCAGAAAGCCCATGTTGAAAATTTGGAGTGAAAATGCCAACAAACACCCAGGACATTAGGGTTTCCAACCATAACACCCCACCCTGTACAGACTGACAGGCATCAGGGTGTGACTTGGGATTGTCGCCTGTAATGCTCATGCCATTCCACCCCCCCCCCACCCTGCAGCCAGTGACAGGCATCGAGGTGCGCCTTGGGCTCTTTAGCCCCAAAGGTCACCCCATTCTCCTATATTGTACCCATCTCAGTGTATTTCCTTATGGAATGGGGTGAGTATAAGGCCCAAAGACCACAAGTAGGGTTGTCAGAACCCTCTGAAGTTCTGGGTTCTAGTTCTAGTCTAGAACTTTTGGAAAAGTTCTAGGGTTCTAATCATTTTTAGAACTTTTTAGAACTCGAACCCTATTTTTTAATTGTGCTGCCAGTAATGAAGATAGTAATAAAATACATGTGAAGGAAAAACTGTTCAATATAAGGGCAGAGAGAAATTATCATGTGTGACATTGATAGAAATACAGCTAGGTTTATCTATGGTTTCTTCTGTTTGCTAAAGCCAGTAACTTATGTAACAGGCCCACCCACCCACCCAAATGTTAAAAGTTTTCCTGCTGCCACTGCATCATAGTTCCTTAGTGAAAAAAGTGGCACATTAGCCATTTATATACTCAGTTATATATACTCATCATCATGAATTATGAGAAAAAATAGTTGATGTTACCTATTCTCAGCTATTTGCTGCTTTCTGTTTTAAATCAATAAATCAAAAGTTGCTATGTTTAAAAGAAAGCTTTCATAACAAAGTCAAGTCAAAGTTCTGCAGCCGCAGCATGTGGAACTTTTGCAAAGCATATTATGTCATAACGTAGTCAGTCAAGACATTTGAATAAAAAAATATGCCGGTCATTGTTGTTGGCAACAAACGCATGTGATTTTCTAAGATAATGCATGCATATACCAACATTCTTGTTGACAAATTGAAGTAATACATGCAACTTTCTAAGATAATGCATCTTTCTAGCTGATACATCAATAAAATCTGTATTTCAGTCACATAAATAAAAAAGTGGTTTCCTCACTACATACTAACTTAAGGAACATTTAATGTAACTGCAGCATTTGGCATGTGATGTTTAAGGGACAGTGTCTGTCAATCCCATTATGCATCAAAATATCACTACTTGTAAAGCAAAAACACTTTATGATCGGTCACATTCTGTAAAAACTGCTGATGCAGATTTTCTTTTATTTCTGATTCCTTTCTTCTTTTTTAAAGGGGACAGAACACTTGTGCTAGCTGGCAGCAGTTCGAATGTATTTAATAATAAATATATATATATATATATATATATATATATATATATAGATATCTCTATAGTAGGTTCCACAGTGGGCAGTCGGTACAGCCCTCCCATACCTTCGGTCTGTCATCATCGTTTTCCTCACCATCCCCTGCTGATCATGAATCTGTAAATGAAAGGACTAAAACAACACCCTCCTTTTACCCCCAGCACCCATTCCACTTTTCTTCCACCATGCTCATCCATGCAGTAGCACCCATGACACTCTTACACCCATGTTAAAACCAACCTCCAACCCTCACCCACCCTCAAGCACATATTTCACCCTTCTCCCTCACCCAAATGTTTAAACTACCCCCACGCTTACTCATGAACTACCATTCATGTCACCCTTCTCTCTCCCGTACCCATGTTAAAACCCACTCCCCCAACCAACACCCATGCACTAACAACTATGCCATGTTTCTCCCTCCTGCATCCATGTTAAAACCAACCCCCAACCCTCACCCACCCTCCAGCACCCATTCTACCCTTCTCCGCCCTCTCAAATGCTAAAACTACCCCATGCTTACTGAAGAAAAATGAAAATCTTGCCTCCAAATGAGCTATATTTAACTGTTCCTGAATAAACAACACTTAAGTGAAAAACTGTCTTTTCGATTGTTTTTCTTATGGACAACATTCTGCACAGTTCTCTTCATGGAACCAGTAATTTGAGAGTTGTTGCCATTATGCCATGGTTTGCGTACAACAGAATGTTAAACATGAGCTATTGTGGTATGAGACCTATGCTTACAGAATGATATGTGCTCAACCATGACATAGGTAAAACTCAACATGACTGTTTCCTGGAAGAGACTTGTAACAGGATGCTGCCCAAAGAAACATAACAATACAAAATACAGTTTTTCCATCACTTTTTATTCAGTAAAGTAAGTTACATGTGGATAATTTTGGTTAATGGCTAATATTTCTGTAATTGAAAAAATAATAAACAGCTACTAATTAGAACTCATAGTTTTGTCATCTTTAAAATTTAAAAATAGACCGCTCCGGTCCCAGCCCATGCTGATGCACCACAAAGTCACAGAAGGTAAATCCAAAAATATATGTTTGCATTTTAACTATAAATAATATGATACAGAAATGATTGACATGACAGTATTCCTTTTATGCCACATTTGGGCCTGTTCCCACTGAAGTTAAAATTGCCCTGTATATAAAACTTGCTGACTTTAGACCCTAGCCACAAAGCAGTTTGCTATGAAATGGTGAAAGTTTTTTTGGGTATATAGTCCAAGGTAGTAGATCGAGAAAAGAGAGAGACTACCCAAGTCATCGCAGTCTGTAAAAGTTTCCTTTTTTGTCCAGAGAGACTCTGTCCCACATAATATTTACCAGCCACCACCATCTGAGTTGTCATCACCATCAACATCCACAACATCAATCACTTCAGGATCAGTTTGTATACTCTTGTAAGGATACAAAAATATTGACATTAACTTTAATAAAAGTTAACGTGTGTACATTTTCTGGCAGCAACCTATTTCTGGCGTCTGTCACAATATTGGCAGCTGTACTAAACATGCGTTCTGAAGAGACACTTGTTGCAGGACAACCAAGATATTTGCAGGCTTCATCATACAACTCTGTCCAAATTGACTTTTTTGATCTCCAGTATTCAAAAGGGCATGCATCAATAGGAATAGGCAGTTCTTGCAGGTAAGTGTCTACCAGGTGTCAGCGTGGCTCAGTTGGTAGCACATCTCCCTCTGGACCAGAAGGTCATGGGTTCTTGTCCCACACCAGGATTGGACTTGCACCTAAAAATCGCTGGCATCCGAGTGCAGTATTGAAGGGTGCTTTACTGCTGGGACATGCTGTCCTTCGGATGAGACGTTAAATAGAGGTCCCTTTTGCCCATCATGGTGGGTGTCCAGGTGGAAGTAAAAGAACCCAGGGCACTCTTTACAAAGAGCAGGGAATATTCCCAGTGTCCTGGCCAACATTCCCCTTCCCATAAACCGGTTCATGCAATTATCCAGGCTGTGTGTGGGTGATGATGTGCAATATGGCCGACACCACACATTCAGTCACTTCACTACCCGTCTAGCATAGCTTGTAAAGCACTTTGGGATACTGTGTATGAAAAGCGTTATATAAATGCTGATTCTTCTTCTTCTTCTACCATGATGGACATAGAACGCTCAGAAGAGGAATCAGCATAATCTGGTATGGCAGCAATTTGGGAAAGGTTTTGCAACAGATTTAGCTTGCTACTAAGGGCTGAAGAAGTGGCAGTTGTGGAACAACTACTCTTAATGTTTGGTGACTTTTCCAGTTCTGTATCCCTTTGTGAAGATGAACCTGCATGTTGTGGTGATGACAACCTGAGGGTATTGTGCATGTCTGTATTTGACTCCTGTAAGTTCTGCAGCTCATCTAGAAACAGACATTTGTACTGCTCTATGTCATCTGTTTTTGGAAGATGTATAGCCTTGAGCCCAGGATCTAAGAGAGTTGCAAGAATATAGTGTTTTGATTTCATCATTGCAACTAATTTGTCATCGGTTTTGAAGTACTCGCTCATTCTCTTTATGAGATTTCCATGATACAGCCAACATGTTCTCTGAGCTTCAGATGTCTTTTTCTATCTGTAGATTTAGAACACTAAGATGATGTAAAATCAGCATTATGAGTGGGATAACCTGACTCACAGATGCGCCTTCAGAAGACATGTCCCTTGTAGCTGTCTCAAAAGGAGCTAGGATGCAGCACATTGTCTCCATTAATTTCCACTGCAGCACAAACAGCATAATGCCATCTCTAATAATGTAATTGGAAAAATATTCATGTATAACTTGCTTTTGCTCCAAGAGGCACTGCAGCATATAAAGAGTTGAGTTCCAACGAGTGGAAACATTTTGAATCAGCTTTTCCTGGGGCAGCTTGTGTTTTTTTTGCAGTTTGGACAATGCCCGTGTAGCCTTGGTTGAATGTAAAAAGTGAGTCACAATTTTTTTGCAAACAGCAGTCATACCATCCACTTGTGTTTCATTGCTGAGAAACCCCGTGATAATTAAATGTAAGCAATGTGCAAAGCAAGAAGCATGCATAAATCCTCCATCCTGCACTGCTTTCAAGATGTTGGCTCCATTGTCACTTACTATGAAGCCACATTTTAGACTGTGAGAATAAACCCATTCATCAAGGAGGTCATTTAATTCCTGCAAGATGTTTGCAGCTGCATGACTTTGCCCAAACTTCTTTATATGCAGCAGCGCCATCTTTTGGGGTGTCTTTGTTTTTGAAGAAGCACAAGAAAATGTGACCCAATGAGTGGTAAGGGACATGCCATCAATGTTTTGACTGCTGGTCCACATATCTGTTGTGACATGAATAACCCCATCCTCTGCAGTTTTAAGTGCAAGCATCACTGTCACTTTTAAAGCCTGATAAATGTTTGGTATTTCAACATAGGAAAAGTACCTTCGATGAGGAACGTTCTAACGAGTCTCTGCAAGTTTCATTAGCTCCCTAAAATCCTCATGATCTACCAAAGAGTATGGGAGAAGGGCTCCAGCTAACAGTTCACCAATTCTGTGATTAAGATGAAGGGTCTCTGGATGATTTTTAAAAAAATGATTCTTTCCTTCAAATGCCTGAGACAGTGTTAGCTGTTTACAACATGTCCCTGCTGGTTTATTATACACCAAGTTTCGATGGGCAGATGGATGCTGGGATGGTGGACTTGGACTTTTACATTCAGTGCCATCACTGGATGTGCAACTGGTACTAATGGTGCTGGCATTGGTGGTAACAGTGATCCTAGGGCTGGCACTGGTTCTGTCCGCATCATGTTCAGACAATTCAGTATCCATTTCAGTTTCCTGACCCTTCTCACGTGTGGTCTGGAAGATGGAGGACATGAGTTTTGGACGATCAAGCAAAAATGAATGCTTTTTCAGATGGCTTTTAAGAGCTGTAGTGCCAAGGCATGACACAACTTTACCACGACTTACACTCTATTTACACAGGGAACAAATTGTTCTGCATGGATCAGTTTTACTGACAGAGAAATAATTTCACTCCTCAGATGTGACAGATTTTGTTTGAGTGCTAGGAAGATAGCTAAAGACTGTTTGTATCTTTTCACCTGTCCTAATAGAATTGGGAGGCAGTATAGCGCAGTGGTTTAAGGCTTTGAGCTGCAAATCTGGAGACCTGAGTTTGAATCCCACAGCCCCCACTTGCATACTGTGTGACCCTGAGCAAGTCACTTAACTTCCCTGTGCTGTCAGGTCGCACCTATAAACAAGCTTTCAGCTTAGTGGTTAAACAATTGAAAAAGAAAAAAAAAACAGAACATGCTCCTTGATACTAGAAGAGTGGGCAGGGGACTTTGATGGGTTTTCATTGTTGGCTGATATTGAAGTGGTGGATATGTCCTTTTCATTGCCAACAGTGCTGGTACTATTTGCAACTGTACTACCTGATTCATTGTCAGCAGACTTGCTCATTTCACTTCATTGAGAAAGCAATGATATGTCACCAGACACAACAGTGTCAGACTGAGACAAAGAGCTACTGTCTGAGTCAGAGAGGGACTCATTGTCACTTGCATTATTATTGCTAGTCACAGGGATTTTAACAACATGAATGGCATACTTTATGGTGCCTCTCTGTGTGACCTCAGCAGCTGCACAAGTTTTCTTAAAAGGTCCCCCTTTACCACACTTCGTTGTTGCTTTTTTGCCGTTTGTTGAATTTTTATCACGTGAAACATTTTGGTTATTTTTGCTAGCACCAGGATTACCACTACCACCAACACCTGCTCCAACACCAGCACCAGATCCTTCATCTATGTTGGTGTCAGCCATAACAATATCAGTACTGCACACACCCACATCCACACAATTCCTGTGTAAGAAAGCAATGTTATCTGTGATCTGATCACTGGCTACAACTCCAAAATTTGGTTTTACCTGTATGACACTGTGATATAGTGAACTGAAAGTAATTGATGAATATGACGCTTTGCAACTAAACAATCCCAGGTTCAAGGCTTACAGAATGATTGAGCTGCTGGGCATAGGCATACGCATAGCAGGATGGGCAAGGTTTAAGTTCAATAATTGCAATTCCAAATCCATCTGAACCACCACAAAACTGACCACTGGGTAAGGTAGAGTGCAGTCAAGGGACACAGTGCAACAGGGTGATGGGCTGACCACAAGAGATGGAGTTACACACACAACCCGAGGAAAGAGATTTTTCTGTCTCTCCTCCCAACAGGGAAATATATATTTAGGCTTCTGTCATGTATTAAAGGATAATGCCACCACAAAACTGGCCACTTGGCTTCTGTCTCTCCTCCCAACAGGGAAATATATTTTTAGTCTTTGTTCTCTAATGTATTTAAGGCTAATGCTACCACAAAACTACCCACTGGGCCTCTCACCATAACACACGCTGGGTACTAGGGTAAAGTGCAGTCAAAAGGCACACAGCAGCAGGGTGATGGGCTGACCACAAGAGACGGAGTTACACACACACAACCCAAGGAAAGAGATTTTTCTGTCTCTCCTCCCAACAGGGAAATATATTTTTAGGCTTCTGTCATGTCTTTAAGGATAATGCCACCACAAAACTGGCCACTGGGCTTCTGTCTCTCCTCCCAACAGGGAAATATATTTTTAGGCTTTGTTCTGTCATGTATTTAAGGATAATGCTACCACAAAACTACCCACTGGGCCTCTCACCATAACACATGCTGGGTACTAGGGTACAGCGCAATCAGAAGGCACACAGCAGCAGGGTGATGGCCTGACCACAGAAGATGTTTCTGTCTCTCCTCCCAACAGTAAAAAAATATATTTAAGGATAATACAACCACAAAATACACACTGGTCAGTAATAACTAGGGTACAGTGCAGTCAAAGGGAAGAAAACACAGCAGCAGGGTCTTCTCTCTTGATACTTGGTTGTAGGACTTGGCTTTAAACAATTCAATAAAAGTTTCACTGTTCATTCACACATTGTTTTTTTTTAACTTTGTTTTCTCTCAAAACCTGATTATTTTCTTCACCCCTCCCCCAGCCAGGGTGCTCTATCTCTACGACAAATCCCACTAGACAGAGATGAGTAGTTAATCTTAAACAAATCAGGAGGATCAGAAAATTCAGAATATAGTAGTTTGGCAACTAGTGAGACTAAGAAGCACTCCAGTGCAGGCAGTCAGCTAAATGTAGATCCCTCTGTGTCCCACCTGACGAGACTGACGCAACCGTTTTTTCCTACCTGCCCTTTCTTTCCTTGGTCCCCCATTCCCCCCAACCTTTTCACCCTGTCCCCCACCCACACTTTAGCTTTATTGGTTTTTTTTACTCTAGTAGCTGGAGGCAAAGCAAGTCGTCAGTTCAGTTTTTTTTTTAAATGCCACGAGTTCGCAACTCGCAACGCAATCAGGCACAGCAGAGCTGCAACTCCTTTCCATCTCAGACTGAATGTGAACACAGCCACGCACAACTGAAATACTGTGCTGGTCTGAGTACCACATGACCACAGAGCAGTTGGTCAGGTGGTGACAGTGACTGGGATCAGGGGTACACAGGCGCAATCTCACAATCCCCCCCCTTCAACAACAGTAACTGTAGCTGGAACCGGGATGGGAATGGAAATAGGACTTGAGTCGGGACTCAGGAGCTGACAGTTTTGCATGCCAACAGTAAAAAAGTAAGATTTTTTCACTTGGGGGCTGACAATTTGCATTCGGGACTTGGGAGGGATGTGCTTACCAGAAAACAGAAAACAAGATTTTTACAAAGATTAAAACCCTTTTGAGAACCCTCTAGTGTTCGAGTTCTAAATTAGAACTCGAACACCAGGGTTCGAGATGGGATCAAATCTTACTCAAACTAGTTCTGACAACCCTAACCCCAAGGCACAATATGACACTTGTCGGTATCTGCAGGGTAGGGTGAGGTGAAATGGCATGAGCGTTATGGCCGATGACCCAAAGGCACACACCAATGCCTGTCAGTCTCTGCAGGGTAGGGAGGTGGTTGGCATCAGTTCAGTACTTCACTGCCATTCCTATTATGCATCTCTCTAACTTCTGCACTACCAATGGCAATGCCAGCAAGACAACATTTGTCATTGACAAATGCTTGTTTTAAACCTGCATCAACTGACTTTGCCTCTTTATGGAGGCATGTGACGTTTAGCCCAGCTGTCTTGCTTGCTCCTTCACTGGCCGTTTTTGGAAAAGTCTTTGAAAACTCATCTTTTTAGACTGAATTTTGGGCCTGGCACTGCTATGTAATTTTTTCTGAGACTTTTATATTTAGTGCAGTCTATTGATCTTAGTTAAGTATATTTACTCTGGTTTGCACATTGTGAAGTGCCCAGAGTCTCTGGAAGTGGGTATCATGTAAATGAAATTGCCTTTCCTTACTCACCGTCACCAGATGTCAGGCTATTCATTTATGCATTGTTCATTTTTCCTGCTTTCTGCCAGGTAGCAGTTAACTACAACATTTGAGAGGGAGTCACACTGGGGCTTCCTCTCGGCTGTGTAGTAGTGCGACAGTTGGGTGGGAGTTTGTGGTGCTTAAGTCACATTGTGCAGCTGCTCACTAGGGGCAGCACAGCCCCCCTCATCAGTTTATCTGTGGAGGACAAGAGCTGCACACAGGACACAGGTTATGAGGAACAGGGGAAAATTTGAGGTGTAAGAACTGCCATCTCTGAGACATTGGGAGGTGATGTGGTACTGGAGATTTTTTTTGGTTTTTCACTGGAAGGGAATGATAAACACGAGGTCTCAGTGGGGGCGCCACAGTTCATTATCCTTACAGATATATGGAATATCAGGAACATCAACCCAAGGGACACTGCCAGGCAGTTGTTGCTTTCCCGTGCTTTGGGGTGCACACTGAACCTCCTATGCAGGCAGTGCGAATTGAGAGTAAGTTGGCACCACGTCACAGAGGTTATCGCTTGGCCCTGTGACAATAAAAGTGTGTGTGTGTGGGGGATATGCATCTCACTTCCTATTTATATTGCTACACGGATAACAAAGCCACAACTTCTGGGAATACCTGATTTTGACCACTATCATAATCAGTGATAAGTCTAGGCAGAAGCACCTAAGAGCTCAATCTGGTTTTAGGACTAGTGTGGGTAGGAGCCATCTCCTCTTCCCTTTAAAGAATCAATCATGTAACAGCTAATTGTGATACTCAGTGTAATTAACATCAGGATGGGCTACATAGGGAAGGATCCATGGGGGGGGTGAATGCAGAGGATCTCATGGCACCATACACCTAGTCGAAGAGACCTACTGTGGCGAATATAGGGAGAGCACTCCCTTAGCACTTCTACAAATGCACACAAGGATGGAGAATGACCCCCCACCCCACTGCAGTGCTCAGATCTTGTGGATTCAGTCATAGAGAGGGGATAAGCTGGGGGTCACCCAGGTATATTCATGAGCCTGAACATAACTATGCTTCTGTCATTAGGGAGGATGGTTACTCCATCCTAGCCTGGTGGCACGAGATAGCTATATTCTCCAAATGCCTCATGGGGGCATAGCAACTAACAACGTGAAAGCTGTTACATGGAAAATTCTCAGCTGGAGTATGGGTGATGAGGCCTCCTGAAATTGTTCCCACATACCTCCTCCCCTCACCCCATACATAGAAACATATTCCCGAGATCCCAAGCTCAGTGAATCTTAGACTCCAGGGGAGTAGCTCAGAGGGGACCCTTTAGAAAGTAACCATAATGGAACCCACGGGGAGGAGGTTGCCTTTATGATCTACACTGGTCCCAAACCAGTTGAATTCCTGTTTACATATATGGCCATTGAGAGACAATGAGTCAAAAGAGAAAAGGAATAGGGGAACTGGATAGAGTGGAGTGTAGAGGCGATGTTTTTAGTTTGTTGTTAGGTTAGATTAACAGGACCTACATTTAGGCTGGAAACTCTGACAGCTTGGGGATAGGTGTGCAAGGTTTAGGTGCAGCACCAGGTTGCTGCCTCACATGGGAGGGATACGGAAGAATACCTCAGGTACATCCCTACTGGGAGAACTCACTCTACACAGACAGATCAGGCAGAGATAGTGTAGCACTCCAAAGATTGCTACAAAGTCCAGCAGGGAAAACATCGGGAGGGAAAAGGTTACCACCCCCCAACCCATACACAGCTAACTGGCAAGAAACATAAAAACATAGAAGTTGATGGCAGATAAGGACCGCAAGGCCCATCCAGTCTGCCCATTTTTCCTACCTTATGAATGTGCCATAGGCCTTCACTCTATCAATGGTCTATCTATTCATACTCATCTGTATTGCTCCCTTATGTCTATCCCATGCCTGTTTGAAGCCCTGCACTGTATTCATATCCACCACTTCCTGAGGTAGGCTGTTCCATGCGTCCACCACCCTTTCTGTGAAAAATAACTTCTTCACATTACCCCTTAATCGGTCTCCCTCTAAACTCATGCTGTGTCCTCTTGTCCTGCTATTTTTCTTATATTGAAACATGTTAGACTCTTTCACCTTGTTAATGCCCTTAAGATGCTTGAATGTTTTGATCATATCACCTCTCTCCCTCCTTTGCTCTAGGGTATACATATTGAGCTCTGTTAATCTGTCCTCATATGTTTTGTGATGCAGTACCTGCACCATTTTGGTTGCCCTTCTCTGGACTGCCTCCATTTTGTTAATGTCCTTGTGCAGGTGCGGCCTCCAGTACTGCATGCAGTACTCAAGATGGGGCCTAACCAGTGTCTTGTAAAGAGGGATTATTACCTCCCTCTTACGACTTGCGATACCCCTACTAATACACCCCAACATCTCTCTAGCCTTACCTACTGCTTTAGTGGTCTGCTTGGATGATTTCAGGTCATCTGTGATGATGATGCCCAAGCCTCTTCCTTCTCTTGTGATTACCAGCAACTATTCTCCCAACCTGTAGGTGGCTTCAGGGCTTCTCTTCCCTATGTGCATGATATCGCACTTCTTTGTGTTAAACCCCAGTTGCTACTCTTCCGACCATTTTGCCACTTTATCCAGATCTCTTCTCATTCTGCCCACCCCATCTAAATCATCTACTCTGTTGCAGATCTTGGTGTCATCTGCAAACAATCCTTACCCTGCAGTCCATCTGCAATGTCACTGATGAAGATAGTGAAGAGAACGGATACATAGATACATAGATACATAGACAGTGTCGGCAGATAAGGGCCTATGGCCCACCCAGTCTGCCCATTTGAGCTTGTAAGTTCAGTTTGTTTTCCTAGAAGTCTGTTGCCCCTTACCCCTGACCTCCAGAATTCCTTTATGTCTATCCCATGCATTCTTAAATCCCGTGATTGTTTCAGCCCCCACCACTTCCTCTGGCAGGGTGTTCCACTTGTCCACCACCGGTTCTGTGAAGAAATTCTTCTCATGTTTCCTCTGAATCGTCCTCCTCCAACTTCATCCCATGCCCTCTAGTCCTGGAACATCTTTTCGCTTAAAATAGTGTTTTCCTGCACCCTGTTCCTCTCTGTAAGATACTTGTATGTCTCTATCATATCGCCTCTCTCTCCTCCTTCTCCAGGGAGTACATGTTCAGTTCCTTCAACCTGTCTTCATAGGACTTGTGATGCAATCCATGCACCATCTTTGTTGCCCTCCTCTGAACCTTCTCTACCCTATGTCCTTACGTAGGTATGGTCTCCAGAACTGTACACTGTACTCCAGGTGGGGCCTCACTAGTGTCTTGTATTGTGGAATTATGACCTCCCTTTCCTGCTGGTGATGCCCTGCCTATACAACCCAGCATCCTATTTGCTTTACCTGCTGCCTTGTCACACTGTTTCCTCTTCCTTGAGGTCATCAGAGATGATAACCCCAAGATCCCTTTCCTGCTTGGTGCATGCTATATCCTCACCCCCAACTGATATATTGTGACAGGGTTTTGTGCCCCATATGCATTATCTTGCACTTCTTTGCATTGAATTTTAACTGCCAAACCCTGACCATTCTTCAAGTTTCTGCAGGTCGCTTCTCATTCTGTCTACACCCTCTGTGTGTCTACTCTGTTACAGAGCTTTGTGTCATCAGCTAACAGTGAAATTCTGCCTTCTAGGTCCTGCGAATGTCACTGATGAAGATGTTGAATAGGACCGTCCCAGCACTGATCCCTGTGGTACCCCACTGGTCACTCTTCCCTCTGTAGAGTGACAGCCATTTACCACCACCCTCTGTGTCCTGCCACCCAGCCAGTTACCTACCCACCACACTACTGTCCTGCCCACACCCATATTACCCAGTTTGTGTAATAGTCTTATATGTGGCACAGTGTCAAAGGCCTTGCTGAAGTCCAGATAGGCCATGTCCACTGCCTCCCCTGATCCACCTCCCTAGTCACCCAGTCAAAAATTCACGAGGTTGGTCTGACATGACCTCCCCTGGTGAAACCAAGCTGCCTTGGGTCCTGTAGTCCATTAACAACCAGATGTTCCACCAATCTCTCCTTCAGTAGTGCTTCCATGATCTTCCCACTACCGAGGTGAGGCTGACTGGTCTGTAGTTCCTGCTTCCTCTTTGTTCCCACTTTTGTATAAGGGGACTACATCTGCTGTCCTCCAGTCTTTGGGTACCTCCCCTGTTTCAAGTGATCGACTAAACAGGATAGCCAGAGGTTCAGCCACCACCTCTCTTAGTTCTTTAAGGACCCTGGGGTGCACCCCATCTGGCCCCATTGCTTTATCAACTCTTATTACTTCCAGTTCCTTCAGGACCCTTTCTCGTGTAAAGGGACTTGTGTCCATTTCTGCACCATTCTCACCCTTTGTACTCCCTTCAGACCCATTACCCTCCTCTTCCTCAGTAAAGACTGAGCAGAAATACCTGTTCAATATGTCAGCTTTACTGTTGTCATCCTCCACGCGCCCCCATCCTCCCCTTCAGTCTCACTATCCCTCCCTTTGTCTTTCTTTTTTCACTTATGTACCTGTAAAAGGTTTTGTCCCCTCTACCCACTGATTTTGCAATGTGTTCTTCTGTCTGAGCTTTGGCTTCCCTTACTGACCTCCCTGCCTCCCTTTGCTTCTCCTGGTACTTCTCCCTATCCTCTTCTGCCTGTGTCTTTTTGTATTGCCTGAATGCAATCTTTTTGGCTTTCACTTTCTTTGCTACCTCTTTGGAAAACCATAATGGTCTCCTCTTCCTTTTCCTCTTGCTAACCTGCTTAATGCATAATTCTGTTGTTCTTGTAATCCCATTTTAAATACTGCCCACTGTTCCTCAACCCCTGATTCCTGTCCCATTCCCTTAATGCCTCTTTCAAGTATCTCCCATTTTCCCAAAGTCTGCCCCCAAAATCCAGGATACGTGTTTTGTGTGGTTTGGTTCTGCTCTTTTCTGTGATTTCAAACACACAATGACTGGTGGTCATTGTTTCCCAGGTGCTCCCCACTGTTACCCCCATCACACTGTCCCTGTTTGTGAGGACAAGGTCCAGTATTGCCTTCTGCCGAGTTGGTTCCATGACCAGTTGTTTGAGGAAGGCACCCTGAAGGAGTCCAGGATAAATCTGCTCCTAGTTGATGCTGCTGCTGGGATGCTCCAGTCCACGTCTGGAATATTGAAGTCTCCAACCAGTACTACCTCACCTTTGTCTGCCATCCTTTGGATGGCTAGCATCAGCTCCCTATTGTTTCTTCCTCCTGGGCTGGTGGTCTTAGGATCACACCTGTCAGGGATGGCTGTCCCATTTTCCTTTCCAGCTTAACCCACAGTAGCTCTCCCCATTTTGTTCCTCCTGGATCTCTGTGGCCCTTATGTCATTTTTCACATACAGTGCCACTCCTCCTCCCTTCCTGCCTGCTTTGTCTCTTCTGAATATGTTGTAGCCAGGATGGCCATCTCCAGTCGTGGTTATCATTACACCAGGTTTCAGTGATGGCCACAATGTCCAGATCTGACTGCACCATGACAGCCTCCAGATCTTCCATCTTGTTGCTAAGGCTCCTGGCATTTGCACACATGGCTTTCCATGATTTGACCTCCCTAGACTGTTTCACTGTTCTACTCCAGCCCCTTCCTTGGTTGTCATTTATCGCTGGTTCTCCTTGCTGTCTGCCCTTCTGCTGAATTTTGCCCCTGTTCTGCTTATCCACCTCTTGGGCACTAATCTCCATCTTTTGCACACTGCTTTGCAGAGATAGCCACTCCTCTGGTTCACTGGTTCCACTGCTAGCTGTGGGGGTGAGCAAGTAGGTACCCTCCTTGCTGGCCTGCCACCCCCCTTTGCTAGTTTAAATGCTTGTCAATGTAGCATGTGAACTTATCATTGAGTGCTTGATTCTCCAGGATGGATGCAGGCCGTCAGGCTTGAACAAACCTCCATCTCTCCAGGTGGATCCCAGTCACCAATGAATCCAAACCCTTCCTCACAGCACCAGTTCTTCAACCATGAGTTAAAGTTCCTGGTGCATGCACTCCTCTGCTCTCCCTTGCCTCTCACAGGTAGTACTTCAAGTGACAGAAGTAGCTACTTGCTTGAGACCCTCCCCAGTTTCCTAAACTCTTCCTGAACTTCCTGGCTCCCCATTTGCCAGGTCATTAGTACCTAGGTGGATAATGACATCCAGCTCACCCTCCCATCTTGCCTTCCCAGTGATCCCCAGGATCTTCCTTCCATCCCTCCATGCCGTGGCACCTGGTAGACACCTCACCTCCCTGTCCTCCCCCTCCTGTGTTCCTAGCTGGATCCCTCTTATGATGGAGTCCCCCACCAGGATTCGCTTCCTCCTCCTCTGGGGTCCACTGCTTTCCCCGCTGAGGTCACCTCCTTGGCTAACCTCCACATCCTTTCCTTCCTTCCAGGACTGGTCCCTGAGGTACCCCACTTGTGACTTGCATCTCTTCTGACTGTATACCGTTTACCACCACTGTCTGTTTTCTGCCCACCAACCCATTTGCCACCCAGTTGACCAACTTGACCCACCCTGAGCCTTCCCGGCTTATTAATCAATCTTCTATATGGACCAGTATAGAAAGCTTTGCTGAAGTCAAGGTAGGTGACATCAACTGCACCCCCTTGGTTCCAGCTGTCCAAGTTAGCTGGCTGACCACTTCCTGTCCTGGTCCCCCTCCCCCTCCCCTCCTGGAGCCTTCCCATGCTGGATTCTTTGTTTTGCCCAGGCAAGGTGTCCAGTCAACACCCAAAGGGGGTCATAAATCAGCCTGAGGGGCAGCTTCCAGCCCCAGGGATCCAATCACCTGGCCAGAAGCCAGATCTTCCTCTAGGCCAGAAAAGGGTCTCCTCTGCTAGCCAGAGGGCAGTTCTGGACTGGTGGCTGACAGAGTGGAGAGTGCAGGAGTACAGATGCCTGGAAGCTTACCTGAAGCTCGGGTAGATAGCTCCTTGGCTGCTCCTCTATAGCCAGTGGTCCATGGAGCTCTACAACAGCAGCAGCTGTTGTCCCTGGTCCCTGAGAGGTGCAGTAGTTCTCCAGCAGCAGCACCAGCAGTAGCAGCAGCAGCAGCCCATCTCCTAGGGTGAGCTCACTCCAGATGTCTGCTCTGTGAGTTGTGGTTTCTCCCCTTTTTGTCTTACCCTGTTTGTCTTTGTTCTGCGGTGATTTGGTCACCTGTGCTTGCTTGGGGGTCCCTCCTCATATCCATTTTGTTGCTGCCCTTGTGTGCTCCCTCCCCATTTGCAGGCTAGCTACAGGATGGCAGACTTGTTCTGTGCTCCTTGAGCTTGTTGTGGAGTTATGTTTTTTTTTTCTCTCTTTCTTGTTGTTCTCCCTTGGGTTACTGGGGTTTGTTTGCCTGCTGGCATTGGACCTTTTTTTTTATCTATTCATATTTTCTCTCCCCAGTCTCACTCCTGTGATGGTCAGGTTTCTTCTCTCTTCTGTTTTGCCCCTTGGTGTTTTCCCCCTCCGGTGGAACCTGCCCACCCCCTCCAATAGAGGTGAAGCCTATTGGTCTTGGATGCGGTCGTGGTGTGCGGAATTCTATCCATTCCTTGTCCTGTCCCCTACCCGAGTCAGCTGACATGGCTGCAGCCTCCAAGGAGAGCTGCTGTCTTGGGCTGTGTCTGGGAGCAGGAGAACTGTTTTCCCGCAGGGACCGTGGTGTGTAACCATGAAGTGCGCCTGGGCAGAAACCACTGTTCCAGCCTCTAAGGTTCCACCTGCAGCCACAGAGATGTAGCAGCAACACCAGTTAGGAACACAGCTCCCCAGCCACCAACACAGGCACCACCAATGATCTCCCACCAATGACCTGGGCCAGGCGGTGAGTGGGCTGTAAGCCCAAATCAGGGGTCAACCATAACTTTTTTTGCACTAGCAGGGAGCAAGTTGATTCAAAATTGCACTAGCCTGCAGATGGTTGCACTAGCCCTTAATAATAATGGTACATTTTGATTACTTATACAGGAAACAATGCAAGCAAAGCCAAGACATACTCTGATTATTGCACATTTATCCTGCTCCCACATTGCATCCAGCTCCCCCTCAGAAAAAAAAGACTGCAATGCTATCCATCACAGACAAAGAGCCCCCCCATTGTTTTGTTATTGTGGCCTCCTTTATTCCTCTTTCTGCCCCCCCCCCACAACCACACCAAACAGAGAGAGGATATCACAACAGCAAATGTTCAATCAAGCAGTCCTAGCTCTGCGCACACAATAGCTGACATTGTCATGCACCTCACCACACTGTCACCACCACCCACAAGACAATGAACAGAGTTAGGCAGGTAAAGACACTCTCGGTCTCCACCCCATAGTCAACAGGAGACCTGCACTTTTGAAAGTTTTTGTGCAGTCTCAAGTGAGCCAGGAGCACATCTAAGATTTCTTTGGAGTGGGGGCTAGACAAATCTAAGGGGCTTGGGAAATAGAAAACTATGACATTTTTATTTGTAAAAGCATTGATTTTAATATGCTGTACCCCAACAATGACAGATTTTTCTTTAAAATTGTCTGTTCATCAGCCCAGGGGAAACAGTACACATGCATAATACTATACTATTTCTATTTCTGTATAGGATGATCTATGCACCCCAGGAATGCCTGTTTCAAGGTTTCAAATTATGTATTTTATCAAGGTTTATTTTTGTACCATACATGATCCAAAGCTTTGTTTTTAGGCTGAAAGGACATGCTGAGTGGGATAAGGGTGGAACTGTATGGATGGTGATAGCTGGCATGGTCCATTTAGAAGAGCTGGGGACCCCCTTCGCTTGTCAGTAATGACAGCTATGGATGGTCACTTCAGAGTCTGGTTTGCAGTGGTGTCCAGGGAAAGAACAGAGTTAGGAGATTTGGAGGGGAGAGGGAAGTTATGGTGAGGGTGGGATAAAACCCACCACCTGCAGGGCCGATCCTGTATACCTCTTTGCATTTTGTCACTGAAATGTTGGATATAAACACTCAAAATGTAGAGAAATGAGGGGCACTGGTCTTAATAATATTGGACAAATTGTTAGACATAGACACATTCAGAAAACTGGAACCTAATGACTTAACAGCACTCTACCCTTGATCACACCCTGGACACAAGCTGAAAGTCCTAACAGTGGAGTGATAATGACTCACATTGAGTCTTTTGTGGGATCCATCTCTTGAGCTGCCAGATAATTGCAGCTCTTAATGAGCTGTTAATCACACCTGGCCATCTGCAACATTGAGAGAGATTAGCATGAAAACTAAAGAATGCTAAAGTAGAGACTTTTTTAACTTCATTAACAGCCATGAAAATCTGCACTAGCCAAGATGGGCCAGTAGAGAATTAGCTGCACTAGCCCTGGTCAATTTGCACTAGTGTTTGGGCTAGTAAAACAATGTTAAGATCGACCCCTGGCCCAAATATTCATTTTATCGAGCACCAGGGGTACATAGGAGAAGAAACAGGAAAACAATGGAGCAAGTGTGCAGAGCACCCACTGATAGGGAGAAGAGGGGCACCACAAAGCATAAGCCCCAGAGTTTAGGTTTGGTGCCAGAATGACACCCCATGACAGGGAAAGCAGCCAGGGAAACAACAGGGGAGTCTAGGGTGACTAGGGTGGGTTAGAAGGGAGGGACATCAGACACAGCAGTGCATGCATGCCAAATGTGCAGGGGTGAGGCCTAAGATGCAGGCCCATCTTGTTCACAAGTAGTAGGCCTGACACAGTGAGGCTACAGCCCAGAAAATTAATATTTATGAGGGGTGGAGTTTAGTCTGGGCCCACCCCATAGCCCAGTTACCACCCCTCATACCTAGACAAAAACCATGAGGCTGGTCTAGGGAACCCCCTGCAGGCCTGCCAACCCAACCAGATCCCTCAGGGATGTTTAAGGGCCAGTGCTCCATTTCAGAGGAAGTCACCCCATAGGCCCCAAACTCTGGTGGTCCCAATTACCCCCTACCTGCCACCCCATTCTCCTGGACTGCTCCCTGGTAGCTGGTGCACCTGTGAACCAAGAGCAAGGCCAGACCTACACTGCACTGAACTGCCTGCCACCTGAACCCTGGCTATAAGTAAACCCAGTACCTGATAAGAGAGAAAGTGTTTATAAGTATTGTGTTATTGCAAGTTTCAGTGCTCCTCCTGAGTTGCACCCTGGGACGTTGTTGACCCCAAATGACTGAACTGTTTACATCGAGGTCAAGATGAAACCACAGCAGAGCCTATACTGCCTACCCTGCACCCACCGAAAACAGATAGTTGTACTGCGGCTGAACTTGCTTGCCCTGCACCTCAACCAGTTGGTTCCTGAACTGTTCTATAAGGGGCTTAAACTGCCTGCTCAACCACCAGCTGTATTCAGATACCTCAGTTCTCTTTTCTCCCCCAGCCTGAGCTGTTGCTGTTGGGGAGAGAACAGGCTGCCCAACAGTGGTCCTACCTCCTGAACTAATTAACCTACAAGAGATTGCAACTGCCTGCACCCCTGGGTCCATGGCTACCTTCCTTTCACCTGGCTGAGCTTCCAGTACCTTCCGCCCAGCCTGCCAATGATCTCCGAAGATGACGAAGACTACAGTAGCCAGCCTAGCAATAGTTAGCTTCCCCCAGTATAGTCAGCCCAAGAACCACCCCGGCTCATTATAGTGAGGTTCCCCTCTGCAGTACCGATTAGAAAATTGCCCCACTTTTATTTTACTTCATCGAGGTGGCCATAGCTCCCTTCTTTGACTGGGTGGCAATCCACCAGCAGCCTTTCAGAGGACCCTTCATCGCAGTGGACAGACATCACCTCAAACCATACTCCATCCTTATGTCACCTCTATCTTCAGCTCCTGGACCAGTCTTTATCCTTCATCCTCTGCATCCTCTACATCTCCTTCATCCTGTTGTTCTCAGTCTTCCTGCCAGCCAACAAGACTGATCGGTCACTAAGGTACTGTACCAACTATTCAAGCTAGCTAGCCACTACTTGCTCCACATCAAAGAGACTGCTACTCCTTCTGGACTGTCATACCATAGACTGGTGTGTTTTAGTTGCCCTAGGCCAAGATGGTTAAGTACTGGTAAATCATTATTACTGATGTCTGCAGACGTAGGGCACTTGGTGACCCATCCAGGAGGTACATGAAGTTTTTTTGTGATTATTTATTCTCCTGCTCCCACAGCCCTTGTGAACTGGGAGAGCCCCAGCCTTGTCACCCCAATGCCCACCAGCTGGCACAGTAGTGGCTCCAGTGCTTACCCCCCCAGTGGGTTGGAGTGGGGGCCCTCCCCTCCCCTCTTGGTGCAAGGCCTGCAAGCTCCCCCTTCATCTTCTGTGGTGCAATTTTCCTGCCATCATGGAGGCAACAAGCTTTGTGTAAAACAAATAAAGAAAACAAAGCCAGAATAAAAAACCACTATGGTTCTCAAAAGAGGTGTCAGGGAAGGTTAAGGAGAAAAAGGCTGCATTCAAAAAGTATAAGGAATCAGAGACGAAGCAGGACAGGGAACTGTATCAATTAAAGCAGAAATAAGTGGGGAAGGCAGTCAGAAAAGCAAAGGCCCAAACCGAGGAAAAGATAGCCAACTCAGTTAAGAAGGGGGATAAAACCTTTTATAGGTACATTAGGGAGCATAGAAAGATTAAGGGAGAGACAGTGAAGATTAATAAAGGAGAGGGGAGGTGGGCAGAGGGATACAGTGAAAAGGCAGAGACACTGAATGAATACTTTTGCTCAGTATTCACAAAAGAAGATGAGGAGGAGTTATCTAAACCAAACAGTAGAAGCACTCTGGGTAGTGGGGTTGACGCCAATCCATTTACAAAAGAAAGAGTCCTGAAAGAACTCCTAAAACTCAAGGTGAACAAAGCAATGGGGCCTGACGGGATTCACTGTAGAATCCTAAAAGAGCTAAGGGAGGACCTAGTGACACCACTAACCACACTTTTTAACAAATCATGGGAAGATGGGGTGGTACCTGAGGACTGGAGGAGGGCAGATGTGATTCCCCTTCACAAAAGTGGGAGCAAGGCAGAAGCAGGGAACTACAGACCTGTTAGTTTGACCTCAGTGGTGGGGAAAATGATGGAATCACTTCTGAAAGAAAGAATTGTTCAGTACCTAGAGGCCAGCGGGCACAGGATCCAAAGCAGCATGGATTCACAGCAGGAAGGTCATGTCAGATGAATCTAATCGATTTCTTGACTGGGTGACCAAAGTAATAGACCAGGGAGGGGCTGTGGATATGGCCTACCTAGACTTTAGCAAGGCATTTGACACAGTCCCCACAAAAGATTAATAATCAAGTTAGCCAGCCTGGAGTGGGTCCCAGAGTGGTAGCCTGGGTAGCAAATCATACACAACAGGACTTAGAAGGTAATAGTGAATGGAACACATTCTGAAGAAAGGGGGTTACTAGTGGAGTACCTCAGGGCTCAGTACTGGGTCCAGTCCTCTTTACATCTTTATAGGTGACATTGCAGAGGGTCTGAAGGAAAGGAATGCCTCTCTGCAAATGACACAAAGATCTGTAACAGAGTTGATACACAAGCCGGGGGTAGAAAGGATGAGAAGGGACTGGCAAGGTTGGAGGAATGGTCAGACATATGGCAACTTAGATTCAATGCAAAAGTGCAAAGTAATGCACCTGGGAAATAAAATCCAGGAGAAGAGTGCACAATAGCAGGAGGTACTAACGACAACAATAATGGAAAGGGATCTGGGTGTAGTCATATCAGATGACCTAAAGGTGGGTAAGCAATGTGAGAAGTCAGTAAGGAGCCAGGGGGTACTGGGATGCATAGGGAGGGGCATCACAAGTAGAAAAAGAGAAGTGGTTATCCCTCTGTACAGACAGTTGGCGAGACCCCATCTGGAGTACTGTGTGCAGTTTTGGAGACCTCATCTATGCAAGGACATAGACAGGATGGAAGCAGTCCAGAGGAGGGCAACTAAAATGGTGCAGGGTCTACATCAGAAACCATATGAAGAGCGACTGAGAGAGCTTAATATGTATACCCTTGATGAAAGGAGGGACAGGGGGACATGATAGAAACTTTTAAGTACCTCAAGGGAATCAACAAAGTCCAGGAGGGTAGCATCTTTCAGAAAAAGAGATGTGTAAGAACAAGGGGACACAATTTAAAGTTAGAGGGGGGACGGCTCAGGGGTAATGTGAGGAAACTCTTTTTCACACAGAGAGTGGTGGATGCATGGAAATGCCTTCCTGGAGAGGTTGTGGGGTCTAAAACAGTGGGGGAATTCAAACATGCATGGGACAGACATAAGGCAATTATAGTTGAGGGTTGCAGGAAGTAGGCTGATGGTTAACTAGAATCTGCAGCTTATCCAATCAGGTAGGGAAATGGACAGACTGGGTGGGCCAAGTGGTCCTTATCTGTTGTCAAACTCTATGTTTCTATGTTTCTATGGTGTTCCTTGTTGCTGGGGTGTCACATGAAATGATGCTGTGAAGCACCGGCACACCCATGTGCACCGCTAATGTCTACACTCACTCCTGGCCCCCATCTTGCAGCAGGGTGCACCAGACCCCAGCCACTGCTAGGGGCCAGACTAGCACAGACTGTTAGGGGATGGGCGAGTATGGCGTTCTCCAGTAAGTAACCAATAAACAAAATAGGAGTCTATTTTAATCAAAAAGAGCTGCTCAGTAGTAGTGGAGAGGGTAGACTCAGATAAAGAGGGTAGGTGGGTGCTCGTACAAGGTCACATGCATGCTCAACAAATCCACATAGGGAACATCTGTGCTCTGAATCAGGAAGATCACAACTGTCTTACAAATCTGGTGAACAGTATTTTGCAAATGGTGACACCTCAAACTAAGGTACTGCTAGGAGGAGATTTTAAATTTATGTCTGATCTTTTTACGGACAGAACCCTGAGAGAAAGGGGCCAGCACTGTCATGACAGTCCTTCAGATAACTCTAATTTGGACGTATTTTACGTCCATAAATTGGCACAAAACATCCAAAAATGTAGTCTGTGGAGTCATTGATGTCCACTGACATTGCCCTTGTTTAAGGCTGACGTCCGTTTTTTATTGTGTGGATGTCTTATATTTTTGTATGCCACGCTGGAAGCCCACCCAGCATGGCAAAAATCTCATTTGTTGACTGGGGTGCCAAATCCCCCATCAGCTTCACTGGCCCCCCCAAACTGCATGGTGCCATGCTGAGAGCCCACCCCAGCGCGGCAAAGTCCCCTGCTTCTTCAAAAAGACCTGAAAGAAAAACCTTCCATCGTTGATTCTCTTGCCCCTCCCCAACCCGTGGCTACCTTCTGCGTACCCCACCTCCCCACACACCCACCTCACCCCATACTTACCTCCGGAGCCCAGCGCGATGATCTTCAGTGGACTGGGAACATGGCTGCACTCTTCAAAGCCGACCGCGAACTGAAGAAATGACGGTAAGCTGTATAATGGCATAAATGGATTTTTTTCAACTTTCGTGCATACCTCAGCCATTTTTGTTTTTTTTTTTCACCAAATTTTCAATATGGGGTTTTTGGGGCCCCACCTCATGAACTGTGACACTGTTATTTTGTTATTCAGTCGCAAAGGTGATTTTGAGGTCACTGCGCTGAACCACCTTTTGGGACCAACTAATGAAATGACAGTGTCACAGCTCATGAGGTAGGCCCAATAAAAACTCAGGTTGAAAATTTGGTGAAAAAATTCCAAATGACTGTTTTATGAGCTGCATAAGAAGCCTTATGCACGCCTGTAACTTTGAGCATTTTTAATATTTTCACCCCAGATTTTCAGCAATGCCATTTTACTATCATTTACTTATGAACAGTATAACTGTCATTTTTCACATCTCACCCAAAATGTGTTTTCGCCCATGTAGCGCACAATGGCATGGTTGGTGTGTGAAATCAATGTTTGGGACAGATTAAGAAAATCATAGTAATACTGTTCATGAGCAGAGGTCTTAAACTGGCTATGTTGAAAATTTGGAGACAAAAGTCCATAAAATGACTGTGTTGAGCATAGTACTATGTGTCAGATATGGCAAAAAAAGGGTAATTAAGGTAACTGCTCTCCAGGGATGTCCACAGAGTACTGCGTCCCTCACAAAGTGCAGTTACGTCTTTAGTGATGCCCTCTAAACTAATTCTAAAGGGTGCTATTAAAGAGTTCTTGACAATGCTGGGGTGGGATGGGGGTGCAGTATTAGAAGAAGCACATGTGGCCGCATGGAGGAATAGGGCTAGGGATGGGGATCCTCTGGACACCAGGGACCTTTAACTGGCTGGGGGTAGGAAGTGGGCCACTGGACACCTGGCAGGGACCTTTACTTGGGCTGTGGTTAGGGAGGGGGCCAGTGGAGACCTGACACCTTTACCGGGGCTTGGACTAGGGATTGTATTCACTGGACATCATGTATTATGGGAGAGTAGTGGCTGTGGCCTTTCTGGACTTCAGTAAAGCTTTCAACACAATACCACACAAGAGGGTAGTTAAAAAAGTAAGCAGCTAGCATGGGTGTATGGTGGAAAGTGGTAAGCTGGGTAACTAACTGGATAAATGATATGAGGCAGAGGGTGATGGTAAATGACAGTACACCCAGGGTACAGGAAAGTGTGGTATCACAAAGATCAGTGCTGGGACTTGTCCTCCCCTATGTCTTCATAAGTAACATTGCTGAGGAGCTAGAGAGGAAGATGTGTTTCTTTGCAGATGATACAAAAATCTGCAAAAGGATGGACACTCAGGAAGGCGTGGAACTTACACACAGGAAATGTAAATGGTCATCAGGATAGGGGACAAGGGCAAGACAGGATTATTTCTAAAAGAAGCAGCAGAGCCCAATTAGAGCAAGGGGCAGGAACCTAAAGGAAATACTGCACATTGTAATACAGTGTGTATGTACAAAGGCTACAAATGTTAGTGTAGCATGGATTACAGTGAGGTATTCAGAAGGCCAATGAGTTGACTTCAAAAACTATAGGACTTGGAGTATTGTGACTGCCAAAATTTGTCGACTGGAATTATTTTGACTTCCAAAAAATTGACAGCTGGAGTATTTTGACTCCAGTAAAACTGAAATGACTTCTAAATTTCAACCCATGGAAGTATTTGACTTCCACTCAAAAAAAATTATCTGAATTCCTGGTCATGCACATGCTAGGGAGGCCATGGTGTGTATGTGTCAGGAGTTCAATCTCATTGACAGCTGGAGGGTTTTAATCCCCAGTGCCTGGGATTACACATTCTGGTTAGCAAGGTTCCATACCTGTAGGAGGTTGGACTATTTTCTAATCAGTGCCTCTTGTTCACAGGAGTTATTGGATGTTGCCATCCACCTAATAGTTATATTGGATCATGCCCCAGTGTCACTTTCACTCCTGCCTCAGGGAGTGGAGGGAAGATCACCACAGTGGGGGTATAACCCTTTTCTGCTTAACTCACTGGAATTCAGGTCCTGGAAAGTGGAAGAAACAGAAGCATATTTTCAAATAAATGATCAGTTGAGCATATCGTAACTCACAGTCTGGGATGCCATTAAGGCAGTCATTAGAGGGCACATCATTAGTTACGTGGCATGAGAAAATAAAAAGAGAAAACGGGAGATCATTGAGCTCACACAGCAGCTCAAAGATCTAGAACAGCAATTCTATAACACTTCTACACAGAGGGATGAAAAGCGCAGACAACTAGATCTTTGTGTCATCTGCAAAGAGACATACTTTTCCTCCCAGATGCTCTCCATGTCACTTATAAAGACATTAAAGAGGACCAGTCCCAGTACCGAATACTGCAGTACCCCACTAGTTACCCTCCGTTCTTCACTGTGGACTCCATTTACTATTACCCTTGCGTCCTGTTGTCCAGCCAGTTTTTTATCCAGGCTACGACCTTGGGACCCACTCCAAGGCTGGCTAACTTGTATATTAATCTTTTGTGTGACTCTGTGTCAAATGCCTTGCTAAAATCTAGGTACAGTAGGCCATATTGACAGCCCGTTCCTGGTCTACTACTTTGGTCACCCAGTCAAAGAAATTTATTAGGTTCATCTGACATGACCTTCTTGCTGTGAAACCATGCTGCCTTGGGTCCCGTGCCCACTGGCCACTAGGTACTCAACAACTCTTTCCTTCAGAAGTGATTCCATCATTTTCTCTACCACTGAGGTCAAACTAACTGGTCTGTAGTTTCCTGCCTCTGCCCTGCTCCCACTTTTGTGAAGGGGAATCATATCCGCCCTCCTCCAGTCCTCAGGTACAACCCCATCCTCCCATGATTTGTTAAAGAGAGTAGTCAGTGACATTATTAGTTCTACCCTTAGTTCTTTTAGAATTCTGGGGTGAATCCCATCAGGCACAATTGCTTTGTCCACCCTCAGTTTCAAGAGTTCTTTCAAAACCTTTTCTTCTGTGAATGGATTAGTATTGATCCCCTATTTGCTTGGTTTAGGTACCTCCCTCTCCTCTTCTGTTGTGAATACTGAGCAGAAATATTTGTTCAGTATCCCTGCTTTTTCACTGTCACCCTCTGCCCACATTCCTCCCCTTATTAAGTCTCTATAGCCTCCCTGGTCTTTTCTTCACCCCTAATGTACCTATAAAAGGTTTTATCCCCTTCTTAAAGAGTTAGCTATCATTCCCTCAGTTTGTGTCTTTGCTATTCTGACTGCCTTCCCTGCCTCCTTCTGCTTTAACTGATAAAGTTCTTTGTCCTGCTCCTTCTGTGTTTCCTTATAGTTCCTGAATGCTATCATTTTCTCCTTAACTTTCCATTCCACCTCTTTTGAGAACCATAGTGGTTTTTTTCCTTCATTTTGTTTTGTTTCACACAAAGGTTTGTTGCCTCTGTGATGGCCATTTTGATTATTCCCCATTGTTCCTCCACCCCTTGTTCTTGCCCATTTGCTAGTGCTTTTCTGAGGCACTCTCTCATTTTCCCAAAGTCAGCCCTCCTAAAGTCCAATATTCCTGTTTTTGTACACCTTGACTCTATGGCTTGTTTATTGTGAACCACACTGTTTGGTGGTCACTTGTTCCCAGATGGTTGCCCACTTCTAAATCTGAGATCCTTTCTCCGTCCCCATTTGAGAGTACCAGGTCTAAGATTGCACCCTCCCAAGTGGGATCCAACACTAGCTATCTGAGGCATACCCCCATAGGGCATCAAGAATGACCCTTCTCTTGGATGTATCTGCAGCAAAGGTACTCCAGTTAACATCTGGCATATTCAGTTCCCCATCAACAATATCTCCCCTTTTCTCCCATTTTAAGGATGCCTTCTATCATTTCCTTGTCCATTCCCTCCTTTTGAGATGGGGGTCTGTACACAACCCCATGTGGATTGTGGTGCCATTTCCTGTCTCCAGGGTGACCACAGTGACTCATCAACTTCCTGTTTACTCTTTAGTTCTGTTGCTTTAATCTCTTCCATTATATAGAGCTCCTCCTCCTCCTTTTATCCACCCTGTCCCTCCTGTAGATTGTGTATCCTGGTATGTTGACATCCCAGTCATGGTTCTTTGTACCATGTTTCAGTGACTGCCACAATATCCAGGCATCCCTCTTCTATCAAGGCCACTAGTTCAGGGACACACACTGGCTGGACAACAGGACACAGCGGTAATAGTAAATGGAGTCCACAGTGAAGAAAGGAGGTTACAGTGGGGTACCAGGTTCAGTACTGGGGCCGGTCATTTTTAATGTCTTTATAAGTGATATTAAGGAGGGACTGGAGGGAAGGTATGTCTCTTTGCAGATGACACACACAAAGATCTGCAACAGGGTTGATATGCAAGGTGGGGTGAGAAGGATGAAAAGGACTTGGCAAGGTTGAGGAATGGTCAAATGTATTGCAGCTTAGATTCAATGCAAAGAAGTGCAGTAATGCACCTGGGAAACAAAATCCCAGGGCAAGAGTACACAATGGGGGTGAGATATTGACAATAAGAAAAATGGAAAGGGACCTGGGGGTAGTCATATCAGACAACCTAAAGGTGGGCCAGCAATGTGAGAAGGCAGTAAGGAGGGCTTTGGGGATACTGGAATGCATAGGGACAGGCATCACCAGTAGAAAACAGAAAGTTGTTGGCCCTCTGTACAGACAATTGGTAAGACCACATCTGGAGTGCTGTGTACAGTTCTGGAGACCCCATCTCCGTAAAGACATAGACAGGGTGGAGGCTGTCCAGAAGAGGGCAACCAAAATGGTGCAGGGTCTGCACCAGAAGACATATGAAAAAAGGCTAAAGGAGCTTAAGATGTATAGCCTCGAGGAAAGGAGGGAGAGGGGGGACATGATAGAAACTTTCAAATACCTCAAGGGAATCAACAAAGTACAAGAGGGTAGCATCTTTCAAAAAAAAGGGATGTGCAAGAACAAGGGGACAAAATTTGAAGATAGAGGTGGGACGGCTCAGAGGTATTGTGGGGAAGTATTTCTTCATAGAGAGGGTTTTAGATGCATGGAACAGCCTTCCTAAGGAGGTCATAGAGTCAAAAATGGTGGGGGAATTCAAGAATGCATGAGACAGACATAAGGCAATTCTAGTGGGGGGTAGGAGGAAGTAGGCTGTTGGTTAACTAGGATCTGCAGCTTATCCGTTAAGTAGGGAAATGGGCAGACTAGGTGGGCCAAGCGGCCCTTATCTGCCATCAAATTCTATATTTCTATGTTTCTATGGAGCTTGTTACACAGACTGCAGGCGTTGGTACTCATCACCCTCCATTTTTTGATGGCCTTAACCCTTTTAGCCCCATCCCTGTCCTTACTGCATTTTTCTACATTTACTCCTGTCCTGCTCCCTATTGACTTTTCTACCTTGGTGTTTACCTCTCTAACTACTGTGTTTTGTTAGGGAAGGCTGAGATTTCCTGCTCCTTATCAGTGCCTCCCCTTGGCTTGTTTAAATGCTTGCCAATGAAGCATTTAAACCTATCACCTAGGATCTTGTCCCCCCCCCTGGACAGAGTCAGACCATCACACCAGAATAGGCCTGCATCCCTCCAGGTGGCTCCCCGTCCCCAGTGAAGCCAAAACCCTGAGCTCCACACCAGTTTTTCAACCATTCATTGAATCCCATGGTGCGGAGTACCCTAGCATCATCCTTGCCATAGACAGGCAGCACCTCAGAGAAGATTACCATACATGCTACTTGTCTAAGTCCCCTCCCCAAATCTACAAACTCTTCTTGCACTGTTTGGATCCCATTTGCAGCCAGGTCATTTGTTCCTAGGTGGACAATGACATCTATTCCCTCCTCAGCAGCTGCTCTCGTGATCCTGAGGATCCACTTCCTGTCCAACCAAGTCATGGCGCCCAGGCAGGTACTTATTTCCCTTTCCCTTCCTCCCACTTCTACCCCCAAAGATTGAGTCCCCACCAAGAGTTGTTTCCTTCCTGTGTGGTCTCGTACACCCTCCCATGGGTCTCCTTTGTGGATGTTCCCAGCATCCTACTTGGTCTCCACTGCAGGTGCCTCCATAGAGGAACCGCTCTTTGCCAGAACAGCATATGAATTGTAGAGAGGTACAACTGGAGGGATGCACCTCTGTTCCACCACCCTCTCCCTCCCTGAGTCCACCTTGGTCCAACCGCGCCTCTTTTTTGACAACCTCTGAGGTAGCGGTGGTGGACCTGGTGGTCACTGGGTGGGGGAAGAGGTTTCACAAATCCTAGCCAGGTCAGCCTGGAGACAGGCAACCTCCTCCCTCAGACCAGAGAGGTGCCTGCAAATAGGGCAGCATCACAGTCTTCAGAATGTCTCCCAGAACACTGCCTCCCCACAGCCATTGCACTGCACCACTCCCATTTTAACTTATTTTGTGTCCCCTCTCCTGTTGCTTTGTATGCTTACTGTCTCCTCCCTCTATGTATTTTTACACCTTCTTCCCTACTGCCTATGTGCCCTTACAACTCTCGCCCTTCCTGTTCTTGGACAGGAACTTCCTGTAGTCTTCAGTAGTCTCCTTCTTCCTTGCTTGGATTCAGACCTTCAGCAGCTGGAGGGGCTGGAGCTATATTTTAGGTTCCTTCAAGGTTGATGAAACTAATGTGTCTCAGTGATCCTTCCCTTCCTACTGCCAAACAGGAAGTTCCTGTTGTCAGTCGAATCCAGTGGCTATAAAAGTAGACCTGGCTTAGGGTTGGAGGGTGAAGAGGTGGGAAGGAGGGCAATTAGCAAGAAAACCTGTAGTTCTAGTCAGCTGTTACTTGCTCTGAAAGCAAGATTATCCTCTGTCAAAAACTAACAGCAGGAAGCTATAATTGGAGGCAGCTGCTTTTCTACTGCTCATGCCACACCCCCAATTAGCTTCTCCCCTCTGATCCTGACTCAGCAAATTAAGTTGATGCAGCTCCCTTCCTCAAGCAGAGAAACACACAGTAACTTTCTTCTTTTTTTACTTAAATGAGACCCCCTGCTTTTAATAAAGTATCTGTTTGCTTAATCCCAACAGGCACTGACTCCTGCTGAGATAGAATTAATTTATCAGTTAGAAAAGCTGGTAATTCTTTTTAAGAGCTGCTTTACACCTCTCAGATATGCACCTCTCAGCAAGGTCTAGAAGATTTTTTTAGGGACTTAAATCTCCCCTTCTTATCAACTCAACAGGCACAAATGCTGGAGGCAGATTTTTCAAGAGGTGTCAGGGCTGTTCTGGAGTTGGTGAAGGTTAAAGCACAATATAAACATAGAGACATAGAATTTGACAGCAGATAAGGACCATTTGGCTAACCTGGTCTGCCCATTTTTTCTACCTACTTTTACACCTCAGACCCTCCTTGATCTCCAGCTTTACACCTCTTTCCTTACCACTATGGTTCTCTTATGCTAATCCCATGCATTCTTGAATCTTGTTACTATTTTTGTTCCCACCACCTCCACTGGGAGGCTGTTCCAGGCATCCACCTCTTTTTCTGTAAAGAAGTACTTCTTCACATCTCCCCTGAGTCTACCCCCAGCTTCATAGTATGTCCCTTGTTCTTGAGCATCTTTTTTTCTAAAAATGCTTCTCTTGAATTTTATTTATACCACGAGGTATTTGAAAGTATCTATCATATTCTCCTCCTTTCCTACAAGGTGCATACATTGAGGTCCTTTAGTCTGGCTTTTATGCAGACGCTGCACCATTTGGTGCCATGTGATAAAAGTGAGGAGAGAACAGTGACAGGAACATTGGTAACTACAAAGCACTGACTACAAAATAAATGATCCGCACTACAGTGGATCCAAAACCAAATATGATCCGCACCATCAAACACATGAATAACTCACCATTTGTTATGCAGGGGCTGTGTTCCTTGCACCCCTCATGCAGGAGAAGCTGCTCCCCAACCCCCATCTAATTATAATTAACTCCATGGGGGGCCTGCCACTGGGGTACAGGGTGAGGTATGGGAGGGGGCTACTGGGAGGGGGGCATCCTGTAGATGGGAGAAGCGTGCACCACATAATCTGCTTACCGGGAACCAAAACAAACACAAAATAAAATTTTAACTATAGGAACCAAAACAAATACACAAAATAACCACACCACTGTTGAGCTCTGAACCTGGCACCTTCTGCACTAGAGCCATCCACTACAACTACCAGTCCAGATGGCCAGCTGGAAACCATCTGGCAAAACTACTACATATAGTGTCTTTAACTACTGTGCCCACACATAGTCGCCCTATCTTTTTCTCACTATTCTTATTGCCTTATCCTCACTGTATCCACATCTCGCTATTCTTTCACGTTGCGTGCTTCTCAAAGGCAGTTAAACTGAGTCACCAAATTAAGTCACCAATTTGACTTGCATATCATGGTCAAGGCCACTGTTTTTGGTTTTACCGAAAACCTGATAAAATTCCAGAATTAGGGCTGCCTGAACACTGGTAAAAATAAAGATTTCATGGAATCTGCCATTTTATACTAGATCAGTAATTCTACAAAACTTGTATTTTTTTATAATTGCTTCCTGAACTATTTTCAATTTGCTTTATTTAATGCTCTGTATATTAAGCCTTCTTTTATTTTGATTATTTATACACATACTAAAAGAATGACAGCAGAATCCCGGTAAAATCTGGAAGTTAGAATAACAATCACCGGTGCAATTCCAGAATCTGAAGTATTGAAAATGGAATTTCAATGTTTTAATCACCATAAAGCAGTGGCCTTGATCATGGTTTACCCGCCATTTTAGTTGCCCTCCTCTGAATCACCTCTACACTATGTCCTTCTGAAGATGTGGTCTCCAGTACTGGACACAGTACTCTAGACGAGATCTCACCAATGATCTATACAGCCGTAACACCACCTCTCTCTTTCTGCTGGTGATACTCCTCCCTATGCACTCTAGCATCCCACTAGCTTTCCCCACTGCTTTGTCACACTGTCTGGCCACCTTTAGGTAATCAAATGTGATTACCCCCAGGTCTCTTTCCTGTTTGCCCATCATTAATACTACATCCCCCCCATTTTGTATTCTGCCCCTGGGTTTATGTGCCCCAAGTGCATGGTTTTGCACTTCTTTGCATTAAAAATTATCTGCCACACCCTTGAACACTGTAGCTGTCTAGAATTTCTAATCACTTTTTCCACCACCCCCTTGAGTGTCTACCCTATTGCAGATTTTAGTGTCAAGCAAAAAGGCACACCTTCCCTTCAAGCCACTCTGCAACATTGCTAATAAAGACATTAAAAGAAGACTGATCCCTGTGGTACCCCACTGATCACACTTTCTTCCTTGGAGTGAACTCTGTTTTCCACCGCCCTCTGTCCCCAGTCCCCTAATCAATTCCTTACCTAGTTCACCACCTTTGGACCCACTCCTTAGGTGTCCAGATAGTTTGCGAGTCTCCTGTGTGGAGTGGTGTTGAAGGCCGTGCTGAAATCTAGGTAGGACACATCCACCACTCCACCCTAATCTACTTACCTGGTCACCCAGTTAACAAAATCTACTAGATTAGTTTGACATGACTTCCCTACAGTGAGTCCATTCTGCCTCTGATCTTGTAAGTCACTGGATTCAAGATATTCCATAAGCCTTTTCTTCAGTAGTGATTCCATTAATTTCCCCACCACTGAAGTCAGGCTGTCTGGCCTATACTTGCCAGCCTCCTCCCTGCTACCACTTTTGAGAAGTTGGACTACATCTGCCCTCCTCTAGTCCTCTGAAACCACACCTGTCTCCAGTGAGTGGTTGAGCAGAGCTGTCAGAGGTGCAGCCAGCACCTCTCTGAGCTCCGTCAGTATCCTTTGATGCACCCCATCTGTCCCCATTGCCTTGTCTACTTTCAGCTTTGAGAGTTCCTTCAGGGCTTTCTCCTCTGTAAATGGACTAGTGTCAGCCTCCCTTCCTTCAGTGCTCCAGGCACTTATCTTTGGTCCCTTGCCTTCCCTTTCCTCTGAGAACACTGAACAAAAGTATTTGTTCAGGATGTCCGCTTTTTCCTGGTCCCCTCTGACACTCCTTCCTCTTCATCCCTAAGCCTTGCTAATCATCCCCTGATCTTTCTCTTTTTGCTTACGTACCTGAAAAATGTCTTGTCCCCCCTTCCTTTACTGCCTGGGATTTTTTCTACTCCATTTGCACCTTTGTGCTTCTACTTGCTTTCCCTGCCTCTGTCTGTTTTTCCTGATACACCTCCCAATCCTCCTCCATCTGTCTTCTCAAACCTCTTCAGTGCTAACTTTTTTTACCCTTACTTCTTGGCCACTTATTTTAAGAACCATAGTGAACCCTATTTCCTCTTGCTTGTCCTTTCTTTCCTGACACAGGTTTTTTTTTGCCTACACTATCCCCTCTTGCAGTTTCACCCACTGTCTCTCCGCCCCACCCAAGTCCCTCCCACCAGGGCATCCCTGAAGCATTCCCCATCTCTTTAAAATTGGCCTTCCTGAAATCCAGGACCCTCGCCTTTGTGTAGTTTGATTCTTCTACAGTGCTAATATTGAACTATCCTGTATGGTGATCACTGGTCTCCAGGTGATCACCCACTGTGATTTCTGCAACACTGTCTCCCATGAGTACAAGGTCCGTTATTATCCTTTCATGAGTGGGCTCTTTTACTAGTTGCCTGAGGAGAACCCCTTGCAGGAGTCCAGGATGTCCCTATTCCTAGCTGAAGCTGCAGCTGGATGCTGCAGTCTACATCCAGCAGACTGAAGTCACCTACCAGCATCACCTCCCCTTATTTGCCATCTTTTGATGGCTTCATCAGAACCTTGTCCAACTCCTCCCCACCCTCCGTGCTGGAGGTCTGTAGATCATGCCAATGTGAATTGCAGCTCCATTCTCCATTTTAGATTCACCCACAGTACCTCCACCCCACTGTATAGTCCCTATGTCTCTGTTGCTTTTGTTGTGCCTCACATAAAGAGCCAGTCCTCCCCTTTTTTTCCCACCCTCCTGTCCTTACTGAACAGAGTATAGTCTGGTATGGCTATATCCCAGTCATAGTTCTCATTACAGGAGAAGGAAGGTGTCCGCCACAGATGTATTCTGCAGATGTATCACTTGTCCCTCCTTCATTGTGGTTGTGAAGGGCTGGTTCTGTATGTACAGTATGGGTACTTTTACTGTACATTGTAGTCCTGTACAATTACATGCTGGTACAATATTTATACAAATGTAAATGCACACGCCGGTGCCACTTCACTGACAGTCTGTCCCAGCTGTCCCACCTGACTCCCCATGCCCCTCCCATGCCCTTATGTCCGACCTCTCTGGGAGGCTGCTTCACCCTCCCCAACCATCCAAGCCCTCTACTGTTGTGCCAGGGAGGAGAGGGTCAGATCCCTGTTGCAGGTCCTGCAAGTGTGCCATTTGTTTGGGGCAAGCCTGCATGTGTGTGACACCATTGGGTTTCTGGCCCAGGGACCCCTGTTTTTACAGAGTCTAGCTCAAGATCCTTGCCCCACCAGGACTTCACCACATCCCTACATTGCCAAAACTTTAGTATCCATGGGCTCTTTGAAAATCAAGTCTAAACCTGTTAGGGTAGGAGATAGGATTCAGAAACTGCTACAGGGAAAATCTTGGTGGACTTTCCACCTTAGATGTCTCTTCCAGAAGGATTAAATGAGGTTTTAGATTTTAAACCTTATTTATGATGAACTTTCTGGTGACAGTAAATGTAGACTTGTTTTAAGAATATTTATTAATTGCATTCATTGTTCTGCATGTGATATTATCAATGACATGACATCATACATTAGCTAATGACAGGGCTGCATTATGCCACAGAAATTAATAGTCATTTATCTACCACTGCTCCCTCTCCTGAGGAAATGGCACAGCATAACTGGTGCTGTGATATGTGCTTAACTTGCACTACAGCCAAAAAAATGTTTAGTCTTACACTGGGGCCAACATACTGCAAATAAGTGCTTGACAACAGAACATACCTCTTAATTGGATACCTTGCTTTGTACAGATTTATTTGTGCCTTTAAGGTATAGAAAAGCCCTTTGAAATGACTAATGACTATCTGGTAAAATGAATTAACTTTTACAAAAAACAAAAGAATTATGCCCTGAAAGGTATAATATAATGATGTGTAGACCCATTGAAAGAACAGGCCTGTTAAAAGAGCAGTTGTACTGCACACATTTTTTGCCAGGGTTACTAATTCTATGTTACTATGGGTTGACAGAATTACCTAAAAGTTATGAATTATTGTGAGCAGGGCCAGCGGGTAGCATGTTGTGTTCCTGTGCCAGCGACTCAAGTTCAGGGACAAGCTCGGGGAGCTGGCATGAGGATGGAGGGACCCGCTGTCTCACACCACCGCACCCTGCCTGCGAGGTATGGCCAGTGTTCTGTTGCATGGGTGACACCTTCTGATGGGCCATGGAGACTTGCCTTGCAAGGGTTCACATGCATGTCATGGCCTGTCAGGGCAATGTAGTGCATCAGGAGGAATGGACTGGCATGAAAATGAGTCTTGAAACATCTCCACTGTTCTGTTTATGTAATTTCAAGAGGATACAATTTCATGATCACAAAAACAGAAATTTATTTTAAAAGACTTTGTTACAGATTACATATAAACATATAAGTGCTACACAGTGGAACTTCAAGTGTGGAGTAAACAGCATAAATACAATAAATCATTTATCACATGATGTCCCCTCAGCCTATTTCATTTATGCAATAGGATAGGACCTTAAGTGATAGATTCTTTTAGCATTTTTATAAAAGCTATTATTTCTAAAAGTCTGAATTTTTATTTTGAACTAGTGATACTGTGTGTTCTCCCATCCTGTTTGTCATAGTCACTGCCATGGATGTGGTGTCAGGATGACATGCTTGGTGCTGTGATATGGCAGCTCATTGGTGCTGCAGGTACTTCTGCAGAAATTACAAACCACCACTGCAGACATTCTGTGGGCAAATGCTAATCCTGATGCAGAACTTGGTCCCAAAGTGCCGCAGAAAAATCAGGGCTTTGTTTTAGACCCTTTAGAAACAAATGATTGAAGGAGGATTGGCTTGCTGTATCTTTGCTTCTTTTATTCAAGTGTGGTAATGAGGCAAGGAGTCCTCTGCTGTAAACCGGAACTGCTGTCACCCTCCCCTGCTGGATAGCCATTGAACTCTCCCAAAGGAATGTCCTGACACCACCAGCTCTGATTCTACCAGGTTAGACGTTAGACAAAACTTTCTCCTTTGTACCAATCATACTAGGAAAAATGAAGCAGATTTCAAAATCACTGGGATGGTTCATGCATTGCTGTAGACTTAGACCAATCTGGCAGACCCTTTGCTTCCAGACAGATCAAACTATTATAAATTAGACGATTGGCAAAAGGCAGCAACCTCTACTGTAAGAGATCTGCATGACATAAATACAAGGTGTATTTTCTTATACACTGATCTTAATCTCTGATCATGGGCAATGCCTTGACTTCTGGCAATACTTGCAAATCAGAGACCTATTCTAGGCAAAGCTCATGCCTAATCTGATGCTCTCACAGTGCCTAACCCTAACCCCTTGATACCTAGGAGAAATCTGTTTGTATGTACCAGCATATGGCAAGCCAACTCACAGGGTTAAGGACAAATATTGCTCACCAACCCACACTTCAGAAAAAAGTGGTAAGGGAACAAAGCAATTCTATCCCACCTGCTACATGGGGCTCAGTATGGGCAGAAACATACAGAACTAATAGAGATTTACAAGGTAACATATTCCAATTTAAAATGCTATATAGGCTGTAAGAACCCCCCCAGGCCTTATACTGAATGGGACTGAAGACCACAATGATTGCTGGAGGTATTCCTATCCACAGGTTTCCCTGATCCACATGCTATGAGTCTGCCCTCACTTGGATAACTTTTGGGACAGGATATGTGAATGCTGTACACCCATAAGACCCTTACACCAAATCAAGACCCGATCATAGCTCTTCTGGGTATCCATATAAATAGTTACTTTTCTGTTCTAGACACCTTAGGTAAATGGAGCCCTATTGGCTGCAAATGAGTAATCCCTACACAAGTGGAGGTATCATGAACCACCTGCATATAAAGAATGGGAAAATCTATTAACTCTAAAGGCCAAATATGAATGTCCAACCTATGTGACTGCTGGCAAATGGCAACATACCAGCAGGTCTAGGCTACATACTTAGGCAGTGTGCAGACACTGCAAACTTACCTTCATAGGTGAATTATTAATGCCTAAGCATCTGTGTAGATATGTTAGATCTCCTGTTTCGTTTAGTCACTTCCACTCCCCCATACAGGGCAGTTACTTCCTTTTTCCTGCCATACCCCCTCTATCATTATGGCTTCTGTAGGACTGGGTGCCAATCGCTACTTTCCTGTTCCTGTTCCTCTTCCCTGCCCCCCACCCCCACCTCTGCGCTACCATGCTGTACATCTTTAACAGACCCTAATGATTATGCGATAGTACTTAGATCACTTGAGATCTCTCCATCTCCTTCATTATAAATTTTAAAAATGCATTATTGCAGAATTATCCCTTTACAAATCGTGGTATGAGTTTTTTTTGACATGCATTACTGCAAGATTATTCCTTTTCATACTAGTGTATGAAACTGGGTACCATAATACGCTGTATGTGAACCTGAGAGTCCTTCTGTGATTTGTGTTGGTACCACACATATAAGAAGCCTCAATGCTCCAAGACCCAAGACTGTGTATAATATGTCTTAGTAGATGGTATATATGTAATAGGATAAGATGTTCCTCCTTCTCACACTTGCCTTGAGTTGCTAATGTTCCCAAGGTCAAATAACCTGCGGTGAATTCTTTGTTTATAGTTTACTTGTTAAGCATTCACCAAGATAAGGTGTGTGTCTGTACAGTGTTTTTATTTGTTACCACATCTTTGTATTGATGATCAGTTTTCATTGAATGTTTAAAAAAACTTTCAATAAAAACTTTAATGACAAAAAAATGTCTCTGAAAGGAATGAACAAGATAAACTGCGAGGAAGTATTCAGCAGGACTAGCGAGCCTAGAATGAGAACATGAGGAAGCTAGTGTGAGGGAAATTCAGGAGGGCATAAGTAAGTTCTTTTGCACAGAGAATGGCTGAGCTGTGGAACGGCCTTCTGGCTGAGATGTGGGTGCCAAGACCATGAATGGTTTCAAACACTGTTGGGACAGAGTTAAGGGCTAAATAGTAACCCAGGGAGCTATCCACAAGGCAGGTAACATGGGGCAGGTAGCATGGGCATAAACCCTGTATCAACACTAGGCCTTGTGGGTAGGATAAGGTATTACAGGGAGACTAGATGGAACAATTCTCTTTTCTGCCATCAACTTCTGTTTCATAAGTAAGAATTGTATCTGTGCACACCATATTTATTCATTCATAATTTAGAAGGGGTGGGTAGACATGATGAACTTAGATTCTCTTACCAACTTAAATTACTTTGTTACTATCTTACTATGTTAGTGCCAAGATGGATGACAGTGGTCTTCTATCCCCCCAGCCGTGGTGTTTGCCCTTGGATTGCACTTGACTGACCCATGCTCTGGGCAAGCAAGTCACTGCACCTGAGTCAACATCCAGTACCACTAATGCCCCCTGTACTTCACAAACTACTATATCTGTGCAGATCCGAATGACTAATAAATTTTCGCCCTTCTGTATAACCTTTTCCATCCTCCTTAATAATACTCATAATGTTGTGTCTAGTTTTATTTATCCATTTTCAGTAGTCATTTAACTTAACGTAACCATTTTGTTTAATGTTTCATAATATCACTTACTTGAGGGTAAGAACAGCATCCCCATCCTCCAGTTGCAAGTTTACAGCATGTATTTCCATCAAGGCAATAGTGCGTACTGTCACAGTAAACGATTAACTCGTTCTTAGGGCTGCTGTGGGCTAACTCAGTTTTCTCACGAAGTGGAAGTTTGCTGACTATGGGGATTCTCAGACCCTTCTTGTCACAGGTTTGTGCCTCCACATTGCAGGTGTAGCCATCTGGACAGCAGTGTGCACCATCTGAGCAGCAAACAGCCTGAATACAGAAAAGCAGAACACATATGAAGAGTATCACTTTGATTAAAATCAAATATAACCTGGTATATCACTTTATATATCAAAATATATTGAAGCAGTAAAAGAAACAGGAATGCCATGTTGCATAATGGAAAAGGCCTCACCGTCTAAGCAACATAATTAAGGTATAACAATACTGAATTTGGCACAGCATGTGTTTAATTTCCTTGAATGTAAGTAGGTAGTAGGCAAATATTTTTTTATTTCTAAAGCACCATTCCAGGGTTCAGAGTGCCGAATACAATAAAGTAAAATGGGATACTGAGAGAAAAAAAGCTGAAACAGGAAATGCACTAGATATGTAAAATTAAATAGTTCCAAAAGGGCAACAGGAAACAGCACAAAATATACAGTTTAGCTGGGAACTCGAGGGTAAATAAAATACACCAACACCTAGGGCAGGATTTTCAAATGGCTTAGATCTACCCAAGCCCCAGGTGTACTGACAATACAGCCATGGGGTTTGCAACAATCTAATGGGATTTTCTATCCTGTGCGGTGATTCCACAAGTTAGAACAACTTTTTCTGGTCTAGTTGCGCAATCCTGGGGGCCTTTTCTACAGCGCTTGTACTAAGATATTTGCATAAGATGCCTTAAACTGTGAGAACTGTTGCAACTGTGCCCAAGATTGTAAAATTGGGTACAGTTGCATCAATGGGGTTTGGCAAACTGCCAAAAACCGAGTGTCATGGTGCAGAGCTTGGTGAAAGCCATTTGTCACACTTTGAAAGTCCGGCCCCTAGTCTCAGACATGGAAAAGGAGGGGCAAATGTATCTCTGTTGGCAGGTTGTTCCACCTTGAGGGGACTACAACCATGAAAGTGTGGTCTCTAGCACATTTCAGTCTGGCAAGAGGGACGAATGCTGAATCCAATGAGATTAAAACAAGACGAGCAAACAAAGTGTAACATAATTTTCAGAGGGACACTGTTATGGATTTTTTGTTTGTTTGTTTGTTTGGTGGGGTATATAATCTCTCTGTATAGTCTCTCTTTAGAAATAATATAAACAAAAGTGCTAATGGTACTGAGAATCCTCAAACTGCCCCAAGCAGACGCCAAACTCCACTAGAAATTCCATGTGGCATCTTAGCTAGGTTATCCTCTGTAACAAATTGTGTGTAAACTGAGAGAAGGTACATTTAAAGTCTTTGTATTATCTGAGCTACAGAAAAGCAGATACATTCAAGTGTGTGTCGTTTCTAAAAACACACAATCAGAAGCCTCAAACAAACCCAGCACAAGCATAATGGGCCTGCAAATGCATGAGTCTGTGATGGGGTGGGGGATAAGCGGACTAGAAAATGTTCCAACTGGAACTACTTTCTATCTGACAGGTCTCTATCAGACCTCACCTCAGCTAATTTACACACAGATAAGAGTGTACTGGCACTGGGTCCCAGTGTCAAGGGAGGGGGAAAACGGTAACAAAGAAATGAAGCCCGCACTCAAGAGCTGTAAAAATATAATTATTTATTGAAGAAACAATGCTACTTACAAAAACATTACAAAGCAGTCAGTGGAAAAAGGAAGCTGTCCTACAGCTAACTCCATGTATGCAGTCAGAGCAAACTGCTCGTTCTTCAGGGGGTGGAGAAGTCAAGTTTAAATATTCAAATAACCCTAATGAATAAACATCACATTCAGTCTGTTCTCTGTTTAAAGAAACAGAACTATATTAGCATCTAACCTGGCAGGTGCACCTGAATAAAGTGAGTACATAATAACACCTGTGAAAATAAAACCAAAAGCAAAAGCACTAAAAACGAGAAGAACATCATTGCACTTGTTTTCTGGTGTGTTGGCTCTCTTCTGCAGGCCATTTTCTGCTAAGTGCAGAAAGCAGACAAGGGGATAATGTTGTGGTCATGTCTCAGAACAGCATAAAAATGAAGATTTGAGACAACTGAGCGATGTGAATAGTTATAACATACTGAGTGGTGATAAAACTCAGGTATTTACAGAGAAACTGGACCACATGGTGAGTGTGGCCTTGTGGAGTGGACAATAAAGTTATGATGAAGCTGACTGTATTAGGACTAAAAATCTTGTCCACCCAACATTTTATGTTACCCGAGATTCATAAGTCTCTCTCCAACCCCCCTGGTAGACCAACTGCCTCTGGGGAAGGTTCTGTGTCCAAAAATCTTGAGATATGTGGATTATTTTTTGAAGGCTATTGTATCTGGGATGCCAGCCTATCTCAGAGACTCTATGGATATTCTAAATAGGTTCCAGGGTTTGGGTTGGTTAGAGACTTATAAATATGTAACCACTGATGTTAAATCACTTTATTCTAGCATCCTCACACAATTTGCCTAGAAGTCCTTAGACATGTTTTGGGGGAGGCAGTAAGGGATGTCTCTAGTGGCGCTCTGACTTTCTCCTCCAGGCTGTGGATTACATTCTGCACCATGATTATTTTTTATTTGATGGCCAGTATTATTTACAGGTTCAAGGTACTGCTATGAGGACCACTATGGCTCTCTCTATATGTTCATTGATACCTGGCCTGGTGGGAAGAGCAAATTATATTTAATGTTGAATGTAACCCACACCGGTGGGGGGGGGGAGTAAGATGGCACTGCTTTACAAATGGCATCATACTTGTGCGGTCAGGGTCACTGGACAAGCTAGAGAAATTTGTCTCTTGCTTAAACAGAAATTATTTTTACCTGCAATTTACTCATGTGGCCAGCCCTGAGAGCATTGCATTTTTGGATATTTGGTTTTATGTGGACAGCTGGGGGGTCATACAGAGTGAAACTTTTTGTAAAAAAACAGCTGGCAATCCTCTGTTGCAAGCAGACAGTGGTCACCCCAGTGGGCTAATCAATAGCATTCCCGTAGGGCAGTTTCTCAGAATTTGGAGAAACTGCTCTACAGTAGAAAGCTTTGAGATGCAAAGTTTTGATCTAAAGAACCTTTCCAGCAGTTATTCCGGCCATGTTGTTAACAAGGTGTATAGAAGAGCTAAAAATACACCTAGAAAATATTTATTGTTTCCAAAGAATATGGACTCAGAGAAACCTAAGGTAACATTTGTCACCAAGTGTACCCCTTTAGCTATTAAGATTAGAGTGCTTGGGTCTGATTCCAAAAGAGCCCATAGATCACCACAAGTTGCAGCAATCTAGGGCTGCAGCACACTCCTGGTGCATCAGGGACCCTGTGTCCAATTCTATAAAATTGGGTATCCCTGTGCCAAAAAAACTGGAGTCACCGCACTTGCAGCCTAGCACCAAAAACGGATGCACCCATGGAACTTATTGCAGAGATCCAGTCCCCATCAGGTGCAACATTAGAAAGAATGGCAGGAGGGGACCAGGGCAAACGGCATGGGGATGCCATCAGGGTGTTGGGAGCAGGGGCATGCCGGTGGGGTGACTGGGCACCTAGGGGTGCCATTCATACAACCATTGTATTAATTGCTTCCAATAAGTTATTATAATGGCACCCCCACCGGGTGCTTAATCACCCTTCTGGCATGCCCACATGCTCCCCAATGCCTCTATAGCACAATCCTTTCCCTTCTGCCCCTCAGCCCCACATACAGAGCCCCCTTCCACCAGTTCCCCACCTTGTGGGGCAATGAAGCAAGGGGTGTAAACTACCTCCTAGCTGGTCTAATGTGAGCCCCTTGCTATGGCAATGGCTGGGCTTTCAGAATCCCAAATAAGAGGATGTTGCAGCCCCCCATGGTACAAGCACCCTTGCAATCTGGCAAACCATGATGTAGGTCGCAAAGGTGGCACAGTGCCCGTTTGTCACAGAGGCTTCCCATTCCAACCCAGACCATGTTTTGGAATAGGGATTGTCGCATTTTATGACACAAAGTACAGATTGCATCAATGTTTTACCCATGCACCTTGCGTCAGTCTAGGTGCATTTGAAGTTGTGCCCCTCATTTTTAAACACATGCCAGTTCTGTTGCATGATAAGAGCCTTGTTAATATTGTTGGAGCTAAACATAGGGTAACATTTTCTAGGGGTCCCAGTTTGGGTGATAGTCTTACTAGAAGCCAGTATTATGTTAAACCAAAAGTAGAAAATTGGCTTAGTAAAACCCACTGTTTTCACCCATGTAAAGATGTTCAGTTTGCAAATATGCAACTGTTGGAAAATGTACTTAGTTTTGTTTACCAGGAGAGTGCACTAGCCAAAAATTGACGATTTTCAGGCACGACGCAGAGGAGAGTACAAGAAGTATAACAGAGCGTAACCATTCATGACAGCAAGACAATAACAGACAGGGTAGGTCAAATCGGTATAAACAAATAATACTAGTCAAACAGCATTTTGGTAAACATTACATAAGTGCAGGACAGTTACAAAAGGGGTGGGTCAAATCAGCATAAATGACCAATAACACAGGTGGTCAAAAACGAATAACATAATGCAAGGTTTCAGGGAAACAGTTTCACACTAAAAGAAGAAATAAACACGGATTTGTGCAGAGATAGCATCTAGCAAGACTAGCAAACATGATGTAGAACATGTAAGGAGACTGAGTAGAAAGAACCTGTAAGGGCAAGCAAAATGGATCAGAATTGGTAATCAGGAAAAAATTATTGAAGAATACCAGTTTGTGAGCTGTTACTCTTAATTTGTCATTTATGCTGCCTTGTGTTCCTGTGGTAAAGTTTATGTTGGCAGGACTACCAGGCAGCTGAAGGTTAGGATGTTGAGCATACTGGGGCTATTAAAAGTTGTTTGGAAAAGGATGCAATTGGTATACATTTCAAGGCATGCCATGTCATCAACAAAATCCTTAAGGTTTTACATACACAGGGCTTGAGTAGGTGCCTAAACCTGTTAGGGGAGGAGAGGGGCTTCAGAAACTGTTACAGAGAGCATCTTGGTGGATTTTTCACCTTAGAAGTCTCTCTCTCTCTCTCTCCAAAAGGATTTAATGAGGTTTTAGATTTTAAACCTCACTTATGATGACATTTCTGATGACAGTAGATGTATGCTTTTTTAGGAATATTTATTTATTGTATCCATTGTTCCACATATTGTTATTTAATAATCTTTTCTATGATTGAATCTAGTCCACCTACATTTAGAAACTTGTATTGGCTTCTCTGGAGTCTCTGATTATTGGTCCTTTGTCTAAAGTGCAATGTTGTCCTTCAGCATTTCGGTGCTGTTGTGATTGGTTAGTTGTTTAATTTTCATGGGTGTTATTATGTATTCACTTTATTCATATTCACCTGCCTGGTTAGAAGCTAATATAGTTCTGCTCCTTTAAATGGGTGTAACCCCTAGGCTGTGCTGTTCTAAGGGCTACCACAGCTGCCTGTATGGCAATACACAGGTTGAATGGCCTGAGTTCTGTAATCAGGTGCCTCCACCCAGAGGAATGGTATTGGGGTAGCTCAGTTGCTCTGGTACAGCCCTTTGGGACACTATAACCACCCACCAACCCCTCTAGTGGCCCAAACAATAACACAATGGTGCATTCACATCCAGTAGATAGCAGTAAAAATATGCTCATGCCTCTTTCACTGACCACCAGAGAGGGTTCTGCTGCAACTGCCCTGAGTACCCCTTGGAAAATAAGATCAGCAATGCAACAATACAATCTTACCACTATAACCCAACTAATAATATGCATACTAACTAGGTTAAATGAGAAGAAAGACAATCAGATTTATTTAGGGACAGTGAACAAAGGAGGGGCATGAATCTAGCGGAATGATGAGTGATCTGATTGGAAACAGGATTGTTCAACATGCGCTGTAAGTCTCACTTACACAGTTCAATAACCCTGGGTACCCAGTATGTCATGCAAGCTAGCCTAAAGCATTGCCTGGTGTTGCCGGCATTGCAGCTGTTTTTGGGGCCGTTAGGAAAGGAAAGACAATTAAACATGCACACAACCCAATTATTTGTAATCCAAGCTGGATGGCTCAGTCATAGAAACATAGAAACATAGACTTTGATGGCAGATAAGGACCGTTAGGCCCATCTAGTCTGCCCATTTCCCTACCTACAGGATAGGCTGCAGATCCTAGTTAACCAACAGCCTATTTCTTCCTACCCCCCCACCAAAAATTGCCTTATGTCTGTCCCATGCATTCTTGAATTCTCCCACAGTTTTAGACCCCACAACCTCCTCAGGAAGGCTGTTCCATGCATCCACTACCCTCTCTGTGAAATAATACTTCCTCACATTGCCCCTGAACCACCCCCCTTCTATCTTTAAATTGTGTCCCTTGTTCTTGCAAGTCTCTTTTCTGAAAGATGCTACCTCTTGGACTTTGTTGATTCCACTGAGGTACTTAAAAGTTTCTATCATGTCCCCCTCCTTCTTTCCTCAAGGGTATACATATTAAGCTCCTTTAGTCTCTCCTCATATGGCTTCTCTTGCAGACCCTGCACCATTTTAGTTGCCCTCCTCTGGACTGCCTCTATCCTGTCTATGTCCTTGCAAAGATGGGGTCTCCAGAACTGGACACAGTACTCCAGATGGGGTCTCACCAACTGTCTGTACAGAGGGATAACAACTTCCTGTTTTCTGCTAATGATGCCTCTCCCTATACATCCCAGTATACCCCCAGCCAGTCTGTTTCAATAACCCAAAACAAGAAACAATTAGATATAGACATAGACATAGACTTTGATGACAGACAAGGACCGCTTGGCCCACCCAGTCTGCCCATTACCCTACCTATTGGATAAGCTGCAGATTCTAGTTAACCAACAGCCTACTTCTTCCTACCTCCACACTATAATTGCCTTATGTCTGTCCCTTGATGGTAATAAAGTGATTGTTGCATTTGTTGCAGGGAGCTACCCTGAACTGTACTCACGCTACCCAGCCCAGGATGTAAAACAGGTGAGATGCATACTTTGTGGTGGTAATCAGGAAAGCCAGGAGAAACAGGCAGACATGACTCATCTCCAAGTGGTTGTTCCCTGTTCGATGGTGTTGAGCAGGGGCTAAATTCTGAAGCTGGTCTTTCACTGAGTTGGCCGCTCAGGCAGGAGTAGTGGCCTAGTCTGAGATGGCATGGCCCAGGCAAGATAAACAGCTCAGAAATTGTCCATGCTCTTCTGCTGGTGAAGCCTCCAGCTGGCATAACAGTTCTGATCATGGGGAACCAATTCAGGACCCATGAGACACATTCAGCATGTTTAAATCACTAATTCTGTAATCAACAGTTCGGATGCAGTCTGGTTGCAAACAACAGAGTAACTGCACAAACTTTACAATCCGAGCAAAGCCCCCTCACAAGCTGGGCCAAGTGCTTCTGTAGCAAATCTTTGGTCCAAATCACAAGTCACATTAACAAACCTTTTCCTTCTTTTGCTGCAGATTCCAGACATGGAAATTTGGAACCAGATCTGACTTCTGCAAAAGGCAGGTCACTGGCAGGAGAACATGGCAGGCAGGCCAGCAAAGCCTCTTCCTGTCGATTCCCCTACACTCATTCCGGGAGCAGCTGCTCAAAAGCTCAAGCTGTTCACTCTTCAACCTCCAACTCTAACTGATCCACTGCTTCAGGCAGTTCTCACTATTTCCTTTGTAATCTAAAAGGTTCTGTTGGCTGAGGAAACTGTCAATCACAGCAAGGGTGCCCCCTCCAGATCCATTTTGGACTCCCAACACTTAAAACTACAAAAACTACAGAATTCCTTCCCACAAGACCCCTGGGGCAGTCTTCATTTTAGGTCCCCAGTGATTTGATTGGTCCAAATACTGGAAGTCCAGAACTCAATATGTGGCTCCCATTCAAATGTTTGAGCTACAATAAAAGCAGGTTAGACAAATTTCTATCTTTACTATAACAGCAAATAAACAGTAAACAATCACATTTCTAAGCAGACTCACTCTGCACAAATAGTGACTGCAGAATGGAGCAGAATAACACACTATCTGGCTGGTCACAAGCCCTAATTACTCTGACCCAGTCCTGATTAATTTCTAAACACAGATTAGCCATTTTCTTAGAGAGACAGCTGCAGAAGATTACTAGGGCACTCTCACACACAGATAGAACTACTGAAGACAGGACACCAACCTGACAGTGGGCATTATGGAGCCCAAGAAGACATTATAGTAAACTCCAGTTTGTAGATGGGTTACACTCTCCCCTGCCTGGAAAAACTTGGCATCCATGTTAAGTCTACACTTACTATAAAAGTCTATATGCAAAACATTATATAAAACTATATGCATGTTTCTATTTGGTGTACCATAAAGAAAAGTTGATGCATTTGTAAAATAGCTAGACATAACACTACTGTATCACTATATTTTATCATTTATAATGAAACTTTCATAAGTACATATTTTCATAACATGTTCCATAAACATATTAATAGATTCAAGTGGCTAAACACATTACTCTTACAATTTTGTCTGAATTACCTCCTGTACTCTAACCCACATGGCTTTGGGACCTATCCCTTTCAGCTACACTAGGGCTACATGGGGCAAAGGCATTGGTACACTGATTATAGGGATAAACTATTTATTTAGAAGTGGCAGAATAACTCAGTTTTGGAAGAGAGTTTTCAGAAATGTACATCCCTTTATGAACTATATGCAATGGAAGATCTACAGGCCTTCCTTGGAAGTCACAGCTGAGGCATACCACTGGCTTTTTGGCTCTTCCAGACTTTCTGGGAAGGGTAGGCACAGGTTTAGGTCTTTCAGCATCTGCATTTGGGTCTCTTAGTCCCAACTCGTTGCTTGTCAATAAGTCTGCTTCTGTAGAAAGGGTAACTCTGCACTGGTTTCTGTTCTGCACTGAAAGCACTGTCAGCTTCTTGTTGTCTTAGTCCTTTATCAACAGTATTACCTTCATTACTGGGTTCTGAAGAAATTCCAGGTTTGTCATCTAGAGGAAATTCCATGGAATTTAAATCATGCAACATTTGACTAATACTTTCAAGATCCTTATCTTCATTAACATTACTTTCCATAACATTGTCAGATTCATTATAGGCAAGTAGTTCTGTACTTTCTGGTATGTCACCAGTGGTGCTTTCTGTTTCTAGGTGTCCTTCTTGTGGCTCAGTTAGTTCTACCAGACACCAAGAGTCAGCTACATCAGAAGTCACACTTTGTACCTCACTTTCATGGGGCACAGAGGCTGTGGAGAAGGCTAGAAGGTTAGACAGTCCTGAAGGTCCAGCTTCATCTCCAAAAATGTACGTGGGGTTACTTTGAAGCAACTGACTCAGTTCATAAGATGAGTAATAGGAAGCTTACACTTACTGTCATCAGAACTCTGATTGTCAATCAACTTTATTTAGGGTGTGACTGATGAAGTCCTTGAATCTTTAACAACTGGAGAGGGTTTAACTGTCTCTTTTGGCTGCAGCTCTGGTTATAGCCCTGGGAGGTGCAGTGTCTTGGGGTACAGAATCAATGATAATTTGGCCAATTGGCAGTAGATGATTTCTGTGCATTGTTTGACAGCTCATGGGTCATTTTCTGGACATACTTTATAGACTGGCAGATCCTCCTGCTTGCTGATAACAATGTAGTTGGTGTGATGCCACCTATCAGCAATTTTATGTTTTCCATATAGTCCCAACGTTTGTAACAACACTCTGTCTCCAGGTTGCAGTTCTTAGGCCTTGATACGTCTGTTGTGCCTTTCTTTATTTGCTAAGTTCCTCTGTGCTGCCATGGTGTGTGTTAATTGGTAAGCATGGCTTAACTGGCCTTTTAGCTTTTGAATATACTGAGGATAATTCTCAGCTCTGACTCTATCAGGGTGCTCTCTGAAGCAGATGTCTACTGGCAACCAGGCTTCCTGACCAAACATCAGGCAGTAGGGAGGAGAACCCTGAGGCATCACTTTATTGCAGTTATATGCATGTACTAAGGTGCTTATCTGTTGTCTCCATTTGGACTTGTCCCAGGGATGAAGTGTGCCTAGCATGTCTAGTAATGTTTGGTTAAATCTTTAGGGCTGTAGATCCCACTGGGGGTAATAGAGGGTAGTTCTGGACTTCCTCACTTCCCAGAGTGAGAGCATTTCCTTGATCAATCAGCTTTCAAAGTCTCTCCTTTGATCAGAGTGAATTCTCTGAGGGGTGCCATAATGTGCAAAGAACATTTCAGTCAGGACCTTTGCCACTGTGACTGATTTCTGGTTTTTGGTTGGATATGCCTGAGCACAATGAGTGAAATAATCAATCACCACTAGCATATTGCCAATATTCTTTTGATCTGGTTCAAGACACAAGAAGTCAATACACATGAGCGCTATGGGTGCACTGGTGGAGATATTGACTAAGGGTGCAGCCCTTTGGGGTTGAGATTTCCTCTGTAGGCACTGACTGCAAGTTTTGATGTGAGTCTCAATGTCAGCTCCCATCTTTGGCCAGTAGAAGTGAGCATGGGCCAAGCCAGTAGATCGATCACAGCCTAGATGCCCCATTTGGTCATGAAGGGGACGTAGAACCACACATTTGAAAGCTGTTGGTAACACTAGTTGTTGCTTGGCAATTTGACCCTGTCAATTTGTGGTATCTCTATAAAGTAATTGACTGCACAACTTTAATCTGGGCTCCTCTCTAAACAATAAGGCAGTTCAGGGATCTGAAGACTGAAGTTTTGACACATTCTTCCTTGCTTGGATGGCATCCAGCAATGGCTTAATCATGGGGTCTTGAGCCTGGACCCACTATATATTACCAGGGGTGAGCTGAGGCAGTGTACTGAGGTGCAAGGTGGTAAGGTGGCAGTAGGCCATGGGAACACAAGTGTCAGGAGTTCCCAAGCAGTCCACCAGGCAGTTTCAGGAGAGGTGCTCATCTTTATCAAATTTTGAAAAGGGCTTTGACAGACTGTTCAGACATTCTCACCCACTTTGCATTAGAGTCAGATCTTTGCCGAGGGTGTCAGCGTCAATGTGGTTCAAGCCCAGTCACTTTTCTACTGAATAATTGTAAGTGGAAAGTGAAGATAACCAGCAATGCCCGGTGGCATCCAACAGCTGAAGTCTGGACATAGGTGAGGAATTTTGTCAGTTTTCACTAGAATCTTTGTGCCATACAGATATTCATGGAATTAGTCTACCACGGCCCTCTTCAATGCAAGAAATTCAAGTCTGTGTGCTGGGTAGTTCTTTTCAGATGGTGTTAGGCTTCGACTAGCAAACGCCACTGGGCATAAACATTCCTCATATTCTTGATATAGAACAGCACCAAGTCCCTTCAAGCTGGCATCAGTGTGCAACACATAGGGTCTGGTGGGGTCTGCATATACAAGCACAGGGGCATGGGTGAGTTGGTGAATATCATAGAAAGCCCCCTCACACTTGGGAGTCCACCTTGCTCCAAAGGGTTCATTTGTCCGAAGGTGGACATTTTCTTCCTTTTTAACTGCACTTCTTTTATATATCTTGTTGGTAGGTAGGTAACCTTGAGTTAAGCTGAGCAACGGGTGGATAGCATTGGTATGGTCTTTAATGAACCGACGACAGAAGCCATAGAACCAAAACAGCGTTGCAGTTTTTTAAGATTGTTAGGCCAAGGCCGGGTGGTCTATGACTCCATTTTACTTGGGTCTATCTGAATCCCTTCAGCTGACAATATGCAATAAATATATCTCACAGATTTCTGGAAAAAGTGACACTGGTCTATTGATACTTTTAGCCCAAATTCCTCTAAATGGTCGAGAACCTTAAACAGACAAGCTTCAAGCTTCTCAAGGGTCCAGCCAAACACAATGACATCATCTAGATAAACCAGAAATTCTTGTAAGTTCATGTCTCCCACCACTCACTCCATCAGTTGCTGAAATGTAGTAGATTGCTCCTGAAATACCGTGTGGCATATGTGAAAGCACATAAGCCAGGGGCAAATGAAGGCTGGTTTCTCTCAGTCTTGGGGCCATCGGGATGTGATAATACCTGCTCTGAAGGTCTAACAAAGAGAACCACTGGCTTCCATTGATGCAATCAAGGGTGTCTTGGATGCTTAGCATTGTATATTGGTCAGGGATAGTTCTTCAATTTAACATCTGGTAGTGCACACTTCACCACTAATGGTACACTAGGCATTTGGAGACGATACAAGTGATTCTGAGTCTTTTTTCCATACCACCCCATCGGGTTCATCTTTCTCAATCTCTTTAGTTTGCATCTGTAAATCATAGGTGTGGCAGTATTGCCCCAGATTTGGATTTAGAAATCCTCGAGCCAGACTTCTAGTCTTTTGCCCTCTTGTTTCTGTCTCTTCCCCCCCCATCTGCCTCTCCTTCTATCAAACTCTGCTGCAGCAGTATCCTCTATCTTTTTCACACTATAATGGAGTGGCCGTCCATTATAGTGTATTCTCTACCCCCCCTTTTATTCGTTCTTCCTGTCCAAAGAATTCCCAACTTCAAATAAAGAAAATGCACAAAGCTGAACTTTATTATGGCATTTGTTGCATTGTTTAACAGAATGAATAATAAAATGAGCCTTTTTCCCTGTTAAGGTTATTAATTAAGTCCCTCCTTAAAGCTAGCACTAGCACTGTTACAGATACAGCTTTAGGAGGCTGTGGGGCTTGAGAGGCTGGTCAGGAGGTTTAAAATACAAGGGGTATTCCTGTCACATGTGAGTTGTGCAAACTAGTTCAGCTGCAAAGGAAAGCAGCATGTCCCACTAAATAAAGGTTTAGTCTGTCTGTCTATCAGACTTGTAGGTTATACTTTTTGTTTGAGGTTTTATCCACATGCATGAAGAAAACATAAGAATACATTAAACAAAATGTACTAGGCAGTATTAGAAAAAGCCCTACAGATTACCTGGTTGTTGTCTTGACTGAAGCTCTCCTAAAGGATCTGGCAGCCCAGAATGAAGCACATTTGTAGAGGCTCAGAACTGAGTGACATCACAATGGGTAGAGTTATTAGCTAATTTAGGTAATTAAGGTTTCCAAGCTACTGAATATGTGTTTTTAACCTGCTTTGAAGACTGTAGTAACTAAGATATTAAAATTGTAAATAAAATATCAACTTGTTATAACTGTAGTCCCCCATTCTTATGTATTAGTGTAGAAATAAAGTGTAATTATTTAATTGGGGGGGACTACAGTGACCACATGACTAATTATGCCCTGTGAATTCCTATAAAGAGAAGGTTGACACAGATGTTGAATAGCAGTGGAAGGAGTAGGTGAAACTCTGTTCCAGAACCATAGAAAGATAGTGGAAAGTTAGACTAAAACTACTTCCACTCTATATTTACCCTTGAAAAGTAACTGTAAGCTCTTGGTGAGCTAGGATTTGATTTGTATCCAGTTTTTCAGTGTTTTATTTCCTCCTTGGTTATATTATTTGAACTTTTATTTGGATCATTATAATAAAAGGCACTCAAGGCGTTCTTGTGTGTCACAACCTACCTTTGGTCTCTACCTGTGTTAAGTTGTCTACACCCACACCCTACGACAATAGGCTCAGCCCACCAAGGCTGGAATGTGTAGGACCTTTCCAGTCTGCTTGGCTTGTTTCTCTTGACATAGCTGGACTAGTCTGCCTAACATATGGGCATTGGTACCAGTCAACAGAGGGACACCATCCTACAGTCCAGTCAGTGGGCACACCTGGGCCAGGGTCTCCACTTGTTCATCCATGCTGGCAATAGCAGCAGTGAAAGACTACCAAATTCATACATATCTCAGGTAAGGATAGGATCTTTCACTCAACCTCACATACATGCAGTCCTTCTAGGGGTAGGAGTGGAAGGTCAGATAAATGTTGATCATACCAATCTTGAAATATAATGGTGACCTGTGAGCCACTGTCTGGTACAGCTCAAGTGGAGATGCCATTAACTGTTACTGTAGTCTCCATGGAGACCCCCATCTCAGACCAATCCAGGGTAGTCTGTTTTGCACACTGGCCCACAGCAGTTTTGGAGGAAAAAGATTTTTGTGGTGGGCCTGACTGGGGTTTTATATTGCTCTGTTGAACCAGATTGAGCAGTTTGGTAGTAACTTTATTCTGGTCCTCAGGAGAATTGCAACTTCGTCAGGTATGCCCGTCTTCGCCACACCTATAGCAGAACACCTTTTCTCTGTGATCACTAGGGTGGTTCTGTTCTTCACAAAATTTGTAACTGTCAAAGGAGGGAGTTCTATGTTTCTCTTTTGGTATGGGTTCAGGCTCCCTTTCTCTACAGTTCCACCAGGAGGCAGAAGTTCAGGTGGCATGTATGCGGTCCCCCACTAAAGCATGCAGCTGTCTCATCTCTTCCACCAGTTGGGATTCAGCTCGAGGTTCAGGGGCAATAGCATGAGCCCCCACACCCACGGGTGGAGTCTCAAGGCCAGTCTCACTCTTAGGAGGGCAAATGTTAGAGTTTCTGGCCACTTCAGCTGTGGCTTGTTGGTTGGCTCATCTCTTTTCTCTCCTTCAGTAGCTCTTGGACATGCTGAATCTCAGGAGCTTCCTCTTTCTCATCAATCCAATCTGAGGTTGGGGCAGTGCATGTAACTCCAGCATGTGGTTCTCAACCATCTCATTGTTCTCAGCCTCTCAAATCTCTTTCATCAGCCAACAGTATTTGGGAGGATTAGCTTTCCTGTCTTTAAACTTCAGTTTAACATAAGCACACTTGAATAACAGGCAGATTGTAGGATGTGATCCAGCCCGACATGATTCAGTTCACTATCTGGAACACCCCCATTTCTATGGGCTCTCTGCAGGGCCCATTCAATTTAGAGTGACAAAAGCAGACAACTCTCATTCTTCACTGTTTAGCGACCGAACTCATTAAATCTTCCCCAGATTCAGTGCTGCCAATACCCTTCTAAAGTGGACAGATACTCAGCTGCAGTGGCCTCTGGGTTTATGGATCAAAGGAACTGAATAGTCTCCAGTGCAGGGACCTTAAACTTTCCATAAGTCTCTTTCTCTTCTCTCCCTTGGAGCACTGCCACTCCTGAACCAGGGGAGTAGCATAGTCCATCCATGTTTCTAGATCGTCCTCCGCCACTGGCACAGGGACCGCACCAGAGAATAGTCTGAGCCTGCGATAAGAGTCAATGTGTAAAGAGGGTATCACAATGGGGGATGCTACAATAGGGGACACCTTGGTGGTGGATGAAGAGGCCGGAGGAGATTGTACTGGAGTGGTCTCCGCCAAATCCTCCAAAGCCTTTAACAATTCCTTAGCTGTTCAGCCTTCAGCAGCTAGCAGTCTTAATAATTTGCCCTTGAACCCCTCTACTCTCGGGGACCCCCCAGAGGAAGACAGACCACTATGCAAATGGATTACTCTCCACCCCTTCTGGGATCCTCATGGCATGATAACAGGGGGTACCATTTACAGGTCTATGAGGAGGCTACAAGAAAGGAGGACCACCAAGGTCTAATCAAATAGATTTGAGTCCCCCCTGTCTTCAACCATTCCCAGACACTTAACCTTCACCACTGTTTCTTCAATAGTTTCATTAGTGGTCCCCACGCAGATATCAAGTAGTAGTATGGCATGTTGGGGATCAACCCCTTCTACCTCTCCACCCCATCATGTGGTGTGAGCCAGCTTGTGGGGAACATTTTCCATTTAGGCATATTAAGCGCTTCTTTCCATATCCTGTCTCAATTTTACACTTGGCTGAAATTTTAAGTTTTGACCACTAGAGGGTACTAATCCCAGTGGTGCCTCCAAGATGTAACCCCTAGGCGGCACTATTCTAAGGGATACCACCCCTGTCTGTATGGCAATACACAGGTTAAAGGGCCTGAGTTCTGTAATCAGGTGCCTCCACCCAGAGGAATGGTATTGGGGTAGCTCAATTGCTCTGGAATCGCCCTCTGGGATGCTATAACCACCCACCAACCCTTCTAGTGGGCCAAACAATAACACAAAATGGTGCATTCACTTTCAGTAGATAGTGGTAATAATGCTCACACCCCTTTCACTGACCACTAGAGAGGGTTCTGCTGCAACTGCCCTGAGGCCCCCCTGGAAAATAAGATCAGCAATGCAATAATACAATCCTACCACTATAACCCATCTAATAACATATGCACTAGCCAGGTTAAATGTGAAGAAAGACAATAAGATTTATTTAGGAACAGTGAACAAGGGAAGGGCATGAATCTAGCAGAATGATTAGTGATCTAATTGGAATCAGGACTGTTCAGCATGCACTGTAAGTCCCACTTAGACAGTTCAACAACCCTGGGTACCCAGTATGTCATGCGGGCTAACCTGAAGCGTTGCCTGGCATGGCCAGCATTGCAGCTGTTGTTGGGGCCCATCAGAAAGGAAAGAAAATCAAATATGCACGTAACCCAATTATTTCTAAACCAAGCTAGATGGCTCAGTCTGTTTCAATAACCCAAAACAAGAAACAATTAGATGGTAATACAGTGATTGTTGCATTTGTTGCAGGAAGCTTCCCTGAACTGTACTCACACTACCCAGACCAGGATGCAAGATGGGTGAGATGCAGACCTCGTGGTGGTAATCAGGAAGGCCAGGGGAAGCAGGGCCAACATGACTCACCTCCAAGGGTCGCTACCTGTTCAATGGTGTTGAGTAGGGGCCAAATCCTGAAGCCAGTCTTTTGCTGAGTTGGTCGCTGAGGTGAGAGTAGCGGTTTAGGCCAAAGTGGCAGGGCCCAGGCAAGATAAACAGCTCAGAAATTGTCCATGAACTTCTGCTGGTGAAGCCTCCAGCTGGCGTAACAGATTTGATCATGGGGAACCAAATTATATCCACGAGACATTCAGCACATTTAAATCACTAATTCCCTAATCAACAGTTTGGATGCAGTCTGGTTGCAAATGACAGAGTCACTGTGCAAACCTTCAATCTGAGAAAAGTCCTCTCACAAGCTGGACGATTGCTTCTGTACCAAATCTTTGGTCCAAATCACAAGTCGCATTAACAAACCTTTTCTTTCTTCTGCAGTGGATTCCAGACAAGGAAATTTGAAACCAGATTCAACTTCTGCAAAAGGCAGTTCACTGGCAGGTGAATGTGGCAGGCAGCCAGCAAAGCCTCTTTTCACTGATTCCCCACGCTCCTTCTGGGAACAGCTGCAAAAGCTCGAGCTGTTAACTCTTCAACTTCCAACTCTAACTGTTCCACTGTTTCAGGCAGTTGTTACTATTTCCTATGTAATCCAAAAGGTTCTGTTGGTTGAGGGAACTGTCAATCACAGCAAGGGCTCACCCTCCAGGTCCATTTGGGTGCCAACACTTAAAACTACAAAAACTACAGAATTCCTTCCCATAAGACCCCTGGGGACAGTCCCCCTTTTAGGTCCCCAGTGGTTCTATTGGTCCAAATACTGGAAGTCCAGAACCTAACATGGTGGCTCCCATTCAAAAGTTCTAGCTGCAGTAAAAGTAGGTTAGACAAACTTCGCTATCTTTACTATAACAGCAAATAAACAGCAAACAATCACATTTTCTAAGCAGCATCCTTCTGCGCAAATAGCGACTGCAGAATGGAGCAGAATAACACACTGTCTGGCTGGTTGCAAGCCCTAATTACTCTGACTCAGCTCAGATTAATTTTTAAGCACAGATTAGCCATTTTCTTAAAGAGACAGGCACAAAGGCACTCTCACACACAAATAGAACTACTGAAGACAGGACACCTGCCTGACAGTGAGCATTAAGGAGCCCAGGAAGACATTATAATGACCCCAATTTGTAGGGGGGGGGTTACATGTGGAACTGACTGAATGTGATGTTTATTCATTAAGATTTGAATATTTAAACTTGGCTTCTGTGATTGGTTGGTGCTCTGTATTTAATTTTGAGCACCAGGGGCAAACTTCACCCCCTGAAGAAGGAGCCATTTGCTCTGAATGTTCATGGGGCGATAACCATAGGAGAGGTTTCTTTTTTTCCACTGACTGCTTTTTGATTTTCTTGAAAATAGCATTGTTTCTTCAATAAATTATTATATTTGTACAGCTCTTGAGTGCAGACTTCTTGTCTGTGTTACATTTCGTTCCATGTGATGCATGCACTAGAAGGGAGCAGTGTGGAGTTGGTTTCCATGTTTTTTTGAGGAGGAGAACAGGAGAACTGACATGATGATGATACCAAGACTGTGTGCCTAGTGTTGGACTGGGGGGGAGTGGGTGGAATTAGTGAACCACCAGATCTGCACAGTCTGTGACCACACAAGTTCAGTTTTTCTTAACACAGACTCAACAACTGGATTGGGTAGCTGGTGTTGGAATGGGGGGGTCGGGGGGAGTCTTGGTACAACGTCTGACACTGGGATTGGTCTCACAGTATCCAACTGGGTGCAGAATTGGTGAGCCACCAGGGTTGGCACTTGGTGGGTGCATAAATTCAATTTCTTTCTGTTTATTGCCCTCAAACCAGGTGGGGATTTACCCCATATCTGCCCCCAGACCCACACACACTGGTAATCTCTCAAGCTGCCCAGGTGAGTGGCCCATGATGTACCCCTCATGGTGGGTCTCTGGGAGGGATGAAAACAACCAGAAGGGTCCCATCCGAGTCTTAGGCTGGCATTTAGTTTGGAATGACATACTGGAGGAGGTCCAGGAACTTCACTGTGCACCACCTCAAGGAATTTTCTTGTGGTTGACCATCTCCTGATGGAGTGCATGTGCAATGACGTCCTGGCACACTGGACATGTACCACGCCCAATGTGTCGATGCCGTCTGCTTCCACCAACCCAGCTTCAGATTAAATGATTTTTACATGGTTCACCATCCTACCATTTTCCATTCCATGCCAGTTATGTATTCTGATATTTATTTATTCATTTGTTTTTGATTACCGGGTTGGTGAGCTAGACATAGAAAAATACCTTTTTTCAGGTACAACTCAGGAGAGTACAAGGTAGCATAGTCATACATTTTGAGAGGAAAATATACACCATTTACAATGATACATGAGCAATAGGGAGGGAGACACATAACACTGAAATATAATAACAAACAACAGCAAAGTACAGGAAATTATAGAGAATATTAAGTACCAGTAACACATGAACTATTGGCAGATAATAGTAAATACATAATCTATGAGAAATAATCATCAAAACAGTAAGTTAAACATTTCATTGAAATGTCATGAAGGCCACAGAGTGGGAGGAAATAAATAAGAATAGCATTGAAGGGGGAAAGAGATTGGTCATAAATGTGGAGTTCTAGGGGAATTGGCTAAGTCAAAACAGTAAGTGCAATGGGAGAAAGGAGAGGGGACTAGTATGGGGCCAGAACTGTGGGAGGAGGGTGAAGGAGAGTTCAGGGTGGAAGGAAGCAAGTGACAGGATCAGTTGTTAGAAGGTGGCTACATAGCTGTCGCTTGAAGCTAGTGTAGTTGGGGAGAGGAGAATGGCAGCTGGCAAAGAGTTCCATTACTGGGGTGTGAAGCGTGAGAAAGTCTGAGTTCCCATAGCAGTTTTACTTCTGGAGACTTGAAGAGGAATCTGATAACCAGAACAGAGGGTATAATGTGGGCAATATAGTGTCAGCATCTGCACTAGTATGGGAGGAATATCAGATCAAGAGATATGGCCAGTCAGGCTGTGTAGTGAGTAGTCGGTCAGCAGTAGGGAAGAGCCAGTGAAGGCTACTGTACAGGTGGCAGCAATGAGTGCATCAATGTGAGGCCAGTTCAAAATGACATATACTATTAGATGTGGTGTCCCATTTGTGAAGGCTGACTTTCGTGGCTCCAACATAAGTGGCTGAGTCTTATGTGAGGGCAGGGAGGAGTATACACTGAGCAACGTCCACCCTAGTGGAGGGAGTAAGTACATAGCTAGTTTTATAGGCTAGTCCAATTTTAGCGTCAACAGCCTTATAGGTGGTGGTGATGTGGAGATTGAAATCAAGAGCAGGATCAAGGGTGATGCCCAAGTATTTAAAGGATTTGACATTTTCAATGTAGGAGCCTTTTATGCAGGAGACCAATAGCTGGCCAGGATATTTCCTTAGTTGAGGAGCAGACCCAAAGCTCATGGCTTGTGTTTTACTGGAGTTTAGAACCAGTTTGTTGCCAGAAAGCCAGTCTTGGACATGTGGAAAATCAGAAGAAAGAGTAGCATTAATGTCACTGATTTCATTAGAGCTGTAGTAGAGGACAAGCTCATCAGCATATAGCTGAGATGCGCATTTAGTGGTACTGGGAGAGATGCCATTGACAAAGGTGGAAAAGAGAAGGGGGCCAAGAATGGATCCTTGGGGTACCCCAATGTTAATAATAAAGGTAGCAGAGCAATATTTAACGTATTGCTGCTTGCCAGTTAGGTAACCTTCGTAACAAGCTGTAACTTCTGGGGGAGACCAAAGGAGTACATTTTGGCCTTAAGGAGAGGGCGATCTTTATACTTTGACAAACGTCTGATAATAAATACATAATAAAAAGTTTAGGTTTAGGGTGCCTCAGATCTACAGAGTTCCACTTCCCTGAGCAGCTACTGCTCTATAATGTTTGGTAGAATGTTGTTATAGGTAGAAATCTACCTTTTTATAACAACGTTTTACCATCGATGTGACGTCACGATGTTAACCCATCAATGGTACATCACATCGATGGGTTAACAACCGGGAACAGGCTACGCATATGTGCAACTTGATCAGGCGGCCATGAAACGGCCACGGGATGAGAGCATGACCCAGAGCAGAGCAGCGGTGGCACAAAAAAACTGCAGTGAGGAACTGCTTTCTCATTTTTTAAACATAAGCGGTACCATACACTATAAAATATAATATATGGTGCATCGACTGTCAACCGGTTTCTTAGCCCATCTCAAGGTTGCCATGGTGACGTAAACCTCTCAATCTTCATTATCGAGGTTTTATATGGTCACCCTGGCAACCTCTCGATGGTTAACTAACCGATTAACAATCAATGACCATACATTATCCTCTATTTCTTTTCATACTTCTAAGACATTACATGACATCAGTTGCACCATTCCATGCAATTCATCTGAATGTCCTAGAATGGTGTGTCTTTGTTGTCATAGAATTTTCTGGCAGTATAAAAACAGAGGGCAACAGCTGCTGAGGGGGAGAGATTCAAAGTAGTCCCACAGGCAAAAAATGTGAATACTGTATTAATTTAACAAAAAAAGGTCACAACAAGCCAGGATATTGGACATGCATTAAAAGAGAAACAGGAGAGCATCTAAAGGTCTACAAACAGGTTCCTATCACCTTTAAAAAGATAGACTGTTTGGGCTTCCAATATCAGAAATTGAGGATTGACAGCTCCAGGGTTGGTCTCAATATGACAGCTTAGTGTTTTTTTTTAAATTTAGTGTATCACACCTAGGTTGGGTACCTACTGTTGGAATGGGGAGGAGCTGCTCAACGGCATCAGGGCTGGGCCCAGATAACCACATTATTGTTTTCTTTTTTCCAGTACTGGTAGCTTCAGGGTTTTTAGTTAAGACTGATTCATAAGCTATTGCTTGCTGTAAACAAATCAGAGCCAGTGGCAGGTGAATTAGCCTTCCTGGAGTAAAAACGGGTAAATGCTATGTTTTTTGCTGTCTCTAGCAAAAAACAAAAACATTTGCCAAGTTCCGCCAAACCTGCCATATCAGAAGATTCTGGGAAGCAGATCCTGTTTTTACTAAGAATCATACTAAGTATAGAACATGAGCAAAAAGGCATTTAGGCCCATCACGCTCCTATACGACATATATTAGGAACATTAAATTCAAAAAGCTGTCCAACCTGTTTTTAAAAGTATTTTTGTTTGGACTAATAATAACTTCTAATGGCAAGTTGTTCCATGGTCTGACAACTCTCTGAGAGAAATAGAAGGCCCTCTTTTTTGTACTAAATTTGCTTCTCGTCAGTTGAAGTGGGTGACCTCTACTGTTGATAGATGTTTGCTTAAAGTCCTATCTACTTTCTAGTTATTGGTATTGTTAATTAATATTGTGAATGATATCCCATGTAAATAAAGGTCTCCTCTAAGTCATTGTTGTTCTACAGACATTAGATTAAATTTTGATAACCTTTTCTCATACGTAAGTGATTTGTCAGAAACAACCGATTTAGTGACTCTTCTTTGAATTCTGTATTCTGTTTCTATCTTTCTGCTTAAAGGGGACCAGAATTGGGAAACATAATCAAAATATGGTCTGACATATGCCTGGCAAAGGGGAAGAAGAAGAATATCTGGGTCTCTAGAAGTAATATTATGTCTAATTGCCCACCAGGTTCTACCGCCTTTGTTAATTGTATTTGTCATATGATTATTAAAATCTAAATTTGAATCAATAATAATGCCAAGAACCATTTTGTTGTCTTTGTTAGTTAGTACTTTGTTATACAAATAATATTGAATCTTGGGATTATTTTTTCCGAAATGTATAACAGTGCATTTAGACATATTAAACATCAAATTCCATTTTCTGGACCAAGCCTCTAAAATATTTAAATTCTTTTGGATGGTCACACAATCTTCTGAAGATCTGCAAATATTTGAGATTTTACAGTCATCTGAGTATTTAATAATGTTACTTTGAATGTTTTGAATGATTTTATGAAAGTCTGCTAAGAAATGACCGAGGTATAAATGACTGAAAATCATGATTTTACATTTAAGTGTCTCCTGAACCTTAACTATAGTGGCAGTATAGCACCACTATAATACAATTCTAAATCTGAATGTTCAACCTTAGATAATTCATATACACTGTCTGTATCTCACAGCAAGACTAAAATAGTACAGGATTAAGAGGCATTATCATGTCTCATTCCTGCACGCATGCCCTCCTTGTGAACAAGGCCTTTCTCTGACCCCAAACTGTGCTATAGAATACTTCCTGCTTATAAATGAAGTCATGATCTGAGATACCGTATATACTCACTCGCTTATAAGTCATTTTTTTAGTAACTGAAACTGAAAGCTGAGTTAGGGGAGCCGACTTATAAGTGAGTTACTGAGAATGTTACTGTAATCATGGTCACAGCATTGCATGAAAATGTGCTATTCAACAGGCAGTTTGATTCACAATGTAGCCCATTAATCAATTCACACATACCCTTACATAGCTCATATGGATACAGATTACCCTTATCTAGCTCATGGTCTGAATGGTTAGGTAGTCAATTAAATAATTAAGTTATTAATTGCTTCCTCATGGACTGCAGTTAACCCAAACCACTGCAAATTAAGTGATAAATACCCTAAGCACTTCTCACTGTCTGCATAGAGCCAGAAAATGCCTGGAGTGGTGTGCGAGTGGGTAAGAGATGCCTGGGACTCCATAAATACAGGCAAATCAAGTATGTCAACAGTGTCTTTCAAGAAGTGTGGAATTTCCAATTGTATGGATGGGACTGCGGACCACTTACTGTATGAAGATATGGTAGGGAAGAGACTGCACAATCAGATAATGCAGAGAACGATGAAACAGCTGCAGAGCTTGATGATATCTATGATGATATCCCCCTTTCCGAGCTGCAACTTCACATGCTGTTTATGTCAGATGACGGGGACAATGAAACTGAGTTTTTTGGATTCGAGTGAATGCATTTATGTGGACGTTTCATGTGCTTAACCTGTGCTTCAGTCTCTTATTTTAAACATTTCTTTACACAAAAAGATAAATAGAGTGTTGTTCACAAAACCAGAAATTTGAGTGTATGGCTTATCTTAATACCCCCCGACTTATAAGCGGGTCAAACAAAAAGCTTTGTTTTGTGAGTAACCAATCATACCTCCCAACTTATAAGTGGACTGACTTATAAGTGAGTATATATGGTAACAGAGGTACTATACTGGCCTACATGGGGCGTTATGCCTTTTGTCAAACTGAATGTTATTTTAAAATGGTGCACTTTGATAACGCATCTGTAAAGCATCTTTACATAATCTGAAATTAAAAAGAAGTGTCAGCTGTTATTTATTTATTTATTTACTCAGATTTTCAGAGAGTACTTTTGAGCACAACTGCTCATTTACAAAGGTTCCACATCAATGACAGAGTAAAAAGAAAATACAAGCACTTATAAGCAATTCTGGAGGAATGTAGTACAGTCAGACACAATGCATATATATCAAATATTTGCAGAATTTTACAGTCATGACAGATCGCTGTGTAAAACAGTCACAAAATAAGTGCAGAGAGAAATAAATCTACAAGTTTTAATAGACACGTTTGCATTGAACCGCAAGGGTGAACCACAGTTAATAAAGTGCATGGCTTTATTAAAATAGGCTTTCAAATGATGCTGTGGTATTGCATTTGTCTAAATACCGTACATTACATTTTTTCCTAAACCCACCCAGTCTAGCTTCAAATGCTATTTATTTATTTAAACATTTAACTAGGAAGGCACTCTTAGCAGGGTTGCTCATTTCCAAGCTGTCCCACCACATGAGTGCCTCCTCTCCCCACAGAAGTGTTTTTTGCATCAGGTGTAACCAGAAGGTACTAGGCCTCCCATGTCTGAGGTCAGGCATAAAGGGGGGTGGCTTATTTTCAGGGAGTAGGGAGGGCTTACCTGGGAAAAACTTGATTAGGCTAGCATGCATGACATCCATGCTTCTCCATACTCCAACAGCAGGATTTCCTGCCCCACACGCTTGCTACTTTGGGGGGTAAAGTTACAGGGCTGGAGGGGGTAATCAAAAGGAGGATTTCTGTACTGTTCAGCAGCTTCAGAATAAGAATCTAAGAGTGAGGCTGAAGGTTAGTGGGACCAAGTGATTAACTGAATATTGAAATAAGAATATATAAAAGCAGGCACCATTGCAGGACAACAAAAGTCACAGAATGTCAGAAAAAATGATACAACAAAATGCAACGACATGCTGGTATTTAAAGGTATTTAAAAGGATTTCCTAGAACCACCAATGAAGCTGTTTTATTCCAGCAAACAAAAAGATCTGCAGTGGAGATTTCTCTCTGGGTTGGCTCAATCCCTTTGCTTCCCAGTCCTATACCTTAGGGTACTTCATTAATAAGATTTTAAAATCCTCAGATGCCACCCTTCCCATCACCTTCTCCCACACTCTTCAGCAGTCCTACTCACTCAGATCAGCCAAGGCATCTCTCCTCTGAGTTCTCAAATGCTCCACCAAGATGGGGAACAGGCTTTTGCTGTCTTTGCCCCAGAATTTTGGAATTCCTTTCCTCTAGACATTCGCTACCTTCCCTCGCATGAGCTCCTCATAGGAGCTCTCTTGAGAGGCTTAATGGGATTGCCCACCTGTTGCTGCTAAGGCCAGCATCCAGGTAACCCACTTGCACTTTATTCTTGGCTTCTGTTGCACCCATACGGGATATGCCCCTTTAGCTGCCCCATGCAATGGTTGTTATCCTATTTCATACATCCACCTCACTCCAATATCCAGCTAGTAAACTATTTTGTATGTTAATTCTGTTTATGCTGGGCAACTCTCCCCTCTATACTACTCTGTTAGGTATGTTATCTGAGCTACACTCTAGAGCAGGGGTATCCAACATTTTCTTGGACATGAGCCACTTTTAAATTTCAGACTAAGACACCAGCCACAATAGATTTCACTAAGAGTCCTGTACCTTACCTGTATGTAGCTATATTTAGGAGGTAAATTAACAACTGTTGTAATCAATGTTTAACTAAACTATTTATTAATTTATTGTATAATTTTAAAATAACTCTTAAATTAAGAAAAATATTTATTTATTTTATTGTAGTTATATCATTTTAAAATAGTCTGTGCGTTAGCCTATGTGTTCACTGGGGTTCTCGTGAGCCACATCAAACTGCTTTGTGAGCAACATGTGGCTCACGAGCTACAGGCTGACCACCTCTGCTCTAGATGGTGCATTTCCTTCTGCTACTTAAAACTGTAACATGCTCTGCTCCCTTGTTTTTTGTCACAGTGCTTGCCAGGTCCCCTTGCTATTATGTATAGTATGTATTTTTTCCTATTTTCTATTTATTCGCTGTTCCTCCCAGGCTGCTTCCTTCTGACTGATCCTGCCAGCCCCCATCACCCGGCTTCCTCGGGACATACTTTGTGCCAAAGTCCTCTGCCACAGGATATGTGGTGGTGCCCAGTCATTGGTGTGGGACCTGCCAGTTTCATCTTGCCACCTGGTCTGTCTTTCCTCCTGCTTTTGCCCTGCCATCATACATGCAATTGTTGTGATGTGCAAGCTGCAGGTCCCTTCCCTTCTTGGTAGTGATGCATGAGCTGCCACCCAGCTGTCACTGGGTGGAAGTCAAGCAGCATGCCACACTGACCCCCTTCTGAGACGGGAGACCTGTCCTAGGGACACTCAACTCTTCCTCCTAGCTGGACCCCGAGTAAGCCAAGTTAATTCTCACCTCAGGTTGCCAGCATGGCAGGAGGTAAGGCACCTAGCTCCTCGTCCCTCCATGTCACCAGGCTAACCTATACTATGAACTGAATTGTTCATACCTCTGCACTCTTCTGGGTTGTAGCTGTAAATAGGCAATTACTTGCTTAGTATATCCCACCCAGTAAACTAAAACTAAATAAATAAAATACTATTGCAATTATAGCCTAATAATTATGAAATGCCTGGGAAGGATTTAGGTTAAAACCATTATTTATTTAGTCAGAGATAGTATTTCTCTGAGCACACTCTTCTATTCTTGGTTTACAAATGCTTGCTTAGTAATCCTATAGCCTACTTGACGGACTAGGATAGAGAAAGAAATAATAAAAAAGTTACTATTGTCTTTGCTACTTACCTTGGGAAGTGGGCAACATTCATAGCCTCCAGCTGTTTTACAGCAAGTTGAATTCTCAGGGCACTGTGAGCCATCTGGGCATACCACTGAGGCAGTGGCAACGCTCGTTAGCACTAAAGCCCCGAGAAATGTCCACATCGTGATAGAAAACAAAAATAGCATGCCATAAAGGTTTGTATTATTTTCAAGATAAACATTTTTTTCACTTTTAAATATGTGCTGAAGATACTGCTGTAATAACATTAATTTTGCAATAAAAATAATGTTGAAATGTACCATTGCATAGTATTTTTTCTCTGCTGTCTTTGTTCCATAGTCTTGCAACATTCTATGGGAAGCGGTATGATCTTTTCTAAAGTGACAGGAATGTTTTTCCTTTTGCTTGAAAGTAGCAAATGTGGCACCTTGGAATAAAAATGTTCTTTTGCTACTTATTTATCTCTTACTACTTTTTATAAATAACCATACCAAGTCATGGAAGTAAAAAAAATAAATACTGGCAACTTAATTAAGAGCATATAAATGGTGTGTATTTGAAATGTCAAAAAAGGGGAAGCAATAAGAAGAACTGTGACAGAACTAAACCCGTATTGCTTAATTACAGGTACATGTCACCAGAAATGCAACAGCAAACTATATTTAAATCTGTTTTTAGGCTTTTATAGTTTGTCCATTATGGTGATAATCCAGGCCAATGCCTGGAATTGCTTAAGAGTGACTGTTTTTAAATAAGTCTATGTTTTTCTCAAATTATATAAGGAAGAAACCTTCCCCACTTCCTTTAAAAGCAAATTGTAGGAATTCAATAACTCAGTATTGAATTATTCAGACTAAATAACGGAATAATAGTATAAAAGTGTGTCAAGTGACAATAGGTAAGGAAACGGAAACACTATATGCTACAGAAGAGAGGTCAGGATAGCCAATAAAATAAAGAAATGAAAATGGCTGACTAGAATTTGCTACAAATATACAATTAGAACATATAGGAATGCAGGATGTGCATAGACATCCACAGCACAGCAAGGGTTAACTTTAACTGATCTTTGTGTGAGACACTAATAAAATGAAACATAAAACCACATTCAGTAACACTTTATGATTGGCTGTTTAGCAGTCAACAGAACTGAATCGTTGATTTCTGTTCATATTTTCATGTCTATTGAACTTGTCAGGTTATGTGATGGTCATTTCTTAATTTTCAAGTTAATTAAATATCCATCTCTAATGACACAGTATTTTCACATAACTTGCCTCTCTCTATGAGTAAGTGCAGAAGACTGTAGTTCAGTATACGTACCGTGATGGTGCACTGACTCTTCAGTTTTCTCCCTCTGCGAAGCTTGCAGACCTTTATAATCAGTGGCTTAACTGGAAGTATTTAGGAGGTGGAACTATCATCTCTAGGAGGTGGAACTCTCCAACAGCATTCAATGGAGAAAGGAGTCAGAGGAGGTGGAACTGAATGCCTGTGATTTCCTGCCCAACCTAACCCCTGGTTATGGTCATGGTTGGTTGCTCAATAGTTAAGTTGTTTGCTGTCATTTACAGTGAAATGAAAGCAATAAAGATGCAATGAAGAGTTAATAAGTTTGCTTCCTCTTCAGCAGTTTAATAAAGGAGAAGGAAATTGATACTACGAAAGTTGGAGAAGTTGTTTGATCTTCAAATGTTTAAACCATTATGTTTTGCCTTTGATTCAAAAGGGGTGTTTGATGGATCAGTAAACCAATCTTTTTATATAGCACAAAAAAATTTAAGCATTTCAAAACACTGCACAATGACACTAAAAATGTTCAACTTGATACGCAGATTAGGCTAAAAACTGTGTAGCCCATAGTAAATGCAGCTCATTAGTACAGTATGAGCATTTACTTCTATTTTTTCACATGGCAGATGGCCGAGCTGGTGAGAGAAAGGTTTGTGTTGGTCTCCATCCCTCTCTGTAATGACACAATTTTCTTGGGGTGGCATGGGAGGGTAGAAGGTAGATGGATGCTTAGTGGGTAGGGTGGAAGGAAGCACACGATTCCCTCTAATTTGGCCATGGCTGGAGGAGGATGGGATTGGGTGCTGTAAGTGGTGGTGTGGAGGAGGAAATTTTTCTTTGTTGTCAGGGCTGGGGGTGGTGGTATGAGTGCTACTCAATGGGTAGAGGGAAGGAGGGGTTAGGTATTCAAACTGTGAAGGGCTGGGTGGGGAAAGAAGATGGTATGGGATGGTATGAAAAGGTGGGGTAAGAAATATTATTACTTGGACAGAAAACATAAAAAAAATGAAGTGCTATGAATTGCTGGCAAAAAGTCAACTTCACCAGAGCTACATGCAGTGCGTAGTCTGGCATTCACAACTTCTCTAAACAGGAACACTCAGTTTTTATCTGAACATACATATGAACATACAAAGAAGCCATCAGAAGAAGGTTATTTGGTCTATCAAGTCTGCTTCTGTTGCAGGGTCCCCAACTTGAACTAATGTTCTTGCCCTCCCTCCCCGTTCCTTCATCCTTCCCACTCATGATCCTTACCTTCTTCCTATGTGTATCCCAGCCTCTCTTAAAGCTGCCCACTGTCTTCAATAAGATGCCCTCTTCTGGAAGCACATTCCAAGTGTCCACCACCCTCTCTGTGAAGAAATGCTTCCTGACCTCCCTCCTAAACCTCCCACCTCTCAGCTGAAGACTGTGCCCCTTCTTGTTATGGTTGCCACTCAGCTTAAAGAGACTCTCCTTATCAACCTTATTTATCCTTTTCAAGTACTTGAAGGTCCCAATCAGTTCCTCTCTCTCTCTCTCTCCTGTCTTCTAGAGAGTACATGTTCAATGCCCTCAACCTCTCCTCATATGCCTTACCCTGCTGACTGGCTGTCATCTTTGTATCCCTCCACTCGACCTTCTCCAGTGGGTTAATGTCCTTTTGGAGGTATGGGCACCGGTACTGAACTGTAGTGAAGCCTAACCTGGAAAACACCAGGACAGCTGTAATGCTTCTGGTTGTTAGGGACAACTTCTAGAACTTTCTATTTTCTCTTCTGTCATTCTGTTATACCACATGCAGTCTATTGGTCTTGTCAGTACACCGTGGACAGACAAATGGAAACCTAAGCTATTGTTATATAGCCTTTGGGGGGCATTCTGCCCAACATTTTTCTGCATCAAGTACTCATTACTCTAGTTCACCCAGGTGACATCAACTGCTTCCTTGGTCCACCACTCTGGTTACCCAGTCAAAGAAATCTATGAGATTAGTTTGACAGGACCTTCCTTTTGTAAACCCATGCTGTCTTGGATCCTGTGCTCCTACGGATTCCAGGTGTTGCACTATCCTTTCCTTAAGGAGTGCCTCCATAATCTTGCCCACTACTGAGGTAAGACTGACTGGTCTGTAGTTCTCTGCCTCCTCCCTGCTACCACTCTTGTGGAGTGGGATCACATGAGCCCTTCTCCAGTCTTCTGGGACCTCTCCTGTGCTCAGAGACTCACTAAACAGTTCTGCTAATGGCTCTGCTAGTTCCACCCTTAGCTCCTTTAGTACCTTAGGATGTATGCCATCAGGTCCCATTGCCTTGTCCACCCTGAGCTTATCAAGCTCATGTAGGACCCTTTCTTTTGTGAAGGGACTAGTGCTCATCTCCCTCCCCTGTGTCCATGGTGCTGAGCTGTGGGTTCTGTCCTACCTTGTCTTCAGCAAATACTGTGCAGAAGTATGTAGTTAGGATAGATGCTTTCACATGGTCCTCCTCCTCACACGCCCCATTATCTCCTTCGATCTTAGCAATACCCCCTCTGGACTTTCTCCTTTCACTAATGTATCTCTAGAATGTCTTGTTACCTTCTTTTACTGTTTGTGCTATTGTTTCTTCAGTTTGGGCCTTTGTCTGCCTTACTGCCTTCCCTGCTTCCCTTAGGGAAGTTTGGTATGCCTCCCTATCTTCATCCTGCTGCATTCCCTTATATTTCCTGAAGGCCAGCCTTTTGACTCTGTCCTTTTCTGCTACTGTTTTTGAGAACCAAAGTGGTTTCCTTCTCCTTTTGCACTTCTTTTTCTCTCTAACTCAATGGGATGTTGCTTCAAGTATTGCATCCTTAATGCTTGCCCACTTTGCCCGTACCCCCTTCTCTGTTGGTCATCTTATCAAAGTCAGCTCCTCTGAAGTCCTATATTTTTGCCTTGGAATGGGATGATTTAGTTGTAGTGGCCAAACTGAACCATACCATGTGATGGTCACTGGCCCCCAGGTGACCTTCTACCTGGAGATCTGTGGTCCTTTCCCTATTAGTCAGTTCTAGATCTTAGCTAGCCCTCTCTTGTGGGTTCTTGTACCAGTTGTTTGAGGCCCTCCCCCTGCAGGGAATCCACCATGTGTCTAGTTCTGGCAGATGTTCCTGCTGGTATTGACCAATCAGTATCTGGCATGTTGAAGTCTCCCATTATCAGAACCTCCCCTTTAGCTGTCATGTTTTTATATCTTCTAACAGTAATGTGTCTATGTCCTCCCCCTGGTCTGGGGGCCTGTAGACAACCCCAGTTCTTATGGTTGTCCCATCTCCTGCCTCCAGGGTGACCCACAGTTCTTCTGGCTCCTTATTTGTATTCTGAATTTCTGCAGCTTTGATATTTTCATTGACATACAGAGCCACTCAACCCCCCTTTTTGCACCTTGGTTACTTCTGAACAGTACATAGCCAGGTACTGAAGTCTTCCAAGTGTGGTTACTGGTAAACCACATCTCACTAATTGCTGCTATGTCCAGTTTAGCCTCTGTCATTATTGCCTTCAGGTCTGGGATCTCATTTCACAGACTGTGAGCATTTGTGTACATAATTTTCCATTGGCCAGATTTTGGTGTGTTAGTTGTTGGGTGAGGTCTGGCATTTCACCTGTGTGCTGTATGTGGAGCTGGACCTTTTTCCTTACCTGGTGATGCAAATGAACTGCAAACATACTGAGCTCCTGTTTGACCATTTAGTTGATAACAAGATGTTCTTCTACAGTCCATGCTGCATTCATATGTTGTCAATGATGGACTGTAGAAAATGCCAGATGTAACAATTTTCATATTTATGGCATCAGATATGGAGATGGATAAGGGTTTGCATCTCCCAATGATCTTGTCATTCACCTACTGAAAACCTCTGTATCTATTCCACTAGACCTCTTGCTGACCATACAGCATGGTCATAGATCCCAGGAGCCAAAGCCTACAGATGCCACTCTCAGACTGAGACCATGGATTGTCAAAATGCTGCACTAGCCAACAAAAGAAGCTATTATTTCCACAGTATGGTCAGCTAAACAGTGAACTTTGAGAATAAATTAATCTTCTTTGACCAGGACTTTTCAGCTGCATTGCAAGCTACAAGACAGGCTATTAAGCTCTACTGGGTCATAATGTCATACGCTATTAAGTGTACGACATTACAGCTTGCCTGGAATAGTGCTGTATCAGACAGCAAGTGGTGCAGTACAGCGAATACTGTTGTACATGGTATTGCATCACTCGCAGTATCCCAGGCAGAGGAAAAGATATCTTGTGGGATGGGGTTCCACCAAGCAGCTGACGTAGCACTGCAACTGGGACCGGGTTTCATTCCTGGTCCCAGAAACTTTTATTTTTTGCACACTTTGTGTGATTTCAAGTTGAAACATCCCCCCAGAGTTTAGAATAATTAGTGGAAGGGGTTGAGAGGTATAGCCCCCGGTAATGGGGGTACAGGGGGCATAGCCCCCCAAAAAGAATTATGCCACATGCCAGAAATTGCACTGTATTGGCAGGGTGATCTTCACATGAGGTATAATGTCTTGCAACATTATGACCCTGTGCTGTGTTAAGCAAGTGACCAAAGCACTTAAAGAGAAAAGAATATATTAAAGAAAGCCCAGATGCTGTGCCCAGCTAAACTAAAAATCCACCTAGAAGCAGGGATTAATGTTGTCCCTTCCTAAAGCCCTACCTCTGCTGAAAAACCTATAGATAGAGTGCACAGACCAAGAGCTGGTGGTGATGGAAGACAGGCTGCAATGCTCCACATGGACAGTGGCAAGCCATAAGGACTGATTAATATTGAATGATAGCATTCTCTCCCACCTCACCAAACTCCTGAAGGGATGCAGACGATTGATGGTGGGGGTGGCTCAGGGGCAATGTGAGTAAGTATTTTTTTCACAGAGAGGGTGGTGGATGCATGGAACAAACTTCCTGAGGAGGTTGTGGGGTCTAAAACTGTGGGAGAATTCAAGAATGCACGGGACAGACATAAGGCAATTTTTGTGGGGGGTAGGAAGAAATAGGCTGTTGGTTAAATAGGATCTGCAGTTTATCCTCTAGGTAGGGAAATGGGCAGACTAGGTGGGCCAAGCAGTCCTTATCTGTCGTCAAAGTCTATGTTTCTTTGTTTCAATCTACACCCTGCTTTCTTGACTGTCACCTTGACAGGGTGACTCAAAATAGGACAACCTAATATCCTTTTTTCGCTTACTTTCTTAGGAGAATTGTACAACTGTTTGGAACTTAACTGTAGGTAATTTACTGAATTAGGATTTGGGAAACATTGGTCATCTCTGCTTAAACTTATACTTTTCTGTTTGGAGTAATAAAGGTTTCTTCAAAAGAACGGGGTTGAACTCCATTATAAAATGTTTGGGAGGGAGGAAAGGGGGAATGATATCAATTGAGGCACACATACAATGAGCGAGGAGAGGGATAGGATCAAGGGGTCAATCTGGGGGAAACTGATGATATGACAGCAGTAAATGGATTCTTTGCTGCCCAATATGCTTCTTCACAGCCGGTACATACCTTTAGACTTGTTCATGTGCTTGACCAAGGAGATTAGCAAACTTGAGAAAAATATTGAGGGGATGGGAAAGCTGTGTGGCATGCTCTGTGCCTTGCGGGGCACCCTCTATATCACAGCTCTGCAAAATGACCCTTCAGCAGAGCAGGTTCATTAGCATGAAGTTCAGGGAGGGTCTGGGAGTGAGCAATGCCTTGGACAAGTGGAAACCAGGGACTTATTGTTTCCTTCTGTGGCTGCCAGAGTTTCAAACCTACTTGAGTGTGCGGAGCAGCTGACAACCTGGTGTATATCCCTTTGTGACATACAAGGCCGCCAATGCACAGATGAACACAAAGGGTGTTACATGTAGTCAGACCTGCTAGGAATTGAGGGGGCAGACTGTGACCATTGAACTCTCAGTATTATAGTAAGCACAGATGGTTCAACTAAACTCATCCATAAGGTACAATTGGGAGGTGCCATGCACTGGATTTAAATGGTTCCCTCACCAGTGATGTTTCTAGCTCTTGTTCTGTTCCCCCTCTCCCTTCCAGACTCCTGGGAAGGTACAGACTGATTCACTGTGGTGTTGGGTGTGGGGGATCCTGTGGGGGGAGGGTAGTTTTGCCACCTGGCCCCACATTCTTGTTTACATTGATGGTGTAGATGGCTCTGCTCTTGGGAACAGCCACAAATATTTTGTAACGAGGGCACCCATGCTAACAATAATCTTCCTGGGGATGATGTACTGGCCCATTCACAGGACTGTTGTGGCCTTCTCACAGTTTTCTATTATGCCACCCTTTCCCCAAACCCATCTGGAAGGATGAAGGGAGAGAAGGAGGAAAAAATGGGAGTTTTTAATCTGACCTCTCTTTTTGTTTCTCCTCCTACCACCCTATCCTTATCTTCTGTGACAGGGGTTCTGACCTGCCCTCACATTAAGCATATGGGGTTAGGCCCACACATACACCATGGGCAAAAGTGTTCATGCACTGAGAACATGCCCTAGAGTACAGGTTTTCTCTGGTCTTTGCAAATCTCGTTGCTTCATCTAGGAAGTACAGTTGTTAAACTGCACACTATTTACAATGCAGGAATATTTTACAAGCCTTAGGGCTATAAATAAATGTTGAAATCTTCAATCTAATTGTTTTATGTTAACGGTTTAGTTCAGCCTTGCATAACAAAACTGAGTCATGGCACAATAGTTTCATTCTCCATGGTAGCGAACTGACATGATGTTACTGTCCATCTCCACGACCTCCACCAGAATAGCTTTTTTTCATAATTCTCAATGGTACAGTGCAGTTAAAAATACTTATTTATGATGTCAACGGCATCAGCTCCACCATTAAACACAATAGAATCCTGACAGAGCTAAAACATTTGGATGTACTGTAGGCATGGTATTTATTCAGGGATCCCAACTGTCAGACACAGAACTCAAAAAGTTTGTAAGAAATTGGGTTGGTATGGTCATAGCAGCATCACACCCCACCAGTAAACAAACTCTAGTCAGTGCCAATATGGCTGCAAAATGATAGTATTGATGGTGGTGAAAAATATGTAAGAAAGACTGTATCATAATAAACACATACTATATGTGTTTTTTGAGCAGCACAAGCACCTGGGTATTAATCAAAAGCTTACATTCACGAGACTCTACCTCCTCCATCCAGACTGTAGTCTTTCTTCACAAACGAGTGGTATTATAAAGGGATGAGATTTTCATCATGAGATTGATTTGCACATTTCAACCTTTTTTTTTTAATTATGTATTTTTGCACTCTCATCCACCAAGGATCCACCCCATTGATGCCATTATATAGCTTACTGGCATTTCTTCAGTTCACAGTCGGATTTGACATGGAGATGTGTTCCTGCTCCACTGAAGATCATTGCACCAGGCTCTGGAGATAAGTATGGAGTGGAGGGATGCGGGGAGGTGGAGTACACAGATGGTGGGTGTGGGTTGGAGGAGGGGCACTGCAGACACCAAGGGACCATTTTCTCTTTTTACAGATAAAACCAAACAAAAAGACATTGCAGGACTTTTTACATATGTGTTTTGGCACACTGTGGTGGGCTTCCAGTGTGCCACCTGTTTTTTTTTTTTGTGAGGGGGCTGAAGCTAATGGGGATTGGCCCCCATCAGCACACAAAATGTCTCTGTAATTGGTGGGCACATGATGCTGAGGGGGACTGGACACCCTCGGCACAAATTAAATAAATAGGGAGACATTATGCTGACAGGTATTGGGCTTCCCTGTTGGCAAATGAACTAGGGAAGGGACATGCCAACAGGGGGATTATACAGCCCAACCTCAGCTTGTTTGGGGCTGTGAGAGAAGGACAGCGACATGTTTATTGAAATGCTACAGCAAGCAAGGCATGCCCTGCAATGAGAGGGAGCTACCTTATTGCAGCAGTGAAATCATTTTGAGTTGGTGGCACACTTTTGCACTGCTGTCTCAGACAGCGTGCTATTTCATTCATGCCACAGAGCCCAGCCCAAAAATGCAGTGGCACCATTGGCCACAACACGACAGCACCTCCAAAAGCTGCTATTCCAAGCTACCACAATATGTTGCTTGTGCATGCGTGCAGGACAACATAATAAGGTACTAAATGTGAACCATGACCCTGTTAGTGCAGTTCTTAAAGGAAAACTTTTGCGTTCTTTTTTGTTAATGGTTGCCAATACAGTCACATTGTACCTTAGTGTTCACTGAAATAGATTTAGCAAACAGTTTTTCAACAATTATAGAACATTTTGTCATGGAGTGAGTAGAGGTGGGTGAAGTGACCGAAATTCACTCCACGAAGCAATTCACAGATTAGGGCAGAATCCACGAAGTAATTCACAACGCAAAGCAGAGTACTTTGCGTCATAATGAGGAAAGCAAAGTCCATTGAAAACAATTACTTTGCATTACTCTGTCTTCCCCCAACCACTTCTGCACCAATTTTAATGTGAAGTACATCATAATCAACGTACTTTGCATCACTTCACCTTGTTGGTGAGCTCAAATGAGAATTTTGCAGTGATTCACAGGATTGCAGGTCATATGGGCTCTAGATTGTTCTACACAGCCTCAGTTCTGTGTAGTGTATGTGTGTAGTGCTAGCTGGAGATAGTTTGCTCTCAGAGCTCCGTGATTCAAACCCTCTGAAAGCTGTTAAGAATGTCTTTTTGAGCCATTTTTTGTTCAAAATTTAATACATCAATTGCAGGAAACCCTCCTGTGCTCATATCATCTAGTGTTTATTGCTTTTTGTGTGGATTTTGAATGTTAATTTAGAACATTCAGTCTGTGTACTGACAGACATCTGAAGTGTGCCTGGGGGAGTGGCGTATCTGTGGTGGAAGTAGATTAACTGGGAAAAAAAGACAGTCTTTCTGTTGTGGTTATATTTTTGTTGTATAACTGTGTTAATGTACACACTAATATTTTCAGTAATTTTTTACAGCTTTTGCTCATTGTTGTGGTGCAGAAGTGCATAATTTCAGTTTGTTTAAAATATTTGGTTACATCACTGAAGATTTCAATTTGCTACGCATTGCTTGTAGTGTGTCTGTGAGTGTGTGTGCAATGTGTGCCATCAAATCAGACACATTTTATTGTGCCACAGAGTAATTGCAGTAGTGTGAACTTGCTATCCACCGCAACTCTGTAATTTTATACTGCTTTGTGATATCTTGGTTTTGGACTATTACCCCCCCCAAATGGCAAAAGGTTTTCTTTGCCAGATTGGATTGTGACTTGTGAGCACTGGTTAAGGTGTTGTTGTGACTTTGCATCTGCATTTCTTCTTGATTGGGCAGTGCAAACTTAATCTGTCTGTGCTTTTGCATCTGTATAGTGCCCAATCTCCATCTGCAAGCCACAGATGTTGGTTTTTTTTTTGTCTTCATATCCACTGGCCCAGACTGAACGTTCAGAAATCTAAATTTGTTAAGGATTTTCTGGTTGATCTGCCAAAATACCTGCAAAGAGACATGCAAGCAAAGCTGTTTCTGGCTATGGCACTGCTGCCAGTGGTAAGATTGTCCATGGGCTTGGTAGTAAGCAGAAGTGCATCGCTGATGTTAGTAAAGGTATTTTTCCATCAATGTTTTTACAGTGCAATCTGTAGCTTCACTCATAGTCAGAGGATATTATGTTGTCCCAGCTGGTGGTGTTAGTGCAGTTTCTGCAGTCATGAGTATTGCTGCCTCAAGTTCCATTTCTAATCAGTTAACCACTTCAAAAAATATAGTTGAGTCTAAAGCTATGACTGCCAGTGTAGATGATGTCATACTCCCCATTAACATCCCCATGTTAGTTGAACATGATTCTGATCCTGTCAATGATAACTCACAATGTCACATTTCTTCCAGTGCTGTTGAGGCCATGCCTTTGCCATCCAATGATTCTAAGTGTGGCACAAAAATATCGGGTGATGATGATGCTGTGGTTGGAACATGTTCTCCACATGACAGCATCCAAGCTGAAAATGTGGATGCGGATAATGTTGATGAATATGATGATGATGTCAGTGACCCCTTTTGGGAACCAGAGAAAAAGAAAGTCAAGGTGGCTGTGTCCAGGTCTGTTGGCGTTAAATCCCCCACTTCTCAAAAAAGTTGTGGTTTAGTGGTTCCTGTTGATGATGAGGATGACCCAGTAATAATCATATGTAGTCATGGTGGTCATTTGGAGTCCAAGTGTGTCCAGCCTGAAAAATCACGTAGCACACACTCAATTTCAGGGGCTGAAAAAAAATGGAGTACAATAAGCAGCATCAGAGACATGTTAAAAGGAGGGGATCACAATCCCTTGTTTGGGATTTTTTGTCCAAGATGCAAACAATGAGCCAGTTGCAATCTGCCATCTTTGCCATGTGAGTGTGAGTTGAGGTAAAAAGGGGAGTCAGCTGGGCACGGGGGGGCAGCATGTACATCTTACGAACAGGTCCATGGCTCTGTGGACCCGGCACCAGATGGCAGCTAATGCCATACTGGGGCGTTCACCCTCATCATCAACCTTACTGAGCACATTATCATCTTCCATGAGTGTAAGACCAATTAGGAATGTTTGCAGTAGCAATGAAATAACACCAGAGGATTACTACAGGCATGCTGAGAAGGAGGATTATGATTTAGAAATCTTGTCCAGTGGTTGTCAGAGTAGCAGTGGTGGTTGTGGTCAATGAAGTATGTCTAGGTCAAGTGGTACATCAACCCCTGTAAGTAAAACAAGGAAAATAACTTCATTTGTAAACTTATCACCTGTGCACCCCTCTTCATCACACGTCCACACCCCACCCCCAGTCATTCACAGAGCAGAGCCATTTGTGACACCCAGTGCAGAATGTGAAAGTCAGCCCACGTTAGAAAGTGTTTTTGCCCATAACCTTCTGCCTGCCTGCCTGCCTGAAGCATGTGACCTACACTGTGTAAGCCATGTGATGTGTGTGGGCTGCCTGTGAATTCTCACTCTACCTTAGGGATTTTGATCATACTTTTGAGCTCAGAGCTCTTTTACAAAGGTTCATGTCAAACAGTGACAATGACAACAATAAAAAACAGTTTATATACAATACACGAGTAGTAGGTTGCTAGTATACAGTTAGATACAATGTCATTCATAGTACCAATGGTGATAGTACAGCATCAAGTGCATTCAACTAGGGTAAAGGACAGTGTTTACATGTAGCGAAGGAGATAAAGAGGTGTGACACCTAGTGTGAGAGTCTGAGGAGGAGTCAAGGTGAGGGGAGACTGGGGGCGGGGGGTGGTGGCCAAAAGAAGTGGCTTTGTCTAGGAGGTTGGGAGGTAATGGTAGTAGGTTGGTTATAAGGTTGCTTAAATTGTGGTAATTGTGGTTGCTTAAATTTCAGGATAGTAATTCTATCTAGTGAGAATTTTTTTTCTAAAACACATGAGCAATCTGTCCCCATCTGATCTCCATGACCTCTGAGAGTGAGAAGACTGTGAAGCTGTGAATTATGCAGCTTAAATTATCACAGAGCACTACAAGCTGTAGTGGTAGATATCAGAGTGTGACAAATGTGAAAATAAACAGTAAAATGTAATTAATTATATTCACTGCCCAACTTGTCTAGTCCATTGCAATTCCTTATGTGCTCTTGATTGTTGATGTAACTAAAATACAGTTTGGTAAAGAAGTAAGATTAGTGACAAAAGTGGGGAATCCAGTCCCAGAAGAAATATATTGACTGAGGTTATGATGCAGTGTCAAATAAATGCATATAGAAATGTGAAAAATAGGTTGGCACGTGTACTGTATATCAATCATATGACAAAAATATCATTTCTTTATAATGCCACTAGAAGAACAGGCAGACAGAACTGGAATGTAAAGGAATGCTAGACTATGTTGATCCATGGAGGCAAAGCAAGGTTTAAACACAGTGACGTGTGTGTGTGTGTATATGTGTGTGTGTGAAATTTAAAGCCTAGGAGGAAACAACATGACAGTAATTGATTAAGCACAGCACTGTTAACACTTACTTCCTACAGACAGAACTGGAATGGTATGTAAAGCAATTCTGGACTAATGACTGATATGTGGGTCTGTGGAAAAGTAGCCCTGGTTACCATAAAGTAGTAAGAGTGCCAACGATCTCCTTTAAGAATCACACTAAGAGGATCCAGAGAACCCAATAACAAAAAGGGGAGGGGGATAATGCAACAGGGACATGGAGTCAAAGAATCATTATATTGTGTACTGTGATCTTGTAAAAATAGTTTAAAAAAGAAGGTACTAACAAGTGTGGTCAATGACCCTGTTAGTGCAGTTCTTAAAGTAAAACATTTGCACTCTTTATACATTTATGGTTGCGGATCCTGACACCTTGCCCCTTAGTGTTCACTGAAATGGATTTAGAAAACCGTTTTTAAACAATTATAGAACATTTTGCCATGGGACGAGTGTAAATGCATGGCATGGAATGGAAATGTGTGATATATTGTAGTTGTTTCTTGTGGTACTGTAAAGAAATGCTGGACTGTCAGTGTGTGGTAGTGATTGAGCACAGCAGTATTAAACCTTACAGCCTACAGACAGAACTAGGATGTTACGTAAATGAATTCTGGACTAATGACTGATATTTGCCTCTGGCAAAGTACAGTAACAGAGATGTTGCAACTTCAAAGGAAACACAGTTTGTTATTTCTTGTTTTTTGGGAAGGTACTTTGTTATCCGGCATAGTTGTCAGGTGTAGGAGATGGTGCTGCAAGTCCAACATGCTGTTCAGTGGGAAATAATGCTTTGAAGTAATGCTGAGCCCCTTTCTGAAGCAAGATATCTCCAGGGCTCTGCCCACTGTAGCCATGGAAAACTGTAATTCTGGTTGCAGTTTAAAGGTGGCATAAGTGATTTACAGCTGAGCTTGCATTTCAATAAAACATTTTTGCCTGTCACAAAGTGAGAAAAAAGTAGAGGGTGTTTCAGTGCTTTAACTTCATTGTGGTAGGTCACGGAGGTCAGAGGGGGACTGGTATGCCCATTTTTGCTTTAGGAAAAAAAACTTCTCAATGGATAGAATTATCATCCTGGAATTTAAGAAACCCCAGTTACAATAAACAGTTATATTTGTATTATTTATTTATTTAGATCTCGGATTACAAATACCTTTGATCTTAAAGCTCTTTTACAAAGGTTCCACGTTAGCAGCTTAATACAACAGGTTAACAGAACAAAAAGTACAGCAAAACAGTATACATACAAAAAGGAGATAAACAGGTTTACAGACTTAACAGGATATGGTAAAATAATTGTAAGAAACATAGAAACATAGAATTTGATGGCAGATAAGGACCGCTTGGCCCACCTAGTCTGCCTGTTTCCCTACCTGATGGATAAGCTGCAGATTCTAGTTAATCAACAGCTTACTTTCTCTTACCCCCCACTAGAATTGCCTTATGCCTATCCCATGCATTCTTGAATTCTCCCACTGTTTCTGACTCCACAACCTCCTCAGGAAGGCTGTTCCATGCATACACAACCCTCTCTGTAAACAAATACTTTCTGACATTACCTCTGAGCCACCCCCCATCTTCAAATTGTGCCCTCTTGTTCTTGTACATCTCTTCTTCTGAAGGATACTACCTTCTTGTACTATGTTAATTCCGTTGAGATACTTTAAAGTGTCCATCATGTCCCCTTTCTCCCTCCTTTCCTCAAGGGTATACATATTAAGCTGCTTTAGTCTCTCCTCGTATGTCTTCTGGTGCAGATCCTACACCATTTTGGTTGCCCTCCTCTGAACAGCCTCCACTCTGTCTATGTCTTTGTGGAGATGGGGTCTCCAGAATTGCATGCAGTACTCCAGATGGGGTCTCACTAATTGTCTGTACAGAGGGATAATAATTTCATGTTTTCTACTGTTGATGCCTCTCCCTATGCATCCCAGTATCCCCCAGCCCTCCTTACTGCCTTCACACAATGCTTGCCCACCTTTAGGTCATCTGATATAATTACTCCTAGGTCTTTCAATTTTTGTTGTTGTTATTAACTCACCCCCCCCCCCATTATATACTCTTCCCCTGAGTTTTTGTTTCCCAGATGCATTACCTTGCATTCTTTGCATTGAATCTTAGCTGTCACATATTTGACCATCCTCCAACCTTGCCAAGCCCCTTTCCATTCTTTCCCACCCACCTTGTGTATCAATCCTGTTGCAGACCTTTGTGTCATCTGCAAAGAGACATACTTTTCCTTCCAGGTGCTCTTCAATGTCACTTATAAAGACTTTAAAGAGGACCGTCCCAGTACCAACCCTGCAGTACCCTGCTAGTTACCCTCTTTCTTCACTGTGGACCCATTTACTATTACCATTTGTGTCCTGTTGTCCAACCAGTTTTTATCCAGGCTACCACCTTGGGACCCACTCCAAGGCTGGATAACTTGTATATTATATCTTTTGTGTGAGACTGTGTCAAATGCCTTGCCAAAATCTAGGTAGGCCATATCCACAGTCCCTCCCTGGTCTACTACTTTGGTCACCCAGTCAAAAAAATCTATTAGGTTCATCTGACATGACCTTCCTGCTGTGAAACCATGCTGCCTTGGGTTCTGTGCCCCACTGGCCTCTAGGTACTCAACAACTCTTTCCTTCAGAAGTGATTCCATCATTTTCCCTACCATTGAGGTCAAACTAACTGGTCTGTAGTTCCCTGCCTCTGCCCTGCTCCCACTTTTGTGAAGTGGAATCACATATGCCCTTCTCCAGTCCTCAGGTGCCACCCCATCCTCCCATGATTTGTTAAAGAGAGTAGTCAGTGGTGTTTCTAGTTCTACCCTTAGTTCTTTTAGAATTCTTGGGTGAATCCCTTCAGACCCCATTGCTTTGTCCACCCTCAGTTTCAAGAGTTCTTTCAAAACCCTTTCTTCTGAGAATGGACTGGTATTGACCCCCCCATTCAGAGTTTCTCCCTTGTTTGGTTTAGGTACCTCCCCCTCCTCTTCCATTGTGAATGCTGAGCAGAAATATTCGTTCAGTATCCCTGCTTTTTCACTGTCACCCTCTGCCCACATTCCCTCCCCTTTATTAAGTCTCTGTATCCCTCCCTTGGTCTTTCTTTGCTCCCCAATGTACCTACAAAAGGTTTTATCCCCTTTCTTAACAGAGTTGGTTATCTTTTCCTCAGTGTGTGCCTTTGCTATTCTGACTGCCTTCCCTGCCTCCTTCTGCTTTAACTGATGAAGTTCTCTGTCCAGCTCCTTCGGTGTTTCCTTATATTTCTTGAATGCTGTCCTTTTCTCCTTAACCATCCCTGCCACCTCTTTTGAGAACCATAGTGTTTTTTCTATCATTTTGTTTTGTAGATTTGCTTCACACCAAGGCTTGTTGCCTCTGCAATGGCAGTTTTTATTATTCCCCACTGTTCCTCCACCCCTCCTTCTTGCCCATTTGCTAGTGTTTTTCTGAGGCACTCTCTCATTTTCCCAAAGTTAGCCTTCCTAAAGTCCAATACTCTTGTTTTTGCATGGCTTGACTCTATGGCTATGTTTATTGTGAACCACACTGTTTGGCGGTCACTTGTTCCCAGATGGCTACCCTCTTCTAAATCTGAGATCCTTTCTCCTTCCCCATTTGAGAGTACCAGGTCTATAATTGCTACCTCCCAAGTGGGTTCCAACACTAGCTGTCTGAGGCATGCCCCCTGTAGGGCATCAAGAATGACCCTACTCTTGGATGTGCCTGCAGCAAAGGTACTCCAGTTAACATCAGGCATACTCAGGTCCCCCATTAACAATATCTCCCCATTTTAAGGATGCCTTCTATCATTTCCTTGTCCATTTCCTCCTTCTGAGATGGGGGTCTGTACACAACCCCCATTCGGACTGTGGTGCCATTTCCTGTCTCCAGGGTGACCCATAGTGACTCATCAACTTTCTGTTTACTCTTTAGTTCTGCTGCTTTAATCCCTTCCCTTATATAGAGAGCTACTCCTCCTCCTCCTCTTTTACCCACCCTGTCCCTCCTGTAGATTGTGTATCCTGGTATGTTGACAACCCAGTCATGGTTCTCTGTGTACCATGCTTCAGTGACTGCCACAATATCCAGGCATCCATCTTCCACCAAGGCCGCTAGTTCAGGGAGCTTGCTGCACAGACTGTGGGCATTGGTACTCATCACCTTCCATTTATTTTTTATGGCCTTCCCGCTTTCAGCCCCATCCCTGTCCTTACCACCTTTTTCTGCATTTATCCCTGTCCTGCTCCCTACTGACTTCTCTGCCTTGGTGTTTACCTCTCTAACAACTGTGTTTTGTGGGGAGAGGCTGGGATTTCCCTGCTCCTTTCAGTGCCTCCCCCCTTGGCTAGTTTAAATGCTTGCCAATGAAGCATTTAAACCTGTCACCTAGGATCCTGCCCCCCTCGAAATAAGTAAATAAGAAAAGAAGCAGTAGTTGACATTCACAATGAATTAAAGAATAGAAATAAGTAAAGTTAAGCAGTTTGATGCACAGGAATGCATACAGTAAATTGAAAACCAGCCAAAACAAGCTTTGTCAGTTACTGGTAAAATCATAAGGTTATTTGAAATTAGCCAACAGGCCTTGTCAGGACAGAAGGGGGGCATTAGGTAGAGAAGAGGAAAGGTGAAGGGTAGGGTAGCGGGGGATGTCTGAGATGCTGCTAAGGAGATTTGACAGTACCTGTACCAGTAACTGTGCCAATATTAACCACCAAATGAGATATTTGCAAAAGTAGTGTATGAAACAACAATATCACACATTTTCATTCCGTGCCATATATGTACACTTGCCCCATGACAGAATGTTCTATAATTTTTAAATAAAATATTTTCTTAATCCATCTTAATTCATTTCAGTGAACTTCACTAAGGGACAATTTGACTGCACTGGCTATTTGTAAACTAATAAAAGTGAAAAAGTGCTCCTTTAAGAACTGCAGTAACAGGGTCCACAAAACCCAACGGGGGGTAGGTAACAAGGACATTGAGCCAAATAATCAATATATTGGGTGCTGTGATTTTGTAAAAATAGTTTAAAAAAGAATATACTAACAAGTGTGGTCAGTGACCCTGTTAGTGCAGTTCTTAAAGGAAAATGTTTGCGCTTTTTAAATGTTTATGGTTTCTGATGCTGTCACCTTGCCCCTTAGCGTTCACTGAAATGGATTTAGAAAACAGTTTTTAAACAAATATTGAACATTTTGTTGTGGGGATAGTGTAAATGCATGGCACAGAAAGGAAATGTTTGCTATACTGTAGTTGTTTCTTGCACTACTGTAACAAAATACTGGACTATGTCAGTCCATGGAAGCAAAGCAAGGTTAAAACACAGTGGTGTATGTGTGTGTGTGAGACTCAGATATGGGACATATGTTTGTCATAAACATTTAACATACAGGGCAGAGCTGGCCCTTTCTAGGCTAGCAATACAAATTGAAACATCTGTCATCCAACAGGAATACATGACATTCATAAACAGTAATGAGCAGTTGTTACCACTGAAACAATGGGGCTGTAGGGACAGTATGGGGGCACAGACTGCCAGTCAGCCCATCTCCTCATACTAGGATTCATATTAGGAGAGGACAAGATACACAGAAGGCAAAACCCATATAAGTGCATCTCCCACAGAACGGGTTATACCCGTCCTTGTTCGTTAAGTAAGTAGAGGTCTAACTTACTCTAATATACGTCGAATGAGTTCACTTTCACCATCTCCCTAAGTAGAACATTCCATATAGGAACAATTCTTTGAGTGAAGTAATTACTCCTAAAATTGCTCCTTGCACAGGACAACATTAGCTGGAGTTTATGGCTTCTTAGAAAAATTTGCCTTATATCCAACTTGAGGCCAAGCTCCTCCATTAATATTGAATCGCTAGCAATTTTAAACATTAATAATACATCCCCCCCTTCTTCTCCTCTGTTCCAGGGAGTACAGTTTAAGACTATTCAGTCTTTGTTCATAGTTTTCAGACTGAAGCTCATCAGTCATTATAGTTAACCTCCACTGGACCCCCTCAAGTTTATTAACATCCCTATGTAGTGAAGGGTTCCATAGTGAAGACCCATAGTCTAAACGAGGGTGAACAAAAGCTTGATAAAGTGGTACAATATAAGCCCTATTCCTAAACGTGACAGCTTTTTTCATGCATCCAATAATCCCGTTGACTCTTGAGCATATTTCAGTGCAGTGCTTACTAAATTTAAGGTCTCCAGTAATGAATATAGAAACATAGAATTTGATGGCAGATAAGGACCGCTTGGCCCACCTAGCCTGCCCATTTCCATACCTAACAGATAAGCGGCAGATCCTAGTTAACCAACAGCCTACTTCCTCCTACCCCCCCACTAGAATTGCCTTATGTCTATCCCATGCATTCTTGAATTCCCCCACTGTTTTTGACTCTACGACCTCCTCAGGAAGACTTTTCCATGCATCTACAACCCTCTCTGTGAAGAAATATTTCCTCACATTACCTCTGAGTTGTACCCCCCTGTCTTCAAATTGTACCCTCTTGTTCTTGCACATCTCTTTTTCTGAAAGATGCTATCCTCTTGGACTTTGTTGATTCCCTTGAGGTACTGAAAGTTTCTATCATGTCCCCCCTCTCCCTTCTTTCCTCGAGGCTATACATCTTAAGCTCCTTTAGTCTTTCTTCTTATGTCTTCTGGTGCAGACCCTGCACCATTTTGGTTGCCCTCCTCTGGACAGCCTCCAACCTGTCTATGTCTTTGTGGAGATGGGGTCTCCAGAACTGTACACAAAAAGAGACCCAAATCTTTTTCACAACCAGATGAATTTAGGGTCAAACCATTTAGGGTGTATGTACTGCCTATGTTCCCCAACCCCAGGTGCATAACCATGCACTTACTAGAATTAAACTCCATTCCATTAACTGTAGCCCAATTTTCACTGGACCCAACTAGTGTCATCACAATGTAACCACTCTCTACCAACACAAGGTGCTGCAATGGTCCTCTATATACATAGGATGAGAGAAACATATGAGACAGACATGAGGGGGATACACATGCAGTGCAGCAGCAGAACACAGTGGACACAAAGACCCCTCTATTCCCGAACCCCTCATAGCATGTACCATAGAAAACTCAGCCAAGGATCAGTAGACCCCTTTAATCATCATTGTAAAAGTCATATTGCATGTCCACCCACCAGGACAGCCAACAAGGAATATATAAGACCCACCTGGCCTGCCAGGCCACCACCAGTGCTGCTGCCTCATCAGACTGGTCACACTGCTCCAGGACAATGTGGTCCATCCTCCCACAGTAGTCTAGTGGAAACAAAAAAATGGAACATCACTAACACTGTACATACAACACATGACATGCATGCCCCCTCGCCCATTGCCCATTGCATCCATACCTCCACTGTCTTCTTTACCTCCAAAACCATGCCTCCTTCCACCATGTCCTGATAGCAGAGCTTGGACAACCTCCACAGTTTTCAGAAGTACACGCCCACTCTCCCCACAGAGCTTACCATAGCAATGACCGCTACCATTACTGAAGTTGGTCAGGAAGACATGGTCCATTACTGTGAGGACAATAGGGCTGCTGAAGATATAGTTCAGGTGCCTGGATCTGACAGGCAGCATGGTGATGCTTGCCCTAGGGAGGGCATGCAAAGTGTTCACAGCATGCGCCATTCTGCACAACATGGCTATGTGGCATCAGTTACCCTTACCATGTGATATACAGGTGGATGTCCCTCTGGGTGATGGGGAGGGGGACCTGGCAGGGGCAGGCTGCAGAATCCCTGTCTGGATAGGCAGCATGTCACCAACTCATGCAGGGGTCATTCCACCATTGGAAAGGGGGTGTGGGACAGCATGGCACTGTGATGATGAGCCGTTCTGAGTGCCATTCTGCCAATGGGGGGCCATCAGTGTCCATTCTTTGTGATATATGTAGGGGCAGGTATCTGTAACCATGTAGTGTGTGCCGGGGGGTATACTGTATGTGTTGGTGAATGCTGTCCTATGGTATGTGTACATTATGTGCTTTAGTGACATTCTGTACTAGTGGCAGAGGTGCTGGCTGGCATCACATCTTCCTTGCCTGTTGCCACTTAGCTGTGCTGATGACCATGTCTCCAGACAATAGGTCTTGGCTGTTGCCTTCTCCCTCTGCATGGCTGCCTATCTGGCAGTGTGTCTGACTCCTGTTGCAGTTTTCTGTCCTCCTGTTCCTCATGATCACTGGGACTGGCTGGTGTGGAATGCATTGGGGCCTCCAGATGTGCCTCGGGGATGGACAGTGTGGTCAAGATGGTCCTGACAACAGCTGATCAGTAAGCTTCTCAAGGCAGAACCCAATGTGATATGTAGCTCTGTGAATCCCCCTCACCTCCGTGGTCAACTCCTCCAGTGCCTTGGTGTTCTGTCACTGTGCCTGGAGCCAGTCATCTTCCAACTGCCTCACCTTGGGGTAGTGGGTCTGCAGTATTCCCCAAGTAGGTGGCCTCTGTGTCCTGCTGGACTGGTGACTTGAGGGGCCCTTGTCCCCACTGTCAAAAGGGCATTGTGTGTTACCCTTCAGTGGTTCACTGGCCACTGATGATGGTTGGACCACCTGTATCCTATGTTTGCCTGATGGTGCAAGCAGACCCACCACATGTGGCTGTACAGCAGTGTACTCAGTGCCCCAAGGACATCCTAGCATGGCTGTCTGGGGTGAAACTATGGCAGGGATTCCAAATAGCGGTTTCTTGGGGGTGGCTGTTGGGGGGTGTCCATCTCCTTCTAGTCCATCTGTGCATCCTCCACTGTCTCCCTGTAGGTATTCTCCAGTACATGATCTTTGCCTGCCATGCCCACAGACTCCTGGATTGTTCCTAGGAGTGAGAAGAAGGCTGGTTCTTACAGGCTGTGGTAATACTAAGGGAATATGGATGTGTGAAATGGCCCATATAGGGCATAATCTATCTGCATGGTGCTCCTGTCCCCAGCTGCCAGTGTGGGACTCTGGACACGTGGTGGCTCCACAGGGGTTGCAGCCACCTTAAAGCAAAAGGAAGCTGGGAAGGCAGTCAGAACAGCAAAGGCCCAAACCGAGGAAAAGATAGCCAACTCAGTTAAGAAGAGGGATAAAACCTTTTATAGGTACATCAGGGAGCGAAGGAAGACCAAGGGAGGGATAGTGAGGCTTAATAAAGGGGAGGAGGGTGGACAGAGGGTTACTGTGAAAAGGCAGAGATACTAAACAAATATTTTTGCTCAGTATTTATGAAGGAAGAGGGGGAGGTACCTAAAACAAACAGTAGAAACACTCTGGATACAGAAGTTGATACCAGCCCATTTACAGAAGAAATGGTTCTGAAAAACTCTTAAAACTGAAGGTGGACAAAGCAATGGGGCTGATGGGAGTCATCCCAGAATTCTAAAAGAACTAAGGGTAGAACTAGTGACACCACTGACTACCCTGTTTAACAAATCATGGGAGGACGGGGTGGTACCCGAGGACTGGAGGAGGGCAGATGTGATTCCCCTTCACAAAAGTGGGAGCAAGGTAGAAGCAGGAAACTACAGACCTGTTAGTTTAACCTCAGTGGTAGGAAAATGATGGAATCACTTCTGAAGGAAAGAATTGTCGAGTATCTAGAGGCCAGAGGGGCACAGGACCCAAGGCAGCATGGATTCACAGTGGGAAGGTCATGCCAGACAAATCTAATAGATTTCTTTGACTGGGTGACCAAAGTAGCAGATCAAGGAGGGGCTGTGGACATGGCCTACCTAGACTTTAGCAAGGCATTTGACACAGTCCCACACAAAAGATTAATATACAAGTTAGCCAGCCTGGGAGTGGGTCCCAAGATGACAGCCTGGGTAAAGAATTGGCTGGAGAATAGGACACAGAGAGTAATAGTAAATGGAGTCCACTCTGAAGAAAGGTGGATTACTATTGGGGTACCGCAGGGTTCAGCATTAGGACTGGTCCTCTTCAATGTCTTTATACGCAGCATTGCAGAGGGACTGGAAGGAAAAGTATGTCTCTTTGCAGATGACACAAAGATCTGCGACAGAGTTGATGCACAAGGTGGGGTGGAAAGGATGAGAAGGGACTTGACAAGGTTAGAGGAATGGTCAAATGTATGGCAGCTTAGATTTAATGCTAAGAAGTGCAAGATAATGCACCTGGGAAACAAAAACCCAGGGGAAGAGTACACAATGGGGGGTGAGATACTAACAACAACAAACATGGAAAGGGACCTGGGGTAGTCATATCAGATGACCTAAAGGTGGGCAAGCAATGTGAGAGGGCAGCAAGGAGGGCTGGGGATACTGGGATGCATAGGGAGAGGCATCACAAGTAGAAAACAGGAAATTATTATCCCTCTGTACAGACAGCTGGTGAGACCCCATCTGGAGTACTGCATGCAGTTCTGGAGACCCATTCTCCACAAAGACATAGACAGGATGGAAGCTGTCCAGAGGAGGGCAACTAAAATGGTGCAGGGTCTGCACCGGAAGATGTATGAAGAGAAACTTAAGGAGCTTAATATGTATAGCCTCGAGGAAAGGAGGGAGAGGGTGGACATGATAGAAACTTTCAAGTACCTCAAGGGAATCAATAAAGTCCAAGACGGTAGCATCTTTCAAAAAAAGAGGTGTGCAAGAACAAGGGGGCACAATTTGAAGATGGGGGGGCAGCTCAGAGGTGATTTTAGAAAGTATTTTTTCACAGAGAGGGTTGTGGATGCATGGAACTGCCTTCCTGAGGAGGTTACGGAGTCAAAAACAGTGGTGGAATTCAAGCATGCATGGGACAGTCATAAGGCAATTCTAGGGGGTGGGGGTAGGAAGAAGTAGGCTGCTGGTTAACTAGGATCTGCAGCTTATCCATTAAGTAGGGAAATGGGCAGACTGGGTGGGCCAAGCGGTTCTTATCTGCCGTCAAATTCTATGTTTCTATTTTTCTATGTTTCTATGTATAATCAGGGGTGTGCCCAATCTCAGAGAGTAGTAGGGTGCAACACAGGATGTTTAGCATGCCGTGATGCCTCTGACACCCCACCCCATGTTCCTGCATTGTACTAGATATCTGGAAGTGTGTCCATGCCCTCCTTCTCCCTGTGCAGGGTCACCTCAGTGAGGGTTTCTGCCATGGCTGGCCACCATCAATCTGCCCCACCACCTATCCTACTTCCCCTGGGACTTACCTGCCACTCCTGAAGTGCACCTGACCTACCCCCCTTGGTGAGGCCATCCGAGAGGGGATATACTTCCCAAATGGAGCCTGATACTGATCCAGAGAAGGAGTGCCTTTGTTGTCTATGTGTGATCTGGTGATCTCCTCCTCAGCCATTGATTTTCTTGCTGTATGTTGTCCTCTGGGAGCTGTGGCATGCAAATACATAAAGGCATTAACTGTTGAACTTCTGGCATGCCTCCTGAAGTTTGCTGAGTTCTGGATGTTGAACCCCTGGTCTCCACCAGGGGTCAGTTAAACAGTGGGTGCTTCACCACCATCCCCCCATGGGGGGAGAGCAGCCCTTAGGATGCTTGATCCTCCTCCTCTCAGGTGGCCCTGGGATATTGACATCACAGGTGAAAGTTCCTCACTGCACTGGTGTGCTAGCCTCTGCCACAATACTTTTTACAGTGGGTTAGGTGATGCCCCTGTTTGAGTAGCCCTCTACTCGTGCTGATCTATTGCCTCATGACAGCTGCCAGATTATGTTTGATAGCTGAGAGCAGGTCACACCACTTGTGCTTTATGGCTGAGAGTGTTCGTGCCTCAGAACTGGCTGTGTTGACAGTGGCCTGTATGTCCAGCTACAACCAGGCTTCGGGCTGGGCCAGCACCTTCAGGGACTCTGCTAAATAAAGGATGGCATAGTTCTTGCGGATATCTGCAACCATGGCTGTCATCTATCCGCTGGTGAAGTTGGTTGACCATGTCTGGCCACACCGTGTGTTAGGCTATATCCCAGCTGATTAGTGTGACCATGATCCATGCCACTGGGCCCTGGTGGTGAACTGGGTACCTTGAGCAAACCCCTGCATTTCTCTGACAATTAATGCTCCCTGTTGTCCATATCACTATTCACTTCTGCTTTTTTACATGGGATGGCACTGATGCCCATATATGGCAAGATCTCGGGGCAGAGCGATATACTATAGGACCTCCAAAGTCTGCCCCATATGACTCTGCACACGTCTGTATGCCATAGAAACATATAAAGTGATGGCAAAAGGGGACCTTATGATCCATCTAGTCTGTCCATTAAAAACTACCCCCTGTCCCTAGGATACCTGGTTAGATGAGTGCTACCAGAATGGCACCTCACTATACGGCACTAGTCTGGTAAGCGCTCATACAGACAGCAACCAGAGATTTACAGCACTTGCTATAAGCATTACCCTAGTCACTGTCTGTAGTTCTGAAGAAAGGACAAAGGCAACAGGGATCTGATAGCTGGTCAAGCTTCTCCTGTGATGTGGAGGGCCTGGGTGTACAGCAGCTCGGCCAGCGCTATTGGAGGTCAAGGTTCTAAACCTGGTCTCCAGTCATTTTGCCTGTTTTGGGACTTTTTTTCCCCAAGGGACTGTGGAAACAGTATTCCATGGCCCCAGAAATTTAACTTGTCATGTGATCTGCTCACCCCTCCCCCCCGAGTGAGAATCTTTAAGTCCGGGGATTGCAGGGGGCTTGTCGTGGCATCATTGTTATGATGCCATTATATTTATCCCAAGCATTTTTGAAACTCTTCACTGTCTTGGCCCCCACCACCTCATGGGGGAGGCTGGTCCATGCATCCACCACCCTCTCTGTGAAGAAGAACTTCCTCATTTTGCCTCTAAACTTGCCACTCTCCAGTTTCATATCATGCCCTCTCATTCTGGTGTAACTCCTGCCCTGAAACAGATCCTGTAATTGTGTCTTTTTAATTTCTGTCAGATATTTGATGGTTTCTATCAAGCTTTCCCCCTCTCCCTCCTTTGCTCGAGGGAATATATGTTGAAATCCCTTAACCTATCTGTGTATGATTTCAGGTACAGACCCTGTATCATTTCAGTAGCCCTCCTCTGCATCATCTCCAGTCGTTCTATGTCCTTCCAAAGGTACGGTCGCCACAACTGTACACAGTACATCAGAAGCTGACTGTGCAGTGATCTGTAGACTGGGAGAATCACCTCCTTTTTCCTGTGGGTGATCCCCCTTCAAATGCATCCCAGCATGCCATTAGCCTTTAACACTGCCTTCTCACATTGCCTGGTCATTTTCAGGTCATCCATTATAATCAACCCCAGGTCCCTCTCATACTTTGTGACCTCCAGTTTCATGCCCCCCATGAGGTAGGATTACCTCTCCCTAGGTGCATGACCTTACATTTCTTTGAGTTGAAATACAGCTGCCATGTCTTAGACCACTGTTCTAGTTTCTTGAGGTCAGACTTTATCTTGTACAGCACCCCAGGAATGATCACCCTGTTTCATATTTTTGTGTCATCCACCAGCAGACACACCTTGCCTTCCAAACCCTTGGTTATGTCACTAATAAAGATATTGGCAATGCTAGGACCCACCACTGACCCTGAGACACATCGCTGGTCACCCTCCTCTGAGAGTGTGCTGTTTACCAGTATCCTCTGGGTCTGACCACTCAGCCAGTTTTGCACCCAATTTACTGTCTTTCAACCCACTCCCAGGCTGGCCCACCTAGTTTCGTAACCTTCTGTGTGAACAGAGTCAAATGTCTTGCTGAAGTCTAGCTAAATCATGTCCACTGCTCCGCACTGATCCACTATGTTGGTCACCCAGTTGAAGAAATCTATTAGATATGGTTGGCATGCTCTTCCTGTTGTAAACCCATATTGTCCTGGATCTAATGTACTGCTCTTTCTGAGAAAGGAAATTATTCTTTCCTTGAGGAGGGCTTCTATTATATTGCCCACAATCGAGGTGAGGCTCACCAGTCTGTGGTTTCCTGTAACCTCCCTACTACCACTCTTGTGAAGAGGGATCACAGTGGACCTCTTCCAACCCTCCAGAACCACTCCCTGTTACAATGACAGGTTAAAAAGTTCTGCCAGGGGACCTGTCAATTCCACTCTCAGTTCCCTGAGAATCCTAGGGTATATTTCATTGGGTCCCATGGCTTTGTTTATCTTGAGTTTCCCCAGTTCTTCTAGTACTCTTTCTCTTGGAAGTAGTCCTGCATCATCCTCTTTACCAAGGGTATTTTACCCAACCAGATTGGAATGTCCTTTTCCTTGGTAAAAACTGAGCAGAAGTGACAATTTAGAATCTCTGTCTTTTCTCTGTCATCCTTTGTGCACCCTCCTTTGTCCACTGCCTCAGAGGTTGCCAAGTATGAAGAGCAGTTGGATCAAAGTGGGTTCTGGGAGGGTGCGGGTGGTGGAACAGAGGCAAAGACCCTAGTTGAACCTTTACACAAATCATACACCGGTCTGGCAAAGCAGGGTTCCTCTATGATGGCACCCTCAGTAGAGACCAAGAAGAATGCTGAGCACATCCACAAGAGAGACCCACAAAAGGGTGGCAAGGGGCACCACAGGGGAAGGAAACAGCTTCTGATAGGGGACTCAATTGTTAGGGGGTAGAACTGGGGAAGGGAGAGGAGAGGAGAGGGAAGTAAAGTGCCTGCCTGGCATCATGGCTTGTATGGACAAGAAGCAAATCCTCAGGATTGCAGAAGCAGCATCACAGTAGAAGGAACTAGATATCATTGTCCACCTTGGGACAAATGACTTAGCTAGGCATGGAATCAGTGCAGTGCAGGATGAATTTGTGGAGTTGGAGAGGGGCCTCAGACAGGTAGCAAGCACGGTTATCTTCTCAGAGGTGCTGCCAGTCCATGGCAGTGGTGAGGCTAGGTACTGCACACCATGCAGTTTAGTGAATGGTTGCAAACTGGTGCAGAGCACAGGGCTTTGGCTTCATTGGGGACTGGGGTACACCTGGAGAGATGAAGGTCTATACTGGCATTATGATCTGCATCTGTCCATGAAGGGAACCAAGCTCCTAAGTGACAGGTTTAAATGCTTCCTTGGCAAGCTTTTCAACAGCCAAGGGGAGGTGCTGATAAGAGGCAGGACATTTCAAGCCTCCCCACAAAACATGGTAGTAAGGTAAAACACAGAGGTAGAGAGCTCAACAGAGGGCAGGGCAGGGGTAAACGGAAAAATAGACAAGAGCAATAAGAGCAGGGATGGGAGGGAAAAAAGGATAAAGACAACATTAAATGGAGGGCAATGAGTACCAATGCCGTAGTCTGGGAAACAAATTTCCTGAGCTAGTAGCCCTGATGGAAGATGAAAAATTGGATATTGTGACAGTCACAGAAACATGGTACATGGAGAACCATGACTGTGATGTCAACATACTGGGGTACAAAGTCTACAGAAGGGACAGGGAGGGTAAAAGAGGAGGTGGAGTAGCTCTATATGTGAAACTTGGAAAACTTGCACAGGACTGTCTTGAAAACTGGATTATTTTATCCAAATGACATGTATTATTCCTGTATAAAAAAAAAATTTTTACTACTGCTACTTACTACTACTATACATAAGGGAAGGATCAACGCTACAGAACTAAAAAAGTAAAGAGGGAGGGCAAGAGGCACTCTGGGTCACCTTGGAGACAGGGAATGGCATCACAATCTGCACAGGGGTTGTATACAGACCCCCATCTCAAGGGGAGGAAACGGACAAGAAAATGATAGAGGACATTCTCAAAATGGCTGAAAAAGGGGAGATGCTGTTGATGGGGGACCTGAATATGCCACATGTTAACTGGATGACATATACTGCAGCCACATCCAAGAGCAGGGTCAGTCTCGATGCTCTGCAGGGAGCAGGCCTTAGACAGATAGTGTTGGAACCCACTCGAGAGGGAGCAATACTAGACCTGGTACTCTCAAATGGAGAGAGGATCACAAACTTAGAAGTCAGTACATAGCTGGGAACAAGCGACCACTGCACAGAGTGCTTCACAACAAGCACAACCATGGAGACAAGCCATATAAAAACAAGGATACTGGACTTTAAAAGGGCTGACTTTGGCAAATGGGTGAATACCTCAGGAATGCACTAGCAAATGACCAAAAAGGAGGGGTGGAAGAACAATGGAGAAAAATCAAAACTGCTATAATACAGGCAACAAGCCTTTGTGTGAAACAAATAAAGAAAACAAAGAGGAGTAAAAAAACACTATGGTTCTCAAATGAGGTGGCAGGGAAGGTTAAGGAGAAAAAGGCTTCATTCAAAAAGTATAAGGCATCACAGAAGGAGCACGACAGGGAACTGAATCAATTAAAGCAGAAAGAAGTGGGGAAGGCAGACAGAATAGCAAAGGCCCAAATAGCCAGCTCAGTTAAGAAGGGGGATAAAACCTTTTATAGGTACATTAGGGAGTGTAGAAAGGTTAAGGGAGGAATAGTGAAGATTAATAAAGGAGAGGGGAGGTGGGCAGAAGGAGACAGTGAAAAGGCAGATATACTGAATTAATACTTTTGCTCAGTATTCACAAAAGAAGATGAGGAAGAGTTACCTAAACCAGTCAATAGAAGCACTCTGGGTAGGGGGTTGACACCAGTCCATTTACAGAAGAAAGAGTCCTGAAAAAACTCCTAAAACTCAAGGTGGACAAAGCAATGGGGCCTGACAGGATTCACCCCAGAATCCTAAAAGAACTAAGGGAGGACCTAGTGACACCACTGACCACACTTTTTAACAAATCATGGGAGGATGGGGTGGTACCTGAGGACTGGAGGAAGGCAGATGTGATTCCCCTTCACAAAAGTGGGAGCAAGGCAGAAGCAGGAAACTACAGACCTGTAAGTTTGACCTCAGTGGTAGGGAAAATGATGGAATCACTTCTTAAAGAAAGAATTGTTGAGTACCTAGAGGCCAAAGGGGCACAGGACCCAAAGCAGCATGGATTTACAGCAGGAAGGTCATGTCAGATGAGTCTAATAGATTTCTTTGACTGGGTTACCAAAGCAATAGACCTGGGAGGGGCTGTGGATATGGCCTACCTAGACTTTAGCAAGGCATTTGACACAGTCCCCCACAAAAGACTAATAATCAAGTTAGCCAGCCTGGAAGTGGGTTTCAGGGTGGTAGCCTGGGTAGCAAACTGGCTGCACAACAGAACACAGAAGGTAATAGTGAATGGAACACATTTCGAAGAAAGGGGGGGGGTTACTAGTGGAGTACCTCAGGGCTCAGTACTGGGTTCAGTCCTCTTTAACATCTTTATAGGTGACATTTCAGAGGGTCTTGAAGGAAAGGTATGCCTCTTTGCACATGACACAAAGATCTGTAACAGAGTTGATACACAAGGGGGTAGAAAGGATGAGAAGGGGCTTAGCAAGGTTGGAGGAATGGTCAGACATATGGCAACTTAGATTCAATGCAAAGAAGTGCAAAGTAATGCACCTGGGAAACAAAAACCCAGGAGAAGAGTACACGATAGCAGGGGAGGTACTAATAACAAAAATGGAAAGGTACTTTGGGGTAGTCATATCAAATGACCTAAAGGTGGGTAAGCAATGTGAGAAGTCAGTAAGGACAGCCAGGGGGATACTAGGATGCATAGGAAGGGCATCACAAGTAGAAAAGGAAGTGGTTATCCCTCTGTACAGACAGTTGGTGAGACTCCATCTGGAATACTGTGTGCAGTTTTGGAGACCCCATCTACGAAAGGACATCATATTACCCAGTTTGTGTAATAGTCTTATATGTGGCACAGTGTCAAAGGCCTTGCTGAAGTCCAGATAGGCCATGTCCACTGCCCTCCCCTGATCCACCTCCTAGTCACCCAGTCAAAAATTCACGAGGTTGGTCTGACATGACCTCCCCTGGTGAAACCAAGCTGCCTTTGGGTCCTGTAGTCCATTAACAACCAGATGTTCCACCAATCTCTCCTTCAGTAGTGCTTCCATGATCTTCCCACTACCGAGGTGAGGCTGACTGGTCTGTAGTTCCCTGCCTCCTTTTGTTCCCACTTTTGTATAAGGGACTACATCTGCTGTCCTCCATCTTTGGGTACCTCCCTGTTTCAAGTGATCGACTAAACAGGATAGCCAGAGGTTCAGCCACCACCTCTCTTAGTTCTTTAAGGACCTGGGTGCACCCCATCTGGCCCATTGCTTTATCAACTCTTATTACTTCCAGTTCCTTCAGGACCCTTTCTCGTGTAAAGGGACTTGTGTCCATTTCTGCACCATTCTCACCCTTTGTACTCCCTTCCAGACCCATTACCCTCCTCTTTCCTCAGTAAAGACTGAGCAGAAATACCTGTTCAATATGTCAGCTTTACTGTTGTCATCCTCCATGGTCCCCATCCTCCCCTTCAGTCTCTACATCCCTCCCTTTGTCTTTCTTTTTTCACTATGTACCTGTAAAAGGTTTTGTCCCCTACCCACTGATTTTGCAATGTGTTCTTCTGTCTGAGCTTTGCCTCCCTTACTGACCTCCCTGCCTCCCTTTGCTTCTCCTGGTACTTCTCCCTCATCCTCTTCTGCCTGTGTCTTTTGTATTGCCTGAATGCAATCTTTTGGCTTTCACTTTCTTTGCTACCTCTTTGGAAAACCATAATGGTCTCCTCTTCCTTTCCTCTTGCTAACCTGCTTAATGCATAATTCTGTTGTTCTTGTAATCCCTTTTAAATACTGCCCACTGTTCCTCAACCCCTGATTCCTGTCCCATTCCCTTAATGCCTCTTTTCAAGTATCTCCCATTTTCCCAAAGTCTGCCCCCTAAAATCCAGGATACGGTTTTTGTGTGGTTTGTCTTGCTCTTTCTGTGATTTCAAAACCACAATGACTGGTGGTCATTGTTTCCCAGGTGCTCCCCACTTGTTACCCCCATCACACTGTCCCTGTTTGTGAGGACAAGGTCCAGTATTGCCTTCTGCCGAGTTGGTTCCATGACCAGTTGTTTGAGGAAGGCACCCTGAAGGAGTCCAGGATAAATCTGCTCCTAGTTGATGCTGCTGCTGGGATGCTCCAGTCCACGTCTGGAATATTGAAGTCTCCAACCAGTACTACCTCACCCTTGTCTGCCATCCTTTGGATGGCTAGCATCAACTCCTATTTGTTTCTTCCTCCTGGGCTGGTGGTCCTAGATCACACCTGTCAGGATGGCTGTCCCATTTTCCTTTCCAGCAACCCACAGTAGCTCTCCCCATTTGTTCCTCCTGGATCTCTGTGGCTTTATGTCATTTTTCACATACAGTGCCACCCTCCTCCTTCCTGCCTGCTTTGTCTCTTCTGAATATGTTGTAGCCAGGCATGGCCATCTCCCAGTCGTGGTTATCATTACACAGGTTTCAGTGATGGCCACAATGTCCAGATCTGACTGCACCATGACAGCCTCCAGATCTTCCATCTTGTTGCTAAGGCTCCTGGCATTTGCACAACATGCTTCGATTTGACCTCCTAGACTGTTTCACTGTTCTACTCCAGCCCCTTCCTTGGTTGTCATTTATCGCTGGTTCTCCTTGCTGTCTGCCCTTCTGCTGAATTTTTGCCCCTGTTCTGCTTATCCACCTCTTGGGCACTAATCTCCATCTTTGCACACTGCTTTGCAGAGATAGCCTACTCCTGGTTCACTGGTTCCACTGCTAGCTGTGGGGGTGACAAGTAGGTACCTCCTGCTGGCCTGCCACCTCTTTGCTAGTTTAAATGCTTGTCAATGTAGGATTTGAACTTATCATTGAGTGCTTGATTCTCCAGGATGGATGCAGGCGTCAGGCTTGAACAAACCTCCATCTCTCAGGTGGATCCCAGTCACCAATGAATCCAAACCTTCCTCACAGCACCAGTTCTTCAACCATGAGTTAAAGTTCTGGGCATGCACTCCTCTGCTCTCCCTTGCTCTCACAGGTAGTACTTGAAAGTGACAGAAGTAGCTACTTGCTTGAGACCCTCCCCAGTTTCCTAAACTCTTCCTGAACTTCCTCGGCTCCCCATTTGCCAGGTCATTAGTACCTAGGTGGGATAATGACAACCCAGCCCACCCTCCCATCTTGCCTCTCCCAGTGATCCCCAGGATCTTCCCTTCCATCCCTCCATGCCGTGGCACCTGGTAGACACCTCACCTCCTGTCCTCCCCTCCTGTGTTCCTAGCTGGATCCTCTTATGATGGAGTCCCCACCAGGATTCGCTTCCTCCTCCTCTGGGGTCCACTGCTTTCCCCGCTGAGGTCACCTCCTTGGCTAACCTCCACATCCTTTCCTTCCTTCCAGGACTGGTCCCTGAGGTACCCCACTTGTGACTTGCATCTCTTCTGACTGTATACCGTTTACCACCACTGTCTGTTTTCTGCCCACCAACCCATTTGCCACCCAGTTGACCAACTTCTGACCCACCCTGAGCCTTCCCGGCTTATTAATCAATCTTCTATATGGACCAGTATAGAAAGCTTTGCTGAAGTCAAGGTAGGTGACATCAACTGCACCCCCTTGGTTCCAGCTGTCCAAGTTAGCTGGCTGACCACTTCCTGTCCTGGTCCCCTTCCCCCTCCCCTCCTGGAGCCTTCCCATGCTGGATTCTTTGTTTTGCCCAGGCAGGTGTCCAGTCAACACCCAAAGGCGGTCAGAAATCAGCCTGAGGGCAGCTTCCAGCCCCAGGGATCCAATCACCTGGCCAGAAGCCAGATCTTCCTCTGAGCCAGAAAAGGGTCTCCTCTGTAGCCAGAGGCAGTTCTGGACTGGTGGCTGACAGAGTGGAGAGTGCAGGAGTACAGATGCCTGGAAGCTGAGCTCGGGTAGATAGCTCCTTGGCTGCTCCTCTACTAGCCAGTGGTCCATGAGGCTCTACAACAGCAGCAGCTGTTGTCCCTGGTCCCTGAGAGGTGCAGTAGTTCTCCAGCAGCAGCAACCGTAGCAGCAGCACAGCAAGCCCATCTCCTAGGGTGAGCCTCACTCCAGATGTCTGCTCTGTGAGTTGTGGCTTCCCTTTTGTCTTACCCTGTTTGTCTTTGTTCTGCGGTGATTTGGTCACCTGTGCTGCTTAGAGTCCCTCCTCATATCCATTTGTTGCTGCCTCTTGTGCTCCCCTCCCATTTGCAGGCTAGCTACAGGATGGCAGACTTGTTCTGTGCTCCTTGAGCTTGTTGTGGAGTTATGTTTTTTTTCTCTTCTTGTTGTTCTCCCTTGGGTTACTGGGGCTGTTTGCCTGCTGGCATTGGACCTTTTTTTATCTATTCATATTTTTCTCCCCCAGTCTCACTCCTGTGATGGTCAGGTTTCTTCTCTCTCTGTTTTGCCCCTTGGTGTTTCTCCTCCGTGGAACCTGCCACCCCTCCAATAGAGGTGAAGCCTATTGGTCTTGGATGGTCGTGGTGTGCGGAATTTATCCATTCCTTGTCCTGTCCCCACCCGAGTCAGCTGACATGGCTGCAGCCTCCAAGGAGAGCTGCTGTCTTGGGCTGTGTCTGGGGAGCAGGAGAACTGTTTTCCCAGAGGGACCGTGGTGTGTAACCATGAAGTGCGCCTGGGCAGAAACCACTGTTCCAGCCTCTAAGGTTCCACCTGCAGCCACAGAGATGTAGCAGCAACACCAGTTAGGAACACAGCTCCCCAGCCACCAACACAGGCACCACCAATGATCTCCCACCAATGACCTGGGCCAGGCGGTGAGTGGGCTGTAAGCCCAAATCAGGGGTCAACCATAACTTTTTTTGCACTAGCCAGCGGAGCAAGTTGATTCAAAATTGCACTAGCCTGCAGATGGTTGCACTAGCCCTTAATAATAATGGTACATTTTGATTACTTATACAGGAAACAATGCAAGCAAAGCCAAGACATACTCTGATTATTGCACATTTATCCTGCTCCCACATTGCATCCAGCTCCCCCTCAGAAAAAAAAGACTGCAATGCTATCCATCACAGACAAAGAGCCCCCCCATTGTTTTGTTATTGTGGCCTCCTTTATTCCTCTTTCTGCCCCCCACAACAACACCAAACAGAGAGGATATCACAACAGCAAATGTTCAATCAAGCAGTCCTAGCTCTGCGCACACAATAGCTGACATTGTCATGCACCTCACCACACTGTCACCACCACCCACAAGACAATGAACAGAGTTAGGCAGGTAAAGACACTCTCGGTCTCCACCCCATAGTCAACAGGAGACCTGCACTTTTGAAAGTTTTTGTGCAGTCTCAAGTGAGCCAGGAGCACATCTAAGATTTCTTTGGAGTGGGGGCTAGACAAATCTAAGGGGCTTGGAAATAGAAAACTATGACATTTTATTTGTAAAGCATTGATTTTAATATGCTGTACCCCAACAATGACAGATTTTCTTTAAAATTGTCTGTTCATCAGCCCAGGGGAAACAGTACACATGCATAATACTATACTATTTCTATTTCTGTATAGGATGATCTATGCACCCCAGGAATGCCTGTTTCAAGGTTTCAAATTATGTATTTTATCAAGGTTTATTTTTGTACCATACATGATCCAAAGCTTTGTTTTTAGGCTGAAAGGACATGCTGAGTGGGATAAGGGTGGAACTGTATGGATGGTGATAGCTGGCATGGTCCATTTAGAAGAGCTGGGGACCCCCTACGCTTGTCAGTAATGACAGCTATGGATGGTCACTTCAGAGTCTGGTTTGCAGTGGTGTCCAGGGAAAGAACAGAGTTAGGAGATTTGGAGGGGAGAGGGAAGTTATGGTGAGGGTGGGATAAAACCCACCACCTGCAGGGCCGATCCTCAATATCCCTTTTGCATTTTGTCACTGAAATGTTGGATATAAACACTCAAAATGTAGAGAAATGAGGGGCACTGGTCTTAATAATATTGGACAAATTGTTAGACATAGACACATTCAGAAAACTGGAACCTAATGACTTAACAGCACTCTACCCTTGATCACACCCTGGACACAAGCTGAAAGTCCTAACAGTGGAGTGATAATGACTCACATTGAGTCTTTTGTGGGATCCATCTCTTGAGCTGCCAGATAATTGCAGCTCTTAATGAGCTGTTAATCACACCTGGCCATCTGCAACATTGAGGAGATTAGCATGAAAACTAAAGAATGCTAAAGTAGAGACTTTTTAACTTCATTAACAGCCATGAAAATCTGCACCAGCCAAGATGGGCCAGTAGAGAACTAGCTGCACTAGCCCTGGTCAATTTGCACTAGTGTTTGGGCTAGTAAAACAATGTTAAGATCGACCCCTGCCCAAATATTCAATTTTATGAGCACCAGGGGTACATAGGAGAAGAAACAGGAACACAATGGAGAGTGTGCAGAGCACCCACTGATAGGGAGAGAGGGCACCACAAAGCATAAGCCCCAGAGTTTAGGTTTGGTGCCAGAATGACACCCCATGACAGGGAAAGCAGCCAGGGAAAACAGAGAGTCGGGTGACTAGGGTGGGTTAGAAGGAGGGACATCAGACACAGAGTCATGCATGCCAAATGTGCAGGGGTGAGGCTCAAGATGCAGGCCCTCTTTGTTCACAAGTAGTAGGCCTGATACAGTGAGGCTACAGGCCCGGAAAACAATTATTTATGAGGGGTGGAGCTAGTCTGGGCCCACCCCATAGCCCAGTTACCACCCCTCATACCTAGACAAAACCATGAGGCTGGTCTAGGGAACCCCTGCAGGCCTGCCAACCCAACCAGATCCCTCAGGGATGTTTAAGGGCCAGTGCTCCATTTCAGAGGAAGTCACCCCATAGGCCCCAAACTCTGGTGGTCCCATTACCCCTACCTGCCACCCCATTCTCCTGGACTGCTCCTGGTAGCTGGTGCACCTGTGAACCAAGAGCAAGGCCAGACCTACACTGCACTGAACTGCCTGCCACCTGAACCCTGGCTATAAGTAAACCCAGTACCTGATAAGAGAGAAAGTGTTTATAAGTATTGTGTTATTGCAAGTTTCAGTGCTCCTCCTGAGTTGCACCCTGGGACGTTGTTGACCCCAAATGACTGAACTGTTTACATCGAGGTCAAGATGAAACCACAGCAGAGCCTATACTGCCTACCCTGCACCCACCGAAAACAGATAGTTGTACTGCGGCTGAACTTGCTTGCCCTGCACCTCAACCAGTTGGTTCCTGAACTGTTCTATAAGGGGCTTAAACTGCCTGCTCAACCACCAGCTGTATTCAGATACCTCAGTTCTCTTTTCTCCCCAGCCTGAGCTGTTGCTGTTGGGAGAGAACAGGCTGCCCAACAGTGGTCCTACTCCTGAACTAATTAACCTACAAGAGATTGCAACTGCCTGCACCCTGGGTCCATGGCTACTTCCTTCACCTGGCTGAGCTCCAGTACCTTCCTCACCAGCCTGCCAATGATCTCCGAAGATGACGAGACTACAGTAGCCAGCCTAGCAATAGTTAGCTTCCCCAGTATAGTCAGCCCAAGAACCACCCGGCTCATTATAGTGAGGTTCCCTCTGCAGTACCGATTAGAAAATTGCCCCACTTTTATTTTACTTCATCGAGGTGGCCATAGCTCCTTCTTTGACTGGGTGGCACCACCAGCAGCCTTCAGAGGACCCTTCATCGCAGTGGACAGACATCACCTCAAACCATACTCCATCCTTATGTCACCTCTATCTTCAGCTCCTGGACCAGTCTTTATCCTTCATCCTCTGCATCCTCATCATCTCCTTCATCCTGTTGTTCTCAGTCTTCCTGCCAGCCAACAAGACTGATCGGTCACTAAGGTACTGTACCAACTATTCAAGCTAGCTAGCCACTACTTGCTCCACATCAAAGAGACTGCTACTCCTTCTGGACTGTCATACCATAGACTGGTGTGTTTTTAGTTGCCCTAGGCCAAGATGGTTAAGTACTGGTAAATTCATTATTACTGATGTCTGCAGACGTAGGGCACTTGGTGACCCATTTAGAGGTACATGAAGTTTTTTTTTGTGATTATTTATTCTCCTGCTCCCACAGCCCTTGTGAACTGGGAGAGCCCCAGCCTTGTCACCCCAATGCCCACCAGCTGGCACAGTAGTGGCTCCAGTGCTTACCCCCCCAGTGGGTTGGAGTGGGGGCCCTCCCCTCCCCTCTTGGTGCAAGGCCTGCAAGCTCCCCCTTCATCTTCTGTGGTGCAATTTTCCTGCCATCATGGAGGCAATAAGCTTTGTGTAAAACAAATAAAGAAAACAAAGCCAGAATAAAAAACCACTATGGTTCTCAAAAGAGGTGTCAGGGAAGGTTAAGGAGAAAAAGGCTGCATTCAAAAAGTATAAGGAATCAGAGACGAAGCAGGACAGGGAACTGTATCAATTAAAGCAGAAATAAGTGGGGAAGGCAGTCAGAAAAGCAAAGGCCCAAACCGAGGAAAAGATAGCCAACTCAGTTAAGAAGGGGGATAAAACCTTTATAGGTACATTAGGGAGCATAGAAAGATTAAGGAGAGACAGTGAAGATTAATAAAGGAGGAGGAGGTGGCAGAGGGATACAGTGAAAAGGCAGAGACACTGAATGAATACTTTGCTCAGTATTCACAAAAGAAGATGAGGAGGAGTTATCTCAAACCAAACAGTAGAAGCACTCTGGGTAGTGGGGTTGGACGCCAATCCATTTACAAAAGAAAGAGTCCTGAAAGAACTCCTAAAACTCAAGGTGAACAAAGCAATGGGGCCTGACGGATTCACTGTAGAATCCTAAAAGAGCTAAGGAGGACCTAGTGACACCACTAACCACACTTTTAACAAATCATGGGAAGATGGGGTGGTACCTGAGGACTGGAGGAGGGCAGATGTGATTCCCTTCACAAAAGTGGGAGCAAGGCAGAAGCAGGAACTACAGACCTGTTAGTTTGACCTCAGTGGTGGGGAAAATGATGGAATCACTTCTGAAAGAAAGAATTGTTCAGTACCTAGAGGCCAAAGGGGCACAGGATCCAAAGCAGCATGGATTCACAGCAGGAAGGTCATGTCAGATGAATCTAATCGATTTCTGACTGGGTGACCAAAGTAATAGACCAGGGAGGGGCTGTGGATATGGCCTACCTAGACTTTAGCAAGGCATTTGACACAGTCCCCAACAAGATTAATAATCAAGTTAGCCAGCCTGGGAGTGGGTCCCAGAGTGGTAGCCTGGGTAGCAAATTGGCTACACAACAGGACTTAGAAGGTAATAGTGAATGGAACACATTCTGAAGAAAGGGGGGTTACTAGTGGAGTACCTCAGGGCTCAGTACTGGGTCCAGTCCTCTTTAACATCTTTATAGGTGACATTGCAGAGGGTCTGGAAGGAAAGGAATGCCTCTCTGCAAATGACACAAAGATCTGTAACAGAGTTGATACACAAGCGGGGGTAGAAAGGATGAGAAGGGACTTGGCAAGGTTGGAGGAATGGTCAGACATATGGCAACTTAGATTCAATGCAAAGAAGTGCAAAGTAATGCACCTGGGAAATAAAAATCCAGGAGAAGAGTGCACAATAGCAGGAGGTACTAACGACAACAATAATGGAAAGGGATCTGGGTGTAGTCATATCAGATGACCTAAAGGTGGGTAAGCAATGTGAGAAGTCAGTAAGGAGGCCAGGGGGATACTGGGATGCATAGGGAGGGCATCACAAGTAGAAAAGAGAAGTGGTTATCCTCTGTACAGACAGTTGGAGACCCCATCTGGAGTACTGTGTGCAGTTTGGAGACCTCATCTATGCAAGGACATAGACAGGATGGAAGCAGTCCAGAGGAGGGCAACTAAAATGGTGCAGGGTCTACATCAGAAACCATATGAAGAGCGACTGAGAGAGCTTAATATGTATACCCTTGATGAAAGGAGGGACAGGGGGGGACATGATAGAAACTTTTAAGTACCTCAAGGGAATCAACAAAGTCCAGGAGGGTAGCATCTTTCAGAAAAAGAGATGTGTAAGAACAAGGGGACACAATTTAAAGTTAGAGGGGGGACGGCTCAGGGGTAATGTGAGGAAACTCTTTTTCACAGAGAGAGTGGTGGATGCATGGAAATGCCTTCCTGGAGAGGTTGTGGGGTCTAAAACAGTGGGGGAATTCAAACATGCATGGGACAGACATAAGGCAATTATAGTTGAGGGTTGCAGGAAGTAGGCTGATGGTTAACTAGAATCTGCAGCTTATCCAATCAGGTAGGGAAATGGACAGACTGGGTGGGCCAAGTGGTCCTTATCTGTTGTCAAACTCTATGTTTCTATGTTTCTATGGTGTTCCTTGTTGCTGGGGTGTCACATGAAATGATGCCTGTGACAGCACCGTGCACACTCCCATGTGCACCGCTAAGTGTCTACACCACTCCTGGCCCCCCATCTTGCAGCAGGGGTGCACCAGACCCCAGCCACTGCTAGGGGCCAGACTAGCACAGACTGTTAGGGGATGGGCGAGTATGGCGTTCTCCAGTAAGTAACCAATAAACAAAATAGGAGTCTATTTTAATCAAAAAGAGCTGCTCAGTAGTAGTGGAGAGGGTAGACTCAGATAAAGAGGGTAGGTGGGTGCTCGTACAAGGTCACATGCATGCTCAACAAATCCACATAGGGAACATCTGTGCTCTGAATCAGGAAGATCACAACTGTCTTACAAATCTGGTGAACAGTATTTTGCAAATGGTGACACCTCAAACTAAGGTACTGCTAGGAGGAGATTTTAAATTTATGTCTGATCTTTTTACGGACAGAACCCTGAGAGAAAGGGGCCAGCACTGTCATGACAGTCCTTCAGATAACTCTAATTTGGACGTATTTTACGTCCATAAATTGGCACAAAACATCCAAAAATGTAGTCTGTGGAGTCATTGATGTCCACTGACATTGCCCTTGTTTAAGGCTGACGTCCGCTTTTTATTGTGTGGATGTCTTATATTTTTGTATGCCACGCTGGAAGCCCACCCAGCATGGCAAAAATCTCATTTGTTGACTGGGGTGCCAAATCCCCCATCAGCTTCACTGGCCCCCCCAAACTGCATGGTGCCATGCTGAGAGCCCACCCCAGCGTGGCAAAAGTCCCCCGTTTTCTTTCAAAAAAAGACCTGAAAGAAAAAACCTTCCATCGTTGATTCTCTTGCCCCCCTCCCCAACCCGTGGCTACCTTCTGCGTACCCCACCTCCCCACACACCCACCTCACCCCATACTTACCTCCGGAGCCCAACGCGATGATCTTCAGTGGACTGGGAACATGGCTGCACTCTTCAAAGCCGACCGCGAACTGAAGAAATGACGGTAAGCTGTATAATGGCATAAATGGATTTTTTTCAACTTTCGTGCATACCTCAGCCATTTTGGTTTTTTTTTTTCACCAAATTTTCAATATGGGGTTTTTGGGGCCCCACCTCATGAACTGTGACACTGTTATTTTGTTATTCAGTCGCAAAGGTGATTTTGCGGTCACTGCGCTGAACCACCTTTTGGGACCAACTAATGAAATGACAGTGTCACAGCTCATGAGGTAGCCCACAAAAAAATCTCTGTTGGAAATTTGGTGAAAAAATTCCAAATGACTGTTTTATGAGCTACAAAGAAGCCTTATGCACGCCTGTAACTTTGAGCATTTTTAATATTTTCACCCCAGATTTTCAGCAATGCCATTTTACCACACCTACTTATGAACAGTATAACTGTCATTTTTCACATCTCACCCAAAATGTGTTTTCGCCCATGTAGCGCACAATGGCATGGTTGGTGTGTGAAATCAATGTTTGGGACAGATTAAGAAAATCATAGTAATACTGTTCATGAGCAGAGGTCTTAAACTGGCTATGTTGAAAATTTGGTGACAAAAGTCCATAAAATGACTGTGTTACGAGCATGCATTGTGTCAGATATGGCAAAAAAAAAAAGGGTAAAATTAAGGGTAACTGCTCTCCAGGGATGTCCACAGAGTACTGCGTCCCTCACAAAGTGCAGTTACGTCTTTAGTGATGCCCTCTAAACTAATTCTAAAGGGTGCTATTAAAGAGTTCTTGACAATGCTGGGGTGGGGATGGGGGGCAGTAATTAGAAGAAGCACATGTGGCCGCATGGAGGAATAGGGCTAGGGATGGGGATCCTCTGGACACCAGGGACCTTTAACTGGCTGGGGTTAGGAAGTGGGCCACTGGACACCTGGCAGGGACCTTTACTTGGGCTGTGGTTAGGGAGGGGGCCAGTGGAGACCTGACACCTTTACCGGGGCTTGGACTAGGGATTGTATTCACTGGACATCATGTATTATGGGAGAGTAGTGGCTGTGGCCTTTCTGGACTTCAGTAAAGCTTTCAACAATACACAAGAGGGTAGTTAAAAAGTAAGCAGCTAGCATGGGTGTATGGTGGAAAGTGGTAAGCTGGGTAACTAACTGGATAAATGATATGAGGCAGAGGGTGATGGTAAATGACAGTACACCCAGGGTACAGGAAAGTGTGGTATCACAAAGATCAGTGCTGGGACTTGTCCTCCCCTATGTCTTCATAAGTAACATTGCTGAGGAGCTAGAGAGGAAGATGTGTTTCTTTGCAGATGATACAAAAATCTGCAAAAGGATGGACACTCAGGAAGGCGTGGAACTTACACACAGGAAATGTAAATGGTCATCAGGATAGGGGACAAGGGCAAGACAGGATTATTTCTAAAAGAAGCAGCAGAGCCCAATTAGAGCAAGGGGCAGGAACCTAAAGGAAATACTGCACATTGTAATACAGTGTGTATGTACAAAGGCTACAAATGTTAGTGTAGCATGGATTACAGTGAGGTATTCGGAAGGCCAATGAGTTGACTTCAAAAACTATAGGACTTGGAGTATTGTGACTGCCAAAATTTGTCGACTGGAATTATTTTGACTTCCAAAAAATTGACAGCTGGAGTATTTTGACTCCAGTAAAACTGAAATGACTTCTAAATTTCAACCCATGGAAGTATTTGACTTCCACTCAAAAAAAATTATCTGAATTCCTGGTCATGCACATGCTAGGGAGGCCATGGTGTGTATGTGTCAGGAGTTCAATCTCATTGACAGCTGGAGGGTTTTAATCCCCAGTGCCTGGGATTACACATTCTGGTTAGCAAGGTTCCATACCTGTAGGAGGTTGGACTATTTTCTAATCAGTGCCTCTTGTTCACAGGAGTTATTGGATGTTGCCATCCACCTAATAGTTATATTGGATCATGCCCCAGTGTCACTTTCACTCCTGCCTCAGGAGTGGAGGAAGATCACCACAGTGGGGGTATAACCCTTTTCTGCTTAACTCACTGGAATTCAGGTCCTGGAAAGTGGAAGAAACAGAAGCATATTTTCAAATAAATGATCAGTTGAGCATATCGTAACTCACAGTCTGGGATGCCATTAAGGCAGTCATTAGAGGGCACATCATTAGTTACGTGGCATGAGAAAATAAAAAGAGAAAACGGGAGATCATTGAGCTCACACAGCAGCTCAAAGATCTAGAACAGCAATTCTATAACACTTCTACACAGAGGGATGAAAAGCGCAGACAACTAGATCTTTGTGTCATCTGCAAAGAGACATACTTTTCCTCCCAGATGCTCTCCGATGTCACTTATAAAGACATTAAAGAGGACCAGTCCCAGTACCGAATACTGCAGTACCCCACTAGTTACCCTCCGTTCTTCACTGTGGACTCCATTTACTATTACCCTTTGCGTCCTGTTGTCCAGCCAGTTTTTTATCCAGGCTACGACCTTGGGACCCACTCCAAGGCTGGCTAACTTGTATATTAATCTTTTGTGTGACTCTGTGTCAAATGCCTTGCTAAAATCTAGGTACAGTAGGCCATATTGACAGCCGTCCTGGTCTACTACTTTGGTCACCCAGTCAAAGAAATTTATTAGGTTCATCTGACATGACCTTCTTGCTGTGAAACCATGCTGTCTTGGGTCCCGTGCCCACTGGCCACTAGGTACTCAACAACTCTTTCCTTCAGAAGTGATTCCATCATTTTCTACCACTGAGGTCAAACTAACTGGTCTGTAGTTTCCTGCCTCTGCCCTGCTCCCACTTTTGTGAAGGGGAATCATATCCGCCCTCCTCCAGTCCTCAGGTACAACCCCATCCTCCCATGATTTGTTAAAGAGAGTAGTCAGTGACATTATTAGTTCTACCCTTAGTTCTTTTAGAATTCTGGGGTGAATCCCATCAGGCACAATTGCTTTGTCCACCCTCAGTTTCAAGAGTTCTTTCAAAACCTTTTCTTCTGTGAATGGATTAGTATTGATCCCCCTATTTGCTTGGTTTAGGTACCTCCCTCTCCTCTTCTGTTGTGAATACTGAGCAGAAATATTTGTTCAGTATCCCTGCTTTTTCACTGTCACCCTCTGCCCACATTCCCTCCCCTTTATTAAGTCTCTATAGCCCTCCCTTGGTCTTTCTTCACTCCCTAATGTACCTATAAAAGGTTTTATCCCCCTTCTTAAGAGAGTTAGCTATCATTCCCTCAGTTTGTGTCTTTGCTATTCTGACTGCCTTCCCTGCCTCCTTCTGCTTTAACTGATAAAGTTCTTTGTCCTGCTCCTTCTGTGTTTCCTTATAGTTCCTGAATGCTATCATTTTCTCCTTAACTTTCCATTCCACCTCTTTTGAGAACCATAGTGGTTTTTTTCCTTCATTTTGTTTTGTTTCACACAAAGGTTTGTTGCCTCTGTGATGGCCATTTTGATTATTCCCCATTGTTCCTCCACCCCTTGTTCTTGCCCATTTGCTAGTGCTTTTCTGAGGCACTCTCTCATTTTCCCAAAGTCAGCCCTCCTAAAGTCCAATATTCCTGTTTTTGTACACCTTGACTCTATGGCTTGTTTATTGTGAACCACACTGTTTGGTGGTCACTTGTTCCCAGATGGTTGCCCACTTCTAAATCTGAGATCCTTTCTCCGTCCCCATTTGAGAGTACCAGGTCTAAGATTGCACCCTCCCAAGTGGGATCCAACACTAGCTATCTGAGGCATACCCCCATAGGGCATCAAGAATGACCCTTCTCTTGGATGTATCTGCAGCAAAGGTACTCCAGTTAACATCTGGCATATTCAGTTCCCCATCAACAATATCTCCCCTTTTCTCCCATTTTAAGGATGCCTTCTATCATTTCCTTGTCCATTCCCTCCTTTTGAGATGGGGGTCTGTACACAACCCCCATGTGGATTGTGGTGCCATTTCCTGTCTCCAGGGTGACCCACAGTGACTCATCAACTTCCTGTTTACTCTTTAGTTCTGTTGCTTTAATCTCTTCCATTATATAGAGAGCTCCTCCTCCTCCTCTTTTATCCACCCTGTCCCTCCTGTAGATTGTGTATCCTGGTATGTTGACATCCCAGTCATGGTTCTTTGTGTACCATGTTTCAGTGACTGCCACAATATCCAGGCATCCCTCTTCTATCAAGGCCACTAGTTCAGGGACACACACTGGCTGGACAACAGGACACAGCGGGTAATAGTAAATGGAGTCCACAGTGAAGAAAGGAGGGTTAATAGTGGGGTACCACAGGGTTCAGTACTGGGGCCGGTCATTTTTAATGTCTTTATAAGTGATATTGCGGAGGGACTGGAGGGGAAGGTATGTCTCTTTGCAGATGACACACACAAAGATCTGCAACAGGGTTGATATGCAAGGTGGGGTGAGAAGGATGAAAAGGGACTTGGCAAGGTTGGAGGAATGGTCAAATGTATTGCAGCTTAGATTCAATGCAAAGAAGTGCAAAGTAATGCACCTGGGAAACAAAATCCCAGGGCAAGAGTACACAATGGGGGTGAGATATTGACAATAAGAAAAATGGAAAGGGACCTGGGGGTAGTCATATCAGACAACCTAAAGGTGGGCCAGCAATGTGAGAAGGCAGTAAGGAGGGCTTTGGGATACTGGAATGCATAGGGACAGGCATCACCAGTAGAAAACAAAGTTGTTGACCCTCTGTACAGACAATTGGTAAGACCACATCTGGGTGCTGTGTACAGTTCTGGAGACCCCATCTCCGTGAAAGACATAGACAGGGTGGAGGCTGTCCAGAAGAGGGCAACCAAAATGGTGCAGGGTCTGCACCAGAAGACATATGAAAAAGGCTAAAGGAGCTTAAGATGTATAGCCTGGAAGAAAGGAGGGAGAGAGGGGACATGATAGAAACTTTCAAATACCTCAAGGGAATCAACAAAGTCCAAGAGGGTAGCATCTTTCAAAAAAAGGGATGTGCAAGAACAAGGGGACAAAATTTGGAAGATAGAGGTGGACGGCCCAGAGGTATTGGGGAAGTATTTCTTCATAGAGAGGGTTTTAGATGCATGGAACAGCCTTCCTAAGGAGGTCATAGAGTCAAAAATGGTGGGGGAATTCAAGAATGCATGAGACAGACATAAGGCAATTCTAGTGGGGGGTAGGAGGAAGTAGGCTGTTGGTTAACTAGGATCTGCAGCTTATCCGTTAAGTAGGGAAATGGGCAGACTAGGTGGGCCAAGCGGCCCTTATCTGCCATCAAATTCTATATTTCTATGTTTCTATGGAGCTTGTTACACAGACTGCAGGCGTTGGTACTCATCACCCTCCATTTTTTGATGGCCTTAACCCTTTTAGCCCCATCCCTGTCCTTACTGCATTTTTCTACATTTACTCCTGTCCTGCTCCCTATTGACTTTTCTACCTTGGTGTTTACCTCTCTAACTACTGTGTTTTGTTAGGGAAGGCTGAGATTTCCCTGCTCCTTATCAGTGCCTCCCCCCTTGGCTTGTTTAAATGCTTGCCAATGAAGCATTTAAACCTATCACCTAGGATCTTGTCCCCCCCCCTGGACAGAGTCAGACCATCACACCAGAATAGGCCTGCATCCCTCCAGGTGGCTCCCCGTCCCCAGTGAAGCCAAAACCCTGAGCTCCACACCAGTTTTTCAACCATTCATTGAATCCCATGGTGCGGAGTACCCTAGCATCATCCTTGCCATAGACAGGCAGCACCTCAGAGAAGATTACCATACATGCTACTTGTCTAAGTCCCCTCCCCAACTCTGCAAACTCCTCTTGCACTGTTCTGATCCCATTCACAGCCAGGTCATTTGTCCCTAGGTGGACAATGACATCTAGCTCCCTCCCTCGTGCAGCTGCTCTCGTGATCCTGAGGATCCACTTCCTGTCCAACCAAGTCATGGCGCCAGGCAGGTACCTTATTTCCCTTTCCCCTTCCTCCCCCACTTCTACCCCCCCAAAGATTGAGTCCCCACCAAGAGTTGTTTCCTTCCCCTGTGTGGTCTCGTGCCACCCTCCCATGGGTCTCCTTTGTGGATGTTCCCAGCATCCTACTTGGTCTCCACTGCAGGTGCCTCCATAGAGGAACCGCTCTTTGCCAGAACAGCATATGAATTGTAGAGAGGTACAACTGGAGGGATGCACCTCTGTTCCACCACCCTCTCCCTCCCTGAGTCCACCTTGGTCCAACCGCTCCTCTTTTTTGACAACCTCTGAGGTAGCGGTGGTGGACCTGGTGGTCACTGGTGGGGAAGAGGCTCACAACTCTAGCCAGGGTCAGCCTGAGACAGGCAACCTCCTCCCTCAGACCAGAGAGGTGCCTGCAAATAGGGCAGCATCACAGTCTTCAGAATGTCTCCCAGAACACTGCCTCCCACAGCCATTGCACTGCACCACTCCCATTTTAACTTATTTTGTGTCCCCTCTCCTGTTGCTTTGTATGCTTACTGTCTCCTCCCTCTATGTATTTTTACACCTTCTTCCCTACTGCCTATGTGCCCTTACAACTCTCGCCCTTCCTGTTCTTGGACAGGAACTTCCTGTAGTCTTCAGTAGTCTCCTTCTTCCTTGCTTGGATTCAGACCTTCAGCAGCTGGAGGGGCAGGAGCTATATTTTAGGTTCCTTCAAGGTTGATGAAACTAATGTGTCTCAGTGATCCTTCCCTTCCTACTGCCAAACAGGAAGTTCCTGTTGTCAGTCGAATCCAGTGGCTATAAAAGTAGACCTGGCTTAGGTGGAGGGTGAAGAGGTGGGAAGGAGGGCAATTAGAGAAAACCTGTAGTTCTAGTCAGCTGTTACTTGCTCTGAAAGCAAGATTCTTCTCTGTCAAAACTAACAGCAGGAAGCTGTAATTGGAGACAGCTGCTTTTCTACTGCTCAAGCCACACCCCCAATTAGCTTCTCCCCTCTGATCCTGACTCAGCAAATTAAGTTGATGCAGCTCCCTTCCTCAAGCAGAGAAACACACAGTAACTTTCTTCTTTTTTTACTTAAATGAGACCCCCTGCTTTTAATAAAGTATCTGTTTGCTTAATCCCAACAGGCACTGACTCCTGCTGAGATAGAATTAATTTATCAGTTAGAAAAGCTGCAATTCTTTTAAGAGCGGCTTTACACCTCTCAGATATGCACCTCTCAGCAAGGTCTAGAAGATTTTTTTAGGGACTTAAATCTCCCCTTCTTATCAACTCAACAGGCACAAATGCTGGAGGCAGATTTTTCAAGAGGTGTCAGGGCTGTTCTGGAGTTGGTGAAGGTTAAAGCACAATATAAACATAGAGACATAGAATTTGACAGCAGATAAGGACCATTTGGCTAACCTGGTCTGCCCATTTTTTCTACCTACTTTTACACCTCAGACCCTCCTTGATCTCCAGCTTTACACCTCTTTCCTTACCACTATGGTTCTCTTATGCTAATCCCATGCATTCTTGAATCTTGTTACTATTTTTGTTCCACCACCTCCACTGGGAGGCTGTTCCAGAGCATCCACCTCTTTTTCTGTAAAGAAGTACTTCTTCACATCTCCCCTGAGTCTACCCCCCCAGCTTCATAGTATGTCCCCTTGTTCTTGAGCATCTTTTTTTTTTCTAAAAAATGCTTCCCTCTTGAATTTTATTTATACCACGAGGTATTTGAAAGTATCTATCATATTCCTCCTCCTTTCCTACAAGGTGCATACATTGAGGTCCTTTAGTCTGGCTTTTTATGCAGACGCTGCACCATTTGGTGCCATGTGATAAAAGTGAGGAGAGAACAGTGACAGGAACATTGGTAACTACAAAGCACTGACTACAAAATAAATGATCCGCACTACAGTGGATCCAAAACCAAATATGATCCGCACCATCAAACACATGAATAACTCACCATTTGTTATGCAGGGGCTGTGTTCCTTGCACCCCTCATGCAGGAGAAGCTGCTCCCCACCCCCCATCTAATTATAATTAACTCCATGGGGGGCCTGCCACTGGGGTACAGGGTGAGGTATGGAAGGGGGCTACTGGGAGGGGCATCCTGTAGATGGGAGAAGCGGCACCACATAATCTGCTTACCGGGAACCAAACAAACACAAAATAAAATTTTAACTATAGGAACCAAAACAAATACACAAAATAACCACACCACTGTTGAGCTCTGAACCTGGCACCTTCTGCACTAGAGCCATCCACTACAACTACCAGTCCAGATGGCCAGCTGGAAACCATCTGGCAAAACTACTACATATAGTGTCTTTAACTACTGTGCCCACACATAGTCGCCCTATCTTTTTCTCACTATTCTTATTGCCTTATCCTCACTGTATCCACATCTCGCTATTCTTTCACGTTCGTGCTTCTCAAAGGCAGTTAAACTGAGTCACTCAAATTAAGTCACTCAATTTGACTTGCACATATCATGGTCAAGGCCACTGTTTTTTGGTTTTTACCGGAAAACCTGATAAAATTCCAGAATTAGGGCTGCCTGAACACTGGTAAAAATAAAGATTTCATGGAATCTGCCATTTTATACTAGATCAGTAATTCTACAAAACTTGTATTTTTTTATAATTGCTTCCTGAACTATTTTCAATTTGCTTTATTTAATGCTCTGTATATTAAGCCTTCTTTTATTTTGATTATTTATACACATACTAAAAGAATGACAGCAGAATCCCGGTAAAATCTGGAAGTTAGAATAACAATCACCGTGCAATTCCAGAATCTGAAGTATTGAAAATGGAATTTCAATGTTTTAATCACCATAAAGCAGTGGCCTTGATCATGGTTTACCCGCCATTTTAGTTGCCCTCCTCTGAATCACCTCTACACTATGTCCTTCTGAAGATGTGGTCTCCAGTACTGGACACAGTACTCTAGACGAGATCTCACCAATGATCTATACAGCCGTAACACCACCTCTCTCTTTCTGCTGGTGATACTCCTCCCTATGCACTCTAGCATCCCACTAGCTTTCCCCACTGCTTTGTCACACTGTCTGGCCACCTTTAGGTAATCAAATGTGATTACCCCCAGGTCTCTTTCCTGTTTGCCCATCATTAATACTACATCCCCCCCATTTTGTATTCTGCCCCTGGGTTTATGTGCCCCAAGTGCATGGTTTTGCACTTCTTTGCATTAAAAATTATCTGCCACACCCTTGAACACTGTAGCTGTCTAGAATTTCTAATCACTTTTCCACCACCCCCTGGAGTGTCTACCCTATTGCAGATTTTAGTGTTCAAGCAAAAAGACACACCTTCCCTTCAAGCCACTCTGCAACATTGCTAATAAAGACTTTAAAAGAGAACTGATCCCTGTGGCACCCCACTGATCACACTTTCTTCCTGGATGAACTCTGTTTTCCACCACCCCTCTGTCTCCAATCCCTAATCAATTCCTTACCTAGTTCACCACCTTGGACCCACCTCAGGGTGTCCAGATAGTATGCAGTCTCCTGTGTGGAGTGGTGTTGAAGGCCTGCTGAAATCTAGGTAGGACACATCCACCACTCCACCCTAATCTACTTACCTGGTCACCCAGTTAACAAAATCTACTAGATTAGTTTGACATGACTTTCCTACAGTGAATCCATGCTGCTTGGATCTTGTAAGTCACTGGATTCAAGATATTCCATAAGCTTTTCCTTCAGTAGTGATTCCATTAATTTCCCCACCACTGAAGTCAGGCTGTCTGCCTACTTGCCAGCCTCCTCCCTGCTACCACTTTTGAGAAGTTGGACTACATCTGCCCTCCTCTAGTCCTCTGAACCACACCTGTCTCCAGTGGTGGTTGAGCAGAGCTGTCAGAGGTGCAGCCAGCACCTCTCTGAGCTCCATCAGTATCCTTTGATGCACCCCATCTGTCCCCATTGCCTTGTCTGCTTTCAGCTTTGAGAGTTCCTTCAGGGCTTTCTCCTCTGTAAATGGACTAGTGTCAGCCTCCCTTCCTTCAGTGCTCCAGGCACTTATCTTTGGTCCCTTGCCTTCCCTTTCCTCTGAGAACACTGAACAAAAGTATTTGTTCAGGATGTCCTTTCCTGGTCCCTCTGACACTCCTTCCTCTTCATCCCTAAGCCTTGCTAATCATCCCTGATCTTTCTTTTTGCTTACGTACCTGAAAATGTCTTGTCCCCCCTTCCTTTACTGCCTGGGATTTTTCTACTCCATTTGCACCTTTGTGCTTCTACTTCTTTCCTGCCTCTGTCTGTTTTTCCTGATACACCTCCCAATCCTCCTCCATCTGTCTTCTCAAACCTCTTCAGTGCTAACTTTTTTTACCCTTACTTCTTGGCCACTTATTTTAAGAACCATAGTGAACCCTATTTCCTCTTGCTTGTCCTTTCTTTCCTGACACAGGTTTTTTTGCCTACACTATCCCCTCTTGCAGTTTCACCCACTGTCTCTCCGCCCCACCCAAGTCCCCCTCCCACCAGGGCATCCCTGAAGCATTCCCCATCTCTTTAAAATTGGCCTTCCTGAAATCCAGGACCCTCGCCTTTGTGTAGTTTGATTCTTCTACAGTGCTAATATTGAACTACCCTGTATGGTGATCACTGGTCTCCAGGTGATCACCCACTGTGATTTCTGCAACACTGTCCCCATTGGTGAGTACAAGGTCCGTTATTATCCTTTCATGAGTGGGCTCTTTTACTAGTTGCCTGAGGAGAACCCCTTGCAGGGAGTCCAGGATGTCCCTATTCCTAGCTGAAGCTGCAGCTGGGATGCTGCAGTCTACATCCAGCAGACTGAAGTCACCTACCAGCATCACCTCCCCCTTATTTGCCATCTTTTGGATGGCTTCCATCAGAACCTTGTCCAACTCCTCCCCCACCCTCCGTGCTGGAGGTCTGTAGATCATGCCAATGTGAATTGCAGCTCCATTCTCCATTTTTAGATTCACCCACAGTACCTCCACCCCACTGTATAGTCCCTATGTCTCTGTTGCTTTTAAGCTGTGCCTCACATAAAGAGCCAGTCCTCCCCCTTTCTTTCCCACCCTCCTGTCCTTACTGAACAGAGTATAGTCTGGTATGGCTATATCCCAGTCATAGTTCTCATTACAGGAGAAGGAAGGTGCTCCGCTCACAGATGTATTCTGCAGATGTATCACTTGTCCCTCCTTCATTGTGGTTGTGAAGGGCTGGTTCTGCATGTACAGTATGGGTACTTTTTACTGTACATTGTAGTCCTGTACAATTACATGCTGGTACAATATTTATACAAATGTAAATGCACACGCCGGGTGCCACTTCACTGACAGTCTGTCCCAGCTGTCCCACCTGACTCCCCATGCCTCCTCCCATGCCCCTTATGTCCGACCCCCCCCTTCTGGGAGGCTGCTTCACCCCTCCCCAACCATCCAAGCCCCTCTACTGTTGTGCCAGGGAGGAGAGGGTCAGATCCCTGTTGCAGGTCCTGCAAGTGTGCCATTTGTTTGGGGCAAGCCTGCATGTGTGACAACTACTGGGTTTCTGGCCCAGGGACCCCTGTTTTTACAGAGTCTAGCTCAAGATCCTTGCCCCACCAGGACTTCACCACATCCCTACATTGCCAAAACTTTAGTATCCATGGGCTCTTTGAAAATCAAGTCTAAACCTGTTAGGGTAGGAGATAGGATTCAGAAACTGCTACAGGGAAAATCTTGGTGGACTTTCCACCTTAGATGTCTCTCTCCAGAAGGATTAAATGAGGTTTTAGATTTTAAACCTTATTTATGATGAACTTTCTGGTGACAGTAAATGTAGACTTGTTTTAAGAATATTTATTAATTGCATTCATTGTTCTGCATGTGATATTATCAATGACATGACATCATACATTAGCTAATGACAGGGCTGCATTATGCCACAGAAATTAATAGTCATTTATCTACCACTGCTCCCTCTCCTGAGGAAATGGCACAGCATAACTGGTGCTGTGATATGTGCTTAACTTGCACTACAGCCAAAAATGTTTAGTCTTACACTGGGGCCAACATACTGCAAATAAGTGCTTGACAACAGAACATACCTCTTAATTGGATACCTTGCTTTGTACAGATTTATTTGTGCCTTTAAGGTATAGAAAAGCCCTTTGAAATGACTAATGACTATCTGGTAAAATGAATTAACTTTTACAAAAACAAAAGAATTATGCCCTAGAAGGTATAATATAATGATGTGTAGACCCATTGAAAGAACAGGCCTGTTAAAAGAGCAGTTGTACTGCACACATTTTTTGCCAGGGTTACTAATTCTATGTTACTATGGGTTGACAGAATTACCTAAAAGTTATGAATTATTGTGAGCAGGGCCAGCGGGTAGCATGTTGTGTTCCTGTGCCAGCGACTCAAGTTCAGGGACAAGCTCGGGGAGCTGGCATGAGGATGGAGGGGACCCGCGCTGTCTCACACCACCGCACCCTGCCTGCGAAGGTATGGCCAGTGTTCTGTTGCATGGGTGACACCTTCTGATGGGCCATGGAGACTTGCCTTGCAAGGGGTTCACATGCATGTCATGGCCTGTCAGGGCAATGTAGTGCATCAGGAGGAATGGACTGGCATGAAAAATGAGTCTTGAAACATCTCCACTGTTCTGTTTATGTAATTTCAAGAGGATACAATTTCATGATCACAAAAACAGAAATTTATTTTAAAAGACTTTGTTACAGATTACATATAAACATATAAGTGCTACACAGTGGAACTTCAAGTGTGGAGTAAACAGCATAAATACAATAAATCATTTATCACATGATGTCCCCTCAGCCTATTTCATTTATGCAATAGGATAGGACCTTAAGTGATAGATTCTTTTAGCATTTTTATAAAAGCTATTATTTCTAAAAGTCTGAATTTTTATTTTGAACTAGTGATACTGTGTGTTCTCCCATCCTGTTTGTCATAGTCACTGCCATGGATGTGGTGTCAGGATGACATGCTTGGTGCTGTGATATGGCAGCTCATTGGTGCTGCAGGTACTTCTGCAGAAATTACAAACCACCACTGCAGACATTCTGTGGGCAAATGCTAATCCTGATGCAGAACTTGGTCCCAAAGTGCCGCAGAAAAATCAGGGCTTTGTTTTAGACCCTTTAGAAACAAATGATTGAAGGAGGATTGGCTTGCTGTATCTTTGCTTCTTTTATTCAAGTGTGGTAATGAGGCAAGGAGTCCTCTGCTGTAAACCGGAACTGCTGTCACCCTCCCCTGCTGGATAGCCATTGAACTCTCCCAAAGGAATGTCCTGACACCACCAGCTCTGATTCTACCAGGTTAGACGTTAGACAAAACTTTCTCCCTTTGTACCAATCATACTAGGAAAAAATGAAGCAGATTTCTAAAATCACTGGGATGGTTCATGCATTGCTGTAGACTTAGACCAATCTGGCAGACCCTTTGCTTCCAGACAGATCAAACTATTATAAATTAGACGCATTGGCAAAAGGCAGCAACCTCTACTGTAAGAGATCTGCATGACATAAATACAAGGTGTATTTTTCTTATACACTGATCTTAATCTCTGATCATGGGGCAATGCCTTGACTTCTGGCAATACTTGCAAATCAGAGACCTATTCTAGGCAAAGCTCATGCCTAATCTGATGCTCTCACAGTGCCTAACCCTAACCCCCTTGATACCTAGGAGAAATCTGTTTGTATGTACCAGCATATGGCAAGCCAACTCACAGGGTTAAGTGACAAATATTGCTCACCAACCCACACTTCAGAAAAAAGTGGTAAGGGGAACAAAGCAATTCTATCCCACCTGCTACATGGGGCTCAGTATGGGCAGAAACATACAGAACTAATAGAGATTTACAAGGTAACATATTCCAATTTAAAATGCTATATAGGCTGTAAGAACCCCCCCCCCCAGGCCTTATACTGAATGGGACTGAAGACCACAATGATTGCTGGAGGTATTCCTATCCACAGGTTTCCCTGATCCACATGCTATGAGTCTGCCCTCACTTGGATAACTTTTGGGACAGGATATGTGAATGCTGTACACCCATAAGACCCTTACACCAAATCGAAGACCCGATCATAGCTCTTCTGGGTATCCATATAAATAGTTACTTTTCTGTTCTAGACACCTTAGGTAAATGGAGCCCTATTGGCTGCAAAATGAGTAATCCCTACACAAGTGGAGGTATCATGAACCACCTGCATATAAAGAATGGGAAAATCTATTAACTCTAAAGGCCAAATATGAATGTCCAACCTATGTGACTGCTGGCAAAATGGCAACATACCAGCAGGTCTGGGCCACATACTTAGGCAGTGTGCAGACACTGCAAACTTACCTTCATAGGTGAATTATTAATGCCTAAGCATCTGTGTAGATATGTTAGATCTCCTGTTTCGTTTAGTCACTTCCACTCCCCCATACAGGGCAGTTACTTCCTTTTTCCTGCCATACCCCCTCTATCATTATGGCTTGCAGGACTGGGTGCCAACGCTACTTTCCTGTTCCTGTTCCTCTTCCCTGCCCCCACCCCACCTCTGCGCTACCATGCTGTACATCTTTAACAGACCCTAATGATTATGCGATAGTACTTAGATCACTTGAGATCTCTCCATCTCCTTCATTATAAATTTTAAAAATGCATTATTGCAGAATTATCCCTTTACAAATCGTGGTATGAGTTTTTTTTGACATGCATTACTGCAAGATTATTCCTTTTCATACTAGTGTATGAAACTGGGTACCATAATACGCTGTATGTGAACCTGAGAGTCCTTCTGTGATTTGTGTTGGTACCACACATATAAGAAGCCTCAATGCTCCAAGACCCAAGACTGTGTATAATATGTCTTAGTAGATGGTATATATGTAATAGGATAAGATGTTCCTCCTTCTCACACTTGCCTTGAGTTGCTAATGTTCCCAAGGTCAAATAACCTGTGAATTCTTTGTTTATAGTTTACTTGTTAAGCATTCACCAAGATAAGGTGTGTGTCTGTACAGTGTTTTTATTTGTTACCACATCTTTGTATTGATGATCAGTTTTCATTGAATGTTTAAAAAAACTTTCAATAAAAACTTTAATGACAAAAAAATGTCTCTGAAAGGAATGAACAAGATAAACTGCGAGGAAGTATTCAGCAGGACTAGCGAGCCTAGAATGTGAGAACATGAGTGGAAGCTAGTGTGAGGGAAATTCAGGAGGGGCATAAGTAAGTTCTTTTTTGCACAGAGAATGGCTGAGCTGTGGAACGGCCTTCTGGCTGAGATGGTGGGTGCCAAGACCATGAATGGTTTCAAACACTGTTGGGACAGAGTTAAGGGCTAAATAGTAACCCAGGGAGCTATCCACAAGGCAGGTAACATGGGGCAGGTAGCATGGGCATAAACCCTGTATCAACACTAGGCCTTGTGGGTAGGATAAGGTATTACAGGGAGACTAGATGGAACAATTCTCTTTTTCTGCCATCAACTTCTGTTTCCATAAGTAAGAATTGTATCTGTGTGCACACCATATTTATTCATTCATAATTTAGAAGGGGGTGGGGTAGACATGATGAACTTAGATTCTCTTACCAACTTAAATTACTTTGTTACTATCTTACTATGTTAGTGCCAAGATGGATGACAGTGGTCTTCTATCCCCCCAGCCGTGGTGTTTGCCCTTGGATTGCACTTGACTGACCCATGCTCTGGGCAAGCAAGTCACTGCACCTGAGTCAACATCCAGTACCACTAATGCCCCCTGTACTTCACAAACTACTATATCTGTGCAGATCCGAATGACTAATAAATTTTCGCCCTTCTGTATAACCTTTTCCATCCTCCTTAATAATACTCATAATGTTGTGTCTAGTTTTATTTATCCATTTTCAGTAGTCATTTAACTTAACGTAACCATTTTGTTTAATGTTTCATAATATCACTTACTTGAGGGTAAGAACAGCATCCCCATCCTCCAGTTGCAAGTTTACAGCATGTATTTCCATCAAGACAATAGTGCGTACTGTCACAGTAAACGATTAACTCGTTCTTAGGGCTGCTGTGGGCTAACTCAGTTTTCTCACGAAGTGGAAGTTTGCTGACTATGGGGATTCTCAGACCCTTCTTGTCACAGGTTTGTGCCTCCACATTGCAGGTGTAGCCATCTGGACAGCAGTGTGTACCATCTGAGCAGCAAACAGCCTGAATACAAGCAAAAGCAGAACACATATGAAGAGTATCACTTTGATTAAAATCAAATATAACCTGGTATATCACTTTATATATCAAAATATATTGAAGCAGTAAAAGAAACAGGAATGCCATGTTGCATAATGGAAAAGGCCTCACCGTCTAAGCAACATAATTAAGGTATAACAATACTGAATTTGGCACAGCATGTGTTTAATTTCCTTGAATGTAAGTAGGTAGTAGGCAAATATTTTTTTATTTCTAAAGCACCATTCCAGGGTTCAGAGTGCTGAATACAATAAAGTAAAATGGGATACTGAGAGAAAAAAGCTGAAACAGGAAATGCACTAGATATGTAAAATTAAATAGTTCCAAAAGGGCAACAGGAAACAGCACAAAATATACAGTTTAGCTGGGAACTCGAGGGTAAATAAAATACACCAACACCTAGGGCAGGATTTTCAAATGGCTTAGATCTACCCAAGCCCCAGGTGTACTGACAATACAGCCATGGGGTTTGCAACAATCTAATGGGATTTTCTATCCTGTGCGGTGATTCCCACAAGTTAGAACAACTTTTTCTGGTCTAGTTGCGGCAATCCTGGGGGCCTTTTCTACAGCGCTTGCACAAGATATTTGGCATAAGATGCCTTAAACTGTGAGAACTGTTGCAACTGTGCCCAAGATTGTAAAATTGGGTACAGTTGCATCAATGGGGTTTGGCAAACTGCCAAAAACCGAGTGTCATGGTGCAGAGCTTGGTGAAAGCCATTTGTCACACTTTGAAAGTCCGGTCCCTAGTCTCAGACATGGAAAAGGAGGGGCAAATGTATCTCTGTTGGCAGGTTGTTCCACCTTGAGGGGACTACAACCATGAAAGTGTGGTCTCTAGCACATTTCAGTCTGGCAAGAGGGACGAATGCTGAATCCAATGAGATTAAAACAAGACGAGCAAACAAAGTGTAACATAATTTTCAGAGGGACACTGTTATGGATTTTTTGTTTGTTTGTTTGTTTGGTGGGGTATATAATCTCTCTGTATAGTCTCTCTTTAGAAATAATATAAACAAAAGTGCTAATGGTACTGAGAATCCTCAAACTGCCCCAAGCAGACGCCAAACTCCACTAGAAATTCCATGTGGCATCTTAGCTAGGTTATCCTCTGTAACAAATTGTGTGTAAACTGAGAGAAGGTACATTTAAAGTCTTTGTATTATCTGAGCTACAGAAAAGCAGATACATTCAAGTGTGTGTGGTTTCTAAAACACACAATCAGAACCTCAAACAAACCCAGCACAAGCATAATGGGCCTGCAAATGCATGAGTCTGTGATGGGGTGGGGATAGCGGACTAGAAAATGTTCCAACTGGAACTACTTTCTATCTGACAGGTCTCTATCAGACCTCACCTCAGCTAATTTACACACAGATAAGAGTGTACTGGCACTGGGTCCCAGTGTCCAAGGGAGGAAAACTGTAACAAAGAAATGAAGCCCGACTCAAGAGCTGTAAAATATAATTATTTATTGAAGAAACAATGCTACTTACAAAAACATTACAAAGCAGTCAGTGGAAAAAGGAAGCTGTCCTACAGCTAACTCCATGTATGCAGTCAGAGCAAACTGCTCGTTCTTCAGGGGGTGGAGAAGTCAAGTTTAAATATTCAAATAACCCTAATGAATAAACATCACATTCAGTCTGTTCTCTGTTTAAAGAAACAGAACTATATTAGCATCTAACCTGGCAGGTGCACCTGAATAAAGTGAGTACATAATAACACCCGTGAAAATAAACCAAAAGCAAAAGCACTAAAAACGAGAAGAACATCATTGCACTTGTTTTCTGGTGTGTTGGCTCCTCTGCGTGCGTCATTTTTCTGCTAAGTGCAGAAAGCAGACAAGGGGGATAATGTTGTGGTCATGTCTCAGGAACAGCATAAAAATGAAGATTTGAGACAACTGAGCGATGTGAATAGTTATAACATACTGAGTGGTGATAAAACTCAGGTATTTACAGAGAAACTGGACCACATGGTGAGTGTGGCCTTGTGGAGTGGACAATAAAGTTATGATGAAGCTGACTGTATTAGGACTAAAAATCTTGTCCACCCAACATTTTATTTTACCAAGATTCATAAGTCTCTCCAACCCCTGGTAGACCAACTGCCTCTGGGGAAGGTTCTGTGTCCAAAAATCTTGAGATATGTGGATTATTTTTTGAAGGCTATTGTATCTGGGATGCCAGCCTATCTCAGAGACTCTATGGATATTCTAAATAGGTTCCAGGGTTTGGGTTGGTGAGAGACTTATAAATATGTAACCACTGATGTTAAATCACTTTATTCTAGCATCCCTCACACAATTTGCCTAGAAGTCCTTAGACATGTTTTGGGCGGAGGCAGTAAGGGATGTCTCTAGTGGCGCCCTCTGACTTTCTCCTCCAGGCTGTGGATTACATTCTGCACCATGATTATTTTTTATTTGATGGCCAGTATTATTTACAGGTTCAAGGTACTGCTATGAGGACCACTATGGCTCTCTCATATGTTCATTGATACCTGGCCTGGTGGGAAGAGCAAATTATATTTAATGTTGAATGTAACCCACACCGTGGGGGAGTCAGATGGCTCTGCTTTACAAATGGCATCATACTTGTGCGGTCAGGGTCACTGGACAAGCTAGAGAATTTGTCTCTTGCTTAAACAGAAATTATTTTTACCTGCAATTTACTCATGTGGCCAGCCCTGAGAGCATTGCATTTTGGATATTTGGTTTTATGTGGACAGCTGGGGGTCATACAGAGTGAAACTTTTGTAAAAACAGCTGGCAATCCTCTGTTGCAAGCAGACAGTGGTCACCCAGTGGCTAATCAATAGCATTCCATGAGGCAGTTTCTCAGAATTTGAGAAACTGCTCTACAGTAGAAAGCTTTGAGATGCAAAGTTTTGATCTAAAGAACCTTTCCAGCAGTTATTCCGGCCATGTTGTTAACAAGGTGTATAGAAGAGCTAAAATACACCTAGAAAATATTTATTGTTTCCAAAGAATATGGACTCAGAGAAACCTAAGGTAACATTTGTCACCAAGTGTACCTTTAGCTATTAAGATTAGAGTGCTTGGGTCTGATTCCAAAAGAGCCCATAGATCACCACAAGTTGCAGCAATCTAGGGCTGCAGCACACTCCTGGTGCATCAGGGACCCTGTGTCCAATTCTATAAAATTGGGTATCCCTGTGCCAAAAAAACTGGAGTCACCGCACTTGCAGCCTAGCACCAAAAAACAGATGCACCTTCGGAACTTATTGCAGAGATCCAGTCCCCCATCAGGTGCAACATTAGAAAGAATGGCAGGAGGGGACCAGGGGCAAAACGGCATGGGGGATGCCATCAGGGTGTTGGCAAGCAAGTGGGCATGCCGGGTGGGGTGACTGGGCACCTAGGGGTGCCATTCATACAACCATTGTATTAATTGCTTCCAATAAGTTATTATAATGGCACCCCCACCGGGTGCTTAATCACCCTTCTGGCATGCCCACATGCTCCCAATGCCTCTATAGCACAATCCTTTCCCTTCTGCCCCTCAGCCCCACATACAGAGCCCCCTTCCACCAGTTCCCCACCTTGTGAGCAATGACACAAGAGGTGTAAACCACCTCCTAGCTGGTCTAATGTGAGCCCCTTGCTATGGCAATGGTGGGGCTTTCAGAATCCCAAATAAGGGGATGTTGCAGCCCCCCATGGCACAAGCACCCTTGCAATCTGGCAAACCATGATGTAGGTCGCAAAGGTGGCACAGTGCCCGTTTGCCACAGAGAGCTTTTCCAACCCAGACCATGTTTTGGAATAGGATTATCGCATTTTATGACACAAGGTGCAGATTGCATCAATGTTTGACCCATACACCTTGCATCAGTCTAGGTGCATTTAAGTTGTGCCCCTCATTTTTAAACACATGCCAGTTCTGTTGCATGATAAGAGCCTTGTTAATATTGTTGGAGCTAAACATAGGGTAACATTTTCTAGGGGTCCCAGTTTGGGTGATAGTCTTACTAGAAGCCAGTATTATGTTAAACCAAAAGTAGAAAATTGGCTTAGTAAAAAACCCACTCGTTTTCACCCATGTAAAAGATGTTCAGTTTGCAAATATGCAACTGTTGGAAAATGTACTTAGTTTTTGTTTACCAGGAGAGTGCACTAGCCAAAAATTGACGATTTTCAGGCACGACGCAGGAGAGTACAAGAAGTATAACAGAGCGGTAACCATTCATGACAGCAAGACAATAACAGACAGGGTAGGTCAAATCGGTATAAACAAATAATACTAGTCAAACAGCATTTTGGTAAACATTACATAAGTGCAGGACAGTTACAAAAGGGGTGGGTCAAATCAGCATAAATGACCAATAACACAGGTGGTCAAAAACGAATAACATAATGCAAGGTTTCAGGGAAACAGTTTCACACTAAAAGAAGAAATAAACACGGATTTGTGCAGAGATAGCATCTAGCAAGACTAGCAAACATGATGTAGAACATGTAAGGAGACTGAGTAGAAAGAACCTGTAAGGGCAAGCAAAATGGATCAGAATTGGTAATCAGGAAAAAATTATTGAAGAATACCAGTTTGTGAGCTGTTACTCTTAATTTGTCATTTATGCTGCCTTGTGTTCCTGTGGTAAAGTTTATGTTGGCAGGACTACCAGGCAGCTGAAGGTTAGGATGTTGAGCATACTGGGGCTATTAAAAGTTGTTTGGAAAAGGATGCAATTGGTATACATTTCAAGGCATGCCATGTCATCAACAAAATCCTTAAGGTTTTACATACACAGGGCTTGAGTAGGTGCCTAAACCTGTTAGGGGAGGAGATAGGCTTCAGAAACTGTTACAGAAAGCATCTTGGTGGATTTTTCACCTTAGAAGTCTCTCTCCAAAAGGATTTAATGAGGTTTTAGATTTTAAACCTTACTTATGATGACATTTCTGATGACAGTAGATGTATGCTTTTTTAGGAATATTTATTTATTGTATCCATTGTTCCACATATTGTTATTTAATAATCTTTTCTATGATTGAATCTAGTCCACCTACATTTAGAAACTTGTATTGGCTTCTCTGGAGTCTCTGATTATTGGTCCTTTGTCTAAAGTGCAATGTTGTCCTTCGCATTTTCGGTGCTGTTGTGATTGGTTAGTTGTTTAATTTTCATGGGTGTTATTATGTATTCACTTTATTCATATTCACCTGCCTGGTTAGAAGCTAATATAGTTCTGCTCCTTTAAATGGGTGTAACCCCTAGGCTGTGCTGTTCTAAGGACTACCACAGCTGCCTGTATGGCAATACACAGGCTGAATGGCCTGAGTTCTGTAATCGGGTGCCTCCACCCAGAGGAATGGTATTGGGGTAGCTCAGTTGCTCTGGTACAGCCCTTTGGGACGCTATAACCACCCACCAACTCATCTAGTGGCCCAAACAATAACACAATGGTGCATTCACATCCAGTAGATAGCAGTAAAAATATGCTCATGCCCCTTTCACTGACCACCATAGAGGGTTCCGCTGCAACTGCCCTGAGTACCCCTTGGAAAATAAGATCAGCAATGCAACAATACAATCTTACCACTATAACCCAACTAATAATATGCATACTAACTAGGTTAAATGAAGAAAGACAATCAGATTTATTTAGGGACAGTGAACAAAGGAGGGCATGAATCTAGCGGAATGATGAGTGATCTGATTGGAAACAGGATTGTTCAACATGCGCTGTAAGTCTCACTTACACAGTTCAATAACCCTGGGTACCCAGTATGTCATGCAAGCTAGCCTAAAGCATTGCCTGGTGTTGCCGAATTGCAGCTGTTTTGGGGCCGTTAGGAAAGGAAAGACAATTAAACATGCACACAACAATTATTTGTAATCCAAGCTGGATGGCTCAGTCATAGAAACATAGAAACATAGACTTTGATGGCAGATAAGGACCGTTAGGCCCATCTAGTCTGCCCATTCTACCTCTACAGGATAGGCTGCAGATCCTAGTTAACCAACAGCCTATTTCTTCCTACCCCCCACAAAAAAAATTGCCTTATGTCTGTCCCATGCATTCTTGAATTCTCCCACAGTTTTAGACCCCACAACCTCCTTAGGAAGGCTGTTCCATGCATCCACTACCCTCTCTGTGAAATAATACTTCCTCACATTGCCCTGAACCACCCTCCTTCTATCTTTAAATTGTGTCCCCTTGTTCTTGCAAGTCTCTTTTTCTGAAAGATGCTACCCTCTTGGACTTTGTTGATTCCACTGAGGTACTTAAAAGTTTCTATCATGTCCCCTCTCCTTCTTTCCTCAAGGGTATACATATTAAGCTCCTTTAGTCTCTCCTCATATGGCTTCTCTTGCAGACCCTGCACCATTTTAGTTGCCCTCCTCTGGACTGCCTCTATCCTGTCTATGTCCTTGCAAAGATGGGGTCTCAGAACTGGACACAGTACTCAGATGGGTCTCACCAACTGTCTGTACAGAGGATAACAACTTCCTGTTTTCTGCTAATGATGCCTCTCCTATACATCCCAGTATACCCCCAGCCAGTCTGTTTCAATAACCCAAAACAAGAAACAATTAGATATAGACATAGACATAGACTTTGATGACAGACAAGGACCGCTGGCCCACCAGTCTGCCCATTACCCTACCTATTGGATAAGCTGCAGATTCTAGTTAACCAACAGCCTACTTCTTCCTACCTCCCACTATAATTGCCTTATGTCTGTCCCTTGATGGTAATAAAGTGATTGTTGCATTTGTTGGGGAGCTACCCTGAACTGTACTCACGCTACCCAGCCCAGGATGTAAAACAGGTGAGATGCATACTTTGTGGTGGTAATCAGGAAAGCCAGGAGAAACAGGCAGACATGACTCATCTCCAAGTGGTTGTTCCCTGTTCGATGGTGTTGAGCAGGGGCTAAATTCTGAAGCTGGTCTTTCACTGAGTTGGCCGCTCAGGCAGGAGTAGTGGCCTAGTCTGAGATGGCATGGCCCAGGCAAGATAAACAGCTCAGAAATTGTCCATGCTCTTCTGCTGGTGAAGCCTCCAGCTGGCATAACAGTTCTGATCATGGGGAACCAATTCAGGACCCATGAGACACATTCAGCATGTTTAAATCACTAATTCTGTAATCAACAGTTCGGATGCAGTCTGGTTGCAAACAACAGAGTAACTGCACAAACTTTACAATCCGAGCAAAGCCCCCTCACAAGCTGGGCCAAGTGCTTCTGTAGCAAATCTTTGGTCCAAATCACAAGTCACATTAACAAACCTTTTCCTTCTTTTGCTGCAGATTCCAGACATGGAAATTTGGAACCAGATCTGACTTCTGCAAAAGGCAGGTCACTGGCAGGAGAACATGGCAGGCAGGCCAGCAAAGCCTCTTCCTGTCGATTCCCCTACACTCATTCCGGGAGCAGCTGCTCAAAAGCTCAAGCTGTTCACTCTTCAACCTCCAACTCTAACTGATCCACTGCTTCAGGCAGTTCTCACTATTTCCTTTGTAATCTAAAAGGTTCTGTTGGCTGAGGAAACTGTCAATCACAGCAAGGGTGCCCCCTCCAGATCCATTTTGGACTCCCAACACTTAAAACTACAAAAACTACAGAATTCCTTCCCACAAGACCCCTGGGGCAGTCTTCATTTTAGGTCCCCAGTGATTTGATTGGTCCAAATACTGGAAGTCCAGAACCTAACATGGTGGCTCCCATTCAAATGTTTGAGCTACAATAAAAGCAGGTTAGACAAATTTCTCTATCTTTACTATAACAGCAAATAAACAGTAAACAATCACATTTCCTAAGCAGACTCACTCTGCACAAATAGTGACTGCAGAATGGAGCAGAATAACACACTATCTGGCTGGTCACAAGCCCTAATTACTCTGACCCAGTCCTGATTAATTTCTAAACACAGATTAGCCATTTTCTTAGAGAGACAGCTGCAGAAGATTACTAGGGCACTCTCACACACACAGATAGAACTACTGAAGACAGGACACCAACCTGACAGTGGGCATTATGGAGCCCAAGAAGACATTATAGTAAACTCCAGTTTGTAGATGGGTTACACTCTCCCCTGCCTGGAAAAACTTGGCATCCATGTTAAGTCTACACTTACTATAAAAGTCTATATGCAAAACATTATATAAAACTATATGCATGTTTCATTTGGTGTACCATAAAGAAAAGCTGATGCATTTGTAAAATAGCTAGACATAACACTACTGTATCACTATATTTTATCATTTATAATGAAACTTTCATAAGTACATATTTTCATAACATGTTCCATAAACATATTAATAGATTCAAGTGGCTAAACACATTACTCTTACAATTCTTGTCTGAATTACCTCCTGTACTCTAACCCACATGGCTTGGGACCTATCCCTTTCAGCTACACTAGGGCTACATGGGGCAAAGGCATTGGTACACTGATTATAGGGATAAACTATTTATTTAGAAGTGGCAGAATAACTCAGTTTTGGAAGAGAGTTTTCAGAAATGTACATCCCTTTATGAACTATATGCAATGGAAGATCTACAGGCCTTCCTTGGAAGTCACAGCTGAGGCATACCACTGGCTTTTTGGCTCTTCCAGACTTTCTGGGAAGGGTAGGCACAGGTTTAGGTCTTTCAGCATCTGCATTTGGGTCTCTTAGTCCCAACTCGTTGCTTGTCAATAAGTCTGCTTCTGTAGAAAGGGGTAACTCTGCACTGGTTTCTGTTCTGCACTGAAAGCACTGTCAGCTTCTTGTTGTCTTAGTCCTTTATCAACAGTATTACCTTCATTACTGGGTTCTGAAGAAATTCCAGGTTTGTCATCTAGAGGAAATTCCATGGAATTTAAATCATGCAACATTTGACTAATACTTTCAAGATCCTTATCTTCATTAACATTACTTTCCATAACATTGTCAGATTCATTATAGGCAAGTAGTTCTGTACTTTCTGGTATGTCACCAGTGGTGCTTTCTGTTTCTAGGTGTCCTTCTTGTGGCTCAGTTAGTACTACCAGACACCAAGTCAGCTACATCAGAAGTCACACTTTGTACCTCACTTTCATGGGGCACAGAGGCTGTGGAGAAGGCTAGAAGGTTAGACAGTCCTGAAGGTCCAGCTTCATCTCCAAAAATGTACGTGGGGTTACTTTGAAGCAACTGACTCAGTTCATAAGATGAGTAATAGGAAGCTTCACACTTACTGTCATCAGACTCTGATTGTCAATCAACTTTATTTAGGGTGTGACTGATGGAAGTCCTTGAATCTTTAACAACTGGAGAGGGGTTTAACTGTCTCTTTTTGGCTGCAGCTCTGGTTATAGCCCTGGGAGGTGCAGTGTCTTGGGGTACAGAATCAATGATAATTTGGCCAATTGGCAGCAGATGATTTCTGTGCATTGTTTTGACAGCTCATGGGTCATTTTCTGGACATACTTTATAGACTGGCAGATCCTCCTGCTTGCTGATAACAATGTAGTTGGTGTGATGCCACCTATCAGCAATTTTGATGTTTTCCATATAGTCCCAACGTTTGTAACAACACTCTGTCTCCAGGTTGCAGTTCTTAGGCCTTGACACATCTGTTGTGCCTTTCTTTATTTGCTAAGTTCCTCTGTGCTGCCATGGTGTGTGTTAATTGGTAAGCATGGCTTAACTGGCCTTTTAGCTTTTGAATATACTGAGGATAATTCTCAGCTCTGACTCTATCAGGGTGCTCTCTGAAGCAGATGTCTACTGGCAACCAGGCTTCCTGACCAAACATCAGGCAGTAGGAGGAGAACCCTGAGGCATCACTTTTGGTGCAGTTATATGCATGTACTAAGGTGCTTATCTGTTGTCTCCATTTGGACTTGTCCCAGGGATGAAGTGTGCCTAGCATGTCTAGTAATGTTTGGTTAAATCTTTAGGGCTGTAGATCCCACTGGGGGTGATAGAGGGTAGTTCTGGACTTCCTCACTTCCCAGAGTGAGAGCATTTCCTTGATCAATCAGCTTTCAAAGTCTCTCCTTTGATCAGTGAATTCTCTGAGGGTGCCATAATGTGCAAGAACATTTCAGTCAGGACCTTTGCCACTGTGACTGATTTCTGGTTTTGGTTGGATATGCTGAGCACAATGAGTGAAATAATCAATCACCACTAGCATATTGCCAATATTCTTTTGATCTGGTTCAAGACACAAGAAGTCAATACACATGGCGCTATGGGTGCACTGGTGGAGATATTGACTAAGGGTGCAGCCCTTTGGGGTTGAGATTTCCTCTGTAGGCACTGACTGCAAGTTTTGATGTGAGTCTCAATGTCAGCTCCCATCTTTGGCCAGTAGAAGGAGAACATGGGCCAAGTCAGTAGTTCAATCACAGCCTAGATGCCCCATTTGGTCATAAAGAAGATGTAGAACCACACGTTTGAAAGCTGTTGGTAACACTAGTTGTTGCTTGGCAATTTGACCCTGTCAATTTGTGGTATCTCTATAAAGTAATTGACTGCACAACTTTAATCTGGGCTCCTCTCTAAACAATAAGGCAGTTCAGGGATCTGAAGACTGAAGTTTTGACACATTCTTCCTTGCTTGGATGGCATCCAGCAATGGCTTAATCATGGGGTCTTGAGCCTGGACCCACTATATATTACCAGGGGTGAGCTGAGGCAGTGTACTGAGGTGCAAGGTGGTAAGGTGGCAGTAGGCCATAGGAACACAAGTGTCAGGAGTTCCCAAGCAGTCCACCAGGCAGTTTCAGGAGAGGGGTGCTCATCTTTATCAAATTTTTGAAAAAGGGCTTTGACAGACTGTTCAGACATTCTCACCCACTTTGCATTAGAGTCAGATCTTTGAGCGAGGGTGTCAGCGTCAATGTGGTTCAAGCCCAGTCACTTTTCTACTGAATAATTGTAAGTGGAAAGTGAAGATAACCAGCAATGCCCCGGTGGCATCCAACTTAGCTGAAGTCTGGACATAGGTGAGGGGAATTTTGTCAGTTTTCACTAGAATCTTTGTGCCATACAGATATTCATGGAATTAGTCTACCACGGCCCTCTTCAATGCAAGAAATTCAAGTCTGTGTGCTGGGTAGTTCTTTTCAGATGGTGTTAGGCTTCGACTAGCAAACGCCACTGGGCATAAACCTTCCTCATATTCTTGATATAGAACAGCACAAGTCCCTTCAAGCTGGCATCAGTGTGCAACACATAGGGTCTGAGTGGGGTCTGCATATACAAGCACAGGCAGTGGGTGAGTTGGTGAATATCATAGAAAGCCCCTCACATGAGGAGTCCACCTTGCTCCAAAGGGTTCATTTGTCCGAAGGTGGACATTTTCTTCCTTTTTAACTGCACTTCTTTTATATATCTTGTTGGTAGGTAGGTAACCTTGAGTTAAGCTGAGCAACGGGTGGATAGCATTGGTATGGTCTTTAATGAACCGACGACAGAAGCCATAGAACCAAAAACAGCGTTGCAGTTTTTTAAGATTGTTAGGCCAAGGCCGGGTGGTCTACGACTCCATTTTACTTGGGTCTATCTGAATCCCTTCAGCTGACAATATGCAATAAATATATCTCACAGATTTCTGGAAAAAAGTGACACTGGTCTATTGATACTTTTAGCCCAAATTCCTCTAAATGGTCGAGAACCTTAAACAGACAAGCTTCAAGCTTCTCAAGGGTCCAGCCAAACACAATGACATCATCTAGATAAACCAGAAATTCTTGTAAGTTCATGTCTCTCACCGCTCACTCCATCAGTTGCTGAAATGTAGTAGGTGCTCCTGAAATACCGTGTGGCATATGTGAAAGCACATAAAAGCCCAGGGGCAAATGAAGGCTGGTTTCTCTCAGTCTTCGGGGCCATCGGGATGTGATAATACCTGCTCTGAAGGTCTAACAAAGAGAACCACTGGCTTCCATTGATGCAATCAAGGGTGTCTTGGATGCGAGGCATTGTATATTGGTCAGGGATAGTTCTTCAATTTAACATCTGGTAGTGCACACTTCACCACTAATGGTACACTAGGCATTTGGAGACGATACAAGTGATTCTGAGTCTTTTTTCCATACCACCCCATCGGGTTCATCTTTCTCAATCTCTTTAGTTTGCATCTGTAAATCATAGGTGTGGCAGTATTGCCCCAGATTTGGATTTAGAAATCCTCGAGCCAGACTTCTAGTCTTTTGCCCTCTTGTTTCTGTCTCTTCCCCCATCTGCCTCTCCTTCTATCAAACTCTGCTGCAGCAGTATCCTCTATCTTTTTCACACTATAATGGAGTGGCCGTCCATTATAGTGTATTCTCTCCCCCCCTTTTATTCGTTCTTCCTGTCTCGAGAATTCCCAACTTCAAATAAAGAAAAATGCACAAAACGCCCGAACTTTATTATGGCATTTGTTGCATTGTTTAACAGAATGAATAATAAAATGAGCCTTTTTCCCTGTTAAGGTTATTGAATTAAGTCCCTCCTTAAAAGCTAGCACTAGCACTGTTACAGATACAGCTTTAGGAGGCTGTGGGGCTTGAGAGGCTGGTCAGGAGGTTTAAAATACAAGGGTATTCTTGTCACATGTGAGTTGTGCAAACTAGTTCAGCTGCAAAGGGAAAGCAGCATGTCCCACTAAATAAAGGTTTAGTCTGTCTGTCTATCAGACTTGTAGGTTATGCTTTTTGTTTGAGGTTTTATCCACATGCATGAAGAAAACATAAGAATACATTAAACAAAATGTACTAGGCAGTATTTAAAGAAAGCCCTACAGATTACCTGGTTGTTGTCTTGACTGAAGCTCTCCTAAAGGGATCTGGCAGCCCAGAATGAAGCACATTTGTAGAGGTCAGAACTGAGTGACATCACAATGGGCAGAGTTATTAGCTAATTTAGGTAATTAAGGTTTCCAAGCTACTGAATATGTGTTTTTAACCTGCTTTGAAGACTGTAGTAACTAAGATATTAAAATTGTAAATAAAATATCAACTTGTTATAACTGTAGTCCCCCATTCTTATGTATTAGTGTAGAAATAAAGTGTAATTATTTAATTGGGGTCGGACTACAGTGACCACATGACTAATTATGCCCTGTGAATTCCTATAAAGAGAAGGATTGACACAGATGTTGAGATAGCAGTGGAAGGAGTAGGTGAAACTCTGTTCCAGAACCATAGAAAGATAGTGGAAAGTTAGACTAAAACTACTTCCACTCTATATTTACCTTGAAAAGTAACTGTAAGCTCTTGGTGAGCTAGGATTTGATTGTATCCAGTTTTCAGTGTTTTATTTCCTCCTTGGTTATATTATTTGAACTTTTATTTGGATCATTATAATAAAAGGCACTCAAAAGCGTTCTTGTGTGTCACAACCTACCTTTGGTCTCTACCTGTGAGTTGTCTACACCACCCCTCGACAATAGGCTCAGCCACCAAGGCTGGAATGTGTGGGACCTTTCCAGTCTGCTTGTTTTTCTCTTGACATAGCTGGACTAGTCTGCCTAACATATGGGCATTGGTACCAGTCAACAGAGGGACACCATCCTACAGTCCAGTCAGTGGGCACACCTGGGCCAGGAGTCTCCACTTGTTCATCCATGCTGGCAATAGCAGCAGTGAGACTACCAAATTCATACATATCTCAGGTAAGGATAGGATCTTTCACTCAACCTCACATACATGCAGTCCTTCTAGGGGTAGGAGTGGAAGGTCAGATAAATGTTGATCATACCAATCTTGAAATATAATGGTGACCTGTGAGCCACTGTCTGGTACAGCTCAAGTGGAGATGCCATTAACTGTTACTGTAGTCTCCATGGAAGACCCCCATCTCAGACCAATCCAGGGTAGTCTGTTTTGCACACTGGCCCCAGCAGTTTTGGAGGAAAAAGATTTTGTGGTGGGCCTGACTGGGGTTTTATATGCTCTGTTGAACCAGATTGAGCAGTTTGGTAGTAACTTTATTCTGGTCCTCAGGAGAATTGCAACCGTCAGGTATGCCGTCTTCCACCTATAGCAGAACACCTTTTCTCTGTGATCACTAGGGTGGTTCTGTTCTTCACAAAATTTGTAACTGTCAAAGGAGGAGTTCTATGTTTCTCTTTTGGTATGGGTTCAGGCTCCCTTTCTCTACAGTTCCACCAGGAGGCAGAAGTTCAGGTGGCATGTATGCGGTCCCCCACTAAAGCATGCAGCTGTCTCATCTCTTCCACCAGTTGGGATTCAGCTCGAGGTTCAGGGGCAATAGCATGAGCCCCCACACCCACGGGTGGAGTCTCAAGGCCAGTCTCACTCTTAGGAGGGCAAATGTTAGAGTTTCTGGCCACTTCAGCTGTGGCTTGTTGGTTGGCTCACATCTCTTTTCTCTCCTTCAGTAGCTCTTGGACATGCTGAATCTCAGGAGCTTCCTCTTTCTCATCAATCCAATCTGAGGTTGGGGCAGTGCATGTAACTCCAGCATGTGGTTCTCAACCATCTCATTGTTCTCAGCCTCTCAAATCTCTTTCATCAGCCAACAGTATTTGGGAGGATTAGCTTTCCTGTCTTTAAACTTCAGTTTAACATAAGCACACTTGAATAACAGGCAGATTGTAGGATGTGATCCAGCCCGACATGATTCAGTTCACTATCTGGAACACCCCCATTTCTATGGGCTCTCTGCAGGGCCCATTCAATTTAGGTGACAAAAGCAGACAACTCTCATTCTTCCACTGTTTAGCAGACTTGAACTTCTACATTAAATCTTCCCCAGATTCAGTGCTGCCAATACCCCTTCTAAAGTGGACAGATACTCAGCTGCAGTGGCCTCTGGGTTTATGGATCAAAGGAACTGAATAGTCTCCAGTGCAGGGACCTTAAACTTTCCATAAGTCTCTTTCTCTTCTCTCCCTTGGAGCACTGCCACTCCTGAACCAGGGGAGTAGCATAGTCCATCCATGTTTCTAGATCGTCCTCCGCCACTGGCACAGGGACCGCACCAGAGAATAGTCTGAGCCTGCGATAAGAGTCAATGTGTAAAGAGGGTATCACAATGGGGGATGCTACAATAGGGGACACCTTGGTGGTGGATGAAGAGGCCGGAGGAGATTGTACTGGAGTGGTCTCCATGAATCCTCCAAAGCCTTTAACAATTCCTCAGCTGTTCAGCCTTCAGCAGCTAGCAGTCTTAATAATTTGCCCTTGAACCCTCTACTCTCGGGAACCCCCCAGGGGAAGACAGACCACTATGCAAATGGATTACTCTCCACCCCTTCTGGGATCCTCATGGCATGATAACAGGGGGTACCATTTACAGGTCTATGAGGAGGCTACAAGAAAGGAGGACCACCAAGGTCTAATCAAATAGATTTGAGTCCCGCCCCTGTACTTCAACCATTCCCAGACACTTAACCTTCACCACTGTTTCTTCAATAGTTTCATTAGTGGTCCCCACATGAATATCAAGTAGTAGTATGGCATGTTGGGGATCAACCCCTTCTACCTCACTCCACCCCATCATGTGGTGTATGACCAGCTTGTGGGGGAACATTTTCCATTTAGGCATATTAAGCGCTTCTTTCCATATCCTGTCTCAATTTTACACTTGGCTGAAATTTTAAGTTTTGACCACTAGAGGGTACTAATCCCAGTGGTGCCTCCAAGATGTAACCCCTAGGCGGCACTATTCTAAGGGATACCACCCCTGTCTGTATGGCAATACACAGGTTAAAGGGCCTGAGTTCTGTAATCAGGTGCCTCCACCCAGAGGAATGGTATTGGGGTAGCTCAATTGCTCTGGAATCGCCCTCTGGGATGCTATAACCACCCACCAACCCTTCTAGTGGGCCAAACAATAACACAAAATGGTGCATTCACTTTCAGTAGATAGTGGTAATAATGCTCACACCTTTCACTGACCACTAGAGAGGTTCTGCTGCAACTGCCCTGAGGCCCCCTGGAAAATAAGATCAGCAATGCAATAATACAATCCTACCACTATAACCCATCTAATAACATATGCACTAGCCAGGTTAAATGTGAAGAAGAAGACAATAAGATTTATTTAGGAACAGTGAACAAGGGAAGGGCATGAATCTAGCAGAATGATTAGTGATCTAATTGGAATCAGGACTTGTTCAGCATGCACTGTAAGTCCCACTTAGACAGTTCAACAACCCTGGGTACCCAGTATGTCATGCGGCTAACCTGAAGCGTTGCCTGGCATGGCCAGCATTGCAGCTGTTGTTGGGCCCATCAGAAAGGAAAGAAAATCAAATATGCACGTAACCCAATTATTTCTAAACCAAGCTAGATGGCTCAGTCTGTTTCAATAACCCAAAACAAGAAACAATTAGATGGTAATACAGTGATTGTTGCATTTGTTGCAGGAAGCTTCCCTGAACTGTACTCACACTACCCAGACCAGGATGCAAGATGGGTGAGATGCAGACCTCGTGGTGGTAATCAGGAAGGCCAGGGGAAGCAGGGCCAACATGACTCACCTCCAAGTGGTCGCTACCTGTTCAATGGTGTTGAGTAGGGGGCCAAATCCTGAAGCCAGTCTTTTGCTGAGTTGGTCGCTGAGGTGAGAGTAGCGGTTTAGGCCAAAGTGGCAGGGCCCAGGCAAGATAAACAGCTCAGAAATTGTCCATGAACTTCTGCTGGTGAAGCCTCCAGCTGGCGTAACAGATTTGATCATGGGGAACCAAATTATATCCACGAGACACATTCAGCACATTTAAATCACTAATTCCCTAATCAACAGTTTGGATGCAGTCTGGTTGCAAATGACAGAGTCACTGTGCAAACCTTCCAATCTGAGCAAAGTCCTCTCACAAGCTGGACCGATCGCTTCTGTACCAAATCTTTGGTCCAAATCACAAGTCGCATTAACAAACCTTTTCTTTCTTCTGCAGTGGATTCCAGACAAGGAAATTTGAAACCAGATTCAACTTCTGCAAAAGGCAGTTCACTGGCAGGTGAATGTGGCAGGCAGGCCAGCAAAGCCTCTTTTCACTGATTCCCCTACGCTCCTTCTGGGAACAGCTGCACAAAAGCTCGAGCTGTTAACTCTTCAACTTCCAACTCTAACTGTTCCACTGTTTCAGGCAGTTGTTACTATTTCCTATGTAATCCAAAAGGTTCTGTTGGTTGAGGGAACTGTCAATCACAGCAAGGGCTCACCCTCCAGGTCCATTTGGGTGCCAACACTTAAAACTACAAAAACTACAGAATTCCTTCCCATAAGACCCTGGGGACAATCCCCTTTTAGGTCCCCAGTGGTTCTATTGGTCCAAATACTGGAAGTCCAGAACCTAACATGGTGGCTCCCATTCAAAAGTTCTAGCTGCAGTAAAAGTAGGTTAGACAAACTTGCTATCTTTACTATAACAGCAAATAAACAGCAAACAATCACATTTTCTAAGCAGCATCCTTCTGCGCAAATAGCGACTACAGAATGGAGCAGAATAACACACTGTCTGGCTGGTTGCAAGCCTAATTACTCTGACTCAGCTCAGATTAATTTTTAAGCACAGATTAGCCATTTTCTTAAAGAGACAGGCACAAAGGTACTCTCACACACAAATAGAACTACTGAAGACAGGACACCTGCCTGACAGTGAGCATTAAGGAGCCCAGGAAGACATTATAATGACCCCAATTTGTAGGGGGGGGGTTACATGTGGAACTGACTGAATGTGATGTTTATTCATTAAGATTTGAATATTTAAACTTGGCTTCTGTGATTGGTTGGTGCTCTGTATTTAATTTTGAGCACCAGGGCAAACTTCACCCCTGAAGAAGGAGCCATTTGCTCTGAATGTTCATGGGGAGATAACCATAGGAGAGTTTCTTTTTCCACTGACTGCTTTTGATTTTCTTGATAATAGCATTGTTTCTTCAATAAATGATTATATTTGTACAGCTCTTGAGTGCAGGCTTCTTGTCTGTGTTACATTTGATTCCATGTGATGCATGCACTAGAGGAGAGCAGTGTGGAGTTGGTTTCCATGTTTTTGAGAGGAGAACAGGAGAACTGACATGATGATGATACCAGGACTGTGTGTCTAGTGTCGGACTGGGGGGAGGGTGGAATTAGTGAACCATCAGATCTGCACAGCCTGTGACCACTCAAGTTCAGTTTTCTTTACACAGACTCAACAACCGGATTGGGTAGCTGGTGCTGGAATGGGGTCGGGAGTCTTGGTACAAAGTCTGGCACTGGGATTGGTCTCACAGTATCCAACTAGGTGCATAATTGGTGAGCTACCAGGGTTGGCACTTAGTGGGTGCATACATTCAATTTCTTTCTGTTTATTGCTCTCAAACCAGGTGAGGTTACCCCTTATCTGCCCCCAGACCCACCACACTGGTAATCTCTCAAGCTGCCCAGGCGAGTGGCCATGATGTACCCCTCATGGTGGGTCTCTGGTGGGATGAGAACAACCAGAAGGGTCCCATCCGAGTCTTAGGCTGGCATTTAGTTTGAATGACATACTGAGGAGGTCCAGGAACTTCACTGTGCACCACCTCAAGGAATTTTCTTGTGGTTGACCATCTCCTGATGGAGTGCATGTGCAATGACGTCCTGGCACACTGGACATGTACCACGCCCAATGTGTCGATGCCGTCTGCTTCCACCAACCCAGCTTCAGATTAAATGATTTTTACATGGTTCACCATCCTACCATTTTCCATTCCATGCCAGTTATGTATTCTGATATTTATTTATTCATTTGTTTTTGATTACCGGGTTGGTGAGCTAGACATAGAAAAATACCTTTTTTCAGGTACAACTCAGGAGAGTACAAGGTAGGCATAGTCATACATTTTGAGAGGAAAATATACACCATTTACAATGATACATGAGCAATAGGAAGGGAGACACATAACACTGAAATATAATAACAAACAACAGCAAAGTACAGGAAATTATAGAGAATATTAAGTACCAGTAACACATGAACTATTGGCAGATAATAGTAAATACATAATCTATGAGAAATAATCATCAAAACAGTAAGTTAAACATTTCATTGAAATGTCATGAAGGCCACAGAGTGGGAGGAAATAAATAAGAATAGCATTGAAGGGGAAAGATTGGTCATAAATGTGAGTTCTAGGAATTGGCTAAGTCAAAACAGTAAGTGCAATGGGAGAAAGGAAGGGACTAGTATGGGGCCAGAACTGTGGGAGGAGGGTGAAGGAGAGTTCAGGGTGGAAGGAAGCAAAGTGACAGGATCAGTTGTTAGAAGGTGGCTACATAGCTGTCGCTTGAAGCTAGTGTAGTTGGGGAGAGGAGAATGGCAGCTGGCAAAGAGTTCCATTACTGGGGTGTGAAGCGTAGAAAGTCTGAGTTCCATAGCAGTTTTACTTCTGGAGACTTGAAGAGGAATCTGATACCAGAACAGAGGGTATAATGTGGGCAATATAGTGTCAGCATCTGCACTAGTATGGGAGGAATATCAGATCAAGAGATATGGCCAGTCAGGCTGTGTAGTGAGTAGTCGGTCAGCAGTGAGGAAGAGCCAGTGAAGGCTACTGTACAGGTGGCAGCAATTGAGTGCATCAATGTGAGGCCAGTTCAAATGACATATACTATTAGATGTGGTGTCCCATTTGTGAAGGCTGACTTTTGTGGCTCCAACATAAGTGGCTGAGTCTTATGTGAGGGCAGGAGGAGTATACCTGAGCAACGTCCACCCTAGTGGAGGAGGAAGTACATAGCTAGTTTTATAGGCTAGTCCAATTTAGCGCCAACAGCCTTATAGGTGGTGGTGATGTGAGATTGAAATCAAGAGCAGGATCAAGGGTGATGCCCAAGTATTTAAAGGATTTGACATTTCAATGTAGGAGCCTTTTATGCAGGAGACCAATAGCTGGCCAGGATATTTCCTTAGTTGAGGAGCAGACCCAAAGCTCATGGCTTGTGTTTTACTGGAGTTTAGAACCAGTTTGTTGCCAGAAAGCCAGTCTTGGACATGTGGAAAATCAGAAGAAAGAGTAGCATTAATGTCACTGATTTCATTAGAGCTGTAGTAGAGGACAAGCTCATCAGCATATAGCTGAGATGCGCATTTAGTGGTACTGGGAGAGATGCCATTGACAAAGGTGGAAAAGAGAAGGGGCCAAGAATGGATCCCTTGGGTACCCCAATGTTGATAATAGAGGGTTCAGAGCAATATTTAACGTGCTGCTGCTTGCCAGTTAGGTAACCTTTATGAGGCTGTAACTCTGGGAGACCAAGGAGTACATTTGGGCCTTAAGGAGATGGTGATCTTTATACTTTGGCAACGTCTGATAATAAATACATAATAAAAGTTTAGGTTTAGGGTGCCTCAGATCTACAGAGTTCCACTTCCTGAGCAGCTACTGCTCTATAATGTTTGGTAGAATGTTGTTATAGGTAGAAATCTACCTTTTTATAACAACGTTTTACCATCGATGTGACGTCACGATGTTAACCCATCAATGGTACATCACATCGATGGGTTAACAACCGGGAACAGGCTACGCATGCATGCAACTTGATCAGGCGGCCATTAAACGCGCAGGATGAAAGCATGACCCAGAGCAGAGCAGCGGTGGCACAAAAAAACTGCAGTAAGGAACTGCTTTCTCATTTTTTAAACATATATCAGTACCATACACTATAAAATATAAGGTGCATCGATTGTCAACTGGTTTTTAGCCCATCTCGAGGTTGCCATGGTGGCGTAAACCTCTCAAGCTTCATTCTCGAGGTTTTATGGTCACCCTGGCAACCTCTCAATGGTTAACATACTGGTTAACAATCGATGACCATACATTATCCTCTATTTCTTTTCATACTTCTAAGACATTACATGACATCAGTTGCACCATTCCATGCAGATTCATCTGAATGTCCTAGAATGGTGTGTCTTTGTTGTCATAGAATTTTCTGGCAGTATAAAAACAGAGGGCAACAGCTGCTGAGGGGGAGAGATTCAAAGTAGTCCCACAGGCAAAAAATGTGAATACTGTATTAATTTAACAAAAAAAGGTCACAACAAGCCAGGATATTGGACATGCATTAAAAGAGAAACAGGAGAGCATCTAAAGGTCTACAAACAGGTTCCTATCACCTTTAAAAAGATAGACTGTTTGGGCTTCCAATATCAGAAATTGAGGATTGACAGCTCCAGGGTTGGTCTCAATATGACAGCTTAGTGTTTTTTTTTAAATTTAGTGTATCACACCTAGGTTGGGTACCTACTGTTGGAATGGGGGGAGGGAGCTGCTCAACGGCATCAGGGCTGGGCTCCAGATAACCACATTATTGTTTTCTTTTTTCCAGTACTGGTAGCTTCAGGGTTTTTAGTTAAGACTGATTCATAAGCTATTGCTTGCTGTAAACAAATCAGAGCCAGTGGCAGGTGAATTAGCCTTCCTGGAGTAAAAACGGGTAAATGCTATGTTTTTTGCTGTCTCTAGCAAAAACCAAAAACATTTGCCAAGTTCCGCCAAACCTGCCATATCAGAAGATTCTGGGAAGCAGATCCTGTTTTACTAAGAATCATACTAAGTATAGAACATGAGCAAAAGGCATTTAGGCCCATCACGCTCCCTATACGACATATATTAGGAACATTAAATTCAAAAAGCTGTCCAACCTGTTTTTAAAAGTATTTTTGTTTGGACTAATAATAACTTCTAATGGCAAGTTGTTCCATGGTCTGACAACTCTCTGAGAGAAATAGAAGGCCCTCTTTTTTGTACTAAATTTGCTTCTCGTCAGTTGAAGTGGGTGACCTCTACTGTTGATAGATGTTTGCTTAAAGTCCTATCTACTTTCTAGTTATTGGTATTGTTAATTAATATTGTGAATGATATCCCATGTAAATAAAAGGTCTCCTCTAAGTCATTGTTGTTCTACAGACATTAGATTAAATTTTGATAACCTTTTCTCATACGTAAGTGATTTGTCAGAAACAACCGATTTAGTGACTCTTCTTTGAATTCTGTATTCTGTTTCTATCTTTCTGCTTAAAGGGGACCAGAATTGGGAAACATAATCAAAATATGGTCTGACATATGCCTGGCAAAGGGGAAGAAGAAGAATATCTGGGTCTCTAGAAGTAATATTATGTCTAATTGCCCACCAGGTTCTACGCCTTTATTAATTGTATTTGTCATATGATTATTAAAATCTAAATTTGAATCAATAATAATACCAAGAACCATTTTGTTGTCTTTGTTAGTTAGTACTTTGTTATACAAATAATATTGAATCTTGGGATTATTTTTCAAATGTATAACAGTGCATTTAGACATATTAAACATCAAATTCCATTTTCTGGACCAAGCCTCTAAAATATTTAAATTCTTTTGGATGGTCACACAATCTTCTGAAGATCTGCAAATATTTGAGATTTTACAGTCATCTGAGTATTTAATAATGTTACTTTGAATGTTTTGAATGATTTTATGAAAGTCTGCTAAGAAATGACCGAGGTATAAATGACTGAAAATCATGATTTTACATTTAAGTGTCTCCTGAACTTTAACTATAGTGGCAGTATAGCACCACAATAATACAATTCTAAATCTGAATGTTCAACCTTAGATAATTCATATACAATACACTGTGTATCTCACAGCAAGACTAAAATAGTACAGGATTAACAGGTATTATCATGTCTCATTCCTGCACCATGCCCTCCGTGTAAACAAGACCTTTCTCTGACCCCAAACTGTGCTATAGAATACTTCCTGCTTATAAATGAAGTCATGATCTGAGATACCGTATATACTCACTCGCTTATAAGTCATTTTTTTAGTAACTGAAACTGAAAGCTGAGTTAGGGGAGCCGACTTATAAGTGAGTTACTGAGAATGTTACTGTAATCCGCGGTCACAGCATTGCATGAAAATGTGCTATTCAACAGGCAGTTTGATTCACAATGTAGCCCATTAATCAATTCACACATACCCCTTACATAGCTCATATGGATACAGATTACCCCTTATCTAGCTCATGGTCTGAATGGTTAGGTAGTCAATTAAATAATTAAGTTATTAATTGCTTCCTCATGGACTGCAGTTAACCCAAACCACTGCAAATTAAGTGATAAATACCCTAAGCACTTCTCACTGTCTGCATAGCCAGAAAATGCCTGGAGTGGTGTGCGAGTGGGTAAGAGATGCCTGGGACTCCATAAATACAGAGGCAGTAATCAAGTATTTCAAGAAGTGTGGAATTTGCAATTGTAGGGATCTATGTAAAGCATCTTTACATAATCTGAAATTAAAAAGAAGTGTCGGCTATTATTTATTTATTTACTCAGATTTAAGGAGAGTACTTTTGAGCACAACTGCTCATTTACAAAGGTTCCACATCAATGACAGAGTAACAAAGAAAACAAATACAAGCACTTATAAGCAATTCCGGAGGAATGTAGTGCAGTCAGGCACAATGCATAAAAGTCAAATATATACAGAATTTTACAATCATGACAGATCGCTGTGTAAAACAGTCACAAAATAAGTACAGAGAGAAATAAATCTACAAGTTTTAATAGACACATTTGCATTGAACTGCAAGGGTGAACCACAGTTAATAAAGTGCATGGCTTTATTAAAATAAGCTTGCAAATGATGTTCTGGTATTGCATTTGTCTAAATACCCTACATTACATTTTTTCCTAAACCCACCCAGTCTAGCTTCAAATGCTATTTATTTATTTAAACATTTAACTAGGAAGGCACTCTTAGCAGGGTTGCTCATTTCCAAGCTGTCCCACCACATGAGTGCCTCCTCTCCCCACAGAAGTGTTTTTTGCATCAGGTGTAACCAGAAGGTACTAGGCCTCCCATGTCTGAGGTCAGGCATAAAGGGGGTGGCTTATTTTCAGGGAGGAGGGAGGGCTTGCCTGGGAAAAACTTGATTAGGCTAGCATGCATGACATCCATGCTTCCCCATATTCCAACAGCAGGATTTTCTGCCCCACACGTTTGCTACTTTGGGGGGGTAAAGTTACAGGGCTGGAGGTGGTAATCAGAAGGAGGAATTCTGTACTGTTCAGCAGCTTCAGAATAAGAATCTAAGAGCAAGGCTGAAGGTTAATGGGACTAGGTGATTAACTGAATATTGGAATAAGAATATATAAAAGCAGGCACCATTGCAGGGCAACAAAAGTCACAGAATATCAGAAAAGAGGATACAACAAAATGCAGCGACATGCTGGTATTTAAAGGTATTTAAAATTATTTCCTAGAACCACCAATGGAGTGGTTTTATTTCAGCAAACAATAAGATTTGCAGTGGATATTTCTCTCTGGGTTGGCTCACTCCCTTTGCTTCCCAGTCCTATACCTTAGAGTGCTTCATTAATAAGATTTTAAGATCCTCAGATGCCACCCTTCCCATCACCTTCCCCTACACTCCTCAGCAGTCCTACTCACTCAGATCAGCCAAGGCATCTCTCCTCTGTGTTCTCAAATGCTCCACCAAGATGGGGAACAGGCTTTTGCTGTCTTTGCCCCAGAATTTTGGAATTCCCTTCCTCTAGACATTCGCTACCTTCCCTCGCATGAGCTCTTCATAGGAGGTCTCTTGAGAGGCTTAATGGGATTGTCCACCTGTTGCTGCTAAGACCAGCATCCAGGTAACCCACTTGCACTTTATTCTTGGCTTCTGCTGCACCCATACAACATATGCCCCTTTAGCTGCCTCATGCAATGGTTGTTATCCCATTTCATGCATCCACCTCACTCCAATCTCCAGCTAGTAAACTATTTTGTATGTTAATTTTGTTTACTCTGGGCAACTCTCTCCTCTAGACTACCCTGTTAGGCATGTTATCTGAGCTACACTCTAGAGCAGAGGTATCCAACATTTTCTTGGACATGAGCCACTTTTAAATTTCAGACTAAGACGCCAGCCGCAACAGTAAGAGCCCTGTACCTTACCCATATGTAGCTATATTTAGGAGGTAAATTAACAACTGTTATAGTCAATATTTAACTAAACTATTTATTAATTTATTGTATAATTTTAAAATAACTCTTAAATTAAGAAAAATAGTTCTTTATTTTATGGTAGTTATATCATTTTAAAATAGTCTGTGCGTTAGCCTGTGTGTTCACTGGGGTTCTCGTGAGCTACATCAAACTGCTTTGTGAGCAACATGTGGCTCACGAGCTACAGGCTGGCCACCCCTGCTCTAGACGGTGCATTTCCTTCTGCTACTTGAAACTGTAACATGCTCTGCTCCCTTGTTTTTTGTCACAGTGCTTGCCAGGTCCCCTTGCTACTATCTATAGTATGTATTTTTCCCATGTTCTATTTATTCCCTGTTCCTCCCAGGCTGCTTCCTTCTGACTGATCCTGCCAGCCTCCATCACCCGGCTTCCTCGGGACATACTTTGTACCAAAGTCCTCTGCCACCGGATATGTGGTGGTGCCCAGTCATTGGTGTGGGACCTGCCAGTTTCATCTTGCCACCTGGTCTGTCTTTCCTCCTGCTTTTGCCCTGGGCCATCATACATGCAATTGTTGTGATGTGCAAGCTGCAGGTCCCTTCCCTTCTTTGGTAGTGATGCATGAGCTGCCACCCAGCTGTCACTGGGTGGAAGTCAAGCAGCATGCCACACTGACCCCCCCCTTCTTGAGGACGGAGACCTGTCCTAGGGACACTCAATCCTTCCTCTCCTAGCTGGACCCCGAGTAAGCCAAGTTAATTCCTTACCTCAGGTTGCCAGCATGGCAGGAGGTAAGGCACCTAGCTCCTCGTCCCTCCATGTCACCAGGCTAACCTATACTATGAACTGAATTGTTCATACCTCTGCACTCTCCTGGGTTGTAGCTGTAAATAGGCAATTACTTGCTTAGTATATCCCACCCAGTAAACTAAAACTAAATAAATAAAATACTATTGCATTTATAGCTTAATAATGATGAAACGCCTGGGAAGGGTTTCAGTTAAAACCATTATTTATTTAGTCAGAGATAGTATTTCTCTGAGCACAATCTTCTATTCTTGGTTTATAGATGGTAGCTTAGTAATCCTATAGCCTACTTGATGGACTAGGATAGAAAAAGATATAATAAAAAAGTTACTATTGTCTTTGCTACTTACCTTGAGAAGTGGGCAGCATTCATAGCCTCCAGCTGTTTTACAGCAAGTTGAATTCTCAGGGCACTGTGAGCCATCTGGGCGTACCACTGAGGCAGTGGCAACGCTCGTTAGTACTAGAGCCCTGAGAAATGTCCACATCTGTGGAAAACAAACATAGCATGCCATAAAGGTTTGTGTTATTTTCATGGTAAACATTTTTTTTCACTTTTAAATATGTGCTTAAGATACTGCTGTAATAACATTAATTTTGTAATAAAAAATAATGTTGAAATGTACCATTGCATAGTATTTTTTCTCTGCTGTCACTGTCCCATACTCTTGCAATGTTCTATGGGAAGCGGCATGATCTTTTTTTAAGTGACAGCAATGTTTTTCCTTCTGCTTGAAAGTAGCAAATGTGGCACCTTGGAATAAAAATGTTCTTTTGCTACTTATTTATCTCTCACTACTTTTTATAAATAACCATACCAAGTCATGGAAGTAAAAAAATTAAATACTGGCAACTTAAATAAGAGCGTATAAATGGTGTGTATCTGAAATGCCAAAAAAGGGGAAGCAATAAAAAGAACTGTGACAGAACTAAACCCGTATTGCTTAATTACAAGTACACGTCACCAGAAATGCAACAGCAAACTATATTTAAATCTGTTTTTAGGCTTTTATAGTTTGTCCATTATGGTGATAATTCAGGCCAATGCCTGGAATTGCTTGAGAGTGACTGTTTTTAAATAAGTCTATGTTTTTCTCAAAATATATAAGGAAGAAGCCTTCCCCACTTCCTTTAAAAGCAAATTGTAGGAATTCAATAACTCAGTATTGAATTATTCAGACTAAATAATGGAATGATAGTATAAAAGTGTGTCAAGTGACAATAGGTAAGGAAACGGAAACACTATGTGCCACAGAAGAGAGGTCAGGATAGACAATAAAATAAAGAAATGAAAATGACTGACTAGAATTTGCTACAAATATACAGTTAGAACATATAGGAATGCAGGATGCGTATAGACATCCACAGCACAGCAAGTGTTAACTTTAACTGATCTTTGTGCAAGACACTAATTAAATGAAACATAAAATCACATTTCAGTAACACTTTATGACTGGCTGTTTTAGCAGTAAACAGAACTGAATCGTTGATTTTTGTTCATATTTTCATGTCTATTGAACTTGTCAGGTTATGTGATAAGTCATTTCTTATTTTTCAAGTTAATTAAACATGCATCTCTAATGCCACAATATTTTCACGTAACTTGCCTCTCTCTATGAGTAAGTGCAGAAGACTGTAGTTCAGTATACGTACCGTGATGGTGCACTGACTCTTCAGTTTTCTCCCTCTGCGAAGCTTGCAGACCTTTATAATCAGTGGCTTAACTGGAAGTATTTAGGAGGTGGAACTATCATCTCTAGGAGGTGGAACTCTCCAACAGCATTCAATGGAGAAAGGGGTCAGAGGAGGTGGAACTGAACGCCTGTGATTTCCTGCCCAACCTAACCCCTGTTTATGGTCATGGTTGGTTGCTCAATAGTTGTTTGCTGTCATTTACGGTGAAATGAAAGCAATAAAGATACAATGAAGAGTTAGTCAGTTTGCTTCCTCTTCAGCAGTTTAATAAAGGAAAAGGAAAAGGGAAATGGATACTATGAAAGTTGGAGAAGTTGTTTGCTCTTCAAATGTTTATACCATGATGTTTTGCCTTTGATTCAAAAGGGGTGCTCGATGGATCAGTGAACCAATCTTTTTATACAGCACAAAAAAATTCAAGCATTTCAAAACACTGCACAATGACAAACTAAAAACGTTCAGCTGATACGCAAATTAGGCTAAAAAACTGTGTAGCCCATAGTAAATACAGCTCATTACTACAGTATGAGTATTTACTCCCATTCTTTCACATGGCAGATGGCTGAGCTGGTGAGAGAAAGGTTTGTGTTGGTCTCCATCCATCTCTGTAATGACACCATTTTCTTGGGGTGGCATGGGGAGGGTGAAAGGTAGATGGATGCTTAGTGGGTAGGGTGGAAGGAAGCAGAAGATTACCTCTAATTTGGCCATGGCTGGAGGAGGATGGGATTGGGTGCTGCAAGTGGTGGTGTGGGAGATGATAATTTTCTTTGTTGCCAGGGCTGGAGGGGTGAGTGGTATGAGTGTGACTCAATGGGTAGAGGGAAGGAGGGGTTAGGTATTCAAATGGTGAAGGGCTGGGTGGGGAAAGAAGATGGTATGGGATGGTATGAAAAGATGGGGTAAGAAATATTATTATTTGGACAGAAAACATAAAAAAACATAAAAAAAATTTGAAGTGCTATGAATTGCTGGCAAAAAGTCCACTTCATCAGAGCTACATGCAATGCTTCGTCTGGCATTCACAACTCCTCTAAACAAGAGCACTCAGTTCTTATCTGAACATACACATGAACATACAAAGAAGCCAGCAGAAGAAGACCATTTGGTCTATCAAGTCTGCTTCTGTTGCAGGGTCCACAGCTTGAACTAATGTTCCTGCCCTCCCTCCCCATTCCTTCATCCTCCCTACTCATGATCCTTACCTTCTTCCTATGCCTATCCCAGCCTCTCCTAATGCTGCCCAGTGTCTTCAATGAGATGCCCTCTTCTGGCAGCACATTCCAAGTGTTCACCACCCTCTCTGTGAAGAAATGTTTCCTGACCTCCCTCATAAACCTCCCACCTCTCAGCTTAAGACTGTGCCGCTTCATGTTATGGTTGCCACTCAGCTTAAAGAGACTCTCCTTATCAACCTTATTTATCCTTTTCAAGTACTTGTAGGTCCCAATCATGTCCTCTCTCTCCTGTCTTCTAGAGAGTACATGTTCAATGCCCTCAACCTCTCCTCGTATGCCTTACCCTGCTGACTGGCTATCATCTTTGCAGCCCTCCACTGGACCTTCTCCAGCAGGTTAATGTCCTTTTTGAGGTGTGGGCACCAGTACTGAACTGTAGTGAAGCCTAACCTGGAAAACACCAGGGCAGCTGTAATGCTTCTGGTTGTTAGGGACAACTTCTAGAACTTTCTATTTTCTCTTCTGTTATTCTGTTATACCACATGCAGTCTATTGGTCCTGTCAGTACACCATGGACAGACAAAGGGAAACCCAAGCTATTGTTATATAGCCTTTGGGAAGCATTCTCCAACATTTTTCTGCATCAAGTACTCATTACTCTAGTTCCCCCATGTCAACTATGCTCTCATTGAGAACTGCTTCTGGTCTGCAGTGGTGTTTAATTTTATTTTCATCTTCAGCCTGTTGCACCTAATGTCTCTCATAGCAGGACACATAGAAACATAGAAGTTGATGGCAGATAAAGACCGTAAGGCCCATCCAGTCTGCCCATTTCTTTTTCTACCTTTCAAATGTGCCATCGGCCTTTGCTCTGTCAATGGCCTATCTATTCATACCCCTCTGTATTGCTCCCTTATGCCAATCCCATGCCTGTTTGAAGCCCTGCACTGTATTCATATTCACCACTTTCTGAGGTAGACCGTTCCATGCATCCACCACCCTTTCTGTGAAAAGAACTTCCTCACATTACCCCTTAATTGGCCTCCCTCTAATCTCATGCTGTGTCCTCTTATCCTACTATTTTTCTTATAATGAAACATTAGACTCTTTCACCTTGTTAATGCCCTTAAGGTGTTTGAATGTTTTGATCATATCACCTTTCTCCCTCCTTTGATCTAGGGTATACATATTGAGCTCCGTTAATCTGTCCTCATATGTTTTCTGATACAGTCCCTACACCATTTTGGTTGCCCTTCTCTGGACTGCCTCAACCTGGTTAATGTCCTTGTGAAGGTGTGGCCTCCAGTATTGCATGCAGTACTCCAGATGGGGCCTAACCAGTATCTTGTAAAGAGGGATTATTACTTCCCTCTTCTGGCTTGTGATATCCCTTCTAATACACCCTAACATTCCCCTAGCCTTACCTACTGCTTTAGTGGTCTGCTTGGATGATTTCAGGTCATCGGTGATGATGATGCCCAAGTCTCTTTCTTCCCTGGTGACCGCCAGCAACTCTCCTCCCAGCCTATAGGTGGCTTCAGGGTTTCTCGTCCCTATTTGCATGATCTTGCACTTCTTTGCATTAAACCCCAGTTGCCACTGTTCTGACAATTTTGCAAGTTTATCCGATCTCTTCTCATTCTCCCCACCCCATCTGGATCATCTACTCTGTTGCAGATATTGGTGTCATCTGCAAACAGACAAACCTTACCCTCCAGTCCATCTGCAATGTCACTGATAAATGTATTGAAGAGGACTGGCCCCAGGACTGATCCCTGAATTACCCCACTTGTGACTTGCATCTCTTTTGACTGTATACTCTTTACCACCACTCTCTGTTTTCTGTCCGTCAACCAGTTTGCCACCCAGGTGATCAACTTCTGACCCACCCTGAGCTTACCCAGCTTATTAATCAATCTTTTATGTGGAACAGTATCGAAAGCTTTGCTGAAGTCAAGGTAGGTGACATCAACTGCTCCCCCTTGGTCCACTGCTCTGGTTACCCAGTCAAAGAAATCTATGAGATTAGTTTGACAGGACCTTCCTTTTGTAAACCCTTGCTGTCTTGGATCCTGTGCTCCTATGGATTCCAGGTGTTGCACTATCCTTTCCTTAAGGAGTGCCTCCATCATCTTGCCCACTACTGAGGTAAGACTGACTGGTTTGTAGTTCCCTACCTCCTCCCTGCTACCACTCTTGTGGAGTGGGATCACATGAGCCCTTCTCTAGTCTTCTGGAACCTCTCCTGTGCTCAGAGACTCACTAAACAGTTCTACTAATGGCTCTGCTAGTTCCAACCTTAGCTCCTTCAGTACCCTAGGATGTATGCCATCAGGTCATATTGCCTTGTCCACCCTGAGCTTATCGAGCTCATGTAGGATCCTTTCTTTTGTGAAGGGACTAGTGCTCACCTCCTTCCCCCATGTCCATGGTGCTGAGCTGTGGGCCCTGCCCTACCTTCTCTTCAGCAAATACTGAGCAGAAGTATCTAGTTAGGATAGATGCTTTTACATGGTCCTCCTCCTCACATGCCCCCTTATCTCCTATGATCTTAGCAATACCCCCTCTGGACTTTCTCCTTTCACTAATGTATCTATAGAAAGTCTTGCCACCTTCTTTTACTGTTTGTGCTAGTGTTTCCTTGGTTTGGGCCTTTGCCTGCCTTACTGCCATCCCTGCTTCCCTTAGGGAAGTTTGGTATGCCTCCCTTTCTTCATCCTGCTGCGTTCCCTTATATTTCCTGAAGGCCAGCCTTTTGGCTCTGTCCTTTTCTGCTACTGTTTTTGAGAACCAAAGTGGTTTTCTTCTCCTTTTGCACTTCTTTTTCTCTCTAACTCAATGGGATGTTGCTTCAAGTATTGCATCCTTAATGCTTGCCCACTTTGCCTGTACCCCCTTCTCTGTTGGCCATCTTATCAAAGTCAGTTCCTCTGAAGTCCCATATTTTTGCCTTGGAAGGGGATAATTTAGTTGTAGTAGCCAAACTGAACCATACCATGTGATGGTCACTGGCCCCCAGGTGACCTTCTACCTGGAGATCTGTGATCCTTTCCTTGTTAGTCAGTACTAGATCTAGGATAGCCCTGTCTCTTGTGGGTTGTTGTACCAGTTGTTTGAAGCCCTCCCCCTGCAGGGAATCCACCATGTGTCTAGTTCTGGCAGATGTTCCTGCTGGTATTGACCAGTCTGTATCTGGTATGTTGAAGTCTTCCATTGTCAGAACCTCCCCTTTAGCTGTCATGTTTTGTATATCTTCTAACAGTAATGTGTCTATCTATGTCCTCCCCCTGGTCTGGGGACCTGTAGACAACCCCAGTTCTTATGGCTGTCCCATTTCCTGTTTCCAGGGTGATCCACAGTTCTTCTGGCTCCTTATGTGTATTCTGAATTTCTGTAGCTTTGATATTTTCATTGACATACAGGGCCACTCCACTCCCCTTTTTGCACTTCGGTTACTTCTGAACAGTACATAGCCAGGTACTGAAGTCTCCCAAGCATGGTTACTGGTAAACCACATCTCGCTAATTGCTACTATGTCCAGTTTAGCCTCTGTCATTATTGCCTGTAGGTCTGCGATCTTGTTTCCCAGACTGTGAGCATTTGTGTACATGATTTTCCATTGGCCAGATTTCGGTGTGTTAGTTGTTGGGTGAGGTCTGGCGTTTCACCTGTGTGCCGTATGGGGAGCTGGACCTTTTTCCTTACCTGGTGATGCAAATAAACTGCAAACATACTGAACTCCTGTTTGGCCATTTAGTTGATAACAAGGTGTTCTTTTACAGTCCATGCTGCATGCATATGTTATCACTGATGGACTGTAGGAAATACCAGATGTAACAATTTTCATATTTATGGCATTAGATATGGAGATGAATAAGGGTTTGCATCTCCCAATGATCTTGTCATCCACCTACTGAAAACCTCTGTATCTATTCCACTAGACTTCCTGCTGACCATACAGCATGGTCATAGACAGCCCATCTGCGGGCTTCCCAAGCTGCTCCTGTGGCCCTGGCTCTCTCCAAGCAGGCCACAGCTAACACACCACCCGACTGACCCCCGGATAGATTCAGACAGCCCATCTGCGGGCTTCCCAAGCTGCTGCTATGGCCCGGGCTCACTCCAAGCAGGCCAAGTTAACAGACCACCCGACTGACCCCCCAGACAAATTCAGGTAAGCACCGGACCTCCGAAACTCATGGTTTTGAATGCCGCTGTTTTGACTGGATGCCCAGTGGAGGAGCCAGGCACTGATTGGCAGCTTTGTCCATGGCTGATTTTCCAACACCTGACGCTTCCTGATCTCAGGGAAATCTCTTTCTGTGCTGTGTTCTGGACTGAATTTTTTTGGACTGAATTTTTTCACCACCCCCCCACCTCCTCACAGTATTAAATAGACCCTTACTCCGACCCTTTCCTCAGCCTAGCAGCTGATTGGTCACTCCACTGCTGCACATTTTCATGCTATTGGCCTCCCTGTCTTCAATACCTGACTTGGCCCACTTTCTCACTGCCCCTTTTTAAAGCAGTCCCACCCACAGGATCACACACTTACTCTCAATGTTTTCTCTAGCCTCTCCATCTAACTCTTCTCAATTACTGCTCTACCTGCCCTATTGTTGGGGACCTCACCCTAATTCAACTATATACCCTTTCAACTATAAACCAGCTAGCAGTTAAGCAGGCCAGCAACACCAAACAAACTACCATGGGGTGCAACCACCTACTACTACTCCTCACTACCTTTTTTGGCATTGCTGGTACCATATACGAATTCGGACCCTTATCTCCCCACTCTGAATCCTCACTGGGTGCAAGCTGGAAGAAAAGCATACACATGGCCACTACCACTTCCGGTAATGATAGGCTCTTTATTCTCCCATACTTCCCATACACAGTTATCGCCAAGCCAACCTTCCAAGCTGTAACCTTAATGGTTAGCTTTCCCCCTACTTTAACACAGGCATATAGACACCTCCCCCACCTGAAGCACAGGTGATGGAAGACACGAGGGAAGATAAACATCAACCATTCTGCCAGAAAGGTTATCTTAACTTGACAAAGCCCTGTGGAGCTGCTCCCCCCATCACAGCCCCCCTGTTTCACTATACCCCCACCTCTCCCTTTCTGCGGTATGTTTCAAACCCAGTCCCCCTTGTTTCACTGTCACCCAGCCTCTTGCCATCTGGGATAGCATTAAACCCTATGCAGTTACTCTGCCATAGTCTATCAATGGAGTTGGAGGTTTCCAGGGGTGTGCTACCTAGGGCAACCAATTAGAAATAGTTTAGTATTCAATTACAGCTGCTCAGTTTTTTTCTCCTATTTGTCTAATTGTCATGTAATCACTCTTTAATGCCTAATGATCAGGCCTCTGTAACCACTGAATATGTGTATTGTCTTATTGCCCACCCTGACATGGAATGTTTGTAAAAGAGCTCATGCTCAAAGGTCTTTCCAAAATACTAATTAAACAAATTAAACAGATCCCAGAAGCCGAAGCCTACAGACCCCACTGTCAGACCGAGACCATGGATTGTCAAAATGCTGCACTAGCCAACAAAAGAAGCTATTATTTCCACAGCATGGTCAGCTAAAACAGTGAACTTTGAGAATAAATTCATCTTCTTTGACCAGGACATTTCAGCTGCATTGTAAGTTACAAGACAGGCTATTAAGCCCTACTGGGTCATAATGTCATACGCTATTAACCATACGACATTACAGCTTGCCTGGAATAGTGCTGTACCAGACAGCAAGTGGTGCAGTACCGCGAATACCACTGTACATAGTATTGCATCACTTGCAGTATCCTAGGCAGAGGATAAGACCTCTGCTGGGATGGGGTTCCACCAAGCAGCTGCTGTAGCTCAATGGACTGAGCCACTGCAGCAAGGAACCCAGGCACTGCAACTGGGACTGGGTTTCATTCCCGGTCCCAGAAACTTTAATTTTTTTTCATACTTTGTGTGTTTTCAAGTTGAACCTCCCTCCCCCAGAGTTTAGAATCCTTAGTGGAAGGGGTCGAGAGGTGTAGCCTCCAGTAATGGGGGGTGCAGGGGACATAGCCCCCCAAAAAGAATTATGCTGCATGCCAGAAATTGCACTGTATTGGCAGTGCGATCTTTGCATGAGGCATAATGTCTTGCAACATTATGACCCCGTGCTATGTTAAGCAAGTGATCAAAGCACTTAGAGAGAAAAAAAGATATAAAGAAAGCCCAGATGCTGTGCCCAGCTAAACTAAAAATCAACCTAGAAGCAGGAATTAATGTCTTCCTTTCCTAAAGCCCTACCTCTGCTGAAAAACCTATAAACAGAGTGCACAGACCAAGAGCTGGTGGTGATGGAAGACAGACTGCGATGCTCCACATGGACAGTGGCAAGCCATAAGAACTGATTAACATTGAATGATAGCATTCCCTCCCACCTCACCAAACTCCTGAAGGGATGCAGAAGATTGATGCAGATCTACACCCTGCTTTCTTGACTGCCACCTTGACAGGATGACTGAAAATAGGACAACCTAATATCCTTTTTTTGCTTACTTTCTTAGGAGAATTGTACAACCGTTTGGAACTTAACTGTAGGTAACTTACTGAATTAGGATTTGGGAAACATTGGTCATCTCTGCTTAAACTTACACTTTTCTGTTCAGAGTAATAAAGGTTTCTTCAAAAGAACAGGGTTGAACTCCATTATAAAATGTTTGGGAGGGAGGAAAGGGGGCATGTTATCAATTGAGGCACACATTCAACGAGCGAGGAGAGGGATAGGGCTCAGGGGTCAATCTGGGGGAAACTGATAATATGACAGCAGTAAATGGATTCTTTGCTGCCCAATATGCTTCTTCACAGCCTGTACATATCTTTAGACTTGTTCATGTGCTTGACCAAGGGGATGAGCAAACTTGAGAAAAATAGTGGGGGATGGGAAAGCTGTGTGGCATGCTCTGTGCCTTGTGGGGCACCCTCTACATCACAGCTCTGTAAAATGACCCTTCAGGGGAGCAGGTTCATTAGCACGTAGTTCAGGGAGGGGTTGGGAGTGAGCTATGCCTTGGACAAGTGGAAACCAGGGGCTCATTGTTTCCTTCTGTGGCTGCTAGAGTTTTAAACCTGCTTGAGTGTGTGGAGCAGCTGCCAACCTGGTGTATATCCCTTTGTGACATACAAGGCCACCAATGCACAGATGAACACAAAGGGTGTTACATGTAGTCAGACCTGCTAGGAATGGAGGAGGCAGACTGTGACCATTGAACTGTCAGTGTTATACTAAGCACAGATGGTTCAGCTAAACCCATCCATAAGGTACAACTGGGAGGTGCCATGCACTGGATTTAAACAGTTCCCTTACCAGTGACGTTTCTAGCTCTTGTTCTGTTCCCCCTCTCCCTTCCAGACTCCTGGGAAGGTACAGACTGATTCACTGTGGTGCTGGGTGTAGGGGGTCCTGTGGGGGGGTAGTTTTGCCACCTGGCCCTACATTCTTGGTTACATTGATGGTGTAGATGGCTTTCCTCTCAGGAACAGCCACAAACATTTTGTAACCAGGGCACCCATGCTAACAATAATCTTCCTGGGGATGATGTACTGGCTCATTCACAGGACTGTTATGGCCTTCTCACAGTTTTCTATTATGCCACCCTTTCCCCAAACCCATCTGGAAGGCGGGAGGGAGAGAAGGAGGAAAAAATGGGAGTTTTAATCTGACCTCTCCTTTTGTTTCTCCTCCTACCACCCTATCCTTATCTTCTGTGACAGGGGTTCTGACCTGCCCTCACATTAAGCATATGGGGTTAGGCCCACACATACACCATGGGCAAAAGTGTTCATGCACTGAGAACACGCCCTAGAGTACAGGTTTTCTCTGGTCTTTGCAAATCTCGTTGCTTCATCTAGGAAGTACAGTTGTTAAACTGCACACTATTTACAATGCAGGAATATTTTAAAAGCCTTAGGGCTATAAATAAATGTTGAAATCTTCAATCTAATTGTTGTCTGTTAACTGTTTAGTTCAACCTTGCATGACAAAACTGAGTTATGGCACAATAGTTTCATTCTCCATGGTAGGGAACTGACATGATGTTACTGTCCATCTCCACGACCTCCACCAGAATAGTTTTTTTTCATAATTCTCAATGGTACAGTGCAGTTAAAAATACTTATTTATGAAGTCAACGGCATCAGCTCTACCATTAAACACAATAGAATCCTGACAGAGCTAAAACATTTGGATGTACTGTAAGCATGGTATTTATTCAGGGATCCCAACTGTCAGACACAGAACTCAAAAAGTTTAGAAAAAATTGGGTTGGTATGGTCATAGCAGCATCACACCCCACCAGTAAACAAACTCTAGTCAGAGCCAATATGGCTGCAAAATGATATTCTTGATGGTAGTGAAAAATATGTAAGAAAGACGGTATCATAATAAACACATACTATATGTGTTTTTTGAGCAGCACAAGCACCTGGGTATTAATCAAAAGCTTACATCCATGAGACTCTACCTCCTCCATCCAGACTGTATTCTTTCTTCACAAATGAGTGGTATTATAAAGGAATGAGATTTTCACCATGAGATTGATTTGAACATTTCAACCTTTTTTTTAATTATGTATTTTTGCTGCTCATGTCCACCAAGGATCTGCCTAGTCATGGACCCCTTATACCCCCACTTTCATTAGGCCTTGACTCCCGACAACCCCGGCTTACCCCCTCGAGTGGGGTTGCAACAGCTAGGGGCATCACTGCCATGATTTATGGGACTAGAATTGTGGAGCTAGCCCTGAAAGCTGATTAGGACAGGGGCAGGCTTCATAGAGGGAGGCGCAAGCTGTATTTTCTTGTTTTTCCCAGAGGGGTGGAGACGTGCGATGATGACCTGCATCTGTCCTGCCCCTCTACCTCTGTCGGATGCCAGTGCTAGTGATTCTAGCATGTTTCAATATAAGAAAAATAGCAGGACAAGAGGACACAGCATGAGATTAGAGAGAGGCTGATTAAGGGGTAATGTGATGAAGTTCTTTTTTACAGAAAAGATGGTGGATGCATGGAACGGCCTGCCTCAGAAAGTGGTGGATATGAATGCAGTGACGGGCTTCAAACAGGCATGGGATATACATAAGGGAGCAATACAGATGAGTATAAATAGATAGACCATTGACAGAGTACAGGCCTAGGGCACATTCATAAGGTAGAATAAATGGGCAGACTGGATGGGCCTTGCGATTTGCCATCAACTTCTATGTTTCTATGATTCTAATGGGGTCACAGAACCCAATAAAAATGGGGAGAAAATGTAACAGGGACATGGAGTCAGATTATTAATATATTGGGTACTGCAGTTTTGTACAAATAGTTTAAAAAACAAGCATTTGTCAATGCTGAATGTTGTCTTGCTTGTGTTGGCATTGGTAGTGGAGGAGTTAGAGAGAGGCATAATAGGAATGGCAGTGAAGTATGGGACCAACGTCAACCCCACCCCGTCCTGCAGAGACTGACAGGCACTGAGGTGTTTTGGGTTATCGGTCATAATGCTCATGTCATTTCACCTCACCCTACTTTGCAGACTCTGACAAGTGCCGTGTTGTGCATTGGGGTTGTCAGGCCTTATGCTCACCCCATTCCATAAGAAAGTATGTTGAGATGGGGCAGTATAGGATAATGGGGTGAACTTTGGGGCCAAAGAGTCTAAGGCACACCTTGATGCCTGTCAGTGGCTGCAGGGTTGGGGATGGTGTAGTGGCATGAGCATTACAACCGACAATCCAAAGGCACACCCCTGATGCCTGTCAGTCTGTACAGGGTGGGGCATTATGGTTAGAAACCCTAATGTCCCAGGCGTTGGATGATATTTGTGCTCCATATTTTCAACATGGCCTTTTTGTGACCCCACCTCATGAAATCATTCGGGACCTCTGCTCATGAGCAGTGGCACTGTGGTTTTGTTAATCTGTCCCGAACGTTGATTTCCCACAGCATCCGCGCCATTCTGTGCCAGATGTGCGAAAACATAGTTCAGGCAGGATGTGAAAAATGACAACAGCATCATTCATAAGGAGGTGTGAAGAGATGGCAATGTTAAAAATCTGGAGTGAACATATTAAAAATTCTCGAAGTTATGAGCATACATGGAAACTGCACAATGCACGTTTATGGCATAGTCATTTTGTGGAATTCTTTCACCAAAGTTTCAACATAGACATTTTGGGGCCCCTGCAAATGAACAGTGTCACTATGATTTTCTTAACCTGTCCTGAACGTTGATTTTCCACAGTAACTGTGCCATTGTGCGTCAGATGTGCAAACCCACATTTTGGGCAGGATGTGAAAAATGACAGCTATACTGTTCATAAGGAGGTGTGCAAAAATGGCAATGTTGAAAATCTGGAATGAAAATTTTTTAAATTCTCAAAGTTACGAGTGTGCATGGAAACTGCGCAATGCATGCTCATAACAGCCATTTTGTGGATGTTTGTCACCAAATTTTCAACATAGGCATTTTGGGACCTCTGCTCATGAACAGTGTCACTTTGATTTTCTAAATCTGTCCCGAACATTGATTTCCCACAGCAACCACGCCATTGTGTGACGGATATGTGAAAACACATTTCACTCTGGATGTGAAAAATGACAGCTGTACTGTTCATAAGGAGGTGTGAAAAAATGGCAACGTTGAAAATCTGGAATAAAAATATTGCAAATTCTTGAGCTTACGAGCATGCATGAAAACTGTGCAATGCATGCTCATAACAGTCATTTTTTGGATTTTTTTCACCAAATTTGCAACATAGGCTTTTTGGGAGCCCACCTCATGAACAATGACACTGTTATTTTGTTAATCAGTCCCAAAAAGTGGTTCCACTCAGTGACCGCAAAATCACCTTTTGGGACTGAATAACAACATGACAGTGACTGAATTCATGAGATGGGGTCCCAAGAACCCCATGTTGAAAATGTGGTGCTAAAAGTAGCAAAAATGGCCAAGATATCTACCTAAGGTGAAACTGCCCCATTGATGCCATTATATAGCTTACCGGCATTTCTTCAGTTCGTGGTCCGCTTTGACATGGAGATGTGTTTCTGCTCCACTGAAGATCATTGCACCAGACTCTGGAAATAAGTATGAAGTGGGGAAGGTGCAGAGAGGTGGAGTGCACAGACGGTAGGTGCGGGTTGGGGGATGGGGCACTGCAGACACCAAGGGACCATTTTCTCTTTTTACAGATAAAACAAAACAAAAAGGCATTGCAGGACTTTTTTTTTTACATATGTGTTTTGGCACACTGTGGTGGGCTTCCAGTGTGCCACCTGTGTTTTTTTTTTTGTGAGGTGGGCTGAAGCCGATGGGGATTGGGCCCCCATCAGCAAACAAAATGTTTCCGTAATTGGGGGCACATGATGCTTAGGGGGACTGGACACCCCCTCGACACACAAATGAAATAAATAGGGAGACATTATGCTGACAGGTATTGGGCTTCCCTGTTGGCAAATGAACTGGGGAGGAGGCATGCTGACAGGCGGATTATGCACCTCAACTTCAGCTTGTTTGGGGCTGTGAGAGGTGGACGGCGACATCCACCACCATGTTTATTGAAATGCTACACCAGGCAAGGCACGCCCTGCAATGTGAGGGAGCTACTTCATTGCAGCGGTGAAATCATTTTGAGTTGGTGGCACACTTTTGCGCTGCTGTCACAGACAGCATGCTATTTCATTCGTGCCACAGAGCCCAGCCCAAAAATGCAGTGGCATCATTGTCCACAGCACGACAGCACCTCCAAAACCTGCTATTCCAAGCTACCACAATATGTTGCTTGTGCATGCGTGCAAGACAACATAATAAAGTACTAACAAGTGTGAGCCATGACCCTGTTAGTGCAGTTCTTAAAGGAAAACTTTTGTGTTCTTTTTTTTAATGGTTGCCAATACTGTCATGTTGTACCTTAGTGTTCACTGAAATGGATTTAGCAAACAGTTTTTCAACAATTATAGAACATTTTGTCATAGAGCGAGTAGAGGTGGTCGAGATGACCGAAATTCACTCCGCGAAGCAATTCATGGATTAAGGCAGAATCCACAAAGTAATCTACAACTCGAAGCAGAGTACTTTGCATCATAATGAGGAACGTGAAGTCCATTGAAAACAGTTACTTTGCATTACTCTGCCTTCCCCCAACCACTTCTGCACCAATTTTAATGTGAAGTACATCGTAATCAGTGTACTTCCCATCACTTCACCTTGTTGGTGAGCTCCAATGCAAATTGTGCAGTGATTCACGGGATTGCAGGTCACATGGGCTCTAGATTGTTCTACACAGCCTCAGTTCTGAGTAATGTATGTTTGTAGTGGTAGCTGGAGACAGTTTGCTCTCAGAGCTCTGCGATTCAAATCCTCTAAAAGCTGTTAAGAAAGTCTTTTTGAGCCATTTTGTTTTGCTCAAAATTTAGTACATCAATTGTAGGAAACCCTCCTGTGCTCATATCATCGAGTGTTTATTGCTTTTCGTGTGGATTTTGAATGTTAATTTAGAACATTCAGTCTGTGTACTGACAGACATTTGAAGTGTGTCTGGGGGAGTGTGAACTTGCTATCCACCGCAGCTGCATGATTTTTTACTGCTTTGTGATATCTTGGTTTTGGACTATTACCCCCACCCACTGGCAAAAGGTATTCTTTTCTAGATTCTAGATTGGATTATGACTTGTGAGCACTGGTTGAGGTGTTGTTGTGACTTTGCGTCTGCATTTTTTCTTGATTGGGCAGTGCAATCTTAATCTGTCTATGCTTTTGCATCTGTTTAGTGCCCAATCTCCATCTGAAAGTCACAGATGTTGTTTTTTTTTTAGCTTCACATCCACCAGCTCAGACTGAACATTCATAAATCTAAATTTGTTAAAGATTTTCTGGTTGATCTGACAAAATACCTGCAAAGATACGTGCAAGCAAAGCTGTTTCTGGCTATGACACTGCTGCCAGTAGCAAGATTGTCCATGAGCATGGTAGTAAGCAGAAGTGCATAGCTGATGTCAGTAAAGGGATTTCTCCATCAATGTTTTTACAGTGCAATCTGTAGCTTCACTCATAGTCAGAGGAGATGATGTTGTCCCAGCTGGTGGTGTTAGTGCAGTTTCTGCAGGCATGAGTATTGCTGCCTCAAGTTCCACTTCTGACCAGATAACCATTTCAAAAAATATAGTTGAGTCTAAAGCTGTGACTAAAAGTGTAGATGATGTCATACTCCCCATTAGCATCCCCATGTTAGTTGAACATGATTCTGATCCTGTCGATGATAACTCACAATGTCACATTTCTCCCAGCGCTGTTGAGGTCATGCCTTTGCCATCCAATGATTCTAAGTGTGGCACAAAAATATTGGGTGATGATGATGCTGTGGTTGGAACATGTTCTCCACATGACAGCATCCAAGCAGAAAATGTGGATGCGGATGATGTTGATGAATATGATGATGATGTCAGTGACCCATTTTGGGAACCAGAGAAAAAGAAAGTCAAGGTGGCTGTGTCCGGGTCTGTTGGCGTTAAATCCCCCACTCCTCAAAAAAGTTGTGGTTTAGTGGTTCCTGTTGATGATGATGATGATGACCCAGTAATAATCATAGGTAGTCATGGTGGTCATTTGGAGTCCAAATGTGTCCAGCTTGAAAAATCATGTAGTACACACTCAATTTCAGAGGTTGAAAAAAAATGGAGTCCAATAAGTAGCATCAAGGACATGTTAAAAGTAATGGCTCACAATCCCTTGTTTGGGATTTTTTTGTCCAAGATGCAAATGATGAGCCAGTTGCAATCTGCCAGGTTTGCCATGTGAGTGTGAATCAAGGTAAAAAGGGAGTCAGCTGGACATTGGGGGGGCCAGCATATACATCTTAAGAACAGGCCCATGGCTCTGTGGACCCAGCACCAGATGGCAGCTAAAGCCATAGTGGGGCATTCATCCTCATCATCAACCTTACTGAGCACGTTATCACCTTCCATGAGTGTAAGACCAATTAGGAATGTTTGTAGTAGCAATGAAATAACACCAGAGGATTACTACAGGCATGCTGACAGGGAGGATTATGATTCAGAATCTTGTCAAGTGGTTGTCAGAGTAGCAGTGGTGGTGGTGGTCAATGAAGTATGTCTAGTGCAAGTGGTACATCAACCCTTGTAAATAAAATGGGGAAAATATCTTCATTTGTGGACTTATCACCTGTGCACCCTTCTTCATCACACGTCCACACCCCACCCCCAGCCATTCACAGAGCAGAGCCATTTGTGACACCCAGTGCAGAATGTGAAAGTCAGCCCACATTGGAAAGTGTTTTAGCCCATAACCTTCTGCCTGCCTGCCTGCTTGAAGCATATGACCTACACTGTGTAAGCCATGTGATGTGTGTGTGCTGCCTGTGAATTCTCACTCTACCTTAAGGAAGAATAAGGTGGAGTGTACAATGCAAAGTCATAATTACAACATGAAGTGGTGAAGTGAGGTTTTAAAATGGGCACTTCTCATAGTGGAATACTAACATGAAGTGGCCACTTTTCATCCACTTCACAGGTGGAATTTTACTTTGCTGCATATCTAGGAGTTCGTGTAAATGCTTGGCATGAAATGTAAATGTGTGATATACTGTAGTTGTTTCTTAGGCTTCTTTTGTAAATGTTTCATTTTCTGGTTAATATCAACACAGATATAAACTGTATAGTATTTATATTTATAAATGTATATTTATTTTTATTTAGGGATTTTGATCATACTTTTGAGCTCAGAGCTCTTTTACAAAGGTTCCACGTCAAACAGTGACAATGACAACAATAAAAAACAGTTTATATACAATACACAAATAGTAGGTTGCTAGTATACAATTAGATGCAATGTCATTCATAGTACCAATGGTGGTAGTACAGCATCAAGTGCATTCAACTAGGGTAAAGGACAGTGTTTACATGTAGCGAAGGAGATAAAGAGGTGTGACACCTAGTGTGAGAGTCCGAGGAGGAGTCAAGGTGAGGGGGGAGGGGAGACTGGGGGGGTTGGTGGCCAAAAGAAGTGGCTTTGTCTAGGAGGTTGGGAGGTAATGGTAGTAGGTTGGTTATAAGGTTGCTTAAATTGTGGTAATTGTGGTTGCTTAAATTTCAGGATAGTAATTCTATCTAGTGAGAATTTTTTTTCTAAAACACATGAGCAATCTGTCCCTGTCTGATCTCCATGACCTCTGAGAGTGAGAAGACTGTGAAGCTGTGAATTATGCAGCTTAAATTATCACAGAGCACTACAAGCTGTAGTGGTAGATATCAGAGTGTGACAAATGTGAAAATAAACAGTAAAATGTGATTAATTATATTCACTGCCCAACTTGTCTAGTCCATTGCAATTCCTTATGTGCTCGTGATTGTTGATGTAACTAAAATACAGTTTGGTAAAGAAGTAAGATTAACGACAAAAGTGGGGAATCCAGTCCCAGAAAAATATATTGACTGAGGTTATGATGCAGTGTCAAATAAATGCATATAGAAATGTGAAAAATAGGTTGGCACGTGTACTGTATATCAATCATATGACAAAAATCTCATTTCTTTATAATGCCACTAGGAGAACAGGCAGACAGAACTGGAATGTAAAGGAATGCTAGACTATGTCGATCCATGGAGGCAAAGCAAGGTTTAAACACAGTGACGCGTGTGTGTGTGTGTGTGTGTGTGTGTGTGTGTGTGTGTGTGTGTGTTTGTGTGTGAAATTTAAAGCCTAGGAGGAAACAACATGACAGTAATTGATTAAGCACAGCACTGTTAACACTTTCTTCCTACAGACAGAACTGGAACGATATGTAAAGGAATTCTGGACTAATGACTGATATGTGAGTCTGTGGAAAAGTAGCACCGGTTACCATAAAGTAGTAAGAGTGTCAAAGTTCTCCTTTAAGAACCGCACTAAGAGGATCCAGAGAACCCAATAACAAAAAAAGGGGGGGGGTAATGCAACAGGGAAATGGAGTCAAAGAATCATTATATTGTGTACTGCGAGCTTGTAAAAATAGTTTAAAAAAGAAGGTACTAACAAGAGTCGTCAATGACCCTGTTAGTGCAGTTCTTAAAGTAAAATGTTTACACTCTTTATACGTTTATGGTTGCGGATGCTGACACCTTGCCCCTTAGTGTTCACCGAAATGGATTTAGAAAACAGTTTTTAAACAATTATAGAACATTTTGTCATGGGGCGAGTGTAAATGCATGGCACGGAATGGAAATGTGCGATATATTGTAGTTGTTTCTTGTGCTACTGTAAAGAAATGCTGGACTGTCAGTGTGTGGTAGTGACTGAGCACAGCACTGTTAAACCTTATGGCCTACAGACAGAACTAGGATGTTACGTAAATGAATTCTGGACTAATGACTGATATGTGACTCTGGCAAAGTACAGTAACAGAGATGTTGCAACTTCAAAGGAAACACACTTTGTTATTTCTTGTTTTTTTGGGAAGGGACTTTGTTATCTGACATAGTTATCGGGGGTAGGAGATGGTGCTGCAAGTCCAACATGTTGTTCAGTGGGAAAGAATGCTTTGAAGTAATGCTGAGTCCTTTTCTGAAGCAAGATATCTCCAAGGCTCCGCCCACTGTAGCCATAGAAAACTGTAATTCTGGTTGCAGTTTAAAGGTGGCATAAGTGATTTACAGCTGAGCTTGCATTCCAGTAAACATTTTTGCCTGTCACAAAGTGAGAAAAAAGTGATGGGTGTTTCAGTGCTTTAACTACATTGTGGGAAGTCAAGGAGGTCAGAGGGGGACTGGTATGCTCATTTTGGTTTTAGAAAAAAAACTTCTCAATGTATAGAATTATCATCCTGGAATTTAAGCAACCCCAGTTACAATATACAGTTATATTTTTATTATTTATTTATTTAGATCTCGGATTACAAATACCTTTGAGCTTAGAGCTCTTTTACAAAGGTTCCACATCAGCAGCTTAATACAACAGGTTAACAGAACAAAAAGTACAGCAAAACAGTATACATAGAGAAAGGAGATCAACAGGTTTACAGACTTTACAGGGCATGGTAAAATAATTGTAAGAAACATAGAAACATAGAATTTGACGGCAGATAAGGACCACTTGGCTCACCTAGTCTGCCCATTTCCCTACCTGATGGATAAGCTGCAGATTCTAGTTAATCAACAGCTTACTTCCTCCTACCCCCCACTAGAATTGCCTTATGCCTGTCCCATGCATTCTTGAATTCTCCCACTGTTCCTGACCCCACAACCTCCTCAGGAAGGCTGTTCCATGCATCCACAACCTTTTCTGTGAAAAAACACTTTCTGACATTACCTCTGAGCCGTCCCCCTCTATCTTCAAATTGTGCCCACTTGTTCTTGCACATCCCTTCTTCTGAAAGATATTACCCTCTTGTACTTTGTTAATTCCCTTGAGATACTTGAAAGTATCCATCTTGTCCACCCTCTACCTCCTTTCCTCAAGGGTATACATATTAAGCTGCTTTAGTCTCTTCTCGTATGTCTTCTGGTGCAGACCCTGCACCATTTTGGTTGCCCTCCTCTGAACAGCCTTCACTCTGTCTATGTCTTTCTGGAGATGGGGTCTCCAGAATTGCACACAGTACTCCAGATGGGGTCTCACTAACTGTCTGCACAGAGGGATAACAACTTCCTGTTTTCTACTGTTGATGCCTCTCCCTATGCATCCCAGTATCCCCCCAGCCCTCCTTACTGCCTTCTCACATTGCTTGCCCACCGTAAGGTCATCTGATATAATTACTCCTAAGTCTCTTTCAATTTTTGTTGTTGTTATTAACTCACCCCCCATTGCATACTCTTCCCTTGGGATTTTGTTTCCCAGATGCATTACCTTGCACTTCTTTGCACTGAATCTGAGCTGTCACATATTTGACCATTCCTCAAACCTTGCCAAGTCCTTTTCTATTCTTCCCCCCCCCCACCTTGTGTATCAACCCTGTTGCAGATCTTTATGTCATCTGCAAAGAGACATACCTTTCCTTCCAGGTGCTCTCCAATGTGACTTATAAAGACATTAAAGAGGACCGGTCCCAGTACCGAACCCTGCAGTACCCCGCTAGTTACCCCTCTTTCTTCACTGTGGACTCCATTTACTATTACCATTTGTGTCCTGTTGTCCAACCAGTTTTTTATCCAGGTTACCACCTTGGGACCCACTCCAAGGCTGGCTAACTTGTATATTAATCTTTTGTGTGACACTGTGTCAAATGCCTAGCTAAAATCTAGGTAGGCCATATCCACAGCCCCTCCCTGGTCTACTACTTTGTTCACACAGTCAAAGAAATCTATTAGGTTCATCTGACATGACTTTCCTGCTGTGAAACCATGCTGCTTTGGGTCCTGTGCCCCACTGGCCTCTAGGTACTCAACAATTCTTTCCTTCAGAAGTGATTCCATCATTTTCCCTACCACTGAAGTCAAACTAACTGGTCTGTAGTTTTCTGCCTCTGCCCTGCTCCCACTTTTGTGAAGTGGAATCACATTTGCCCTCCTCCAGTCCTCAGGTACTACCCCATCCTCCTATGATTTGTTAAAGAGAGTTCTACCCTTAGTTCTTTTAGAATTCTTGGGTGAATCCCATCAGGCCCCATTGCTTTGTCCACACTCAGTTTCAGTAGTTCTTTCAAAACCCTTTCTTCTGTGAATGGACTGGTATCGGCCCCCCTATTCAGAGTTTCTCCCTTGTTTGGTTTAGGTACCTCCCCCTCCTCTTCCATTGTGAACACTGAGCAGAAATATTCATTCAGTATCCCTGCTTTTTCACTGTCACCCTCTGCCCACATTCCCTCCCCTTTATTAAGTCTCTGTATCCCTCCCTTGGTCTTTCTTCGCTCCCTACTGTACCTATAAAATGTTGTATCCCCCTTCTTAACAGAGTTGGTTATCTTTTCCTCAGTTTGTGCCTTTGCTATTCTGACTGCCTTCCCTGCCTCCTTCTGCTTTAACTGATAAAGTTCTATGTCCTGCTCCTTCTGTGTTTCCTTATATTTCCTGAATGCTATCCTTTTCTCCTTAACCATCCCTGCCACCTCTTTTGAGAACCATAGTGTTTTTTTCTATCATTTTGTTTTGTTGATTTGCTTCACACAAGGCTGCTGCCTCTCGATGGCTGATTTGATTATTCCCCATTGTTCCTCCACCCCTCCTTCTTGCCCATTTGCTAGTGTTTTTCTGAGGCACTCTCTCATTTTCCCAAAGCCAGCCTTCCTAAAGTCCAATACTCTTGTTTTTGTATGGTTTGACTCTATGGCTATGTTTATTGTGAACCACACTGTTTGGTGGTCACTTGTTCCCAGATGGCTACCCACTTCTAAATCTGAGATCCTTTCTCCTTCCCCATTTGAGAGTACCAGGTCTAAGATTGCTCCCTCCCAAGTGGGTTCCAACATGAGCTGTCTGAGGCATGCCCCCTGTAGGGCATCAAGAATGACCCTGCTCTTGGATGTGCCTGCAGCAGAGGTACTCCAGTTAACATCTGGCATATTCAGGTCCCCCATTAACAATATCTCCCCTTTTTCTGCCATTTTAAGGATGCCTTCTATCATTTCCTTGTCCATTTCTTCCCCCAAAGATGGGGGTCTGTACACAACCCCCATGCAGATTGTGGTGCCATTTCCTGTTTCCAGGGTGACCCATAGTGACTCATCAACTTCCTGTTTACTCTTTAGTTCTGTTGCTTTAATCCCTTCCCTTCTATAGAGAGCTACTCCTCCACCTCCTCTTTTACCTACCCTGTCCCTCCTGTAGATTGTGTATCCTGGTATGTTGACATCCCAGTCATGGTTCTCTGTGTACCATGTTTCAGTGACTGCCACAATATCCAGGCATCCCTCTTCCATCAAGGCCACTAGTTCATGGAGCTTGTTGTACAGACTGTGGGCATTGGTACTCATCACCTTCCATTATTTTTTTTTTTTACGGCCTTACCCCTTTTAGCCCCATCCGTGTCCTTACTGCCTTTTTCTGCATTTATCCCTGTCCTGCTCCTTACTAACTTCTCTGCCTTGGTGTTTACCTCTCTAACTACTGTGTTTTGTAGGGGGAGGCTGGGATTTCCCTGCTCCTTTTCAGTGCCCCCCCCCTTGGCTAGTTTCAATGCTTGCCAATGAAGCATTTAAACCTGTCACCTATGATCCTGGTTCCCCCCTGAAATAAGTAAATAAGAAATGAAGCAATAGTTGACATTCACAGCAAATTAAAGAATAGAAATGAGTAAAGTTAAGCAGTTTCATGCACAGGAATGAATACAGTAAACTGAAAATCAGCCAAAACAAGCTTTGTCAGTTACCGGTAAAATCATAAGTTAAGTTGAAATCAGCCAACAGGCCTTGTCAGGACAGACTGGGGGGCATTAGGTAGAGAGGAGGAAAGGTGAAGGGGGTAGGGTAGCAGGGGGGAGGGGATGTCTGAGATGGTGCTAAGGAGATTTGATTTTACCTGTACCAGTAACTGTACCAATATTAACCACCAAATCAGATATTTACAAAAGTAGTGTACGAAAGAACTATATCACACATTTTCATTCCTTGCCATACATGTACACTTGCCCCATGACAGAATGTTCTATAGTTCTTTAAAAAATATTTTCTTAATCCATCTTAATTCATTTCAGTGAACTTCACTAAGGGGCAATTTGACTGCACTGGCTATCGTAAACTAATACAAGTGAAAAAGTGCTCCTTTAAGAACTGCACTAACAGGGTTCACAGAACCCAATAAAAAAAAGGAGGGTATGTAACAAGGACATTGAGTCAAATAATCAATATATTGGGTGCTGTGATTTTGTAAAAATAGTTTAAAAAAGAAGGTACTAATAAGTGTGGTCAGTGACCCTGTTAGTGCAGTTCTTAAAGGAAAATGTTTGCGCTCTTTATATGTTTATGGTTGCTGATACTGTCACCTTGCCTCTTAGTGTTCACTGAAATGGATTTAGAAAACAGTTTTTAAACAATTATGGAACATTTTGTCATGGGGATAGTGTAAATGCATGGCACAGAAAGGAAATGTTCGCTATACTGTAGTTCTTTCTTGCACTACTGTAAAGAAATACTGGACTCTGTCAGACCATGGAAGCAAAGCAAGGTTAAAACACAGTGGTGTGTGTGTGTGTGTGTGTGTGTGTGTGTGTGTGTGTGTGTGTGTGTGTGAATTTTAAAACATAGGAGGAAACAACATGGCAGTGTGTGATTAATTGAGCACAACACTGTTAACCCTTACTGCCTCCAGACAGAGCTGGGATGTTATGTAAAGGAATTCTGGACTAATGACTGTTATGTGACTGGCAAAGTACAGTAGGAGAGATGTTGTAACTGCAGAGTAAATGCACTTTGTTTTTTCTTGTTTTTTTGAGGAAGAGACTTTATCTGGCATAGTTATCTGGCGTAGGAGACTGTGCTGCAAGTCCAACATGTTCTATGGTAGAAAAGAATGCTTTCAAGTATTGCTGAATCCATTTTTGAAAAAAGATGTCTGCAATGCTCCGCCCACTGTAGCCATAAAAACCTTTAATTTTGTTTACAGGCGTGAGTGATTTACAGCTGAACTTGCATTCCAGTAAAAAAGTTTGTCAGGCACAAAGTGAGAAATAAGTAGTGGATGTTTCAAAGCTTTGACTTCACAGGAGGAGGTCACGTAGGTCAGAGGGGGACCGGTATGCTCATGTGTTTTAGAAAAAAAGTTCACTTGAAGGAATTATCATCCTGTAATTTAAGCAACCCAAGTTACACTATACAGTTATATCTGTACTGATATTAACCGGACGTCATAATTGACCACCACTGCTGAAGACCTGCAGTGCCACATATTTCCTAAACAGGCAGGGTAATGTTAAGAAACCAACGTTATATAGCCCAGAATGCAGCCACAATACATACATGCAGTAGAACTGTAATGGACATGAGAACCACCGTCCCATACACAGATGACCCTGCCACACACACACACACACACACACACACCCCACACATGGTACAGGCAAAGTGTGCACATAGCACACCACAAAGTGTACCCCACTGCACAGCCACATGCCCCTCAATATGACCCAAAGGTGAGCTGCCTCCCCTCCCTGCGGGACACACCACAACTACCACAGACATGGCAATTGCAGCCAGTGGCATGCAACCACTGACCAGAATAATGACTCAGATATGGGACATACGTTTGGCATAAACATTTAACATACAGGGCACAGCTGGCCCTTTCTAGGCCAACTATATAAATTGAAACATCTGTCATCCAAAAGGAATACATGACATTCATAAACAGTAAGGAGTAGTAGTTACCACTGAAACAATGGGGCTGCAGGGACAGTATGGGGGCACAGACTGCCAGTTAGCCCGTCTCCTCATACTAGGATTCATACTAGGAGAGGACAAGATACACAGAAGGCAAAACCCATATAAGTGCATCTCCCACAGAGCGGGTTATACCCGTCCTTGTTCATTAAATAAGTAGAGGTCTAACTTACTCTAATATACGTCGAATGAGCTCTCTTTTACAATCTCCCTATGTAGAACATTCCATATAGGAACAATTCTTTGAGTGAAGTAATTACTCCTAAAGTTACTCCTTGCACAGGACAACATTAGCTGGAGTTTATGGCTTCTTAGAAAGATTTGCCTTATATCAAACTTGAGGCCAAGCTCCTCCATTAATATTGAATCCTGAGCAGTTTTAAACATTAATAACATATCCCCCCCTTCTCCTCTGTTCCAGGGAGAACAGTTTCAGAGTACTCAATCTTTGTTCATAGTTTTCAGACTGAAGCTCATCAGTCATTCTAGTTAACCTCTGCTGGACTCCCTCAAGTTTATTAACATCTCTACATAGTGAAGGGTTCCATAGTGAAGACCCATAGTCTAAATGAGGGCAAACAAAAGCTTGATAAAGTGGTACAATACAAGCCCTATTCCTAGACATGACAGCTCTTTTCATGCGTCCAATAATCCCGTTGGTTCTCGAGCATATTTCAATGCAGTGCTCACTGAATTTAAGGTCTCCAGTAATAAACATAGAAACATAGAATTTGATGGCAGACAAGGACCCATTGGCCCACCTAGTCTGCCCATTTTCCTACCTAACAAATAAGCTGCAGATCTTAGTTAACCAACAGCCTACTTCCTCCTACCCCCACTAGAATTGCCTTATGTCTGTCCCATGCATTCTTGAATTCCCCCACTGTTTCTGACTCTACGACCTCCTCAGGAAGACTCTTCCATGCATCTACAACCCTCACTGTGAAGAAATACTTCCTCACATTACCTCTGAGCCATCCTCTCTATCTTCAAATTGTGCCCCCTTGTTCTTGCACATCTCTTTTTCTGAAAGATGCTACCCTCTTGGACTTTGTTGATTCCCTTGAGGTATTTGAAAGTTTCTATCATGTCCCCCCTCTCCCTCCTTTCCTCGAGGCTATACATCTTAAGCTCATTTAGCCTTTCTTCATATGTCTTCTGGTGCAGACCCTGCACCATTTTGGTTGCCCTCCTCTGGACAGCCTCCACCCTGTCATTGTCTTTGTGGAGAGGGGGTCTCCAGAACTGTACACAAAAAGATACCCAAATCTTTTTCACAACCAGATGAATTTAGGGTCAAACCATTTAGGGTGTATGTACTGCCTATGTTCCCCAACCCCAGGTGCATAACCATGCACTTACTAGAATTAAACTCCATTCCATTAATTGTAGCCCAATTTTCACTGGACCCAACTAGTTTCATCACAATATAACCACTCTCTACCAACACAAGGTGCTGCAGCGGTCCTCTATATACCTGGGATGAGAGGAACATATGGGGCAGGCATGAGGTGGATGCACATGCAGTGCAGCAGCAGAACACAGTGGACACACAGGCCCCTCTGTTCCCGAACCCCTCACAGCATGTACCATAGAAAACTCAGCCAAGTATCACTAGACCCCTTTAATCATCATTGTAAAAGACATTTTGCATGTCCACCCACCAGGACAGTCAACATGGAATATGTAAGACCCACCTGGCCTGCCAGGCCACCACCAGTGCTGCTGCCTCATCAGACTGGTCACACTGCTCCAGGACAATGTGGTCTATCCTCCCACAGTAGTCTAGTGGAAACAAAAAAAATGGAACATCACTGACATTGTACATACAACACATGGCATGCATGCCCCCTCACCCATTGCCCATTGCATACATACCTCCCCTTGCTCCTTTACTTCCAAAATCATGCCTCCTTCCACCATGTCCTGATAGCAGAGCTTGGACAACCGCCACAGTTTTCAGAAGTACACACCCACTCTCCCCACAGAGCTTACCATAGCAATAATTGCTACCATTACTCAAGTTGGGTCAGGAAGACATGGTCCATTACTGTGAGGACAATAGGGCTGCTGAAGATATAGTTCAGGTGCATGGATCTGACAGGCAGCATGGTGATGCTTGCCCTAGGGAGGGCATGCGAAGTGTTCACAGCATGCGCCATTCTGCACAACATGGCTATGTGGCATCAGTTACCCTCACCATGTGATATACAGGTGGATGTCCCTCTGGGTGATGGGGAGGGGGACCTGGCAGGGGCTTGGTGCAGAATCCCTGTCTGGATAGGCAGCATGTCACCAACTCAAGCAGGGGTCATTCCACCATTGGAAAGGGGGTGTGGGACAGCATGGCACTGCGATGATGAGCCATTCTGAGTGCCATTCTACCAATGAGGGGCCATCAGTGTCCATTCTTTGTGATATATGTGGGGGCAGGTATCTGTAACAGTGTAGTGTGTGTGGGAGGGTATATGTGTTGGTGAATGCTGTTCTATGGTATGTGTACATTATGTGCTTTAGTGACACTCTGTACTAGTGGCAGAGATGCTGGCTGGCATCACATCTTCCTTGCCTGTTGCCACCTTAGCTGTGCTGCTGACCGTGTCCTCAGATAATAGGTCTTGGCCGTTGCCTTCTCCCTCTGCATGGCTGCCTATCTGGCTGTGTGTCTGACTCCTGTTGCAGTTTTCTGTCCTCCTGCTCCTCATGATCACTGGGACTGGCTGGTGTGGAATACATCGGGGCCTCCAGGTGTACCTCGGGGATGGACAGTGTGGTCATGATGGTCCTGACAACAGCTGGTCAGTAAGCTTCTCAAGGCAGAACCCAATGTGATCTATAGCTCTGTGAATCCCCCTCACCTCCGTGGTCAACTCCTCCAGTGCCTTGGTTTTCTGTCACTGTGCCTGGAGCCAGTCACCTTCCAACTGCCTCACCTTGGGGTAGTGGGTCTGCAGTATTCCCCAAGTAGGTGGCCTCTGTGTCCTGCTGGACTGGTGACTTGAGGGGCCCTTGTCCCCACTGTCACAAGGGCATTGAGTGTTACTCCTCTGTGGTTCACTGGCCACTGATGATGGGTGGACCGCCTGTATGCTATGTCTGCCCGATGGTGCAGGCAGGCCCACTACATGTGGCTGTACAGCAGTGTACTCAGTGCCCCAAGGACATCCTAGGGTGGCTGTCTGGGGTGAAACTATGGCAGGGATTCCAAATAGCGGTTTCTTGGGGGTGGCTGTTGGGGGAGGTGTCCATTTCCTTCTAGTCCATCTGTGCATCCTCCACTGTCTCCTTGCAGGTATTCTCCAGTACATGATCTTTGTCTGCCATGCCCACAGACTCCTGGGTTGTACCTAGGAGTGAGAAGAAGGCTGGTTATTACAGGCTTTGGTAATACTAAGGGAATATGGGTGTGTGAAATGGCCCATATAGGGCATAACCTACCTTCATGGTGCTCCTGTCCCCAGCTGCCAGTGTGGGACTCTGGACACATGGTGGCTCCACAGGGGTTGCAGCCACCTCATCAGGGGTGTGCCCAATCTCAGGCTGTGCAGTAGGGGTGCAACACTGGATGTTTAGCATGCCTGTGATGCCCCTGATACCCCACTCCATGTCCCTACATTGTACTAGATATCTGGAAGTGTGTCCATGCCCTCCTCCTCCCCATGCAGGGTCACCTCAGTGAGGGTCTCTGCCATGGCTGGCCACCATAAGTCTGCCCCACCACCTAGCCTCCATCCCCTGGGACTCTCCTGCCACCCCTGAAGTGCACCTGGCCTACCCCCCATGTTGAGGCCATCAAAGAGGGGCCATACTTCCCAAATGGAGCGTGATACTGATCCAGAGAAGGAGTGCCTTTGTTGTCAATGTGTGATCTGGTGTCCTGCTCCTCAGCCATTGATTTTCTTGCTGTAGGTGTCCTCAGGGAGGTGTAGCATGCAATGACATAAAGGCATTACCTGTTGAACTTCTGGCATGCCTCCTGAAGTTTGTTGAGTTCCAGATGTTGAACCCCTGGTCTCCACCAGGAGTCAGTTGAACACTGGGTGCTTCACTACCCTCCCCCCAAGGGGGGGAGAGCAGTCCTTAGGATGCTTGATCCTCCTCTCAGATGGCCCTGGGATATTGGCATCACAGGTGATAGTTCCTCACTGCACTGGTGTGCTAGCCTCTGCCACAATACTTTTTACAGTGGGTTAGGTGATGCCCCTGTGTGAGTAGCCCTCTACTCGTGCTGATCTATTGCCTCATGACAGCTGGCAGATTACATTTGACAGCTGACAGCAGGTCACACTACTTGTGCTTTATGGCTGAGAGTGTTCATACCTCAGGACTGGGGGTGTTAACAGTGGCCTGTATGTCCAGCCACAACCAGGCTTTGGTCTCGGACAGTACCTTCAGGGACTCTGCTAAATAAAGGCTGGTATAGTTCTTGTGGATATCCGCAACCATGGCTGTCATCTGTCTGCTGGTGAAGTTTGTTGACTATGTCTGGCCATACTGGGTGTTAGGCTATGCCCCAGCTGATTAGTGTGACCATGATCCATGCCATTGGGCCCCTGAGGTGGACCGGGTACCTTGAGCAAACCCCTGCATTTCTCTGACAATGAATGCTCCCAGTGGTCCATATCACTGTTCACTTCTGCTTGTTTTACATGGGATGGCACTGATGCCCATATATGGCAGGATCAAGAGGTAGAGCGATGTACTATAGGGCCTCCAAAGTCTGTATGCCATAGAAACATAGAAAGTGATGGCAGAAGGGGACCTCATGATCCATCTAGTCTGTCCATTAAAAACCACCCCCTGCCCCTAGGATACCTGGTTAGATGAGTGCTACCAGAATAGCACCGCACTATACGGCACTAGTCTGGTAAGCGCTCATACAGACAGCAACCAGGGATTTACAGCACTTGCTATAAGCACTCCCCTGGTCACTGTCCATAGTTCTGAAGAAAGGACAAGGGCAACAGGGATCTGATAGCTGGCCGAGCTGCTCCTGTGATGTGGAGGACTGGGGTATACAGCAGCTCGGCCAACACTATTGGAGATCAAGGTTCTAACCCTGGTCTCCAGTCATTTTGCCTGTTTTGGGACTTTTTTTTCCCAAGGGACTATGGAAACAGTATTCCACGGCCCCAGAAATTTTACTTGTCATGTGATTTACTCCCCTTGAGGGAGTGAGAATCTTTAAGTCCAGGGATTGCAGGGGGTTTGTCGTGCACATCTTGCATATGCTGTTATGACTGGCACTGTTTGGACCCAGTGCCTCCCCTAGTTAGTGATCAGTGTTATGATGCCTTTATATTTATCCCAAACATTTTTGAAACTCTTCACTGTCTTGGCCCCCACCACCTCATGGGGGAGGCTGGTCCATGCATCCACCACCCTCTTCATTTTGCCCCTAAACTTGCCACTATCAGTTTCATGTCATACCCTCTCATTCTGGTGTAACTCCTGCCTGAAACAGATCCTGTAACCGTGTCTTTTTAATTTCTGTCAGATATTTGACGGTTTCTATCAAGCTTTCCCCCTCTCCCTCTCCCTCTCCCTTCTTTGCTCGAGGGACTATATGTTGAGATCCCTTAACCTATCTGTGTATGATTTCTGGTACAGACCCTGTATCTTTTCAGTAGCCCTCATCTGCACCATCTCCAGTCTTTCTATGTCCTTCCAAAGGTGCGGTTGCCACAACTGTACACAGTACTTCAGAAGCCAACTGTCCAGTAATCTGTAGAGTGGGAGAATCTCCTCCTTTTTCCCATGGGTGATCCCCCTTCCCATGCATCCCAGCATGCCATTAGCCTTTAACACTGCCTTTTCACATTGTCTGGTCATTTTCAGGTCATTCGTTATAATCAACCCCAGGTCCCTCTCATGCTTTGTGACCTCCAGCCTCATGCCCCCATGAGGTAGGATTACCTCTCCCTAGGTGCATGACCTTACATTTCTTTGAGTTGAAATACAGCTGCCATGTCTTAGACCACTGTTCTAGTTTCTTGAGGTCAGACTTTATCTTGTACAACACCCCAGGAATGTTCACCCTGTTTCATATCTTTGTGTCATCCACCAGCAGACACACCTTGCCTTCCAAACCCTTGGTTATGTCACTAATGAAGATGTTGACAATGCTAGAACCCACCACTGACCACTGAGACACACCACTGGTCACCTCCCTCTCTTCTGAGAGTGTGCTGTTTACCAATATCCTCTGGGTCCTACCACTCAGCCAGTTTTGCACCCAAGAGGAAGTAAGCTGTTGGTTAATAAGGATCTGCAGCTTATCGGTTAGGTAGGAAAATGGGCAGACTAGGTGGGCCAAGCAGTCTTTATCTGCCATCAAATTCTATGTTTCTATGTTTTCTATGTTTCCGACCCACTCCCAGGCTGGCCCACCTTGTTTCGCAACCTTCTGTGTGGAACGGAATCAAATGCCTTGCTGAAGTCTTGCTAAATCATGTCCACTGCTCCACACTGATCGACTGTTTTGGTCACCCAGTTGAAGAAATCTATTAGATATGCTTGACATGATCTTTCTGTTGTAAACCCATATTGTCCTGGATCTAATGTATTGCTCTCTCTGAGAAAGGAAATGATTCTTTCCTTGAGGAGGGCTTCTATTATATTGCATACAGTTGAGGTGAGACTTACCAGTCTATGGTTTCCTGCAACCTCTCTACTACCACTCTTGTGAAGAGGGATCACAGTGGACCTCTTCCAACCCTCCAGAACCACTCCCTGTTCCAATGACAGCTTAAAACATTCTGCCAGGGGTGCTGCTAATTCCACTTTTAGTTTCCTGAGAATCCTAGGGTATATTTCATTGGGTCCCATGGCTTTGTTTATCTTGAGTTTCCCCAGTTCTTCTAGTACTCTTTCCCTTGGAAACAGTCCTGCATCATCCTCTGTACCAAGGGTACTTTTACCCAACCAGATTAGGATGTCCTTTTCCCTGGTAAAAACTGAGCAGAAGTGACAATTTAGAATCTCTGCCTTTTCCCTGTCATCCTCCGTGTGCCCTCCTTTGCCCACTGCCTCAGAAGTTGCCAAGTATGAAGAGCAGTTGGACCACAGTGGGTTCTGGGAGGGTGCGGGTGGTGGAACAGAGGCGAAGCCCACTAGTTGTACCTCTACATAAATCATACGCCAGTCTAGCAGAGCAGGGTTCCTCTATGATGGCACCCTCAGTGGAGACCAAGAAGAATGCTGAGGACATCCACAAGGGAGACCCACAAAAGGGTGACAAGAGACACCACAGGGAAAGGAAACAGCTTCTGATAGGGGACTCAATTGTTAGGGGGGGTAGAACTGGGGAAGGGAGAGGAGTGAGAAGTAAGGTGCCTGCCTGGTGCCATGGCTTGGAGGGACAAGAAGTGAATCCTCAGGATTGCAGAAGTAGTATCACAGGAGAGGTAACTAGATATCATTGTCCACCTTGGGACAAATGACCTAGCTAGGCATGGAATCAGTGCAGTGCAGGATGAATTTGTGGAGTTGGGGAGGGGCCTCAGATAGGTAGCAAGCACGGTTACCTTCTTAGAGGTGCTGCCAGTCCATGGCAGGGGTGAGGCTAGGGGTACTGCACACCATGCAGTTTAATGAATGGTTGCAAAACTGGTGCAGAGCACAGGGCTTTGGCTTCTTTGGGGACTGGGGTACACCTGGAGAGATGAAGGTCTATACTGGCATGATGGTCTGCATCTGTCCATGAAGGGAACCAAGCTCCTAAGTGACAGGTTTAAATGCTTCCTTGGCAAGCTTTTAAACTAGCAAAGTGGGGAGATGCTGATAAGAGGCAGGAAATTTCAAGCCTCCCCCCACAAATCATGGCAGGTAGTAAGGCAAACACTGAGGTACAGAGCTCAACAGAGGGCAGGACAGGGGGTAAATGGAAAAATAGACAAGGTCAATAAGAGCAGGGATGGGGAAAAAAAAGGATAAAGCCAACATTAAATAGAGGGCAATGAGTACCAATGCCCGTAGTCTGGGAATCAAACTTCCTGAGCTAGTAGCCCTGATGGAAGATGAACAATTGGATATTGTGGCAGTCACAGAAATGTGGTACATGGAGAACCATGACTGGGATGTCAACATACTGGGGTACACAGTCTATAGAACGGACAGGGAGGGTAAAAGAGGAGGTGGAGTAGCTGTATACATAAGGGAAGGGATCAAAGCTACAGAAGTAAAAAGTAAAGTGGGAGGACAAGAGGCACTCTGGGTCACCTTGGAGACAGGGAATGGCATCACAGTCTGCAGAGGGGTTGTATACAGACCCCTTTCTCAAGGGAAGGAAATGGACAAGAAAATGATAGAGGACATTCTCAAAATGGCTGAAAAGGGGAGATACTGTTGATGGGGGACCTGAATATGCCAGATGTTAACTGGATGACATGTACTGCACATCCAAGAGCAGGGTCATTCTCGATGCCCTGCAGGGGGCAGGCCTTAGACAGCTAGTGTTGGAACCCACTCGGGAGGGAGCAATACTGGACCTGGTACTCTCAAATGGAGAGAGAGAATCAGAAATCTAGAAGTCAGTAGACATCTGGGAATAAGCGACCACTGCACAATGTGCTTCACAATAAGCACAACCATGGAGACAAGCCATACAAAAACAAGGATACTGGACTTTAGAAGGGCTGACTTTGGCAAAATGGGTGAATACCTGAGGAATGCACTAGCAAATGGCCAAAGGAGGGGTGGAAGAGCAATGGAGAAAAATCAAAACTGCTATCATAGAGGCAACAAGCCTTTGTGTGAAACAAATAAAGAAAATAAAGTGGAGTAAAAACCGTTATGGTTTCTCAAAAGAGGTGGCAGGGAAGGTTAAGGAGAAAAGGCTGCATTCAAAAAGTATAAGGAATCACAGAAGGAGCACACCAGGAACTGTATCAATTAAAGCAGAAAGAAGTGGGAAGGCAGATCAGAATAGCAAAGGCCCAAACTGAGAAAAAATAGCCAACTCAGTTAAGAAGGGGATAAAACCTTTGATAGGTACATTAGGGAGCATAGAAAGGTTAAGGGAGGAATAGTGAAGATTAATAAAGGAGAGGGGGTAGGCAGAGAGAGACAGTGAAAAGGCAGATATACTGAATGAATACTTTTGCTCAGTATTCACAAAAAGATGAGGAAGAGTTACCTAAACCAGTCAATAGAAGCACTCTGGGTAGGGGTTGACACCAGTCCATTTACAGAAGAAAGAGTCCTGAAAAAACTCCTAAAACTCAAGATGGACAAAGCAATGGGGCCTGACAGGATTCACCCCAGAATCCTAAAAGAACTAAGGGAGGACCTAGTGACACCACTGACCACACGTTTTAACAAATCATGGGAGGATGGGGTGGTACCTGAGGACTGGAGGAGGGCAGATGTGATTCCCCTTCACAAAAGTGGGAGCAAGGCAGAAGCAGAAAACTACAGACCTATAAGTTTGACCTCAGTGGTAGAGAAAATGATGGAATCACTTCTGAAGGAAAGAATTGTTGAGTACCTAGAGGCCAGAAGGGGCACAGGACCCAAAGCAGCATGGATTTACATCAGGAAGGTCATGTCAGATGAATCTAACTGATTTCTTTGACTGGGTGACCAAAGTTATAGACCAGGAAGGGGCTGTAGATATGGCCTACCTAGACTTTAGCAAGGCATTTGACACAGTCCCGCACAAAAGACTAATATTCAAGTTAGCCAGCCTGGGAGTGGGTTCCAATGTGGTAGCCTAGGTAGCAAATTGGCTGCACAACAGGACACAGAAAGTAATAGTGAATGGAACACATTCCGAAGAAAGGGGGGTTACTAGTGGAGTACCTCAGGGCTTAGTACTGGGTCCAGTCCTGTTTAACATTTTTATAGGTGACATTGTAGCGGGTCTGGAGGGAAAGGTATGCCTCTTTGCAGATGACACAAAGATCTGTAGCAGAGTTGATACTACACAAGGGGGGTAAGAAAGGATGAGAAGGGACTTGGTAAGGTTGGAGGAATGGTCAGACATATGGCAACTTAGATTCAATGCAAAGAAGTGCAAAGTAATGCATCTGGGAAACAAAAACCCAGCAGAAGAGTACACAATAGCAGGGGAGGTACTAACAACAACAAACATGGAAAGGGACTTGGGGGTAGTCATATCAAATGACCTAAAGGTGGGTAAGCAATGTGACAAGTCAGTAAGGAGAGCCAGGGGGATACTGGGTTGCATAGGAAGGGGCATCACAAGTAGAAAAAGGGAAGTGGTTATCCCTCTGTACAGACAGTTGGTGAGACCCCATCTGGAATACTGTGTGCAGTTTTGGTGACCCCATCTACGCAGAGACATAGACAGGATGGAATCAGTCCAGAGGAGGGCAACTAAAATGGTGTAGGGTCTGCATCAGAAACCATATGAAGAGAGACTTAGAGAGCTTAATATGTATACCCTTGATGAAAGGAGGGACAGGGGGGACATGATAGAAACTTTCAAGTATCTCAAGGGAATCAACAACGTTCAGGAGTGTAGCATCTTTCAGAAAAAGAGATGTGTAAGAACAAGGGGGCTCAATTTAAAGATAGAGGGGGGACGGCTCAGGGGTAATGTGAGGAAAATTTTTTTCACGGAGAGAGTGGTGGATGCATGGAGCTGCCTTCCTGGGGAGGTTGCTGGGTCTAAAACAGTGGGGGAATTCAAACATACATGGGACAGACATATGGCAATTGTATTGGGGGGTTGCAGGAAGTAGGTTGTTGGTTAACTAGAATCTGCAGCTTATCCAATAGTAAGGGAAATGGGCAGACTGCGTGGGCCAAGTGGTCTTTATCTGCCGTCAAAGTCTATGTTTCTATGTTTCTGTGTTTCTTTTCTATTCTGACTGTATCCCCTACCTTCTTCCTCTTTTCACTGATATAGCCAAAAAAGGATCTTTATATGTCTCCTTGTTATTTTTACTTCCAGTTTCCTTATATCTCCCGAAAGCTAACCTTTTCTCTCTGAGCCTGGTGACCATCTCCTGAACAAAACAAAGAGATTTTCTTCTCCATTTCATTTTAACCACCCTTCTCAGACAGTGATTTGAGGCCTCAGTTATTTGTCATCTTTATTCATTCCCAGCATTCTTCTACCCCTCTCCTGCTGTGCTTAGTATGTTGTGTTTAAGGCACTCCTTTATTTTTATTAAAATCAACTCTTTTAAAGTCCAGGTCTTTAGTTTTAGAGTGTTTAGTGTGGTGGTAGCTGGTTCTGAGGTGACTTCCAACTGTTACTTGCATGGTATTTTCACCACTGGTGAGTAGCTGGTCAAGAACAGCTTCCCCCTTTGTTGGGTCTTTAATGGGCAATAATCCACCCATGATACAAGTCATTTTTGGGTGAAAATCACCATTTATTCTCAGCTATAAATTACTGGCAAATACTGCGCAATCACCCAGTGTAGTTAGCCTCTAGCACCTCAGCAAACAGCCTTCCAAGGGGATATAAATCATACAGGGATTTCACTTCATTTTACACCTTTATCAAATCATGACATCATCATTTAGTATCACATGGTAGCTTGACATCATCCTCCCAGAAAAAAATATGTAATAAAACTTTACAAAAATACCACAAACATTTCAATTAGCTACCCCAACTTGTAGAGTCATTATTTACTACTTTCAAATTCCTTAGACAATTATATTTGAACAAGGAAAAGAAAGCAAAAAAAAACAACCTTTGCATTTAAAAAGGAATTGTTTTCCTTCCTAGGAAACACAGTACAGAAGCCAGCAAGAAGACATGACGAGGAGTGGGTAATGGCCTGATAAGAGCACGTCCCAGGTGTGTTATGAGCGCCGAGTGCCTTTAGCACCTGGAGCATGCTTTTATTTGGCCATAACCCATACCTCGGAGTGTCTTATTGCTCTTATAAAATGGGACCCCCAAGTAAATATTAACAAAAATAAAAAATGTCCAACATTTTTTAAAGGAGCTTTTCAATAGTGGTAGTAGGAAAAATAGTTCCCTATCTATATTGCACAGCTATGTGATGGCGACTACAAGTTGCTCCCGCCACCCCCCAACTGAACACACACAGATACAGTGCTGACTCATATTGTGTCTCGCTTCCAAACAGACACTCCTGAAATTGTAGCATTACACACTAACACTCATTTTAATGTTGCCTGCTTTTGGTAATGAACAGCACAGCTGTCATTTTAATGACAGTGAACAGGCCATTTCATTCTGAGTGAGTTTGTCACTTGGCAAGAAGGTGCACAGGTCTCACTCAGGTTGTTTCTCTCCCTAACACGTACTTTTTTTGATTAAAAACATTACAGCCCAATAGTTGTTGCTTTTGATACCGAGTAGCTTGTCTGCTATTTCACTGAGAGTTAGTGGGAAGTTTTATTGTGAACAAGTTACCGTTTTCTATTACCATTCTCGCGAGTCTGTAGTTACCTTTTTTTTTCACAGCACGTCCTGGTCACAGTTTTCCTAAACGACCTGCTTGCTATCCCTTGTACAAGAAGATAAGGGTTGTTTATTTATAAAAAAAGTTTGAGAAATGCAACAGAGGAGCAGTGTGGTATCTTATTTGAAAGCCGCCAGCTGGCAGTCACGGTCGTTATACTCTGTGGCTTGCCATTCATTTATACCACAGAATTGTGGAGCACAGCAGGTAACAGTTTGATCAGCTGGAGCGCCAAAGAAAAATGGAAAGATGAAAAATGAAGTGGGAGAGCCAAAAAAAAGAAAGAAAAGAAAATGAAGGTGGGTTGCTCTTGCTGGTGAACGGCAGCCGGGTGCGCTGATTGATTGATTGCGGTCGACTGGTATGACTTTTTGCTGATGGTGGCACACTGATGTTTTTATGTTGTGGGGTCAGGCTGGCACAAATAGTGTCGGTTGTAAAGTCATGTCCTGATAAGGACATGGCTGAAACAGTCTTTCAGTCAATCAGATTTGTGGGAATTTTTTACCCATTTTTATAAGGGACTATATCCAATGTTGAATTTACATGTTTTGTGAACATCCGATTATACAAACTTTATATTGCCTCCTAAAAATTCACAAAAATGAGCAGAAGCCCGCCAGGAAGACCAATAGTCTTAGGAGTGAGGTCTCTTACTGAACATTTATGTGAATTCTTAGATTTGTCCCTCCAGCATAGCATGGTTAAGCTACCTTCATACCTGAGAGACACTGGTGATACCATTGAAATGTTTCAAGAAATGAATTGGAAAATGGGCTATAAATGGATCAGTATTGATGTGGTGGAGGTCATGTGATGCGCCACAGTGAGTAGATGCTCTTTGGGCCCCTCCTGTTCAACGCCTACATCTCTCACATAAGGAAGGGTATCAGGAGTGAGATGAGCTTCTTTGCGGATGACTCAAAACTGGAGGCAGTGGTGGATGGGGAGGAGGGGAGGGTTGCCCTACAGGGGGACCTGGAGGCTCTGCAAAGGTGGTCTAGAAAGTGGAAGCTGAGGTTCAATGCAGGGAAATTCAGAGTACTGCACTTGGGAGCCAGAAACCTGGGCCAAGTGTATACCCTTGGGGGGGGGGGGGATGCTACAAGTCTCGATGGCTGAGAGGGACCTGGGGGTGGTGGTGGATGTCAAGATGAACAACTCAGAGACCTGTAGGAGGGCAGCAGTAAAGGTCAACAAGATGCTTCTATGCATCGCTAGGGGGATCACCTCCAGAAGGAGGGAAGTGATACTCCCTCAGTATAACTGCTTGGTGAGGCCGCATCTCGAGTACTGCATGCAGTTTTGGAGGCCACATTTAAAGAGGGACACTGAACTCCTGGAGAGGGTCCAGAGGAGGGCAACCAAAAGGATTTGGGGCTTGGGGGATAGGACCTACGGTGAGAGGCTCGAAGAGCTAAATATGTACACATTGGAAAGAGAGGGACCAGGGGGACATGATAGAGGTCTTCAGGTACATGAAGGGGTAAATAGGAGAGGAGCAGTCAAGATGCTCCGAAGGAAGGGGGGGTCAACTAGAGAACGTGGGTGGAAGCTGAAGGGGGGAGATTCAGGGGAGATAGGAGGAGGTGCTGCTTCACTGAGAGGGTGGTGGAGCCATGGAATGTGCTGCCCAGGGGGCTGGTGGAGGCAGAGATGGTGGAAAGATTCAAGAGGGGGTGGGACAGGTACAGGGAAGGGTTCTGGAAGCAAAAACCAGTGCAGCAAGAATATCCAGGACTGGGAAGGGAAAAGCCAGAGAGGGAGAGGGGGGCAGCAAGGTCAGCTCCCAGGGTGGGGGCTAACCAAACAAGCAGACATGAAAGACCATTAGGCCTATTCTGCCGGCATTTTAACATGCTAGTATGTTAGTATGCCCAGGCTCCCAGTTCTCCAGTTTGATTTTATTAATTATATAGTATTTTATTTTGCATTTCAGTGCTTACTCACAGCTGATACCTCAAGGACTGTGCTCCTACCAATTACTATGACTTTTGCATTGTTCAGGCTGATTATGGACAGATAGATGAAGGCTGCCCTATAACACCACACACTTCCCCAACCTCCCAACAAAATAAGACACAGAGCTCTGCAGGTGCTTGCTCCGGCTCCACTTCTGCATCTGCTAGCTCGACTCCTCTCTCCAAAGATAAGTTTCTTGAGGAGTTGCAGCTGCTGCAGGAGATGCTTAAGGAGATTACAGCTGAACTAAAATCTCTCCAGGCAAACTTGGTTTATTTCAACTGGTGGGTCAGAGACCTGCACGACTTCTCTGGAACGATGGAAGGATCACATGGAGAATGATGCTTCTTCAACTAAAGAGAAACTTGCCCATATTGATGCCAAACTGGAGGATTTGGAGGGCCGATCTCAGTGCAATAATTTGGCTATTTTCAGCTTGCCCAAGGATGCAGAAGGGTCCTCCTCCTCTCTTCTTTTCACCCAGAAGCTGCTGAAAAAGATTGCGGGTTCTTCCCCTCACAAGTTCACAACACGGTCTATGTAGTTGGAACAGCCCACTGCGCTCTGCAGCCAAGACCCCCATCTGGATCCCCCCCAGACTCCTCATTTTGTGCATTCTTAACGATCTAGATAAATTGCATATTCTGGCACCTTTGCGGGACTTAAAGAAGATCACATGGGAGGGAAACAGGCTATGCATATCTCAAGATCTGCCTGCGGTGATGAGAAAAAAACACTCAACCTTCCATCCTACAGTGGCCAAAATTATGGCAACAGGGATCTGATTCTGCATGCTCCATCCTGTGTGGTTGCAGGTCCTTATAGCTAGCATTTGGCAAACCTTTGGAAGAGTCCGATTAGTCCAAAGGCAAGCTGGAGAAGTTCAAAAGAAGAGAAGGAAACTGGCACCTGCTTTAAAGGACCACATTGTAATTGTGCATGCTCCAAACAAGTAACCAACCAGAGCCCTGTTCAGTGCCACAAAAATGCAATTCTTTAATTTTTCTTTATGCTCAGCAAAACAGTGGCAATTAAAATGCTCACATGTCCATGGGTATCACTTAAAGTTCATTGGAAAGTCCTTTGAAGTCCATAAAATCCATAAAGGTCCACGGAAGTAAAATCAACAAGCCTGTGGTCAGGCTGGCAACAAACTTTTCTGCAGCAAGGCTGAGGGCCACTCCCACGTTACCTGACATGTTTTGCAATTAGCTTTCTCAAATGCTGACATACTAGGATTTGTTACAATTTATTTAAATGTGTCCCTTAAAGAGACAGTACTCCATAATGCATTACATGCATAAAATGCAGCACTTCTCAACAATATACACACATCATTATATTAGCAGAAACAATATTAATACAATAAATAACATTCTCTATTACCTAATAAGTGTCCACAAAGAAAGGAAAAAAAGAAAGAAACTGTGCCCAATATACTTAATATGGCACTAGTTAGAGTATTGCACATAAACTCTGGGCTGGTAGTATAGTCTAGAGGTTAGAGTAACGAGCTGTGAATGAGCATGGTACATTCAGCAGACCAAACCTTGGTTTATACAGGTGAGGGAGTACAGGCTAAGTGGGCAAGCATTAAGGATGCAATAGCTGAAGCAACATCCCAATGTGTTAGAGAGAAAAGGAAGTGCAAAAGAAGAAGGAAACCACTTTGGTTCTCAAAAACGGTAGCAGAAAAGGTCAGAGCCAAAAGGATGGCCTTCAGAAAATATAAGGGAACATAGCAGGATGAAACTAGGGAGGCATACCAAAGTTCCCTAAGGGAAGCAGGGAAGACAATGAGGCAGGCAAAGGCCCAAACAGAGCAAACGCTAGCACAAACAGTAAAAGAAGGTGGCAAAACTTTCTATAGATACATTAGTGAAATGAGAAAATCCAGAGAAGGTATTGCTAAGATCGAAGTGGATAAGGGGCATGTGAGGAGGAGGATCATGTAAAAGCATCTATCCTAAGTAGATACTTCTGGACAGTAGTTACTGAAGAGAAGGTAGGGCAGGGCTCACAGCTCAGCACCATGGACACGGGGAGAGGGAAATGTGCACTAGTCCCTTCACAAAAGCAAGGGTCCTTTAAGAGCTCGATAAACTCAGGGTGGACAAGGCAATGCAACCTGATGGCATACATCCCAGGGTACTAAAAGAGCTAAGGGTGGAACTAGCAGAGCCATTATCAGAAATGTTTAGTGAGTCTCTGAGCACAGGAAAGCTCCCAGAGACTGGAGAAGGGCTCACGTGATCCCGCACCACAAGAGTGGTAGCAGGGAGGAGGCAGGGAACCACAGACCAGTCAGTCTTACCTCAGTAGTGGGCAAGATTATGGAGGCACTCCTTAAGGAAAGGATAGTGTAACACCTGGAAACCAGAGGAGCACAGGATCCAAGACATTATGGGTTTTCAACAAGAAGGTCCTGTCAAACTAATTTCATAGATTTCTTTGACTGGGTAACCAGAGTGGTGGACCAAGGGGGAGCAGTTGATGTCACCTACCTTGACTTCAACAAAGCTTTCAATACTGTTCCAAATAGAAGATTGATTAATAAGCTGGGTAGACTCAGGGTGGGTCAGAAGGTGGTCAACTGGGTGGCAAACTAGTTGACTGGCAGAAAACAGAGAGCGGTGGTAAATGGTATACAGTCAAAAGAGATGCAAGTCACAAGTGGGGTACCTCAGGGATCAGTTCTGGGGCCAGTCCTCTTCATTATCTTCATCAGTGACATTGCAGATGGACTGGGGGCTAAGGTTTGTCTGTTTGCAGATGACACCAAGATCTGCAACAGAGTAGATGATCCAGATGGGGTGGGCAGAATGAGAAGCGATCTGGATAAACTGGCAAAATGGTCAGAAGAGTGGCAACTGGGGTTTAATGCAAAGAAGTGCTAGATCATGCACATAGGGAAGAGAAACCCTGAAGCCACCTATTGGCTGGGAGGGGAGTTGCTGGCAGTCACAAGGGAAGAAAGAGACTTGGGCATCATCATCATCACAGATGACCTGAAATCATCCAAGCAGACCACTAAAGCTGTAGGTAAGGCTAGGGGATTTTGGGGTGTATTAGTAGGGATATCACAAAGTCGTAAGAGGAGGTAATAATCCCTCTTTACAAGACACTGGTTAGGCCCTTCTAGAGTACTGCATGCAGTACTGGAGGCCACACCTTCACACAAGGACATTAATAAAACTGAGGCAGTCCAGAAGGGGCCAAAATGGTGCAGGGACTGCATCAGAAAACATATGAGGACAGATTAACAGAGCTCAATATGTATACCCTAGAACAAAGGAGGAGAGGTGATATGATGAAACATTCAGACACCTTAAGGGCATTAACAAGGTGAAAGGGTCTAACATGTTTCAATATAAGAAAATTGCAGGGCAAGAGGAGACAGAATGAGATTAGAGGGAGGCCGATTAAGGGGTAATGTGAGGAAGTTCCTTTTCACAGAAAGGGTGGTGGATGCATGGGACGGCCTACCTCAGGAAGTGGTGGATATGAATACAGTACAGGGCTTCAAACAGGCATGGGATAGGCATAAGGGAGCAATATAGATGAGTATGAATAGATAGGCCACTGATAGAGCAAAGGCCGATGGCACATTCATAAGGTAGAAAAAGAAATGGGCAGACTGGATGGGCCTTGCGGTCCTTCCTTATTTGCCGTAAGCTTCTATGTTTCTATGTTTCTATGTAACATCTCAAGGCAACATTATAATCCTCAGATAGAGCTGGAGAAGTTACTGCCTGATCTGTTTAAACACCGCTGAAGGGGTCTGTGGATACCAGGCTGAGTCTCTCCAGAGGATTTTCTTATAGCTAGATGGTCATGTTACTGTGTTTGTCTCCTTCCACTAAGCAAGGTTTATTTGATTGGACTGTTCACTCAACTGTGCTCACTTCTTTCATGCCACCTTAAACTGGTCTCCCCCCATTTCCCTGGTGATCTCCCTACGCTGGCTTCATATATTTTGACCCTTGTATAGACTGCCACTTTCCTGTTTGCAAGTCAAGTGAACTCTTTTTTACTTGTTTTATGGAGCGCTGCTTTCGACTGCGATGGGGTCTCCTTAGTGGCTGAACTGCTGGACTTCCTTCTCTAAGGGGCCTAAGTGTTTGACTTTTAGCTTGGCTGGCGAGGCTCGTCTATGTGGGACTAGATCTTTGCTGCCGACTGTTCCGTTAGGTAGGGAAATGGGCAGACTAGGTGGGCCAAGCGGTCCTTATCTGCCTTCAAATTCTATGTTTCTATGTTTCTCAATGTATTACTCATTAAACATGGATCCTGAGTCATGGTTTGCTGTTACTCTGATCTATGCCCTGCCACTGTATAACCACTTGTGAGACCCGCTGCTGCTCCTGTGTTCTCCCCTTGATTGCCTCCTAACTGCTGACATGCCAGAGTGCTAGAGCTGTGTTAGTCTCCAGATGGGTCTTCCTACCCTACCGGAGGCTCTTTCATTGTTCCCCCTTGCTTCCTTTAGGACTGCAGTTACTGGCTGAAGATTTTCATTTTGGCTGACATGGTGCCATTTCATTACTACATGGTTTTGGACTCTACTTCTGTTCAGGGCACGTGTTATCCCATCATTTATGGACTCCTAATTTCAGGCTTTTCTGGAAAAGGATGTATTTTCAGTGAGCAGGGCCACCGACAGCAAGACTATTTGATTGCTAGCCTGAGTTTCAACTGGCATCATTTTGACTTTGATGTTATCCTGCTTAAGGTTGAGATCTTGGGGCACCTGCCAGTGGCCTTTTCTTCTTAAGTTGCTGTTCTCCACCGGCCTTATGGTCTCAAGTTTTTGTGCCCCTCTGCATAAGGGACCTACTTGCTAGTGGCTGGTTATCATCGATCATTTAAAAGAGTGGTTTCAGTGAACCTGTTTCGTACCGTTCTAAGGACTTCTTCATTTTTCTTTTTGTATTTGGGTTCTTTTGTGAAAGATGTCTCTAAATCTAGATCTAGTAGTGACACTCTGGACCTTAAGCTTCTGTTGCTCACCCTCGATGAGGTAATTCATCCATTAACAAAAATCCTAAACCTCTCTCTCAGCTGTGGAAAATTCCTGGACTTATGGAAAACAACCACCGTGACACCTGTCCACAAAAGTGGGGATAAGACAAATCACTCAATTATCACCCTATCTCCATACTGCCCCCACTCTCTAAGGCACTCGAGTGCATCATGGCTGATCAACTTACTGACCACTTGGATAAATACAGTATACCTTGTCCACAACAACACAGTTTCCGGAAAGGTCACAGCACCACCACAGCCCTTCTTGAGTTCACTGGAGCTTTGCACAAATTCCTTGACAACAGCCTTCTCACAGGGGCCATTTTCGTCAACCTCTCCAAGGCCTTCAATACAGTACACCATGGACTACTAATTCACCAATGGGCTATTACCTGACTCTTCTCTCTGGTTTAAAAGCTACTTAGAGAACCGGTTGCAGAGAATAAAAATTGCTGACGCTCTTTCTGACACCCTGCCTGTTCGCTCAGGTGTCCCACAGGGATCCATACCGGGCCCTCTCCTTTTTAGCCTTTTCTTAAACTCCCTCCCTTACCACTGTTCTGAGCAGATCATACTATATGCCGATGATGCTGTTGTATTCTCCACTCACAAAGATCCACAACTCTTCAACACAACCTTCAACTTGGTTTCAGTTCTGTAGAGACATGGTTTCTTAATCATAAACTGGTCCTCAATGACAAGAAAACCAAATCTATGCTTTTCTGCAGCTCTCATAACCCACACAAGCTACACCACTTGGCTATCACCACCACCCAGGGGAACACTCTAGATCAGGTGGGGTCCTTCAAATCATACCTCTCAACCTCCTGCCTCATAAATTTGGGACAAGGCTTAAAAAAATCAGGGACAAAGGACCAAAATCAGGGACACATATTCAACATTGGAGATATCAACTCAGGAAGCTGGTAGAATAAGGGGCTTAGCATAAAATGCATTTCCTAAGGAGGAACAAGTCTGCAACTTTAAAGTCTGGCATTATTTTGTGCTTGCAAATTCCACTGTTTGGTCATAGAAACACAATTTTTAGGAGGGACAGAGTAAAATTTTGAGGCAAAATCAGGGACGTTCCTGAAAATCAGGGACAGTTGAGAGGTATGCTTCAAATACTTATGGATACAGCTTGACCCTAATCTCTCCTATGGACCTCACGTAGATAATGTAGCTAGAGCTGCTAATACATGGCTTGGTCTCCTCTACAAACACAGACAACACCTCATGCCAGAAGCTTTGAAGGTTGCAGTCCTGAGCTCTGTGATCTCTGTAATAGACTATGGTCTATTCATTTGTAAGCTTAGCCACACACAACCCTTAGTCGCCTCAACTACTTAAATAAGGCATGTTGGCTCATTGCTGGTGCTCACTGTCTCACCCACACATGTGACCTGTACACCCAGACCGGCTGGCTCCAACTATCAAACCGCATAAAGTTTCTTACCTGCTCCATGGCGAAAAAAATCTACCTTGGCTTTGCACCTTCTGGGGCCTCAACTCTGTTACAACACCGAACCAACAAACGGTGCCTTCGGAGATCCATGCTACAGCTACTGAAAGTCCCCCACTGTCACACTTCACAGGGACAATGCTCTTTTGCTTATCGAGGTCCACTCTGGTTCAATGGCCTCAGCCCCACCATCTCCTCTGCCCCGACAATTGATATGTTTAAAACTAGGCTCTAATACTATCTCACTGCCAACAGCTCCTGTGACTGCCCAACTTAACCTTGTTTCTCCACTTCCCTGCCTGCTCTAGTGGCCCCCCCCCCTCCTCACTGGATTCTACCTCTCATCTTGGTATACCCAATGCTGCACTTTCACTCTCCCCACCCTACCTACATTCCATCTTCCCTCCTCCCCTCCCCTCCCCTCTTCCCTCTGCCTATGACTCTGGCACTTTTTATCTCTTGTCTGTTTCCTCTAACCAATGCCACTGGCTGCTTGCTTACAATGTTACCCTCGAATTGTATTAATCTGTAATCTGTTTGCAGTGTCCACATTGTTGTAATGTCTGTCTTGATATTCCACATAATTTGTATTTCTCTGACATGGAACCTTTGTAAAAGAGCCTTGGCTCAAAGGTATTTGTAATCCTAGACTTGACAAATAAATAAATAAAATAAGTGTACACACTAGGGCTCCGGCCTGTTTTTTGTTAGCTTGTTAGACTATTTTTTACTACATAGTCTATACTACAGAGTGTTAGTATTATGTTCACTGTTTAATATGTGCATCATGTGCTTCATATATTTTTTGCAATTTCTGGGGAGGGGTGCTAGGGGGTGGGTTGAGAGAGCATTTTCTGCTTGGTGTGGGAGGTGTCATGCACTGGTTTATGGGGTGGGTCTTCAGTTGCTTTCTAGAAGAGGTTCTTATATTACCTGTCTAGTTTTATCTCCTCACATTTTCCCCCTTTTTAGATGGCAGTTAATGTACTGTCTTTCCTGTGGTGTTTTACCACTTCCCAATACCAAATAGCAGAACATTCCAAACCCTTCTTCTGGCTAGCTGACTATGGAGATTGCTTCAATGTTATTACAGTTATAGCCTTGTTGACTTTTCCTGTTGTCTGTTTGCTGAGAGTTGTGACATTATTACTATTGGGTTTACTTGGGTGTTTTTTTTAGGTATTTTGGGGGTATTGGTATGGATTGGGAAGGGAGGAGGGTCTTCAGTTTAATATTGTCTTTGTTGTTTTTGTGGGGGATGGTTGGTATGAGTGGTTCGTTGGGTGGCGGTTATCTTCCAGAGCATTTATTACAGGAGTGTGGGTTATTCTTTTGTTTCTTTTGGCTGTCCCTTTCTAGTGTTCCTGTACATGAGTGTTAATTACAAGTTTATATCATGGAACGTTACAGGGGCTAGAGATCAGAGGAAGCAATACATGATTTTACGCCATCTCAAGAAGTCCTCACCCCACTTTGTCATGTTACAGGAGACTCATCTGAAGAAGGATGATGCTCTGTTGTTTACACAGGATTAGGTGGCCCAGGTCTATGGTGCTTAGGGGTGGGTGAAAGTTGGGAATTCTGGTTTCATGAAACTTCCATGAAATTTCAGAAATTTTGCAGAAATTTCAGAATTTTTGCTATTGACGAAACTAGGATTTTCCATTGATTTTAGCCGAGTTCCATGGACTTTTTTTGTGAACTGCAGAAAAATGCATAGAAACTGCAGAATTTATTCTATCCACATTTTAATGAACTGTCATTGAAAGAGCACGTGCTTGTACAACCATGCGGTCATTCACTGACGATTTAGTGGCCACCGGTAGTTGAGGAGAGAGAAGGGCTGCACCTGTGGCCCACTCAGGGAAAGGGTGGAGGAGAGCAGGGTGGTGGCAGATGAACTGTTAGGGTGGGGGGTCCAATAGACACCAGGAAATTGGGATTACTTTTTTATAAGGGATCAGGGATGGGGGGTCCACCAGACACCAGGGAGTACTGGGAATAGAGGGGGATGAGTCAGTGGACTGACAGCTGTTTGTTTGTGGATTAAGGAATCCAGGATAGGGAGGGGGGTCCTCTAGAGATCAGAGAAATAAAATGCTTTTGGGGGCCATGATCGGTGAGTGGAGGGGGGCATTAGACACAAGGAGGGTCTGAGGGAGGGATTGGAGGTATTTATTTATTTATTGGGACCCCTGATCAGTGGTGGGTGGATTAATGAATTAAACTGCAGTTAAAAGAAGCCTCAAAACTGACCACTGGCAGTGATCCATTATGCAAATTTTCTTCCCTCGCAGTTTAATAAATTATCCCACAGTCTATATATTTATTCCACACTTTGGAGGAAATTCTGCAGGTAGAATTTTTTTTTGCACACCCCTAATAGTGCTGGTATCCACACAGCAAATGGCAGGGGGGAAGGTTGTTCTCCTCATTGCTCATGGCACAGCCTTTCACCTACTTAAAGAGTATTTGGATCCAGACAGTAGGTTAAATTTGTTGAAGGCCTGTCTAGGCACTACTGAAGTGATTTTAGGCTCCATCTACTGCCCACAGTTGACTCCCTGTCCTTTTCTCAAATCTGGCAGTTCATCTCTCCTCTTTTCCCAGGCTTCCATCATTCTGTGTGGAGACTGGAACATAGTTTGGCACAATGACCTGGGCAGATCTGGCTCTTACAGGCAGGGACTATCTCTGGGACAAAGAGGACTAAAAGAGTTCCTGGACACTCTGGGCCTCCTTGATCCATTAAATTCCACAGACAGACAATACACTTTTTTCTCCCCTCCACATGGTTCTTCATCGTGGATCAATTTCTTCCTCCTAAGTAAACATTCCCTCCCTGGTCCAGTCTTGGCCGAAATCCTTCCAAAGGTCATCTCAAATCACGCTTCTATAGCGTTGCTTCAGGTTCTTAATAACAGGAAGGAGAGGGATGGTATTTGGCATCTCAACTCCCAATTATTAAAGGATCCTACTTTGGTTCGCCACCTGAGGCAGTTCTTAAGGGAGCAACTGGACCTTAATAAAGGCTCAGTCTCCCAGCTGGACTGGTTTTGGGGGGCTTTGAAATGTACTATCTTGGGTAAATGTATCAAATTAGCCACTGCTCATAAAAAACATCATGTCTTAGTGGAAGATAACCTGCTGTTGGCTATCTGGCGCTTGGAGAGGGGGGGGTCTTTCATTTGTCTCATCTCCAAAGGTCTGGCATGAACTGGACACCCTCTATTCCAAGTACTGGGAGTTGCTTCATGAGAAAGCAGATTTGGCCCTCCGCCATATGAAATCCCAATATTTGGAATCTGGGGAGAGGGTGGGTCGCTTGCTAGCTTGGAGACTCCAACAGTTAGATGAAGAAAGAGTTGTCTGGAGTTTGAGGCCTGTCCCAGGTGGTGCTCTCCTCACTAAACTCTGTGATGTTGTCGAGACCTTTGAAAGCTCTATCGTACTCTTTATGGGAACACTCCTGTGGCCCAGTCTGATCGAGTGTGTATCCAGGCATTTTGGATCCCTTTCCTCTGCCATCCCTTTCTTCCCCCAACAGGAACTCCTTGCAAAGCCCTTCGGCCTTCTGGAGGATCTCATCGTCATTAAGCAACCTTCCCTGGATAAGGCGCTGGGCTCTGATGGCTTTAATAATAACTTTTATAAAATGTTTGCCTATGACCATGCACCCCTTCTTACTCAACTTTATAACTTTCTCCTGTCAGAGGGATTGGAAGACCACTCCTTTAATAAGGTGTAAATTACCCTTATCCAAAAGCCTGACAAGGATGAGCTGCTACCGTCAAATTATCGGCCAATCTCCCTCCTAAATACTGATATAAAAATTTTGGCTAAGGTCCTTGCCAACAAATTGCAATTGGTTTGAGGGAGGCTGATCTCGCAAGTCCAGGTGGGGTTCATAACTGGCCATTTATCCAATGATCACTTAAGAAAACTCCTTTATCTTATTTCCACATCTGGAGAGAGCATCTCCTCTGCGGCACTGGTCTCTCTGGATGCAGTAAAGGTTTTTGATCATGTTTTATGGCCCTTATTGTTTGCAGTCCTCAAAAAATGTGGTATCCCCTCCAATTTCTGTAAGTGGATTCAGGTTATGCACTGTATGCCACTGCTAGAATTTGGTGCAACAGCCTTTCTTCTTCCCCTTTTCAGCTGAAGAGAGGTAATAGCGATTGTCCTTATTATGTCTCACACTTTGTATTATGCTTGTCACGCAACCGTATATGTGTACCCCCTTCCCCAGGACGCATCTGGAATCGAACAGTAGCCTGCTTAGCATGCCTTCCTGGTTAAATGCTTAAATAAATAAATGAACAAGACAGGGCTGTCCCCCCCCTCCCCATTTCTGTTTAACTTGTATCTGGATCTGCTCCTTTATAAGCTCCAATCTTCCCCGTCTATTAAAGGAGTTATGACTGAAGGGGTCCAGTATAAATTATCTGCTTATGCGGAAGATCTGCTTCTCCATGTTGTGGATTCAGTTTCCTCGGTTTCTGCTGCTCTCACAGAGATCACAGCCTTCTCTGTGCCATCTGGTTATAAACCTGGGTGGTCTCTTGGGAAAGTGAGCTTACAGTAGGCCTGGTGAACTGCCCCCTCCTTACAGAGAACGTGAGTCAGCAAGTGTTGAAGTGACATAAACCAGGCTTTGGGTAGGAAGATGCCCAGTATTCCCATTGGGTAGAGCCTACCTGATTTTTTCCTCTATTATCTAGCCTCACATGGTGCCAAGTTCCTTCAGTGGGCTATCCCTCCAGTTGAACCAGGTGGGGTGGACTATCAACCACTTTGGTTACAGACTGAGGTGAATCTTTGTTGAAAGGTTGGTACAGTGTCCGATTAGAGAGTTTCTTGTATGTAAAACCCTCTCACTTGCTGACTGCCTTACATGTCCCTCCTCTGGTATGGTCTCTTAAGGACCACAAGCAAATGGAGCAATTTCTTTGTACAGAGTGGGCCACTTCCCAGTTACAATCCATACTGGTACCATTATTCATATTGGGGGCCATCAGATCCCTAAATCTTTTTGCCCTTAATTGGTGGCAGCCACAGTGGCTTCACTTTTGGATCAGTATGGTTTTGCCTCCCACGCTCAACTTCAAAATCTTTTCACCATCCCTGTTTTTTCACCCATTTAAATACTTGTAATTAATGTAAAGCCCTATTATGGCCCTGGGATCTGTCCCCTGTGATACTCCCAAGGGAGACATTTTACCTAGCCTCATTTCACTGGCTCAGCAACCTCACCCATTGGTGGGTCTATATGCCTTCCTTCAAACAGCAAACCCCACAGCCCTCAAGGGTACTTGTTTTTACTGGCAACAATCTCTTGACTGGCAACCGGACAGTGCCAGATGGCACACCATCTGGCAGAACCTTTACAAATTTGTTAAGAGGGATAAGTACAGATGGACCCAGTTCTGTATCCTGCACACTCTGTATTACACCCACATAAACTCTACTGGATGGATGGATCCATCTCTCCTCTTTGTCTCCATTGTGGTCTCACCATGGGCCACCTTCTTCATATGCTCTGGGAATGTCCGGAGGTAGCACCCTTCTGGGAGAGAATCAAGGACTCACTGGATCTGATTCTTGGCCTGGAGGATGCCTTTACACCCAAAATTTGTATACTTGGTGATTACCCTTCCACCCTGATTGGATATTGTAAAAGCCACATAGTTTTGATAGCTGCAGTGACGAAGGCACCTGTAGTCATACTGAGACATTGGAAAGACAAATAGATGCTCCTTTTCAGGAATGGTTTAATGAGCTCCTGCAGGTCCTTGCAGTGGAAACACAAACTGGCAGATTGCACCAGGGTCTTCACCATGATCAGCAGCATTGGGAGGCTCTGCATGCTCTTCTATAACTTCATGTAGCCCTGCAGTAATTGTTTCTTGTGTCAGAGTCCTTTGATCTCCAGTCTTTCTTTCTTTCTTTCTTTCTTTCTTTCTTTCTTTCTTTCTTTCTTTCTTTCTTTCGTTCTTTCTTTCTCTTTCTCTCTTTCTCTCATTCTCTCTTTCTCTCTTTCTTTCTTTCTTTCTTTTTTGATCTGGGAGGTTGGGGGTGGGTTTAGTTGGCTGATATGGTCTTACTTGTCTGGATACATTGTCCCTGTCTATTACTTGGTCATGGGGTTGGTTGGGAAGGTTCCACCACTTGACATCGATGAGGATGTCCTCAACATCCCCGACAGTGACAGGAACAATGCCTACTGTCAACATTGTTCCCATCAGAAAGCAGTCTTTTTCTGTAGGGGGGCTTCACCCCATACACTCCCCATGGGGGGAGACTGTGACCCCTGCACCCCTCATCTCTAAATATACAACTCTGACACAGAGTTGTATTGGGGATGGGAGCAGAACACCTGGAGTGTGAGAGGTACTGTTCAGCGATCCAGCACAGTGACCTGGCAAGATTCATCGCTGTGTTGGACTTTGCTGAATAAATGTCATTGTCCTGACAGGATACCAGTTTGGGATGGGGTGAAAGGGGGGCTGCTGAATGTTCTGACATTTGTTTATTTCACTTTATTGTGCTTACTTGTTCCTAGTCTTTGTTTTACCAATGTATCATTGTTTTGGTATGTGTAAAAGTTAATAAACTTAGAATTAAAAAAAAGTATTTATGTGGAGGCTCTTTACACCTCAGTTAGACATTTTGATGATGTGATGGTTTCCAGACATTTTTTGGAAAGGGATAGATGGGAGGATAATGCTCCAGTAGAGTTTCTGACTGATGCACTAGATTTCGTGTTGCATCACAGTTGAATTTGATGATGATTTTTATGTTCAGAAATATGGTACAGCTATGGGAGCCTCTATGACCCTGCTTATATACCAATTTATTCATGGGTCTATGGGAGGAGCAATATTTGTAGAATCAAGAGGACAGCCCTTTTTTGTAATATAATAAAATGGGGACATTTTATAGATGATTGCCTGTGCATTTGGAATGGGCCCACAGAATGTGCAGAAAAGTTTATAGCATGGCTGAGTATAAATGACCTGAACTTAAGGTTCACATCCAACATAAATAATAGGCAGATCAATTTCATTGACATCACATTTATGGGTGAGATGAGCAACATTATAACTGAAGGTTTTAGAAAAGATACAACTATGAACTCACAATTAGGAAGTGACAGTTCCCATCCAACTAAACTGAAAAAATATATCTCATTTAGCCAGCTCACCAGGATCAGACAGAACTGTACAAGCATTGAAGAGTTTGCACAACAGGCGGAAGAGATTGTAGAATGGTCCAGGGAGATAGGCTATAGGGATTCAGTTCTGAGAGATGCTATGGGGAAAGTTAACAAAAAACAAACAAAAAGATTTGATTCAGTCAGGTAGTAAATCAGTGAGGGACTGTGGATTGGGGAACCCATTACTTTCTCAGTGGAGTACAACACAATATCAGAACAAGTGGAGAATTTGGTTTGGAGAACTTGGAACATTCTTAAGGCTGATGAATGTCTTAAAGATTTGGGGCTGGATTTTCAAAGGCCAGAGAATTACGCAGGCTGCTTGCATCAAAAATTACTGATGCAAGGAACAGGATGCATCAAACCTTGCACCAATTCTGATTTTCAAATGGTGCTTGAATCAAAAACAGGTCTGCATGTGCCAGAGAGACTTGCACCAAGTTTGCACAAAAAAATGCCAGCGCCATGTTGGAAGGGATGCCTGAGTCACAGAAATGATGGGCCATCCTCTTATTTGGGATTTTCAAGGAATGTGATTCCTGTCCTTGTACCTAAGATGCATGTCACCATTAGACCAGCCAGAGCTGGTCTAAGGGACACTAGAGTATATAAAGAGACCCACAGCAGGTGGTCAGACCTGACTATGCTACTTTTAAGGGACAGTATGCTCCTGTGGGACTGGTTTAGAACATTTTGGGGGCTTAGTCTTGGCCATTTCATCTGCCATATTTTTTGACTTACCTTTCATCATTCTCATCCTTTGCGTCATTTTTTATGCAACTTGCGCCATTTTTTTACTCAGTTTGTGCCATTTTTTTTAATCAGCTTGCACCAGTTTTTTACTTAGTTTGCATCATTTTCAATCCTTGTCATTATTTTGACTCAACTTTCACCATTTTTGACTCAATGTGCATTATTTATATTGATGCAGCTTGCTTCATTCTTGTCTCTAGCATCATTTTGTTGATGCAGTGGACCTCTTGCATCACTTTGGGGGACTTTGCCACAGAGAACACTTTTCTTGCAAAATATGGCACACAGTATTTGGAGCACCTGGATCTGACACAAGCTGGTTGTTTGACACAGCTTGCATGGATCTAAGGGCCCTTTGAAAATCTGGCCTTTGGTTTGGAAAGCCCCTAGAATTACATTTAGGAAAACAGCGAATCTACATGATAAATTGGTTCATAGACAGTTTTTTTTTAAAGTTAGCCCCAGTAATATGTGGCCACCCATGAAGCCTAAAGGTGCGTTTAAATGTCATAAATGTAACATTTGCCAGTATTTGAAAAGTGGCAAAGAGATAAATGTACCAAGTGAAGAGAAAATTAGAATTAATTACTTTATTTCCTGCACTACTGCCTTTGTAGAGTATAGTACATCTTATGGTGTGGATGTAATCTCTTCTATATAGTTAAAACAGCAAGAATGCTCAACAAATGTATTCAAGAACATATATATTCCACCTTAAATTGAAGAATAGATACTCCTATAGGAAGACATTTTTTTGCAGGTGCACAATTCAGACACTAGCAGCTTTAGATTCATTGGTTTAGAATAGGTACAAAGGCCAGTAAGAGGTGGGGATGGGCAGAATCTACTGATCCAAGGAAAGAGCTTTTGGATATTTAAGGTAGTCACTGTAAACCCAAAAGGCTTGACTGAGAAATGGGACTTGAAACCATTCTTGAGATCAAGGAAGTAATAAGACCTGAGCAATGTTGAATTGTGCTATCAAGGTAATTGCATATATTTTTTTTTCTCCTTACTAACTAAACCTCCCCCTGCCACCACCCCTACCCTCATCCTCACCCATACCCCTATACCGTTTCACCCTGTCTCTTCCATATCCCTCTTCTCTGAAATAAAATGATGATCTGTTTTTATTAAAATGTTATAAAATACTATAAACGTTTAAAGAAATGTGAAAACTGTTAAAAATATTATTAATGTTTTATATTTTTTCATTATAAGAGGTTCTCCAATTCTACGTTTTATTTCCGGAAAAGAAATGCTAAGGAAATACTGATTATTCAGTGGAAGAACTCAGGACATACTCTGCTTATCTTTATCTTTATTTTCTTCCTACAACCTCACATGACCATATATGTGTAATAGCATTGTCTTTTTGGATCAGCATAATCTTAAAATAATTAGTACAGCTATGGTTAGATCCCTATTTTTGGTGATCCCATTTGCTGGCTTTTGGTGAATAACTATTAAAGCAGATGATCCAGACACTAGTCAATGTATAATTCTAATGCATCATTTTTATGTTTGTTTGCGTGCATGTGCAAGAAACATGTTGCGGCAGTTTAAGAGAGAAGCGGGTTGTGGAGGTATGGCACTATTGCGGCCAATGCCACCAATGCCTTTGTGAGCTTGGCTGTGTGTCACCAATGCTAGTGCATGCTGGCGGTGACACTGGTTTTCAAGCGTGCCACCAACTTGAAACAATTTGGCCATCACAATCAGGAAGCTCCCCGTCATTGCAGCATTCGCTTCTCTTCCATCCTGAGCAGTCTGCATGCACATAGATGTGGAGATGTTCACATGCAGTTTGCCAAGGGAAGCTGACACTGCAATGCCGGGTGGCCCCTGATTGTTGCGGGCAAATTGTACCTTTTGTGGCAGTATGTTTTGACCCACCCCCAGCCTTTCAAGATTGAACCCCAAGTGATAGTCAACTAAGCTGCCTCAGAATCAGGAAACAGCATCTTGGTTACTGAACTCAAGTTCTGTGTGCATGCACCATATAAATGAAATGAGCACTTGCTGATCTGTGCCATTAATTGGCTGCTGCAAACCTCCTATGAGTAGCATCTGTACTACTCACAGAATGTTTTCTAGTTGTGTGATTCTACTGTGTTGTTCTGGGGATCATATGGCTTTCTAAAGCCCAAATAACAAGTTAATAGCATGGGATAGTAGACGGGGATGAGTATGTAGCCAGGTGCTATTTTTCCCTTTCCCTGATGTGGCAGGGGTGGTGAGTGCAGGGACCTTGCTCTTCAGACATTGGTAAGGTAAAGTGCTCTAACTCCTGCTGACTTTTTGTTGACAGAATAAGTTTCCACTGCTAAATGTGAATGTACCAATCTCAACCACAGTGATTCTGCTTTTTGGCTCCTGCCCCTGACTGAAGGCTAAAGAATGCTACTGAAATTCACAGCACACAAGTACCCCCACACACACTCCACTTGTTGACCATGTCCCCAAACTGAGGTAATGGCAGATGGGTTATAAGTATCAAGACTCTTAACTCCCCCCAACTCTGAACCAGCATGCAGCCAAATAACAAAACAGCAAATATCCTGGCAATTTTTCATTGTCCGAGAAAGTTGCCATGCTCCTTGAGGCTTGAGCAAAAAAAAAAGGGCTACTTTCTGGTACATTTCAGATGAACTTTGCATTAAACATATTGTTGCAAAGTGCAAGTTGTGTTAATCTGAGTAGTATAATTCAGGCAGTTTTGCAAATTTGCATAGTGCTCAGTGCGTAAATACTCCACATAGCGCTTGCCAACTTTCACTGTTTAGAAATCACAACTCCTTTGGAACGTTTTTGGTGCAGTCAGGGACTGACATGCATATAGCCCGGGTCATTCTTGTTTCCATAATACTGCACTGTGTTAACATTAGAATCCCATAAAAAAAAAACAAAAAAAACAATGAGTGCTAAAAGAAGAAAACACACACACACACACACACACACACTGTCGATCCAGCAACAGCCACATAAATCACCAACAAACTGGCCCTTAGATTGCCCTATCTTAGGATGTATTTACTTTGGGGAACTACATGTCATGCAGCAGATACATGACACTGCAGCTGTGGATGTCATAGGTATCATAGGTATCATATGTAAATCAGAGCCAAAAGACCATGGTCCATATTGCTCGCCAATTATTAATTGCACCCCTTTATTAATTTAGTACTCAAAAAGGTGTCTAATCGATTTTTAAATAAAATACATACTTTCACTGGCCACTACTGAACGTGGTAGGCCATTCCATATTCTAGATACTCTAATTGTGAACCATGAACTTCTCTGTTTTGTTCTACAACGTTCTACCATTAATTGTAACAGGAGAGCCCTAGTTTCATAAACCACTTCTCTAAAAGCTAATCCCAAGGTTTCCCATAAACTATTATCCTGTAAAGCACGATATACCAGACACAAGTCTCTGCTTAATCTATGATATTCCAGACTGTAAAGTCCAAGTTTAGTGAGTCTATCATCATATTCTAAACCCTGTACCTCATCCATTTTTTTTGTTGCCCTTCTCTGGATTCACTGTATGGCATTTATAGTATCTCTGTCTCCTGGTGCCCAAAACTGGGCACAGTACTCTAGGTGAGGTCTAACGAGTGAGGAATATAGCGGGAGCAAGACCTTACTACTATTACTTTTTATGTGTTTATTTATACAATGGAGAATACCCCCAGCTGTTTTAATTATTTGCTGACAATGTAAACCAAAGTTTAAATCATTTTTTACTCTGATTCCCAAATCTCGCTCATCTTCAACAACCTCAAGCAATCTGTTACCCATTTTGTAATTTGCTCCTGGATTGTTCTTCCCAAAGTGCATTACAACACATTTATCAATGTTAAACATGAGTTTCTTTGTTAATGCCCAACTTTCTAATTCTTTTAATGCATATTGTAAAGTAATTACATCTTCAGATTTATTGATTTTATAGCCAATGCGGGTGTCATCAGCAAATTTGGTTAGCCAGATGTCTGTTGATGAAGATAATGAAGAGATATAAATATTGAAAAGACAGGGTCCCAGAACAAAACCCTGAGGGACCCCACTAGTAACTTGTTCATATTCTGAATAATAACCCTTTATACAAACTCGTTGAGTTCTCTCGGACAGCCATGATTCAATCCATCTGGTAATATTGCCGTCTAATCCTATTTTTATTGTTGCGTGTATTAATTCACCATGTGGTACTTTATCAAAGGCTTTGGAAAAATCCAGTAGAATCACATCCACAGCTTCACCTCTGTCCAGTGCCATACTGACGCTGCCATAAAAATGTAGCAGGTTTGTCATACAAGATCTAGATTTTACAAAACCGTGCTGTGCAGTATCTGGTTGCATAGTGTTCCCAATATAACTTTTAACTATACCCTCCATGATCTTACTCAAAACAGATGTTAAACTAATGGGTCTGTAATTAGCAACATTTTGTTTGGATCCTTTTTAAAAATGGAATAACTGTGGCCTGTCTCCATACTTCTAAGGCTTCTCCTCTATAATGGATTTTGTAAATAGGGCAGCTATTGGACCAGATAGAGGAATTGCCAATTCTTTCAGAATACGTGGGTGGAGTCCATCGGGACCAGCAGATTTATTGGGATCTAATCTCAAAAGTAATTTTTCCACTTCCATTTTCTCAATTTTATATTGTTTGGTTGTAGATTGCTTATTGTGACTAATGATTGGGCTAGTTTTTTTGTTGAAAACTGAAGAAAAATAATTATTACAAACTGTAGCCATTTTGTAGTTTATCACTACTGAAATTTTGGCATGCCCCTGTTTATTTTGTCATGTAGGTCCCAAACTATGTTCATTAGAAATTAATACTACATACCAGCGGGCAGGAAACATTTTGTTGAAATCAGGCAGTTTCCTGAAATCATGCAGGTTCCTCAGGTTACATAATTAAAAAAAATAAAATAAACCTGAAGAACCTGCCCAATTTCAGGAACTAGCTGATTTCAAGACAAAATGCTGGCTGCTGGTATAAAGTATTGAATAGTTTTGGATCTGCATAATAAAACAACATGTAAGATCAGGAATATTAAAAGTCCCTGCTTTGTTTTTGCCAAGATGAAGGCTGACTTTCATATTTATCATAAGTAGTCTACCCTTTCTATTGTCTCATCCTAGAAACTGTGCTGTTGGTGATGATTATTGTGGTAGCCACCACCATCTCCTGACCTGCTAAATCAGACTGCTCTTCCCACCTTGCAAAATCCATTAGTTCCTCAGCCCAGTTCTTCAGAGTTTACTAACCTCCTAAAGAATGAGAAATTGCTCCTTGCACAGGAGGTTAGTAAACTTTGTAAATCTAGACAAGAGTTGTTTTGGAGAGAGAGATAAGAAAATATTTTAACTCAATATTGAACAGCTTGATTTGGTGTTCTGTCTTGTTCACTTTTAGTTGGAGAAAGTGGTGGGAGTTGAACATTATACACGTAAGAGCCTGAATAAATTTCCTTAGATGTGTATATCTTTGTATATATTATATTTTTGGATAGAAAGAAACAAATTTGATTTCATTAATTTATTTTATTAAAGGTAACCAGTTTCCTGATGAAGGGATATTTCCTGAAACATAGAATTATAAACTGGATGTAATTGAATAAAAACTTTTCAGTCTAGTGGCACTTAAAGGTTTCTCTATCTTTTTGTGGGTGAGTGGGCTAGCATATCAGTATAATTTGTTTAAATTTAGCATAAGCTCATACTGGACCTTAGCCTCTTCCTGAGAACAGAATACTAATTTACTTTTGTTTTACTTTGAGGCTATGGCTGCACTGGAGAGATCTGTTTTCTGAGATTCTTCAGCAATACACTAGGAGGATGTTAGCAAACAAAAGCATGACACTGTTTAATTTATCTGTCTTGATGGTCTTTAAATGTGAGCAAATCTTTTTTTTCCACTAATTTATTGGTTATTTCCTTATATTAGTAGGCATCCTCTTTCTTCTCTAAACCAATGACTTTACTGACACGTTCAAGTGCTGCTGTTTCACAAGCAACTTTATTATGAAATGTGTCCAAGCCTCCAGAAGGAATTTTTGTGATCCTTTACCCTTTGGTTTCCTGATTTTTCTCTACCTATGTTTACAATGCTGTTATGTTGTAAATCATATTAAATTCAGTGAATCTAAGAGAGGAAAATACCTGGGGAGATCAACACTTCTATATTGCCTTCATCTGAATTGTTAGCCACATTGAGCAGGTTACTCTGCTTCTTCTCGGCTCTTTAGTTCCATGTAGCTAGTTTTCCTATGTACTTGAGGCAAGCTGGTGGTGTTATTGTATCCTCTATGTTTAATTCAAAATCAGAATTCTGGACACTCATGTTCTTTAAGGTAAAACCCGTTTTCCTCTTTTCAAAGTGAGTAATTGACAAAGTGTTTTGTTATCAGGTGCTACAGCAACGCAACCTCTGCTCTACACTAAGCTCCAAACCAATAATGCCCAAGGCTGCTCCACCAAGTGATTTAAGCAAGGCAAACAAGAAGGTGAGCACACAGTGATGCACTACTATGCAGGGCTCAGTGCAAATATGGGGATCTCTACTCCCCAAAGCAAAGCCAGGCAGACAGGGAAGTAGAACATTCATACAGCAGCCAAGTACTTCACCAAAAAAGACATCCAAAGGCAGTAAGCATACTGCAAGTGTGTTACTTCAAACAGCAAAATGCTCCTATAGCAAAAAGACAAAACACTGTTCAACCCAAAGCTCTGGTGCTTCAGATGTAAGCTTGGTCAGGGGAGTTGGTTTATGTGTTGAATATCGCCTCTTAGTGCTTTGGTGAGCTGCCAAGCCTGCCAATTTGAAAGTGAGCTGCAAATACTTTTGTTGGTGACCACCATAGCTGCTAGAATAGAGGGAGTAGAATAATCAGAACCAAATACAGATAGAAATGAGTTATAGAGAGAATCAGATAAAAATAAGCACCACCACTTTCTGCACATTAATCCCCAACCCCTCCAAATACCACCCCTCCACCAGCTCAGGCCAAAATCTACCTCTTCCCTCCTGCCCCTTCCTTCTCTGCCCTGATACCCACCCCTATGTACTCATTTTGATGTGATTCTCTCTAACTCATTTGTACCTGCATTTGGTTCTGATTAGTTGCCTCCATCTTTCCAGTGACCAATACTAATACATGTTGTATAAATTTGGCAGACAAATTAAATTGCTCTCTCTCTGTTAGACATTGTTAATGTGGCTTTTTTTTGTTGCTATGCAACCAATGTTTAATTTTTTTGTATTCTTGCTTTGACACAAGCTGTTGGCAGTCTTGTGAATGCTGAATGTTTATGTTACACTTGTTTGGTTCCCTCTGTTCTAGTAGCCACGGTGGCCACCAACAAAAGCATTTGCAGAAAACTTTAAAAATGACTGGCTTAGCAAGTCACCTGAGCACCATGTAAACAGGGGATACTCGGTTCATGAGCCAGCCCTCTAATGAAGCTTATGAGTGAAACGCTGGTGCTTTGCATTAAAACAATTGTTTTTTCTCTGTACTTCATCAGCATTTTGCTATTTAAATAAATCCATTTGCAATAAACTGACTGCCTAGATGGTTTTTTTTGCTGAAACACTGCCTGCTCCATGAGTGCTATACTTCTATACAAAATGAGTAAAAGCAAGGTCACATTGCAAATGAAAGAGCGCATCTTTACTGTGCTATACTTCGTAAGTTCAGTGTAAAAATAAGCAAAAGTAGGACCCCAGTGAAAACACCATACTGCATCTGACCTGTACTATCCTGGTTAAAGACAGTGTAAACTGCTATCAAACCAGGGCCCCTTTGAAAATAAGATACTGCATCTCAGCTGAGCTATCATGTGCAAATATTTTGTAAAACTGTGCAAAAGCAGGACCCTGTTCCAGTACCCCAAGGAAAAGGAGATGCTGTATTTATGCAGATCTGTCCTGGAAAAAATACATTGTAAAAGTAGCACGCCACTAAAAATGAGACATTGCATCTCACTTTTACTATGCTGGATAAACACAGTTTAAAAATGCCTAAAAAGGAACCCCATTACAAATCAGATTTTCTATCTCATCTGGTATATCCAGAGAAATATAGTAAAAATGTGTTCTAGTAGTACCCCAATGAAAAAAATGTACATCTATGCAGCTCTATCCTGGTAAAAAATACATTGTAAAAGCTGGACACCACAAAAATTTAAAAATTGCCCCTCAGCCTGGCTATCCTGGGTCAATACGCTGTAAAACAGGTAAAAACTGAATCCGCATGGAAAACAAGATGTTTCATTTCTTCTGTGCAATCCTGGATGAATGCAGTGTAAAATGTGTCAAAGTAGAGCCCCACTTATACTGAGATATTACACTCCACTGGGCTATCCTGGTAAAACATATTTTTAAAATGGGTAAAAGTGGGACTCCACACAAAACAAGATATGCCATCTTAGCTGTTCTATCCTGCCTAAATACCGTCCATTGCAAAAATGTGTAAAAGAAAGACCCCCCCACTGAAACTGAGATATTGCATCTCCACTGTGCTGTTCATACAAAATACAGTCTACAAATGTGTAAAATGACAACCCTGCTGGCAATTAGATTGCATTCTACCTCTGCTATCTTGGCTAAAAACATTGTAAAAATGTATAAAAGCAGCCCCCTCCCTATACAGCAGATCCCCACTGAAAATATGAAGGTAAGTTGGCCTGTCCTGAAAAACCTTTTGTTATGAAAGCAGGATCCCAGTGAGAATGAGATACTTCCTCTCAGCCAGGATATCCTGGCTAAATACGTTGTAAAAATGACTCAGAACAGGACCCTTACTAAAAGCAAGGTATTTGGTGTCCAGTCTTGGGGGAAAGTCTAAAACTGTGTACAAGCTGGTCCTCACTGAAAAAAATGTAATGCATCTCAACTGGTATGTCCTAGTACAATACATTTTAAAATGTGTAAAAACAGGATTCCAATGAAAATGAGATATTGCATCTTAGCTGTGTTATCCTAGCAAAAATTGATTGTAAAAATGTGTAAAGGCAAGACCCCCACTGAAAACAAAATATTGCATGTCAGTTGTGCCATGCCGGGTAGATACAGTCTAACATGGGTAAAAGGATGACCCCTCACCACACTGAAAATGAGGTGGTTCATCTTAGCTGTGCTATCCAGAGTAACTGTTTTGTAAAAAAAAATGTATAAAAGCAGGACCATATTGAAAATGAGATGTTTTATTTCTATCCTGTCTATCCTGGGTAAATAGATAGTGAAAATGTGTAAATGCAGAAACTCAGTACAGCAGAATCCCACTTAAATTATGCATCTAAACTGGTCTCTCCTGACAAAGTTATGACCCCACTAATATTGAGATATTGCCTCTCAGCTGCGCTGTCCTGGCTAAAAATGGGTAACAATAGCACACCGACTGAAAACACTAGATTGCATCACCACTGTGCTTTCCTGGGTAAATATAGTCTAAAAATGTATAAAAGCAGGACTCATTTAAAATGACAGATAGCATCTCCATATGGTCTTGCCTTGGAAATGATATAGTAAAAATGTGTACAAGCAAGAAGGCAGTACAGAAGAACCACACAGAAAGATATGCATCTATGCCACTCTGTCTTGGTAAAATGTATTAAAAAAAACTGGACCCCACTGAAAATGGAAAACTTACTTTACCAGGGAGTGACATCAGGCCAGGAATGCAAAATTTTAGGAATCTTTGCAGGTGCAATCGGGGAACACATCCGAAACTGCAGTCACAATCAATGATGCAGAATGAATGTTTTTTCTTATGAAAGTACACCTAATTAACGCTTAAGTAGTTCAGCACAGCTATCAAGTTAAGAATGAATTTTCTTGCTTACTTTCAGCAGCTTTGCCATTTTGATGAAAGTAAACAAGGCAGTGCTACTTTGATGGTGACAACTGATCACAGTGAGCAGTAAGGGTAGCGCTCCTACCTCTGTGATTAATCTTTCAGCTCACTGCTGTCTACATTTATTTATTGTATCTGGTTCTTGTTATGTTAAAGGATTGTACCATTTTCTTCCAGCAAATCTCGCTACTATTGCTGGCTGCATAAGGTCTCTACTTTACAACTCCAGAACTAAAGCACCTAGCAGTCTTTAACACTTCTTTGTTTTAGGATTCAGGACTTAGCACCTAGCTAGCCTCACAGTATTTAATGTTGATATGTCCTGCCTGCTCTGGCACCTCTAGGTCTGTGCAGCAACATTTGGAATTTGGGATGGGAAATGATTTAATTTGAATGTGCCATGGTCATTCCAAGGTGACCTGAGAAGCCAGGCTAGCAAGGGAGGTATAACAGTAACCACACGTCTCCACAGCCATCCCATTTCTCCTGACTCCTTCTTTCCTAACCTGGCTTTGCTGGGGTTGGTTGTTGTGCTTGCTTGCCTTCCTCAATAGTTGGAGTGCGCTAACTCTGATTCTGTCCATCTGCTCTGGATGATTTTATTTTGATTTAAACACTTTTGTTTAATTTTATTCTGTTAAAATAATTATTTCCCCAGACCATGACCTGTGTCCTTGAGTGCTGTGAGCCTGGGACAATTACCCCATGATCCACTCCCTATAACTGTAAGCCATCCATTGCACAGCTGCTCTCTTGCTTCACTTGCTTTGCTTGCCCAGAAGTCCAGCAGTACGTGTGTGTGAAGGACTGTAGGTCGGTACGGCTGCAGTCCAACCATAACCTCCTTCCTGTGCATTTCTAAGTCTCTGTGTCAGATCCTTCCCGAATAGATGAATCAGATGTCCCCTACTGACTGTAACTGCACCTGGTACATCTATTGCCAACAGGTAAATAAACTGTTTTTAAAGTACACTTTTCTGTTGCTCTAAAGGTGGCCTAATTCTAGGTATTGGGACTGGAGGTCTCATTTTAGAGGCACTCACATTTCCACCCTAATTTAAAAACACAACACACAAATGATTTTTGTTGCATCCATTATATCAGTATAAATTACTGCCTTTTATAACACAGTGATTAATCAAACAGCTGAAACAATGTCTATTAGTCAATAAAAAGTGCTGGAAAGATTCAAGGGAAAAATTAAGCTAGGGACAGCGACTTCATTTAATGTTAATTTAATGTAATGAGTACTGACTGAACACACTTTAGGAATGTAAAAAATGTAAACACACAAAGTATCGCAAAAAAGCATGATTTGTTATCAGCCTGAAAACTTATCCAGATAAACAAACTATGTGGTACGTAGACAGTACAGCTGCATTGTTATAAGTGCTTCAATACAGAGTGAAATTAATAGATTTACTGATCAACTAGATAAATATCAATCATTCTTAGAAAAGTGAAAAACAGACTGCCCACCATACTGGTGTTACCACACAAACACAGGTTTGTTTACATTCCTTGACCTGCTCCAGCTGCATCTTTGCTGGACTTGGGAATACCCACAATACCGTCTACCCTCTCATGATGCAGCGGGAGTTTTGGAGGCTACTGCCTCATGAGTGACTGCACTATTCGGGTGTGTTTCTAATGTTCAGGGAGTATGTAATAAGAACAGATCCAGGATTGCAAACAAAAACAAAAACTGTTATAAATATACATTGCCATGCATTTCAGTTCTACTAAACAAGGAGGCAGACAAAACAAACAGCAACAGTAATGAATTAATGAATTTTAGAGATGGTAAGCAATCATAAAATGAGTTTTAGCTAGAAATGATAGGATGAAAAACAGGTTGACAGTGTCCCTTTAACATTCTGATGTAGTGTAATATAATGACAAAAAAGATGCATAATTTTGCTTCTAAAACAGACTTTCGGTAAGACGTGTTTCAAAATCAAGCCATTGTACCAGCAGCATCAATGTTTTGCAGCAAGTGTAGCCAAAGAGTTGAGTGGCCATGGCGGTTCGAACTGTCATTCAGCATAAGAGCAGGATAATAGTGGTCTCAAAGTATTCAATCAAAAGTCCTTAAAGATAACTGAAACAGCTAATCACACTAAACCCAACTGTGTACCCATCATAAATAGTTTTTTTCTAATAATCTAACCACCTGCAGTATTCTTGATCCATGATCAGCTCACTTTAGTTTTGGTTACTGTAGGATCACATATGCTGCCCTAACCTGCTCGTTCATGCAGCGTAAAAAAGTCAAAGCATGATCATACTGAAAATAAGATCTTACATCTCTGCTAGGCTTTCCTTGATATACACAGTACAAAAATGGGCCAAAGTGAGATATTGTATCTCAAATGGGATAAACTAGGTAACGATAGTAAAACTGTATAACACGAGGAGCCTATAACAGAAACCCTCTGAAAAGGAGATGTTGCATCTAAGTTGATCTGTCCTGGACAAAATATACGTTGTACAATAAAAGCAGGACACCAGTAGAAAAAAGGTATTGAATCTCACCTCTACTATTCTGGGTAAGTATAGTAAAAAAAACAGTAAAAGCAGGTTCCATAGCAAATAAGATAGTTCATCTCATCTATCCTCGTTAGAAATATAGTAAAAATGTGTAAAACTGGCACCTTGGAAAATGTAAAATCTGACCTGATGAAATGCATCCAGTATCCCTGCCTATGGGTCACCCATTAAAACACTCCATACCCCAAAAAGTTGGGGACAAGGGAAGGAAGGGGGACTCTTGGAAGGGGGGCAAATAGAGGGGGGAATGGGCAGACTCAGTGGGACAGGAAGGACCTTTTCTGCCTGTATGTGTTTATGAATTTATGAAGTAAAATGCACTTTATCATTAATTAAACAAGGTATATACTTTCCCAGTGGCAAGCACCATAAACAATCAAAGTGTCAACTTAATACCCATGACATAATCGCAGACTATCCTTACAAATTCAATTATAGGACAGTACACTCTTTGTGTACATATTTCTGTCCTGAAACACTTTTGTACTTATACTACCATGCTATCATTTCCCTTTTTACAGGTACTAGCATCTTTTTGTTACAACTTTGAACAAAACTTGATTTTCCTGCTGTTTTTTTTTTTCAAATAATAAAACTGAAAATTGTTTCTGTACATGACACACCACTCATTCTGTACTGCATTCCTAATGCAGCAAACCTGTGTAACTGCAAAGATGGGAAAAACTGCTTCGGGAAATAAATAAACAGGCTACTGCAGACGTATTGTGCATGGACATGGGAAATGCTCCGGGTTTAACTATTTGTCCCTCTTCCAACATCCTTGCTGTCCCTGTGTATTATTAATTGCATAGGTGTTAGGTAAACAGCATTCCTTGACTGGGATGAGTTGTCAGGTCTCAGCCATGCAGAATCCTCACTGGTTGGCTTCATAAGCACAGCCTTCTAAGCAGAAAGAACTGCTAATGTGCAGACTCATTTCCTGGATAATAAAAACATTCATAATAACTGGTGTTGCCCAGTCACCAGAATTAAATAAGAGGAGTAGGATGCTAAACAAACAACACATCTTACAATATAAGGGGAGTACATTTAAGCGTCAGGAAATTGTGCACAACCAAAACAGGTTTGTTCCATCATGAAAACAAGACATTAGTTTGAAATTGAAGAGCTCACCATGGATACATTTAGAGAATGAAGTATTGAGGTACAGCAAGAGGTGTCTGAATGCCCTGCCCCAAGCAATGGATCTCTCTCTGCCTGTCTGTGGCATCCTTCCTCGTGCCTCCCTTGGAATGGAAATAAGGGAGAGGAGAACCACCTTTAGCACAGCTGGAGGTTTTGTATGTGATTTGTAAGATACCAGCATGTGTTTGACAGCTCGAGTCAAGATTTTTCTCCCATACAGAGCAGGGAGGAGAACCTGCTTAGATCAACATGGGATGTCGGGTTACACACTAGGTCAGACACTGACTGGACTTGTGGATTGCATTTAGGAATTTAAAAACTGCTTTCTCCTTACAACTGCAAATAGCAACCAGCCTTGGAATTTGTTTTTAAGTTCAGCCCACTTGAACAAATACTTGCAGCAATGGTAATATTTGTTAGGACTGGATCTCCAGGGCGGTTCCACGTCTTTTCTGCGCATACAAAATTGTCGCGGTAAATATTAGTGCGATTACTTGAGCGTATTCATCCTGTGCATATTGACTTTACAGCGCGGTGTCTAATAGTGCAAAATACTTTATTCATTACTTGCCCAGACAATGTCAACTATGTAATTAAGTCATGTATGTCTTGGAATAGCTATTTGATTCCAGTTACTGTAGTAACATGATGCAATTAGCTATATCCAATTAACTTAAGTACACAACGTCTGTTGTGCATTCTGTTTGCTGCAATGCCTCTTCATTTTGTACTAACATCCCTCCCGTTGTACCTCTCCACAATTCCTATGCCATTCTGGCAAAGTGTGGTTCCTCCATGGAGGCACCCACAGTGGAGACCAAAGAGGATGCTGGGAACCTCCACAAAGGAGACCCACAGGAGGGTGGCAGGGGACCCTGCAGGGGAAGGAAACAACTCCTGGTGGGGGACTCCATTGTTAGGAAGGTAGAACTGGGGGAGGAAGGGGAGAGGGAGGTAAGGTGCCTGCCTGGCACCATGGCTTGCAGGGACAGGAAGCAAATCCTCAGGATTGCCGGAGCAGCTACACAGGGAAGGGAGCTGGATGTCATTGTCCACCTAGGGACAAATGATCTGGCTAAGAAAGGGATTAGAGAAGTGCAGGAAGAGTTTGTGGAATTGGGGTGGGGCCTTAGTCAAGTAGCACGCACGGTAACCTTCTCGGAGGTGCTGCCCATCTATGGCATAGGAGAGGCTAGGGTGTTCCGCACCATGGGATTCAATCAGTGGTTGAAAAACTGGTGTGGAGCTCAGGGATTTGGCTTCATTGGGGACTGGGGGTCCACCTGGAGTGATGCAAGCCTATACTGGCATGATGGGCTGCATCTGTCCGGGAGGGGAACCAGGATCCTAGGTGATAGGTTTAAATGCATCATTGGGAAGCTTTTAAACTAGCCAAGGGGGGAGGCACTGGAAAGGAGCAGGAAAATCCTAGCCCCCCCCAAATAATCACGGTAGTAAGTGCGACAAACACCAACATAGAGGTGTCGATAGGGAGAAGGGCAGGGGTAAATGGAGAAAGTGACAAAGGCAAGAAGGACAGGGATGGGGCAAAAGGGAGTAAGGCCATCAGGAAATGGGGGTAATGAGTACCAATGCCCGTAGTCTGGGCAACAAGCTCCCTGAGCTGATGGCCTTAATGGAAGAGGATGCCTGGATATCGTGGCAGTCACAGAAACATGGTACACAGAGAACCATGACTGGGATGTTAACATACCAGGGTACATAACCTACAGGAGAGACAGGCAGGGAGAAGAGGGGAGGAGTAGCTCTCTGTAAAGGAAGGGATAAAAGCAACTGAACAAAAGAGTAAACAGGAGGAGAGGAGGCACTGTGGGTCACCTTGGAGACTGGAAAGGACACCACAATCCGCACAGGGTTGTGTACAGACCCCATGTCAGGGGAAGGAATGGACAAGGATATGATAGAAGGCATTCTTAGAATGGCAGAGAAAGGGGAGATACTGTTGATGGGAGACCTGAATGTGCAGATGTTAACTGGAGCACATTGCTGCAGCCACATCCAAACAGGGCCATTCTTGATGCCCTACAGGTGGCAGGCATTGAACAGCTAGTTTTGGAACCCACTCGTGAGGGGCAATCTTAGACCTCATACTCTCAAACAGGGCAGTGAGAGGATCTCAGATCTAGAAGTGGGTTGCCATCTGGGGACAAGTGACCATCAAACAGTGTGGTTCACGCTAAACTCAGCTACAGAGTCAAGCCATACAAAAGTGAGGGTACTGGACTTTAGGAGGGCTGACTTTGTAAGATGGGAGAGTGCCTCAGAAAAGCACTAGCAAACAGGCTAGAAGGAGGTGTGGAGCAACAATGGGGAATTATCAAAACTGCCATCACAGAGGCAACAAGCCTTTGTGTGAAGCAAATAAACAAATCAAAACGAAAAAAAAGCCACTATGGTTCTCAAAAGAGGTGGCTGTGAAAGTCAGGAAGAAAAAGATAGCATTCCGGAAGTATAAGGAAATACAGAAGGAGCAGGACAGAGAGCTGTACCAGTTAAGGCAGAAGGAAGCAGGGAGGGAAGTCAGACTAGCAAAGGCCCAAACTGAGGAAAAGATAGCCAACTCAGTTAAGAAGGGGGATAAAACCTTTTATAGGTACATCAGCGAGCGTAGAAAGACAAAGGGAGGGATAGTGAGGCTAAATAGAATGAATGGTGGGTGGGCAGAGGGGACAGTGAAAGCAGGAATACTGAATGAATACTTCTGCTCAGTATTCACAAAGAGGAGGGAAGTTCCTAATCCAATTAACAGAAGCACTCTTGATAGAGGTTCGATCCAGTCCTTTCACAGAAGAAAGGGTTCTGCAGAACTCCTAAAACTGAAGGTGGACAAAGCAATGGGTCCTGATGGAATTCACCCCAGAATTCTAAAAAGAATTAAGGAGGAACTAGTGAAACCACTGGCTACTCTTTTAATAAATCATGGGAGGATGGTGTGGTACCCGAGGACTGGAGGAAGGCGGATGTGATTCCCCTTCACAAAAGTGGGTCCAAGACAGAGGCAGAAAACTACAGACCTGTCAGTCTGACCTCTGTGGTAGGGAAAGTGATGGAGTCACTTCTGAAGGAAAGAATAGTCGAGTACCTAGAGGCCAGTGGAGCACAGGACCCAAGGCAGCATGGGTTCACAGCAGGAAGGTCATGTCAGACGAATCAAATAGATTTCTTTGACGGGGTGACCAAAGTAGTAGACCAGGGAGGGGCTGTGGACATGGCCTACCTAGACTTTAGCAAGGCATTTGAGACAGTCCCACACAAAAGATTAATAGTCAAATTAACCAGCCTGGGAGTGGGACCCAGGGTGGTAGCCCTAGGTAAAACATTGGCTGGACAACAGGACACAGAAGGTGGTGAAATGGAGTCCACTCTGAAGAAAGGGGTTAGTGGTGGGCACCGCAGGGTTCAGTATTGGGTCCAGTCCTTTTAATGTCTTCATCAGTGACATTGCAGAGGGACTGGAAGGAAAAGTATGCCTTTTTGCAGATAACACAATGATCTGCAACAGGGTTGATACACAAGGAGGCGTGGAAAGGATGAAAAGGACTTGGCAAGGTTGGAGGAATGGTCAGAAGTATGGCAGCTAGGATTCAATGCAAAGAAGTGCAAAATAATGCACCTGGGAAACAAGAACCCAGGGGAAGAATATACAATCGGTGGGGAGGTAGTAACAACAACAAAAAAGGAAAGGGACCTGGGGGTAATCATATCAGATGACCTCAAGGTTAGCAAGCAATGTGAGAAGGCAGTAGGGAGGGCTGGGGGTATACTGGGATGTATAGGGAGAGACATCATCAGCAGAAAGCAGGAAGTTGTTATCCCTCTGTACAGACAGTTGGTGAGACCCCATCTGGAGTACTGTGTCCAGTTCTGGAGACCCCATCTCCGCAAGGACATAGACAGGATAGAGGCAGTCCAGAGGAGGCAACTAAAATGGTGCAGGGTCTGCAAGAGAAGCCGTATGAGGAGAGACTAAAGGAGCTTAATATGTATACCCTTGAGGAAAGAAGGGAGAGGGGGGACATGATAGAAACTTTTAAGTACCTCAGTGGAATCAACAAAGTCCAAGAGGGTAGCATCTTTCAGAAAAAGAGACTTGCAAGAACAAGGGGACACAATTTAAAGATAGAAGGAGGGCGGTTCAGGGGCAATGTGAGGAAGTATTATTTCACAGAGAGGGTAGTGGATGCATGGAACAGCCTTCCTGAGGAGGTTGTGGGGTCTAAAACTGTGGGAGAATTCAAGAATGCATGGGACAGACATAAGGCAATTCTTGTGGGGGTAGGAAGAAATAGGCTGTTGGTTAACTAGGATCTGCGGCCTATCCTGTAGGTAGGGAAATGGGCAGACTAGATGAGCCTAGCGGTCCTTATCTGCCGTCAAAGTCTATGTTTCTATGTTTCTATGTTAATAAGCACCAAAGGGCAGCAACTACTTTCACACCATGGGTACCTGTACAGAAGAGAAAGAATATATGATTCTCGTGCATACCGGAAATGCCTACAGTATGACGCGTTCAAATGCAAGGGACAGTGATGATTTGATGAACTGAACAGAACAGGTAAGAGCATTTTTACAGTTTCTCTCATGATTAACTGAGGGCTGAACTGAAGAGTTTATCTCAGGGCAGAACCGAGTTTAACTGAGGGCAGCACAAAAGAGTTTAACTGAGAGCTTATGCTTACAATTTTCAGTTTCCCTCATGATTAACTGAGGGCTGAACCGAAGAGTTTATCTCAGGGCAGAACTGAGTTTAACTGAGGGCAACACAAAAGAGTTTAACTGAGAGCTTACACTTACATTTTACAGTTTCTCTCATGGTTAACTGAGGGCTGAACTGAAGAGTTTATCTCAGGGCAGAACCGAAGAGATTAACTGAGGGCAGCACAAAAGAGTTTAACTGAGTGTTTACGCTTACAATTTTATAGTTTCTCTCATGATTAACTGAGGGCTGAACTGAAGAGTGCTTATGCTTACATTGCTTATGCTAACGTCTATGTGCTTACATTTATTACGCGCTTGCAGAAACGCTGATAATGCTGCGCTGATGCGCTTGCGCTGAAATGACATGTCACTCTCCAGGGCTGGTGCCCCAGATGCTTTTTCTGGGGCCCTAAAATGTTATATCACTTGTTTATATAACTGGTATATCTCTAAAGTGTCTGTGATCATTTTCCAGCAAGCTTACACAAAATGCTTGGCTGTAACCATGTCTTTTAAATATTTAACACCTCTGCATCTGTTGATGATGATTTGCATTTATAGATGGACAAACTAGTCATATAAAAAACAAGGAAAATCCCAACATGATAAGTTTGCCCCCCCCCCACATACACACACACTTTTTAACATATAAAAGGGACTTACGCTGTCTTTGATGACATAGGTACCCTGAGTCATGTAATGACATAGAGCCACAACAGATCATTTTTCAGGTTGAAAAATAAAACAGCAATTAATATAGCAGTTTTTAAATTATTTTCATCACAATAAACCATAACACATGCAGATCAAAACCTGTTTAGGACCTACCTAGTATATTAACTGTCTTATGGTTTCTTGAGATGAAAAATAGTTTACAAGAGCACCCGATTCATTTACTGTTTTTACGTTATTTTATCTCTGTTTTTATTGTTATCAACGTAATTATGCCCAGGTCCATCTTGAAAATGAGTTCTTCTCAATGATGTTTAGCCTGGCCTAAATAAAGATTGATTGATTGATTGATTTACGGTTTTTATATTTCAGCCTGAAGAAAATATCGGCTGTGTCTCTAGAACCAAATGCAGAGAGAAATTAATTATAGAGAGAATCACTGTTCTCCCCACTTTAATCCCTCACCGCTCCAAATACCAACCCTCCACCAACTCTGACCCAAATCAGTCCCTTCACCCTGCCCCTTCCTCCCTGCCCTGATCCCCACCCCCATATATTAACTTTGATCTGATTCTCTCTCACATCTACCTGCATTTACTTCTGATTAGTTGGCTCCATCTTTCTAGTGACCAACACCGCTATATGTTGTATAAATTTGGTGGATACATTAAATAGCTCACTCTGTTAGATATTGTTAATGTGGCTTATTTTTGTTTCCTATGTAACTAATGTCTGAAGTTCTGTATATTCTTGCTTTAACACAGACTGTTGGCAAGCTTATGAATGCCGACGGTTTATTTAACACTTGTTTTACTCCCTCTGTTCTAGTAGCCATGGTGGCCACCAACAAAAGTATTTGCAACAAACTTTTAAAATGATTGGCTTAGCAACTCACCTGAGTACTAGGCAAAGAAGGAATACTCGGCTCATGATCCAGCCCCAGAATGAAGCTTATGAGTGAAATGCTGGGGCTTTGCATTAAACAGAGGGCCAGATATTCAAAAGGGTTGCGCCATGCGCAATAGGGTTGCGCCTGCGCAAGTCCAAACTTGCTCCATTCTGCGATATTCAGCAGGAGGCAGTTGCGCCACAGAAAACATGCTGAGCAACAGCGCAATGCAAATGAATGCATGCTGAACTGGAGGGGGAGGAACCATGCATAAACTGCACAGCCCGATATTCAGCCGGGCTGAGCAGAGTTGTGCAGGTGCAACCCCCAACCTGCGCCTGCAGGACTTTGAGCCAAAAAGGCTTAAGTCGAGGCCACCCACAGGTGAGCTGCTGTATTGCAGGGTGCAAACACAGCAGCTACCACCTGTGACTGGCCCCAACCCAGTCCCTGTACTTCCACGAGTCCGATCGCTGGCATAGTGTACTCCCTCCACCAGCCCGATCGCTGGGATCAATGTGCCCCCCCCCTCCGCTCATATCCCTGGTGGTCCAGTGGACCAAATGCCCGATCGTGGGTGGTATGTAATAATTCCACCCCTTCCCGTTCACACATCCCTCGGTGGTCCAGTGGACGAAAATGCCCGATCGGCGGTAGTATGTATAATAATTCCCACCCCTCCCGTTCCACATCCCTGGTGGTCCAGTGGACGAAATGCCGATCGCGGGCGGTATGTGTGATAACCCCGAACATAGCCCTGGTGGCTAGTGTCCCCACCCTACCCACCAACCCACGAGCCCCACCACCCTGCTCCCCGCAGCCAGCGGCGGCAGCATCCCACCCGCTGCCGCCTAGTTGCCTAATCGACTGGATTGCTCGAGCAGGGCTGCACGCCCATTGGTGCAGAGCAAGAGCCAATGGGCATGCAGCCCATACCGTACATGACAGTCCAGATTTGTGAATGTCTTCTCCAAGAGTGCTATATGTCTATACTAAGGGTCCCATCGAAAATGAGATATTGCATCTTTGCTGTGCTATAATTAGTAAATTCACTGTAAAAATGGGCAAACGCAGGACCCCAGTGAAAACATCATGCTGCATCTGAGCTTTACTATCCTGGTTAAACACAGTGTAAACTGGTATCAGACCAGGGCCCCTTTGAAAATAAGACTTTGCATCTCAACTAAGCTATCCTGTGTGAATATTTTATAAAACTGTGTAAAAGCAGGACCATATACCAGAATCCACAGAAAAGGAGATGCTGCATTTATGCAGATCTGTCCTGGAAAAATATATTATAAAAGTAGCACCCCAATAAAAATGAGACATTGCATCTCACTTTTAGTATGCTAGATAAACACAGCTCAAAAATGCATAAAAACAGAACCCCATTACAAACTAGATTTTCCATCTCATCTGGTATGTCCAGGGAAAAATAGTAAAAATGTGGTCTAGTAGTACCCCACTGAAAAATGTACATATATGCAGCTCTATCCTGGAAAAAATTCATTGTAAAAGTTGGACACAAGCAAATTCAAAGATTTCCTCTTAGCTGGGCTATCCTGGGTAAATACAAATTTGTAAAACAAGTAAAAGCTGAACCCAGACTCAAAACAAGATCTTGCATTTCTTACGTGCTATCTTGTATAAATGCAGTGCCAAATGTGTTAAAGCAGGATGCCACTTCTACTGAGATAGTGCATTCCACTGGGCTATTCTGGTAAAATATATTTTAAAAATGAGTATAAGTAGGACTCCATACATACACACACACACACACACACACACACACAGAAATGTCATCTTAGCTGTTCTATTCTGCCTAAATGCTGTACATTGCAAAAATGTGTAACATAAAGAACCCCCAATAAAACTGAGATATTGCATCTCTGCTGTGCTGTTCATGGTAAATACTGTCTAAAATGGATAAAATGAAAGCCCCACTGAATATTACATTGCATTCCAGCTGTGCTATCCTGGCTAAAGACATTGAAAAATGTATAAAGCAGCCCCCACCCATACAGCAGACCCCACTGAAAATATGCATGTAAGTTGGCCTGTCCTGAAAAACCTTTTTGTTATGAAAGCAGGATCCCACTGAGAATGAGATATTTCATCTCAGCCAGGACATCCTGGCTAAATACATTGTAAAACTGACTCAGAAACAGGACCCTTACTAAAAACAAGGTATTTGGTCTCCAGTCGTGGGGAAAGTCTAAAACTCTGTACAAGCTGGTCCTCACTGAAAAAAATGTATTGCATCGCAACTGGTATGTCCCAGTAAAATACATTTTAAAATGTGTAAAAACAGGATTCCAATGAAAATGAGATATTGCATCTTAGCTGTGTTGTCCTAGCAAAAATTGATTGTAAAAATGTGTAAAGGCAAGACCCCCACTGAAAACAAAATATTGCATGTCATTTGTGCTATGCCGGGTAAATACAGTCTAACATGGGTAAAAGGATGACCCCTCACCCCACTGAAAATGAGGTGGTTCATCTTAGCTGTGCTATCCAGAGTAACTGTTTTGTAAAAAAAAAATGTATAAAAGCAGGACCATATTGAAAATGAGATGTTTTATTTCTATCCTGTCTATCCTGGGTAAATAGATAGTGAAAATGTGTAAATGCAGAAACTCAGTACAGCAGAACCCCACTTAAATTATGCATCTAAGCTGGTCTCTCCTGACAAAGTTATGACCCCACTAATATTGAGATATTGCCTTTCAGCTGTGCTGTCCGGGCTAAAAATGGGTAACAATAGCACACCGACTGAAAACAACAGATTGCATCACCACTGTGCTTTCCTGGGTAAATATAGTCTAAAAATGTATAAAAGCAGGACTCATTTAAAATGACAGATAGCATCTCCATATGGTCTTGCCTTGGAAATGATATAGTAAAAATGTGTACAAGCAGGAAGGCAGTACAGCAGAACCACACAGAAAGATATGCATCTATGCCACTCTGTCTTGGTAAAATATATTACAAAAACTGGACCCCACTGAAAATGGAAAACTTACTTTACCAGGGAGTGACATCAGGCCAGGAATGCAAAATTTTAGGAATCTTTGCAGGTGCAATCGGGGAACACATCCGAAACTGCAGTCACAATCAATGATGCAGAATGAATGTTTTTTCTTATAAAAGTACACCTAATTAACGCTTAAGTAGTTCAGCACAGCTATCAAGTTAAGAATGAATTTTCTTGCTTACTTTCAGCAGCTTTGCCATTTTGATGAAAGTAAACGAGGCAGTGCTACTTTGATGGTGACAACTGATCACAGTGAGCAGTAAGGGTAGCGCTCCTACCTCTGTGATTAATCTTTCAGCTCACTGCTGTCTACATTTATTTATTGTATCTGGTTCTTGTTATGTTAAAGGACTGCACCATTTTCTTCCAGCAAATCTCATTACTATTGCTGGCTGCATAAGATCTCTACAACTCCAGAACTAAAGCACCTAGCAGTCTTTAACACTTCTTTGTTTTAGGATTCAGGACTTAGCACCTAGCTAGCCTCACAGTATTTAATGTTGATATGTCCTGCCTGCTCTGGCACCTCTAGGTCTCTGCAGCAACACTTGGAATTTGGGATGGGAACTGATTTAATTTGAATGTGCCATGGTCATTCCAAGGTGACCTGAGAAGCCAGGCTAGCAAGGGAGGTATAACGGTAACCATACATCTCCACAGCCATCTCATTTCTCCTGACTCCTTCTTTCCTAACCTGGCTTTGCTGGGGTTGGTTGTTGTGCTTGGTTGCCTTCCTTAATAGTTGGAGTGCGCTAACTCTGATTCCGTCCATCTGCTCTGGATGATTTTATTTGATTTAAACACTTTTGTTTAATTTTATTCTGTTAAAATAATTATTTCCCCAGACCATGCCCTGTGTCCTTGAGTGCTGTGAGCCTGAGACAATTACCCCATGATCCACTCCCTATAACTGTAAGCCATCCATCGCCCAGCTGCTCTCTTGCTTCACTTGCTTTGCTTGCCCAGAAGTCCAACAGTCCGCGTGTGTGAAGGACTGTAGGTCGGTGCAGCTGCAGTCCAACCATAACCTCCTTACTATGCATTTCTAAGTCTCTGTGTCAGATCCTTCCCGAATAGATGAATCAGATTTCCCCTACTGACTGTAGCTGCATCTGGTACAGCTTTTGCCAACAGGTAAATAAACTGTTTTTAAAGTACACTTTTCTGTTGCTTAAAAGGTGGCCTAATTCTAGGTATTGGTACTGGAGGTCTCATTTTAGAGGCACTCACATTTCCACCCTAATTTATAAACACAACACACAAATGATTTTTGTTGCATCCATTATATCAGTATAAATTACTGCCTTTTATAACACAGTGATTAATCAAACAACTGAAACAATGTCTATTAGTCAATAAAAAGTGCTGGAAAGATTCAAGGGAAAAATTAAGCTAGGGGCAGAGACTTCATGTAATGTTAATTTAATGTAATAAGTACTGACTGAACACACTTTAGGAGTGTAAAAAATTTAAACACACAAAGTGTCACAAAAAGCATGATTTATTATCAGCCTGAAAACTTATCCAGATAAACAAACTATGTGGTATGTAGATAGTACAGCTGCATTGTTATAAGTGCTTCAAAATGTTATTGTATTGCTATACAATATGGAGTGAAATTAATAGATTTACTAATCAACTAGATAAATATTAATCATGCTGCCAGTTAAGGTCTTTATTTGTTGGACACTATCATGTTTAAAGGGATACTGTCAACTCCCTTAGGTCTCGAAGTGTCCCTAGTTTAAAGAACACATTTTATGATTGCCGACATTAGGAAAAGATTGCTGATATAGCTGGTAGCTTGATTCGACACTTTTTTTCCTTAGAAAAGTGAAAAACAGACTGCCCACTATACTGGTGTTATCACACAAACACAGGTTTGTTTACATTCCTTGACCTGCTCCAGCTGCATCTTTCCTGGACTTGAGAATACCCACAATACCGTCTACCCTCTCATGATGCAGCGTGAGTTTTGGAGGCTACTGCCTCATGAGTGACTGCACTATTCGGGTGTGTTTCTAATGTTCAGGGAGTATGTAGTAAGAACAGATCCAGGATTGCAAACAAAAACAAAAACTGTTATAAATATACATTGCCATGCATTTCAGTTCTACTAAACAAGGAGGCAGACAAAACAAACAGCAACAGTAATGAATTAATGAATTTTAGAGATGGTAAGCAATCATAAAATGTGAGTTTTTAGCTAGAAATGATAGGATGAAAAACAGATTGACAGTGTCCCTTTAACATTCTGATGTAGTGTAATATAATGACAAAAAAAGATGCATAATTTTGCCTCTAAAACAGACTTTCGGTAAGACGTGTTTCAAAATCGAAGCCATTGTGCACCAGCAGCATCAATGTTTTGCAGCAAGTGTAGCCAAAGAGTTGAGTGGCCATGGCCGGATTCGAACTGTCATTCAGCATAAGAGCAGGATAATAGTGGTCTCAAAGTATTCAATCAAAAGTCCTTAACGATAACTGAAACAGCTAATCACACTAAACCCAACTGTGTACCCATCATAAATAGTTTTTTTCTAATAATCTAACCACCTACAGTATTCTTGATCCATGATCAGCTCACTTTAGTTTTGGTTACTGTAGGATCACATATGCTGCCCTAACCTGCTCGTTCATGCAGCGTAAAAAAGTCAAAGCATGAGCATACTGAAAATAAGATCTTGCATCTCTGCTAGGCTTTCCTTGATATACACAGTACAAAAATGGGCCAAAGTGAGATATTGTATCTCAAATGGGATAAACTAGGTAACGATAGTAAACTGTATAACACGAGGAGCCTATAACAGAAACCCTCTGAAAAGGAGATGTTGCATCTAAGTTGATCTGTCCTGGACAAAATATACGTTGTACAGTAAAAGCAGGACACCAGTAGAAAAAAGGTATTGAATCTCACCTCTACTATTCTGGGTAAGTATAGTAAAAAAAAAACGTAAAAGCAGGTTCCATAGCAAATAAGATAGTTCATCTCATCTATCCTCGTTAGAAATATAGTAAAAATATGTAAAACTGGCACCTTCAAAAATGTAAAATCTGACCTGATGAAATGCATCCAGTATCCCTGCCTATGGGTCACCCATTATAACACTTAATACCCCAAAAAGTAGGGGACAAGGGAAGGAGGGGAGACTCTTGGAAGGGGGGCAAATAGAGGGGGGAATGGGCAGACTCAGTGGCACAGGAAGGTCCTTTTCTGCCTGCATATGTCTATGAATTTATGAAGTAAAATGCACTATACCATTAATTAAACAAGGTATATACTATCCCAGTGGCAAGCACCATAAATAATCAAAGTGTCAACTTAATACCCATGACATAATTGCAGACCATCCTTACAAATTCAGTTATAGGACAGTACACTCTTTGTGTACATATTTCTGTCCTGAACCACTTTTGTACTTACACTACCATGCTATCATTTCCCGTTTTACAGGTACTAGCATTTTTTTGTTACAACTCTGAACAAAACTTGATTTTCCTGCTGTTTTTTTTTTTTTACAAATTATAAAACTGAAAATTGTTTCTGTACATGACACACCACTAATTCTGTACTGCATTCCTAATGCAGCAAAGCTGCGTAACTGCAAAGATGGGAAAAACTGCTTTGGGCAGTAAATAAACAGGCTACTGCAGACGTATTGTGCATAGACATGGGAAATGCTCCGGGTTTAACTGTTTGTCCCTCTTCCAACATCCTTGCTGTCCCTGTGTATTATTAATTGCATAGGTGTTAGGTAAACAGCATTCCTTGACTGGGATGAGCTGTCAGGTCTCAGCCATGCAGAATCCTCACTGGTTGGCTGCATAAGCACAGCCTTCTGAGCAGAAAGAACTGCTAATGTGCAGACTCATTTCCTGGATAATAAAAACATTCATAATAACTAATGTTGCCCAGTCACCGGAATTAAATAAGAGGAGTAGGATGCTAAACAAACAACACATCTTACAATATAAGGGGAGTACGTTTAAGCGTCAGGAAATTGTGCACAACCAAAACAGGTTTGTTCCATCATGAAAACAAGACATTAGTTTGAAATTGAAGAGCTCACCATGGATACATTTAGAGAATGAAGTATTGAGGTGCAGCAAGAGGTGTCTGAATGCCCTGCCCCAAGCATTGGATCTCTCTCTGCCTGCCTGTCTGTGGCATTCTTCCTCGTGCCTCCCTTGGAATGGAAAGGAGGGAGAGGAGAACCACCTTTAGCACAGCTGGAGGTTTTGTATGTGATTTGTAAGATACCAGCATGTGTTTGACAGCTCGAGTCAAGATTTTTCTCCCATACAGAGCAGGGAGGAGAACCTGCTTAGATCAACATGGGCTGTCGGGTTACACACTAGGTCAGACACTGACTGGACTTGTGGATTGCATTTAGGAATTTATAAACTGCTTTCTCTTTACAACTGCAAACAGCAACCAGCCTTGGAATTTGTTTTTAAGTTCAGCCCACTTGAACAAATACTTGCAGCAATGGTAATATTTGTTAGGACTGGGTCTCCAGGGCGGTTCCATGTCTTTTCCGCGCATACAAAATCGACGCGGTAAATATTAGCATGATTACTTGAGCGTATTCATTCTGTGCATATTGACTTTACAGCACGGTGTCTAATAGTGCAAAACACTTTATTCATTACTCACCCAGACAATGTCAACTATGTAATTAAGTCATGTATGTCTTGGAATAGCTATTTGATTCCAGTTACTGTAGTAACATGATGCAATTAGCTATATCCAATTAACTTAAGTACACAACGTCTGTTGTGCATTCTGTTTGCTGCAATGCCTCTTCATTTTGTACTGAGCACTAAAGGGCAGCAACTACTTTCACACCATGGGTACCTGTACAGGAGAGAAAGAGTATATGATTCTCGTGCGTACCTGAAATGCCTACAGTACGACGTGTTCAAATGCAAAGGACAGTGATGATTTGATGAACTGAACAGAACAGGTAAGAGCATTTTTACAGTTTCTCTCATGATTAACTGAGGGCTGAACTGAAGAGTTTATCTCAGGGCAGAACCAAGTTTAACTGAGGGCAGCACAAAAGAGTTTAACTGAGAGCTTACGCTTACAATTTTCAGTTTCTCTCATGATTAACTGAGGGCTGAACTGAAGAGTTTATCTCATGGCAGAACTGAGTTTAACTGAGGGCAGCACAAAAGAGTTTAACTGAGAGCTTACACTTACATTTTACAGTTTCTCTCATGATTAACTGAGGGCTGAACTGAAGAGTGCTTATGCTTACATTGCTTACACTGTTAACGTCTATGCGCTTACATTTATTACGCGCTTGCAGAAACGCTGATAATGCTGCGCTGATGCGCTTGCGCTGAAATGACATGTCATTCTCCAGGGCTGGTGCCCCAGATGCTTTTTCTGGGGCCCTAAAATGTTATATCACTTGTTTATATAACTGGCATATCTCTAAAGTGTCTGTGATCATTTTCCAGCAAGCTTACACAAAATGCTTGGCTGTAACCATGTCTTTTAAATATTTAACACCTCTGCATCTGTTGATGATGATTTGCATTTATAGATGGACATACTAGTCATATAAAAAACAAGGAAAATCCCAACATGATAAGTTAGCCCCCCTCCCACATACACACACACTTTTTAACATATAAAAGGGACTTACGCTGTCTTTGATGGCATAGGTACCCTGAGTCACAACAGATCATTTTTCAGGCTGAAAAATAAAAACAGCAAATTAATACAATGTGTGCTCTTTTAAACTATTTTTCATCACAATAAACCATAACACATGCAGATCAAAACCCGTTTAGGACCTACCTAGTATATTAACTGTCTTATGGTTCTTTGAGATGAAAAATAGTTTACAAGAGCACCCTATTCATTTACTGTTTTTACATTATTTTATCTCTTTTTATTGTTATCAACGTAATTATGCCCAGGTCCATCTTGAAAATGAGTTCTTCTCAATGATGTTTCGCCTGGCCTAAATAAAAATTGATTGATTGATTTACTGTTTTTATATTTCAGCCTGAAGAAAATATCGGCTGTGGCCCTAGAACCAAATGCAGAGAGAAATTAATTATAGAGAGAATCACTGTTCTCCCCACTTTAATCCTCACGCTCCAAATACCAACCCTCCACCAACTCTGACCTAAATCAATCCCTTCACCCTGCCCCTTCCTCCCTGCCCTGATCCCCACCCCCATATACTAATTTTGATCTGATTCTCTCTCACTTCTACCTGCATTTACTTCTGATTAGTTGGCTCCATCTTTCTAGTGACCAACACCGCTATATGTTGTATAAATTTGGCGGATACATTAAATTGCTCACTCTGTTAGATATTGCTAATGTGGCTTATTTTTGTTTCCTATGTAACTAATGTCTGAAGTTCTGTACATTCTTGTTTTAACACAGACTGTTGGGAGGCTTGTGAATGCTGGCTGTTTATGTAACACTTGTTTTACTCCCTCTGTTCTAGTAGCCATTGTGGCCACCAACCAAAGTATTTGCAGCGAACTTTTAAAATGATTGGATTAGCAACTCACCTGAGCACTAGGCAAAGAAGGAATACTCGGCTCATGATCCAGCCCCCGAATGAAGCTTATGAGTGAAATGCTGGGGCTTTGCATTAAACAGAGTGTTTTTTCTCTGTGCTTCATCAGCATTTTGCTATTTAAATAAATCCACTTGCAATAAGCTGACTGCCTAGATGTCTTTTCTGGTGAAATTACCTTCTCCAAGAGTGCTATATGTCTATACTAAGGGTCCCATTGAAAATGAGATATTGCATCTTTGCTGTGCTATAATTAGTAAATTCACTGTAAAAATGGGCAAATGCAGGACCCCAGTGAAAACATCATACTGCATCTGAGCTTTACTATCCTGGTTAAACACAGTGTAAACTGGTATCAAACCAGGGCCCCTTTGAAAATAAGACATTGCATCTCAGCTGAGCTATCCTGTGTGAATATTTTATAAAACTGTGTAAAAGCAGGACCATATACCAGAATCCACAGAAAAGGAGATGCTGCATTATGCAGATCTGTCCTGGAAAAATATATTATAAAAGTAGTACCCCACTAAAAATGAGACATTGCATCTCACTTTTAGTATGCTGGATAAACACAGTTCAAAAATGCATACAAACAGAACCCCATTACAAACTAGATTTTCCATCTCATCTGGTATGTCCAGGGAAAAATAGTAAAAATGTGGTCTAGTAGTACCCCACTGAAAAATGTACATATATGCAACTCTGTGCTGGAAAAAAATACATTGCAAAAGCTGGACACAAACAAATTCAAAGATTTCCTCTTAGCTGGGCTATCCTGGGTAAATACAATATAAAACAAGTAAAAGCTGAACCCAGACTCAAAACAAGATCTTGCATTTCTTATGTGCTATCCTGTATAAATGCAGTGCCAAATATGTTAAAGCAGGACGCCACTTCTACTGAGATAGTGCACTCCACTGGGCTATTCTGGTAAAATATATTTTAAAAATGGGTATAAGAGTCCACACACACACACACACACACACACACACACACACACACACACACACACACACACAGAAATGTCATCTTAGCTGTTCTATTCTGCCTAAATGTTGTACATTGCAAAAATGTGTAACATAAAGAACCCCCAATAAAACTGAGATATTGCATCTCTGCTGTGCTGTTCATGGTAAATACTGTCTAAAAATGGATAACATGACAGCTCCCACTGAATATTACATTGCATTCCAGCTGTGCTATCCTGGCTAAAGACATTGTAAAAATGTATGAAAGCGGCCCCCCATACAGCAGACCCCACAGAAAATATGCATGTAAGTTGGCCTGTCCTGATAAACCTTTTGTTATGAAAGCAGGATCCCACTGAGAATGAGACAATTCCTCTCAGCCAGGATATCCTGGCTAAATACATTGTATAAATGGCTCAGAACAGGACCCTTACTAAAAACAAGGTATTTGGTCTCCAGTCATGGGGAAAGTCTAAAACTGTGTACAAGCTGGTCCTCACTGAAAAAAATGTATTGCATCTCAACTGGTATGTCCTAGTAAAATACATTTTAAAATGTGTAAAAACAGGATTCCAATGAAAATGAGATATTGCATCTTAGCTGTGTTATCCTGGCAAAAACACAGCACATCGTAAAAGTGTGTAATAGCAAGACTCCCCACTGAAAACAAGATATTGCATGTCAGCTGTGCTATGCCAGGTACATACAGTCTAACATGGGTAAAAGGATGACCCCATTGAAAACAAGGTAGTTCACCTTAGCTGTGCTATCCAGAGTAATTATACTGCACAAAATGTGTAAAAGCAGAACCATATGGAAAATGAGATGTTTTATCTCTATCCTGTCTATCCTGGGCAAATATATAGTAAAACTGCTTCCCCGCCAGCCTACATTGAAAAAATTGGGTTCTCATTTCACTCTTCTCAATCACTCTAATGAGCTCACTTCATGTTTTTATGCATCTGCTCGTGTATTGGGAGGCAGAAAGATTGGCTTTAGACGCACTTAGTGTAAAAAACACAAACTGAGAGACAAGAGTTCAGTTCTGACACTGGTTATCTGTCTGCATAAATTAAAACTAAGCAAGCCATTAAATAAAAATATGCATTGATGAATTATTCATAATTTTTACTCCGTTCATACTCTCCTCCACCAACCCCACTGTATGAAAGTCTACAAGAACATATAGAATGACAAGTTTCACCTCTCACCAACTTACGACTGTATAGGACTAAACAGCTTTTATGTGTTTGTACAAATTTTAGCAAACACAAGCACAACTACTACCAAACAAAAAGGGGCTGACAATGAATAAATATGCAATCATGACAGTACTGACCCGAAGAAGGATATATCTCGCCTTAGTCTGACAGATCATTGAAGCATGGTGTCAGCCTACAGAGAATGCCATCAGACTTTAGGAAGCAGGGTGTCAGCATACAGTGACTGCCCTCTAAATCAGCCTTTCTGCCAGTATGTGTCCCATGCCTCACTTTCTGCACCCCCTTTGTAATTAGAGGAGCACACAGACCCTGAACACAGATGATTCAGTTTGTAGTTATAAGACAAGTGTAGAGAAATAATACAACAAATATGTTGCAGGTGATACCTTTTATTGGACTAACAAAATTATGTTTAAGACTAGCTTTCGAGAGATAAAACTCTCTTCCTCAGGTCAAAGTGAAAACAGCTGAGCAGTATGACAGATATAAAGGTTGGATGTGTATTCAAAACCTAGACTAGCAGGTTACACATCAAAGCATTGCAGTCAATTTGCTCCTCTTACAAACAAGAAGACTAATTTTCACTGGAGTGTGTCTGCTGGAGAGATCAACTTGTAAGATCAAACGGCTGCCTAATTTTGCTCTGACTCTGGACCATTAACTAACATTTCTAAAAAGTCAAGACATAAAGAAAATGCAGTGCTTTGATCTGTAAACTGCTAGTCTAGGTTTTGAATACACATCCAACCTTTATAGCTGTCATACTGCTCATATGTTTTCACTTTGACCTGAGAAAGAAAGTTTTATCTCTCGAAAGCTAGTCTTAAAAATAATTTTGTTAGTCCAATAAAAGGTATCACCTGCAACATATTTGTTGTATTTTTTTCTCTACATTGGTGACTGGACTAACACGGCTACCACATTTCTTTTTTTTACAAGACAAGTGTAAAACTGATCTTAGATCCACTGCCTCAGCGCCTCTGGGAGCGATCATTTAGCAATCAAACCCCAACCACCTCACCCTAAAACCTAAATCCTAAATAATTGTCAAAGGATTTAGGAAACATGGGAGATTACTGCAAAGAAAATCAGCTTGAATTAGTTTTCCTGCAAGCAATCTAAATTCTGTCATTAAAAAAATCAATAAAGAATGGGGTCGCCATGTTCTGAATCTATCTTTTATTTATTTAAAATCTGCAACCCCCTCTCAGAGCTCAACTAATGTCTTTTTTTTTTACGTATTTTTATTTTTACTTTTATCCTGCTGAATACACCAAGTGTGTTAGTTCCTAAAAGTGGACTATTGTTGAGTAACTTTATTTAGTATAGTTCAGAACTGAAAGACAGCTTTACACTGTATCACCCCTTGGGCTATTTGATGTGCACATTGGTCAGAGATAATTATCACATCTGCTTCACCCATCAAATTATTTTCTTGTTTTTCTGTTTTTCTTTTGTTACCCCCCTCTCATGATGCCTCCCAACTGAATTACTAGCCTGGCACTACTGAGTGTGTGTGTAGATGAGCAGAAGTAAATACTAATAATAAAAAAAGAGTTCAGTTTGATTTGCAGACTTATGCTAAGTGGACTGCCATCTATTGTAAAATGTACAGGAGTGTGTGGGCATGCCTGTATGTGAGGGAAGGGGAAGAGCTTGTGCTTGTTACCCATACACTGAGTTATTTTCAGATCTTATTCTGGTAGTTTTTATCTGGAGTAAGAAAAAAAAGAGCACTGCAATCATCTCCCTTTAGCCTGACGGCAGTTCTGAAAAACGATTTATGCATACTTATTCAGTTACTTCAACAAACTACAGTACTGCACTCCTCTTCCCTCAAACTCATTCCAAACCTGTAGCTAAGTTGTCATTATCCCTTCCTGTGGGAAAAAAAATAAAGGTAGTCCTAATTCTCTGTCATGGTCAATTACAACATAATTAGAAAACGCAACCAATTGTTAAAAACAGACTTCGGTCTTTTAAGGTGAGCTCACAAAACACACCCACATAGGATAAAGGACATGATTAATACTAAGACCCAAAGAAAATATTTACAGTCTGCACAAACATGAGATCTGCATGCTTTCAGAAGAATAAATCACCACTGATGGAGAGTCAGAGTTACTTGACAATTGCATATCTTCTGCCAATAGCTCTAAATGTTATTTTCCCTCAGTTTAACAAACATACTGTGGAATTAATCTCCTTACCATCATGTGTTACTTTTGCAGGATTTGCCGATTTAAAGTACTAAACTTATTTATAAAGCTAATTGTGATAAGTTAGACTGCAAGCATCAAACGCGGTACTAGTGTACTACTGTAAGCTCTTTAAAAGTATCACTGACAGCAAGCAGATTAATTCCCCAGTATTAATTCCCAATATCTGTAGTTAAACTGTGGAACAATAAGGCAGACATTGTTTAACCAAGAAGTGCATACTAAGCTGAAGCTTGTTTCTAGGTGCCTCCTGGGAACACAAGATAATGAAGAGACTTGTTTAGGGTTACACAGTATGCAAGTAGGGGCAGATGGGATTCAGACCCACAGTGAGAAGCTAGAAGTTTTCCATTCTTCCATGCAGGAAGTAACATTTGAGCTTCTTGATTTACACTGAGCCCCATTCACTAATTTGACACTAACTGATAAGCCTGAAGATGTATGGTGCAAAACACGCTCAATCACTCACACTTATGCTCCCCCTCTCCAAATTGACTTCCACCATCCCCCCGACTGTTTCCATGCACGCTAAGTTCTTTTACAGGTTTATTTTCTTTCTTTGTTTTTGAGGCAGTACTGTACAGTAAATACCTACAGCTATGGCTTCAAACACAGCAGAGAAAAAACTGGCACTGAGCATCAGGTTTAATAAACAATTAGCGCTTCATTTTTTTCTCAGTAACAAGCGCTTCATTTTTTTTCTCAGTAACAAATAAATAAAATACAGTAATAATCATTTCTGAGGCAGTGCAGTATGGTGGCTGGCTAAGAGAGTGCTAGTGTGAGCTGCCCGGTGACTGTATGGGTCAATGCAGTGGCTCACATTGGCACTCATTTAGCCACAATACTGCACTGTCTTAGAAAGGAAATGTTTTTTTTTTTCTGAACTGAAGTGATAAGTGTGGTGTTTTTTTTTAATAAACCCCAACTTGAGTTCTTTTTTTCTGAAGTTATTAATTATTCTCTTTACTCCTGCAATATATGAAAAAAAAACAGGTAAGAAGTAAGGCCCTGGTTTTTTTAACCCAATAATTAACCTGTCCTGGAATAAAAATAATAAAGCTATTTCCAAGTCTCTGTCCTGTTCAGTTAAAACCTTTTAGAAAACATTATAAATTGTTCAAAACACACTTTGGTCAGCTGAGGTGAGCTCACGAAACACAGGCACACAGAATAAATGACATAACTTGTTGAACCTTTGATCTGATATAGTTTAAACATTCATTTCCAGCAAGTAATCATATCTTGTATGGTACTTTGGTATCAGAATGGTTTGTATTTATGCAGCTATAGTCTCATGAACCATATTTCTCTGTCTGCTGGGACAAGGAATATTTCTGTCATTTCATTGTGAAGCCTGGAAGCTCAGCTTCGATCTCAAGGCAGTTTTTATAAGGCAAAGCTTACTTTAATCTCTTTATGCAACATTACATTAAAAGCTCATAATTCTTGTTTTACCAGTGAATACAAAATCAGACCTATAGTAAGCCTTGCTAAGTATCCTGTTGCAGGCTCACTTTTTTCTTTTTTTATACTTTCTCACGGTCCCCTGCCCAGTGGATTTCTTTATCCACTGGTCTTTTCGTCCGGGGGACTTACGTAGCGTGAACCCAGCGTCATTCTGCTTGGGGCCGGGAAATTTTTTGCCTTTGTTTTTTCTCCCGGTCCCCCGTTACCCCGAGGACACTGGCGCGAAGGACGAAAGTCCAGGCAGATGATGTGCTGATGCATGCTGTTGCACCAAGATGGCGGCCACGCTGGGTCAGCCACTGAGGGCTACTAAGAGTTATGGAGTTTAGTTATTTTAGTTTAATTAGTTTTAAGATTTAATAAGTTAAAGTTAAAGTTCATTTATTTTTTAACCTCCGATCTGTTTGCTAATTGCGCTTACTATGCTATTTGGACGCTCGCAATTCGATACTCGCTACTCGCTGGAACCGAGGGCTGACTACACCAATTGTACACGCTAGTTTTTAGCGTTGTACAAATAGAGCTGAAGATTGAAGGTTTTGGTGTAGGTTTGCTTTGACTGTCTCATTTGGATTTTTATTGACTCTCACCATCTCGCCAGGACCTGTGGAGCTGTGGATTTGTTTGTTGTGTTTCGTCGGAAGAAGTCGCAAGAAGGGAAGGAGCTCAGTTCAGCTAGTGGGCTCAAGCAGGGCTTGCTGTGGCAAGTAGTGCTGGGGAAGACCTACCTGTACCTCCAGGAGCTGTGGGAGCTACGGTCCCCTGTTTCGGTCCTTGTCCGGGCAGTAGTCACCTTGTTTGTTCCCTAGGGAGCTGGGGGGAAACTGAGGCTTCTCTTAAGCTGCCTTAGGGGTCAGCCATTGAGCTGGGTTGCTGAGGCATCTGTAGCCACTGGTGGTCGACCGGTTGGGGGGCGTTTGGCTTCTGCTGGAGAAGGGGTCTGTTTGTTCACCTGTGACTGTACCCCTGGAGTTATTTGCCTGTCCTGAGTTTTCCTGAATTTTTTAAGACCAAACTGTGAGGATCTGCTGCCAAGAGGATTGTGTCGAATACCATCTAACCTCTCCTGCTTGGATTTAACCTGATATTTTTTTTTGTGTTCTTTATTTATCCCTCCTTCTTGCCTCTGGTCTGCCACTCCTTCTGGCTGCTCATGCCTCCTGCGACCCCCTCACCCCGACCCCCCTCCTCACACCCTAGATCGCAGCTGACTCAGGGGTGGCCCGGCGTATCCCTTCGCCGGGTGGGTCCCCCTCCTCTGAGGGGGAAGGTGCCAGGAGGGGCAACCAGTGCACTAGGCATCAGTCCCTGAGTGCTGCTGAGGTGGATTTGGAGGCGTCAGGGCATCTCGGGCCGACAGGAGCGAGGCAGCCATCATCCAGCAGACCAGAAGGTCAGATTTTCTGCTTTTCTCCCCGGGGCGTGGTGTGCCACAAACGTCTAGGCAGAGCTGACGTTCACCACACCCCCATACACATTGGAGCTGCGCTGCCAGTCTCCCCGGCCTCCACCAGGGGGTACCAGATAGCGAGCCATGTCCCCTCCCTCCCTCTGGAGTAGGCGAGCAGTCATAGGATGCTCTAGCCTACTCTCCCCCGGCCGGCTCTCCAGCGACCCGAGTCCATTCCCGAACCCGGGTCGCCGACGTCACAAGAGGAAATCCAACCGCTGTGCTGATGAGCTGGCTGGATTTAACCTAATATTGGCGGAGAAACTGACTTGCTTTTCCCTTGCCCTGTTCCTGGATAGGGGTGGTGAGAGTGCTGTGCACATTGTTTTATTCTTCTTTAAACAGTTATGAATTAATTTGTGGATTAACTTATAAATGGTCCCCCACCATGTGAGAGGTGGTGGTGTTGTGGGTGTATACAATACTTTTTAAATCTTTGACATACTGGTGATTTGCTGGATTGCATGCACATGAGAGGTGCTGCATTGAATGCCATAATACAGACTTCTTTTATTTTTTGTCAGTTATTTTTGGTTTCAGCCCGGGTTTAGTATCCAGCAACGTTCAAAGACATTGGACATTGTATCCTACTGGACAATTTGATGCCTTAACTTGTTATTATATCTTTGTTATTTTGGGGTTATATTTTGGGTTGGGGTTTATTTTATATATTTTGGGTGGGGTTTTATTTTATATTTTTTCTCTTTTTAAATTTGTAATATTGTTTGTTTTATTCTGCTCCCCCTCTGTGAGAGAGAGCGGAGGAGTGTTTTTATTCATAGTCTTTGATATTGATAGGTTTAATTCTTGTTTTATATCTTTTTTGTTTTCTTTTTAGTTGATTTGTTTAATTAAAATGTGTTGGAGAGGTTTAGTGACGGTTGGGCATTATTCCCCCACCAGGCTCAGGGAATTACATCCTTTTGAATGTCCACCATTGTCATCCGACACCTATTTTAGGTGTCGTGCATTGGGCATCCTGAGGAAGTGTGGCCGAAGGTGGAGAGCTGGGCCTGGTGAGGGACAGGAAAGGGGAGGGTGGATTGGGGGTTTGGGGTCCAGGAGATGACCTGGGGCAAAATGGGGTCAGGATAGAGGTCACTCTTGTCTTGTCCCCATACCGGAGGGTTCAGATGTTACTGGACAGGTGCCGAGGTCTTCCCTGACAGCTCATCCCACCTTGGCAGTGTTATGCAACGCCAGATCTATTAAGAACAAGACAGCTATTATAGCTGATCTTGTTGGATCAACTGATCTGGGTTGCATCACCGAGACCTGGCTGGATGAAAATCCAGGCCCTATATTGGTCTTGGCAACTCCAGCTGGGTTCTCGGTGATACACCGTCCAAGGTTGGATCGTAGGGGCGGGGGTGTGGCCATTATGTTTAAGACCGAGCTGGGCCTTGTGGATGTGCCATTGGGAAATACCAGATCCTTTGAATATATCCTGGGAGAGGGTGTAGGCTGCGGGATTCTCCTCATCTACCGTCCACCAGGTGATGGTGGAGAATTCCTGCAGGAGATAGCAGACTTCATTGTCGACCTGGTGTTGAGGTTCCCCAGACTGATAGTTCTGGGGGACTTCAATGCCTGGGTCAACGATGAACTCTCGCATTTTGGTCAAAATCTCCTCCAGCTGATGAATACGCTGGGCCTAACACAGGTAGTTACCTCCTCGACCCATATAGGCGGTCATTCACTGGATCTGGTCTTTCTTTTGGGTATGGAGATCGCTGACTTGGGGGTGGAACCTGTCAATTGGTCTGACCATCACACCATAAGGTTCAGTTTCAGGGCCCCCCCAATAAGTCTGCACCTACGGAGATAGATCGGTACGGCCCTTTAAGGGGTATTAACCCCAGTGACCTAACGGCGGTACTGGATCGATCGAGTTTGTCGGGTGAACGCATGAGTCCAGATGATCTTGTATTAGCCTGTAATAAGGCTGTGGGAGATGCTCTGGACAAAATTGCTCCTGTTCATGTTCGGCCTCTCACCCTGCATCCAAGGAGCCCTTGGTTTGATGGCTCCTTGAAGGAGTTAAGGCGAGTTGGCCGAAGGCTGGAGAGAGCCTGGCGGAAGTCGGGCCTTAATGCTGACAGGCTTAGGTTGATGGTACATTATGATAGCTGTCAATCAGAAATCACTCATAAGAAGGCAGGATTCCTGTCCAGAGAGATTTCTGCTGCACAAAATCGACCGGCTCAGCTTTTCTGGACTGTGGACAGATTGTGCAATCCAGTCTGTCTTCAGCCCAGAGAAGCCTTTTCTCAGCTAAGATGCAAGGAGTTTGCTCAGTTTTTTTGTGGATAAGGTTGCCAGCATCAGGTCTGGCATTGGTCTGACCTCTCCTATGGGGGATTGCGGTGGTTGACTAGAAATGGCATGTCCTCTGTCTGTCTGGTTAGATTTTTGCTGGCCGGAGCTCGGGGACATTGTGAAGATCATCCAAACAATGCGACCAACTAGTTGTAGTTTGGATCCAGGCCCTACACCTCTTTTAGTAGGCTGTGTAGAAGTTCTCTGCCCAATCCTTGCTGACATTGTCTGGAAGTCTTTGGAAAGGGGGGTCTTTCCTGACCCCCTTAAGGAGGTGGTCGTTCGACCACTCCTTAAAAAATCCTCCTTGGATCCAGATTGTCTAGCTAACTACCGGCCTATCTCTAACCTGCCATTTGTTGGTAAGGTTATTGAAAAGGCAGTTGCATTGCAATTGGATGATCATCTTATAACTCACAATGTCTATGATACTCTCCAGTCTGGCTTCAGGAAAAGGCATAGCACAGAGACTGCCCTTGTCCGGGTATTGAGCGACCTCCTTATGGCTAGAGATCGAAAGGCATGTACCATTCTGGTCCTTTTCGATCTCTCTGCTGCATTTGACACTGTAGACCATGGAGAGCTATTGGAGTGCCTGTGGGTCTTTTGTGGGCTGCCTGGTACAGTCCTCAAATGGTTTCATTCTTACCTCACGGACAGGTCTCAGAGAGTTGTCACTGGAATTTATTCCTCTGGCGCTCACTCCCTGCCTTGTGGGGTACCACAGGGCTCCATTTTATCTCACATGCTATTTGCAGTGTATATGCTGCCATTGGGAGAAATCATCAGGTGATACAGTCTGGGTTTCCACTGCTATGCAGATGATACTCAGCTGTATCTGTCCTTTCTCCCTGGTCAGGGTGATGCACTCTCTGTACTTAATAACTGTCTTGTGGAGATCAGACTTTGGATGAGTTCCAGCTGGCTGAGACTCAATCCGGATAAGACTGAGGTATTGGTTGTGGATCCAGGTCATCCGGGGATGGGTTTGGGAGTGGGACAACCATCAGGTTTGTTGCTTGGTGGTATACTGCTCTCTACCTCTGATCAGGTGCAAAATCTGGGCGTTATTTTTGACGATGGTTTGACCCTAAAATCTCAGATGTCAGCTGTTGTCAAATCCTCTTTTTACCATCTGAGGAATATTGCTCGGGTGAAACATCTGGTTCCTCCGGGGGATCTTCCAACATTGGTCCATGCCTTTGTCACTACTCGTCTGGACTACTGCAATTCCCTCTACCTAGGGCTACCAGGGGTTGATATCCGCCACCTCCAGCTGGTGCAGAACGCAGCAGCAAGGTTTTTGACTGGGACTTCTAGAACCAGTCATATTACACCTGTGCTCCGCGAACTGCACTGGCTGCCTGTTTGGTGGCGGATCACCTTTAAGGCTGGTTTACTAACCTTTAAAGCTCCACATGATCAGGGACCCGGTTACCTGAAAGATCTCCTGATTCCCTACTGCCCCCTCCGTCCTCTCTGTTCCACCAACGAGGATTGCTGGAGATTCCCAGGGTTCGATTAAAGACATCAGGATCTCGTGCTTTTGCTTTTTCAGCACCAACCCTGTGGAATTCTCTACCTCGTTGGTTGAGAGAATGTCCAACCGTCGATAGTTTTAAGGTTGCTTTGAAAACATATTTATTTAATTTAGCATACTCTAGTTAGTCAAGGCTGACTTTCAAATGTTTGGAATTTTTATTATCTTGTATATGTTTTTGTACAGCGCCTTGGATTTGAAAGGCGCTATATAAATAAAGTTGAATTGAATTGAAAGCACCCAGAGCATCCTCCCTCCCCAGCTCTCTCTGTAGATAGCTACCTTTGCCCCTGTGAGCCGGTGCTTCCACCAGCCCCAAGGAACATTGGGTGTACAGGATACGCCCAGTAACCAACCCCTGGTGGAGGAGAGCATCCATTGGGATGCTCGATCCTCCACACACACCCCCGCCAGTCCCTGACAACCCTGAGTCCATCCCCAAACCCATGTCACTGGCATAGCATGAGGTGTGGCACCCAGCGCCTCAACCCTCAGTGCCACTGGGCCGGCTATACTCGCTTTTTTCATTGAAAACCCATCTTAAAAAATGCTGCTAACTAGATTATATATACTCCCTACCACCTGTTGGCAACTGTTCCTGTCAATAAAATGAAAAGCATCAAATAATCTGTCTGCCCTGTTTCCTCCAAGCCCCTCTTCAACCAAATGCTTGTATTTTATTCTGTACTGACCCCCAAACACCCACACCCACTTTTAATTTATAGGTATGTTTTCCAGCTTTTGTCAAGCGCTACCAAAATGAGAGGGCCAGCATTTATCTCAATAGATAGCTAGCTATATAGCTAGTCAGACAGGGGTCTGCATCAGCACATACACACCATAGAAAATGTAAAAAAAAATTATAATAATATTGCATCATATGTACTTGGAAATTGATAAATATGGCAAAGCTTGAAGGTGGATCTTATTTTTACTCTCAGCCCCATAATTTGTGTTTGTCCACTCCATGGAATGTTACACTTGAAGGTTACACTCTTTGAAAAAGTCATTTAGCCTATAAATCTTATAAGGAGTTTCCCAACTTGTGTTTTAAGAAGGGGGAAGTTACAGATTCTTAAGCAATACAGCAGCAGGATGTTAGCAAACAAAAGCATGACACTGTTTAATTTATTTGTCTTGAGGGTCATTAAATCTGAGCAAATCTTTTTTTCCTATTTCAGGGGTTATTATTGTATATTAGTAGGCATCCTCTTTCTTCTCTAAACCAGTGACTTTACGGACAGGTTCAAGTGCTGCTGTTTCACAAGCATCTTTATTAGGAAATGAGTCCAAGCCTCCAGAATGGACTTTTGTGACCCTTTACCCTGTGGTTTCCTGATTTTTCTCTACGTATGTTTAAAATGCTATTATGTTGTAAATCACATTCCATTCAGTGAATCTCAGTTTTCCAAGAGAGAAAAATACCTGGGGAGATCAACATTTCTATATTGCCTTCATCTGAATTGTTAGCCACATTGAGCAGGTTACTTTGCTTCTTCTTGGCTCTTTATTTCCATGTAGCTAGTTTTCCTATGTACTCAAGGCAAGCTGGTGGTGTTTCTGCATCCTCTATGTTTAATTCAAAATCAGAATTCTGGACAGTTGTGCTCTTTAAGGTAGAACCCATTTTCCTCTTTTCAGAAGTAATTGAGTAAGTGTTTTGTTATCAGGTGCTGCAGCAACGCAAGCTCTGCTCTACACCAAGCTCCAAACCAATAACGCTCAAGGCTGCTCCACCAAGTGATTTATCAATCAATCAATCAATCAATCAAAATCTTTATTTATCCAGGCGGGCACCATTGAGCAAGGCTCATTTGAAAGGTGGACCTGGTCATGAATACATCAAAGCACAGTACAGAAGCAGGTATACAAAAAGTAATAATATACATGGAAGAAAAAGCATATACAGTGTATACAGTACAGTACAAGGTTGAAATAAATAAAAAAAACAGCATTATTTTACAATTGAAGAAGTCAGCAGATGTACAATCAACCATAGGCATACAGAGGTTATAAGCAGAGATCTTCTGAGTGAGGCAGCCGGCAACTGCACGTCTAGGGGAAAGGGGCCGTGTATGGGGTGGCAGGTAAGAGAGGTAAAGAAGAGCAGGGATATATTACCGACGACTGGGGGAAAAATTGGGCTAAAACCACAGAAAGTGACGATGGCTGTCATGTACTTGTTTATTATGATAATGATGGAGGAGGGGTAGATAACTGGGACACTACTATGGATGGGATGGGACTTTAGCCAGGCTGGAGTGGACAGGGAAGGGTGGGTGCAGCAGGAAGAGTTAATAGGGAAAGAGTGAGAGCCAGGGGTAAGCAAGACAAACAAGAAGGTGAGCACACAGTGATGCAGGGCTTGGTGCAAATATGGGGATCTCTACTCCCCAAAGCAAAGCCAGGCAGACAGAGAAGTAGAGTATTTCACCAAAAAAGACACCCGGAGGCAGTAAGCTTACTGGACGTGTACTACTTAAAACAGCAAAATGCTCCTATAGCAAAAAGACAAAACACTGTTCAACCCAAAGCTCTGGTGCTTCACATGTAAGCTTGGTCAGGGGAGTTGGTTTAAGTGTTGAATATCGCCTCTTTAAATAGTGCTTTGGTGAGCTACCAAGCCTGCCATTTTGAAAGTGAGCTGCAAATACTTTTGATGGTGACCACCATAGCTGCTAGAATAGAGGGAGTAGAACAATCAGAACCAAATACAGATATAAATGAGTTATAGAGAGAATCAGATTAAAATAAGCACCACCACTCTCCCCATATTAATCCCCAACCACTCCAAATACCACCCCTCAACCAACTCTGACCAAAATCTACCCCTTTCCCCTAGCCCCCTCCTCCCATGCCCTGCTCCCCACCCCTATGTACTCATTTTGCGTGTACGGTCGATTGGTCCGCGGACAAAATGTCACGGTCAAAATAACGCGGACATTTGATCATGGTGACAAATAAAAGCAGTTTATTTGGTCGACGGCATAACTCGTAGATAGGTAGTTAGGTCGCCGTTAAAAAAGGTACTTGGACAAATTGTCGCAGCATCACTTTCCTGACCGCACCAACAGTTACCACGGACACCTAGTCAGCTCAAAAAAAGTGTCCAAAAATAACTCAGATATGTTTTCCTAGTAGCAACAGTGACCCCATTCGAATTTAAAATGCCTTTTGTAAAAACCCTAATGTCTTTTGTAAAATCCTTATAATCAAGAATCAGTCACTGAAACGTATGTTGTAAAAATGACTGTAAGACTGACAAATATAGACAGGAACTTAGCTGTAGCTGGATGTTGCAACTAAACAAACACTGAACAAGCACTAAAACAAACACCAAAGATGCTGAAAAACACCAGCTGAGACCACGTACATGCAAGTCCCCACCCCTGATGAAGATCCCATTTTGGGCTTTCACATTATACTTTGGCCTTTTAGACCCATCCGCCCATACTGTAATTAACTGCAACAATTTTTGGCAATGGGGCCACAAGCATCTCCTGTCACTGAGCCATGTAGTGACATTACAAACTACTTACTTGTCTTTCCTGGTGCCTCAGTAGCTCTTGACAGACTGTGTGCAGAGGGGCATTTAAAAAAAAAAACATATAATGTATCCTGATGTGCCTAGTATCAAAAGGCCAGCACTCTATGTAAGATCTCAGAGCTGCCAGCCTTGCCTTGTTACTAGGCTTTACAGTAACCCGTAATTTGCTACAGCAGCTGGGCATCTTTCTGTGGGCTTCTAGCTGACATTACTGTGATAGCTTTGGAGAAACAATAGGTCTGCCTCTCAGCTGATCGTGTGGGGATTTTATTATACTTTTACTCATATTGTCGCTGTGCATCAGCGGACAGAATGTCGCGGGTATCTGGTTGCGGTCGCTACATTGTGCCCGCTACCTGTTGTACCGGCGACAAGATTACAATTCGACGAGATTGGCGCTACGATTTGACCGCAACTAATTAGACCGCGACAAATTGACCGTATGCCCTCATTTTGATGTGATTATCTCTAACTCATTTGTACCTGCATTTGGTTCTGATTAGTTGCCTCCATCTTTCCAGTGACCAATACTAATATATGTTGTATAGCTTTGACAGACAAATTAAACTGCTCACTCTGTTAGACATTGTTAATGTGGCTTTTTTTTATTTGCTATGTAACTAATGTCTGATTTTTTTGTATTCTTGCTTAAACACAAACTGCTGGCCCTCTCATGAATGCTGACTGTTTATGTTGCACTTGTTCCACTCCCTCTGTTCTAGTAGCCATGGTGGCCACCAACCAAAGCATTTGCAGAAAAGTTTAAAAATGACTGGCTTAGCAAGTCACCTGAGCACTATGTAAAGAGGGGATACTCGGCTCACAAGCCAACCCCCTAATGAAGCTTATGAGTTAAAATGCTGTAGCTTTGACATTTAAACAGAATGTTTTTACTCTGTGCTTCATCAGCATTTTGCTATTTAAATAAATCCACTTGCAATAAACTGACTGCCTAGATGTCTTTTTTCTGAAACACTGCCTGCTCCATGAGTGCTATACTTCTTTACTAAATGGGTAAAAGCAGGGTCCCATCGCAAATGAGATATTGCATCCTTGCGGTGCTATATTTAGAAAATTCAGTGTAAAAATTAGGCAAATGCAGAACCCCAGTGAAAACATCATACTGCATCTGAGCTGTACTATCCTGGTTAATTACAGTGTAAACTGCTATCAAACTAGGGCCCCTTTGAAAATAAGATACTGCATCTCAGCAGAGTTATCCTGTGTAAATATTTTGAAAAACTGTGTAAAAGCAGGACCCTGTACCAGTACCCCACTGAAGAGGAGTTGTTGCATTTATGCTGATCTGCCCTGGAAAACATACATTGTGAAAGTAGGACCCCACTAAAAATGAGACATTGCATCTCACTTTAACTATGCTGGATAAACACAGTTTAAAAATGCATAAAAACAGGACCCCATTGCAAATTAGATTTTCCATCTCATCTGGTATATCCAAGGAAAAATAGTAAAAATGTGTACAAGTTGAACCCACTGAAAAAAATGAACATCTATGCAGCTATATCCTGGAAAAAAAATACATTGTAAAAGCTGGACACCACAAAAATTCAAAAATTGCCCCTCAGCTTGGCTGTCCTGGGTAAATATATTGTAAAACAGGTGAAAGTTGAATCCACACAGAAAACACGATATTTCATTTATTCTGTACAATCCTGGATAAATGCAGTGTAAAATGTGTCAAAGCAGGACCCCACTTATAGTAAGATATTGCTCTCCACTGGACTATCCTGGTAAAATATATTTTAAAAATGGGTAAACATGGGACTCCACACAAAACAAGATATGCCATCTTAGCTGTTCTAGCCTGCCTAAATACTATCCATTGCAAAAATGTGTAAAAAAAAGACCCCCACTGAAACTGAGATATTGCATCTCCGCTGCGCTGTTCAATGTAAATATGGTCTAAAATGTGTAAAATGACAACCCTGCTGAACATTAGATTGCATTCTACCTGTGCTATCCTGGCTAAAGGCATTGTAAAAATGTATAAAAGCAGCCCCCCTCCCCATACAGCAGACTGAAAATATGCATGTAAGTTGGCCTGTCTTGAAAAAACTTTTGTTATGGAAGCAGGATCCCACTGAGAAAGAGATACTTCCTCTCAGCCAGGATATCCTGGCTAAATACATTGTAAAAATGGCTCAGAACAGGACCCTTACTAAAACAAGGTATTTGTAGGTAGGTAGGTAAATTTTATTCTTAAAAAATGAATATGGATGACTCCACTGAGCCCAAGTTCATTTACAGTGAGGTCCAAAAGTGCCGGTTCCAGTTATTCTTTCATTAATCATACTATATACAATGGACATAATACATCATTTATATAGTAAAAACTATAAACGTCAATGACATTTCCAGGGTATTCTCGTACATATTTAACAATTTGACACAAATAACACATACATAAATACTGATAAAGTGCTATATATTAAATGATTTATGTGTCTTATTATAAGACAGACCCATTCTCCTGATGTAATTAATACTATTTTATACTTATTAACTACACTAATGCCCCCTCAATGTTCATATGTTCAATGTACCACTGTTTTATTACATTTATCTGGATTTCTGTGTTCAAAGGTCTTAGATTCCTAGGTAATTTATTCCACAAAATGGGCCAAATGCATGTAAAATGATTTTTTGCCCAATTCCGTTCTTCATTTTGGAACTACACATTCCAAATTTTCTGCAGAACGCAAACACCTTATAGGAGTTTTTAAACAAATAGTCTCAATGATATACTCCGGTACTTTCACCGAAATACATTTTGCCATAAATATGATTGTACCTAGGACTCTCCTTTGAGACAGAGAAAGCCAATCCAGTTCCCCATGCATCTCTATTCTGTGTGTCATTTTTGGTACACCTAATATATACCGTGCCAATTTGTTATACATGACATCCAGTTTATATAACTGCACTTTTGTTGCACCAATGTAAATTAAACTTCCATATTCCAACATGGGTAGTACCATGACATTTACTATAAGTCGTCTAACCTCTGAGGACATACAATTTCTGATTTTATACAGAAACCCTAAACATTTCCCTACTTTTTTAAGGTATTTTCAGTATGAATGGCCCATTTAAGGTATTTGTCCAGATGAACCCCCAGATATCTATAATTGGTCTCCAGTCGTGGGGAAAGTCTAAAACTATTTACTAGCTGTAAAAAAAATGTATTGTAGCTCATCAGGTATGTCCAAGTAAAATACATTTTTTTCCCTTTTTCTGGCAGGTCCTCCATCATGCTCTGCCCTGGTCACAGCCCCGGGCTCCCACCAACCGTCAATTGCCTGCATCTCCTGGTCACCCCTGGCTTACCCCACAGAGGGTGGGGCTGCGGCACTGGTTCCCCTAATTACAGTGCTGTGGAACCAGTAACTAGTTGGGAGTGCTAGCGACAGTAGCTAATTGAAGCCCGGGGAGGGCTTCATGTAGATGGAGAACCCACCCCTCCTTTTTCCATTTTTCCTCTGGGAGGCGGGGACATGCAATGATATCCAGTGTCTGCCCTGCCTCCATTACATGCGAGCGCCGGTAGCTGCATGACTCCCGGCCTCCGCCAGGGTTCATCTCATGCCGGGAACCTCCCCACCCTCTCCCCGGAGAAGGAGAGCAGTCCATAGGATGCTCTATCCTTCTCCCCCGGCCAGCCCTCCAGCAAACCGGGTCCATTCCCAAACCCAGGTCACCACATCGCAAGCAGGAATCCAACCGCTGCGCCAATGGGCCGGCAAGTAAAATACATTTTAAAAATGTGTAAAAACAGAATTGCAATGAAAATGAGATATTGCATCTTAGCTGTGTTATCCTGGCAAAAATACATTTTAAAAATGTGTAAAGGCAAGACCCCCACTGAAAACAAGATATTGCATGTCAGCTGTGCTATGCTGGGTAAATAAAGTCCAACATGGGTAAAAGGATGACCCCACTGAAAATGAGGTAGTTCATCTTAGCTATGCTATCCAGAGTAATTATACTGCACAAAATGTGTAAAAGCAGGACTATACTGAAAATGAGATGTTTTATTTCTATCCTGTCTATCCTGCATAAATATGTAGTGAAAATGTGTAAAAGCAGGAACTCAGTACAGCAGACCCCTCTTAAATTATGCAACTTAGCTGGTCTCTCCTGGCAAAGCTAAGACTCCACTAATATTGAGATATTGCCTCTCAGCTGTGCTGTCCGGCCTAAAAATGGAGAACAATATCACACCGACTGAAAACAGATTGCATCACCACTCTGCTTTCCTGGGTAAATATAGTCTAAAAATGTATAAAATCAGGACTCATTTAAAATGACAGATAGCATCTCCATATGGTATTGCCTAGGAAATGATGTAGTAAAAATGTATACAAGCAGGAAGGCAGTACAGCAGAACCACACAGAAAGATATGCATCTATGCCGCTCTGTCTTGGTAAAATATATTGAAAAAGCTGGACTCCACTGAAAATGAAAAACTTACTTTTAACAGGGAGTGACATCAAGCAATTGGGGAACACATCCGAATCTGCAGTTACATGAATGATGCAGAGTGAACGTTTTTGTTGAAAAAGTACACCTAATTAACACTTAAGTAGTTCAGCACAGCTATCAAGTGAATAATGGATTTTCTCGCTTACTTTCAGCTGTTTAACCATTTTGATGAAAGTGGATGATGCAATGCTACTTTGACGGTGACAACTGATCACAGTGGGAAGTGAGGGTAGCGCTCCTACCTCTCTGATTAAAGCAGCAGTACACTACAACGGCTGTAATGGCTCACTTCCTGGTTGGGCAGTACTGCTCCTTTAATCTTCCAGCTCACTGTACCCTTTTCTTCCACCAAATCTCATTACTGTTGCTAGCTGCATAAGGTCTCTACTTTACAACTCTGGAGCTTCAACACTGTGTTAATTTTAAGCACCTAGCAGCCCTTAACACTTCTTTGTTTTAAGAGTCAGGACTTAGCACCTAGCTAGCTCCACAGTATTTAACACTGATATGTCCTGCCTGCATTGGCACCTCTAGGTCTCTGCAGTAACATTCAGAATTTGGGATGAGAACCTATTTCATTTGAATGTGCCACGATCATTCTGATGTGAGCCTGAGAAGCCAGGCTAGCAAGGGAGGTATAACGGTAGATACACAATTATTTATTTATTTATTGAATTTCAATGACCGGGTTGGCCCACTGGGCCCACGAAGATCCATTTTTCAGGGGCGACCCAGGGAACAGAAGCAATACAATATATACAATCAGGTGATCCAAAAGCAATACAATACATACAGTCAGGTGATACAGGGTTATGAGAAGTAGACAAGACATCTCCACAGTCATCCCATTTCTCCTGACTCCTTCTTTGCTGCCCTGGCTTTACTGGGATTGGTTGTTATGCTTGCTTGGTTCAAGTGTGCTGACTCTGACTCTGTCCATCTGCACTGCATGATTTTCTTTTGATTTAAACACTCTTTGTTAAATTTTATTCTGTTAAAATAATTATTTCCTCGGAGCCTACTTTGTGTCCTTGAGTGCTGTGAGCCTGGGACAATAACATAGAGACATAGAAACATAGAAGTTGACAGCAGATAAGGACCGCAAGGCCCATCCAGTCTGCCCATTTCTTTTTCTACCTTATGACTGTGCCATAGGCCTTTACTCTGTCAATGGCCTATCTATTCTTACTCATCTGTATTGCTCCTTCTATGCCTATCCCATGCCTGTTTGAAGCCCTGTACTGTATTCATATCCCCCACTTCCTGAGGTAGGCCTTTTCATGCATCCACTACCCTTTCTGTGAAAAAGAACTTCCTCATATTACCCCTTAATTGGCCTCCCTCTAATCTCATGCTGTGTCCTCGTATCCTGCTGTTTTTCTTATCTTGAAACATGTGAGACTCTTTCACCTTGTTAATGCCCTTAAGGCGTTTGAATGTTTCGATCATATCACCTCTCTCCTTCCTTTGCTCTAGGGTATACATATTAAGCTCTATTAATCTGTCCTCATATAACCCCACAATCCACTCCCTGGTAACTGTAAGCTAACTGTCGGCCAGCTGCTCTCTTACTTTACTTGCTTTGCTTGCTTAATATGAAACCAGAATTACATTTACTGTAAGTGTATGCTGGTTCACAAAACTATGTTCTGTTCATGCTGCCAGACTGCCACAGGCTTCTAAGTTCCTTATTTGGAGGCATTTGGAATCCAAAATATTATTTTTCCTGCTGTTCTCCAGTTCTGCATAGGGACATAATGGAGCAGAGGCAATGTGGGGGTACTGGCAACAAAAGAGGAGAGGAAACGGAGAAGAGAAAACAGGAATAGTATAATGGTTTATCTGCCTATCCTACCTGCTGAAAAGTACTGTAGAATGGCTGAATATTAATTAGTCTGGTCACTGTACAGTACATATACCAAAACTGATACCACCCTATCCTATAAATATGGACTGAAGCCCATCTGAAGGGTGGAAACTGCTTACCAGTACAGCACATGCAGTGTAAGAGACAGACATGATCTGTTTCTGTTCTGAATCAGCAGTCTTACTACTGTACCTCTGGCACAGCTGTCAGTGAGTGAGATGTGTTCTAAATGCAACTTTGCAAGTGATAAACATGCTATAAAGGAATGGGTCAGATCTGCAGGCAGAATTCTTTCATCACCTCAAGTCCTCTTTTGTCTGGTTGCAGGGAGTGCCTACTATTGTGTGGTACTGGTACATATGAAATGGGAATCTCAATCAGCGCTGGCTTGTGTATTTTTGCTTGCTGGCTATTGCGAGCAGTACACTTTACCAGCAAATGCAGACAGTACTTTTTGCTGGCTAGTGGGAACAGAGTTTTATTACAGTACTACAAATGCAGACTGCATTTTTGCTATCGAGTGTTAGCAGTTTTATGAAACTGCATTTTTTTGCTATATAGTGGGAACAGTTTTATTAAACTACAAATGCAGACTGTTAATCAGACAACCTGCCTACCTCTGCTTTCCTCATATTTTCAAGTCCATCTATGATTTTATCATGTTTCATTTACTCCAACAAGCATTTGTCAATGCTGAATGTTTGCGTGCTGGCATTGGCATTGGTAGTATAGGAGTTAGAGAGATGCATAATAGGAATGGTAGTGAAGAATTGAACTGAAGCCAACCCCACCACCACCCTGCTGAGATGGACAGGCATTGGGGTGTGCCTTTGGGTCGTCAGGCATAACAGCCACGCCATTTCACCACACCCTACCCTGCAGACTCTGACAAGTGTCACGGTGTGCCTTGGGGTCTTTGGGCCTTATGCTCACCCCATTCCATTAGGAAATACAGTGAGATGGGTGCAGTATAAGAGAATATAGGAGAATGGGGTGAACTTTGGGGCTGAAGAGTCCAAGGCACACCTTGATGCCTGCCACTGACTTCATAATGTTAAAATTTATATGTATATAGTATGCATATTCTGAATTGTTTTGTATGTATTAATGCACTTATTTATTGGTTTATGCCATTTTACCAAGAAATACATTCTTAGGTGTTCATTGCCAGAGTGATTTAAGTCAAGTAATATACAAAGCATTGTATGGGTTGAACTCCCACCAGATATACCAGCAGATCATTTTGTACTGTATTTGTTGTAAAAAAAATAGTGCCGTAATTGTTTTCAATATTGGTAGCTTAAATAGGACAAGAAATGTTGTTTGAATGATTAAATATGTATGGTCATCATTTATAATATATGTTTAAAATGACAGTGTGTTTTTCTCATTTGTATATGTGAAAAGTTAGTGAATTTGTCAATATGTCAGATAATAGAGATAAATTAAACTTATTTTCTGGTTTATGGCAGGGAGAAGTGATGAAGACTAATTACAGTAGGTGTTTCTTTGTGCTCTGGCACCATCTGTTTTCCCCTCGGACAACCACACCCACACATTGAACTCATCCTAAACTGTCAGACAATTCAGCCTAAAGGAAACGAAGAGCCCAGATTTTTTTCTTGGATTATCCATGGAACTACTACATATATTTCTTTTTTGATTCAACATGTAAAACATAAGAAATAATAAAAAAATAAACTCCACAAAACATTTTAAAGACATGCTTAAGTCTTATACAGTATAATGGCAGTGTAGCACAGTGGTTTAAAACTTTGAGCTGTAAACGTGGTGACCTGGGTTTGAATCCCGCAGCATACTGTGTGACCCTGATCAAGTCATTCAACTAGCTTGTGCTCCCAGGTCGCACCTGTAAACAAGATTTCAGCTTAGTGTGTCTCTCCTGATTAAAAATAAAAATCTATTTAGAGTATGTATGTTTTGTTAGAAACTGTATATTTATATTTGCTGGTTCATGATTAGAGATGCAGTGAATTTTTAATCTGCCTACGAAGTGGATGCGAAGTGGCCACTTCGCGTTATCGGAGCACAACGTGAAGTGGGCACTGTAAAGTGCTAACTTCGCGTTATTATTATTACCACTTTGTGTTGCCATTATGCCTTAATGCAAAGTAAGGCGAAGTGAGAAGAGAATAGGTACATCACATGGCTTGCAGTACTGTAAGTCACATGCTTTAGCCAGGCAGGAAGTAAGTGAGTCACAGAAGCAGCTTCACTTTCTCCTTTGCATTTGTAGAGGGAGAAAGCATTTGTGAGAGGAGAGGAGTTACAGTGCTTGATTGCCTTGTTGCCACTTCATTGCGTTTCAGTTCCAGAAGAAAACCAACAGCTTTTTTAAAAGCTGTATCTTTATTTAGTTTTTGTATTGTATTTTTTTTTTTTTGTTACTGAATTTTTTTGTATAAGTTTTGTTTTGTTTTGTGTGTGTGTCCACTGTCTGTGTGTGTGTGTCGGCCCGTGGACTTCAGGAGGATGGACCTAGGAGAAGGCGAGTCACTGGCCTGTGGGCATGGTAGGAGGGGAGTGCGGACCCATGGGGGGCAGGCAGTCATGTCATGTTGGACCGCTCCTGACTCCTGGCTGGTGTTGGTTCCCCTGTTGCAGCAACCGGAGCAGCAGCACCAATGCCACCGGTGGCTGCTGCACATCCATCTTCTCCACCACTACCACCACCACCAGTAGCAGCAGCTGTTGGGGCTTTAGCAGCACCCCCTCCACCACCTCACAGCCACAGGAGGTGGCCCCGGAAAATGTCGGTGGTGGTGGGACTCGTGCGAGGACTGTGTCAGGTCCCCCCCAGAGCTCCCCAGTGTGGTAGTTTTTTAACTCTGTGGGGGGAGACAGCACAGTGGTGGTATGCCGTGTGTGTGGTGTGCTGGTGCACTGTGTCCCCCGTGGGACACATTTGGGGATCAGTGGTCAGCACACCCACATGCTGAACCACCACATGGCAGAGTGGCAGGCTGACATGGAAGGGGCCAGGCGTCCACCTGCTGGCCCTTCCATGGCAGTTGCTGAGGGTGCTGCTGGGTTGGGAGTTGTGCCTCGCAGTCACCACTGCAGCAGGAGGAGGGCTACTATAGCAGCTGCTCCACCACCACCGCCACCACAGCCACCAGCACAACCCTGTTCACCACCACCCCCACTACTTGGATTCCCCGCTGCAGTGGACCCCGCCACAGTACCTGCAACACAGTCTGACATCGGCCTGGTGTGGGCAGCACTTGAAGAAAATAATGAGTGGTTCAGTGCTTTGCAGCAGCAGGTGAACAGAGTAGAAGCACAGCAGCAGCAAATAGTTTCAGTGCTGCACCTGCTGCTGGACCACCATGGCATCCCACGGCCACAGTAAGTGAGGGGATTGTTGTCTGCCCCACACCCCACCCCACTACTGTGTTGTACTGTTTTTTGTGTATTTTGTATTTGTTGTTGTTTAATCATGCACATCTTCCCTTCCAGGGGAATCTTTCTTGCACCACATAGTGCAATACATTTTTGTGAAAACCACCTGTAATTTCATTACAGTGTGTCTCGTGATGGAGGAATTCCTGTTCTGGAAATCTGCCCACATTCTGCCTCCCTTCTCAGCAACGTTAGGACATGATGGCAGGGAGAGTGCATGTGCATGCTCCTTACAGTGAATATCCGATTGTCTGACAGGTTTCCGATGTTTCTTTATGTTATAATGGTTAGTTTGTGATGAAATGTGTGGGCACATTTCCAGTAAGAAGAGCCTTGTTAGTGGAAACATTCCCACATTTCACCACAAAGTCAACCTTATAACATAAGGAAACATTGGGATAGCTGCCGGACTTTCACTATAGTGGAGCATGCACCTGCGCTCCCCCTGGCATCATGTCCTAACATTGCTGAGAAAGGGGGGCAGCATGTGGGTGGCTTTTCTGATTGGTAATTCCTCCATCACGTGACTCACCCTAATGAAATTATGGGCGGTTTTCACAGAAATATATTGCACTCTGTGGAGCAAGAAATATTCCAGTGGGAATAATGCCCCCACATATTAGTTTATGTGCATCACCATAACTATGTAATGTGGGGAATCTCTGTAAAGCAGCAGTGCTGATAACTCTGACCTATATTTTTTTAATGCTATATTACAAATTCCTTTACTTACATCCTGACTGACTGGAATTATACAAGAATTTGCAGTAGTTGAGTCTGCTGCTCTACCTTTTTTCATGTATGAAATAATGAAAGGAGCATTCCTTTTAAATTGGTGCTGACCAGGTCTTTGTCACTGTTTTCCTCTGCTTTTCTCCATCACATCAATTAGTTGTTATATATCACTTCTGTTGTTAATTAACAGTTATTCATCAGGCAGTGTTTTATGACACCACAGAACAATAGTTATTGAAAAGCAGCTGCAAATAAATACAAACCTGGTCCAAACAGTATATTGGAAGGTGTGCTCATTTTTTTTTTCATACATGAAAAAAAGTAGTCAAGTAAGTAAAGCAGACATAAATTGTGAAAAGAATCATATCATTCAAGTCACAACTCGGAGGTAACTAGTGGTGGCTGTGGCAATGTAAAGTAGCATAAAAAATGCAGTTCAAAACTGTGAGGACATTCTTGCAATGCTGCTTTAATTGTAAAAATGTCAGTATGACATCATGAGCTCACAGCAACAATCACAAAACACACAAAAGTGGCACAGAGTCCCAGATTTTTTCTGCAGGCCCAAAATGCATCCTGCTTGTGTGCAGAAAATTGACAAGTGGTTACACAGTGAAATGAGAGTGTTTCAGCACATACAAAGTCCCCCAGAATTAATGGTGCACTCAGTCATGCGCGCAAAAGTGACACAGAGTCCCCAGATTTTTTCTGCCAGCCCAAAAATACATCCTGCTTGTGTGCAGAAAATTGACAAGTGTTAACACAGTGGAATGAGAGTGTTTCAGCACATACAAAGTCCCCCAGAATTAATGGTGCACTCAGTCATGCGCGCAAAAGTGACACAGAGTCCCCAGATTTTTTCTGCAAGCCCAAAATGCATCCTGCTTGTGTGCAGAAAACCGACAAGTGTTAACACAGTGGAATGAGAATGTTTCAGCACATACAAAGTCCCCCATAATTAATGGCGCACTCAGTCATGCACGCAGTGGTGGCACAAAGTCCCCAGATTTTTTCTGCCAGCCCAAAATACATCCTACTTGTGTGCAGAAAATTGACAAGTCTTAACACAGTGGAATGAGAATGTTTCAGCACATACAAAGTCCCCCAGAATTAATGGTGCACTCAGTCGTTCGTGCAGTGGTGGCACAGAGTCCCTGGATTTTTTTCTGCCAGCCCAAAATGCATCCTGCTTGTGTGCAGAAAATTTACAAGTGTTAGCACAGTGGAATGAGACTGTTTCAGTACATACAAAGTCCCCCAGAATTAATGACACACTCAGTCATGTGCGCAGTGGTGGCACAGAGTCCCCAGATGTTTTCAGCCAGCCCAAAATGCATCCTGCTTGTGTGCAGAAAATTGACAAGTTGTAACACAGTGGAATGAGAGTGTTTCAGCACATACCCCAGTATAAAATGATGACTGTGAGCATCGTGTTGCTGGTCCAGTGTGTTCTGCGAGACGATTCCAGCAAATGCAATGTGATCATCTCAACTGGATTGAAGGGTGCCCTTTGGCTGTATACTAATAGTAGCCTTGGTGAGTAGATATATATATATATATTTATATAGATAGATAGATAGATAGATAGATAGATAGCTAGCTAGCTAGCTAGCTAGATAGATATATGGTTGTGTTGTGTATTTTTTAGGTGAGGAGGGGGGTTGACATGGACATGTACTCAGGGTATTGTTCTGCTTCACAGGTCAGACAGAAACTGCTGGTGTGCACATTCCAGTGCTCAATGAGAATTTTTTGCGCTGAAATTGGAAATGGATAACTGTCAAGCACATGAAGGTAAGTATTTTTTTATGGGAGCGGGGGAATCATATTTGCAGGTTTTTCTCTAATGGTTTCTTATTTTGTTACTTCTTCACAGATTTCATCAGCATCCTTCTGGAGTCCAGTTGTGTTAGGATGGTCATGGTCATCTAATGAAATGACTTCTGCGTGTTGCATGTGTGCCCAAGCTCAGGGGAGTGGGGTCCCTGATGTTGAAGAATTTTTTGGATAAGGCCACTTTGACAGAACAACAAAGCATCTGGAAGTTTCTTAAAAAAAGAAATTAATGACTTCTTACAACTTAATTGTTATGTGTCCCTCCCTGGTTCTCAAATCTCAGTCTAAAGTCAAGTTACATTTCAAACCCACATCTTGTCAACTAACACAACCTGTGTGCAATATTTGCTGCAGTCTTTACAAAACAATGAAACGGATTAAATAAAATGTTCATACTTACCAGAATGGATTTCACATGGATATTACATCGCTTTCTCTCTGTACGGTACAGCTACAGTACCATTCCCAATGAGTTTTAGTGATGGAGCTTTTTTTTGTTACCCTGTAAAAGAAACAAAAGAAGTGTACCGTATGTGTTTTACCATTGCAGCTCTGAAATGCTACAGAAAACAAAACAAACAACTAAAGGAAGTGAAGCAGCATAACAAACATGAGTACACATACTCACTTTATGGTTTAAATATTCAGAAGCTTTGTGTCTGTGGCTGATGAATGTGGTGGTCCGGACAGAGTCAGGCTCAGTGATGGCAGTGACTAACATCAGTCCCACTGGTGGTGGTCCGGGGGTCAGACAGACTCATGGTGGCAGTGGCTAACATGTCCTGGTGGTGGTGGTCCAGGGGTCAGACAGACTCATGGTGACAGTGGCTAACACCAGTCCCAGTGATGATGGTCCAGGGGGAAGACAGACTTATGGTGGCAGTGGCTAACATCAGTCCTGGTGGTGGTGGTCCGGGGGTCAGACAGACTCATGGTGACAGTGGCTAACATCAGTCCTGGTGGTGGTGGTCCAGGGGTCAGACAGACTCATGGTGGCAGTGGCTAACATCAGTCCCGGTGATGATGGTCCAGGGGGAAGACAGACTTATGGTGGCAGTGGCTAACATCAGTCCTGGTGGTGGTAGTATGGGCAGACAGGCTCATGGTGGCAGTGGCTAACATCAGTCCCAGTGGTGGTAGTGGTCCAGGGGGCAGACAGACTCATGGTGGCAGTGACTAACATCAGGTCTGGTGGTGGTGGTGGTTCGGGGGGCAGGCAGACTCATGGTGGCAGTGGTGGCAGTGGCTAACATCAGTCTCAGTAGTGGTGGTCCGGGGGGAGACCGACTCATGGTGGCAGTGGCTAATGTCAGTCCCGGTGGTGGTGGTCCGGGGGTCAGACAAACTCATGGTGGCAGTGGCTAACATCAGTCCCAGTGGTGACAGTCCGGGGGGCAGACAGACTCATGGTGGCAGTGGCTAACATCAGTCCCGGTGGTGGTGGTAGTCCGGGGGGGCAGACAGACTCATGGTGGCAGTAGCTAACATCAGTCCCAGTGGTTGTGATGGTCCGGGGAGCAGACAGACTCATGGTGGCAGTGGCTAACATCAGTCCTGGTGGTGGTAGTCCGGGGGGGCACACTGCCTTTTAAAAACTTCAGTTTAAACCTGCCAACATTAACCACATCATCATCCTCATAAAGAAAGCTGCCCTCACAGTCATCGATGTCTGAAGTCTGACCACTGGGAAATTCTTTCTCCATTGTGTCATCATCTACATCGGGGTTGGCCGTTTCAGGCAGCCACTGCCAGTGCCACCAGGATGCTCCATTTCCACATCAGCAAGACCACCATGACTAGGCCAGGGTATGAATACCGAGGTTGCAGTCTCTGCTGGTATGTGCCTCTCATTCATTTTAATGAATGTTAGCAAACTAACGTTTGCAGGAGACAGGTTTGTCCAATGATCCCTGACTATTGCACCAGCTGAGCAGAATACACTCTCAACACTTACACTGGAGGGTGGGCATGTGAGGTACTTCAGTGCTGCTGCAGTCAGCTCTGGCCATTCACTGACCTTTCCATTCCAGTACAAAAGAGGATCTTCAGTTATTGTCAGATGCTTGTTTTCAGACAAATATGACTCAACCATTCTCTGTGCCACACTAAGTCCAATTGTTGATGCATCATCTTGTTCTCCTGAGTCATTTATTTCACAAATACCCACTTGGGACAAAGCCTCCCAAAGCGGGTTGACGCCAGCCACTTTGGATGACAGACCACCTGGAACTGCAGTCCCCTTCCCCTTGCAGGATATGCTTGATGGTCCTCCATGTACACCTTCAGCCGGATTATGCTGCTGAGGTTTGCAGACCTTGGCACATGACTTCTGTGCCCCATGAACCAAGCGCATTAGTTGATCACTGATATTTTTTACCTGTTCAGGCCCTCCCTCCCTCCAATACTGATGCAATTCCATGTTTGTATCGTGGGTCCAGCATTGTTGCTATGGCAAACTTGTCACTACACTGAATGCTCACAATGTGACAATTCTGGTCGAATACTGTCAGCATGTGTTGCAGCAACATACTGCTACCACCATCTCCGGCAACATCAAGGCTATGCTGTACATTCGCCAGTGTCTACCTCAGCACCCTCAGCAGTGGAATTGATTGGCTAATGGAGGCAGACTCGTCACTCACTGCCTGTGTGGCATGTTCAAAAGGCCACAAAATTGTTATGACAGAGTCCATGAGGCACCATTTTTCAGTCGTCATAGACATGGAGGTCCCGGAACTGTCACGTCTAGTGTGCATAACAAGATATTCTGAGATGGCTTTGTATTGTTCATACAACCTCTCTGCCATGTATAAAGTGGAGTTCCATCGGGTGACAATTTCCAGTTTCAAGCGGTGCTGAGGCAGGTTGTATTGTATCTGCAACTGCCGCAGTTGGTCACGGGCCTTTCCAGATCTTGAAGACTGAAAGAAGACACGTCGTGCAACGGTCAGCATTTCCTTTATATCAGGGTGCTGCAGAAACTCCTGGATCACAAGATTTAAACAGTGGGCCATGCATGGAACATGGAAAAAAACACCATTCGTGATGCATTTCACCACATTTGACTCACTTGCTATGAACCCAGCTCTCAGGGACAGAGGGTCTAGCCATCTGTCAATTTCAGTCAGTACCATGTCCAACATGATCTCACCAGTGTGTGAACAGGTCACATTTCACATAGCAATCGTTGCATGCTGTCGAATTTCTGGAAGATGGCTACCGCGACAGTCCACCTTACTGCACTGATAATTCATACTACCAACATCACAAACAACCCCTGGCACCTGCGCCCAGTGTGCAGTTATACACAAATATGAACTCCCCACTGTTTTGCCACTTGTCCACATATCCATACTTAAATGGTTGAATGGAGAGGAGGAATGTTGAAGGGCATGTCTTACTGAGTCGGACACAGTGCGGAACAACTCAGGAACAGCACAAGTAGAAAAGTATGTCCTGGATGGGACTTTCCATTTTGGACAGGCACATGCAGCAAACCATGGGAACCCAGAATTCTCCACAAAGGAGAAGGGCAAAAGATCAATTGCCAGCATTTCTGCTACAGCAACATTGAGTTCACTTGACACTGTATGATTCGGGGGGTACTTCAGCTTATGCACAAAAACACTGTAACATGGGCTGACTTAAACGTTTTACATGGGGTGTGTTGATCACAAATGGTTGTGCTCTGTGATGAATGGCATTGGCAGGGGGTGGAGTGTGGACATTTGATGAAGATGATTGCACAGGTGATGATGACAAACCCAGAAATGCTGTTATTTTGCCAGATTTGCCAACCGGGGTTGATATACCACTTGCACTAGACATACTGCATTCACCACCACCACCACCACCACCAAAACTGCTACTCTCACCAGCACTGGACAACATTTCAAAGTCATTATGGTCCTCCACCTCATCATACCTGTAGTAATCTTCTGCTCTTATTACCACACTACTGCACATGTTTAATTTCCTACTGGGCTTAATAGTCATGGAAGGGGATAACATGCTGGCTATGGTTGCCGGTGACATGGGTGAATGCCCCACTGTGGTATTAACTGCCAGCTTGTGCTGGGTCCACAGTGCCAAGTGCCTATTCTTAAGATGCATATGCTGTCCTCCTGTGCCCAGATGGCTCCCCTTTTTACCTTGACTCACACGCACATGGCAAACCTGGCAGATTGCAACTGAATCATCATTTGCATCTTGAACAAAAAAATCCCAAACAAGGGATTGTGATTCTCTGCTTTTAACATGTCCATGATGTGGCTTATTTGAGTCTGTTATTTTAAGCACTGAAGTGCGGGGGGGCATGTGATGTTTCAGGCACTGAACACCTGGACTGCTACTGACCACCCCGACTACCTATCATATTTATTACTGGGTCATCATCATCAACTAAAACCAGTAAATCACAAGTTTTTATGGAGGGGGGGATTCTCGCAAACAGACTCAGACACAGCCACTTTTAATTTATTTTTCTTCAGTTCCCAACTGGGGCCAATTACATCATCATCATATTCATCAACGTCACACACATCCACGTCTTCTGCTTGGAAGCTAGCATGTGGACTGCATGTTGCAACAACAGCATCATCATCATCACATTCATCATCAGCATCTACACCAGAATCACCTGATATTTTTTCACCACACTGTGAATCACTGCAGGGAAAATGCGTGACATTAAGTGCCATGGTGGACGGAATATCTCATTGTATGCTATCGTGACGTGATTATCAGAATCCTCAGGTTCAGTTATTGGGATGTTACTGGGAAGTATGACATCATCTACACTGCCACTCACTTCCACTGCTTCACACTCAATATTTTTGGATACAGTACACTGGTCGGAATTAGAACTTGGCACAACAATGCTAATACTACCACCACCACTAACACCAGTAACACTAACACCACCAGCTGGGAAAACATCATCTTCTTCAACTATGAGTGAAGCTACAGATTGGGCTATAAAAAACATTGAAGGAGAAATATATTTCCTCACATCAGAAATGCATCTTACTGCCAACATTGCCATGGCGAGAAACAGCTTTGCTTGCACGTCTCTTTGCAGGCATTTTGGGTGATCAACCACAAATATTATAACCAAATTCAGATTTTGATACGTTCACTCTCTGATTGGAGGGACACTGGATGTGAAGCCAAATAAACAACTGTGGCTTCAGCAACAGATAAGAGACTACTCTGAGACTGTCACGGAATTAAAACAACTTCAGTAACCAGTGGTGCTAATGAGGTCACAAAAACAATCCAGTCTGGTCAAAAATACCTTTTGAACATGGGGGTGGGGGGGAGCACTGAACGCAGACAGTGCTGATTTTTATGGCACTACAAGCAGCAAAACTAAGAACAGATACCACGATTGCAGTACAAAATCAAGCAGCTGCAGTGGATAGCAGGTTCACACTGCTGTATCTTCAATTACACTAGTCTGTGGCACAATAAAAGGTGTATAATTTGATGCATGCAACACTGCACGCACACACTCACACACAGAACAGTTTATGTACAATGTTGACCAAGGAATGCGTAGCAAATGCAAAAGTTCAGTAATATGCCACATTACGTATTGTAAATTTGTAATGTAAACAACCTGAACTTATGAACTGCTGCACCACATCCACACAACAAACAGCAAGAAAATTTCTACTATTACTGACAATATTACTGTGTGTACATTAACGCAGTCAGTTATATAACAAAAATATAACCAAAAAACTAAGAAAGTACTATTTCTCCAACTTAAATCTACCTACACCACAGATATGCCCTTCCCCCAAAGCATACTTTCACTGTCTTTCACCACACACACTCAATGTTGTAAACTAACATTCAAAATCTACACAAAAACTAAAACGCTTGATGATATGAACACAGGAGGGTTTCCTACAGTCGATGAACTAAAGTTGGGGTCCCCAAAAAACCTGCAAAAATGCTTTAAGAACAGCTTTTAAAGGATTCCTGTCATAGACAGCTCTCAGATCACACTGTCTCCTACTCCTTCCTACTCATACTACCCCGAACTGAGGCTGTGCAGATCAACATAGAGCCCATGTGACCTGAAATCCCATGAATCACTGCAAAATTGACCTTTGGAGCTCAAAAACAAGGCGAAGTGAGGCGAAGTGCACGGCCTGCAACGCACTTCGCCTTAAATTTGGCAGAGTAGTGGCCTGGGGAGGCAGAGTAATGCGAAGTCATTGCTTCCAATGAACTTCGCGTTTCTCATTATAATGCAAAGTACTCCGCTTCACGTTGCGGAGCACTCCACGAATCCGCCTTTGCTCCGCGAATCACTTCACGAAGCGGATTGAACCTACTTCACCCACCACTATTCATAATCATTGTATCAGTGCTAAAACACTCAGCATCATGTTCTAATCATAGCAGGTTTTCCATTTTATTTATTTTTTAATCATATTTTACTACTGACACATACAGAGTGTCTTTTAAATATTTGCTCGTCAGTCTGCTCCACCCCCCAAATCTGCCACCACACCTTAGACATGCCCACAATCAATGGGGACACTAGTGATACACATATACTGCATATATACTTACTACTGTACTCACACTTTCTTTATGTATTAAAAAATAATTATGTTTTATTTCCATTGTAAGAAACCTTAAGATTTTAGACTTTATGATTTTAATTGTGTCAAGAACAGCACATATCAGTACCTTCAAGACTCAGGCTGTAAGTAAAACAGGAGCTGATAAAGTGGGAGGAAAACACTGGTCTGCAATATAGGACATACAGTCCTCAATGGAGGACATTTTTCCATTGCTACTTTAATTATTTTGTTTTTCTTAAAAAATAAAGCACATTTTCTAAAATAATTAACTCAGCAGATGCAACAGATTATACAGAGACACATTTGACAATGCTGCTGCGGGGGGGACTCACACTTTATAGGGAGCTCACATCTAGGGGGAGTACAACAACTGAAATGTTCTTGCCTGGCTAACAAGTTTTGTTAACAAAGAAGAGTACTGTAGTAGTGACAGGCAATGCTTGTGGATCACCTTGCTGCAGTGGGGTAGGTGGAGAAATTATCTCACACGCTGTGAAGCCAAGCTGTGTGGGGAAGAATAAAACACCTTGCAATCTCTTGCTCAAATTCTTTTTTTTTGCCGAAATATTTAAAAATAATGAATTAAATAAGACTAGGACACACTGCTTGAACTGATTAAATTTGCTGCTGTAGGGAGTGGGAAAGGTAATTTCACACACTGGCCCAGATATTCAAAAGGGTTGAGCCATGTGCAATAGGGTTGCGCCTGCGCAAGTCCGAAAATGCACCATTCTGCGATATTCAGCAGGAGGCAGTTGCACCCCCCAAATCAAGCTGAGCAACAGCGCAATGATAATGAATGTATGCGCAACTGAAGGGGGAGGAACCATGTATAAATGGCACAGTGCAATATTCAACAACATGCGCCATGCGCAATAGGGGAGCCAGCGGAAGTTGTGCCATAGCGGAAATGAGCCAAAATAAAAGGGAGCAAGGGAGAGGTGTAAGAAAGCTACAGGGAAGGCACATGAGGCCGAAGTTTAGCAGGACAAACTGGGCAGCAGGGACACACAGAGCAGGCCAGGAAAGGGCACCTGGAATCAACAAGCTCAGGGGAAGGTGTGAGGAGCCACAGTGCAGAAGGGAGAAGTACGCCACACAGCAGTGAGGCCAGCACAGGCAGGTGTTCCCGGTGCAGGGGAAGTAGCAGCCAGGACAGTGGGGGGGAATACAGAAACAGCTGCCAGGGGGGTGAACACAAGCCAGGGCATGGCCAATGCCACCATCCAGATGGAGGCAGTAATGAGGGGTGAGAAGGTGGGCAGCAGGGGCATGGCATGGAAGGGCCCGTTGGCGGTATGCCCCCAACAGGCAGTACTGAGCCCACACCAGCTTCGAGCTGTATAGTGATATGGAGATCATGGGCCAGTACTGCCTGAATAGGGCAATTCTGAGGTGGCTCTGTGAGCTGTGCAGTGATGTGATGCAGGCACCCACACGACGGAGCCATGCCCTGTCAGTGGAGACCAAAGTGACAGCTTGCATGTGCTTGCTCACCACGGGTACCTTCCAGAGACCAACTGGGGACACCACAGGCATAACCCAGTTGGCCACATCATGCCACCTCACCCAATTCCTCAGCGCACTGCTGACACATGCTGCGGAGTACATCCATTTCCCCAGCACATCGGCGGAGCGCACAGCAAACATACAGAGTTCCACAGGATAGTACGTATGCCTGGCATGCTGCGGGCAATAGACTGCACCCATGTGGCCATCTGCACACCACCTGGCCTCAAGGGGGCCGCATATATAAATTGCAAGGGCTATGCTAGCATCAACTGCCAGGTGGTGTGCGATGCCAGGGGGCACATAATCAATGTCTGTGCCATGCACCCTGGGAGAGCACATGATGCCTTCATCTGGCACCAGTCAGCACTGTGCCACAGATTCAAGAGTGGGGATATCCCCACTGGCCACCTAGTGGGTGAGTATGAAAATCACAAGGACAATCATAGGGCCTGGGGGGCATGGTCAGAGGTGGCATGGGTAGTGGCCTACGTGGCCCGGGTCAGGGCAATGCTGACCCGGGCCATGTAACCCCCACCCTCTACACACAGGTGACAGTGAATATCCACTCCGTCTCTGGCTGCTCACACCCTACCAGTGGCCCGCGACCCCATCGCAGCAACACTACAACGAGGCACACGCCACCACATGTAATGTTATCGAGCGGGTGTTTGGGATGCTGAAGGCACGCTCCGCTGCCTGACACCACCGTGGCATTCACAGTACAGCCCCTCAAAGGCCAGTGGGCTATTCCTGGCCTGTTGCATCCTGCACAACATGGCCAATGAATGTGGGATAGCCATACAGGTCGAAGAGGGGGACAGCGATGGAGATGATGAGGACATCGGTGACAATGGTGATTGGCAGCCTCCCCTTGGGCGATGGGACCCCCGACTGCTCCTGCTGGCACAGCTGCACCGGGACACCATCACAGAGGAGCACTTCAGCGAACCCAGGTAAGTCATGGGGCCATGTGCAACCAACAGTGGCTAAGGCACAACCCACAAACACGCATGGACACACACCAGGGGTGCATGCCATCAAGGGAGCTGGCCGGGCATGGAACCACGCACACAACCAGGGATGGGTGAGGTCTAACATGCCACATGGACACACACACATACACACACACACACACAAAATGCACCAGACATGCACAAAGGGTAGGAGGCACACCGACCCAGAACACCACCCCTAGCCACACACATGTCCACAGACCACCATGCCCACTGCCTGTCCTTGTGCGTGTGTCAGATGCTGAGCACCATTGCACATTGGTATACAGTGCAATGCAGGCATCATCATGCACATGCAACTGTGGACAGCAGCCGGGAGGGAGTGCAGATGGACTGTGTGTCCATGTGCAGGCCCGGGTACCCACCCGTGAAATGCCTGCTGAATGACACAATGCACACAGGGCAGCACCAGACAGTAGCCACGTTGGGAGACAGGTCAGTCATGCACCACAGTGCCCCGGCCACCATGGATGCATGGGTGGCCCTGCCGAGACCCACCAGCACTGACAGGCTGACCACTGGCCTCATGGGGTGGCACTGATGGTACCCCAGGGGTTACATTGCGTGAACGCGATCATGCTCGCACAGGGGTCTGCAGCACACCAAACATGCCTGTGCCAGGCATGCTTGAGATGCCCACAGCTGAACCTGGTGTCAACAAGAATGGTGTCGCATGACACCGGGAACGGGGGGTGGACAGTGCACTGCATGGTGTCTGTGATGCATGGGCAAATAACTGTGTGCCCATTGTGGCCATGACAGCAGTGAATGCCTGTGTCTGCCTGTCAATGGCAGCGGTGACATCCGCCCGGAACCGGTCCATCCCTGCCAGGATCAGAGCAGTGTCTCTGCTGCGACGCTCCTCTGCCCGCTCCAGAGCTGCATGCAGTGCATCCACCGACGTCGCAAGCCGCATCTGCTGGTTGACCGATGCTTGCAGTATGCGGGTGTGCTCATCCAAGAGGTCATCTGCTTCCTCGGCATCCTGTCCCTCAGGATGTGCACAGCCTTGATGCTCAGCACCCCTTGAGGGTGGGTGCGGCACACCAGGCCAGGTCTGGGCATGTCCACAGGCGGTGCGCTGATGCCGCCCCCTGACCCTGTACCCCCAAGCTCATTGGCCGACTGCTGATGCTGCCCCTCTGGCTGCCACTCCCCAGGGCTCACTGGTGCCGCCGCAGTGGCCGCAACAGTTCCACTGTCCTGTACACATACCAGTGCTAACCCACTGGTGCTGACAGGTACAGGCTGGGACTGTTTATGACATGCAGGCCTCCACGGCGGCACCACCCACAGCCATGGCCACGATGTTATCTGCTGTGTTGCCATCCCATGGCACACATGTGTCACTGTCCATGGCGTTAGCGACATCATCATTGGTGACAGATCCGGCACCAGCCCGAGTCACAGCATGCTGGCATCTGTGGATGCTGGGACATGGGTAGGGCCTCCTCCACACCTGTTCCAAAAACATCAGTCTGGACAGCCAGGCGGGCCCACTGTCGCACTGAGCCGCGTGTACCTGTGGAGGTGGATGGGCCCTCCTCCATCTCCATCTGACTGTCCTCAGTGGACAGGCCCACCACCGCTGACCCATGCAGACGCTCAGGATCTGTAAGGGAAAACAAAGTCGCGTTACTGCCTGTGACCTACCCTGCCCCCCCAATAGACAAACCATGACCTACCATGCAGTAACGGGCTACCACCCATCTGGAAACCACCACACGGAACACCCTCAATGGCACAATGCTGCATGCTGCCAGCAACCCTCTCCTCCTGTGGGGTCAGGTGTAGCACCTCCGGCTGTCCCCCACCTGTCACAGCTCATGCTGCCCTGATGGCAGCCACCTTCTCCTTAATCCTCCTCCTGTCTGTGCCCATCTTCTTCTTGCACTCCTGCACGGAGTACTGGTGGCTGCCATGCAGGTTCACTGCACGCGCCACATCCTCCCATGCAGCAGCACAGGCCTGTGGTGTTCCCTGCTGTCCGCTGAGAAGCAACTCCTGATCCAGGTAGGCCTCAAACAGGGCATCCATCTCGGCCTTGGTGAAATTAGGTCTCCTCCTCCTCCCTCCACTGTGTTTCTCCTCTCCCACAACTCTCTCGGTCATGATTTAGCCTGTGAGAATGACAGTTGTTACCTGTGACTGTGCAGTCCCACGCATGTCCCAAAATCCACAGTCCACACTCCCAAACAGCATGCAACTCATCAATAGACTGCAGTAACCGACTATGTCCAGTGCAGCCCAATGTTGCACTTTTATAGCACAACCCATGCAAATGAGGCGAGGCACAACTTTAAGTGGATGCAAATTGCAGTGCTGCGCCATTGAATGGCTGATTAACTGATCTGCATATGATGGATGAATATCGCGCTGTTGCGCTTTGCACAATTGTGTTGAACGTGCTGGGCCAAGGGCGCAGTTCTGTGACATGCGCAGTACACACCTCACTGCGCATACCCGGGTTGCTGATGCAGGTTCCTGCCACGCTGCTGACGTACTGTGTGCAGCAGGCAATGCAGGGCATGGCCACCATTGTGCCAGTGGTGCTACAGCGATGTTCACCTATACGGCGCTGTGGCACTGGGGCATCATAGGCGCACTGGGGCAACAGCGTGGTAGGCCGCTACTGGAGGTAGCACACAGGCATCAAATCACGCTACACACATTGGGTTCCAATGGCACTGTGCCTGTCCGTGCGCCAGAGACCCTTGACCCTGTGCCCGACCTTTGCCCCCTAGGCGCCATGCATCAGGCATGGGTGCACCACTATTGCGCTGTTTGGTGACAGCACGATAGGGAATGGCAGCGCTGTACTGCACAGCATCTGCATGTGGTGGAGCTGCACTGCAGAGTGCCATTTTGAACATACTGAGCAAGTGAGATGGCGTGGAGGAGGGCTGCCCAGTGGACCCAAATCGAACTGGCTAACCTGATGGCAATTGTTGAGCCACTTTATGGCCCACTGTTTGGAGAGGTACCCTGGACAGGTCCAGGAGCCAGGTGTGGTAAGAGGTGGCCGACGCCCTGGAGGAGGCCACAGGAAGGGGATGGATGGTGGAGCAGTGCCGCCACAGGTATGGCGACCTGAGGAGGAGGGAACCAGACCTGCTTGCCCGCCTGTGGACACGTGCCAGGAGGGGCACGGTGCCACGGCCAGGTAGGTGTTATGTCCATTACACTTTATCTTCCATATGGGTATCACGGTTGCATGTGTCTGGAACATGTGGGAGGGACCATCTGGTGTTGGCTGTGGTGGTGTTATCAGGGTGTGGGTGGTGGGTCTGACTGGATGGGTGGGATTGCACACACATGGGGGCAGGGGGACTTTGCTACAGGATTGTACTGATGTTCCTCTCTCCATGTTTGCACCACAGGGCCGGAAGAGAGACGGCTGACCAGGGAGCAGAGGCGCCAGCGGGAGGACAGGGCCAGTAGGAGGGGCGATGGTCCACAGCACCAGAGGGACCGGCCTGATGATGGTGAATGCCATACCTCCATGATTACTATTGCATGCTGTGTAACAGGGCGGGCAGCGGGGTATGGCCACCATCCATTGACACCACTGCCATGCATGCAACTTGTTACAGTCAGCACTGTCCAGTGGCACTGCATGTCTGGGAGTGCATCAATGGTGGTCCATGCATGCACCGGGTACATGGCTGTACCACTGCCTTCGCACCACATAGCCATGTCACTAAACAGCCATGGTGGTGCTGTGCAGGACTTGGCTGGTGGGTGTGTGCAGTGGTCCGCATGGCTGTATGCACCTGGGTGGGCAGGTCTTGTGAACGTGATCATTGTGGGTGGTCACACACCATCACAGAGGCATGTCCCACGGCTGTATGCCATGCACAGTGGGTGGGCTGTATGGGGCTGTGCATTCACACCTATTGACTGTGCTCCCTTGTCCTAAGTGTCTGCCAGCTGCAGGCTATCTAGGAGGCACTGCAGGAGATTTTGACAGTGGCGAGGGCATCACTGGACATACTGCGGGGGTTTGACTGGCTGGGTCTCCGGCGGAGACACGGAAGGCAGAGCAGCTGGAGCGGGAAGTGGGGCTCCCAGTGACCATCTCCATGCCCCTGATTTCCCCTACCCCCCTGGACCCACCCTCACACCCCTCCTTTCCTGTCCCATTTGTTCATCCCTGCCCCTTACTCACCCCCACCTTGTTTGTGGCCCTCGCCCCACACATCTGTACATACTTGTAAATAGTTTTGTTTGATGTTTTTCATTACAAGTCTTTTGATACGAATACTGTGGTGGTCTCTGATTTGCAGCGGGCTATAGGTGCTCAGCTGCAGTGGTGTGCATGGCATCAGGGGTGGTGCAGTCATGGGTATGTGTGTGTCCGTGGGGAAGTGACTATGGTGTGGGAGTAGTTAACAGTCAGTGTCTGTGGTGTGTGTGATGTTCCCTGTGCACTGGATGACTGTGTGCAGTGGTCCATGGTGCATGCTCTGTGTCCATGGCGCACCTGTCAGCCCATCCATGGCCTATGCAGCTGACACCCTTGCATGTCTGTGACCTGCACGGTCTGCTGACATGTCGGTGGTGGCTGTTCATGCAGGGCAGCCACTGTACCCGTCACAATGCTGGGTTGCCTCCTGTCACTGGTGTGGTGCATGTCTGCCTCGGGTGACACTGTGGCCTCCATGGTTGTTGTCCCACCTCCATACTGTGGCTTGTGTGTGTTGCAGGGGATGTGCACCACTGTCTGTGACTTGTGCTCCAGGCAAATGATGGTGGCGTACAGGTCCACAGTGCCTGCACAGGGTGGCTGGCACTCCTTACCTCGGGGGGGGGGCTGTGCATGGTGGCACTGTGTATGCCGTTGTTGCATCGCTGTGTGCTGCCACCCGCTGATGGGTGCTCATGGTGGGGCTGCCTTGCATGGTTCTGTGGTGCACAGGGTTGCATTGTCACAGTGGAGGTGGTGGCATGCATGGGGTTTCCTGCAGTGGTGGACACTGCTCCTGGGCAGGGTGTCTGGGGGTCACGGTGCAGGGTGTGCTCTGCATTGGGGGGATGGTGTGACATGGGGTGGTCAGCCCTCCTTGTGTGCCGGTCACAGCTTGCCAGGAGGTGTGATGGGGCATCATGGCCCAGCTGTGGGTTGGTTGCTTGTCTCCATGAGCTAGTGGTTATTCCAGTCCCTCCCCCAGTTGTGCAGTGCATGGGGTGTGGGGGGACGATGTCTGTTCTGCTGTGTGTTCCTCTGCCCATCTGTGGCATGGGTGGTGGGCCCTTACATCCCTGGTTGTGCAGTTGCATTGCTGCACTGCTGCTGGGGGGCATCCCTGGTTGCACTATGGCACCTCTGGACTGCTCGGCTGAACATCCCTTGTTGCGCTACGGCACATCAGATATGCTCAGCTTCCCCTCCCTAGTTGCGCTATGGTGCAGATGGTGCGATATTCAGTCGTCGGCTGTAGGCGCATCTTGGCCGGCTCGGTTTTTGAATATCGCACCTCTTGCACATGGGTGCAATGGACTTGCACTTGCTCCTGCTATTGTGCACTTTTTGGGCACAGTTTGAATATCTGGGCCACTGTGTTTGCAGAGCAGGCTGTTATTTCTGACTTATTTATTATCTTTAACTGACCTGTTTTCCTTTCCTCTTCACCACCAGTCTCTAAAACAATAAAGTAATAAAAAAAAGCAAAACAAAGTAGAAAATCAGATGCAGAGCAAAGGTTGCTCATGCAAATTGTGCAAAGAGTAAAGGTGCGAGGCAATTTCACACACTGTGTTTGCAGAGCAAGCTGTAGGAAAAAGACGCGATGCCGCCTCTCACATTTTGGCTTATTTATTAGTTGCTTTCACTGCAGTGATATTATCAGCCAAACTGCAGTCTTTAACTGACCAGTTTTCCTTTCCTCTTCACCACCAATTTCTAAAACAATAGATAAATAAAAAAGACAAAATAAAGTAAAAAAAAAGATGCAGAGCAGAAGTTGTTCATGCAAATTGTGCAAAGGGTAAAGGTGCCAAGTGCCAGTTTTTGGTTTTTTTTTTGTCACTGCTCTGTCAGATACTTTTTTTTAGGCTAAATAAGCAGGAGATCAGCACATTCCTTTTTTACACCAGTCTTTTGTATTGCCACCCCCTCCCCACCTCCCCACTCCCTTATATTCATCTGTTAATTAAAAAAATGGCAAGTCGACCAGATTCCTGCTTGTAAGCTGTCATTGCGATGCCTCGGATTTTGAAAAGGGTTGGAAAAAGTGATAAGGACTCTCAGAATGGGGAGACCCAGAACAGCTAAACAATAAAATCGGCAGAGGCTCTTTGTTAATGGTAAACCAATCCTGTCTACAAATATTGAGGTAATGTTCCATGCCTATTTGATGGGATTGGGCTGAGGACTCTTTTTAGAGGTATGTTCTAACCCAGTTCTTGCTAGAGAATTATTGGTCTGGCCTTGAAATTGTAGTACTGAGTGGAGATCGCGAACTTCTTCGAATGTAATTAACCATATTGAATAAAACTCTTTAATTGGCACTTTTTTAACTATTCAATAAAAAAGGTTTAGATGTTTGAAGGGATTGGTTATTGTGGAGTGAATGTGGTATAGTGCAGTAGTTTAAGGCTCTGAGCTGCAAATCTGGAGACCTGGGTTTGAATCCCACAGCCTCGTCTTGCACACTGTGTGACACTGAGCATGTCACTTAACTTCCCTGTGCTCCCAGGTCGCACCTGGAAACAAACTTTCAGCTTAGTGTGTCTCTCCTAGTTAAAAAAAAGTCATCCTGTTATCATATTGCTCAAATAAGAAGAGGGTCTCTTACATTTAAATGGAGCCACTTAGGTTACGATGGACTCCTATATTAAATGCAGCCTCTTGATCTTCATTTAATCTGACCTGATTAGCTGAAAGCTTAGGTTTCTGTCTGTTGCTAGGCTGTGTATAACTTCCAGAATTGACAGAATCCAAATACTCTTTGTCTTCTGTATCTATTAAAAGGTTGTTGTACTTTCCAGCTGTAAACCTATTATACCTATAATCATTCCATTTACATATTTTTTATTTTTGTTTTCTTAATTGATTACTCAAAATCTGCTAATTTCTTTTTGATCTTTTCTATAGCTTTGTTCAATTCTGCCTCTGCTGTTTTAGACTCAGTTTAATCTTGTGTCATAGTCAGGGCCCTGTGCGTACTGCAGCATAGTCGACCTACATTTTGTGACAGGACATCATATTTTCTGCAGCATGGCAACTGCTGATTTTGTGGTCATTCTGCAGCAGTTCTGTAGCTGCATTCAAATTCTGCAGCAGTTACCAAGCCCTGAGCACATGTTCCTAAGTAAGAATATTTTATTAAAATAAACATGCAGCCAGTGAGACTTTGGTGCCTTCCACCCTTCTTGCCTTCACAGAAGAACCAAGCCATAAGAAGAAGGGACTAACATGGCAGTGGGACATCGCAGCAGAATCTGGACAGGAAATTTCTGCTGGCTCAAGTGCTGATTGCTATTATAGGGTTAAATTGCACTGTATAATTCATACATTGGCTCCCATAGGCTGAAACTTGCTGCCCAAGTTTACTTGCACTGCAGTGTGTCACGTAGTCAGATCGGGGCAGGGGAGACAAAGGGCATTTATTAAAATGTAAAATTATTGATACAGAACATGTGTTGACAGAGTGACGTCTGCTGCCTGACTTTACTTGTGATCGAACTACAGTTTCTGCCTTTCAGTGAATTAAAGATTGGTTACTGAATTTATTTGCATATCTGGCAAAACTAAAAAAAAAAAAAATCTATAGACTGAAACTTGGTGCCTAAGTTTACTTGCAACTCCGGTGCTTCACTCAGTTAGATTAGGGCAGGGGAGGCAAAGATACTAACTGACACAGGGGAATTGCAAGTGGCACTGTGGTAAGTGACAAAAGGAAAAAACAAAAAAAACAAAAAATAAAATAACTGATGCACTCATTAGAGTGGAGCACACATTTCTTTTGCAATCGATCAGTATTTGTGCATTGGTTTTCCAGTCAAGCAAAAAACAAAGCCAAGTAGCGGAATCCATGACTTCTGATAATAAGTAGCAAAGATAACCAAACATAACCTTGAATGTAATCTACAAAACTCATATTTGCGTGGTCTGGTGGGAGAATGAGTGTTACAATGTTTGGAAAGATCTCTTTAATCCAAGACCAAAACCATTTGTTACATTGTTACATTATTCATTCATTGGCTTTCAACAGCTGAAACCTGCTGCCAGACAGCACTTGTGGTTGCTCTGCTGAACTTCTTCAGTAAGATCGGGAGTGGGGAAACATATGTTGGCAACAGAGGGAATCACAAGCAGAATGTATTTAAAAAAATGTAATGTGATTTATGTAACCTATTGCCGGACTTTACTTGCGGTTGTGGACTGCCGGGGTTGACTCATTGAGATCATATGGGGGGGGGGGGTCATTCACCCCTGAGATGCCCTACATTAATTCTTTGTTTACAGTCTTGTGTGCGGTATACAAGTCCAGTTTTTTCCTTTATGCTGGAAATGAATTTAGCCTAGTTGTTTGATAGGCAGCCCACCAGTTTATTTTTCTGTATCTGGACTGAAGCTTTTGGAGTATTCTCCCCATGGCGTACCCATACAGCTATAAATTCATCATAACTGAAATATAGGGCAGGCAGACCAGGCCATCTCTTGAACGCTGACACATACCATGCAGAGCAGCCCAGCAGTACCTTCTGTAAAATAGTTTTGCATGATCCGGAACTTCAACTATGGGTGAGCCTCCCAGTCCGGAGTGCAACTTTTGCTGTGGACCTCGTATTAACAAAGATAAGGACACCGGAGGGAATTGCAAGTGGCATCTCTTATGAAATGCTATCTGACTGATTTATATAGCCTAGCTACTGCCAGACACCAGAGGGAATCGGAAGCAGTATTTATTAAAAAATGTGATTTATGCAACCTACTGCCAGACTTTACTTGCAGTTCTGGACTGTGGGTGCTTCACTTGGGGGTGGGGGGAGTCATGTCTGCAGCATATTAAGTGCAGGTTTTTTTTCCTTTCTGCTTGCAATGAGTTTTGCTTGTTTTTTGGTTTTTTTTTTTAATACCAACCCACACATTTATTTTTTTATATCCGGAATGCAACTTTTTCTTAGACCTTGGATTGAGACAGATACTGACACCTGAGGGAATCGCAAGCAGCATTTATTAAAAAAAATGTATTGTGATTCATGCAACCTACTGATGAACTTTATTTGCAGTTGAAGACTGTGGGTGCTTCACTCAAGTAAGATCGTGGGGCGGGGGGGGTGAGAAGTTTTATCTGCAGCATGTTAGTCCGGGTTTTTTTTTTTTACTTTCTCCTTGCAACGAATTTAGCCCATTTTTGCAGTTGCAAACTATGGGTGCTTCACTCAGGTGGGGTGAGAAGTCTTGTCTGCGGCATGTTAGTCCAGGTTTTGTTTTTACTTTCTCCTTGCAATGAATGTCACCCATTTTGTAATAGGCTGCCCACCCATTTATTTTTTCATATCCAGAGTGTAACTTTTGCCTTGTTAGAGAAAGATACTGACACTGTAGGGAATCGCAAGCAGCATTTAGTAAAATGTTTCAAGTAATTATACACTGGCTAACACTGAAATGCTGAAGCCTGCTGCGGGAACTTACTTGTCTTACTTGTGCTCCATCTGTAGTATTGCCTTTCTCAAGAAAAGAAAACATGTTGAAACTGGCTGCCAGACTTAGCTTCACTGGAGGGGTGGGGCGTCTTGTCCGCAGCATGTTAGTCCAGTTTTTTTTTTCCTTTCTGCTTGCAATGATTTTTGCTTGTTTTTTTAATGGCGAGCCCACCCATTTATTTTTTTTGTATCCAGAGTGCAACTTTTCCATGGGCCATGCATTGAGACAGATACTGACACCTAAGGGAATTGCAAGCAGCATTTATTTAAAAAAAAATTTAATGTGATTCATGCAACCTACTGTTGAACTTTATTTGTGGTTGAAGACTGCAGGTGCTTCACTCAGTGAGGATCGTAGGGCGGGGGGAGTTTTATCTGCAGCATGTTGGTGCAGGTTCTTTTTTTTTTACTTTCTCCTTGCAATGAATTTAGCCCATTTTTGCAGTTGCAGACTATGGGTGCTTCACTCAGGTGGAGTGAGAAGTCCTGTCTGCAGCATGTTAGTCCAGGTTTTTAACTTACTTTCTCCTTGCAATGAATGTCACCCATTTTGTAATAGGCAGCCCACCCGTTTGTTTTTTTCATATCCAGAGAGCAACTTTTGCCTTGTTAGAGAAAGATACTGACACTGTAGGAAATCGCAAGCAGCATTTAGTAAAATGTTTCAAGTAATTATACACTGGCTAACACTGAAATGCTGAAGGCAAGCCTGCTGCAGGAGCTTACTTGTTCTTACTCGTGCTCCTTCTTTAGTATTGCCTTTCCCTCAAGAAAAGATAACATATGCTGAAACTGGCTGCCAGACTTAACTTGCTGTTGCATCAGATCGGAAGGGGGAGACAAAGATATTGCACAAAGATACTGGCTGATGGGGGTCACAAATGGAGGTGATCGCAAGCAGCATTTAAAAGTAAGTGAGTTATACTGTAACTAACATACGCGGGACTTGTGCCATGCTGGGATGGGCTCCCAGCATGGCAGCTGGAAGTTTTTTTTGGGGGGTCAATAGAGCCGACGGGGTATTGGGAACCCACGTCAGCCATACATATGTTTGCACACTGGGGTGGGCTCCCAGTGTGGCAACTGCAAATCTGTTTTTTTTGGGGGGGTCAGTGGAGCCAACGGGGGATTAGGCACCCCCTCACCATTCTGACTTTTGCCACACTGGGGTGGGTTCCCAGCATGGCACCTAGAAGTCTGTGGGGGCAGTGAGCCAACAGGGACTGGGCACCCCGCCGCCATAGCTACTGTGCAGCAGGGGAGCGCATGAGCACACTGGGTGTCCCATACTCACTTGGAATGTTTGGGAGGGGGAACTTCAAACAAGGGAGCTGTCTATGACAGCTGTGTTCAGGATGCAGTGCTGAGTGTAGGCACTTTGCATACTGCTGACGGCAGTATGTAAATTACCTGCCGACGGCAGTGTGGAAATTGCCTACATGTTACAACCACTGATTGCAGCAGTTTTTCACTTTCAACTGTATGCCACTGCATCTGAATGGCTGTCATAGACAGCTCAGACATTCATTGGCTTGGTGGAGCCATGCCTGCAAAAGGGAGCAGGGCATTGGAAGTGGGGGAGGCACACCTACAAAAACCTTGTAAGGTGGCACTATGTTTCTTGCACATGGGTGCAAGCAAACATAAAACTGTGTGTTTCCATGACTGAAAAGTGTAGAACTATAAACTGGCAGAAGGGGGCATGACTTGAAGCTACTGTTTCATGGGTTTTACGGTTGTTGTTTTGCCATGGCCCAGTCTGTTGGTGTGACAACTGTTTGTGGTGTAGTGACATGGCTAGTGGTGTGTGACTGTACCTGTGGGACTGGCTACCTTGATGTGGTACAGAGTCTTGCTACAATGCAATATTGTAACCAAAAGCAAGTCTGTTAGTCTGACAACTGTTGATGGTGTGGTGGCATGTCTAGTGGTGTGTGAATGAACCTGTGTGGGACTCACTGCCTTGATGTGGTACAGAGGCTTGTCACAATGCAATATTGTGTGGCTAGTGGTATGGTGGCATGGTTAGCTGTGTGTGAATGGACTTCTGTGGGACTGGTTACCTTGATGTGTCACAGAGGCTGTCACAATGCAATATAGTAACCAAAAGTCAGCATGTTCATCTGACAACTGTTGGTTATAGTATGGCTAGTGGTGTGCTCAATATACAACAGAGAATGATGCTTGTATCAGGTGAAGAGGGCACGAACAGGGCATGAACAGTGGGGGGGGGGGGAGTGGTACCTGGGCCAAACAATGGGGGGAGGGGTTAGCAGTGAGTCCACCTGGTGTGCAGATCTGAAATTCCTGGCTACACCCCACTGTTATTTTCTTAGATGCTGTGGTTTCGCTAACAGCCTGCCCCCGCCTACCTCTACTTTCCCCATATTTTCAAGTTCATCTATGATTTTTTCATGTTTCACTTTCTCCTAAAATGTGCATTTCTATGACTGAAAAGTGTGGAACTGTAAATTGGTGGAAGGGGGGCCATGACTTGAAGCTACTGTTTCATGGGTTTTAAGGTTGATGTTATGCCATGGGTCTTCAGGTACCTGGAGGGAGTAAATAAGGTAAGCCTCAATGGTTTCCTTCAGAGGAAGAAGGGAGGAGTCTCCAAGAGACACAGCTGGAGGCTGGAGGATGGAAGACTCAGGGGGGGAAGAAGGAGGCGGTAATTCATTGAAAGAGTGTTGGAAGCATGGAGTGCACTGTCTGAGGAGCTGGTGGGAGTATCTACGGTGGAGGGGTTCAAGAGGGGCTGGGACAGGTATAGGTGGGAAGCTAAAACAGAGGAATGCTTGTCCGGGGGGAGACTGATGGGTGGTATGTGCATGGAAGGAACCAGGAAGATAGTGTCGGTACCAGTTCAGGATACTGATTCCCGAGCAGGCTTGATAGACCAGGAGGCCTACTCTGCTGGAATTTTAAGTATGTTAGTATGTTAATATGCTTCTGTAAGTGAAAATATTGTGAGGTTGAAACCTGAAGGACCCTTCTTGTTTGTGCGTGTGTGGTGTTTTGCAGCGCAGCATTTTCCTGTCTTTGAACACAGTATCATAATACTGTGGTGCCAGAAAGACTGACAGGTGTTGGGGTTGTGGCTTGGGGTCATCGGCCGTAATGCTCATGCCATTTCACCTCCACCCCCACCATGCAGCTACTGACGGGCATCGAGGTGTGCCTTGGGGTGTTCAGCCCTAACATTCACCCCATTCTCCTATACTGTATCCATCTCAGCTTATTTCATTATGGAATGGGGTGCGCTTAAGGGTCGAAGACCCCAAGGCACACTGTGACACCTCAGTACCAGCAAGCAAACATTCGGCATTGACACATGCTTGTTTACTTTTGTTTCCTTGCTAAAATGTAAATGTCTAAGTAATAAGATTGTAGTAAATAATGACACTACATGTTGGGTTAGCTAATTTAAATGTCTGGAGTAACACAGAAAAATAGACTTCGACAGCAGATAAGGAACACTTGGCCCACCTAGTCTGCCCATATCCCTACCTATTGGATAAGCTGCAGATCCTAGTTAACCAACAGCCTACATCCTCCTACCCCCCCCCCCCACTAGAACTGTCCTGTGTCTTTCCCATAGATTCTTGAATTCCCTCACTGTTTTTGACTCAAGGACCTCCTCAGGAAGGCCATTCCATGCGTTTACCACCCTCTCTATGAAAAAAATACTTCCTCCTGAGCTGTTTCCTCCTCTATCTTCAAATTGTGCCCCCTTGTTCTTGCACGTCTCTTTTCCTGAAAGATGCTACTCTCTTGGACTTGTTGATACCCCTGAGGTACTTGAAAGTTTCTTTCATGTCCCCCTCTCCCTCCTTTCCTTGAGGGTATACATATTAAGCAATTTTAGCCTCTCTTCATATGGCTTCTGGTGCAGACTCTGCACCATTTTAGTTGCCCTCCTCTGGACTGCCTCCATCCTGTCTATATCCTTGCAGAGATGGTGTCTCCAGAACTGCATGCAGTACTCCAGATGGGGTCTCATCAACTGACTATACAGAGGGATAACAATTTCCTGTTTTCTGCTGGTGATGCCACTCCCTATGCATCCCAGTGTCCCCCCAGCCCTCCTTACTGCTTTCTCACATTGCCAGCCTACCTTTATGTTGTCTGATATGATTACCCCCAGGTCCCTTTCCATTTTCGTTGTTAGTACCTCCTTCCCATTGTGTACTCTTCCCCTGGGTTTTTGTTTCCCAGGTACATTACTATGCACTTCTTTACATTGAATCTAAACTGCCATACTTTTGACCATTCCTATAACCTCGCCAAATCCCTTCTCATCCTTTCCACCTCCCCTTGTGTATCAACCCTGTTGCAGATCTCTGAGTAATCTGCAAAGAGGCATACCTTTCCTTCCAGTCCTTCCGCAATGTCACCTATAAAGACATTGAAGAGGACCGGTCCCAGTACTGAACCCTGCGATACCCCACTAGTAACCCCTCTTTCTTCAGAGTGGACTCCATTTACTATTTCCCTCTGTGTCCTGTTGTCCAACCAAATTTTTATCCAGGCCACCACCCTGGGACCCACTCCCAGACTGGTTAACTTGTTTTTATTAATATTTTGTGTGGGACTGTGTCAAATGTCTTGCTACAGTCTAGGTAGGCCATGTTCACAGCCACTCCCGGGCCTACTACATTGGCCACCCAGCCAAAGAAATCTGTTGGATTAGTCTGACATGACCTTCCCACTCTGAATCCATGCTGCCTTGGAGCCTATACCCAGCTGGCCTCTAGGTACTAAACAATTCTTTCTTTCTTTCAGAAGTGATTCCATCGTTTTCCCTACCACTGAGGTCAAACTAACAGGTCTGTAGTTTCCATTCATCTGCCTTGCTCCCACTTTTGTTAAGGGGAATAAAATCTGCCTTCCTCCAGTCCTCAGGTACCACACCATCATCCCATGATTTGTTAAAAAGGGTAGGCTAGCCCACAGGCACAATGGTTGAATTTCTGCTTGTGACACCAATGACTCAGGTTCAAGAATGGACCTAGGAGTCAGAAGGTTGGCTGGGGGGAGAAGGATTGAGTGTCCTGTGGACTACTGTCCTTCTCCGGGGAAGGAGAGAAGAATGTCTGGTGCTTTCTGGACCCCTGGCAGAGGCTAGGGGTACCAATAGCATCAAGCACCGTCATGTTAGGGGGCAGGGTGGATGCTGGACATCATTGTATGCCCCTGCCCCCAGGATTCAGCAAGCATCAAAAAAATGCAAGCCCCCCTGACATGATGAACTGCTCTGCCACCATCTCCACTACCTTCCGACATCTGCTGGGGGGGTCCTGCTCCCATGGCCCCAACCCAGGGAGTAAGTCTGGGCTCGCCAACAGTGTCCATTGGGAGGAGGAGTCCATCCAGCAGCCCCACCTAGGGGTTAAGGCTGGGGACGGGGGGACAACTGGTGGGGCTGGTCTGACCACTGAACAGAGGATTGGGGAGCTCCAGAACAAACAAAAAAAAGGATAGCCCGTAGTACCACTAGTTCTCCCCTTAGGTCTTTTAGAATTCTGGAGTGAATCCCGTCAGGCCCCATCGCTTTGTCCACATTCAGTTTTAGGAGTTCTTTCAGGACCCTTTCTTCCATGAATGGTCTGGTATCAACCTCCCTATCCAGAGTGCTTATGTTGTTTGGTTTAGGTACCTCCCTTATCTCTTCTTTTGTGAATACTGAGCAGAAGAATTCATTCAGTATTCCTGCTTTTTCACTGTCACCCTCTGCTGACCCACACCCTCACCTTAATAAGGCTCACTATTCCTTCCTTGGTCTTTCTTCACTCCCTAATATACCTATAAAAGGTTTTATCCCCCTTCTTAACTGAGCTGGGTATCTTTTCCTCAGTTTGGGCCTTTGCTATTCTGACTCCTTTCCCCTCTTCCTTCTGCTTTAACTAGTACAGTTCTCTGTTCTGCTTCTTCTGTGTTTCCTTATACTTACTGAATGCTGTCATTTTCTCCCTAACCTTCCCCGCCACTTCTTTTGAGAACCATAGTGTTTTTTTTCTTGTTTTGTTTGTTTATTTACTTCAACACAAGGCTTGTTGCCTCTGTGATGGCACTACTGATGTTTCCCATTGTTCTGCCACCCTTCTTCTTATCCATTTGCTAGTGCTTTCTGAGGCACTCCCCAGGTTGCCAAGTCAACCCTCCTAAAGTCCAGTACCCTCTTTGTATGGCTTGACTTACAATTGTGTTTATCGTGAACCACACTGTTTGGTGGTCGCTTGTTTCCAGATGGCTACCCACTTTTTTTTTTAGTTAATAATTTTATTAAGTATTTTATTTAGTACAGAGAAAAAACAAAGTAACAAAACCACAAAACAAGCAAAAACAAAAAACAAAACAAAATGACAAGAATAAATGGCTACCCACTTCTAACTCTGAGATCCTCTCTTCATCCCCATTTGAGAGTACTAGGTCTAAGATTGCTCCCTTTGAGTGGGATCCAGCACCAGCTGTCTGAGGCATGACCCCTGTAGGACATCAAGAATGATCCTGCTCTTGGCTGTGGCTGCAGCAAAGGTGCTCCAGTTAACATCTGGCATATTCAGGTCCCCCATCAACAATATCTCCTCTTTTTTCTTCCATTCTAAGGATGCCTTCTATCATTTCCTTGTCCATTTCCTCCCACTGAGGTGGGTGTCTGTTCACAACCACCGTGCAGATTGTTGTGCCATTTCCTGTCTCCAGAGTACCCACAGTGCATCCTCTCCTCCCTGTTTACCCTTTAGTTCCATTGCTTTGATCCCTTCTCTTACGTAGAGAGCTACTACTCCTCCTCCTCATTTACCCTCCCTGTCTCTCCAGGAGATTGTGAGTACCCTGGTAAATTGACATCCCAGTCATGGTTCTCTGAGAACCATGTTTCTGTGACTGCCATGATATCCAGGCATCCCTCTTCCATCGAGGCTACTAGTTCAGGAAGCTTGTTACTCAGAATGCTGGCATTGGTACTCATTGCCTTCCATTTTTGATGGCCTTACCCCTTTTAGCAGTATTAAAAGGAAACTAGGATGAACTACACTGTAGGCACCAGAGTAATAGCAAAAACAACTGCTTTATTGTATTTTAATCACACTTTATGGGAGGGTGACGGTTTCATGGCTCTCACCACATCTTCAGGCCCCAAAAAACAATGTTGTGTTTTTCAGTATTCACTCCCTGTTACATGCTTTTTGAATCCTTATTTTTCCTCCTTACTTTGTTGTTTATGTGTCAGGACTCTTCTCAATCTCTTCATAATCCCTCCTTTTTTTATCATTCTAATTGGCTGTCTCAGGGATTGTGGGGACAGAGTTCCAGTGTCTCCTAGGCCTGCAGAAGCAAATCCCTTTTAGCCCCATCACTGTCCTTAATGCCTTTGCCTTTTTCTCCATTTACCCCTGTCCTGCTCCCTATCAACTTCTCTACCTTGGTGTTTACCTGGCTAACTACCCTGTTTTCTGGGGGGAGGCTGGGATTTCCCCTGCTCCTTTTCTGTGCTTCCCCCATTGGCTAGTTTAAATGGTTGCCGTTGAAGCAATTAAATCTATCACCTAGGATCCTGGTTCTCCTCCTGGGCAGATGCAGGTCATTGCACCAGTATAGGCCTGTATCCTTCTCAGGTTGGACTCCCAGTCTCCATGAAGCTAAAACCCTGAGTTTACACGCTGTTTTTCAACCATTCATTGAATCCTATGGTGAGTTATTTTGTGAAGTTTTATTACACATTTTGTTCTGGGACAATGACAGTAAGCAACCATGGTATACTAACTGATGATGTCATGATTTGCTAATGTTATCAAATGTAGTAAAATCTCTCTATGATTTATGTCCCCTTGGAAGGCTGTTTGCTGAGGCGCTAGGGGCTAACTGCACTGGGTGTTTACTTGATACTTGTTTGCCTGTAATTTATAGCTGAGAATAAATGGTGAATTTTGCCTAAAACATGGACTTGTATTATGTGTGGATTGCTGCTGGTTACAATAGTGCTGATTTCTTGGAGTTCCTTGTTGGTCAGGGCTTGTCGCCCTTTTCAGCACACCATGCTCTGTCTTGAGTGCAGGATCTATCTTTGCAATTGGGTCCTTAAAAAGCTGCCTTAGTCCTGATCCCCTCATAGCTTCCAGAAAGTCCATGTTCTTTGATGAGGCTGTTACTTGGGTATGCCAGTCTATGTAAAGTAAATTGAAGTCCCCCATGGCTGTCACCTCACCCTTATCTGTCTTCCTGTGTATGGATTCTATAAGCTCGTTGTCTCCTTCCAAGCCTTGTGCTTAGGGTCTGTAAATCATACTGACTCTAGTCACTGTGCCATTTCAAGCCTCAAGTGCTACCCAAGATGCTTCATACTCCTTCTTTTCATTATGGATCATTGCGGCATTTATTCTGTACCTAACATACATCACCACTCCCCCTCCCCCCCTTTTTTCTTCCCTGTCCCTCCAGAAGAGACTAAAACCAGAGACTGTTGTTTCCTAGTCATGGTCTTCATTGTACCAGGTTTCAGTGATTGCTACCCAGTCTACATCTGCCTCTGCAATGATTGCTGTGAGGTCTGCTACTTTGTTTGCAAGGCTCTGTGTGTTAGTGGACATAACCTTCCTAACCTGTTTAACCCCATTTTTGGTTTCCCGACTCTTTTTTGACCCTTTTTACTGTCCAAATTGCCCCATCCTGTGTTATTTGTTTCCTCCATTCAGTATTGTTTCCCTTAATGGGTTTATGCCTTTGTTTTGGGGGAGAGGCAACAGGGCCCTGTGGTGCTGTCACCATCTCCCCAATACTTAGTTTAAATGTCCCATGAAGATGTCAAACTTCTGACCTAGTGCACTTATTCCCTCCTTAGCTAGTTGTAGACCATTATATCTGAAGAGACTCCTGTCCCAGAGGTCCCGCCAGTTACCAATGGAAAGGTGTCCCCTCCCCAGGCACCAGTTCCTGAAGCCATGCATTTAGCTCCCAGTTTCAGTTTCCCTGATTTTTTGCTTTCTGCCTCCTCTTTCTCATATTGGGAGAACCTCTGAGAAGGCTATGACAGGTGATTGGGAAACCGACTTGTCACCTACAGTACAGTGGAAGCAGTATAACACACTGGGTTAATGCTCTGAGCTGCAGATCTGGAGTTCTGGGTTTGAATCCCACAGCCACCTAGATGCATACTGTGTGATCCTGAGCAAGTCACTTAACTTTCTCATGCTCCCAGGTCGCATCTGGAAGCAAGCTTCAGCTTAGTGTGCCACTCCTGATTAAACAATGTTCCCTTCCCTACAGTAAATGCAAATGGTGTTTCACCTCTTTCACCATTTGATCCACAAAATCATTTGTACCTAGGTGGACAAAAATGCCTGCGCATTCTCCTTCTTTGAGTAGTATTCTGTTGATACGGTCAGTGTCCCTTCTTCTAGAAGCTCCAGGAAGGTACCTGATCACCACATTTTCACCGGCACTATGACACAGGTGTGATTCAACTCCTCTGATAATGGAATCACCTATAATTTGTACTTTCCTGTCCCTCTTGTTGTTTGGTTCCTTGAAGTTACCACCCCTGTTCTTTCCTGTAGGGTGACCCAACTGATTTTTTTCATGCCCCTGCACTGTTTCTCAGCCATCACATCAGCCAAAGGTGTGTATCTATTTGATGTTTTGATAGGTGTGTCCTGTAATAGGTGCTGTTTCCAGGTCCTGTTTTGTTTGCCACCTCTCCTCTTTACAACCTGCCACTTCCCTGTCCCAGGTTCCGTGTGTGTGCAAGGGGCGATTCGCTGGTGAGGATGGTGTGGCGGAGTACAGCAAGATGGCTTTTATTCTGCTTAGCAAGTTTTGTAGCTGTAATATATTGACCCAGGCTTTCCTGAGCTGGTATTTTAGTCCTTCAATGGTTTAGCACGTGGGGCAATGTCCCAGCCTCTGAATGCATGCTAACTGGAAGGATGCCCTACACTGCAGGCAGTTGAAGATGTCCATAAACTAACACGCCCCCCCCCCACCATTCCACTATAGTTGGTTGAAAAAAAAAAATAATTATTTATATATGGATGTAAGGAACATGATCCTGTAACAGGTGGAAGGAGTAGTTCCTGGCTTCAAACACCAGTTTGTTCACTGCTGTCTATCAGATCCCAGTCTATTCTTAGGATAGTTTCCTATTCAAGCAGAATGCGTCAAGTATGGACTTTGCTACTGAGTGATGTCAATTGCTAATCAGTTCCCGGTTACCCCTTTATTTGTTTTTTATGCTACAATGCTGAACCCAATAAGCAGCTATGATGGACGGGCTTTGAGGTAGTGTACCTGCCTCCCTTGGGCCTACATGAGTACAGTACCAATAGTGTGGATGGGTGGTTTTGTGAGTGGCAAGCAAGAGTAATTAGTAAAACATTTTAGACTTAATATTTCAGTATTGGGACAAAATAAAGTAGTTATTTAGATATTTGGGAAAGCACCTGGCAGGGTGAATGAAAGACAGGTCAGGGGAGAGAGCCACTCCATGCCATGTTTTGTCAGACATCTAGGTGAGATATAGAGCCACCAAAAGAGCAGCTCCCATTGGAAAGGGAGGGTGTGCATTGGCAAGTTGGGGAGTTCGTAGTCAGCCCAATGATCACTGGTGTCCCTGCTTCAACCCAAGCTGTGATTGACAAAAGAATTGCAACCTACTCGCTCCCTTTTTAAAGTTCTCCCCTAGCCAGGAGACGAGTACAGCTAACAACCAATTGACTGCTTTTGGGAGTGTAGCTAACAGTTGATTGGCTGGTATTACAATCTGCACTGTGATTGGTCCGTGGATAAAAGTCTTACTAAGTGATTAGTAGCTCTTTTCAGACTTAGTATTTCAGTTTTTGAATGAAATAAAGATGTTAAATAGATATATGGGAAAGCACCTGGCAGAGTGAACAAAAAGCAAATCGGGGGAGAGAGACATGCAGCATTTTGTCAGGCATCTAGGTGAGGTCTGGAGCCTTGTAGTGACTGCCAAAAGAGCAGCACCCATCAGAAAGGGAGGGTATGTGGTGGGAAGATGGGAAGTTCCAAGTCAGTCCAGTGAGCACTGGTATCCCTGCTTCAAGCCCAGCTGCGGTTGCCAAAAAGTTCAAGCTCAGCTGCGGTCACCGGAAACATTCAAGCCCAGCTGTGATCATTGAAAACTTCAAACCCAGCTGTTGTCCATGCCTCAGCCTGTTCTGTGTGCAAGTTTGTGCATAGTATGTACCTCACCCTGCCTGCATGGTGTGGAGTTGTGCACTGCTGTTGCAGCGTTTATGGACACAGTTCATGCACATTTGTGTACAGGCACCATTATTACTGCACCTTATGATCAAGACAACTGTAATTTTTAAAATTCTGTCTGAAAGATGATTTTACAGAGTGACTGCTGAAAACATGTTTTGAAGGGGATTTGAAAAAATACACCTGCCTTATTCAAGAGGTGGGGTAAAAAGGGCTTTGTTGAACATTCGGGGACAAAATGTAGAAAGATAACAAAGTTATGAGAAAATATTGAAGAATTTCAACATTGTTTCAGACTTTGTATTTTTTTAAGATTTTAACCCCAGAGTTTGACCAGAGTTTTTAAAAAAAGGTTTTTTATTATCCCATATTATAATCAAAACAAGTGGACTTTTTTAAATCCCATACAAAAGGTGATATTGCACAGTGACTGTGAAAATATTTTTCGGAGGGGATTTTACTTAATTTAATTTATTATACTGGATAGCTATATTTTATTTATTTATTTAAAAGTTTAACCAGGAAAGACATACTGAGCCGAGAACAGCTCATCTGCAGATGCGTCCTCGGGAAAGAGGAGAAGGAAGTAGCCAAACAATAAACTGATGAAAATAAGTAAAATACAATAATATATAGACAGCTGGTGAGTCCATTCCATTTTGTTATGCCTGTGGAATTCCATTGGAAGGCGGCTCCAAACCAGGACTTTGGCAACCAGCTATGTCTCTCTCTCTCTCTTTTCTTGCCAAATGGGGAGTGGGGGCCTAGATGTGGGCTGCCTGTGGGAAGAGGGGGTGGGAATGTGTGCTGAATGGTGCGTGTTTACACTTGCCCAGGGGCTGTCCAGGGAGCTTTGCTGAAAGGCATTGTCTGGCTGGGGCTCTGTCCTCTAGGTGAGGTCATTGGGGTGGCGACCAATCTGAAGCACATCTTCTGTGAACTGGACCTGGTGTGACTCGTTTCTTGATGAGATGCGTCAACACAGTTGGCATGGTGTTTGCTCTGATTGTCCGGGGTTCCTTGTCTGAAGTCTTTCCTGATGCCTTGAAGGAGGTATTGGTGAGACCACTTTTAAAGAAACCATCTTTGGACCCGGAGGTTAGGGTGAATTACTGACCTATCTCCAATCTCCCCTTTCTGGCAAAGATTGTGGAGAAGGTAGTGGCACTTCAGTTGGAGGAGCATCTTGTGACCCACGAGTTGTATGAACACTTCCTGTTGGGGTTTCAGGTGAGGCATAGCACAGGCTTGTTCGGGTGCAGAATGATATCCTCCAGGCTAGAGATTGAGGAGAAAGGACAATTTTTGTCCTTCTTGATCTCTCTTCAGCATTTGACACTGTGGATCATTGTGTGTTGCTTGACCGCCTCAGAGAACTCTGTGGACTCACTGGCAATGTCATCTGCTGGTCTGAGTCTTTTTTAGCCAACAGGAGGCAACAGGTTATGATGGGGAATTTTTCCCCCACCCCAGCCCCCTATCTTACGGAGTACCTCAGGGGTCGGTATTAGCCCCAATATTGTTTGCAGTGTATATGCTGCCCTAGAAGGGATCATTAGGAAGTATGGCTTGGGTTTTCATTGCTGTGATGATGATACCCAGCTATACTTATCCTTTGCCCGAGGAACATCCAATGCATTAGATGTGCTAAATAGCTGCCTTGCTGAGACCAACGATTGGATGGCCTCTAGCTGGTTGTGACTAAACCCTGATAAGACAGAGGTATTAGTGGTGGAGTCAAACAGAGTGCATGATAGGATGGCCTCTGGTTTAGAGACTGGACTTGTTCTGGGATCAATTCCATTGAAGGCCTCCTCTAGGGTACGAAATCTTGGTGTCATTCTGGATAAGAGTATTACGATGGAGGCACAGATATCTTCCACTGTCCAATCCTGTTTTTTCCACCTCAGAAATGTCACCAGGATAAAGCCCCTTGTTCCGCCTCTGGACCTCCCCACTTTGATACATGCCTTAGTTACAACAGGACTTGACTACTGTAATGCGCTCTACCTCAGGTCGCAGGAGGATCTCTCACAGTGCAGAACGCAGCCACCCAGTTGCTTACTGGATGGCCAAAGTTCTGTCATATTATACCTGTGTTGTGTGAGCTGCACTGGCTGCTGGTCAGGTGGAGGATCCTCTTCCAGATGGGTCTTCTCACCTATAAGGCCCCACATGGTAAGGTCCCTGGTTATCTGTTAGACCTTCTTGTACTGGCTGTCTCGGTTTGACCCCTCCGTTCCTCCTGTGGGGGCCCCCTGGTGATTCCCAGAATGAGATTGAAATTAGCTAGCAACAGGGCGTTTAGTGTCGCCACCCCTAATCTGTGGAATTTACTGCCCTTCGGGGTCAAGGAAGCCCCTACATTGGAGGTATTCAAAGCCCGCCTGAAAGCCCTCCTATTTGCCCAGGCCCTTTTGGATTAAGCTGTCCATTTAGAGCTGCAATTACAGCTACTGGTAATTTGATGATTAGTTTTTATTTATGGGGAATGTTTTTATATGGGTTAATTATTTTTATGTTTAAATAATTTGTTCTCGTGTTTTTATTGTTCTTGTTTTAAATGTGTAATTTTATTTGTATGGTGCCCAGAGCCTCCGGGATTGGACATTTTTTTTAAACAAACTTTGCCTTGCCTTGCTTGCCCTGGGCTTTCCTAAAACCAGAAGGTGAGTTGGAGGCCTGGTCTGGGGTGGCCTTGTGGAAACATTGACTATCTGCCTGGTGTCTCTCTCTGGTTTTGGACTACTAAGATTGGATAGAGTGGATGGCTGGGGGTGGACGGCCAGGTGAAGGGGGAGTGAAGGCTAACTACTGAGGGGTGGTGGAGTCCTAACTGCCCAGGATAACCTGATAGGGGGGTTCAGAGGAATCCTTATTGGGGCCACTTAACCCTTCATGAGGCTGATCACTCTGGCTGGCTTCTCTGCTGGTAGCCTGCCAGATAACCAACAGAAGGAGTCCTGAGTGACTGTGAGTCTGTTCAGTACTTAAGAAAACTGTTGGATGTACTTAAATTGTTTTGGTAGGACAGTGAAAGAGCCCTTGAATCCAACTTTCTATTAAACTGTTTTGAACACTGTGGTGAGAGCACAGTCCTTAGGATTAACTCTGTGAGCTGGTGGCGATGCGAGACCCACCCTGCCCATGACTGATTTATTAGCGTGTCAAGCTTAACCCCATTTGGAGCATAAATTACCCAATAATTTCACTGGTCCTTGCAGTGCTTTTTTTTTTTTTAGGGTTTTTTATTTTGTGGAAAGTGTCTATTTTGTGGGGGATTTCTGGGGGGGAGGTTATATATTTGTCTCCTTGTTTGATGGTTGGGTGTGTGTTTTATCTATTATTTTGAGCTGTTGTTGAATGTGCTTGTAGTCTTGTGTTAAGTGTGTTGGTTGAGAGTTCTCCTGGTTATGCGCTACTCCCCTTCTGAGCTCCATGGCCTCCAGCCTTTTGATTACCCCCCTTGCCCCATGAGGTGTATGGGCAGTGTTAAGCATTGAGGTTTGTGAGGAAGAGGCACAAGGCTGGGGTTCACAGACCTGGAGGGGAAGTGGAGCTAAGTGGACAGATTGGGGTAGTGAGGCCCAGGGGTCGCCTTGAGACAAAATGGGTTCCAGAGATTGGTCCTCCCTGTCTGGTCCCCATACCCAAGGGCTCCACATTAAGTGGGCAGTTAGCTCAGCTGACCTTGGCAGCGTAAGCTACTCAGATGGTGTTATGCAATGCCAGGTCTATTAAAAACAAGACAGCAGTAATTGCTGATCTTGTTGAGTCATCAAACTTGGCTTGCATAACTGAAACCTGGTTAGATAAGAATGCTGGCCCTATTCTTGAGTCAGCTGTTCTGGCTGGGTTTTTCAGTGATACACCGTCCGAGGATGGATCTCCGGGGCAGGGATGTAGTGATCTGTTTTCAAACGGAACTGGGGCGTATTGATGTGCCAGCTGGAGCATTCAAGTCCTTTGAGGGTATCATTGGTGCAGGAGTGGGGTGCAGAATCCTTCTCATTTACTGTCCATCCAGGAGTGAGAAGGAGTTTCTGCAGGAAGTCGCAGACTTCATTGTCGATGTGGTGTTGGAGTCCCCCAGATGCATGGTGCTGGAGGACTTCAATGCCTAACTTGACGATGAACTCTTGCAGTTTGGTCAGGACTCCCTCCAACTAATGAATTTGTTGGGCTTCACATAGGTGACTAACGCTGTGACCCATATTCATGGGCACTCATTGAATTTGATCTTCCTACTGGGGATGGAGATCTCTGACATGGTGGTGGAACTGGTCAGGTATTCAGACCATCACATCATAAGGTTCAACTTCCTGGCTCCCCCCAATTGCCCTGCCCTTGTGGAGATGGTCTGATACCACCCTTTGAGGGGTTTGACCCCAGAGGACCTGCTGGTGGTGCAGGATCTATCAAGTATGTCAGGGGTAAGCAGGGACCAAGAGAACCTACTGCAGGCCTATAATAGGGCTACGACGGAGGCTCTGGACTCCATTGCTCCTGTCTGTGTTTGCTCACTCACTCTCTGTCCTTGGTCCCCGTGGTTTGATGGGAGCTTGAGTGAGTAGAGGCGAGTTGGACAAAGGCTGGAGTAATGCTGGTGGAAGTCCGGTCTTAATGCTGACAGACTTAGACTGATATCCCATTATAAGGAGTATCAGTTGGCTATTTCCCATAAGAAGGCAGAATTCCTGTCCAGGGAGATAGCTGCTGCACAGAACCAACCAGCTTAGCTCTTCTGAACTGTGGACAGACTGTGCAATCCAAAATGTCTATAGCCTCAGAGAGCATTGTCACAAGGGAAATGTGATGAGTTTGCTCAATTATTTGTAAAAGAGGTTGCCAGCATCAGAATGGATATCTGTGTGGCTCACTCCAATGGGGATTGCAGTGGTCAGTAGGAAATCTCTGCTTCTTGGTTTGTTTGGTCAGATTTTGAATGGTTGGTGATTGCAGATGTCGTGAAGATAATCCAGAGTTTGCGGCCGACATACTGTAGTTTAGACCCAGGTTCAACTTGCTTCCTTGTAGAGTGTGTTGAGGTCATCGGCCTGGTCCTAGTGGAGATAGTGGGGTGTTCTTTAGAAACAGGTATGTTTCTAAACACCCTGAAGGTGGCAGTAGTGACACCCCACTTAAGAAATCTTCTCTTGACCCCGACTGTCTCACTAACTACAGGCCTATCTCTAACCTTCCTTTTGTAGGGAAGGTTATTTAGAAGGCAGTCACACTGCAGCTGGAGGGTCATCTTAACATCCACGAGATCTACGATCATCTCCAATCGATACTGAGGAAGAGGCATAGTACCAAGATGGCACTTGTCTGGGTACTCAATGATCTCCTGATAGCAAGAGATCAGAGGACCCGTTCAGTTTTGGTTCTCCTTGATCTCTCTGCAGCATTTGACACCGTGGACCATGGTATGCTTCTTGAGTGCCTAAGGTTCATCTGTGGACTGTTGGGTATGGTCCTCAGGTGGTTCCTTTCATTCCTCACTGGCAGGTTTCAGAGAGTGGTGTCGGGGATTTATTCCTCTGACGCAGTCTCCCTGCCATGTTTGGGTCCTCAGGACTCTGTGTCATCACCCATGTTGTTCCTGGTTTATATGTTGCCATTGGGGGACATTGTGAGGTACTATGGGTTGAGTTTTCATTGCTATGTGGATGATACTAAGCTTTACATGTCCTTTGTGCCCAGGCAGGATGAGGCAGTCTCATTGTTTAACAACTGCCTCACCGAGATCAAGGACTGGATGTGTGTCAACTGGTTGAAGCTGAACCTTGACAAGACCGAGGTGTTGGTTGTGGACCTGGGTTGTCAGGTTGAGGAACAATTGGCTGGGTGGCCTTCCGGGCTTTGGCTCAGGGGCAACCAGCTAATGACCTTGAATCAGGTGCGTAATCTCTGCGTTATTTTTGATGAAGGGCTGACACTTAAGTCACAGGTGGTGGAAGTCATCAAAAACTCTTTTTACCATCTGAGGAATATCACCAAGGTGAAACACCTGATCCCACCCAATGATCTTTCAACTTTGGTCCGTGTCTTTGTGACCTCGTGTCTTGATTACTGTAACTCCATATACCTAGGGCTTCCGGGGGTTGACATTTGCTGCTTGCAGCTAGTGCAGAATACGGTGGCCAGGTTGTTGACTGACTTACCTTGATCTAGCCATGTCACACCTGTGCTCCATGGCCTGCAGTGGCTGCAAGTTTAGTGGCGTTGTCACCTTCAATGTCAGTTTGGTGACCTATAATGCCCCATATGGGCAGGGTCTGCACTACCTGCAAGAACTCCTGTGTCCTTATTGCCCCCTCTGCCAACTTCATTCCACCGACAAGGGATTGCTGGAGAGTCTCAGGGTCAGTTTGAAGTTGTCTGGTGCTAGGGCTTTTTCATTTGTGGCACCAATCCTGTGGAATTCTCAACCTCATTCAGTAAGGGAGTACTCGACCGTGGAGGGTTTTAAATTATCCCTGAAGACTTATTTGTTTAGACTCACCTTTTCAGAATCCTGATAATATAGTTTAATGAATGCTGTTATTTTATAGGTTTTAACTCTGTGAGATGTGTTTTCCTGCTGTATTTTTATCTTTTTGTATAAGCACTTAGATATTTTGATTTGAGCTTTTTTAATTAAAAGTTTATTGTAATTTCCAAATACAGCAAAATGCAAGAAATGATACAGAATTACATCAAGTAACATAAAGAAAATATACTATAAAGACTAAGCATCTATCAATACAATATGATACCTAACATAAAGAAAGACAAGTTGAGTTGAATACAATACATTAAGCATAAATATAAATAATTAGAGGCACATTAATAAATGAATGCAAGCAGAAAATAAAACACACTCTTCTATGTATACATAAAGGGAGTAAGAAGAGGAGAGGGTCATTGACAGTTGCAGGTAGGAGAACAAAAGTAATAAAAATGAGAGTTTAGAGAGGACGGAGAAGAGGCAGAATGAACAGAAAGAGAAAGGGAGTACCAAAGTTTAGGAAATTGGTAAGGAAAAGCAGATTGTCCAACAGTAGATGTTCCAGAAGGAATAGAAAGAGAAGGAGAATTAGTGTTGCAAACAAAGTAAGAGGAAGAAGGAGGAGAAAATAGAAAGGATTTAAGATAGGAGGGAAGGGAGCTGAAACAGAATTTGGATATAAAAGATGCACAATGGAAAAGGTGCCTAGTATCAAGAGAGGGGAGAGAAAGTGATGAGTAAAGAGGGCAATGGTGAGTGCAAGGGGGGCAATCGAAAGGAAAATGACAGAAAGAATGGAAAAGGGGGCCCAGTCTAGCAAGGAAAGATTTAGGAGTACCACTGTACACACAGTCACCATAGTGAAAGATAGGGAGAATAATTTTTACTACAATTTCTCCATGGGCAGGAAGTGAAATACTTACTTTATTCATGTATTTGTACAGTGCTGCAAGCTTAGGGTGTAGCTTATGGTGAATAACATCAATATGCACTGAGAAATCAAGACGCCAGTCAAGGCAGACCCCGAGGTACTTAAAGGAGGAAACATCTTCTATCTTAGTACCATGAAGTGTATTACATAATGGGAAAGAAGTAAATGTGGCAAGCCTCTGACGGGTGCCAAACATCAAGGAGACTGTTTTTTGGGCATTGAGAAACAGTCGATAAGACTTGAATCAGTGCTGAATGTCCTCAAAATCCAACTGCAGCCAGGAGGCTGGGCCAGAGGAAAAGAAGCCGGAAGCAAAAAGAACTGTGTCATTAGCATACATATGAATGGGTGCAGAGGAACAGACAGTGGGGAGATCATTTAAGAAAATGGAAAAGAGAATAGGACCCAGGACAGACCCTTGAGGAACACCTGAGCTAATGGGAAGTGGGACTGGGAAGATGAGCTAAGATAGCCTGTTCTGATATTCATGAGAAGATTTGAAAAACATACATTTGCCTGGTTCATGAAATGTGGCAGAACAAGTCTACTGCATGTTGAAACTCTAGGGTCACAGTCTGGAAAATAGTTAAGTTATGAGTAAACACTGAAGAATTCCAATGTTGCTTCATAACTTTGTTGTGTTTTCGGATTTTGATCCTAAATTTTCAACACAGTCTTTTTAATACCTTACCTTTTGGTCAAGACAGGTGAATTTTTTTTTTAAATCCCATCTGAAATGTGATTCTGCAGAGACTGTGAAAACCCATTTTGAGGAGATTTGGAAAATTTCACCTACCTGGTTCATGAGGTGAAGTTAAAAAATGTCATGTTGAAAATATGGGGTAACATTTTTTTAATAAATTACAAAATGATGATTGAAATAAAAAAATGCATTAAAAAGCCATTAACTGAGCTTACCATGTTTTCAGTGACTTCCTGGTGGAGCTCAGAAGAAACAGGACTTTAATAAGGAGCTGCACTGGACCAGATATCTAAGTATGGGGTGTGGGGTGGTGGGTGCTGAGAGGAGGTTGGCGTGGAGGCATGGGGCAGAAGTCATATATGGGCTGTTTTCTTCTTTAACAAGCATTCCAACAGGTTACAGGGAATGATCAATAGGTGAGCAGGATACTTAGCAGTGTGGAGGGTATTTTACTTCATGGATGGAGCATGAGGAAGGATTAGGAGGTTGGCAGGATACTTGGCAATGTGAGAGTATTTTTTTTCTTTTCACAGATGGGGCATGGGGAAGGATCAGAAGGTGGGCAGAATACTTGGCAGTAAGAGGGTTTTTTATTTCATGGACAGGGCAAGAGGAAGGATTGGGAAGTGTGCAGGATACTTGACAGTGGGAGGGAGTAGCTTTGGTGTGTGTCCATCTGCACGGGGGGGGGGGTTAGAGTTGATAGTGATGCCGCTCAGCTACTTGCCTGGCAGCATCATGCAGATGAAAGGACTGAGTCACTCTGGCTTGGAGCAGTTCACTCCTTTCAACTACACAAAGTTTCTTCCCAGCAAGCAGAGACCTGTGACTTGATCAGCCTTGACACATCCCTGAGGAGACACTTTAGGCATGGAACCGGTTGGGTTTACCCATCTCTGTCTTACTTGTTCCCTTCTATAATGCTACTTTGGTAGACAATAAATGACTTTGTGTTCATTTTTGGTGATGGTGCCGTTTTTCATTGCTTTGCCACTTGCTGATCATTGGGCTGTCACTGTTGGGCTCACTGTAGCCTGAGCTGCATTATACCTGACAGTGACACACCTCTGAAACCCAGTTACTGTAACAAGATGTTTACTGTGCATGTGCAAGCAAACATAAAAAATGTGAAGCCAGATCCCATCCCTAATACCAATGTAGCCGCAAGACACCTACCCAGTTCCCTCCTTCCCAACCAGTGAGTCCCCAGTACTACACTCAGTACTACACCCCCCCATCAAGCACACTTTTTCTATCAAAATGTTTCCAGAAACTTTTTTCACATTTCATTTTTGTATTTGAAAGCCCCCCCAAAAGGGCTTACCTTAGGGAGCTTTGGCTCTGTGTCATCTTCCTTGCAGGTCCGTGGCTCGGGGGAGGGAGATTCAGACCCAGTCGGTCCACGGGTGGATCTTTGTGACTCTGGCCACCCTAGTGTGGTGTTCTGGCTCTTGGTGAGCAGGCCAGGTGCCCCTTGTGTGTTTCACACCTCTGGGTGAATTTTCGGGGAGTAAGGGGGGGCCAAAGGAGAGGGAAAAAAGAAAATAAATATTTGTAAATAATTTATCAGTGGGCATGCTCGACCACCGAGGGGAAAGTGGCAGAGTGGCTGCTCAGGGTCCTGGGTCCAGTGTTGCTGTAGGCCGTGCTCAGGACCACATCAGAAGGGAGTTTTGTGAGGGGCAAAGAGTAAAAAGAGTAATATATATATATACATTTTGTAAATAGTTGTCAGCTCACTATTTGAGCATGTGCAGCCCCTAGGCTAGAAATTTAAAGGGCCGGCTGGTCCTTTTTGGGGAAAGTAGTTCAGTGCTGGCTGGCACTGCTTAGAGCAATGTTGTAAATAGTTATTAGTGGGACTATGAGTCCCAGAAGCCATTGGAGGGGTCTGGATGGAGTACCTGCCCTGGTAATTCTGTGTCAGCTGGTGCTTTGGGGAAAGCTGTAAATAGTAAAATGGGACTGCAAGTCCCATAGGGCTGAGGGGGACAGCTGTTTTTGGTGCCCTTTGAATGGTCCAGGATTGGACCTCAGGGTTGGTGGGCAGGTTTTTGGCACCTGGTGGTGACTGAATATAAGGTGCTGCTTGGCGCCAGGTGGGGAGAGAAACTCGAGAGTGTGAGTGAGAGAGGACTAAGTAGGAATGATGGCCTGCTTCGTCCACATGTCTTCATCCTTTTTTGTTTATCATGGGGCATTGAGGTAATAAGGGCCAGTGGGATGTGGCAGCAGCTGTTCTGTTTGTAAGCCCCCTCATTGGGGCGGGGCTCCACTTGAAAGCAGAGCTGCAGTGTGGAAGATGGCCAATTCAGGAGGCGATAAGGAAAGGAGATGGCACCTGAGAGGTGGGGGGATACAGGTGTCCTGGCAAAGCCACTGGTCCCTAAGACTGTTTTCTTGCTGCCTCAGTGATAGAGGGACTGTGAGTGGGGTCAGTTGGTTCCAGAGTCTTGGAGGCACCTCCTCTGGTTTCATGGACCCTCACTTCAGAGACTGTTTCCAGTTCTCATCTGGAGAAAAAACCTGTTGCTGTTTGTGTTATAGGCCTGATTCGACTAAGAGTTTAAGCTGCCAGGATTTGGACTGTTAGCTGCCTAGCTGCAGTGCAGCCACTTGGACTTTAGCTCCTACAGGTAATGTGACCTTCATGGTCCAGAGGACTCTATAAGCTAATAATGTGAACTCTCGATCCAGAGCAAACTGTTAATGTATGTTTCTGCTCCATGGAGTGACTGCTCTTGTTCTTTTAACTGTTAATTAAATGGGTTTCCATCATTCCTGCAAGTTCTGGTGTTTGTTTCATTTGTTGGGAAGAACTGTTTACTGTTAAGAAGAACTTTGCCTCCACAGCCCAGCTCCTAGTGTGTGTTTCATGGGGCAAGCAACGGATCCAGAGGACTGAGGATAAAGATGTCAAGAGGCCTGCCTGGTGAAGATGGTCTACAAAGGCCTCTGAGGTGAAGATGACAAGGTCAGGCAGGTGAAGACCAGCACTTTCATCTCTGCAGTCATCCAGTTGCTGCACTCAGAGAAATGGGGCACCCCGGTTTCCTCAGGTCTGGTAAGCCAGACTGACCAGGTATGCGGTCCTTTTCTGCTGTATAGTGCCCCCCCAGGACATTTTACCATCATACCCCTAGATGCGGGGAGGAGAGGCTTACATATTTATCTGCCAATCCAGTTACAGTACCAAACTCTGTTCATGGATATTTATATTCTGCTGACCTTCAATGGCGGACCTGAAAGAAACATAGAAACATAGACTTTAATGGCAAATAAGGACCACTTCGCTCACCTAGTCTGCCCATTTCCCTACCTTTCAGATAAGCTGCAGATCCTAGTTAACCAACAGCCTACTTCCTCCTACCCCCCCCCCCACTAGTATTGCCTTATGTCTGTCCCATGCATTGTTAAATTCCCCCATTGTTTTTGACCCCACTACCTCCTCTGGAAGACTGTTCCATGCGACCACCATCCTCTCTGTGAAAAAATACATCCTCACGTTGCCTTCAAGCCATCTCCCTTCTATCTTTAAATTGTGCTCCCTTGTTCTTGCACATCTCTTTTTCTGAAAGACCATTTCAGAAGGCAATCAATTTGTGTGCAATAATATTACAAGGCTGTTTGTCCTAAAGTTATTTCTTCCAATTGATTTTGATATTTAATTTTCTTTTAAACTCTGTCTACCATTCTCCCTCCCCTCCATTCTAGCGCAGTATCTTTACAGTACCTTTCCCTGCCCTGATACACCTGACCAGCACAGCCCTCCCCTATGAGCCCATGGTACTAAAATAAAAAAATGAAGCCCACCTTCCCCTCCCCCAACTAGAAAGTCAAGGGTAGAATAAAATAATAAAACCCCTGAAAACTACCTGGTCTGCTATGATCCCAAGACAACCACCCAGCTTCCTACATCTCCAACTGGAGAGCCCAGGTTAGAATAAAATAATAAAAACCTAAAAACCACCTAGCAAACTGGGTCCCATTGCCCAATCTTGCTGCAGCTAGAGACACTTGCTCAGCTCCTCCCTCCCCAACCACAGAGCTCAGGGTAGAATAAAATAATAAAAAAAACTAAAAAACACCTAGCAAACTGTGTCCCATCCCCCAATCTCACTGCAGCCAGAGACACTTGCCCACCTCCTCCCTCCCCAACCAGAGAGCCCAGGGTAGAATAAAATAATAAAGGAAAAAAAAAACTACCTGGCAAACTGTGTCCCATTTCCCAATCCCACTGTGGCACAAGACACTTGCCCAGTTCCCCCCCCCCTAACCAGAGAGCTCCCAGTACTAATGTTAAAAAAAGCAAACCTGCCCAGCTTCTGCATCCCCAAATAGAGAGCCCCAAACACTAAAATAAACAAAATGGCAAACTGGGTCTTATCCTCATCCCACTGTATTCCTGAGATACCCACCCAGCTCCCCCCTACCAAACCGCAGAGTCCCCAGTACTAACCCCTTCAAATCAAGCACTCTTTATCTGTCAAAACATTTGCAGTAACTTTATTCATATTTCATATTTGTATTTTCCACCAGTCCAGTTGCAGTACCACACTTTGTTCATCAATATTTATGACCCGGTCACCTTCTGCGGTGGACCTGAAGGTGAAAACATTGTGTGCTATAATACTACAAGGTGGTTGATCCTAAAATTATTTCATCAGATTGAATCTGATATTTAATTTTTTTAATCCTGTCTACAGTTCTCCCTCCCTTCTAGTATCTTTGCAGTGTGTTTCTCTGCCCAATATGCCTGCCAACTCCTCCTCTCCAACAAGACCATATTACTAAAATGATAAAGGAAAATCTAAGCCCTGCCCCCCCAACCAGACAGCCCCAGTACTAAAATGAAAAAAAGGCAAACCAGGTCCCATCCCCTCATCCTGCTGTGGCTCTGAGACACCCACAACCTTCCCGTTCCCAACCAGTGTGCCTGCAGTACTAAATTCCCCCCTCAAGCACATTTGCTCTATCAAACATTTGCAGAAACTTTATTCATATTTCATATTTATCTGCCAATCCTGTTGCAGTACCACTCTCTAGTTCATGAACTTTTATGACCTAGTCACCTTCGATGGAGGACCTGTGGGGGAACAAGTTGAGTTTTATACTATTGCAAGATGCTTGTCCTAAAGTTATTTCAATCAATTGATTTTGATATTTAATTGTTTTAACCTGTGTTAAATACATAAAACTCTCCTGCATCTGCCTGCTAGGAATACACACAGCGGAAGAGGACATGGGGGGAGATTCGGTGCCCTTCCCTCCATCAAGGATCCACACCACTCCCACAGCCTGCTGTAAGGCTCCCACTGAGGTGCAGCAGCTAGTTTGTCTGCCAATCTGTCAGACGTAAAGATTGGTGAGGGGTGGAGAACCCGCCTCTCACTATACAGATTCTGCCTACCAGGCGGCCCTCCCGCTTGCAGCCTTCATGCTAAGGACCTGTGCAAAGGACATCAGGAATCTGCCAGGAGTCAGTCAAGGAGACAGCCAACCACCAGGGACTCTGCCTGTAGCAACCCAGGTAAAAGTGCATTTTCTCACATAGGTGCAGGGTTAATAGGAGTAATGGGTGGGGATGCTAGTATTATTATATTGAAGAATGTACTACAGATGTTCTAAAGCATATTACAGAACAGCACGTTGTGCCACAGGTAACTGAACATTTAGAGCAGGTTTGCTTTGTAATACAGCTTTACTCTAGCTGGGTAGTCTATCTACAGTTATCTGCGCTACAGCTACACTTACACCTACAGCTGCACCCTATCTGGGTGAGCACTATGAAGTACTTTGAATGTCTACTTTCTGTGAGCATGTAACAACATCTGACCTGGGTGAAGACTGCAAATAATTTAAGCATCTGCTTAGAATGGGGTTTTTATTGGGGATGGGATTCAAAGATAAAGCAGTCAATTGTGCCTGCTGTTGGGCACTCTTCTCTAAGGATTTGCTTTGGAGGAGGTGGCACATGCTCCATCTGCAGGACTTGGGTTGAGCTCCAGCTGGAAATATCTCAGTTGTATCATCAGTTCAGCAGGAGCCCACACCCCACACCCAATTTCCCCAGAGACCCACTGGTCCAGGGGATGCAGAGGAGTGCGGAGAGGGATAGGGAGGATGTCCAGCCTTTCATTATCCAGATGAAGAATAGCTTGACACCCTTAAAAGAGGTTCAGGCACCAGACTCTGCTAGATAGGTCTCTGAGACAATCAATGGGAAAGAGCAGGACAACATGGTGACACCCAAGTGGAACAAGTCTATCAAGAGAGTCTTAGTGGTTGGGGACTCAATGATTAGGGGAGTAGATTGGGTGGTGGAGGGAGGGATAGATGGGAGGGGGAAGATGCCACTCGGGATCTAGATAGGATAGAGAGGATAGTGGAGAAGGAGCAGGGGGAGCTGGGGTGCCTGTACACATGGATACCAATGATCTGGTCAGTTGAAATGGTGAAGAGGAACTTTTGTAGAGTGGGGGACAGAATGGCGACACACTTAGACTCCCTAGCCTTTTCCAAAGTCTGCCCTGTGTAGGACGAAGAGGGAAAATGGGATAGAATAAAGAGCGAGGAACTAGAGGGTTTAATAGATGGCTTGAAGGATGGTTTAAGGATAAAGGGTACCACTTTATGAAGGACTGGGGGACTTCTGGGACAGGAGGCTGTTCAAGAGAAATGGACTTCTCTTGATGGGGGGGCAGCACTCTGGGGCAGAAATCTGACATCTATAACACACATTTAAATTGACTGTGGGGGAGATTGGGCCTAGGGAACCTCAATGGCAGAGAAGTGGAATAGGATCCCAGCTAGCACTCCCCCACAGCTGGGGACTTGTAACAGCACAGCAGATTGAAAGAAAACCATAACCCATATCAGCCTAGGTGAAAGGATGTTACAGAGAGGGAATGCAAATGGTGGAAACACTAAGAAACACAAAGGGTTGCGATGACAGAGAAAACACAAGGGTAGTAACAAGGTAGGCTCGGGATTCAGATAGGGGGTATGCCTTAACACCAGGAGCCTAGGTAATAAAATCAGTGAGCTCTGGGCACTAGTAGCTGACACTGAGGTGGACCTTGTGGTCATAATGGAAACATGGGCTACGGAGAATATTGACTGGGAACTGATGGTCCCAGGAAACTCAGTGTTTAGGAGGGATGAGGGAATCGGTAGAGGGAGAGGAGTAGCCCTTTTTATGAAGGAGGGAATTGAGGTGGCAGAAGACAGGGGCATCAGGGTAGTAATGGGATGACTAAGTTGCTGTCGATACAACTAATGCACCTTCAGGCAAGAAACTGCATTTGGGAATGATCTATAGACCACCGGGGCAGGGGGAGGAGAGGGAGAGAGACATCAGGGAAGAGCTGGAAAGGGGTATAGCTAAGGGGAAAGCAATGGTGGTGGGTAATCTGAGCCTTATAGACATTTTATGTACGTATGTATGCATTAGGGCTGGGCATTGGATCGGATCACAAGTTCGGGCCATTTGGGTTTGGCAGTGTTCAGTATTAATTGTCTGAATCGAGTGTCACTACCAAACCTGAAAAGGAAACCCAAAAATCAAGAAACAGCAGCAGAATGGTGAAAACGCCAGCAAATGCCAGCAACATCACTGGGGAAGCAGCCCAGCTACTCCAGTTTGCAGATGGGGGTGCAAGATAGATAGTGACATGCAGGCACATAGTTGGGGGGTGAGAGGAGCATGTTGCACACAGTGTGGGGAGGCTTTCAAACTTGAAATTTGCTTCTCATGCAGGCGCACAATGCTTTTACTTATACAATGTGGTGATCACCAATGTGTGACTGACAGCCACCGTGTGTTAATCCCTCCTCTCGACCCTCCCATGCTCCAGTCCTGGTGCCAGTGAAACCAGTTGGTCATGTGACTGCAGTAGTGGCAGTCAAATTGTAGCTTCTGTATTTACGCTGTTGCCACCCTGCTGCTGTGTTGCCACCCTGCTGCTGATGATGACGATTGGAGGAAGTATAGTGACTTTGAGAGGTAATATAAACCTCCTCACATCATGTAGTAGCCAGACAGCAGCAGGATTTAGACAGGCAACATGTCTGCGTGTGTCAGTCAAGTAGAAGCATGTTGTTGTTCCTCATGGAGCTTCAAAAAACCTGAATCTCTTGTTCTTTCTTCTTGTTTATAAAAGAAGAAGAAGAAGAAGAATCAGCATTTATATAGCGCTTTTCATACACAGTATCCCAAAGAGCTTTACAAGCAATGTTAGACTGGTAGTGAAGTGACTGAATGTGTGGTGGCAGCCATATCACACATCATCACCCACACACAGCCTGGATAATTGCATGAACCAGTTTATGGGAAGGGGAATGTTGGCCAGGACACCGGGAATGTTCCCTGCTCTTTTTTTGTGACGAGTGCCCTGGGTTCTTTTACTTCCACCTGGACACCCATCAGGACAACACCAGGATGAGCAGAAGGGACCTCGGTTTAATGTCTCATCCGAAGGAAGGCACACCCCAGTACCCCCCAATACTGCACTCGGATGCCAGCGATTTTTAGGTGCAAGTCCAATCCCAGTGTGGGATGAGAACCCACGACCTTCTGGTCCAGAGGCGGATGTGCTACCAACTGAGCCACACTGACAACTAAAACATTAATAGCAGCCACTGAATATAATAATAATTCTTATTTTTTTTAGTAATAGCTTTAAAAAGACAGAGAAAAGGGAGCAGCAGTCCCAGTTTGGAGGGGAAAGGCTGGGGGGAGGGCTGGAGCCTGGGGAGGCCAAAAGGGCCAGAGCTGTGCCTGATCTTAGTCACAGGCAAATGATTACTTACAAATAAAAAAGAAAGTGTCAAAACTTTTGTTTTTTTAGGTTAATAAGTGTGGTACTGGACTGAGGGTAGCAGACAGATTTGTGTGTGTCTGACTGTCTGAGAGGTCAGAGATAGTATAGCAGCCTTGCCAGACTCTGATCCTCTTGGTAAGGTACCTTGCAACACTCATTATGAAGGTTCTGACTGTTTGAGAGATCAGAGATAGTATGGCGGCCTTGCCTGATTCTGAGCCTCTTGGTAAGGTACCCTGCTACACTCATTATGAAGGTTCTGCTTAAAGTTATTGTTCATAGCTTTTCAAGCATCTTACCAGCATATTTTATTAGTACATGATAAGCCATTTAAAATAAAATGCATTTTTTACCCTTAAAACCCTTCATTTAATTTTGGGCCAAATCAGGCCAATTCAAGTTTAGCCCGGCCCGACTCAAAATTGGCCTATTGGGTCAAATTTGCCGACTGGCATGGCTCTAGTATGTTTGTATTTATGTAGTTAGTCATTTATTTATTTATTTCAAAAGTTTTCGCCAAGAAAGACATACTGAGCTGATAATAGCTTGTTTCTAGATGTATCCTTGGGGATGGAGAGGGAAGAGGAATATAAGAACAAAACAGATCAATAACTTTTATGATAAATCTTCAACCAGAGCAATAATTTATACAGTACAGAACAATGAAATTCATCAAACAGGCAAAGTTATACAAGGACTGGCCAGGGCACCTGCCCCTTGGGTACTTGGGAATACATTTCAATATGTCATTATGAAGGGTAGGTTGATGAATCAGGAGAGGGAAACAAGGAGGGGAAAAACACAGAATTGGTGGGAGTGAGTGGGGAAGTTCAGAATAGGTGGGAGAAAGTGGGAAGAGGAGAGAAAAAGAGGAAAGAGGGATAATTGAGGGAAGGGGAGGAAAGGAAAAAAAGTTGGGAAGGGGTAACTGAAGGGTAGGGCAGGGACAGGTCTCAAGGACAAGGGGCAGTGGAGTCATGGAGAAGAGAGGAGAGGGGAAAGAGTGTTTGGAAGAGGAGGGGCAAATGGTTAGGTGGAAAGCATTCCAAAGATTAGGAGAGTAATAGGAAAAGGCAGCCAGACCAGTGAGGAATTTCCTAGAGGGGAGCAGTAAGGATTTATAGCTAGAGTTATGAAGGGTGTATGAGGATGGTGGTGAGGGGGAGAAGAGAGAGGTAAGGTAAGGTAAGGGGGGAGGGAGGTCAGCCAGAATTTCAAGATAAAGGAGACACAGTAGGTTAGGTGGCAAGCTTCCATGGAGAGGAGAGAGAGAGAAAGAGAGGGGGGAAAATAAGGTGCAGTGGTGATTGCAAGGTGGACACTCCAAGGCAAAAAGCAGGAGTGAAAAAAGGGGTGCAGTCTGGCAAAGGTGGACTTTGATGTAACAGTGTAGACAATGTCACCATAATCAAAACTGGGGAGAATAATTTTCATGATGATATCTCAGTGAGAAGGAAGATGGATACAGCTCATGTTCCTATGTAGCACACTGAGTTTAGGGTAGAGTTTCTTATATGATGGTATCCATGTGCTGCAACAAATCAAGGTGTTTGTCTAGACAGACTCCAGGGTACTTAAATGAGGGCACGTCATTGACTGTGACCCCATCATGGGTGAGGAAAAAGGGGGGGGTCTGGATAGTCTCAGCTTAGTGCCAAAGGACATGGAAACCATTTTCTTGGCATTTAAGGAAAGCTGATTAGTCCAGAACCAGCACTGAACATTGTTGAAATCATGTTGAAGCCTGGCCTTCAGCTCAGAAGGGGAGGAACCAGAGACAACTAGGACAGTGTCATGCACGTTCATATGGATGGATGCAGATGAGCAGACAGAAGGGAAGTAATTTAAGAAAATCAAGAAGAGTAGCAGGCCAAGGAGGGGGACCCTGGTGCTGATAGGAAGGGGGGAGATAAAGACTCACCAATTCTAGCCGACTGAGATCTACCCACAAGGTAGGAGCAAAACCAGCTAGTTGCGGAGTCTGAAGGTCCTGCTGCCTTGAGCTTGTCAATGTGAAGAGGGTGGGAAACAGTGCCGAAGGCTTTTGCCAAGTCAACAAAGATGGCAGAGGTGAGGAGGCCTTGGTCCATGCTTGTGAGAATGGAGTCAGTCAGGATGGAGAAGGTGGTGGAGTGATGTTTATGGAAGCCAGAATGGAAGGTGGAAAAACAAGGAGGAATCAAAGAAGGGGGAGAGCTAAAACAGCACTATGTGTTGCTGTAGTTTAGCTAAGGTTGGAAGGAAGTAGATAGGGTGGAAGTTGCCAGGGATGGAGGAGTCACCTCCTTTAGGAAGGGGAATAACAATGGCATGCTTCTAGGAGTCAGGGACAGAGGAAAGAGAGAAAGAGAGGTTGAGAAGGGAGGAGATAAGGAAGGCAATGGCAGGAGCAGAGAGGTGTAGGAGTTTTGGGTCAAGCCCTTCAGGGCTCCTATCATTCAGAGAGTTTAGAGCCAAGAGAGCTGTGAGAGAAACAGCAGAAGTGACAGGAGACAAGGAGAAGGAGTGTGATGGAGAGGCAGGAAGGGGGGGGGAGGAGGGTGGAGGTGGGGAGGAGAGAAAGGCAGAGGCACAGGAGGTGAAGGAGCTGAACTCAGAGGCACTGGAAAGAGGTTCAGAAATGAGGGAGTGTCCCACCTTGAGGACTGGGAAGGAGGACTGGGTTGGGGGGGGAGAAAAGGGCATGGATAACCTTCAAGAACTTGGAGGGGTGACAAAGGTTGTTCTGGAAGGTGGAGGAAAAGTGCTCAGCTTTGGCAAGCTTGGTGGCTCTGGTGCAAGCATTCTGAAGAGCTTGGTTCCTGTTAAGGTTGACCATGAAGCCAGAGGAGTTGTGAGTCATCCAGGCCAGATCATGTGCATAGAGGCAAGCCAGTAATTTGGCTGAGATCCAGGGGAGGTGAGAACCACAGACCTTGGTTTTGCAATTATCAATTGGGCTGTTTTGGTGGCAAAGAGCATCAGAAGTTAGGCCTTGCTCGACACATTCATGGACAGTCTGCTGGTATAACTGGTTATGGAGCCCACTAGGCTGACCAAGATTCTCAATGTGGTGTTCACCAGTTCAGAAACAGTAGGGAGTAGGGGAGCCACTATGGAACAGTGGCCATAACTCCATATGGTTCAACCTGGCTCTAGGGTCTGGAGAACCACATTCAGGAGCTGAAGTGCTTGATTTTAAATGGGTGGACTCAGTAGGCTAAGGGAGCTGGTCAGGGATAAGTTAGTTGGAGTGGTCAGTGTAGATGGAGTAGAAGAAAGATGGGGGCAATTAAGAGGGCCATTCTCTGGGCATCTAAAATATGCATGAAAGCAATAAACAAAAAGAAAAAGCTCAAAAGGTTCTCAGCAAGGGTCAAGGAAATGGTGAGGGCCAGAAAAAGGTCTTCTGCTGATTTCAAGCACATCAAGAAAAGGAAGAATGGGGAGAGTATTTGCCAGAAAAACAGGGAGGCAATGAGGACAGTTATGGAGGCAAAAGCAGACAGAGAGCTCCATATTGCTGAGGGGTTAAGGGTGAAGCGAAACAGTACTTCAGGTATATTAGTGAAAAAAGGAAGAAAGGAGGGGGAATTGTAAGACTGAGGAGAATAGGGTGACTGAGGTGGACAGGAAAACTGCCACTGTCCTTAATAATTACTTCTGCTCAGTCTTCACTAAGGAGGACAGCAGGCCCTTGCCAGAGAGTGGCATCAAAGAGACTACCAAAGGGGTCCTGGAGATGAAACCTAAGATTTACTAGAGAAGGGATCCTGAAAGGGTTGTCAGCCCTAAAGACTGATAAGACCCCTCTTCCAGATGGGTTGCACCCAAGGATTGTCAGGGAATTGTCAGTGGAATTGGCTGATCCCCTGGTACAGCTATTCAACAGCTCCCTAGGTACAGCGGAGGTTCCAAGGAATTGGAGGGATGCATATGTTCTGCTTCATTGGGAGGGCAAGGAACAAGCAGGGAATTACAGGCCTGTCAGTCTCACCTCTATTGTAGGGAAACTGATGGAGTCATTGATTAAAGAGGACCTAGAGGATTATTTAGAGAGCAAAGACCTTCAGGATAGCAGCCAACATGGATTTTGTGTCAGGGAGGTCTTGTCAAACTAACCTGATAGTGTCCTTTGACTGGGCGATGAGGGAGCTGGATAAAGACAATGCTGTGGATCTGGTCTACTGTGACTTCAGCAAGGCTTTTAACTTGGTGCTGCACAGATGCTTGCTGAAGAAGATGAATATCTAGGTGCAGCTAAGACCATAGTAAACTGGGTTGGTAACTGGCTAAAGGGGAGGAGGGTGATGGTTGATGGCATTAATTCAGAAGGGAGGGAGGTCATGAGTGGGGTACCTCAGGGATACGACCTGGGTCTGATCATCTTCAATATGTTCATAGCGACATTGGTGAGGGCATCCGAGGCAGGATGTGTCTCTTAACTGATGACACCAAGCTCTGTGGGAGCCAGAATACAAGAAATTCAGAGAGACTTGCAAACATACCTCTCAACTGTCCCTGATTTTGAGGGACGTTCCTGATTTTGCATCAATATTTTACTCTGTCCCTCCTAAAAAATGTGTTTTCCTGACCAAACACTGGGGGTTGTAAGCACAAAATAATGTCAAACATTAAAGTTACAGACTTGTTCTTCCTTAGAAAATGCATTTTACACTAAGCCCCTTATTCTACCAGCTTCTTGAATGGATATCACCAATTTTGAAGATGTGTCCCTGATTCTGGTCCTTTGTCCCTGATTTTTTTAAGCCTTGTCCCTGATTTATGTGGCAGAAGGTTGAGAGGTATGCTTGCAAACACTTGAGGGGTGGTCAAGAGTTTGGCAGCTGAAATTCAACCCAAACTAAAAGACCAGCACTGACACTAAATATGAATATTGTTGCTATTCTAATAGTGTGCAAAAACACTCAAAGCCACCAGCGTTAGGGAAATTACATGCCAGACTTCAAAGTGCCTGACCTGTTTCAAGTATATGTTCTTCTTTAGGGGGTTGTTCTTACATTAACATGTTCCTTATGTAGTGATCTAACTCTTAAAAAGACAATGTGCCCCAAAAATATATGCATTACTCTCAGTGTAGAATGATGTGAAAAACTGTGAGTAAACAAGATAAAAAATTGTAATACAATCAAAGCACTGTTTATATAGCAACTCGTAATTTGTATTTATAAATGCAAAATGTATTCAAATCAATATACGGTCCTCTGCCCCCCCGCATCATAATTTCATGCACAAGGCTGCTGCAATATATATTTAGCAATCAAAATTGATAACTACAATAGGGTGGCTCCATTTTCATATACAGCACTGCCATAATACATATTTAGCAGCTCAGTTTGACAAATACAGCAGGTAAACTCCAGTTTTATAATGGGAGGTCAGGAGGGCAAATCAATCAACAATTACAAACAGAACTTACATGCTCCCCAACCCTTAATTTAAGCAGCCTAAACATTTTCCCTATGTACTGTAAAATGCTTCCCATTTGCATGTTGCCATACACTATTCCTGTGACTTGAGCAGTTAATAAATTGCCTTCTATCAAAAGGCTTAGTATTGTTAATACTGCTGAAAGTGTTAGTTTTATTCACGTGGTTGCAATAAATGCAATGACGACAGCAATGCAGCCCTTTAGGTGGATCTAAAAGCCATGTGGTTCTGGTGCCAGCACTCTGTTGTAAACTGTGGATGAGTTTATTTGACAGATTAGGGCCACAATGGTATACCAGACGAGGAGGAGAATTCACCTCGCACTCCAGTAGTGGTTCCATCAGCAACATTGCCTAATGTCTTTGCAGGATTTCTTTCCTTGTCAGAGTGACTACCATACCAACTCACAAAATGTTTTGTACTGTGTTGATTTTGTGAGAGGGGATTATAAATCAACAGGGAATCCCTTGTTGTATTCCTAGGTTGTTTTTTTAGGTCTGCAGTGGGTATGACCCTGCAGACCCCTTGCTATGAAAAAAAGGACTCAGTGCATTCCTTCCAACTGAACAAAATGTTGGAATTGCACCACAGTCCCATCCATGCTCCATGACACATGAATAACTCCACTATCTTTGTTAACCAGGTAAGCACACTAGACAGACAAGTGCCTATTTATTGCAGCAGTCCCACAATACAATTTTCTGTGGCTCTCTTATCAGTAACCTGACTGCTTGTTGTGCACTGTTTTACACAGGAAGCCACAAGTTACTTCAAGGCTCACTGCACATAACACTGAGTCACTTGTTCTTTTAATCTGGTGCAATTTTTGTCAATATTTTTGTGCATTGCTTTGTTCAAGGCTGTTTTTCAATAAAGGAATTGTTTATTTCTTAAACGTGTCAAGATATGTTAGTTGGCACTGCTTATAAAGTTTATTACACTCCAAAGATATTTGGAGCAGCGTTTTATATTGTAGTGGTGAGTGCGGGACTTTTGAGTTTTAATTGTCATTATTTTGAATTGTTATTCAGACCACAGAAGCTAAAAAAAAATATTTTAAAGCAGCACTGCAATGGAAATGAGCTAAAATTTGACCACATCTTTTTTCTCTTTAATTAATGCCAGATGTTGATTTTGGTGGCAACATTTTCAGTTTTTATTATCATTTAAGAATTTTCTGAAAGTTTTAAAGTAATTATTTCATAAGAAAAAAAAGATGGCCGCCTCATTTTTGCATAGAAATAATACTGAAGACCCAAGAAGGGTAAGAATCCAGACAAAAATACAAATGTACAATACACATCATAGGAATAATCCAGAAAACCCAGATCAACAGTTCTGCTAATATTTTTCATAACCATAGCAGAAAATTAGTTTTTTGGAATAACTTTTTTCATTGCACTGCCTGTTTAAACTGTTTTTTCCCTCTCCCAGGTTGAAAGAGCTAATCTCCTGGCCTCCTTTCAATCCCAGTACTTTCCCAGCCATGTCTCTCTTGCCCTTACCCCCTACACCTATAAAATAAGAAAATGCCAGCTGCTGGCATGATGTCAGAATCCAGTCACATCCTTTAAAGTATATCCTCCCTGCCCAAGCTCCTTCAAAGGTGCAAATAAAATACTGCATATTGTTCAGCCCCTCTCCCCCACCAATACATGATTTCTGAAAGGGCACTAGAAAGTCAAACTGGCTAGCTCAGTCATAACCCCTTCCCACATTGTGTCTTCCCCACTCTGTGTCTGTAGTAGCTGTCTGTAATGAATACAATAAGAGGACATATGCAATGGGGACGTGGAGCAATCATATCATTAGCAGTGCTGGGAAGAGTGACCCAAGCAGTCTGCATAGCATTATTAGTGGTTCAGTTGCTCCATCTCTTCACTCCCAATCAACCATCCTCTCACTCAATTCATTACAGTAAGCTACTACATCTCAGACCAAGGCAGGCACACTGTGAAAGAAGGGTATGATGAGCTAGCCAGTGTTATGTTCTAATGCCCTTTCAGAAAACAAGTATACATTGTAAAAACGTGTGAAAGTAGGACCCCCACTGAATATGAGATACTGCATCTCAGCATGGTGATCCTGAGTAAATATATTGCAAAAATGTGCAAAAGCACCTGCTCCTACAGTATCCGGACCTTTAAGGTTTTCTTTTATTTCTATTATTGTGATAAGAGTCTGGAATTTGAATACAGTGGAACCCACTTACAACAGATTCACTTGTAGCAGACACTCACTTATAACAGACAGGTCTGCCATGTCAAAAGCTAAAAGCTATGCCAGTAATGTTAAAAATCCCATTTATACCATACTCTGCAACCCCTGTATAGTGGACACTGTGAGCTCCTCTGTACGCCTGTTACATGCTGCAAACTGCCTGCACATTTTCACATAATTATTCAGATGGTTTGTCTGGCACTATAAAGATATCATTCACTTCACCTGATGCCTGATACCTGACACCTGACTCCAGGGGATTACTCCTGTACCCTCCTAATCCCCCAGTTAGCACAGGTTCTGTACAGCAAAATCTTACCAATCACATTTACTGCTCATCCCCCTGATCCCAATGAGCATAGGTACTGTACAGCAAAATATTTCCAATTTTATTTACTACTCAGTTCCCAGTTAGCTACAAATAGCAGTTCCCCATACCTCTGGTTGCCAGAGGAGGGGGCATGTTCTCATTTTAACTCCTGTTTTTGAGCTGTGGTGAAGGGAATTCATATTTTAAGATTTTAGGATACTGAACAGTGGACGCCCCTTATAACAGACAAAACCTGCTTGCACAAATGTGTCCATTATAAGAGGGTTCCACTGTATCACAATAATACAGTACAACAAATTAATTAAAATCATGCTCACACTTTCATTATGTATCTTTTATCAGGTTAACGCATTAGCAGCCCTTTTGGCTCTGACCAGATATTGTTTGCTACAGCTGCAGCTCCCTTTTATATCAATGATCCAGGAATCTCTATTCCATTTCTGCTGCATGAGTCTCAAATGACTCATCTGATGTACAGTGTCTCCTAACCCTTAAAAACTAGGCTTTGGAAATGTTCTTCAAAATATGGCATGGATGACAACTAGATGGAGTAAAACAATAACTGTCCCTGTCTATGTTCTTTTTATAGAGTTCTGTACTCCATGTGCCATCTTCATTCTTCACAATGTGCAAATTCAAAAAATGTACCTCAGATTCACTTATGTCTACATGAAACTTCATATTTGCATTACTATCATGAAGACAATTAACAAATAATGCTAACGCCCCCTTATTACCACACCAAATCAGAAAGATTCAATCAATAAAGCATCCAACAGTCACCCACAACTTGCATACTATGGGCCAGATATTCAAAGGGGTTGCACCTGGCATAACAGAGTTCCACCAGTGCAACCCCAGAAATGTGCCCAGGGCAATATTCAGAGAAGGGACTTGTGCAGCACAAGTCCCAATGCACTGGGACGCAAAGATAATGTATGCAGCGCATCTCCAGGAGGTGTGCCCATGCATATGCAGCACATCCTGATATTCAGCCCAGGATGTGTGGTGCATATGTCTGCACAACCCTGGGATGCACCACCTACCTGGGCTCAAAGTTGAGCCTGCAAAAAATGGCACAAATGGTGGCCACCCGCAGGCGAGCTACTGCACTGCAAGGTGCAACACAGCAGCCGCCAGCCAGCAGAAGCACCCATATCTACCCTTGTGGTCTAGTGGACCCCCCTACCCTCCCCGTAGCCCCAATCACCATAAAATAAATATGTAACTCTTCCCTGGTAGTCTAGTGGCACCCCCCTCCCTCCCAATGTTCTGATCCCCATAAAATAAATATCTCATTCCTCCCTGGTAGTCTAGTGGTCCCCTCACCCCTCCTGTAGCTGTGATGCCCATTAAATAACAGTTAATCATCCCTGGTAGTCTAGTGGTAATTCCCACTCCCCCGGACCCGCGATCACCCGTATGAGCAATGAAAATATTTCCCTGGTGGTCCAGTGGCACCCCCATGACCCGTAGCCCGATCACTGAAAATAAAATGTAAATATGTCCCTGGTAGTCCAGTGGTACCCCCCACCCCTCCCGATGTTCTGATTCCTGTACACGTACAACACGGTAATTCCATGGTAGTCTAGTGGTCCCCCAACCCTCCCGTAACCCTGCTTGCCAATCCTACATGAAATCCACCTCTCTGGTGATCCAGTGGCACCCCCACCCCCAACTCACCAGGCCCCCAGCCTCCCAGCTCCCCATCAGTAGCGGGCAGCAGCATACCATCCATACCTCTGTGGCTGCCCACTGACTGACAGCTACTGTATGGGCTGCAATCTAATTGGTCCACAGTGTAGACCAATGGGCTTGCAGTGCATACTGTAATAGTCATTCATAAATATGTGAATCACACACACACACACATATATATATATATATATATATATATATATATATATATATATATATATATATATAAAACCCAACACATGGTTCCCAAAAATCTTCCTTGGGTGTGTCTAAATGCCCACTGCCAGGCTGGTATCCTGTGTCTTAGTGCTTTAAAAGTGTTTGTGTGAGTGTGCCTTAATGTCTCTGTGCTCTGTCTCTTTAAGAGCTGCCAATATTGTGGTGGTTATTTAATCTGGGAGGGGGCTGAGTGTTTTTATGCTTGAATCCTGCCCAGGCTGTCAGATAATCACTCCGTTCTACTGTCACTATTTACGCAGAGGGAGCTCTGTTAGAAGCTGTACTTATGTCCTAATTATCTATTAGCATGGCAATAGTATTGTAGTTTGTTTAACCTGCCATATTTGCAGCATGGACTTTATGTATTGCACCACCATTTTGGTTTTGGACTGCCAGTCAACCCCAGTCAGTACCTTTGGGGACTCAAAAATGGAGCCTGTCCCCAGGGATCTTGTGGGAGCAAATTTCTGTAGGAGTTGTAGTTTTTACATTTTGGCACCAAAACAGACCTGGAGGGGGAGCCCTTGCTTTGACAGACAGATGGATCAACCAACCAGAACCTTTTGGACCAAAGGGAAATTCCCAAGCTGCCTGCTGCAGTCAGTCAATCTGGAGTTAGAGTTTGAAGAGTAAACAGCTCAAGTGATTCAAGGAGCATCCCCTGCATAGTTCACGGGGGAGAATGGTGGAAAGGCTGAGTTTGGCCTGTCTGCCTGCAGTCCCTCAAGAAGGAATCCTTTGAAAGGCTTAGCAATCAGACTGTATCCGAATTGGAGTATGACAAAGCCACTGAACAGTGACCAGATTTGAACCTGAAGAAGACTGGGGATTTGCTGTATGCGATTGGCCTGTCAGGACATCCATTCACCATAGAACTCCTGATTTTGCTAAGAGAAATTGATAATGCTGATAATGCTGACGGATTGCTGTCCGCTTTGTGGTATGGTGATTGCTTTACTATAAATGTGCTGTGTGCTGTTAGTGGGTCGCAATTTGGTTCCACACTGTGTAAATGTGCAACGTTTGCTGGAAGCTGCATCCAGCCTTCCCAGACTGATTTCTGAACTGTTTTACCTGGCCTGGGCCCTGCCACACTGGCCCAGCTAGCTACTTCAGGTGCAGAGAACACCATCGATGAGAGACTCACCTGAGGATCAGCACCCTGCTCAACATCTTGAACAGGAATGACACCTCGGTGATTCCTGTGGGCCCTGCTTCTCCTGGCATACCAGTTGTCAACCTGCAGTCTCCATTTCATCCCTTCTGTGTCTTGCATTGGGTAACGTGAGCAACAACCAGGGTAGTTCCCTGCAACAACAGCTAAATCTCAAGTGGTGTCATCTGATTACATTGTTGATTTTCCTTTCACAAACTGAGCCTCCAGGCTCTAGATTACAAATTGTGTGAAACTGTGCATGCCTTTTTGTTTCATCACAGGGCCCCAACCAGTTGCGACTCCGGCCTATCCTGGGCAACATTCCTGGCTAGCCCACCTTACTTCCAACTGGGTATCCAGAGCGTGTGACTGTGCAGGGAATAAAAGTGCATGCATAATTGCCTGACTAGATCAGTTTTCGAGTCAATCAACCTGATTACACCCCTCCCTTGTTCAATTCCCCTGAATAAATCAGATCTAACTCTCTTTGCATTTAATCTGACTGTGGTTCCAGTTTGTACCAAAAACACTGTACTGTTGTTATTTGCTGTGCCTAACCTTGTTTTCCAGGGGGTTTCTAGGGTTGAACTGGTGGAACCAGCCCAGGTGGTAAGTGCAAACAGTGTGGGGATTTGTATGCTGAATAGGAGCTACTGCGATTGTTGCATATTGCCTAGGTCACTAGAGGGGGAAAGAGGGGGGTTACAGTGTCCCGGAGGGTTGTACCCAAGTTATTCTTGTTACTAACAACCCTGTCCTTCAGGTGGAAGCACCCTTTTCAGTACCCAGGCCCCTTAACCTGCAACTAGCCAAGTAGGCAAGGGTAGTAGCCCTTTGGGATTACGCCACCTAAGGGTTACATCTTGGAGGCACTAACGTTGGGATTAGCACTTCCTAGTGGTCAGATGTTAGAATAATTGTTGCCAGAATATGGCCACACCAGTAGAAGTCATTGTGCACCAGTTGGTGGGGTGGTGTCCGGGGCAGGAGGTTGACCCCCATCATGCCGTGCTTATACTAGACATTCCCTTGAGTATTAGTAAAGACACCATGGGGGGGCGTTGTCAGCCGCCGAGCTCAATGGATGCCTGAGTGAGGAGCTCTTGCCTTTCCCACCGCATATCCGAGCTAAGCCCGTTTCGTATCTGCTCTTTGCATTCTCTCTCGCTCCGCGTTGCTAAAGGAGTGTCCCGCCCTTCGGTAGCTCCATTCTGGACCCCCGCTCCACTCGGGAAGTACCCAGTGTTTCCGTCATTTACTGACCCATTTGGCGGCTAGGCCTACTGTGAAGATGGAGCCTTCTTCTCCCGCTTTGCCCTCAGAGGGCGGACTGGCTGAAATTCGGCAGATGTTCGCCGAAATCTTGCGCCGCATGGATAATATGGACAGCGCTACCCGGAAAAACACCATGGATATTGTGGATCTCTCACAGCGGGCCAGCATAACTGAACATAGGCCCTCAGAGGCAGAAGACAGCTGCCGGCGAACTGGGGCACGAGTGCTGGACCACGATAGGCTCATTCAGCAGCTATGGACCAGGGTGGAGGATTTAGAAAACCGTAGTAGACAGAATAATTTGAGGTTTGTGGGCTTCCCTGAGGGTTGTGAAGGATCGGATGTTATCTGCTTTCTACAAAAGGAGCTTCCCCCTCTGTTGGGCTGGCATTCTGAACACCCTCCGGAGATCGATAGGGCTCACAGAATGTTGGCACCCCGCCCGGCTCCTGGGGAGCATCCTCACACCATATTGGCCCGCTTTCTCCGGTTCCAGGACCGGGAATCCATCACCAGGCTGGCATGCCAAACAAAAGAACTTATATGGAGAGGCCACAGGATCCAGATTTTTGTGGACTACTCCCAGGAACTCACTGCATGCTGTAGGGCCTTCACTGCAGCACGTCGGGCCTGCACTGACTTGAAGTTAGAGTATCCACTGAGATACCCAGCTTGTCTCCGTATTATTCTGAATGGATCGCCACGGCTATTTGACAACCCAACAGCCGCTAAGAACTTTTTGGCATCACAGGCTCCTAAGCTACACTGGGGTGAGCACAGGGAATCTATGGACTCGGGGGCTACAGCTACGGAGACTTCTGTGCTAACCCTTACAACCCCCCCCCCCCGGTCCACCCAGCCTGTAGCCCTACAGCCCAGGACCAAATCTCACTCTGCCCCTCAGAAATCCCCAGGAAGCAAAAGAAAAACAGAAGGAGGGCTCGTCTTGATGGGGCCCATATTGATAAGACCCCCCAGCTCCGTTCTCAGAGTCGCAGTGCCAGTCCTGACTCTGTGGCCTCATGCTCCTCTATACAGCCCGACATGAACAACAATCAGTTCCGTGCCTTGACGGACCTTCCGACAGATGGATCTCAGTTGGACCCACCTCTGCCGCCTAGACTATCTCCTAAGAGGAATAAATCCCAGGCTGCATGCTCGCTTTCCTGGGTGGATGCTGCGGAGTCGCTAGCTCCAGAGACCTCCACTGCTATGGATGTTGCTTCTATCTATCCAACACCCTTTGGCGCTGTGGCTGCCCCTGCTAAATCTATGGGCTGAATGTGACTGAGACTGTTTTGTGTTGCTCTCTGTATTGTTGTTCTATCCCGACTGTTATAAGTAGTATTGGTGGTCAGCGTTGATCTCTAGCCCCTGTTATGTGTCCATTATACCCGGGCATTCCTGGTGCTGCTGCCAGGGCGTGGGGATCCAACGATACTGTTTCCACTCTGGTCACTTATTTATTCTATTCCTTCTCAGAGGGGGCATGGCTAGGTGACAACTAGTCTTCTACAGTGCGTGACAGCCCCTCACTGTTTACCCTTGAGCTCTTCACAGCCCTGCATCTTGTAACTAATGTATGGTATGTTGGGTGGGGGTAAGGGGGGCTAGTCCCTCAATGCCTGTGAAACAAATTTAAGGTGGAGGGTGGCTACTTTAGCCGATTCGATGGTGCAGGTGTGGTGTATCAGTGGGATATAGCGGAGAGAGTCTTCTGGGCAGTGGGTCGTCCTACTCCTCTTTCGCTGTAGTTAGATAACTTCCTACCTCCCAGCAATTCCTGCTGGTATCTGGGCCATAAATCGGTCGATGCGCGCAGCAGGAGCTGATCTGTTTGGGGGAAGGGGATTTGGGGAGGGGGAGTGGGAGAGGGTTTCTTACATCTGTGGTTATTCAAAGTTATGGTTGCTGTTTGTAGTTCATGTTCAGGGCCTAGTGAGACCCTTTCAGAAATATTTAGTTCTGTATGTTGTTAGTAGTTTAGGCATTCTGATTTCTGAGATTTTGACCTATTTTCATCAAGGCTGTCTAAACAGAAAGGGTCTCCAACCTGGGGGATTGTGTCTCTGGCCTTGGTGTCTGTGGATGCATATAGGGTTTGCCATGATCCCACCCAGGTCAGATGGAGACTAATTTTATCTCCTGGAATGTCCGCGGCCTTAATTCTCCCATTAAACGGAAGAAAGTCTTGCTCCTTCTGAAGAAGCTCAGACCTTCGGTGGCCCTCCTTCAGGAGACGAAACTCTCCTCAGCTGAGCGAGGAAGCTTAGACAGGGTTGGGTAGGAGAAGAGATACATAGTGTGGCAGACTCTCACAAGTGTGGGGTCTCTATACTTCTACATAAATCTCTGGGGTGGAAGGTTAAAAGACACACTCATGATGCAGAAGGGAGATGGATCATGGCTGAAATGGCGACGCCAGAAGGCCCGTTAGTTCTAGTTAATTTATACGCCCCTAACCAGGATTGTCCCCTTTTTTTCCATATGGTTAACCAGGCCCTCACGGATTTCAACATCCACAAAGTCCCAATTTTATTGGGGGGGTGACTTTAACCTGGTGCTTGACCACTCTCTTGCTAGAAACAATAAGGCCCTTGAACTACATAGGCAGGCCAAAAAAACCCTCCTGAGGTTAATGGATGAACATGGTCTGCTGAACGTGTGGAGAGCCTTACACCCCGGGGAGCGGGGTTATACATGCTTCTCGCAGACACATGGTTCATCCAGTAGACTCGACTTGTGGCTACTCTCTACTGAACTTTTTGACAAGGTGTCTACCTCTTACATGCATCCTATTTATGTCTCAGACCATGCCCCTCTGGGAATTCAGGTTAAACTGGGACAGAACCACCCCCCTTCCTCCTCCTGGCGTTTGGACCCCCTTCTCCTGGAGGACGGGGACTTTCAGAAATGGCTGGGGCCTGCGATTGCTGAATATTGGACTAACAATGATAATGGGGAGGTCTCAGATATTACCCTATGGGAAGCCTTCAAGGCTACAATAAGGGGTGGGATAATGGCCTTCTCTTCGGCTAGGAGACGCTGCCGCAAGGCAGATCAGAGGGCTTTAGAAAAACAACTATATATCCTGGAAGCTCAGTATAAATCGTTTCACGATAAATCTCCACCTCAGTCTTTACTCGCACAACTGGCGAGTACCAGAATTTTCCCTGAATGCTCACCTCACCCGTCAGGCTGAACTGAATCTTAGGCGGGTTTGTCATGCCTACTGGGAGGGTGGGGAAAAGGCTAGTAAACTCCTGGCATATCGCCTTAAACAGCGGCAAATGTCCAGGAGGATACATGCTTTAAGGGGTCATACTGGGGCCCCGTGTTATTCCTCGGCTGGGGTCAATGACATTATGGCTCAGTTTTATAGGCAGTTATATGCCTCCCCTACCCCCCTATTCTGCCCTCCATCCAAAAATTCCTGGATTCATTGCCCATCCCCAAGCTCTCTCCATCGGATGTTAAAGCGCTGGAAGCCCCGATCACTGTGGAAGAAGTGGATAGGGCTATCCAATCCATGAATCTTCGTAAAGCCCCTGGGACTAATGGACTCCCCATTGATTTTTATAGGGTCCAAGGTGTTAACCTTGCTCCGTATTTAGTCTAGATGTTTAGGCACTCCCTACTCTCAGGATCCTTACCCCCATCCCTAAGGGAAGCCACTATTACTGTACTCCCCAAGAAAGGGAAAGACCCTCTTTCCCTGGGTAGTTACCATCCCCATTTCCCTCATCAGTGCAGATGCCAAAATCCTGGCCAAGGTTCTTGCCAGTAGACTTGAGCCTCTCGTATCAGGGCTGGTCCACCCTTCCCAGGCTGGCTTTGTTAAGGGGCATCTGGGGTCTGATCATCACAGAACCCTCCTTTCAATAATGCATTATTCCAAACTGTCAAAAAAACACCTTGTAGCTCTAGCCATTGACTTTGAGAAGGCGTTTGATTCGGTAGAGTGGTCATATCTGTTTCATACCCTTTCTTCCATGGGGGTGGGACCCAATTTTCTCTCCTGGCTCAAACTATTATACACCTCCCTCCTGGCTAGGGTTTTGACTAATGGCAATCTATCGGCACCTTTCCAGTTGCAGAAGGGTACAAGACAAGGTTGCCCTCTTTCCCCCCTCCTGTTCATTCTAGCCATTGAACCCCTGGCCATCGCGCTTTGGGAAGCGCCCTCCATCCCTGGAATAATGATGGGAGGCATCACCTTTAAAACTTTTTTGTATGCTGACAATCTGCTGGTCACTACAGAATGCACTCCACAGGTGATTCAATCTATTTTACATATATTGAATGTATTTTCTGGAATATCAGGCCTTAGGATCAACCATTCCAAAACAGAGGTCCTCCCTCTCAGTTCGGTGCCCTCTGGTATAGATGTTGCGACCGCGGGTCTCAAATGGTCCCCCAATGGCATAAAGTATCTGGGTATCATCCTACACCCTAACTTGTCCAAAATGCTCACAGCCAACTTTTCTCCACTGGTGGAGTCTATTAAAGAGGACACGGCCCATTGGAAAGCCTTAAGGCTCTCATTAGCCGGGAAAATATACTCCATCAAGATGATGATGGCCCCCAAGGTATTGCATATGTTGTCCCATCTTCCAATACCTATTCCTTCTAAATGGTTTCAAAAACGGGATGCAGTCATTGGTAATTTCCTGTGGGAGGGCTCCCGTCCACGGTTTAGTAAGCTTAAACTTCGTCAGCACTGGAGTGGGGGGGTTGGAGCCTTCCTTGGTTTCAGGGGTACCACATGGCCTTTATCTCAGCCCAGACCACTTTATGGTTCTCTAACACTGGTTCTACTTTGCCTACCTGGCTTCCGTTGGAGGCATCATTACTACAGGCCCCCTCTCCTGCGGTGGCGCTGTACAGTAAAAAAAATCTTCCCTCAAATCTTCCCCCTCCCATTCTACTATCCATCCAATGTTGGCAAAGAGTTCTAACTCTGTTAGGCCAGGATGTAACTCCCTGGAGGTTTATGCCTCTATGGAACAACCACGCCTTGGTAGTGGGTGGTAGTATGATCCGTTGGAAAGCTTGGGAGTTACAGGGTATCCTTTTAGTTCAAGATTTATTGCTCCCAGATTCTAGTTCAATGGATACTTTTGAGGCTTTAAGATCCAGATACCATTTCCCGGTCTCTCATTTTTGGAGCTATCTCCAGATTAGAGATGCCATCACCCATCTACCTAATTTTCCCCAAAATAGAGGGTAGCAATCAAGATCCCATCCTCTTACACGTTGGTTACGTCAACCCAGGAACAGAGCCAGTGAGATCTATAAGGCTCTTAGAGGTGCCGTTGCAAACCCTACTTTGTCAGCTAAAGCCCAATGGGAAATAGATTTTAATTCTTCTATCTCCGAGCCCCAATGGGACCATGCTTGGGTGAGATTGCATATGGCATGTAGGGATGGGCGCGCCCATCTCATTATGAACAAAACCCTTCATAGGTGGTACAGGGATCCGGCTAAATTCAAAAGGATGGGGCTCCTTCAGCAGGACACTTGCTGGAGATGTGGTAATCAAGGTGCCCACCTTTTTCATATACTCTGGGAGTGTCCCTTTCTCCAGCATTTCTGAACAACAATCCAGGATATGTGTACTTTTCTGTTCCCTCAAGTAGTACCGGACCACCCTCTTCTCCTTCTTGGTTGTGCCCGTTCCCATACACCCAAGTGCTGTCCGGGGGCCCAGTGGGTTACTGCTATGGGGACGATAGCCAACCGGCTTATTTTAAGGAGGTGGCGGTCCCCAGAGGTTCCATCCTTCCGAGAGTTCCTTCAGGCATTAGCCCAAGGAGCTATGTATGAGAGGCTCTCTAGTTTTGCAGGGGGTTCACTGGTCCAATTTGACAGATGGTGGCAGCCATATCTCCAGTCCAAGTATTGTCACAATGTCCAACCCTAGGTGGTCAGTAACTCCCGAGGGACCCCTGTCTGGTCTGAGTTATAGGCTTTCCCGTTTTATTTTCATACTTGTTAAGGTATTTTCTTCTATCTCAGAATCAGTTTGCCTTTTTGTTTTCCTGTTTATGGTGTATATAGTTCTAATTAGTAGTAGGCCTGATCCAGGACTAGCACATCTACCATCGCTGCCCTGGGCCCTATATGCTATGGTTATTTTTAATTTTTTGGGTCCTTCAGTTTATATCCCATGGCTTCCACTCTATTGGATGGGAGGGTCTAGTTAGGTTTGGATCATTACCTATGACAGTGCTTTTTATTTCATTTCTTGGTATCCTGCATGTTGTATCTCGGATGCTTGTACTAATGTTGCAGTATGGTTGCATGTAACCTCTCAATATTATACTTTTGCTTGGTGTGTGCTGTGTGAAATAATAATAAAATCTTTAACAACAAAGTAAAGACATCATAGAAGGGGTTCTCTCCAAAGTTGAAGGTTTGAAAAACACTGTGTTGGGGGTCGGCAGGCTGATTTAATGACCCAAACCCTGATGGCCTTGGTGGAGTGTAGTGACCCCATGGACGGCATTAAGGTGCCAATGACTATTACCCCTTAAGAGTCCCCAACTGCTTGGAGGGTAATAACTAAAGATAGTAAGGATCCTTTAGAGGATGAGCCCCCACCATCATCTGAGGCTTTTAAGGAGAAATTTGCTAAGCTGTTGCAGGAGGAAGGGAAAATCATAAAGAACTTTAAACAATTATTCCTGCCACCTGGAGGTGTACCTTCCCCCATGCCCCCACCCCTTCCAGTACCGGCTCCAGTACCTGCACCTACATTGGTGCCTGCAGTTAGTCATGACACATACTGCAAGTTGAGGATGTTCTCAGGTACCCTCCCCACCCCACGGGGGGGGAGGATGAATGGGAGACCTGGATCAACTATGTTGCCCCCTTGGTATCCTAGTGGCAGTGTGCAGAGGATGAGAAGCAAAGAAGGATCATGGAAAGTTTGAGGGGTCCGGCCCTGGAAGCCATTAGATTTCTGAGGTCCACGAATCCTGAGGTATCTGCTCAAAAGTACCCGTCTGTCCTGGAAAGCAATTTTGGAAGCACTGAGTCAGGGGAGACTTTGATGTGGCAATTCAAAGGTACCAAACAGTGGAGAGGGGAACATCTGTCTGCATATGCTACTTGACTAGAGAAGGCCCTGCAGAGAGCTTATCGAAAGGGTGGAGTAACCACCAGTGACTTGAACCGTGTGAGGCTGGGGCACATACTACAGCATGCCAAGCACTCCAAATTGCAGATTATCCAGTTAAAGCTCCATGATAAGAGAGATAACCCACCTGACTATTGCCACCAGATAAAATAACTCAGGGAGGCTGAAGGTGAAGAAAGATATTGTGATTATGGGGAGGGCTCAGCCCGAATGACCATGGCACAGGAAGACCTCTCTGAAATGGAGACCACTAAGGATATTCCACCATGGGCTGAGCACTGGAAGGATAAGCTGCTGAAGGAATCAGAAAAGTACCAGCGGGTGCCTTTATGGAGGTCTCCACTGCAGACAAAGACCCTGGTCCCTCTTAGGATGTGACTGCCATGGGGGTGAGAGTGCACCCGTAGGTATCTTCTACCGAAAGAGACCCCCAAGCTGAGCTCAAAGAAGTGACTGCCACCTTAAAGGAACTGTTAAGACATGTTGCATCACTGTCACTGCTGCAAACAGATATCGGACCCCGATCCCTTGCTACTGCTTCAGTCCCTCATGCAATGCCCTCTCCAAGAATGACCCTGGAGTCTATCATTTGTTACAACTGTGGAAAGGATGGCCATATGAAGAGAGAATGCCAGTCTCAGAAAGACTTAGATAAAGTTGTGTACAGACTTCAAGGGGAGCTCCCAAAAGTGAGACCTTGGCCGAGTGGCACTGGCAACAACCGCAGTGAAGGATCAAGAAATCCTAATTCAAACTTCTTTGTGGCTAAATCATCTGTCCAGGCACCTGCTACTGTCTCTCAACACCCAGTGTATGATCCATGGAGAAGTCCACCTAAGGAGAGGTGTAAAGAACAAAATATTGATTATAGATGCCCCTGGTGAAATGAAGCTGCCAAAGGGGTTGATGGTTAAGCCCAGTATATAACCTGCATGTGCCCATGCCTATGCCCACCAAGTGATGGTGCAAGTGAGAAACATGTCAGACAGGGACGTTCGTGTGAACCAGGGATGTATGCTGGCTACAGTACAGTGCACAGACACTGCAGTATTACCCAGTAACAAGTACTCTGGTGAAAAGGAGAAAGTGACCCTGGACTTATTTGACTTCGGTGATTCCCCTTTGTCTGCTGAATGGAAGACCCAAATTAGCAGGAAACTTGCTCAGAGAGACCAAGTGTTCTCACTAAAAGAGTGGGACGTGGGGTGTGTCCATGGTGCTGAGCATAACATATGCCTGCATGATGACTGACCATTTCGAGAGAGGTCCCAACGCCTTGCCCCAGCTGAGATAGACAATGTTAGGAGGCACCTACAGGAAATGCTTGCTGCTGGCATTATTCAAGAATCAAGAAGCCCATATGAATCCCCTATCATAGTGGTGCATAAAAAGAATGGATCCATGAGGATGTGTGTGGACTATCAGACCCTCAACTGAAGGACTATCCCAGGTCAATGCACCATGCCACGCATACAGGATGCCCTGGATTGCCTGAATGGGGGTCAGTGTTTCTCAGTACTGGATCTCCGCAGCGGATATTATCAGATTCTGATGGCCCTGGAGGACCATGAATAAACAGCCTTCATCTGTCTTTGGGGTTCTACAAATTCCTGAGGATGCCACAGGGGATTTCGGGTGCCCCTGCCACCTTCCAGAGACTGATGGAACATGCGGTGGGAGACGTGAACTTACTGGAATGTTTAGTATACTTGGATGATGTCATTGTTTATGGACGCATGCTAGAGGAGCATGAGAACAGACTGTTCAAAGTCCTCAATCATTTGGAAGAATTCAACCTCAAGTTATCCATAGACAAGTGCCATTTTTTTTAAACATCTGTGAAATATATGGGACACATAGTGTCTGCGGAAGGGATACAAACAGATCCCAGTAAAGTTGAAGCTTTGACCATTTGGTCCCAGCTCAATAACCTAAAAGAGCTACAGCATTTCCTGGGGTTCTGTGGCTACTACCGCAGGTTCATCAAAGACTATTCAAAGGTGATTTTACCGTTCCTTAACCTTACCCAAGGCTACCCCTGTACCAAACACATATACAAAAAGGGGGCTATCAAAGACCAAGAGAAAATATATTTTTGAACAGGTGAGCCTTTTGGGACTCGGTGGACACCCGAATGTGAAGCAGCTTTCTTTGAAGGCATATACCAGCTCACCCACACCCCAGTCCTTGCCTATGTTGATCCTACCAAGCCCTGTGTTCTTCATATGGATGTTAGTTTGCAAGGGCCTTGGGGCTGTGCTATATCAAGAATATGAAGATGGCTTGGGACCTGTAACTTTTGCCAGTAGGAGCTTGACCCCATCAGAGCGGAACTATCTGGTCCACAAGCTGGAATTCCTCACCCTAAAATGGGCTATAGTTGACCACCAGTTTCATGAGTACCTCTATGGGGCAAAGATATTAGTGAAGACTGACAATAACCCACTGACCTATGTGCAGACTTCAGTTAAACTGGACACCACTGGGCACCATTGGCTTTCTGCCTTATCAACTTATGATTATGCTGTTGAATACAGACCGGGACTAAACCACATTGATGCTGAGACCCTGTCATGAAGGCCAGCTGCCAGGGACAATTGGGTCAAATTGTCTGAACCTGACATCAAAGCATTATGAAAACAAATTTTATACAGATGAACAAATGTCTGCGGACACAGTGGACTGCCTAGTAGATTGCTTGGGCCCTCCTGATACCTGCATACCGGCTGCCTACTGCCATTTCTCTGCATTAAATATTAGTGCACTACATCAATCAATCAATCAAAATCTTTATCCAGGTGGGCATCATTGAGCAAGGCTCATTTGTAAGATGGACCTGGGTATAACAAGGTCAAATACAACAAAGGAAAACATTATATATATATATATATATATATATATATATATATATATATATACACACACATATATAATATACATATGTATACAGAAGCAATAATGATACATAGGAGTATGGTACAATACATGAAGACTATACACAAGAGAACACATTAGACGAGAACCATATACAGTTGCGAAGCGATAGGTGATGTGCCATTCACTAGATAACACATTGCAGGAGAACCATATATAAATTGCAGCCCCCATGTGCAGTTACAGTGCTGGAGCTTAACCTAGGGAACCATTTTAAAAAAACTGCCAGAAAAGTACAACAGTGAGCAGGGAAGGGAAGAACCAGAGGGTAGGGTAGGACCCCAGATAAGTGTATAAGGTTAGGATCCCTGCGGTCACTTTCGGGAATCATGGTAAGGAAATAAAAAGGTGGTAGAGGAGCTGGGATAAGGACTGGATTGCCAAAGAAGGACTAAGATGGATACTAGGGAACTTTGAGAGGTAGCAGTAAAGACAAGAGAATGACTATGGGCCATGAAGATACGAGTGAAGGTAGAAGATAGGAATGAAATCCACATGATGAATGAGTTTACAGAAGATTGAGGGTTAGAAGTGGGTAGGATAAAAGAAACCTAGGCTAGGATAATGGAAAGCAATTGCAAGGCTCCTTGATGAGATAAGAGCAAAGGGTCTTGAAGGTATCGACACTGACTGGAGTACTCAGCTTCAATGTTTTCTGAAGTCTGTTCCATAGAGAGGGCAACACAGTGCTTATTGCCGCTCTAGCAAAGTGAGATTTGACTTTGGGGACTCTCAATGAGATGGATGTGAGGCTTCTCAGGGCATACTTGCCTATCTGGTTTAAGGGGAGGCAGTCAGCAATGTATTTTGGAAGTTTTTTGAAATTGCTCTGAGGGTCCATATAGAAGCATTTCTATTCTTTCTATACTGGAGAGAAGACCAGCCCACGGCTCCATATAGGCAGCAGTGGTGAATAGAAAAAGGGAGACCTGTGATGAATCTCAGAGCTCTGTGGTACAGTGTGTCCAATTTTACAAGGTAGGAGGCAGGATGACTGTACAGGAAATCCGTGTAATCTATCAAAGAGAGGAACGTTGTTTGGACCAGACATAATATAGTTGTTAGAAAGTGATTGATCCTAAAGAAGAGGCCCAATCTTTGTCATAGTTTTTTTTAGAAGATCCTCTATATGATCTATAAAGGATAGCCTATGATCCAGCCACACTCACAGGTATTTGAATTTTTCAATGAATTCCAATTTATCTCTGAGAAGTGTAGAAATTTGCAGTACTAAAACTATATGAAAATATAATATAAAAAAAAATATGCCAGATTCACTGTATGTACCAGAGGAGAGAAAAGCATTGCTTTGGTTTTCTTAGCATTAAGTAACAGTTTTTTGTTTAGGAGCTGGTTTTGTAACAAGTTGAATTCAGCTTGCAGGTCGCTGCATGCGGCTTCTGGGGTTGTGCAGCTTAAGTTAAGTACTGTATCATCTGCGAACAGATGGATGCTGGCCCTGGTTATACAGTCATCAATGTTGTTGTTGTACATGGCAAACAATATAGGACCTAATATAGATCCCTGAGGGACACCTCTCAGAAGAGGTTTGAGGGTTGAGAATTCACCTTCAGCCTTAACTTGCTGGAGGTGGTCAGAGAGGTAGCTATTAAACCACCACAAGGACAGTGAATCCAACACTATTGCTTGCAGAGAAGAGAGAAGCAGACTATGGTCGACAGTGTCGAAGACCTTACTTGAATGTAAAAAGACAGCACAAATGTAGTTTCTATTGTCCAGTTCTCTTTGCCAATTGTTAGTCACCTTTGCGAGAGCTGTGGTAGTACTATGTTTCACTCTGAAGCCTGATTGGACTGGGTTTAGGAGATTCGTAGATTCTAAGTAAAGTCTCAATTGATTGCTTACAATTTTTTCCAGTTGTTTTGGCAGGACTGGAAGAATTGAAATAGATCTGTAGTTGTTTAGATCACCAGGGTCCCCCGACTTAAACAGAGGAATGATGTGTGCCATTTTCCAAGTGGATGGAATAAACCCTTGAGACAGGGATAGGTTAAATAGGTGCGTTACAGGCATGGCTAACATGTGCTGTGCCACTTTTAGAAAATAAGGGTCAAGCATGTTGGCGCCAGCACTTTTTTTTGTATCCCACTTCAGCATCAATTCTTCAACCTCTTTGAGTGAGGTAGGAGTCAGGGAGAATCTTGGATCAATGACATGGGGTTCCATCTCTTTGGCACTAATCTGTTGGTGTAGCAAGTTTGCAGGTGAGTTGTCAGATGCTAGGCCTGCAGTCGCAAAGTGATTGTTGAAGGAATCCAATACTTCCAGTCTATCACTAATAATATCAGTGCCAGAGATAATCTTGTCCAGCACAGAGTTTCCAGGCATGTGTCCAGACAGATCTTTGAAGGTTTCCCAGAATTTAGTTGGATTCTTGAAGGCAGCATCAAATTCAGAGTGGTAATAGACAGCTTTTGTATCTGACCATTTTTGTGCATAAGTTCCTTGCCCTTTTAAACTGGCTCCAGTCCAAAGAGGTCTGAGTTTTGCATGCTTTTTTTCCATAACTTGTCCCTCTCTAACAAAGCAGATTTAAGTTCTGATATAAACCAACAACAATTTTGTTTTTGATATACGGACTTTAATAATGGGAGCATATTTGTTTAAGGTACCTAAGAGTATCTAATTGAAAATGTCATAAGCCAATTGTACTGTTTTTGCCAGGTAGAAATCTTGTCAATGCAGGGAGTGTTTTAGTTCGTAGATGTAAGCAGATAAGTCAAAATTGCATCTAGATCTCTTAGCTGAGAACTTTGGTGGAGGTGAAGGTTCATTGAATGATCTTATACCAGCTATGAAGCAGTGATCACTTATGTCACTGAAAAGAATGCCAGAGTGGGAGAAGAGATGCGGTTTACTCAAATTGCCCTGGGTGGAGATATCCAGACTAGATCAGATTACTATAAATTACTGGTGGCTGCAATATTTAGAGACACAAAGCACATCTTCTTGACCTGGAAGGACACTACTTCTTTATTCAGCTGTGAGCTGTGTGAGAAATTCTATATTGCACCTGAGATCTGCAACAACGTGCACTTTTGCTCAATTCTGTGGGAGGTGAAACTAACTACCCTTGGTAATTGCTTTTTATTTACATATTTATTTAGTGTTTAACCAAGAAGGGGCTTGCAAACTCTGTTTATCTTGTGAGTAACTTCCGAAGGATTTAAATACTGCATTTGGGTAGACCCTTGGAGGTAGCTAGATTGTCTACTAGGATTTTCTGGCAGTTAAACTATTTTTAAATTTACAGGTGGCTAAGGAGTTGAAAAAGGAGTTTGTAAACTCTGCTTATCTTGGAAGTAACTTCACAAGGGTTTGAATACTGCATTTTGGTTGTCCCTTGGGGGTAGCTGGATTGACTACTAGGATTTTGGGACAGAAACTATTTTTAAATAATTTACTGGTGCGTAGGAGTTTGTGATAGTTAAATTATTTTTAAATAAGTTACTGGAGGTTAGTTGAATTACTATAAAGGGCAGTACTCATCAGGGTGGTGGAGCAGTGGTGTATTTGATTGTTTCTAACAGGCACCAGTGGTTGTGGACTACCCATCCCCCTTCCCCACACCCCACACCCCCAGGCATGGCATTTCCTTTATAGCCAAAGTTCTGACATCACTTCCTCAACAGGTCTTGGGGCAGAACTGTCATATTCTTAATAACCCATCACAGTGCATAAAGGGTAAGTACACACCACCAAAAAAAAATTATAAATATTACATATTGTATATTATAAGGGAGAGGGACATGTGGGGAGTGGTGCAATGCACTGGCTCTGGGGCAGCAGTTTTCCAGGAGACATTCTGGAAACTGCACTGCTGTCCTATTTGCAGGCAACCGTCAGCCCTGAGGAGGAGATTGCCCACCTCCAGGCTGAACTGGCAAGGACTAGGAGGCCTCCCCCCAAGAGCACCACTGCCACAACCACTGCCTCAGAGGTTGCCAAGTATGAAGAGCAGTTGGACCACAGTGGGTTCTGGGAGGATGCGGTGGTGGAACAAGAGGCAAAGCCCTAGTTGTACCTCTACACAAATCATCGCCAGTCTGGCAGAGCAAGGTTCCTCTATGATGGCATCCTCAGTGGAGACCAAGAAGAATGCTGAGGACATCCACAAGGAAGACCCACAAAAGGGTGGTAAGGGACACCACAGGGGAAGGAAACAGCTTCTGATAGGGGGCTCAATTGTTAGGGGGGTAGAACTGGGGAAGGGAGAGGAGAGGGAAGTAAGGTGCCTGCCTGGTGCCATGGCTTGGAGGGACAAGAAGCGAATTCTCACAATTGCAGAAGCATCATCACAGGAGAGGGAACTAGATATCATTGTCCACCTTAGGACAAATGACCTAGCTAGGCATGGAATCAGTGCAGTGCAGGATGAATTTGTGGAGTTGGGGAGGGGCCTCAGACAGGTAGCAAGCACGGTTACCTTCTCAGAGGTGCTGCCAGTCCATGGCAGGAGTGAGGCTAGGTTACTGCACACCATGCAATTTCATGAATGGTTGCAAAACTGGTGCAGAGCACAGGGCTTTGGCTTCAATGGGGACTGGGGGTACACCTGGAGAGATGAAGGTCTATACTAGTACGATGGTCTGCATCTGTCCACAAAGGGAACCAAGCTCCTAAGTGACAGGTTTAAATGCTTCCTTGGCAAGCTTTTAAACTAGCCAATGGGGGAGGTGCTGATAAGAGGCAGGAAATTTCAAGCCTCCCCCCACAAAACATAGCAGGTAGTAAGGTAAACACTGAGGTACAGAGCTCAACAGAGGGCAGGACAGGGGTAAATGGAAAAATAGACAAGGGCAATAAGAGCAGGGATGGGGGAAAAAAGGATAAAGCCAACATAAAATGGAGGGCAATGAGTACCAATGCCCGTAGTCTGGGAAACAAGCTTCCTGAGCTAGTAGCCCTGATGGAAGATGAAAAATTGGATATTGTGGCAGTCACGGAAACATGGTACACGGAGAACCATGACTGGGATGTCAACATACAGGGGTACACAGTCTACAGAAGGGACAGGGAGGGTAAAAGAGGAGGTGGAGTAGCTCTATATGTAAGGGAAGGGTTCAAAGCTACAGAACTAAAAAGTAAAGGGGGAGGACAGGAGGCACTCTGGGTCACCTTGGAGACAGGGAATGACATCACAATCCGCACGGGGTTGTATACAGACCCCCGTCTCAAGGGGAGGAAACGGACAGGAAAATGATGGAGGACATTCTCAAAATGGCTGAAAAGGGGGAGATACTGTTGATGGGGGACCTCAATATGCCAGATGTTAACTGGATGACATGTACTGCAGCCACATCCAAGAGCAGGGTCATTCTCAATGTCCTGCAGGGGGCAGGCCTTAGACAGCTAGTGTTAGAACCCACTCAGAAGGGAGCAATACTAGACCTGGTACTCTCAAATGGAGAGAGGATCACAAATTTAGAAGTCAGTAGACATCTGGGAACAAGTGACCACTGCACAATGTGCTTCACATTAACACAACCATGGAGACAAGCCATACAAAAACAAGGATACTGGACTTTAGAAGGGCTGACTTTGGCAAAATGGGTGAATACCTGAGAATACACTAGCAAACGGCCAAAAGGAGGGGTGGAAGAACAATGGAGAAAAATCAAAACTGATATCATAGAGGCAACAAGCCTTTGTGTGGAACAAATAAAGAAAACAAAGAGGTGTAAAAAAACACTATGGTTCTCAAAAGAGGTGGCAGGGAAGGTTAAGGAGAAAAAGGCTGCATTCAAAAAGTATGTGGAATCACAGAAGGAGCATGACAGGGAACTGTATCAATTAAAGCAGAAAGAAGTGGGGAAGGCAGTCAGAATAGCAAAGGCCCAAACCGAGGAAAAAAATAGCCAACTCAGTTAAGAAGGGGGCTAAAACCTTCTATAGGAACATTAGGGAGCATAGAAAGGTTAAGGAAGGAATAGTGAAGATTAATAAAGGAGAGGGAGGTGGGCAGAGGGAGACAGTGAAAAGGCAGAGATACTGAATGAATACTTTTGTTCAGTATTCAGAAAAGAAGATGAGGAGGAGTTACCTAAACCAGACAGTAGAAGCACTCTGGGTAGGGGGATTGACACCAGTCCATTTACAGAAAAAAGAGTCCTGAAAGAACTCCTAAAACTCAAGGTGGACAAAGCAATGGGGCCTGACAGGATTCACCCTAGAATCCTAAAAGAATTAAGGAAGGACCTAGTGACACCACCGACCACACTTTCTAACAAATTATGGAAGGATGGGGTGGTACCAGAGGACTGGAGGAGGGCAGATGTGATTCCCCTTCACAAAAGTGGGAGCAAGGCAGAAGCAGGAAACTACAGACCTGTAAGTTTGACCTCAGTGGTAGGGAAAATGATGGAATCACTTCTGAAAGAAAGAATTGTTGAGTACCTAGAGGCCAGCAGGGCACAGGACCCAAAGCAGCATGGATTTACAGCAGGAAGGTCATGTCAGATGAATCTAATTGATTTCTTTGACTGGGTGACCAAAGTAATAGACAAGGGAGGGGCTGTGGATATGGCCTACCTAGAATTTAGCAAGGCATTTGACACAGTCCCCCACAAAAGACTAATAATCAAGTTAGCCAGCCTGGAAGTTGGTTCCAGGGTGGTAGCCTGGGTAGCAAACTGGCTGCACAACAGGACACAGAAGGTAATAGTGAATGGAACACATTCTGAAGAAAGGGGGTTTACTAGTGGAGTACCTCAGGGCTCAGTACTCGGTCCAGTCCCCTTTAACATCTTTATAGGTGACACTGCGGAGGGTCTGGAGGGAAAGGTATGCTTCTTGCAGATGACACAAAGATCTGTAACAGAGTTGATACACAAGGGGGGGTAGAAGGGATGAGAAGGGACTTGGCAAGGTTGGAGGAATGGTCAGACATATGGCAATTTAGATTCAATGCAAAGAAGTGCAAAGTAATGCACCTGGGAAACAAAAACCCAGGAGAAGAGTACAGAATAGCAGGGGAGGTACTAACAACAACAAAAATGGAAAGGGACTTGGGGGTAGTCATATTAGATGACCTTAAGGTGGGTAAGCAATGTGAGAAGTCAGTAAGGAGAGCCAGGGGGATACTGGAATGCATAGGACGGGGCATCACAAGTAGAAAAGGGGAAGTGGTTATCCCTCTGTACAGACAGTTGGTGAGACCCCATCTGAAATACTGTGTGCAGTTCTGGAGACCCCATCTATGCAAGGACATAGACAGGATGGAAACAGTCCAGAGGAGGGCAACTAAAATGGTGCAGGGTCTGCATCAGAAACCATATGAAGAGAGACTGAGAGAGCTTAATATGTATACCCTTGATGAAAGGAGGGACAGGGGGGACATGATAGAAACTTTTAAGTACCTCAAGGGAATCAACAAAGTCCAGGAGGGTAGCATCTTTCAGAAAAAGAGATGTATAAGAATAAGGGGGCACAATTTAAAGTTAGAGGGGGGACGGCTCAGGGGTAATGTAAGGAAATTTCTTTTCACAGAGAAAGTGGTGGATGCATGGAACCACCTTCCTGGGAAGGTTGTTGGGTCTAAAACAGTGGGGGAATTCAAACATGCATGGGACAGACATAAGGCAATTGCAGTGGGGGGTTGCAGGAAGCAGGCTGTTGGTTAACTAGAATCTGTAGCTTATCCAATAGGAAGGGAAATGGGCAGACTGGGTGAGCCAAGTGGTCCTTATCTGCCATCAAAGTCTATGTTTCTGTGTTACTCACTTAGATAACATCCAGCAAAAAGCTATTGTCAGGATTCATTTTGTTAATTTGCGTTGGTTCTTTGAGAAATTGTGTTAATCCATGCAAATGACAAAAGGATGAGAGAAGTGTTGAGGCATTGGATAGCCAGTCTAGATTAAGGTCTCCATGAATAATTGTTTCTAGTGACTCTTGCCTAGGAAGGTGTTGATATGAGAAAATATCTGAAGACCGGAAGACAGGGGTCTGTAGCAACTCATTATACGCAGAGACAAAATAGGTGAGATCGCAGCCTTAAGTGATAGGCATTTGAATTCATTCATGACTGTTGTTGAATCAAGAAAATGTGTTGTGAATTTTTCCTTGATGTAAACTACTACCCCTCCTCCTCTAGAATGCCTGTCTGTTCTAAATAGCAGGTAAGTTGGGATATTAATCTCTCTATCAGGGGTAGTTGGTCTAAGCCAGGTTTCGGAGATCACTAGAATATCTGGTGTGGTATGATAGACCCACGCCTGGATCATGGGTATCTTTTCCAATAGGCTGCATACATTAACATGCAGAAAGCTCAAGCCTCAGTTCAAGAATGACAGTATTCAGTGGGCTTAATCCCAAGATCCCATGATTCAACCAGCACTTGATGCCCTGCATGCGGGGAAAGATGTATCCAAGTTGCGTTCCCCTGATTTGTGAACTGCTCTATTGTTCAAGGAAGGCCCCAGGTTAAAGTTGCATGATCAGTTGTTATACAGAGAGACAGTGGATCATCGTTGTCAAATAGACAAGCAACAGTTGGTCCTATCTACAGCCTTTAAACAGCTAGTACTGAGGTCCCTCCACAATCACATGGGGCACCTCGGTATTGACAGAACTCTCAACTTGGTATGATCCTGATTCTACTGGCCAAAGATGGGGGCAGATGTCGAGCACCATGTAAAGACCTGCAGTGGTTGTCTTCAAAAGAAAGTCCTGCCTCAGAAGGCTGCCCCCTTGTCAATATCACTACCAGTGTCCCCATGGAACTGGTCTGCATAGACCTCTTGTGCTTAGAACCCAACCAAAAGAACATTGGCAATGTGTTGGTAGTTACTGATTATTTTACACAGTATGCACAAGCCTTCCCAACTAAAGATCAAAAGGCCTCTACCGTGGCCAAGGTGCTAGTAGAAAAATTCTTTGTCCACTATTGTGCTCCCCAGCGGATCCATTCTGACCAAGGCAGACACTTTGAAAGTAGGTTAGTCAAAGAAATCCTCTCTCTGTGGGGAGGGGTGCAGAAGTCAAGAACCACCCTCTATCACCCACAGGGGGACCCTCAACCAGAACACTTTAACTGCACCCTCCTAGACATGCTGGGCACCCTCCATCCAAAAGAAAAGCATAAGTGGAGCCAGCAGATTAGCACCTTGGTACACACGTACAATTGTACCAAAAGTGACGTTACTAGGTTCTCCCCCTACCATCTCACGTTCGGGAGGGAGGCCCGACTACCAGTTGACGTCTGCTTTGGGGTCTCTCCAGATGGGATCCAAACTGAAAACTACTTGCAGTATGTACAGAAATTGAAAGATCAGTTGAATCATGCCTATCAACTAGCTCAAACTATGGTTGCTAAGCGAAATCTCACCAACAAAGAAAGACATGATTGATGAGTAAAAGCCCAGGAGTTGTTGCCTGGAGATAGGGTGCTACTACGCAATTTGGGACTGCATGGAAGGCACAAAATTGCTGATAGATAGCACCATCTTCCCCATGAAGTAGTAGGTAAATTGGATGATCTGCCAGTGTACAAAGTGCACCCAGAAACTAATTCTAAAGCTGTTAAGACCATGCGCTGTAATCACTTACTGCCCATTGGCCAAGTTATTATTAATGCTGAACCAACACCTGACACTTCTCCTGGGCCAGTGACTTGTGCTGCTGCAAAGAGGAAACACAGCCAATCTGTCCGTGTTGTTCCAGAACTAAGGCCTTCCCCTCAGCCGGCCCAGAGTGATAATGATGACTGCTTGTCTGTATCTGATGAAAATGACTGTGATAATGCTTTTTATCCCTCATATGAACTGAGTCAGTTGTTTCAAGGCAATCCTCTGCAGAATCATGGGGATGAAGCTGGGCCTACAGAACTGTCTAACCCCCCAGCTTCCTCCCTGGACCCAGTGCCCCCTGATAGTGAGGTGCAAAGTATCACGTCTGAGGTTGCAGACTCTCTGTGTCTTATAGAACTGTTTGACTTGCCTGAAGAAGGGGCTGATGGTCTGAGTCTCCTTGGTGACTTACCAAAACTTGAAGGACAATATGAAAATGTTGACATCACCTCTTCAGTGCAGCAAAGCCTAATTGTGATACAGTCTCCTCAGAATGAGCAACCTGGGCCCTCATCAGAAAATAATAATGAGCAAAGTGTTGTGGAAACAGTCTGCAGAGCCAGGAGCTGATAGTGTTCCCAATCTGGATATTTCAACCAGTGCAGAGGCATCCCTCACTACAGGACAAGAAATCAGTGACAGTGTTGACTGTCCAGAGCCTGTGTATGTTCCCCCCAGAAAATCTGGGCGACCTGTTAAGCCAATGCTACGTTTTAGTTATGAGTCCCCTGGGAGGCCTGTGGATTTGATTCTCAGTGTGGTCCATAAAGGTATTTACATTTCTAAGAGCTCACTGCTGTTGGGAGGTCTAAACCTCACTTTCAGATTCTTGACAATATTGGGAATGCAAGTAATCACAGACACGTTGCATTAGAGTAATAAACAAGTTTATTACTACCAAGGGATAAATCACAGTTGCCCTAAGCAGTTCTTACCAATACAAACCGGGAGCCAGTGCTAAGCATTCCCTACACCTCGAGGTTTCTCTGTGTCTCTTGGGGTCTCCGAGGGATTAGGCTTGTGCATTACATTATATATCTATGATAATTACTATGGTTACTAAAAGATAGAAACATTTCTAGTTACAGAGATGAGCCCTATTGGCTAAATTAGAGGTGGCTCCACGGTCTAAGATAACATTATACAATTCTGTAAAGTCATCAGTTTGAGAACAAAAGAGTTCTTATACAGAGTCTTACATAACTCAGTGTAGTGGTACAAATCACACAAAAGGTGGCAGTGCAGTCTTATATATTATAATTACTCCAAGGACACAGGTGTCTTGGCATCTTACAAGTAAGAAATACACAGAAAATACATGGCAGGATATATATATGTTAGCAAGCAAAGTGTATTACAACAATATGCATTCATATCCTGACATCTACTCTTATACGGTAGATGCCCTTAGCCCTAAATATTAGTATAACATATACCTAAATGTTAGCTGTCTACAGTGTACCTCTGAGGGTACCAATTAGGGTGCAGGGACCTCGTGTAACATTCCCCCCTTGTTGCCTCCAAGGGCAACACAGGCAGATGTCTAGGGAAAGGACAGGAGCAGTGGTCGTTTACAAACCCAACACGCGAGCCTTGTAAAGGAACTCAAGCTGCTCACGGTGTTGGCATAGTGTGCGCTGAAGGCAGCAGAGCATAATAATCAAAATGAAAATTAAAAATGCTTGTATAATAACAAAACCTTTAAAAGTAATCTCTAACAAGGTGTTAGTTATTGTGTTATTCATATCTCCATCATTGATCAAGGCGAGGACAGCTTCATTGGCTTTGGTCATATTATTGCTGATGTGGATGAGGTGTGTGTCTTTCCTGTCTAAAAGTGATTTCAATGTAAGTGTGAGAGGGTCTATGTGTACATTTAAGTATGGCAAGTATTCTGACAGTGTGAGTAGATAATCGGGGTTACCATCAATATTGTCTGCATCCATAAGGGGAACGGGGGGTTATAACAGTATGTCCAATAACAGTCTTCTGGTGGGGAATGAAACAAAAATTGGGGTAATCAATAGCACATCTAACAGATCCATATGTGTAAGATTTGTAGTTCGTGACCACGCAGTACTCGCCATCGGAGTTATACTGTGAGCGCACAGTAGGCAGTCTCCACTTTTGCAACTGGACAGGGCAGGTGTAGGTCATCTTTGAAATCCGTGTTGACAGGTGATGAACCTCCTCACGATAGGATTGGTAGAGCTTATCCGGAACCAAAGTCTAGTCAAAGGAGTTGGTGCCATTTGTGGTGATGTCATCATCCATAGTGAAAGTCCAATCAATGCTGTCTGAAGAGTAACCACAAACAGGTTGAATAACATCAAACACATCACGTCGTCACAGGTAAATATATTGCTTTCTCGCACAGCAGTCTGTGTGCGGAGCCACCCAGTCATCCAGGAAAGAATGATAAACCAGTAGAGGCGGTAGATCCAGGCATTCTCTGTAGATATCTTCATCCAAATGCCCTACCGAGTGAACCAGTGCAAGCTTGTCAAACAAAGCTGTAGTGGGATCAAAGCGTGGTAAGGAGACAGTGAAAGAAACAAACATGGTATCCATTATGGAATACTTCTTAGCAGCAAAACAAGGACCAGTATTAGGGTGTCTGGTCACAAACCCCAAATTCCTAGCTGTGGAGAGAGGAATTGTTAAAGTCTGTTGCATACACATGGAAACACAGTTAGTGGTTTTACATCATGGACAATACCATTTGGAGATGCGTCTATCATGTATAATGTCAGGTATTCTTCCAGATTCTAGATCACGGAAGAGGTTATTGATGGTAGTGATGATGTAGGAGCCATAAGCAGAGCAGAGTATCTCTCTAGCAATGTATTGTTTATCTGCTTCATTGTTGTTCTGTTGTATGAGTGCGTTGATCTTATCTTTCGAATCAGTGAATGCCTTAGCAATGTTGTGCATGTTGTATACAATGTATATTTCTTCCTGACTAAGGTCATCCACACCATGCAATAACAGGGGTAGTATGTTGCTGACCAAACCAGTGGAGAATTTGGCAGAAAGACTTTTGATAGCAGCAATGTCTGCTTTGTTCCAGATAGACATAGCCGTGCCAAAAAGGCCTGTGACAGTACCTGTTGCACCTGTGACATCAGAACTGTCAACTTCACGTGTTTTACGTTTATGAGCTAGATTATCAGAAGAGGGCTTCCTCCTGAAGTTGCCTCTATGTTCAGTAGAATGGACCCCGGCAATAGGGTCTTGCGTATGAATCTGAAATGCAGCTAAACTATCAAGCAGTAATGTACTATAAAATGCTGAGGTATTAGTATTGTGACACATACCAAACTCTTTCATATTCCAGTAAGTAAGGTTGAACAAAACAGGTATATGCATAAACTGTAAGTTATTAATCAAAGAACCTGGGAGGGCAGTGGCTGTGAGACCACTACGGGGACCAGGGGTATGCTTTGGACATTCCAAAAGCTGCTTATCGGTGGGTGGTAATACAGAGAGGTACATGGCTGCAGAAGCCATGTGGTGTATAGCACAGAATTTCTGAGCAGAATCTTAGGACAAAGAATTACAGTATGAAGGATCAATTAAGGCAGTTATGTTGTACAAACCAGAATGTCTTAATGCAGTTTGTAACAAGGACAGCGAATCATTTGGGGATAATTTAGCATTAGGCCAACCTCAGAAAGTTCCTTTGGAGAGTTTGGCCACAGGGAGAATTTGTCCTTGTGATGTGGTTTGCCACTCAATTTGAAGGGTGGATTTATCAGGAGCAACAACCGAGGCAGTGAGGTAAGCATCGGAACCTTCCTGGACAGTGATCATACTATCTGGTATATTGATGGATACACCCTCTGGAGGAGGTGCAGGAGGATCGAGGTGTCGTAGGAGGTCCGGTACCGTGCCTTGGATGCAGTGGATAACTCCTGAGAGGAGGAAATATTGAAACAAGATAGCCATCTTGTCTGTGTATCTGAAAAGGAAGATCAAAAGATTAGTGTATTAGTACTATTCCACTCAATGGGGTGAGGAAAAGTAATTTAAGCTCCTTTATACAGTTTCAGCTGGTTTGCATGTAACCATTTGTCAGTCAACTTGCTGTTGTGGAGGAGTCTAACTTGATAGACTGCCAGACTGAGCTTGTTGACAATAGGGTATGGGCCTTCCCACTTATTGGAGAAGGAGTGGGTGGGATGTGCAAATCGAAGTACTATTACCTGATCTCCAACTTGCCAATCCACTTCTTGTGCATGTTTGTCAAACTGTATTTTGGATTGTTGCTGGGGCCCTGCCCATGCAGTTGGCAGCATACAGATGTGTGTGTATGAGGTCTTTCCTGAGTTTTTCCACATATTGGTCCACAGACACACGGTCTGCAGTGGGGGTGTGCAGGTCAAACAACAGGTGTGCAGATAATCTCATCTGTCTACCAGTCATCACCTCAAAGGGTGTGAGTTGGGTGGTGGCTGAGGGTGTCCCCCTAATTGCCATAAGGAGTAATGGCAATAGGGAATCCCAGGTTTTGGGATTGTCCTCAATGAATTTGGAAAGCATTTGCTTAATCCATCTGTTGGCTCTCTACTTGACCTGAGGATTGAGGGTGGCAAGGTATGTGGAACTTCTGTTGAACTCCAAGGAGTTCAAGGGATTCTTTCATCAACTCACCTGTAAAACTGGTTCCTTTGTCAGAGTCTACCTTGAGAGTGGAGACCCCACCTGGAGAAAATCTGTTCCAGCAGGATTTTGGCAGTAGTTTTGCTGTACATGTCTTAGTGGAAAGCTTCTACCCACTTAGAGAAAGGTCAGTTACCACAAGAGCATATTTATTATTTCTGCTAGTGTTGGTCAGAGGGCCAATGAAATCAATCTGAATGGCATGCCAAGGGCCAGAATGTCTTTGTGGTAAGAGTTTGGCATTTTGTTTGGTAGGGATGGGGTTGTTTTGCGTACAAATGAGACAGTTGTCTATGTATTGTTTAACATCTTTGGTGATACCAGGCCACCAGGCGGTGGTCTTGAGTTGTTGGAGAGTATTTTCTGCTCCCTGGTGTCCACCAGTAGGGGTGTCATGCACTTGGTGCAAAAATTCAGGTTTTAAATGTCTGGAGACCACCCACAACTTAGTGGTGGAGTCATCTGGTTGGAACCAGATAAGCTTGTCATCTGGTGACAAGCGCAACTTACCTTCATGCCTCCGATAGGGGTTGTGTGTGGGAAGTCTCTCTTCAGTACCTTTGTCAAGGAACCTGAACACCTCTTTGAGTTCAGTGTCAAGCTGCTAGGCTGTGGAGAGGTCCAAGGGAGAAAAAGGTTCAGGTTTCTTCCTGAGTGCTGCAATGTGTACAGCTGCATTAGCCTCTGGATGATCCATTATCCAGATGTCCCCCACTTGAGCCCCTTCCTTAGCAAGGGTGTCTGCTGTGTCATTGAAGGCATGATAGGGGTCATGGATAGAGTGGGCTTTAACTTTGTGTACATAGAGTTTGTGTGCAAATTTTTGTGCCAGTGAATGTATGTATATTACCAATTCCTTATACTTCACTGGGCGGCCATCAGAGGAAAGGAAGGAGTTCTTCTGCCAGAAGGGAAGAAATTCTGTAAGAGAACAACAAACCCAGTTAGAATCTGTAAAGATGATGGTATCCTCGGTTCCATGCTGGATGAACTCGAGGGCACAGGCCACCGCTGCCATCTCTGCATATTGTGATGATGCTACACTACAGCGCTTAGATATTTTGACAGTGTTCCCATAAGGGTAGATCACTAGAATGCCCATCCCTGCAATTTGTTCTCCCTGATAGTAGGATGCTGAACCATCAGTAAAGACACGGCACAAAGAAGTGTTATCAAGTATTTGTGGCGTGGCAGGGAGGAAAGAACCTGGATCGGGAAGATCAGGTGACTGTAGTGTACAGTCACAGGGTTCTCCCTGGAAAAGGAGGCCATGAGCTAACATAGATGGAACTTTAGTCAGTTGTACCTGTATGTCTCTTTCCTGGAGAAGAAGTAACTAGTGTGTCAGACTGGTATTAGAGACTGACCCATCCTTCACTCTATCTGAGAGCAGGAAGGTGGTTGGGGTGTTGTTGGTGTTAATGATCAGTGGTGAGTACCCCATGATATACAGGAAGTGCTTGACAGCCCAGTAGGTGGCCAGAAGGTTCTTTTCCCAAAGACCATACTTCTGTTCCACTGGGGTCAAGAACTGTGAGGCATATGCAATGGGTCTCAAGGTGCCGTGCACCTTCTGAGCCAGCACTGCTGACATGGCAATGTCAGAGGTGGCACATTCCAGATGGAATGGTAGTGCTGGATTGGGGTTGACCAGAGCTGGGGCGGAGGCCAAGGCCTGCTTCAGTGACGTCACAGTCTGGGTGTGTATAGGGCCCCAAGTCCATGGTACATCCTTTTTGAATAATTCATACAGAGGAGCAGCTTTCTGAGCAAAATAACAAATAAAATCTATCAAATAGTTTACCATACCTAGAAACCTTCGAAGAGTTGCCACACTGGTAGGTAATGGCAAGTCTTGCAATCCTTGTACCTTCCTCCAGGTAGGGCTTTGATCTTGGTCAGTTATTTTCAGACCTAGAAAGAGTACTTCTTTCTGACACAGCTGTGCTTTTGCTGGATTACATTTTAGACCTGCTTTCTGAATGAGAGTCAATAGCTCGTCCAAGAGATCCAAATGTTGTTCCTGTGTGGCTGTTGCCAGCAACAGGTTATCCACATATTGTAAGAGACATTGGGGAGTAGAGAAACTCTCGAGGGCATCCATCATGTGGCGATGGAATAGGGATGGACTGTTATGGAAGCCTTGTGGCAAGCAGGTCCACGTGTACTGTCTTCCTTCAAAGGTGAAGGCAAACTTATATTGATTCTTAAGGGCCAATGGTAATGATCAAAAACCACTGGAGATGTCCAGGGCACTGAACCATTTCAAATCAGGGGTCAGAAGTCGCAGCACATCTGGTGCTGATGCCACAGTTGGGGAACAACTGAGGGTGACCTGATTCAGTTTCCTGTAGTCAATAGTAAGTCTCCAGGCACCTGTGGGTTTCTTCACGGGCCAGACTGGGGAGTTGGCAGTGGAAACACAAGTTCTGATTGCTCCTTGCTTGAGGAGTGACTTGATCGTTTCTCTGAGGGAAGGCAAGGCCCTCAGTTGGGAAAGGATATTGCCTTTGCCTCTCATGTGCTGGGCCTGGCTCTTCAGTGACAGTGTGCATTCTACCACAGTCATGTTTGTTGACTGCAAACGCTTCTAAATGTCATTGCAAAATAGGTAGGAGCTTCGGGAAAAGTTCATGATTCTTGAACAAATCTATGACATCACACTCTTTGTCATTGGCAGATATCGTTGCCACAACGTGTGAATCAGGAATCAGAATGGTATGATATTGACCCTGACTCTGTATCAGTAGCATGTTAGCTAGGTCCATCACACAGCCGTGCAGTGCAAGGAAGTCAATTCCTATTATACTAGGATGATCATGCAATACCATTAGTTGGAAAGTGTGTGAGGCCTTTAGATGGCCTAGCTCTACCGGTAAGGGTAGAGAACGGTATGCAGGTAGCCTAGTACTGTCAACTCCTGACATGTTGGTCCTCCGTCCGGTGGACCAAGGGGATGTGTCCAGGTGTTCGTCATGTAGCACAGATACAGCTGCACCTGTATCTAACAAAATGACTAATAGGCGGCCCCCGACCTCGGCCTCGGTGCAGGGCCTTCTGTTTGTATCTAAGACTAGCTTGTTTACAATCCGGACTTGGGCCTGTAATTGTCAATCCATACTGCCGGAAGCATGCAGAGGTTGGGCCTGGCTCACGTGAATCACTTCACCATGTTGCACTGATGCTATATAGGGAGGAGCTTCTGGGTTCAGACCGGTATGTGCCTGAGGGCCTGCACCGCCGTTGTCCCCATGGCCGGTTGGGGCCTGGGCCACCGGTTGTACCACCACAAGGGCCTGTGCGGGAACAGCATCCACTACAGAGCGCACTTGTCCCAGGAGCTCTCAAAATTTCTGATTCTCTTCAGCTATCTCCCTAAATAAAGGACCCGTTCTCTGTTGTTGTGGTTTACCTCTACCCTTATGCTTCCTGTTCTTATGACAATTCCGGTTCCCACCCCACTGCTGTTGTTGTTGTTGATGGGCCTGTTGGGGGTGTTGATTATCAGCTAGAGGGGCTTGCTGATGTTGGGCCTGTTGGCGTTGAGCCTGCCCTTCCACTGTGTAGTGTGTCATGGCCTCCGAGATGGATTCCACGGCAGTTACCTTTTAGGAACCAGAGCCCAGATCATGGATATAGAGTTGATACACTCTCTCGGTTTTCCGAAGGATGTCGGCAAACCTATCTGTATTAGGGTAGGTGGTTGGCTCTACCTTTTCTCTTACTGCTGGAATCATGTTCCTAAGGAACAGGGTCTTATATTCAATAAGATCTACATCTGCAGCTTCTTGTGCCAGGTGTTTTCCTGCTCAGTAGGCCATCCAAAGTCTCTGGTGGTAAGTCGCTGGACTTTCTTTTGCATTCTGCTTCACAGGGTATGCAAGCATCACTCCTACTACACCTGGGCTGTGAGCAGAAATGAGCTTAGCTGTGACCTCGTCAAAGGTAGCGTTCCCATCCTGGCGAACAACATCGGGGAGTTTGGCCCACAAGCCAGGATCAATGGTCTGGCGTAGTATTTGGACCTGATATTCTGCAGCGAGGCTAAGCATCTCACATTTAGAATGCACCTTCTCCAAGTGACAGCTGAGGTTGTTGGACGGATTCATCCGACCAATGCTGTCAGCAATTTGCTGAACAGAGTAGGCCATTTGTAGGGGATTAGTGGGTCGATCAGGCAAAGGTAGATTGTCTCGAGCACCGTTCAGGGCAGCATGAACTGCAGCTTCAGCCGCAGTGTGGACAGTCCCTTCCTGAGTGCCAGCCTCTTGCAGAAGCTGCCTAAGCTGGGTTTTAATAGCCCGTTTACTCCTCTCAGGAAGAGGTACATTGCCTATTGCAGTTTCAATCATGGTTTCTAACTCCTGCCTGTCTTCCACATTAATAATGGCCACCAGAGGTGCCGTCAAGACCAGGCTTGGGCCTGCTCCCCCCCATCATGGGGGCTGCCATGTTGGCATCCCCCATGATGAGCATCACGACATTGCCGATGTGTGACATGGGGAGTTGGGGCCGGGGACCCACCATGCTGTGGATGGCTGGGTGTGGTGTCTGGCCCATAGTAGGGGCATGACTGGATGTTGTATTGTGAAATGTCATCATCAGATAACTCCCCTTCTGATGACGAATGAAAGGCAGGGGCTACACCTCCCATTGCCTTAACATGTCCAGCCAGAACCTCTCGCTGATGGCGCAGTGTCGCCATCTTAGTTCTACATTCATCGTGACTCACACTTGCAGCATCCACATCAACCTCATCTTGCTTTTGTTTTTGCAACACTCTATACGCGGCACTCAATTCACGATTGTCCCTGTAAGCCACTTCTAAATCATTACGTACCTGGTTTATCTCATCCTGCAGCTCACCTATTTCGTCACTCAACTGAGCATTCGCAGCACTCATCAAATCATTCATTTGCACTGCCTGACTCTTATCCTGTCTCAAACTTTCACACTCCTGCTTTAACATACATATTTCCTGTTCTCCAGCTTGAGCTGAATGATGCAATAGTGAATCCTTTCATTTCGCAGAGTTTGGAGTTCAGACTCCAAGTTCTGCTGCAGTCTAATACATTCTGTTTCCTGCAAACCCATCTGTTGCTTAAGAGATGAAATCTGCAGATCAAGGGTTGAAAACCTCACTTCGGAGGCTTCCAAAGCAGCGTAGAGAGCCGTGACCATCAACCCTTTAGCATGACGCTTACTGATTGATTTTCTCATCTCTGTATACTGGGTTGAAATCCCCAGTATAGGGTTTTCAGATTGACTTGCGTCCCGCTCGAAGTCAGCCCATCCTCCATGGGAGGCAAGGAAGTTTGAGACATCGAGTCTCAGTTCTGCGCAGATATCTGATACTGTGGCCATTGTGTGGGAGGGAACGAAAATTCAAACTGTGAAAAAGGCACCATGCTGCATATCGACCCACAGCATGAGTACTTTATACACAGCTGGGCTACTGTATTAGTTGCAGACTTGCAATTCAAAACTGCTATGGAGTGGGTTGAGACGCCATCGACCACACCCAAAAAGTCAGTCAGACTTTGCAAGTTACTACAAACTGGTTTTAAAAATGGGAGAGGTGATACGGGAATGTACACCTACTGTCCCCGTGGGATAGGGAAAGGTTTCAGCAACAAGTGAAAACTTACAAACACCAAATATTGCCTGCACACGGTCCCCAATTTGTTGGAGGTCTAAACCTCACTTTCAGATTCTTGATGATATTGGGAATGCAAGTAATCACAGACACATTGCATTAGAGTAATAAACAAGTTTATTACTACCAAGGGATAAATCACAGTTGCCCTAAGCAGTTCTTACCAATACAAACCGAGAGCCAGTGCTAAGCATTCCCTACACCTCAAGGTTTCTCTGTGTCTCTTGGGGTCTCTCGGGTCTCCGAAGTATAAGGCTTGTGCATTACATTATATACCTATGATAATTACTATGGTTACAAAAAGATAGAAACATTTCTAGTTACAGAGATGAGCTCTATTGGCTAAATTAGAGGTGGCTCCACGGTCCAAGATAACATTATACAATTCTGTAAAGTCATCAGTTTGAGAACAAAAGAGTTCTTATACAGAGTCTTACATAACTCAGTGTAGTGGTACAAATCACCCAAAAGGTGGCAGTGCAGTCTTATATATTATAATTACTCCAAGGACACAGGTGTCTTGGCATCTTACAAGAAAGAAATACACAGAAAATACATGGCAGAATGTATATATGTTAGCAAGCAAAGTGTATTACAACAATATGCATTCATATCCTGACATCTACTCTTATACGGTAGATGCCCTTAGCCCTAAATATTAGTATAACATATACCTAAATGCTAGCTGTCTATGGTGTACCTCTGAGGGTACTAATTTGGGTGCAGGGACCTCGTGTAACACTGCCCAAACTGAGCCTGACTGCCACCTCCTGATTAATTGTTCTTCCTTCAGAACATGGTGTCCCTGTCCCATCAAGCCCCAAGTTAGCAGATAGGGAAGAACCCCCTTCTGCATTGTTTACTGTACAAGAAGTTATAAAGTGAAGTCATAGGCAGGGCCCCGATTTTTCTGCGGCACATCGGAGCAAAGTTCTGCGGCAGGGTTCTCATTTGCCACAGAACTTCTGCGCACTCAACACCAATTTCTGCGGCAATTCATGCACATTTTTTACCTTTAATTTTTCTCTCCTTTTTTTTTTTTTTTGCCATATCTGACACAATGCACGCCAGAATACAGTCATTTTATGGGTGTTTGTCACCAAATTTTCAACATAGCCAGTTTAAGACCTCTGCTCATGAACAGTATCACTGTGATTTTATTAATCTGTCCGAACATTGATTTCGGCATTAATCACCGCGCCATTCTGGCGCCACAAGGTGGGAAACACATTTGGGTGAGATGTGAAAATGACAGCTGTACTACTCATAAGACAGTGTGGTGAAATGGCAATATTGAAACTCTGGAGTGAAAATATTGAAATTTGCGAACTTCTGACCCTGCGTGGGAACTGCATAGCTGCCTCTCGTTAAACAGTCATTTTGGAATTTTGGCACAAATTTTCCAACATGGGGTTTGGGCCCCCATCTCATGAATGATGTCACTGTCATGGCGGTATACAGTCCGAAGGGTGATTTGCAGTCACTGCATAGTCACTGCGCAAAATCACCTTTGAGCCCGGCTAACACCATGACAGTGACATCATTCATGAGAAGGGTCCCAAAACCCCATGTTGAAATTGCAAAAATTCCCAAAATGCCTGAGATATGCACATAAAGTTGAACCCTCCTATCTAGCCCATTATACAGCTTACCGGCATTTCCTCAGTTAGCGTCGCCTTTGAAGAGTGCAGACGTGTTCCCGGTCCGCCGAAGATCATCGCGCGGGTCGGAGGTGAGTATGGGGTGGGGGTGTGGGGAGGCTGGAGTGCGCGGTGGGTGGAGTGCGGGATGTGGGAGGGGCTCGGGAGACGTGCCATGGGACAGTTTTTGTTTTACAGGAAAAAAAAGACATTGCGGGACCGCTTTCACGCTGGGTGGGCTCCCAGCATGGCACAATGACTTTAGAGGCGTTCAGCCCGGCGGGGATTAGGCCCCGTCGACAAAAAAACAAACAATTGGCATGTTTGCCACGCTGAGGTGGGCTCCTAGTGTGCACAAGACTTGAAGTGTTCAGCCGGCGGGGATTGGGCACCTCTGTCGGCAAAAAAAAATATGGCACATTGCCATGCTGGGGTGGGCTCCCAGCGTGGCATATAAGCATTGGAGGGGACAGTGAAGCCCGGCGGGAGTTGGGCACCCGTCGGCAAATGAAGTGGACGTTTGTTCCGCTGGCAGCCGAATTCCGCGGGTGATGGCAAATTCCGCGGATATTTCAGTGGTTTGCCGCATCCGCGGAATCGCGGAAAACTTGGGGCCCTGGTCATAGGTAACTGTTCATAGCATGTTAATCATAATAGAATCAGTATAGAGTGTATGAAACATGCATAAGTATTGTCAATGAAAATATGGTATAGTGAAATGTATAGTAATGTGATAAGTTTATGTTAACTGATACATCAGATAGTATTTCCATAGTATGCTAATGTCACGTATGTCTTGTATATGTTGATTCTTCAATATTGTGATGGTGTACACTTGACGCGGACGTCACGTTTTTCCAGGCAGGGAAGGGTGTAACCCCCCCATAAATGGGGGTTCCCGAAAATCTTCCTTGGGTGTGCCTAAATGCCCACTGTCAGGCTGGTATCCTGTGTCTTAGCACTTTGAAATTGTTTGTGTGAGAGTGCCTTAATGCCTCTATGCTCTGTACCTTTAAGAGCTGCCAATAACATACATGGTGCTTATTTAATCTGGGAGGGGGCTGAGTGTTTTTATGTTCGAGTCCCACCCGGGCTGTCAGATGATCGCTCCGTTCTGCCATCGCTATTTGCACAGAAGGAGCTCTGTTAGAAGCTGTACTTATGTGTTGATTATCTAATGGCATGGCCATACTATTGTAGTTTGTTTAACCTGCCTTCTTTGCAGCATGGATTTTTTGTATTGCACCACCATTTTGGTTTTGAACTGCCAGTCAGCCCAAATCAGTACCTTTGGAGACTCAAAAATGGAGCCTGTCCCCAGGGATCTTGTGGGAGCAAATTTCTGTAGGAATTGTAGTTTTAACATTTTGGCACCAAAACAGATCGGGAGGGGGAGCCCTTGCTTTGACAGACAGATGGATCAACCAACCAGAACCTTTTGGAACAAAGGAAAATTCTCAAGCTGTCTGCTGCAGTCAGTCAGTCTGGAGTTAGAGTTTGAAGAGTAAACAGCTTGAGTGATTCAAGCAGCAGCCCCTGCGTAATTCACGGGGGAGAATGGTGGAAAGGCTGAGTTTGGCCTGTCTGCCTGCAGTCCTTCAAGAAGGAATCCTTTGAAAGGCTTAGCAATTGGACTGTATCCGAATTGGAGTGTGACAAAGCCACTGAAGAGTGAACAGATTTGAACCTGAAGAAGACTGAAGATTTGCTGTATGTGATCATGTCTGTCAGGACATCCATTCACTATTGAACTCCTTGTTTTGCTCAGAGACACTGATATTGCTGCTGGACTGTTATCCACTTTGTAATATGGTGATTGCTTTACTATAAATGTGCTGTGTGCTGTTAGTGGGTCGTGATTTGGTTCCCCACTGTGTAAATGTACCATGCTTGCAGGAATCTGCATCCAGCCTTCCCAGACTGATTTCTGAATTGTTTTACCTGACCTGGGCCCTGCCACACTGGCTCCGCCAGCTACTTCAGGCACAGAGAACACCATCGATGAGAGACCCACCTGGGGATCAACACCCTGCTCAACATCTCGAACAGGAATGACACCTCAGTGATTCATGTGGGCCCTGCTTCTCCTGGCATACCAGTTGTCAACCTGCAGTCTCCATTTCATCCCTCCTGTGTCTTGCATTGGGTAGCATGAGTAACAACCAGGGTAGCTCCCTGCAACAGTAGCTAAATCTCAAGTGGTGTCATCTGATTGCATTGTTGTTTTTCCTTTCATGAACTGAGCCTCCAGGCTCTAGATTACAAATTGTGTGTGGTTGTGCAAGTCTTTTCATTTCATCACAGGGTCCCAACCAGCTGCGACACCAGCCTACCACGGGCAACATTCCTGGCTAGTCCACCTTACTTTCAACTAGGTACCCAGAGTGTGTGACTGTGCAGGGACTAAACGTGCATGCATAATTGCCTGACTAGATCAGTTTTTGAATCAATCAACCTGATTAAACCCCTGCCTTGTTCAATTCCCCAGAATAAATCAGATCTAACTCTCTTTGCATTTAATCTGACTGTGGTTCCAGTTTGTACCAAAAACACTGTACTGTTGTTATTTGCTGTGCCTAACCTTGTTTTACAGGGGGTTTCCAGGGTCAAACTGGTGAAACCAGACCTGGTGGTAAGTGCAGACAGTGTAGGGATTTGTATGCTGAATAGAGGCTACTGTGAAAGTGTTTGTTGCATATTGTCTAGGCCACTAGAGGGGAAAGGGGGAGGTTACAGTGTCCCGGAGGGCTGTACCCAGGTTAGCCTTGTTACTAACAACCCTGTCCTCCAGGTGGAGGCACCCGTTTCAGTACCCAGGCCCCTTAACCTGCAATTAGCCAAGTAGGCAGGGGTAGTAGCCCTTGGGATAGCGCCACCTAAGGGTTATATCTATGTATATACTGTAATGGTCATTCACAGGGGAGGGGTGAAGATAAGCATACATACATGGAGAAGTCCACAGAGGTTACCAGACTGGTTAGGGTGGCCAAGGCATCCAGGGAGCTGAGGCTGGAGCAGGGAATGAAAAGTGGAGAAAAAGACTTCTTCTGCTACATCGGAGAGAGAGAAGAAGGAGCAAGGATCAGCTGGTGAGGATTAAGAAGGATGTAGGGTGGGTGGAGAAAAGGGTGAAGCAGGCAGAGGCACTGAATGAATACTTCTGCTATGTATTCACGCAGGAGAAGGGGGGCAGATATCCCAGGCGAGGGTGGATGGGTAGGGGGAGAAGAGACAACAGATGTAGGGATTACAGACAGCAGGGTACTAGAAGGGTTGAGGGCATTAAGGATGGACAAAACATCTGGACCTGATGGCATTCACCCTAGGGTACTAAGAAAGTTAGCAGAGGTCCTGATGGGCCACTAGCTGACCTGTTCAATACCTCCCTGGACACAGGATGTGTACCACAGGACTGGTGAATGGCCCATGTGGTGCCCATCCACAAAAGTGGCCCAAAGGATGAACCAGGAAACTATAGGCCAGTGAGCCTCACATCGATCATGGGAAAGCTCATGGAGACCATCCTAAAACAGAGGCTAGTGAGCATCTTGGAGGAAAATGGTCTCAAGGATGGTCAACAGCATGGGTTTCTAGTGGGCAGATCATGCCAGACAAACCTTGTAGAGTACTATGACTGGACGATGCAAGAACTGGACAAGGTCCATGCAGTAGGTGTCCTGTATTTAGATTTCAGCAAGGACTTTGATTCAGTGCCACATGGCAAGTTGGAGGGGAAACTGGAACATGTGGGGGCGGGACCAAAAATGGTGAAATGGATTACAAATTGGCTAAATGGAACGCAGCAAAGGGTGGTGGTGGGGGGACCTCTTGTCACTGACAGCAGTGATGAGAGGGGTACCACAGGGATTGGTACTGAACAGGTGCTGTTTGAGATTTTTATTGCTGATTTCTCACACGAGATCTAGAGCAAGATCAGCCTATTCGCAGCTGATACCAAGATGAGAGCTGTGGTTGATGATGTGGAGGGGTGGAAGGGGTTGCAGGAAGACCTGACTAAGCTGCAGGAGTGGGTGAAACATAGCACTTGGGGTTCAATGCCAAGAAGTGCAATATTCTGTACTTTGGAGCCAGGAGCCAGAGCAGGGATTATCACTTTAATGGGGTACAGTTGAGGAGCTCCACAGAGGAGAAGGACCTAGGAGTGATCATTATGGTGAACAAGAACAACTTTGCTCAGCGCAGGAAGGCAGCAGCAAAAGCCAACAAAATGCAGGGGTGTATTGCAAGATGGATCTCCTCCAGAGGAAGGGAGGTTATCCTACTCTTGTACTGTATTGGTCATTGGTCAGGCTCCACCTAGAGTACTGCATGTAGTACAGGTGCCCATTCCTGAAGAACGACGTCAGATTGTAGGAGGGGGTGCAGAAAAGAGCCACAAATAGCTTGGCAGAAGACTCCAGGAGAAAGGACTGCTGTGTGATTGAACTTCTCTGCTGGGACTAAATTAGAAGAACTTTTGTATTTAGACCTTTAATTTAGGGTAAAAAAACTAACATACAAAACAAAACAAAAAAAAGTGTGTGTTTGGGTTAACTGAACTGAATGGGTAACTGAAAAGTCATCTAGGTGTAAATCTCAGGTGACTGAAAGGACTTAACTGTTGTGAGGTTTAAATTACTTGTAGAAAGATCTGGTAAGTAGGGGAGAGCAGCTAGAAGGAAGGCTACATTTAAAGACTGCCTTAGAAAGATTCTGCTAATAGCTTGGCAGAAGACTCCAGGAGAAAGGACTGCTGTGTGACTGAACTTCTCTACTGGGACTATGTTGCCCTCCTTCCCTTCACCCCCCCCACCCAAAGCTAGTTCTATTTTTATAGGCACAGGATTCGACTGACAACAAGAACTTCCTGTTTAGGGGCAGGAAGTGAGTGATCACAGAACCACCAAGGACCCACCATCCTAGAAGGGCAAGAGTAGCTCTCCGGCCCCCTCTAGTTGCTGGAGGTCTGCCTCTGAACAAGTAAGCGGTCTACTGAGAAATATAGGATATTCTTGTCTCAGAACAGGACAATCAGGAGCTTAAAGGGCACACAGGCAGAAAGTAAGGAGAGAGAAAAAAAATAGAGGAAAGAGTAAGGATTGCAAACAGTTAAGGGGACAGAAATAAGACATGATTGGAGTGGTGCAGTGCAGTGGCTGTGGAGCAGCAGTCTTCCGGGAGATGTTCTGGAGGATGCGGTGTTGTCCCATCTGCAGGCACCTCTCTGGGCTGAGGGAGGAGGTTGCTCATCTCCAGGCTGAGTTGGCCAGGATTTGTGGGACCTCCTCTTCCATCCAGGGACCACCAGTGCCACTGCCGCTGCCTCAGAGGTTGCCAAGAAAGAGGAGCGGTTGGACCACAGTGGGCTCAGGGAGGGTGAGGGTGGTGGAACAGAGGCACATCCTCCAGTTGTACCCTCCACAATTCCTATGCCATTCTGGCAAAGTGTGGTTCCTCTATGGAGGCACCTACAGTGGAGACCAAGGAGGATGCTGGGAACCTCCACAAAGGAGACCCACAGGAGGGTGGCAGGGGACCCTGCAGGGGAAGGAAACAACTCCTGGTGGGGGACTCCATTGTTAGGAAGGTAGAACTGGGCAAGGAAGGGGAGAGGGAGGTAAGGTGCCTGCCTGGCGCCATGGCTTGGAGGGACAGGGAGCGAATCCTCAGGATTGCTGGAGCAGCTGCACAGGGGAGGGATCTGGATGTCATTGTCCACTTAGGGACAAATGACCTGGCTAAGAAAGGGATTAGAGAAGTGCAGGAAGAGTTTGTCAAATTGGGGAGGGGCCTTAGTCAAGTAGCACGCACTGTAACCTTCTCGGAGGTGCTACCCATCTATGGCATAGGAGAGGCTAGGGTGTTCCGTACCATGGGATTCAATCAGTGGTTGAAAAACTGGTGTGGAGCTCAGGGATTTGGCTTCATTGGGGACTGGGGGTCCACCTGGAGTGATGCAAGCCTATACTGGCATGATGGGCTGCATCTGTCCGTGAAGGGAACCAGGATCCTAGGTGATAGGTTTAAATGCTTCATTGGCAAGCTTTTAAACCAGCCAAGGGGGAGGCACTGAAAGGAGCAGGAAATCCTAGCCCCCAAACAATCATGGTAGTAAGTGTGCACAACACAACATGGAGTGTCGATAGGGAGAAGGGCAGGGGTAAATGGAGAAAGTGACAAAGGCAAGAAGGACAGGGATGGGGCAAAAGGGGTAAGGCCATCAGGAAATGGAGGGTAATGAGTACCAATGCCCATAGTCTGGGCAACAAGCTCCCTGAGCTGGTGGCCTTAATGGAAGAGGATGCCTGGATATCGTGAAGTCACAGAAACATGGTACACAGAGAACCATGACTGGGATGTTAACATACCAGGGTACATAACCTACAGGAGAGACAGGCAGGGAGGAAGAGGGAGGGTAGCTCTCTATGTAAGGAATGGATAAAGCAACTGAACAAAACAGTAAACAGGGAGGAGAGGAGGCACTGTGGGTCACCTTGGAGACTGGAAAGGGCACCACAATCCGCACAGGGGTTGTGTACAGACCCCCATGTCAGGGGGAAGGAATGGACAAGGATATGGTGGAAGGCATTCTTAGAATGGCAGAGAAAGGGGAGATACTGTTGATGGGAGACCTGAATATGCCAAATGTTAACTGGAGCACATTTGCTGCAGCGACATCCAAGAGCAGGGCCATTCTTGACACCCTACAGGTGGCAGACATTAGACAGCTAGTTTCGGAACCCACTCGTGAGGGAGCAATCTTAGACCTCATACTCTCAAATGGGGGCAGTGAGAGGATCTCAGATCTAGAAGTGGGTTGCCATCTGGGGACAAATGACCATCAAACAGTGTGGTTCACGTTAAACTCAGCTACAGAGTCAAGCCATACAAAGTGAGGTACTGGACTTTAGGAGGGCTGACTTTGCAATGAGAGGAGTGCCTCAGAAAAGCACTAGCAAACAGGCTAGAAGGAGGTGTGGAGCAACAATGGGGAATTATCAAAACTGCCATCACAGAGGCAACAAGCCTTTGTGTGAAGCAAATAAACAAATCAAAATGAAAGAAAAAGCCACTATGGTTCTCAAGAGAGGTGGCTGTGAAAGTCAGGAAGAAAAAGATAGCATTCCAGAAGTATAAGGAAACACAGAAGGAGCAGGACAGAGAGCTGTACCAGTTAAGGCAGAAAGAAGCAGGGAGGAAGTCAGAATAGCAAAGGCCCAAACTGAGGAAAAGATAGCCAACTCAGTTAAGAAGGGGGATAAAACCTTTTATAGGTACATCAGCGAGCGTAGAAAGACAAAGGGAGGGATAGTGAGGCTGAATAGAATGAACGGTGGGTGGGCAGAGGGGGACAGTGAAAAAGCAGGAATACTGAACGAATATTTCTGCTCAGTATTCACAAAAGAGGAGGGGGAAGTGCCTAATCCAATTAACAGAAGCACTCTTGATAGGGGGGTCGATCCCAGTCCTTTCACAGAAGAAAGGGTTCTGCAAGAACTCCTAAAACTGAAGGTGGACAAAGCAATGGGTCCTGATGGAATTCACCCCAGAATTCTAAAAGAATTAAGGAAGGAACTAGTGAAACCACTGGGTACTCTTTTTAATAAATCATGGGAGGATGGTGTGTACCGAGGACTGGAGGAAGGCGGATGTGATTCCCCTTCACAAAAGTGGGACCAAGACAGAGGCAGGAAACTACAGACCTGTCAGTCTGACCTCTGTGGTAGGGAAAGTGATGGAGTCACTTCTGAAGGAAAGAATAGTTGAGTACCTAGAGGTCAGTGGAGCACAGGATCCAAGGCAGCATGGGTTCACAGCAGGAAGGTCATGTTAGACGAATCTAATAGATTTCTTTGACTGGGTGACCAAAGTAGTAGACCAGGGAGGGGCTGTGGATATGACCTACCTAGACTTTAGCAAGGCATTTGACACAGTCCCACACAAAAGATTATTAGTCAAATTAACCAGCCTGGGAGTGGGTCCCAGGGTGGTAGCCTGGGTAAAACATTGGCTGGACAACAGGACACAGAAGGTAATTGTAAATGGAGTCCACTCTGAAGAAAGGGCGGTTACCAGTGGGGTACCACAGGGTTCAGTATTGGGTCCAGTCCTTTTTAATGTCTTCATCAGTGGCATTGCAGAGGGACTGGAAGGAAAAGTATGCCTTTTTGCAGATGACACAAAGATCTGCAACAGGGTTGATACACAAGGAGGCGTGGAAAGGATGAAAAGGGACTTGGCAAGGTTGGTGGAATGGCCAGATGTATGGCAGCTAGGATTCAATGCAAAAAAGTGCAAAATAATGCACCTGGGAAACAAGAACCCAGGGGAAGAATACACAATGGGTGGGGAGGTAGTAACAACAACAAAACAGGAAAGGGACCTGGGGTAATCATATCAGATGACCTTAAGGTTAGCAAGCAATGTGAGAAGGCAGTAGGGAGGCCGGGGGTATACTGGGATGTATAGGGAGGCATCAGCAGCAGAAAACAGGAAGTTGTTATCCCTCTGTACAGACAGTTGGTGAGACCCCATCTGGAATACTGTGTCCAGTTCTGGAGACCCAATCTCCCAAGGACATAGACAGGATAGAGGCAGTCCAGAGGAGGGCAACTAAAATGGTGCAGGGTCTGCAAGAGAAGCCATATGAGGAGAGACTAAAGGAGCTTAATATGTATACCCTTGAGGAAAGAAGGAGAGGGGGACATGATAGAAACTTTCAAGTACCTCAAGGAATCAACAAAGTCCAAGAGGTAGCATCTTTCAGAAAAAAGACTTGCAAGAACAAGGGACACAATTTAAAAGATAGAAGGAGAGGCGTTCAGGGGCAATGTGAGGAAGTATTATTTCACAGAGAGGATAGTGGATCATGGAACAGCCTTCCTGAGGAAGTTATGGAGTCTAAAACTGTGGGAGAATTCAGGAATGCATGGGACAGACATAAGGCAATTCTTGTGGGGGGCAGGAAGATATAGGCTGTTGGTTAAATAGGATCTGCGGCCTATCCTGTAGGTAGGGAAATGGGCAGACTAGACGGGCCTAGCGGTCCTTATCTGCCGTCAAAGTCTGTGTTTCTATGTTTCTACAAAGATGATCCAAGGATTAGAGAACAAGCCCTAGGAGGACAGGCTGGGAGAGTTGAATATGTATTCTCTGGAGGAGAGGAGGGATGGTGGGGATATGATCAAGACCTTTAAGTATCTAAAGGGGATAAACAAGACCAACACAGAAGGGATGCTCTAGATGAGAAAGGGGAGGGACACAAGAGGGCATGGACTGAGATTGAAGGGGGAAGATTTAGGAGGGAAAAGAGGAGACATTTTTTTCACTGGAAGAGTGGTGGACAAATGGAACACCTTACCAGCTGAGATAGTGTCCTGAAAGATGGTGGGAAGTTTCAAGAAGGGTTGAGACAGGGTAAGGGAAGGGATATTGGGAAGAGGGAGGTGGGAGAGGCAGCTGCAAGATGAGGTGCTAGCTGTACACTCCAGCAAACTCAATAAACCATGAGACCTGTTTCTGCTGGTAATTTCATATGTTCGTAAAGTTCTGAGCGAGCATTGAAAAATTTCAACATACCCTCATAACTTTTTTTAATATTTTGATCCCAAATTTTCAACAGCCTTTTTATGACGCTACTTCATGAACTCAGGAGGTGTAAATGTTCAAATCCCACCCAAATAGGTGATTTTGCAGAGTAACTGCAAAATCATCTTTTGGACTAAATTTGAAAAATGTCATCTACCTTGTTCATGAGGTGGTGTCCCAAAAGAACATGTTGAACATTTGTGGGCAAAATATTTAAAAAATGACTAAGTTATGAGTACAAGTTCAAAACACATTGAAATACACTGACCACAGCTTACCTGATTTCCTCAGTTTCTATTCCAGCATTGAAGAGTGAAGACATATCTCAGATCCAGAGAGGATTATGGCATGGAGGTGCTAAGTGGGGGTGTCAGGTAACAGTGACACCAACAGACATCAACAGACCATTTTCTTTTTTTTCAGGGTGTAAAAGAAAAGAAAAAAAAAGACGTTGAGGAATGTTTTTCTTTGTAATAGTCACCAACACTGGGGACTGGATGCCCTAGTGTTGGGTTCATATTTATGCGGCAGGGGAAGTGATAAGGAGATGGGAGGGTGGTATTGTTTAAAAGGGGCCAGAGAAGTGATAGAAAGGTGGGAAGGATACTTGGCAGCCAATGGGATTGTTTAAAATGGGCATGGGAAGTGATGGGGAGGTGGGGGGGGGGATACAGAGGATGAGCAGGGGTTATGTGCCATCAGTTGCATTGTGGAGGGGGTGGACAAGGTGCAGGCTGATCATAATGCTGATTAGCTGCTTTCTGGGTAGCATTGTGCTGATCAAAGCAAAGAGCTGCCTTGGAATATGGGTGGCTCTTTTCTTTGAACTTCATGAAGTTTCCACCCTGCAAGCCCCGAAGAGTGTCATTATCAACTAGACTGACAATTTATCTGACACTGTCGAGCCCACTGCAGACTGCCCTGCATTGGACTGACAGTAAAACAGCTCTCATATCCACTATCATAGCAATATGTCCTCTTTGTGTAAGTCAAGCGCAAACATAAAAAAAATATAAAAAAGGCAAACCGTGTCCCATTCCCCAAAACCTGCAGCAGCCCCAAGATACCTGCCCAGCTACCCACCCCAACAAGCTAGCAGTACTAAAAAAAAAAAACAAAGCCTGGCTCCCTCTCCCCAACCAGACCAGAGAGTTCAGGGTGTAATTACTGTTAAACCTCCTTAGCACCATCTCTAACATCCCCTCTCCCCTGCTACCCTACTCCCTTCACCTTCCTCCTACCTAATGCCCTGCCCCCATCTGTCCTGACAAGGTCTGTTGGCTGATTTCAACTTACCTTATGATTTTACCAGTAACTGACAAAGCTTGTTTTGGCTGATTTTCAATTTACTGTATGCATTCCTGTGTATGAAACTGCTTAGAGTTACTCATTTCTATTCTTTAATTCACTGTGAATGTCAACTATTGCTTTCTTTTCTTATTTACAATTATTTTACCATACCCTGTTTAGTCTGTAAACCTGTTGATCTCCTTTCTCTATGTATACTGTTTTGCCATACTTTTTGTTATGTTAACCTGTTGTATTATGCTGCTGACGTGGAACCTTTGTAAAAGAGCTCTAAGCTCAAAGGTATTTGTAATCTGAGATCTAAATAAATAAATAAATTAAAATAATCATTTAAAATAATATAAACACTGCATTCTATCCTGCAGCTGTGTCCCATCCCCATCCTACCAAGCATGCTATATACAGCATATAATCAGTATTATTTTGTGTTTGTTTACTGAGAATGCATGGAGAGCAAAAGCTGCAAATTCTTTTTTTATTGAGCCCTCTTCTCCATAGGTAGAGTAGAAGCCACTTAATGGGGATAGCCTGGTTGCAGTCTTTTTGTCCCCATTAAGTGCCTGTCCCATTTAACAGAAGCCATTAAATGTCTTGTCTCACACACAGTATAGCTGCACTGGCTTCTGAACTGTACAGTGTGTACATAGACACTTTTATAATGTCATTTTAGCTCTTTTTACCTGACTCTGTTCAGATGCTGGTAAGAGAGTTTGTGAGACAGACCAGCAAACTTTTAGAAAATAAAATCCATCACTCTGCTGTGGCGTAGTCTCTGTCTCTCATGTGTGCTCTTGTAGTGGCTTGGCAGTTATACAAAAAAAACAGTGAGCACAATTTGTGAGAGAGAGCAAAAGAGAAAGAGAAACAGCACATTGGACAAGAGGCATTAAAAAAAAGCGAGCATCACTCTGTTGCGGCGTGGTATCTCTCTCTCTCTCTCTCTCTCTCACTCTTTCTCCACTGGAACTGGAACTGTCAGGTACACTTTCTTTCTCTCTCCCCGCCCACCCCAAAATCAGTCTGTTGCATCTCTCTGCATCTGAATGGAACTTCACTGGCGCTGGAACGAAGAGCTGAACAGTGACTTGGCATTTAATTAAAAAGAGTGAGAACACAGTGTGAACGAGAGAGAAAGAGAGTGAAAGCAAGAGAGGAACAATAAATCAGACTGGAGGCAAAAACAAGCAAGCACATTCTCTCTCTCTCTCTCTCTCTCTCTCTCTCTCTCTCACACACACACATATACTCTCTGTCTCCCTGCTGGAACTGTCAGGCATTTAAAAAAATGATCTAAGACTCTCTTTTTTCACCGTCTGCTCAGCTAGACCCCTTTAAGTTCAGCAGTTGTTTGGAATTGACAGGTTGGGAGTTAGGAGCAGGAGCCACTAATCCATTTTCACACATAATTAGAAGTGAAAAGGGCTGAGTGGCTTAGCAAAAGGACCAGTCTGGCATGAAACAGTCACCATTAGGCAGCTCAGGCATCCCATCTAAACAGTTAAGGGGCCCCATAGGATAACATAGCCAATTAATTGGTACCCAGTGGCATGTCCCAATGAATTGGACATCCCTTTTATCTGCGTCCTGATTAAGTGGCTTTTACTGTATTAAAGGCTAGACACTGGACACAGAGTGAAAATAGATGGAGAGAGACAAGTAGACCCTGAAAGCTTCAAGGGTCTTACATCTTTTTTTTTTTTCTAATTAGTTACCATGTATGTACATTACAGATACCCTTTCTGGTCCTGCTAATATTTCCTTGTTAATTTTTCTGCAGCTTTGCTTCCTGCATTCTTACTTAATTTGGTTTAGTTAGTTTTTGTTGACTGGGAAACAAGGGCTAGATAATTCTGCCTATTTTCAGCCTAGTTCTGGGGAAGGGGGGAGACAGATGTTAACCAACTGAAATTGAACCAGATTAATCTGTTGGTGGTATTTTTGGTGAAGGGGGGGGATTTAACCTGGACACAGGGGAAATTCCCCTACTCGTCTGTAGGGGGAGCTACTGTCCTGGAGCGAAAATGTCAGTCGGGAGGAAGGAGGCAACATCGGATATTGTGGTTATGCAGCCCGTGGAGGAGAACACAAGAGGGCCGGGAAAATCCAGATTCAGACAAGGAGGAGCAGTAAGTGTCTTCCCCAATGTCAGATGAGTCTAGGTGTGAGCTCTTGGAGAGAGAGAGAGGTGAGTGAAGAAGAATGAGAAATGGAGGTTGTAGAAGAAGTGCAGAAGACCTCCAACCAGGATATTGGGATGGCGGCTGCACAACTCGAGCAGATCCTGGAAAAGAAGAGGATAAGGGTAAAGAAATTGTTGGAGGAAGACGATGACTGGCACCTGGATGAGAGGTGGAAAGAATCAGCAAGAAGGAATAATCCAGAACCCAGCTGTCACAGGAATATTGCCAGAATGAGCGGAGGACAAGAAAGTAGGTTGGCCCTGGAAGTAGCTGCACAGGAAGAGTCGGTGTGGCAGACAATAATATGGACGTTTGGTGTGCCAGTGGTGGAAAATGCGCCACAAGAATGGTCACCTGGGTTTGGGCTCAAGGGAGCAGGTTGGAAGCAAAAACCAGATGGAGGCTGGGAACCAGAAAATGGATGGCTGGAGTTTTCCCAAACCAGCACAAGAGGATCCTGAAACAGGTCAGAACCAGAGGAGACCCAGGGTCAGGTAATATCTAATGAAATGGAATGTACTACAGGAAATATTGTTGAAGATCTTGACAGGGAGAAGGGGGAGGAGAGGTGACATGAATTAGTGGGAAAGATGGACACATAGTTGGAATGAAGGTTTTAATGCAAGGCAAAAGCCAAGCAATTAATTTATTGATTTCCAGCAAAACTTAAAAGCGGACTTGGTTCGGCAAAATTATAAGAAAACAAAAACAAATCAGATATGAGATCCCATCTCAAAGCAGGATGTACCAAGGAACTATAGAAACTGCTAGAGAACAGCATCAGCAGGTCAGTACTACACTGGCCCTACCTCTCATCTGATGCAGTTACAGAAAGGTGCTTCTTTTATACCAGAAGGGGTCAGTTGGTCACCTGAAACCCTGCCCACTAGTGTTTAGAAACATTTGTTTTTGTAAAATTGGTGTAATTTATTACAACAAGCAAAAAGAAAAACTCCACTATATTTAAAATATAGAATGACAGGAACAGATTAAAAAAAAAAACAGGTTCTATCTTTATTTTCCTGTCCAGGTGCAGCTATAGGCTCCTCCCCTAGATCTGGCCATATATCTGTGGTAAAGAAAGGGCCGGTCCGAACTTAGGAACACTGGAGAGCTCATAGAGGAGAGGCTACAGATACAGCCGCAGTAAGCAGCTTAACATGAATACAGTTTGCATTGTTTGAACACAGTTTGTCCATTTGTACTTTAGGCTTAACTTTCAAGGTAACTCTTAGGGAGAGAAATGTATACAAAATAAAACAAGTTCTTTAGTTCAAGCAATTCTTCTTGGTTTCTTTCTTTCAGGTTTCTCTTTCTCTCTTCCATAAACACTTTATTACATTCAGTATAGGCGTGAATGAAGCCTACACAAAACAAGAAAAATAAGCAGCAGACTCCTGTGTAATATTCTGTCATTTATTTACAAATCTAGTGTTTTTTACCTGCTTTAATGTTTGAGTTTTTTACCTTCTTTTCCTTTTTTTTTTAAGCTCCTGGTGCAGAGGGAAGTGCTTCGGAACAGAAATAAAAGCATACCTTGTAATGTTTCAGACCACTACTACATTTAAATCTGCACTCCAGAAAAATATTGCGCAAAAGCTTTTCAAGTGTTTATTTTAATTTTCAGGCTTTTCTATTTAATTTCTGCCCCCTTTTACTTTGTCTCCTAGATACCAATACCTGGTAGTATCCTGTTTGGAGATTGGCCGAAGTAACGCTAAGGGAGAAATAAGAAAACAAAACAACTCTGTTTCATTTTGGTACTGCTCGAACGTGTGCATCATCGAGCAGTACCTCAGATCTGAAACTCAGCGCTGTAGCGGATTCTACCTCACCCGGCCTCTTTCAACATGGGCAGCGGTCAGGTTTCAGGTAGAGAAAAATGTAACTTTTGTATGTGCACTTTCTAATTTTAACACGTTTACCAGGCTATTTTGCACAGTAACATAATAACATTATGGTGACATGGACAGGCTGTCTGTGAGCCTACAAAGCCTACAAATACAATTGAAATATGCTCCCCTTTGTTTCTACCGCTCTTTCTTTGGGTGCAATAATTATGAGGGGGAAAATGTGCTGGCACATTTGTAAATACACAACGTCCCCACGAAGGATTCCTATGAGTGGGGGAGGGTGGTGTACAGGCAATACTCCCAGTAAGGACCCAGGAAAATGAAATGGTTGGGAAAGTGAAGAGAACCTTTTCCAGGTGGCCTAACTGAAAAAGGGGAAACTGAAGGCATTAAGAAAAATAGAAAGGATGCTGCTGCAGCAGGCTCAAAGATAAAGAGAGAGTGAGGTAAGAGTCCATAAAGGGGCTCTTGCTGCACACTATGACAAGAGGCAAGAGGAAAGATCCCATAGTAATGAAAACTGGATTGAGTATGAGGAAAGTCAACATGGGAGCCAAGAGGCAGATGTTAAGGAAAGGGGTAAGAGGGCAGTCTGCTTTACCGAGTGTATAAACAAATACTGAAGCAGGAACAAAGTGTAATGGCAAGAGTGCAGGACAAAGAAATGAGAGGGGAGAGGGTAGTACTCAACCTCAGGAACATGTTACTAATAAAAGGACAAATCCATAAACTGTATTCAGCTGCTCTGAAGGAGCCAAATGCTGGGGCCAGGGGTCAGGAATCGGAGGGTTCTCCCCCCCCCCTCGCCTAGAGGGAATGCAAGACTCTCTTACTTGGCTAATTAAATTGACCCTGCACCTAGAACATTTGCAGTACAATTAAGATATAAAGCTGGGTTAGAAGTCTTCCATGACAGAGTATATGTGGGAAGAACTCTGCTGAAAGAGTCTATGAAGTTCATGGCATCAGAAATGTATGCACTCATACACATTTCAGGGGAGGATGTCTTTGACATTAGTTTTCAGTCAAAGAGAGGGCTAGAGAGATTCTGGCTTAAATACTATCTGATTAAATTTTCTCTGGTATGGGCCTCTGTCTTGGCAATCCCTTTAACAAAGTCCACTGTCAAAATAATAACTGTCATGTTTAGAAATGAATGTGTGCATGTGGGGGATATCGTGCAGTGGCTTAATCAGAGGTGCATGGTATTAAGTGCTCCTGAGGCCATAATAGACTCTGAGTACTTATGGACAGGGGGATGGCACTTTAAGGTAAAGCTGCACCAATCTGTGGAAGGGGTTGCTCATGTACCCAACAGCTTCTACCTGGACAGAGATAGGGAGGTCTGTTTTTACCCAGGTCAGCCGAAGACCTTTTACAGGTGCAGCTCTAGATCTCATCTTTCAAATGTTTGTGACACTGTGAGGTGAAGATTATGTAGGGAATGTGGGCACAGCAATTCCCAGTGCAGAAACCATGTCCAGTGTAATTTATGTGAGGAATATGGTCATCTGTACCAAAGCTGCCCCTGGGTGGTCGGGCACAATTCTAGAAGTGAGAGTCCAGATGACTTGATTAAAAAGCAACAAGCAGGAACTACCAGCTCCACCCGAGGAGGAGCAGAGTTTGGTCCCAGCTGAACCCCCATCTCAGGAAACTCCTAGAGTAGTGGTGGATGACCCTTTGGTATTGGAGTATGTGACAGTGGAAATAAGGGCAGAGCCCTCAGCTGGGATAAGGGCTGAGGCAGAAAAAATAAAGGGGTCTTTCCAGGAGGAGGTGAGAGATATGGAAATAGCAGAGGAAGGAGAACAAGACAGAGGAGCAGAAAAGTCCCCCCCCCCCATCTGCAACACAGAAGACTAACCCTAGTCTGGAGAGAAGGATGAGTCTAAGAACTAAAAAAGGAACGTTAATCGACCTTCCACTTAGTAACTCCTATGAGGTCTTAAGACCCCTGAATGATGAGGAAGAAAGTGCTGGGGAACAAGAAGCTGAGACTTTACCAGTTCACTCTAAGCTGAATGTGGAGAACAAGGAAGAAAAGTCAGGGGTAGGAGGAAGGAAGAAAAAGAAAAAAAGAGGAAAAGTGTCTTGAAAAATTTTCTGAGCAGATTTTGATGCAGTAAATCATGTATAATGGTTTTGTTTTCACTAGGATCTGCAAATATATGCAGTATTCTGAACAAGACAAAGAGAGATGCAGTGTGGAGAGAGAGTTAACAGATTTAGCTTGTAAGATGCTTTTTGTTCAGGAAACATGGCTATACTCTGTTAACTCTCCGTTCTGCCCAGACAGGGATAACAGAACACTGTTGAATTTCAACTCCCCCCCTTCCCCCCTTGGATACCCCCCACCTACAGTACCCCTCTTTCATCACCCTGCCACACTCTACCTCTCCTCTCCTCCTCCTCCCCCCTTCCAGTCAACATAGCCTAACACTGGCCTACCCCTACACTCAATTAAGCACTTATAATTTACCCCATACCCCTCTTATATGCACTTTAATCTACCCTGTCATCTCTGTTTGCCTCAAAAATCATGTTCTGTCTGCTTCTCTCTGTAAATTTCCTTTCCTTTCTTCCATTCTGCCCTTCTCAATTTTTTGTTCCCTCCTTCCATTCTTTCTCTCTTTATTCCAATAACTGTAAATCTTGAATATTCTGTTATACTAATGGCTCCGAATTACTATCAAGTCACCTTACCATCTAGTGCTACATACTGTTGCCAAGTTGTTTTATGTGTTCCAGTGTTACCAACTGTCACCAACTGTTGCAGATTTGCTATATGTGCCTTCATATCTACTATACTTAACTGCTGCATTGTTAGCCATTGTTGTCCATTAGAAAATGGGCAAAGACAATTCTCTTTTCTGATTGGCTGAGACACTTATTTAGGTGGGCGTCTATCAGACAGTAGATGCCCACCAAATAAAAAGCCCCAACCCAAGCCTGTCTGATAGCCAGCAAAGTATCCTTGTGCCCAGTACCCTGCTTCCTCATTGGCTGAAGCACTGGGCACGTAATTTCAAACTGTCGCCATTTTTTAAATCCCTTAGCAAGAGCCTCCCCACCACACACACTCACACACTAAGTCCTTAGAGCAGGCACCACAAAATAATTGAAAAACAGCACTGTCCATAGAAAATAAATAAAAGCAATGTTTGCTATTTCTCCCACGGCTCAGACCCCACCAGCTGTTTCCACCATTTGTCACGGTAATTTACCACCAACTACCATCTTTATGAACGCAAAAGCCAGCACTTCTCATCTCAATTATGTCATGAAAGTGCAGCTTCTCCGGTGATAGTGAGGAGATCAGACCAACGGTACACCCCAGGCTCCCTCCCATCACACACACACACACACACACTCAGCTCCATTGCAGAGAAACTTTAAACCGCAATCTCGCAAATTCTTTTTCTATGAGTCTGAGCCCTGCTGCCAACTGTTTCTAGTCAGCTCCACTGCACAGCCAACTAGATGTAAACCGCAGTCTCGTTGCGAACTGAGACACGCTAATACTTGTGTTTTCCTCACAACAGATGAAAAAAAAAACATTGTGTGTGTTTACATTTGTTTGTTTTTTTTGCTCGCTTGACTTCCTTGGCTCTGCAGCTCCCGATCTTCTGTCCTGGGTGCAGTTCATGATTAGTACTGTCCGCATGGCACAACAGTAAAAATCTAAAAGAAAATTTATAATACTGCTTCACAGTGGGGAGATTACTTTACTGAAAAAACAGGACACCCAATAGGATCAAGAAAGAAGGAAACCAGCACCAAGGCAAACAGGGGCAGTATACACTTGCAGCACCATCTAGTGGGCAAACCAGGAACTGTGGATTTTTTTTTCTAAACATATATCTACACACACTAAAACTTAAAGAATAAAACAATGTAAACCTTATTTTTTAATGTTTTTTTTTCTTAACAGCCCATTTTCTAAGTGCAATAATACCCTCCATAGTGGGCAGTATTGTGCTATACCGGACCTTCCAGGGCTATAAGGCCCTCCGCCTGTGGCGTCGGGCCTCATTATGCCCCTGGGCAGTCCGGTATAGCACAATACCTCCCACCATGTCGGGTATTATTGCTTACCTAGTAATCCCTCCTGCTGTCATTGTATGCAAGTAAGCAAATTGTATTTCAACATTGTAACATTTCTCTGTATTCTATCCCATTATTCCCTACCCCCTAGTTTGCACCAGGAGATAAGCAACTTGTTTCTCAGCATGCCTTCCTGGTGAAACATTTCAATAAATAAATAAATAAAACTCTGTAGTGCAGGCACAGAGGGAGTGGGTGTGGGGGCCATCTTATTGGTCTTTCGGGCCAGAGAGGGCAGATGGGGTGGGAATAATGTTTTCTGGAAGAGGATTTAAGTTCCAGAAGTTAGCTAGACATTCAACTGGGAAGAGCTTTATTGGTGGATGGGATATGGCATAACCAGCCGAGTCATTTTGTGTGTGTGTGTGTGTGTGGCGCAGGTTAAAATAGAGAGGGTTCTGTTATTGAAAGCATTCAACCTTTTTTGTGTACCACTAGAAATATTTATCTGGGGGAGATTTTAACTGCATGTTAGAAATTCAGGAAAGGAAGAACATGAGGAAAACGTATACTGTGACTCATTTACCTTTAAAAAATGTGTAGATACAGGCCGGCCTGGTAGCACAGAGGGATGAGGCACTGGTACCTTACCTCTTGCTTTGCCAGTGACCAGGGTTCGGGAATGACCTCAGGTCACCGGGGTGCAGGCTCAGGGGGAGTGGGTTGGAGCAGGATTGAATCACGGCTCTTCCCTCCAAAGGGGTGGCTGCCCACCCATCCATAGTCCTGCTCCCACTGGGAGCAGGTCTGGTGGGTGTGTAGGCTGCACGGCATGGCAACAAAAGTCAGGGGAGGGGTGGAAGAGGCCACCGGATCCTGGCATGTGCATGCACCTCCACACACATACGTGCATGTGTACACCATAGCCACGGGGGGGGACTGAAAATGAATAAAGTACATTAAAAAAATGTGTATATACAGCTGAACTTGTAGATTGTGGTTCCAACGTTGTACCGCCAGTGAAGTTTACTTTCAGAAAAGGGAGGTTATTCTCTAAAATTGATCATGTTTTTGTGTCAAAAAGAACTGAAAAAGTGAAGGCTTGTGCAATTCCAATGGCTGTTTCTGATCATTCACTGATCAAAATGGTAGTCAGCACTGAAACAGGTATTGAGCAATCCAGAACATGATGGAAAATGAATACAGACTGTCTAGGGGGTCAGGAAGTAAAGACTGGGCTAGCAAATTTATTTGAGGCAAGAGCCTCAGTTATAGGAATGTATGAGAATATTTTCAGAGGTGGGTTAAGACGAAAAAGGAAGTGACCAAATGGGTGCAAGATTTTGGAAAAGCCAAAGCTAAAAATAACTTTAGGCAATACCTAGGTCTGAGGAGGTAGTTATTTAGGTTACTTGAAGCTTCATTTGGGGGGAAGGAGGACCTAGCAGGTCAAATTGAGAATTTAAAGGCCCAATTGCATAAAGTTCAGTATGACAGGGAGGCCACCTTTGTATCCAAGCTTACGCTATGGATGCAAAAAACACCATTTAGTGATCCATGTGAGGCTTGTAAGGAGAAAAAGAATAGATCTAGGTTCACAAGTCTAAAGAATGAGAAGGGTGAAATTGTGGATACCACTGAAGGGGTAGGGAGAATAGTAGAAAAGCACTTACAAAGGTAATGGGGGCCCTGAAGTAAGGGAAGAGGATGCAGACATTTTTTGAATGAAGTGAAGGTTCCTAGGCTGGAGTCCAGGTTGGGGATTGATTTACAGAGGGAAGTGACAGAGGATGAAATTGCAGAAGTAATTAAAGAGTTAAAACTTGGGGTAGTCCCTAGGGTAGATGGAATTCCAAATTAATTTCATAAATCTTTTTTTAAGATTTCTTGTTCGTTTCTTAGCAAGAGTTTTTAGATTCTTGTTTAATGATAGATTCCTTCTGTGTTTACAACAAGGGTGGTTATTTTCCTTTTCAAATCTGGAGATGAGCTGGACATTGAAAATTGGAGGCAAATATGTATCTTAAATGCAGATTTTAAAATTCTAACCCAATTATTGCAGAAAAGGCTAAGAAAGGTAGCATCTGAACTGGTCCAGCCAGTGCAGACATGTTCCAGATCAAGGAGGAATATTCAAGAGAATTTAGCTATAATAAGGGATGTGATAGAACATACTTCAGGAGATGGGGGAAAAAGAGTATTTGATCTCTTTAGATCAAAGTAAAGCATTTGCCCGCATAAACCATATATACCTTTCTAAAGTATTAAGTAAATATGGGATTCCAGATAATTTTGTAAAGTGGATTATTTTACTATATGAGAGAGTGGAAATATTTCCAGAAATAGGACACGGAGGTAGGAATTCCATCATTATCAAGATAGGGATGCCCTCTGAGTCCTCTTCTATATGTTTTTTTCATAGACCACCTTATAAGATTAATTAATATGAACAGGGACATAAAAGGGGAGAGTGGGAGTTAGGAGGGTGATAAGATCAAGATAATGGCTTATGCTAATGATCCATGCATGTTTCTTTCTTCAGCAAGCGAGGTGACAAATCTGATGGACTGTATGAAGAGGCTTGCCCAGGTCTCTGAAGCTGTATTGAAAAAAGTGGAGGCCTTTGGCTGGGACAACCAGGAGAGAAAAGGGAAGGAGATCAGATAATTAAAAGGGGGCATTTTGTTTGGAAAAGGAGAAATGGCTAAAGTAAACTGAGAAAGTGCATTAGCTGAAGGAGAAAGTAGCAAGATGGAAGGGTTGGAAATGTCTAAACAAAAAAGAGTGTTTGTGTTGAAACAATTTCTTCTTCCTTGTTTTTTTTAACATTAAATATACTTTATTGACTTTAATATGAAGAAAGAACCACAGACATACAATACATGATGAGAATGAATTGTTCATAGAAGATAAGACAGGGGTTAACCATATAACTGGCAGGCATTAAAAAAATCATTTAATATAAGAGAAACAAACCCCAACAAGATAAGACAATAAGAATCTACCTTAATTATGTCCATCCCCCCGCCCTGCTCAAATCTAGACACCCAGCCCCCTGACCATCTCAGAAAAGAAGCCCATAAGAGGAGTAGCTATATGGAAGAAACAATTATACAAAGGAAGAAACCCACCAGCATAAAAGTAAGGAGAATTGGGATCCTATACTGTATATTCTTTAAGTACACCCAAACTGTACCCGGGGCTACCCAAGTTAAAAATAACCAGACTTAATATACCCTAATGGATGAACAACTGGTGCATGATCTTCCTTTCCCCTTCTAAATCAGCCTAGAGGGGTGTTACCCAAGTCTAATATAAGTACAGGATTAAACAGTTACCAAAACAAATAATGGTTCCCAGATTTTCTTGTACCTATCATAGTGATCGGTTAGGCTTGCAGTTATTCTTTCGGCTTGTAAAGCAAATAATATTTCCCTGTGCCATTCAATGTGGGAATTGTTTTATCACACCAATGCCTTAAAAGGACCTTTTTAGCACAGGCCGAGACCAATGCCATGTGTTGTCTTTGGTTGCCAATCAGATATGCAGTAACATCCCCCAGTAAACACACCTCTGGAGTGAATTTAGCATTGAGGCCTAATAAGAGGTGCAGATTGCATTGTATAGCATCCCAGAAGGGAACTGCTTTATCACAGGTCCATAGAATGTAAAATAGGCTGCCAGTTGCTTGACCACATCTGGAGTAAGTATCCGTGGGAAGTTTATCCATTCCATGCAATTTCACGGTTGTGTAGTACAGATTATGTAAAATTTGAAATTGCATGAGATGGTACCTATCCCATTTAATAAATCTATAATTATGTTCCCATATGAGAGACCACTTTCATATCCCATGTAGCTTTGGAAGGGCCTGGTCCCAGTAATAAAACAGATCCTCTTCTTTTTCAACATAAGCCTCACACAACTTGGAGTAAAAATAGGAAATGACATGTTTCTCAAGTGAGTTTATCAACATGGCATTTATCTTAGACCCGTATAAATTGTGCCATGGTCCAGGACCAAAATGCTTAAACAACATGTACGAAAGTTGGTAAAACCTGAAGGCAAAAAAAGGAGGTAGGGAAAACCATTCTCTGGCATCTAAAAAGGTAATCAATGCACCATGATCCAGAAGGCAATCTACTGTTGACCCCCTCTGCAAAAGGCCAAAAGGATGTGGTAAGTAATTGGCCACCAATCTTAAAATGTGGGGTTGTCAGTAAAAGTTGTGAGGTGTCGGTGCAAGAATCTACCTTCAAATATAAACAAAGTTGCCAATGGGTTTTGATCGAAGACTCTATGGGTGTGCCTTTCAAAGTAGAAGGGAGTTGCCTCAAGGAAATATATAACAATGCCATGATATTAAGAGCTGACTGGGAACAGTAGTATCTTTCTATATCCAGCCATTGTGGGAAATAGTATTTGGTCCGGTTAGTTTGGGCCAAGGGATATCAAACAGAAACTTTAGAGTAATGGATGAACATATAATACAATAGCATATTCTGGACTGGTAACCCTCCTTTGGATTTGGACTGTATACATTTAGAAATGGCTCTCCGTGCCGGTTTCCCTATCCATAAGAAGGAATACATTAGTCTATGTATGTGAGAAAACCAGCTGAGTGGAAGAGAGTGATTAAGCATTTGTAGTGGGCATAGCAATCGAGGGAACACATTCATCTTCAAAATAGTTATGTGGCCCAACAACAAAAGGTGAAGAAGGGGCCAATGGTTCAAATCCACCTTTAATTGGTTAACCAATGGATCCAAATTATATTGTTTCAGTTTTGTAGAGGATGTACTTAAATAAATCCCTAAATATTTGAGTTTGTCCTGGGCTCATACCATACTGAAATGATCTAGGTTGGCCTTTGTCATAACCGCATGTAATGGCATAACCTTGTTTTAGCCATGTTTAGTTTAAAGTTCTAAAAGAGACCAAATGCATTAATTAAGTCTAATGTTACAGAAAGAGAAGTATCTGGTTGAGTTACATATGGCAGAATACCGTCAGCATACACTGACAGTTTGTATTGACGGGGACTGATTATAATACCAGAAATTTGTGCCGTAACATTTATTTTCCAGACTAGAGGTTTCAGAAATAAGTTAAAAAGAAAAGGGAAAAGCAGGCAACCATGTTGAGTGCCCTGGTGCAATGTAAAGCTTTGTGAAAGGACCCCATTGCAAAAAATCTGAGCTGATGGATAGGCACATAATACTTTGATCCATTAGATAAAATGTGGGAGGGATGTTGTATTTTGGCAGCAGATAAAAGAAGTAGTCCCGTGAAACCCTGTCAAAAGCTTTCTCTGCATTCAGGAATGCCAAAACTGCAGGGGTAATGTAAGGGAGCCCCTCGATCCGGAGATGAGATGGGAAGGTTTTCACAGATGATAGGATGAAAGTCATCCGGCCACAAAGCCCATCTGTTCAGGACTAATCAGGGGACCCCAAACACAATTTAGTCTGGTAGTCAAAAGTTTAGTGTAAATTTTAAAATTAATATTAATTAAAGAAACTGGTCTATAATTGCTAGCCAGGAGTGGGTCTCTGCCAAGCTTAGGCAAACCTACAATTAAAGCCTCAATAAGGGATACATATGATAGGCCCTCAGTGGCAAAATAGTTGAATGGCTGCAGTAAAATAGGGGCAAGAAGGGTCTTGAATTTTTTATAAAAATGTGGGTAATTCTTCCTTGTTTTTATATATAGCAGCTATATACTTTACCCCAGAGATGGAAACTAGAATATGGAAAACATTTTTCAAATGGTCTGGGGTAGCAGACTGAACCCAATAAAAAGGGAAGTTACGTACCTGGCCTGTAAGAAGGGAGAGGTTGGTATGATTAACCCGGTAGTGTTTTTTCATTCATTATTTTGGTTCAAAAATATAAAAGTAATGCTGGAACCTCAACTATCTTTAATGGGGAAATGGGGGCGGAGTTTGTTGGGGTAGTTTTTAGATCGATGGGGAAATGAGGTTTCACAAAGGCTTAGAAGAATGAGGGTTCCAAAGTGTTACAAGAGTATCTTAACAAAGCTACAAAAACAGAATATGACAAGGCCTCTAGTATTACAATACAGTGGAAAGGAAATGTACTGTATAGTAAAATATTGGGAGATATAGGATTGAGGAATCCGGAGTTTAAAGGATGCACTCCAAGCGAAAATAAATTTGTATATAAAATACTGAACAATCCAAGAGTCTCCAGAAAAATGAAAGATGTGCAATGGTTAATGGCTCATGGGAGAATAGTAGTTAGAGGTATCCATAAGCATAAGACTGTGGAGGAAAGGAACTGTTTGTATCCAGGTTGTGGAGAGGTGGTAGAAACACAGGAGCATTTTTTATTGCAGTGCAAGTTTGCTAGAGAGGTATGGAGCTTTACGGCTAACAGATGGAAATTACCATGGTTAAAGAATTTAAGTTACAAAAATGTAGCCTTTGGGATTTTTCTGGCTTTGTTAAATCAATATCATAATAGCACCTTACGTGTTTTGTTTGCCTGTTTAAAGTACTACTTGTGGCAGAGTCATTGCCAGCTGCCTATACAACAAGGAATGTTGAATGAAGGGTTTAGCAAAATATGTGAACAGACAATAATGGAAGTATATAAAAAGGATTGTAAGAATCATCCCAAACAAAAGGTGACATTGTGGTGGAAGGGGTAAACATTTTTCAAGAAATATGCTTAAAAAGAAAAAAAAAGGGGGAAGGAAAAAAGAAAGGGGAAATGAGTTATTTAGAGGTAAACGATGGGGAGCATCTGAGAAAGCTCAGGCAAGGTAAGAGTAAGAAAATAGGGTTAGTTTTGTAGAAATGATGAAAATGTATTGCTGGTTACCTATGTTATGTTTTACAAGAGAATGTATGTTCTTTGATGATTTGTTTGTGGTTTATTTGAATAAAAACTCCCCTACTATTCCTGCAAGGGGTGCAACTCTCTGTTGAGACGATGGAGGAGTCCAGTGTCAGTTGACCAGTGGAAGGAGAAAGTTGAGTCTCAGGGAAGACACAGCCAGAGGGTAATTTTCTGCCTTATGGACCCTTTGAAGATCCTAATGCTATGGATGCTACCGACAGTTCAGAGACTATAATATTGGGGGTGCAATCTGTCCCATTGGTATCATGTTCTCCTGTTGCTTCGGATCCTAGCTCACCTACAAGTAGAAGTACTGAAGAGATTCTTTTACAAGAGAAACTTGAAAGGAAAAAACACCAACTATTGACCATGCTGTCAGAAGCTGAAACTGAATGTCAACAAAATAAGCAAAGACTGGATGAGGAACGAAAACAGAAATGCTTGGTTGTGAGCCCCAATATTTCCACAGGAAAGAAAATTGTTTTGGACATGGTCAGTGACTTACCAGGTAGCTCTGCAGTTATTACTCTTGATCCAGCACCAGGTGATTTGAGTCAGGCATCTACTTCCAGTGATATTTCTGCATTTGCAGAATAGACTCCAGGCATGGCACTACAGCAAGCAAGGTGGATATTTCTTCATGACAGATGGGTCCCTGATCCAAACATTCCTATTGCAGGTATGCTGGTAAGAATTCAGGCTGCTATGCTGGATCCTCCTGTTTCAACTGTGCCTCACGATGCTGTGCCGTCAGCTGCGGCAGCTGCATGCACCAAAAGTGAGCTGAAGGAAACATGACTGCACCAGATGTTGAGTGCATGAAGTGACACCCTTTATTGAATGAGAACCACAAAGAGGTTCCTGTGGTGCTTCAGGAATGGGCAGCTGACAATTTGTGTGATGCAGAAGTCAGACTACCAGTACATTCCTGCAGGTTATAAGCAAGTGAACATTCCTCAACAGGAGTTGTAATCACTTCTCAGACATCTACTACTGGACAACCCATTTCTGGTTAGGCTGTGACTTCTCCGGGAGCACACATGCAGGTAGCATTTCTGTTTCTTCCCTTTTCCATGTCTCAGATGATGAATGTATGGATACGACTGGACAAACTGATGATGTGGCTGACACTACTCCAGCCCCTTCTAAACCAACGAGCTATGCCAGTCTTTTTAGACAACCTCCAATAGCAGCAAAAAGAAGGTTTGATCATTGATTCTCTGCATTTTACTCCAGCAGAGGGTTATGCTTTTATTCATGCTCTGGGGGACTTTAATTTTGATATTGGTTTCTGTACAGCAGCATTGTTGGATAAATTCTAGACAGCCTATAATACAGTCTAAGATAACCCCCCCCCCCCCATGGGCAGCATTCATAGTCATTCCTATCACTAAATCTACAGTAAAAACTGTCACTATCCTTTTTGTATTGAATGGGTGAGTGTCAATGATATGTTCTGGTTGGAGAAAAGGTGTGATTTGCAGGGGACTCTTGATCCCATCATTAATGACAATGGCTTCTAGATGGGGGGGAGGTGGAAATTCCAAGTATGCCTCAAGCAAACAGATCACTATAAGTTCTCTACCTAACTTCTTTTTTGGGGGGAGAGACCATTGTATTTTTTTTTATCCAGGTCAGCCAAAGTCTTGTTATTGGTGCAGCTCCTGGTCCCATCTGAACTCAGACTGTGATTGTGTGTAATGTTTCCACTCTGGAACTCTTGGATATTCAGCTAATATGTGCTCAGAACCACCTGTATGTAATTTATGTGGTGATGACGAACACAGATTTGGATCATATCCATGGGCAGCACACAATTCAGAAGACTTGGCTGAACAGGACTTTTACCTTCATAAAGCCAAAAAGCCCTTTAGGGCCACTAGACATCCCTCTCAGCCACCATTTCCTCCCTCTGCTAGGCAGGATTGGATTCACCTTAAAGGTTTTCAACCATGTGTTTCTACTCTAGCAGGGCCTTTTGAGAAAGTGCACAGTTGTCTGGTCACAGAGACAATGGAGTTACCAGTTGCAGTGATGAAAATGCCTCCTCTGGCCCCACTCCCCCACCAAGGACAGTGGTCACTGATCCACTTCCTGATCAAACAAATGGTCTTCCAATCATGAAAATAGTGTGTACCCTGGCTACAGCAGCAGAAATGCCACCCCCTCTGCCTCCTCCCTCCTTTGTACAGTCGACTGCTACAGACTCTGACATTTTTCGACCAGTAATAAAAGGTAACGAATCAGGGGCCCCATTACAGTCGACTCCCTCATCCTCTGAACCTATAGTTCTGGACAACAGGTATGAGGTCGTAAAGAGTTGGTGTGATACTATGGATAAGGCAGACTCTGATGCTTCCGTTAAGTCTGCACAAAGCGAACCTTCTATAGAGACAACATCTAAGGTGGTTACCGTCCCAGTTCAAGCAAAATGGATTACGAGTTCTCGAGAAAAGAAGCCTGCTTAATTTGTTATGCATCATCTGTTACCACCTTTAAGGCTAGCTAGCCTAAATGTCCACTGTATTAAATCTAATGCTAAAAGATGTACTTCCTTTTCTGTGTTAAAGCAGTTAGATTATTACATTTTTCTTTTACAGGATACCAGATTGCACTCTTTGCAAGAAGTATCAACTGCACAAAATGAATGATGGGGTGGGGTCTCCCTCTGGTCTATGGGTGTTGACCAATGTAGTGGTTTAGGTGTTTGTTTTAACAATCCAAATATACTTGTGAAAAAGCTTATTGATGTGTCCCCAGATAGGGCACTCATTCTAGATGTCGAGTTGGAAGGTATGGCATATAGGCTTATTAATCTGTATGCTCCTCAAACAAAATCCCTACATATTGATTTGCTGAAACTGGTGCAGCCCTACTGCTATACAAGCAAACAGGTATTATTGGAGGAGACTTCAACATTAGTCTTTTGAAAACTGATAAAAGTGGTAAATCCACCAAGGCTTATTGTGACAGTAATGTTTTACTCTCCTTGCTAAAACAATCAGGTTTCAAGGACTGCCATGCTACTAAGATGCCTATACCATCGCACACCTATTTTAGGGGGAAATTATCTACCAGTATTGATTTTTGGTTTGCCTGTTTACTATGTTGAAACTGTTCCTATAGAAACATCATATCATGCTTTGGAAGTGTTCATGTCTTCACATCCCCCCCCCCCAAGGGCTTCGGGTCATGGGGTTTGGAGTATGAACACTAGTTTGTTAAATGATCCTGATATTTTAAAAGAATTTAATGAAATTGTCAAAGATAGACAGTCTTTATTTTCTATATGGTTCCCCAATTCAGTGGTGGGAGGATAGTAAAAACTGCTTTACGGCATTTTTTAAGGCAGTAGCCGATAGGAACACTTTAAATATGATCAGTATTTACACCTACAAACAAAGTTTTCCAAATTGATTTCTAGACAATCCACACAAGGGATAGATTTATCCTCCCAGATTGAGGAGGTTAAGTTGGAAATGTTTTCTTTACAATATAATGGGCATCTAATTTTAGAACAGGAACAACGGTTTGGTACGCAAGGTCCAAAAAGCAGAACAAATCAATTTGAGGACTGTAGGTCTAGTCTTCTTAAAAGACATATTATACAACTTATGAATGCCTCAGAGAAGGTGATAGGGGATACCCAGAGTTATTTTACAGGAACTGGAAAATCACTTTAATGTTCACCGAGCAACTATAGGAACGATGAATGAACAATTCACACATTTTTTACAGGCAGCAGCTATATCTCAGGTTAGCACAGAGCAGATTCATTTATTGGTTGCCCCAGCCACTCCCTCAGAACTATCAGTGGTGATTTCTTAAACAAGGGGTGGCCCCTGACTCTGATGAGTTGCAGGAGAGTTCTGTACAGCTTTGTGGGAATTGATGCCCACTGAATTTTTGGAGATTTTTCAAGCCTTTTTCACTGACTGACAGTTGAATCCCTAGATGTATGAGGGCTTACTGACTTATATATTTAAAAAATGGAACTAAAGGCATTTAGGTAATTGGAGACAGATCACTCTTCTGAATTCCAATTTTAAAATCCTTACAAAGTTACTGGAAAATAGACTCTCTCAGCTTTTAGACAGTAGTTATACCCTGCTCAATTCTGCTCCATTAATGGCAGCAGAATTTCTGATGCTTTATTTCTTATCCATGAGATTATGGATAAAGGTAAACAAGACCTGGTTAATGATTACTTAATTTCATTAGACCAAACCCAGCTCTTTGATTGGGTGTCCCATGATTTTCTGTGGCACTGTTTACAGGCCTATGGGTTTCCTCCCCAGTTTGTCCAATGGATTCTGTTGTGCTATACTGTACATCTGCCTTTGTTCAACCACATGACAATAAATGGTTAGGGAATAAGTGCATTGTAAGAAAAGGTGTTCGGCAAGGTTATCCCTTTAGCCCTCTCCTATATATTCTGACCCTTGACCCACTGAATCAGGTCTTATATTCCTCCCCAAAGATTTATGGTATTTATTTGAGTATGTTGCCCCCCAGTGAAAGCCCTGGCTTATGCGGCTGATTTGATTTTAATAGTTCAAGATGTGTACTCTGGTACCCAGGCTTGCCAACTGGTGCATTCCCTGGCACAGGTTACTGGGAACACAGTAAATGTGACTAAATGTAGTTGTATACCAGTAAGAGAAGTTTTAGCTCCATATCAACCCATAGTCAACATTTCAGTAACTCAGACACCCTGTAAGCTTTTAGGAATTTTTTTTTTTGGCCCTGGACACATTGCAACCTATAATTGGGATTTAAAGATTAAACAAGGGACCTAACAGGTTGCTAGATAAAATAAATGGCATATGGGGAAGTTAAAGAGGGTTTATTTAATTAGAACATTCTTGATTCCAATTTTTCTGTTTTTGAGCTATGTTTTCCACTGCCTAAACATATGGAAACTGATTTATCTTCTTGTTTTTTTTTTTCCTTGCTTTTGGGGGAACAGATTGAATCTGAATAAAAAGATAGTGAATTAATTATTACAAAAGGAGGGAGCGGTGACTATGCCCAACCCAATTTTATTTTATTTGGAGCATTTTCCTAGATGCTAACCTTTGGCCTATTTTAAAAAAGGAAGGTTGTTTATGGATTTTCTGGGTTACCCCAGCATTACGGGAGATTCCCCTGAATGGGATGTAACTACTTTTAGCCATAAGAACAAATGAGTCCAGAAACTTAATCCTGCTTGGACATATTGTTTGGATTGCATTAACAAGTTCTAGTTAGAGCCAATAGGGCTGTGAAGAGTTACCAAGTTATTTTCTTGTTGGTGCCATATAGTGCTGTTCAGTCACAATCATCAAAAACTGGCATGCTGCTAATTCAGTCCTCTTAAATTTAGTTAGTCAGAGTACATGCTGCTGCTGCTGCTGTGTGTGTGTGTGTGTGTGTGTGTGAGTGTGTGAGCATGAAACCTGTCATGCCAATAGGAATGAGATAGCTAACACAGCTGCAGCTGCACTTTTCTGTAATCTGACACTGTGGTCTGTCTGAGTTTCAGAGTTTCAGTAAGTTCCAGTACAGTACAACAGACAATGAGTTAATCCCTAGGTTGTTGAAAGAAATAGAATAAATCTATTAGACTGAGCTGGACAGATGATAGAAACAGCAGTTTAAAAAGTTTTATTTTGTTAATATCCTAGAAAGTTCGGAGGTACAACACAGTAGCATCCCCCCTCTCTTCAGATGCCTTTAACATAGAGCAACAAACAGCAAAACTCAGAGGGGAGTGCACTGTTTTGCAGCTGTGGTGGAATACTTTCAAAAGTCCAAAAAGGGAGTTCCATGATCAGCCATTTTTTAGAGCTACAATCTGATCCCAATAGGGCTGTAGGCTCCACCCACAGCCGTACAAATGGCAAGTTACCACACATCAAAGTTACTATTATGGTACTATTTAATGCACAAAATACCTCTTTCCATACTGGGTAAGCTTTCTTAAAGGCTATTTTATTGTGAATTGAACTTTGTAGTAGCGTGAAACCAGAAGTAGCATGACTAGGCACTTCCAGTTTACACCCTACATAACCACTCACACTAGTGAGCGAGGCGAGTGTGTGTGGGGCCGAGCATGGAGACGCGCGCAGAGACACGCACGTTCTGCACGTGTCTACCATGTGCACCGGGGACAACAGGCACAGGAAACCAGAATAAGACATTACCTAAAAGGTAACTTCAGACCGTTAACTGCTTTCTCCTCTATAGTCTCTGTTCTAGTACTAGTCATGAAGAAATCAAACAAATTGTGTACATCATGTTCAATGTACACTACTGGCAAACAAGTAGCTAATTTTGTATGTGATAGATGCATCTTGCTAAAAAGCTTGCAGGAAGAAGTTAAATGTTTGCAGCCTAAAGAAACTCTGAACTCTGAAATTAAAGCACTAGAGGACTATATTGACCAGATATCACTCTTAGTTGATGCTAACATGTCTACCACCAAGCACCCAGAAGACTCACTTTCCCATGAAATACCCTCTAATAACCATCCTGCATTTAACTTAGCAGAGCAACCAGTTATTTCTTCAACCCCCTCAACATCTACTGCCAATAATGATAATTGGACAACAATTCCTCATAAGAAATACACTAGGAAAAGCAACCATCTTGATAAAGATCAAGCAATCCCCCTACAAAATTCCTTTGAAATTCTTTTACAAAAAATTGATAGAGACGCAGACGTTGCACTGAGAAATTGTAGTAATATAACGTCTAAAGATGATGATTCCAAATTCCCCATTGAAACACCCATTATAATTGAAACAAATTCTTTATCTATCACATCACAGCCTAGCAAATTTAACAAGCTTAGCAAGGGACCTAAACTTCATGCCCACAAAGAAATAACTATCAAATTGGGAATTAACTCAGCTTTAGTTACAAATTCTACAATAAATGTTTCAGAATTACATCCACCAGTAGGACCACATACCAAAAAACAACAGGTAATTGTTCTAGGTGACTCAATTATAAAATACCTAGATAGAGCAATATGTAATCCTGATAAGGAACATAGAATGTGCTCTAGTTTTAGAGGGGAAAAAATTGCAGATATAACATTGATGTTTAAACCTATAATGTCCACGGCTGGTGACAATCCCCTAGTAATTGTTCATGCAGGAACCAATGATATTGGGGGATCACAACTCCTACAAATTAAACAAGATTTTGTTGCATTAAACAATATATTAACTGAGCATGGCTGCACTGTCTGTATTTCTTAAATACTACCAATTCCAAGAGCTACTAGATATATCACTTCCAAAATTAAGTCCCTGAATGAATTGCTCCATAAATGATACCTCCGACAAAGAATTAAGTGTATAACACACTAGGAGAAATTCGAGGATAATTCTTCACTTTACTGTTGGGATGGATGGCATTTACGTAGAAGAGGAAGTACAATCCTGGGTCAAAAGATAACATCATATATAAATGCACATTTAAACTAATTACTAAGGGGGAGACTGGGGAGACGCCCCGCTCTCTTATTAATAACACTTGCCCAAAACATAGCACTAAAGTAAATATTCTCAGTTTTAATGCATGATCAATGAATATTTCTAAGTATGCTGAGCTGGAAGCTTTGATTCAGACCCTAGACTTAGCATTAATAGCAATCACAGAAACATGGGGCAGTTCAGAAAAAGAATGGATAGCCGAACTTCCTGGTTATAAACATTATTACAAACACAGAGAGAACTCAAAAAAGGTGGAGGGGTTAGCCTATATATAAGAAAAGATATTCTGTCTTATGAGTTAGAAACTAATACACAAATTGAAAGTGTATGGGCCTATATTCGACCCACAGGCACTCAACAATTACTCATAGGAACTTGTTATAGACCACCACCATCATCTCATATAAATTCTACTAGACAATTAGTTTAAGAGATTAACCAACTGGCATATAAAGACAGTTCTTATACTGGGGGATTTTAATCTTCCCACCATAAATTGGGACACCCTATCTGGTACTAATCAACATGATGAACAACTACTTTCAGTTATCATAAATTTAGGACTTAAACAGATCATAAGGGAACCAACTAGGGAAAAAAATATTCTCAACCTAGTAATAATAAACTTAGAAACCCCTATATCTGATACCACGATTCTAGCTCCCCTAGGTAACAGTGATCACATGTCTGTATTTTTTTCCATGCAATTTCCTCTTCAACCTAAAATTAATACAATCAAAGTAAAACAATATCATAAGACTAACTTTAACCAACTAAGCCATTCCTTAAGTTCAATAAACTGGGAACAGACTCTTCTCACTTTAAGAACTGAGGAAGCATGGGACTTCCTAAAAGACAAAATATCTCAACTTGAAAAACAATATGTACCTGAAAAAAATAAATACAATAATAAAAGAAAAATTCCACAATGGTTTAATAATAATATCAAGAAATTAATTGCTAAAAAAAAAGCTTTTTTCTAAACTTAAAAAAGGTTCATTACCCCAAAAAAGATTTAATAATGGTAACATATAGGGAAACAGTTAAAAATCTAAGTAAACAAATTACTATGGCTAAACGTAACTTAGAATTTAAAATATCACACACAAAAGAATGTCATAAGGCGTTATATTCTTACCTAAATGAAAAAAGGTAGTAATAACTCAATTGGACCACTACTTATTAAAAAACAAACAATAACATCGGATTCAGCAACCGCAATAGAATTAAATAATTATTTTTCATCAGTTTACATACAAGAATTACCTCTTTCTCTTATTGCAGTAACATCAAATGTAGAAAAATATAAGATTTCCACGCAGGATACATTGACTGTACTGGATGCCTTAAAACAACACACTAGTCCAGGTCCAGATAATATAACTTCAAGATTTTTAATGGAAACAAAGAACTCCATCCTTTTACCTTTAACAATTATCTACAACAAATCTCTTCAAGAATCAGTGGTACCTAAGGATTGGTGTTCTGCTATAGTAACACCTATTTGCAAAAAGGGCTCCCATTCAAAAACTGAAAACTATCACCCTATCAGTTTAACTTTGATACCATGTAAACTAATGGAAAAAATTAGTAAACAAATATTAGAAAATGAAATGTTAAGTTTAAACATTAAGGATGGATACCAACACGGGTTCAAACCAGGCTTTTCATGCACTACAAATTTAATTTCTTTTTATAATTATATTAGTTATAATTTAGATTGTAATATTCCTATGGACATCATTTTGCTGGACTATAGTAAAGCATTTGATAAAGTTTCACACTTTATCTTGATTAATAAGCTTAGTAGTATGGGTTTTTCATCTTTGCTAGTTTCATGGATAGGACAATGGCTGAACAACAGAACTCAGAGAGTCAGGGTAAATGTTGCCCTGTCAGATACAAGGGAAGTGACCAGTGGGGTGCCTCGGGGCTCTGTGCTTGGGCCTACTTTGCTTAATTTATTTATAAGTGATACTGTATGTCTATCTCAACCAGTAATATCATGGTTAAATTTGCAGATGACACTAAACTTGGGGGAATGGCTAACAACCGGAGCAATGGAAATGGACTGCAAACTGATCTAGCTTCAGTGGAACAATGGGCACGTATTAACAAAATGCACTTTAACATATCCAAGTGTGCAGTATTACATCTGGGAAAAAATAATCCCAAACATACTGTCTGAACAAAACTATTATTATAACTTCAAAAACAGAAAAAGATCTGGGAATATTAGTTAACGATAAATTAATTTCAACTACCAACTGTACAAAAATAGCAAATCAGACAAATGCACTACTCCACATAATTATTAAAACCTTTGTGTCTAGATCAGAACAATGTCTTTTGGCTCTTTATAAATCCTACATCAGCCCCTCCTAGATTATGGTTCACCTTTTTGGAGCCCTTACTTAAAAAAATATATTATTAGAATTGAACAAGTCCAGTGTAGAGCCACTAAACTTGTCCCACACTTAACCAACTTGGACTATAGTACTAGATTAGATAAAACAGGACTTTATACCCTTACGCAAAGAAGAATCAGAGGCGACTTACTTCAGCTTTTTAAAATACTTAGGAATCAGGAACAAATGCAGATATTTGGCATTGAGTACTCTACAAGAAAAACTGTGGCTAAGCTACATAATAGACAGCTGAAAGTTATGAGAGCAAACAGTACTAAAAGACAGAACTATGACACTATCAGAACACCTAGATTATGGAATACATTATCACAGGATATAGTTGAGTCATCAAACATTTTAATGTTTAAAATAATTTAGATAAATGGTTGCTAGGAAAGGTTCTGAGTTAATGTTCCATGTATATGGAGGACAATCACGATGGGCAGTCCGCCTTCTTTTATCCTATACACCAAAGTAAGTACCAAACTACTATCCCTAGGAAATTGTATAGATCCATTTTGGTACAACATTTTTTAAACCTCCACTTCACACACTTCTCAGATCCAGTACAATTGAGTATTGGGTCAGTATTGACTAACCCACACCTTCTTAAGAAAATGTGGGATGTGGTATGGTTGGGGACACACGGAAAAACCAATATGAAGGGGAATTAGAAGCACAAGGAAATAGCTGATCACTATTGCCCTTGACTCACTTGTTCTGTTGAGTTGGAAACTATGGAACATTTATACTTTACATGCCCATTGGTTGTAGAATTTTGGACTGTATTGGCAGATAAATGGCAGACAAATTTAATCTTACAAATTACCCCTGATCTTTTGTTTTGAGGGTAACCTTCCCTCACCTGGCAGAGGCATGCTACCAGTAGTGTTCATCTTTTGATGGCCATTTTTTTGTATTGGATTTGGCAAATCAAATGCAAATTTGTTTTACAACAACAGCAGGTGTCCCTCCTTGAGCTTTTTTACAAGGTCCATAAGGACTTATTATCCCTTAAAATATCAGTGAGTAAACAATTTTCATTAGCTCACTGGCATGACCAGTGGGACTCCTATTGGTTGGTTTGATTTAATTTGATTTCTTTATTATCTCTAGTGCTCCTTTTCTTTCATGCTGGTATTAAGCTTTATTTACTCATGCATTTCATTGCTAGGTATGTTACTTAATACCTATGTATCTTTTTATAATGTGTAGCAATTGCTGTAAAGGTTATGCAGATTGTTTTCTTTTGATTATTGTTATTGTGTATGCTTATATTTTTGATGACTAATTTCTTATTCTGTATGTATGATTTCACTTTATACTCTAATAAAAATATCCCCTACTCTTCAGTAGGGGTAAATCTTGGCTGTCTTTCCCAAGATGATAACTGCAGAGGAGTTGGAGGACAGGATGGACACTGAGGAGATGGGGGCAGGCCCTTCCCCTAGTTTTACAACTGAAAATGCCATCGAGAATGCTGTTATGATGAATGAACTGTAGGAAGAAGATGTGTGCATGGATATTTTTTGTCAGTGGAGCATTTGTGGGAGGACAGTGGTCAAATGGACAACACCAAGGTACAGAAAACAATTTCAGACTTTACTACAACAAACAACACAGACAGCAAATATCCACCAGATGTGATAGCCAAATTTATGAAATACATCCCTACACACAATCATTTCAGCTTCTACACTGATATTTACCTTCAAAATATGAGGACTGCTATGGGCACCAGGATGGCACCACAGTACGCCAACCTCTTCATGGAAGATCTAGAAGAAAAATTCCTTGGTACACAACATCACAAGCAATTAAAGTATTATTGCTATATTGATGATATGCACAGCAGGAGAGGAAACCTTAAAACAATTTTTGACAGCTTCAATAAATTCCGTTCTTCCATAAAATTCCAAATAAATTACTCAAAGTGTGTGCATTTCCTTGATACCACAGTCAGACTAAAAATGGAACACTGCAAACATCTGTTTACAAAAAAACTACAGACAGATGCAGTTACCATCACAGCTCTAGCTGCCATCCCTCACACACCAACACATCCATTATACAAAGCCAGGCCATCCGGCACCACCGTGTTTATTCAAAATAAGAGGACAGGGATAGACATATTAGTACACTAAGAGAATCTTTCAGACAGAAAGGATATAAAACCAGCACCACTGAGAGGAATATCCATTCTGCACTCCATATCCCTAGGGAAGAATTACTAAGGTACAAGCCATAGAGAACATCTGAATGCACACCTCTGGTTGTAACCTACAATCCAGAACTAGAAAAACAACAGAAAATAATTAAAGATCTGCAGCCACTACTGTCAGAAGATGAGACTCTACAAAATATATTTCCCACTCCACCAGTGCTTGCCTTCTGCCAACCATCAAACCTGAAGCAGAAACTGATGTGAAGCAAACCTCCCACGGAGCTCCAGCTAAGTGACAAAGGTACAAAACCATGCAAAGCACCTCACTGCAAACTATGTACACATCTCTCTCCTAAGACATGTGCCATTCATAATGGAAAACCATTTAAAATACAAAACTCATATTCCTGTTCTTCTAGCAATGCAGTATATGTGATACAATGTAGAAAATGTGAGGAAGGCTGCTATATTGGTGAAACTGGAAAGGAACTCAAAACAAGAATGAATCACCACAGATTCACTTACCCACAAAAATGATAATACACCAATAGGGGAACATTTCTCAAGACCAGACCAGTCCATCGGTGATTTTACTATCAGAGTGTTAAAAGGTAACTTCCAAAACAGTCAGGAATGGCAAACATTTGAACTAAAAATGATACCATTTTTTGACACTAAAGAAAAAGGACTTAATAAAGTTGTTGTTTTTCTAACACACTACCAGTGATTATGCTTAAAACAATGCCTCAGACTTCCTCCTTGAACCATCACATCAGCACCCTCTGGCTCTTTTAACAGGTACTTTCTAAATACAATGGTATTTTTTCCTGTCTTGATTGTTTACAAATGTTAAGTGATGGTCTAGTTTAAATACAGCTGCCCTTTGATCTTACAGGTTGAGCTCTTCAACAGACACCATCCAATGATAATTAGAGTATTCCTGTTTGTAAGGAATGTGAATTGACTGTAATGCTTTGATGTGTAAACTGTTAGTCTACATCTTGATTCCACATCCAGCCTCTATATCTGTCATGCTATTCAGTTGTTTTCACTCTGACCTGAAGAAGGGAGTTTTATCTTTTGAAAGCTAGCCTCAGAAATAATTTTGTTAGTCCAATAAAAAGTATCATCCACACCATGTTTGTTGTTTTTTTTTTCTCTACAGACTTTACTACAGAAAATGGTGTGTATGTTCAAAATGATAAAACTGAAAACCAACCATTATGGCAGATAAATAAGGAGAAACAAAGTCACTTGCAGAAGAAGTCAGAATTACAAACTGAATTGTGCAAACTTCAGGAACGCTCTTCCTCTGTCACGTGTGACTCACACCCTGTCAGTGTGAGTCATTCGCAAGCTGACATAGTATCATCAAAGGATACGGCGGTGCAAGCTGAAACTGTGTAAGCAACAGAAGTTTCTCAGTGCAATGGAGCAAAAGGAGTTCAGTGTGTGACTGGCAGTACAAACTGCCATACGGTCATGTGCCCAAAGTCACAGGTAATGCATCTGGGATATTCAAGTGAGCAAACAAAAACAAGCTGTCATAGGCTCCAACCACAGTGGCCTTCTGCTTCTTATCAGCACCACCAGAAACTACTCAGACATTTGGATACCATGAGAGAAAAACAGTGTCCAGAGTTTCCCAAAACATAAACCGGCAGGTTATCTGGCTTGGAGTGCTGCCAGGCAGAACTCCTCAGCTGCAGAGCCAACTAACCTACTATGTGTTCTCCACCGAGGAATACCGAGATTGGAACAGGCGATTGGTCCCCAATCCAAGCCCTGGAAGACACGGGCTGGATACAAAGTACAGATGGAAAATGGATCCCTGACCTCATGGATGATACAGTTCACTGCTACAATGTGGCTGTGAGAGAGGGAAATACAATTAAAAGTGTGGCCACCACTAAAGATTCCACTATGAGCTCCACCTTACCTCAAGATACTACACAGGCAATGAACACTAAAAGTACTTCAATTCCTGAATCAGACCAGAACACTGCAGAAAAAATGAACTCTACCCCTTTATCTGTTTTGCCCCCCTAAAACCTAGAACTGAGCACAATCTAGAGAGGAGCCTACCAGGTTGGGTCCTTCACAGGAAGTATTAGAGGATCCTGAATGTAGAGCCAGGCTGGATCATATGTTTGGACTGTCTGTCTTCTTCCAAAACAAAGGTGAATCTGCTCCAAGAAGGAATGCGTTTCAACTAATTTATAAAGGAGGACTTGACTGTTCGCCAGACAGACTGTATGTGGCAATATTACTCTTGAAAGGGTCTATGAATTTTTTTCTGTCTAACATTTTGGTGCTAATTCATATTGGTAGTTCTAACTACGATGTTAGAAGGCAATATAGTACAGTGGTTTAAGGCTCTGAGCTGCAAACCTGGAGACCTGGGTTTGAATCCCACAGCCCCCATTTGCATACCGTGTGACCCTGAGCAAGTCACTTAACTTCCTTGTTCTCCCAGATCACACCTGTAAACAAGCGTTCAGCTTAGTCTGTCACTCCTGATTAAAAAAATGTTTCAAGTTTAGACAGGTTTTGGACACAGTATCAGGGGCTCAAGAAGACTTCAGTTTGGGTCCCTTTCTTAGCGGTTCCTCTTACAAAACCTTCGGTCAAAAACATCAACATTATGGTCATGCTTAACAATGAGAGGGTTAATGTGGAGGACATACTTTTTTGGTTATGGCAAAGGTGTGAGGTGTTGAGTAGGCCCTCCCCTATACTAGACAGTGAGCAAATATGGGGTGGTGGGTGGAGAATCAGAGTCAAGTTGTTTTCCTCTAACAGCAGCCTCCCCAACAATTTGGTTCTTGGCAAAGATAGAGGTTCCCTGTTCTATGTAGGAAAACCCGTGTCCTGTTTTAAATGTGTCTCCCACACCCACCTTAGCTCAGCTTGTGATACATCTAAATGTAGCCATTGCATGGATTATGGACATGTCTCAGCAAACTGCTTGACTTTATTCAAGTGTAATTTATGTGAACAGATGGGTCATGCTTATGGTCAATGTCCCTGGGCCTTTCATAATAGGGATGACTGCTTCTCTCACGAAGGCCTTATTAATGGTGCCCAACAGTTGCAGGCTAAAAGAGTAGTGGAATGCAGTTTGAGAATGTCCAGAGAAACTGTGGCAGCAGACAGACGGGGTCTCCTGGGATTTTGCAGAGTTGGAAACTCAGCCTGTTGCTGCAAATGAGAGTGTGGAACCTCAGCATATTACTGCAGATAAAAGTGTGGAACAGATGGTGGCAGATACTCCAGTAGTGGAAATCAGTATGGTAGAAGCAGAGAGCACCTCACAGGCTACTGCATCTAGACCAGATGACACTGCCATTACAGAATCACCCCCCCAGACAAGATAAATCTTTTAAAAGGTATTGCAGAAAAAGTTGTCCAGAGGGAAAACCCTAGCACCCAAAAGAACTAGACAAAATGGGGGGGGTGAGACATAAATACCCTGCTTGGAAAAGGAACAAATATGCTGCTTTGATTACTGAGCTTCTTGAAGGAGACTCTGGTGAAGATGAGTCTGATACCTCCTATAGCCTCCATACCACAGACATGGAAGTGGGGATGAGGATTCAAAAGCAAAGTGCACTAGGCAAGGAGACTCTCCAAAGCCCTTCAGTTGGGCATAAGGTGGTACTGGTTCTACTCATAACTCCATTATGCACTCCCTCACAGTTACAACACAATGTAAACAATATTAAAAGTGAAAGAAAGCATGTGGAAGTACCACATACATTGCGAGGGGGGGGTAGTACAGACATCTATTGCCATAGGATACAAGGGTTAAGACCTATAGAGAGTTGCATCATTCCCAAGCTTGGACCAAAGGCCCCTCATTCTGGTCAAGACACCTGTGATGGGGTGGGCATTCTTTTCTCTAATTCAGAGTTAAAAATATCTAGGTTGGTTGATATTTACCCAGGTAGGGCTTTGATGCTGGACATAACTTTCTACAATGAGAGGTTTGGGCTAATTGTCACATACCCCCAAACCAAGGCACAAAGGGTCTTTATTTTTAAGGAAATACAGCCTTTTCTTCATTCATCTCACCTGATAGTTTGGGAACGTGATTTTAATTGTGGTTTAAAGCAATCTGATAGAGGGCTAAGTACAGACAAATTGTTTTGTGATTCTCTTGCTTTGCAGAATATTCTTAATACAGCGAGGATGGTAGATGAAAACAGAAGCAAATTTCCAGTAGGTGGACACACATACTTTAGGGGCCTCGTGTCTACCCGTATTGATTCTATTTTCCCCTCACCTGTTCTTACTATACAGAATGTAAAGCTACAAGCTTGTGAATTCTCTGATCATGTGTCTACTATTGTACAGATCACTTAGGATAACTCTCCTAGGTATATAAAAAAATATCTGGAGGCTATTAGAGGACCTCTTTGAATTAAAAAAAGCAGAGACGGGAATGGTCAGCTATGCTGCCCATCTTAGAATGTTATGAAGAACTGATCGAATGGGAGAGGATATGAAAATGTCTCGGCAATCATTATTCCAAAATAGGGCCAAATATATAGCTAACAGGGACTATATTACTATTCCTACAATTACAAAGTATTTACAACATCTTATATCACAGACTGAGATCAATAGTCTTGATTATAGTGCACAAATCAGTCTTATAAAAAAAATGGCTGATTTGCAATACGACAGAACCAAGTCTTTAACTCAGGAGTTAAGGTTTAGCACTCATATATGAAAAGGATCCTTGGATCCATTTAAGAAATGCAAATCCCAGGTAGACAGCAGGGTAATAACAGAACTTAGGGCAAGCAGCTGCAGAATAAGGTGTGCTAGCTGTACATTCAAGCAGGCTTGATAGACCACTAGGACTTTATCTGCTGGTAAATTTCATATGTGCATATCCTTGTAAGCACAGGGCAAAAAGTTTTCACTCCAGAAGACATCTTAGGGGTGGTGGAGCAGTTTATAGAATCCCTGTTTGGGACCAGTCCACAGCTGTCAGGGGTCAGGGTAGCTTTGAGATGCTCAATCTTCCAAAGGCGACATCTAGATTCCCTAGAGATAAAAAGGGATATAACCTTGAGTGAGGTAGAAGTAGCCTTTAGTAAACCTAAGAATAAAACAACCCCAGGGTCTGATGGCATGGAAGCAGGCATTTATAAGACGTTTATTAAGGAACTAGCTCTGAAATTGGTGGTACTGTTTAATTACAGTATATGCTTAAAACCTCAAAGTTTGCTGCATCTAGGAATGAAGCAGTTCTCGTCCTTTTGAATAAAAATTGTGCAAGAGAAGAAACTGAGAACTGCAGACCATCAAGTCTCCTGAAAACGGACTTCAAGATATTAAGTAAGATTCTACTTGCTAGACTGAATAAGACTGTCTAGCTACAGTATTTAATAAGTCCCCTCAGACTTGTGTCATCCCTAACAGAAGGCAGCATGTCAATCTAATTGTCTTAAGGAAGATCTTCCACAAGGGTGAGGAAAAAGAGTTACCGGGGTATGTGTTAGGACTGGAACAAGAAAAGGCCTCTGACAGGCTGGCACAAAGGTTTTGTTTGCTACCTTGGAGACCTTTGGGATCTCGCAAACCTTTGTGGACTGGATTAGACATATGTACCAGTCTGCTGTGCTTATTCCAACTATAAATGGATGATATGGTAGGCATATAAGTATTTTAAGTGGAGTACCACAGGGTTGTCCCCTTAGCCCACTACTTTACGAATTTGGAATAGACATTCTCATTTGGAAAACAATGTTTGAAGACAGAATTAGAGGAATCTCTCCAGCCACAGGGATAGCCCCAATAAATGTTTTGGCATATGATGATGATGTTGTTTTAACACTAGTACCTGACACATGTGAGGCTTCTTTAATCAAAACCTTGCAAGAGTTTTCAAACATGTCAGGGTCAAAAAAAAAAATTGGGCAGGAGTAAAGAGATGACATTGGGTAATTCCACCTTCCCAAATGTAAACAGAATCTCTGGGATTTCTATTTCTATGGACCCAGTTAGTATCTTGGGGATAGATTTTGGGCCTGGCGACATGGCTTTGGCCAAATGGGAGAAAGGCCTTGCAAGGACAAATAGATTAATAACTGGTTGGAAGGGACAGCAGATATCAAAAAAGAAGAGGATGGTACTAATTCTCATCTTTTTGTATGTATGTGATGTTATTTCTCCTCCTCAGGCAATAGTCACAGGATTGTATAGTGTTTTTTCAGGCCTTCTGGGGGAACAGACTAAACACTATAAAAAGAGTATACATATCAGAGTATCCAAGAGGAAGGGGTAAAGATGGTAAATGCAGTGGCTTATTTTATAGTCTCTTTGCTTGTTACAATATAGGGGTAGCACTGAAACCAGGAAATAAACTGTGGAGACAGTTGGTGATGTAATGATTAGCCCCCTATAGTTCCTCATGGGCATAGGGGAAACTTAGAGTTTTAAATAGGATACCTTCATTATCTATTAATGGGTTGGAGTTAATGAGGAACATTATGAAATGAGAACTCTCTTCCACCCAGTTTCAGACCTCAGACAGGAAGACCATTTTTAGAACTATTTTATGTGCAGAGAGAACTGCTGAGATCTCCTTTCCCCAATGCCCTGCTAGCAAATTAAACAGGATAATTAGGCAACTATCGAACCGGAGACATAGAAACATAGACTTTGATGGCAGATAAGGACTGCTTGGCCCACCTAGTCTGCCCATTTCCCTACCTACTGGATAAGCTGCAGATCCTAGTTAAGCAACAGCCTATTTCTTCCTATCCCCCCACAAGAATTGCCGTATGTCTGTCCCATGCATTCTTGAATTCTCCCACAGTGTTAGATCCCATAACCTTCTCAAGGAGATGATTCCATGCATCCACCACCCACTCTGTGAAAAAATATTTCCTCACATTGCCCTTGAGCCACCCCCCCCCCCATCTTCAAATTGTGTCCCCTTGTTTTTGCACATCTCTTTTTCTGAAAGATTCTACCCTCTTGGACTTTGTTGATTCCACTGAGGTACTTAAAAGTTTCCATCATGTTCTGCCTCTCCCTCCTTTCCTCAAGGGTATACATATTAAGCTCCTTTAGTCTCTCTTTGTATGGCTTCTCTTGAGACCTTGCATCGTTTTAGTTGTCTTCCTCCGGACTGCCTCCATCCTGTCTATGTCCTTGTGGAGATGGGGTCTCCAGAACTGGACGCAGTACTCCAGATGGGGTCTCACCAACTGTCTGTACAGAGGGATAACAACTTCCTGTTTTTTGCTGGTGATGCCTCTCACTATACATTCCAGTATCCCCCCAGCCCTCCCTACTATCTTCTCATGTTGCTTACTGACCTTAATGTCATCTGATATGATTACCCCAGGTCCCTTTCCAGTTTTGTTGTTGTTACTACCTCCCCCCCCCATTGTGTACACTTCCCCTGTGTTTTTATTTCCCAGGTGTATTGTTTTGCGCTTCTTTGCATTGAATCCAAGCTGCCATACTTCTGACCATTCCTCCAACCTTGCCAAGTCCTTCTCATCCTTTCAACCCCACCCCGTGTATCAACCCTATTGCAGATCTTTGTGTCATCTGCAAAAAGGCATAATTTTCCTTCCAGTCCTTCTGGAATGTCACTTATAAAGGCATTAAAAAGGGCTGGACCCAGTACTGAACCATTCGGTACCCCACAAGTAACCCCCCTTTCTTCAGAGTGAACTCTGTTTACTATTACCTTCTGTGTCCTGTTGTCCAGCCAATGTTTTATTCAGGCTGCCACCCTGGACCCACTCCCAGATTGGCTAATTTATTAATCTTTTGTGTGGGACTGTCAAATGCCTTCCTAAATTCTTGGTAGGCCATGTCCATGGCCCCTCCCTGGTCTACTACTTTTGTCACCCAGTCAAAGAAATTGATTAGATTCGTCTGAAATGACCTTCCCACTGTGAATCCATGCTGCCTTGGGTCCTGTGCCCCACTGGCCTCTAGGTACTCAACAACTCTTTCCTTCAGAAATGATTTCATCATTTTCCCTACCACAGAGGTCAAATTGACAGGTCTATAGTTTCCTGCCTCTGTCTTGCTCTCACTTTTGTGAAGGGGAATCACATCCACCCTTCTCCAGTCCTCAAGTACCACACCAGCCTCCCATGATTTGTTAAAAAGGATAGTCAGTGGTGTCACTAGTTCTCCCCTTAATTCTTTTAGAATTCTGGGGTGAATCTAGTCAGGACCCATTGCTTTGTCTACCTTCAGTTTTAGGAGTTCTTTCAGAGCCCTTTCTTCTGTGAAAGGACTTGGATCGACCCCCCCATCCTGAGCATTTCTGTTAATTGGATTAGGCACCTCCCCCTACTTCTCTTTTGTGAATACTGAGCAGAAGTATTTGTTCAGTATCCCTGCTTTTCACTGTCCCTCTCTGCCCACCCACCGTCCATTCTATTCATCCTCACTATCCCTCCCTTTGTCTTTTTACGCTCCCTAATGTACCTGTAAAAGTTTTTATTCACCTTCTTATCCGAGTTGGCTATCTTTTCCTCAGTTTGGGCCTTTGCCATTCTGACTGCCTTCCCTGCTTCCTTCTGCTTTAACTGGTACAGTTCTCTCTCCTACTCCTTCTGTGTTTCCTTATACTTCCTAAATGCTATCTTTTTCTCCCTAACCTTCCCCACCACCTCTTTTAAGAACTATAGTGGCTTTTTTTTTCATTTTGATTTGTTTATTTGCTTCACACAAAGGCTTGTTGCCTCTGTGATTGCAGTTTTGATGTTTCCCATTGTTGCTCTACCTGTCCTTCTTGCCTGTTTGCGAGTGCTTTTCTAAGGCACTCTCCCATTTTGACAAAGTCAGCCCTCCTGAAGTCCAGTACCCTCACTTTTGTATGGCTTGACTCTGCAGCTGCACCCTATGTGTGGGATATTGTTTGGTTAGGGAATGATGGTAGATTAGGTGTAAAGAATAAACACAAACAACTGTCAGATAGGTACTGTCTCTGAGATTCCTGTATTCAGGTGTTGGAGATGCAAGATCCCCTGTTTTTAGACTGTGTTTATGTGAGAACCTTTTGGGCCTTAGTAGCCAAGATGTGGGAGGCACCCCTGTTTGTCACTCTCTTATTCAGATTTGTTTTTTGCTTCCCCCCAGGAAAGTGGGGCAAATATAACCCTGATTATATGTATATTATATTCGCTGTAATACAACACTTCATCTGGCAAGCCAGGTGTATGTGGGCTATACAGCAGAGGATGGTAGCTCCAGAAGAGATACTTAATAATGTGAAAATGGCTGTACAAGTGGTATGCAGAAAGACATGGAGCACTTCCCCGGAAGAGAGTCAGAAACTTATGGGTAAACTATGACAAATGGGCTCTTTAGTTTTTTTCAGTTTATGGCACTTAAGATGGAGGTATGGGCTGGACAAAGGCTTTAAATAAGAAAGTATTATATTAATGTCACATATTTCTGTTGGATACTGGAGGATGAGGGGGTAAATACTTAAGCAAGAATTCCAGGATGATTACTAATATATCTGCTGGAAAGTATTACTGATAACAAAATGTTTGTTGAATGACTTTTTGTACCCCATGGGGGAATGTTTATAAATGTGATGTAACATGTTGAATTGTTGTTGTAATGAAGCACATTTTTTCAATAAAAATTTCCTTACTGTTCTGGTAGGGGGCACTGCCAACATGTTCCAAGATGGCAGAGGATGTGTTCAATGATGTGGCAGGAGTTTTGGGATGGGGGTGCTTGCCCCTTCTCCTGAGGGCACTTCAAGCACAGCTGAGGATATTTTTTATATGTCTACAGAAGACTTGACTTTGGATGGCTCACTGCCTGTTCTTTCTGATTCACACAACACTGCTGGTACTGATATAGTGTGGATTTTTGAGGAAGCAGATAAATGCCTACAGGATCCCCTGTGTAATAAAAAAACAGTACCTGATATTGTTGATGGCGGTGGAAGATGTCTGTTATGCAGCTGAAACAGAGGGACTTTTTGCAATGCAGCAGTGGTAGCCTTTCTTTCAGAGACACTTCCCTGGAAAGAATTCAATGGATTTACCTGCACCTCTGCTCCCGTCTGTCATGTTACTGCAGCGTACGGTACTGAGATGAGCTGCAGGATCAGAAGATGCAGTTCCAGGACTTTCACCCTTGTTTCCAGATGTGGCAGTACAGTCGGGGGCTACAGATCTTCCAGATCCTTTGCTACAGGTACAGACTGGCTTACTTTCTACTTCTGTTCCTTCCTTTGCTAATGAACTGGTTGCCAAATGTAATGGGAATATCCCGACCATACCAGGAAGCGCTTCTCCTTTCCCTGTCATGCTGGATGTCCAGTCATGTCTGACTCGCAGCCTAGTGCAGGGAGTTCTCCTTGATCGGTCCCCTCCCTGGTTTCTGACCAGGACTGCTGTGATTTAGGGCTGACCCTTATGAAAATGGAATATATTGCAATATATTGAAAAATATGTGTTAATGTATGGCAATACACCGAGAAATATGTTGTCCCAATGTAATATATTATATTTTTAAATATACTGATATAATATATTTCTAACCTATAGTACACAAAAATAAATGTCACTATATTAAGAAATGCATTGACTCAATGAAATATAATACACAGCATATTTCAGCATATACTAAAACCATATATTTTGCTTCATGCAATGCTTTAAAGCATGTCAATCTATTTAGTAACATATTGTCAGAAATATATTATTAGTATATTTCAAAATATATACTGGGCCGGATATTCAAACTGCGCTATTTTGTGGCGCAAGCCCTTGCGCTGCACAAAATAGTTGTGCAGGGGTGTGGCTGGAGCGATATTCAAAGGAGTTGCGCTATTGAGCAACTCCTTTGAATATCACCCACCAGCCACTATGCATGGCACAGTGGAACTTGCACCACTGCAAGTGGTCAGAGTGGAGCATTCAACTTGCGGTGGCGCAAGTACCATTGCGCCATGTGCAAATTTCCGATATTCAAAAGGTGACATGCAAATGGGGCCATAATTCATGCAAAGGCGCATGGGGGCCATTGCATCTGATTATAGCCCCATTTGCATGCCATTAGCATGCAGGTGCGCCGATCCCCGAGGACTTGCACCTGGCACCCTGCCGGGCAGCAGCCATCGAGAACCGAGCGCCCTGCAGCCCGATCGCGGGCAAAAGAGTAAAAATCCCCCACTGGCCCGATGGCGGGCAAAAGCGATAAACTCCCCTCCCCCAACTGGCCCGATCCGTCAAGCGCTGAAATAACCTCCCCCACCAGCCCGATCACTGGCAGCAAAGTGTCCCCGAGCGTATCTCTGGTGGTCCAGTGGACCGATAAGCCCGATCACAGGCTGGAGATCTCTAAACGCCCCAGAACATATCCCTGGTGGTCCAGTGGACCGATAAGCCAATCGCGGGCTGGAAAGGTTTAAAACACACACCGAACATATCCCTGGTGGTCCAGTGGACTGATAAGCCTGATCGTGGGCTGGAAAGGTTTAAACACCCCCAAGAACACATCCCTGGTGATCTAGTGTCCCCCCCACCCCCACCCACGAAGCCACCCCCGCTCCCCTGCGGCGGCAGCATCCACCTGCCTGCCGCCCGCCCGCCACGGCCGACTGACTGCCAGTAGGGCTGCAAGCCCATTGGTGCAGATCAAAACCAATGGGCATGCAGCCCATGCCCCAAAAGGCAGTCAGATTTGTGAATGAATGCATTCATTCCCGAATGGAACTATCTTTATATGGTATCAGGCTGCACAACCTGACTCTTGCTCATTCACAAATCTGGAGCTGCCTTATGACGGTATAGGCTGCATGCCCATTGGCTCTTGCTCTGCACCAATGGGCGTGCAGCCACACAAGGCAGTCAGTCGGCAGGCGGCGGGCGGCAGGTAGGTGGGATGCTGCGCCCGCTGGCTGCAGGGGGAGGGGTGGTGAGGTTTCGTGAGTGGGTGGGGTGGGACACTAGATCACCAGGGATGTGTTCTGGGGGTTAAACCTTTCCAGCCGCGATCAGGCTTATCGTCCACTGACCACCTGGGATATGTTTGGGGGGTGTTCAAACCTTTCCAGCACGCGATCGGGCTTATCGGTCCACTGGACCACCAAGGATATGTTCAGGGGGACACTTGCTGCCCACGATAGGGCTGGTGGGGGTGATTTCAGCTTTGACCGCGATTGGGCCAGTCTGGGGAGGGGGAGTTAATGCTTTTGCCCGTGATGGGCCAGTGGGGGTGGGGGATTTTACTCTTTTGCCTACGATTGGGTTGCAGGGGGTACAGGAAGTAGGTTGAGGGCCAGCCACAGCTGGCAGCTGCTGTGTTGCGCCCTGCAATGCGGCAGCTCACCTGTGGGTGGCCCTTGACTTGATCCTTTTTTTTTTGGCTCAAAGTTGTGCAGGCGCAGGTTGGGGGTTGCGCCTGCACAATTCTGCACAGCTTGGCTGAATATCGGGCTGTGCAATTTATGCATGGTTCCTCCCCCTCCAGTTCAGCATGCATTCATTTGCATTGCGCTGTTGCTCAGCATGTTTTCAGTGGCATAACTGCCTCCTGCTGAATATCACAGAATGGCACAATTTCAGACTTGTGCAGGCACAACCTTATTGCGCATGGCGCAACCCTTTTGAATATCTGGGCCACTGCATTCTTTGTATGTTACGTATATTTTTTATATGTGTTGCATATCTTTTTATATATGTTACATATATTTTTATACATATTACATATATTTTTTATATATGTTACATGTACTTTTGTAAATGCTTAGTTTCATCCCATGTGTGCATTTGCATAGCTAATTTGCATATTTATAAAACATAGTTTATCAGCCAAAATCATAATAACTTCTTGTTTTACGGTACTTTTGAATTTACAACATTAGCTCTCAGGCCGAAAAGAAAGGTACAAGTTAAAAAACAAGTATCAGCAATGTGGCTCACCCCTCCTCTTTTTTTATTTACTTGTCACTCCCAATGTTTTGCTACATTCCTGTATGCCACTCAAATGTATGTTGCTTGCATCACATGTAACCAGTACTGACTGTATCATACCGTTTTATTTATCAATGCTATGTAATCCCAGGTCACCCATGAAAAAGGGACCTCCGGGGCTCAGTGGGCTTACCCGGTCACCAAAATTTAATAAATAAATAAATAAATAAGTACATGTAGGATCTCACCCAGATCTAAAAGTGAAACAAAATGAGGTGGCATAAATACCTCTCTGAGGCTTTAGCAAGCATGATCTTGTGAGCTAAGTCATGTGTAAGTATAAATGTATAAAATTTATGCTCAAGTTAAAGCTGCACTGTAAAACAATATTTCAAAGTAAATGTAAATATCTCCATGATTAATAACAAGATGAACTCCAGTTGTACAGATAGAGGCACATGTAAATCATAAATAATTTCCTTTGTTTTTATCTATGTAAGTTAATAGTTATATTAATATCTATAAGACAAAGAACCTCTGTGCGTAAACACTGAGGCAAGGGTTACCCCAAAGGGCATTTGGCTGGGAAGCCAAGTTTCAAAAATACAAAATCACACATGCCCGAGGGCATGTGTGATTTATATATATTACACATATGTGTGTGTGTATATATATATATATATATATATATATATATATACTATATATATATATATATATATATACTGTATATATATATATATATATATATTCATGAAAACAACTCAGTTTAATGCATCAGTTAGGGTTGTTCTAAGTGACAAAAGCAGGAAATTGGTGTTAGGTTGAAAACCCTAACTCCGCATTCCCCCCCCAGCACCACACATATACACACACATATATACATACACACAGGCAAGTAGGTGGGAGGACCAAGGCAACACGACCAGTCACAGACAACCAGCAGCAGGTGACAGAAATAAAATACAACTGTCTAAATGTACTACAAGACATCCCCACCCACCCCACCAGGTACTGCATGCTCAGTGGAGATCCACAGCAAAACTGAGGCCATGTACACCAAATGTAAACATCCCTGATTGCAGGTGCACACAACATACCACACTTAGGAGTTGCATGGCCTTACCTAGTGATGCCACACACCCCACCACACCCGCTACTGCACTGTGACTGTACATCAACAATGACCCTCCACGATTGGAGGTACACAGATGTTTGTACACTTATGAGTAGGCAGAAAAAAAGCAACTGTCTAAATCAACTACAAGACACATGCATCATCATAAGACAACAACTTAAGCATTTGAGCATGTATTGTAGTTACAGTAGTAGCGACAGACATTGCCAGCTATTTCCATATATTTCGCGAAATTTCTGAAGAGTTTCTCTGTGCTGCCCCTACTGTGGCAATGCAGAAATCAAGAAATTTATCTGAAAATATCACATTAATTTCTTGGAATAGCTGGCAGTGTTTTGGCTGCTACTGTAGTGTACATTTTCTGTGTCTGTCCACTCAGTATGCAGAACCTGTTCTGGAGGATTGGCAAGTTATTCCCTGTACAAGGGTGTGCAAGTCCTAATGCTGCTAACAGGAGTACAGCCTCAGTGATGGAGGTACATGATTGATGTCCATTGACTTACTTTTGTTGTGGCTGTACACTCAGAATGCAATAACTGCTCTGTGTGTTGGGAGCAGGACTACCTGGGTGAGAGCATGCAAGTCCTAAGTGTGCAAAGATGACTGTAGCTGTAATATTGTAGGTGTACCATGGATGCCCATAGACTCAGTTTTGTAACAGCTCTCTGCTGAGAATACAGTACCTGGCCAGGATGATGGTGTTTCCTGTGTGCGGGCCATGCAAATCCTAACTGCGCTAAATTGAGTATCCTTGCAGTGAGAGATGTGTAACATTGATCCACATACTCTCACTTGTGCTGTAGATTGTCACTCAGGAAGCAGTATCTGCTGTTGTGGCTTGGGGGGAGGATTGCCTAAGTAAGGCCATAAAACAGTGAAGTGTGGTAAGTGTAGTGCAACTGCGATCAGGCAGGTGCACCGTCGATGTCCATGGCCTTTGTTTTTCCTGTGTCTTTGCAGTCAACATGCAACAAGTGTTGGGGGGGGGGTCATTGTGTAACTAAGAGACTGTGCTACTTCCACAGTAGGAGCCACAGAGATTGTAAGCAATTTCCCAAAATTTCTGTGATATTTACAAAAATATCTGATGCTTTTATTATTTAAAGAGTAGGGGCAGCAGAGAGAAACTTTACAGAAATGTTGCTAAATATCTAGAAATAGCTTGCAATGTCTGTGGGCAACACTGTTAGTGTACAAACCTCAGTACAACATCAATGACAGAATTGCACTGTTAATATCCATGGCATTATTTTCGCTGCGCCTCTCCAGTCGGTATGCAGTGCCTTGTCTCATGGTTTTTGTGGCATTGACTGCTGAAGTACCACAGCGCCTGACTGTGTTATCTTGTGTCTACCTGAAATCAGGTAAATATAACATGCATGTCCAAGGAATTAGTTTTGCTGTGGCTCTGCAGTCTGGGTGCAGTAGTGGGTGTGGTGGGGTGTGTGGCATCGCTAGGTAAGGCTGTGCAACTCCTAAGTGTGGTACGTTGTGTGCACCTGCAGTCAGGGATGTGTACATTTGGTGTACATGGCCTCAGTTTTGCTGTGGATCTCCACTGAGCATGCAGTACCTGGTGAGGTGGGTGGGGATGTCTTGTAGTACATTTAGACAGTTGTATTTTATTTCTGTCACCTGCTGCTGGTTGTCTGTGATTGGTCGTGTTGCCTTGGTCCTCCCACCTACTTGCATATGTGTGTGTGTGTGTGTGGTGCTGGGGGTGGGGGTGAATGCGAGTTAGGGTTTTCAACCCTAACACCGAATTTCCTCGCTTTTGTCATTGTGGAACAACGCTAATTGATGCATTAAACAGAGTTTTTTGCCATGAATTTCCTTTCTTTTTGAAAATGAAAAGTACAAACAGTATATGTAATAATGCTGTGGTATCACCAGAGATACATAGTGCAATACACACTCCTGCAAAAACACAGTAAGTCCTGGAATAGCATTGTCTGTTCTAGGGAGTGAGATAGCCACTGCCTCATGCATTATAATTTCAGCTGTCAATATTTGCTAATATGATTTTTGTGTTGCATTCTGTTCTAGTTAGTTCTTGTGTCTTAACATTGGAATAATCTCTTGACAGCACACAATCAAGGTGAACACAGTGTAAAGTACAATATAATCTGCCATTAATGATGTGTATCTAGGATTGTGTTCACATGTTAAAAAATCTTACTATTTTTTGTTTTGTTATACTTAATAGTAGCATTCCACGAACTAAATTATCTAGTTGTGGTCTTCCATTCACTATTATTTAGCACTCAATGTTACTAGTCTTGTACTTAATTAAATAAGTCATTCTGTGCCTCACTCCCACTGTCAAATGTCTACAAATCTGCAAATTTTTCTTGTGTGACTTAACTAGATGTAGTTATGAACATGAATCCATACAAAAAAAATCCCTTTGTGAGCATAGTAATACCAATGCAAATACTCTTACACTTTAACAATGGTGAACTGTTATCCTGTCAAAAGTGAAAGTACACATACATAATCCTTTTTAAGCACAATAACTAAAGATGAGTGCTGTGTAGTACAATATCCACAACTAAGTAATATCCCCACAATGCAATAATTGCACAACACAAATTGTTCTTAACCAAACATATTTATTTATTGTAGTATGAAATATTTTTTTAAAATCACAAGAAAAAGATGATAATTAAATAAGGCATTACAAATATATTTTTCTTTTTAGACAAAAATATTTTTTATTTAAAACAGGAAAAAAAATGAAAGAGTAAAAAACATATAACATACAAAACAACCTGTTATTTCAAAAAACGATAATTGTAGGAAAAAAACTTTTTGTATAAAAATAAATTCTGTTATATAAAAATATTAAACAAAAGATTGAACTAAACAAGAATTTGTCTTTATTAACAATATGTACACCTTCATGAAAGAGGTGTGTGTGCTGCTTGAGACAGCCCAGTCCAGAAGCTGGACTCAATGTGGAGGCACAGAAGAAGTGGAAGCTGTTGTGCCTCAGAGAAGAGATACCAGACGAGCTGTGGAGGCTGTTCACTCTGGCTCAGGGAGGCTTAATGTGACTGGCGCAGGTGAAGCAGTACTGCTGGGCATACTGACACTTGCCGCTGCCCCCACAGGCTCGAGCACAAGGTTGACAGTAGCTTGTTGTGCTGTCAGGAGAGACAGCAATTTCTCCTGTCCCTCCCACAGCACAACGTTGTCCTTAATCAAACCGTCAACCTTGCGCACGAGCCTGCAGTAACAACGGCAGTGTCCAGTGCACCTAACCTTGAGACGGGGTCTTGTAAATATATAGATAAAATCTATTTAAATATAATATCAAAATGGTGATTCTCTCTTTGTCTTGACTTTTAGCACTTTTTTCTCCTAGGAATATTTGTAAGACATGTTATTGCCTGTTATCAACAGTATATAAGAATACGATGTTAATGAGAAATTCTTTATTTTAAGTAATGGTGTAATCATTTACAACTGTGGTGTGTTTTTTATTGATACAGCTAGACCTAACTCATATGGTCAAAAGGCTTTACCACTACCTTTACTACATTATAATAGTGATAAAAGTACACTACCTTTACTACATTATAATAGTGATAAAAGTAACGCACTCACAACAGTTATGTTTCATAGTAAATAAATAATCACCTAGGGTCATGTAGCACCTCACTATACATCTTACCAAATTAGAGCCCTAGTTGAAAATTAACAGACCATTGACATAACCCTTGCTTATCATTATTGCTTACTCATACTAAAACTGTGTAAAAATAAATGTATGGAGTAAGCATTGTTAAACTGTTGAATCACACCTCACTATAACCAATCCAGCAGTGATAATGTTTACTTTGGAGCACTCACAGGACAGTATGGAAATCACTTGAACATGACAAACCATCTTGCGTTTTTCAAAAAGGAGTAATACTTTGCAATACAAAACTGTAAACGACATCTCATAGTGCATTATGCACTATAGAGTGACCCACATCAGTTATGTATGAAACCAAAAAAAATCACATTAACATGCATATCCATGATTTATTATTAACTCTGGAATCTGTGGGCTATATGCAGCTGCACACTACACTATACCTGGGAAGGGGGGGTGGTGAAGATCCATAATAAATAAAGAGTCAAAAGATGTAGCAAGTTATACACAATCGACAGATTGAATAGCATACGATTATTACACTCATTTGTGGATCTGAGCTAGAGCATTTATCAATACCAGCGTAACAACCACAACAATAGCTCACAGTCATACTATATGCAAAGTAGGTCAGTAGATACAGTGGATTCTGCTCATGGAAGTAAAAACTCACTATCAATATGTTGAATAGTCATGTTGGTGCACTGGACCTTAAGATATTGATGATCACAAGCTTTCTATGTACAGATAGAGTTCTTGGTGCATTGTACTCTACCCCCTCATCCGATAATAGTCATAATAAGTAGATGCATGATGCAGCAGTCCACTGTAGTCTACCCCCTTGCACAGCAATTGGTTTAGTCAACTAGAGTCAGTCAATGTTGATACACTAGAGCTGTTCCTATGGTCGATAATGGTATTTGCAAATGATAGATCACCTTTATTTAGGCACAGCACAGCCACATGTACCTGTCATGCACTGATAACCAACATCAGAATCCTCACCTAACCTCACCTGGAGCGGGTGAATTTCTAGAAGAAGGCAACTCCTTAAACAGTTACGGACCGACATATTCTGTACAGTTGTGTGCATATATGTGCAAAATATGAGCACTGAATATGTATAAGATAGTCCATGACATAATCCCAATATGTGAATGTTTCATCCATGTATTGACACTCTGTAGTTTAGTACTGTCTGAATGAACATTTACCCATGTATTACAGAAATACCCACACAGCTGTAACGTAAAATAGCAATGAACTATTCTGTGGCCAGGTTAGAGGTCACTAGATCCTGTATCCCACTGAAGTAGTTAGTGTGAAGTGAGTGGTTTGCCACAAAGACTATTACTGTTACAGTGGAGAACATATTACTACTATAAGAGCTGTTTTTGTATCATTCACAAAAAGCTATATTGTAATTAGGACCAGGTAGTGTGGCTCATCATATCATATAATGACTTAATTATATTTGCAATCAGGTAATGATGTAATAGTACAGTGGATTATCAGTGAATGTTCAACATTAAAACTATTATGGGCATACACTGTGGTACATTACTACTGAAGAACATGAGATATCGTACAACAATGCCAGTTCAGCAGTTGCAAGTTGTCAAGGATCAGCAGATCTGTATGGAAGTCACACATCATCACATGATAATATTCCCATGTTCACCTATGATACTGTGTGTGAGCAACTTACATATCTAGTGCTGAACATTGCACTCCATGCACCAAGTACACCAACGGTGCTGCTGGCAGTGTTGTATGTGTCTGGTAATCAATCACAACTTTTGGACAATCAATCTCACTACACATTGTACAGTGACACTGCAATGTGAGCAATTGAAGAGCCACCTTCATGATATTAAATTATGTTGATTCATGGTTCAGAACTGTTCAATATTGTTCACACTGTACCATAGCACAGTTCAGGTGTACCCTGAACAACTTACACACCCAAGGTAGGGAATTCCTGTATATAACACACTGACACTGAATTTGTTTATATTCATAAAATATTCAACAGTTAACATTTCTAGTTTTGCATTCTGTACAGCTACAGGCACAGAAATAGTTAATTTATTGTCTGTTAATGTGAACTCTTGCCATTACACAAGCTCTTTCTGATAGTACACTTTAAATACCAATGTAAGTATTTGTGCTGCCCAACAGAACTATGATACTATGATTTGTACATGAACCATGCATTACTATTTACCAGGTATACTGATTTGCTTAATATACAGTTTTAGATTGCTAGTTATAATAATCTACTTAGCAGTACATCTTGCTTGAATATTTAATATAAAGACACTTACGGGCAGCACTGGTGCCAGATTCCTGCTTCACCTGCACAGATGGTTCTGTCACTGCCTCCCTGGCCACTGTTAAAAACAAAATAAACATAAAATAAAACACCACTCAGTTCTGTTTGTGAAGCTCTTTAAATGCTTTCATTGTATAACAGATAATTCATTTTGACAGATGGTGGTATTCAAGCATGTGCCACAGTTTAAACATGTTTATCCGCACAAGACTTATCACGTACTTTAGGTAAGCTTAGTTTTCTATGTCTTGACGGTCTTGTCCATTTTCAACTATTATAACTAAATGCAGTGTGAACAGATGAATATTGTTTAAATTGCTGTCACAGTGGAAAAATATGTAGTTGCCAGTGTTGACTTGCATAATCACCACTCACACATGTCTGTGATGGCGTATTTAGAACTTGAGACATTAACATAACAAAGAAGAATGCATCACAGTTTCACACTCCTCAGACTTATTCTGTAAAGTATCTGTTAAATGATTATACAGTACAAAGTCCACTACTGGCTGTACGCTTGGTCCACTCCTTCATAATGATCAATCCTCTGTTATCCCTCCCAGAGTGTCTGCCCCTAGACTGACAGGCTTGTTCTATTGTCTTCCTACCTTTGCTCCTTTTTACTCTGTAGAAACTGCACAACAGAGTCTGCCCATGGGTAGCTAATCAGGGTTCGAAATCGTTCATCATTGTTGTACGAATGGGTGTTTTTCAATTTTCCTTACCTTGGACACTCCTCCCCCTAAGTATGTCAGCAGTGACATTGAGACACACGACATGCTTATGCACACCATAGTGATGTGTCCACAATGTCCTCTCCACCACAACTGTGAAGACCTGCCTGCCATCACAGTACCCACGCTTCCACTGGCGCCAATGCGTTGGGTGCTGAAAGCACCCTAGAAACCCACCCTAGGAGGAGGAGAGCATCCATTGAGATGCTTAATCCTGCTCCTCCCCTCGACCCCTACATGTCCCTCACTCCATACCCAAACATGTGTCACTGGTGTAGCACAAGGTATGTTGTACAGAAAACTAAACCCTCAGCACCACTTTTTTCTTTTTTTTTTTTTTAATAAAGTCTCAGTAGTGTGCAGTTGATGTTAAGATTGTTGGGACATATCTTCAGCACTTAATAGACTGAATATTATTATCTGGCAGGCATGCATAGGTCCCCCCCCCCCACAGCTGAGTTGTACGTACTACTAGTGCTTTCCCTTTCGTATGATGATTTTACAGTACTATTAAGTCTTCACTACATCATAGCTGTGCACATCAGTGGGTCTTACATGCCACTACAGTATTATCACCGTGAAAACCCCCCCGCTGAAAATGCGACCCCCAAGAATATAATCTTTTTTTTTTTCTATTATCAGCTTACCATCTGACTCAATGACAATGACACTATCAGTGTCAGAGTGTTCAGCCTCCACAGCTTCAGACTGTGCTGGTACTACCTCAGCAGGACAAGTGGGTTGCCTACGGCGATCTGTAAATGAAAGATAGTAGGAACATTTACTGACTGTTTTCTTTCTCTGTTTACTTATCACACAGCACATTTTCTAAGCAATTGACATGCTTCTGGCACTTGACATTGTCCTAATTGTAGTATATGCACACCCGTATGACATAACTAGCTCCTACTAATCAATACGTGATGAACTGTAGATTACACATGTTCACAGCACCTTAATGTTTAGTTCTGACACCATAACAGGAATGAAATAAAATTGTTCATGAATGCAATACATACTGCATAGTAACTCTGCAGTACTAGAGGATGACAGTTATACATATGGATATTTAAAATACATCATAAGACATTAAATCTGGCTGAGACACAGTGGTAATAACATTCAAGAGTACTGTTTCAATGTTAGTCCATTTGATGCCCATCACCTACACAAATTGAACACACACAGTAAAATACTATCTTGAAGAATGTTGTTTATCAAGACAACACTTAAAAAACAATAGTAATAATATTATCAATTAAGAGATATTGATATGATGGACAGACCAACAAAGTCATCAATTTCAGAAAAACTTATTTATCCATTTGTGTAGCAGTACTATGATATTATTCTATAACTGATCATTTGTTAAAATTACTTATATTGAGGAAGGCGCTCCCCTGCAGCTGGCTTGCCTGCTGCCTCCCATAATTCATAGGCAAGGTAGTGCCAGTATTTATCATTTTCTGGTATCTCCTCTCTGCACTTAGGACATAAAAGAACTGGTGCATCAGCTTCCACTTCTTCTTCAGCTGTTCTACTGTCTTATTCTTGACCTTTAAGACCATGTGTAGAAAGCTGTTAATACACCTCCACATTGAGTCCAACTTTCGGTTAGTGCTATGCATCAATACACGAGCACTACCTCTTGCCTGGACTACCTCAAGCAGTGCACACACCTCTCTCATACTCCACTGTCTCATCTTGTTTTCTTTTACCTCTGCAATACATAAACAAAAAAAAAACAGTGAATAGGTCAGAATGGTAATGTAAATTGTGACATTAATACTACCTTTTTTTGAATAATTATGCATGCTTTGTTTCTCTGACCCTCTTTCTGCAACAATAAGTAACCAGTTCCAAGTCATAGTTTGCAATCAGAACCTATCTGTTTTTTAAGAATCTTAGTTTTTTTATTGTATATCAACACGTCAGATAATGAAAATATTAAAAGTTCATGCTGTTGACTTTGTCAGTAGCATTTACATACATGTGCACATCTTTCTCCACATTAAAAGCAACATATGCAACAGGATATTCACAGTGCCCAAAACTGTTGCAGCTACCATTCCTGCCTCATCTTAGCATAAGCCACAGCACAGTGCAAGCATCACTAAACTATCCTGTAGCATGCCCCAACAGTATTTAAAATAGTGGCAGTGGCACCTACATTATGTACGCTACAGTGGGACTGTCACAGGACAAACAGTGCAAGAACAAGAGGAGGATGTGGCACCAAAAGTAAACTTATGAAATTAAAGCAAAACACAACATTCTTTGAAGGTTTAAAAAAAACATTCCACCATGTATGTAGGCCATGAACTGGTCAATTATCATTACATGACGGTACCGTACATATGCAACTATGGTGCTATACATTAACAACTATGTGATGCTGTGCCAGGCTGCAGCCAATGTTAACTACAACCCAGTGTTGTTTGTCTGTAACATACCTAAGCGCCTGATAACAGGCTCTGTCAAAGCACATGAATCACTCCTTCAAATACTACAGCAGTACACCTACTACAATCAGATGCAGTATCAAAGAAGTATCATACATGCCGGTACAAATCTACACACATCATAATTAACCAATAAGACATGACCAAGAGTTATGTAGAATGGTGTGTTAATCACGTTCTATGAGTGTACCGTGGCACAAGGTTTAGCTGAGTGCTACATGCTTCTAGAGAGTAATTAACTGACCATCAACATAATCCCTGGGAGTGCCTTATTACTATTATAATAAAGATATGGTTTAAAACAGTGTTAAACCTTGTCCAGCATATATCCAAGTTCTACATGTATGTTAATTAAAGATTAATATAAATCTCTTAGGATTTTTTCAATCTATCAGAAAGATCCATTTCTCAGACCCTTTTTATAATTAAGCAATAAACCAAAACAGGATGTGAGTTATGGTGGGATTTACCCATGCCTGGTGTGATTTGTTCATGAGGCACATCTGAGTGACCAAGTCCATACCAGGAGTGGGTAAATCCCAGCATAACTCACATCCAGAAGTGGTTTATTGCGTTTATACTAAAGTTCATTTTTTCACTATTATAAAACACAACTTTTAAAGACATTGCCTTGTATTTTGTATTTTTTATTGTATTTATTCCTGGGCAGCAGATGATTTGTTGGACCATTTCCTCATCATGCAATGGTTATCATACCATTTACACCGGTGGTAAACTGCCAGTCTCACCATTTCATTGGCTGTTCACTTATGTCCATGGTATAATTACACGTAATACAGTGTGGATAGCACAGAAATTATGTGGCACTGACATGCTCTCCACCTTTCCAGTCACACCCTGCAGCCCACTGCACCCCCATCTGTTACACCAGTGTGCATGATATGAGAATTGTTCTATTTTTTTGACCAAGTGTTTTTGGCTCTGAAAAGAACCTTTTTTTAGTCTGTTTGTGTTTAAACAGTCTGACAATCTCAGAGGACTTCGAGGATTGCATCTTGAAGGTCTCCCAGGAAACAGCAATTGCCAGCATGCGAGAAGTGTACACCATCTGGTAGGTATAGCCAATGATAAGAATACTTAATTTCTGGGTGACGTATGGTGTACATTCCAGCCATGTGTAGAAATGCAGATATTTGTATGTTGACTTTTCTTCCGGGCTCTGTCAATCAGGTACACATGATGTTCTGCTTGCCAGACCCTACACTCTGTAATATCAGAAAAAAATTATTTTACAGGCAGGCAACATACTCATAATGGAAGCAAGGTCCAGTTTTGCTTCTGTCACTAAATCTACCCAGCGTTTAGTTCCCAAATCATTGCCTCCAAGATGTATCAGCAATATGTCTGGATGAGCCCGAGTACTCAAAAGTCTGTGCATGGTAGGCATGAGGTGCTCCTACCTCATTCCACCCCTGCCAAACCACTTTACACAGCAATTTGGGATCTGCAGGTTTCTCCCAAAATCACTGTTCTGAGCATACTCAGATGCTTGTCTGACTATACTGCTGCCAACAATCCACAAAGTCCTTTTGCTGTTTTCTGCCATTCTCAGCTTTTCAACTTAGAACTGGACAGATAGCCACTAAGAAAGTCAGTGTTCACCCTGCTGTACCTAAACAGTTGTGAGAGTTAAAGTGCTATTTACCTCTCAAATTCAACAGTGCCTCAGTGGGCTGACCCATGAGACACTAATAAAAGTACTCATTGGCTAATACTCTGCCTTCCTTAACCAATGTAGTGTGTGCACTGACTATGATTGCACTTCTGCTCCAGCTAAAATGTGGGAGAATTTCAAGGTACAAAAAAAATGCATTGTTTTAATAGGCAGTTTCAAATAATTACAAGTGCAGGGACATGTCTGATTGGTTCCCTCTCCTATTATGGTACACGTGCACCTTGCTATCTCCCTCCATTTGCAGCTGTATCTGTGCAAGCAAGTACAAAATTTCTGTCTGACTTTAAACAATTATACCTAACTAATGCAACATTATAGATAATTTCTAGTAACACAGTAAAATGGAGCAGTAAAAATATTTTGATTACTACTATTTAACTGTTTCTAACACTTTTTATCATAGTAGAAAAATAGTTTATAAAATGTGATGTACTTACAGTGAGAAATGTGCTCTGTGGCTGTTTACTCTAAGATGACTGCTGTGTCCTTCTTTTTTCACTCTTCTCCATCTCTGATTGGCTGTCTTACATGGCCTGATCAATGTAGCACAAGATTGGCAGAACTACCTGTCAATCAAATAGCAATCAAGATATCATTCACTAATGCACACAGTAACTCCCCATTGGAACACATTTGCGATACTTTCGAAAGCACGAAAGTACTTTTGCGAAACTATCAAAGGTTCAACACTACTTTTTTGAAACTTTCGAACATACAACATTATTTTTTCGAAAGTGTCAAAGTTCGGAAGTAGTTTATTTGACACTGTCGCACGTTCGACACCATATTTTCGACATTGAATTTGATACTTTCGAACATTTGAAACCACTTTTTACGACACTTTTGTGCATTCAACACTATTTTTTGTGACACTTTCAAATGTACTACACTATTTTATGTTTTTTTTTTTCCAAAAATATGATGAGTCCTGAAGGGAGAACTGTCCTGCTTCCTACATTATGCACAAATACAAAAGTGCATACAATTCTTGATTGTTATTTAAATAATAAGGCATGAACAGACGTAATGTTAATGGTCTGTTGATTTCCTTCTAGGGTAGTAACGCGGCACGAGGAGTAGCAAAGTGCTACATATACCCTAGAAGGTGATCAACTGACCATAAACATAACCCCTGGGTATGCTTTATTGCTATTATATGAAAAGATGTATTTTAAATAGTATAAAACCTTGTTCAATATGTGATTAGGCTGTACATGTATGTTAATAAACTATTAAGACAGAGCTGATAGGATGTTTCCAACTAATCAGAAAATTGTTTTTCTCAGACTTTTGTCATTATGTGAAATATTCAGTTAACTAAATAGCTATATCATTTCTACATAATTGTTTTCTAATTTGATTGTTTTCAGCTACCTAACCTCTGACCGCCATAGCAATTCACAAACATTTATAAATGGCAACAATGAGTTGTCAAACTTGCTTGGCTAACACAGCCTTCAAGATGGTCACAGAATTTTCAATAGATGACCAATAGAAAATAAACGTGACACTATTATGACAATGTTGCATGCTCAACACTACTGTTTTCAAAACTGTCACACAGACACTACTATATGTTTTGAAAGTATTGTATGCTTGGCACTACTTTTCAGAATGTTTGTTACAATGCAACATGTTGATTGGTTATAACAGCAGTGTGGATGTTTATTTTTATTTATTTATTTAAGAATCAGTTTACAACCTTTAAGCCAGAGGCTCAAGCTTCCAAAGGGGTATCATCACATAAAGATACACATTATGCTTCGTTACATAGCAAAGATTGCAAAATCAATAGGCATTCACCAGAGTGCTACGCCACATTGTGGTCAGACAAATACAATTGGGTACAGGATACATGTAATTGATAACAGGTATTACACAAGTCGGTATCAAGTGAGCATTCTGGTAGGTAAACATTGAAGCAGCTGGCACTGGCCAGGTTAAACCTAGGCATGGTGTACAGGGAAGTGGTGGAGGGATGGTTGGGTGGAGAGAGCTGCCTGGGGGCATTGTCAAGAGAAAAAGAGGTGGAGGCTATGTTCAGAGACAGGAGCAATTCACAGTGCTGAAGATGTGGTTCAGTGCGGTTTTGAATGTGGAGATGGTGATGGCATTGGTGATGGTGGCAGGAGAGAGTTAAACCAGGTTGGGGCTCTATAGCTGAAGGACCTCTGGCCATGGCTGGTTCTTGTTCTGGGGACCTTTAGAGTGGTCTTGTAGGAAGACCGTGTTGCAATGGTGGGAGGGCTGTGGTGGATGGATGCCGTTACCCCGGGGGGGAGAGCCCGAGTAGGTTTTTTTTGGTGAGGAGACAGGTCTGGTATCGGAGCCGTTCATCCAGGGTAAGCATTTAACATTACGACACTGTGCCAATTGTAACATTTTTTGATGTTTATTGTAATTTTATTATTGATGATATCTTCGTAACTATTTGAAAATACTGTCTATTGCTTCACTGAGTTTCACTTACTACAGTAATAATAAAACAATTTTACTGTTCAGTAGTATTTTATGTTCTTATATGACATAGAGATGGTGCATGATAGTATGTGATGTTAGAAATACACTAAAGACATGGATTTTAATATTTTTTTTCCTGTGTTTCCTATGCAGGTGTCTGATTTTTCTGTAAGATTGGTCTTTGAACTGTGAATAGTGAAAAACAGAAGATGCCATCTAAACACAGACAGAAGTCTATGCAGAGATGAAACAGGTATCAGAGTATTTCACTGTTGCATAAGGGGGATGTGAAAGTCAGTGATTCTTGTTCAAGACATCAAACGAGTCATCATCACAGTAAAGGAGTGGATTCAGAGCTTTCTCACTTTGTAGGAAAAGGACATGCTTGCTCAACAGCAAGGAAATAATGTGCAGCTAAGCAACAGTTGTGTAGATCTATAAGCAGAAAAGCTACTGTTGCAAAGACATGCATAAACACATGAACTATGCAGTGCCGACAATTTATTGCTGCTGATGCTTCTCTGAGGAAGCAGAAGTATTTTTGATCTCTGGCTTCTAAAGCCAAGATTGAAAGACTTATTGCTGCTGTAATGAGACGTGAGCGCAGAAAAATCAAGAGTCATCTCAGCTTGATGAAATAGTGCTTGAAAGTACGAACATTTGTTAATACAGCAGTTTTTACTCTTCAATGTTTGTGGCGTAAGATGTATCATGTACTTGAGCAGTTTGGGAAAATTGTGTATGATGTAAAGATGAGGCTACAATGATATCCTGTCTTGAACCTGCACAATTTCTGTGATGTTTTCACAGGACAGTGGCTGCACACACAGCACTCAGAGGCATATTTCTGGGAGGAGTCATAGTACTCTAAGAAAAAAGGATAGCAAGTTGTACATTGATGAGTCCAGCAAAGTCTGTAATGTGCTCAGTGTGTGTGATGATTCTACGATGGAGTCAGATGATGAACCTGAGGCAAGTATTCAGCCTCGTAAATGTCACTGTCTCTCGTGGACATGCGCTGACACTTGCAACCGTAGGCAATCATTGTTTGAGAAAGTTGAGCACTTTATCAACCTGTTTGTCATTACTGACCATAAAGACAGATGTAAACTGTTTGAGAGAATAGACCTATGTGAGATCCATCCACACACTGGACTTATGGGTCTCTCCCTTGCATGCATAGATAGTGGTGTCTGTGACAGTGTCTTTCACCATATGCACATGCTGGGAGTACATCAGTCAGGGAAGAGGAACTTTGTATACAGGATATATGAAGTTCGTTGAGTTGTTGCTCAGTATACTCGTCTCAATGAGTTACTGTTGTCTGGTGACATGCACGGTGCCATTCAATTTTTGAAACAGCTGCGATGTGTCAGCAGTGTGACTGATACTGTGGCCACTGAGGGATCTACTACTGATGGTAATTGTGTGTCTGTCCTAGAAAGTGATATTCTCAAACAGTTTGGGAAATCAGTTGTCAAATTTGAATTGGCAAAGAGACAGAAGTTTGACTCTGTATGTGTGTCATGTGAATGCCTTTGTTACGAGAAACAAATGGTCACAGTGAACCTGGAAACCTTGTCACCATACAATGACATGTGGTTTCGACTTTCAGCATTTCTGCTGTTAAAGTCTGACTTTCAGTTAGACCCAATCATTGTGATGTGCAAGCACTGTTTTTCCAAAGTGAAGTGTAACATTCTGCCACCAAGGTCAGTCTTGCACAACATGGAGGCAGATGTGACACCAGCTGAGATTGCCACATTGAATATGTTTGAACGGATTCTTATTCAGACAATGAAACCATTATAAACTATTCTACGGATGAACACTAAAACATGGAATATTCCACAAAAAGAACTCATCAGATCTCTTAAGGGTTCTGTCATGTATCTTCCACTTCCTCTGCAGGAAAATATGGAAGCAATATCCATTGAAAACACTTTGGTCATTCTTGTAAATGGTGTGCCAACAAAGTCTAAGGTGATTTGGCAGGATGTTGTTAATGTTGAGAAGGTGAAGTTTGCCCTTACTCACTTAAAGAACAACAACCCTTTTTATGCGGACCTTAATATTGATCAGAGCACTAGTGTGCCTCTTGATCATCAGTTGGAAAGCACATAGCCAATGACTGAGAAGGTCAATGTGGAAAAAAATGACAATGTATACAAACAGTATACAATTCATCCACCACATGGGAGAGATCCAGTAGGGGACAACATTGATCTCTATCAAATGAAACAGGTGGAAGGTGAGCCTGTCACCATTTGGGAGGCAACACTGGAAGCATGCTGTTTCATAGACTTATTCCCAAAAGGGTCAGGTGGTCGCCTGGATGAAAGAGAAGTTTGTGTACAGGGAGCTGAGTACTGAACAAGTTGTGTGCTCAGTAAACATGGCATACATAGAGGTATAGTACAGGGCTGTGTGGCAGCGAGCATGGAGTATGGCTTTGAGTGGAGTGACAGCAAGCATTGGGGTATGGGGTTGTGAGGTGAGTCTGGTAATGCTGTGTATGTCATAGTACATTGGGGTATGATGTTGGCTAGTGTATCAGACTGCACAGTGGTATGGTGCTATGTGATATGACAGTGTGTATGGTGCATAGTGTCGAGTGGAGTGACAGTGTGCATGGGGCTGTGGGTTTGTGTTGTCTCTCAGTGTGCATAGTGGTATGGTGTTGCAGTGTATGTCACATTGCATGAAGGTGTCATGTTGGTTTGTGTGTAAGAGTGCATGGTGGTATGAACCTGGGTGGTGAGACAGCATGCATTGTCAGAATGCATTAGTATGGTGCCGGTTGATGTGACAAAGTGCATGGGGGTATTGGGTCTTTAGGTGTATCAGCATGCTTGACTAGTATCATGTTTGTGTGGCAATTTGCATGGAGTGTGATGTCAGGTGCTGTGTCAGATTGCATAGTGGTGTGGGGTTGTGACGTGTTAAAATGCACGGCGGTATGGTGTGGGATGTTGTGACGGCATGCATGAGGTATGGTGTTGGGTGGTGTGACATCATGTATGGGGTATTGAGTTGAGTGATGTGGCAGCGTGAATATGGGTATGGGGTTGTGAGGTGTATCGGCATGCATGGAGGTATAATGTTGGTTTGTGTTACGGTGTTCATGGTGGTATGGTGTCAGGTGGTGTGACAGTGTGTATGGTGTAGAGTGGTGTGACACAGTGCATAGGGGTATAGTGTTGGATTATGTGTTAGAGTGCAAAGGGGTATTATATTGAGTGGTGTGATTGTGCGCGTGCAGTATTCTGTTAGTTGGTATGCCAGCATGCATAGGGATATGGGGTAATGAGGAGTATCAGCATGCATGATGGAATGATGCTCATCGCTCTGACCGCGTGCATGGTGAATGGTGTATGGTGTTGGGTGTGTGTCAGATTGCATGTGGTTATGGGTCATGATGTGCATCAGAGGATGTGTGTTTATGGTGTTGGTTGGTGCAACAGCGTGCATGCAGTATGGTGTTTTTCTGTGTGTCAGAGTGCATGGGTATATGGTGTCAGCTGGTGTGACAGCATGAATGGGGGTATAGTGGTGGGTTGTGTGCCAGCAGTCATAAGGTATGGTGTCAGGTGTTGTGACACAGTGCATAGTGGAATGGGGTGGAGAGCTATGTCAGCTTGCATGGCAGTATGATGTTGGTTTGTGAGACAGCATGCATGCATGCATGGTGGTATAGGTTTGGATGCTTGGTCACACTGCATGGGCTGTGAGGTGTGTCAGAGTGCATGGGAGTATGTTGTTGGTTGACGTACCAGCATACATGGGGTATGGAGTAATTAGGTGCATCAACGTACATTACTGTGTAGTGTCACTGTGAATGTCATAGTGCACGTGGGTATGATTTTGGTTTCTGTGCCAGAGTGCATGGTGATATGGTGTTGGGTGGTGTGGCAGCACATATTGTGTCGAGTGATGTGACAGAGTGCATGGGAGTATGCTGTTAGTTTGTGTGTCAGAGTGCATGATGGTATGATATTCAGTGGTGTGATAGCAGGCATGTCGTATGTGGTCAGGTATTGTGACAGCATGCATGGGGTATGGTTCACCCCTGAGATGTGCTGGAAATGGTGCTGCTCAAATATAACCCAATATATGGGGATTGAAGTGCCGCTGCCAATACACCAGAGGGTAAGGTGCTGTAGTGCTGCTGCCATCACTCCCGAGAGGGATGTGATGCTGCTACATTCACGAATGGTAAGTGCTGGGAGTGCTGTTACTGCCATCAAACCCAAAATGTGGGGATTGTAGTGCTGCTACCAATACACCAGAGGGCAGATCCTGTAGTGCTGCTGCCATCACATCCAGTGGGGGTGGGAGGGGAACTGTGATGATGCTACCTTCACCCATGAGAGAAGCTAGGGATTGCAATGCGTGTGCCAATACATCAGAGGGGAAGGTGATGTAGTGTTGCTGCCATCACACCGGGGGAGGGGCTGTAACTCTAACAGGCACTTCATGGCATGTAACAACACTGGAGGGGAATGTTTAGGAGGGATATGGGTGTAACCTCTCCCTAAAAATGGGGGTTCCAAAAAGTCTTCCTTGGGCTTGCCTAAATGCCCACTGCCAGGCTGGTGTTCTGTGTCCTAGCGATTTAAAAGTGTTTGCATGTGAGTGCCCTGTTAACCTCCGTTCCTGTCTCTTTAAGACTTGCCTATTTTGTGGTATAAAATTAATTTGGGTAGGGGCCAAGTAGTGCCAGGCTCGAGTCCCGCCTGGGCTGCAGTGTTATCCCTCCATTCTGCTTCACTATTTGCGCAGAGGGAGCCCTGGTAGGAACTGTGACTGTTTACGGTTTATCTGTTTTGATAATAATAATATTGAAATTTGTCGAACCTACCTTCCTTTGCAGCCTGGACATTTCAGTATTGCACCACCATCTTGGTTCTGGACTGCGTATCGGGACCAATCAGTACTTTTGGGCACCTAAAATGGTGTCTGTCACCAGGGGTCTTGTGGGAATGAATTTCTGTAGGAATTGTAGTTTTTGCACTTTGTCACCTAAATGAACCTGGAGGAGCTCTAACTGTGACAGACAGATGGATCAACCAACTGAACCTTTTGGATTTCTCAGGAAGTCCCGGTGCTGCCTGCAGCAGAAGTCAGTCTGGAGAGAGAACAGCTTGAGTCATTCGAGCAGGGCTCCTGTGTAGTTCTCGCGGGAGATTGGTGAAAAGGCTGAGTTTGGCCTGTTTGCCTGCTGTCCCTCAAGAGGGAGCATTTGAAAAAAATGGATTATATCCAAAACTTAGTGTGACAAAGCTACTGAATTGTGAAAAGACTTGAACCTGAAGAAGACCAAAGATTTACTGTATGCGATCGGACTGTCAGGACATTCATTCACCACAGAACTCCCAGTTTTGCTCGGAGACACTGATATTGCTGCCGGACTGCTATCCACTTTGTGGTATGGTGATTGTGTTACTACAAATGTGCTGTATGCTGTTAGTGGGTTTCAATTTGGTTCCCCACTATTTAATTGTGCCACGCTTGTTGGAAGCTGCATCCAGCCTTCCCGGACTGATAGCCGAACTGTTCTACCTTACCTGGGCCTTGCCACACTGGCCCAGCCAGCTACTTCGGGTGCAGAGAATATCATTGACGAGAAACTCGCTCAGGGATCAGACCCCTACTCAACATCTCGAACAGGAACGACACCTCGGTGAATCGTATGGGCCCTGCTTCTCATGGCATACCAGTTGTCAACCTGCAGTCTCTGTTTCTTCCCTACTGTGTCTCGTGGGTAGCGTGAATAACAATCAGGGTAGCTCCCTGCAACATCAGCTAAATTACAAGTGTTGTCATCAGATTGCATTGCTGTTTTTTTTTTTTTCCCTTTCATGAACTGAGCCTCCTGGCTCCGGATTACAAATAATGTGTGGTTGTGCATGCCTTTTCTTTTCATCACAGGGCTCACACCAGCTGCAACGCCAGCCTACCCCGGGCAACATTCCAGGCTAGCCCACCTTAATACCAACTGGATATCCTGAGCTTGTGACTGTGCAGGGTCTAAAAGTGCATGCATAATTGCCTGACTAGATCAGTTTTAGACTCAGTCCACCTGATTATGCCCATCCGTTGTTCAAGTCCCTTGAATAACTCAAATCTCTTTTTGCATTTAATTTGACTGTGGTTCCAGTTTGTACCAAAAGCACTGCACTGATCTTATTTGCTGTGCCTAACCTTGTTTACAGGGGTCTCCAGGGTCAAACTGGTGGAACCAGCTCCAGTGGTAAGTGCAAACAGTGTGGGGATTTGTATGCTGAATAGGGGCTACTGTAAAAGTGTTTGTTGCATTTTGTCTTGGCCACTAGAGGGAAAAGAGGGGGAGTTACAGTGTCCCAGAGGACTGTACCCAGGTTAGCCTTGCTACTAACAACCCTGTCCTCCGGGTGGAGGCACCCATTTCAGTACCCAGGCCCCTTAGCCTGCAACTAGCCAAGCAGATAGGGGTAGTATCCCTTGGGATAGCGCCCCCTAGGGGTTACATGAGGAAGCATTTTCTTCACTGAGAGGGTGGTGGATGTATGGAACAATCTTCCAGCAAGTGTGATCAGAATAAAAATAGTGGTTGGCTAAAAGCATGCATGAGATAGGTATAAAGGAGAACTGCTATCAAAGAGTGTGGGGGGGGGGCGGTGGGGCTGAGACCAGGTAGGTAATAAGGAGACCAAATAAGCATAGAAAAGAAGGGCAAATTCAGCATTCTTTTTCTGCCAACAAATTATATGTTTCTATGTGGATCATTTGCAGTATGCCTGTCTTCCAGCTAAGAACCGACACAATATTGTGACACCAGCAAATGCACCATTTTACTCAGATGTCCCAGGAGAGAAAACTGTAAAGAAAACAACCTGCTACGTGGGATGATGCATGGCCCTTCACAGGCTGGGCACCACTGTCTGAGAAGGCCAGGCTTGATCCTGCTTTGGGAAACTTTCTAGTCCCTCTAACCCTGGTGGTACCTGGAGGTTAATTCCAGAGATGATAGGTGACTAAGCTGGGGAGGGCCCATCCGGAAGAGGGCCATCAAGAGAGCAGGAGCACCCACACAATAAAAAATTATTGGTATACAAGTGCAATAGCATTTATTGTATGAGTAGCATTTCAACACATGTCAGCTTTTGGCCACTCACATTTAGTTACTAACCAAATATTGGAAACCAAGCCTCAGCCTAATATGTCTTTTCAGGCCAGAAAAAGATTTGTGTTTTACAAAGAAGCTTGAATTTAAACAAGTTCTCAGAGTATTCATTTTCTGCATACGTTTTGTAACATTTTTTTAATTGCTATGGAAACCCTGCTCTCCAAAATTCCAGGCTAAGAATGTTATGCTAAACATTGTATCCGATCTGGGGCTAGCTGGCACTGGCTTCTAACAGCCAGTGTGAACTTTTTTAACCTCATTCTCATCATCTGATCTAAGATGTTACTCTTCATGTGTACTGTTGAGCTGAACAAATTTCTGCTAGGAACTTTTTTGTGTTCTCAGATTAAGCTAACAGACTTACTGATTTCAATCTATCAAAAGATGCATATGATCCAAGTTTGATTATGCATACAAATGAAACATGAAAGAAAACACTGACATAACCAAATGTTTCTCTAAGATTAAAACTAGCTTAACATTTCCAATAAATTTGTGTTACCCCCACGTCACCATGTCTGGGTTCATATCACTACCTGGTGACTGTACAGGGACCACCTGGATGAGGGTGTAGGTTTCATTCTTTCTCTGTTGTAGGGGGTTAGCCCAGCTCAAATAAGAAATGGTGAAGTGACTCCTGCCAGAGAAAATAAGTGGGCCAGATATTGTGTGCAGTAACACCTCCTTGGATGCAATATCTACCCACCTTCCTACACTGGACTGGACCACCTCCTAAGGACCAATAAGGCAGTTGTTACCTTCACTGAGAAACACTCCAATCAGGTTGTGGAAATGTGGCACCCACACAAAAGTATACATTCAACAAATTAACAGAAAGGGAGTACTGTTAACTGTTGTACCTGGGCAAAGAAGGGGAGGCTAATGATGGTTGTACTCTGGCGGGGGGGGGCTGGTGACTGTTGAACCTGGTTTGGGGTGGAGGGCAGGTGACTGCTGTAGCCAGGAAGGGAAGTCAGGTGAGTGCTGTACCTAGGCCGGGGAGGGAGAGCTGGTGACTGTGTAGTGCCCCAGAGTCTGGTGCCCTCCAGATAGGGGCAGCCAGGTGCTTTGGGGCTGGAGTGACTGGAACATGCCCCAGGGTGTAGGGAGGGCCCCTAGCCAGGTATCCCCACCCCTCAAACAATGTGAAGCCCCATTAGGGTTCCATTTTAAAAATAAATAATTTTTCCCCTGCTCATTTTCCCTGCCTCCAGCCCCCGTTACCTCATGCCGAGCACCTGCTCTCATGGGCCCGGTCATGAGGGCGTGCAGGCAGGGATGGGCTCATGAGGATTCTGAGACAGAATCCTCAGCCCTTTTTGAATGGCAAGAGCTGTTCAGTGTTTGGCCGGTAGAGCAGGAGCAGAAGAGGCAGCAGCAAGTGTGAGACGGAGCACTAGTCCGGCCGGGGCCAGTTAGAATGGAAGGGACTTACCTGACTGTTGTACTTGTCTGAGGATGGAAGGCTGGTGACTTCTGAACTCAGGCCAGAGAGGAAGGACTGGTGACTGTTGTACCTGGGCTGTGGGTGAGTTGCTCATGACTGTTGTACTCAGGCGGGAGGGAAGGAGGGTAATAAACAGCTTTACTTGGGCCTAGAATGGAAGGGCTGGTGATGTTTGTAACTGAGCCGGGGGGGGGTGACTGCTGTACTTGGGCTAGGAAGGGAGGACTGGTGATGGTTGTACCTGGGTCGAGGGGGGGCTGGTAAATGTTTTACCAGATCCGGGAAGGGCGGGCAGATGACTACTACTGAAGCCTTGGACTGGGGTGACAGACATCTTTGGCGCCAGGGTCAAGAGTGGACCGTCTAGTGTGGTCAGAAAAGGGCCTCCTGCCATAGCAGCTTGTCCCGTCACAGATATCATTGTTGCCAGAGTCAATAGACCGGATTCCCATAGTGATCATGGTGAGCTAGCTTGTTTAGCTGACACTTCTCTGACTTTACAGATCTTACTTCAAGGGGGAGCTCTTGTAGCAGGCCATAACCATTAGGACTAATGCCGCAGGCCTTAGGACCCACTGGAAAAAATGCAGTTAGCTGTACCCAGCGGGGACCACCCCCGATGTCGGCTCCACCCTGATGTTGGTCATGATATAAAACAAGCGGACCTCGACTCTTGTTGGGAAAGCCTTAGTGCATGCTACTGCAGTTCCAGTAAATTTTGTCAGATTTTTTCAATTTTTTTCTTCTCTTTCGAACTGTTTTACGCCTTTTCTCCTTTCTTCTGATCTCCTTTCCGGCGTATGTCTTCACTATCTTCGGTCTCCTCCTCCGGTCCCAAGAAGATGAAGTGAGCCTATGGCTGCCAAATTCCATCCAAGGACAACCACCAGAAGTGTGTCTTCTATCTGGGGCCTGACCACGACAGTGCTGCCTGCAAGATCTGCAGAGGCTTCACCAGCAGGACTCACATCAGACACCTGAAGGCCCTGAAGGCCCACCTATTGGAACAGAAGATGGACGTCCTGTGAACCTCTGGATAAGGGGCCTATAAACAACCCCCATTTGGACCGAAGCCCCCTTTGGGGCATGCAGTTGTATCCAAATGACTTCTAACCTACCTTCTCCCCCCATCCCTTATGCATCCAATCCATTGACTTTTGTAAACGGCTACTCCCCCCTCCCCCTTACCTTTTTCTCTGAACCTCGTGAATAATTTAAATCCTGGGATGGCCAAGTCCCAGTCATGGTTTTGGGTTGCCCACATCTCAGTGATGACTGATATGTCCACCTCTCCTTCTTCCAGCAGTGCCTGCAGCTCTGCCATCTTATTCCCCAGGCTCCTAGCATTTAGTGATACCACCCTCCACCTTGACTCTCCCCCACCTGCCCCCCTAACTCTCCCTTCCCTCATCCTAGACAATGTAGGCCCTATCATTGTTATTGGGGGAGGTCATCTGAACCTCTTCTCTTGATTCACTCCACCTCCCAGCCCCCCACAGCACATTTAAATTATACTTTTTGGAGATACATTCCCTCAGTCTCTGCTTTAACACCCCCGAACCCTCCTTACTTAGCTGTAGCCTGTCCCCTTCATATAGATCTGGGTTCTCCCATGTGCTGCCCTATTCTCCCACCCAGCCATACCCCATGGACTCACACCATTCTCTCAGCCACTTGTTGAAGTCCATGAGTCTGCTTTTTCTGCCCGTACTTGCCCTTGGCACTGGCAGAACTTCTGAGAATGGCATTGTGCTTCCCTCCTCTCTGTATAGCTTCCACACTTCTTAGAAGCTATCCTGAACCTCCTCTATCTGTTTTCCTTCCAGATCATTTGTTCCCAGGAGAACAATGATGTGTGGTTCCCCCCACCTTCTGTCCACACCTTCCAATGTGGTGCTGCACCCTACCTGCTGTCATGCCAGGCATGCACTCTACCCAGATGCTGCTCTTCCTGGCATCTGTATCTATACCAAACAGCTAAACATCACACCTATTCAACATTTCACAAGTATTTATCCATGCAAATAAGTGAAAGGTGTGTTTTGTCACTGTAAATGACTATAAAATGGCCGCCATCTTGTTTTGGGTCATGAGACCCAAGGCATCAAGTCATTTGCACATTCTATGGCTTATTTAACTCCTCAACTACCCTGACAAGTATGTCTGCCCATTTATTGCCATTACTTCAATGATTTACAGTAGTGACATATAGCACATAGTGCCATAGGTGGTACACCCCAGGGCTGAACTGGTCACATCCCTGGTGGTGAGGTATGGTACCCTAGTTGAGACAAAGTGGGGATGCAGTGTAATATTCCAGATCAGAAATTATATCCTGGCACCTGTGTCTATAACAAATAGCTGAACATCACACCTATTCAATATCTCACATGTATTTATGCATGTAAACAAGCAAAAGGTGTGTTGTGTTACTGTAAGTGACTAAAAAGTGGCCGCCATCTTGTTTTGGGTCATGTGACCCAAGGCATCAAGTCATTTGACCATTCTATGGCTTATTTTACTCCTCGACTACCCTGACAAGTATTTCTGCCTATTTCCTGCCATTACTTCATTGATTTAGTGGCATATAGCACATAGTGCCATAGGTGGCACATCCCAGGCCTGAACTGGTGACAGCCCTGGTAGTGAGGTATGGTGTCATATTTGTGATAAACTGAGGGTGCAGTGTAATATTCCAGATCAGAAATTATATCCAGGCACCTGTATCTATAACAAACAGCTAAACATCACACCTATCCAACATTTCACATGTATTTATTCATGTAAATATGGAAAGGGTGTGTTTTGTTACTGTAAATGACTAAAAAGTGGCCACCATCTTGTTTTGGGTCATGTGACCCAAGGCATCAAGTCATTTGTCAATTCTATCGCTTGTTTTACTCCTCAAGCACCCTGACAAGTAAACATAGAAACATAGAATTTGACGGCAGATAAGGACCGCTTGGCCCACCCAGTCTGCCCATTTCCCTACCTACTGGATAAGCTGCAGATCCTAGTTAACCAGCAGCCTACTTCTTCCTACCCCCACCCTCCAGAACTGCCTTATGACTATCCCATGCATGTTTGAATTCCACCACTGATTTTGACTCCACAACATCCTCCGGAAGGCCATTCCATGCATCCACAACCCTCTCTGTGAAAAAATACTTCCTTAAATTACCTCTGAGCCGCCTCCATCTTCAAATTGTGCCTCTTGTTCTTGCACACCTCTTTTTGAAAGATGCTACCTCTTGGACTTTGTTGATTCCCTTGAGGTACTTGAAAGTTTCTATCATGTCCCCCCTCTCCCTCCTTTCCTCGAGGCTATACATATTAAGCTCCTTAAGTCTCTCTTCATATGTCTTCCAGTGCAGACCCTGCACCATTTTAGTTGCTCTCCTCTGGACAGCTTCCATCCTGTCTATGTCTTTCGGAGATTAGGTCTCCAGAACTGCACACAGTACTCCAGATGGGGTCTCACCAGCTGTCTGTACAGAGGATAATAACTTCCTGTTTTCTACTGGTGATGCCTCTCCCATGCATCCCAGTATCCCCAACCCTCCTTGCTGCCCTCTCATTGCTTTCCCATCTTTAGGTCATCTGATATGACTACCCCAGGTCCCTCTCCATTTTTGTTGTTGTTAGTATCTCACCCCCCATTATGTACTCTTCCCCTGGGTTTTTGTTTCCCAAGTGCATTACCTGGCACTTCTTGGCATTGAATCTAAGCTGCCATACATTTGACCATTCCTCTAACCTTGCCAAGTCCCTTCTCATCCTTTCCACCCCACCCTGTGCATCAACTCTGTTGCAGATCTTAGTGTCATCTGCAAAGAGACATACTTTTCCTTCCAGTCCTTCTGCAATGTCGCTTATAAAGACATTGAAGAGGACCGGTCCTAATACTAACGAACCTGCGGTACCCCATAGTAACCCTCCTTTCTTCTGAGTGGACTCCATTTACTATTACCTCTGTGTCCTATTCTCCAGCCAATTCTTTACCCAGGCTGTCATCTTGGGACCCACACCCAGGCTGGCTAACTTGTATATTAATCTTTGGTGGGACTGTGTCAAATGCCTTGCTAAAATCTAGGTAGGCCATGTCCACAGCCCCTCCCTGATCTACTACTTAGTCACCCAGTCAAAGAAATCTATTAGATTCGTCTGGCATGACCTTCCCGCTGTGAATCCATGCTGCCTAGGGTCCTGTGCCCCTCTGGCCTCCAGGTACTCGACAATTCTTTCCTTCAGAAGTGATTCCATCATTTTCCCTATCACTGAGGTCAAACCAACAGGTCTGTAGTTTCCTGCTTCTGCCTTGCTCCCACTTTTGTGAAGGGGAATCACATCTGCCCTCCTCCAGTTCTCGGGTACCACCCCATCCTCCCATGATTTGTTAAAAAGGGTAGTCAGTGGTGTCACTAGTTCTACCTTTAGTTCTGTTAGAATTCTGGGATGAATCCCATCAGGCCCCATTGCTTTGTCCACCTGCAGTTTTAAGAGTTCTTTCAGAACCCTTTCTTCTGTAAATGGGCCGGTATCAACTTCTGTATCCAGCGTGTTACTACTGTTTGTTTTATGTACCTCCCCCTCTTCCTTTGTAAATACTGATTTCTGTCTATTTCTTACCATTACTTCATGGATTCAGTGACATGCAGACCACAGCAATATAGGCGGCTCTCCACATGTCTGAATTGGGCCCAACACACATATTTGAATAAAAAGCAACAATCCATGAAAGGTTTAATTTATTGTCATACTTGCATATTTTTTTTATAAAACACATATTTTGCCACTAAACCTGTATTTTGAAATTTATATGTAATATACCCGAGTATTCGCTGGGGGTCATGGTCAGTGAGCTAGTAGTATTAGAGGGTATCATGGTGGCCATCTTGGATTTGATCATGTGACAATTACATTGGTTCCATACTATCAACGTATGGCTAAATTAAAAGAATAGTAAGTTAGGAATTCAAAAATATGTTGTTTGTTGAGGTTTTGACTCAAAAAAGTACATGGAATGATTGCTCAAATCTTATTAGACCCAATTACAGGAAAATGCCTGACATTCATCATTATTCCATTGCCATTAATAGGGTTAAATGGCGGGCCACTCATAGCGGCCCAAGTGTACACTGTTTACTTTTTAACTGATTATTTGAAATCCTATTAATCTTGATACACAAATAATGGTTTATTAGTAACTAGACACCTTCCCCTGTCTGCTGTTGAAATTTTAACTCTGTAGCTTAATGCATGATAAAGTACTGACAATTTAAAAATGAGCAAAATTTTTTCTCTTTTTTTGCTCTGCAGAATGCTCACTCAGAGCACCTGAAACAGCACCTTTGTGATGCTTGGAATGGTTCTCAGCTCAGAACAGAGAAATCCACTCTGAGCTAAGAGACATGCTTTCTCTCTAATAAGGAGATACATTTTACTTTACCTTTTATGTGTACAGTGAGGTATAGGAATAAAAAAATGCTTGTGTACTGTTTATTTTAATTTGATATAAAACAAAACACACCATTTTGCTTTCCAATTGATGTATCCTTTCATACCTCAACTTTCTCTCTGCTAAACATTGCAGTTCTTTCTAGCTTGTGGGACCTAAAGCTCTGCCAGTTGCTCACTTGAGTTTTGATACAAAATTACAATTTCAAATCTGCTGAGCACCAGAAGCAGCTCAGCCTCTTTGGGCTTGGACTCACTGTGGCTGTTAATCCATTTTAACAATACTAACACGGTTTGGGGCTTGTTAACTCGGGTTGTGGCCACACAGCAATGACTGTTAAAACGTGTTTAAAAACTGTGTTTTAACCCTGCTAAAAACCTAGGCCCAGATATTCAAACTGCGCCCAAAAACTGTGCAATAGCAGGAGCAAGCGCAAGTCCATTGCGCCCATGCACAAGAGGCACAATATTCAAAAACTGAGCCAGCCAAACTGCGCCTACAGCAGACGACTGAATATCGCACCACCTGCGCCATAGCGCAACTAGGAAGGGGAAGCTGAGCATATCTGATGCGCCATAGTGCAACACGGGATGTTCTGCTGAGCAGTCCAGAGGTGCCATAGCGCAACCAGGGACGCCCCCCAGCAGCAGGGCAGCAATGCAACTGCACAACCAGGGATGTAGGGGCCCACTTCCCATGCCACAGATGGGCAGAGGAACACACAGCAGAACAGACATCGTCCCCCCACACCCCAGGCACTGCACAACTGGGGGAGGGCTGGAATAACCACTGGCCCATGGAGACAAGCAACCAACCCACAGCTGGGCCATGGTGCCCCATCACATCCCCTGGCAAGCTGTGACCAGCACACAAGGAGGGCCGACCAGCCCGTGCCACACCATCCCCCCAATGCAGAGCACACCCTGCACCGTGACCCCCAGACACCCTTACCAGGAGCAGTGCCCACCACTGTAGGAAACCCCATGCATGCCACCACCCCCACTGTGAAAATGCAACCCTGTGCACCACAGAACCATGCAAGGCAGCCCGACCATGAGCACCCATCAGCGGGTGGCAGCACACAGCGATGCAACAACGGCATACACAATGCCACCATGCAGAGCCCCCCCAAGGTACAGCTGAGAGACCGACCATGCGTCAGCACACAAGGTACCCCACACATGACAGGGCATGCCCTGGACCCCACCACCAGTGGTACAGCACCCTGCACTCCCTCCCAAGGACACACCCCGACCCAGCACTGGCCACAACAGCCAGCTCGGACACCCACAGTGGTGCATGGAAGCATGCACCACTCCGGATGCAACACAGTGCATGGACAAGCACCCACCCATACCCAAGGGCACAACAACACAGGATGCAGTAGCAGGGCAACCAAGCCCCAGCGTGGGCCCATGGAAACCATGTACACACAGCCTGCAGTCTCTATGGCACAGGAGTGCCAGCCACCCTACGCAGGCACTGTGGACCTGTACGCCACCATCATTTGCCTGGAGCACAAGTCACAGACAGTGGTCACATCCTCTGCAACACACACAAGCCACAGCATGGAGGTGGGACAACAACAGCAGAGGCCACAGTGTCACCCGAGGCAGACATGCACCACACCAGTGACAGGAGGCAACCCAGCACTGTGACGGGTACAGTGGCTGCCCTGCATGGACAGCCACCACTGACATACCAGCAGACCGTGCAGGTCACAGACATGCAAGGGTGTCAGTTGCACAGGCCATGAACGGGCTGACAGGTGCACCATGGACACAGAGTATGCACCATGGACCACTGCACACAGTCATTCAGTGCACAGGGAACATCACACACACCGCAGACACTGACTGATAGCTACTCCCACACCATAGTCACTTCCTCACGGACACACACACATACCCATGACTGCACCACCCCTGATGCCATGCACACCACTGCAGCTGAGCACCTATAGCCCGCTGCAAATCAGAGACCATCACAGTATTCATATCAAAAGACTTGTAATGAAAAACATCAAACAAAACTATTTACAACTATATACAAATGTGTGGGGGAAGGGCCACAAACAAGGTGGGGGTGGGTAAGGGGCAGGGGTGAACAAATGGGACAGGAAAGGAGGGGTGTGAGGGTGGGTTCAGGGGGTAGGGGGAATCAGAGGCATAGAGATGGTCACTGGGAGCCCTGCTCCCTGCTCAGGCTGCTCCACCTTCTGTGTCTCTGCCGGACACCCAGCCGCTCAAACCCCCTCAGGATGTCCAGTGATGCCCTCGCCATGGTCAAAATCTCCTGCAGTGCCTCCTGGATAGCCTGCAGCTGGCGGACACCTAGGACAAGGGAGCACAGTCAATAGGTGTGAATGCACAGCCCCATACAGCCCACCCACTGTGCATGGCATACGGCCGTGGGACATGCTTCTGTGATGGTGTGTGACCACCCACAGTGATCACATCCACAAGACCTGCCCACCCAGGCGCATACAGCCATGCGGACCACTGCACACACCCACTGGCCAAGTCCTGCACAGCACCGCCGTGGCTGTTTAGTGACATAGTTATGTGGTGCGAATGCAGTGGCACAGGCATGTACCCGGTGCACACATGGACCACCATTGACGCTCTCCCAGACATGCAGTGCCACTAGACAGTGCTGACTGTAACAAGTTGTATGTATGGCAGTGGTGTCAATGGATGGTGGCCATGCCCCGCTGCCCTCCCTGTTACACAGCATGCAATAGTAATCATGGAGGTAAGGCACTCACCATCATCAGGCTGGTCCTTCTAGTGCTGTGGACCTTCGCCCCTCCTAATGGCCCTGTCTTACTGCTGGTGCCTCTGCTCCCTGGCCAGCCGCCTCTCTTTCTGCCCTGTGGTGCAAACATGGAGAGAGGAACGTCAGTACAATCCTGTAGCAAAGTCCCCCTGCCCCCATGTGTGTGCAATCCCACCCAGCCAGACCCACTATCTCCACACCCCGATAACACCACCACAGCCAACACTGGACAGTCCTTCCCCCATGTTCCAGACACATGCAACCGTGATACCTGTATGGAAGATAAAAGTGTGTGGATGTAACACCTACCTGGCTATGTCACCGTGCCCCTCCTGGCACGTGTCCGCAGGCGGGCAAGCAGGTCCAGTTCCCTCCTCCTCAGGTCACCATACCTGTGGCGGCACTGCTCCGCCGTCCGCCCCCTTCCTGTGGCCTCCTCCAGGGCGTCGGCCACCTCCTGCCACACCTGGCTCCTGGACCTGTCCAGGGGTGCCTCCCCAAACAGTGGGCCATAAAGTGGCTCAACAATGGCCACCAGGTTTGCCAGTTCGATTTGGGTCTACAGGGCAGCCCTCCTCCGCACCATCTCACTTGTTTAGTAGGTTCAAAATGGCGCTCTGCAGTGCATCTCCACCACGTGCAGATGCTGCGCGGTACAGCGCTGCCATTCCCTATCGCGCTGTCACTGAACAACGTGATAGTGGTGCATCCATGCCTGACGCATGGCACCTAGGGGGCAAAGGTCGGGCACAGGGTCAAAGGTCTCTGGCGCACGGACAGGCACAGTTCCATTGGAACCCAATGAGTGTAGCGTGATTGGGTGCCTGTGTGCTACCTCCAGTAGCGGCCTACCGTGCTGTTGCCCCAGTGCGCCTATGATGCCCCAGTGTCACAGCGCCATATAGGTGAACATCGCTGTAGCACCACTGGCACAATGGTGGCCATGCCCTGCATTGCCTCTCACGCACAGCACGTCAGCAGCACGGCAGTCACCTGTGTCAGCAACCCAGGCATGCGCAGTGAGGTGTGTACTGCGCATGTCACAGAACTGCACCCTTGGCTCAGCACGTTCAACACAATTGCGCAAAGCGCAACAGCGCGATATTCAGCTGTCATATGCTAATCAGCCATTCAATGGCGCAGCACTGCAATCTGCATCCACTTAAAGTTGCACCTCGCCTCATTTGCCTGGGTTGCGCTATAAAAGTGCAACATTGGGCTGCACTGGCCATAGTCGGTTACTGCAGTCTATTGGTGAGTTGCATGCTGTTTGGGAGTGTGGACTGTGGATTTTGGGACATGCATGGGACTGCACAGTCACAGGTAACAACTTTCATTCTCACAAGCTAAATCATGACCGAGAGAGTTGTGGGAGAAGAGGAACACAGTGGTGGGAGGAGGAGGAGGAGGAGGCCTAATTTCACCAAGGCCGAGACGGATGCCCTGTTTAAGGCCTACCTGGATCAGGAGCTGCTTCTCAGTGGACGGGAGGGAACACCACAGGCCCATGCTGCTGCATGGGAGGATGTGGCGCGTGTAGTGAACCTGCATGGCAGCCACCAGCGCTCCATCCAGGAGTGCAAGAAGAAGATGGGCACAGACAGGAGGAGGATAAAGGAGAAGGTGGCTGCCATCAGGACAGCACGAGCTGCGACAGGTGGGAGACAGCCGGAGGTGCTACACCTGACCCCACAGGAGGAGAGGGTTGCTGGCAGCATGCAGCGTTGTGCCATTGAGGGTGTTCCAGGTGGTGGCTTCCAGACGGGTGGAAGCTCGTCACTGCATGGTAGGTCATGGTCTGTCTATTGAGGGGGGGGGATGGGTAGGTCACATGCAGTAACACGACTTTGTTTTCCATTACAGATCCTGAGCGTCTGCATGGGTCAGTGGTGGTGGGCCTGTCCACTGAGGCCAGTCAGATGGAGATGGAGTAGGGCCCATCCACCTCCACAGGTATACGCGGCTCAGTGCGACAGTGGACCTGCCTGGCTGTCCAGACTGATGTTTTTGGAACAGGTGCGGAGGAGGCCCTGCCCGTGTCCCAGCGTGCCAGCATCCACGGATGCCAGCATGCTGTGACTCGGACTGGTGCCAGGTCCGTCACCGATGATGATGTCGCTAACGCCATGGGCAGTGACATGTCTGTGCCACACGATGGCCACACAGCAGGTAACATCACGGCCATGGCTGTGGGTTGTGCCTTCGTGGAGGCCTGCGTGTCATCACAGTCCCAGCTTGTGCCTGCCAGCACCAGTGGGGCAGCACTGGTGTGTGTACAGGACAGTGGGAATGTTGCAGCCACTGCGGCAGCACCAGTGAGCCCTGGGGAGTGGCAGCCAGAGGGGCAGCATCAGCAGTCGGCTAATGGGCTTGAGGGTACAGGGTGAGGGGGCGGCATCAGTGCACCGCCTGTGGACATGCCCAGACCTGGTCCTGGTGTGCAGCACCCACCCTCAAGGGGTGCTGAGCATCAGGGCCTTGCACACCCTGAGGGACAGGATGCCGAGGAGGCAGATGACCTCTTGGACGAGCACACCCGCATACTGCAAGCATCAGTCAACCAGTAGATGCGGCTTGCGACGTCAGTGGGATGCACTGCGTGCAGCTCTGGAGCGGGCAGAGGAGTGTCACAGCACAGACACTGCTCTGATCCTGGCAGGGATGGACCGGTTGCTGGAGGATGAGGATGTGACCGCTGCCATTGACAGGCAGACACAGGCATTCACTGCTGTCATGGCCACAGTGGGCACACAGTTATTTGCCCATGTGTCGCAGACACCACACAGTGCACTGTTCACCCCCCGTTCCCAGCGTCATGTGACACCATCCTTGTCGACACCGGGTTCAGCTGTGGGCATCCCGAGCATGCCTGGCGCAGGCATGTTTGGTGTGCTGCAGACCCCTGCGTGAGCACGGTTGTGTTCACGCAGTGGAACCCCTGGGGGACCATCGGTGCCACCCCATGAGGCCAGTGGTCAGCCTGACAGTGCTGGCGGGTCTCAGCGGGGCCGCCCACGCATCCGTGGCAGCCGGGGCACTGTGGCACATGACTGACCTGTCTCCCAACGTGGCTACTGTCTGGTGCTGCCCTGTGTGCATTGTGTCATTCAGCGGGCATTGCACGGGTGGGTACCCGGCCCTGCACGCGGACACACAGTCCATCTGCACACCCTCCCGGCTGCTATCCGCAGTTGCGTGTGCATGATGATGCCTGCATTGTGCTGTACACCAATGTGCAATGGTGCTCCGCATCTGACACACACACAAGGACAGGCAGTGAGTGTGGTGGTCTGTGGACATGTGTGTGGCTAGGGGTGGCATTCTGGGCCAGTGTGCCTCCTACCCTTTGTGCATGTCTGGTGCACTGTGTGTGTGTGTGTGTGTGTGTGTGTGTGTGTGTGTGTGTGTGTGTGTTTGTGTGTATATGTGTGTGTGTGTGTCCACGTGGCATGTTAGACCTCGCCCATCCCTGGTTGTGTGTGTGGTTCCATGCCCAGCCAGCTCCCTTGATGGCATGCACCCTTGGTGTGTGTCCATGCGTGTTTGTGGGTTGTGCCTTAGCCACTGTTGGTTGCACATGGCCCCATGACTTACCTGGGTTGGCCGAAGTGCTCCCCCGTGATGGTGTCCCAGTGCAGCTGTGTCAGCCGGAGCAGTCGGGGGTCCCATCACCCAAGGGGAGGCTGCCCATCACCATTGTCACCGGCGTCCTCATCGTCCCCATCGCTGTCCCTCTCTTTGACCTGTATGGCTATCCCACATTCATTTGCCATGTTGTGCAGGATGCAACAGGCCAGGAATAGCCCGCAGGCCTTTGAGGGGCTGTGCTGTAGGGCACCGCCGGAGGTGTCCAGGCAACGGAAACGTGCCTTCAGCATCCCGAACACCCGCTCGAGACATTACGTTTAGTGGCGTGTGCCTCATTGTAGTGCTGCTGCGATGGGGTCGCGGGCTGTCAGTAGGGTGTGAGCAGCCAGGGATGGAGTGGGTATCCACTGTCACCTGTGTGTAGAGGGTGGAGGTTAGTTTGGTGATCAGCATTGCCCTGCCCCGGGCCATGTAGGCCACTACCCATGTCACCTCTGACCATGCCCCCCTAGGCCCTATGTTTGTTCATGTGGTTTGCATACTCACCCACTAGGTGGCCAGTGGGGATATCCCCACTCTTGAATCTGTGGCACAGTGCCGACTGGTGCCAAATGAAGGCATCATGTGCTCCCCCAGGGTGCGTGGCACAGACATTGATTATGCGTCCCCTGGTATTGCACACCACCTGGCAGTTGATGCTGGCATAGCCCTTGCGATTTATATATGCAACTCCCTTGGGGCCAGGTGGTGTGCAGATGGCCACATGGGTGCAGTCTATTGCTCCTAGCACACCAGGCATACGTGCTACCCTGTGGAACTCCTGTATGTTTGCTGTGCGCTCTGCCGGTTTGCTGGGGAAATGAATGTACTCTGCAGCATGTGGCAGTAGTGCGCTGAGGAATTGGGTGAGGTGGCATGACGTGGCTGACTGGGTTATGCCTGTGGTGTCCCCAGTTGGTCTCTGGAAGGTACCCGTGGCGAGCAAGCACATGCAAGCTGTCACTTTCGTCTCCACTGACACAGCATGGCTCCGTCGTGTGGGTGCCTGCATCACATCACTGCACAGCTCACAGAGCCACCTCAGAATTGCCCGGTTCAGGCAGTACCGGCCCACGATTTCCATATCACTATGCAGCTCAAAGCTGGTGCGGGCTCAGTACTGCTTGTTAGGGGCATACCACCGATGAGCCCTTCCATGACCATGCCCCCCTGCTGCCCGCCTTCTCACCCCCCTCATTACTGCCTCCATCTGTATGGTGGCACTGGCCATGTCCCTGGCTTGTGTTCACCCCACAGCAGCTGTTTCTGTATTCCCTCCGCTGTCCTGGCTGCTACTTCCCCTGCACCAGGAACACCTGCTTGTGCTGGCCTCACTTCTGCGTGGCAAGTACTTCTCCCTTCTGCACTGTGGCTCCCCTCACCTTCCCCTGAGCCTGTTGGTTCCAGGTGCCCTTTTTCTGGCCTGCCCTGTGTGTCCCTGCTGCCCAGTTAGTCCCGCTAGAGTTCGGCCTCATGTGCCCTCCCTGTAGCGTTCTTGCGCCTCTCCCTTGCTCCCTTTTATTTTGGCTCATTTCTGCTACGATGCAACTTCCGCTGGCTCCCCTATTGAGCATGGCGCATGTTGTTGAATATTGCACTGCGTCATTTATGCATAGTTCCTCCCCCTTCAGTTGTACATACATTCATTATCATTGCGCTGTTGCTCAGCGTGATTTGGGGGGGTGCAACTGCCTCCGCTGAATATCGCCGAATGGCGCATTTTCGGACTTGCGCAGGTGCAACTCTATTGCACATGTCTCAACTCTTTTGAATATCTGGGCCCTAGTCTTTAGCATGGTTTTTAAAACAGGTTAACAGCAACATGGTTTTGTTTGATCGATGTGTCCGCAAAGCGTGTGTATCCAGTGGCTACCACTGTATTGATAACCTTTGCCCTTGATGCACATGTAACACTCATCCAGGAAGTAAATAGTTTGTGGTGTCTTGAAGTGAGCCGCTGAGTTAGTTCATTCATCTGAGGAGAACTTTATTGTAATTAAAAATATTAAAATACGGCAGATCGTTCAGGTAGTTGGTCAGGGGAAGCTACTAAATTGCTTATCGATTACTGGTCACAAGAGGCTGTGCAGGAACAGTTGAACAATTTTATGAGGAACAGTAAAATTTACTAGATGATATCTGCTCATCTCATGGCTAGGGGGCATGAACGTAGTGCAAAACAGTGCCATGAGAAAATAAAACAGCTAAAAGTTTGTTACCATAAGGTGAAGGATAATAATAGAAAATCAGGGTTTGGGAGGGTAACTTGTCCATTTTATGAGGAGCTTGATAGTATTCTGGGCACCAGACCCACATCTGTTCCTCCCGTGGTTATCCAAAGTGGCATAACAGAAGACAATGGGACACTGGATGATGTCACACATGAGATGCTGTATGAAGCTGGTAGGTAAATGCAAATGAAAATAAAACACGTAAATAGTGAGTCCTATATATATATTGTTTTGCATGTAAAAAGCTTCCTGTAAAAAGGGGGTAAAGAACAGCAGTTTATCTTGTTAGTTGGCATTTAATTATTTACATGTCTCTGCACCTCTAAGAAGAACATGTTTGGACTACACTGGGGGCGACAGGGGGGATAAAAGAGTCAAAAGGTGTCTTAATGCCTCAATAAAAAGGTCCAGACATTTCTATTTTATGATCGTGACACTATCTTTCCCACTTTCCACCCATCCTTCTGACACATTATATCATGTGACCCGATTGTAACAAGTCGATCCTGCCCAGCAGAGGCAAGCAGCAGACTAAAACCCTGAACATGCGCTCATCTCTCTGTTCTACAAACAGCAAGCTGTTTCAGCAAAATGCAGAAACGCTAAATTATTTAAACCCCCCCAAAAAAAGTTCTCCCACCATTACATCCACATGCCAACTTCATCTTCTCTCACCCCCCACGCACCCTTGCTCCTCAAACCCGAACCAATACTAAAGAGTGAGAGAGAGGAGAGAGAGAGAGAGGATGGAACAAGGTGATGGAGAGCACACATCTCAGATGGCAACCAGCTAGCAAGCTGCAACGTGTATCCCATTGCTGTTCCCTAGCATCGTGTAACTTCATTGCTCTGCCTTGTGTTTCAATGAAATCTAAATTGAATCATGCAGTGAGTCCTGGAACAAATATAGATTTGCTAGCAATTCTGAAGGTTGTTGCATGCCACTCACCCTGTCTGCCTCATTCCATTTTTTTATGTGTTTAGTGGCTCTTCTGACATTTTTGATGGTGTACAGTGAGCAGAAGCAGCACTGCACTATCTAGCGTGTCAGACATCACTTGAGATACATTTACTCAGGGGCAGTGAACCGAAGGATTATATAAATGCTGCGATTTGCCTCAAAGTTTGCTCCACATGTTACATATCCTGAAGCTGAATGAGGAGTTTGCCTCCCCCCCCAAAAAAAGAAAACTAATTAGTGTGCACGTTGGATTCAAACAGTTACCTTTCGTGGAAGAGAGGGTAACAAGCATTGCACCTACAGGCTGTATTTAAATATCAGGTGGGAATAATGGGACAACTATGTGGAAGCTGAATTATAAAAAGGGTCTGGGCACAACACACAGCTGCAGAAATCTTATAAAAAAGCTGGTGCTCACAGAGCTAGATCAGAGCGAGGGTCTTGAAAGAAAAACAACAGGCAAACTTAAACTGGCATTACAGTGTGCAGATTCTACTACCCTAGCATCCCTGCTAAAAATACAGCAAATTCGGAGCAAGGTGAAGATAGCCTTCCATCAGCTTACTTAGCTGCCGAGTAGCCTCTAAAAAAATGCCATAGGGCTTAAGAAGAAAAAGCCATTATTAGAATGAAAAATAGACTGATAAAAAGCTGGTCTATTTACTGCTTCAGCTGTGGAACTACAAACAGACCAAAGCAGTTCCACATTACCCCACTTGCCAACCTCTTTCAGGTGCTTAATTTGAGCACTTCTCTTTTTTTTTTTTTTATTTTTTTACTTTCCTTTTTATCCTCCTATCTACCTCCAGAGCCCACTCCTTCCATCCGCTCATGTCCCCCGAGTCACCTACCTTGGGATCTGCCCCTAGAGTGCCTCCTCCTCTTCTCCTCGCACAGTGGGGTCTGTCCCTTGTCGGTGGCCTGGGTGGTACTGGAGCGGCCTTCATCCAGGGCTGCTGGAGGGGTTTTTCCATTTTCTCCCTTAGGTCCCTCACCCCCTGAGAAGTCAGCACTTGGGACGTATGTCCCGACTGGTGGCGTGCTGACGCATGCCGGCCTCTCATGCACTGCGACGTCCCCCCTCCCCGGCTCCGGTAATCGGAGCTGCCTCCATCCCTTCCTGATGCCGGTGCTTCCACCGACTGTGGAAGGAATGCAGAAAGCAGATGCGTTCTTGGTTTCCCCACCCCTGAGGGAGGAGAGCATCCATTGGGACGCTCAATCCTCCCTCTCCCCACCAACTCCCGGCCGCCCGAGTCCATTCCCAAACCTGGGCCGCTGGCGTAGAGCGAGGTATGGCGTCCAGCGCCTCAACCCTCAGTGCCACCGGGCCGGACAATTTGAGTACTTCTAAAGTAAAATCCCATTACTGCAGGACCATCATATCTTTGCCACACTGGGGAAGGTTACCTTTGCTGTATTTACTATCTCTTGCAACTTTAGACCCAAGACCTTTTAACCGGTGTCTTTTTTGTCAAGATGATAATTTGTCTGCCCGATTTATTGTACTGGCAACATTTTGCCCACCTTGTTTTATCAGCGACCATTTGACCCATGATATGGCTTGGAGACAACCGGTTCTAACACATTCATGAACTAATTTTCACTGTCATCTCAGGAATGCGCAGCACACCTTGGCGGAAGGACTATTTTATCACAAAATCTCTGTTTGGAATTAAATACAGTTTTAAACAGTTCATATAGAACACATTAAAAAAAAAAAAGGTTTTTATAATAGGAATAAGTTATACCAAGGGGTTATGTTAATGTTCAAGTTAATCATCCTTGTGGGCATATGGCACTCAGCTACGCCTCATGCCACATTACGCCCCCAGGGGATGATTAACCAGAATATTAACATACTCCATGGGAGTATCTTATTGCTTACTTGGTGAAGGCGTGCCAAGTCCATAAGTTAAGTAATGTGAAGGATACATTGCCATACCTTACACATCAATGTAAAAGGAAAGGAACATACAATTAATATTGCAGTTGCTATTCCGATTAATTAGAGATAATTTCGAAGGAAAGGTAACTACAGTGTTGTTGTGTTGCCTTTTGAATCGTTGTTATTTACAACGATCATTGAACAGTAAGCTGTTTTTTTTTTTTCAATTTATGTTGCCTGGTAACAAATAATGGGGAGAATATCGGCCCACAATGGGAACGATGTGCCACAGACAGCAGTATCACAATATCATTTTTGAAATAGGATTTACACAAGTGATTTATGTGCTTTAACTAAAACATTGATTTAGTTGTTCAAGGTTTTATAATGACCTCATTGAGAGAAGCAAGGGGGCAATCCTTTTTTCTGTATACAGTAGAAGCAGAATGAAAAAACAACAACAACTCAGTGTTCAGTAATCACTTTAATAGTAGTACCAGATCAATGTGACATTTACAAATGTATGTGAACATGTGTAGTTTTTTTTCCCATGCAACTATTTTGTCGGGAAATGGAATTGTTACTGGTGCAGATTAAAATGCTGTAACAATTACCATACACTTTTATTTGTCATTACTGCAAGGCTCCAGCAATTACTTCTTTTTACATCTGCAGAACTTGCTGGAAAGATTATAAAGTGAAATAGAGGTGTGCCAACTTATTGGAGTCAACAGTACTATATACTCCTTTTTTTGGTTCAAGGTAGAGCCCACTTTTGGTGGGAAAAGGGGCAATTCATTATGAAAGGCACAGTACTCCAAATCTTTCCAAGTGTGCTCTGGGAGCACAAGGAAGTTAAGTAATCTGTGCAGTGTCACACAGTATGTAAGTGACGACTGTGGGATTCAAACCTATATCTCCATTTTTGGCAGGTCAGTGCTGTAAGCTAAATGGCTGTATTGCCTTGCTATTGCAGTTTCTGCTGCAATTCATACAACATTATTTGGCACCATACATCCAGAGCTGTCCGGTGTGCAAAATATATCAATTATAAAGCAATTATAGATGCAACTGTAACAAATCATACCATAACAGCTGGGATGCAATATCCCATTCTTATGGAAAGGCACAGTGTTTCCCCTGAAATTAGTATCTCTCTCTCTTTCTCTCTCTCTCGCAGTCACTCTCCTACATGCAGTTTTAAAAGTCTTGTTATATATATATGTGCTTTCTTATTTTTTTAATTTCAGAAAAATGTTGCACCCAAAACAGAGCATTGAAATCACAAACGCTCCATAATTCTGCCCATCCTCCCCCCACACCATACTCTCAATCTTCTCCATTACTGCATGTCATGGCACAGGGTCAAAAGCCATGCTGAAGTAAAAAAATAGGACATCCAATGGCATGCCCTGATCCAGCACTCTTGTCACCCCTTCATAGAACTCCACAACATTGGTCTAGCACAATCTGCCATTAACACAGCCATCCTGGTGAATGACCATAGACCTCGTGCCATCAGAACCCCATCTATCCTTTCCTACAGGGTGCTCCCCATCACTTTGCCCAAGACTGATGTCAATCTCCTGTTATTCATTCTATCCAGGGGGTCTATATATACCACCCCCAACTTCTCCCATTTTCCATATGAGTAAAGCCTGCAGCCGTGTATGTGATTAAAACTGGGAAACAGGTGGCTTATGAACTATGTGAGTTACCATGGATGGTAGGGATCGTTTAAGCCAGAGGTGACAGTCTCTTACTGTAATGGTTAGAAAAAAGTGTCAGCCAATCAGGACACAGGGATTGCTTTGCCCATTTTATATCATGTAAACATTCTCAACAATGCTATGGTCACAAAAATGAATTATGATGACATGACATACTTTCATATTATGGTGGTATGTTATCTAAGCATGTGAATACTAAACATTTGTATAATTTTTCAGAGGCAGACAATATCATCAACAATGATGACCCTGTTCACCAAGTGACTGATGAGGCTGAGACACAAGCAAGTCACAGTTCAATTCCAGCTACAGAAGAGGTAAATGTCAATAAACAGTCACCAATGACTGCACAAAACATGCAGGTCAAGCGTCATTCAAAGGAGCCACTATCAAATCTAAGGAAAAAGAAGAAAATGTCAAGAATGCAAGAGCTGATGGAGTCAGTTTTTGAACCCACTAGACAACTTATCCAAGACCAATTTAGCAAAATTCTCGACTTTGAACGATAGAGGGCAGCTGCAGATCGTGAGATGGAAGAAAGGCTACGGAAGAAGGAGTCTGAACAGATAGACCAACTAATACAGACTCTTACCCAGTTAATTAAGCCAACATCAAGTCAAACATATAGCCTTCCTCCTCGACATCCTCACTTACATCAGAAGATGCAACAAGCCCAATCATTCAATGTGATGCAACCGCTAACTAGCCAGCCACTGAACAACCCAGATCTCATGATGTCTAACCAGTCCCCACAACATTTTGCACATAATTCCACTCAGCATTCTTCATTCATACCCTCAACACCAACTAGAAGTTTTACAGACGAGTTGATGAGTGACTCATTTACATGGACAGAACTGTAGAGCTGTATGAGAATCTCACTACTTGTTTCTTTGATTCTATTTCATAGCAGTTGAACAGTTATAACCTGTAATGTATGAACTGAAACTTCACAACTTGATTGGTTATCTTTATTTTATTTATGCATTTAAAACGTAGATAAATGAGATTCGAAGAGAAAAATCAAAAGTTCATAACGTCATACTGTTTCATTTAATGCTGTTACATTCATATTAAGTCAGTAGATTAGAAATCAGTTATTTCTTTTTTTTTTATACTTTGTGTTTATTAATTTTCAGATTAAACAGACAATTAACGTCATACTTGCTCATACATGGTATAGGCATATAGCAATTACATTCCCAGTACAGAAAATAATTAGTACAGTAGAAACCATGTATTCTGGTACAATAGAAGATGGGGGGAGTCCTGGACAACTGTCCAAATTATTGACAAAAAGTCCAAAACGTTGACAAAAGTTGCCATCCTCTTCAGTGGCTAAAGGTATATCCAAAAGTTAGAACTTCAAAAAGAGATAATTACACAGTATTATGATTGTTATTTAAACCTGGTACTTGTTTATAGGGATTAACATAGGGAAATTAAATGCACCCCCAATTGCCCCCCTTTCTTACACTTGTGGCTAATAATAACAATATTTCTCCTTAATTTAACCATTTCTCATAACTGTTATATAGAACCCCTTAGAACAATTGTCCGGCAAACTCCTGCTCCACCTTCTCCATCCAACGGCCAGCATCTTGTGGACTGGTGAACTGCCATGTTTTCCCACTATAAACAATCCGCAGTCGTGCAGGTAACAAAAAGGAGTAGATTATCCCTAGGCCCTTCAGTCGTTGGCGTACTGCAGAAATCAGTTATTTCTGATAATAATATAATAATATTTTACACTGACAGTAATGGTTATTTCTTTAATTCTATTTAATAGCACATGGATTGCCATACTATGTACACCATTGTATCTCATTATAATTTTGTGCTCAGAATATTGTCAACATTTGAACTGCATATTAATATATATATATATGTTTTGACATATTTCAGCAGCATATGCTTGAAATTATAGCAAGAGAAAAACGATACGAAAGAATGTTGATGTTTAACGAAATTAGTTATATATTAACTATTATTACTATGACAACTGTTGATGTTAATAAAGCGATTAACTTCTACTAGACACTTACTAGCAAACAGAGTATTTTTTTTTCTTTTTGTACTTTATTTTTATTGCTTTTCATAGTATTGACACACAAGAAAGTCATACCTTGGATCTGAGACAAATAAGCTTGTGTGCATAGTACGTATAACTAGGATAATAAACTCATCACCCATCTTTACAACATCAGAGGGCTGAAAAGTAAATAGCAACAAGATAAAGTACTATATCTAAATCACCATTGCAGCAAAAACATAGACATGTAAAACATGCAAGTAAGTTCTAATAGTGTCCATGTGCTTATATAGCACTTAATAGAGCCGCCTAGGCAGCTTGTCATCTATGTAAAACTGTATATTTTTATAATTATTCAACAATCCAGCAGATACCATCAAGAGATCTCCCCCTGCCCCATTCCTCCTTCGATCCATTTAGACAGTAAAACATATAAGATAAGATACATTCACTCAGAAAACAACCCCCAGCATCAACTCCTTAGTCAGCCTTAAATTACAAATAAGTTATAAGATCTATAATCTTTAGATCTATAATCTAAATTTGGCACATTTCAATGACTCATCTAAATAAAAGGCTGCCACGAGGGATCAACTCACTGAGATTTAGTCCAGGAAAAAATGGAATTAGAAGGTCAGGATAAATGTTCAAACCCCTTCATCAGATTCTTCTCCCAGATCTTGCTGTGCAAAGTCCTTTTGGATTGCAGACAAACGTTTTCCTGCTTCGGTAGGATGCGTGTAGAGATAAGTTTTGCCCAAGTACTGAGTATGGAGATGGGCTGGAACTTGCAGGGTGTGTGAAACTCCCAGTGCTTGAAGTCCGGCTCTTACTGCATCGAATGTCTTGCGGCGTTGTCTAGTGGTGTAGGCCAAATCTGGGAAGCAATGCACCTTTTCCCCTGATGCTAATAAAACAGTACCTTTCTTTTTAGCCACATCTAATACTTTGTCCTGAATGTGCTGGCTAGTTGTAGTCACCAAAATCGTGCAAGGCAAATCCTCCAAAAGCTGACGACGTCTGGGGGTAATGCAATATATTTTAACAATTTCCTCAATGATTTCAATATCCCACAATCTGGAGAGCATAGATTCCACATACCCCAATAGATCTTGCCCCTCCAGTTGTTCTGGGAAACCCAAAATGCAGAGATTCGCTGAGCGGACAGCATTCTCTAGTTGTTCCATTCGAAGCCTCAGAAGCTTGTTCTCTGATAATACTCCCGAAACAACCATTGCAGTGTTATTTGCTGTATCCACAGCTCCGTCAGCTGTTGCTGAAGCCTTTGCAATTTTAGCATCCATCGTGGCCAATCGATCCATTAGAGTGTCCACCTTTTTATCCAGAAGCTGAATCGCTTGCAAGAGTGCTCCATTCGTCGGCTCTACTGGAAACCCCTGCTACTGTCTGATCAGTAGGCCTGTGTAGGTGCGCACTACCGCTATCTTTGGAGGATTTTTTTCTTCGGGTTCACCATATTCGATGCCGATTATTTTTATATCCAACTGAGCCATTTGAAAAGCTACACAAGCTGATGTAAATTAGGTGAGTGTTTAGTGACTTTTAATTATCTTTTGGATCAAGAAGTCACCGTGCTAGAGAAGAACCCTCAAAGGCATCTGTTCCCTTCAGCTGCTGGCTCTGCCCCCTCAGAGTATGTTCTTTTTTTTAATTATTCATTTCAAAATACTCAGCTATAGCTTCTTGTACCCTGTTGGCATGTCTCCCATGTGTAACAGTACCACAGTCTTCAAGATATACATTATCTAATTCAGGCTGCATGAACCCTCTGACTTCCCCTGAAGACATCCATTCAGAGTCAAAAACTTCACCTTTACTCTCACATATGTTGTGTAACACACAGCAAGCTGAAATTACATTTGGAATGTTTAGGATGTCAAAGTCCATGCATTTCAGTAAGCAATGCCATCGTGCTTTAAATCGCCCAAAAGTACATTCAACCACCATCCTGGCCTTACTAAGACAGTAGTTGAATTTGGCTCTTTTCAGGTCAGAAATGTCAGCATAGGGTTTCATCACCCAAGGAAGAAGAGGGTAGGCCATATCTCCTAGGATTAACACAGGAATATTAGTCCCTCCAATCCTGAATGTGGACAGTGGGAACAGAGTTTCCTCTTGACCACGCTGAAATAGCAAACTGTTTTTGAAAATGTGTGCATCATGCACTTTTCTCAGCCAGCCAACATTTATGTCAGTGAAACAGTATTTATTGTCCACCAGAGGTTGCATTACCACAGAATAATAGCATCTACGATTATAATATTCTACAGCATGATTCAGAGGACAAATAATGGGGAAGTGGGTCCCATCAATGGCACCTGCACAATTAGGGAAACCATGCTCTCTCTCAAATTCCAAAATTATGTTGTCTAGTTTGTGTAGTTTAATTACTTTTGGAAATAATACTTTTACAACAGCTTTGCATACCTGTAGCACAATCTGACCAGCCGTGGTTCGTCCACACCCAAACAGTTGACCAAGAGTCCTGTTCTCGATATTGGTGGCCAGTCGTCACAGTGTAATGGCCACTCTTTTTTCTACAGGTACAGCATCCCTCATCTGAGTGTCACATTTATGAATGAATGGTTCCAGTTCATTGAAAGCATATGAAACATGGAACGCTTCATTCTGAAATTTGACACCCATTCCTGGTCTGACCAGGTACTGAGCACGATATCCTCCCACCAAGAGCTCCTCTCACAACTCCATGTAGAACAGTTGATGGTGCTAGAAACATATCTACTTAGAATTGCATTTAGCAGGGCTAACATCATTTCCAGTGATGAGCGCAAGTAAGTCAGCAACTGCGATGTTCTTGATAAGATGCTTTCCGTCTACGGTGTAACCGCTGGTACTTATTACACTGATATTGGTGAAAAATTGCAGCCACTGCAAACATTATGTCGCTATTACATAGGGCAGGCATTTTAATTATATGTTTCAAGTTCAAATTGTATTCTAGAGTGAAGAAGTCTAAGAGAAAAGAAAAACAGTAAAAGTCAATACTGCTACTGCGTGTAATTATACTCATTATCAACTTACTATCATATAGAGGATAGTTAATGGTATTTAGTTAATCTCAGAGATATGATGGATACCTGAACACCCCTCTATCAGACCTATTGGTTTCCTTTATAAAAACTGAGGGCATACCTCGCAGCTGGGGGATGGCCATATTTTGCCTATCCAGAATGGGCGCCTGCATCAGGATGCAGGTAACTATATGCTGGTTAGCCTGGCCTCATTAGTGGGCATAGTGATTGATGTCATCCTGAAGGATAGGATTGGTATCAAAAATGCCAAACAGAGTGATGCTCTTACTGGCTAACTTTATGACTCAGATATGGAAAAGTGATATGAATGGGTCACAAGAACCATTGACAATGGCAGCTCAGTGGACATTCACTTTCTGTACTTCAGCTGGGCAATAAACTCTGTGGCACACCACGAGATACGGGGGGAACTGAAAAGTATGAATATGGTGTTTTCTTCTACTATTTAGTGTATAAACAAGCATTAAGGGGAAGTTTAATCTTACTGTACTATGCGCCAAGCATGGCATTATGAAGTTGTTTATGTTTTCTAAAATATTTACATTGATCTATTTAGCAATATGTGTTCCCATTGTTGTCATCTTGTACTTTATTTTATTTGCACACATCACAACCTGTGGTGACCTAACAAAAAGACAGCAGAACACATACCTAATAATACCATTGAGTGGAAGGTTCAAAGCGGATTATATAGTTCGAAGTCAAATCAAGGAACGAGAAACAACTTAATAAAGCTGCAAATTAAATGCAAGTGAGGAAATGTTGCCCCTGGTCTCAACTCACAAACTGGAGAAACAGGTGATATCAGTAAATCCTAGAAAGAAGGAGAGAAACTACATAGAAAAACATGGTGAGGCGATCACCTTTAATGAAGGTCTATGTTAGATAAACTGAAAATAGATTCGTCACCCACTGTGTACAATGTAATTATAGTGAAATACAAAGGTAAATATGACAAATCAGGTTCATGATGGAACAGAAGGAGTCAGTAGCAAACAGGAGTAACAAGTCAGATTTATCAGGGTTCCTAGCCACTGGTAGAAACGAATATCCTATTTACAGATATGTCATTCATATAATATATCTGCTCATGCTGTGCATTGTGTTAACTTCATCAAATTGCATAATACATAATGATTCTCTTATTTGGCACTTTCTGTCAACTTCCCCCAACCCCCAAAACCCCCAACCCCACCCTTTTATCAATGAATTATTTTGCTTCAAGCTGTATATCTCAGCATGGGCTTTTACTCATATTTAAATTGAAATGCCTAGGTAATGTCTAGGTGAAGTCAGATGACATATCTTAATTGCAGTTTTGTGTCATGTAACACACACACACACACACATTGGGTTGTCTTATGGTTTCCTACTCTGTATATAGCAGTGCGTTCATTCAGTGTAATACATTAATTAGTGCATCTCCATATCCTCGGAATTGGAATCTTGACAAAGACGTGCATCCTCCCTGGGTCACAGCAGGCATGAGGCTGCAACAAACAACTGAGAGAGGGAGGAAGTGCACAAATAAGCGGCTATGGGAGTCAATAACGAAAATTCATCACAATCAGCGGGAGTCGCACATTTGACCTCACTCACGCCGTTAAGTATCAATTAATATGGCCCCCCCAGCGAAAATGTAGACACCATTTTTTTTAAAAGGCACATAGCATAGATATAATGGGATGTGCCACAAAATCTGTCATGGCCAGGTTCTATAATATCATAATTTTGCACTGTAAGTTGTAAAAAATAATTTGAAGCACCCTGGTAGTATTTCACTAATCTACATACACATACATATTTCACTTGTTCCACTAACCTATTGTAGTTACATTACTTATGTAGAAAGAGGGGTGTGTGTGTGTGTGTGTGTGTGTGTGTGTGTGTGTGTATGTGAGAGAGGGGGCACTTATTGGTTTACAGACTAGCTACTTGCTCAATCTGTTGTGATTCTCACAACATAGTCAGATTCACTATAAAATGACCATATTAAAGCAGAAGTGACTTGTTAGTCCTCTACAAAACCATATTTTTTTAAAGCAAAAATATTTGTCTGACATTCTTACAATGTTTCACTGTAGGTCTCACTTTCTCATGTTTGCTTAACGAAAATTGAATGTTGATTTTGTAGTAAACGATTCCCTCCATTGAACATGTCTACAGCTCTCAAGTGAAAAAAAAAATTATAGAAGTTACCATCTCATGGTTACATACCCCTTTCAAAATGCAGAAATATTAGAGTGGGGTAACCATATATTTCCAAATGTCACAGCACAACACTGGCACTGTATTGTTTTGTTGTTTTTTTTTACAACACCCATACAGAGAATCCATAATTATACTGGAAGTGAAATTAGCATCTTCCATTTTTAAAAGTATAACTAATTTTAGTTAATTTCTGTAAGCTGAGTTATTTGTTGAGGCATAGGGAAATCAGGTATAAATAGAGTCGGGTGTGTGAACGTAGTATAGGAGTCAGTTTTATTCTTTTAAGTTTGAACCTGCCAATGCACTGCAAGAGGAGGATTTAATTTTAATTCCTAATGCCGTTTTCAATGGCAACACCCACTGTGTGCTAGGCACCCGCCTTCAGTAACAGCCGAGTGTGGAGGCTGGGCTCGGAGACTCAGCTAGTGACTGGTTGAGGTGAGGTGAGGTGCTTGCTGGCAACAACAGCTGGGAGCTAGACTGTAGAATTGCTGTGCCATTGAGAATTGACTGGGGATCAGGCGACGCATAGACTTCTGGTCTAGGGTCACTTGGGAGGCAAACCGGAGTATTTGTGTGGACCATAGATCCTGCATCACTGGACGAAGACCGTCAACATTTGAACCCAGCACCAACTCGTCTCCCAGTAATTGTATTTTGGCATGTTTTAAGATATGTTTATGATTGATGTTGGTGAGACACTTATCTAAAAAAGTGTCCCACAGAACTTGGTGGTGAGATCAACTTTTTTATTGTGGGAGACAGGTACTGACATCCTTTGCTGCCTGCTACTTCCACAGCTGGTTTGTGGTTCACCCATTTGTAAAGACCTTTATTTACAGGATCTGGGAGGGGAAAGCACAATTTTCCTGTTTCTACAGTCCCACTTTCACTATCTGTTGCTGCTGCTGTTACGACCTAGTGTTCATACATATGTCTATTATGGTGTTTCATTTTATTTTCAAGTCTCTGTGCTCAGTTTGTCTTGCTGACCTAGATAAGCAGTTTATAAACTTATTTTTAATGCCCCTGGACTCAAGCCTCATTGCTGGCCCAGGGAGAAACCTTCACTTGTCAGTAAATTGTTTCCTTTGGGTTGTTTTTCCCTTGTCCCTGGTCATCAAAATACAAATAAATAGTAAAAATAAATGTTGTCTATATATAAGAGGCACAGTAGCTCCACCAGAGTTAGTGTTGAGTAGACACTTTTGTGCTAAATCTTCTCTAGAGGACCTCAGGCAAGATGTCCGCAACATGGATGCAAAAGTCTCTGAAAACACCATGAAACTATCTGAAATGCTTGATTTGAGTATTGGGATAGGTAATAAACAAGAGCTACTGTAGCATTTATATGCAAGATTTCTCTCTCAATTTTATAAGTCTCTATCAGACATTCAGCCATTGCTTCCAACTATGGTACTGCAATATGCTGGGATTTATTGTATGTAATCATTTTAATTTTATGTTGTACTGTACTGACCCTATTTTGTTTTAAGGTGCCCAGAGCCTAAGAGATCGGGTGCAAGATAAATAAAATTTGCCTTGCCCAAATAAAGTAGACGATCAAGGGTTTGCAGATACTGTACCTTCCCTGCCTATGTTTTCCTTTCCTGAAAGAGTCCAACTGACCCCTCTGACAGGAAAATATTGTTTTCTATCGCAAAAAGATTATCGGAGATTGAAAGCCAATCAATACAGTATTTTATCCCAAATCCACATTTATTTTACTGTATTGTACTGCTGTTGTAATTTATCAGCATCAGAAATAAACAAATGGGCACACTTTTCAATGAGTGGTCACAGAGGCATCCTCTTACAATTTTAAATGATGTTGCAATTTTTTTTTAGGATCCTGTTATTACTGTTATTGATGCAGTGTTGGCGGGAGTGCATATGGAGAGCAAGGTTGTTCACTGGATGCGACACTGCAGTGAACACTGTAGTACTATATATGGACAGCTCAGGCACTCACCACCCTTCTAAAACAGTACCACACGGCTCTCTTGTAGTATTTCAAAATATTTTATTACAAATTCATGGAAAAAACAACACAAACACCTGACGCGTTTCCGACTGATATCTTAATAAAGCCATTTTTGGGCACACACACAAACCCACACCCACACCCAGCCGATCACCCACCCACCAGATGGGTTTAAAAAAAGAAAAAAACCTGGGGACTAGCAGCTGCCCACCCAGTGCCCCCACACACCCCATGTGTTTAAAAAAAAATAAGCTGCCCTGGTGGCTAGCAGTCCCTCCCCACCCGATCATCATCCACCCGCCCAATGCTCTGCCTTTCTTAGACATGGAGACCTGAAAATAGGTAATGTTTGGTTTAGTAGGCTGCCTGACATCCCAGTGGGTAGTGTGCCGTGCTCCTGCACCTGCAATCCGGGTTCTGAAGCTGGGTTTGGCTGCTGTGGGGGTGGCACTACCACATGGCAGAATGCCCTGCGGGGAGGTACAACATTGTTATTCCACTGCCACAGTGATTCCTGCAGTGGTCCAGGGAGCTTGCTTCATCCATGGGTGAGTCACTGAATGCACACGAGGCCTGACAGGGCACTGCTCAGCATAAGCTGGAGGTGGGAGGGACTAGTGGATGGGACCTAAAAATACAAATAAGTTCCATATCACCTAAGGTACCTGAATGAGTGACAGCTGGGGCTGACAGTACTCTCAGGCTTTGCCCCCCCCCCATGAGTTCTGACTGGCTTTGATGGTAGGGGAGCAGCTGATAGGGCTGGGAGGCTGCTGACACTGGCCTGAAGACAGGCAAAGGTGGTGGTCTGGGGATCAAAAAACTATATAGGGAACAAAGTTTTATTTGGTAGATTAAAAGTTATAGGATGTGTAAAAACTGTAAAATCATCAATAGTAAACATTTTTTTTGCCCTCCAATACTTAAAAAATGGCTTAATTTAATACTTGCAACTTTCGGGTTTGTTAGAGTGTGTCTCAGGCAGATGCTTTTTGTGTTTTTGGATTAAAAAATGTAAAAGAAATTTATAAACAAAATAAAAAATGCTGACTTTTGCACATGTGCAGCAGAACAAAACAAAAAAACAAGCATTTTGGCATAGTGTGCTTTCACATGATGATGCCGTAGTTAAAACTGTGGTCACAGACTCTCTTCGTGCCACTTAAAACAGTGGTAGCATGTCAAAACCAGGAAGTAAAAATTGTGTAGACAAGCATATTGGATTTGAGGAATGAGTACAGATACGGATAGTCTGAAAAAACTGAAAGCATCATCATAGCTTACAGTAGCAGCCTAGTCTCCCAATCAGCTGTGCCTTTCACCTCAAATGCTCTGTTGTCATGCTCCTACTTCTGCTGTCTCCTATTGTGGGTTTCTGGCACTATAAAACATAAAACAACGTGGCACTGCATAATCAAAATAAAAACCCTGTTAAGGTTGTATCTCACTCAGCTGCAATTCCTGACCCCAGAATGAGTACTCATGAAGTATGGTAGCAGGTAAATAAGTAGGCGTAGGAGGAGCTACGGGAGAAAAACACACAATAGTGAATAGGGGCGAGGGAGAAGGGTTCCATTACATGTTACACCTGAACATTTAAATATATGGAGTATAGTTCAACTAGGCAGGTAATGGACTGGTTCATTTACATCTTTATTTAATACAATGCACAGGAAGAGCATATCAGCTTCAAGATTTAAACTGAAGTCTGACGTACGTGATGGCAATTACCTGAGGTGTGCGCAGTGCTTGCTTTGACTCTCCCCTTCACACATGCACTTACATACATTGATTTGTATTTAAATAAAATAATAAGTAATTGCAACCTCACAATTTGTAAGTTTTCCCTAAAATAAAACAAAAACACATTTAGTGACAGTTGTAGCAGCGCATATGTGTACAGTTGCCAAGGGTCATGCGACACATGTGATACCAAGGCTGAATCGCAAAGATTTATGGGGAATGGCAACATTGCACTGCATCACAGTAAGCTGCTGGAATGTAACCTGTGTTTTGATATGGTTTTAAATACGGAATCCTGACTCGTGTGTGTCCACATAAAAACACTTTAAAAAACGGTACAGTCTTGTGTGTGTCTGCAATAGTGTGTCACACATCAAACCGTTCCAAAAAAACATTTTAAAAAACAGCGGGACAGTGTGTCCAGGCCCTTTAACAGTTGAGTTTTGATACAAAATAACAACTTTAGATCAGCCCAGCACCTGTGTGGTAGGACGCACTTTTTACTGTGCTGTTGATAAGTGGACCAACGGATTTACTTGGCAATGAGGAACTTTCTGAAAGCAAGTTCACTAAAACTAATGTAGTGTTTTTGTGTGTGACTGTATTAGAACTTCAAAGTAAGGTTCTTGTCATGATTGATATATCATATTTCATTTCCCCATTATTTATTTATTTGCTGTTTTGGTTATTCATTCTTTATTGAAGGGGCTTGAAATTCAGTGTCTAGGCATGGTTTGTCACTTTTGTTTTGCTAATGATCAGCATCTTCTAGCAAGAAATTGATCTGATTTTGTTGTTTGTTCTGAATGGTAAGAAGAGGGGCCTGAGTTTTATTTTGTTTATGTTATCTATTTTTTTCTATCATTTAGCAAAGCTGTTGTATTTGCTACCGCCCCGCTTCCTGTTTGCATTCCTTGATGCTGACTGTAGTGTGAGTAAATGAGAGGTGAAGCAAGGAGGGAAGACTAGGCTATCAATCTTGCTTCATTTCATGTAAACATGAGTGCTTTATTGAGGATATCAAGCTGTATTTTTTCTTCATTATGATGGTTTTCTTTAGGGGTACTGTTTTGAAAGGCTGAAAAAACAACTGAGGATGTCATGTCCAGGCAGTTACAGTAAGTGCCTTCATGGCTATTTGCATAGAACCTGCATTTGATTGTGGTGGTACAGTGTACATAAATCATTTTTTTTCCCAGTTTGTACTTGACTGTTGCCTGATTGCAGCTTTTGGACCACGCACAATTGAAAGGCTCAGCACAAACCTTTGTGCTGCAGTTTGTGCTTTTTTTGTGAATCCTGCCCGGGGCTTTTACTGATTTCAAACTGCAAGCCTGTTTTTCCTAGGATTTTTCTCCCAGAACTCTGGGACCAACAGAACTGGACCTTAGAACAGAAGTCCCTAGAACTTGGAACGTTTAAGATTTAAGTACCAAAAAGCATCCACTACAAAAATGGTTTGAAGGGGTTTAAATGCAAACTGTACATTAATTTTATTTATTAAAGATGTGGTCACCAGTATAGTCACAGTAAGCCTGGACTGGTTTATAGGTGCATCCGTGGGTGGGTGGGGTGTGTCAGGAAATCCTTCAAGGGGTACAACAGGGAGTGAAACAGTAATAACAACGTGATAGAAGTAGCAATGTAAACTTGTACTGCAAAATCATACAAGTAAGGAATTTTGAAGAAGCACAAAAACAATGGTTATGGTGTAACTAAGCATGCGATCAGGAATGTCAATGCAAGAACATTTCTAGAGATGTAGTGCCACGTTACCCTTGGGCCTAACCGCGCAAAAGCTTACCATTAGGCCAGAGAGGAAAATGAGGAGGCAACCACATTACAGAGGCCAATGGAGCAGGGTGGTGGACCCAGGTAGGGTCCCCAGGCTACAAGGGCTGGGGACATCTTTGGGAGGCTGGTAGGGTGTATTGGTTGTGGGTTATCCATGGTAATGGATATACAGTAGTCTGGAAAATGGGGGATGCATGGTATGTAGGCAAACTGCACAGCTAAGGAGGAGGTGGAATTGCTGAGGTGGACACTAAGAATGGAAAGGAAGAGGAGTAGCAGAGGACAGGAGGTCCCACAGAGAGCTGTGCAGCTGGGGGCTAGGTGCAGTTAAAGGTGGGCTGCAAGGGGGACAAGGTGAAACATGAGCACAGGAAGGAAAAGATGGGATGGGGGTATGGAGGAAATAGAGGAACATGAAAGTAAGGAGGGAACGTGAGGAAGGCTCCAGAGGACACAGGAAATCCTAGATAGTGGCAGAAGGAACATGAGTAACTGGGGGGTGGTGGCAGGTGATAAGTATAAGGTCCAAAGCCTGCGCAGAGGACAAGGGAGAAGAGAGCAATGGGAGGACCATCCGTCAGAGAGGTATACAGGCAGTGGGCCTAGAACAAAAAAATAGATTTGCCCCACTAGGGGCACAAAATGTGAGGGAAGAGCGGGAAAATAGAGTTGAAAGAGCACACAGGGGAAATAGAAGGGACAGGCACAAATGAAGGATCAGAAAAATTGGAAAAGGAGGATGCCCAATCAGGTAAGAACAACGGGCAAGCCTAAAAGGAAGTAGGGCAGTGTGCTTGGGTCCAGATGTGCAAATCCTGGATGAGGCAGGGAAGGGTGAGGGCCACCAGGAAAAATCAGTCAGGGCACAGGCAGGGGCAGAAAGACACTGAGGAGAAAAGTTCACAGATAGAGAGGTGGAGGCAGGAACCCTGACAGAAAACTCCTGTGGGTGTCACAAAGCTGGGGGGGCACAGAGTGAAGACAGTACTTTGGGAGGCGACATGGGCAAAGGGGGTATTGAAAATAAGGTAGTAAATAGAATACAGGTGGTTGGGGGTAGGATGGAAGGGAGATGTAACCAGAAGTAGATGGAGAGCAGGGTTCTACTGGTCAGGGAACTCTATAATAAAATTAATTGTGGGGCAGGGGGGACAAAAGCACATTGTGTGTGGATTGTCTGCCTGGCATGATGGCAGCTAAGGTCGTTCACTATAACCCCTCAAGAGGGAAGCAACAGGATGAGAAAACGCACCTGTTGTTCTACCTGGGAATGAATGACCTGGCGAGAAATCGCCTGATGGAGGAACAGGCAAGATTCAGAGCTCTTGCTAGATACTGTAGGGGTTCAAATTAATTACTTTTTTCTGAGGTACTACCATTACCAAGGGCAAGCACTGATAGGCAGATAACTATAAGGGAGTTCAATGAGTGACTGGTGGGGTGGGGTGAGAAAATGGGGTAAGGGTTAGTAGGGGACTGGGGCTCTATGTGGGGGGACAAGAGCTTGTTTGCACCAGACAGACTGCACCTGAATATGGATGGGGTGGAAGTACTAAAAAGCAAACTAGAAGAATTGATAGCGATACCAACAATTTAAACTAGGTTGGGGGGAATCTGCTCCACAAGGAAGAAACTTTGGGGTGCTACAAGCCCCCCAGGATAGCACTACATTCATAGGCGTAGATTGTGGGAGGGCAGAGGGGCAAGCAGCCCCCCCTGAGAAATTAGACCAGGACTTTTGTAGGAGCCCAGCCACCGTTCTCCGGTTATCATTTTTTTTTTTTATATTGAATGGAAACAGGGCTGTGCCGGACTGCCTACACCTCTCCGAGGGAGGAAGGGGGTGGCTGCAGCGCTGTGTCTCTTAAACAAAAACTATCCCCTTTTCCAATCAGCTGCAAGCCTGCAACCATAGTAGCCTCGCATGTTACAACCCAATCAGAGAGGCTGCAAGCTGGCGCCATCAGGCGTGACAGTACTCATTAGTGGCACCATTTAGTTGTCTATGTGCTTTCCATGAAGAAGCAGCAGCAGCATCCATATAGCATAGGGCTGAGGAGAGATAGCTATTCGAGGATGTTGAGCAGCAGTCATTGGTTGTCTGTCAGGTGTCACCAGTGTCTCAGTCAGTCTAGTGTTCAGACCCTCCTCCTGTCCTGAACAGCCCAGTTTAAGTATACCTCACCGGAGTCCTCTGACTACCTACTCTCTGTTTCTCAGTGCAGCCAGCTGTGCTATGGGCTCTCCAGCTGCCACCTGAGCCTCCCATCCCTGAGAGCCTAGGAGACCTGCAGCCACAAGGCCTCTACCACCAGACAGGCCAGGTGGAAGAGCGAGTAGTACAATTACAGTGAGTCTGAGGCATGGCCAGGCTTGCCTGCACACCCAGCTCCTGTGTCCAGCAAGCCAGAAAAAGATGTACTGTGTTGTTGGCGAGTGCCACACCACGCCCATTGCCCACCAGTTCCACGGTCCACCGAGAGGGATTATTCAGGTCAGTGAACAGCCAGGCTCAGAACAGTGAAGAAGCCAGAGATCATGCAGGCTATAGCAGACCCATAATGTGACACGTTCATCTGGTGTCAGAAAAAATGAGTTACTATCTCATCGGGGGATTAATCGGGAGAGGAACGGGACTGTTGGGAGAGACTCGGCTACCTGACCTGCCTTCTTGGCCTTGCTGTGCCCTGTTGCATCCTGCCCTGTCTGTGCCCTTACTGATTTGGTAAGTAACTGTGCTGCAAGTTGGTTGTTGGACATTAATACCATTCACATCCCAGAAATGTGTCTTTTGGGAGTTGTCTTAGCCATGGCCATGTGTCAGGGGTGGGTGGAAGGTTTGCTGTCAGCTTGTGTTTCTTTGGGTGGGAGGATTTACTGGCTGTTGAGGCTGTCCATGTTGGTGGGGTGTGTGGGGGCCTATTTGTTTGGTATGGTGTGGACACTGGTCACGTTGGTGGGGTGGGGACACTCAGTTACTGTGCTACTGGTGCGGGCGGGGTTTGTTGGGAAACTCACTGGATGGTCTGTGTTTGGTGGGGCTGGGGGATGGTCTGTTTTTGGGGGTTGGGGTGGGGAGACAGTCTGTGTGTTTTGGGGCTGACTCACTGAGAGGATGGTCAGTGTTTGTTGCTGGGGAGGGCCTCGTTTGGTGGGGCTGGGTGGGACGATCAGTGTTTGGGGCTGGGGTGGTTAGTGTTTGGGACTGGGAGGGCGGTCAGTGTTTGGTGGGGCTGGGGGGACAGTCTGTTTTCTATTCTGGGGTTTGGTGGGGTGGAGACACAGGCCATGGTGATGTGGGGACACTGGCTGTGATGGTGGGGTGGTGACACTAGCCATTGTTTGGTGGACTTGGCTGGCCATTTGTCTGGAGGGACTGTCCATGATGGTGAAAAAGGGGGACTGTCCATGTTTACCTGCCGGGTGTCTTGTGGGGAGGGGGGACTATTTGCTTGTCAGGTGTCTGGAGGATCTTTCCATGTTGGCTTATGGGGGTGAATGTCGTTGATTGCTGATCAGGTGTCTAAGGCCGGACTATCAATGTTGTTGGGGAGGAACTCTCTGCTTGCTACCCAGGTGTTTGAGGATTGTCCATGTTGGTGGGGCAGGGGAAAGTCTGTGTTTGCTAGCTGTGTGTCGGGGGTGGGGACTGTCCTTGGTGGGATGGGGGACCGTCCCATGTTTGCTGGCTGCCTGGGTGTCTGGTAGGACTGTCCTTGTCGGTTAGGAGGGGGGCATTCTACGCTGGCCTGTGTCTGAGTGGGCAGGGGACTGTTCGGGTGTCTGGAGGACTGTCCTTGTAAGTGGGGTGAAGGGGGACTGTCCATGTTTGCTGACTGGGTTTCTGGTGAACTGTCCATGTTGGTTAGGAGGGGGGACATTCTGTGCTTGCTGACTGGGTGTTAGCACATAAACATAAGTAAATGTTAAAACGTAATTTCCACCTCATCCTTTGCTTGTCAAGGGATGTATCTCACTGACCTGTGCCCGCAGCTAGCATATGAACATCAGTAAATGTTGAAACATTATTTCCCCCTCATCCTTTACCTGGCTGTAAAAGTAATCTTTCACTTTTTTTGATTTCTCCGATCGTCCACTGTGGAGGGGTGAAACAGACAGATTCCTTGGCCTTGCTGTCTCTGTCTTCATTGCCTGGCAAACACAACCAAAGGGGTAGCTTTTTGTGTTCTCCCCCATACAGTGTTACAAGACTAGCAAACAAAATCTTGTACTAAAACATGCACCCTAAAGAAATGATTATACTACTACCTGGCTATTGTTATAGCGACTACTGACTGGCCGTGATTTTTTTTGGGGGGTTGGAACACTGGTCGTGTGTGTGGGTGGGGTTGCGGACACTGCTGGTTGTGTGTGTGTGTGTGTGTGTGTGGTTGGGGACACTGCTGATTGTGTATGTGTGGGGTTGGGAACACTGCTGGTCGTGTGTGCGTTGGGGACGCTGCTGGTCATGAGTGTGTGTGTGTGTGTGGTGTTGCGGACACTGGTCATTTGTGTGGATGGGGTTGGGGATACAGGCATTGTGTGGGTGTGGTGGGGGCACTGTTGTGTGGGTGGGTGGGTGGAGGCACTGGCATTGTGTCGGTGGGGCAGGGTTGTAATTGTATACCAGGCAAACTGTGCTGACCGGTAGCTCAACATCTCTCTTTCCGGACAAAGAAAGAAACATAAACAAAATGCAGTATAAAATGTGGTTTTATTTATTTTTGTGTGCCTGTGATGGGGAGGCACAGACCTGGATGCCTGGAGAGGATACCAGATAAAATGGAGCTGGAAATGGTGTTGGTTGGGTGGGGTGGGGAGAGTGGCTATGCTGGTGCGGTGGGCAGAGTGGCTGTGCTGGTGGAGTGGACACAGAGTGTGGAGAGTGGCTGTGCAAGTCCATCAGGGTGCAGAGAGTAGCTGAGCTGGCCAGTCTGGGTGGAATAGTAGCCTTGTAGGTCTGGGGTGGGAGAAGTGGGCTGTAGCTTTTGCATGGACATTTAATTCACTGTTGCTTGCTGTGGCTCTGCTGCCCTGCCAGCTTGTGCTGCTGTGCTGACCAGGGCGGACTGGCACACATGCTGAAAAAAAATGTTTCTGGCCACTGATGATGGAGAAGGAGGGGTGGACAGGCATACTGGCACAGAAATATTTTTCAACATGTATGCCAGTCTGCTGGAGTCCCATGCTTACCTCCCTCGTACAAGGGGCTTCTGAGCACTAAAGATAAGTTTCTGTGTCAAAATTAGGAACTGTTGGAAAGTATGAAATCCTACAGTACAAAAATTGTGCATGTTTATGTAGTTTCACCTTACTGTGTGGTTCGACAAGATGTTCTGTGGTCTCTCCTCCTCATTTAGCACCTTGACCTGTGACCTAGCCATCCCCCCCCGTTGTTTTGTGGTCTTTTGGTGTATTGTTGGGCATTGTAAAATGCATTGTTTCATTTACTGTGTTGTACTGCCTGGACCTGCTTTACCCTGTCTCTATCCTGAATGTAAACATGGTATAAAAAAAGTTCATTTTTTGGTGGTGTGTGTGTCTGTCTGTGTCTGTGTGTAGAAGAACAGAGACACACACTCGAAAAAAAAAAACTGTATCAAACCACATCAAACTGAAGTAACCATGTTTCATTTGTGCCCTTCAAAACTGTCAGATGAGACGATTTTGAAGTAGTCTGTGGGGGGGGAAGCATCCAGCAACCTGGGCTACCACCAACCGCCACCACACACTGTCATAGGTGATGCTAATAAAACCAACCGACCAAGTACTTACTTTTCAGGGTGGGTCCTGCGAGGCTGTGCACAGGTATCTGGAGTTGTTGTTCCAGCAAACTTCCTGTGGCGTCTGTTCTCTTAGGTTATGTGATGTGACCACTTTTGTGCCAGGGCAGTCCGTGTTTGCTTGGATGGGGTTGTGTAACCCTGGGCATGGACAGAGATGCATGTTCCTTAGGAGCCCACGGGGAGGAGAGTGGTAGGGGTTGTGGTGTGACCACACGATGCCCATGATCATCGTGAACAATTAGGGGATTTACATTGTTCTATTGCACTGTCCCAGGTACATCAGCATACTTGTTAAGAGCACCGCCTGAGGGATATCTGCAAGTTCCATGCTTATGTATGCAATGCTTGCTTGCTTGAGGAGAGCATTATCCTCTTCGCTTACCTTACCTAACCAGATTCAGGCATGTGACATTGAATAATATGGGATGGGATGGGATAGGAGACTAATGAATTAACTTGGTTATAACAAAGAAAAGTGTTAACACTGGGTGCAAGTAAGCAATAATGCCCGACAGGACGCGTGTCATGCTGTGATAAAGTCACGCCTCAGGTGGTTGGGCACGAGTACATCCAATACATAAAGCATGATGTTATCCTACCATGACACACACTCCCTGGAGGGCATTATTGCTATTATACAATGGCGTGTTGTTATACAGAATTAAAAAAAATAATTTTAAAGATGTTTTATTTGGTGGGGAAAAATATTTTTAAGAGAAGACACAAAAAATCACACTAATGCTAACAATCATCAAGAGGTTCACAGACAGGCTGAGACTAGACATGTGAGGAATCGGATGTACTGGGATAACATCATCGGTCTAGCCCAAGACTGACCAATCAGAGGCCAGCATTCATTCTTGTCATTGTATAATCGCATTTTTTTATGTAATCTTTGTAAATAAGGGCTCATGCTGTGAGGATACACATGCTGGGATGTTTCCCATACCATCCATGTTTATAGGTATACTGAGGTGGCACAGCCATTTGCTGCACTTCTGAAACATGCTTTTTGCACTCCTCAAGGGTGGGAGGGGCTAGCAAAAGCAGACATTAAAAGAAGTTCAGGATCCGCTATAAGGGCTGGACTTGGAAGGGTTATGAAAGCAGCAAAGGGGTGAGAGACTAGTGGCTATCCACCTGGAGAGTTCAGGTGGGGCAAAATTAGGTCAAGACTGATTTGAATTGAGGCTGAGGGAGATTCTGTCCTCTTGAGAAGGAAGTTAAGTTCCTTACATATTTTCAACTTTACAAGTAAGTCCTCACTCCCAAGACAGAAGAACGAAGAACTGAATATAAAACAGATCTCAATCAGTTTTGATCTCTGGTCTCAGGAGGATTTGGGCCGAGCAGGCTGCAGTAAAACTTTTGGGGTGGGAAGTGCTCTACTTGGCTAGGCTGGTCCCTCCCAGGAGTTATTCAGCTGTAGTCTTAAATGTTTTTGGGGCATTATTTGATGCTGGTTGATTTGTTTGCATTACGCAAGCCACCCGCCCTCTTCACTGTCGTGATACGCGAAAATCAGGACTTTTTTATTACTTTGCCCCGGCCCCGTAAAAGTAACAAACTACGCCCCTGACTACATTGTTGGGCAAGAGGGAAACAGGTGAAGGGGGAACAATGGGGGAGGTTGGAGGAAGAGATTAGCAGCAAATGCCAGAACTTTGGGAAATAAGAGAGTGAACCTGGAGACCATCATGAGGGATGAGGGACTAGATCTAATTGCAATGAGTAAGACGTGGTGAACAGAACATCACACCTGGGAAACAACCATTCCAGGATACAGACTGCTCAGAAGGGACAGGGAGGGCAAGGGGGGGGGTTGCCTTCTACATCAGGGAAATCATTAGCGTAACTGAAGCGCAGAAGGAGGAAGGGGAGACTGAGCTACTGTGGTAACACTAGAAGAACCCCTGTGGTTGGAGGTGGTACACATGCCTCCTGCAAAAGGGGAGGTGGATAATAAATGGCTAACTCAGGCAATCATGAGGCTGGCCCAGAAAGGAGAACTGTTACTGGTGGGTGACCTGAAGCTCCCAGATGTTAACTGGGAAATCCCAGATGCAGCATTGGCAAGGAGCAGAGACGTATTAGATGAGCTGCAGGGGGTATTCCTTCAACAGCTGGTCAGGGAGCCAGTGATGGGAAGCAACTTTTTAGATGTAGTCCTGACTAACGGGGAGAGTATGGAGGAGGTGCAGGTGGGAGAAGTCTTGGGCTCCAGTGACCACAAGACAGTATGGTTCAGGGTCAGGGAAAGGAGGGAGACAAGTAAAACAAGTATGTCAGTCATGAACTTCAGACACACGGACTTTGATAAGATGAGTAAGATAGAGAAAAAATGGAATATGAGTTGACTATAGAAATAGTGGAGGAATTCTGGAAAGCTAGCAGGGGAGGGGTTCAGGAAGCAGTGGAAATGTGCATAAAAAAGTTCAGGAAGAGCAAGAGGGGGAGTAGACCACTCTGGTTCACTAGGGAGGTGGTGGGGGCAGTCAATTAAAGAAGGAGGGCTTTCAGAAAATTTAAGAGGACACTCTGAGAGGAAGATAGGGAGGAATACAGGAAGAAGAGGAGTTTGGCAGGGAGGTAGATCAGAAGGGCAAAAGAAGCCACTGAAGAGAAAATAGCTAAAAACTCTAAGAGGGGGATAAAACATTTTTCAGATACATGAGGGAGAGGAGAAGGGATGGGCAGGGTATTGCTAGACTGAGGGAGAAGAGGGATAAGCTTGGAGCAGGACTACGTAAAAGCTGATGCATTAAATAAGTACTTTATCTCGGTATTCATGGAGGAATAGGAGGGCAGGGGCCCGGAGCTAAAGTCTAAGGGGAGGGAGGGAGGGAGGACAAATGAGTGGATCAGAGTCCGTTCACTGTGGATAGGGTCAGGGCGGAGCTAGATAGAGTAAGGGTGGACAAGGCAATGAGGCCTTACAGGTTACACCCTAGAGTGATCAGGGAATTGAGGCATAAGCTCGCCGCATCTGTCACAAGGCTCTTCAACCTGTCCCTGGATACAGGGAGGGTGCCGGAGGACTGAAGGTAGGTGGACGTGGTGCCCTGGCACAAGGGAGGTAGCAGGGAGCTGAAGAAGAACTACTGCCCAGCCAGTCTAATATCTGTGGTGGGGAAGGTAATGGAGGCATTAATCAAGGAGAGGGTGGTGGATTACCTGGGAGGAGTGTGGTATGCAAGACAGTGGACAGTATGGCTTCACCAAGGGGAAATCATGCACGACCAACCTAACTGAGTTCTTTGATTGGGTGACTCAGGTATCGACCAGGAGGGGCAGTGGACATGGCCTCATTTGGACTTCAGAAAGGCCTTGACACCATCCCCATGGGAAGTTGGTGAGCAAGATGGAAAGCATGGGGTTGGGAGGAAATAGCAGCCTGGATGAGCATGGGTAACAGGGAGAACTCAAGAGAGTGTTACAGTACTAAACGGGTGAACCCTGAGATGGCAAAGGCAAGGAGTGGGTGCACAGGAGCGTCAGTTCGGGTCCGCGCCTCTTCAACATCACCATCAGTTATATTGCAGAAGGTTTAAGAGGACGATGTGCCTATTTGCCGATGATACAAAAATCAGCAATAGGGTGGAGACCCAGGATGGGTGGAGGACATGAGGAAGGACCTGTAGATGCCCGAGGACTGGGAAGTGTTAGCTGAAATTTAATGCCAAGAAATGCGCTGTGATGTACCTAGGGAGTAAAAAACATGCATGCAGGCTACATGCTGGGTGGGGAGAAAATCAAAAAAATCAGAACAGGAAAGAGATCTGGGGATCATAGTTCCCTGAAACCGTAAGGAAGGGTTCCACTGTAGCAGGGTGGAGGGAAGGGCCAATGGAATGTTGGCATGCATAGACAGGGACATTACTAGCAGAAGGAGGGAGACAATAATGCACCTCTACAAAGCTATGGTGAGGCTGCAACTAGAGTACAGGACTCAGTTCTGGACATCACATCTCCACAAGGATGTAGATTCATTGGAGAGGGTTCAGAGAAGGGCAACAAAAATGGTGCAGGATATGCAGGGGAAGACATACAAGCAGAGGTATAAGGAGCTGAATCTGTACACACTGGAAACAAGGAGGGAAAGGGGTGACATGAGTAATACTTTTAAATATGTAAAGTGGCTAAATAAAGTAGGAGAAGGGGATATGCTAAAGAGGAAGGAGTGAGCTAGAACTAGAGGGCACAGCCTCAGATTGCAAGGAAATAGATTCAGGGGCAATGCGAGGGGCGCTTCCTCACAGAGTGGGAGGTGGTACCTTGGAACAGACTGCCAGAGGGAGTGGTGGGAGCTAAAACAGTGGTAGAATTTAAGAGGGCATGGGACAGGCATGTGGGGCTGAGTATTGTGGTGGAGTGCAGGGGCAGGTGGGAAGGGGTATATGAAAGTGGAGGGATGGGAAGACTTGATGGGCTGGAAGGGTCCTTTTCTGCCATCAAGCTTCTATGCTTCTATGATTCTATGCTAGGCACAGTGAGTCAAAGCTGGTTTACAGGTGCATCCGTGTGTGAGTGGGGGGTGGGGGCACTGAAGCCTTCAAGGGGTACAACAGGGAGTGAAACAGTAATAAGAAAGTGACAGCAGTAGGCGTGTAAACATATACAGTAAAATCATACAAATGTAACCCCTAGGTAGCGTTACCCCAAGAGCTACTACCCCTGCTTGCTTGGCTAGTTGCAGGTTAAGGGGCCTGGGTACTGAAATGGATGCCTCCACCCGGAGGTCGGGGTTGTTAGTGGTCAACCTAAGTTGGGTACAGCCCTCTGGGACACTGCAACCCCCCACTTTCCCTTCTAGTGGCCTGAACAATATACAGTAATCAGTTTTGCAATGACCCTTATTCACCATGCAATTACCCACAATGTTTGCACTTATCACCAGAGCTGGTTCCACCAGTTTGACCCTGGAGACCCCTTGTAAAACAAGGTTAGGCACAGTAAGCAACAACAGTACAGTGCTTTTGGTACAAACTGAAACCACAGTCAGGTTAAATGCAAACAGAATTAGATCTGATTTATTAAGGGGGCTTGAACAAGGAAGGGGCGAAATCAGGTTGATTGGCTTAAGGGCTAGATTGATCAGACAGTCATGCATGCACTTCAGAGTCCCTACACAGTCGCACAGTCTGGGTACCCAGGTGGGAGTAAGGTGGGCTAGTCAGGAACGTTGCCTGGGGTAGGCTGGTGTCGCAGCTGGTTTGGGCCCTGTGATGAAAGAAAGAAACATGCACACACACTATTTGTAATCCAGAGCTGGAGGGCTCAGTTCGAGAAGGAAAAGACAACAAGGCAATCAGGTGGCTCCTCTTTCTGGATTTTAATAAGGCATTTGATTTGGCACCCCACAGTGGCCTGCAGGCTAAGCTGAAGGAAATGGGGGTAGGGAGACAGTTATTAAGATGAATAGGAAATTGGCTCTCTGAGCATACTCAGAAGGTGGTGGTTGGAGGGTTAACCTCATCCCCAAGGTGGGTTACTAGTGGGGTTCCCCAGTGGTCAGTGCTGGGGTCACTCCTGTTCAACGCCTATATCTCAGACATCAGGAGGGGGATCATGAGTGAGATGAGTCACTTTGCAGATGACTCAGAGCTGGGTGCAGTGGTAGATGGGGAGGAGGGAAGGGTGGTCTTGCAGGAGGACCTGGAAGCTCTGGAAAAGTGGTCGGGAAAATGGAAACTAAAATTCAATGTGGGGAAGTGCAAGGTTCTACACCTGGGAGTCAGAAATCCAGGACAGGGGTATACCCTGGGAGGAGACATGATTCAAGTCATGGAGGGTGAGAGGGACCTGAGCCATGGGGGGTGCCGCAGATAATGCCACAAGCACTGACTCCTCTGGCTGCTTGGGAGGGGGCACGGTCTCCTGCTACCTGGGTGGAGGAACAGTATCCTCCTGGTGCTGGGAAGGGGGCACTGTCTCCAGCTGCTGCTGCTGGTGAGGGGGCACAGTTTGCTGCTGGGTGCTGGTGCTGGAGCAAAAAGCCCCTGCTGTGGCATTTCATTTGTGATGGTTAGCTGAAATGTGCGTACAGGTGCCCCACTGTCTTCACCCTTCTCCAGTATGTCCACAATCCACGAACACCACCAATTCAAATAAACAAACAAAAAAAAGAAACAGAGACTCAGAGACAGCTGGGGTTCACACACACATAAACACAATCACCAGGTACTAAAATAAGAACCATGACAAAGACAAACAAAAACAAAAAAGAAGTTAGAAAAAAAAATAGCACAAAATAAGCAATTTAGGCGTAAAAGTGCACTTGGCAGTCACAGAGAGTATAAATGCTGCCTGCTTCCTCAAGATACATAGTACAGGAAATGAACCAATCATTTACTGCCTGTTTAGACTCAACCATGTGACCACCAGCAAAGCGAATAGCCCAATTTCACCTAACCTAATAAAAAAAGATGTGCAGGTGAAATTGGCAGTGAAGTTTCGCCGGCGAAATTTTGCCAACAGGCCATGATTTCACAAAATGTTTCACTAGATGAAATTGGCGATTTCACCATAATTTCACCCGTGAAATAAAATTTCACTGCTTCTCTATCAGAGAGCATGTGGGTATGGTGTCAGTTGGCTTGACTGTGTGCATGTGGTATAGTGTCACTGTGTGTCAGCATACATAGAGGTATAGTGCAGGGCTGTGTGGCAGCGAGCATGGAGTATGGTTTTGGGTGGAGTGACAGCATGCATTGGGGTATGGGGTTGTGAGGTGTGTTTGGTAATGCTGTGTATGTCATAGTGCACTGGGGTATGATGTTGGCTAGTGTATCAGACTGCACAGTGGTATGGTGCTATGTGATGTGACAGTGTGTATGGTGCATAGTGTCAAGTGGAGTGACAGTGTGCATGGGGCTGTGGGTTTGTGTTGTCTCTCAGTGTGCATAGCGGTATGCTGTTACAGTGCATGTTACATTGCATGAAGGTATTATGTTGGTTTGTGTGTAAGAGTGCATGGTGGTATGAACCTGGGTGGCGTGACAGCATGCATTGTCAGAATGCATGAGTATGGTGTCAGTTGATGTGACAAAGTGCATGGGGTATTGGGTCTTTAGGTGGGTCAGCATGCTTGACTAGTATCATGTTTGTTTGTGTGGCAATGTGCATGGAGTGTGATGTCAGGTGCTGTGTCAGATTGCATAGTGGTGTGGGGTTGTGAGATGTGTCAAAATGCACAGCGGTATGGTGTAGGGTGGTGTGACAGCATGCATGAGGTATTGAGTTGAGTGATGTGGCAGCGTGAATATGGGTATGGGGTTGTGAGGTGTATCAGCATGCATGGAGGTATAATGTTGGTTTGTGTTACAGTGTTTGTGGTAGTATGGTGTCAGGTGGTGTGACAGTGTGTATGGTGTAGAGTGGTGTGACACAGTGCATAGGGGTATAGTGTTGGATTATGTGTTAGAGTGCAAAGGGGTATTATATTGAGTGGTGTGATAGTGCGCATGCAGTATTCTGTTAGTTGGTATGCCAGCGTGCATAGGGGTATGGGGTAATGAGGAGTATCAGCATGCATGATGGAATGATGCTCATCGCTCTGACCGCGTGCATGGTGAATGGTGTATGGTGTCGGGTGTGTGTCAGATTGCATGTGGTTATGTGTCATGATGTGCATCAGAGGATGTGTGTTTATGGTGTTGGATGGTGCAACAGTGTACATGCAGTATGGTGTTTTTCTGTGTGTCAGAGTGCATGGGTGTATGGTGTCAGCTGGTGTGACAGTGTGAATGGGGTATAGTGATAGGTTGTGTGCCAGCAGTCATAGGGTATGGTGTCAGGTGTTGTGACACAGTGCATAGTGGAATGGGGTGCAGAGGTATGTCAGCTTGCATGGCAGTATGATGTTGGTTTGAGAGACAGCATGCACGCATTCATGGTGGTATAGGTTTGGATGCTTGGTCACACTGCATGGGCTGTGAGGTGTGTCAGAGCGCATGGGAGTATGTTGTTGGGTGACGTACCAGCATACATGGGGTATGGAGTAATTAGGTGCATCAACGTACATTACTGTGTAGTGTCACTGTGAATGTCACAGTGCACGTGGGTATGATTTTGGTTTGTGTGCCAGAGTGCATGGGAGTATGGTGTTGGGTGGTGTGGCAGCACGTATTGTGTCTAGTGATGTGACAGAGTGCATGGGAGTATGTTGTTGGGTGTCGTACCAGCATACATGGGGTATGAAGTAATTAGGTGCATCAACGTACATTACTGTGTAGTGTCACTGTAAATGTCATAGTGCACGTGGGTATGATTTTGGTTTGTGTGTCAGAGTGCATGGTGGTATGGTGTTGGGTGGTGTGTCAGCACGTATTGTGTCGAGTGATGTAACAGAGTGCACAGAAGTATGGTGTTAGTTTGTGTGTCAGAGTGCATGATGGTATGATATTCAGTGGTGTGATAGCATGCATGCCATGTGGGGTCAGGTGTTGTGACAGCATACATGGGGTATGGTTCACCCCTGAGATGTGCTGGAAGTGGTGCTGCTCAAATATAACCCAATATATGGGGATTGAAGTGCCACTGCCAGTACACCAGAGGGTAAGGTGCTGTAGTGCTGCTGCCATCACTCCCGAGGGGGATGTGATGCTGCTACATTCACCCATGGTAAGTGCTGGGAGTGGTGTTACTGCCATCAAACGCAATATGTGGGGATTGTAGTGCTGCTGCCAATACACCAGAGGGGTTGGGAAGGGAACTATGATGATGCTACCTTCACCCATGTGAGGAGCTAGGGATTGCAATACATGTGCCAATACATCAGAGGGGAAGGTGCTCTAGTATTGCTGCCATCACACCGGGGGGGCGGGCCGTAACTCTACAGGCACTTCATGGCATGTAACGACATTAGAGGGGAATGTTTAGGAGGGATATGGGTGTAACCACTCCCTAAAAATGGGGGTTCCAAAAAGACTTCCTTGGGCTTGCCTAAATGCCCACTGCCAGGCTGGTGTTCTGTGTCCTAGCGATTTAAAAGTGTTTGCATGTGAGTGCCTTGTTAACCTCCATGCCTGTCTCTTTAAGAGTTGCCTATTTTGTGGTATTACATTAATTTGTTTAGGGGCCAAGTAGTGTCAGGCTCAAGGCCCGCCTGGGCTGCAGTGTTATCCCTCCATTCTGCTATCGCTATTTGCGTAGAGGGAGCCCTGGTAGGAACTGTGACTGTTTACGGTTTATCTGTTTTGATAGTAATAATATTGTAGTTTGTCTAACCTGCCTTCCTTTCCAGCCTGGACATTTCAGTATTGCACCACCATCTTGGTTCTGGACTGCGTATTGGGACCAATCAGTACCTTTGGGGACCTAAAATGGTGTCTGTCGCCAGGGGTCTTGTGGGAATGAATTTCTGTAAGAATTGTAGTTTTTGCACTTTGTCACCTAAATGAACCTGGAGGAGCTCTAACTGTGACAGACACATGGATCAGCCAACTGAACCTTTCCGGATTTCTCAGGAAGTCCTGGTGCTGCCTGCAGCAGAAGTCAGTCTGGAGAGAGAACAGCTCGAGTGATTCGAGCAGGGTTCCTGTGTAGTTCTCACGGGAGATTGGTGAAAAGGCTGAGTTTGGCCTGTTTGCCTGCTGTCCCTCGAGAGGGAGCATTTGAAGAAACCGAAACTTAGTGTGACAAAGCCACTGCACTGTGACCAGACTTGAACCTGAAGAAGACCGAACATTTGCTGTATACGATCAGACAGTTGGGACATTCATTCACCACAGAATTCTCAGTTTTGCTCAGAGACACTGATATTGCTGCCGGACTGCTATCCACTTTGTGCTATGGTGATTGCTTTACTATAAATGTGCTATATGCTGTTAGTGGGTCGCAATTTGGTTCCCCACTATTTAATTGTGCCACACTTGCTGGAAGCTGCATCCAGCCTTCTCGGACTGATAGCTGAACTGTTCTACCTGGCCTGGGCCTTGCCACACTAGCCCAGCCAGCTACTTCAGGCACAGAGAATATCATTGACAAGAAACTCGCCCGGGAATCAGACCCCTGCTCAACATCTCGAGCAGGAAGGACCCTTCGGTGAATCGTGTAGGCCCTGCATCTCCTGGCATACCAGTTGTCAACCTGCAGTCTCTATTTCTTCCCTACTGTGTCTCGTGGGTAGCATGAATAGCAATCAGGGTAGCTCCCTGCAACATCAGCTAAATCATAAGTGTTGTCATCTGATTGCATTGCTGTTTTTTTTTTTTTCCCTTTCACGAACTGAGCCTTCTGGCTCCGGATTACAAATTGTGTGTGGTTGTGCATGCCTTTTCTTTTCATCACAGGGCTCCAACCATCTGCTATGCCAGCCTACCCCGGGCAACGTTCCAGGCTAGCCCACCTTAATTCCAACTGATACCCAGAGCATGTGACTGTGCAGGGACTAAAAGTGCATGCATAATTGCCTGACTAGATCAGTTTTAGACTTAATCCACCTGATTATGCCCATCTGTTGTTCAAGTCCCTTGAATAAATCAAATCTCTTTTTGCATTTAATTTGACTGTGGTTCCAGTTTGTACCAAAAGCACTGCACTGTTCTTATTTGCTATGCCTAACCTTGTTTTACAGGGGGTCTCCAGGGTTGAACTGGTGGAACCAGCCCTGGTGGTAAGTGCAAACAGTGTGGGGATTGGAATGCTGAATAGGGGCTACTGTGAAAGTGTTTGTTGCATATTGTCTTGCCCAGTAAAGGGGAAAGAGGAGGAGTTATGTGTCCCAGAGGGCTGTACCCAGGTTAGCCTTGCTACTAACAACCCTGTCCTCCTGGTGGAGACACCCATTTCAGTACCCAGGCCCCTTAACCTGCAACTAGCCAAGCAGGCAGGGGTAGTATCTCTTGGGATAGCGCCCCCTAGGGGTTACATGAGGAAGCATTTTCTTCACTGAGAGGGTGGTGGATGTATGGAACAATCTTCCAGCAAGTGTGATCAGAACAAAAATAGTGGTTGGCTAAAAGCATGCATGAAATAGGTATAAAGGAGAACTGTTATCAAAGAGTGTGTGGGGGGCGGGGGGCTGAGTCCGGTAGGTAATAAGAGACCAAATAAGCATAGAGAAGAAGGGCAGATTCAGCATTCTTTTTCTGCCAACAAATTATATGTTTCTTTGTGGATCATTTGCAGTATGCCTGTCTTCCAGCTAAGAACCGACACAATAATGTGACACCAGCAAACGCACAATTTTACTCAGATGTCCCAGGAGAGAAAACTGTAAGGAAAACAACTTGCTAGGTAAGATGATGCATGGCCCTTCACAGGCATGGCACCACTGTCTGAGAAGGCCAGGCTAGATACTGCTTTGGGAAACTTTCTAGTCCCTCTAACCCTGGTGGTACCTGGAGGTTAATTCCAAAGATGATAGGTGACTAAGCTGGGGAGGGCCCATCCAGAAGAGGGCCATCAAGAGAGCAGAAGCACCCACACAATAAAAAATTATTGGTATACAAGTGCAATAGCATTTATTGTATGAGTAGCATTTCAACACATGTCAGCTTTTGGCCACTCACATTTAGTTACTAACCAAATATTGGAAACCAAGCCTCAGCCTAATGTCTTTTCAGGCCAGAAAAAGATTTGTGTTTTACAAAGAAGCTTGAACTTAGACATGCTGTCTGTAAGGACTCAGTATTCCTTTTTTGCATACGTTTTGTAACCTTTTTTTAATTGCTATGGAAACCCTGCTCTCCAAAATTACAGGCTAAGAATGTTATGCTAAACATTGTATACAATATGAGGCAAGTTGGCACTTGCTTCTAACTGCCAGTGTGAACTTTTTTAACCTCATTCTCATCATCTGATCTAAGGTGTTACTCTTCATGTGTACTGTTGAGCTGAACAAATTTCTGCTAGGAACTTTTTTGTGTTCTCAGATAAAGCTAACAGACTTACTGATTTCAATCTATCAAAAGATGCATATGCACAGTTAGTTATGTGATCCAAGTTTGATTATGCATACAAATGAAACATGAAAGAAAACACTGACATAACCAAATCTTTCTCTAAGATTAAAACTGTCTGCCGCATAGCACAACTTAACATTTCCAATAAAATTGTGTAACCCCCACGTCACCATGTCTGGGTTCATATCACTACCTGGTGACAGTACAGGAACCGCCTGGATGAGGGTGTAGGTTTCATTCTTTCTCTGTTGTAGGGGGTTAGCCCAGATCAAATAAGAAATGATGACATGGCTCCTGCCAGAGGAAAATAAGTGGGCCAGATATTGTGTGCGGCAACACCTCCTTGGATGCAATATCTACCCACCTTCCTACACTGGACTGGACCACCTCCTAAGGACCAATAAGGCAGTTGTTACCTTCACTGAGAAACACTCCAATCAGGTTATGCAAATGAGGCACCCACACAAAAGTATACATTCAACAAATTAACAGGAAGGGAGTACTGTTAACTGTTGTACCCGGGCAAAGAAGGGGAGGCTGATGATGGTTGTGCTCTGGCTGGTGGGGGGGGGCTGATGACTGTTGAACCTGGTTTGGGGTGGAGGGCAGGTGACTGCTGTAGCCAGGGAGGGAAGTCAGGTGAGTGCTGTACCCAGGCTGGGGAGGGAGAGCTGGTGACTGTGTAGTGCCCCAGAGTCTGGTGCCCTCCAGATAGGGGTAGCCAGGTGCTTTGGGGCTGGGGTGACTGGAAGGTGTCCCAGGGTGTAGGGACGGCCCCTAGCCAGGTGCCCCCACCCCTCAAACAATGTGAAGCCTCAGCAAGGCTCCATTTTAAAAATAAAGAATTTTTCCCCTGCTCATTTGCCTGCAGCCCCCCCCCCCCCAGTTACCTCATGCGAGCACCTGCTCTCGTGGGCTCGGTTGTGAGGAGTGCAGGCAGGGATGGGCTCATGAGGATTCTGAGATGGGATCCTCAGCCCTTTTGAATGGCAAGAGCTGTTCAGTATTTGGCACCATACAGTTATTGGGTTGTTGCAGGGAGCTACCCTGTACTCACTGCACCCAGAGCAATTGAAGAAAGGATGATGACACCATGGATCTGCTGGCTTGCCAGATGATGGCGGGGACTGGGGACTGCACGACTCACCTCCACTTCACGACCTTTCCCTGTAGGTGGCTGCAACCTGTGATTTGTTTCTTTGTAGGGGCTGACTCCCTGAGGCTGGTCTCTGGACAGGCATGCATTGGATCTGGTGCAGAAACAGTCTTTAGGGCCCAGTGGCACAGGCCTAGTACATAATGTGTAGCATGGTGTGCAGTTCGAAAACTCACTCAACTTGTGATTTGCAGATTGGCTTCACTCTGTCAGGAAACAAACAGGAACAGCAGGTAATAGGTCTCCCCTTTTCCTAAAAATGGCAGGAGACAATTCTGGTGACTACAGGCTTGCGATTTAGGCCACAGTCTCTGAGGCAAAACAGCTTCTCACCACAAAGTAGCCTGGTGCTCTATCAACTCTCTGTAACACCTTAAGCAAATTTCCAGTTTAAACAAAATAATTTCTTTCCTCCAGGCTTTTGGAGTCTTTTAGTAAACTACACCCTTGACTGTCTCACATGATCCACATAGGATCTCAGGCCGAGGAAGGCAAGCTGGCCTCTCCCCGAATTCAGTGAGCTAAAACAGAGCCTCCTCACGGTTGGGAAGCTCTCTTTGGACTGACTGCAGACTAATCCAGTTCAAATAGTCCCTCTTAAATAACGAGCAATGTTCCCGCATTCCGATTGGCTGCCCAAGATGTTAGTAACCGTCTAAATTCCTTTATAGGCTATTATAGCAAGGAGACTTTAAGTCCTGCATTTTGATTGGCTACTAAAGCTGCAGTAGTCCTATTTTACTCTTTAATTAACATACTTCCTCAGTCCTGTCACCTGAGGATGTATACAAAAAAGAACCAAATTATGAAAATGAATACTAAAACAGAATCGTTGTCTGCCATTAAAACACCATAATCTCACTGTTTCTGTTTGACACGATTACCTTTTTGCACAAACAAGATCAACACAGCAGTAGTCCAAAATGGGGAAAACGATGTACATTTAACAGTCTGCTTTAACCAAAACAGTGTTGTCCATTTACAATGCTGCCACACATCCAGTATACTCCTAAAGACAGTCTCATACACTCACCATTTTAAATTGCCGAACATACATATGCAAAGCACAACTCTAAAGTACTACAGACATTCACACTAAGTATTGCTAAGCAACAGCAGCTGCCTGCTCAGACGGACCTTAAAAAACAACAAAAAACTAAGCGAGTGTAAAACAGATTCACTAAACAGTAACAAAATCGGAGCAGTTTTAAGAAAGAACTCCTGTATTTTACTGAAGATATCCACTGTAAAACTCAGAAGTGCTACAGTGTTCACACTCGCTGTTACTAGCAACAGCAGCTGCCTGCTAGGGAAAAAAAGCAAAGCGAGTGTAAATCTGTTTCCCACTACACTAACAAAATCGGAGCAGGTGCAGTTTAACCCAAGGCAGATTTTGTGTGGCTGTTTTGTTTTTAAAGTACACTTTTTCTACAATAATTTTAGAAATTCAATCTTGAGGCACCCATACACTGCTTGTTGAACTGTAATAAAAATGTAACTGTCTCCTAGGAGACCATCAACCACACGTGCCAACTGGCTGAAAGAAAATCAGGAGGAAATATTTTACTAATTCCATGACCATAATCAAAGGAAAACTAAACAAAACTTGCCAGGAGTAGTAATAATGTTTTTGCTGTTACTATAATAGCAATAAGGTATGCCTGACAGTTATGTTAATGGCCAGTTAATCACACCCTGGGGGCATGTGGCACTCAGCTTTGCCTTGTGCCACATTACACCCCAGAGTGTGATTAACAGGCCATTAACATAACCCTCAGGCATACCTTATTGATTAAGTATTTTGGGGCCAACAATTGTACCTCCTTTTCCCCCCAAATGTCTCTGGTAAGTCCCAAGAGTCTCATGGGTAAATCCTGGCTTGTAATTGGCTCCAGGCTGCAAAAATGACTGCTAACATATATGTCAGCTGGTGGCGGGGAGCGGGGCAGACAACTGTGCTCCCTGTCACCTTTTTCCTTTTCTGATACACCTGCACCCTTCTCTTCTACAGTCTTCACTATTACATCTGGGGATTTGCTTTGGGTTTCATCCACCTGGGCATGGGTGATTTCTCCCAGGGACAGTCTCTCAAACCCCACTGAATCCCCCACTGGCTCGTGACCATGGCATAAATGAGCTGGCAGTAGAACTGGGATCATACATTCCCAAATTCAGAACTGGCAGCCTTCCTATACAATATGAGCATTTAGACAACCTGGCAACTCCCTCCCCCATGAACCCACACCTTACACAACGTTCATGTCCTTTGAATTTTCCTCTAGCTTTCCAGAGACAGAAGAGCAGTGAGGCAGGAACTGTAGCCAGGGTTTCATCCTGGGGAGGGGGTCACTTAGTGTCTCTCTACATTTCCCCCTGCCACCACTTGCTGCCAATCCATGGTGGATGTCTACATTCAATCTCCCAGTTCTCACACATACAGATGACTTAGCATCCTTTTGTTTCAGATATGGGCAGCACAGCCCACTCACTTTATGGTAGATACACTCAGAAAAGTAGTCTCTACGTTCCTTTCACTAGTGTTATTTCTCCTGCTACTTCTGATCTCCACTCCCTCAGCTCCACTCAGTCCAGTCTCCCTAAGATGACACCTCTGTTTGCAGCTGCTGCATCTCCTTTCCTGCCATCCTCCAACTGGAACTCTGCCTGAGGGCCACGTGACCAGCGAGTCACACGCGCACATCTACACCAACAGGCCAAGGCCTATGCCTGCTCCAGGCCTACCCCTACAGCAATTTGTTCCGTGCAACAGGGTGCAACCAGGCTGGGAAGCCTGGCAATGCAACGAACCACAAGGCTCTAGTTCAGGCAGCATTTTGGGGGTTTGGAGAACATCCCAGATGAGCCCCCACAATGTCACCCCCCCTTCCATGCCCCTGTCTAGTGGCATAACTTTCTTTCACAGGTATTCCAGGGCAATAGAAGAGGGGCACTCTCAAATGCTAACATCTAGACAACGTTTAAGGCAGGGGGCAATATTCCTACATTTCAGGTGTCTTCAGCACTTGTGCACTCTACCTTCTCCCTCAGTATTTGGTTTTCTCCTCCCTGAAGCTGCACACCAGACCTGGACCTCTGCACGGTACCTTGGCTGTTTCAGGAGCCTTTATAGTTCAACCCAGGCTGGATGAGTACTGCAAACTAGAATGCAACTCAATGAAAAATTAATCAAACTGAACATAAAGGGGAAAAGAAGGATTTCATTTCATTTACTTCCCCCTCTCAGTTAAATAATACACATAACCACTATTTCCTCCCCAAACTGGCTTTTAGTTTGCACCTGTAATGCAAATGATTTCCAGCAATACAGGGGTCACATACATCATCTTCTTACATAGATAAAGCAGCTCCATGGGGCTAATTAACTTTTTACAAAACTGGCTGGACATTCTAAGGCAGAAGAAATGATGGATACAAGGCAGACATAAGCAAGGGTTTTCCTTTTTCTCCCTCTCTCTCTGATGCTTTACCTAAGACCTGTTCAAACCCAGATCCCTGCAGTCTCCTGGCATCTTAGGCTCTGGTAAGCCAAACCTTTTTTCTTCTTCTCTTACTGTACTTGGGTTACCCCTTCTCTGGCACTGGTCATCCCTCCAAAATCTGATGTGGGAAAGTGGGTTGCTTTCCCTACCTGGACCCCTGGGCTCTGGCACAAGCCACAGGGGAATACCAGGATTTTTCCAAATGACCCAGGCCCCGTAACCCACAGCTTGGCATTGTACCTGTGCTACTTCAGCACCTGCCTTCTTCACTTAACTCAGCCTCTATTTCGTCCTACTGTTGCAGAGGCCTAAAAACCCAGCCCCGCATCAGTAATACCCCCCATATTACAGGCTGTACTGCCTCCTACCAATGGCCCAAATGCTCCAACTTCTGCTGCTCAGCTTCTTTGGGGGTCCCGACCAGGCCCACATCAACTTTTGCACAACCTGGGCTTGAGTTGCGCTCCAGCACGTGGGCTACCCTCCAGTGTCTGCCATTACAGCTTGTGATCCGTCCTGCCCTCAATGTACTGGCACCACAGGACATGACCCTCCAAAGCAGGCCCATAATTATGGTGAAAGGCCCCCCTGCTCTCTCTACAATTCAAGGCCACCCTGCGACACCGGGTATGAGGGGAGCCACTGCCACTGTCTCCCCTCCTGGGAGGACCCCTGCCACTGTCCTCCCAACCCTGCCAACCTTGGGGAAACACCTGCAAGGGGTCTTTAAGGGCTCCTACACTTTCCTGGTCTACAAAGCCACCTGCTGTCCTTGCCCCTAATGACACAGGACCTTGCTACTCATTTCCCCCTACGGAGTGTCATACTCTCACTCCTTGTCGACTACGATGCATGGGAAGAGCCGTCCTGTCTGTACATTTGGGGGGGTCCCCACTGGCCCATTTGGACTGCTGAGCTCCCTCACTTTCCCACCTAACCTCTGCTTCTGACTCTGCATTGCCACATCACCACCCCCTATCATCCCAAGCCTAATGCCTGGGCTGGAAAGGCCCAGCTGCAGTACTTCTTGTCTGTTCCCTTTTATACTCCCCAAACCCACTCTCTGCTGCCACCTAAAAGTGTCCAGCTGTCAATTTCCTCCAGAGTACTAACCCATTCCCTAGCTCGGGGGGGGGGGAGAGTAGGAGGAGGAAAGGGATGCCTACGATGGGAATATAAGCCCCTCTTTTACAGAAGGCTTACAGCAGCTTAATCTGGTTCAAAGTCAGTTGGCATTCATCTGTATTCCCCTCCCCCAGGTTGTGACTGAAAATAGGCAGAATTTGTCTAGTGCACTTACCCAGTCAACAAAAACTAAATAAATAAATATACAGTCCCCAAGCAGTTTACATATTGACCCCACAATTAATGTTCTGGTGCAGCCAGATAAAGTGTTTATAAGTCACAAACACCCCACAGTCATATAGCCCCTTTAGTGCCATATTAAGTGACCATAATAATTTACACACATACTCAGTACTTTTCCTGTCGCTGCCCCCAAAGTACAGTGCCCCTATCAGCAGGCTGTTCCCTCATTAACATTCATGATGGGCTATTAATATTCATGAGCCATGTAGATGCATTGTGTCAAAACATGATTTTTTGAACTTCACTGATGCTCCTTTTTAGCCTCATTTAGGTCACCAGTCCCCAAACTGGTGAACAGGGGCATTAAGACCACTGAAATACATTTTGCTTCACTGCTGCAACAGATGGAAAATAGGGTGCACTTCTGAGCTTTTGTGAGTGCCACCAGCTAGGGAAATGTCGGCGGGCGGCAAGTTAGCTCCTCCAGAGCCCAATATGGGCTGAAAGAACTACAGGGGACTGCTAGAGGATCCTGGGGCACATAAATGGACTCAGGCTGTGGCAGTGCAATACTGGGGGATTGAGAGATGCCAGGAGACAACTGGGAGAATGGGGCAATCAAGGTAAGCCCCCAATGGGGGTTTACAGACCTATTGTCTAGATGGGGGTTCACCCCCATAACTCCCTGCCTTTCTGCTACTCACTGAGTAAATGTTAAGCCCTTTTCTCTGTCCTAGTTACGCGTGAACCATTAATGGTTTCTGCACCCAACACCTCTCCCATTAGGCTGTTCCACAACTCATCCACTCTCTCCATATGTAAGTAAAACATTCTCGCATCCCTATGGAATCTTTCCCCACCAGCTTACAGCCACGTCCACTTGTTTTTGACCTACCATTCCTGCTTTCCTCACAGTTTAGTTTCCTTTCAGGAACTTGAAGGTCTGTATCGTGTCACCAAATACAACAAGTCAGAGCACACCCTGACTACCCCCCTCCCAGTGTAACAATAAACATATATTTTTTCAGCCTGGATTGGCAACTTACTATTCTGATTTCAACAGGAGTGGGGTCGCTTAGTATTCACCTCAGGACCCTGCTGTGAAGTCACCCAATTACCAACGTTGAGGTAGACCACTCATCAGCTGGGTCCCTACTCTAAACTGCAACTGCCTCAAAATGGTTTACCTTTATAGTTACATCAGCCCAACACTGGCTTAATTAAGGTATGGGCCCAGCCAATGTGCAGGTAGCTGGGGAGCTAGTTAAATGAGAAGGCCATACTTCTCCATTAACAAATAAATCCAGACAGCCAGAGGGCGCTGTGCTGAAGATGGCTGCTTGATTCTTCATCTCCCTGGATTCACCAAATATCATCATCCATCCTACAGATTCCAGACTTCCTACCTTCACCAACATCTGAGATCTTACTATATGTACATCGCAGAACAGCTCTGGTACAGTATTTTTATTGCCTCATAATTACTGAATGAGTTATCTACAGCTTTTCAATTTCTCTATTAAGGCCTACAATAATGGCAGACCAATCTCCTCATAACAGTTCTCTTAATAGAGTGGAGGCAATGTTTCAGCAACTAATAAGTGAAATCAATGTATTAAAAATTGCATCTCTACAAAATATCAATAATATGCAGGCACTTGATCAAAAATCAAGCTACTGATGTTAAAGCATCTCAAAATGAAGATTCCATTAACACATTACAGGCTACCATCAGGGAGTAGACAGAGTTATTAGGAACCTTCAGGACAAAATAGATGATATTGAAAATAGAAACAGACGTAACAACCTTAGATTCTCGGATTTCCTGAAGGTGTTGAACTAGGAGACACCAGTGCTCTTCTAACTCATGTACTTCCTTCTTTGCTTTAAATTACCAGCCGGCCAAGACCTAATCATCGAGAGATCTCACCGCACCTCAAATCCGAGGCCTGGACCCGACCAGAAACCCAGGCCCATCATTGCCAGATTTCTAAACACGCACATACTGAACTGATTCTTCAAAAGCGAGGCAATTAGGTGCACTTACTTGGCAAGAAAACAGAATCTAATTTTTATAGACTATTCTAAAGAATTATCTAACAAGCGAAAAGCTTACAACCCCATTAAAACAATCCTTCATCAGCGTGGAATTAAGTTTGCACTCGTTACCCTGCAACAATGCGTCTTTTTGAATGATTCTACAGAGATTTCAGTACCCCAGAATCTCTCTCTGAATTTCTGAATTGGACACAGCCCGCACTTACATTGCCTCATGATGCTAACGCAGCTCGTTCCTGCTCCAGCACAAGCACTTCAATGAATTACAATGTCTTGCCCTTCCTGCTGAAACTGTCCTTCAGGTCCCTGAGAAATCTGCAGCCATCATATCTGCCACTGTAGCTCCTACCAGAAGCTCCACACGCATACAAGAAAAAAAAGCATCTGGTTCTTCTCTAAATAATAATTCCTGCTGTTTAAATAATATTTCCACCTCTCCAGCTTCCCATGTGGAACGTCACATCAGTTTTTTTACTTCTGTTACCTTGTCTAACAAATTCTCCCACTCCAGAAGATCTGCTCCAAGAAGATCTGCACTCATCTGGAGGATCTGAGACAGACTGTATCCAACCCCTTTACTCAAGACCAGAAGAAGCTCTCAATGGGTAATGACTCTCCCGATTCTTCCTGGGCTGATCTTGTGTCCAGCTCTCCCTTTAAATCATCTGAACCACCCAAAAAGAAAAGGAGAAGAAAATCGAAGAGCAAGGCTACCTGAGGCTTTTCCCACTAAAAAAAAAAATTTGTAATAAATACTATGGCCCATAATTAGATGTGATATAGCAGTTTCTCACCAGAATCCCTCCTCTTCACACCACCTCACTCATTCCTTTGGCACATTTACGCAAAGTGCAGTCTCTATCGCACCAACAGGTTTGGAGCACTTAAATGCAGTAAATCACTATCGCTGCTGAGAAGCCTGTATCTGTCTGTGGGAGGTGAGCCAATTGACACTGGAGGTATTTAATCCATGCGGAGTTACTTTCAATGTATTCAATGGAAAAAAAATAAATGAGAGAAAGAATAAATATTACAATGTTTGTAAGATCTCTTCTAATTAATCCTAGTGTGGTGCCAGACATTAGTATATATAATTGCTATTTACACTCTAATTTTTCATAAGCTTTGGCGCCACCATGTGGTCAGATGCATACATACATATATAGAGTTCTGTATTTCATATCAGTGTGCTCTTAACCCCTACTATTATAGCATTTTTCCACATAAATCCTATCATTTGGAATGTGGAGGATGATTATACAAATACTCTAAAATCATTTACTTATTTAATATTTATTTTGCATCACTTCTGGTATGTAGTGCATTAGGTGCATTCCCATTATATCTCACAGATTTTGCACCAAAGTATGCTTCCAATTGTATTTCTATACATTGAGTTTTTCCGCCTTTTCACATTATTCTTCATCCCATTTTCTTGCAAATCATTGGAACTTATAAAAATGATTCCACAATACACTGATGCACTATGAACCTATAGTATATACTGCATTCTCTAACCTAGTTTATGTGGATTAATACACATCGGGCATCCTTTTATCTGGCTCACACTGTTTCAGCATTATCTGCCATCATGTTGGTATACTTTATTTAATATTGAACTTATTGGGACACAGGGGGGAGGGAGGTGAGCACTACTCCCTTCACAAAAGAAAGGGTCCTACAAGAGCTTGCTAAGCTCAGGGTGGATAAGGCAATGGGACCTGATGGCATACATCCCAGGGTACTTAAGGAGCTAAAGGAGGAACTAGCAGAGCCATTAACAGAATTGTTTAGTGAGTCTCTGAGCACAGGAGAGGTCCCAGAAGACTGGAAAAGGGCTCATGTGATCCCGCTCCACAAGAGTGGTAGCAGGAGGAGGCGGGGAACTACAGACCAGTCAGTCTTACCTCAGTAGTGGGCAAGATTATGGAGGCACTCCTTAAGGAAAGGATAGTGCAACACCTGGAATCCATAGGGCACAGGATCCAAGACAGCATGGGTTTACAAAGGAAGGTCCTGTCAAACTAATCTCATAGATTTCTTTGACTGGGTAACCAGAGTGGTGGACCAAGGGGCAGTTGATGTCGCCTACCTTGACTTCAGCAAAGCTTTTGACACTGTTCCACATAGAAGATTGATAAATAAGCTGGGTAGGCTTGGGGTGGGTCAGAGTTGGTCAACTGGGTGGCAAACTGGTTGACGGGCAGAAAACAGAGAGTGGTGGTAAATGGTATACAGTCAGAAGAGATGCAAGTCACAAGTGGGTACCTCAGGGATCAGTCCTGGGGCCAGTCCTCTTCAACATCTTCATTAGTGACCTTGCAGATGGACTAGAGGGTAAGGCTTGTCTGTTTGCAGATGACACCAAGATCTGCAACAGAGTAGATGGTCCAGATGGTGTGGGCAGAATGAGAAGAGATCTGGATAAACTAGCAGAATGGTCAGAAGAGTGGCAACTGGATTTAATGCAAAGAAGTGCAAAATCATGCACATAGGGAAGAGAAACCCTGAAGCCACCTATAGTCTGGGAGGAGTTGCTAGCAGTCACAAAGGAAGAAAGAGACTTGGGCATCATCATCACTGATGACCTAAAATCATCAAGCAGACCTCTAAAGCAGTAGGTAAGGCTAGGGGGTGTTAGGGTGTATTAGTAGGGGTATCACAAGTCATAAAAGGGAGGTAATAATCCTTTTACAAGACACTAGTTAGGCCCCATCTGAGTACTGCGTGCAGTATTGGAGGCCACACCTTCACAAGGATATTAACAAATTGAGGCAGTCCAGAGAAGGGCAAGCAAAATGGTGCAGGGACTGCATCAGAAGACATATGAGGACAGATTAACAGAGCTCAATATGTATACCCTTGAGCAAAGGAGGAGAGAGGTGATATGATCGAGGCATTCAAACACCTTAAGGGCATTAACAAGGTGAAAGAGTCTAACATGTTTAAATATAAGAAAAATAGCAGGACAAGAGGACACAGCATGAGATTAGAGGAGGCCGATTAAGGGGAATGTGAGGAAATTCTTTTCACAGAAAGGGTGGTGGATGCATGGAATGGCTTACCACAAGAAGTGGTGGCTATGAATACAGTGCAGGGCTTCAAACAGGCATGGGATAGGCATAAGGGAGCAATACAAATGACTATGAATAGATAGACCACTGACAGAGCAAAGGCCAATGGCACATTTATAAAGTAGAAAAAGAAATGGGCAGACTGGATGGGCCTTGCGGTCCTTATCTGCCGTCAACTTCTATGTTTCTATGTTTCTATTGCTAGGTCCAAGCTAATTCATTATGTTTGGAATTTAACAGTATTATATAATTATCCTTTTTTATTTGGTAGAATGATGTTTTGTTTTTTTCCAGGGTAATGCTTTAATTACCTCAGCACAAATCTCAATTACACTTCATTAATATACTGTTATATAAAGTTTAGTATCTTAAGATTATAGGGTAAACCGTATCTTGAGATTCACTAATTACTCTACACCTAGTAGTGTAGAGTGAGAGTCCTAGTATATTTACCGACTCTTATTGCTCTGCATTTCATAAAAGTTTCAAATTAATATTCTTGTTACTGAGTTTATACTACGTTTTTGGTTCTAATGTTTAATTACTTGATATTCTTATCTCTATACTCTCCCTCTGAGACAAAATGAATACAAATACTCAATCATCTCGAACCCATACAAGTTAAGGGTCCTGCATACATTTGTTTATTATATATATTTACCTTTTGAATCTGTGACATCCTCCAAATTAATGGTATTGAGTCCCTCATTCCTATTTGTAACTAATTACCTTATATCCTAATACCATGAGTGATCTAATCTTACATTCATGGAATGTCAAAGGGACTCAACTCGCCTTATAGCGTAACAGCAATACTACCTATCTTAAAAGCATAAAACACATATTGCTTTCTTACAAGAAACTAAACTTTTATCAGAGGATGTCGACAGACTTAAAAGGACTAGGTCAGTCAAGTATATCGTCATCTTCTCCATCCAAAAACATGGGTTGCTATCTTAATACATAATTCTCTTAATTGGCCCCATAAAAATCATTAGAGACCGGATGGTAGGTGATTATAACCCTATTAAACACCACAGCAGGTCCGCTTATGTTTGTGAATGTATATGTACCCAACTTTGATTCACCCATTTTCTTCCATAATCTATCCCAACAAATTATGATTCACAATAAAAATAATTCACCTATTCTTATTGGTGGTGACTTTAACCTTTTCTACAAGCATATTTAGACAGAAGTAACTCATCACATGATGCCCACACCCATAGTATTAATGCTCTATCAATGCTTATGAAGGATTTAGGTCTCTCTGACATTTGGAGACTACATCATCCCAGACAACGAGATTACACCTTTTATTCCTCTTTACATAAATCATATAGTAGGATTGATTATTGGTTCTCTTCTCCCCTCATTACTGAAAAAATTATTGATACATCGATTCTCCCTATTGTTATATCTGATCATTCCCCTATCAGTTTGCATTTACTCTGGGGTCCACCTTCTTCTAAATCCCCATCTTGGCGTTTAGATCCACTTTTACTCAGAGACCCTGAATTCCTCCTTGGATTAAAACCCAGATTCAAGATTTTCTTTCTATTAATGATACTCCAGATATGTCTCAAGGTACTATCTAGGAAGCATTAAAAGCCACTAATAGAGTAAAATTATTAGTTATGCAGCACATAGAAAGAAATTAAAGAGACAACAATTAGCTAATTTAGAAAACTCCCTTAAAGAAAAAGAAACCCAATACTATAAATTAAATAAACCCAATCATAATTCACAGCTTCATCTGGAAATTCTACAATTAAAATTAAAATTAACGAGTCGATATCCAGGAAAGCTGAACTTGCCCTTTTAGGATTAAACACGTTGTAGAACAAGGGATAAATCACGGAAAGTTGCTCTCTTACCAGCTAAAAACTCAACAGATGCAGAGACATATAGCAGGTCTAAAAGATCCATCAGGTCAGACACACACAGACAACCTTTCAATCAATCGTATTATGCAATCCTTTTACCATCAACTATACTCATAACCTAATACTACAAATCCCAACCTAATACAACATTTTCTGGAAAAATTGAATCTAACCTATCCCCTCAGGACAAAGCTGTGCTTGATAAACCAATCACTTTACAGGAAATCCAAACTGCTTTATCATCATTAAAAAACGGTAAAGCACCTGGCAGTGATGGGTTCCCTACTGATTTTTATAAAACCCTATCTGACAGTCTTTGTCCTGTATTAGTCAATGTATTCCAAGAAGCAACCTTAATAAAGAAACTCCCATGCACATGACTAAAGCCATCATAACAGTCTTACCCAAAAAGACAAAGACGCTTTACTTCCTTCAAACTATAGACCGATCTCACTTCTTAATACTGATGGAAAAATCTTTGCCAAATTATTAACTCTCCGCTTAGAATCTTTAATGACTAAACTCATCCATACTTCTCAATCAGGATTTATCAAAAATAGAAACAGTTCCGATCATCTTAGCTCATTACTCAATTTAATTCACAAGGCAAAACTCTTAAAACCCTGCAGCTGCAATAGCCATTGACTTTGAGAAAGCATTTGACTCTCTCAATTGGGAATATCTATATCAGGTGCTATCTCATTTTGGCTTTACAAATAATTTTTGTGCTTGGATTCAATTATTGTATACCTCTCCTTCAGCTCGAGTTCTCACGAACTCTATTTTGTCCCCTCCTTTTACTTAGCAAGAGGCACCAGACAAGGATGCCCCTTATCGCCTTCATTGTTTATACTTGCCATGAAACCTCTTTCTGCATCCCTACGTCAATCAGGTACAATTAAAGGCATTATTATTGGTAACTCTCACTATACTTCACTCTCATATGCAGATGATCTCCTTATTTTACTTGAAAACCTCGAAAGTTCTGGGCAACCTTTAGTTAAACTACTGAATGACTTCACCTCCCACTCCTGACTAGCTCTAAACCTTAACAAATCCAAAACGCTACCACTGAATAGCCTTTGTAGTCCCCTCATGAACAACTCATTAGGCTTTCATTGGGCCCCCCAAGGTATATCTTATCTTGGCATTGGGATCACCCGACATTGAATAAATTATGGGATGCTAATCTTTCCCTCTGTTAACCAGTATCCAAACAACACTTGATAGATGGAAGCTACTTAAACTTTCTTTTAATGGTAAAATTTCCACCATTAAAATGTCAATAACTCCTAAAATATTATACCTATTTTCCAATATCCCTTTGATACTTCCCTCTAGTTTTCTTACCAAAATAGACAAAATTATCGGCAGCTTCATTTGGGAAGGCAAAATACCTAGATTTAGTTGTAATAAACTTAGATCCCATTGGTCAAAAGGTGGCTTTGGCCTTCCTTGGTTCCAAGCCTACTTATGGGCTTTCCATACATCTCAAACAATTAAATGGTTTAACAAACCCAACATCCAGTCTCCTTTATGGGTCAATATGGAAACATCCTTATGTCCTGGTAATGTGGTGACTTCTTTCCTTTATAACACCCTTACCTCTTCTTTAAAGTCTCACCTACCATAGCTGCTTCTATATTCTATTGGAAAATCATTCACAAGCATATTAAATCTAACCCCAAACCCTTAGCTTACACCCCATCTGGGGTAACCACCATATATCTCTTGATAATCACCCCATTTTTGTTGTACCTGGAAAATAAAGTATTCTCTTTTGCAGGATATACTTGAACCAAGTCATTAAAGTTAAAATCTTACACCGACCCTCAGGCATATGGAATCTTCCCCATCAGGATTTTGGAAATATCTACAGCTTCGTGCATGCAACTCTTACCTCCACCCTTCTCTATCAATTCTCTGTATGATAAGCACATCTCTAAATGGATAAAAACAACAACCAATTTAAATAGCACTGTTTATAAAGATATTTGTGATATCCTTCCTGACTACTCTGTCAATGCTAAAACAGATGGAGTACTTTGCTACAATATAATATCACCAATGCACATTGGTCCAGATGTTAGCTCTCCTGTCACAAATCTTTTAATGATAACGCAGTTCCCTCATTCAAACCAAGATCCTTCATTTGTGGTACAGAACTCCTGTTGTATTACAAAAATGGGTTTATTGAACAATAACAATTGCTGGCGCTGCAGTTCCCCAATGGGGATTTATTGCATATCTTATGGCACTGTCCCTCATACAAAGATTTGGCACTGTACTCACAGATTTTCAATGAAAGTGGTAGGTCAACCTTTTACACTAGACCCTAAACATTGTATTCTTGGTATTTTTAATCACCGTTCTTATAAAATTTCATATCACAGAGCAGATGGTTAAATATACTCTTCCTTCAAGTTAAGCGCACAATCCTCATGCATTGGAGATCAACATAATCCCTACCCTTCCGGTATCATTAACCAACTATTGCAATATGCCTCTCTGGACAGTATGACATATATCTTGTCTGACCGACTCATGTTATATAACAATTGTTGGCAGGGCTTTTTAATTTTTGGAATCAACTAAATCTTCCAACACCAATGTATGGACTTAATATATATGGATTTTCCTTTTACTGATACATCATTGTAGTCTTGCTTTTCCCTTTTTATAGTTTCCTCTCTCCTTAACTTTCTCTATATATATTCTTTCCTATACTCTGTTTTCAATCATTCTTTATTACTCCACAATCCTTTTACGAATGTACTTTTTCCTTTTGCAGCATCATATATAATTATGTAACATTTTAATATAAACCGTATCTAATCATACTATCCGCTTTAAGTTCACTACAAATGTCAAGTATATGCTAATTATATGACCTGTATTGTTTACTATATTTTAAACCAAAAGCTCCTTGTATAATTGTAGCAATGTTCTTATTATATGCTGCCTCAATTTCTTTAAAAAAAAATCCTCACATTGTACTGTACTGTAAAAGGTTTGTCTGTATATCTTATGAAAAATTAATAAAAAAGTTTAACTGCAAAAAAAAGCAAACCAAATCCAGTATTAACTGCTCACCCTAGCTCATTCATAGGCTATAAATGGGATTTTAAATGAGGGTCGCTACTGTGTATAGGCATACATCAGCAAAAACAGCAAGTCAGAGCACACCCTGGCTCCCCCCACACACACACACAATGTAACAATAAATATATATTTTTCAGCCTGGATTGGCAATTTATAATTTTGATTTCAAAAGGAGTGGGGTCTTTTAGTATTCACCTCAGGACCCTGTTATGAAGTCACCCAGCTACCAACGTTGAGGTAGACCACCCATCAGCTGGGTATATCATGTCATCCAGCTCCCTTCTGGCCTCCAGCAAGTACATGTTCAGTGCTCTGAGAAGATCCTTATATGATCTGTCCTGTTGGTCCCAAATCATTTTGGTTACTCTGTGCTGTGCTGTGTCTATCTCTATCCCTATCCTGTCAGTCTTTCCTCAGGTGAGGACTCTAGAACTTGGCACAGAATTCCAGATAGGGACTCACCAGTGATCTTAGAGGTAGTATTACCTCTTTCATCCTGGTATCAAAACCTTTTCCAGCATACTCAGCATTCTGATTGCCTTGCTGTAGGCCTTGCTACATTGGTCAGTTTGTTTCAGAGAGTCACATATGATGACCACCAAGTCACTTTCCCATGAAGTAGTGGCCAGCTTCACCCCACCCAACCATAACATAGAAACATAACATAGATGTTGTCAGCAGATAAGGACCTCTTGGCCCACCTAGTCTGTCCTATGTTTTATACCAACTGTGCCATCGCAGACCCTACTCAATCGCTGGTCTTCCCTCTCCCACATTGTCTTATTTCTAAGCTCCCCTTGTGTCTAGCCCATGCATGCTTGAATCCTGTTACCATTTTAGCACCCACCACCTATGCTGGGAGGTTGTTCCAGGCATCCACCACTTTCACAATGAAGAAGCATTTCCTTACATCTCCTCTGAGCCCCCCACCCCCAGCTTCATAGGTGTGACCCCTTCTCCTGGAGCATCTTTTTCTATGAAAATGCTACCTCTCCGCATTATTACATGTGAGGCATTTGAACATTTCTATCATATCCCCCCTTTCCCTCCCTTCCTCTAGAGAGTGGGATATGTTGGTTTTTAGCAATGTGTTTGAAGTGATTTAAGACACCTGGTATTTACACATAGAATTGTTGCTGGGTACCTGGTACCCAGCACCCTTGAAGAAGAATCAGTGTAATTTGAAGCGCCGGGGTGTTGGTGTGGCTCCTCTTTGTAACGACTCTTAAAAAATGGCACTTCCAGCTTTTTGACTTTTGCTTGTGCTTCATTTTTCGCACACTACACTTTTGATTTTGTTGGCGTGTGTTTATTTTGGTGCAGCATTCTGCCTCTCCTGTAGCACCCAAGATACTTTTGCCTGTTTGGATTTCCTCTGGAGAGTACATATTTAGTTTGTTGAGTCTTTTCTCGAAGGGCTTTTGATGCAGGCCCTGACCAATTTTCTTAGCCGTCCTGTGTAACACGTTCCCCCCATCTATGTTCTTCCAGAGGTGGGGCTCCCAGAACTGGACACAGTACTCGAAGTGGGGTCTTACCAGTGATTTATACAGGAGTAATACTATCTCCCTCTTTCTGCTGGTGGTGCCCTTCCCTATACACCCAAGCATCCATCTAGCATTCCCCAGTGCCTTACACACTGCTTGGCTACATTCAGGTTATCAGAAATGATTACCCCAGGTCCCTTTCCTGTTTTGTGGTTGCTAGTATCTCCCCGCTCAATTGGTAGGTTGCCCCTTGGTTTTTAGGCAGCAAATGCATGATTTTGCACTTTCTTTGCATTGAAACCCAGCTGCCATTTCCTTGACCACTCTTTCAACATTTTCAGATCATCCCTTAAACCCAGGAGATGAGTACACAATAGCAGGGGAGGTACTAACAACAACAAAAATGGAACGGGACTTGGGGGTAGTCATATCGGATGATCTAAAGGTGGGTAAGCAATGTGAGAAGTCAGTGAGGAGAGCCAGGAGATACTGGGATGCATAGGAAGGCATCACAAGTAGAAAAAGGGAAGTGGTTATCCCTCTGTACAGACAATTGGTGAGACCCCATCTGGAGTACTGTGTGCACTTTTGAAGACCTCATCTACACAAGGACATAGACAGGATGGAAGCAGTCCAGAGGAGGGCAACTAAAATGGTACAGGGTCTGCATCAGAAATCATATGAAGAGAGACTGAGAGAGCTTAACATGTATACCGTTGGTGAAAGGAGGGACAGGGGGGACATGATAGAAACGTTCAAGTACCTCAAGGGAATCAACAAAGTCCAGGAGGGTAGCATCTTTCAGAAAAAGAGATGTGTAAGAACAAGGGGACACAATTTAAAGATAGAGGGGGGACGGCTCAGGGGTAATGTGAGGAAATCTTTTTTCATGGAGAGAGTGGTGGATGCGTGGAACTGCCTTCCTGGGGAGGTTGTTGGGGCTAAAACAGTGGGGGAATTCAAACATGCATGGGACAGACACAAGGCAATTGTAGTGGGTGGTGGCAGGAAGTAGGCTGTTGGTTAACTAGAATCTGCAGCTTATCCAGTAGATAGGGAAATGGGCAGACTGGGTGGGCCAAGTGGTCCTTATCTGCCGTCAAAGTCTATGTTTCTATGTTTCTATTCTTTCCACACACACTCCCCCCCCCCCGGATGTATTCACTCTGTTGCAGATTTTCTGTCATCTGCGAGCAGGTATACTTTCCCTCCAGCCCTTCTGCAATATTGCAAATAAAGACATTAAAAAAGGACAAGGCATAGTACTGACCCTGTGGCACCCTGCTCGTCACCTTGCCTTCTCCAGAGTGGACCCCATTTGCCACCACCCTCTGACTCCTATTGCTTAACCAACTTCCTACCCATTTTAATACTTTATGACCTACTCCTAAGTTGCCCAACTTGCTCACCAGTATTCAGTCCTGGGGTTCTTGCTCCCTCTGTGCATCACCTTGTACTTTTTGGCATTGAAGTTCAATTGCCAGACCTTAAACCACATCTCTAACCTTTGCAGCTCCCTCTGCAACTCCCTTCCCTCCTCCTGATGGCCTAGTCAATTTAATAATTTCTCAACCAACAAATATATAATATTGATGTTGCTAGAAGGACAAACCCTGATATACTCAAACAGTACTTTACCCAGACCAGTGGGATCTCCCTTGATGCGCAGGAGGTAGTGATGCAGTAGCAACAAGTTCTTTCTCTGGTGGGTTCAATTCCTCCTTTGATCTCATGACTTTGGTGTCAGCATGTGAACCTTCCTCTGCAGGTGGGCCAGTAAGGCTTCTCCTCCTCTCTGCATGTAGCAGACAATTGCTTCTGAAAGTCACAGGAACAGCTTCAGCCTGTGAATCCTGACCATGTCAGACCAATGCACCACGTCCTGGCATCCAGTCTCTAGTGTTCTATGCAACTAACTGTTTACAGTGGTTCTAGATGGGTGGCTTCCCAGACACAGCGATCAACTCTGCCATAGTTTGCTCAGGTGTTGTAGACAGCAAAAAATCTCTAGGAGTCCCTAGGAGTGTGTGAGCAGGGCAGCTTTCCTTGCAAACTCCTCTCCTATGGTTTCCCTTTTCATAACTCTCATACCACACTGTTAAAGTAGACCGTTACCTTTCTGGAATGCAGGAAAACTGCTTACTCTGGCAGACATAGTCTGTTTCTTTCACACTCAGTTCCGCAGCTTGTTTTTCTCAACAGCTCTGTGCAAATGGATTCAGTTCAGGAAAAGTCCCTGCTGTTCACTGGGGAATTCAAGCTCTCAGTTGGAGTTCTGAGCTATCGGTCATTTGCAGCAAGGTTGGATATCTATTTCTTGACAGACAGTTGGCCAAAGAAAGGGAACCAGAATTAACAAGGTCCTTCTCAAATCCATGAGATTTTTGTACCTCCTGCAACAGGTTTCAGAATCTGATTGTCTCATCTCTCTTCTGACCCAATTTACATGCCACTGGGGGTCAGAGGTAACAAAGATGTATAGGGATGTTAAATCTGTTTTAACTGGTTTAAGCATTGAACTAAGAGTTCAGTGTGAGTGTTATGGTTTGATATTTGACCTTGTAAGATGAGTTGTGCAACATGTATGAAGCTTGTAGGAGAGTTATGTATTTTTAATATTGTTGTATGCACGTTAAATAAGTTTGTGGTATACTGAGTTTTGAATATAATTGTGTGTACGAGGATGTATTATATGTAGGTAATGTCTTTAAAAATATAATTACATATTGAGTTACAGTGTTATCATAATTGTATGTGTCTAAGTGTTAGAACTTTGTATATACAGGACCATCTTGAAATAGAGCGTTGTCCTAATGATGTGTCATACCACCTATTTTCCTGTATAAAAATAAAGGTTTTTACTACTGAGAATGGCTGCCAGCTTTGTACTCTACAGGAAGTCTCTTGCAAAACATCCTTATTTATACAAGTCCACAGCGTAGATATCAACTTGTGCCCCAGAAATATTTTGCACAGGTGTGCCTAAGTATCCATTTAGTTAGGGCAACATGGAGGGGGTGTTTCCCAATTCAGTTTGGAGCACTGCTACATTTGCTGCAGCAGCAGCAGTTGAATCCTCTGATGTGCAAATGCAGGAAGTCTTAAAGGTAACCACTACAAGGGGGTTACCCTCTCCTCTTGCTAAGAAGTTCACTTCTGTGCCAATTCCAGCATGTGAGTCTGAAATTCCAAATGTATATACTGTGCATGGCAGTTCTAGACAAATGGTTCCTGTCGAAGACAAACCAATAGTACATAGCAACCTGTCTAGACACATAAATTCCTGTCTAATAGTTGTAAAGCTATGCCTGAGGGTCAAAGGGGACATGTACAACACTCTGCATGCCCACACTGAGTGCTACATACCATAAGCATGCAGCTGCCAATTCTCTGCCACCCTCCCATACTCCTTCTACCTCTTTGGTTGTGCTGCTGAAGCTCTAAGCAATCCCTGCTTCTGGCAGTCCCCCTTTTTTGGGATTCTTTCTCGCCCTCCTGCATGGGCTTCCTGTTCCCTGAGTACATAAGAAAAAGAGGGTTACACAACAATCTTGCATAACGAAATGAAGGCACTAACCCTCTGATTAGTTTTCAGTGGTACTTTAAGTTTATTTGCACAGTAGTGAGCAATGAAACATCACTGGCTTGCCAGCTAACATTTCACAACAGATCCTGCATTGCTTTATCAGCACTGCCTGAAATTTCTGTTATTTCCCTTTTTAAAAAGTTTACCTTAAAGATGTAATATAAGTTTTAAGAAAAAAATATCTACACATTTTTCCAAATAGAAGACTATTATAAAGCTACTGCAAATGAAAATAAATATTTCCCATAAATAGATAAAAGGAAACTGTTTAAATCCAGAGATACCCACCCCAAAAAGCACACCTCGTTCCAGCTTTTATTTAGAAAAGCATGTTTTTCTTACTGCACCACTTTTTTTTTATTCAGAAAGGTCACAAAGCCGGAATATGGCAGGCGGCTGGGGGCTCTATTTACTGTAAGTGCGGTGCTGCACCGCTAGATTGGATTGAAGTTAGCCGTGCAGCGCCATGCTTTATAAAGTAAATGAGCCCCCGGCATCTGCCATATTCCTCATTTGTGGACTTTTCTGAATAAAATAAAGTAAGTAGCAGCACGAGAAAAACACGCTTTTCTAAATAAGAAGCTGGCTCTGGGTAAGCCTTTCGGGGTTGGGGGGCCCTGGATTTAAACAGTTTTCCTTTCAATAGCAATATTTCTAATGCATGAATGAGAGCATAGTACACTGTAGGCCTCTGGAGCATTGCAGGAAGATGTATCCATCTCATTAATCGAAGCATAAGTGCAAAAAGTGAAACTAACACAAAACATTAAAATATTTATTTATTTATTTATTTATTCAAGAAATCAGAATTACAACCCTTCTATAGCCTTATATATACCCTTAAATATAAAAATAAAATGTCCAGCGTGAGGAACAAGTCATACTGGCATACAAGTAAAGAGCGATATTTAAATAGATCTTGTACTCAGTCATAAACTTTGTAAAAAACAAAAACAGAAAAATCAGCATATCATCCCATACAGTAACAAGCGTTTGTCAATGTTGAATGTTCATTTGCTTGTAATTGCTGTGTTGTTGTTGGATATAGGCAGCACAGAGGCAAAAAGTAACAAATGAATACCAGGAGTTACAATACTGAAATTGCTTGCAATAGCATCATTTTTTCAATGAATTTCCCTTTTAATGATAGTGAAATTGTATCCTCTTTCTTACAGGTCACTTTAGAAATGGAATACAAATATAGAAACTTAGACTTTGACGGCAGATAAGGACCACTTGGCCCACTTGGTCTGCCCATTTCCCTACCTACAGGATAAGCTGCAGATTCTAGTTAACCAACAGCCTATTTCTTCTTACCCCCCAGAAGAATTGCTTTATGTCTGTCCCATGTATTCTTGAATTCTCCCACAGTTTTAGACCCCACAACCTCCTCAGGAAGGCTGTTCCATGCATCCACAACCCTCTCTGTGAAAAAATACTTCCTCACATTGCCCCTGAACTGCCCCTCCCCCATCTTTAAATTGTGTTCCCTTGTTCTTGCACATCTCTTTTTCTGAAAGATGCTACCCTCTTGGACTGTTGATTCCACTGAGGTACTTAAAAGTTTCTATCATGTCCCTTCTCTCCCTCCTTTCCTCAAGGGTATTCATACTAAGCTCTTTTAGCCTCTCCTCATATGGCTTCTCTTGCAGACCCTGCAACATTTTAGCTGCCCTCCTCTGGACTGCCTCTATCCTGTCTATATCCTTTCAGAGATGGGGTCTCCAGAACTGGACGCAGTAGTCCAGATGGGGTCTCACCAACTGTCTGTACAGAGGGATAACAACTTCCTGATTTCTGCTGATGATGCCTCTCCCTATACATCCCAGTATACCCCAGCCCTCCCTACTTCCTTCTCACATTGCTTGTTAAAATTAAGGTCATCTGATATGATTATCTCCAGGTCCCTTTCCATTTTTGTTGTTGTTACTACCCCCATTGTGTAATCTTCCCCGGGTTTTTGTTTCCCAGGTGCATTATTTTGCACTTCTTTGCATTGAATCCAAGCTGCCATACTTCTGATAATTCCTCCAACCTTGCCAAGTCCCTTCTCATCCTTTCCACGCCTCCTTGTGTATCAACCCTGTTGCAGATCTTTGCGTCATCTGCAAAGAGGCATACTTTTCTTTCCAGTCCCTCTGTAATGTCACTTACAAAGACATTAAAAAGGACTGGACCCAGTACTGAACCCTGTGGTACCCCACTAGTAACCCTTCTTTCTTCAAAGTGGACTCCATTTACAATTACCTTCTGTGTCCGGTTGTCCACGCAATGTTTTACCCAGGCTACCACCCTGGGACCCACTCCCAGGCTGGTTAATTTGACTATTAATCTTTTGCGCGGGACTGCGTCAAATGCATTGCGAAAGTCTAGGTAGGCCATGTCCACAGCCCCTCCCTGGTATACTACTTTGATCACCCAGTCAAAGAAATCAATTAGATTTGTCTGACATGACCTTCCCTCTGTGAACCCATGCTGCCTTGGGTCTGGTGCCCCACTGACCTCTAGGTACTCAAGCAATTCTTTTCTTCAGAAGTGATTCCATCACTTTCCCTACCACACAGGTCAAACTGACAGGTCTGTAGTTTCCTGCCTCTGTCTTGGTCCCACTTCTGTGAAGGGGAATCACATCCACCTTCCTCCAGTCCTCAGCTACCACACCATCCTCCCATGATTTGTTAAAAAGGGTAGTCAGTGGTTTCACTAGTTCTCCCCTTAATTCTTTTAGAATTCTGGGGAGAATTCCATCAGGCTTCATTGCTTTGTCCACCTTCAGTTTTATGAGTTCTTTCAGAACTCTTTCTTCTGTGAAAGGTCTGGGATCGACCACCCTATCAAGAGTGCTTCTGTAAATTGGATTAGGCACCTCCCCCTCCTCCTCTTTTGTGAATACTGAGCAGAAATATTCACTCAGTATCCCTGCTTTTTCACTGTCCCTCTCTGCCCACCTACCATCCATTCTATTCAGCCTCACTATCCCTCCTTTTGTCTTTCTGTGCTCCCAGATGTACCTATAAAAGGTTTTATCCCCCTTCTTAACCAAGTTGACTATCTTTTCCTCAGTGTGGGCCTTTGCTAGTCTTACTTCCATCCCTGCTTCCTTCTGCCTTAACTGGTACAGCTCTCTGTCCTGCTCCTTCTGTGTTTCCTTATACTTCCTGAATGCTATCTTTTTCTCCCAGACTTTCCCGGCACCTCTTTTGAGAACCATAGTGGCTTTTTCTTTTGTTTTGATTTGTTTATTTGCTTGACACAAAGGCTTGTTGCCTCTGTGATGGCAGTTTTGATGTTTCTTCATTGTTGCTCCACCCCTCCTTCTAGCCTGTTTGCTAATGCTTTTCTAAGGCACTCTCCCATCTTGCCAAAGTCAGCCCTTCTGAAGTCCAGTACCCTCACTTTTGTATGGCTTGATTCTGTAGCCGAGTTTATCATGAACCACACTGCTTGATGGTCACATGTTCCCAGATGGCATCCACTTCTAGATCTGAGATCCTCTCACTGTCCCCATTTGAGAGTATGAGGTCTAAGATTGCTCCCTCATGCGTGGGTTTCCAAAACTACCTATCTGATGCATGCCACCTGTAGGGCATCGAGAATGGCTCTGCTCTTGTATATGGCTGCAGCAAATGTGTTCCAGTTAACATCTGGCATATTCAGATCTCCCATCAACATTATCTCCCCTTTCTCTGCCATCCTAAGAATTCCTTCTATCATATCCTTGTCCATTCCTTCCCCCTGACATGGGGTCTGTTATAACCCTGTGTAGATTGTGGTGCCATTTCCAGTCTCTAAGGTGACCCACAGTGCCTCCTCTCCTCCCTGTTTGCTCTTTTGTTCAGCTGCTTTTATCCCTTCCTTTACCAGAGAGCTACCCCTCCCCTTCTCCCTCCTGTCTTTCTCTGTAGGTTATGTACCCTGGTATGTTTATTTTATTTAGTTTTTGTTTACCGGGTAGGTGTGCTAGCCAAACAGGTGACTATTTTCAGGCACAGCCCGTTCATTTACATAATACAGGGAAGCAGTAGAAATACAGAGAACAGTTTTCAGTAAAAGGCAATAAAGGAGTACAGCTTCAAAGACAATCAACAGGTCAAGAGAAAAACAGCAGATTTACAGTGTACAGGTAGCATTTGGTGAGTGGGTAAAGGTATACAGGGCAGATCCAAAGGACAGGTGGGTCAGGGAGGAAGAGCAGGGGAGGGAACTGGGTGAGCAGGTAAAGGGGGATGCAGGAGAGGCAACCTTGCTGACTAAGTGGTTAAGGTGGCAGCAGGGATGAAGGAGAGCAGGACGGGGGTCTGGGTGTGGGGCGGTGAATGGATGGTGGTGGTACATGGTCGGTGGGGAGAGAGTGGTCAGGCAGAGCTGGAGGCAGGGAGACACCACCTGCAGTGGGGCTATAGAGGGGTAAAAGGCGGCACGAAAAAAGGGCAGGAAAGGACATGATAGGCATCGGCGGCCAGAGGAGGAGTGAAGCGGAGGAATATTTGGACGGGGCAGGGGGCTTACGGTATAAGTCTGGGTGAGGGGGATATGGTGGCATAAGCGGTAGAAGGCTACGGGAAGAGACCGAGTCCATGGAACCGTGTGGTGGCTAGAGAGAGCTGCAGGGGAGGGGATCGGAGGTGAAGATGGCCACGGGGCAGCTTTAGCGGCAGAACCACTCAAGAGGAGCCCGGGTTCATGGAACTGAAGTCGGCAGGGAGAGTTAGGATGGCGGGGTTCGGGTGAGAATGCAATGAGGGAAGCGGTATCAGTGGCTGGAAGGTGCGGCAAGTACCGGGGTTGTGGTACTGTTCCCAGGCAGGAGTCGGGTGCTCAGTTGGGGTGATGGGGGGCTGTGAGGTTAAGACAAACGGGTCTAACTGGGGGGAGTAGAAGCGAAAAGTCAGTGTTAGAGGGATATGGAGGGAATGGCGGCAGGGGGCTGAGGGATGAGACCGTGTCCACGGAAACCGTACACAGGCTGGACAGATCGATGAGTGTGAGAATACAGGGGTGAAAGTGGCGGGTGAGCGGTTTTAGCGGCAGGAGCCTACTAGAGGGGCCCAGGATCGTGGAGCCATAGGCCGGTGAGGGAGGCTAAAGATAGCGGGGGTTCGGGGTAAGGCACGGCGGGTGAGTGGTTTCAGTGGCTGGTGGTGCTGCAAAGTCCAGAGTTGTGGAACTGTATCCGGGCAGGGAAACAGTGTTCAGGAGGGGTGGGGGCGTGGAGGTCCAGGGGCAATAGGAGTAGAGGAACGGGTCCGTGGGGGGTCGCTAGGCATTGGCTGCAACAGTACCTGGTACCCCTAGATCATCAGTACAAACATTCCAGTAAGCAGCAGTAACCACGGAGGCAGTGCAGACAGCAATACAGGTTAACAATGCAGTAGTCAAAGAGCAACTTACAACAAATTACACACTCTAGACAAGTGCAAGAGAGAAGTACCCTGAAATGGGTCCATTGGAGGCGCTTAGGCATTGGCTACGCCAGTACCTGGTACCCATAGATTGTCTGTACAAGCATTTCAGTAAGCAGCAGTAACAGGTACAATAGTGCAAACAGCAATAACAGGTAAACAATGCAGTAGTCAAGGTGCAGTAACTTACAACAAAATTACATACTTTAGACAAGTGCAAGTAAGCTTCGAGGTCGGAGTTTTGAACTCGAAATGAAGTGCATATGGGCTGAGACATATATCACAGCGTTAATGTTGTAAGTAAAATAGAGTAGGGAGTAGGAAGGAGGGAGTGGTGGGGCAAGAGAGAGGTGGCAGGACAAGCTCGGGTAGGGTCATGAACAGGCACACTGGTCCGTGGAAAGCAAGTGTTCACATAGCTTGCAGCTAAAGAGATCGTGGGAAGATGTCAGTCTGAGGTCGGTGGCAGGAGGTTCCACACTTGTGGGGCTGTGTACCCGAGCGCTCCAGACCCTTTGGACAAAAGGCAGCGGGGATTTTAGTAGGGATTTGTCCGAGGATCTCAGCTCACATGGAGGGAGGGCTGGCTGAAGCAGTTCAGTTAGGGATGCTGGTCTGTTGAGTCTAATGATGGAGTCGCAAAGGCAGCCCAGGTAGTATAGTCTGGTGGCAGAGAGGGAGAGATGTTAACATCCCAGTCATGGTTCTCTGTGTACCATGTTTCTGTGACTGCAACAATATCCAGGCATCTCTCTTCCATCAAGGCCACCAGTTCAGGGAGCTTGTTGCCCAGACTATGGGCATTTTTACTCATTACCCTCCATTTCCTGATGGCCTTGCTCCTTTTTGCCCCATCCCCGTCCTTATTGCCTTTGTCATTTTCTCCATTTACCCCTGCCTTTCTCCCTATCAACATCTCTATCTTGGTGTTTACCTCACTTACTACCCTGACTTATTTTGGGGTGGGCTAGGATTTCTCTGTTCCTTTCCAGTGCCTCCCCCCTTGGCTAGTTTAAATGCTTGCCAATGAAGCATTTAAACCTATCACCTAGGATCCTGGTTCCCCTCCTGGACAGATGCAGCCCATCATGCCAGTATAGGCCTGCATCACTCCAGGTGGACCCCCAGTCCCCAATGAAGCCAAATCCCTGAGCTCTGCACCAGTTTTTCAACCACTGATTGAATCTCATGGTGTGGAGCACCCTAGCCTCACCTATGCCATAGACAGGCAGCACCTCTGAGAAGGTTACCATGCATGCTACTTGTCTAAGGCCCCTCCCCAACTCCTGCACTACTCTGATCCCTTTCTTAGCCAGGTCATTTGTCCCTAGGTGGACAATGACATCCAGCTCCCTCCTCTGTGCAGCTGCTCCAGCGATCCTGAAGATTCACTCCCTGTCCCTCCAAGCCATGGTACCAGGCAGGCACCTTACCTCCCTCTCCCCTTACTCCCCCATTTCTATCTTCCTAACAATGGAGTCCCCCACCAGGAGTTGTTTCTCTCCCCTGTGGGGTCCCATGCCACCCTCCTGTGGGTCTCCCTTGTGGAGGTTCCCAGCATCCTCCTTGGTCTCACTGCGGGTGCCTCCATAGAGGAACCACACTTTGCCAGAATGGCATAGGAATTGTGGAGAGGTACAACTGGAGGGATGCATCTCTGTTCCATATGTTAAATAGCATAGTGGATATATTTCAAGGCCCATTTTCCATGTCAGCCCACTTCTCTTGACACAGTACATGTTGCTGTGAGGCCATGACATGCACATCCACCCCTTGTGAGGGAAGGCTCCCCAGCCCATCACAAGGTGTCAGCTTTGTAACACAATGCTATGGAATACCTTCTAGACTTGGAACTGTGGCATATGACAGTACTAGACCCATTCTCATGCTGCTCAGACAACTCCCTGAGCTTGTCCCTGTACTTGAGTCACAGTCATGGTAACACAACCACCAACTAACTGCTTGGTCAACAGTTGGCCCTGCAAACAGCATTTATTTATAACAGAAGTGCTACAAAGCACAACCTCACATTGTAGACTTATCCAAATCACAATTGTTGCCATAATCAACCCCCACCAAATGAAAGCAGGCTGCCCTGCTGCCCCCAACATCCAGCATGCACTCCACACACTGCTCAGTCCACCACGTACACCACCTCTCCAGCTACACCTGCCTCTTGGATGACTTTGACCCCTTCGCTTACGTAGGAGGAGGAGTAGCTCTTGATGTAAGGAAAGAGATCAAAGCAACAGAACAAAAGGGTAAACAGGGAGGAGAGGAGGCACTGTGGGTCACCCTGGAGACTGGAAATGGCACCACAATTCTCACAGGGGTTGTATACAGACCCCCATCTCAGGGGGAAGAAATGGACAAGGAAATGAAAGAAGACATCCTTAGGATGGCAGAGGAGAATAAAAATAATGATAATAAACTTTATTTGTATGGTGCCTTTCAATAACCAAGGCACCTTAACATTATTAAAATCACAGTATCAACAAACAAACGTCTCAGCAGCAAACAATATAATCAAACTGATATCATTCATTAATTAATCACCAAAAGCTTAGTACCACAGAAAAATTTTTAGTGCTTGCTTAAACCCCTCCATGGTCGTACACTCACGTAACTGACGGGGTAGAGAATTCCAAAGGGTGGGAGTGGCATACATAAATGCTCTCACCCAAGAAGATTTCAAACACACCCTTAGAATCTCTAGCAACCCCTCGTCAGCTGAGCGGAGCAATATTGTTGATGGGGAGATATTGTTGATGGGGGACCTGAATATGCCAGATGTTAATTGGAGCACCTTTGCTGCAGCCACATCCAAGAACAGGGCCATTCTCAATGCCCTACCGTGGGCATGCCTCAGACAGCTAGAGTTGGACCTCACTCGGGAGGGAGAAATCTTAGACATGGTATTCTCAAATGGGACGGAGAAAGGATCTCTGATCTAGAAGTGGGTAGCCATCTGGGAACAAGTAACCCCCAAACAGTGTGGTCCACGATAAACACAGCTGCAGAGACAAGCCATACAAATGTGAGGGTACTGGACTTCAGGAGGGCTGACTTTGTCAAAAATGGGAGAGTGCCTCAGAAAAGCACTAGCAAACAGGCAAGAAGGAAGTGTGGAGCAGCAATGGGGAAACGTCAAAACTGCCATCACAGAGACAACAAGCCTTTGTGTGAAGTAAATAAACAAATCAAAACCAAAGAAAAAACACTATGGTTTTCCCCAATAAACACAGCCATAGAGTCAAGTCATACAAAAGTGAGGATACTGGACTTTAGGAGGGTTGACTTTGTTAAAATGGGAGTGTCTCAGAAAACCAGTAGCAAACAGAAAAGAAGGAGGGGTGGAGGAACAATGGGGAAACATCAAAACTGCCATCACAGAGGCAACAAGCCTTTATGTGAAGTAAATAAACAAATCAAATCTGGTCCGGTGGAGCTGAGGGTTGAGGCACAGGATGCCACACCACGCACCATGCCGACGACCCATATTTGGGAATGAACATGGGCTGCCAGGGGTTGGCAGAGGAGGAGAGGATAGAGCGTCTGCAGGACAGCACTCCTCTCCTGGGGAGGTGGGTGGGTGACTCCCAGCGGAGGCTGGGAGAAAAACAGCCAGGGGTCACGTCAGGGACAGCATGGAAGCATTGGCAGATGTCCTGTGGGATGTCTCACACTCCGGTGCTTCGGGGAGGTGGGGTCTCATGCTCACTCACATACCAAGAAGGAAAAACCCAGCTGGCTGGGAGGAAGACTTTGACTGTCCCCACCTCCAACTACAGACCCTGCCCACCAGATGTCAGCACCCACCACCCCTCCACCGATGGAAATGCTAGTTATATAGTAGCGCTTGGGCGTGGAGCTGTGTGACCCCGTCCCAGGGGGCAATGACTGGGGCTTCTATGGGTGTGTTGTGGGTGGTTAGGTGCACCGGGATTATGGATCAAGAGGGAAGAAGAAGAAGAAGAATCAGCATTTATATAGCGCTTTTCATACATCCAAAGCACTTTACAAGCAATGCTAGACTGGTAGTGAAGTGACTGAATGTGTGGTGGCGGCCATATCGCACATCATCACCCACACACAGCCTGGATAATTGCATGAACTGGTTTATGGGAAGGGGAATGTTGGCCAGGACACCGGGAATGTTCCCTACTCTTTGCAAAGAGTGCCCTGGGTTCTTTTACTTCCACCTGGACACCCACCAGGACAACACCAGGATGGGTAGAAGGGACCTCGGTTTAACGTCTCATCCGAAGGACGGCACACCCCAGCAGTACAACACCCCCCAATACTGCACTCTGATGCCAGCGATTTTTAGGTGCAAGTCCAATCCCGGTGTGGGATGAGAACCCACGACCTTCTGGTCCAGAGGCAGATGTGCTACCAACTGAGCCACGCTGACACCGGCACGGACGGAGGGGCACAAGACAGTATGACTGATGGGGCCACAGCCAGTGGTGACTGGAGGGAAAGAAAACTGAAAAAAAAAAATAGACAAATCAAAATGAAGGAAAAAATACTATGGTTCTCAAAAGAGGTGGCAGGGAAGGTTAAATAGAAAAAGATAGCATTCAGGAAGTATCAGGAAACACAGAAGGATCAGGATAGAGAACTGTACCAGTTAAAGCAGAAGGAAGAGAGGAAGGCAGTCAGAATAGCAAAGGCCCAAACCAAGGAAAAGATAGTCAACTCGATTAAGAAGGGGGATAAAAAATTTTATAGGTACATTAGGGAGCAAAGAAAGACCAAAGGAGGGATAGTGAGGCTTTATAAAAGGGAGGGTGGGTGCGTGAGCAGAGAGCAACAGTGAAAAAACAGGCATACTGAACAAATACTTCTGCTCAGTATTCACAAAAGAAGAGGAGGGGGAGGTACCTAATTCAATCAATAGAAGCACTCTGGATAGGGGTCAATACCAGCCAATTCACAGAAGAAAGGGTTCTGAAAGAACTGAAACTGAAGGTGGACAAAGCAATGGGCCCTGATGGGATTCACCTCAGAATGCTTAAAGAATTAAGGGGAGAACTAGTGAAACCACTGACTACCCTTTTTAACAAATCATGGGAGGATGGTGTGGTACCTAAGGACTGGAAGAGAGCAGATGTGATTCCTCTTCACAAAAGTGGGAGCAAAGCAGAGGCAGGAAACTACAGACCTGTTAGTTTGATCTCAGTGGTAGGGAAAATGATGGAATCACTTCTGAAGGAAAGAACTGTTGAGTACCTAGAGGTCAGTGGGGCACAGGACCCAGGGCAGCATGGATTCAAAGTGGGAAGGTCATGTCAGATGAATCTAATCGATTTCTTTGACTGGGTGACCAAAGTAGTAGGCCAGGGAGAGGCTGTTGACATGGCCTACCTAGACTTTCGCAATGCATTTTACACAGTCCCACACAAAAGATTAATAAACAAGTTAGCCAGCCTGGGAGTGGGTCCCAGGGTGGTAGCCTGGGTAAAACATTGGCTGGACAGCAGGACACAGAAGGTAATAGTAAATGGAGTCCACTCCGAAGAAAGGGGGGTTACTAGTGGAGTACCGCAGGGTTCAGTACTGGGTCCAGTCCTTTTTAATATCTTTATAAGTGACATTGTAGAGGGACTGGAAGGAAGCATATGCCTCTTTGTAGATGACACAATGATCTGCAACAGGGTCGATCATGTTTATCGTGAGCCACTGTTTGATGGTCACTTGTTCCCAGATGATTACCCACTTCTAAATTTGAGATCTTCTCTCCATCACCGTTTGAGAGTACAAGGGTCTAAGATTGCTCCCTCCTGAGTGGCTTCCAACACTAGCTGTCTGAGGCATGCACCCTGTGGGGCATTGAGAATGACCCTGCTCTTGGATGTGGCTGCAGTATACATACTGAGATCCCACAGTCTCTCCTCCTAGGGTTTATGATGCACCCTGTGCACCACTTTAGTTGCCCTTCTCTGGACAGCTTCTGCCATGCTTATGTCCCTCATGAGATGTGGTCTCCAGAACTGGACGCAGTACTCCAGGTGGGGTCTCACCAATGACTGATACAGTTGTATCACTTCCCCCTCCTTCTGTTCGTGAGTCCCCTTCCTATGCACCTCAGCATCCCATTGTCCCTCCCTACTGCTTTGTCACACTACCCTGCCATCTTGAGTTTTATCAGATGTGATTACCCCAAGGTCCTTTTCCTGTTCAATGACCATCAATGTCTCATCTCCCATTTTATGCACCATCCCTACAAACCCAGTTGCCGTACCCTCTACCATTATTTGAGTTTTCTCAGGTCTCTACTCATTCTCTCCGCCCCTCCAGATTATTTGCCGTATTGCATAGTTTGGTGTCTTCTATAAAGAGACAACCTCCCCTTTCAGTATACTGAATAGGACAGTTTCCAATACTGAGCCCTGAGGTACCCCACTGATCACTCTTCCCTCATTAGAGTGAGTGATGTTTGCCACCACCTTCTTGTTGCCTATCTGTCAACCAGTTCCATACCCATTTTTCTTCCTTGGATGCAACCCCAAACTGTCCAGTTTCCTTTTAAGCCTCCTATGTGGCACAGTGCTGAAGGCTTTGCTGAAATGTACGTGGGCCATCGCCACCACCCCACCCTGATCTATTTTCCTGGTCACCCAGTTAAAGAAATCAATCAGGTTCATCTGACATGACTTCCCTACCATGAATTTGTGTTGCCTCAAGTTTAAAGACCCGCTAGTTTCAAGATACTCCACTATTCTGTCTTTTAAAGCTGTGTCCACTAACTTCCCCAACACTGACATTAGACTGACCAGTCTATAGTTGCCAGTCTCCTCCCTGTTGCCACTTTTATAAAGTGTGACTCCAACTGCCCTCTTCCAGTCTTCTGGAACCACTCCTGTTTCCAGTGAGTTATTGAGTAGGGCTGTCAGAGGGGCCATCACTACCTCCCTAAGCTCCCTCAGCATCCTTGGGTGTACCCCATCTGGCCCCATAGCCTTATCCACTTTTAGATTCACAAGTTCCCTCAGGACTCTTTCCTCAGTGAGTGGGTTTGTATCTGCCTTCCTCTCCCAGTAATCTTGATGCTTTTATGTGGTCAGTCTCTGTCCCCCTTCATTGTAAATACAGAAGTATCTGTTTAGGATATCAGCTTTTTCCTGATCCTCCTCTGTACAGTCACCGCCTGCCCTTCTTAACATCACAACTCCTCCCCTTGTCTTCCTCTTTTTACTTATGCACCTGAAAAAGGTATTGTCCCCTTTAGCTATCCCTTTTGCTATAATTTCCTCTCTTTGTATCTCTGCACCACACACCACGTTCTCTTCTTCCATATGCTTTTCCTGGTACACCTACCTGTCTTCTTCCCTCTGCATCCCCTTGTATCTTCTAAATGCCACCCCTGTAGCCTTTACCTTCACAAATACCTCCCTTGAGAACCATAGTTGTCTTGTTTCCATGTCATAATAGTAAACACAAAGCAGCGATTGCTATCATGGTGAGTATATATCACCGAAAAGCAAATCATTAATATACACTTCATGGCGACCCAACATCCAGATTTTTTAAAAAGTTTTTGTGTATGGGGGGGCTTTGCCCCATGCATCCTCCTGAATTAGGATTCTCAACTCCAGGGGGTACTCATCAGGAAGGGGGCAAAATCCGGTTGTCGGCAAAATTGAAGTGCTGTAGTTGCAATGTACATGCTTCTGGTCCTTAACCCAGTACCTGCTCTGCCAGCAGTAGCCACCCATTCCACCATACCGCATGGCTAGCTCAGCAGCAGCAAGAACACCAGTGCCTGAAAACCCCTTCCCTGCCCCTCCCCTTCCTCTCACTATTCTCCCCTTCCATTCGCCCTTCCCTATGGTCGCTATCCCATAACCTCACTATTCTGCAGGGCAGCCCTCAATAATAGCACCCAACATGAATCGCTATTTTTGTAGTTGCTCATTTTGGGTTGCTATTATTATGTAATACCGTTTACTCTTTTTCCTCCTGTTTTTGGTGACTTCTTTGCACAGTGGTTTGTTGCTGTCACTGTACTATCCATTAATTTGGCCCACCCCACTCAGGCAATTCCACCCCCACTAGGTCATCTCTAAGGCATTCACCCATTTGTTTAAATCTGCCTTCCTGAAGACCAGGACCCTTGCCCTAATGTGGTTAGCCTCAGCCACCATCTCTATGCTAAAACACAACTGTGCGGTGATTGATGGTCCTCAAGTGTCATCCCACCTTGATGTCTGCAATACTGTCCCTGTTCGTAAGTACCAGGTACAGTATTGCTCCTTCATGAGTGTGGTCTCTCGTTAGTTGCCTGAGAAATGTCCCCTGCAGGGAGTCTAGAATGGCACTGCTTCCAGCCAAGGCCATGGCTGGGAGGCTTCAGTCTACATCCATTAGACTGTAGTCCCCCATCAGCAGCACCGCCTCCTTTATTCCCATCATGCTGATGGCTTCCCCATGCCTTATCCAATTCTTCCCTGTGTTGGAGATCTATATATCATCCCAGTGTAAATAGTGGCTCCAACTTCTGTCTCCAGGGTGATCAACAGCACCTTAACCCATCCCAAACACCTATGTTCATTTGTATTTCCATTGCCCTGATATCCTCCATCACATACAGCACAAACCCTCCACCCTTCTTCAGCTCCCTATCCTTCCTGAACTGAATGTAGCTTGGTATATTCATGTACCAGTCACGGCTCCTTGTGCTCCACAGCTTGATAATGGCCATAAGATCTAGGTCTGCCTCCATCATGATGGCCTCCAAGTCTGGAGTTTTATTTCCAAAACCTACCCCTCTCTCTCTCTTCTCTCTCTCTCTCCCCCTCCTCCCTCTCTCTCTGTCTCTCTCTTCACTCTCCTCCCATATTACTCTATTCATGTCTTGCCTTCCCAACACCTCCCTTTCCCCCTCTTCTGTTTCTATCCTCCTTGTACCCTACTATGATACTGTTTTCTCTATGTTGTGCCCTGGGAGAGCTTTCTCCCCTTGAGGCCTCTCTAGTTGTTTCTTCAATCTGGGGGTGTCAGGTATCCACCACCTTTCTGTGAAAAGTACTTCCTCACACCCTTCCTGAATTCACCCCCCAAGCTTCATAGCATGCCCCTTATTTTGGAGAACCTTTTTCTCTAAAAAATACCTCTCTCCTGTACCTTATTAACCCCCATGAGGTATTTAAAAGTTTCTATCATACCCCCTCCCTCCTGTCCTTTCCTCCAGGAAGTACATATAATTTAGCTTCTTTAGCCTTTCCTCATATGACTTTAGATGCAAACCCTGCAACATTTTGCTAGTCCTCCTCCTCTGGACCACCTCCACTATATGTAATTCATGGGATGTGGTCTCTAGAACCAAACACAATACTCATGGTGGGGTGTTACCAGTGATCTATATAGGGGCAGCACCACTTCCCTCTTCCTACTTGCGATGCCCCTTCCTGTGCCCCCTAGCATTTCACTAGCCCTTCCAACTGTCTTGTCACACTGCCTGGCCACCTTTAGGTCAGTCGATATGATTTCTCCTAGGTCTCTTTCCTGCATGATCTTTGTCAGTATCACTCCACCCATTTTGTACTCCACTAGCAGATTTATATAGCCCAGGTGTATTATTTTGCACTTTTTTGTGTTAACACCCAGCTGCTGTACCCTTGACCACTCTTCCAGTCTTTTCAGATCCATGCCCATCCTTTCCTCCCTCATCCCCTGGATTGTCCACTCTGTTGCAGATCTTGGTGTCATCCACAAAAAGGCAGACCTTCCCTATCAGTTCCTGTGCTATGCCACTTATAAAGAAATTGAAGATGACCAGTCTCAGCATTGATCCCTGAGGTATCTATCTGGTTACTCTCCCTCCCTCCCTCAGAGCACACTCCGTTTATGGGATGGGGGTAGTATACAGATCTCCAGCCCAAGGGGATGACCTGGATAAGGAACTAGCTGAGCAAATTAGAATGGTCTGTGGGAAGGGGAACACGTATTGGTGGGGGACTTTAACCTACCCGAGTGGAGTGGAGTGGAGCACCCCAATCACAACGAGTGTAAAGGAGCAGGTCATAGTAGAAGCATTCCAGGACAGCTTCCTGGTGCAGTTGGTCCAGGAACCGACTAGACTGGGAAAAACTCAGGACCTGGTACTATCAAATGGGGAGGCTATGTGGGATCTGGGGGTAGAGGATCTGATGGCCAGGAGTGACCACTGCTTGGTGTGGTTCATGCTCAATATGGGCAAGGAAGCAGGGGGTATGGGAACCAGGATGATTGATTTCAAAAGGGAGGACTTCAAAAGGATGGGGGAAATTTTGGGCAAGCATCTGGCGGGAATTCAACCAAGCATGGATGTTAGTCAAAAGTGGAACATTATTAAAAAAGGGCTGGCAGAGGCTACTAGGACATGCATAAGGACAAGAAGTAAGATGTGTAGGGCAGAGAAGCCCAGTTGGGTGACTCAGGAGGTCATGGATGGAGTGAGGACCAAGAGAAAAGCATTTTGGAGGTTCAAGAAATCTGGAGGGGGAATCGACAAGGATGAGTATATTAAGAAGTCCAGGGGGATTACCAGGCTTGTCAGAGTGGCCAAACAGCTAGAGAGCTGAGACTGGCACAGGATATGAGGGATGGAGAAAAGGACTTCTTCGGATACATAAGTGAGAGGAGGAAAAACAAGGACCAAATTGTGAGGATTAGGAAGGATGAAGGATGGATGGAGAAGGGGAAGGATCAGGCAGAGGTATTAAATGGATACTTCTGTTCTGTGTTCACAGATGGGGAAGGGGCAAATACCACAAGGGAGGGGTGGAGAGGGCAGTTGGGGGAGAGGGGTGATTGATACAGGGATTACAGTGATTACAGAGAACAGGGTTCTGGAAGAGTTAAGGGCACTAAGGGTGAACAAGGCAATGGGACCCGACAGCATTTACCCTAGGGTACTTAACTCATTATTACCTGGGCAGCCATTTTGTGTCAGGTAAACAATGGATATTTTGAACTTTATATTGAGCTATTAGAAGTAATGAGTTTTAGGGAACTAGCGGAGGTCCTGGTAGGACTGCTGGCTGATCTGTTCCATAACTCCCTGGACACAGGATGCATACTCCAGGACTAGAGGTTGGCCCATGGGGTGCCCATCCACAAAAGTGGCCCTAAGGATGAACCAGGCAACTGTAGACCAGTGAGCCTCACATCAGTCATGGGTAAGCTCATGGAAATGTTCCTAAAAGAAAAGCTGGTGACCTTTCTGGAGGACAATAGATTTCAGGATGGACACCAACATGGGTTTGTCTTGGGCAGATTCTGCCAGACAAGTCTAACTAGTACTATGACTGGGTGACCAGGGAACTGTATAAGGGACATGCAGTGGATGTCCTGTTTTTGGACTTCAGCAAAGCCTTTGATTCCATGCTGCATGAGAGGTTGGGGGGAGGGGAAGCTGGAGTATATGGGGGAGGGCAAAAATGGTGAATTGGGTCAGAAACTGGCTGAATTGAAGACAATAAAGGGTGATAGTTGGGGAGGGATCTCATCCCCGAAGATGATGATGAGTGGGATGCCACAGGGATCAGTGCTGGGATTGGTGCAGTTTGGGATATTCATAGCTGTGTTTGGGATATTCATAGCTGATATCTCACTCAGGCTCAGAGTAGGATCAGTCTGTCCCCAGATAATACGAAGATGGGGGATGTGGTTGATGACATAGAGGGTTGGAGATGGCTGTAGGAAGATCTGACCAGATTTCAGGAGTGGTTAGAAACATGGCAGATGGGGTTCAATGACAAGAAATGCAAGGTACTACACTTCGGTGCTAGGAACCAGGGGTGGAGCTATCAGCTGGGGGGTGTACAGTTGGAATGCACTGAGAAGGAAAACGATCTTGGAGTGCTTATAACAGGGACTATGAACAACTCAGCTCAGTGCAGGAAGGTGGCAGCAAAAGAAAACAAGAATCTGGTATGTATAGCGAGGGGAATCTCTTCCAGAAATAGGGAGGTGATGCTTCCCATGTACTGGTCACTGGTTAGGCTGCACCTGGAATACTGCATGCAATACTGGTGTCTGCTCCTGAAGAAGGATATCAGACTGTTGGAGGGGGTACAGCATAGGGTGACAAAGATTATCCAGGGATTGGGGGAAATGTCCTATGGGGATAGGCTGGGCGAGCAGAACATGTGCTCCCTGGAGGAGGGATGGGGGGACATGATTGAAACCTTTAAATACTTAAAGGTGATTAATACGACTAATACAAAAGGTATTTTCCAGATTAGAAGAGAGGGAATACAAAAGGGCACAAGGCTGAGACTAGAGGGGGAAGATTCAGGAGGGAAATCAGGAAACACTTTATAACAGATCGGGTGATGGACAAGTGGAATGCTTTACCTGAGGAGGTGGTATCCTGTAGAACAGTGGGTGGTTTTAAAATGGGATGGGACAGTGTGGGGGGGGTTACTGATGATGAGGAGTGGGGAGGGTGAGACAGTTGCTAATTGAGGGGCTAGTTGCACAATCAAACAGACTCGATAGACTGTGATGCTTGTTTCAGCTGACGTTTTCATATGTTCATATGTTTGCCACTATCTGTGTCCTATCCTCTAATCAGTTTCTTATCCAAGTTACAGTACCACCTTATTTCCCACCCCCCAAGTTACCCAACTTGCTTACTAGTGTCCTATGTGGAATGGTGTTGAAAGCCTTGCTGAAATCCAGGTAGGCCACATCCACTGTTCCTCTCTGATCCAGCTCCTAGGTCACCCAGTCAAAGAAATCTACTAGATTTGTTTGCCATGACCATCCATCTGTGAAACCATGCTGTGTCAGGCCCTATAATATGTTGGATGCTAGATATTCTGCAATCCTTTCCTTTAATAGTGCTTCAATTAACTTACCCACCACCGACATCAGGCTGATGGCCTATAACTGCCCATCTCTTTCTTGCTTCCACTTTTATGAAGTGAGATTGCATCTGCCCTTCTCCAGTCCTCCAGGAGCACTCAAATGATCTGATAAAAAGGTCTGCCAGAGGTGCCGCTAGTAAATCCCTGAGTTCCCTCAGCAACCTTGAATGTACTCCGTCTCGTCGCATAGCTTTGTGCACTTTCCGGTTAGTGAATGCTTTCCTGACTTTCCACAGAAAATGGACTAGTGTCCATTTCACTCCCATCAAAGCTTCTGTACCTTTTTGTGATCCCTCTCCTACTGGAACACTAAGCAGAAGAATTTGGTTAAGCTGTATGCTTTTTCTCGACCCCCACCCATACAGTCACCCCTGCTTCTTTAACGGTACAATGCTTCCCTTTGTCTTCCTTTTTTCGACAACATACCCAAAAAAGTGTCTAGTCCCCTTTTGATACTCCCTGAGCTATTCTTTCCTCACTTTGCACCTTTGCACTCCTTACTGCTTTGCCTGCATCTCTGTGTCTTCCTTGATATACTTTCTTATCCTCCTCTATCTGGGTCTCATTATACCTTCTGAATGCTACTCTTGTAGCCTTTACCTTTTCTATTACCTCTTTCAAGAACCATAACGGTCTCCTTCTTCTTTTGCTTTTGCTTACATGCTTGACGCAGGGGTTTGTTGCCTGCACAATGCCCTCTTTTAGTTTGGCCCGCTATTCTTCCAACCCCAGTCCCAGAACATCTCCCCTTGCCAGGTCATTCCTGAGGTATTCACTCGGCTTAGTAAAATAAGACCTTCTGAAGTCCAGGACCCTTGCTATGTTGTGGTTGGGCTCTGCAGCTGTTCTTATGTTGAACCACACTGTATGATGATCGCTGGTCCCCAGATGGATTCCTACCTTGACGTCTGCAGTACAGTCCCAGTTAGTAAGCACCAGGTCTAGTATTACCTCATCATGGTAATGCATATTTCTGTATATCAGAAGGCTGGATTTCTTATCCTTGAACAATAGAAGACAATATCATATGTTATTCTTTATCTTTAAGAACAATATGGGCTTGCTGCCTATTTATGTATGTTTTCTATTGAATCCAATCAAAAGCTTTACAGTTCATGATCTGTGAACATAAATAACCTAAAAAATGAATTGCTTCACAGAAACATTGGGGATGCATCTTTTTCTAATTTTAATGGGTGGATCCTTCAACTGGAAATGTACTTGCACAAGAGATAAAGAGCCTAATTGTTTTATTTTGATTTAAAATCAATGTTTAGAAAATAAACCTCTAATTGTTTTTTTGTTTTTTTTTAGTTTCTAACTGTATGTAGTAATGAATATATCTGATGTGTAACTTTGTAACACAGAAACATAGTAATTAAAGGTTGGAAGGGACTCTGTCATGTTCCACCCATACACCCCACTTCATAAGCAAGTATGAATAAGTCTGCTGTGCAGACAGGTGCTAATTAATAGGGGTTCCCTAACCCATCCATCATTTCCCCCAGGACCTACATGGAAAGAAAAATTCTCATTGGGGTAGTTTTCAGGTGTAAAACATAAAAAAAAAAGAAAAATACAAATATGAATTGTGTGTAAACCTGCCTAGGTGGGAAAAGGAGCAGCAGAATCCTGACAAGTACACATAAAAAATAAAATACTCCAGAGCAAATTATAAACCTCTGCTTAGACAAGTGGGAGGCACAATGCCTGTGCAGTGGAAACAGTGCAGTGTGTTCCCACTGTAAAGGTTCTAAGAGGGTTTGTGGAACACTCTGTCAATTTGTAATTTTTTTCATTTGGTTGCCTAGCTTGGTAGACTAGGATGAGTGCCCCATTCTCCACTATGACCTGGGGAGAGGGTGGCAATGACAAGACCAGAATTACAAATGCAGGTGATACACGAGAGCTCCAGCTGTTATATGTTTATATGTACTGCTACTGTATCTTTTATGGTTATTATTTGGGTGAGAGAACTTTGAAGAGAAGCGGAGCAGTTCTGGCACACAAAATAGTTGAAGAAGAAGTACTTATAATCACAAGAGATGCAGTATACATAGATATACCATAAATCATGTTGAAGATTGCTATTTTTAAAAAACGGAACTTGAGTTCAAAATCAAAATGTTTGACTTTGTGGAAAATTATAGAAGTCCCTGTGAGTGGAAGTGGGTGCTGCCAACTGAACTTAGAACTTTGAAATTTTAGAACTATGTGTACGAGACACCATATTATGGTTACTATTTAGCAAAGGCATGCTTCTGACCAGTCGAAGCCGTCCTTCCCTTGCATGTGAGATACTCTTATTCTGTGAAGAGCATCTCATGTGTAGATTCCTTGGAAATGGGCACATTCCAGGAATGTTTTTTTTTTTAAATATATTGTCAGTCCTCTAATATATTAATACTTCCCCCATTGCCACTCATTCCTGTATTAGAGTGGTTTCACTTGCCTTCAGCTTGAGACAGAACAGCTCAGCTTCACTTTGCAGTTCTCGCTCTAGCCAAAGGCGCGTGAGACCACTCTTATACAGCAACGAGTGGCTCTGTGGGATGTATTAACACATATGAGTACCTGGAATATTTAGAAATAAACAATCCTGATTGACTAAGAATGATGGATCATGATTTATAATCTGGGATGGGAATCCTTTTATGAGGCCATTTGGCAGGTCAGTACTGGTTGGAATGTTCAGTGGGTGTTTTGTATAAGGGTACTATCTACTTTTTTACCTGCTTTTCAGCTTTTTTCCATTGAGCATTTATCCCCTTTTGTCAGTTGACACTGCCTGCACGGCATGCACCGTTTGTTCTACACTTGAGAGGTACCAGCCAATTTTATCATAAAATTGACAATGTGATCTCAAGTATTTTGAGTGTTTTTTCTGTGCATGTAACAAGTCTGTGGCTTTCTTTCCTGCATAGACAAGTGGACACTTGATGATCTGAACAAAGCAGCACAGAACTACTTTTGTATTTAAATATTATGTGTTTTACAACATTTTGACATCAGTGGCAAATTCCACTGTGAACAGTGAGGCTACATTGTTCAGAACATTACACACAGTGCTGTACATGACCTGGAACACACTGGTCTCAGCTGGGCTCTGGTTGTGAAATAGAAAGTAATGGAGATGCTTGGAATTTGCCGAGTCCAATCTGATTGGACTTTTTTAAATTTAGGAATTTCTGATTCCAAATCCAGTTCCTAGCCAATTCTGAAAAGGACCTCAACATCAAAATTGGAAGCAGATTTGAAATCCTAAATTCCTATGTAAAAATGCTTTCGTCTTAAATTCTAGAATTAGGATTTTTGAACCACAATTCAAAAAACCTAATTCTAAAAATTGTGTCAGAATCCAACTAATCTGATTCTGTGACTTGGAATCTGAGCAATCAGAGACAGTAGGAAAATTTATTTATTTATTTTTTTATTTTATTGAAGTTTCGGAATGACAGTCCTTTGAGTCGAAGACTCTTTTGCAAAGGCTCCACGTCAATACAAATGGACATAATACTTAAGACAATTTTTGACAATTTGTGAACATACCTAACTAAGCAGAACATCACATTAAGACAAGTTTTACATGGTTACATCGTACCGGTTAATGTTACAATGCTTGGGTAGTATCTCAAGGGTTGTTGAAGGACCCTGGGTCTTCGAGGTGAGGTGAGGCAGGTTTCTGATTTTGTATGCCTATACAAGCCTAGAGTTTGTGGTTTTAAGTCCTGTCAGGCTTGTAGGCCTATTTTTAGGTCATGTGAGCCACTATTTTACTATCACGTACCAAATAGGGAGGACTGTTTGTAACAACCACATGAATCCGAGTCAAATAGATGTCTTTTAATGCCATTTTTAAACAGGCCAAGACTAGGGGCCAGGGAAATGGAAGAGGGAAGGTTATTAAGCTAGAGGGGAGCCTGATAGCGAAAAGACTTTTGCCCTAGTGCTGTCCTCAAATGTGGTACTAAGAGGGGGGTGCTTGCCTGATGTCTAGGGGTGCTTCTGTGAGGGTTTGGTAGGATGAGGGGGTAAAGGCCAGTGGGTGCAAGCTTCATTAGGATGTTTTTGGCTTGGAGGCAAGTGTGGTATTTTAGTCTCCCTTCAAAGGTCAGCCAGTCTGCTCGCTTATAGAGTTCACATGTATGGGTTAATCTATCACTGCTTGTGACTAGTCAGGCAGGTTTTGTTGAGGGCTATATTGATGTGGTTAAGGGTTGTGAGGTCAGCCATACCATAGATTATTATCCGTAATCGACCAGTGATAGGACTGAGCTGATTACTGCCAGTCGTAGGTTTTGGGGGGGAGGCAGTGTCTGTGTCTGTAGAGAATCCCAAGCCGGATGTTTACTGAGGAGGAGAGGTGGTTAATGTGTATGTGGTATGTGAGGGATGTGTCTAGTGTGATGCCTAGATATTTGAAGTATGGGACCTGTTCGATATGGATGCCCTGAGGTTTGAGATACTTAGCTGGGCATTACTGTAGGGGTTTTGGCGGTGAGCAAAGATCATGGATTTGGTTTTGCTGTAATTAAGTATTAAGCGATGATCAGCGAACCAGAACTCTAGTTCTCTAAAGCAGCCTTGCAGGGTATGTTGAAGCGAGTGAGGAGTGCTGTTTTTCTAGTAAACTACGGGGTCATCTGCATAGAGCAATAGCTTACCACTGCAGGCCTTTGGGAGGGAGTTCAGAAAGAGGGTGAAAAGTAGAGGGCCTAAAATCGACCCTTGAGGGACACCCGCAAGAACTGGTTTCTTTGCGGATAGGGTGGTGTTGATTTGACTTCTTGTGTCCAGTCGGTGAGATAGTTTTTGAACCAGGTGATTGCGTCGGGGTGAGATAGAGGGAGGGGAGAGAGTGGATTAGTAGTGCATGACTGACGGTGTCAAATGCTTTGGTCAGGTCAACAAAGATTGCTCCTTCTATTGCCCCCTGTTCTAGTGCCTCATGTATGTAAGAGGTAAATTCGAGAAGGGTATCTTTCAGAGAATCAACTCTTCAGTTAAGTGCAGGATAGCTCAGCACCACTAGACTGTATGACCCATAACAGCAGAGAACCCTACCATTGCCGCCGATCCTACTATTTTAGTGTTGCTGCTTTTCTGAATGTAATAGAGTCTTTTTTGTATATACATTGTATAAAATATGCATCTAACTTTTGTTTTCACAGGTCTAGGGATGAACTGATGAAAAATGTTCTCCAGTTTTTCTGCTTTAATCATCAAGAGGCAAACTACAAAAGAGTTACTTATGAGCATACAAACATATGAAACTTGCCAGCAGAAACAAGCCTCATGATTTATCAAGTCTGATCAAATGCACACTTAGCACCCTTATACTGCAGCTTCCCCACCCACTATCCCCCCGCTTAACCTTGGAAACTTCTCAGTATTAGTATTCTAATACCAGTGTCTTCAGTACTGGAAATCAAAGAAATGCTAAGACTCCTACATGGGGTGTTTTTTGTTTGCTACATGATAATAAAATTACTCATTGCTAATATGTCTTCTTTCATCTTTTTCCTTATAACTGTTTATGGCATCTAAACAGGTGTGGAACCAGTTCTACAGGGCAGAAGCAGGATGTAACAGTCAGTAAGCATTTAAACTAGGCAAGGCAAAGGTTAGCATAATAGATTGAACAAAGAAAAACACAGAAACACACAAAGAGGGCCAAGTTGGTGCTCCTAGAGTATGTCACAGCAGTAAAATGGATATAATGGCTAACTCACACAGATGAAAACATTCCAAAAGTAAATTTTATTCTTCTGTGGTTAAATGAAGTGCCCGTATCCCCCACCCCAGTGTTCTGGGGGTACCTAGTGACTCCTTCCTCACAGTGGAGAGGTCGCATCTACCAACACATATTTTTGTAACGGTGCATTTCCTATAAATGTTTTTCTCTGACATTTCAAATAATTGTTAACCATTTGGAAATTCAAGGCTGTAATGTATCCATTACATTTTTGTCCCCTCTATGCTATATCCAATTACTGTATAGATACACTGTATTCTGAATTTCAAATAGTTAAGAAAGATGGAGTAATATATATGAATACAGTAGGCTTATCTAATCTAATAAACTTGATGAACTTCAAGTGATAATGATTGAAGAGGATATTGATGTAGTAGCAGCAATAGTTGAAACAGGGGCAAATCAAAACAATAGCTATGACCAACATTTCACTGAACATGATCCATTTAGGGAGGGCCCTGGGGGGGACCAAGGTATAGAGGGTGGCATTTTATGTAAAGAAGGACATAAGAAACTCAGAGGACACATTTGTTGTAGAGGAGGACAGAATTGCATCGCTGTGGCTCCAAATAACAGATAACAGGGAAAAATGCAGGATAGGAGTAATCTATAGACTGCCAAACCAGGAGGTTGGACAATGACAAGGAGCTGGAAGGGAAAATTAAAAAAAGCAGCTAGACATGGTAGAACTGTACTCATGGGAAGCGTCAGTCTCTCACATGGAGACTGGGACATCTCGATGATGGTAAGCTAAAAAAAAGTTTGACATGGGGGGGGTAAAAACTACAGGATTGCTTTCTCACACCATGAGTGAGAGACATAACCAGAGGGAAATAAAATTTGGACCTGGTAGTGTCCAACCAGGGCATCATCAGGGATATCTTGATAGAGGATCCACTTGGGCAGAACAAAAGCACTAAATTAAACATAATACTGGAATCTCAGCAGCTGAAGCTCCGCAATGATACTGTGGAATTCAGGAAGGGTGACTTTGACAAAATGAAAGAAATAACTGAAGATCAGCTGAAGGGCATACACAAAACAGGGGACAGAGAATAAGTGCGTAGTAACTAAAGGGGCAATAATGGGAACTACCAAAAACTGCATAAGCTTTGTTCTTATGGCCAAGTAACAAAAAAGCCATGTTAGCTAGACAAGCAAGTGAGGAAGGCAATTTGGGACAAAAGGGAAAGCCTTTAGAATTTATAAGGGTTAGCACAGTGAGAGCATTGGGGTTATATTAGGATATATAAGGGTTAGCAGAGTGAGAGCAGTAGGGTTATATTAGGATATATAATGGTTAGCAGAGTGAGAGCAGGGGGTTATATTAGGATATATGAGGGTTAGCAGAGTGGGATCAGTGGGGTTATAGTAGGATATATAAGGGTTAGCAGAGTGAGAGCAGTGGGGTTATATTATATAGAAAGGTTAGCAGAGTGAGAGCAGTGTGGTTATATTAGAATATACAGAGGAGAACAGAGTGACAGCAGCAGAGCTATATTTAAAGATAAGCTAGAGAAAACAGTGACCTCATAAGGGGAGAAAATGAACATAGAATGGAGGACAGTGAAATGGATTAAACATAATAACTTTTTCTTTAGCTACATAACAGAGAAGCAATGGGCAATAAATAGGATAGAAGAACTAGGAAGGATGGAATGAGCACTGGTGAAGGTGAAGGAAAAAGCAGACAATTTAAATGAGTGCTTCAGTTTTATATTCACAGTGGTAGATTCAGGCCCACTTCCTGACAGAAAGAACAGATTCAGGGTTAAAAAGAGACACAGATCAGAAAAACGTTAAATAAGTAGGAAGAGAGTTCTAAAAGGTATGCAGGACCTGGACATCAACAAATCTCCAGGAATACCCTAGTAACATGGAGCAGATCCATAATGCATGCAGCAACCCATGCCATATCACATAGACTAGGGCAAATCCAATATAACTTTGTATAGAGAACATACCTCTCCAGCTAAGCTGCACAAATTGAAACTAAATTTTAGTTAACTATGTCCATAATGTAAGGGGCTGAGTGCACCTATATCCATATGGTGCTAAACTGCCCAAAAATCAAGACATATTCCGGGTGGGTGGGTTCATAGGATCAAGGAATTCATCCTGCAAACAACCCTGCCAGACTCTTCTTGGATTCTGAGGGTCCATAGGACCATGGAATCTGTCCTACAAACAACCATGCCAGCCTCCCCCTTGGAGTTTCTACTGACAGCAGAGGCTAAATGCCATGATGCCAATTACAGGGCTCTGTGGCACTTGATCTAGTAGCTGATTGGACCCTCTGGCACAGTACGGGGAGAAGGTTGATCCCCCATTGACAATTCACTGGCATGCCAATATGTTGGAATGTATAAAGTTTGATAAGGCACGGCTGTGTACAGATGGGAAAGGGGAACAATTTGAAGCCAAATGGTGAATACTCTTGGCTGCCTTAGAAAATGGTGTTATTGAAGGTTAGTAGCTTGGGGTGATCAGATGGCAACCTTAAAATGACCAGACTACCTACTATGAAAGTTGTCACTGGTGTTAACATGTATTTCATCAGTGCTGTGTCATGCACAATAATCTGATGTATCATGAACTGAAGAAATTTCAGATTCTGTCTTAAATTAAATGTCAAGGTCTACTTGTGTAAATGCTATGTATTAACTGATGCTGTACATATCCACTGAAACAAAATGTTAACTGCATGTCTGTACCTATATGCCTGTTTGGAAAAATTGAAAACAATGTTTACAAACAAAAAGGCTGTCGGGGGGGATAAAGGAGGGACTCTGTCTCACCCCAGGAAACTGGAGGAATGCGAGAAAGGCCGACTGGTAAAGTGCAGACCAGGGGAAACAGAATCCCCATGGGAACACGAGCAGGGAAATGGAAGTATAGGGAAAGGGTGGAAGGTAGTCCTGCAAATGCCAGGAGCTTGGCAAAAAATGCCTGAGCACCAGGCGATGCTAACTGAGGAGGGCGGTGGATGTGGCAGTGGTCACTGAGACCTGGGCCACCGTAGGACATGACTGGGACCTGAACCTGGAGGGTTACACTATGTTCAGGAAGGACAGGGGGGAGGGAAGGGGAGGAGGGGTAGCAATGATAGTCAAAAACTGCATTGGCATAGGGGGTGTAGAGGAGGCGGAGGGAACCGTGGAGGCGATTTGGGTTACTTTGATAACAAGGGGGGGCCAAGAGAGTAAAAATAGAAGTGGTATATAGACCCTCTGCACTGGCAGAGGAGCTGGAGGAGACTCTGGTGGCAGATGTTGGGAGACACTGCAGACTGGGCAGGGAAGGGTGGTGGTGTTGGGGACTTAAACAAGCCAGGAATACAGACTATGACATCCTCAGTGGCCAGGAACAGAGGTTGTTGGATGTCTTTCAAGACGCATTCCTAACTCAGCAGGTGGGGAGCGACCAGGAGGTGTGGTACTGGATGTGGTCCTGGCAGACAGTGACCAGATTGGGGACCTGGAGGTAATGGACCCATTGGTGGGGAGTGACCATGCCACGGTCTGGTTCTGCCTGGATCTAGGAGGGGTAAAAGGCTGCACAACTATGGAGGTAACTGACTTCAGGGGGGCGGATTTTAAGGAAATGGGAATGATCCTTAAGGAGCATTTGGATGGGATTGGGTCAGACATGGACGCTGATAGTAGGTGGGAAATCATCAGGAGAGGGGTGCAGAATGCTACCAGCACCTGTGCAAGAGTAAGACGAAACTGCGTAGGGCCCGAAAACCCTGCTGGTGGACCAGGGAGGTCCAGGAGGTGGTGTGGGGAAAGAAGGCAGCCTATAGGCAATTCAAGTGCTCAAGGAGTGAAAGGGATCAAGGGGAGTACGAGCTGATGGCTAGAAGGGCCACTAGGGTGGTGAGGGTGGCTAAGGCAAGGAAGGAGCAGAACCTGACCTGGGAAATTAGGAGAGGGAACAAGGGGTTCTTTAGATACATTGGGGAAAAACGAAGGGTGAAGGGGCAGATTAGCAGGATTAAAACAGGGGAAAGATGGCCAGAAGACCTGGGGGTGCAGGCTGAGGTACTAAATGAGTACTTCACCTCAGTTTTCACCAAGGAAAATGGGGGTGCTGCATCATACATGGGAGGAGACAGTGATACTGAGGAGTGGGGGGGACCCTTACCGATCGGCGGGTCTGGGGAGAGGGGGAGGCATCACTGGCAGGAGGGGAAGGCTAAGCAGGGAGAAGAGGTAGCGGAAGTGGAAATCACAGCAGAGAGAGTGAGGGAAGCCCTCAGGTCCCTTAAGATGGAGAAAGCACTGGGGCCGGATAAATTACATCCCAGAGTGCTGAAGGAACTTGCGGATGTCCTGGCGAAACCCCTGGCAGAGCTTTTCACCATCTCTCTGAGGACAGGGTGGGTGCCCCAGGACTGGAAGGTGGCGCATATAGTGCCTATCCACAAGGGAGGATCAAGGGAGGTGGCAGGGAACTACAGGCCTGTCAGCCTGACATCGGTGGTGGGCAAGGAGATGGAGAGCATTGTCAAGGAGAGGCTGGGGGGGACCTGGAAAAGTCAGGGTGCCTGGATGACAGACAGCATGGATTTCTCCTGGGAAATCGTGTCAGACAAACCTTGTGGAGTTCTATGACTGGGTGACGAGTGCCTTGGACCTGGGTAGACCAGTGGACATCCTCTTTCTAGACTTCAGCAAGGCATTTGACTCTGTTCCTCACGTGGGCCTGTTGGATAAGCTGGGAGAAATGGGGGTGGGGAACCAGATGATCAGATGGATAGGCAATTGGCTCCAGGACCAGAGTTGGCAGGATAGTCTCATCCCCAAGGAGGGTCATTAGTGGGGTCCCACAGGGATCAGTCCTTGGGCCCCTCCTATTCAACGCCTACATCTCTGACATAAGGATAGGTATCAGGAGTGAGATGAGTCTCTTTATGATGACTCAAAATGGGCAGTGTGGTGGATGGGGAGGAGGGAGGTGGCCTCTACAGGGGACCTGGAGGCTCTGGAAAGATGGTCTAGAAAGTGGAAGCTGAGGTTCAATGCAGGAAATGCAAGGTACTGCACCTGGGGGCAGAAACCAGGCCAAGTGTACACCCTGGGGGAAATGCTACAAGTATCGATGGCTGAGAGGTACCTGGGGTGGTGGTGGATGTCAAGATGAACAACTTGGAGACTTGTGGGAAGGCAGCAGCCAAGGCCAACAGGATGCTGGGATGCATCAGCTGGGGGATCACCTCCAGAAGGAGGGAAGTGATACTCCCTCTGTATAACTGCTTGGTGAGGCGACACTCTCAAGTACTGCGGCAGTTTTGGAGGCCACACTTAAAGAGGGACATTAAACTCCTGGAGAGGGTCCAGAGGAGGGCAACCAAAATGATTTGGGGCTTGGGGGACAGGACCTATGAGGAGAGGCTCGAAGAGCTAAATATGTACACATTGGAAGAGAGAAGAGACCGGGGGGACATGATAGAGGTCTTCAGGTACATGAAGGGGTAAATAGGGGAGGAACAGTCAGGGTGCTTCAAAGGAAGGAGGAGGAGGTCACTAGAGGGCCTGGGTGGAAGCTGGAGGGGGGAAGATTCAGGGGAGAAAGGAGGAGGTGCTACTTCACTGAGAGGGTGGTGGAGCAATGGAATGCACTGCCTAGGGGGCTGATGGAGGCAGACACTGTGGAGGGGTTCAAGAGGGTGTGGGACAGGTACAGGTGAAGGGTTCTTGAAGCAAAATCAAATGCAGCGAGAATATCCGGAACTGGGAAGGGAGAAGCCATAGAAGGCGATGGGGGCAGCAAGGTCAGCTCCCAGGGTGGGGCTGATGAAACGAGCAGACATGAAAGACTGTTAGGCCTATTCTGCTGGCATTTTAGTATGTTAGTAAAAAGTCCCTAGAGAGAGATGGGACACATCCAAGAATAGTGAATCAGATAAGATAGGTTCTGGCAGTCCCCTTGTCAGAAATGTTTTATGAGTCACTGGCAACAAGAGTGAACTTATGCCAGTTTGAACTGAAGTTGCGTGAATGTGCCAAAATCCAACCTTTTTGATAGTAGCAAAGCAAGCTCAAAGGGATTCAGCTTCAGTTCAGCACTTTGCCAGTTAGATGTCATTATGCAACATTTTTTACAGGCAGTGCACACTGGAAGTTGCTGGTAAGTGACATGACCTGCAGTAGCCAATCAGCAATGCTGAAGACTAAGAACTCGTCGCACTGCCCACTTCTCAATTCTATTTCCAGATCTTTCTCAGAAGAGAAGGATGTGCTACTGACTAGCAGTTTATTTATTTATGTAAAAAAAGCAACCTGTGAGAAAAAAAATCATGCATTATTATTCTAGTTAGCTAGAACTTCACAACATTTAACTGTAGTTTTAGGAAGCAGGCCACTGGAACTGTGCTGCTGCTGAGGCCAGGATAATGCACTTGCAGCAGGCCTGCAACTATGCCCCTGAAGCAGGGTAGTGAGTAAATTTTCTACAGCAGACTGGAAAAGTTGCAGGATTTCTGAAGAATGTATTGGACAAATAATTTAAATTTACTTTCTGCTAGGGGTGCATGGCACAGGGTGGCCCCTTCCACTGACACCGATAGCAAAACATGGAAAGACACTACAGCGACCATACTGTAATGGTCCATTGTGTTTCACTTTCCCTAGTGTTCTGCCCTCCCCAGACTAACTCTGACCTGGAGTTGAGAATCCCAAAGTCTGGGGGTGCAGACCCACAGAAAGTACTGGGGATTGGGCATAATACTTGCATCGGTATTGTGCCATTGCTGTGAGGAGGTTGGCAGTTTTACTGTCGACCTAACTTCGTGCTTCCCATGGCACAAAAGTCCATCCTTTCATTGCTGACCTTGTACCATGTGTTTGTCTGTCTGTCTGTCTACCAGCTAGTCTGTGACTGAAAAGTGAAGTACACTGCCTGCTTCTGTGTGAGATACTAGGTCACTTAATGTCTCTCAGAGGTGTGATGTGAGGGGCTGTCAGTGGTGTCAAAATTTAGCCTGCCAGTGTCACTCTCACTCATTTCCCACATTTTCCTGTCACCTTGCAGGACATGCAGCACTGCAGCTAGTCTGTGTACCATTTGGGCATCTACAAATCATAGAAGACTTGTGAGTCATCAGAGTTGGTGTCCAGTGGTGGCTGCATTGTGTCATTATCTGTCATGTGGCTGCCTTTGATGTATGTAGAAAATATGAGGAAAAGGACTGGAGGATGAAGGAATGCAGAGTAGAGGAAAGAAGCAGATAAGGGTGTCTGGTGTATTAACTAAAAACAACACAAAAAGCCCATGGGGTTTATTAAAGCATCCCACACTGAGGGCAACAATTAATTTCGAATTTTAAACACACTTTCCCATCTTTTATTATTTCCCACATTGATGCTGTTTGTGATTCACACACACAAACACTGTCACACACACAGAACACACACACACACACACAGTATCTTTATTAGAAAAATAGATTTTTGTTTGTTAGGCATCTTTTTTTTACAACCATTTCTTTGTGCTTTGTTTCATTTTACTTTCACTTGTTGCAATGGCACTTACGTCTGTTAAGTGCTTCAGAGCCATTCCAGCGTGGTGCTCTGTTTCAGAGGCATTTCTTGGGAGATGTTGTGCTGTGAGGGTTACGGACAGCAGGATCAACCAGATAAGAGGTTTTAAACAAAACAAGAGGTTTTAAAAGAAAACAGGATGTCCAGTGTGATGGCTGGTCTGTGGCAGCTCCTCGGTAAGCGTGATGAGGAGCCGCCATGTTTGTTAAGGTGTTTAGCCCGACAATGGGCAGTGCAGAGCCAGTCGGGATGTGGCTCTTTTTTGATTGAAGTGGTGCATGTTGGCCCTAATTCTCACCCCATTCCATCGTAAAACAAGCGGGGTGGTGCAGTGTAGAAGAATGGGTGAGTTGGGAACTGTTAATGTGCACCCAGATGCCTATTGTTGGGGTGGGGTGGGGTTCAATGGGTGGGAACCCTAATGGTGAATTTCCTTGCTTTTGTCACTGTAGATGAACCCTAACTGATGCATTAACAAAGTTTTTGCATAGCATTTCTTTACTTTTAAGAAAGAATAGAAAAGTAGAAAGTTGCACAAATAGAGCAATAGAAAATGCTGTCCACAAAATGTAAACTGCACCACACAATATCTCTGCAAAAAACAAATTGTCTGATACATAAATACTGCTATTAACATCTACAGGATATGCCATCAACACTCTCCAAATTTCAAGTAAAAAGATCAAACCGTGTCCAAGATATAACATGTCAAAATTTTCATTCATCAGAGTGGCACAGTTCTGCACCTCTTGACATTTAACACACACAACAACTGAAAACTACATCCATGACACTAAGGCTTGGCACCCTATCAATTTCAAGCTACCAGCACAATCCAAAACACTGTCCGCAACACGTAAAGTGCATCTCGCAATATCTCTGCAAAAAAATTTTCTCCGACACATAAACACCATAATTCACATCTACATGACATGCCATAAACACCCTACAAATTTCAAGTAAAAATACCGAATCATTTCCAAGATAGTTAATCTTAAAGATAGGTAAAATTTCCCTATCTATTCCATTATAAAAAATCTGACCATCTTGTCCCTGTCTCGCGATCAAAGACGGTGATCAAAGAATCTCATGATCAAAGAATTTGCAGGCTCACAATCAAAGAATATGCAGGCTCACGAACAAAGAATACAAAATGCTATAAATCAAAAATTTGAAGTAATTGTGGTAAACCACCAGCATGGTTTGACAGAACGAAGCCCCCTGAGCAAAACCCACCCTCATTTGACTTCCTAGGGTATCCCTGGGCTGAGAAAATAGATTTTTTAATCTGGCCATATCAGTGCCTCTTGGCATTAGCGCTGCTAATACACACAGTCAGTGGCTGGCCGTGGAGGTGAGAGGTGGGCTGTGCCAGTAGCTGGCTAGGGAAGGGTGGGGGTGCTGGGTGAGATGGTATGGTGGGGTGGGGGGCCACTAGACTATCAGGAAGTAGCAGATCGTAATGTATTTTATCATGATGTGTGGGGGCTGCTAAACTACCAGAGATATGAACAACAATATTAATTTTATACAGATCGGGGGGAGCACTAGACTACCAGGGATATACAAAGCATTATTTATGAAATACACATGGGGGGGCCACTAGACTACCAGGGAATTGGAGAGTGTAATGTATTTTATCATGATCGGGGGGCCGCTAGACTACCAGGGATATGGACAACAAGATTAATTTTATACAGATTGGGGGGACCGCTGGACTACCAGGGATATACAAAGCATTATTTTATTAAATACACATTGGGGGGGCCGCTAGACTACCAGGGAAATGCAGAACATTATACTTTTGATACAGATCGGGGGGGCTGCTAGACTACCAGGGATATTGAAAACATGATGTATTTTATTCAGATGGGGCAGAACAAAGCCCCCTGAGCAAAACCCACCCTCGTTTAACTTCCTAGGGCACCTCTAGGCTGAGAAAATAGATTTTTAAATCTGGCCATCTCGTCCCTCGCTCGCGATGCACGATCACAATCAAAGAATCTCGCGATCAAAGAATTTGCAGGATCGCGATCAAAGATCGTTAGCAAGCCGTGAATTAAGATTTTAGAAGCTCGTAACTCTATGTTTTTGACCGACTTGGATGAAATCAAAGGCATGGCTTGATAGATCGGAGTCCCCCGAGTAAAACCCATCCAAGTTTTACTTCAGAAGTGACCCCTGAGCCAAGATATTTGTGTTTTTCTGATCAGAAATGTAAAAACAAGATGGTGATCTCGCGATCAAAGACATTTTAAAGTTCTCAGGGATAAAGATTCTTGAACCGCGAGGCTGCAAATTCTTTGATCACCAGGTGGGACCAGATGACCAGAACCCCATTCTTTGTTCGCAAAACATATAGAAATTTTCCCATTAACTTATAAAGGGAACTTAAAAGTGGCATAACTTTTGAATGCCTTAATATTTTTTCACCAAACAAAAAGCAGCATATTTGGCCACTAATGCTCTTTTAAATAAGTCATCTTGCAGAGTGGCATGGCCATAGGACCACATCCAAAATCCCAAAAGCTGCCTCCAAAAATGGATAATTTTGTGTTTTCAGCGTTTTTGTACACAAAGGCCATAAGTCTGACCGAAACGCAATTTTGCAGATCAAGAGATCTACCATGCCCCACCGTGCATACCACATTTCATGCAAATCTGTTGAACAGGTCCAAAGTTATTAACGTGCAAAATTTTGAGTTTAACATAGAAGTGACAACTGAACCCTAACTATAGTGGCGCTGCGCCACTAAAATATATATTATGATAGCACGGTAGTGCTACCATAGTTAGGGTTGAGGAGCCATTTACATGGTAAACCCAAAATTTTGTACCTTAATAACTTTGCAACCGTTTAACAGATTTGCCTGAAATTTGGAATACTTGATCAAGACCCAAAAACCTTGGGATCTGCCAAGTTTTGTACTGGTCAGATACACGGCTGCGGAGTTATTAAGCGTGATTCATGCGCAGTAGCTTATGCTTTTTCTGTAATTCTACTGTCGCTACCTACAGGTCGCATGGTTTATGTGACGACTAAAATCTTCAGGGAACATGTGCGCGAGGTCCCCAATGTGCCTTTGAAGATTTCGTGAAAAATATTAAACGGTTCAAAGTTATTCAAAAACAATTTCCCATTATAAGTCAATGGGAAAAGTTAAAAAGTTCTACAGTGTCGCAAATGCATTTTTATTGTCACAAATGGCCCTTTTACTGTCGCAAATCCACCATTTTGTTTTCAGTTAGTGATCAGAAAAATGCTTGCCATTTAAAATTGAGACCCTTTAGCAACCTAATTCTTTTTGTATTCACCTAGAGGATGCTAGCGTTGTCTTTATTTTGGGGTAAAACACCCCAGAAATATGTTTTTCAGATTTCTTTGAAAAAGTACTTTCACAAAGTAGTGTCGCACTCATGAAAGTGTCGCAAATTTTTGAAAAAGCTTTGGCAAATCACGACACTACTTTGCGACACTATGCCCAAAATAACAGTAATTCTTTGGCATCCCGCTGCAAAAGAACGGTTTGGAGTTTTGGGCTGAAATTTGTAGGGAACGCATCTGACATCTCACAGATGTGCCTTTCAGTGTTTTGTTGAAAAAATATTACACAGTAGCAAAGTTAGAGTACTCCAAATTTGACGCCTTTTCCCATAGGATAACATTACGGCGTACGACGCATTGCTGCAGTCGTTTGGCGCCCTGCTGCAAAATAACGGTTTGGTCTTTTGGGCTGAAATTTGCAGAGAACACAGCCAACATCCCACAGATGTGCTTTTCAGTGGTTTGGTGAAAAAATATTACAGGGAGGCAAAGTTATGGCACTCGAACTTCTGTTTTTCCCATAGGATAACATTATGGCATTTGTCACTTTTATGGCCCGTATCTCGAAAACGGTGCAAGATTCGGACTTTTCGTCGACAAAATCTTAGCCCCCTAAGGGGGCTAAGTACAAAACTAGCCAGGAAAGTGGTAATTCAAATTACTTTTACTTTTTTTTTCTGTGTCGTACGGTTACTGAGATATAAGCAATTTACTATTCCAAGTCCTCATTTTTGTGTTCCGAGAGTCATTATTTTGCATACGTTCTTTGTACTCACTGTCTTTCTCTATATAGCTTTTGGGGAAAACCAGCCTGTGTGCTTACATTACTGTTACCATTACCATTTCTTGCGATGTTCCAGCATCTGCTTTCACTTACTGTTCACGTTACGCCACCATGCAAATTGCCATCTTATGCGTCCATTTGCGCTTGCATTGTTTTTAACATGTCTGTCTACAGTACTGTTTCTCTTTCTGTTTCGCTTTGCGTCACCATGCGCATTACGATTTGCGTTTGCAGGCACAATGTTACTATGTGACAAGACGGGCCCCTCGCTCCAGCCACCGCATTACATTCACTATTTCTCATTATCATTCTCAAAAAGAAGGGAAATTAGAGGCAAAAAACTCCATTTAATGCATCAGTTAGGGTTGTTCCACAGCAACAAAAGTGAGGAATTTCGATGTTAGGGTTGAAACCCCCTTTGCACCCCTCCAGCCCAGCCCCTCAACTGGAATCGGGGTGCGCATTGGGGTCATCGGTCCTAACTGTCACCCCATTCTCCTATTCCTCAGCTTCTTTCCACATGTGAGGGGGTGACAGTTAGGGCTGACGATCTCAACGCGCACCTCATTCCAGTTGGGGGCTGGGCTGGAGGGGTGCAAAGGGGGTTTTGACCCTAACATCGAATTTCCTCGCTTTTGTCACTGTGGAACAACCCTAACTAATGCATTAAATGGATTTTTTTCCTCTATATATATATATATATATATATATATAGTACTACTGTTTTTATTTACTATGAGACAAGCTTAACTATATCCTACAGCAATAACTTCTAAATATTATTTCACTTTTTTCTAGGCTTCCTGTTGCAGAGATGGTAAGCACTGTTGTCCTCTTGGATATTATTGTGATGTAACTTCAACAAAGTGTTTTAAACCATCTGTGGATGACAGTATCCCATCACTTGACAGTACACCAGCTCTGGTAGGTACCCAGGTCTTAAATGCTATCCCTGAAAGTGACAGTTCTGGGGTGTATTGTGATAACTTGCATTATTGCATTGATGGCAACATATGCTGTAGATTGCCAAGCAGACTTTGGGGCTGCTGTCCTCATCCTTAGGTAACAAAGGAAGATGATGTTATTGTAGGTTGCACTGTGAACAATTATTAAAATATTACATTGTGATTACACACTTACTATAAATGGTGCGGCACATCTGAGGAACTATTTCTGTTCTACCTCCGATATAAATTATTATTGAAATACAATGAAGTTTTGAGATAATCTTGTTTTTTTTACTTAAGTATACTATTCCCTGCCTCTGCCAAGGCTCAGCCCCCACCAGTTCCAGATCCCCTGCTTGTCCCCAGGACATATCTCCAGGCAGGGGATACTCCCTAGATTGCCCCACAAGGTGGGGCCAATGTACTGGTGTGAAACCCACACAACAATAATGTGAAAAAGATTCCATCAGGAAACCTTCTGGTATTGCCTCCCTAGCTTACTCCCCAGGGTGGGGCATGGAGTCGAAAGCTCCATAGAGTGCTCACAATGACGTGGTGCCAGGAAACTCATCAGATAACACCTGCAAAGTTTTCCCACACACACTAATCCATAAAGAGATGCCACAACATATATGTACAAAATAATTCTATTTTTTTTAAAGGCAACCAGTGTGGATGAAACGCCTCACATGTTTCAAATCTGAGTGGTTCTTTTTCAAAGGCTAAAACTGTCAGTAACAAACCACTACTTAAGTAAGCCATAATAAACATGTGACATAATAAAGAACTCATGCCTTACCATAATTAATTACAGACTTAGATACTTAGAGTATCATAGCTTTAAAGAGACAGCTATGTTAATAGATACAATGCAACCATTAATTGATATTTTAGAATAACAAAAGATAAAACACCATTGATTATCGTACAGTGCAATATGAAAAAATAATAAAGAACACATGTACAAATAAATCCTTTAGTGAAAACAAGGACCAAAAGCCCAAGGGAATCAACACAAGGGAACCTAAAAATAGACAGGGGATCAAGGGGGGGAGGAGAAGGAAAAGGAAGGAATAGGCAAAACATTTTTAAAATCCCCTGTGACCTGATGAATCATTATTATCACAGCCTAATAAAAAAACATTCTGTTATGGCCAGACTGGTGGTGCTGAGGGTTGAGGCGCTGGATGCCACACCTCGCGCTATGCCAGTGACCCAGATTCAGGAATGAGCTCGGGTCATCAGGGGTCAGCAGGGGAGGACTATGATTAGTGTCAGGAGACAGCTCTCCAAGTCCTGGGGTGGGCTGGGGAATCACACCATGCTGTGGCGACTCCTGGGGACACCCGGAGGTACCGCATGCGACGGTGTGACTGGAGGGGAAACTGCAGTGGACATCGGCACATATGTGCACAGATGTCACTGCACATCCGCAGTCTTAATGGGGAGTAACAGTGGAAAATGGCTGGGCATGACCATGCAGCTTGATAGCCGTGCCCTGCCTCACCTGGAGGACTAGCGTGGAATCGCACTGGAGGGGTCCGGGGCCGGTCTGGCTGGTTGCATGATGGCTCCAGAGACCGCGACAGCTAGCCGGATTCCCATGATGTGAGTGAGCTGGTGCTCTTCTGGCAGGTAGGGCCGGTGGCTGGATGCCCCCACCGGTAGTCACTGCAGCAGATGAGTAAAATAAGATGTGAAAAAAAAAATATTCTGTTAAGACATAAGTCATTATCCTATGATGCTATAGGAACTATACATGTTGCAGTCTTAATAATTCTTCCTTATTTATTAATTATGGTGAAGCACGAGTTCTTTATTAGATCACATGTTTATCATGACTTATTTAAGTGGTGGTTTGTTACTGACAGTTTTAGCCTTTGGAAAAAAAAACGCTCAGGTTCGAAACATGTCAGGCATTTCATCCGCACTGGTTGCATTTTTAAAATAAAATTATTTTTTATGTATATGTTGTGGTGTCCCTTTATGGATTAGAGTGTGCGGGAAACCTTCCCAGGTGTTATCTGAGGCATGGAGTTGGGCTGGCCACATTGGGACACTGGATAGGTCCATAGCCTGAAGCGCTGCAGTGAACAACTGGAGATGGGAGAGCAGGGCATCATATAGGTAGCCACTATTTTTTCCAGTTGTTGTGGATAGGAGGTGTGGTGTGCAATGATGCAGTGATGCAGAGCATCAGCATCCTGTATATCTCCCAGGAGATTCTAGGTGCCAGTTGCAATGGAAGCCCCAGCCTGTGCCAGGGGTCCATATGCACTAGTCACATAACCCATCCCCCACAACCCTCCCCAAGAGAGAAGAGCTGCCATACAGCAGCTCAATCCAGCTCCTCCCCTTCCTCCCAGGCCAAACCCTTACAACCGCAGCCCATTTCAGAACCCGGGTCACTGGTGAAGCATGTGGTATGGTATCCAGCGCCTCAACTTTCAGTGCCACCAGGCCAGCTTGAGGAGATAATCTGAACTGTCTTTATTTTTGTGTAAAAAATACCCAACATTTCCAGCATCTTCCAGTTTCATTCATTTGATTGATCCTCATCCTCCTGTGCAAGCAGCAGGTATTTGTTTGAATGACATTTTTACTAACCCAGTAAAGTGGTTATCCCCCCTTCTTGTTTGTTTTTTGTTCTTCTACCCTCCCTGCTGGCTGACAGACATTTGTCACCTTGTCTTCTCCAAAGTGGACCCCATTTACCACCACCCTCTGACTCCTATTGCTTAACCAACTTCTTACCCATTTTAATGCTTGGTGGCCTACTCCTAAGTTGCCCAGCTTGCTCACCAGTATTCTGTCCTGGGGTTCTTGCTCCCCCTGTACATCACCTTACATTTTTTGGCGTTAAAGTTCAATTGTCAGGCCTTAATCCACATCTCTAACCTTTGCAGGTCCATCTGCAGCTCCCTTACCCCCTCCTCTGATGGCCTAGTCAATTTAATAATTTCTTAACCAACAAATATATAGTAGTGATGGTGCTACAAGGACAAGCCCTGATATACTTAGACAGTAATTTACCCAGGCCAGTGGGATCTCCCTTGATCTGCAGGAGATAGTGATGCAGTAGCAACAAGTTCTTTCTCTGGTGGGTTCAATTCCTCCTTTGGTCTCATGCCTCTGGTATCAACATGTGAACCTTCTTCTGCTGGTGGATCAGTAAGGTCTCTCCTCCTCTCTGCATGTAGCAGACAATTGCGTCTGAAAGTCATACTAACAGCTTCAGCCTTTGAAGCCTGACCATGTCAGACCAATGCACCATGGCCTGACATCCAGTCTCTAGTGTTCTATGCAACAAACCATTCACAGTGGTTCTGGATGGGTGGCTTCCCAGATACAGAGATAAACTCTGCCATAGTTTGCTCAGGTACTGTGGACAGCAAAACATATCTAGGAGTCCCTAGAAGTGCATGAGCAGGGTAGCTTTCCTTGCAAACTCCTCTCCTGTGGGTTCCCTTTTCATAACTCTCATACCACGCAGTTAAAGTAGAGCATTACCTCCTTTCTAGAATGCAGGACAACTGCTAACTCTAGCAGAGACATGATCTGTCTCTTTTACACTCAGTTCCACAGCTTGTTTCTCCCAACAGCTCTGTGCTGATGGACTCAGTTCTGGAAAAGCCGCTACTGTTCACTGGGGAATTCAAGCTCTCAGTTGGTGTTCTGAGCTATCAGTCATTTGCAGCAGGGCCGGATGTCCATTACTCAACAGACAGATGGCCACCGCAAGGGCACCAGAATTAATAAGGTCCTTCTCAAGTCCATGATCCTTTTGTGTCTCCGACAACAGGTTTCAGAATCTGATTGTCCCATCCCCCTTCTGGCTTAATTTACGTGCCACTGGGGGTCAGAGGTAACAAAGATGGCTGTGAGTTTTGTACTCTATAGGCAGCCCCTTGCAAAACATCCTTATTTATACAAGTCCATGGTGTGGACATTAACTTGTGCCCCACAAATCTTCTGCACAGGTGTGCTTAAGTGTCCATTTGATTAGGGCAACAGTGTGGGAGGGGGTGTTCATGATTCAGTTGGGAGCACTGCTACATTTGCTGCAGCAGCAGGGGTCAAAACCTTTGAGGTGCAAATGTAGGGAGTCTTAGAGGTAACCACTACAAGTAGGTGATCCTCTCCCCTTGCTAAGAAGTTAACTTCTGTGCCAATTCCAACATGTGAGTCTAAAATTCCAAATGTATATGCCGTATGTGGAAGTTCTAGACAAATAGTTCCTGTCTAAGACAAACCAATAGTACATAGCATCCTGGCTAGACACATAAATTACTGCTTAATAGTTGTAAAGCTATGCCTGAGGGTCAAAGGGGATGTATACAACATTCTACATGCCCATACTGAGTGCTACATACCGTAAGCATGCAGCTGCCAACTCTCTGTCACCCTCCCATTCTCCTTGTACCTCTTTGGTTGTGCTGCAGAAGCTCTGAGCAATCCCTGCTTCTGGCAGGCCCCCTTTTTTGGGGTTCTTTCTTGCCCTCCTGCATGGGCTTCCTGTTCTCTAAGTACAGAAAAAAAAGAGGTTTACACAACAATCTTGCGTAACAAAATGAAGGCACTAACCCTCTGATTAGTATTCAGTGGTACTTTAAGTTTATTTGCACAGTAGTGAGCAATGAAACATCAGTGGCTTGCCTGCTAACATTTCACAACAGAGCCTGCATTGCTTTATCAGTGCTGCCTGAAATTTCTGTTATTTCCCTTTTTAAAAAGTTTACCTTAAAGATGTAATATAAGTTTTGGGAAAAACTATTTTCACATTTTTCCAAATAGAAGACTATTATAAAGCTACTGCAAATGAAAATAATTATTTCCTATAAATAGATTCATTAGCAATATTTCTTCTAATGCATGAATGAGAGCATGGTATGCTGTAGGCCTCTGGAGCATTGCAGGAAGATGTATTCATCTCATTAATCGAAGTGTAAGTGCAAAAAGTGAAACTAATACAAAACATTAAAATATAAAAATAAAATGTCCAGCGTGAGGAACAAGTCATACTGGCATACAAGTAAAAGCCGATATTTAAATAGATCTTGTACTCAAGATAGTCATAAACTTTGTAAAGAACAAAAACAGAAAAATCAGTATATCATCCCATACAGTAACAAGCGTTTGTCAATGCTGAATGTTTGCTTGCTTGTAATTGCTGTGTTGTTGTTGGATATAGGCAGCACAGAGGCAAAAAGTAACAAATGAGTACCAGGATTTACAATACTGAAATTGCTTGCAACAGCATCGTTTTTTTAATGAATTTCCCTTTTTATGATAGTGAAATTGTATCCTCTTTCTTACAGGTCCCTTTAGAAATGGAATAAATGGCATGGTGGAGATATTTCAATGCCCATTTTCCATGCCAGCCCACTTCTCTTGACACAGTACATGGCCCCATCATGCCATGACATGCACATTCACCCCTTGTAAGGGAAGGCTCCCCAGCCCATCACAAGGTGTTGACTGTATAACACAATGCTATGGAATACCTTCCCAGACTCAGAGCTGTGGCATATGACAGTACTGGCCCCATCCTCGTGCTGCCCAGACAACTCCCTGAGCTTGTACCCATACTTGAGTCACCGTCATGGGAACACAACCACCCGCTAACTGCTTTTGCCAAACAGTCGGTCCTGCAAACAGCATTTCTTCATAAGAAAGGTACCACAAAGCACAACCCTCACATTGTAGACTTATCCAAATCACAATTGTTGCTATAATCAATCCCCCACCAAATTTATTTATTTGCTTTTGGTAACCGGGAGTGCACTAGACATAGAGATGCCTATTTTCAGGCACGACCCGGGAGAATACAAGTGAGAAAAAAAAATACATGAGCTGTACAATGTGACGCAGCACAAGGAAGAGATAAACAAAATGGAATTTAGTGCAATACAAACAATTGACAACTGGATGAAACAGAGTAAGATAATGTCAAAAATATAAACAGTACTGTAATGAAAAAAAAAACCAAGTGCTAACAAATTTGTACTGGAACTGGCTGGGAAGTACATTAGTAATGGTAAGTGCCATTACAAGGCTCAATATAGAGAGAAGGAAGGGGGGAGGGGGAGATGGGAGAACAGGAGAAGGAGTGAGAGGGAAAGAGGGAGGGTGAGGAAAGAACAAGGTGGAAGGATTAAAAGAGTCAAGGTGGATGGAAGCATGTTCAAGGATTAGAGGCCAGTAGATGTTCACGGTGGAGTTTCTTGAAACCAGCATGGGTAGTAGCAAGGCGAATTGCTTGAGGGATAGAATTCCAATACTTGGGGGCTGAGCAGGAGAAAGCCCATGCACTCATAGAAATTTTGCATCTGGGGATGAAGAGAGGGGCATTGTCAGTAGATCGGAGACCATAGGAGGGGGTTTGGGGGTGTAGCAAGGATTTAGGGAGAAAGCAGGCTGCCCTGTTGCCATCCCCCCCAACATCCAGCATGCACCCACTCATTGCTCGGTCCACCACATACACTACCCCTCCAGCTACACCTATTCATCATTTCCTCTCAAGATACGAACAGAAGGTACCATGTCTCACTCAGCTCAGAACAAGATGACTAATATGTTCTCAAAATAATTGCCTTTGCCAAGGACACACTGACTAAATAATCTCAGGGCAAAACTTGCTTGCCTGTAGTCTGTTGATGTTGTGTTGTGCTGTCAATAATCCTCATCCCCAACAAATACCCTGAGTTTCTTCACTACACACTGCAGCTTACTGTCTGTAAAACACTGGTAGGGACTCAGGGAGGTAAACAAGATGGTGAGTTTGCCTCCAAAAACAGAACGTTAATGTGTTCTGTCCAAAGCAAGAGGATAGTGTACATGGGATAAAATATTTACTATCACAATGTCACCTGCACAAAGCAAGCCAAGACACCATGACAACATATGAGAGAAAATCTGCCTGCATTTTACTTGTTTCTTCAGCAGTACGTCACTGGCCCAAGGCCCCAATGTTTTGACTTCAGTTAAATCTATTTTCCTTCACTTTCAGGCAGTTTAAAAAAAAAATGCAAGAGCACCTGAGGAAATGTGTAGGGATGGAGAACAGCTTGGAGGACTGAGGTGGAGCTCACTTAGTTCAATTTCTGCACATTAACCACATTAAAGGGTAACGTCCATCTAGGACTAAATTAATCAATACTGTTACCAATGGAAATCTGCTTTACATAAGCTATTGACTGAACCTGTAACACTTTTAAGGCCAGACTTATAACCCATTCAGTTGTCCGTCCCTTTATAGCTGCAGGCATCCATTTTCTAAATCACAGGCACAGGAAATGACATCACATCAGTGGAAACAGATATAGTCAATAAAGATTTTAACCAGAAAAGGCACACTAAACTGAAGCTTGAGTCCAGGTGCAACCTCAGAGTGCAAGAAAGTTAAGTGACTTGCTCAGGATCATACAGTAATGCAAGTGGGGACTGTGGGATTCAAACCCAGATCTCAAAATTTGCAGCTCAAAGCCTTAAACCACTGCACTATACTGCCTCTTTCAAGGTAAGAGGAAAAGAAGAGTTAGGCCTCTGGATGAGCTGTCACAACCAGCCACTTAATAGTTTAGTGATTGCACCTGGGAGCATCAGGGACGTGAAACGGTTTTATCTCAAAAAGAAGGGGCTATTGGAGATTTCCTGCTGGAAAGACAGAGTGAAACAGTCAGAATCATGAAATGAAAAAACAAATCTGCTGTGTTTTTTTATTTTACTTTGGTGAAAGGAAACCTATTTCTGGATGGTGTTCAAATAAAGATTTTCTTTGTATGTTGCAACCTTCAGAAGTAGTAGTGCTGGAACAAGGGCAAAAGTGAGTGCATACTGTATGTGTGTGTGGGGGGGGGCACTGTAGTACTAAGAGACCATGATTGCTTTCCTTCTGACATTCCATGCATATAGGGGCACTTTGAATGCTCATGGGCAAAAGTGGGGTGCATCCACCCCACACACACACCTGTACGGTCTGGCACCTATGTTCAGAAGGGTTTTGTATTGACAGCCATCTATCCTATCACACACCAACACAAAAACATTATTTTGTTACAACTTGTTTACCCAGGATAGTCCAGCTGAGATGTGCCACCTCATTTCCAGTGGAGCCTGCTGCTGTTCATTTCTGCTGCTAGGTGGGCAGGAGCTCTGGGGAGTTATGTGACTTACTAAAAGCCACACAGTTAGTATTTGACTTTACTGAGGTTTGAAACTCTCATCTCCTGGTTCCCAAGCTTGTGCTTTAGCCACTAGATCACACTCCTACAAATGACAGACTATGATGCAAACAAAAAATATGTAAACACAACTACTTCAGTGCTAACAAATACTGGAATTAAATAGGTACAGGAATAAAAAAATATTTACAGTGTCACCACAATAACAGATATTCTGCAAATTATACTGGCACTAAACATTTCACTAAACTGAAATGTCACAAAACATTGTACAAAATAATACAAACCCCAAAGGAGGTCAGCAACTGTTGGCACTGGCAGTACACAACTTTTGTTTATAGCAACCCCTTCAAGATTAGAGACAAGTCCACATACCCGTGGACTGGGCAAAAACAGAAACATGTTGCAACCCCATTGCCCCCATAATTTGATGCCCTGACCCCGTTTGGAGGTTGGATTCTAATTAGGCATGTGACAGCAGGACATGAGAGTGTCTGCACTGCTTGGCCTACACTGACTGTTCTAGTGCAGCAGTGCAATACAGTAAGCAGAACAAAGCTGATGGGCACAGCTTCATTCCAGCAACTTGTTCCAGTCAGCTTCCAGGAGGCCCTGGAACCTGGCCTAATATAACTACCTTAAAGGTCCACTTCCTCTATCTAAAGGCATAATAGAAGGCTACATGCTCCAGGCAGCCATCCCTAAGCCCTTAGCCTATCCACTTGCTTCCCCCAATGTGCTAAAAACTGAAAAATTCCACAGCCTTATTACCCAGTTTGCCATCCTCAGCAATTTGCTGCAGGAGAACCTGCTGGGACCAGGGTCCACCAACTTTAACTGCAGTCCTAATACAGTACAAGGCCAAGCATGCACACTCAATTGCCCGCCAATCCACACAGCCCCCAGACAGCTCCTAAGCCTAAGCCCTTATATGCCCTGCTGTCTACTGACCCCCCCACCCTGTGCAGTGCTGGAAAAACCTTTACCCCCTCCATGTCTCCACCCACCCCTGACGTCATTGCTCAATTAATGACTTTGCCGGGATTGGACCTGGCCCTCCATCTCCCTCTCCCCGACCAAGGGCAAGAGAGCCCTGTCACTGTATCCCTACTGCATACAGTATAAGTGTAGTGCAGAGAAAATAGACAGTGTTCAGTCTGCTCTGTTTAAACCAAACCATACCAAATTAAAAAAAATAAAAAAAATTGGTGCAGTTCCTCCAGTTTTCTCTATGCCTTGATGCAGCTCTACAGTCTTGCAAATGGACTTCTGGTGATCTTGCTGCCTGTCTGATGCTGAGACGGTCTTTGCATACTTCTTCTAGTTTGGCTTCTGCTTGCAGCATCGCAACTTGAGTCCTCCTCACTTCTTCAGTCTCTCCGACCCCCAGTTGGTGTTTGTTCTTGTGTGGGGGTTTCAAACATGTATTGGATAAACATAGGGGAATACTACTATATAGAAAGAGGGGAGGGTCACCAAAGACCAGTTAGGGTCTGCTGGGACAGAATAGGCATGGAACAACTGTGCAGACTGGGTGGGCCATGCAGTCCCTTTTCTGTTGAGAAATTCTATGTTTCTGTGTTCTATTCTCTTATTGGTCTGCCTGAGCCTGGTGCACCAGCACCACTCTGCACTTCCACAGCACCCACCGGAGCACCTCTCAGTAGCTGTGACCCACTCTACCTCTGTCATAGACTGTGCTGAATTTGCAATGCTGCTGTGTTAGACAGCCACAGCTGGTGCTCTCAGAGTCTCAGTCTCTGAGCAGCCCAGCCCAGCCCAGCCCTGCACCTATTTGCTTGATGTCAGCCAGCCTAATGCTTCCCCAGCCCTGGCACACACCACAATGTGACCACACAGCAAATGTTTTCCAGGCACTGACTTACTGTACGTGCTGCTCCCAGCCTCCCCTCCAAAGTCTCCAGGTGGCTACTTATTTTCTTTTTTTAATGTCCGACTCCAGACTGACTGATGATCTCTCTCGGCCTGGCTGGCAGTCCATCTCTCTTTCTCTTTCTCTTTCTCTTTCTCTCTCTCTCTCTCTCTCCTCTCTCTCTCTCGGCAGGTCCTCTCTCTCTCTCTCTCTCTCTCTCTCTCTCTCTCTCTCTCTCTCTCTCTCTCTCAGGTCCTCTCTCTCTCTCCTCTCTCTCTCTCTCTCTCTGCAGGTCCTCTCTCTCTCTCTCTCTCTCTCTCTCTCTCTCGGCAGGTCCTCTCTCTCTCTCTGTCTCTCTCTCTCTCTCCATCTCTCAGTTGGCAGGTCCACTTCCATGGCATCCATCTCGCACTTGCAGCAGTGCAGCACAGTGCCTGCCTCAGTCCCTGGCTTGATGATCAAATGACTAACCATAATCTTCAATGTTGTTTACCTGCCTGCGCTGCACTCTCTATGCTGCCACCCAGAACCTGCACCGAGTGTGACTGTTCGGGTGGTTTGTCAGTGTGGTGACTCGGTCTGAAGTGGGTGATCTGTATCAAGCGATGGGGGGTGGGCAGGAGGCAGAGCACTGGACCTGTGTTGTGGGCTGCCTGATTTTGAAATCGGATAAAGTATTTTAGCGGCATGTTGTTGGGGGCTTCTAGTCTGTTTTGTCCACCATAGGCAGTCAGGCGCAGTAGAGAGGTATACAGGTAACAGCACCAAGTTTGAATCAGGAAGTCAGGTGGGTGCCTTTTGCAAGTTGTGTTGGGAATTTGTATAACTGCGGGGAGGCTTTGGGTGCTGATTTCTGGGCACACTGTTGCTGAAGGCAGGTAGGGCATCAGTCTTGGGCCTTGGGCCATGGGTACATCGCATTTCTGAGAGCTTCTAGTTCTAAATTATTCTATAGAGAAAATAAAAATTGAGCACCTGGAAAAAGAGCTTAGCGGTGCTAAAGTAGACCCAGTAAGCACATCAAAATAACATAGCACCCACTAAAAGGTCACAAACAAACTGATGCTTAAAATGTTTATTGCATCAAAAGGCCAACAAACCTTGTGGCAGCAAAAGAGGTCGTAACAGCTTATTTGCTTACTGAATTACATTTTGCCCAGTGGCTCTAGACTTCATCAGATTCAGATAATCACAGTGCTAAATGCCCCTTATATACAGTGCAAACCAAATTAAAACACCTGTGTGTAATAAATAAATTGTAACATTACCAGCAATTGACACAATTTCATTGTTAATGTTATGAAGCTGTCAGGCACAGGCTTAGAAGTGATTAAATTGTAAACATCCAGGTTTGAATGGGTTTCATGTCATATTGGTGATTTTTTAACAGCATTGAACATTACAGTGAGTGCAAGTCACCGAAAACCGCAACGGCAACTGGCACAACATCAAGAACAAAAACAGTGAGGATTGGCCCCATGGCAAACACGGAACAGTGACAACATATTTTCACCCTCCCATTATTAATATGATCAACTCCAAGGGGGAGCCTGACACAGGGGGAAAGGGAAAAATAAAAAGTGCAACAAAAGTTCTCGCACGCCGCAAACCCACAGCCTTCTGCACTAGTGGTGTACACCCTACCACTGCGCTAGACAGACAGCTCAATTTTGCCCTACCAGTCTGACTGCCATATCATGTTACTGCCCTCCCACTGTCCCACACTTGCCCTATTCTCACATTTGCTCTTCTTGTTTTGGACCCTCGCTATTCCCCCACTAGCTATTCTTTCATACTCACTTTTCTTACAGGTGGTCATACTGAGTCACTCAGTTTGTTTCATCCATATCACTGGATACCGTTTGAATGAAGTCCCAGCACAGGGCAATATAGTCCATTTATACAGTACAATGCTTTATATATACACATTTAATTAAAAAGATCCACCTCACAATTGCTTTTACTCCATTATGTTTAGATACAGTAGTTAAAGCAAATTCACCATCAAGGTTATATACTACAGTAACTTTGCTGCATAATTTATTAATCAATTTCATGAGCCAGAAACATAAATTCATGCTTTATATAATTCAATAGGGTTCAGTGATCTGAACTGATAAAATACATACTTGATAGCATATTTACATAACAAGAGCCTATCTCTTTAATTTGATCAAAAAGGCTACAAGACAAATGTAACCCCTGGGTGGCGCTATCCCCAGTGTTACATCCCTGCAGCTCTACCCTGGACATAGGCTGAGGTGTTTGGGTTCACTATCTAATAAACATTTTTTAAAACTTTTGAGCAGTGCCTCCACTCAGGGTGCTTTATGTGGGTGAGATGGGAAAAGATGTAGCCCCCTGAGATGCTATACCACCCACGATGACCATTTATCTTCCCCAGACATGCTCCAATACACAGTTCCCCACATTTCGACATTTTGATTTAAAGCCTCTCTCTAATAATATACTCACACAGAATTTCAAACAACAGATAAGATTTATTTGGGGGTATAAAGGGGTTAGGAACAGGGAGGTGGATTAGAGGTTACCTTATCCTATTTACATATGTACCGAGGTTATTTGGTTTTGCTGGTGAACCCTCCAGCAGGGTGGCTACTTACTAATAGAAGGTCATAGATAACACTTTACCACTCAACTTAAGACGTACAGTGCCCTGGCTATCTAGCTGCTGACAAATCAGATGTTAAACATAATTATTATTAATATGCACACTGGTACCTGTCCCAGATACAGCAGAAACCCCTCAATCTCATACCATACTGGAATCCCAGATACCACAGTCCAGAATGTTGCAGGTTCAGTGGACACTGTAGCTGGTTAAGGTGGCTGGCTACTGATTTGAGGATGGGGCAACTTAGAAACAGATTCTTGTAATGCAGCAAATTACTATTTACAACCAGGGCCGGATTAATGGATGTGGGGCCCTACTCCAAGTCATACCTAAATGCCAACATTCCACTCTTCTGCGGTGCCAGGCCAGCAGTGACCAGGGTACTCAAGCATGATGTGGTGGTTTAACAAAACAGGTGATGTGTTCAGGTAGTTGGTGCGACTGAGAATTTTTTTATATTACAATAACTTTTTCTATATGGGATTAAATGGTTGGGGCTCCAATTGTAGATGCTGGGCCTTGTAGGCAGCATCTTTACAAGATCAGTGCTCTGCTGTGGGACTATTTGCGACTGCTGAACTCCAAATCAGAGGGGGAAAAAAGCCACTGCAAACACTGAGATGATGTCTATGTTTTATTAAAAAACAAACTGTGCTCCATTACAGATGTTTTACAGCTCATATGCTAGTCAATTATGGGCAGTGGCCCCTGTGTAGCAATCAGGTGCTATTAGTTAAAACAGGCTAATTTCTATTGATCTCACTGCCCACTCTAATGCACATTCAGTGTTGGATATGTAACGCTTCAGTCAGCAGTCTTGGTTTCCCTAAGTGCTTTATTTACAAATGCCAGCCACGGACCTAAACAAGACATTGAGGGAAGTCAAGGATGGTGACTGAAGCTTTACACATCAAACAGTGAATGTTCATTAGGCTGGGCAGTGATTAAGTGATTTGTGTGTGTGTTCTTCTCTGAGTCTGATTTTTTGCTCAGAACTATTTGTCTATGGTGGAATAATATTTACCATAAATGTATTGCTTTTGAAAACAATGTACATAATTCTTTTTGATAATAATTATTGGACAGACATTTTTATGAGTGATAAAAATGTATGGGTGTGCAGTCAAAAAAATGCATGCATTTCTCAAGAAGTTAAAAGGCAGCAAAACCAAAGGTAGCAAGGTAACCTCCCCCCCCTGAAAAAAACAACATTGCAGTGGAAAGAATATTGGAATGGGGAACAGTGACACCTGCTGCCCCCCACTTCCTAGTTTGGTATTTTTTTTAGTCTGCTCAGTCTTTTTTTCATTGACCATTGAATATACTGTGAAAGTGAATTAATGTTGTACATGGCTGGGACAACCTGGACAGGGACACAACAATCCAAATACAAACATGACATACCTGACAAGCAGGCCAGGCAGAGGCAGCTGCTGTAGTCTCCTGTCTGTAGTGTGCCTCCACAGTCCTCCCAGGACCCAGCGTCCACCGTCCAGAAGCTCACAACGGGCACCCTGTTCCATTCTGTTCCTGCTCCAGGCCCAGGCCAGCCTTCTCCTGACCTTCAATGACCATGTCGATCACCGGCGATGATGGCGACATGCCAACAACGACACCTGTCCCTGGGCTGGGCTGGCCACTCTTCCTCTACTGCCTGGCAGCTGGGCCAGCCATTCAACTTACTCATCCTCAAGACCATCATTGGCAGGTGGCCAGGAAGTCAATGATGACCTCACCACTATTCAGTGCCGCAGCACAGAGAGAGAAAGAGTACAGGCGGCTGCTGCATGCTGATTCCGACTAACCCTGAGAGCCACACCTCCTACTGCTGGCCCAGCCAATAAAATAGTATGGAGTGTAGACTGTTGTGGAGAGGCTCACTTGTGCTGGGGGGGCACTGCCTGAATTGGAGCGGAGGAGGAGAAGAAGTTATAACTCTTCTCTGGCATGCTGCTGGCTGCCACACTACTGTCCTCGCACAGCAGCGACAGTACACAGTAATAAGGCATGCAAATAATTAAATTGTGGGGGGTCAGGGGCCCTCCTGAACCATGGGGCCCTATGCCATGGCATAATTGGCATATAGGTTAATCCGGCCATGTTTACAAACACAGCAGAGATTGCCCTGCGCTTTAGCAAACATGGCAGAAATTGCCCTGCACTTGCAGACTTCCGAACATTTCAGGACAAGTTATTTGGATTTTACTCCCAGAACATTCAGCACAATATTTGAAAGTCCCATCCAATGCAATGAGAGTGATACTTTTATCAAGCATCCACTATTTCTTTGAAATGAGGTCACATCCAGTACATTATATACCAAAGGTCATCCAATCAGAATAAGCTGACAGTGACACCTTTATCAAGCATCTAGAAATTTAGCTACATGAAGTCACATCCAGTACTTTATATACCAAAACCATCATTCAAAGGCAAAGTCTCATCCAGCTCGTCTAGACCCTTCTACATTTATAGCAAGCACTCTCAGACAAAATTCTGGTAAGACACAGGTAAATTCTTCTTCAGAGCACTCAAACACAATATGCTGTAGGGCCTCCTCTCCTATGACGTGGTAGACACAGATTGGCAGACAGCTCCACAGAGGCAGGACTCTAACCCATAGCTACACGACAAGTTACAGCACATTTATATGATTTGCTAGCCAGGCATCTTGCTGCACCTGCGATTTAGTCATTTGGGCCACAGACAAGATGCATCCATCCTAACTTTCACTAGACAGTCTCTGTAGGGGCTTTTTTTCTCAGACTGATAACTCAGAGCTCTTAACACACAGCAGGAAATATCTGGAATGGGGCTTGAGGCCCCCAAGATTACTTGTATAGCTTCTCCCTCGCACTGGGTGGTACGAAGGTACTCACTCGGGTCCTCCACTGGTCTCGTCCACAATCAAAGACATCCTGAAGTCTCTTCAGCTCCCTCACCACTGAGGCATGACAGATATTCTTCTTTTCCACATCTTTCCCCGACGTGGGAGGGAGGGCTAGCCTCTGGAGGACATATCTGGCAACCTCCAGACTAGCTGTTGCAGAAACTAAAATTACTTTAACTGGTACTTTAACTAAAAAAATAATAACTGCCCCCTGATGTCTGAAGGGGCTTGGATTAAGTGGCCCAGGCCTGGTAGCATGGCAGTGGCCTGAGCTTCCACCCCTGTGTGGGGGGATCCGAGAAGGCTGGAGCCTGCTCTCCTCTCACTCTGGCAGATCTCTCTCTCTCTCTCTCTCTTTCTGTCTTAGAAAACTGGCAACATTGTCTCTTATAGGGCTCCTAGCTCGACTCCTGATTGGCAGCAGACATAGGGTGACAGGTCTCTAAGTGGCTGAGGGACCTGTTAATCAGAACACTCAAGGCATAATTGGGTTGTGGAATTGGTGCCTAAAATAATGTCCCTGTAAGTCCCCATGAGCACTTAGGTTACCCGTGAGGTGTAGTGAAGGTCCCACAAGTTCTGGCTTTCTATTCTTGGCATTCCAATTGGCTGTAGCGGCTTGCAATGGCTAGTTAACCCACTGTCCCTTATAGCAGATTAGATACAGTCCTGAAAATGTGCTGGTGCAGCCAAAAGAAATAATTATTTGCCTCAAATGCCCCACAGTTCTGCAGCTTAAAGGCTGTACTTGCAGTCGTTGCACAGTTGAAGAATATGGCTCCTTTAGTTTTCCTGTCACTACTGCACTTATACAAGCACCCCCTGCAGCAGCTAACAGGCTGACACACAAGAGTCCCAAAATGCTGGAATTGCCAGGGAAAAATGCATTTACTTTAGTTACTGTAGATACTTCCCCCACATGTACAGCAAATCCCCCTATGCAGCAACAAGTTCCATTATTTAAAACATTTATTTTCTTCACTTTTCAGCCGGAGCCGAACATAGCCACCCTGGAGGCAGCCAGACACACAGTTATTATTTATGCAGATGACCAGGGCCCTTCTGAGGCATAAGTACATGAGCCCTGGTCAAACTCTTTAAATTTAAATGCAAGCAGTCCCCCAGCAGACTGTCCATGGTCACCGGGCCCCAATTAGGTGGAAGGGATCCCGGGACCCACGGCACAGTCCCCGAGGCAACTGCAAAACAAACAGCAACACATCAAAGGTGCTGTGCATGCCAATGCAACTTCTGCTGCCCTGGAGGCAGAACTTCTGCAGCTGGAGATCACAGTCAGCATTTTAAGCCCCAAAGGGCTGGCTTTTCAAATGGGCTGAAGGACAGGGCATAAAGAGGGTCAAGCAAACCTGGGGGACCAGAGTAAAATTAGTGGCCACTTCAGAAGGAATCCGAGAGACAGCAGGAGAAGGAAAGGGCTAAGGTAAACCCAAGCTAGCAATTTTAGGAACCCCCATTTGCAAGGGGGTTACACAGACACTGTCATTCAGGCCACAATCATTTCTGGCTCCTAGCAGGTAAATCCGTAGACTCTCTCATTGACCTATTTTTTCTGTAGATCACCCCCTCTTAAATTACAGGTTACTTTTTCAATACTTACAAAATTTATATCATGTTGTACATGCGGATTCAACACAATATGTTTAGCAATCGCATAACTCATGTCCTCCCATTGGATGGCCCTTATGTGTTCGCCCACCCTAGCTTTAAACAAACGGGTGATGCACCCCATGAAAAAGTGACCTCAGCTACAGCTGAGAAAATATACTACTACTTTTGTTGAACAAGTAATAACATCTTTCATTTCTACAACCTGTCCAGTGGTGGGGTTCAAAAATTATTTACACTTTTAATATATGCATAATACTTGCACTTTCTGCATTTATATGTGCCTTTGGGGGGGCATATTGTAGATAACTTGGTAATCACACAGGGTGCACTTGGAGAAACTATGTCCTTAGTAGTTCTTGAGCATCTAAATATGAAAGAGGGTACTGCTTTTACTAGTGTATGCAGTGCGGGTTCTATTGTTAACATGTTCCAGTTGTCACAGATAATGTTTGTTACACACTGGGATCTAGCAGGTAATTTGTAACAAAAGGGCAACTACTTAGAGGTAGCTGTTCTTTTCTCCTGGGGACCAAAGTATCTCCTCTTTCAGTGTTTTCATCATGTCTCACTGCTTTCATGAAACTGGAATTGCCATACCCTCTTTCCTTGAAATGCACAATCTGTTCTCTTTTCTTCTTCTCAAATTCCTGTGGTTCTGTACAATTGCAAAAGGTGCATATAAGCTGCCTTTTCAGTATGTTACGAGTGACATGTGGAAGGTGGCATCTATTGGCTACCAAAAGACTATTTCTATCCATCTCTTTTTGAAAAAGGGTAGTAAATACTTCCCCAGCTGAGTTCTTAAAGATTTTAAAGATCCAAAAATTGTATCGCCATCTTATGTATCTGGTATTTCCATTTTAAGCACTTACTTGTGCTTTCTAACCAGGAAACAAAATTATCAAATTGGTCCACTGTACCTTTCCAGATTACCAGGATGTCATCTATATAGCGCCACCACAAGTCCAGACAAGAAATGCATGGATTTGTGGCGGCACTTCTCCTATCTACCCACATACAAATTAACATAGCTGGGGGCAACAGAGACCCCCATAGCTGTTCTGCATATTTGTCTGAAGCAGAAATTTTTAAAAAGGAACATATTCTTTAGCTGCCACAAGGTTTGTTCACTTTTTGATGCAATAAACGTTTTAAGCATCAGTTTGTATGTGACCTCTTAGTGGGTGCTGCGTTATTTTGATGTCCTAAATTATTCTACAGTGTTAACTGAGAAGCATTGTGACTTGCTACCAGAGAGGCTGTCTCAGCAGATCTGATTTTGGTGGTTCTGCCACTTGCCCACCACCATCAAGACTGTGATGTGGACTTAGCCCAGCAAACTAATGGACCTGCAGCACAACAATAACAAACAAGTGTACAGAGCAACTTCAGTAAAGCAGAGCAGCAGGCAACATTTATTTGTTGTTTAGTACTGCAGAAACATGTTACCTTCTGACCACCAAATGCTGTCTGCAGCCCATCAAGTGGCTGAGAAAGTACTGGGAGAACTGCATGTCGCTAAACAGGGAAAGTTTATCTCTCTCTCTCTCTCTCTCTCTCCAGTAACATGGTCAGTGAGACAAGCATGGGAATCCCCCCCTCAGCCTGTTCAGCCATAAACAGATAAAGTAACTACTCCACTGGTACTGAGGTCAGCTCTTTCTGTAAAAGCTGACTTTTATATGACCGCAGAATGGGGGGGGAAGGCACAGGCTGATAATCATGTGACTCAGCTGGTTGGTGGGCAGCGACATGCAGAAGAAGGAAGGCAGCCACTGTCTGAAAGGCATGGTCACCTCTTTTCAACTTCAAAAGGTTTCCGCCCATCAGCTCGCAGAACAGCATCATGGTTAGCCTTGCTAATCATTGGACTGTCACGGTCAAGCCCATTGTAGCTGAAATGCAGTTCATTATAACCAAATGTCTGCTGCGCTCACATGTGCAAACAAACATAAAAATAGCCTGTTCAACCTAGGAATGCTGTGAGCTCAAATCAAATCATTTAGTGCTGGCCACTTCATGGCCCTTAAAGTGAAAATCCATCAGGAGTCTCTTTTTCCTAATTGCATATCATAGTTACCTCTTCTTTATTATGAGACACTTTTCTATCCCTACAACATTCAACAGGTGATCAACTTTGTGGGGGTGTTACTCTAAACATGCCTGGCAGATGAGTTATTCTGATCTTTATTCCTGACTGATTTTAAATGCTCACCCATTCTTATTTTCAGTTTCCTTCCGTTGCAGCCCACACATACTATTACTTGATGTATGTATAGGAAATATTTATTTAAATTTCAAGTAGCTTTATAATGGTCTTCAATTTGGAAACATTTCTTATACACATCTTTCTAAAAACAATTGGTACACATTTAACACAAACCTTTTTAAGTGGGATAAGAAGGAGTCTCAAGCAGCTCTGAAGAAGCAATGAGGGATTTGTTGCGAAATGTTAGTGGACAAACTAGCTTGGCCTTTGCAGGGAGTATGTTGCTGTTTCACTGTTATCATGTACAGCGCAATTAAAGAAACAAAATGTCACTGAAACCACTCAGAGGCTGCTTACCTTCATTTATTCACATGGGATTAGTATGTAGCCCTCCTTTCACTTGGTACTTATTTGGTTTTGCTGAGGAGTGCCACAACACTGGAAAATACCTTTTTTTGTGTTTTGTTGATTTTCTGCTGCTTGCCCTGTTCCTCCCAGTTTGGCTGGCCTTCTTGCCTCCAGACTAGTGGCCCCACTGCCTTGGCATTGCTGCTGCTGCTGTTCCTCAGCCCATTATGCTCTTGTTCTACCTCTCTCAGGTGTGGCCTTCCTTCCTGGTTGTGATGTGCTGTTCATCCAGTGTGCTGCTCCCAGGTGACTGCTGGTGACTCATCGGTTCCTCTTGTTTTCTTCTCCTCTGTTGTTTACCTTGCTGCTTCCATACTGCTATAGCCATTTTCCTCTGGAGTCCTGCTGCTAGAAAGAATTTGTCCATAGATAAAGATCGCTTGGTCCACCAAGACTGCCCATTTGTTCCTGCCTATACTGTCATCACAGACCCTACCTGATCTGTGGCTACTTCCTCCCACTATACTACCAAGATCCCTTTGTGCCTATTTCATGCATGTTTGAAGCCCACCACTGTTTATGTCCCCACTCCCCCTCCACTGGAAGACTATTCCAGGTATCCACCACTCTTTCAGTGAACATGTACTTCCTCACATCCCTCCTAAATTTCCCCCTTTCAGTTTCATTGCATGCCCCCTTTATCTTGTTCACCTTCTTTTCTGAAAAATACTACCCTACTGTACCTTATTCTCCCACATGAGGTACTTACAGGTCTCTATCATGTTCCCCCATCTCTCTCCTCTCTTCCAGAGTGTATGTATTGAGATCCCATAGTCCCTACTCATAGGGTTTATGATGCACCCTGTGCACCACTTTAGTTGCCCTCCTCTGGACAGCTTCTGCCATGCCTATGTCCCTCCTGAGATGTAGTCTCCAGAACTGGACACAGTATTCCAGGTGGGGTCTCACCAATGATTGATACAGTTGAGAAGAGGCAGTTGGTTGGTGAACCAGCCAGGCTGGGTAACATATTGGGTCTGGTACCATCAAACAGGAAGATGATGAGGGAGCTACAGGTGGAAGACCCACTAGTTCGGAGTGACCACCTTTCACAGTGGCTCAGGCTCAGCATGAGCAGAGAAGCTGTGGGGTGAGCAACAAAGGCAGTGGACTTTAGATTGGTGGACTTTGGGAGGATGAAGAAAATACTGAGAGGGCACATTGGGGGATTAGGTTGGAGATGGATGCACATCAGAAGTGGGAAATCATAAAGGCTGGCCTGAGGGAGGCTACTGCAGCATTCACCTGGAATCTGAGCAAGATGTCCAGGGCCATGGTAACTTGCTGGATGACCAGGAGTGTGTTGGAGGGGGTGAGGGGCAAGAGAGAGAGGCTTTTAGAGACTGAAAAGATCTGGGAGGGATGAGAACAGGAAGCTGTATGCAAAAGGGTCCAAGGAAGTAACCAAGTTAGTAAGAGAGGCAAAGGCTGCCAAGCAGCTGAGGCTGGCTCGGGGCATGAGGGAGGGGGAGAAGGAATTCTATAGATATGTGAGGGAAAACAGGAACTGTAGAGACCAGATTGTCTGGATCAGGATGGGCGAGGGGTGAGTGGTGAAGGAGGAGTAACAGGCAGAAGTACTGAATGACTACTTCTGCTCTGTGTTCACAAGGGAAGTAGGAGGTCTGCTCCCCCCGTGGACTGAAAGGATGGGGATGAGGGGAGAGGAGATGACTGATGCAGTGATTCTAGAAAGCAGGCTATTGGATGGTCTGAAAGCACTTATGATGGATAAGGCACCATTTCCTGATGGTATTCACCCTACTGTGTTGAGGGAGATGGCGGAAGTGTTGGCCAGGCTGCTGACAGACCTGTTCAACACCTTCCTGGACACAGGTGCACGTGCGTACTGCTGGAATGGAGATTGGCTCATGTGATGCCTATCCACAAGAGCGGCCCAAAGGACAAGCCAGGTAACTACAGACCTGTCAGTTTTGCTTCCAAAGTGGGTAAACTCATGGAAGCAATCCTAAAGTAGAGACTGGTAACCTTCCTGGAGGTCAGTGATCTCCAGGATGGGCAGCAGCATGGGTTTGTCTCAGGGAGATTATGCCAGACCAACCTAATAGAATACTACAAACTGGTCACAAGGGACTTGGACAAGGACCATGCAGTGAGTGTCCTGCATTTGGATTTCAGAAAGGCCTTTGATTTGGTATCTCATGGGTGACTGGGGGCAAAGCTCAAACACGTAGAGGTGAGGGCCAAGATGGATAACTGGATCAGGAATTGGCTAGCAGATAGACTGCAGATGGTGTTTTTTGGGGGGGGGAGGGGACTCTCATCTCCAAACCAGTGACCAGCGGTGTGCCACAGGGCTCTGTGCTGGGGCCAGTGTTATTTGGATTGTTCATATCAAATATTGCACACAGGTTTAGGAGCAGGATCAGTTTGCTCGCAGACTATACCAAAATGGGAGCTTTGGAGGATGACATAGAGGTGTGTCAGAAGCTACAAGGGATTTAACCGGACTTGAGGGTGGTCAACAAAGTTGCAATTGGGTTTTAATGCAAAGAAGTGAACAGTTATGCACTTTGGGGCAAAGAACTCAAGGAGGAAATATTGGTTGGGTGGGGTGGGGTTAGGGGTCACTAAGGACTAGAAGGATCTAGGGGTCTTAGTAACAGGGAGAATGAACAACTCTGCTTAATGTAGGAGGGCTGTGGCCAGGGCCAATAGGATGCTGGGGTGCATTGCACGGGGATTCTCATCCAGGAACAAGGAGGTGATCATGACCCTGTACAGGTCCTTGGTAAGACCACAGTTGGAGTACTGTGTGTAATATTGGCGTTCATAACTGAGGAAGGATATTAAGCTGCTTGAGGCGGTGCAGCATAGGGTGATGAAAATGTTACAGAGGATAGAAGGCAGAACCTATAAAGAAAGGCTGAGTCAGTTGAATCTGTTCACCCTGAAGAAGAAAAAGGATCAGGGGACATGATTGAAATGTTCAAATACTTGTGGGGGATCAATAAATTAGACTCAGAGGGGCTGCTTAAGCTGAGAAAGGGAAGGGACATGAGGGGGCGCAGGCTTAGATTGGAGCGAGACAGGTTCAGCAGGGAGATGAGGAGGCATTATTTCACTGAGAGGGTGGTGTCAAAATGGAGCGCTCAACCAGAGGAGGTGGTGGCATGTAGGATGGTGGGTAGTTTCAAAAGGGCATGGGACAGGGTAAGGGGGGTTGTGTAAAAGACGCTGAACAGTTTCAGGAGAAGAATGGAGGGTTGGTGGCGGGGCAGCTGCCATATAAGGGTGTTAGTTGCGTATACGACCAGACTTGATAGACCGCAAGGCCTGTTTCTGCTGGCAAGTTTTTGTATGTTCGTACTTGTAACACTTCCTCCCCCTTCTGCTTGTGATTCCCTTTCCTATGCACCTAAGCATCCCGTTGGCCCTCCCTACTGCCTTGTCGCACTGCACAGCTATCTTGAGTTTTATCAGATGTGATAACCCCAAGGTCCTTTTCCTGTTCAATGATCATCAATATCTCATCTCCCATTTTATACATCATCCCTGGGTTTCTGTGCCCTAGGTGCATGATTTTTTTGGTTTTTTTTTGCATTCAAACCCAGTTGCCATACCCTCTACCACTACCTGAGTTTTCTTAGGTCTCTACTCATTCTCTCTAGCCCTCCAGATTATCTATTTATTGCACATGTTGGTGTCGTCTGCTAAGAGACAACCTCCCCTTCCAGTTCTTCTGAAATATCAGTTATGTAGATACTGAAGAGGACAGGTTCCAGTACTGAGCCCTGAGGTACTCCACTGGTCACTTTTCCCTCATTAGAATGACTGCTGTTTACCACCACTCTCTGTTGCCTACCTGTCAACCAGTTCCATACACAGTTTTCTACCTTTGATGCAACCTCCAAACTGCCCAGTTTCCTTATAAGCCACCTATGTGGCAGAGTGTTGAAGGCCTTTCTGAAATCTAGGTAGGCCATCTCCACCACCCCACCCTGATCTGTTTCCCTGGTCACCCAGTTGAAGAAATCGATCAGGTTCATCTGACATGACCTCCCCACATTGAATTTGTGCTGTCTCAAGTTTAATAGCATGCTAGTTTCAAGATACTCCTCTAGTCTTTATTTTAAAGCTGTGTGCACTAACTTCCCCACCACTGACATTAGACTGACCAGTCTGTAGTTGCCAGTCTCCTCCCTGCTGTCACTTTTATAAAGTGTGACTCCAACTGCCCTCTTCCAGTCTTCTGGAACCACTCCTGTTTCCAGTGAGTTATTGAATAGGGCTGTCAGAGGGGCCATCACTACCTCCCTAAGCTCCCTCAGCATCCTTGGGTGTACCCCATCTGGCCCCATAGCCTTATCCACTTTTAGATTCACTAGTCCCCTCAGGACTCTTTCCTCTGTGAGTGGGCATGTGTCTGCCTCCCTTCCCCAGTAATCCTTCCACTTTTAAGTGGTCTGTCCCTCTTGACCAGGTTCTATGTGATAACAGCGAAAGCCTAAAGGTGATCGCCTTTATCGCAAAGTCACAGTGCAGACATTTTTTTTCGCCACTGTGACACCTGGCGCGCAGGAAACTGGTTCTGGGGACTTACTTTTAATGTTTTCTGATGGGAAGGGTGTACCCCTGCACCCCCTACTTGGATTCTCAGCCTCAGGGGGTGCATGTTAGGGGTGAAACATAAAAAAGGTTTGGGCTGGGCGAAAAAAATGCACCAGCACCTGGACCCGAACCCTGTACCCTACCGACCTGTGCCAACAACCCACCCCCGCCTTGCCACGGGAAGCTTGGCAACTGCACGCAGCACAACCCCTCACGTGTCCTCCTGTGCACCCTCCTCCCTCTCCCCATGCATGTACATGTATAGCGCCGGTGTCACCATACCGCCTCAACCCCTATCCACCCACCCTACTCCTATCTAGCCATCCTCTGAAAATGCCCTGCAAGGGGTCATTATTGTAGGTGCCCTTTCCCAGTACCTACATCATGGGCTACCTTTCTCCTTCATTGCAAATACTGAGCAGAAGTATTCCTCCTCTGCACAGTCACTGCCTGCCCTTCTAAAATGGTACAGAGTCTGCACTAGAAGACATAAGAAAATAAATTTAAGACACTTAATATGTATACACTCGAGGAAAAGAGGGAGATGGGGGACATGATAAAAATTTTCAAGTACATCAAGGGAATCAACAGAGTCCAAGAGGGCAGCATATCTCAGAAAAAGAGATGTGCAAGAACAAGGGGGCATAATTTGAAGATAGAAGGGGGATGGCTCAAAGGTAATGTGAGGAAGTATTTTTTCACAGAGAGGGTTGTGGATATATGGAACAGTCTTCCTGAGGAGGTAGTGGACTTAAAAACAGTGGAGGAATTCAAGAATGCATGGGACAGACATAAAGCAATTCTAGTGGGGGTAGGAAGAAGTAGGCTGTTGGTTAACTAGGATCTGCAGCCTATGCATTAGTTAGGGAAATGGGCAGACTGGGTGGGCTAAGCAGTCCTTATCTGCCATCAAATTCTATGTTTCTATGTTTCTTAACCTCACAAGCCCACCACTTGTCTTCCTCTTTTTACTTATACACCTGAAAAAGGTATTGCCCCCTTTAGCTATCCCTTTGGCTTTCATTTCCTCTCTTTGCTCCTCTGCACCCCTTATTGTATTCCCTGCTTCCCTATGCTTTTCCTGGTACACCTACCTGTCTTAGTCCCTCTGCATCCACGTGTATCTCCTAAATGCCACCCCTGTAGCCTTTACCTTCACAGACACTTCCCTCGAGAACCAGTGGTCTCATTTTCCTCCTGTTTTTGCTCACTTCTTTCACACAGAGGTTTGTTGCAATCACTATGCCATCCATTAATTTGGCCCACTGTTTCTCCACCCTACCCAGGCAATCCCACCCCCACTAGGTCATCTCTAAGGCATTTACCCATTTGTTTAAAATCTGCCTTCCTGAAGTCCAGGACCCTTGCCCTAATGTGGTTAGCCTCAGCCATCATCTTTATGCTAAACCACAACTGTACGGTGATCGCTAGTCCTCAAGTGTCATTCCACCTTGACGTCTGCAGTACTGTCCGTGTTCGTAAGTACCAGGTCCAGTATTGCTCCTTCATGAGTGTGCTCTTTGACTAGTTGCCTGAGAAATGCTCCTGCAGGGAGTCTAGGATGGCCCTGCTTCTAGCCGAGGCCATGACTGGGAGGCTTCAGTCTACATCCATTAGATTGAAGTCCCCATCAGCAGCACCACCCCCTTTTTTCCAATTGTGCTTTGTCTTCCTCATTGCCTTATCCAATTATTTCCTGTGTTGGAGGTCCATCTATCACCCCAGAGCAAACAGTGGCTCCGACTTCTGTCTCCAGGGTGACCAGCAGCACCTTAACCCATCTCTATCGCCTACGTTCCCTTGTATTTCCATTTCTCTGATATTCTCAATGACATACAGCACAAGTCCTCCACCCTTCTTCACCTCCCTATCCTTCCTGAACTGAATGTAGCCTGGTATAGTCATGTCCTGTCATGGCTTCTTGTGCACCATGGCTTGGTAATGGCCATAAGATCTAGGTCTGCCTCCATCATGATGGCCTCCAAGTCTGGAATTTTATTTCCAAGACTCCTTGCATTGGCACAAATGGCTCTCTACATTTTGCTTCCACTCTGCCTGATGCCTCCCTTGTTGCCTTTGCTGCCACTTAAAACCTCTCTCTCTCTCTCTCTCCCTCCTCCTCCCACATTACTCTCTTCATGCCATGCTTTCTCAACACCTCCTTTCCTCCTCTTCTGTTTCTGTCCTCCTTGTCCCCTACTATGCTGTTTCCACGATTTTGTGCCGGGGAGCTTTGCCCCTTGAGACCTCTGTAATTGTTTCTTCAATCGGTGGGGGGGGGCAGGTATCCTCACACCCTTTCTTGAAATTACTCACATCCTTCCTCAATTCTATCCTCCTCCCCCAGCTTCATAGCATGCCCCCTTATTCTGGACAACCTTTGTCTCTGAAAAATACCTTCTTCCTGTACCTTATTAACCCCCATGAGGTATTTCATGGTTTCTATCATATCCCCCTCTCCCTAATATCCTTTCCTCCAGGAAGTACATATAATTTAGCTTCTTTAGCCTTTCCTCATATGACTTTAAATGCAGACTATGCACCATTTGGTAGTCCTCCTCTGGACCACCTCCACTCTATGTTCTTCCTGAGATGTGGTCTCTAGAACCAGACACAGTACTCATGGTGAGGTCTTACCAGTGATCTATATAGGGGCAGCACCACTTTCCTCTTCCTGCTTGTGATACCCCTTCCTATATACCCCAGCATCCCACTAGCCCTTTTGACTGCCTTGTCACACTGCCTGGCCACCTTTAGGTCAGCCAGTATGATTTCCTCTAGGTCTGTTTCCTGCTTGGTCTTTGTCAGTATCACTCAACCCATGTTGTACTCCACTCCCAGATTTCTATGGCCCAGGAGTATTATTCTGCACTTTTTTGTGTTAAAACCCAGCTGCCATACCCTTGACCACTCTTCCAGTCTTCTCAAATCCCTACCCATTCTTTCCACCCCCACCTCCTGGAGTGTCCACTCTGTTGCAGATCTTGGTGTCATCCACAAAGAGGCAGACCTTCCTTTCCAGTTCCAGTGTTATGCCAGTTATGAAGACATTGAAGAGTACCGGTCCCAGCATTGATCCCTGAGGTACCTGTCTTGTTGCCCTCCCTTCCTCAGAGCACACTCCATTTACCACTACCCTCTGTGTCCTATCCTCTAACCAGTTTCTTATCCAAGTTACCACCTTTTTACTCACCCCCGAAGTTACCCAACCTCCTTACTAGTCTTCTGTGTGGAATGGTGTTGAAAGCCTTGCCGAAATTCAGGTAGGCCACATGCACAGCTCCTCCCTGATCTAGCTCCTTGGTCACCCAGCCAAAGAAATCTATTAGATTTGTTTGGCATGACCTTCCCTCTGCAAAACCATGCTGCCTCGGGTCCTGTAATATGTTGGATACAAGATATTCTGCAATAGTGTTTCCATTAACTTACCCGCCACTGAAGTCAGGCTGACAGGCCCATAATTGCCCACCTATTCCTTACTGCCACTTTTATGAAATGAGATTACATCTGCCCTTCTCCAGTCCTCCAGGACTACTCCAGTGATCTGTTAAAAAGATCTGCCAGAGGTGCCGCTAGTAGATTCCTGAGCTCTCTCAGCAGCGTTGGATGTACTCCGTCTCGTCTCATAGCTTTGTGCACTTTCTGGTTAGTGCGTGCTTTCCTGACTTTCCACAGAAAATAGACTAGTGTCCATTTCCCTCCCATCAAACCACCTGGTAGCTTTTCGAGGTCCCTCTCCTTCTCCTTCTACTGTGAACAATGAGCAGAAGAATTTGTTCAAGCTGTATGCTTTTTCTTGACCCCCCTCTGTACAGTCACCCCCTGCCTCTTTAACTGTACAATCCCTCCCTTTGTCTTCCTTTTTTCACTAACGTACTTAAAAAGTGTCTCCTCCCCTTTTGATACTCCCCGAGCTATTCTTTCTTCAGCTTGCCCCTTTGCACTGCTAACTGCTTTGCCTGCATCTCTGTCTTCCTTGATAGACTTTCTTATTCTCCTCTCTCTGGGTCTCATTATACCTTCTCAATGCTGCTCTTTTAGACTTTAAATGTACTGCTACCTCTTTCATGAACTACAGATGTCTTCTTTTTCTTTTACTTTGCTTACATACTTGACACAAAGGTTTGTTTCCTTCACTATGCCCTCTTTTAGTCTGGCGCACTTTTCCTTCACCCCGCCAGAACATCTCCCCTTGCCAGGTCATTCCTGAGGTATTCACCCATCTTAGTAAAATCAGCCCTTCTGAAGTCCAGGACCCTTGCCATTGTGTGGCTGGGCTCTGCAGACATTCTTATGTTGAACCACACTGTATGATGATCACTGGTCCCCAGATGGCTTCCCACTTTGACAACTGCAATAATGTCCCTGTTAGTAAGCACCAGGTCCCGTATTGCCTCATCATGGTATTGCATATTTCTGTATATCAAAAGGCTGGATTTCCTATCCTTGAACAACAGAAGACAATATCATATGCTATTCTTTATCTTTAAGCACAATATGGGCTTGTTATCTATTTATGTATGTTCTCTGTTGAACCCAATCAAAAGGTTTACAGTTCTTGATTTGCAAGTGTAAATAATCTAAAAATTGAATTGTTTCACAGAAACATCAGGGTTGCATCTTTTTCTAATTTTAATAGGTGGATCCTTTAACTTGAAATGAACTTGCATAAGAGATAAAGTATCTATTTTATTGGAGTCACGTGATGCAGAGCACCAGCTAGCTGCTTTCTCAGAGCGCTCCGACCACCCTTCCCCCTTAACAACCTAAAATATAAATATTTGCAGTACATGTAAGATTCGCCAGTTATCCTACCAATTTAGAAGACTGTGCAGAGTCTGGTAAAATGCCAATGGAAGCAGAAATGCCGAAATCTATGCCGAAGCATACCCCACCGACAACACCAGAGAAGGCCCCAAAAAGTCCAAAGCCTCGATTATGCAGCAGTCTCAGGTACCCACGGCGGGGAATACAGAGGTAGAACCCCTAACACTAGCCAGATTTCTTGAAGAGTTCCACCCGTTTAAAGCAGAGATGCAAGAATTAGCGGGGGAAATTAAGAATATAAATCGTTCGCTAGAAGATCTGACTAGAAGACCCGCAGATTCAGAGGCACGTATAAGTTCATTGGAAGGACGAAATGAAAGAATGGACTCAGTACTGATTCAGATGAAACAGCATATTGCTAAATTAGAATTAAAGGTGGAAGACCTGGAGGGTCAGAGCCGCTGCAACAATGCTGTAATCATTGGTTTACCTGAGAAGGAGGAGAGGCCAGACCCAATAAAATTCGTGCAGAGATTTGTGGAAAAGGTATCAGGTCCCTCACCGTTTGGACCATCTTATACCATTGAAAGAGCCCACCGTGCCTTGCGCCCACTACCACCACAGGGAGCACCCCCATGCACCCTCATTTTCCGTTTCCTCAATTTTCAAGAGAAACAGCTTTTTCTAGCGAAAGTTAAAGACATTCAGGACCTGCAATGGGAGGGTGCAAAGATAAGAGTAGCCCAAGACCTGCCACGATCGGTCCAGCTAAAGAGGGCGTCCTTCCACCCACTGGTCAAAAAATTAATCACTGTGGGAATCAAGTTTAAAATGAGTTACCCAGCCAAGTTTCAGGTCCAGATGGCAGGTACATGGAAATCCTACGATAATGTGGAAGCTGCCACATCTGCCCTTCAAGTAGCTCTCCCGGATCTCTTTAAAAATCCCTAAGATCCCTAGAAGGGCCAGGGCTGTGTGAGTGTTTGCTTAGTGTAAGCGTCTAGCAGATAACTCAAAAGTCATCCTGATCAGTTTCTGTCCCACCAGTTGACAGTTACATGGTAATAACCTCCCACTGGCTAAAAGTGAGTTTACCTTTCTCTCCTCTCTGTTTTCGGTCTCCACGGAGGTGTCCCGCCCTACAATTTTTTCGGCTGTTGAACTGAAGAGACACTGATTGTGGTTGCCCGGACGTCAAGGAATGGTTTGGAGGATCAGCATGATGTGGATTTTTCAGTTTTATTCTCCTTGTCTGTTTATATCCAGCCTTTAAAGAAAAGAAAAATGTCTGCACCTCGTCACTAGATGGCGCCAAAGACTGCTCTGCTACCCATCTCAAGGATCCCTGTATCTTGCAGTGAATCAGCCCAAGCTAAAGGGTTTTAAAATTTATTTTGGGACATGCAGCGGTCCAAACGAATGCATTCCCGAATGACAGTTGCTTGCATGCTCAGTATTGTCCCTATTGTGTTACTTGTGCTCTGAAGGGTGAAATCTTACAATTATTTTAGCTGGGTTTTCTATTCTTGTCTCCCGAATATCAGGTTTCACCACTACTTAACTTTAATTTAGCCCTGTGAAGCCATGGTCGCGGGGTGCAGTAAAGAACATTTGTCATGGACTGAACATTGCAGAAATGGGAAGGTCACTCAACGCTGTTTTGGTTGCTTTTATTTTAATTTACCATATGGTGGGGCATGTTTATCTTACAAGTAAGGTTTCCTTAAAGCAGGGATGTTTATTTTAATCCCTGCACTTGGCTACTAGAAGGGAGATAAAAGTATGGTCCTGTTTAGGTTGCTCAAAATATTAAAAAAAAAAAAAGAAAAAAAAACAACTTGCAAATTAAGGCAATATAGATACTCTGCTTTTGTGCCTAATGTATCATATACACTTGATCTGTTTTTTCTTTTCTTTTTTATATATATATACTGTTGGAGAATCTCTCATCATTTCCAGGCAGGTTTTTGTGCCCAATAGATGGGCGCAGGAAGAGATTATCGGGATCAGCCTTAAAAAGTTTTGTGCCTGTCCCAGTTGAAGCGGGGTAGTATATTCTACTGCATTATGTAAATTGGTATATGTAAGACCCGGGTCTGTAGTTAAAGATATCTCAACTGTTCTCAATAGGCTGGGCAAAAAGAATAAAAATGGGGACCCGGGCTACATTTTTTCGCACTACGTATCATTTTAATAAATATAGTTTTCAGAGGTTTAACTTGATATACTGTTGGTAGGAAATTTTCTATATCTCGTGGTCAAAAGCTTTGTTATGAGGGGTTGGGGCAGGGGGAGGGATGGAAAAGAGTGATGGAGGATTGGCAGGGTGAACTGTCATCATGGACCATGATAGATCGGGTAGGGAGGGAGGGGAGGTTTGGGATTGTCTTGTGTATGTTGGGGATTGGGTGTTAGAGGGTATTTGGAATCGGGAAGTTGGGTGGGAGGGGAGCACAAATTATTAAAGAAAAAGAAAAGGAAGAAAGTACCTATAATATAGAGATAGATAATTATAATCTCAGAGAAAAAGATACTAATGTCTGCGACTATTAGATTTACCAGTTGGAATATAAATGGGGCCCGACATAAACCCAAACAATATAGGATTCTCAAACATTTAAATTATTTAAAAGCCGATATAATGTTCTTACAGGAGACCCACTTACTCAGCTGCGAAGCTAATAATATGAGGCGCTTACAGATTGGACAGGTCTTCTGCTCTCAAGGCAATACTCAGAGTAGAGGGGTAATGGTACTGATGCATAGGTCTGTACCTTTTAAACCCCTACAAGTAATCCAGGATACTTTAGGGAGATTTGTCTTGGTAAGAGGGAACTTACATACCCTGGAAATTCTGTTTGGGTCTATTTATGGCCCAAACACAGATACCCCGGGCTTTTTTGTACAGTTGGTGGAAGCTTTAACACCTTTTCTAGACATCCCTATAATAATAGGAGGGGATTTAAATCTAGTGCTGGATCCGGCTTTAGATAAATCCAGGCCCTCCTGTAAAGGCCTTACCCCAGCCCAAAGAGCAGTCAGTGAACTCCTAGACCAAACCGGTTTCTGTGATGTATGGAAAATTCTTCACCCAGAGGCTCGGGAATACACTTTTGTCTCCCAGGTACATGGTACGGCATCCCGTATCAACTACATTCTCACTTCGCGAAATCTCCTACTGGGTGTTGTGGACTCTGACATTGCCACCGGACCACCTTCAGATCATTCAGTTGTTTCTTGTCTTATTTCATTTTCATCCCTTCCTAAAAAGGGTGGCAGATGGAAATTTAACAATCAGTTGCTAAAGACCAGGAAATTAAAAAATATATTTCTTCCCAGATATCTGAATTTATCTCAAATAATTGCAATACCACCAAACGGCCTGACATGGAGTGGGGGACACTCAAAGTGTTTCTAAGGGGAATCCTAATAAGTTTGGCATCCCGGAGGAAAAAGGAGAGAGAAAGGCGGATCTCTGATCTTTTGTCTCAGATTCGGGATAAAGAATCTATACTCTCTCCACTTTCACCCGAGGAGGATAGACAAGAGTTACTTAAGTTGCGTGATGCGTACTTAAGACTGCTAGGTGAACAGGCTGAGTTAGCAATCATTAAAATAAAAGCGATCTATAGTGATCAAGGGGAGAAACGCCGCTTGTTGGCAATGCGGATCAAACAATTAGAATCTACATGACTAATACCCGCTGTTCATTCTATAGAAAATGGCGCTATTAAAACTACCCCTAAAGAAATTGCTGGGGAGTTCAAGAATTATCTTGAACTTCTATATAGCCCAATGAAAAATCCCCCTTCAGAGGAGAATTTGCAACGTTATTTAGGTGAATCCCACTTACCCTCTCTATCGGAACACCAACAAGCCCAGTTTATCATCCCCATTACCCAGGGTGAAATAGTACAAGTCATCAAAGGTCTCCCCACCAATAAAACTCCAGGCCCAGATGGATTCTCCTCTAATTTTTATGAAGTATTTTCCAAGGAGTTATCTTCACTACTATTAACACTGTTCCAGTATGTTCTCAGTGGTCAAGCAACAGACTGGTCTCTGTTCGAGGCGCTTATTGTTTTACTACTCAAACCAGATAAACCCTCTGAGTCGGTCTCAAGCTATAGACCCATTTCATTACTTAATTATGATCTTAAAATTCTTACAAAGTTATTAGCTGACCGTTTAAGTAAAATCCTCCCAACCTTAATTGGTGTAGAGCAAGTGGGCTTTATGAAGGGGAGATCATCGGCAGACCACCTGCGGACACTTGCACATGTCCTCTCTGTGTCCAGGGAGGTAGACCAACCTATGGTGCTGGTGTTCCTGGACGCAGAGAAGGCTTTCGATAGGGTCTATGTGAATTACCTTCTGGCTGCTATGGAATTATTTCGCTTCCCTTTGGAATTCCGTAATTGGATTGGCACTCTGTATAAGTTCCCCTCTGCCAGAATCTCCTGTAATGGAGTTATCTCTGATCCCTTCCAGTTACATGTGGGTACCAGACAAGGCTGCCCACTCTCCCACTTCTTTTAATTCTATCTTGAACCTCTCATTAGGAGAATCTTACATGCACAGGAAGTGCAGGGTATTCCAGTGCACGGTCACACTACAAGATATCGGCGTATGCAGATGACCTTCTGCTGCACCTGTCACATCCGGCTGGGTCTATACCTGCACTACTAGATATTATTCAGAAATTTAGTGAAGTTGCTAACTACAAACTGAATGTAGAGAAAACAGTAGTATTTCCCCTCAATAAGAGAATTTTTAAACAGGAAATCGTTCCACTAGGGCTGTCTTGGAAAACCGAGACGATAAAATATTTTGGGCTTAATATTACAAGGAATCCTGCTCATGTTCAACAACTAAATCTGGACTCTTTGGTCATGTAATTGAACTAGACTTAAAAAAATGGGCAAGGCTTCCTCTTTCGTTATGGGGGAGAATTAATTTAATCAAAATGAACGTATTTCCTCGATTGTTTTACCCCTTAAATATGCTAAACATTTGGCTCCCTTTAACATGGTTTAAGAAAATTCATGGCATTATTACCAATTTTATCTGGGATCATAAGAAGTCCAGAATGGCCTATCACAAATTAGCCGCCACCAAGATAAATGGAGGGCTTAGACTTCCCCACTTTGGGTTATATTATTGGGCAAGCCATGCAAATAAATATCTAAGGTGGTTACAGGCGTCAGACTCCCCGGATCAAAGTAATTATGTTCCATTCTGGCTAACTGTGGAGTTATCTCGTATTAAGAAGCATGGCCTTTCTCCTAAGGCAATGTTACACATTAACCCAAATTCTCTACCTCCTGTGCTCTGAGTCTCTCCCATAGGTATCTCTATCAAAATCCATTCACAACTATGTGCATTCTTAAAATACAGTCGTACCAAAGACCTATCTCAACCTATTAAAGGTAATCCCCACTTTCAACTTGATGGGAAGCCCCTCAATATTTCTTGGCTTCCTCTGCTGGGAGATTGCCAACTATCCAATCTAGTCACCTCGGAAGGACACTTGCTCACCTCAGTTGATATTTTGAATAAATTTCAACTTCAGCAAGTTTACATATTTAAAGTGTTTCAACTCTGACAGCTCCTGTTAAAAGTGCCGGATAAAATCTCCCCAACTACGCCTAAAGTGCACTTCCAAGAAGAACTAGGTCCATTAGCGGGATTGGCACATGCGGTTTCTAAATTATACCACATCTTATACAGTTGGGCCTATCCCCAAAGTATCGCGCCTATCACCTTCTGGTCCTCATTATTTCCTGATAAGGTGTTTAATTGGACAGCATTATGGCAAAGTTGCCATAAATACATACTGCAGGATAGGCTCAGACTGATGCAATTTAAAATATTACATAATATTTATTATTCCTCAGAAGTTGGCTGAGTTAGGCATCGTATCTTCCTCTATATGCTTTAGGTATCTCAAGGTCAGGGGATCTTCTTCATATTTTCTGGTACTGTCCCAGGGTAGTTCCACTCTGGTCCACAATTAAACATAGAGGGACCTGTACTGGGCCTGAACGACCTTTTCACACCTGAGGTATGTTTGTTAGGGATGTTTCAAATATTACAGTACAGAACAGAAAATATTACATGGCTTTAATCTCTGCATCAGTTAAAAAAGTGGTCCTCAAACATTGGAAAGACACCTTAGAAATTACCTATATAGAGTGGTTACAGGAATTACTTGCCAATCTTAGAACAGAGAGAACCATCGCTACTCTCCAGAATAAATTATCAAACTTTAACATAATATGGGGTCCTTTATATACATTATATTCTCTACAGTTTTAAACATACTTCTTCGTTTGAGTGATTACACAAGATGCGGGATTTACCCGCTGTGCTGGTTTTGTGGGAGGAAGGGGGTTTAGTGGAGGGGGTTCGGGAATGGGGAGCTTGGGGGGAGAATGGATCCTGGCAACAACTGTTATATGTATACAGTTCTTGTAGATTATGTACCACTGGCTTGGATGTATTCTCTGTATTGAAAACCGTAATAAAATTTGAATAAAAAAAAAAAGTACCTATTTTATTTTAATTTAAAATCAACGTTTATAAAATAAACCTGTACTTTTGCTTTAGTTTCTAACTTTATGTATGAATGAATATATCTGATTTGTAGCCTTGTAACATGAAACATAGTAATTTAAAGTTGGAACGGACTCTGCCTGTCATGTCCCACCCATCCACTCCCACTTCATATCATAAGTAGGTATGAGTAAGTCTGCTGTTCAAACAGGTGCTAATTATTAGGGGTTCCATAACCCATCCATCATTTCCCCCAGGACCTATGTGGAAAGAGAGAAATTCTCATTGGGGTAGTTTTCTGGTGTAAAACATTTTAAAAAGGAAAAATACAACTATGAGTTGTGTGTAAACCTGCCTAGGTGGGAAAAGGAGCAGTAGAATCCTGACAAGTACACGTAAAAAATAAAATACTCCAGATCAAAGTATAAACCTCTGCTTAGAAAAGTGCGAGGCACAATGCCTGTGCAGTGGAAGCAGTACAGTGTGTTCCCATTGTAAAGGTGCTAACAGGGTTTGTGGAACACACTCTGTTAATTTATTATTTTTTTCATTTGGTTGAATAGCTAGGTGGATTAGGATGAGTGCCCCATTCTCGGCTATGACCTGGGGAGAAGGAGGCAATGACAATACAAGAATTACAAATGCAGGTGATACACAAGAGCTCTAGCTGATATACATGTTTATATGTACTGTTACTGTGTCTTTTACGATTATTCTTTGGGTGACAGAACTTTGAAGAGAAGCTGAGCAGTTCTGGCACACAAAATACTTTAGAAGAAGTATTTATAATCACAAGAGATGCAGTAACTGTACTCTGAATTCTGAAATAAATAAACAAACAAATATAAATATACCATAAATCATGATTACAATTGCTGTTTTTAAAGAATGGAACTTGAGTTCAAAATCAAAATATTTGACTTTGTGGAAAATTATAGAAGCCCCTGTGAGTGGCTGTGGATGCTGGCAACTGAAATTAGAACTTCAGAATTTTAAAACTATGTGTATGAGGCACCATATTATGGTTCCTATAGATTGAAGGTGTGCTCCTGACCAATTGGACCACTCCTTTCCTATGCGCATTAGGCACTCATTCTGTGAAGAGCATCTTTTGTGCAGGTGCCCTAGAAATGGGCACATTCTGGGAACAGTTTTTTTTTTAAATATATTATTGATCCTCTAATGTATTGGTACATCTCCCATCTCTACTGGTTCCTGTAGTAGAGTGGTTTCACATGCCTTCAGCTTAAACCAGAACAGCTCGGCTTTGTTGTTCCTGCTCCACTCAAAAGTGCATGAAACCATTCTAATACAGCAATGAGTGGCTCTGTGGAATATGTTAACATATATTAGAGTACCTGGAATGTTTAGAAATAAACAGTCCTGATTAACTAAGAATGATGGATCATGATTTATAACCTGGGATGGGAATCCTTCTATCAGGCCATTCGGCAGGTCAGTACTCACTGGAGTGTCCAGTGTTTTTTTTTGGTTAGGGGTCCTATCTACTTTTTTTACCTGATTTTCAGCTTTTTTTTTCCATTGAGCATTTATCACCTTTTATCAGCTGACACTGCCTGCACAACATGCACTGTTTCTACTGCATTTGAGAGGTACCAGCCAATTTTATCATAACATTGGCAGTGTGATCTCGAATATTTGGAGGTTTTTTCCTGTGCATTTACCAAGTCTGTAGCTTTCTTTCCTGCCTAGACAAGTGGACACTTGGTGATCTGAACAAAACAGCACAGAACTACTTTTTGTATTTAAATATTATGTGTTTCCCAACATTTTGACATTAGTGGCAAATTCCACTGTAAACAGTGAGGCTACATTGTTCAGAACATTACATACAGTACAGTATGTGACTTGGAACACACTGGTCTTAGCTGGGCTGTGGTTGTGTAATATAAAGTAGTGGGATGCTTGGAATTTGCCGAGTCCAATCCGATTGGACTTTTTAAAATTTAGGAATTTCTCATTCCAAATCCAATTCCTATCTAGTTCTGAAAAGGACCTCATCATCAAAATAGGAAGCAGATTTGAAATCCTGAATTCCTATGTAAATATGATTTAACCATAAATTCCAGAATTAGGATTTTCAAACCACAATTCAAAAAACCTAATTCTGAAAATTGTGTCAGAATCCAACAAATCGATTCTGTCACTTGGAATCTGAGCAATCAGAGACAGTAGGAAAATAATAATTAAATACTTCTTTCAGAGAATAAATTCTTCAGTTAAGTGCAGGATGTCTCAACACCATTAGCTGTAGGACCCATAACAGAAGAGAACCCTATCACTGCCAATGATCCTACTATTTTAGCGTTGCTGCTTTTCTGAATGTAACAGTCTTTTTTGTATATACGTTGTATAAAACATGCATTTAACTTTTGTTTTCACAGGTCTAGGGAACTGATGAAAAATGTACTGCAGTTTTTCTGCTTTAATCATCAAGAGACAAACTACAAAAGAGATACTTACGAACACACTAACATATGAAACTTGCCAGCGGAAACAGGTCTGACGATCTATCAAGTCTGCTCAAATGCACAGCGAGCACCCCTATACTGCAACATCACCACCCCCTATCCCCCTCTTCTTACCCGCAGAAACTGTTCAGTGTTGTTTACCTAATATCAATGTCTTCAGTACTGGAAATCAAAGAAATGCCAAGACTCCTACATGGGGTGTTTTTCTTGTTATGTGATAATAAAATTATTCATTGCTAATATGACTTATTTCATCTTTTTCCTTATAAATGTTTGCTGCATCTAAACAGATGAGGAACCAGTTCTATAGGGCAGAAGCAGGATGCAACAATCAGTAAGAGTTTAAACTAGGCAAGGCAAAGGTTAGCATAATAGATGGAATAAAGGAACACACAGAAGGACCAAACTGGCTCTCCCAGAGTATGTCACAGCAATAAAATGGATATGATGACTCACTCACACAGGTAAAAATTCCAAAAGTAAATTTTATTCTGGTGTGGTTAAATGAAGTGCCCATATCCCCCTAGTGTTTTGGGGTACCCAGTGACTCCTTCCTCACAGCAGACAGGTCACATCTACTAACAAATATTTTTTGTACAGTGCATTTCCTAAAAATATTTTTCTCTAACATTTCAAATAATTCTTAACCATTTGGAAATTCAAGGCTGCAATGTATCCATTACATTTGTGTCCCCTTATATACTATATCCAATTACTGTATAGATACACTGTATTCTTGAATTTTTAAATAGTTAAGAAAGATGGAAAGTAATGTATAGTACTATAGTATGCTTATCTAATAAACTTGATGAGCTGCAAGTGATAATGACTGAAGAGGATATTGATGCAGTAGCAATAACTGAAACAGGGGCAAATCAAAACAATAGCAAAGACCAACATGTCACTGGCTATGCTCCATTTAGGGAGGTGCCCTGGGGAGAACCAAGGTATGGAGGGTATCATTTTATGTAAAGAAGGATGTAAGAGACACAGAGGGCACATTTGTTGTAGAGGAGGATGGAATTGCATCACTGTGACTTCAAATAACAGATAACAGGGAAAAATGCAGGACAGGAGTAATCTATATGCTGCCAAACCAAGTGGTAGACAATGACAAGGAGCTGGAACGGAATATTAAAAAGGCAGCTAGACATGGTAGAATTGTACTAATGGGAACTTCAGTCTCCCACACAGCGACTGGGACATTTTGATAATTGTAACCTAAATAAAGTATGAAGTTTGGGGAGTAGTGTTCAACCAGGACATCATCAGGGATATCTTGATAGAGGATCCACTTGGGCAGAACAAAAGTACTAAATTAAATATTATACTGGAATCTCAGCAGCTGAAGTTCCCCAATGATACTGTGGACATCAGGAAGGCTGACTTTGACAAAATGAAAGAAATAACTGAAAACCAGCTGAAGGGCATACACAAAACAGGGGGCAGAGAATAAGTGGGTAGCAATGTGGGTAGCAACTAAAAGGGCAATAATGGGAACTATCAAAAACTGCATAAGCATTGTTCATATGGCCAAATAGCAAAGAAGCCATGTCAGCTAGACAAGCAAGTGCGGGAGGCAATTTTGGACAAAAGGGAAAGTCTTTAGAGTATATAAGGGTTAGCAGAGTGAGAGTAGTGGGATTATATTAGGATCTAGAAGGGGGAGCAGAGTGAGAGCAGCAGAGTTATATTTAAAGAGAAGCTAGAGAAAAACAGCGACATCATAATGGAAGAAAAACGAACACAGAGCTAAGGACAATTAAATGGATTAAACATACCAATAACTTTTTCTTTAGCTACATAAGAGAGAAACAATCGGCAATCAATAGGACAGTAAGAGCTAGGAAGGATGGAATGAGCACTGGTGAAGATGAAGCAAAAAGCAGACAATTTAAATGAGTTCTTCAGTTTTACATTCACAGTGGTGACTTCAGGACCACTTCCTGACAGAAAGAACAGATTCAGGTGTAAAAAGAGACACAGATTAGAAATAAGTTAAATAACTAGGAATAGAGTTTTAAAGGGTATGCAGGACCTGGACGTAAACAAGTCCCCAGGAATATCCCAGAAACATGGAGCAGATCCATAATGCATGCAGCAACCTGAGCCAGATCAAATAGGCTAGGGCAAATCCTACATAATTTTCTATATAGAACATACCTCTGCCAGCTAAACTGCACAAATTAAAACCAAATATTATTGAACTACTGTATGTCCACAATGTAAGAGGGGTGAGGGCACCTAGATCCACATAGTGTTAGAGTGCTCAAAAATCGAGACATACTATATTCATGGGTCCATAGGACCAAGGAATCCATGCTACAAATTACCCTGCCAGACTCCCTTTTGAAGTCTGAGGGGTTCATTGGACCATGGAATCTGTCCTACAAACAACGGTGACAGGCTCCCCCTTGGAGTTCCTACTGAGAGCAGAAGCTAAATCATGTGATGTCAACCACTGGGCTCTGTGGCACTTGACTCTAGTAAGTGCTGTGAAATCCCTGGCACAGTAAAGGGGGAGGGTGTATCCCCCATCGATAATTTACTGGCTTGCCAATATGTTGGAATGTATAAAGTTTGGTAAGGCACAGCTGCATACAGATGGGAAAGGGGAACAATTTGAAACCATGTGGCAAATACTTTTGGCCACCTTGGAAAATTGTGTTATTGAAGGTTAGTAGCTTGGGTGATCAGATGGCAACCTTAAAATGACCAGGCTACCTATTATGACAGTTGTCACTGGTGTTCACATTTATCTCATCAGTGCTGTGTCATGCACACTAACCTGATGTACCATGAACTGAAGAAACCTCAGATTCTGTCTTAAATCAAATATCAAGGTCTGCTTGTGTAAATGCTATGTATTAATTGATATATATCCACTGAAACAAAATGTTAATTGTATGCCTGTACCTGTATGCATGTTTGGAAAAACTGAAAATAATGTTTACCAAAAAGAGCCCCCAGAGAGAGATGGGACACCTCCAATGATACTAAATCAGATAAGATAGGCCCTGGCAGTCCCCTTGTCAGAAATGTTTAATGAGTCACTGGCAACTAAGAGTGAAGTTATGACAATATGAAGTTGTGTGAATGTGCCAAAATCCAGCATTTGTGATAGCAGCCAAGCAGGTTCGAAGGGATTCAGACTCAGTTCAGCACTTTGCCACTTAATTTTATTTATTGAGTTCTTGGATAATACCTGTGAGTGGATGCTTGTTGAAAGGTTCCACGTCAGATACATTAGACAACAAGGTACAATACTGTGCACAAATATACAAATGCTGAGAAAAATATTCATGGAGGTTACAGAAAACAAACATAAAGCACTGGCTATGCTGAGGCAGTGTACAAGGTATGCCCATGTCAAGAAGATAAGCAGGCAATGATAGGGAAGGCTTTATTGAGAGTGGGAGGGCTAGGTAAGCAAAGCACAAAGGACAGGGAGGGAGCAGAGTAGGGAGAGGTCCAGGGGTAAGGGGCAGAGCTGGGGGGGTAGGGAGGTTGGTGAAGTGCTGCGGTTTGACTATCCTGTCATAACAGAGGTAAAGAAAAGTGCTAGAGGCAGATTGTTGCTGCGTGCTGAGCCTTAGTGGGGGCACATGCAGTTACTCATATCAAAGAGGTGCTGGCACAGTCTAATGTGTCAAACAATCAATCGTTGAGGAGCTGGAGATGTCAGGGGTCAGTGCATTTACCCAGAGGGGTGCACAGTGTGAGAATGCACACTGTGCCATGGTAGTGCAGCATCTGGGCACTTGGAAAATTTGAGTGGCAGAGCTTCTGGTTTGTCTGGTATTCATAGGCAGTGTTAGCAGGTTCTGCACCCCTGTTGGAAGCAGATTTAATATGACTCTTTTGTTGGCAAGAAGGCAGGTTTGATTCCTGATTCTGTCATTCAGTTGAAGCCAGCCAGCCTGAGCATAAAGTTCATAGTTGTGTGTGAGTCTTGGTGTATTTGAGAGTAGGCGGCAGACTTTGTTCAAGGCAACTGAGATCCATTGGAGCACCGTGCCGGTAGCAGAACTGTATATGGCCAGCCCATAGTCTATGAGGGAGACAACTGAGCTGCAGATTGCCAAGTTTAAAGCTTTGTGGGTTAGACAATGCCTGTGGCGGTAGAGGATCCTGATTCTGGTATTAATTGCTCTTGCAGTGATATTGATATGCTGGGAGAAGGATAGCATCTAATAACTTAGATGTTATTACGCAGCATTTTTTACAGGGAGTGCACACAGGAAGTTGTTAGTACAGTAAGTGACATGATCTGTAGCTGCCAATCAGCAATGCTGAAGACTGAGAACTCCTCGCACTGCCCACATCTCAATTCTATTTCCAGGTCGTTCTCAGAGGAGACGGATGTGCTACTGACAGCAGTTTATTTCTTTGTGTGAAAATAAATCTGTGAGAAAAAGAAAAATCATGCATTATCATTCTAGTTAGCTAGTTCCAACATTTAAGTGTAGTTTTAAGCAGGCAGATCTTGGGAACTGTGTGCTGCTGCAGAGGCCAGGACAGTGCACTTGTAGCAGGCCTGCAACTACAGCCCCTGCAGCAGGGCAGTGAGTAACTTTTCTGTAGTAGACTGGAAAAGTTGCAAGGGGGATTTCTGAAGAATTTATTTGACAAGTAATTTTATTTTACCTACTGCTGGCAGTGCATGCCATAGAAGTCCATCCTTTCATTATTGACAATGTCCCGTGTATTTGTCTCTCTATCTGTCTGCCAGCTGGTCAGTGACTGAAAAGTGAGGTATGGTGCCTTCTTCTGTGTAAGATACTAGATCACTAGGTCACTTACTACCTCTAGTACGATGTGAGGAGCTGTCAGTGATGTCAGGATGTAGCCTGGTGATTTCACTCTCACTAATCTCTTACATTTTCCCATAACCTTGCAGAACATGCAGCACTCCAGCTAGTCCATGCACCATGTGGGCATCTTAAAATCATAGAAGACTATTGTGGGTCACCAAAGTTAGTGTCCAGTGGTGGCTGCATTGTGTCATTATCTGTCATGTGGCTGTCTGAAATATGTAGAAAATATGAGGAAAAGAACTGAAGGATAAAGAACTATAAGGCAAGGTATATTTTATTTATACAGTGCCCAATCCTGGAGGCTCTAGACTCTTCACATTAAAACAAAAGATAAAACAAGTAAATGAGACAGGTGGGAAAACATATCACAATAAATACCTAAATACCATAAAATTAGATCAGCAGCATACTAAAAATGGCACTGGTCAGACTACTTTGCTCAGGAAGGCCACGCCAAAAAAGGTTAGCCATGAGACTCGTTTTGAAAGCCTTGACTGATGGGGCCTCCATAAGATATGGAAGTAGAGTGTTCCACAGGACTGGACTAAAAGCCCTGTCACCGGAGGTTCTCTGCCTGGTCCTAGAAACCTCAAGGAGGCCCCTGTTGAGGAGCAGAGGGAGTGGCCAAGGTGCAGGGTGTTAGGAGCTCAACCAAGTAGCCAGGGACTAGCCCATGTAGGCTCTTATAGGTGAGAAGATTCACCTTGAAGATAACCCTCCACCTGACAGGCAACCAGTGCAAAGAACTGAACACCAGGGTCACATGACTAGTCCTCGAGAGGACAGTCAGCAACCTGGCAGCAGCATTTTGAACTAGTTGCAGTTGGCAGAGGGTACCTCCAGAGAGCCTGAAGTAAAGATCATTACAGCAATCAAGCCTGGAGGTCACAAAGGCATATACCAGGGTGGGCAGATCATCAGATGGAACCAGGGGCTAGATCCTGGCGATATTCCTCAGGTGGTAAAAAAGCTGACACCTGAGCTTCAAATGTCAGTGTGTCATCAAGGATCATGTCAATATCTCGCTCTCTAGTGGAGACCAACAATAATGATGGACCCAGATGAAGACCCAACATCCTAGCATCAGTGACACTCCCATGACCCAGCTCAATCACTAGTACCTCGGTCTTGTCCAGGTTCAGTCACAATCAGCTGGAGGACATCCAGTCATTGATCTCTGCCAAGCAGTTGCTAAGCACTTCCATGGTGTCCCATGTTCCAGGTCAAAGGGCATATACAGTTGGGTATCATCTCCACAGCAGTGAACACCAACACTATAATGCCTTATGAGCTCACCCAGGGACAGAATGTACACTTCAAATAACATGGGTGACAAGATCGACCCCTGAGGCACTGCACAAGGCAGGAGCTTCAGGGTGGAGAAGAAATTCCCCACAACCACCCCTTGCTTCCTGCCGAAGAGAAAAGACTTAAACCAGCTGATAATGGTGCTCATGAGTCTACAATGCCCTCTGAGGCAATCAAGCAGCACCATCTGATCTACAGTGTCAAACGCTGAGGAGAGATCCAGGAGAACAAGAATTGGTCATTCTCCTCTGTCTCTCACCCTTAGGAGATCATTATGCACCCTAACTAATGCCATTTCAGTATTAGGCTTGGCCATGAAACCTGACTGAAGTGGCTCATAGATGTCAAGGTCATAAGATGCTCCTTGAGCTGCTGTGCCACAATTTTCTCAACAACCATGCCCAAAAAAGGAAGGTTGGAGATAGGACCATAATTCACCAGAATGTCAGGGTTGAGAGATGCCTCTGGGTCACCCTGGACTCAGGGCTTACCTGCCATGACCACATCCGTGATCCGAGGTCGGCAGTCAATATAAGCATTAGTCTACTTCACCATTATAAGTACTGTCTCACCCCAGATGCCCTACAATTATCAATCTCTTCCTCAGTTTTATCCCTGATTGACTATGGGATACTGATACATGGTGCGACTGACAACACTGTGCTCCATAAGGTCAGGCTGTCCCTGAATAAGGCTTGCTGACTGGCTACTGGTTGTGACCAGCTGACCCACACCTGCACCCTCTACACCCTGACCAAAAGGCTCGACTTTGATGGAAGATTGAAATACCAGGCCTGCCTTCTGGCCAAAAAATCTCTGCTGGCCTTACCCCTCCTGGTCTCACACCATTTCTTCAGCCTACCTTAACCACCAAACACACTCGAGGATCTGAGAGATCTCACTACCATGTCCCTCAATGTAAGACAACATTGGGGCAAAGAACTTTCTGCTACAGGGCACCTCTCCTGATGAATTTGCTTCCAAAAACCTTACTAATGGAGCCTAAACTAAGCCACTTCAAATCCTGTCTTCGAAATTATATCTGTCAGGAAGCTGCCTGTGTCTTTTTCTGACCTCCCTGGCTACTCAGTTCAACACGCGGACAAAGGTCTTGTGCACCTATGCTGGATCTGCACTGAAAAAGTTGTATTAGCAGTCTTTTTTTCTCCTCACTATGGCTTATGCCATGCCAGTATCCTACTGTTGCCTAGGCTCTGCTGCACTGATTGCTTCTAAATAGCATTGTATTGTTTTGTATTGTAACTCATTGTATGCCTGCTAATTGTCTGAAATTCCTCATGTACCATATTTAGTCTTTGTTACCTCTGTCTGTATCTCTGTACTCCTCTGATGTGGAACCTTTGCAAAGGAGTCTCTGACTCAAAGGGTTTAATTCTGCTATGTTTCAATAAATAAATAGATTTTTTTTTCAGAAGGGGCCTCACCAGAGTCTCTTTCAATGTATCTGGAAATACCCCCTCTGTCAATGAACACCTGACTATTCCAGCGAACACCAGGCCAGCGGAACCAACATATCTCATCAAGAAACATGTTGGTGGTGTTCAGTTCACAATATGTGTGCTTTGTTTCTATGTTAAAATAGCAAAAATAAATAGCACCGTTTAAAATAGAGACTGCAGTTTAGCGACTGCATGTATAGCAACGCTACATTTAACCATGGATGTTAATATAGCAAAAACTGGCAATCAGCATCAGCATCCTACACCCTTTCTTTGCATCAATATTGCTGTTACACTAGCTGCTGCACTGCTACTTTTTTGCAGTTGTCTGTCTGCTGTCTGAGTACGGAAACCAAACATAGTGACGGTACACTGTTTAACCCACTGCTGCATGTCCTTCTACGCGCACTGTCAATCATGATCACCCTATCACTCCCCCATTCCATGATTGGTCAGAATCTTCTTAAATATTGACTGCAACACGTCATTTGAATATGTTACCAACCAGAAAGGTAAGCTGCTGCTGCTGTTGTTTTCTGGCTACCTGTTTTGGAAAGATAAGGAAAGAGGGGAAAAAGTGTACTGGAGTTGTGCAGATTCCCACAAAAACAAGCGCCTTGCACACTTCTGGTAATAGTGTTGTTTGTTTGTTTTTTTAACCAGGAGAGACACACTAAGCTGAAGTTTGTTTACAGGTGTGACCTGGGAGCACAAGGAAGCTAAGTGACTTGCTCAGGATCACACAGTATGCAAGTGGGGGCTGTGAGATTCAAACCCAGGTCTCCAGACTTGCAGCTCAGAGCCTTAGTCCACTGCGCTGTACTGCCTGTTGTTGTTGCTATTAGTGAACACAATCATGTAACAGATGCCAGTGATGTGGGGGTTCGCTGGGTGATGGCTAACATACGCTCACGTGCCCGGACAACAATAGAGACAACCCCTCAGGTTGTTGTGGAGTGTACGGCCAGTGCACCAGAAGCTGTCAGTGGCAGGCTAACTGAAGTAAGCCTAATTAAGTGCACTGTGCTAGGCAAGAGGTGCTTAGTGTAGGGAATGCTGTTCTGATCCACCTTAAATGTAAATACCACAGTTGCAGTGCGAGAAGCACGGTAAGGGTTAAGTGCAAAGAGAGAAGCAGTGCAGGGTTTCCATTTCTGTGCAGACAGAGACAGGGCTAAGTGCATGAGGGTATTCACTGTTCTGGGTAAAACAGCATTAATGTTGCTATTTTGATGACATGCTGTGATGTACCATTGCTATGTTTGGTTTTCGCTGATTTTGCATCGCTGTTATTTGAGTTGCTGTTTTGGAGTCACAGTTATCATGGGATACCTGTGCTTCAGCCCAGAGATAACCTCAGTGACCTCAGCCACCTCCATTGGTTTAAACTCCTCCCAGACATATGGAACACCTCAATTCCCCCCAGGTTGACCGCTGCAGACTACAATAGGGTCAACTGACAGGATCCTCTGACGGATAGAGGACACCCCATCAGAGAAGAACCAGGCAAACTCCTCACATAATGTTACTAAAAAGGCTTTTTTGGGCTGTAGACAGACTGGATGTAAAACTCTGTCCTCAGTCCAAAAAAGCTGAGCAGGTCTGTTCTTCCCTGTGGCAATCTCCCTGGACGGGAACTCTGCCTTCTGACGAGTGATTGCCCCCTGGTAATCAGAATGATAAGCATGCAGGGCTAGTTTGTCCCCTTTCTAGCAGGTCCTCCACCAGCAATGCTCTAACGTCCAACCCTTAAGCTCCATCGCCTTGAGATGCCCATCAAACCAGGGAGATCTGAAGTGAGAGGATCTGGGTCATACATGGACTGGTGCAATGGCATCAACAACCCTGGAAGCTGCCCTGTTATAAGTGACAACCACCTCGTCCATGCCAACTGCACATGCAGCGACTACAAGGTAGTAAGGGGGACAGGGCAAGGTGTACTGACCACACAATTCTACAAATAGACATAAGGCAATTATAGTGGGGGGTTGCAGGAAGTAGGCTGTTGGTTAACTAGAATCTGCAGCTTATCCAATAGGTAGGGAAATAGGCAGACTGGGTGGGCCAAGTGGTCCTTATCTGCCATCAAAGTCTATGTTTCTATGTTTCTATGTTACACTAGATAAATCAGCCACTACCAGTAGTCCCTCCAAGGACAAGCCCCTTAAATGGTGGTAGCTGACCATCTCAACAGGGGAAGGCTTATCATAAGGGGGTCCCAAATGAGAACCACCATGTAATCATCAGACCACACAACCTGACCAATCTTGAGGTTAGTTACATCAAGCCCCAGAGAGAACACCAGGTCCAGTGTGTGGCCTCGGTGATGGGTCACAGAAGTAATGACTTGTGACAGGCCCAGTGATGACATTAACTGGATGAGGTCTGACACAAATTACGAGGATTCATCATCGACCCAGGCATTGAATTCCCTCAGAATTAAACATCTGGGAGAATCCAACACCTCACCGATGATGAAGTCCATCACCTCCTGCAGGAATTCTCCCCCCGCCCCAGGGCAATAATAAATGAGGAAAATCTTTCAACTTGCACCTGGACCACACACACAGCTGCACACTCAAAGGACCTGGTAGTCCCCACTGGGTGCACGGTGAAGTTCAAGCCAAATCTAAAGCAGAGGGCCACTCCCCCACCACTGCATTCCTAACACAGACAGTGTACCACAGATCACCCAGTGGGGATGACTGCCTCCAAAACAGGCCCGGCAAAATCACCGAACCAGGTCTCCATGATACAAGCCAGATCGATCGAGGAAATCAAGTCCGCCATAATTGCAGTCTTGTTCAGCATCAATCTGGCATTGTATACCACTGCCCGAAGAGGACTAGAAGTCGATGCAGCCCCTCTGGCTGCCTTCCCACTCATTATGGTGGGAACCCAGGGGACAGAAACCAAACGTATTAGGCCTCTCTCCAGGTTCTGTCTAAACCCAGGGTGTCTCCTACACTCTGCCACCCCGATACCTCTAACCCCTAATGCAAAGGGTTCCATCATTCCAGTTCCACAAATTACAAGATCTTCAAGCAGTTGTGGTAAAGAAGTTGATCATTATATTAGGATAGGGATGAGTCATAGTCCTGGGGCTATGAGGACTTGGGCTGGGAATGTGATAGTACAGCCACAGATACTATGGTTCATTAGCCCCATTAAGTTTTCTGGCTCCACTATACAGCAAGCAGTCTTCTAGCTGGTCATCCATTAGATCTGGTGAAGAAAGACTTCTGAGCAATCCAGAAGCCCACTGGTTCCCCCTATTCCGCCTTCACATTCTTCCATTTCCAGTGTTCCTACCCTGGACAGAGGTGATCTATCCAGAAATATAATGACAAAGCCCCCCTCCCCCAGTCCATATTGTATGAACAACATGACAACAGCTGCCACAACCACCTGTGAGTGACCATCATCAACAATTGCCAGCCTACCTTGAACCACTGTATGATGCCCCCCTCTCCGGCACTCAAACCATGCATTAGCATTCAGCAACAGCACCACACAGCCCAATGTTGTTGCTTAGTGATCATGTGGGAAAGACAACACTGAGTCTGGGTCAGGCATGGACATTACTGTTATCTTGTCACCAGAGGAAAAAGTACAGCTTTTCATGGTAGTAAGGGGGACAGGGCAAGGTGTACTGACCACACAATTCTACAAATGCCAGTTCTACAAAAACAAGCACATAGCACCACCAATAAAGCAGGTTGGAATGGAAAGTGACATTAAAAAGGATATGGAAGTGGACCTGTCAAAGCAAGTGCATGAGATTAGGAGGTAGCAGGGAGACAGAGGAGCACAGGAGAAGGAGAAGGAGAAGGCAAAGGGGCAGGGAAAAGCACATGAGCCACATGATCAAAAGGTGGGGAAGAAGGTGCACAAGAGAATGAGGAGGAAATGAGGATGAGAGAAGGAATCAATATAAGAGGAAGAGGAGGAGAAGAAAGCAGTAGGAAAGGAGGATGAAAACAGAAAGGACATGACAGAGGAGGAGCAGGGGAAGAAGCAGGAATGGAAATGAAGCAACACATGCAGTAGAGGAAGATAAAGAATTTGAGGACCCTGAAAGTCTGATACCAGTTACATAAGCAACTAGTTGTGATATTTGTGATATTGTAGAGTAGAGGCCATCATGGAGGAAATAGCAAAACTAAACACACACTGGTCAATGCCTTAGTGGTTACTTGCATGTGTTTATAGTACAATAGGTAGGGTCAGTGAAGTAAAGACATAAATGTTAAGAAATGGTATTGTAGTGTGTGGAGTGGGAAGGGATGCCATGGTGAATAGGTAGGTGACTGGATCCTGTTGAGGGCTGTGAGCTTAGCAAGCAGGGTGAGATGTGAGACTTGCTCCAGGACAGGCAGTAGGAGTGGGAGGAGAGAATAAGAACTGATACTACTGCCACTTGCTTGATTTCTTGGACATAGCAGGCACTGTTTCTGCTTGACCCTGTTCAGTAAAGCAGACACTTTTTATCCCCCAGCACTATTCTACAGACATGAAAGGTTCCCAAATGGAACATACTGAAGGTAACCAAATAAACGTATATCTGCAATTAAATACAATTCTTATTAGCAAGAACAGCACTCTAATTTACAAGTCTGCCTGTCTCTCTCCAGAGTAAACAGTTGTTTATTGCTAACAGCTGTGTGTAGATAATGCACAAGTACTTGGAATGGGGTCACAGGGAGCTTCAAACTAGGAGTTGTGTGTGTGTGGTGTGTCTAAAAGCACAGTGGAAGAGGAATTGGGAGCTGCACTGACAAATCACATCCTCTAAGTATAAATAAGAAAACATCAGTGGGAGGTGACATGCAAAAAGGGTCATATGTTGGTATTAAAATCAAGACAGACATATACCATATCACTGGTGGAAAAGTGGAGCAGTTGTTTTATCCATCACTCACTGGCTGAAAACACTTACAGAGCTAAAGACTACAATATGCTTCCAGTATGTTTTCTTGCAACACAAGCTAACACAAAAGATTATGCAAATGAGAAAAGCAAGAAAGTAAGTTTCTTAAGCAGAGAAATATAAAGATATGCCCCATCCAAAGCCTCCACAGCATGATCAGCTCCATGGTATTGTACCACCTCCTGCTGCTGTGTCTGTCCATCCTAGCCACAGCATTCCACAGTAGTCATCTTATAGTCATTGCTAAATGTTTCCTGAGGTATCGACCACCACTGCCAGTCAACTGTAACTAAAAAACAAAGAGATCTTCTACTGTATGGGTGTATTTTGCAGGTGACACCACAAATCCTCCTAAGCATGTTGCAGTCAGTGTGGTAGAAAGATCAATTGGGGCCAGTCTACCTGGACTTTCAAAACTAGTGCTCTGGGATGGGAGCCTGCAGGGTTCATGAGTGGTGGGAGTGTTCTTTTCTAGCTCCACTTTCTTCTCCAGTGTTCAATGCCAGGAGTGAGGACCAGGACTGGGAAGTTCACCAGGACAACGGGTTGCACTCTGGCCTCTGAGTGGTGGGGAGGACTGCAGAAGGTATGGCCATATGAGACACTAATTGTGATTGAACTGGTGACCCTTGGCATGACTGGCACTATTTCTTCACTGAACTCTGAGCCTGTATGGGTTGTGAGGGGTGGGAGTATGTTTTCCTAGCTTGCACACTAGTGTTTGGATCCAGGAGGAGGAGGAGGACCAGGACCCAGAAGTCTACCAGGATAGAAGGTGCACTCCAGCTTCCAGTAGGGTGGTTGGGAAGATTGCAGGTGGCAAAACCTACCCCCCAAGTCCTACCATTCTCTTTCCATCCAGTAACCCAAGCTGAAGTACTCCGCTCACTACGGGCTCTAAACCCGAACAAAGGCAAGTGCCCTACCTCCTTGGATGCAAAGATGCTCTTCCTGTCTGCACCAGCCCTAGCTGCCCCTCTCACTGCCCTTTTTAACCTCTTATTCTCTTTGGGCAAGGTACCCCTGGCCTGGAAAATGACTACAGTCATACCCCTACCAAAAGGTGGTGACCCCTTCTCCCCAGAAAACTATAGACCCATCTCCCTGCTCTCAATTTTGGCCAAATTACAGGAATGGCTAGCCATGTCCCAGCTCACCCCCTATCTAGAATCCTCCTCCTTCTTTACCCCGTTCCAATCAGGATTCCGTAAATCCCACTCCACCACCACCTCCCTACTACGTGTCACTGATGACATTCTCACGGCATGGGACAAAGGACACGCCACCCGGCCATCTTCATAGACCTAGCAAAGGCTTTGATACCGCTCTCATTCACTACTCCTCTCAAAACCTCCAGTGCAGGGATCTCTGAGTCAGCCACTGGTTGGTTCCATGACTATCTAGTGGACAGGATGCAAACCGTCAAACTGGCCTCGCACACCTCAAACCCACTGCCAGTCACTACCGGCGTCCCACAAGGATCTGTCCTAGGCCCACTACTTTTTTCCATTTTTCTAAACAACCTCCCATCAGCATGTTCCCACTCATCTATCCAAATGTATGTGGACGACACTGTCCTGTATGCCTCCGGTCCCACCGTGCAAAGCGTAGCAACCATACTACAGGAGGATTTCTATGCTATTCAGTGCTGGCTGAGGATAAACCAGCTATTCCTAAACCCCAAAAAAACAGTATCACAAACATTCGGAACCCATCAAAGACTCTCACGCCAATCCACCTGCCCCCCTTTCAAAACCTCGGACAGGATCCCCCTGGATAATTGTACTGCCTTCAGATATCTAGGCGTCTGGTTAGCCAGCACATAGATTTTACCGTTCATATCGACTCACTACACAAGAGACTACTTCCCAAACTAGGTGCTCTATTCCGCAACAAAAAATGCCTCCCTACACAAACCAGGCACGCCATTGTCCAACAAATGATTCTCCCTGTTTTCGACTATAGACATAGTCTACTCCATAGCCCCTGTCCGCGGTCCGCATGGTCAGCCTAGACACCATGTTTCACTCTTTCTGGCCGGTTCATTCTAGACTGTCCGCAATCCACACACCATTGCAACCTATACAGTTCCACTACCCCGTCAGTCTCCTCCATGATCGTAGACAAATAAACTACGCTAGGTTCGCTGCCAAATTCCTGGTCCCACTCCTCCCCATATCTGGCCTCTACACTCTCCCAACAATCCCCTCCGGCATACTCCCTCAGGAATATGGATCCCAGACTGCTGCACGTCCCATTTATGCGTACTATCAAAGGCCAGGCTGCCTTTAGTTACCGAATTCCACAGATTTGGAATGCACTGCCAGCCTCCATAAGACATGCACAGAACACATACCAACGCAACCCTCTACTTAGAACCCACTTCGCTTCCAGCTGCTCCTGTTATGACTAATTTCTCAAATTATTATGCTTGTTGTACTACAAGAGTATAAGTAATGTATATTGACCTTCACGCTCTGTACAATGTTATATGAACCCCTGTCTGTTTTCTCTAAATCAAATGTCTATAGGCAAGTCTTGGCTTCCCTAAATGTTCTGCTATTGTATATATTCCATGTAATGTTATTGGGTCTTGCCCCCCAGGTCGCATCTGGAATCGAGCTTTTAGCTTAGTATGCTTTCCTGGTAAATCTCGTAAATAAATAAATAAATAAATAAATGAATAGAATGTTCTGTCTATTTAAAGGGTCTCCTGCTACAAGCAGTCCATCAAGTAGCTGGTTGGAGCACAAGGGCAGGAGCATACATACGTCACACTGTGGGCATCATCTGTGTAGTCAGCTGTTCACTGGGCATGCCTTCCCCCATCTGGTGCCTCTGATCCTGCACAGGCTCACCACTCAAGAACTCAATCTAAACCCAGGAAATAGTACCAGTTCTAGTCAACTGCATCCAATGTCCCTGGGTACTCTCACTGACCGTCCTACTTTCTAAGTACCACAATCTGCAAAGTTCTGATCTGACTAGCCTCCATATTAACTTTTTCTAGGACTTGTACTGCTATTTGTACCTTGTGCCCTTGATTCTTCACTGAGTCCCAAATCGGTACCTATCATTCCTTCCACTACACCACAACCTTCCTTTCCACTTTATCTCTACTAGGGGTTTCCCAAACAACTGCCTTCTTTGTGTGAACTACTAGCTCCTTCATCAGGGAGAATGTACTAAAACCATCTTATGGATGACTCTGTTAATAACACCATGATAACGTACTCCACATTAATGGATATCACAGGTGTTTGTGCTGCTCTACTCAGGTCCAGTGAGAAAAGCCTGGGTTTGGGCTGTGTGACTCTCTGTTTAACAAAAAACACTGTTGCAAAGTCCGAAAGACAGCAGAGAAGCAAGGGAAAGCAGGAGAGCAGCAGCTGAAAACAGGAATTGCCCAGACTTGCCCACTCACAAAGCCTTTAAATTCTGACAGAGACAGCAAACTAGGTAGACAGCAGAGAAGGGAGAAGGGCTCAGACTAGGGCACCTGTTCTGTCTCTCTCTCTCTCTCTCTCTCTCTCTTAGAGACACTACTTCTGATGCTCCAGACTGTGCTGGAAGCTGCAGACTCCTACCATCTCAGCAGCGACGTCTGTGCTCACTCCGTGCGCACTTGAAAGTCTTGGGGGAGTAGCCCAGAACCTCTGCATCAGCGGCCCTTGTAAGGAGCATTGCAGGCTGAACTGATTGGTTTTTTTAACTCCCATAAGTGGGGAAGCACAGAATCTCCAGTCTCTGTGAGGGGTAAAAGGGCTGTCGTCAAGCGATGACATCCACCAGATTGCCCAATTGGGAAATTCCATGGAAAGAGCACTGAGCACATCAAGGGACAAGGGGAGTTAAATTTTGTTTTGTTTTTTACTACCATAGATGGGGAAGCATGGAATCTCCAGTCTCGGTGAGGGGTAAAAGGGCTGTTGTCAAGCGGTGACATCCACCAGATTGCCCAATCAGGAAATTCCACAGAAAGAGCACTAAACACATCAAAGGACAAGGGGAGTTAAATTGGGATCCCCTGTCCACTGTGCATGAGAAGAGCTCAGACTAGGAGAAACTGCTGCTGATGCGCTGAACTCTGTTGGAAGCCACACACTCCTACCATCTCAGCGGTGACTTCGGCGCTCATTCAAGGTGCAGTTGAGAGTCTCAGGGGAGTGACCCAGAATTTCTGCATCAGCGGCACTTGCAAGGAGCATTGCAAGCTGAACTGATTTCTTTTTTTTTCTCCCATAGGTGAGGAACCACAGAATTGCTCCGCCTCTCTCCCCCTAATCCCACCCTTTCCCGGGCCATCTACTGATATACACTACCAGGACCACCCATCTCCACGACAGGAAGGGGAACTTGTAGCATCACTATTTCCATCTCATAAAATGCCCTAATTTCCTTTGATCCTTCTCACAGATGCATCTTAATTTCATTCCGCTCATCCATGGTTCCAGCCTAATACAACAAAAACATCTTTACAGGGACAAAACAAATAAGAAACAAAACAAAAGATGATACTCTCTTGGGCACAGCACCTTCCTGCGACACTCGCGATTGAACAGTACCACACCTCTCCATCACCAACGCTTCCTGCTCCAGAGCAGATAGAGGATCTAGTTAAAAAAAAATTCCCTCTCCTTTCGTCCACACCTCTTTCAAATGAGGGACCATCCATCCACTCCTCCTGCAAAATATAAGAACACAAAAATCTGATATAGTTGTTTATCTGTTTTTTTTCTGTTTCATCCACACCTCAGCCCTCAAGAAAAAGGAGTATCATAAATTGCCAGTGGTGCGGCTCTTCCTTCCAGAAGGCATGTATACTGGCACTAGGGCACTGTTCACCATGCCGGACAATAGAGAAACTAAAAAAAAGCTCATGGAGGTCTGGAACCACATAACATCTCTATCACCTCTTAAAGAACAGCCAAACTACTGGCTCCCATTCACCACACCACCTCCACCAGGGAAGTAGCCCATGCCATCCTCAGGCATCTGGTACTGGAGAATGGCAGGTGGTAAGAAGGAGAAGGGGCAGGTTCCATAGGTCTCAGCAGCGGTCCCCAAATCAGGATGCAGGCATCTTAACGTCTAACAGATTTGCACCCATGGCCAGTGCAGTTGATAAGGGGGGAAAACCTAGTCTAGTTAACCAACGTACAAGTTTGAAGCAAAAAGTAAGTACTGGAGACATCCCAAAGGAACAAAACATCAGGAAAAATAGGAACATTGTTATCATCAGGGATTTCATGATTCGAGGAGTGGAATCCCACCTAACTCAGAACCCTGATATTCAACTAATTACCAGGTTCCTACCTGGGGCATCTGCAAAGAGAGATACCAACTGTACTGACTGTCTCATATGCAGAGAAGGAATATGCGCTGGTGTTTTCATCCACCTAGGCACAAATGACCTGGCAAATCAGTAAGTTAAGGAGACCAAAATACATTTTTCTCATCTAGAGGAAAAATTATCATCACAATCACTGATCATAGCCTTCTCAGAGGTCCTACCAGTATGAGACAGAGAAGGCAGCATGCAGGAAATCTGCAAAGAGGAAATCTGGGAGCTAAACATTTGGCTCCTAAACTTGTGCCTGGAAAAAGGATACCTCTTCATTGGGAACTGGAGGAAAGTCTGGGACAGGAGTCTCTTCCACTACGATGGCCTGCACCTGACCAAGGAAGATGTTAGAGCTCTAGGGCAGAAATTCAACATCTTCATGGACCATTTAAACCAGGCACTGGGGAGAGGGTAGAAGCGCAAACACAATTCACTACCCCTCCCCATAAATTCACCCTATCAGAGGGACAAACAAAGAACCGAGCAGGAAATGGGATAAGCTGCGTTCCAGGAACAACACTAAAAAAGGTTCAATATTGCAACAGGGCCCCAAAAGGGGGGACACCAGGCCTGGAAAGCCATGTGTACAAATGCACGTAGCCTTACAAACAAAATGGCTGACCTTACAGCTATTGTTGCACAGACTGATCTGGACTGGGTCACCATCACGGAGACATGGTTTAAAGACAACCATGTCTGGGAGGTAACTATTCTGGGATACTGCCTTTTTTGAAGGGATAGATCTAGAAGAAATGGAGGTGGGGTGGCAATGTATGTTAGGGAGGGAATATCCATTGCAGCCTATCTCCATTCTCTCACCCTTCTCCAAAGTCCTAGAAAAATTGGTGGCCACTCAAATTACGGATTACCTGACCAAATACAACATCCTCTGCCCGGAACAGCACAGTTTCCGTGCAGGTCACAGTACCAGCACTGCCCTCCTAGAGTTTTCAAATTTTCTACACTCTTCTCTGGACTTGGGCTCACTGGCTGGGGCAGTGTTTGTAGATCTATCAAAAGCCTTCGATACTGTCTCCCATCCCCTCCTGCTGGATGCCCTCAGCCACACCGGCTTTGCCACTGGGCCTGTCTCCTGGTGCTCCAGCTACCTGTCTTCCCGCTCTCAGTATGTTAAAATTAATGGGACCCTTTCCAACGCATGTCCTATCTGCTCTGGTGTTCCTCAGGGCTCCATCCTAGGACTCTTACTCTTTGCACTTTACCTCAACACCCTGCCAGGTGCATGCACTGGTAAAATTCTGCTGTATGCAGATGATGCCGTCATCTTTGCCTCTGACTGAAACCCTATCTCCCTTCAGGGCACCTTGCAAATATCTTATAATGATGCTGAAGCCTGGTTCAAAGAGCATAGACTTGTAATAAATCTCAAAAAAACAAAAACCATGCTCTTCGCCCACCCCTAAAACAAAGCCAGCAACTTTCTACTCCATGTCCTCTCTAGCACCAAGTTTCCTCTCGAGCAAGTCTACTCTTATAAGTACCTTGGGATCTCTTTAGACCCTGCTCTCACTTTCCACGACCACATTGCTGCTCTAGCCTCAGCTTCCAATATTCGGCTAGGTATCCTATACTGCTACAAAAATTGTCTCCCCCTGACACCCTCCGACTCATGGTCACATCCTCAATAATGTCCCTAGTGGACTATGGATTACCAGTTTATGGTGCTGCAGACCAGACTGCCCTCAATAAAATCCGCCTCACACTAAATAAGGCCTGTAGGCTAATTACAGGGGCCCCCAGGCTAACACATACCTGCCAGCTATATGAAAAGGCTATGCTGCTCAACCTAGATGAACGACTCAGATACCAAACCTGCCTCATAACAAAAAAACTCTCCTTGGACTATCCCCCCCAGGATTGACAGCCTCCATCCACCAAGCACAACCCTTAGTACAAACACAAACCTCTTGCAAAACCACACTGTTAGTCCCTAGGGCAAGGACCACACACGGTCAAAGGGCCTATTGCTACAGAGCTCTATCCTGGTACAGCACACTCCCCACCTCTATCTCTGATAGCCCCATGATCTCCAGTTTCAAAACCTCACTTTGAAATCACCTATTTAATATGTGTAACTGTGACTGTTACTAAGTTGTTCTTGCTCAATGCTCTGACAAAGCTCCCTGAGTGGCTGCACCCAACCTGCTACCAACCACATCCCACAGCCCTATCAATTATCACCTCCTCCTGTCTCTGCACGCTACGCCATGTATGGTCATACCACTGTTTGTCTATGAAGTACTAAATTTCTGTACCAGCCTATGTTTAGCCAATCCTGTAACTTTAAAATTGCAACTAAGATATGACAGCATGTATTACCAATTGTTGTAATCCACAATGATGTAACAACATTGTTGTACTGTATTTGTCCTCTTTGTGACGAGGTACCTTTGAAAATGAGCCCCTGGCTCAAAGGTTGTAAACTGATGTACAAATAAATAAAATAAATAAAAAAAGCTACCATGGCCCAGGACACTCACACTGAAGCTGAGGCTGTTTGGGTTATTCTCGAAACCGAAACAGGTGAAGTTACTAGAGTAGGAGTATTGTACAGACACCCAGCAGTCAGCTTGCAGGGGGACAAGGAGATACTAGAATCCATTTACAATATAGGTATTAAGGGGGATGTAGCATTGGTGGGTGACTTCAATTTACCAGACATAAATTGGGGAAACCATTCTGCTGCTACAACAAGAAGTAAAGACTTCCTTGACACTCTGCACTTATCAGGCCTAAGATCGCTTGTCAAGGAACCCACAAGGAAGGAATCTATCTTTGACCTGTTACTCACCAACAGTGACATCATATTAAGGGTAGAAGTCGAGAGCAACCTAGGATCTAGCAACCACAAGATGGTGTGGTTCCAGGTTAAAACAGAAAAAGGAATCAAGCACACTAAAACTAAAATCTTGGACTTCAGACATGCAGATTTTGCTAAAATGAGGGAAAAGCTTAGACTTAACCTTGCTAAATTAACATGGACAGAGGGAGTAGATAAGTATTGGGCATCTCTAAAGGAAGCTATCATAGGCACATCAAAACAATGTATGAAATGTGTGAGTAAAGCCAAGAAGAGAAGAAAACCCCAATGGTTCTCCGAGGAAGTGGCCACCAAGGTCAAGAAGAAATGGATGGCTTTCAGAAGATACAAGCAAACAGAATGTGAAAAAGACAAAGACACATACAAGGATAAACTGAAGGAAGCAGGACAGCAAATCAAGGTGGCTAAGGCACAAACATAAGAAAGGATCGCCTTGGAGGTCAAAAAGGGAGGCAAGACCTACTTTAGATATATCAAGGAGAAAAGGAAAACCAGTTGAGGTATAGTCAGACTTAAAGGGCAAGATGGGAAATGCACACAGGAAAACAAGGACAATGCAGAAATCCTTACAGATACTTTTCCTCAGTATTTACTAAGGAAGAAGAAGGTTGTGGCCCCACCTTGACAGAAAAAAAGTGCAGACAACAGCAATATGAATTTGACAACTTTCACAAGGGTTAGTGTCCTAAAAGAGCTAGAAAAACTTAAGAGTTGACAAAGCCATGGGTCCTGATGAAATACACCCCAGGATACTGAAGGAACTTAGAGAAGACCTGGTGGCACTGCTGACTGAACTGTTCAACCTCTCGCCTGTGGTCAGGAAAGTTCCTATGGATTGGAGGAAGGCCAGTTTTCCTTCATCATAACAATGGCAGTAGGGAAAGTGTTGGCAATTACTGACCAGTAAGCCTGACCTCAATTGTCAGCAAAATGATGGAAACCCTAATAAAGGAAAGAATTATATCCTTTCTCAAAGAAAATGATATAATGGACCCAAGACAGCATGGCTTCACCACAGGAAGATCATGCTAGACAAACCTAATAGATTTCTTCAATTGGGTAACAAAGACAGTAGATCAGGGCAGTGCTGTGGATGTAATATGCCTAGACTTCTGCAAAACCTATGACTCAGTCCCATATAGAAGACTTTTGAACAAACTTGCCAATACAGGAGTTGGGCATAAAGTGGTAAACTGGGTACAGAGATGGCTTAGTGGAAGGTCTCAGACAGTACTGGTAAATGGTCAACTATCAGAGGAGAGAGAGGTGACAAGTGGTGTGCCACAGAGATTGGTGCTGGTGTCTATCCTCTTCGATATTTTTACCAGTGACATATCTGTGGGCCTAGAAGGCAAGGTGTGTCTATTCACAGATGACACAACGAAATATAATAGGGTAGACACTCCAGTGGGAGTGGAAAGAATGAGGGCTGAACTTCAAACACTGGAAAGGTGGACAAAAACTTGGCAATTAAATTTAAATACCAAAAGGTGCAAGGTCATGCACCTAGGGAGGAAAAATCATTGTGAGGAATACCTCCTGTGTGGAGTGAAATTGGAAGTCACAAAGCAGGAAAGAGATCTGAGGGTAATTATAACAGACGACCTGAAAACATCCAAGCGGTGTGAAAAAGCAACGTTAAAGGCGAACACTATGTTAGGCTGCATAAAAAGAGGAATGACAAGTAGAAAGAAGGAGGTGATTATGCCACCATACAGATCAATGGTAAGGCCTCACCTGGAGTACAGTGTGCAGTTCTGGAGACCTCACTTCAGAGAAGACATAGACAGACTGGAGATAGTGCAAAGAAGAGCTACAAAAATGATACTTGGACTCCACAACAAGACATCTGAGGAACATCTGCATGACCTAAACATGTACTCCCTGGAACAATGCAGAGAAAGGGGGTACGTGATCAAAACCTTCAAGTGCTTGAAGGGAATAAACATGGTCCAGGTTCAGGTCCTATTTCAGATCAAGAATCATGCAACTTCCAGAACGAGGGGGCATGGCATGAAACTGGAAGAAGGCAAGTTCAAGAGTAACACAAGAAAGTTCTTCTTTACTGAGAGGGTGGTGGATACTTGAAATGGCCTTCCACTAGAGGCTGTGGAGACTTGATCAGTCAGATCATTCAAGAAGGCATGGGATAGGCACAAAGGTATTATAACACTGAATAGCAGTTAAGGGAAGGGACTAGGCTTATGGGCAGACGGGCAGACTAGATGAACCATGCAGTCCCCTTCTGCCATCACTTTCTATGTTTCTATGTTTCAAAAAAAGAGATCTGTGTATGGTCTCTCTATTTGTACCTGTTTGTATCAATCACAAGTGCAGTTTGGGATTATGGAGGGCCAACGGAAGTTCTCCACACACTAATGTTTTTCTGAAAACTTGACACAGATTGTCTAGGGTTGTGAGCAGCATTACATGGCTGATGGACAGCTTTTAGCCCTTTTAGGGCATTGTAGGGCAGTATTTTATAGTATTATTATTTTGGGAACTACTGCCGAGATTGAAAGACCAGAAGTCCTGCCTTTATGAACTTCCAGTTTTCCGGCTTTTAAACCTGCTAGTGAACGAGTGTTTTTACTAAGTGAGGGGCTATGTGTATGCTGCTCTACTTGGGGCCAGAGGGAAAAGATTGGGTTTTGGCTGTGTAACTCTGTCTGCCAAAACAAAATGCTGAAAAATCCAAAAAAGAACCCTGGGTACTGTCTGTCCATTTGTACCTGTTTGTGTCAATCTCAAGTGCAGGCTGAGATTGTGGAGAGGTGACTGAAGTCCTCCACACACCAGCATTTTTCTGAATGTTTGTCACAGATTGTCTGGGGTTGCAAGCAGCCTTAAAAGGCTGGTGACAGCTTCTAGCCCTGTATAGAGCATTTTAGGGCAGTGTTTTACAGTATATCATTAAGTTGGTAACAGAAAAAATGGAGCCAAAAAAACAATAGAGCTTCAGTCTAAAATGCTCAAATTGGAAAAGTTTATTCAAAGCACAAGGCTGATGTTCTTGGTGAACGAGTTAGATATTACAGAACTAAGCAAACAGAAAAGCATGGAAAATGGCAAGAATTTGGGGGACAAGAGGAAAAGGAACAATACTGGAAAACCGGACTCTGAGGAGGAGTTGAGGGCTGAGGAATGGTGTTTTACACAAGGAAGCAAAAAAAAGAAGGCAGGCCATGGAAATAGTTCCCACAGAATTAAGGAACAGATTCTCCTCATTAGCTGTTGATAAGGCTTGGGGAAACAAAAATGAATAGAATATTGGAAGATAATAATGAGGACAATCAGAAAAGGCAGAGCAACCTGTAAGCACTGGGGTTAAATCAAATCCACAGAACATTGGTATTAACCTGGAAAGTTTAAATGAGGGGAAACCATTTTAAACAAATCTCACAAAAGAAGATATTGGTCATAGGAGGTTCAATAATCAAATACACATATAAGGTCACATGCAGAAAAAGAAAGTCGAGAACCAGAGCTAGCTCTCTCTCTTGGGCAAAAATGTGTGACATTAAAAATAATATTGAGGGACTATTGAAAGGCAGAAAGGAGCCTATAGTGGTAGTATTACATGTGGGTACAAATGCTAGAAGGAAGCATCTGGATATTCAAAAGGACGTTGAAGAAGATGCAGTAATTAAGAACAGAGGGGGCAGGTTGATCACATCTGAAATTCTCCCAGTGCCTAGAGTGGATAGGAACAAGGCTCAAGTTATTAGAAATTTGAATGACTTTGACTTTTTAAGGAGATGGTGCAAAACGGAAGGCTTTATATTCCAATGAAACTGGGACAATTTTGACGGAGATTAAAAATTATATGAACGTGATGGTTTGCATCCAAATAGGGATGGATTAAGGGTTATTGGAAACGGAATGAATGCAAGCATCCTGAAATGTTTTAACTGACTGTGAAGGGGAAAGGGGGTGGAGCACCAATCAGTAAGAAAGAACAAACTGAAGTTACAGCTATTAAAAGAAAAGAGGCAACAAAAAACTCGAAAGTGCTACTTACAAATGCTATGAGTCTCGAGAGGAAAAAGGGAGTTAGAGAAAATTATGACTGAAAAAGGGTTTCACTTGTGTGGTTACTGAGAGCTGGTGAAGGGAGGAAGACACCTGGCATATTCAAGAATATATACTTTTCAGTAGGGGAAAGAAAGGATAGAAAAGGTGGTGGTGTGGCCATTTATGTGTCTTGACAATATAACAGCAGAAAAAATAAAACAGGTAGATAAGGATGAATCTGACCTTGAGCGTATCTAGCCAAAATTGTTTCCTATACTTGGGTTATACTTGGGTTGTAGGGCGATAAGAGTTGACAGGTCCATAAACAATCACCCCCTCTTCTCAGTGGTCATGGCTAGGCATACACCCATTCACTAAAAGCTTATCTAATTTATTTTTAAAACTTCCAAGTCTGACACAAGTCACAGTCTCTACTGGTAACTTGTTCCACAATCTGACTGTCCTTGGAATAAAAGCATGATTTCTGATGTTTCTATTAGTTTTATTCTATAAGTTGTAACTGGTGCCCTCGTAAATCATATGTTGGTTTCTTGAACTCTAATCCCAGCTCTTGGAATAACTGTTTATCTTTGATTATATGAAAGAGTAGAAGTAAATCTCCTCTCACTCACCTGTCTCTCAAGGTGAATAATCCCAGGCTTCTCAATCTATCATCGTAGGGTTTATTTCTATTTCCATTTCCTTTTGTAGATTATTAATCATTTTCTCTATTCTTGGACAACTATGTCTAGACCTGTTTTGAGATGCACTATTTCTTTGCTGATCATTGTCAGAATAGTGGTGTGCCCGGTGGTCAGTTTTGTCACCATGCTTACAGCCATACCCTGCACCTGGACCTCCCCCCTTTTGAGAGGGACTCCAGTGTTGGTGTTCGTCTTAGTCTTGATAAAGCTGCTGAGCCACAGTTGGACCAAGCATGGGCTTCAGTTGTTTTTCTTTGTTAGACATAGGTAAATTTTCTCTCCCCCCACCCCTTAGCCAGAGTAGTAGAAGTGGTGTCCTCCAACACCTTAGCTTGAGGTACAGAGGAACTCCCTTTTTGCCTAATCTTATGCTTTTTCTTATATTTCTTGAATGTTTCATGTTCTGAATCAGAATAAGAATCACTTCTCTCTCTATTGGAAATTGTATTTTTGCTCTGAGGCTATTCATTTTCTGAGTCAGATGATACACCCAATGATATACCAGAATCAGTCAAACAATCTAACAGTTGGAATCCTTTCATTGTTTCTTTAACCTGATTTTTACTTCACAAACTGTCATACTTTTCTCTTAATTCAACTAAATCTTTGTTAACCTGTGCATAAGCATCTGCTAGTTTAACATTTTCTGTTTTCAAATTCAAACACTGTTCTTGACGTTGTCTAGATGCATTTAACTCCCTTTGCAAGACAGCATTTTCAACCTTTAGCTTTACTAAGTCACAGTAGTTGTTCGAAAGGTAATTTTTACTCTCTTGTAAAAGCTTTCCTAAAATCTCTACCTGATCTGCAAACCTACCACAAAGTGTGCATCCTCCAACATTTTCTCCAGATGTTGTATACTTTATTTTTACTTTTAATAAAAATCAGCTGTGCTGGGGTATAAATTACTGTCTCAGTGCTAAGCATATCTGTAGTTACAGCTAAAGTTGTCATGGCTATGCAATAGTGATTATCAACTTTAACAACAACAATTAAGTATTTTTTGAACAACAGTTAAAATAGCAATAATGTCTTACACAACAATTTAATAAACAAAATCTTTTTCTTGAGGCTTTAAAAGTTCTTTTTTCTTTTTCTTGCCACTTTACTGTTAGCCAGAGATTCTATTCTGTTCACGTCTATGCTTTAGCTCCCTTTTTATTTTGCTTAAGATAACTTCAGACTCAAAATTGCCTTATGTCTGTCCCATGCATTCTTGAATACTCCCACAGTTTTACACCCCACAACCTCCTCAGGAAGGTGGTTTCATGCATCTACCACTCTCTCTGTGAAAAAAAATACTTCCTCACATTGCCCCTGAGCTGTCCCCCCCATCTTCAAATTGTGTCTCCTTCTTCTTGCACATCTCTTTTTCTGAAATATGCTACTCTCATGGACTTTATTGATTCCACTGAGGTACTTACAAGTTTCTATCATGTCTTCCCTCTCCCTCCATTCCTCAAGGGTATACATGTTAAGCTCCTTTAGTCTCTCCTCATATGGCTTCTCTTGCAGGCCTTGCACCATTTTAGTTGTCCTTCTCTGGACTGCCTCTATCCTGTCTATGTCCTTGTGAAGATGGGGTCTCCAGAAATGGATGCAGTACTCCAGATGGGGTCTCACCAACTGTCTGTACAGAGGGATAACAACTTTCTGTTTTCTGCTGGTGATGCCTCTCCCCATATATCCCAGTATTCCCCCCAGCCCTCCCTACTGCCTTCTCACAATGCTCGCTAACCTTAAGGTCATCTGATATGATTACCCCCAGGTTCCTTTCCATTTTTGTTGTTGTTACTACCTCCCCCTCCATTGTGTACTCTTTCCCTGGGGTTTTGTTTCCCAGGTGCATTATTTTGCACTTCTTTGCATTGAATCTAAGCCACCATACTTCTGACCATTCCTCCAAACTTGCCAAGTCCCTTCTCATCCTTTCCACCCCCGTGTATCAACCCTGTTGCAGATATTTGTGTCATCTGCAAAGAGGCATACTTTTCCTTCTAGTCCCTCTGCAATGTCACTTATAAAGAAATTAAAAAGGACTGGACCCAGTACTGAACCCTGTGGTACCAAACTAGTAACCCCCTGTCTTCAGAGTGGACTCCGTTTACTATTAGCTACTGTGTTCTGTTGTCCAGCCATTGTTTTACCCAGACTACCACCCGGAGACCCACTCCCAGACTGGCTAATTTGTTTGTAATTAATCTGTTGTGTGGGACTGTGTCAAATGCCTTGCTAAAGTATAGGTAGGCCATGTCCACAGCCCCTCCCTCATTTACTACTTTGGTCACCCAGTCAAAGAAATCAATTAGATTTATCTGATATGATCTTTCCACTGTGACTCCACGCTGCATTGGGTCCTGTACCCTGCTAGCCCCAGGTACTCAACAATTCTTTCTTTCAGAAGTGATTCCATCATTTTCCCTACCACTGAGGTCAAACTGACAGGTCTGTAGTTTCCTGCCACTGTCGTGCTCCCATTTTTGTGAAGGGGAATCACATCCACCCTCCTCTAGTCCTCAGGTACCACTCTATCCTCCCATGATTTGTTTAAAAGGGTAGTCAGTAGTGTCACTAGTTCTCCCCTTAATTCTTTTAGAATTCTGAGGTAAATCCCATCAGGCCCCATTGCTTTGTCCACATTCAGTTTTAGGAGTTCTTTGAGAACCCTTTCTTCTGTGAAAGGACTGGGATCAACGCCCCTATCCAGAGTGCTTCTGTTAATTGGATTAGGTACCTCCCCTTCCTCCTCTTTTGTGAATACTGAGCAGAATTATTTGTTCAGTATCCCTACTTTTACACTGTCCCTTTCTGCCCACCCACGGTCCATTCTGTTCAGCCTCACTATCCCTCCCTTTGTCTTTCTACACTCCCTAATGTACCTATAAAAGGTTTTATCCCCCTTTTTAACTGAGTTGGCTGTTTTTTCCTCAGTTTTGGCCTCTCCCATTTTGACAAAGTCTGCCCTCCTGAAGTCCAGTACCCTCACTTTTGTGAGGCTTGACTCTGCAGCTGAGTTTATCATGAACCACACTGTTTGGTGGTCACTTGTTCCCAGATGGCTACTCACTTCTAGATCTAAGATCCTGTCACTGTCTTCATTTGAGAGTGCCAGGTCTAAGATTGCTCCCTCTCAAGTGGGTTCCAACACAAGCTGTCTGAGGCATGCCACCTGTAGGGCATTGAGAATGACCCTGCTCTTGGATGTGGCTGCAGCAAAGGTGCTCCAGTTAACATCTGGCATATTCAGGTCCCCCATCAACAATATCTCCTCTTTCTCTGCCATCCTAAGGAGGCCTTCTATCATAACCTTGTCCATTCCCTCCCCCTGAGATGGGGGTCTGTATACAACCCCTGTAGGAATTGTGGTGCCATTTCTGTCTCTAAGGTGACCCACAAGTGCCTCCTCTCCTCCCTGTTTACTCTTTTGTTCCATTGCTTTTATCCCATCCATTACATAGAGAGCTACACCTCCCCCTCTTCTACCCTCCCTGTCTCTCTTGTAGATTGTGTACCCTGGTATGTTGACATCCCAGTCATGGTTCTCTGTGTACCATGTTTCTGTGACTGCCACAATATCCAGGCATCCTTCTTTCATCAAGGCCATCAGTTCAGGGAGCTTCTTTCCCAGACTATGGGCATTGGTACTCATTACCCTCCATTTCTTAATGGCCTTACCCCTTTTTTCTCCATCCCTGTCCTTACTGCCCTTGTCATTTTCACCATTTACCCCTGCCCTTCTACCTATCGACGTCACTATCTTGGTGTTTGCATCACTGACTACCCTGATATTTTGTAAGTGTGGAGTGTTATTTACTAACAATTATATCATGGATGAGGACTCCAAAGATGTTGGAACAAAGGCTATACTATAACATTTTACAATGATGCACTTGGATTTACCTCAGGACTTACCCAAAATTTATTTTCATAAATTACCAAAAATAATAAAAATTCACAAATAATATTATCCTATGCTTCCCAGATTAAAATATAATAGCAATAACACTGCTTTCCACACTTAGAATTATTTGAAAATCAATATTTTATTTACACCTATACAATAATTTGAAATAGTATGCATTAGCATAAATATTAAGCATAAATGTAAACATCAACAAAATTATTTCAGGAAATCAAGCAAACTAATAAAACTAATTTTAGCAAATAAACATTGTGAATCAATAAGCAATATTCAGCATAATAAATGGTACTAATTATATTAAACTTTTAACATAATTAGTATTTAACATAACTTTTATGAATACAAACATGCAACTCATAAGATTAATGTCTCAGATTATTTCTGTATAAAACACGTTTTAAAACTTCATAGCATGTAAAATGTATTTTCCTTTTTTATGAGAACTGGCAACAACTCATTATATTAGTGTTTTGTCTTATACTTTCATAAAACTCAGTTTTAACTTTTCAGATCATGCAAAATTTCTCATTCTAAAGTTTTTAAACTATATACCAAATTCTATAGTTAAAAATAAGATCCCTTGTTATTTTAACAGATAAGCCAATTTAAATTACTTAACTACTAATTAAAAATTAATTATTAAAAGTAATCAAAACCATACTTAAATGTCTGGTTGTAGAAACGTTTTTTCTTTTCTCTACTCAGAACACTTGGTTGAGTCTGGCTCTTGATGAAAATGTCTCTTAGCTAATCTTCATGTCCTGGAACTTTTTGGCATGGACAGACACTGCAAGTTAAATTTCCTTTGCTGAAAGTCACTTTACCAAAAGTCAGTTCTTGGATTTGTAGAACACAGCTTCAGTCTGCATAGTCCATAGCAATACTGGATTTAAAAAACTTTCTTGTGGATAGCAAAGTTGTTTCAAAAACTGGAACTTGAATTTTTCATGTTGTACATCTGCTATTAACCTCAGAACAGCTAGACTTCCTTATCACAGCACTGCAGCTTGTGTCTGGCTGTGAAATGTTAAGGTTAAGTCTATGGGTCTAGGCATCAACAGGCAACTTTACTTCAGCCAAAATGCTCATCAAATGAAACACATACCTTGCTTCATACAGAATGAGAATGTCCTTGCATCTGGTTCTTGCACCTGAACCTCGTGGCAGCACTGCATAAGCTTTCAAGCTCCCAAAGGCTGGACCCAGTATTCCAAATACAAATGTGGCCCATAGCTTTTTGGCCTAGCTAGTTGTAAATCCATCCATTTGAGTTAGACTAGCATTGATCCTCCTACATCAGATGTTTGGCTCAGACTGAGTTGTAGCTAAGACAACTTCAATAATATAAATCTGCAATGGTGATGTCATCACCAGATTTTGATTGGCCCATCATTAAAAGGGTAGGACTTCTTAGATGACAAGTGATGACACACAGACATACCTTTTAAGACCTCCCCTTTTCCCCAGGATCTGTTTTATACTCAAAACTATGTTTCTTAATAACTTTTTTATTTAACCTAATTTTAATATTAAACTTATTCAGGCATTTTACATCAAGCAGATAATTTTGGTATAAATCTTATTTTCCTAGCATTGATATTTTTAAGTTACACTATTAAGGGTTATAACTTTGTAATGTAATATTTTTTTTAAATAAAGTGATAGTCTTGCTCTAAATATTCTAAGCTACAGAATGATATAAGATTTGTAAGAAAAATCCATTATTAAAGTCTTTAAAACATTATGTTTTTGCAGAAACACATGAGGGTCTTTGTTCTGCTTAGACAATACATTTTAAATTGTTAAAAATATTATTTTAGATGGTTTTCTCTTTATAGCAACAGAATACAGACTTAAGAGTCTTATTTTCAGACTTCTCAAGGCGTGAGCTATCATGAGATACTAGATTTGTCTAGTTTTTAATAAAAAATTATATTAAAATAAGCTTTAACCATAACTCCTTAACCATTTTCCTGCACTCTTGAAACTTGGTAAGCTTATTTATTATAATAGTATATAATAACTGTGCAGTTTTCATAATGGCAGTACACTGCATCTTTAAACTACAAATACAACTTTTTATTTCTATAGAAAGTAATGGGACTCTCAAATTCATTTTTTAAGACTACCCCAAGCTGTACCAGATACTTGTTTCTTATCTGATTGTAGTCATGGATACCTAGTTCTGAAAGTTATTCCTTGTACAAAAAAGCCATAAATCAGTCAAGATTACAGAGATGCTTCTCTGGTACTGAGCTACTTTCTTCTGAAGTCTTCTTGGAATATGAGAGATGTAAGTTTGGTCCCATCATATCTGTTCTACAGCTAAAGCACAGAGCCTTGAAGCAAATTTTAAAACAGTCTTCCTTAGACCATTTTTTTCTGAACTCTGAAACCGTCCCCATTTTAAATGGCATCATTCCTCCATTTCAATGCTTTTAAGATTTAATCAACATTAATCTTAACAAGAAATAAGAGTAAACATTTCCCATAATTAATAACATATAAAATCACATAATAATAATTAAAAATCGGGGCATGGCCAAGCTGGCATCCAGAATGGCTGCTTAGTTCTGGAGCTCTGTGCCTAAACCATCAGGAATCTCCCTTCCCCCGCTACCTCTGGATGCGCTGAGAAAAAAAATCGTGGGACTTGGTAGGGAAAACAGTTATGCCACCAAAAATGTTGAAAAAACAGAGACAACTTCCATTTAAAAGTGAAAATAATGGGCTTAAAGATCTGGGCCTAGAGGCTCTGCCACCACGAGGAGAGAATTCTGGCAACGGAGCTGCAACAACCTCAGCGGGGACTGTGGAAGGTAACGTGTACAGCCCTCAATTTTTGGTACTAGAAAAGTTATTTAACAACTTAAAATATTACCTGACTAGTAAAATGAATGCTGGATTCGAAAATGTATCTGCACAGTTGGCCCTCCTGCAGACAACAGTAAACAATTTGGGGAGACAGTGGAACAACACTTGGCCCGATTAACGGAGGTGGAAGAAAGGGTTAGCATGCAAGAAGACCATTATAATCAGTGGAGCCCCCAATTGCAAGCAGCAATGACTGAAATAGAGAAATTAAAAACAATATTAGATGACCATGAAAATAGGGAGAGGCGAACAAATGTGCGAATAGTGGGCATGGCTGAAGGGGTGGAAGGCAGAGACTGTGTAACTTTTTACATGGTTAAGAACAAAGTTAGATTTACCAGCGGAATGCTCTTTGGAGATACAGCGGGTACATAGAACTCCCGGTCAACGACCACCCCCAAATGAAAGGCCTCGTCATATTATTGTAAAATTTCTGAGATATCAGGACAGAATGGCTTTACTGAATGCAGCACGAAAGGCGGGCGCCATTAGAGAAGGCTCTCAATCGGTCAGCATATTCCAAGACTTCTCATGGTCGGTACAAACAGATCAGAGTGCATTTATGCCTGTGAAGAGGAGGTTACATCAACTGGAGTGGCCTTTTGCACTTGTCTACCCTGCTCAACTGATCATTAGGAGAAAAGGTGCTACACCGAAGGTGTTTACAAACCCAGACGCGGCAATGCAGTATATTGAATATGAATCGAAGCAACAAGAAGATGCAGATGAGTGAACTTTACTTTGGAACTGGGCTAACCTATAAGTACTTTTATCCTTGTCGCCCAATATTATACAGGATGCTTATAGAGGGAGTGGGGTTGGGGGGGAGTGGAGTTTATTTCTTGGTCTGCTCTATAACTCCTAGGAGGCCTATCAAGGATGAAGTGGGCAGCCTTCCCTGTTCCCCCCCATGCTGTAGCTCTGGGAAGGACCTTTTTGTTTCTTTTCCTCTAAGGAGGTGAACCAGAGTGATATTACAGAGATCTAGACGATGTCTAATGACTCTTTGTTAAATGCTGGGACAAATCATTAGTTCATTTATTTATACTTTTACAGCACCACGCTACATTAACGGTCTGATTAGCAGAATGTGGGCAATGGGAAGCTGAAAAACTGTCCTGCCTATCTCTGCACAGTAACTGCGCAGTGGGTTGATCTATATCTGTACAGGGCAGTATCAAGCTGGGACGAGGGTACGGGGGGTGAAGAGCTTTTGTTCTGTCTGTTCCAAAACTCTTATGAGGCCTATAATGGCTGGAGCGGCCGGCTTTCCCCACCTCCCCTGACGTTAGCCCTGGGGCCCTAGAGGGGCTCTACAGTGCTCCATCTGTAGTTACCGAATTTTGTTTTGGTTATTATACTTGGGTCCCAGAGGCTGTCATATGTTCTGCCTTATTTGCATTAGAATGCAGAATCAAGGGCAAGTTTAATCAAATTAGTAAGGAGATGCAAACCTATCTCCTTGTTTCATTTTTGTCTGCAGGGAGATGATGTGGGTAGGGAATGTGTGCCGGATTTTAACTAGCGAATTGTTTTTTCTTGAATATATGGACACAACATATGTCCCGGGGGGAGAGGGGATTCAGTTGCTTTTATTTTTGTATGTGTTCCAGGCGAGGTGGGCACGGGCCAGCACAGGAGACCAGTTTTAAACTGGTCACCCCTTCCTAATGAAGTGGGGGTATTTTCACATGACTCAGGGATTAAAAATGAGATGGAACACTTGGAGAATGACAGGGCGTATGAGCAATAAAAAGACTGTATGCTAAATTATGTGTGGGAGCCTGCCCACTCCTGTTGGGCTCCTTATTCCAGAGGTTCCCAGGGGGATGGACTCCTAAGTGTTCTTGATTAACCCAGACTTATATATCTATGTTATCTAGAAAATGGGGTTGAGGGAGGTTATATTTTATGCTCTGCAGTTGGGGGGGTCCTGGGCGAGGGCTGCGGCACCGCCACGCCTGGCTTTATTGAGAAGAAAATGAAGCCAGTAGGCTATTCCATGAGAGTAAAGGGGGTTTTAATTAGAGGTACACCTGGGGGAAAGGGGAAGCTAGGTGGTGAATTAAAATCTGATACTACCTGGCTAGATTTCTGACAATAGGGGTTTAGTTTTTCTAGTAGGCTAAGCAAGTGCCGTTGCGCAGGTCTTTATCTTTCTCTTTTCTTTTCTTCTTTTATCTTTCTGGGTCTTTTTTGTGGGGGACCTCTCTGAAATTTTGCAGATGAGAGGGACGGGGGAGGGGGAGATCTGTTAACTGGGAGAAAAATTAAAAAAGGACAAGAGTCGGGGGATGCGAGGGGCTCAGGGTAGTTGTAATGCAATGCGCTTGGGAGATCCTAGATCTAGGAATATACCTGATGCCACTGCATGGCTAGTCAAAAAATGTTATCCTGGAATGTAAATGGCTTAAAAACTGCAGTGAAACAGAAACGTGTCTGGGCATATATTAAGAAAAAGAATGCAGATATTGTGATGCTACAAGAATTGCATTTAACATGTGCTGAGATTAAGCGAATAGAAAAAAAAATGGGGTGGGTATGATGATAGCATCTTATTTCACGTCCAAGGCCAGAGGAACATGTGTGTGGTTCAGACTGGGGGTCAGGGTTCAAATTCATGCAACTCAAAGAGACTCAGGGAAGGTATGTTATAGTGAAGGCTACAGTGGAGAAGGAATTGCTAGTCCTGGGATCTTTGTATGGGCTTACATTTGATTTTCCAGAATTTTTTGAGCACTTGGCTATTGTGCTGACAGTGTTCCCAGATAAATTGATCATAGGGGGCGATTATAATACCTATTGGGACCCACTTCTTGACCATTCTAAACCCAGATTCAGGCATTCCCCCAGGAGTGTGGGAGCCCTCCGGAGGTTGGCGGAGAAAAGGGCATTGCAGGAATTGTGGAGATTTAAACACCCAGATACAGAGAAATTTTCTTTCTGCTCCTGTGCTCATAAGGTCTATACAAGATTAGACTATTTTTTGGCTTCTCCTGTCTTTTAGGGGCGTGTAAGGGGGATAGAATATGGTCCTGTCATAGTATAAGATCATGCTCCATTATACTTAGAGATGGAGAAAGAGATAGATGAGGGAGGGATGCGACAATGGAGAATGGATCCCTCATTACTGCTAGATCCTCAATACATGCAACAAATGTCCAAGAAGCTAAAGGAGTTCCTGGAAAATAATAAGGTGGAAGACACCTCAGCAAGAACTACTTGGGAGGCCCTGAAAGCTTTGGTAAGGGGGAGACTATCTCATATGCAGCCTTTAAAGACAAAAAAGAGAAATGAAGGGAGAATGAACTAGAAGCTAATATACTGAGGTTGGAAAGGCAGGTTATGGGTAGCCAGTCACCTGAGGATCTGGAGAAACTGAAGAGTATGAAGGGGGAATACAACCAATTGTGCTGTAAATGTATAGAAAGGGATATCTTAATGTCAAAAGCAGGACAGTATTTTGAGGGGGACAAGTTGGGGAGATGGATGGCCTGGCTAAGTAAAAAACAAAGAGCAGAAAGAACAATCTTAACAATAGAAAATGAGAATGGGGTAGGTACCTCTTCTGCTTGAGAGATAAATACAATTTTCAAATCCTTTTATAAAAAGTTGTATACATCTGAATTCCTGCAAGGGACAAATTTAGATAGTTTTCTGGAAAATATACCCCTTCCTGAAATACCCATTCAGATAAACGAGATGTTGGGACAAGAACTTGAAGTGCAGGAGATTAAGGAGGCAATCTGGGCATCTAGGTCAGGGAGAGCTCCGGGGCCTGATGGTCTGCCCATGGAATTCTACAAGAAATTTTGGAATGATTTGGGCCAGCTTCTCCAGTATATGGTGAGGGAAGTATTGGGGGAAGGGGGGCTGACGCCATCTCAACAGTTAGCTATTATAACAATTTTACCTAAAGGACCCCAAAAAATGTGGTTCATATCATCCAGTCTCTTTACTAAATGCTGACTATAAGATCATAGTGAAAATATTGGCAAAGAGATTGGAGGGGTCTTACCACAGATCATCCATCATGATCAGGGAGGGTTTGTTAAGGGGAGGCAAGCAAGGCATAACCTAAGATGAGTAATGAACATAATTTGGCAAGGGTCCAGAGGAAGGAAAATGTGTGGAGGCCTCCTTGCATTAGACACAGCAAAGGCCTTTGACAGGGTCGAATGAGCGTTTATGTTTGCAGTACTAAGAAAGTTTGGTCTGCACCCGGTCCTTAGGCAGTGGGCGGAGTGCTTGTATCAATCCCTGTGGGCTCAAATTCTTACAAATAATACCTTATCACCCCCCTTTTGACTCCATAGAGGGACAAGACAGGGGTGCCCCCTTTCGGCATTGATATATGTGTTGACCATTGAGGTACTGGCATCAGCCATTAGACATCATCGGGATATAGAAGGTTATAGAGTGAATGGAGAGGAGCATGTTATCTCTCTTGTTGTGGATGCTGTGCTTTTATTCTTAGCTGATCCAGTGATAGCAATGCCTGCCTTGACTTCCCTTTTTAGGGAATATGGTCCCATTTCAGGTCATAAGATCAACTGGAACAAGAGCGAATGGCTCCCTCTGGTGGACGGTGAACAGTCCATACAGATAAGTGGCATAGATATTACTCCTAGAACAGTAATTAAATATTTGGGAATACTGTTACTGCATAGAATAGTGGATGTGGGGTACATAAATTACAGTCCATTAGCAACAAAAATTAAGGAACAATGTAGTAGATGGAAGTTGCTCCCCTTGTCTTTGTTGGGAAGGGTAAACTTAGTAAAAATGCTAATTCTATCTCAGTGCCTTTACCTTTTTCAGACCCTCCCTATTATGCCTCCAGCGGGCTGCCTCAAGTCCCTTGAGGGATCTATTACTTCCTTAATTTGGGCAAATCATAGACCAAGGATCAGGAAGGAGGTGTTGTGGCAACCAATGCACAGTGGAGGTCTGACACTCCCCAATTTGAAGCTATATGCTTTAGCAGCCCAACTAACATTTATTATGGATTGCCAGGAAATAGAAGGAAGAGCAAGGGCTTGGGTCACTATGAAGTCACAATCTAGGGTGTGCTCCCCCTATGCCTTATGTCTTCTCACATCAGGATTGAGGGAAGGAGACGGAGAGAAGCCTAAGAATCCATTCACCAAATGTATGCTTAAAGCCTGGGGAAGGGCTTCACTGCTGATGGGGTACAAGGGAGGTTTGTCACCAGAGTGGTCCATCTTGTTTAGTTTGTGGAGAGATGGAGAGGCTCCCCCCTCGATTAAACAGGCTTTGAGGCAATGGGAGGGGAGGGGTCTATTTTTCCTGTCCCACTTATTCAGTGGTGGGACCTTATCTAGCTTCGCTGTGTTGAGACAAACATTTAATATTCATCCATCACCCTACCTTACTTATGTGGTAATAAGATCCAGGATGCTTAAGTTAACTGGGATGGGGAGTATCCTTCCTTGAGCAGAACATCTTTGGAAGAAATCTTTCAGCACTGTAAAAAACAGGGGTGTGTGAAACCACTGTTCATGCTATACAAAGCTTTGTTGGGAGCACAGCCAGATAAGCTGCAAAAGTTAAAAGACAGCTGGGAAAGGGACTTGGGTGCTGACAAGTTAACAGGAGGAGACTGGAATTTGGCTCTGCGGAGTAGCAAGGCTGTTTCTGTAAACAACAGATTGCGAATAATTAATTATAACATTGTGCATAGAATCTATTATACTCCTGCTCTGGCACACAAGATCAACCTCCAAATCTCAGACCAATGCCCTAAATGCTATGCTCAGAGATGTACCTTTTACCACATGGTTTGGGTGTGCCCAAAAGTGGGAACGTACTGGAATGAGATAAATCATATCTTAAATACGGTCTTGGAGAGTAAGATTCAATTAGACCCTGTAAATGTTCTACTCAGAGTACCAAGAAATGGAGGGGGCCAGTCAATAGCCTCACATCCTTTGAGAAGACTGGCAATAGTAGTGGGCAAGCAGATTTTAGTGCAAAATTGGATGGCTCAGGCCATGCCTACTATCACTCAGTGGGTAAATGCCCTCCTTAGCAACATGAAGCTAGAACATATTCAATATACAGTTCTGGGATGACTGGACAAATATGATAAGATCTGGTCCCCCTTGGAAAGGTCCTTGGGGAAAGAATGGTTTCAGCTCTTTTAGGTAACCACATGTACTGAGGGCACTGTTTATAGAAGGTGGAAGGGATTTCCTCTGGCGCTGGACTGAACAGGGGTCTATAATAAAAGGAGGGGTTGCATCCTTATCCTCATACAAAAATGGGGGAATTCCAGGAATTTAAGTAAATGGTAAAATCACAATGACTACAGTTGGCTAGTTTCACTGTATAAAATACAGTATAAAATGCCTCCCACCATCCTAGTATTACATTATGCTGTGCGCATGCCATGGCTCCTCAACTGGGATATGTATATACTGTATTTATTAGTATAACTTTCCTATAACCCACATTATCATGTGAATCTTACTGTGCATCACTGTGCTTATGTGTTTTTTTTCCTGTATGTATAACTGTATATATAAGTGTATTGATATATCTGTTGTGTATCAACCGCTAAACCTTGACCTTATCAGGTCCATCTTGTAAATGAGCCTTGCTCAATGATGCTTGCCTGAATAAATAAAGATTTGATTGATTGATTGATTGAAAATGCTGTTTTTCATCAATTGGATCATGGATTGTACCCAAGCTATGCGTACATGTATTATATTGTAATTGAATGAGAAGTCATTGATTATCTGACTATATAGAGCTTTCCTCGCTCCAGTGGCTCTTCTATAAATAAAGTTTTAAAAAAATAAATAATTAAAAATCAATTCTTGATAATAAAAATAAAATAATTTTTCCATCAAGGGTTTTGTTCCCACAACACAGTACATGTTCCTGAGATAACAGAGTGTGGCAGACACAGGTTTATCTGTCTGACATGTAAACAACATTATCATCACATGAACATATTTATTGAGGCTACAGTATATCAATGACACACTGCTTCTATGAATTAGTGGAATGCAGATTTATTTTATATCCATTAAACAACACTGTGTTATATAGCCAGAATAGAATGCATTGTTTTGATGACAGAGAACTGACTTCTGTAATACAGACAATGTAATTTCTCACAGACAGTCATTCCTACCAATTCAGTTCAACACTGAATCCTATTGATCAACTGTATATGAGAATATAATGATTTTAAGCTGATCTCTCTCTAAACACAAACCAGATGGGTTAGTAATAAACTTTGAGTGAAAACAACTAGCTCTACAGACTGCTCTAACTAGGGACTGTAACAGATTATTCAGGCAATCAGGGGCTTAATTGGTGAAGCAGTAGGCTGGACTGGTATTGTGTCATTACTCACTGACAGAGACAGAAATAGTGTTGTGTAGAATTTTATAATTCTGGTGGAACTAAATTCAGCGTGATATTCAAAATTCTGCTGGAAATGAAATAGTGGAATTCCGCAGCTTAAAATAGTTGAGGAATGATTTTCTGCAGAAAAAATTGCTGTTCATTCCATGGATCATAGTAGGCAGAATTCTGCAGGTGAACAAGTGAAATTCCAGCGGAAATTCCCCAGGCGGGATGGTCATTCCACACTAATTCCATCGGCAGAATTCCACATTCCACACAGCACTGGGAGAGAACCATATTTGCTGTTTCTTCACTGTTTTCAGTCACTGCAGAGCACATTAAAAGATGCTGATTTAAAGAAAACCACAAAACCAAACAGCATGATTTTTTCAGGAAACACTAATCATGGTGCAGGGCTGTGAATTCAAGGGAATTGAAGCTTGTTATGAAATATGTGTATTTGATCTTTAAGAATAAATTAGTCAGATTTTATGAGGTTGCTAAAATAAGTGGAAAGGGTAAGCAGCAAATGGACAAATTGCCTTTATAGCTCATGGAAGACCTATAAGACCTATAGTACGACGTCTACTTTATTACTAAGTAATGTTGCTTGTATTTGGTGTTTCGTACCTACAGTATTGCTGCTGTAAAGTATGCTTCCTCCCATCTCAGGTTTCCTACCAGGCTGTCCACTATCTGTTCCTTCTCTGTACCTACCCTCTGGAGATATTGAATCTAATCCTGGGCCTCTGTTTCTCATAGCCGCACTAGCAAGCAATCGAAGCTAGTACTTTCTGCATTACTTAAAGAGGACATAGACACATCACTGTTAGAAGATATACAAAACATGACAGTTAAAGGGGAGGTTCTGATATTGGGAGACTTCAACATGCTAGATACAGATTGGTCAATACCAGCAGGAACATCCACCAGAACTAGACACATAGAAGATTCCCTGCAGGGGAGGGCCTCAAACAACTGGTACAACAACCCACCAGAGACAGATCTATCCTATATCTAGTACTGACTAACGGGGAAAGGATCACAGATCTCCAGATGGAAGGTCACCTGGGGGCCAGTGACCATCACATGGTGTGGTTCAGTTTGGCTACTAGAACTAAATTATCCTATTCCAAGGCAAAAATATGGGATTTCAGAGGAGCTGACTTTAATAAGATGGTCAACAGAGTTAAGCTAGCCTTGGCAAGATTAAATACAGGTGAGGGGGTACAGGCAAAGTGGTCAAGCATTAAGGATGCAATACTTGAAGCAACATTCCATTGTGTTAGAGAGAAATGCAAGTACTAAAGAAGGAGGAAACCACTTTGGTTCTCAAAAACAGTAGCAGAAAAGGTCAGAGCCAAAAGGCTGGCCTTCAGGAAATATAAGGGAATGCAGCAGAATGAAGATAGGGAGGCATACCAAACTTCCCTAAGGGAAACAGGGAAGGCAGTAAGACAGGCAAAGTCCCAAACAGAGGAAACACAAGCATGACCAGTAAAAGAAGGGGAGAAGATTTTCTAAGGATACATTAGTGAAAGGAGAAAGTCCAGAGGGGGTGTTGCTAAGATCAAAGGGGATAAGAAGGATTGTGTGGAGGAGGACCAAGGAAAAGCATCTATCCTAAATAGATACTTCTGCTCAGTATTTGCTGAGGAGAAGGTAGGGCAGGGCCCACAGCTCAACAACATGTACATGGGGGGAGGGAGGTGTGCACTAGTCTCTTCTCAAAAGAAAGGGTCCTACAAGAGCTCACTAAGCTCAGGGTGGACAAGGCAATGGGACTTGATGGCATACATCCCAGGGTACTAAAGGAGCAAAGGGTGGAACTAGCAGAGCCAGTATCAGAATTGTTTAGTGAGTTTCTGAGCACAGGAGAGGTCCCAGAATACTGGAGACAGGCTCATGTGATCCCACTGCACAAGAGTGGTAGTAGGGAGGAGGCAGGGAACTACAGATCAATCAGTCTTATCTCAGTAGTGGGCAAGATTATGGAGGCACTCATTAAGGAAAGGAAAGTGCAACACCTGGAATCCATAGGAGCACAGGATTCAAGACAGTATGGGTTTACTACAGGAAGGCCCTGTCAAACTAATCTCAAAGATTTCTTTGGGTAATCAGAGTGGTGGACCAAGAGGGTGCAGCTGATGTCACTTACCTTAACCTCAGCAAAGCTTTCAATACTGTTCCACACAGACGATTGATTAATAAGCTGGGAAGGCTTGGGGTGGGTCTGAAGTTGGTCAACTGGGTGGCAAACTGGTTGGTGGGCAGAAAACAGAGAGTGGTGGTAAATGGTATACAATCAGAAGAAATGCAAGTCACAAGTGGGGCACCTCAGGGATTAGTCCTGGAGCCAGTCCTCTTCAATATCTTCATCAGTGACATTGCAGATGGACCAGAGGGTAACATTTGCCTGTTTGCAGATGACACCAAGATCTACAACAGAGTAAGTGATTCAGATGAAGTGGGCAGAATGAGAAGAGATCTGGATAAACTGGCAAAATGGTCAGAAGAGTGGCAACAGGGGTTTAACACAAAGAAGTGCAAGATCATGCACATACTGTAGGGAAGAGAAACCCTGAAGCCACCTATAGGCTGGAAGGGGAGTTGCTGGAAATCACAGGGGAAGAAAAAGACTCAGACATCATTATCACAGAGGACCTGAAATCATCCAAGCAGACCACTAAAGCAGTAGGTAAGGCTAGAGGGATGTTAGGGGTGTATTAATAGGGGTGTCACAAGTCATAAGAGGGAGATAATAATCCCTCTTTACAAGAAACTGGTTAGTCCCCATCTGGAGTACTGTGTGCAGTACTGGAGGCTGCACCTGCACAAGGACAATAACAAAATGGAGGCAGTCCAGAGAAGGGTAACCAAAATGGTGCAGGGACTGTATCAGAAAATACATGAGGACAGATCAACAGAGCTCAATATGTATACCCTAGAGCAATGGAGGGAGAGAGGTGATATGATCAAAACAGTCAAACATCTTAAGGGCATTAACAAGGTGAAAGAGTCTAACGTGTTTCAATGTAAGAAAAATAGCAGAACAAGATGACACAGCATGAGATTAGAGGGAGGCCGATTAAGGGGTAATGTGAGGAAGTTCTTTTTCACAGAAAGGGTGGTGGGTGCATGGAATGGCCTACCTCAGGAAGTGGGGGATATGAATACTGTGCAGAGTTTCAAACAGGCATGGGATAGGCATAAGGGAACAATACAGATGAGTATGAATAGATAGGCCATTAACAGAGTACAGGCCTATGGCACATTCATAGTGCAGAAAAAATGGGCAGACTGGATGGGCCTTGCAGTCCTTATTTGCGGTCAGCTGCTCTGATTCTATGTTTCTATTGCCAATATGAACATTCAAAGACTCATGGCACAGTGGGACTTTCCTTTCTTTCCCTTCCCCACCAGTGTTCACTCTTGAAGTCTGGATGTGTCTACACCCCAGATGTCTTGGGTCTTACCAAAAAGATGTCTTGGATCTTACCAAAACCTGGCTAATACCATTAACACCTGACCCTTCCTAGATTACAACTTTGTCTGCAAGGACAAAGCATCCTCAAGAGGGTTGGGGGCATTCTGTTTTATTCTAAAACCCACTTGAACCTTTACAACCACTCCATCCAACCCCACACACACTCGTTATATAAATATATTCACTCTTTGCTTCACCTAGATGGCTACAACAATAGTACATATAAATCTCCAATCTAGCCTGAAATAGCCCCTCTGCCCTGATTGAGCAACTTGCTCCCCTATCCAGTTCCCATGAATTATGGCTGTTTGATGACTCTCACCCTGACTGGCCTTGCTGAAAATCCAAATCTCTAGAAGTTCATTAAAAAATTAAACAATCCCACTAGGCACTCCTCTGGAGGCTGCTCGCACTCTCTATTACAGTGAATCGACACCAGCAGGCAAGAACACATACAGTAGTTATAGTTGGTACCTGACCAGACTCTATCATGGATTACTCTCCAGTTTTTACTGTCTGGATTGCCCATCCTTCAAAAGTTCCTTTTAGACTGATATGTTTTTTGAGATTTAAAAACTGCCCGAGATAGCTTTTGGCAGAGAACAGCAAGAGGAAGGAAGTGCTGTAAGAACTTAACTACTCTACTGGGACTTAAGAACTAGACCTCTACTACTGGGACATTCAATTTAGGGTAAAAACAAACAAAAAATACCCTAAGAGTTAGTGTGTTTGTCTGAGTTGGGTGAAGGGAACTGTCATCTGTGCAGTTAGCTAGGTGAAGAAGGGAACTGTGATTTAGGGGGAGTGGCTTAGGCAGGGCTGGATTAAGAGGGGGGCAAATGAAGCAAATGCCCCAGGCCCCCACCATGAGGGAGTACACCGCGGGCCCGGAAAAACACTGCAAGTTTCCAGTTTCGTGTGGCTCGCTTCGCTGCCTCGCTGCCGGACCGGTGCTTTAAATCCCTTGCTGTTTGTTGCTGGTGGCGGCCCCTGCAGTTCCTGCTTTTTGCCAGTGTCGCCGCTGCGCTGGCCGCTGTGCTGCCTCTCTAATTCACTGCATGGCTGCAATAGGAACGGCTGGGGGGGGGATCGGGATCACATGATCTGCAGAGAAAGTTGAGAAGTGGTCATGTGGTGGTCTGAGGTCGCGTCGCAGCTTGCCTTTCCTACCCCTCCTTCCTCATCGTCGCTGCGTGCTGCTCCGTAGTCTCTCATCTGACCCTCCCCGGACCCGCGTCTGCGCATGGCATCATCATGGTCATCGTCATAGCCGTAAGTCAAAACTCCAGTTGGTATGCACCACCACGCAGATGTAGGAGAGAGCTGACTAGAGCAGACGTGTGTATTGTTGTTGTGTTGGGAGGGACTCGACTGGTGGTATTGGCGCTGCTGCTGGGTGGACTCGTCTCGCGATCGGGTTCCCCCTTTCCCGTTAACCGCTAATCTTGTTGAGTTCAGACAGTTGATTCCAAATTTCCAATCTTGAATCTTGCTGCTTGTTTTACAGTACTGGAAGTTGGTACGGGCCTCCCTCTCTGCCTAAAAAGTTAAAGTAAAAAAAAAAACGACATTATTTATTATTTTTAAAAGTACTGTCAGGAGGGACTGGGTCTGAGACAGGAGACTAGTAGAGAGAGCACACTGCAGAGAGAGAGAGAGGTGAACAAGTCAACTGCACAGCCCTACGGAAGAAAAAAAAATAGCGTAGTAGGCTACAAGCGATCAGTGACAGGAGGTTATGCACAGGATGGATTTCTTATTTATTGAGTTTTTGCACCCGCCAGGGTCAGTTGAGTTATGGCCCCAGCCCCAGAAAGTTTGCCAGTCAACTAAACATGTACAGGTACAGTACACTGTAAAATAATTTCGGATCATTTTATAGTTATGTATGCTTTAGTTTGATTTTTAAAAGAAATGCACAATGATGTTGTCTATGAATAAAATTAAAATGATAAAAGACAACAGAGTCCTTATAGAAAGAAGGCTCATGCATTCCCTTGACAGAAGATAACATAAGCATAAATAAAACGCACAGATCTATTCTGGATCCCTGTCCTTTTTTTTTGGGGGGGGGGCATAGTTTTGCTGACTAATTAAGTCGTCCTGGGGATAACAAAATTACATTATAGTGGGTGGGGGCAGGGCAGTTTATAAGGCAAAAAAAAGATTAATGTATATGTATGACTCCACAATAAACAATAAATGTCCAAGAAACTGAGAGTTGTTACTGCAGGGATCACACATAAAAGCCTCTGCTTTTCTTGAGTTTTCCCTCAACTGTTCAAGGCTGACTATGAGACGCAATTATTTCGGGTTCTACTTTATAACAACAATCTTAGTTTTAAGAGTACCTACCAGATGAGCATGCATGGTTAAATATTAGAAAGTAAATTCCTACAAGGTACAGTTCTGAAGACCTTAAAGTCCCCACTTTCAGGTTACACCATGCAAGTCATTATTGGGCATCTTAGAACACAAATAACTTTCAATATCAAAGCACAGTCAGAAACATAGAATTTGATGGCAGATAAGGATCGCTTGGTCCACCCAGTCTGCCCATTTCCCTACCTAGTGGATAAGCTGCAGATTCTAGTTAACCAGCAGCCTACTTCTTCCTACCCCCACCCCCTAGAATTGCCTTATGACTGTCCCATGTATGCTTGAATTCCACCACGGTTTTTGACTGTACAACCTCCGGAAGGCCATTCCATGCATCCACAACCCTCTCTGTGAAAAAATACTTCCTTAAATTACCACTGAGCGGCCCCCCTCTATCTTCAAATTGTGCCCCCTTGTTCTTGCACACCTCTTTTTTTGAAAGATGCTACCCTCTTGGACTTTGTTGATTCCCTTGAGGTACTTGAAAGTTTCTATCATGTCTCCCTTCTCCCTCCCTTCCTCGAGGCTATACATATTCAGCTGCTTAAGTCTCTCTTCATATGTCTTCCAGTGCAGATCTTGCACCATTTTAGTTGCCCTCCTTTGGACAGCTTCCATCCTGTCTATGTCTTGGCGGTGACTGGGTCTCCAGAACTGCATGCAGTACTCCAGATGAGGTCTGACCATCTGTCTGTACAGAGGGATAATAAGTTGTCTAAAGACTCTCTCGAATGATTTTATTTTTTTTTTATTGAGTCGCCCTGCAGTCTCAACCTCCTCCTCCTCCTCCTGCCTCATAAATCAGGGGCAAAAAAAACAAGGCTTAAAAAAATCAGGGACAAAGCACAAAAGGCCCAAAATCAGGGACACACTTAAAAGTTTTAAAATTGGTGCTATCCAGTAACCAGTAATCCAGTATCCAGTCAGATTAATGCTGGCAGAATATAAGGGACTCGTGTATAATACATTTTCTGAAGAATATAAGAGTCTGCAGCTTTATTGTTTTTGGACATAATTTTATTCTTACAATCATCACTGTTTAGTCAGGGAAACACAGATTTTAGGAGGGACAGTCTGTCCTGGACAGAGTAAAATTTTGAGGTGAAATCAGGACATCCCTGAAAATCAGGGACACTTGAAGGCACGGACCACCATCCTGAATGAATTCTTACTCTGGGGGTGGGGGCCGGGAGGGGTAGCCAGCCAGGCCGGTGAGGTACCATAGAAAGAAGTTAGATGAACTGGTCTGGTGGGTCTGCTACAGCCTGCATGTGATGTTTTTTCTTTTCATGTTAATTATTTGGAAGTTCAAGTTGTGAATTAATTTCCTGACCTGCTAGTATGTCCTCTGAATACTTCCACTCCTGTCCGACCTCCAGTTCCTTCGGCCTCTCCCTCTCTCAGTATTTCTCTGAGATGACGGTCAAGTCGAGTGGACACTAGTACTCCTCTCTCTTGTCTGAGTGCCCTCCCTCTCAGAGTCCCTAGTACTAACTCCCCTATTGCTGTTGCTCTTGATCCGACTCCCGCTGCCCGAGGATCTGACGGCAGGCAGTTGAACCAAAAAATATGCACAAGTACAGAAGCACTGTAGCAGAAGCAGAAAACTGACACACACACACCAACCACTGTGCACTGTAATTTCCTTGTTGTTGATGTAATAGAAATGCCCTTCCTTCCTTTTGAGAGTGAATCTACATGATTTCAAATTCATTCAACTACTTGATTTTAAGTTGTTTTAAATGTATTAAATGGAAATTGTACTTCTATTACCTCAACAACAAATTACAGACAGTGTTCACCTTGAGGCTATGTAATCTGCAAATAACTTCCTTCCTTATGACAGGACTAGAAGGCTAAGTCGAACTTACTAGTCCTGTCATAAGGAAGGAAGGAAGTTATTCACAGTTTACATATCCCCCCATACCAAGATACCATATGTGGCTGATCATGGTACCCCTTATGCTTACCAGGGCAGGGAGGAGGAATTACTGCAATTAGGCATTTCTTTGTGATGGAGAACGTTGAGTTAAATGGTGAGTGACCTACCTGTTTAACTTGACAACTGGTGTCGTGTTACTGTCTCCCAAAGCAAACATGTTCCTTGACCTTGCCATAATAATGCTGCTTCCCTGTCTAACTACAATGCAGTTACTCATACCGTTGGAGCCCTCTGTGGTGAGCGAGGCTCTCTCCATAGAAACATAGAAACGTAGAAGTTGACAGCAGATAAGGACCGCCACAAGGCCCATGCAGTCTGCCCATTTCTTTTCTATCTTATAAATGTGCCATTGTCCTTTGCTCTGTCAGTGGCCTATCTATTCATACTCATTTGTATTGCTCTCTTATGCCTATCCATGCCTGTTTGAAGCACTGCACTGTATTCACAGCCACCACTTCCTGAGGTAGGCCATTCCATGCATCCACCACCTTTTCTGTGAAAAAGAATTTCCTCACATTACCCCTTAATTGGCCCCCTCTAATCTCATGCTGTGTCCTGTTGTCCTGCTATTTTTCTTTTATTTAAACATGTTAGACTCTTTCACCTTGTTAATGCCCTTAAGGTGTCCCTCCTTTGTTCAAGGGTATACATATTGAGGTCTGGTAATCTGTCCTCATATGTCTTCTGATGCAGTCCCTGCACCATTTTGGACTTTTGGTTGCCCTTCTGTGGACTGCCTCAATTTGGTTAATGTCCTTGTGAAGATGTGGCCTCCAATACTGCACGCAGTACTCCAGATGGGGCCTAACCAGTGTCTTGTAAAGAGGGATTATTACCTCCCTTTTACGACTTGTGATACCCCTACTAATACACCTTAACCCCCCCCCCCAGCCTTATCTACTGCTTTAGAGGTCTGCTTGGATGATTTCAGGTCATCAGTGATGTCATTTACAGTTCAGAGGGCTTTATTTGGCTTCAAGATACAGTATTTCTTTTTCTGTTTTTCTATTTTCAGAGCATTTTGCTATTGAGTCTGAATAGTAAAAAAAGAGAAGACCGAGGCGCCTGGCCAACTCGAGTAGTTCATTCATTTTCAGGCAGAGAGGAGACTAGGAGAGTTTATCAGAGTAAGTAAGACTGCATTTTAGTTGTCATCATCATTTGTACTAAAATTTATGGAATAATGTACAGTACATATCTGTATGACAGCTACATCATGGCTTGCAATTTCAAATAAAAGCCTGCTTGATACATGCTGTATGCAACCAAATACCCAACAGGTGGGCGGTATTGCTGTACCCGCCACCAGCGGGCGTATGATGCTTGATGCCACAGGCGGAGGGTCTTATAGCCCCGGAAGGGTGGATATAGCCCATACCACCCACCCTGGAGGGGTGTTATTGTGCTTAGAAAATTAGGTTATATATGGATTGAAAAATAGAGTTGCTTGTCTTTGGGTTAAGAGACAGGTGAGCATCGGATGTGAGTGGTGGTGAGCAGACGGCATGGTAGCGGTCATAGTCTGAAAATGAAAACTGCTGTTGTTGTTTTTGGAAATCTTTATTTAGATTGTCATTTTGGTGGTGTCTGCATATGTGTGCATGAGGGTTGGAGCTTTGCCAGCTCAGTGGCTGTCTTGGTGACTCATAGAAAAAAATGGTGGTTTTCAGTTTTTGATTTTAAAAGTGTGACCAGGATTTCGGTGGATAATGGGGCAAAAAAATGCCACGTTGTCCATTGTACTGTCAAATCGTGACAGCTCAGGTGTGGACGGGGAGATAAGAAAGAAAAGTAACTTATTTATTTCTTTTCTGGCTATGCTCTGCTTATTTCAGCAGGGATACGATTAGGTTCATAATTTTATTGGGAGAACATGTTGTGGACTGGTGTGTGGTCTCAGCCTCGTTAAGACAAATACAATAGCGGAGATTTGAAAATGAATGAGGGTGATGGTCATGGGGTTGGCTGGGCTGATACTTTTAATAGACGGCCATCAGTTGTGTGATAGATGCCCAGCTAGAGAAGTCCCTCAGCCAATCAGAAGCCTGGAATACTTTTAACCATTTTCTAAGTGGCAGCTTGAGAGGATGAATAATGGTGCTCCACATGTTTCTGATAATTTTGGCTAAAGCAGCTGTGCATGAATCTGGTGAAAATGTTGACCTATACTTTTTTATGCTATTTTAGATTGCCACTTACCTTCTGACTTGTATGGTACCCATTTTCCACATTTTGGTTCAGGAATGAAAGAAAAAATGTGCGCCTTAAAAATTTTGGATAGAGACTAACATTATTGTGGCTTCCAACTATGTTGACAGTTAACTGTGTGATTACTAACAATTACTACTGTATGCAGTTCTTTTCCAATCCCTCATTTTGTTTCCAGGTCTGACTGGGACGTCATGGAGACAGTGTGCGTATAAGATTAAAGAAAATGCCACGAAGGGTTTTGCAATCAGGTGCTCTGAAACGTCAGATTGCGAAGAGAAGCAAGATAAGCTGAATTCGTGTTGGCAAAGACCCTCAACTCAGTCAATTTTTCACGATTAATGCTTCTGTGTCAGCTGATATCCTTGTCACCCAACTAGTTATCCTCAGCAAGTGTGAATGCTACTGTCAACTCTGAAGTTTCACAGGCACATGATTTAATGCGAATCTGATTTAGAACATTTTGAAGACAATACTGTGGTTGTCCACCAGTGTCCTTTGACTGCCACTTCCACAAATGAAAATGATGACATGTTTTTGGGACAAAAGAAGCCTATCAGCAATTCATCACACTCAGTATATGATGAATATGAATGTCGATCAACTGATCCTGCGGAGTGGTTCCCCATACGCTCCGCCACAGTGGACTTCTGGATTGAGAAAGACCAGACAGTTGCCAGAATAAGACTGACTCTGACAGTTACATGAAGTCAAGCGTTATTACAACCCAACACAGAGACAGCCAAAGGGGCATTTCCATTTCATGAAAAATCACATGTTCTACACCAGGCGGACGAATGGTGAGATGTATCTGAGGAAATGGATGCTATATAGTCCTTCAGAAGGATCTGTATACTGTTTCTTCTGCACGCTGATGACAAGTCAGAAGGATCAGTTTTCGCAAGTTGACGGTTTTAATGACTGGAAAAAAGCAGACGAGAGAATCCGCACACATGAAGAAAGTGACGTGCACAGAGATTGCATTCTCAGCATTTGCAAAATCGCCGCAAAGAATATTGCCATGTTGACCACAGTTTGAGAAGCAGTGTCAGGAGAGAAAGCAGTATTGGCGTGATGTATTATTTCAGGTAGTGGCTGTTGTTACTCCTCTGGCTGAGAGAGGCCTGCCCTTCGAAGAGATGATGAAATAATTGATCAAAACATAATGGCAACTTCCTTGGTTGCATAGAATTGATAGCTAGTTTGATCCCTTTCTGGCAACACATATAGAAAACTTTGGTAATGCTGGTCGAGGAAAGCCTGCTTACCTGTCCTCAACTATATTTGAAGAATTCATTCAAATCATGGTGAACCATGTTTGAGGCACTATCGTCAGAGAAATCGCAATGGCCAAGTATTTCTCAGTATCTGTTGATTCAACGCCTGATTTAACTCACGTTGATCAGCTAACTGTGATTGCTCGATATGTTTTAAATGGTGTTCCAGTTGAGCGCTTCTTGACTTTCCTGCAAATCAGTAGTCATATGGCTGAAGACCTAGCAAATACTCTGCTAGACTACCTGAAGACTGAAGCCATTGACTTCATGGATTGCCGTGGCCAGTCTTATGACAATGCAAACAACATGGCTGGATGATACTCGGCATGCAAGCACGACTCAGACAAGTGAACCCTCTAGCAATATTTGTACCTACGCTGCCCATTCTCTGAACCTAGTTGGTTCTAATTCTGTTGATTGCTGTGTCGAGGCAGTCAGCTTCTTTGGCTTTCTGCAGAAAGTATACACTTTCTTCTCGTCTACACCATTGGTCAGTGTTGATGAAACACTTAAAAGAGAAAGGTGGTGGATTGACACTGAAGTCACTGTCTGACACACGGTGGTCTGCAGGGCTGATGCAACGAAGGCACTCTTGACAGCTATGCCGACATCAAACCTGCTCTAGAGGAATGGCTGATGATGAACATCAGAATGGCACCTCAAGACATGAGGCAGACTCGTTGTCCCAAACAATGGAGTTAGTCAAACAGCATTTCTTTGTGATCTGTGGAATACCATTCTTGTCAGATTTAATGCGACGAGCAAATCTTTGCAACATAGCAAAATTGATCTTAAATCAGCTGTTGAATTACTGACATCTCTCAAACCTTTGTCAACACATTACGTGATAGTTTCGATACATTTGAAATGCGAGCACAAGAATTATCTGGCTCCTCTACTTACAGAACTGATCAGTCAAGGAAAAGGAAAAGAAACATGCAGTATGACGATGTGCAATCTGAAGGAGTTGTTCTAACTGGCAGAGAGAAATTCGGACTGAGACCTACTTGGTTATAATAGATTGCCTCATTATGGCTTTGAATTACAGGATTTCGTTACCAAAGTGTCTATGATCGCTTCAAAGTTATAGTGGACTCTGACGTCTTAACTGATGAGGCAATACATCTTGAGGCTCAGAAATTAGCTCAAGAATACCCATCAGACTTGTCTGTTGAGGTCTTCCTGGTGAAATGTCTCAGTTCATCAGCTTTGCAAAGGCAAGAGGTTGTGATTCACCACTACCTCGAGCATCACTACTTCATACTGAAGAACTGCAAGAGACCTTTCCAAATGTTTCTGTCGCTTCAGCATGTACCTGTCACTGATGGTGACTAACTGCTCTGGTGAACGCTCATTCAGCAAAATGGCCCTCATTAAAAACAAACTGCGATCTACAATGCGAGATGACCGTCTCAGTGCACTCACTCTTCTAAGTATTGAAAGTGATCTACTTCGACAAATCAGCTTTGATGACATTATTGATACATTTGCAACTGCTAAGTCACACAAATGCCATGTTCTAGTAGCATAAATTGATTTTGTTTTGGGGAAATTATGATGAATAGAGAATGGAGTGACAAACGACCAAGTGTCAGGGGTAGGGATCCCATGGGCCCTTCCACCAACCAAAACAAGGGATTTTCTGGAACGCAACTTATTTCTACCTTTTTCTTTCTTGTCCTCCTCCTCCCCTGCCTGGGGTATATTCCTGATAGTTACTAAATGCAGCACATGCCCCTGTGCACTATTCAGTGTAACTGTGCTTGAAGTTGTTCATGGACATCCTATGCACCTTTTGGATTGACTACACTACCTCTTACACAGGTACATCCCTATGGTTGATGGAGAAGCTGGCCCATTTTCTTGATGAAATTGTTTCTATTGACTATGTCAGACTGTCTTGATTGGTATGCCCTTTCATTCTTGTGTAACTGGGCTGTTTGCACACTACCTGTAAGGATGCTGGGGTAGATGAACACATCTCTACTACCTTGACTGTGTAGTCCAGTTCTGCAAACATAATCCATTCATCTAGGTTCACCTTCTTCTAAGTTCTCCTGATGTACACACTGAGTCTTGTCTTCTTCTGGGGCCTCACCACTTTTACAGAGGTTGTCCACATTGAGGCCGGATGGGCCACTATAATATAGGAGAAATACAGAGATTTTTTGCTGCCCTAGATATCTTCCATAGGGACTCTGACGTGGCCAAGTTCTGGCCCTTTTCTTGGCACCAGCAGAAGTGATGTGAGGCTTTGACACCAACAGACCCTGGAGTCAGTGCCTTATCCCTATCGCCGTCCACCTCAGTGGCCAGTGAATCATCTTTACACTTGCCTTTGGCTGCTGAGTACTCTCTGTACTAGCAATTCTTTAGGCACTCCAAAATGTCACTCTCAAAAAAAAACAAAAAGAAAAAAAAATGGGACCTCTCCTGTGCTCAGAGACTCAATAAACTGTTTTGATAATGGCTAATGGCTATCCTAGCACCAACCTTAGCTCCTTTAGTACCCTGGGATGTATGCCATCAGGTCCCACTGCCTTGTCCACCCTGAACTTAGCGAGCTGTTATAGCACCCTTTCTTTTGCGAATGGAGTAGTAAACACCTTCCAGACTCAAGCCCCCGCACCCACCAGACCTCCCCAAAGTTTAAACACTGCCCTTATCCTACGCTGTCTCACTTTGCAAATATTATGTATATTTGTAGTAATATCCACCGCATGTTTATATATTCATATTCTGAAAGCACATACAAATTTGTACTATCCATATATGTGAACATAGAAACATACAATATATGATTTGAGGCAGTGGCATGTACAGTATTTTTCCAGCATAAAGTGTCACTTTTTACAGTAGGAAAAAAAAATCAGAAAACAATAAGGAAACCCCCTAAAGTGCACCATTTTCAACCATTTTTTTCAAAATTTTCTGGGGGGGCATGCCCCCAGACCCCCCTAGATGGGTTGGGGATTTTCACATGTCATAAACACTGCACACGCATGGGTCCCCAGAGGTCCAAGTGCCCCAGGCCCCCCAGGAGCTTAATCTGGCCCTGGTCACAATTGTAAAATAAAAGAGCATAAATAATTTGAACCCGGGTATATCTGTGTACAGGAAACTAAGCAGAAATGAAAAGAGTGAGCAGAATAAAAATAACACTAAGATTCTAAAAGGGGAATGGCATAGAAATTTAAAGGGAGAAAAATATTTTTTGTGTGTGTGTGAAGTCTATCAAGCAGTTATCCCTCTTTAGCTTCTCATCTCCTCACAGCCATTAAGTCCCAACTGTCTGAGACAGGATCTGTCCATACCAGTGACAGCCAGAATCAGACCACAGTATCAGCCTTGATCCCCCTCAGTCAGCTACCTGTAGCCAGCTTCACTTCCCCGCCTCCTTTCCATTCAGCACCTACTCTCATATCTCTCAACCTCCTGCATCATAAATCAAGGACAATGCTTAAAAAAAAAAATCAGGGACAAAGGACTAAAATCAGGGGCACATCTTCAAAATTGATGATATCCACTGAGGAAGCTGGTAGAATAAGGGTCTTGGTGTAAAATACATTTTCCAAGGAAGAACAAGCCTGTAACTTTAATTTTTGACATTGTTTTGTAGTTACAACCCTCACTGTTTGGTGATGGAAACACCATTTTTAGGAGGAACAGAGCAAAATTTTGAGGCAAAATCAGGGACAGTTGAGAGGTATGGCTACTCTGCCGGCCACAGATCCCATCTAGTATCTGACCCCCCTCCTCTCCACCCCCCTAGCAGCCCTCCAGAATAGTGGTCAGTCCATTTGACAGTTATTCAGTCTTCCCTCCTCCACAGTCTGCATCAACAGCCCACCTGCTTGCAGAACCCGCCCCTCCCGAAATAAATGCAATAGCCACCAATATGCCAAGAACAACACAGCGTACATTTCATGCAGGAACAGGGCAACAAATTATACTGCACCCACAAATAAGCAGTAGGTTTCCACACAAAAAAGTCACAGTTCCGCTGCTCACAGCTTTCCTTCCTTGACCAGATGCCAGCTAGAAAAGTTAAGGATACTCCTCTAGGTCAGCCGTTTAACAAATCGCTGATCTGAAGAGCATGCTCCAAAAAAGAAACAATTGCTAATTGCGTTGTTAAACTCATTTACTGATCCCCAAAACAGATTTGTCACTTGCATACCACGACCACCCTCCCGCTGCACATAACAAGACAAAGTAGGCAGCTGAGCAACATACAATAATAAAATAACAATAAACAACAGCAAGTAGTCCGTAGTGCTGCTCTGCCTGCCTTACGTACCTTAGAATTCAGACAGGCCATGGCCATTTAGTAGCAGGCGCTTGTTCTTGGGGTGGAGCAGAAGCTGCTACTTTAACTGAACTCAGAGAGAAGCATGCCGGTAGTCGGAATAAGAACGTATGGAGCATTAACTCTATGAAATCAAAATAAGTAATGCAAGGCAGTACCGAACAGTTTACCTTGATCATCGCTTCTAGCACTCAGCGCTTGCGACGGTTAGTTTTCCGCGCCCGGAAGTGATTTGGCGGTGACTTCCTGGTCCCGCGCGTGCATGTAAATGCGCAAGCCCTCATAGCAGTAATGTAAACTGATGCTCTCAGACTTTAAAGAGCACCAACAGCAGGGGGTGGTTAGTGGCATGCATGAGAGTTTGGATAGGGTAGGAGGTTGATACAGTTTGTGGAGAGACTGGGGATATATGCTGGCAGTAGTATAGTACCTGAGGTGCAGCACAGCGTTGATACTGGCTATAGGGTCAGAAAGGGGTTCAATGGCTGTGGGGTAGCAGGGGATTGATTGGCTATGGGGTAGCAAGGGGTTGATACTAGCTGTAGCGTAGCAGGGTACTGATACTAGGGCAGTGCTCCCAGATGAATTTGGCATTAACCCTGTATCTTTGGAGCAATTTTCTTGGTTTGTCCCGTATATCAGTATCCTATGGTAGATGATCTCTCTGTTTTCTCATAAGCAATTCAAGTCTATGGGAGCAATTTCCCCTTATATTGCTCTATTTCCCTGTAAATACAGTAATCCCTGTAGATCTGGGAGCCCTATACGCATGGGGCAGCAGGGGTTTGATACTGGCTGTGGGGTAGTAGAACTTGAGCTGGCTATGGTGTTAAACATATAAATGTGATGGCAGAAAAGGACAGCCAGGCCCACTTAGTCTGCCCACTTGTCTAGCTATCTGCTAGTACATGGCCTTCCCCCTCACCCTCAACAATCCCTTGTGTCTGTCCCATGCTCTTTTGAAGAATTCCACAGTTGCTTCTCCAATCAACTCCTCAGGGAGCCTATTCCACGTATCCACCATCCTCTCTTTGAAAAAATACTTCCTAATGTTACCCCTAAACTGTCCCCCCTCAATCTGTAACCCATGCCCCTAGTCTTCTGATTCCCTTTCAGCTGGAATATGTTCCCCACTGACATCTGGTTTATACCGTTTAGGTACTTGAAGGTCTCAATCATGTCCCCCCTCTCCCTTCTGTGTTCCTGGGTGTACATGTTCAATTCCCCCAACCTTTCCTTTCCTCGTAGGACAGGTGGCTGAGCACCTTAACCATCGACTTCAGAACAGTACAACTCCATTCAATTATTGTTGCAATTCAGGGCAGTAGGAACTAGTTGCAACTGCCTTGGATTGTGGCCCATGATTCCAAAGGCCAATGCTAGCTCCGGGATCTAATTTACAGTGGCCGCTATGCACGACAGCTACACAATGTGTGCGGCATGTGGGTGTAGCCAGCAGGGGAGTATACACACATGCAAGCCAGGAGCGACATGCACAACGTGCATGGAAGGAGACGCGCAGCATGGCAGCGCAATACTGTGCAGCCTGCATACATGCCGGCTATGTGGGGTGGAGCCACGTACCAGGTATGCAGTGAAGCACACAGCCCATGCACAAATGCGTGAAACATGCATACACGTGCGCGCCACACAGCACACGGAGCAATGAGTGGCCAGGGGCAGCCGTAAACAGGCGTGCAGGCCATGCAAGCAGCAAGAGCCCTAACAGCAGCAAATGTCCACATGAGAGGCATGCAGCAGGGAGAAGAGGCACGACACAGCAGGAGGTGGGCCACAACAGATGACCACCCACAGGCTACACTGTGCGCACCCAACACAGAGGGGCAGGCATACCAGTATGGCACCAGAGTGCACATGGTGGGGCAACCACGTGAGACCCCAGAGGCCACCAGCAACAGGTCCATGCAGCACACACCAATGGCGTGGACAAAAGGCGTGGCATTGGACACCATCACAGTGGACAGGCACCCGCACACCCTCAGAATGGCTGGGCAGCAGCAGTGTTCCAAGAAGCCAGTGGCTGCTGACACCACCCACCAGGGCCCCAGACCCACAATGACTAGCTGGGCAGTGCACGGCACAGGGAGGCTGGGCAGACAATCCAACCGCAAGGTGAGGAGAGGTATGCCCCTGCAGCATGCCCTGCAGGCCAGCACAGTACCCCACACAGGGCAGAGTCAGCCACCTGGCAGGTGGGTCCAACTCGCGACCCACAATGTGGCGGCAGCTGTACCGCACCGTAGGCTTCCCCAGCACCAGCAACAGGGTGGGCAAACACCAACGGTCCTGCAGCTAAACAAGGCATCAGCCACCCCTCCACACACACACACACGCGTGTGAGGCAAGGAACAGACAATGTACAGTAGATAAGGCAATTATTTATTACACACACAAGAAAGAACATCACTGTTACCCACAACCCCCCAATCACCCCAACTGCTGCCCACAGTCCAGTGCCATAGCAGAGCCTGATGGCCACGCCATGGCCCGTGTAGTCCCCTACACAGCATGCTGCACCCTCTGAGCTGGTGCTGTCACAGTCGGACGGTCCTCCACCTCACTGCTGCTGCTTCCGATGTCCTCCTCTGCCGGCACAGGCCATGCCACATCCCGTAGCACAAGCCATCTGATGGGTCTCTGGTAGCACTGTGGAAAGAAACAGACAGTAACTGTCGTGTGCTTTTGGTAGTACATGTACCCACCCTGCGAGGACTGTAGCCCCTCCCCAGGCCCAATATGGACTGACCGCCTCGACTGACACGGCGCAGCCCATGCAGCGGCCAGGACCCCACCCGCACTGAGTGACTACAGTGGTGCACGGTGACTGCCCAATGCAGGTCACCCACCCAAATCCTGTAACAGCTCTGTAGTGCCAGGGAAGCCCCTACAGCAGCCCACTGACAAGACACAGCCCTACGCCAAACCATGGACCCGTGGCAAACCACGCGGAGCAGGATGCACACAGCAATGATGCACAGCACAGGTACAGACCAGAGCCTCCTATCTAATGCAGGTGTCCACAGGCCCCGCACCTATCTGGGCACCCAAGTGGCAGGGCTGCAGCCCTACTGGTGGCCCTGTAACCCTGCCCACGCATGCCCCGTCCCTGATGACCGAAGCAGGAGTGAGAGGTGTGCACCAACCTGCGATGACACAATGACCCGCCACAGGGTCCGAGGCTCCACATCCCCCTGCACGCCCTCGTAGTGTGGCGTGCCACTCACGGTGGTCCGTCTGAGGTAGCATGGCATCCTGCACACCCATCACATGTGGTACTGTGTCCTAGGTGTCTCCACCATGACAGATGCTCCATCCCACTGCACCTGCCTCTGCAGCTTGATCCTCCTTGGTATGGCCGTGGAACCCTGGAGGAGGGGACAACACAAAGGAGAGAAGGTCAGCACTCAGGCATGACACAAGGTGGCCCACCACTATCATCCGCCAGAAGGCACATATATGTTTTATTTACTGTTGCAATGTGGGGCATACAGCCAGGGTAGTGGGCAGGGAAAGTAGCACTGTACTACCAGGGTGGGAAGGCTGCTGTGCTGCTGTCTGCAGTACGGTGGCCTGCCAGGGGGTGGACACCTACTTAATCTACTTGTTGTAGGGTTATTTTGAGGAGGTGCAACTCCTGACTTGCTCTATGGATACACCTCCAATGTAGGTTGTGAATGGGGCTTTGCATCACATGTATGGGCACTCTCCCTGCACAACTCCTCCAGACACATCGCGTAACATTAAGGGTGGTGTGTGGTGCACATCGGTCACCTGCCTGAATCGTGCCAGTGCCCAAGTCAGGGTTCTGCCGGCACAGCTTAGATGCACTAAGTGCATCCCTTTTGTCAATCCTGCCCCTAGAGTGCACCCTACTCCTGGATGAGTCCTTTATCAAGTAGTTAGTGACTGCAAAATATTCTAAGTTAAAATTTCAAGTAATTAATAACTGGGACATTTTTTGCATTTCAACTGAGAAATTTTCTAAGTCATATAAACAACTAACTCTCAAGCAGAATTATGTTTAAGTAGAAAATTTCAATTAATTCCTAGCTACAGTATTTTTTCAGTCTCATCTCTCAACTAATGAATAAGTAAACAAAAAAAATCCTCAACTAACTGCTAGATGGCAAAAGTTAAACATTAGTTGATAAAAGCTCCTCAACCAATGGTCAAGCTTAATGCTTAACTTTTTAGCTAGCCATTAATTAATGAAAAGGTAATCACTAGTTATTTGCTAACTTATTTTTTTGTGTGGGAGACCTTCATTAAAGGTGATCGCCTCACCATGTTTTTCTACGTTGTTTCTCTCCTTCTTTCTAGGATTTACTGATATCACCTGTTTCTCCAGTTTGTGAGTTGAGACCCGGGGCAACCTTTCTTCACTTGCACTTAGTTTGCAGCTTTATTAAGTTGTTTCTAGTTCCTTGATTTGACTTTGAACTATATAATCCACTTTGAACCTTCCACTCAGTGATATTAGTAGGTATGTGTTCTGCTGTCTTTTTGTTAGGTCACCACAGGTTGTGATGTGTGCAAATAAAATAAAGTACAAGATGACAACAATGGGAACACATATTGCTAAACAGATCAATGTAAATATTTTAGAAAACATAAACAACTTCATAATGCCATGCTTGGCGCATAGTACAGTAAGACTAAATTTCCCCTTAATGCTTGTTTATACACTAAATAGTAGAAGAAAACACCATATTCATACTTTTCAGACCCCCCGTATCTCATGGTGTGCCACAGAGTCCAACGCCCAGCTGAAGTACAGAAAGTGAATATCCACTGAGCTGCCATTGTCAATGGTTCTTGTGACCCATTCATATTACTTTTCCATATTTGAGTAATAAAGTTAGCCAGTAAGAGCATCACTCTGTTTGGCATTTTTGATACCAATCCTATCCTTCAGGATGACATCAATCACTATGCCCACTAATGAGGACAGGCTAACCAGCACATAGTTACCTGCATCCTGATGCAGGCGCCCATTGCGTATAGGCAAATTATGGCCATCCCCCAGCTGCGAGGTGCACACTCAGTCTTTATAAAAGAAACCAATAGGTCTGATAGAGGGCTGTTCAGGTATCCATCATATCTCTGAGATTAACCAAATACCATTAACTATCCTCTATATGATAATAAGTTGATAATGAGTATAATTACACGCAGTAGCAGTATTGATTTTTACTGTTTTTCTTTTCTCTTAGACCTCTTCACTCTAGATTACAATTTGAACTTGAAACATATGATTAAAATGCCTGCCCTATGTAATAGCGACATAATGTTTGCAGTGGGTGCAATTTTTCACCAATATCAGTGTAATAAGTACCAGTGGTTATGCCGTAGACGGAAAGCAATCTTATCAAGAACATCACAGTTACTGACTTACTTGTGCTCATCACTGGAAATTATGTTAACCCTGCTAAATGCAATTCTAAGTAGATATGTTTCTGGCACCATCAACCGTTCTACATGGAGTTGTGAGTGGAGCACCTCTTGGTGGGAGGATATCGTGCTCAGTACCTGGTCAGACCAGGAATGGGTGTCAAATTTCAGAATGAAGTGTCCCACGTTTCATATGCTTTCAATGAACTGGAACCATTCATTCATAAATGTGACACTCAGATGAGGGATGCTGTACCTGTAGAAAAAAAAGTGGCCATTACACTGTGGTGACTGGCCACCAATATCGAGAACAGGACTCTTGGTCACCTGTTTGGGTGTGGACGAACCACGGCTGGTCAGATTGTGCTACAGGTATGCAAAGCTATTGTAAAAGTATTATTTCCAAAAGTAATTAAACTGCACAACCTTGACGACATAATTTTGGGATTTGAGAGAGAGCATGGTTTCCCTAATTGTGCAGGTGCCGTTGATGGGACCCACTTCCCAGTTATTTGTCCTCCGAATCATGCTGTAGAATATTATAATCGTAGATGCTATTATTCTGTGGTAATGCAAGCTCTGGTGGACAATAAATACTGTTTCACTGACATAAATGTTGGCTGGCTGAGAAAAGTGCACGATGCACGCATTTTCAAAAACAGTTTGCTATTTCAGGGTGGTCAGGAGGGAACTCTGTTCCGGCTGTCTGCATTCAGGATTGGAGAGACTAATATTCCTGTGTTAATTCTAGGAGATCCGGCCTACCCTCTTCTTACTTGGGTGATGAAATCCTATGCTGACATTTCTGACCCGAAAAGAGCCAAATTCAACTACCGTCTTAGTAAGGCCAGGATTGTGGTTGAATGTACTTTTGGGCGATTTAAAGCACAATGGCATTGCTTACTGAAACGCATGGACTTTGACATCCAAAACATTCCAAATGTAATTTCAGCTTGCTGTGTGTTACACAACATATGTGAGAGTAAAGGTGAAGTTTTTGACTCTGAATTGATGTGCACAGGGGAAGTCAGAGGGTTCATGCAGCCTGAATTAGATAAAGTATATCTTGAAGACTGTAGTACTGTTACACATGGTGGACATGCCAACAGGGTATTAGAAGCTATAGCTGAGTATTTTAAAATGAACGATTAAAAAAAAACATACTCTGAGGGGGCGGAGCCAACAGCTGAAGGGAACAGATGCCTTTGAGGGTTCTCCTCTAGCACGGTGACTTCTTTGATCCAAAAGATAATCAAAAGTCAGTAAACACTCACCTAATTTACATCAGCGTGTGCAGCTTTTTAAATGGTGCAGTTGGATATAAAAATAATCAGCATCGAATATGGTGAACCTGAAGAAAAAATCCTCAAAGATAGCGGTAGTGCGCACCTACATGGGCCTACTGATCAGACAGCAGCAGGGGCTTCTGGCCACGAGGTAGGCAGCGTAGAGCCGATGAATGGAGCACTCTTGCAGGTGATTCAGCTTTTGGATAGAAAGGTGGACACCCTAATGGATCGATTGGCCACAATGGACACTAAAATTGCAAAGGCTCCGGCAACAGCCGACGGAGCTGTGGATACAGCAAATAACACCACAATGGTTGTTTCGGGAGTATTATCAGAGAAAAAGCTTTTGAGGCTCCGAATGGAACAACTAGAGAATGCTGTCCGCTCAGCGAATCTCCGCATTTTGGGTGTCCCAGAACAACTGGAGGGGCAAGATCTATTGGGGTATGTGGAATCTATGGTCTCCAGATTGTGGGATATTGAAATCATTGGGGAAATTGTCAAAATATATCGCATTACCCCCAGACGTCGTCAGCTTTCAGAGGATTTGCCTCGCATGATTTTGGTGACTACAACTGGCCAGCACATTCGGGACAAAGTATTAGATGCGGCTACAAAGAAAGGTACCATTTTATTAGCATCAGTGGAAAAGGTGCATTGCTTCCCAGATTTGGCCTACTCCACTAGACAATGCTGCAAGGTATTAGATGCAGTAAGAGCTGGACTTTGAGCATTGGGAGTTTCACACACCCTGCAAGTTCCAGCCCATCTCCGTATTCAGTACACGGGCAAAACTTATCTCTACACAGATCCTACCGAAGCAGGAAAATGTTTGTCTGCAATCCAAAAGGACTTTGCACAGCAAGATCCGGGAGAAGAATCAGATGAAGGGGTTTGAACATTTATCCTGACCTTCTAATTCCCTTTTTTTTCTGGACTAGATCTCAGTGAGTTGATCCCTCGTGGCAGCCTTTTATTTAGATGAGTCATCGACGTGTGCCTAATTTAGATTATAGATCTAAAGATTATAGATCTTATAACTTGTTTGTAATTTAAGGCTGACTAAGGAGTTGATGCTGGGGGTTGTTTTCTGAGAGTGAATGTATCTTATCTTATATGTTTTACTGTCTAAATGGATCGAAGGAGGAATGGGGCGGGGGAGATCTCTTGATGGTATCTGCTGGATTACTCAATAATTATAAAAATATACAGTTTTACATAGACGACAAGCTGCCTAGGCGGCTCTATTAAGTGCTATATAAGCACATGGACACTATTTGAACTTACTTGCATGTTTTACATGTCTGTGTTTTTGCTGCAATGGTGATTTAGATATAGTACTTTATCTTGTTGCTATGTACTTTTCAGCCCTCTGATGTTGTAAAGATGGGTGATGAGTTTATTATCCTAGTTATACGTACTATGCACACAAGCTTATTTGTCTCAGATCCAAGGTATGATTTTCTAGTATGTCAATACTATGAAAAGCAATAAAAATAAAGTACAAAAAGAAAAAAAAATACTCTGTTTGCTAGTAAGTGTCTAGTACAAGTTAATCGCTTTATTAACATCAACAGTTGTCACAGTAATAATAATTAATATTTAACTCATTTTGTTAAACATCAGCATTCTTTCATATAGTTTTTCTCTTGCTATAATTTCAAGCGTATGCTGCTGAAATATGTCAAAACATATGTATATATTAATATGCAGTTCAAATGTTGACAATATTCTGAGCACAAAATTATAGTGAGATACAATGGTGTACATAGTATGGCAATCCATGTGCTATTAAATAGAATTAAAGAAATAACCATTACTGTCTGTGTAAAATATTATTATATTATTGTCAGAAATAACTGATTTCTGCAGTACGCTGACAACTGAGGGGCCTAGGGATAATCCACTCCTTTTTGTGACTTGCATGTCTGCGGATTGTTTATAGTGGAAAAACATGGCAGTTCACCAGTCCACAAGATGCTGGCTGTTGGATGGAGAAGGCGGAGCAGGAATTTGCCGGACAGCGAGAACTATCGGAACCACGGAGCTCTGACTCAGAGGAAACATGAGCAGTGAGTCAGGGACAATTGTACAAAGTTCTAAATGCAGCAGCATAAACCCTTAAAGCAAAGTCTTTTGTCATTTTATTGCTGGGAGATGTGTTGGGGAATAGTTCTCAGCACATAAAATATTAAATAAGGTATTCAAGTACATGGTTTAAGACTCTAAAGAGTTATTTCCTCAGGGCATGTTGGTGGCCACTGTGCCACTTGGACTTTTGCAGAAATCCCTGCTGGTAATGAGAGATTCATGATATTATGCTCTGTAGTCTGGAAAAGGCTTTATGAGGTCACTGCTACAAATTCTGTTAAATCATTTTCAGAACCTCACAATTGTTGTAAGGGGTTCTATGTAACAGTTATGAGAAATGGTTAAATTAAAGAGAAATATTGTGATTATTAGCCACAAGTGTAAGAACAGGGGGGCAATTGGGGGTGCGTTTAATTTCCCTGTGTTAATCCCTATAAACAAGTACCAGGTTTAAATAACAGTCATAGTACTGTGTAAGTATCTCTTTTTGAAGTTCTACCTTTTGGATATACCTTTAGCCACTGAAGAGGCTGGCAACTTTCGTCAACGTTTTGGACTTTTTGTCAATAATTTGGACAGTTGTCCAGGACTCCCCCCATCTCCTATTGTACCAGAATATGTGGTTTCTACTGTACTAATTATTTTCTGTACTGGAAATGTAATTGATATATGCCTACTCCATGTATGAGCAAGTATGAAGTTAATTGTCTGTTTAATCAGAAAATTAATAAACACAAAGTATAAAAAAAAAGAAATAACTGATTTCTAATCTACTGACTTGATTATGAATGTAACAGCGTTAAATGAAACAGTATGACATTATGAACTTTTGATTTTCTCTTCGAATCTCATTTATTTACGTTTTAAATGCATAAATAAAGTAAAGATAACCAATCAAGTTGGGAAGTTTCAGTTCATACATTACAGGTTATAACTGTTCAACTGCTATGAAATAGAATCAAAGAAACAATTAGTGAGATTCTCATACAGCTCTACAGTTCTGTCCATGTAAATGAGTCACTCATCAACTCATCTGTAAAACTTCTAGTTGGTGTTGAGGGTATGAATCAAGAATGTTGAGTGGAATTATGTGCAAAATGTTGTGGGGACTGGTTAGACATCATGAGATCTGGGTTGGTCAGTAGCTGGCTAGTTTGTGGTTGCATCACATTGAATGATTGGGCTTGTTGCATCTGCTGATGTAAGTGAGGATGTCGAGGAGGAAGGCTATATGATTGACTTGATGTTGGCTTAATTAACTGGGTAAGAGTCTGTATTAGTTGGTCTGTCTGTTCAGACTCCTTCTTCCGTAGTCTTTCCTCCATCTCATGATCTGCAGCTGCCTTCTCTCATTCAAAGTCGAGAATTTTGCTAAATTGGTCTTGGATAAGTTGTCTAGTGGGTTCAAAAACTGACTCCATCAGCTCTTGCATTCTTGACATTTTCTTCTTTTTCCTTAGATTTGATAGTGGCTCCTTTGAATGACGCTTGACCTGCATGTTTTGTGCAGTCATTGGTGACTGTTCATTGACATTTACCTCTTCTGTAGCTGGAATTGAACTGCGACTTGCTTGTGTCTCAGCCTCATCAGTCACTTGGTGAACAGGGTCATCATTGTTGATGACATTTTCTGCCTCTGAAAAATTATACAAATGTTTAGTATTCACATGCTCAGATAACATACCACCATAATATGAAAGTATGTCATGTCATCATAATTCATTTTTGCGCCCATAGCATTGTTGAGAATGGTTACATGATATAAAATGGGCAAAGCAATCCCTGTGTCCTGATTGGCTGATACTTTTTTCTAACCATTACAGTAAGAGACTGTCACCTCTGGCTTAAATGATCCCTACTATCCATGGTAACTCACATAGTTCATAAGCCATCTGTTTCCCAGTTTTAATCACATACACGGCTGCAGGCTTTACTCATATGGAAAATGGGAGAAGATGGGGGTGGTATATATAGACCCCCTGGATAGAATGAATAACAGGAGATTGATGTCAGTCTTGGGCAAAGTGATGGGAAGCACCCTGCAGGAAAGGATAGATGGGGTTCTGATGGCACAAGATCTATGGTCATTCAACAGGATGGCTGTGTTAATGGCAGATTGTGCCAGACCAATGTTGCGGAGTTCTATGAAGGAGTGACAAGAGTGCTGGATCAGGGCATGCCATTGGATGTCCTATTTCTTGACTTCAGCATGGCTTTTGACCCCGTGCCACGTCATGCAGTAATGGAGAAGCTTGAGAGTATGGTGCTGGGGGGGATGGGCAGAATTATGGAGCGTTTGTGATTTCAATGCTCTGTTTTGGGTGCAGCATTTTTCTGAAATAAAAAAAAAATAAGAAAACACATATATATATAACAAGACTTTTAAAACTGCATGTAGGAGAGCGACTGCGAGAGAGAGAGAGAGAAAGAAAGAGAGAGAGAGATTAATTCCGGGGAAATACTGTGCCTTTCCATAAGAATGGGATACCGCATCCCAGCTGCTATGGTATGATTTGTTACAGTTGCATGTATAATTGCTTTATAATTGATATATTCTGCACACCGGACAGTTCTGGATGTATGGTGCTAAATAACACTGTATGAATTGCAGCAGAAACTGCAATAGCAAGGCAATACAGCCATTTAACTTACAGCACTGACCTGCCAAAAATGGAGATATAGGTTTGAATCCCACAGCCGTCACTTACATACTGTGTGACACTGCACAGATTACTTAACTTCCTTGTGCTCCCAGGGCATACCTGGAAAGATTTGGAGTACTGTGCCTTTCATAATGAATTGCCCCTTTCCCATGGAAAGTGGGCTCTACCATGAAGCAAAAAAAGGAGTATATAGTACTGTTGACTCCAATAAGTTGGCACGCCTCTATTTCACTTTATAATCTTTCCAGCAAGTTCTGCAGATGTAAAAAGAAGTAATTGCTGGAGTCTTGCAGTAATGATAAATAAAAGTGTATGGTAATTGTTACAGTATTTTAATCTGCACCAGTAACAATTCCATTTCCCAACAAAACAGTTGCATGGGGGAAAAAAAACTATACATGTTCACATACATTTGTAAATGTCACATTGATCTGGTACTACTATTGAAGTGATTACTGAACATTGATTTGTTTTTTTTTTCATTCTGCTTCTATACAGAAAACAGGATTCCCCCCCTTGCTTCTCTCAATGAGGTCATTATAAAACCTTGAACAACTAAATCAATGTTTTCGTTAAAGCGCATAAATCACTCGTGTAAATCCTATTTCAAAAATGATATTGTGATACTGCTGTCTGTGGCACATCGTTCCCATTATAGGCCGATATTTTCCCCATTATTTGTTACCAGGCAACATAAATTGAAAAAAAAAAACAGCTTACTGTTCAATGATCGTTGTAAATAACAACGATTCAAAAGACAACACAACGACACTGCAGTTACTTTTCATTCGAGATTATCTCCAATTAATCAGAATAGCAACTGCAATATTATTTGTATGTTCCTTTCCTTTTACATTAACGTGTAAGGTATGGCAATGTATCCTTAACATTACTTAACTTATGGGCCATGGGGTATGTTAATGTTCTAGTTAATCATTCTCTGGGGCGTAATGTGGCATGAGGCTCAGCTGAGTGCCATATGCCCACAGGGGATGATTAACTTGAACATTAACATAACCCCTGGGAGTACCGTATTCCTATTATAAAAACCTTTTTTTTTAATGTGTTCTATATGAACTGTTTAAAACTGTATTTAATTCCAAACAGAGATTTTGTGATAAAATAGTCCTTCCGCCAAGATGTACTGCGCGTTCCTGAGATGACAGTGAAAATTAGTTCATGAATGTGTTAGAACAGGTTGTCTCCAAGCCATATCATGGGTCAAATGGTCGCTGATAAAACAAGGTGGGCAAAATGTTGCTGGGACAATAAATCGGTGGACAAATGATCATCTTGATGTTAAAAGGTCTTGTGTCTAAAGTTGCAAGAATTAGTAAATACAGCAAAGGTAACCTTCTCCAGTGTGCCAAAGATATGGTGGTCCTGCAGTGATGGGATTTTACTTTAGAAGTTCTCAAATTAAGCACCTGAAAGAGGTTGGCAAGTGGGGTAATGTGGAACTGCTTTGGTCTGTTTGTAGTTTCACAGCTGGAGCAGTGAATAGACCAGCTTTTTATCAGTCTATTTTTTGTTTCAATAATGGCTTTTTCTTCTTGTGCCCTATGGCATTTTTTTTTAGAGGCTACTTGGCAGTTAAGTATTCCCAGCAGCTTTCACAGTGATTAATACTAACTCCCATGAAGCTGATGGAAGACTATCTTCCCCTTGCTCCGAATTTGCTGTATTTTTAGCAGGGATGCTAGGGTAGTAGAATCTGCACACTGTAAAGCCAGTTTAAGTTTGCCTGTTGTTTTTCTTTCAGGACCCTTGCTCTGATCTAGCTCTGTGAGCACCAGCTTTTTTATTAGATTTCTGCAGCTGTGTGTTGTGCCCAGACCCTTTTTATAATTCAGCTTCCACATAGTTGTCCCATTATTCCCACCTGATATTTAAATACAGCCTGTAGGTGCAATGCATGTTACCCTATCTTCCATGAAAGGTAACTGTTTGAATCCAACTTGCACACTAATTCGTTTTCTTTTTTTGGGGGGGGGGCAAACTACTCATTCAGCTTCAGGATACGCAACATGTGGAGCAAACTTTGAGGCAAATCACAGCATTTACATAATTCTTCAGCTCACTGCCCCGAGTAAATGTATCTCAAGTGATGTCTGACATGCTAGATACTGCAGTGCTGCTTCTGCTCACTGTACACCATCACAAATTATGTCAGAAGAGCCACTAAACACATAAAAAAATGGAATGAGGCAGACAGGGTGAGTGGCATGCAACAACCTTCGGAACTACTAGCAAATCTATATTTGTTCCAGGACTCACTGCATGCTTCAATTTAGATTTCATTGAAACACAAGGCAGAACAATTAAGTTACACGATGCTAGGGAACAGCAATGGGATACATGTTGCAGCTTGCTAGCTGTTTGCCGTCTGAGATGTGTGCTCTCCATCACCTCGTTCCATCCTCTCTCTCTCTCCCTTTCTCTCACTCTTTAGTATTGGTTCGGATTTGAGGAGTAAGGGGTGCGTGGGGGTGGGGGGGTGAGAGAAGATGAAGCTGGCATGTGGATGTAATGGCGGGAGAACATTTTTTGGGGGGGTTTTAAATAATTTAACATTTCTGCATTTTGCTGAAACAGCTTGCTGTTTGTAGAACAGAGAGAGATGAGCACATGTTCAGGGTTTTAGTCTACTGCTTGCCTCTGCTGGGCAGGATCGACTTGTTATAATCGGGTCACATGATGTAATGTGTCAGAAGGATGGGTGGACAGTGGGGATGATAGTGTCACAATCATAATATAGAAATGTCTGGACCTTTTTATAGAGGCATTAAGACACCTTTTGACTCTTTTATCCCCCGTGTCACCCCCGGTGTAGTCCAACCATGTTCTTCTTAGTGGTGCAGAGACATGTAAATAATTGTATGCCAACTAACAATATAAACTGCTGTTCTTTACCCGCTTTTTACAGGAAGCTTGTTACATGCAAAACAATATATATAGGACTCACTATTTACGTGTTTCATTTTCATTTGCATTTACCTACCAGCTTCATACAGCATCTCATGTGTGACATCATCCAGTGTCCCATTGTCTTCTGTTGTGCCACTTTGGATAACCACAGGAGGAACAGATGTGGGTCTGGTGCCCAGAATACTATCAAGCTCCTCATAAAATGGACAAGTTACCCTCCCAAACCCTGATTTTCTATTATTATCCTTCACCTTATGGTAACAAACTTTTAGCTGTTTTATTTTCTCACAGCACTGTTTTGCACTACGTTCGTGCCCCCTAGCCATGAGATGAGCAGATATCATCTCGTAAATTTTACTGTTCCTCATAAAATTGTTCAACTGTTCCTGCACAGCCTCTTGTGACCAGTAATCAATAAGCAATTTAGTAGCTTCCTCTGACCAACTAGCTGAACGATCTGCCATATTTTAATATTTTTAATTACAATAAAGTTCTCCTCAGATGAATGAACTAACTCAGCAGCTCACTTCAAGACACCGCAAACTATTTACTTCCTGGATGAGCGTTCCGTGTGCATCAAGGGCAAAGGTTATTAATACAATAGTAGCCACTGGATACACGCGCTTTGCGGACACATCGATCAAACAAAACCATATTGCTGTTAACCTGTTTTAAAAACCGTGCTAAAGACTAGGTTTTTAGCAGGGTTAAAACACGGTTTTTAAACATGTTTTAACAATCATTGCTGTGTGGCCACAACCCGAGTTAACAAGCCCCAAACCATGTTAGTATTGTTAAAACGGATTAAAGCTACAGTGAGTCCAAGCCCAAAGAGGCTGAGCTGCTTCTGGTGCTGAGCAGATTTGAAATTGTAATTTTGTATCAGAACTCAAGTGAGCAACTGGCAGAGCTTTAGGTCCCACAAGCTAGAAAGAACTGCAGTGTTTAGCACAGAGAAAGCTGAGGTATGAAAGGATACATCAATTGGAAAGCAAAATGGTGTGTTTTGTTTTATATCAAATTAAAATAAACAGTACACAAGCATTTTTTTATTCCTATACCTCACTGTACACATAAAAGGTAAAGTAAAATGTCTCTCCTTATTAGAGAGAAAGCATGTCTCTTAGCTCTGAGTGGATTTCTTTGTTCTGAGCTGAGAATCATTCCAAGCATCACAAAGGTGCTGTTTCAGGTGCTCTGAGTGAGCATTCTGCAGAGCAAAAAAAAAAAAAAATGTTGCTTATTTTTAAATTGTCAGTACTTTATCATGCATTAAGCTACAGAGTTAAAGTTTTAACAGCAGACAGGGAAGGGGTCTAGTTACTAATAAACCATTATTTGTGTATCAAGATTAATGGGATTTAAAATAATCAGTTAAAAAGTAAACAGTGTACACTTGGGCCGCTTAGAGCGGACCTCCAATTAACCCTATTAATGGCAATGGAATAATGATAGCTGTCAGGCATTTTCCTGTAGTTGGGTCTAATAAGATTTGAGCAAGTATTCCATGTACTTTTTTGAGTCAAAACCTCAACAAACTATATATATTTGAATTCCTAACTTACTATTCTTTTAATTTAGCCATACGTTGATAGTATGGAATCAATGTAATTGTCACATGATCAAATCCAAGATGGCCACCATGATACCCTCTAATACTACTAGCTCACTGACCATGACCCCCAGCGAATACTTGGGTATAGTATATCTAAATTTCAAAATACAGGTTCAGTGGCAAAATATGTGTTTTATAAAAAAAAATATGCAAGTATGACAATAAATTAAGCCTTTTCATGGATTGTTGCTTTTTATTCAGATATGTGTGTTGGGCCCAATTCAGGCATGTGGAGAACCACCTATATCACTGTGTTCTGTATGTCACTAAATCCAGGAAGTAATGGTAAGAAATAGACAGAAATACTTGTCAGGGTGCTTGAGGAGTAAAACAAGCCATCAAATTGACAAATGACTTGATACCTTGGGTCACATGACCCAAAACAAGATGGTGGCCACTTTTTAGTCATTTACAGTAACAAAACACACCCTTAGAAACCCTTAGAAACATAGAAAAATAGAAACATAGAATTTGACGGCAGATAAGGACCGCTTGGCCCACCCAGTCTGCCCATTTCCCTACCTACTGGATAAGCTGCAGATCCTAGTTAACCAGCAGCCTACTTCTTCCTACCCCCACCCCCCAGAATTGCCTTATGACTATCCCATGCATGCTTGAATTCCACCACTGATTTTGACTCCACAACCTCCTCCGGAAGGCCATTCCATGCATCCACAACCTCTCTGTGAAACATACTTCCTTAAATTACCTCTGAGCCGCCTCTATCTTCAAATAGTGCCCTCTTGTTCTTGCACACCTTTTTTTGAAAGATGCTACCTCTTGGACTTTGTTGATTCCTTGAGGTACTTGAAAGTTTCTATCATGTCCCCCTCCCTTCTTTCCTCGAGGCTATACATATTAAGCTCCTTAAGTCTCTTCATATGTCCTCCGGTGCAGACCCTGCACCATTTTAGATTGCCTCCTCTGGACAGCTTCCATCCTGTCTATGTCTTTGCGGAGATTGGGTCTCCAGAACTGCACACAGTACTCAGATGGGGTCTCACCAGCTGTCTGTACAGAGGGATAATAACTTCCTGTTTTCTACTGCAGATGCCCTCCTGTACATCCCAGTATCCCCCAGCCCTTCTTGTGCCTTCTCACATTGCTTGCCCACCTTTAGGTCATCTGATATGACTACCCTCAGGTCCCTTTCCATTTTTGTTGTTGTTAGTATCTCACCCCCATTGTGTACTCTTCCCTGGGTTTTTGTTCCCAGGTGCATTACCTTGCACTTCTTAGCATTGAATCTAAGCTGCCATACATTTGACCATTCCTCTAACCTTGCCAAGTCCCTCTCATCCTTTCCACCCCACCCTGTGCATCAACTCTGTTGCAGATCTTAGTGTCATCTGCAAAGACATACTTTTCCTTCCAGTCCTTCTGCAATGTCGCTTATAAGACATTGAAAGGACTGGTCCTAACTCTGAACCCTGTGGTACCCTCGCTAGTAACCCACCTTTCTTCTGAGTGGACTCCGTTACTATTACTCTCTGTGTCCTATTCTCCAGCCAATTCTTTGACCCAGGCGGTCATCTTGGGACCCACTCCCAGGCTGGCTAACTTATATATTAATCTTTGTGTGGGACTGTGTCAAATGCCTTGCTAAAGTCTAGGTAGGCCATGTCCACAGCCCTCCCTGATCTACTACTTGGTCACCCAGTCAAAGAAATCTATCAGATTCGTCTGGCATGACCTTCCCGCGCTGTGAATCCATATTGCCTAGGGTCCGAGCCCTCTGGCCTCTAGATACTCGACAATTCTTTCCTTTAGAAGTGATTCCATCATTTTCCCTATCACTGAGGTTAAACTAACAGGTCTGTAGTTTCCTGCTTCTGCCTTGCTCCCACTTTTGTGAGAGGAATCACATCTGCCCTCCTCCAGTCCTCGGTACCACTCCATCCTCCCATGATTTGTTAAAGAGGTAGTCAGTGGTGTCACTAGTTCTACCCTTAGTTCTTTTAGAATTCTGGGATGAATCCCATCAGGCCCCATTGCTTTGTCCACCTTCAGTTTTAAGAGTTCTTTCAGAACCCTTTCTTCTGTAAATGGGCTGGTATCAACTTCTGTATCCAGAGTGTTACTACTGTTTGTTTTATGTACCTCCTCTTCCTTTGTAAATACTGAGCAAAATATTTGTTTAGTATCTCTGCCTTTTCATTCTCCCTCTGCCCACCCTCCCTCCCTTTATTAAGCCTCACTATCCCTCTCTTGTCTTCTTGCTCTCTGATGTACCTATAAAAGGTTTTATCCCTTCTTAACTGAGTTGGCTATCTTTCCTCGGTTTGGGCCTTTGCTGTTCTGACTGCCTTCCTGCCTCCTTTTGCTTTAGCTGATACAGTTCTCTGTCCTGCTCCTGCTGTGATTCCTTGTCTTCCTGAATGCTTTCTTTTCTCTTGAACCTTCACTGCCACTTCCTTTGAGAACCATAGTGGTTTCTTGCATCGTCTTGTTTTGTTTATTTGCTTCACACAAAGGCTCGTTACCTCTGTGATGGCAGTTTTATTATTCCCATTGTTCTTCCACCCCTCCTTCCTGCCCATTTGCTAGTGCATTCTTTAGCACTCACCTATTTTGGCAAAGTCAGCCCTCCTAAAGTCCAGTACTTTTGTCTTTGTATGGCTTGGACTTATTGCTGTGTTTAGCTGTGAACCATACTGTTCGATGGTCACTAGTTCCCAGATGGCTACCCACTTCACATCTGTGATCCTCTCTCCATCTCCATTTGAGAGTATCAAGTCTAATATTGCTCCCTCTCGAGTGGGCTCCAGTACTAGTTGTCTAAGGCATGCCCCCTGTAGGGCATCTAGAATAACTGCACTCTTCGAAGTGGCAGATGCAACTGCACTCCAGTTAACATCTGGCATATTCAGATCACCCATCAGCAATATCTCCCCTTTTTCTGTCATTCTAAGTATACTTCCTATCATTTCCTTGTCCATTTCCTGCCCCTGAGAAGGGGGTCTGTATACAACCCCTGTGCGGATTGTGGTGCCATTGCCTGTCTCCAAATTTACCCACAGTGCTTCTTCTCCTCCCTGTTTACCCTTTTGTTCTGTTGCTTTTATTCCTTCCCTTATGTAAAGAACTACTCCTCCCTCTTTACCCTCCCTGTCCCTCCTGTAGATAGTGTGTCCTGGTATGTTTACGTCCCAGTCATGGTTTTGTGTGTACCATGTTTCTGTGACTGCCACGATATCCAGATGTTCCTCCTCCATCAAGGCCACTAATTCAGGAAGCTTGTTACCAGACTACGGGCATTGGTACTATTGCTTCCATTTTTTGATGGCCTTACCTTCTGTTGCAGCATCCCCACTGACCGTCTCTACCTGGTCTTTTCTCATTTAGTACCCTGTTTTGTAGAGAGAGGCTGGGATTTTTCTGCTGCTTGTCAGTGCCTCCCATTGACTAGTTTAAAAGTTGCCAATGAAGCATTTAAACCGATTGCTCAAAAGACTTGTTCCTTCCTGGACAGATGCAGACCATCCTGCCAGTATAGGCTGGTGTCCTCCAGGTGGAACCCCAGTCCCCAGTGAAGCCAAACCCTGTGCTCCACACCATTTTTTCAACCATTCATTAAACTGCATGGTGCCAATTACCCTCGCCTCCCCCATGCCTTTGACAGGCAGCACCTCTGAGAAGGATACTGTGTGTGCTACTTGTCTTAGGCCCCTCCCCAACTCTGCAATGTCCTCCTGCACTGCTCTAACCTCATGGTGAGCCAAGTCATTTGTCCCTAGGTGGACAATTACGTCCAGCTCCGAATCCCTTGCAACCCTTTCCATATTTACATGAATAAATACATTTGAAATGTTGAATAGGTGTGATGTTTAGCTGTTTGTTATAGATACAGGTGCCTGGATATAATTTCTGATCTGGAATATTACACTGCACCCCCAGTTTATCACAAATATGGCACCATACCTCACTACCAGAGCTGTCACCAGTTCAGGCCTGGAGTGTGCCACCTATGGCACTATGTGCTATATGCCACTAAATCAATGAAGTAATGGCAGGGAATAGGCAGAAATACTTGTCAGGGTAGTCAAGGAGTAAAATAAGCTATAGAATGGTCAAATGACTTGATGCCTTGGGTCACATGACCCACAGCTAGATGGCGGCCACTTTTTAGTCACTTACAGTAACACAACACACCTTTTGCTTGTTTACGTGCATAAATACATGTGAAATATTGAATAGGTGTGATGTTCAGCTATTTGTTATAGATACAGGTACCTGGATATAATTTCTGATCTGGAATATTACACTGCACCCCCACTTTGTATCAACTAGAGTACCATACCTCACTACCAGGGCTGTGACCAGTTCAGGCCTAGGGTGTACCACCTATGGCACTATGTGCTATATGTCACTAAATCATTAAAGTAACGGCAATAAATAGGCAGACATACCTGTCAGGGTAGTTGAGGAGTAAAATAAGCCATAGAATGTGCAAATGACTTGATGTCTTGGGTCACATGACCCAAAACAAGATGGCAGCCATTTTATAGTCATTTGCAGTAACAAATCACACCTTTCACTTATTTACATGGATAAATACTTGTGAAATGTTGAATAGGTGTGATGTTTAGCTGTTTGGTATAGATACAGATGCCAGGAAGAGCAGCATCTGGGTAGAGCGCACGCCTGGCATGACAGCAGGTAGGGTGCAGCACCACATTGGTAGGTGTGGGACAGAAGGTGGGGAACTACACATCATTGTTCTCCTGGGAACAAATGATCTGGAAGGAAAACAGATAGAGAGATTCATGGTAGCTTCAGAGAGTGGAAGCTATACAGAGGAGGGAAGCACAGTGGCATTCTCAGAAGTTCCGCCAGTGCCAAGGGCAAGTACGGGCAGAAAGAGCAGACTCATGGACTTCAACAAGTGGCTGAGAGAATGGTGTGAGTCTGTGGGGTATGGCTGGGTGAGAGAGTGGGGCACCACATGGGAGAACCCAGATCTATATGCAGGGGACAGGCTACAGCTAAGTAAGGAGGGTTCGGGGGTGTTAAAGTAGAGACTGAGGGAATTTATCTCCAAAAAGTATAATTTAAAAGTGCTGTGAGGGTGGCTGGGGAGGTGGAGTGAATCAGGAGAGGAGGTCAGATGACCTCCCTAACAGCAATGATAGCCTACATTGTTCAGGAAGGGAGGAGCAAGCGGGCAGCTGGGAGAGAGTTAGGGGTTGAGGCTGGTATCACTAAATGCCAGGGAGCCTGGGGAATAAGATGGCAGAGCTGCAGGTACTGCTGGCAGAAGGAGAGGTGGACATATCAGCCATCACTGAGATGTGGGCAACCCAAAACCATGACTGGGACTTGGCCATCCCAGGATTTAAATTATTCAGGAGGTACAGAGAAAAAGGTAATGGGGAGGAGGGAGTAGCCATTTACAAAAGGCAATGGATTGGATGCATCAGGGATGAGGGGGAAGAAGGTAGGTTAGAAGTCATTTGGATAGAACTGCATGCCCCAAAGGGGGCTACGGTCCGAATGGGGGTTGTTTATAGTCCCCTAACCCAGAGATTCATAGGACGTCCATCTTCTGTTCCAATAGGTGGGCCTTTAGGGCCTTCAGGTATCTGATGTGAGTTCTGCTGGTGAAGCCTCTGCAGATCTTGCAGGCAGCACTATTGTGGTCAGGCCCCAGATAGAAGACGCACTTCTGGTGGTTGTCCTTGGATGGAATTTGTCAGCCACAGGCTCACTTCATCTTCTTGGGACCGGAGGAGGAGACCGAAGACAGTGAAGACATACGCCGGAAAGGAGATCAGAAGAAAGGAGAAAAGGCGTAAAACAGTTCGAAAGAGAAGAAAAAAACGGAAACAATCTGACAAAATTTACTGGAACTGGAGTAGCACGCACTAAGGCTTTCCTAATGGCGGGAAAAGAACTGAGGTGGAGTCGGGTTCCGCCCCTTTTATAGCGTGGCCAACATCAGGGCGGAGCCGACATCAGGGGCGGTTCCCGCTGGGTACTGCTAACTGCATTTTTTCCAGTGGGTCCTAAGGCCTGCTGCATTAGTCCTAATGGTTATGGTCTGCTGCAAGAGCTCCCCCTTGAAGTAAGATCTGTAAAGTCAGAGAAGTGTCAGCTAAACAAGCTAGCTCACCATGATCACTATGGGAATCCGGTCTATTGACTCTGGCAAGAATGATATCTGTGACAGGACAAGCTACTATGGCAGAAGGCCCTTTTCTGACCACACTAGATGGTCCACTCTTGACCCTGGCGCCAAAGATGTCTGTCACCCCAGTCCCAGGCTTGAGTAGTAGCCACCTGCCTGCCCTCCCCGGATCTGGTAAAACATTTGCCAGCCCCCCCATCCCAGGTACAACCATCACCAGTCCTCCCTTCCTAGCCCGAATACAGCAGTCACCAGCTCCCCTCCCCGGCTCAGTTACAAACATCACCAGCCCTTCCATTCTAGGCCCAAGTACAGCTGTTTATTACGCTCCTTCCCTCCCCGGCCTGAGTACTGCAGTCACCAGCAACTCACCCACAGCCCAAGTACAACAGTCACCAGCCCTTCCTCTCTGACCTGAGTTCAGAAGTCACCTGCCTTCCATCCTCAGACCAAGTACAACAGTCAGGTAAGTCCCCTTCCATTTTAACTGGCCCCGGCCGGACTAGCGCTCCGTCTCACACTTGCTGCTGCCTCTTCTGCTCCTGCTCTACCAGCCAAACACTGAACAGCTCTTGCCATTCAAAAAGAGCTGAGGATTCTGTCTCAGAATCCTCATGAGCCCATCCCTGCCTGCACGCCCTCACGACCGGGCCCATGAGAGCAGGTGCTCGTCATGAGGTAACGGGGGGGGGGGGGCTGGAGGCAGGGAAAATGAGCAGGGGAAAAATTCTTTATTTTTAAAACAGAGCCTTGCTGAGGCTTCACATTGTTTGAGGGGTGGGGATACCTGGCTAGGGGCCCTCCCTATACCCTGGGGCACCTTCCAGTCACCCCAGCCCCAAAGCACCTGGCTGCCCCTATCTGGAGGGCACCAGATTCTGGGGCACTACACAGTCACCAGCTCTCCCTCCCCAGCCTGGGTACAGCACTCACCTGACTTCCCTCCCTGGCTACAGCAGTCACCTGCCCTCCACCCCATACCAGGTTCAACAGTCATCAGCCCCCCCCACCACCAGCCAGAGCACAACCATCATCAGCCTCCCCTTCTTTGCCCGGGTACAATAGTTAACAGTACTCCCTTCCTGTTAATTTGTTGAATGTATACTTTTGTGTGGGTGCCTTATTTGCATAACCTGATTGGAGTGTTTCTCAGTGAAGGTAACAACTGCCTTATTGGTCCTTAGGAGGTGGTCCAGTCCAGTGTAGGAAGGTGGGTAGACATTGCATCCAAGGAGGTGTTACCGCACACAATATCTGGCCCACTTATTTTCCTCTGGCAGGAGCCGCGTCACCATTTCTTATTTGATCTGGGCTAACCCCCTACAACAGAGAAAGAATGAAACCTACACCCTCATCCAGGTGGTCCCTGTACAGTCACCAGGTAGTAATATGAACCCAGACATGGTGATGTGGGGGTAACACAAATTTACTGGAAATGTTAAGTTGTGCTGTGCGGCAGACAGTTTTAATCTTAGAGAAAGATTTGGTTATGTCAGTGTTTTCTTTCATGTTTCATTTGTATGCATAATCAAACTTGGATCACATAACTAACTGTGCATATGCATCTTTTGATAGATTGAAATCAGTAAGTCTGTTAGCTTTATCTGAGAACACAAAAATGTTCCCATCAGAAATTTGTTCAGCTCAACAGTACACATGAAGAGTAACACCTTAGATCAGATGATGAGAATGAGGTTAAAAAAGCTCACACTGGCAGTAAGAAGCAAGTGCCAGCTAGCCTCATATTGGATACGATGTTTAGCATAACATTCTTAGCCTGGAATTTTGGAGAGCTGTGTTTCCATAGCAATTAAAAAAAAGGTTACAAAACGTATGCAGAAAAGGAATACTCTGAGAACTTGTTTAAGTTCAAGCTTCTTTGTAATACACAAATCTTTTTCTGGCCTGAAAAGACATATTAGGCTGAGGCTTGGTTTCCAATATTTGGTTAGTAACTAAATGTGAGTGGCCAAAAGCTGACGTGTTGAAATGCAACTCATACAATAAATGCTATTGCACTTGTATACCAATAATTTTTTATTGTGTGGGTGCTCCTGCTCTCTTGATGGCCCTTTTCTGGATGGGCCCTCAGCTTAGTCACCTATCATCTCTGGAATTAACCTCCAGGTACCACCAGGGTTGGAGGGACTAGAAAGTTTCCCAAAGCAGGATCAATCCTGGCCTTCTCAGACAGTGGTGCCAAGCCTGTGAAGGGCCATGCATCATCCTACCTAGCAAGTTGTTTTCCTTACAGTTTTCTCTCCTGGGGCATCTGAGTAAAATGGTGCATTTGCTGGTGTCACATTATTGTGTCGATTCTTAGCTGGAAGACAGGCATACTGCAAATGATCCACATAGAAACATATAATTTGTTGGCAGAAAAAGAATGCTGAATTTGCCCTTCTTTTCTATGCTTATTTGGTCTTCTTATTACCTACCCGGACTCAGCCCCCCCCCACACACACACTCTTTGATAACAGTTCTCCTTTATACCTATCTCATGCATGCTTTTAGCCAACCACTATTTTTATTCCAATCACACTTGCTGGAAGATTGTTCCATACATCCACCACCCTCTCAGTGAAGAAAATGCTTCCTCATGTAACCCCCTAGGGGGCGCTATCCCAAGGGATATTACCCCTGCCTGCTTGGCTAGTTGCAGGTTAAGGGGCCTGGGTACTGAAACAGGTGCCTCCACCCGGAGGACAGGGTTGTTAGTAGCAAGGCTAACCTGGGTACAGCCCTCTGGGACACTGTAACTCCCCCTCTTTTCCCTCTAGTGGCCAAGACAATATGCAACAAACACTTTCACAGTAGCCCCTATTCAGCATACAAATCCCCACACTGTTTGCACTTAACACCAGGGCTGGTTCCACCAGTTCTACCCTGGAGACCCCCTGTAAAACAAGGTTAGGCACAGCAAATAAGAACAGTGCAGTGCTTTTGGAACAAACTGGAACCGCAGTCAAATTAAATGCAAAAAAAGTTAGATTTGATTTATTCAAGGGGAATTGAACAATGGATGGGCATGATCAGGTGGACTGAGTCTAAAGCTGATCTAGTCAGGCAATTATGCATGCGCTTTTAGTCCCTGCACAGTCACATGCTCTGGGTATCCAGTTGGTATTAAGGTGGGCTAGCCTGGAACATTGCCTGGGGTAGGCTGGCGTTGCAGCTGGTGTGGGCCCTGTGAGGAAAAGAAAAGGCATGCACAACCACACATAATTTGTAATCCGGAGCCAGGAGGCTCAGTTCATGAAAAGAAAAAAAAAAGCAATGCAATCCGATGACAACACTTGTGATTTAGCTGATGTTGCAGGGAGCTACGCTGATTGTTATTCACACTACCCATGAGACACAGTAGGGAAGAAATAGAGACTGCAGGTTGACAACTGGTGTGCCAGGAGAAGCAGGGCCCTCGATTCACTGAGGTGTCGTTCCTGTTCGAGATGTTGAGCAGGGGTCTGAGGCCCTGGGCGAGTTTCGTCAATGGTATTCTCTGCTTGAAGTAGGCTGGGCAGACAGTGTGGCAAGGCCCAGGCCAGGTAGAACAGTTCAGCTATCAGTCCGGGAAGGCTGGATGCAGCTTCCAGCAAGCGTGGCACAATTAAATAGTGGGGAACCAAATTGCGACCCACTAACAGCATACAGCACATTTATAGTAAAGCAATCACCATACCACAAAGTGGATAGCAGTCCGGCAGCAATATCAGTGTCTCTGAGCAAAACTGGGAGTTCTGTGGTGAATGAATGTCCTTACAGTCCGATCACATACAGCAAATCTTCGGTCTTCTTCAGGTTCAAGTCTGGTCACAATTCAGTGGCTTTGTCACACTAAGTTTCGGATATAATCAGGTTTCTTCAAATGCTCCCTCTCGAGGGACAGCAGGCAAACAGGCCAAACTCAGCCTTTTCTCCAATCTCCCGCAAGAACTACACAGGAGCCCTGCTCGAATGACTCGAACTGTTCACTCTCCAGACTGACTTCTGCTGCAGGCAGCACCGGGACTTCCTGAGAAATCCAAAAGGTTCAGTTGGCTGATCCATGTGTCTGTCACAGTTAGAGCTCCTCCAGGTTCATTTAGGTGACAAAGTGCAAAAACTACAATTCCTACAGAAATTCACTCCCACAAGACCCCTGGTGATAGACACCATTTTAGGTCCCCAAAGGTACTGATTGGTCCCAATACGCAGTCCAGAACCAAGATGGTGGTGCAATACTGAAATGTCCAGGCTGCAAAGGAAGGTAGGTTAGACAAACTTCAATATTATTATTATCAAAACAGATAAACCGTAAACAGTCACAGTTCCTACCAGGGCTCCCTCTGTGTAAATAGCGATAGCAGAATGGAGCGATAACACTGCAGCCCAGGTGGGACTCGAGCCTGATACTACTTGGCCCCTACCCAAATTAATGTTATACCACAAAATAGGCAACTCTTAAAGAGACAGGCATGGAGGTTAACAGGGCACTCACATGCAAACACTTTTAAATCACTAGGACACAGAACACCAGCCTGGCAGTGGGTATTTAGGCAAGCCCAAGAAAGACTTTTTGGAACCCTGTTTGTAGAGAGGGGTTACACCCATATCCCTCCTAAACATTCCCCTCCAATGTCGTTACATGCCATGAAGTGCCTCTTAGAGTTACAGCCCCCCATCTCCGGTGTGATGGCAGCAACACTAGAGCACCTTCCCCTCTGATGTATTGGCACATGCATTGCAATCCCTAGCTCCTCTCATGGGTGAAGGTAGCATCATCACAGTTCCCCTCCCACCCCCTCTGGTGTACTGGCAGCAGCACTACAATCCCCACATATTGGGTTTGATGGCAGTAACACCACTCCCAGCACTTAAAATGGGTGAATGTAGCAGCATCACATCCCCCTTGGGTGTGATGGCAGAAGCACTACAGCACCTTACCCTCTGGTGTATTGGCAGTGGCACTTCAATCCCCATATATTGGGTTATATTTGAGCAGCACCACTTCCAGCACATCTCAGGAGTGAACCATACCCCATGCAAGCTGTCACAACACCTGACCACACACGGCATGCATGCTATCCATCTTCTTCCAAGTTGTGTAACAGGGTGTGCTTTGAAACAACTGAGAAGCTGCATGGGATATACTATATTGGACTAGATATCTGCAACAAATCTCTCTCTTGCTTACATCTGAGGAAAGTTTTCCTTACTTTACAGTCTTACATTGGTATTGCTTTGTTTTTAATTATTTTAGTTTTTAATTCAGGAAGAGGGTTTTCAAAACTGCTTATATTGTGAGCATCTTCAGAAGGATTGAAATAACTGCATATTTTGATTTTCCTTTGTTGCTAACTGGACTGTCTACTAGTATTCTGTGACAGTCTGCATCAATATATTTTGCAATATTTACTGGTGGTGGCTGTGTACTTTAAAATAGCAAAGGCTGCAGTTTGAAATTAGATGCCAGACATAGCCTGAGGTGGGGGAAATTGTCTTCACAAGTCAGGGAGACCTGCATCACAGCCCATTGTTCTGGCTTGAACATTCCAGCATTGATCAATTACTATAAACTACTGGTGTGATCCTGTTTCAGACAGAAGTCCATCTTCTTCCAAGTTGTGTAACAGGGTGTGCTTTGAAACAACTGAGAAGCTGCATGGGATATACTATATTGGACTAGATATATGCAACATATCTCTCTCTTGCTTACATCTGAGGGAAGTTTTCTTTACTTTACAGTCTTACATTGGTATTGCTTTGTGTTTAATTATTTTAGTTTTTAATTCAGGAAGGGAGTTTTCAAAACTGCTTATCTTGTGAGCATCTTCAGAAGGGTTGAAATAACTGCATATTTGATTTTCCTTTGTGGCTAACTGGACTGTCTACTAGTATTCTGTGACAGTTTGCATCAAATTACTTTTAAACAGTTTACAAATTAGTTACTGAATGTTAGTTGAATTACTATTAAGGGCAGTACTCACCAGGGTGGTGGAGCAGTGGTGTATTTGATTGTCTCTAACAGTCACCAGTGGTTGTGGACTACCCACCCACCCACCCTTCCCCACACCTTACCCCATACAGGCGTCACGTTTCCTTTATAGCCAATGTTCTGACATCACTTCCTCAACAGGTCTTGGGGCAGAACTGTCATATTCTTAATAACCCAGGACAGTGCATAAAGGGTAAGTACACACCACAAAAAAGAAGGAAAAAGACAAAACAAAACAATAAATATATATATATTACATATTGTATATTATAAGGGCATGTGGGGAGTGGTGCAATGCACTGGCTGTGGGACAGAAATTTTCCGGGAGACATTCTGGAAACTGCGTTGCTGTCCTATTTGCAGGCAACTGTCAGCTCTGAGGGAGGAGGTTGCCCACCTCCAGGCCGAACTGGCAAGGACTAAGGAGGCCTCCCCCACCCAAAGAGCACCACTGCCAGAACCACTGCATCAGAGGCTGCCAAGTAAGAAGAGCCATTGGACCACAGTGGGTTCTGGGAGGGTGCAGGTGGTGGAACAGAGGCAAGGCCCCCTTGTTGTCCCTCTACACAAACCATACGCCAGTCTGGCAGAGCAAGGTTCCCCTATGATGGCACCCTCAGTGGAGACCAAGAAGAATGCTGAGGACATCCACAAGGGAGACCCACAGAAGGGTGGCAAGGGACACAACAGGGGAAGGAAACAGTTTCTGATAGGGGACTCCATTGTTAGAGGGGTAGACCTGGGGAAGGGAGAGGAGAGGGAAGTAAGGTGCCTGCCTGGTGCCATGGCTTGAAGGGACAAGAAGCAAATCCTCAGGATTGCAGAGGCAGCATCACAGGAGAGGGAACTAGATATCATTGTCCACCTTGGGACAAATGACCTAGCTAGGCATGGGATCAGTGCAGTGCAGGATGAAATTGTGGAGTTGGGGAGGGGCCTTCAGACAGGTAGCAAGCACGGTTACCTTCTCAAAGATGCTGCCAGTCCATGGCAGGGGTGAGGCTAGGGTACTACACACCATGTAGTCTAATGAACGGTTGCAAAACTGGTGCAGAGCACAGAGCTTTGGCTTCATTGGGGACTGGGGGGTACACCTGGGAGAGATGAAGGTCTATACTGGCATGATGGGCTGCATCTGTCCACAGATGGAATCAAGATTCTAAGTGACAGGCTTAAATGTTTCCTTGGCAAGCTTTTAAACTAGCCATGAGGGGAGGTGCTAATAAGAGGCAGGAAATTTCAAGCCTCCACCTCCCACAAAACATGACAGGTAGTAAGGTAAACACTGAGGTACAGTGCTCAACAGAGGGAAGGACGGGGTAAATGGAAAAATAGACAAGGGCAAAAAGAGCAGGGATGGGGGAAAAAAGGATAAAGCCAACACTAAATGGAGGACAATGAGTACCAATGCCCATAGTCTGGAAAACAAGCTTCCTGAGCTAGTAGCTTTGATGGAAGATGAACAATTGGATATTGTGGCAGTCACGGAAACATGGTACATGGAGAACCATGACTGGTATGTCAACATACCCGGGTACACAATCTACAGAAGGGACAGGAGGGAAAAGAGGAGGTGGAGTAGCTCTATACATAAGGGAAGGATCAAAGCTACAGAACTAAAAAGTAAAGGGGAGGACAAGAGGCACTCTGGTCACCTTGGAGACAGGGAACATCACAATCCGCATAGGGTTGTATACAGACCCCCATCTCAAGGGGAGAAATGGACAAGAAAATGATAGAGGACATTCTCAGAATGGCTGAAAAAGGGGAGATGCTGTTGATGGGGGACCTGAATATGCCAGATGTTAACTGGATGACATGTACTGCAGCCACATCCAAGAGCAGGGCCATTCTCGATGCCCTGCAGGGGGCAGGCCTTAGACAGTTAGTGTTGAAACCCACTTGGGAGGGAACAATACTAGACCTGGTACTCTCAAATGGAGAGAGGATCACAAATTTAGAAGTCAGTAGACATCTGGGAACAAGCGACCACTGCACAGTGTGCTTCACAATAAGCACAACCATGGAGACAAGCCATGCAAAACAAGCATACTGGACTTTAGAAGGGCTGACTTTGGCAAATGGGTGAATACCTGAGGAATACACTCAGCAAATGGCCAAAAAGGAGGGGTGGAAGAACAGTGGAGAAAAATCAAACTGCCATCATAGAGGCAACAAGCCTTTGTGTGAAACAGATAAAGAAAACAAAGTGGAGTAAAAAACCACTATGGTTCTCAAAAGAGGTGGGGAAGGTTAAGGAGAAAAAGGCTGCATTCAAAAAGTATAAGGAATCACAGAAGGAGCACGACAGGGAACTGTATCAATTAAAGCAGAAAGAAGTGGGGAAGGCAGTTAGATTAACAAAAGCCCAAACCGAGGAAAAAATAGCCAATTCAGTTAAGAAGGGGGATAGAACCTTTTATAGGTACATTAGGAGCATAGAAAGGTTAAGGGAGGAATAGTGAAGATTAATAAGGGAGAGGGGAGGTGGGCAGAGGGAGACAGTGAAAAGGCAGAGTTACTGAATGAATACTCTTGCTCAGTATTCACAAAAGAAGATGAGGAGGAGTTCCCTAAACCAGACAATAGAAGCACTCTGGGTAGGAGGGTTGACACCGGTCCATTTACAGAAGAAAGAGTCCTGAAAGAACTCCTAAAACTCAAGGTGGACAAAGCAATGGGGCCTGACAGGATTCACCCCAGAACTTAAAAGAACTAAGGAGGATCTAGTGACAACACTGACCACACTTTTAACAAATCATGGGAGGATGGGGTGGTACTGAGGACTGGTGGAGGGCAGATGTGATTCCCTTCACAAAGTGGGAGCAAGGCAGAAGCAGGAAACTACAGACCTGTAAGTTTGACCTCAGTGGTAGGGAAATGATGGAATCACTTGAAAGAAAGAATTGTTGAGTACCTAGAGGCCAGCGGGGCACAGGACCCAAAGCAGCATGGATTTACAGCAGGAAGGTCATGTCAGACGAATCTAATAAATTTCTTTGACTGGGTGACCAAAGTAATAGACCAGGAAGGGGCTGTGGATATGGCCTACCTAGACTTTAGCAAGGCAGTTGACACAGTCCCGCACAAAAAATTGATAGTCAAGTTAGCCAGCCTGGGAGTGGGTCCCAGGGTGGTAGCCTGGGTAGCAAACTGGCTGTACAACAGGACACAGAAGGTAATAGTGAATGGAACACATTCCGAAGAAAGGGGGGTCACTAGTGGAGTACCTCAGGGCTCTGTACTAGGTCCAGTCCTCTTTAACATCTTTATAGGTGACATTGCAGAGAGTCTGGAGGGAAAGGTATGCCTCTTTGCAGATGACACAAAGATCTGTAACAGAATTGATACACAAGGGGGGGGTAGACAGGATGAGAAGGGACTTGGCAAAGTTGGAGGAATGGTAAGACATATGGCAACTTAGATTCAACGCAAAGAAGTGCAAAGTAATGCACCTGGGAAACAAAAACCCAGGAGAAGAGTACACAATAGCAGGGGAGGTACTAACAACAACAAAATTGGAAAGGGACCTGGGGATAGTCATATCAGATGATCTAAAGTGGTAAGCAATGTGAGAAGTCAGTAAGGAGAGCCAGGGGGATACTGGGATGCATAGGAAGGGGCATCACAAGTAGAAAAAGGGAAGTGGTTATCCCTCTGTACAGACAGTTAGTGAGAACCCATCTGGAGTACTGTATGCAGTTTTGGAGACCTCATCTATGCAAGGACATAGACAGGATGGAAGCAGTCCAGAGGAGGGCAACTAAAATGGTGTAGGGTCTGCATCAGAAACCATATGAAGAGAGACTGAGAGAGCTTAATATGTATACCCTTGATGAAAGGAGCGACGGGGAACATGACAGAAACGCTCAAGTACCTCAAGGGAATCAACAAAGTCCAGGAGGGTAGCATCTTTCAGAAAAGAGATGTAAGAACAAGGGCATAATTTAAAAGATAGAGGGGACGGTTCAGGGTAATGTGAGAATTTTTTTTCACGGAGAGAGTGGTGGATGCATGGAACCGCCTTCCTGGAGAGGCTGTGGGGTCTAAAACAGTGGAGGAATTCAAACATGCATGGGACAGACATAAGGCAATTGTAGTGGGGGGTGGCAGGAAGTAGGCTGTTGGTTAACTAGAATCTGCAGCTTATCCAGTAGGTAGGGAAATGGGCAGACTGGGTGGGCCAAGTGGTCCTTATCTGCCGTCAAAGTCTATGTCTATGTTTCTATGTTTCTATCACACCACTGAATAGCATACCATCATGCACTCTGACACACAAACTAATACCATGCTCCCATGCACTTTGTCACATCACTCGACACAATACATGCTGCCACATCACCCAACACCATACCACCATGCACTCTGGCACACAAACCAAAATCATACCCCCATGTACTATGACATTCATAGTGACACTACACAATAATGTACGTTGATGCACCTAATTACCCCATACCCCATGCATGCTGGTACGCCACCCAACAACATACTCCCATGCACTCTGACACACCTCACAGCCCCACAGCCCATACAGTGTGACCAAGCATCCAAACCTGTACCACCATGCATGCATGCATGCTGTCTCACAAACCAACATCATACTGCCATGCAAGCTGACATACCTCTCCACCCCATTCCACTATGCACTGTGTCACAACACCTGACACCATACCCTATGACTGCTGGCACACAACCCACTACTATACCCCATTCACGCTGTCACACCAGCTGACACCATGCACCCATGCACTCTGACACACAGAAAAACACCATACTGCATGTATGCTGTTTCACCAACCAACACCATAAACACACATCCTCTGACGCACATCATGACCCATAACCACATGCAATCTGACACACACCCGACACCATACACCATTCACCATGCACGCGGTCAGAGCGATAAGCATCATTCCATCATGCATGCTGATACTCCTCATTACCCCATACCCCTATGCACGCTGGCATACCAACTAACAGAATACTGCACGCGCACTATCACACCACTCAATATAATACCCCTTTGCACTCTAACATATAATCCAACACCATACCCCTATGCACTCTGTCACACCACTCTACACCATACACACTGTCACACCACCTGACACCATACCACCATGAACACCGTAACACAAACCAACATTATACCTCCATGCATGCTGATACACCTCACAACCCCATACCCATACCCATATTCACGCTGCCACATCACTCAACTCAATACCTCATGCATGCTGTCACACCACCCAACACCATACTTCATGCATGCTGTCACAACATCCCACACCATACCGCCGTGCATTTTGACACATCTCACAACCCCACACCACTGTGCAATCTGACACAGCACCTGACATCACACTTCATGCAAATTGCCACACAAACGTGATACTAGTCAAGCATGCTGACCCACCTAAAGACCCAATACCCCATGCACTTTGTCACATCAACCGACACCATACTCATGCATTCTGATAATGCATGCTGTCACGCCACCCAGGTTCATACCACCATGCACTCTTACACACAAACCAACATAATACCTTCATGCAATGTGACATACACTGCAACACCATACCGCTATGCACACTGACAGACAACACAAACCCACAGCCCCATGCACACTGTCACTCCACTTGACACTATGCACCATACACACTGTCACATCACATAGCACCATACCACTGTGCAGTCTGATACACTAGCCAACATCATACCCCAGTGCACTATGACATACACAGCATTACCAAACTCACCTCACAACCCCATGCCCCAATGCATGCTGTCACTCCACTCAAAACCATACTCCATGCTCGCTGCCACACAGCCCTGCACTATACCTCTATGTATGCTGACACACAGTGACACTATACCACATGCACACAGTCAAGTCAACTGACACCATACCCACATGCTCTCTGATAGAGAAGCAGTGAAATTTTATTTCACAGGTGAAATTATGGTGAAATCGCCAATTTCACCCAGTGAAACATTTTGTGAAATGATGGCCTCTTGGCAAAATTTCGCCGGCGAAATTTCACCTCCAATTTCACCTGCCCATCTTTTTTTTTCTGAGGGAATATTAGGCGAAATTGGGCATTTCGCTTTGCTGGTGGTCACATGGTTGAGTCTAAACAGGCAGTAAGTGAATGGTTAATTTCCTGTACTATGTATCTTGAGGAAGCAGGCAGCATTTCTACTCCCTGTGACTGCCAAGTGCACTTTTACACCTAAATTGCTTATTTTGTACTATTTTTTTTCTAACTTCTTTTTGGTTTTTGTTTGTCTTTGTCATAGTTCTTATTTTAGTATCTGGTGATTGTGTTTATGTGTGTGTCCCCCCACACCGGCTGTCTCTGAGTCTCTGTTTCTTTTTTTTGTTTGTTTATTTGAATTGGTGGTGTCTGTGGATTGTGGACATACTGGAGAAGGGTAAAGACAGTGGGGCACCTGTATGCGCGTTTCAGCTAACCATCACAAATGAAATGCCACAGCAGGGGCTTTTTGCTCCAGCACCAGCACCCAGCAGCAAACTGTGCCCCTTCACCAGCAGCAGCTGGAGACAGTGCCCCCTCCCCAGTACCAGGAGGATATTGTTCCTCCACCCAGGTAGCAGGAGACCATGCCCCCTCCCAAGCAGCCAGAGGAGTCAGTGCTTGAGGTATTATCTGCAGCACCCCCCATGGCTCAGGTCCCTCTCACCCTCCGTGACTTGAATCATGTCTCCTCCCAGGGTATACCCCTGTCCTGGATTTCTGACTCCCAGGTGCAGAACCTTGCACTTCCCCACATTGAATTTTAGTTTCCATTTTCCCGACCACTTTTCCAGAGCCTCCAGTTCCTCCTGCAAGGCCACCCTCCTATCCATCTACCAGGTCTGCACCCATCTTTGAGTCATCTGCAAAGGGACTCATCTCACTCCTGATCCCCCTCCTGATGTCTGAGATATAGGCGTTGAACAGGAGTGGCTCCAGCACTGATCCCTGGGGAACCCCACTAGTAACCCACCTTGGAGATGAGGCTAACCCTCCAACCACCACCTTCTGAGTATGCTCAGACAGCCAATTTCCGATCCATCTTAACAACAGTCTCCCTAGCCCCATTTCCTTCAGCTTAGCCAGCAGGCCACTGTGGGGTACCGAATCAAATGCCTTGCTAAAATCCAGAATGAGGAGTCATCTGATTGTCTTGTTGTCTTTTCCTTCTCGAACTGAGCCCTCCAGCTCTGGATTACAAATAGTGTGTGTTGTGCATGTTTCTTTCTTTCATCACAGGGCCCCAACCAGCAGCGACACCAGCCTACCCCAGTCAGCGTTCCTGACTAGCCCACCTTACTCCCACCTGGGTACCCAGACTGTGCGACTGTGTAGGGACTCTGAAGTGCATGCATGACTGTCTGATGAATCTAGCCCTTAAGCCAATCAACCTGAATACGCTCCTTCCTTGTTCAAACCCCCTTAATATATCAGATCTAATTCTGTTTGCATTTAACCTGACTGTGGTTTCAGTTTGTACCAAAAGCACTGTACTGTTGTTGCTTACTGTGCCTAACCTTGTTTTACAAGGGGTCTCCAGGGTCAAACTGGTGGAACCAGCCTTGGTTGTAAGTGCAAACTGTGTGGGTAATTGCATGGTGAATAAGGGTTATTGCAAAACTGATTACTGTATATTGTTCAGGCCACTAGAAGGGAAAGGGGGGGGTTACAGTGTCCCGGAGGGCTGTACCCAGGTTAGCTTGACCACTAACATCCCCGACCTCCAGGTGGAGGCACTCATATCAGTACCCAGGCCCCTTAACCTGCAACTAGCCAAGTAGGCAGGGGTAGTAGCCCTTGGGGTAGCGCCACCTAGGGGTTACATTTGTATGATTTTACTGTACATGTTTACGCTCCTACTGCTGTCACTTTCTTATTACTGTTTCACTCCCTGATGTACTCCTTGAAGGCTTCAGTGCCCCCCCCCACACACACACGGATGCACCTGTAAACCAGCCTTGACTCACTGTGCCTGGCATAGAATCATAGAAGCATAGAAGCTTGATGGCAGAAAAGGACCCTTCCGGCCCATCAAGTCTTCCCATCCCTCCCCTTTCATATACCCCCCTCCCCACCTGCCCCTGCCGTCCACCACAATACTCAGCCCCACATGCCTGTCCCATGCCCTCTTAAATTCCACCATTGTTTTAGCTCCCACCACTACGTCTGGCAGTCTGTTTCAAGGCACCACCACCTACTCTGTGAAGAAGCGCCCCTCACATTCCCCCGAATCTATTTCCTTGCAATCTGAGGCTGTGTCCTCTAGTTCTAGCTCACTCCTTCCTCTTTAGCATATCCCCTTCTCCTACTTTATTTAGCCACTTTCATATTTAAAGGTATTACTCATGTCACCCCTTTCCCTCCTAGTTTCCAGCATGTACAGATTCAGCTCCTTATACCTTTGCTTGTATGTCTTCCCCTACATACCCTGTGCCATTTTTGTTGCCCTTCTCTGAACTCTCTCCAATGAATCTACATCCTTGTGGAGATATGATCTCCAGAACTGAGCCCTGTACTCTAGTTGCAGCCTCACCATAACTTTGTAGATGTGCATTATTGTCTCCCCCCTTCTGCTAGTAATGTCCCTACCTATGCATGCCAATGTTCCATTGGCCCTTCCCTCCACCCTGCTACATTGGAACCCTACCTTAAGGTTTTAGGGAACTATGATCCCAAGATCCCTTTCCTGTTCCGATTTTTTTTGATTTCCTCCCCACCCAGCTTGTACCCTGCATGATTCTCTAACCAAACTAGTTCCAGTGACTCAGACTTTGATCCAGGCTCTCTAATGGTGGCAGGATCAGGGCAACCTCAGACAAGGAGTCCCATTCGTCACTCAGTCTCACTCTGTGGTCTTAACCACGAATGCTTCTCTATTGGGGTGGGGAGCCCATCTGGGGGCTCTTAAAGCCCAGGGACTGTAGTCCCCTCAGGAATCCCTTCTTCATATCAATCTCTTTGGAACTCAGGGCAGTCTTTCTGACCTTGCAAGCTTTCTCTCAGTCATTGCAGAACAAGGTGGTTCAGGTCAGGACAGACAACACCACCACCATGTGGTACATCAACAAGCAGGGAGGCACTCGGTCCACGACCTTGTGCATGGAAGCCTTGAAATTGTGGTCCCTAGCTTATTCTCCCTGATAGCAGTCCACCTTCCAGGGAAGGACAATGCACTAGCAGATTCATTGAGCAAGATCTCCCAGGGCCATCACGAATGGCCCCTGAACCCTCCGGTGTTGAAAGTGATTTTTTCAAGTTGGGGCACTCCAGAGATAGATCTCTTTGCAGCCCTAGACAATCACCAACTTCCTCTGTTTTGCTGCAGACCCCCAGTCTTGGGCTCAGTCCCTCTGGATGCTCTGATCTTGAACTGGGAGGGGAAATTTCTCTATGCCTTCCCTCCTTTTCCTCTACTGTTCAAGGTTCTGGTCAAGATAAGGTCACAACCCTGCAAAGTGATTCTGATTGCTCCAGACTGGGCCAGGCAGCCTTGGTACCCCCTGTTGCTGTCCCCAGCTTCCCATAGAAGGGCAAGAGTAGCTCTCCGGCCCCCTCTAGCTGCTGGAGGTCTGCCTCTGAGCAAGTAAGGGGGTCTACTGAGAAATATAAGATATTCTTGTCTCAGAACAGGACAATCAGGTGCTTAAAGGGCACACAGGCAGAAAATAAGGAGAGAGAGAGAAGGAAAAAAAAAAAGAGGAAAGAGTAAGGATTGCAAACAGTTGAGGGGCCAGAAATAAGACATGATGGGAGTGGTGCAGTGCAGTGGCTGTGGAGCAGCAGTCTTCCGGGAGACGTTCTGGAGGATGCGATGTTGTCCCATCTGCAGGCACCTCTCTGTGCTGAGGGAGGAGGTTGCTCATCTCAAGGCTGAGTTGGCCAGGATTTGTGGAACTTTCTCTTCCATCCAGGGACCACCAGTGCCACTGCCGTTGCCTCAGAGGTTGCCAAGAAAGAGGAGCGGTTGGACCACAGTGGGCTCAGGGAGGGTGAGAGTGGTGGAACAGAGGCACATCCCTCCAGTTGTACCTCTCCACAATTCCTATGCCATTCTGGCAAAGTGTGATTCCTCTATGGAGGCACCTGCAGTGGAGACCAAGGAGGATACTGGGAACCTCCACAAAGGAGACCCACAGGAGGGTGGCAGGGGACCCCACAGAGGAAGGAAACAACTCCTGGTGGGGGACTCCATTGTTAGGAAGGCAGAACTGGGGGAGGAAGGGGAGAGGGAGGTAAGGTGCCTGCCTGGTGCCATGGCTTGAGGGACAGGGAGCAAATCCTCAGGATTGCTGGAGCAGCTGCACAGGAGGGAGTTGGATGTCATTGTCCACCTAGGGACAAATGATCTGGCTAAGAAAGGGATTAGAGAGTGCAGGAAGAGTTTGTGGAATTGGGAAGGGGCCTTAGACAAGTAGCACGCATGGTAACCTTCTCGGAGGTGCTGCCCATCTATGGCGTAGGAGAGGCTAGGGTGCTCCACACCATGGGATTCAATCAGTGGTTGAAAAACGTGTATGGAGCTCAGGGATTTGTCTTCATTGGGGACTGGGGGTCCACCTGGAGTGATGTAAGCCTATACTGGCATGATGGGCTGCATCTGTCCAGAAGGGGAACCAGGATCCTAGGTGATAGGTTTAAATGCTTCATTGGTCAAGCATTTAAACTAGCCAAGGGGGGAGGCACTGGAAAAGAGCAGGGAAATCCTAGCCTTCCCAAAAAATCACGGTAGTAACTGCGGTAAACACCAACATAGAGGTGTCGATAAGAAGAAGGGCAGGGGTAAATGGGGAAAGTGACAAAGGCAAGAAGGACAGGGATGGGGCAAAAAGGAGTAAGGCCATCAGGAAATGGAGGGTAATGAGTACCAATGCCTGTAGTCTGGGCAACAAGCTCCCTGAGCTGGTGGCCTTGATGGAAGAGGGATGCCTGGATATTGTAGCAGTCACAGAAACATGGTACCCAGAAAACCATGACTGGGATGTTAACATACCAGGATACATAACCTACAGGAGAGATAGGCAGGGGAGAAGAGGGGGAGGAGTAGCTCTCTATGTAAAGGAAAGGATAAAAGCAACTGAACAAAAGAGTAAACAGGGAGGAGAGGAGGCACTGTGGGTCACCTTGGAGACTGGAAAGGGCACCACAATCCACACAGGGGTTGTGTACAGACCCCCTTGTCAGGGTGAGGGAATGGACAAGGATATGATAGAAGGCATTCTTAGGATGGCAGAGAAAGGGGAGATACTGTTGATGGGAGACCTGAATATGCCAGATGTTAACTGGAGCACATTTGCTGCAGCCACATCCAAGAGCAGGGCCATTCTTGATGCCCTACAGGTGGCAGGCCTCAGACAGCTAGTTTTGGAACCCACTCGTGAGGGAGCAATCTTAGACCTTGTACTCTCAAAAGGGGGCAGTGAGAGGATCTCAGATCTAGAAGTGGGTTGCCATCTGGGAACAAGTGACCATTAAACAGTGTGGTTCACGTTAAACTCAGCTACAGAGTCAAGCCATACAAAAGTGAGGGTACTGAACTTTAGGGGGGCTGACTTTGGCAAGATGGGAGAGCACCTCAGAAAAGCACTAGCAAACAGGCTAGAAGGAGGTGTGGAGCAACAATGGGGAATCATCAAAACTGCCATCACAGAGACAACAAGCCTTGTGTGAAGCAAATAAACAAATCATAATGAAAGAAAAGCCACTATGGTTCTCAAAAGAGGTGGCTGTGAAAGTCAGGAAGAAAAGATAGCATTCCAGAAGTATAAGGAAGCACAGAAGGAGCAGGACAGAGAGCTGTACCAGTTAAGGCAGAAGGAAGCAGGGAGGGTAGTCAGAATAGCAAAGGCCCAAACTGAGGAAAAGAAGCCAACCTCGGTTAAGAAGGGGGATAAAACCTTTATAGGTACATCAGCGAGCGTAGAAAGACAAAGGAGGGAGCAGTGAGGCTGAATAGAATGAATGGTAGGTGGGCAGAGGGGACAGTGAAAAAGCAGGGATACTGAACAAATGTTTCTGCTCAGTATTCACAAAAGAGGAGGGGAAGTGCCTAATCCAATTAACAGAAGCACTCTTGATAGCGGGGTTGATCCCAGTCCTTTCACAGAAGAAAGGGTTCTGCAAGAACTCCTAAAACTGAAGGTGGACAAAGCAATGGGGCCTGATGGAATTCACCCCAGAATTCTAAAAGAATTAAGGAGGGAACTAGTCAAACCACTGCCTACTCTTTTTAATAAATCATGGGAGGATGGTGTGGTACCCGAGGACTGGAAGAAGGCGGATGTGATTCCCCTTCATAAAAGTGGGACCAAGATAGAGGCAGGAAACTACAGACCTGTCAGTTTGACCTCTGTGGTAGGGAAAGTGATGGAGTCACTTCTGAAGGAAAGAATTGTTGAGTACCTAGAGACCAATGGGGCACAGGACCCAAGGCAGCATGGATTCACAGTGGGAAGGTCATGTCAGACAAATCTAATAGATTTCTTTGACTGGGTGACCAAAGTAGTAGACCAGGGAGGGGCTGTGGACATGGCCTACCTAGACTTTAGCAAGGTATTTGACACAGTCCCACACAAAAGATTAATAGTCAAATTAACCAGCCTGGGAGTGGTCCCAGGGTGGTAGCCTGTAAAACATTGGCTGCACAACAGGACACAAAAGGTAATTGTAAATGGAGTCCACTCTGAAGAAAGAGGGGTTACTGTGTGGGTACTGAGGGTTCAGTATTGGGTCCAGTCCTTTTAATGTCTTCATAAGTGACATTGCAGAAGGACTGAAGGAAAATGCCTCTTTGCAGATAACACAAAGATCTGCAACAGGGTTGATACACAAGGAGGCATGGAAAGGATGAGAAGGGACTTGGCAAGGTTGGAGGAATGGTCAGAAGTATGGCAGCTAGGATTCAATGCAAAGAAGTGCAAAATAATGCACCTGGGAAACAAGAACCCAGGGGAAGAATACACAATGGGGGGGAGGTAGTAACAGCAACAAAAAAGGAAAGGAACATGGGGGTAATCATATCAGATGACCTTAAGGTTAGCAAGCAATGTGAGAATGCAGTAGGGAGGTCTGGGGGTATACTGGGATGCATAGGGAGAGGCATCACCAGCAGAAAACAGGAAGTTGTTATCCCTCTGTACAGACAGTTGGTGAGACCCCATCTGGAGTACTGCGTCCAGTTCTGGAGACCCCATCTCCGCAAGGAGATAGACAGGATAGAGGCAGTCCAGAGGAGGGCAGCTAAAATGGTGCAGGGTCTGCAAGAGAAGCCGTACGAGGAGAGACTAAAGGAGCTTAATATGCATACCCTTGAGGAAAGAAGGGAGAGGGGGGATATGATAGAAACTTTAAGTACCACAGTGGAATCAACAAAGTCTAAGAGGGTAGCATCTTTCAGAAAAAGAGATATGCAAGAACAAGGGGACACAATTTAAAGATGCATGGAACAGCCTTCCCGAGGAGGTTGTGAGGTCTAAAACTGTGGGAGAATTCAAAAATGCATGGGACAGACATAAGGCAATTCTTGTGGGGGGGTAGGAAGAAATAGGCTGTTAGTTAACTAGGATCTGTGGCCTATCCTGTAGGTAGGGAAATGGGCAGACTAGATGGGCCAAGCGGTCCTTATCTGCCGTTAAAGTCTATGTTTCTAGCAGTCATTCTTCCCCTGTCTCTTCCCAGGAATTACAACCTGTTAACCTCCTCTCAGGGGAGGATTTGGTACCCCAGTCTTTGTTCTCTCAATCACAAGGCATGGCTCTTGAATAGTTAGAGCATGCAGATTTGCATCTATCCTAAGGGGTTCTGGTTATTCTCAAAGCCTCTCGAAAGCCTGTCACCAGAAAAACTTATAACTCCAAATTGAAAAGATTCAACATTTGGTGTTCCAAGAAGCATACAGTATATCCCCAGACACTGCTGAATTGTCTGCAGTTCTGGATTATATGGTTCATCTTAAAGCGATTTACCAAGTTTGGATATATGAACACACATACTGCAAGGTGACTGCATATAGAACTGATTTGCAATGTATTTTGATAGATGCATAGCCTATTTTAGCAAATGAAATCAGGTGTTCACCCTCAAAAACCAGGAAATGTCATTTTGTGTATTGGAGCCTGTATTTGGTGACCTTTGACACTCATTACCTTTGCAATCTCACCACAGGGAGATCTGTGCTCTGCAATTAAAATTAGTTCTTGGTCACAGCAGTTCTGTTTTGATAACAGAGCTCTTGGTCACAGCATGCAGCACAACAATGGCAATGTCAAATGGTTCATTTTCAGGGTCAGATGATGAAAGCATTATGTTGTCCTGCACTAACAGTGATCATTCGGACACTGTCATAGTGCCACAATTTGACAGCTGCTGCATAGTAGATCACCATAGGGGTTACCCTATGACAGCAGCGAGAATTATGTGGGCAGTAGCTCAGGCAGTCACAGCAGTAGTCCCGATCCATTCCAGTACAACAGCGAGAGCAGACTCAGCAACACGGACTGTTAATATTATATTTTGCTACTTCATGCTACGGTTTAGTTCTCATCATTGCTGTCATTTTACTGTGCAAAATCGAGGTATGGTGTGTGTTCTGTTACTCCCAGCATCAATCTACCCACACAAATGCTAGTGACAGTACCCTGGGTTTTTATATTTCTTTTTGGGGGATTGCTTTCCCTATGCAAATGAGTTGTTGGCCACTCCAGCTTGACACTGAGAGTACGGCTCGATCTGGTGGCATTGCTTGAGCAGGATAAATGGCTCACAATTTGTCCAAATCCAATTTGTCCAAATTCCTCACCTGGTACTAGTTAGTAGTGACCTCCTGCCAATTGATTTATCAGTCACTCACTCTGATGGAGCATAGGGTAGAAATTACAAGCAGGCACCTTGTACCCCAACCACTCCAAACCCCCGCAGCTGCACACATACACTTAGAAAAATGCTGCAGCAAAGAACTTTTATTATCTGTAAATTATTTATACTGTTTGGGTCTGTCTTTGCCCTAGTGCCAACTGGTCTACGCTATAGCTGTCTTCTCTTTGTATGTGTGTGTTTGGGGGTGGGGGTCCTGCTTGTACTTTCCCCTTTAAAGGTATCAGTGATTGAGTAATGTGTTGAAGTCACTGGTTCCCCTGTATAAGGCATGTTATAAATTAAAAACTACTAATTATTGCACCAGCTTTTTGTTACTTCTAAGCACTCAGGAACTATACAGACTGCAGCTGTCATTAGTGTCTGCATAAGCATCTGTAATACCATCCTGGCATTGGCTTATTGCTGCGACATGTGTGCCTCCAGGTGCATTATGAATTGAGCAAAAAATACACAGTACAGTCGGTTATCGTCCCCCACCCCCCAAGTTTAAAAATGACACTGCCAATACCCTTTTCATGGAGAAAGAGACCGCATTTATGTTTAGATAGCCTAAGTACCATTTGATTGGTCCACTACAAAAAGGGACATATCCTTGCGGTAGGTACTCAAGTGTTAGACTGTATTTGAACCACCCTTCCTCACTTATGTCACCATACTTCATTACCACTTCAATCTGTGTCAAGCCGTTTGTGTTTTCCCATTTTTTCCATTACAGTGGATCTCTGATGCACATGCGTAGTGTACAGCAAATACAACAGATGCTGCACTATACTGTCTCCCATGCCTTACCGATGTCATGGTGCACTGTGTAGACTCCCTGCATTCATTGCTGTGTAGCCCATATTTTGGTTCAGACATTATTCCCTAAGTATGCCGAACTGACTAGCACACTTTGCAATATAACACCATAGAAGCCATACATTGTTACCACAGTGTCGGGAGAGGATGGCAACTGCAGTCTCTTCTTTTGCTGATGCTCTGGAGCACATACAATGATGCTATAATCCTAATTATAAATAAAGACTGTATGTTAAAATATTAAAAACTAAGTGTTTAATTTTGGGATACACTGTAAACTATGTAAAGTATAACTATGTACAGTATATAACTGATTTTATTGCATTCATTTATAAACTTAGCGAGGAGCTGGCAAGCTGGAGAAACAATTCAGTGCACCATGTCCCCTTTATTCATGCACATCTAAGCATACTTTGGTGATCAGTGTTATGGTGCTTGCATGAGAACACCAAATGAGCCCAAGAAAACACAGGAGCACTAGAAAAATTATAAACTGTCTATAATAATGGTGTCAATCAGAAATGCAATAGCAAAGGCAGTTTACTGAAGCAATTACACTGGAAGCAGCACTTGCCAAAAATACACAGTTTATTGCACTGTTCTCCTGGGATTGGACTGTGCAACTCAGTGCTTATACTGTTACTGCACATTACAATTCTGAACTGTTGAAAAAGTCATCCATTTAACACAGACCTCTATGTACCAATACTGAAAAGCTTACTGCAATTTATAGATCTGCCTAGTTCCAAAGTCGTCCTTTTGTGTCCCAATACACTACAGATTACAGCTCCACTCAGTTAAAAAGATTTATTTTTTATACAGACTTGTTATAATTATGTACTTGCAGCACTTACTAAAACTGTAACACTGTACTCAAGCCATGTAGATTGTGATGTTCCTAGAACCGATGGACCTAGGACACAGAGCTTAGTCAGATGAGTAAAATTGAAAATCAGGAGAAATTACCACTTCTGCAATCCCAAAAGCAAGTATCCGCCTCAGCTGCCACTATAACAAACAGTTTCAGTCATCAGTGCTGTAATTTTTGCCAGTTCAGTTTGGATCTGCACTCACTGAGGCTGGGTCCAGGAAGATGAACGAACAAGCAGTGAGAAAGGTGCAGTGGGAACACCTTCCCTGTGCTGATGTCACGCATGCATGTGGATGCACTGCTCATGTGTGAACTTCAAACAAAGAAAAAAAACATGCAGAGACAACTGTGGCACAAAAATGTTAAAAAACTAAGCATCTGAATATATTTACTACTTAACTTCAGGGCAGCTGAGCTTTGCATCACTCAATGAAGGGACAGTAATCTGCAAACATGGCATCGGGGGAAGTTGGTAAGTCACTTTAATGGCCTAGGCCTCTGACCAGCTACTCTCAAAGTACATAGATACATAGATACATAGACAGTGTCGGCAGATAAGGGCCTATGGCCCACCCAGTCTGCCCATTTGAGCTTGTAAGTTCAGTTTATGTTTTCCTAGAAGTCTGTTGCACCTAACCCCTGACCTCCAGAATTCCTTTATGTCTATCCCATGCATTCTTAAATCCCGTGATTGTTTCAGCCCCCACCGCTTCCTCTGGCAAGTGTTCCACTTGTCCACCACCCGTTCTGTGAAGAAATTCTTCCTCACGTTTCCTCTGAATCGTCCTCCCTCCAACTTCATCCCATGCCCTCTAGTCCTGGAACATCTTTTTCGCTTAAAAATTGTGTATTCCTGCACTCTGTTCCTCCCTGTAAGATACTTGTATGTCTCTATCATATTCCTCTCTCCCTTCTCCCCTCCAGGGAGTACGTGTTTAGTTCCTTCAACCTGTCTTCGTAGGACAAGTACATTTGTCAGCTGTTTCTGCTTTTCTGTCAGTGGGAAAGCCTTCCTCACTGTCATCTCACACTGTATTATGTAAATTTTTCAAGGGACTGCTTCATACCAATCCCCCCTTTAGGGATCCTACCCCTGCTTGGGATCTTAATGTTTGCATTGCTCAGTTTATGCAACCCCCTTTTGAGCCTTTGTCTTCAGCAGAGCTTAAGTACTTGATTTGGAAACCTGTATTCCTGGTAGCTATTACCTCTGCCAGGTGTATCAGTGAATTGCAAGCTCTGTTAGTGGAGCCTGATTTTACCTCATTCCATAGAGATAAGGTGGTTCTTTGAACTAACAGGAGGTTTTAACTTAAACTGGTTTCAGATTTTCATCTGAACCAATCTATGTCTCTCCCTGTGTTCTTCACTGATCATTCTTCTTCTTCAAGAGAAAGAAGTTTACACAGTTTGGATATTAAAAGAGCCTTTAGTTACTACATTGAGCGTACTAAGGCTCACAGGTTTGACTCCCTCCTGTTGTTTCTCACTTATGGGGAAGGGCAAACCTGCCACTAAGAGAACTATTGCCAAGTGGATTGTCTCTTGTATTCAATTCTGCTATGAGAAGCTAGGCAAAATACCTCCCTCAGGTCTGAGGGCTCATTTGACTAGAGGAACAGCTGCTTTCCTGGCTGCGGCCAGGGATATTCCTTTGCTAGACATATGTAAAGCAGCCACCCAGAAAACAGTCCATACATTTACCAAACATTACTCCCTGGACATCCAGGCTAGGATTGATGCTTGGTTTGGTACAGCAGTACTGCAGAGCCTATTCCCAAGGTAGGTTCGATTCCCTCCTCCGTGGAGGTACTGCCTGGTAGTCTGCAATAGTCAGAATACAGCAAGACTTCATGTGGTTTGAAGAAAAAATTACTCACCTTAGTAATTATGTTTCTTCTAATGGAGTCTTGCTGTATTCTGACCTCCCTCCCTCCCTGCCTCCCCTCTCAGAACCTGTTTTAGAGAAGTGGGTTGGCAGGTGCAGTGTTGCACCCCAGGGGTGCATTTGGATAATCTCTCCTTTTAGAGAGGGGGAGTGGGTTATATTATTAATTTAACAGTCTTAAGTTGTTCACTGCCTTTATTTTTGATTTTGGATTTCTTGATTTGAGTCTTTTGGGGATCTAAAATATTTGGTTGCCATTTGGCTAGTAAAAATGTTACAATTTCCACATAGTAGTTAGTTGGTATTAGCTCGTATCTGACGGTTGAGCTTCTAAGTGCAGCAGACAGAGGTTTGAACCAAGCTAGAGCGTAACTTTCTATGCTCTGCATAGAAAATTAACCCTCTTCTCTCCGGGGCAGTTTGTGTGCTGGGGCTAACTACAATAGTCAGAATACAGCAAGACTCCATTAGAAGAAACATAATTACTATGATGAGTAATTTTTTCATTTCTGCTACGCTACATCATCAAATATTAGAACGTGATTGCTTGCTGTTTCCCACATAGAAACATAGAAACATAGACTTTGACGACAGATACGGACCGCTTGGCCCACCTAGTCTGCCCATTTCCCTACCTACAGGATAAGCTGCAGATCCTATTTAACCAACAGCCTATTTCTTCCTACCCCCCACAAAAATTGCCTTATGTCTGTCCCATGCATTCTTGAATTCTCCCACAGTTTTAGACCTCACAACCTCCTCAGGAAGGCTGTTCCATGCGTCCACCGACCTCTCCGTGAAAAAATACTTCCTCACATTGCCCCTGAGCCGTTCCCCCTTCTATCTTCAAATTGTGTCCCCTTGTTCTTGTACATCTCTTTTTCTGAAAGATGCTACTCTCTTGGACTTTGTTGATTCCACTGAGGTACCTAAACGTTTCTATCTGTCCCTCCTCTCCCTCCTTTCCTCCAAGGTATACATATTAAGCTCCTTTAGCCTCTCCTCAAATGGCTTCTCTTGCAGACCCTGCACCATTTTAGTTGCCCTCCTTTGAACTGCCTCCATCCTGTCTATGTCCTTGCGGAGATGGGGTCTCCAGAACTGGACGCAGTACTCCAGATGGGGTCTCACCAACTGTCTGTACAGTGGGATAACAACTTCCTGTTTTCAGCTAGTGATGCCTTTCCCTATACATCCTAGTATCCCCCCAGCCCTCCCTACCGCCTTCTCACATTGCTTGCCAACCTTAAGGTCATCTGATATGATTACCCCAGGTCCTTTCCATTTTGTTGTTGTTACTACCTCCCCCCACCCATTGTGTAATCTTCCCCTGGGTTTTTGTTTCCCAGATGCATTACTTTGCACTTCTTTGCATTGAATCCAAGCTGCCATACTTCTGACCATTCCTTCAACCTTGCCAAGTCCCTTCTCATCCTTTCCATGCCTCCTTGTGTATCAACCCTGTTGCAGATGAAACCCCCAGGTGGCACTATCCCAAGGACTACTACCCCTGCCTGCGTAACTGCTACCAGGTTAAGGGGTCTAGGTCCAATGGCGGGTGCCTCCACCCACAGGTTGGGGTTAAGACAGTCTGGTATGACTTGGTCACAGCCCTCTGGGTCACTGCAACCCCCCTTTCTTCCCACTAGTGGCCCACACAATATATCAGAAGTACCTTCACAGTATACACCTACCCCCATGACTGGTTCGATCAGCTTGACTCTAGGGACCCCCTGTAAAACAAGATGATACAATGCAAAAGCCACAGTACAACACTTTAACATAAATGAATACCTCAGACAGTGTAACTTTGCTGAAACAAACAGATCTGATTTATTTAGGGGAATATAACAAGGACAGGGAAAAATCAGGTTAATTAGTTTAGACACCTTAATAATCACAGTACTGTGTGCATGTTCAGAGTCCCAAATTATCCCTTTCACTGGGTACCCAGGATGGGGGGGGGGCTAGCCAGGAGCGGTGCAGCTGGATGGGGCCCTGTGATGGAAAAACACTTGCACAAAACCCAATTGTAATCTGGAGCCGGATGGCTCAGTTCGTGAAGAAATGAAACAGCAACAAATAGATGACACACTTGCAATTTGATAAACAGATTGCTGGGAGTTACCCTGCTTTGTACTCACAGACTCAGTGCTGGGAACTGGATGGAAAGCAGATTGTCCTGGATTTGCCAGGAGGAGCTGAACATGTGGAAAAGGTCCTTGTGACTGGACCCCACTGCAGTTTAGAGCAAATAGATGTAGTCTGGATTAAGCTGGGGTTTACTTCTAGCTTCATGCACTCAGTTCACGTACAGGGGATTTGAAACGTGATTCCCCACAAGCACTACACACATTTATATGTAAAAGGAAAGTACTATACCAGGCAGGCTGCTTCTCGATCCCGACCGCAATTACTGCACGATACCCGGGAGAGCACACAGCAGATTCAGTTCCTGACAGACCGAGCACGATTCAACAATTTCTCCAGTCTTCTACAGGGTGAGCCTGGTTTCTACTCTTCAGATCTCCTTGATTCTCTTCACAGGTCAGATTCAGTCTGAACAGGCACTTGCACAAGCTGCAGACCGAAACTTAGGGCCTTACTAGTGATTCCCACGCTAAAACTACACACCGAAGAAGCACACAGTTCCCTGACTTCACTGCCCAAACTGATCTGATCTTTCCAGTAGACAGAGCCAGGCATTTCCTTTGAGTTCCTCCCAGTTCAGTTGGCTAGCTTGGCTGTCACTCACAATCAGATTCCCCCTGTTGGTGCAAAAAGGTGCCGAAGTCCAAACTACAATTCTCAGAAGCATTGGCCATACAGTACATAGGTGGCTGGCTCCACAATGAGAGTCCAAGTTCTGATTTGCCAGCAGCAGGCTCCATTTCAAAGGTCTCCCCACACTGATTGGTCCAGTTCAGCAGTTCAAAACCAGAATGGGGGACTAGGCAAACACAGGTCTGACTGCAAAGAAAAGCAGGTTAGACAAACTGTATTTTCGTTATTACTCTAAATGATTTCTGGCAAACAGTTACATCTTTGAAAAGTGCTCACTCTGCCCACTTAGTGACGGCAGAAACGGAGCGATTTGGCAGCAGCTCGAGTGGGACTCAAGCAGGGAAACACACAGACCCCCATCCAAATTAATTATGTCTGCAGGCAGACAGCTCTTAAAGAGACAGTACCAGAGGCTCTAAAAGTACTCACAGATAAACGGCTTAGACGCCGAACACCATCCAGGCTTGGAGCTTTCAAGCAAGCTCCTGGAAGACTTTTGGGAACCCCCATTTGCAGGGGGGTTATACAGATCTTTGTGTCATCTGCAAAGAGGCATACTTTTCCTTCCAGTCCCTCTGCAATGTTACTTATAAAGACATTGAAAAGGACTGGACCCAGTACTGAACCCTGCGGTACCCCACTAGTAACCTCTCTTTCTTCAGAGTGGACTCCATTTACAATTACCTTCTGTGTCCTGTTGTTCAGCCAATGTTTTATCCAGGCTACCACCCTGAGACCCACTCCAAGGCTGGTTAATTTGACTACTAATCTTTTGTGTGGGACTATGTCAAATGCCTTGCTAAAGTCTAGGTAGGCTATGTCCACAACCCTCCCTGGTCTACTACTTTGGTCACCCAGTCAAAGAAATAAATTAGATTCGTCTGACATGACCTTCCTGTTGTGAACCCATGCTGCCTTGGGTCCTGTGCCCCACTGGCCTCTAGGTACTCAACAATTATTTCCTTCAGAAGTGATTCCATCACTTTTCCTACCACAGAGGTCAAACTGACAGGTCTGTAGTTTCCTGCCTCTGTCTTGCTCCCACTTTTGTGAAGGGGAATCACATCAGCCTTCTTCCAGTCCTCAGGTACCACACCATCCTCCCATGATTTGTTATAAAGAGTAGTCAATGGTGTCACTAGTTCTCTGCTTAATTCCTTTAGAATTCTGGGGTTAATTCCATCTGGTCCCATTGCTTTGTCCACCTTCAGTTTTAGGAGTTCTTTCAGAATTCTTTCTTCTGTGAAAGGACTGGGATCGACCCCCCTCCCTCTCCAGAGTGCTTCTGTTAATTGGATTAGGCACCTCCCCCACTTCCTCTTTTGTGAATACTGAACATAAGTATTCATTCAGTGTCCCTGCTTTTTCACTGTCACTCTCTGCCCACCCACCATCCATTCTGTTCAGCCTCACTATCCCTCCCTTTATCTTTCTACGCTCCCTGATATACCTATAAAAGGTTTTATCCCCCTTCTTAACCGAGTTGGCAATCTTTTCCTCAGTTTGGGCCTTTGCTATTCTGACTACCCTCCCCTGCTTCCTTCTGCCTTAACTGGTACAGTTCTCTGTCCTGCTCCTTCTGTGTTTCCTTATACTTCTGGAATGCTATCTTTTCCTCCCTAACTTTCACTGCCACTTCTTTTGAGAACCATAGTGGCTTTTTCTTTCATTTTGATTTGTTTATTTGGTTCACACAAAGGCTTGTTGCCTCTGTGATGGCAGTTATGATGATTCCCCACTGTTGCTCCACACCTCCTTCTAGCCTGTTTGCTAGTGCTTTTCTAAGGCACTCTCCCATCTTGACAAAGTCAGCCCTCCTGAAGTCCAGAACCCTCACTTTTGTATGGTTTGACTCTGTAGCTGAGTTTATCATGAACCACACTGTTTGGTGGTCACTTGTTCTCAAATGGCTACCCACTTCTAGATCTGAGATCCTCTCACTGTCCCCATTTGACAGTACAAGGTCTAAGATTGCCCTCACAAGTAGGTTCCAAACTAGCTGTCTGAGGCATGCCACCTGAAGGGCATCAAGAATGGCCCTGCTTTTGGATGTGGCTGCAGCAAAGGTGCTCCAGTTAACATCTGGCATATTAAGGTCCCCCATCAACAGTATCTCCCCTTTCTCTGCCATCCTAAGTATGCCTTCTATCATATCTTTGTCCATTTCCTCCCCCTGACATTGGGGTCTGTATACAACCCCTGTGCAGATTGTGGTGCCATTTTCAGTCTCTAAGGTGACCCACAGTGCCTCCTCTCCTCCCTGTTTACTCTTTTGTTCAGTTGCTTTTATCACTTCTCTTACATAGAGAGCTACTCCCTACCTTCTGCCCTCTCTGTCTCTCCTGTTGGCTGTGTACCCTGGTATGTTAACATCCCAGTCATGGTTCTCTATGTACCATGTTTCTGTGACTGCTACGATATCCAGGCATCCCTCTTTCATCGAGGCCACCAGTTCAGAGAGCTTGTTGCCCAGACTATGGGCATTGGTATCCATTACCCTCCATTTCTTGATGACCTTAACCCTTTTTGCCCCATCCCTGTCCTTATTGCATTTGTCACTTTCTCCATTTACCCCTGTGCTTCTCCCTATTGACATCTCTATGTTGGTGTCTACCTCACTTAGTACCCTGAATTTTTTTGGGGGGGCTAGGATTTCCCTGGTCCTTTCCAGTGCCTCCCCCCCTTGGCTAGTTTAAATGCTTGCACAATGAAGTATTTAAACTTATCACCTAGGACTTGAGCCCTCACCTGGACAGATGCAGACCATCACGCCAGTATAGGCCTGTATCCATCCAGGTGGACCCCAGTCCCCAATGAAGCCAAATCCCTGAGCTCTGCACCAGTTTTTCAATCACTGATTGAATCCCATGGTGTGGAGCACCCTAGCCTCATCCGTGCCATAGACAGGCAGCACCTCCTAGAAGGTTACCGTGTGTGCTATTTGTCTAAGGCCCCTCCCCATCTCCACAAACACTTCTTGCTCTGCGCTGATCCTTTTCTTAGCCAGGTCATTTGTCCCTATGTGGACAATGACATCCAGCTCCCTCCCTTGTGCAGCTGCTCCTGTAATCCTGAGGATTCGCTCCCTGTCCCTCCAAGCCATGGCACCAGGCAGGCACCTTGCCTCCCTCGCCCCCTCATCCCCCAGTTCTACCTTCCTAACAATGGAGTCCCCCACCAGGAGTTGTTTCCTTCCCCTGTGGGGTCCCATGCCACCCTTCTGTGGGTCTCCTTTGTGAAGGTTCGCAGCATCCTCCTTGGTCTCCACTGTGGGTGCCTCCTTAGAGGAACCACACTTTTCCAGAACGGCATAGAAATTGTGGAGAGGTACAACTGGAGGGATGCACCTCTGTTCCACCACTCTCACCCTCCCTGAGCCCACTGTGGTCCAACCGCTGCTCTTTCTTGGCAACCTCTGAGGCAACAGCAGTGACCCTGGTGGTCCCTGGGTGGGAGAGGAGGTCCCACAAATCATGGCCAACTCAGCCTGGAGATGAGCAATCTCCTCCCTCAGTCCAGAGAGGTGCCTGCAGATGGGACAACACTGCATCCTCTGGAACGTCTCCTGGAAGACTGCTGCTCCACAGCCACTGCACTGCACCACTCCCATCATGTCTTTTTTCTGGCCCCCTAACTGTTGTTTGGAATACTTACTCTTTCCTCTGTTTGTTTCTTTTCTTTTTTTTTTCTTCCCCTACTTACTTACTGCCTCTGTGCCCTTTTAGCTCCTGATCTTCCTGTTCTGAGACAAGAAGTTCCTATATTTCTCTTGAATGTCTCTGTTCCATGGCTCTCGAACATCTCTGTCTATTCCAGTGCACTGAGTCTTGGTTTTGAAGTACCATCACGGCTAATTCACCATGTACGTTGAGTACTCATGGGCAACCTGGATGGGTGGGTGGGTGAGAAATGCTAAACTGTACGGATTTACAGGTTAGGAACAACTGGGGGAACACATTGCTGCTTCCTTTGACTTCACTCACTCATGCCTGCATTTACAGGGCTGCTTCATTCAACAGGTCCATTATTTCCTTTCTGTAATTAGTGTAACTGACATTTGCCACTATAGTACTTAGCAATCAGACAAATTTCACACTGATTCCTACTGTGTCAACCACGTGGGTGGGTGGGAAATAATTGTGTCTTGCTTACACTCTGTACTGGCCAAAAATTAAGTGCAGTACTGTGGCATTACAGGAACGGCCGGTGTTATGCGCTCCACATCTCTTGTGCCACGATTGACATTTGGACACTTATGGTACTGCACAAGTGGGCATTACTTGGGAATTAATACCTGCTTGACAACGATCATGTGCTGCTATCTGCCCAAAGATTATCTTTTACATTCACTAGTATTAATGCCCGTGTTACAAAATGCCTTGAGGCACAGATTGTGTAAAAACAGTATTAATGTACCCTGAATGTGAAAGGGTTCAGGAAGCGCCGATGTACAAGAGCACAACTTGTTTGACAGTGGTACAGAATGGTATCTCTGATAATAAATGAATTGGACAATATCGTATTACATTTATTACAGTTTTGTAGCATTATGTTTTTTTAACACCATAGCACTTTATAATGAACATCTTTAAAGTACTGAAAGTTATTCTGTATCTCTTGCAAGCATAGCAGTGTACCATTTACTGTTCCATTTAATTTTTTACTTTCTTGGGTGATGCTTGTACATTACTTTATGATCAGTCACAGCAGTGATCATCCCTGCCACAGCAGTGACAGCATGTGCACGCCAAGACAGAAAAGGTTGCCACTGCATACTACTGCTGAATCATATTGTACCACAAAAATATCCTTAATGCATTCATATTTGCACTGCAGGTATGTTAATGTTCAATTGATAATTTCTGAAAAAGTACATAGAATAAAACTAAATAAAATGTTATGTATTAGTGATCTCACAGTCCCTCTGTGACTCACATGTTGGAACAGTACTGTGCAGCAGCAATCATTCCTATGTTGGTGTTCATATACTGTAGACCACTAGTGTTACTGACTATAAAATATAAACGCGGTTAAACTGCATTCCACCCCTACTCCATGGAATGCCTGTTTGTTTACTGCAGACCTCAGCTCCTAGTTCACAGGCACTGATTGGGATGGCGGCCCATAGTCTCTGCATTATTACTGTCTCACAAAACCCCATGTAATTTCATTACATGTGGGCATTCCAATCAGTGTGTGTGTGTGTGTGTGTGTGTTTATTTTAACATGTTTGCTTGCAGAGCAGGGGGGATTTTTTTTCTTTCACAAACCAACTGGAAGTCTGTCCCAGACCAGAATGGGTTTACTTTGCTTGAAACACCCATTGCACACCCATTGCAAGAATGCCACCTGTCATAAATAGCACCTGAGGAACTGGGGTGGGGTGGGTGAGGCAGGTTAAGAAAATAATTACAGTATATTACAGCATGCCGTCACTGCCTGCTAGACTGAAAGGATCCTGGCATTAAAAAAAAGACAGCTACTATATGTGTCTGGGAGAGTTGGGAAGTGGCAGATGGTTGGAAATGACTGGGATTGGAGAGGGAATGGCCAATGGACAAGGTGTATTGTTTTTCCTTAAATGGTTCGGTCAGCTCTGGTATTTCTATCCAAATACCCCTGAATAGATCTATCTAGACGACTACAGTATTAGAATTAAATTAGAGGATAATTTGACCTATAAAAATGCTCAAAAAGTAATTTGTCTCCTCCTAACCATAACTACTCAGAGCACTTTTTATAAGTAAACCACTCAGTTAAAATGAAGCCATAACAAACGTGTATAGTACATAGAAACATGGACCAGACAAATTCAGCACAATGCTTTAAAATGGAAAGCAGGGCTCACCTGACACAACAAGCAGCTGTTTTGTTTTCCAGATAAGCTGGAAATTCAAGTCAGTTATTGAGAAGGCTTCTTTGGATTGGGTGGGGGTGGGTTACAGACTGCTCAGCCCACTGTTCTGATCCACAAGATAAAAATTATTTTCTTCTGTCTAGTGATCCTGTCCTCATGGCTGGCCATAAGGGCAGGCAACCAAGGTGGACGCCTAGGGCACCATGGAATAGGGGGCACCTTGAAACAGAGAACCATTTTAGGTTTCTTTTTTTTTCATGACAGTCACCTGGACAGGGAAATTTATATGGCCAAATGTTGTGTCTTTTGGTGGTGGTGGTGGGGGGGGGTGAAGACTTATCCACCACTGACTGCCACCTTCATCTCCACATGTTCACCTCTAAAATCAGCCATTGGCTTTCTGCTGCTGTCTGTTTAAAGTGGCATCTTGGTCAACAACCAATGAATAACAGTTAGCAGGAGCTGCTCATATCACACTTGTGTGTGCCCTGCCCACTACACCCACCTCCCCCTCCCCACACCTAACCGTCATCAGTTATTTTGGCACCAGAATGGCTTAGTGCATGTGCAGAGTGATACTGGTGGAGTGACTGATGAGTTTTTGGGTAACAACAAGGCAGAGCAGACTGAGATGGGCAGCAGAGAATTAGCAAGGTGGATGATTAAGAAGAGATTCAGAAAGAGCCAAGGCATGTTGGATGGTTTTACTACACTTTGCAAGGTGTTGCAGAGCAGAGTCCAGACTTGAGCTAGTCAAAAAAATGTAAAAAAGAAAGGACATCCTGAGTGAGTATCCAGCTATTTGCTTCAAGTTTGTGTGTGTGTGTGTGTGTGTGTGTGTATGTGTGTGTGTGTGTGTGTGTACGTGGCAGTAGGGAGGTGAGCACTGTTACAGTCTGTGTGTGCAATCCGTACTGCAGACTGTGGCAGTTCAGCTCACTTATGCAAAATAATTTTTTTAATGTGTTTTTTGGTGATACAGTGCATCCCACTTAAAAGCACACCTGATAAATGCATAGCCCACATAAACACATTGGGAGCGATTCTAGAAGCACCCCTATGCATGTTGCAAGTTGCAATATGCGAAGGGTGCAGTTGCGCAAAGGGACCTGCTCCCGATTCTGTAACAGGCAGGGTCCCCACATCTAAGTCCTGTGACTTGCGACATGCCTAAGGAGTCGCCAAATGCAGGGTGTAGTCTAGTGGTCCCCCACCCCTCCCACCCTGCACGTGCCAGTCCACCCTGCACCCCACCCATCCCCAGCTGGCAGGCACCCTCTCACCACTACTACCACGTCCGACTGAGCACCATAGGAGTGCATACTGTATACATGTGCTCAATGAATGAATGATAGTATATTCATTCATTGGGCACATATATGTAGTACGCACTCCTACAGTGCTCAGTCAGCAGCTGGCCATGGTGTTGAGAGGTGGCTGTGGCAGTCTCTGGCTGGGGATGGGTCGGGGGTGTGGGGTGGATTGGCACTGCTGGGTAGGGGTGGGGGCCACTAGACTACCAGGGATTTTGGGGAGTTATTACTTTCATACATTTTGTGGCACTTCAGGGACCTGGGATTCAGGGTTGGGGAATGGTTCCTGGGGGGACAAAGCTGCTCTGTGAGGCTATTAAGGTTGTGGGGGTTTGGGGGATGGGGATGCAGCCCTGTGGGGCTATTACAGATTTGGGGATTGTGGATCATGAAGGACAATGCAACCCTGTGGGCATTTACCAATGAGGGGTTTGGGGGCTGGGGAGTGAGCAGCCCTGTGGGGCATTTACAGTGTGGGGATTGGGGGCTGGGGGACACAGCTGCCCTGTGGGACAATTACAGTTGGGGGCATAGGGAGCTGGGGAACACTGCTGCCCTGCGGGGTGTATACTGTGAGTACTCAGCATGGCGGGGAGGGCTCCTGTATTGGTTGCCAGCCGAGTGGCAGATTTGCACAACCCCCGGAGGGCATAAGTACACTTATACCAGCTAAATGCTGGTGTAACTATACTTTGATGGATGTTCCTTGGGGGTTGTTCTAGAATAGCAGTTCTGGGGACTTTGTTGCTGCCCTTCCAGAATAGGGCACAACAGCTGCAATAAACCCCCTAGCACCATGTTGCAGAGGGGGTAGGGTGTAACTGGTGGGGTAAGTCCACTTTTAGTGCTTTGCTGAATACCAAATGATGTAACTGCTGCTGTAACTTGCTACTTACACCATTTTTTTTGGCACAAGTCAAGTTACGCCTGGCGTATCCCTTCTAAAATCAGGCCCATAGAATTTCCAAGTCCCGAATTTTTTCCCTATACTTCCTATGTAAAATAGACCTGTTAAACACATAAAGGATCCCTTTTAAATGCATATTTTTTCCTCAGTGTTGCTGTTTACGTGTGGACTGACTAGCCCAATTTTATTGACACTGCTTGTAGCTGCCTTATTAATTAGCAATTAATTGCCTGTTAATGGGCTGATTTGTTTATAGTAACTGGTGTTAATCACCTACTTCAATGTTTTAACCATCAAAGCTAAGTCACAGAAGCATCCCCCCCTCACACTGATATCAAAGAACCCAAAAGAATGTCACAGAAGCACTTTACATGAATCCCAGAAGCATCCTCAGACAGGAATCAGACCAAAAACTGCACAGCATGCCACAAATCACTTTATTTATCCCAACCATACTGTTTGCTGGTCCCAAGGGTGTGGGTTTAAGAGGGCTGCACTGTAATATAATTGCTTGGCTTATGGTCTGACGGAAAGTAGAAGAGTCTGAAATTGCAATGAGTGGGCTGGAGCTTCATGGCAATAAACACTGTGATTCATGAAATTAGAGCCACCTCACTTCTGAAGTTGCTGGAGAAAAATCAAAAGGGAAAAATTATTAGAATTCAGTTTTGTTTTTTCAGATTCAGACAATATTAAAAGGTTGTTAATTTTGGTGGATGACAGTTCTCTCCTTTTACTAAATTAAAGTCACCACTTCAGAATGGATCTCTGTGAAAAAAAAATAAGCAAACAGTTTGCACTGTCAATGTAACTCCAGCTCCTTATGAAAAACCAAGCTGTAAGATGTTAGTTAGCTACTGACAGTCCATTCCAGCAAACTGCAAATCGTAACCTGTTTGTTCTTGTGCATACTTGAAAAAGAGTGTTATAGGGAGTAAATGACACACGGCTAAGAGGATGGATTTGTAAAATGAACTTTTGATGTTAATTGCTCATCTAAAACATTTTTAATAAAAATATTTTTAGCAAAGAATAGTCCACCATGCAGGATTAGAGGTTGTATTCTTCAAAGTTATATTTTTCCATTTGATACTGTATGTCCAGGATGACCGAAGTGGATGGTGAGTAGAGTGTCCAGTGATCTATGACCTGCCAGTACCTGCCTTGCCATAGAAATAGTTGGGTAGGATCCGATGTCAGTTTTGAATGAGTGAAACTCATGAAGGAGCATTGGGCTGGAAATTACAAACAAGCCAGCAAGCAAGGGTTGGAGGGGGCAAGGAGGAATATCAAGAAAATAAGACAAAGCTCACCACAGTGGTGTCTCAGCACTGAACTGGAGCAGTGCTCCTGGCTTGTAATCTGCCTTCTGTCGCTATACCCTCTCCCTAGACAAAATGTTCCAAATGGGCAATGCAGGGCTGGGTGCAGATGTGTGAGTGTGAGTGTGTGTGTGTGTGTGTGTGGGGGGGTCTGGGTTTTATCTGGGGATTTTGGTTGGCATTTTCATTTTCCCATGGGATTTCATGCCATTTCACATCCCATCCTCAGTGTTCAGGGGGTGCATCGGCAAGTTCACCTAGGGGCACTACATTTGTTTATTTATTTAAGAGTTTTACCAGGAAGACATACTGAGCAGGGTACTGCTTGATTCCAGATGTGCCCTATGGATGGGGGGGGTGGAGAGGGGGAAATACAGTAGAAATAACATATTGAAATACAATCGTATATACAGTTAAGCAACAACAGAAAAATACAATGGAGTAAAATGTACATTCTGAGCAACTTAGGTGTGCCCTAAAGAAAGAAGACAATAATGCAACATGAAATGCACAACGCAGTGGGTACAGTTGTGCAGAACCACTGGCTACTAGCTGAGGGGTCAGAATGCTTAGCAGTATTCACCTTGCAAGTTGTAGAACAGGAAACACTGTGTTATGGCATAGATGATGGTCTGTGAAATGCAAGTGTGGAGCAGTGCAGCTCAGTAAACTGGGCAGAAATTGGTGATGGGCATGATATTAGGCCCTCAGCAGTGCAAGTTGCATGAGCATGTAGTGGAGAAGTGTGTCGAGTAGGGAGTTGAGATGTTGTGTGCTGGTGGTGTGTCTAATGTCTTCCAGCAAGGAGTTCCATCATTTTGGCATCTGGTATTTAAAGGCAGCCTGGCCAGAAGCGGTGGACATGAGGAGGATGTGGAGAAGCCTGGAATCAATGTTCCTGCATGAGTATGCAGGCAGAAGTAGAGCTCCTAGGGTGGCCACAAAGTAGGAGGAGAGGGACTGTGCCTAGAATTTTGCGGTGGTCCTGGCACAGTGGATCAGTCTCCGATCCTGGAGAGAAGGGTGGTCTAAGGACTGGTAAAGGTCACAGTGATGGGTTGTGGGAAGGGGCAGTCCAGGGTGAAATGACAGAGAGAGTGGAAGAGAGGATCAAGTCTGGCTAGGGAGGACTTAGGGGTTGCACTATAGACTATGTCCCCATAGTCCAGGATTGGGAGGATAATTTCTTGTACAATTGCCAGGCGCGTTGGCAGGGGGACACAACTTCTGTTGTGGTATGAAGCACCCAGCATGGGGTGAAGTTTCTTATGGATCTCATCAATATGCACAGAAAAGTCAAGGTGCTGATCTAGCCAGACCCCAAGGTATCTGAAGGATGTACAAGCCTCCAGAGGGGAGCCATTAACAGTGTGGAAGATGGGGGTGGTGGGAAGATGGGAGTGTTTTGCCATTGTGCCGAATGTTAGGGAAGACAGTTTTCTTGGGATTTAGAAATAACTGATTAGAGTTGGACATTGTCAAAATCCTGCTGGAGTCTGGTAGCTACTACAGTGGGGGATGGACCTGAGGCAAACAGTACTGTATCATCTGCATAAATGTGAATGGAGGTACGTGGGCAGGCCAAAGGCAGATCATTTAGGTGGAAAACAACATAACATTGGGCCAAGGACAGAGCCTTGGGGGACCCCAGGAGTGACAGGGAGGGAGATAGAAGTGGCAGAGCCAATTCAGACTGATTGGTACCTGCCTGCCAGCTATAAATGGAACAAAGTTGGTGATAGGTCCTGAAAGTCTGGTAAGGGAGAACTTGGACAGTAGCAGGGCGTGAGAGACCATGTCAAAGGCCTTTGCCAGGTCGACAAAGACAGCCACGGTGATACCCCTGTTATCCATTCCTGTGAGGATGGTGTTGGTGAGCCATAGGAGAGAGGTGATGGTGGAGTGTGTTTTCCTAAAACCAGTCTGGTATGGAGTGAAGAAGGATGTGGAGTCGAGAAAGGGGGAGAGCTGAGAGATCATAAGGCACTCCTGGATTTTGGCTAAAATGGTAAGTGAGATAGGGCGGTAGTTGCCCGGGGAGGAGGGATAGCTGCCTTTCTGGAGGGAGATGACTGTGGCAAGTTTCCATTTAGATGGGATTGTTCCATGCCTGAAGAATAGGTGAAAGAGAGTGGCCAATGGGCTGGCTATGGCTGGGGCAGATAGGTAGAGAATTTTGGAGTGCAGTCCCAATGAGCATTTACCTTTGGAGGAATTTAGTGACCATAGGGCTTTTAATATTTCAAGATGGCGGTCGTGCTGGACTAGCCTCCATACCTCGTAGTTCGTGTTCCGTTTTAACCGTTTTAACTGTTTTATTTATTTGATTTGTTTGGCCGTGAGTTTAAATTGTTTTATTTAGTGAGTTTTATTTTTGTGCCGTCCAGTTTTTGCGGTCTTTTTGCTGCTTCCAGTAGTTTGTTTGATGCTCCGGTAGTTGTCTTGGTGCTCTGCCTTTCCTAGTGTTCGGGGTCGAAGGAAGCTTTGTACTGGGAGTCATATTCTTTATTTTTTCGTCTGTTTATCGCCTGCTGCCGATTGCTGTACCGGTGTTTCCCCAAGTGTGGGCAAGTAAGTCTTGCAGCTTACAATAGTTCTTCCTGATGCCTGACGCCCTTTTGAGGGAGAAGCGAGTGATTTTTGCTGGGAGCAGGATCCTATGATTGCCTACCATTTGTTGCTGTTGCTTCCTTGGCATATCCTTTAATGTGGGGGAGTTTATTTCCGGCTCATCTGGATGTTCGTTGGCCTTGGTCCCAGGGATTTGCTGGCTGCTATCTGATGTTTGGCCCTTACAGCTGGATGTACCGTGTAGGATTTTTACAGTGATTTATCGAGGAAGAACTGGACTAGTTGGTGTGATTTCTGCATGAATTCGAGCTGGAAAGGACAGTTACTAGTGTTTTAATGTATTGTGAGTAATGGGACTCAATTCATTGATTGATGTCCTTTATTTCCCTGGAATTTCAAACTTTTTTCTAAGCTGTGTTTAATGTTCCATGGGGAAGTAGTGAGATATTAATGGTCTTGGTTCTGGGAGATTCTTACCCCCCCCCCTTTTTTGTGCCAGGGTGATCTTGGGTTGTGCTGCCTGGGACCAAGCACAAGCTGCTTTCGTTTCCCCTAAGGAGTTGGGATTTATTAGGGGAGGCTCCTAAGCTACTCCAGGGTCAGCCTTAATAGTCTGGCCTTGGGATATCTGAAGCTGTGGGTCCTGGTAGTGTAATAGAGCCTGATTAGGCAGTTTGTGTGTGTGTGTGTGTGGGGGAACTTCCCGCTCCTTGCAGCTTAGTTTGTGGATATCCCCGATTTCATTTGAGATATTTCTTCTCTACTTATGGACTCGCACTGAGATTGTATGTTGTTATTCTCCGAATGTACATTTGCAATAGTCTGGACTTTGACTCAGGTCATCGTAATGCCATTTGACTTTTCACTGGATCCTGTTTTCATCATATGAAGGACAGTGTGTGTAGTGAGAGGACCTCACTATCCTTATATATCTGGATTCTGTAATATTAACTATCATTGGCAGTGAGGGTGCCTAAAAACTGCAAATGGACTGCCTATATTTGTGTTTTTTGAATGCTTTGTCCTATTGGTAGTGAGAGGACCTTTGGGACAGAAATTAGTTTTGAATTGTATTTTAGTTTTTAATTTTGTTTTTCTTCCCTCCACAGAGCCGTGAGAGGGTTCATTGGTTGGGGAAGTTTTATTAGTTTTATTTGTTTGTTTTGTATATTTGTTTTTTGAATTATGTTATTGGGTGGGTTTTAATTGTGGGTAATTTATTTATGAGGTAATTAGGAGTTTTATTTAGCTGTCTAGCAGTGAGTTTGTTTCCTGCTTGTGGTATGTGTTGTTTAGTTACCCTGGTCATGCATTATTCGTCCTCCGATCTCCACGCCCTTTGCCATTTCCCCCCCCCTTCCATTTTACATCTACCAGTGCTATCGGGCGCTTGGCATTGTACGGAGGAGGGCATGGGGTGGGAGTGGCGGGGGAGGTGGACACGGAAGGGCGAATGAACAGACCTTTCACATAGGGCTGATCAGGTCCAGAAGACGTCCTGGGGCGAAATGTAGCCTAGAACTTGGAGATTCATGTCTAGTCCCCATACCCAAGGGCACCACCTGTTTGGATGGGCAAGTAGTCAGGACGGCTCCGGAGCTCTATCCAACTCGGGTGGTGTTGTACAACACCAGATCTATTAAAAACAAGTCCGCTGTTATCGCTGACTTTGTTGGGACAGTGGATCTGGCTTGCATCACTGAGACCTGGCTGGATGGAAATGCTGGCACCATTTTGGAAGCGGCTGTTCCAGCCAGGTATTCAGTGATTCACAGCCTGAGATTGGATTATGGGGGGGAAGTAGCGGTCTGTTTTAAGACCAGGTTGGGGCTCATGGGTGTACCAGTTGAGGAAGCTGAATCCTTTGAGTGTATTGTAGTAGCTGGTGTGGGTTGCAGGATAGCCCTCGTCTACCGTCCACCAGGAGACGAGATGCGATTCCTGCAGCAAGTGGCTGACTTAGTCACCGATATGGCATTGGAGTCGCCTAGATTGATGGTTCTGGGTGACTTCAATGCCTGTGTCGATGATGAACTCTCAGCCTTTGGTCAACACTTCCTCCAGTTGATGACATCACTGTGCCTTACACAGATTGTTTCTTCAGCTACTCATAATCACGGTCACTCTTTGGATTTAGTTTTTCTCCTGGGGATTGAGTCTTATGATTTGGTGGTGGAACCAGTCAGTTGGTCTGATCATTACACCATGGCTTAAATTTTTGTACTCCCCTTCGTAGGTCGGCCCCTGTGGAGATGGTGCGATACCGCCCTTTACGGGATGTGTGCCCTGAAGACCAGATGGCAGTACTGAACCTATCAGAGTTTCCTGTTGCCAGCTTGGGTCCAGAGTCCATGGTTTTGGCTTATAATCAGGCCATTTTCTTGGCCCTTGACTCGATTGCTCCTGTCCGTGTTCGTACCCCCCCCTCTCTTCGCCCTCTGGCCCCAAGGTTTGACAGGTCCTTGTGTTGTTGGCGGAAATCTGCTCTAGAAGTTGACCGCCTTAGTTTGGAGGAGCATTATTGGCTCTACCAATCAGAGATCTCCTGTAAGAAGGAAGGCAGAATTCCTGTCCAGGGAGATTGCTGTTGCTCAGAATCGACCAGCTCAGTTCTTCAGAACTGTGAACAGGTTATGCAACCCAGCCTGTCTCCAGCTCTGTTGAGCTTTTTCACAAAAGGAGTGTGACGACGCACTCTAAGGGGGAAGCGGTTGGTCGGCATCTGGCCATGGTACCCCCCTGCCTTCTGGAGTTCCTTTGACCTGTGGATGTTCGAGGATATTATGTGGATCATCCAGGGGATGTGCTCTATGTGCTGTAATTTAGATCCGGGTCCAACCTCCCTGATTTTGGGTTGTGTTGAGATTGTGGGCCCATTTCTGGCTCAAATAATCTGGTGCTCCTTAGAACTGGGTGAGTTTCCTAGTTCCCTAAAGGAAACGGTGGTGACTCCCCTTTTGAAGAAGGCTTCTCTGGACCCAGATATTTTTGCCAACTATAGACCTATTTCTAACCTTCCCTTTATTGGGAAGGTTATTGAGAAGGTAGTGGCAAACCAGCTGGAGGACTGTTTGACCATCCATAGTATCTATGAACCTCTCCAGTCTGGTTTTCGCAAGAGGCATAGTACTGAGACTGCTCTGGTTCGGGTGCTCAATGATCTCTTGATGGTGAGAGATCAGAGAAACCATTCTATCTTGGTTCTTCTTGATCTCTCTTCAGCTTTTGACACCGTAGACCATAGGGTTTTGCTCGAGTGCCTGAGGTCCATCTGTGGACTGTCTAGTACAGTGCTCAGTTGGTTTTCATCTTTTCTACTGGGGAGAACACAGAGAGTTGTGTCGGGGATTTTATCCTCTGACCCTTTCTCATTGCAGTGTGGTGTTCCCCAGTGTTCGGTGCTCTCCCCCATGTTGTTTGCAGTGTACATGCTGCCCCTCAGAGACATTGTTAGACGGTATGGGCTGAGGTTTCACTGTTATGCTGATGATACCCAGCTCTTCTTGTCTTTTGCCCCTGACCGGGTTAGTGTTCTTGGTATTTAATAGCTGCCTCGCTGAAATCCATGACTGGATGAATTCGAGTGGGTTAAAGTTGAACGGCAGCAAGACCGAGGTTATGGTTGTGGACCCGGGTCGTGGGATAGAGGTGTTGGGGTCTGATCAACCCTCTGGTTTATTTCTGGGGGGATCAGATCCTTACCTCTGAACGGGTGCGTAACCTGGGAATGGTACTTGATGATGGGCTGACCCTTCATCATCAGGTGTCAGCAGTCGTTAAGTCTGCATTTTACCATCTTAGGAACATTGCCAGGGTGAAGCACCTTGTTCCATCCAGCGATTTACCTGTGTTGGTCCATGCCTTTGTGACCTCACGCCTTGACTACTGCAACTCCCTGTACCTGGGGCTTCCTGGGGTTGATATCCGCCGCTTGCAGCTAGTGCAGAACGCCGCTGTGAGGTTGTTGACAGGGGCATCCAGAAGGGCACACATTACCACTGTGCTGCGCGATCTGCACTGGCTGCCTATACAGTGGCGGATCACCTTTAAAGTAGGTCTTTTGACCTTCAAAGCCCTGCATGGACTTGGCCCCGACTATCTGAAAGAGCTTCTGATTCCTTACAGCCCTCTACGATAGCTCCATTCAGCTGATGAGGGGTTGCTGGAGGTTCCGAGGGTTATTTTAAAATCTTCTGGGCTCGGACTTCTGTGTTTATAGCCCCAACCCTCTGGAATTCTCTGCCTCGCCAGCTACGGGAATGCACAGCCATGGAGTCTTTTAAGCGGGAACTCAAGACCCATTTGTGGAGCCAGGCTTTTGTGGCTTGAGGTTGTTGTGATTACTTTGATTTTATATGTGTATTTTCTGATTTTATCATTTATCTGTACGGTGTCTTGGTGCTTGAAAGGCACTTAATAAATAAAGTTTTATTATTATTATTATTATTGATACCTCTCTGGATGTAACTAGGTGAAAGGAGAAGTGGCAGGATGGGGGTGTGGCTGGGATGGGGGGGTGGCTGCATGGGGTGGGGCAGAAGAGAGGATAAGAGAAGGAATGTGCAGCTTGTGAAAAAGGAGTTAAGCTCAGTGGCCACAGTGCTTGGTGCAGTGACAGTGATGCCTGCTACGTTGAGGACTGATGTAGGGGGTTGGGCCAGAGGGGAGAAGAGAAATTTAATTGACTTCCAAAACCTAACTGGGTGATTAAAATTAGTGTGGAAAGAGGACTTGAAGTAATTAGTTTTGGCCTGGCGGATAAGCCGCGTGCAGGCATTCTGCAGTGAGCGGTGGTGTTGAAATGCCATTTGAGAACCTGTTACTGTATAGGTTTTCCAGGCTTGGTCTCTGACTCGAAGTTGATCTATGAGATCGGCGGTCACCCAGGGCAAGTCGGCACCCCTTACTCTGGATCTTCTGAGTGGTGCATGGTAGTCCCAGATAGCAAGGAATTTGGACATGAAGAATTCAAGGGTATCATCGATGGAGGGTGCCTGTGGGATATAGGACCAGTCAATTTTATTCAGGTCAGTTAGGAATGCTCTCAGGTCCAGGGATTTATATGACCTGATGAGTAGTGCACGGGGAGGCAGAGCCTTATTTCTGAACATCTTCCGCACCAAGTACAGTATATCAAGTGGTGATCACTGAGAAAGTCCGGTAGGAGTCCAGCATCAATAATATGATGGGGGTGGGAGGTTAGGGCCCAGTCCAATATGGTATAGTTCTTGAATTTGTGGTTGAGGTGAGTTGGTTCAGTTATTTGTTGGGACAGGTTTAGCGCATTCACATGGCTTTGTATTTTGGAGTTAGCACTGGAGAGACAGTTCAGGTTGAAATTCCCAAGGATATGTAGCTCTCCACCTGCTGCAAGGGATTTTAGGGTGCCCAAGTGGTCTAGGATGACAGGCAGCAGGGTATCCGGGGAGCAGTAGGACCCTGCTACATATAAGGGAATTGAGTGAGGGAGTGACATTTTGATTAGTGAGTAGTCTATAGACAACATGGTCACGGAAAGCCTGATTGTGAAGAACTGGAGATTGGACGAGATGAACATGGCAGTGCCACCACCCTTCCTTTTACCCTGATGGTCCTGCCGAATGAGGCAGTAGCCAGGTATAGAGAACTCTGTGTCCAGGTTGTGGGGCTTCAGCCAGGTTTCAGTAATGATTAGGATATCGGGGCACAGGGATAGGGTGCTTGGTTGTAGTGCCGTTAATTTGTTCAGGATGCTGCATATATTTAGGTGTGCTATTTTGAAACCTCTTGGTAAATGTATAGCAGGGAGAGAGAATTGTCCAGTATGTGGGGGGGGGGGGTGTTAGACCAGGGTTTCGCTCAACATCCCTGGCTAGGAGGAGCAGTAGAGTCAATAGTTGTTTTGCTAGGAGCATGGCCCATTGTGACTTTCGGCGGACAGGGGTTTGCTGAGGAGTACTTGAGGTTGGCGATGAGTTGATTGGTGGGGAGACATTTAAGGCTGACAACCTCGCATGAAAGGAGGGAGGGAGGGAGAATGGCAGCTCTAAGTTCCCAGTTATACCAGCGATATAGAAGGTACTGCCCAAGGGAGGAGGATGAGTGGTAAAGCTGCATGGCAATCACAGTGATGAGTGTTAAGGAGCTATGTTGCTGTTGCTGTTCTGGGTAGGAGGAGGGTGGGAGGGATGATATGGTTGTGAGTAGGCAGACTATAGCTAGAGAGAGAGAGAGAAAGGCAGCATGTTAAACTGTGTTTAGGCAGCAGCAGCTCTAGGGCAGCCACTAGTGTTGGATGAGGATAATCTGCAAAGGGGAAAGTGGGCTGATTGGTTCTGGCGGTCACGAGGGACTCTCACAGAGCAGACAAACAAGCTGGTGCTCTGCCTTGGCTGGCGGCTCAGTACCTGGGGAGATTCTGCATTCTGTGGGGATCGGGGAGGACAGGAGATCCTGTTGCCCTCACAACCACTGGAGGAGCTGGGGAGAGAAGAAACGGGAACAATTATATAAGGTAGGGAGAAGGAAGGGCTGGTTACAAGGCACAGAGATTTATATGCAATAGGAGGCTTCCTATCTTGAGTTACCTCAGTTTGTGAGGATTAATATTGGTCCTAAATTCGAATTTAAAACTTGTTTTTTTTTTAAGTGAGCACCTGGATTCGAATTAAATTGGAGGAGAATTAGGGCTAGCAGTATCTACGATGTGCCACAGTATTACGGGGTTAGCATACCCAAAGACCGGCCCTGCGTGTTGTGATTGCTTGTTATAATCAATCTGGTGGAGTTTGGTTCCTCTATGGAGGCACCAGCAGTGGAGACCAAAGAGGATACTGGGAACCTCCACAAAGGAGTCCCACAGGAGGTTGGCATGGGATCCCACCTGGGAAGGAAACACCTCCAGGTGGGGAACTCTATTATTCGGGAGGTTGATCTGGGGAACAAAGAGGAGCAAGAGGTAAGGTGCCTGCCTGGTGCCATGGCATGGAGGGTTAGGGGGCGAATCCTCAGGATCGTGATAGCAGCTACACGAGGGAGGGAGCTGGATATAATTGTCCACCTTGGGACAAATGACCTGGGTATGAATGAGATCACAGCAGTACAAGAGGAGTTTGAAGAGTTGGGGAAGGGCCTTAGACAAGTAGCACATATAGTAACTTTCTCAGAGGTGCTGGCTGTCTATGCTGTCTGGCAAGGGTGATGCTAGAGCACTCCATACCATGGGATTCAATAAATGGTTGAAAATCTGGTGCAGAGCTCAGGGTTATGGCTTCACTGGGGACTGGGGTTCCACCTGGAGGGATACAGGCCTATACTGGCACGATGGTCTGCATCTGTCCAGGAGGGGAACTGGAATCCTAGGTGATAGGTTTAAATGCATAACTGGCAAACATTTAAACTAGCCAGAGAGGGAGGCACTGAAAAGGAGCAGAGAAAACCCAGCCTCCCCCCATAAAACACAGTAGTTAGAGAGGTAAACACCAAGGTAGAGAAGTTAATGGGGAGCAGGACAGGGGTAAAAGCAGAAAAAGGCAGTAAGGACAGGGATGGGGCTAAAAGGGGTAAGGCCATCAACAAATGGAAGGTGATGAGTACTAATGCCCGTAGTTTGTGTAACAAGCTCACTGAACTAGTGGCCTTGATGGAAGAGGGACATCTGGATATCGTGGAAGTCACAGAAACATGGTACACTGAAATCCATGTCTGGGATGTCAACATACCAGGGTACACAATGTACAGGAGGGACAGGGAGGGTAAAAGAGGAGGAGGAGGAGGAGAGCTCTATGTAAGGGAAGATATCAAAGCAATGGAACTAAAGGATAAACAGGGAGTAGGGGAGGCACTGTGGGTTAAATTATAGACAGGTTATGGCACCACAATTCACACAGGGGTGGTATATAGACCCCATCTCAGGAGGAGGCAGTAGAAAAGGAAATGATAGAAGGCATCCTTAGAATGGCAGAAAAAGGGGAGATATTGTTGATGGGGGACCTGAATATGCCAGACATTATCTGGAACACCCTGACTGCAGCCACATCAAAAAGCAGGTTTATTCTTGATGTTCTGCAGGGGGCATGCCTCAGACAGCAAGTAGTGGAACCCACTAGAGAGGGAGCAATCTGGTACTGTCAAATGGGGATGGAGAAAGGATCTCAGATTTAGAAGTGGGTCACCATCTGGGAACAAGTGACCACAAAACAGTGTGGTTCACAATAAACACAGCCATAGAGTCGAGCCATATAAAAGCAAGAGTGTTGGACTTTAGGAGGGCTGACTTTGGAAAAATGGGACAGTGCCTCAGAAAAGCGCTACCAAACTGGCAAGAAGGAGGGGTGGAGGAACAATGGGGGAAAATCAAAACAGCCATCACAGAGGCAACAAGCGTTTGTGTGAAGCAAATCAACAAAGTAAAATGAAGGAAGAAAACACTATGTTTCTCAAAAGAGGTGCCGGGAAGGTTAAGGAGAAAAAGGTAGCATTCTGGAAGTATAAGGAAACACAGATGGAGCAGGACAGAGAACTGTACCAGTTAAAGCAGAAGGAAGTGGGGAAGGCAGTCAGAATAGCAAAAGCCCAAACTGAGGAAAGATAGCCAACTCAGTTAAGAAGGGGGATAAAACCTTTTATAGGTACATTAGGGAGTGAAGAAAGATGAAGGAAAGGATAGTGAGGCTTACTAAAGGAAGGGGGGGTGGGCAGAGGATGACAATGAAAAAGCAGGGATAGGAACGAATACTTCTGCTCAGTATTCACAAAAGAAGAGGAGTGGGAGGTACCAAAATCAAAGAATAGAAGCACTCTGGATAGGGAGGTCGATATCAGTAGATTCACAGAAAAAAGGGTCCTGAAAGAACTCTTAAAACTGAAGATGAACAAAGCAATGGGGCCTGATGGGATTCACCCAATAATTCTAAAAGAACTAAGGGTGGAATTAGTGACACCACTGACTACCCTTTTTAACAAATCATGGGAGGATAGCGTAGTACCAGAGGACTGGAGTAGGGCAGACGTGATTGCCCTTCACAAAAGTGGGAGCAAGACAGAGGCAGGAAACTACAGACCTGTTAGTTTGACCTCAGTGGTATCACTTCTAAATGAAAGAATTGTTGAGTTCGTAGAGGCCAGTGGGACACAGGACCCAAGGCAGCATGGATTCACAGCAGGAAGGCCATGTCAGATGAATCTAATAGATTTCTTTGACTGGGTGACCAATGTGATGGACCAGAGAGGGGCAGTGGACATGGCCTAACTAGACTTTAGCAAGGCATTTGACACAGTTCCCCACAATAGATTAATATTGAAGTTAGCCAGCCTTGGAGTGGATCCCAAGGTGGTAACCTGGGTTAAAAATTGGCTGGACAACAGGATACAGAGGGTAATAGTAAATGGAGTTTACTCTGAAGAAAGAGGGGTTACTGGTGGGGTACCGCAGGGTTCAGTACTGGGACCGGTCCTCTTTAATGACTTTATAAGTGACATTAGAAACATAGAAACATAGAATTTGATGGCACTCAGTCTGCCCATTTCCCTACCTACTGGATAAGCTGCAGATCCTAGTTAACCAGCAGCCTACTGCTTCTTACCTCCACCCCCTAGAATGGCCTTATGACTGTCCCATGCATGCTTGAATTCCACTACTGTTTTTGACTCCACAACCTCCTCCGGAAGGCCGTTCCATGCATCCACAACCCTCTCTGTGAAAAAATACTTCCTTAAATTACCTCTGAGCCACCCCCATCTTCAAATTGTGCCCCTTGTTCTTGCACACCTCTTTTTTAAAGATGCTACCCTCTTGACTTTGTTGATTCCCTTGAGGTACTTGAAAGTTTCTGTCATGTCCCCCTCTCCTCCTTTCCTCGAGGCTATACATATTAGCTCCTTTAGTCTCTCTTCATATGTCTTCTGGTGTAGACCCTGCACCATTTTAGTTGCACTCTCTGGACAGCTTCCATCCTGTCTATGTCTTTGCGGAGATTGGTCTCCAGAACTACACGCAGTACTCCAGATGGGGTCTGACCAGCTGTCTGTATAGAGGATAATAACTTCTGTTTTCTACTGGTGATGCCTCCCATGCATCCCAGTATCCTCCAGCCCCTTGCTGCCCTCTCACATTGCTTGCCCACCTTTACGCCATCTGATATGACTACCCTCAGGTCCCTTTCCATTTTTGTTGTTATTAGCATCTCACCCCCCATTGTGTACTCTTCCCCTGGGTTTTTGTTTCCCAGCTGCATTACCTTGCACTTCTTAGCATTGAATCTAAGCTGCCATACATTCAACCATTCCTCTAACCTTGCCAAGTCCCTTCTCATCCTTTCCACCACACCTTGTGCATCAACTCTGTTGCAGATCTTTGTGTCATCTGCAAAGAGACATACTTTTCCTTCCAGTCCCTCTGCAATGTCACTTATAAAGACATTGAAGAGGACCGTCCTAATACTGAACCCTGCGTACCCCACTAGTAACCCCCTTTCTTCAGAGTGGACCCATTTACTGTTACTCTCTGTGTCCTATTCTCCAGCCAATTCTTTACCCAGGCTGTCATCTTGGGACCCACTCCCAGGCTGGCTAACTTGTATATTAATCTTTTGTGTGGGACTGTGTCAAATGCCTTGCTAAAGTCTAGGTAGGCCATGTCCACAGCCCCTCCCTGATCTACTACTTTGGTCACCCAGTCAAAGAAATCTATCAGATTTGTCTGGCATGACCTTCCCGCTGTGAATCCATGCTGCCTTGGTTCCTGTGCCCCTCTGGCCTCTAGCTACTCGACAATTCTTTCCTTCAGAAGTGATTCCATAATTTTCCCTATCACTGAGGTTAAACTAACAGGTCTGTAGTTTCCTGCTTCTGCCTTGCTCCCACTTTTGTGAAGGGGAATCACATCTGCCCTCCTCCAGTCCTCGGGTACAACCCCATCCTCCCATGATTTGTTAAAGAGGGTAGTCAGTGGTGTCACTAGTTCTACCCTTAGTTCTTTTAGAATTCCGGGATGAATCTCATCAGGCCCCATTGCTTTGTCCACCTTCAGTTTTAAGAGTTCTTTCATAACCCTTTCTTCTGTAAATGGGCTGGTATCAACTTCTGTATCCGGAGTGTTTCTACTGTTTGTTTTAGGTACTCCCTCTTCATTTGTAAATACTGAGCAAAATACTTGTTAGTATCTCTGCCTTTCACAGTCTCCCTCTGCCCACCTCCCTCCCCTTTATTAAGCCTCACTATCCTCACTTGGTCTCCTTCGCTCCTGATGTACCTATAAAAGGTTTTATCCCTTCTTGACTGAGTTGGCTATCTTTTCCTCGGTTTTGGCCTTTGCTGTTCTGACTGCCTTCCCAGTTTTCTTTTGCTTTAACTGATACAGTTCTCTGTCCTGCTCCTTCTGTGATTCCTTGTACTTCCTGAATGCTTTCTTTTTCTCTTGAACCTCACTGCCACTTCCTTTGAGAACCATAGTGGTTTCTTACATTGTTTTGTTTTGTTTATTTGCTTCACACAAAGGCTTGTTACCTCTGTGATGGCAGTTTTTATTATTCCCCATTGTTCTTTCACCCTTCCTTCCTGCCCATTTGCTAGTGCATTCCTTAGGCATGCACCCATTTTGGCAAAGTCAGCCCTCCTAAAGTCCAGTACTTTTGCCTTTGTATGGCTTGACTTTATTGCTGTGTTTATTGTGAACCATACTGTTCGATGGTCGCTAGTTCCCAGATGGCTACCCACTCTACATTTGTGATCCTCTCTCCATCTCCATTTGAGAGAACCAGGTCTAAGATTGCTCCTCCTGAGGTGGGCTCCAATACTAGTTGTTCAAGGCATGCCCCTGTAGGGCATCTAGAATAACCACACTCTTTGAAGTGGCTGCTGCAACTGCACTCCTGTTAACATCTGGCATATTCAGATCACCCATCAGCAATATCTCCCCTTTTTCTGCCATTCTAAGTATACTTTCTATCATTTCCTTGTCCATTTCCTCCCCCTGAGAAGGGGGTCTGTATACAACCCCTGTGTGGATTGTGGTGCCATTGCCTGTCTTCAAATTTACCCACAGTGCTTCTTCTCCTCCCTGTTTACCCTTTTGTTCTGTTGCTTTGATTCCTTCCCTTATGTAAAGAGCTACCTCCTCCTCCTCTTTTACCCTCCCTGTCCCTCCTGTAGATAGTGTATCCTGGTATGTTTACGTCCCAGTCATGGTTTTGTGTGTACCATGTTTCTGTGACTGCCACGATATCCAGATGTTCCTCCTCCATCAAGGCCACTAATTCAGGAAGCTTGTTACCCAGACTACGGGCATTGGTACTTATTGCTCTCCATTTTTTGATGGCTTTACCTTCATTGCAGAGGGACTGGAAGGGAAAGTATGCGTCTTTGCAGACATTACAAAGATCTGCAACAGGATTGATAGTCAAGGTGGGATGGAGAGGATGCAAAGGGACTTGGCAAGGTTGGAGGAATGGTCAAATATATGGCAGCTGAGATTCAGTGTAAAGTAATGCACCTGGGAAACAAAAATCCAGGGGAAGAGTACACAATGGGGGATGAGATAATAACAACAGCAGAAATGGAATGGGACCTGGGGTAGTTATACCAGATGACCTTAAGGTGGGCAAGCAATGTGAGAAGGCAGTAAGAAGAGCTGGTGGGATACTAGGATGCATAGGGAGAGGCATCACCAGTAGAAAACAGGATGTTGTTAATCTTCTGTACAGACAGTTGGTGAGATCCCATCTAGAGTTCTGCGTCCAGTTCTGGAGACCTCATCTCCGCTAGGACATAGACAGGTTGGAGGCTGTCCAGAGGAGGGCAACTAAAATGGTGCAGGGTATGCACCAGAAGACATACGAAGAGAGATTAAAGAAGCTTAATATACTTGAGGAGAGGAGGGAGAGGGGAGACATGATAGAAACTTTCAAATACATCACGGGAATCAACAGTCCAAGATGGTAACATCTTTCAGAAAAGAGACGTGCAAGAACAAGGGGCTGAATTTGAAGACAGGGGGATGGCTCAGAGGTAATGTGAGGAAGTATTTTTTCACGGACAGGGTTGCGGATACCTGGAACAGCCTTCCTGAGGAGGTAGTGGACTCAAAAACAGTGGGGGATTCAAGAATGCATGGGATAGACATAATTCAATTTTAGAGGGGGGTAGAAGGAAGTAGGCTGTTGGTTAACTGGGATCTGCAGCCTATACATTAGTTAGGGAAATGGGCGGACTAGGTGGGCCAAGCAGTTCTTATCTGGTATCAAATTGTATGTTTCTATGTTTCTAATTGCAGTGTGTGTTGTGTAGAACTACTGTAAGTCACCATTAAAGCTATATCTGTTAGTATTTCATTGTATTACAGCAAGCAGGAGTTTGGACAGTTGGAGGATCAGGATGTTTTATACTGGTTCACAAAAGGCAGTTAGTCTTTAGTTTACAGTGTAATTTATTTTCAAACAATTCTTGCAGGTATTAAATGTCACCCTCAGTGTTGCACTTCTATTTTTACAGCCTTTATTTATTGTATTTATTTATTTAAGTCTAGGATTAGCACAATATCTTTGAGCCGAGGCTCTTTTACAAAGGTTCCACGTCAGATGGTACAGTGCACAATAAGAGATAGTAAATAATCATTTAACAATTGCCAAACATGCAAATACAGTTAGGGGCAAAGGATTTTGTAGAAAGAGGGAGCGAGGCAGGAAAGTGCAGGGGTGAGGGAGATCAGAGAGTTTGAGATGAAGGGGAGGAGAGAAGAGGGTAGGAGTAGTTGGGAGGGAGGCAGGAGGATGGGGGCGGCAGCCAATGGGCCTTGTCAAGGACAAACAGATTAAAGTGTTAGGTTAGGGTGGCAGCATTTAGACCAAGGTGCTTGTTGTGGGGGCATAGGCAGGAGGACGGCGGACTAACTGGGTGAGCAGTCACGGGAGCTGGAGGCAAGTAGCGAGAGTCTTAGTCTGGACTTAAAAACTCCAAGCGTCGGTGCTGCAGTGATGTCACTACTAAGGGAGTTAAGCCAGCTGGGTGCTCTGTAGGAAAATGATCTTTGACCTTGAGTAGTGTGGCACCTCGGGATTTGTAGAGAGTATTGCTTGGACCTTCTTGTATTGGAGTTGCTGGATCTGGGTGTGAGGAGAGCACAGACACCGGGCGGAGCAATACCCATCGTTATTTTCTTGGCCATAGTGCAGGTTTGATATTTTATTCTACTGTGAAGTTGAAGCCAGTTGGTCTGGGAGTAGAGGGCAGAAGTGTGAGTGAGACAGTGCAGTCCAGTGATGAGTCGACAGGCTTTATTTAGGGAGATAGTTACACGTTTGAGGGAGGTGGTGGTGGCTGAGCCATAGATGATAAGGCCATAGTCGATAATACTAATGACTGAGCTTTGGATGGCAGTAGACAGGGCATCAGAGGTTAGATGTTTCCTATGCTGGAACAGTAGGCCCAGTCGAGTATTAGCGGCCGTTGTCACTTTGTTAATGTGGACAGTGTAGGTGAGATTGGCGTCAAGAGTGATGCCAAGGTACTTGAAGGATTGCATTTGTTCCAGCGTGACTCCTTGTTTAGTTTTGATTGAGAGTTGGTAGTGCTTGTTTTTGCTGTGGTGGCTGCAGAACATCATGCATTTTGTCTTCTTCTGATTGAGGATCAGTTTATGAGATGAGAACCAGGCCTCGACAGATGAGAAACCCTGTTGGAGTTTTTCTTGCAGCTGCTTAGGGTCATGGTGAGAGGCTAATGTAACAGCATATTCAGCGTAACCTAAGATTTGCTCGGGGCAGGACTCTGGTAGTGCATTTTGGAACAGGCTGAAGAGGAGGGTCCCAGGATGGAACCCTGAGGGACCCCCGAGCGGAGTGGTCTTGGATCAGAGAAGGTATCAGCAATTCTTATTCTCTGGGTCCGATTGGCCCCATTAACTTTTGAACCAGCTGATAGAGATTTCTCAGGAGATTGCCTAAAACACTAATAATGATATTTTGCCAATTAATTTGTGACTTCTAATACAATATAGATATTATATTAGGCAATCTCTTGGCAAAGAGGCAACATTTTTAAATAAATAATAAACCTCCCTCATCCCTCTGCAGCTCCTCACCCCATTGGAATCACAGACTGGGCTGCTCCCCACTCCTAATATAAAAGGGGGGGGATGCAAACCAGAGATGTGAACAAAAAATCCTCTCTCCTCCCTCTATAGCTCCCTTCCCCAAGGGGGCATCACCGGTGGCTATAAAGTGGTATGAGGAATTGTGGGAAGGGTGTATTGAATTCCTCAGATCTTCTCACAGTTTCTGTCAACAGGTCATTATTCTTTTCCTTCATCCCACCCCCACTGCTGTCTGCAGTGTGCACCACCATGACTGGCTATTGCACTCTTAGCTGTGTCTTCCTTATAGGCTTTGACTTGAAAGAGAGCATTGTGTTCTTAACTGCCGGAAAGTTAGACAGGTAATCTTGCATAACAATTCTGATTTATAAGCAGTGTTTGGAATGTACCCTTTTACGAGTAGTGTGAGCTACCTCAGCCCTAGCCTTTATCTTAACTTTAAGTTTGATTAGTATTACAAAATTGGGGTGATTGTAACAAAACTTATTTTTTATGTTTTTATATTTCTTCTGTTTTTTTTCTAGCACATGAAGTAACAATTTATTGGAACTTATAAGAACTTAGTTTTGACCCCCCCACATATACACACACTGTCCGATTTCTATCCTTTCCACTACACACACACACACGCACATGCACACGCACTCACACATGCTGTCAAATTTCTACTTTTTGAAACTAAAATATAATTAATTTAATTTAACTAAATAAGTCCAGATCTGTGTTACCTCCGAAAAGACTGAATGTAGGTGAGTGATTTCAGAAGCCCTAAAAGGAGGCTTATTGTAAATTCTAATGAGGTACCAAAAATCTCTGTTATGGAATCCCGTGATTAATTTAATGACATACAAAAACATCATTTTTTACTTTAAAAAAAAAACAACCTTTTAATAGTGTTACTTCCCTTTTACTACCCTTTAGCATTTCTTAAATAAAATTTCATGCATAGGAGACCACAGATGATAAATGATAGTAATTTTAGGAACTTGTATAGGATGGATTTGTGGTCAGCTCCCAAGTGATACTATGTATTAGGAAAGGCAGAAAGTACTTGAGTATATGTTTACTTTAATAAAAAAAAATAGAAACCACAAAACAATTTATTATTTTTTACTTTCTCACCCATTTCAATAATAACCTTTCGAACCCCCCCCCCCCCAAAACCAAACCTCCTGTACCCAAACATATACGAATATTAAAATATTTCCAGGCTACCACCTCTGGAACATGCCCCAGTCCCAATCTACCATAGCTGGCCAGGACACAGAACACACACTGGCTCTCAGGCTGATCTTGTCCATGGGCGAGATTATTTAAAATACACGGCCCCCATTACTGCTCACCCAACCAATGTGCCAGAGATCATTGGTGGGGCCTCCATCCTTCTTTCCTTTCACAGTCTCTATTTCCCAACAGCACTGAACGGACTCAGGCTTGTTTCTCCACTGTTCCCACTTGCTAACAGCCTGAATCACCACACCTCTCCATACATGGGTCTGTCAAGGAGGAGGGCCAGGGTGGCAAGCAACCCACTCTGGTCCTACCAAGGCCCTCCGACTGAACCTGCGGGCCAAAATCTCCTCGACTTCTCTCTCTTCTCCTAGAAGCTTCCCCCAAAATCAAATCTTTCTCCTATTTACTCTCTGCCATTTATTTATTTATTTATTTATTTATTTGTAAAATCAGTTTACAACCTTTGAGCCAGAGGCTCATTTCCAAAGGTACTTCATCACATAAAGACATACATAGTGTTTTTGGTTACATAGCATAGGTTTGCAAAACAATAGGCGTTCAACAGAGGCGCCACGTCACACTGTGGTCAGACAAATACATTTAGGTTACAGGGTACATGTAATTGAGAACAGGTGTTACACAAGTTGGTATCAATAGTGAGCAATCTAATAGGTAAACACTGAAACAGCTGGCACTGGCCAGGTTAAACATAGGCACGGTGTACAGGGAAGTGGTGGTGGGGATGGCTAGGTGGAGAGCCACCCGGAGGGCGTTGTCAAGAGAAGTAGAGGTGGAGGCTACTTTCAGAGACAGGAGCAGTTACGAGTGTTGATGATGTGGTTTTGAAGGGTGGTTTTGAACTTGGAGATGGTGGTGGCATTGGTGATGGGGCAGGGAGAGAGTTAAACCAGGTTGGGGCTCTATAGCAGAAGGACCTCTGGCCACGGCTGGTTCTTGATCTGGGGACCATTAGAGTGGTCTTGTTGGAAGACCGTGTTGCAATAGTGGGAGGGCTCGGGTGGATGGATGCTGTTACCCCGGGGAGAGCCCGAGTAGGTTTTTTTTTGTGAGGAGACAGGTTTGGTATCGGAGCCGTTCATCCAGGTGAGCAGTTTAGCCCCGACATACAGCTGACAGGTGTGTGTGAGCCTGGGGGCACCAGTAATCAATCTGCAGGCTTTATTCAGGGTTAAGTGAATTTTTTTGAGTGCAGTGGTGTCGGCAGCACCATAGACTGGTAGACCATAGTCTACAAGGGACAGAACGGATGATGTAACAGCGAGACAGAGAGCATTTGGGGGAAGGCAGGTTCTATGGCGGAAGAGGATGCCAAGCCGTGTGTTAGTGGCGGATGTTAGGGCATCGATGTGGTTGTGAAATGTGAGGGCTGAGTCGAAGGTAACCCCAAGGTATTTGTAGGAGCAGACTTGTTCCAGTGGCTGATTGGTACTTGGAAGGATATAGAGTGGGTGGTTGCTAGCTTTGTTTTGGGGGTGGGAAAAGAGCATAGCTTTGGTCTTTTAAGATTGATGAAGAGTCTGCGCCTCTTAAACCAAGCTTCAGCACTGTTGAAAGACTGCTGTAGGGTGTCCTGGAGGGAGACGGGATTGCGGTGGGTGGCAAAAAGGACAGCGTCATCTGCATACAGTAGAATTTTGCCAGGGCATGCACTGGGCAGGGTGTTCAGATAGAGCGAGAAGAGAAGGGGGCCCAGGATGGAGCCTTGGGGGACCCCAGAGTGAATGGGACAGGTATCGGAGAGTGTGCTATTGATTTTTACACACTGTGATTGAGCGTCCAGATAGCTTGTGCACCATGCTAGGGGGCCAGCCGAGAGACCAGTGTGGCAGAGTGCATTCAGCAGAAGTGGATGGGAGACGGTGTCGAAAGCCTTTGAGAGGTCGATGAACACTGCACCAGCTAGGGAGCTGGTATCCAAGGAGGAGTGTAGGAAGTTGGAGAATTCAATTAGGGCAGTGCTGGTACTGTGACCAGCACGGAAGCCATGTTGCTCTGGGCATAAGATGTTATGCTTAGCCAGATAATCAGTGATTTGAATGGCCACCACTTTCTCCAGGGCTTTAGAGATGGGGGAGGATGGAGATTGGCCGGTAGTTGTTGGCGATGACCTGTTGCCCCCTTTATGAATTGGTGTGATAATGGCTGTTTTCCAAGCTGTGGGAAATTGTCCCAGGCAGAGTGACTGGTTAATTAGGCTGGTGAGTGGGGCAAGGACTTCATCTAGCACCACCCTAAGGATACTGGGGTCCAGTGAGTCACTGCCGGGACTGTTGCCATTCAAAGCTTTGATTAGGATGGGTCTGGCTTCCTGGGTGGAAATCTTGGGCAGGTGGAAGCTGGGGTGCTGGAGGACAGGGGGAGGTTGGTTGGGGGGAGGGTCAAAGAAATTACTAGGGAGGACTGAGCTAAGGTCAGTGAAAGCGGTGTTGAACCATAGTCCTCATCTGGTGCTAAGAGGCAGGCCCACATCACAGACTTATTGGCAAAACCTACTCTTCTTGTCTAGCTACACCTAGCAACCAGCCTAGCTGCTTTTAGCAACTAAAATTAAGTAATAAGCTCCTAGTGGGTGCTTATGCTGCCCTCCCCCGAAAATCTTCACCCCCTGGTGAAGACCAACCTGGCTGTACTACCACCCCCCACAAAGGAGAGATATGTGCACTCTCCCTTCCCCAAGAGTCAGTGCAGTATTTGAACTGGACCTTAACTTAACCTACAATTTAACATCTTAGCTGGGGAATACTGGTGACCCACCCACTGGTCCCCACGGTCATTTGCTAGGTAGTATAGCTGAGCGTCCCTCCCCACATTATCACTGCAACCTTTCTACACCATTTCATTCCCAATTTAATAGAAGTTTTTAGTTTTAAGTTAACTCGTTCGACTACAGCTCATTACAATAAAAATGGACATTTTACATCACACATAGGCCAAAGTAAAAATAATGATCAGTTTTCCTGATATCCTTATTATCCATTTGTGTTCCTTCATTTCTACCCTAAAATACAGTCATTCATAAAACGTGTGCAAGCATTTTTAGAAACATAGAAACAAAGAAGCTGACTGCAGAAGGAGACCATTAGGTCCATCTAGTCTGCCCATTTGTTTTAGACCTGTTTGACACTCTAGTTGCACTTTGTAGTCAGGGCTGCCTTGTGTCTATCCCATGCATTCTTGAATGCCCCGCCTTGTTGACCCCCACAACCTCTTGGGGCAGGCTGTTCCAGGTGTTCACCACTCTTTCTGTGAAGAAAAACTTCCTGATGTTGGTAGAGGACCTCCCTCCTTGCAGCCTGAGTTCATGTCCCCTGGTCCTGGAGACCCTCTTGAAGTGAAAAAGCTCCTGAGCCTGTACCTTGTTAATGCCTTTTATGTACTTGAATGTCCCCTCTCTCTCTTCTCTGCTTTAGGGAGTAGATATTCGGTTCCCTAAGTCTTTCCTCATAGGACATGTACTACAGACCCTGAATCATTTTTGTTGCGTTTCTCCATACTGGTTCCACCCAGTCAAGGTCCTTCCTCCAGTGAGGCCTCCAGAATTGGACTCCATATTCCAGGTGAGGCCTGACCAGTGATTTATACAGTGGTAGCACCACCGCTCTCCTCCTGCTCTTGATTCCCCTCCCAATGCATCTTAGCATTCTGTTGGCCTTCAATGTTGCCTTCTCACACTGCTTACTAACCTTCAAGCCATCTGAGATTATGATTCCCAGATCTCGTTCCTGGTTTGAGGCCACCAGTCTTTCGTCTCCTAGGTAATACTCCTTTCTTGGACTTTTCTTTCCTATGTGCATGACTTTGCACTTTTTGGCATTAAATCTCAACTGCCACACTCTGGACCATTCTTCTAGTTTCTTGAGATCAGCTTTCATCTTGCTCACTCCTTCTGAGGTGTCCATCCTGTTACATATCTTGCTGTCATCTTGGAACAGACACACCTTCCCTTCCTGTCCATCATAGATGTCTGCTATGAAAACATTGAAGAGCAGAGGCCCCAGCACTGAGCCCTGGGGCACCCAACTGGTCACCATGCTTCTGTCAACTGCATTCCATTAACCTGTTCCCTCTGGGTTCTGCCTCGTTAAAAATGTTGTACCCATCTGACTACTTCTTGAGCAAGCCCTGTGTGGTCAAGCTTCTTTACCAGCCTTCTGTGTCGAACCAAGCTGAAGGCCTTACTAAAGTCTAGTTAGACCACATCTACTGCCCCACCGTCATCCACTATTTTTGTAGTGTAGTCCAAAAACTCAAGCAGATTTGTCTGGCATGACCTATCTGCTGTGAAACCATGCTGTTTAGTGTCTTCCTGGCTGCTTTTTTCGAGAAATGCTATGATCTTCTGTTTGAATAGTGTCTCCACCAGTTTCCCTACTATAGACATGAGGCTCACCAGTCTGTAATTACTAGCCTCTTTGCAACTGCCTAATTTGTGATGTGGAACCCCTATTGCCTTTTTCCAGTCTTCGGGTACCACACCACTCTTTAAGGATTTCATGAATAGAAGTGCCAGAGGGGCTGCTAACTCTGCCCCCTATTCCTTAAGGATTTTGGGGTGCATCTTGTCTGGTCCAATGGCTTTGTCTGCTTTTAGTTTATTTATTTATTAACTTTTGGTAACCGGGTAAGTGCTCTAGGCAACAGACCTGCCTATTTTAAGGCACGACCCGGGAGAGCACAGGACATTGGTTACAATATGCAGAAATGCACAGACATAACATAGGTGTACAGGAGCAAAACAAGATATATATTGGGTAGCACAGTAATAGTTACATAAGGGTACATTTTAGGCAAAGATCATAATAAGGATGTAAAATAAAGCAATTAGGGTAACCATAAGACAGCTGAGGACAGTAAAGACATCAAGGTTCATAGCCAGCTAGACAAGCGTATTGCATGGGAGAACATTAGTGTAGTACTCAGGGTCAGACCCGACAGCCTGCAGTGGGACAAAGCAAATTAAGAGCATTTGCATTGGTCAGAGGCTAGGAGGTGGGTGAACAGCAAGTTTTTGAATTCTCGATGGGAGGCTGAAGTTTTCACCATAAGGGGGGAGTGAGTTCCAGAATTTGGGAGCAAAATGGGCAAATGCCTGTTCACCCATTTTTTGTCATGCAAGGTCTAGTGGAGAGCATGGGGGCAGAGGAAGACCTGAGGGTACGGGTGTGTGAAGCAGGAGTCAGGAGGTTGGCAAGATAGACAGGGCAGGGAGGTCTAGACAGGGAGTCGATAAAGCAGCCCAGGGAGTAGGCTCGAATATCCTTAGGTGACAGCCAATTTAAGCCAGTGTAAAGGAGACAATGATGGGTAAGATGTGGGGCAGTTAAGGCGAATCTACAGATGATGTTGTTGTAGACAGTGTCCCATTTGTGGAGTGAAGCAGAGTTTGCAGCAAAAAGGAGGGGCAGAGCATATTGGAGCTGGGGTAAGAGAATACCTCTCGCAACAGAAAGTTTAGCGGAAGGAATGAGGGAGTGGCGCACGCGATAAGCTCCGCCAATTTTAGCATTGACGGCACGGCACACCATATTGACATGTTGACACAGGTCAAGTGTGGGATCCAAAGTGACCCCAAGGTACTTGAAGGACTCAGTGTTTGAGATGAGGGAGCCACCAAGGCATTGAACCCGGAGCCTGTTCGCAGGGGCAGACAGTTTCTTAGAGGATCCGAATAGCATAGCACAGGTTTTTTCTAGGTTCAGGACTTGGTGGTTGCTAGAGAGCCAGGTCTGCAGGAATTGGAAGTCATTAGTGAGAGTGGAGTTGATGGCAGCAACCGATTTTGACCCAGAGTAGAGAACAAGGTCATCTGCGTACATAAGAGTGCAGCTATGCCGGGACATGGTGGGAATATCATTTAGGAAGAGGGAGAAGAGTAGAGGTCCAAGAGTGGATCCCTGGGGAACTCCATGGAAAATGTTTAGGGGGGAGGAAAGGGCCTTGTGGAATGCTACTGCCTGAGTCCGATTGTCAAGATAGCTATGGAACCAGGAGAGGGCTTGTTCAGATGCTCCAATGGATTGGAGCTTCTTTAGCATGAGAGGATGGTGTACCATGTCAAAAGCTTTAGACAGGTCGATAAAGACGGCCCCAGTGAGTAGGCCAAGGTCCATATTATTTCTGATGTCATTTGTAAGTTGTGTAAGTGCAGAGGTGGTACTGTGACCGGGCCAGAAACCATGTTGGCATGGGGTTTGAAGATTAAACATGTCAAGGTGAGCAGCAAGCTGGTGGTGGACTATTTTTTCAAGCAGCTTAATGAGAGTGGCAGAAGAGATATAGGGTAGTTGGACATGAGTTTGACATCGCTTTTTGTGTATAGGGATGGTTCTGGCAGTTTTCCAGGTGGATGGGACAGTAGACGATTCAATCGAGAGGTTAAAAGCCAGGTGATAGGTCTGGTCAGCCAAGGTGCATACTGCTTAAGTATGCAAGGATGGATGCCCTCAGGCCCTTGACCCCGCATGCGGAAGGAGTTAAGTAGCTTGCGACTTCAAGGTATGTGGTTGGAGCCAGAACGAAAGGGAGGGGTGGAAGGGGCGAGGGAGGAGAAGAAGGACAGTCAGGTTGTGGGCTAGTTAGAGTAGCGACTGGTGGAGAAGAAAAAAGGGCATTGAAGGCATTGGCAATGGTGTCATGGTTGGTGCAGTGAACACCTGGAATGTTCATGTCAGCTGGATTCTGTTGCTTGTCATTGCCAAGAATGTCCTTCATTTTGGACTAGTACCTGCACGGATTTGTAGAGGATGTTATTAGTAGGTTCCTATGGTAGGTGCTTTTGGCAATACGAATTTGTCTTTTGCAGTTGTTACGTAATGCACGATAGTCTTCAAAGTCTGCGCGGAGGTGGGAGATCTTCCACCTGGACCAAAGTTTGTCCCTAGATTTGAGAAGTTGAAGCAGGGGGCGTGTTAGCCACTTGGTTACTTTCCCTGCCATCCTACGTGTGGTGACTGGGATGTGAAGGTTTTGAAGAGAGAGAGAAGGACGGAGTTGAAATATTCTGTGGCTATGTTAATGTCCTCTGTTTGGTAGAGAGGGGACCAGTCAACCTGGTTAAGGTCAGTTAAGAAGTCCTCATGACTTAGGCGGGAGAGATTAGGAAAGGTTACAGTTTTAGCAGGGAGGGGAGGAATGACAGTGTTCCAGACACAGTAGATGGGATAGTGGTCACTAATTGTGTCAGGTAGCACACTGGCTGAGGCAACATATTCCGTCCTGTTAGTAAGTATCCAGTCAAGGAGGGTGGCACAGTTGCCCCCACGTGAGACCCTTGTGGATTCATGTATGAGCTGGGATAGATTTGCCTTGCTAGCTAAGGAGGATAGGCTAGCTGAGTTTTTCTCGGACCAGTCAAGGTTAAAATCACCAAGGCAGATAATGTCATTCTTGCCTGTAACTGTAGGCAGAAATCCTAGGAGTTCAGTGATGCCTTGTGTGGCATTTTTTGGGGGGATATAAGTACAAAAAATATGGAGTTTCTTTACACCCCCAAGAAGCAGTAGGGAGTGTAGTTTGGCTTCTGTAAAGGAACTTGTGCCTACCTCTGGTCCAGGGATGTTGTGGTTTTTTCAGGGCTGGGCCATCTTCTGGGTCCTCTTTTGTAAACACCGAGCAGAAGTATTTGATGAGGATTTTGGCTTTCTCTGGGTCATGTTTGGTGTATTTTCTTTCTTCAGTAGCAGTCTTTACTATCCCCCCTTTTGCCTTCCTACATTCCCTAATGTATCTAAAAAATGAGTTGTCTCCTCTCTTTGACCCTTCTGCTGTTTTTTCCTCTGTCTGGGCTTTTGCCTTTCTAATTTGTTTGCCAGACTGTCTCATTTCTTCCTTGTATGATTCCCAGTCTTTCTCAGTTTTGGTTTTCTAGCATATGCTGTGCTCCTTTTTTTCTTTGACTGTGGTAGCCACTTTTTTGGAAAACCATAGAGGATTTCTTTTTCTTTTGCTTTTTTGACCCATCTGACACACTGATCTCTGGCAGCCTTTATTGCTCTCTTGAGTCTCCCCCACATGGCCTCCAGCTCCTGAACCTCTATTTCAATTAACTGGGTATTTATGTTGTTCTTCATTTTTTGGAAGTTAGCCTTTCTGAAATGTAGCACCTTTATGTTTGAGTGGCTGGTGTCCTGTGTTATATTCAGGGCCACTGGAAAATTACACCTGCAATTTTTTTGCGGATCCACAATTTTCATCATTCTCTGCAAAAACTGACATGTTCCACAATTTCTTGCAATTTTTGAGTTTTTATTTTGAATTATGTAAAAAGTATTAACATTTTCAGTAAAACTCTCAAATATATTGACAATTTTGCATATAGACTTGGGTTTGATCAAAACAATGCATTACAAGTTGGGTGGGGGTTATGTGGCACTGCATTCTTTTTAATCCTTGTCTGGTTTGGTTTCAAAGTCCACTGGCTAAGCATGAGCATACAGTACTTAAATACTTAACGTTTGATCTGCGTTGAAGAAGTCTATCAAAAAATGTTTTGTTGCCACAGAGACTGAAACAGCAGGTGGGAGAAAAGGTACAAATGATCCCATTCACCTAAATGGGCTGCTAACTATGAAGCCTTTTTGTAAGTGGTAGTGCATGTTTTTCCTTGTGAACATACAGTACTTTCATTCATACTAGTTTTCATTCAAACAGCTAAAGATTTTTGATGGCCCTGCTGATTAGAAACTTGAATAAGCTAGTTGGTAACAACGATCCTGTGATTAGCAATCTACAACCCAGATGCTCACATGCAAAGACTACAATAAAAACCTGACTAAAGTCTAAGAACAATCTTATAAAACACATAAAATGTATCTGAACATTTGTCTTTTCCTAAACAAAATCATTACAGCCCGAGTAAAATGAAGGTAAATGACGGGGTACCCAGACTGCTGTAAAATGCAGTAAAAATGTACTGGGATTTTTTATATGTGTTCTTTGGTAACTGGGTAAGGCCCACTAGGAAGAAGTGCCTTTTTCAGGGGTGACTCAAGAGCAATGGGTAGGTTAAGTGACTTGCTCAGAGTCACTTAGCATGCAAGTGGAGGTTGTGGGAATCAAACTAAGTCTGTTGGATGTACCCAGTTCATTCACAGTTTGTTACTCTAACCTCTAACCTCTGGGCTATACTGCCAGCCCCGATAGCACCCAGATTTAATGTTTTAATATGTGATTTCAGTAACAGGGTACAGTACCTACAGTGCACATTATGAACATTAAACACTTTAACAACATTTTACTAAAGCTGAATTATTCGCCACTCTGTCTGCTTATTTTTTCTTGCATCAAAGTGGGTAAATAGTTGACAGAGCACTGTAAATAGCTATTGATCAGACTTCATTATTTTACATGCAGAAACAGACAAAATGTGTTTATTCTGGATGTAATTAAGTAATTAATTAATTAATTTATTACTAGGATTATAAATACCTTTGAACCAAGGGTTCTTTTACAAAGGTTCCGCGTCAGCAATGGGTGCAAGCAAAACAGTGGTAAGATACAATACAGGGTCAGGAGGTTAACACAGAAGTAAGCAGAGGTCAGATACAATACAGGTCAGGAGGTTAACTTAGTAGCAAAAGACAATTCATGTGTATAGATTAGCACAGTAGCAAACAGTGAGTGGCAAATAACAATGCACAATTAACAATACAGGTGTGTGTATACAGCAAGACACAAATACAAATAAAAACCATCCTAGGGGTGACATAAGTGGAGCAAGGGGTGGGGGATAAGAGGGAGAGGGGTGGGGAAAAGAGGGATAGGCAGTCAAGATTTGACATTGACGTAAGTGCAAGAACAGAAAGATAAAGTGCTAATATTATTTTGCTGTGGCTCACTAAATAGAATCTATTTACTAGTGTATAAGGCAGGTGTTTTTAAAATTTTGGAAGAGAGGCAACACATCTTATCCGTTTAGTATTCATTTTAGGAACATAAGCTTTTCTTCATGTTTAAAACATATTCAAGTGGCAGTGTATTCATTCAGCAGTTTATGCTGACTAATATATGCTGCAGAAAATAAAATATATATTGTGAATAAAGCTACCAACAGTCCCTATTTTCCCAGGACAGTCCCTATTTTAGACAGCATGTCCCATTGTCCCTTCAAGTTTTGCAAAATGTCACTTTTGTCCCAGTTTTTGCTTACTTGTCCATGTTTTGTCCCTTTTATTTTGCTGACTGCTAATCCGTGAGTGACAATTATTTCAGCACCACTTTGGCACTGTTCAGCGTGGACAGCAGTTTGAAACTTCAACCCCAGCGCCTGTGTTGCGCTGCAAGCATGTCAGAGGGAGCAGAGTAAAGCATATTGCTTCTTGCTAGATTACTGGGTAGTAGTGCAAACAAGCACATGTTGATGTTTGCCTGCTAGCAGCTTAAAGGAACTCCAGACAGAGACGAGACTGGCAGCAGGAAACTAAGGTACCTAAGCCTGATCAGCTGTAAAGAAGTGTGTGAAAACAATCTGGTGTGGTGGTAGGAGTCGCTGACATGAAGTTTACTCAGCATATGAGGTGAGTGTAAATAGGTTGGATGGGACTATCAGAAGTTCAAGTTCAAGTTTCAAGTTCAAGTTTATTGCAGGAAAACTCCATTGAGCAAGCTCATTCACAAGGAGGTCCTGTGACATAAACACTTAAAGTACAAACACAGAAAGGTAATAACAGTATATACATGAAATGTACGTTACATGATACAGGCTGGATATACATACAAGGGTACCACATAGGGTGACCGCAGGTGGTAAACATTGATATAAAACAGGGAGGCGACTTACAGGTTGCATACTGATAAATGAAACATGATGACTGGTGTGTGCAATACATATATTTTGGCAGCTAGAACAAACAACAGACTACAACTGATATGGGGGGTGGAGTGATTTAAGAGAGTAGCAGTGGAGCGTAAGCATAGATAAAGCCAGGAGTAGAAGGGGAAGGGAAAGCAGTTAATATGACAAATCAATTATACCTTACCAGTGGATAAATATGGCACACATGGGGAAGGAAGAGACTTAATGACAGTTACAGGTGTCTTTTATTTTGGCTGAACTTAGCGATTTGTAGAAGTTTATTGAAACTGTGCTAGTTAGTTTCAGTACGGTTTGTAATTGGTTCCAAATGGAGGGAAGGGCATATGCAGCATCGCTTACCAAAGGAAGTCCTCGCCCTTTGTATGTCAAGCATAATAAAGTCAGATATTCTTAACGAGTATGCACTATGTGAGATACTAATAAGGGAGAGAGATAGCTTGGCAATTTCTGCAGGAGCAGTTTAAGAGTCCATAGCCCAGCATGGAGCAGGTGTCTAGTAGTAAGGGATGTCCAACCAACAGCTGCATATAAGTCACAGTGGTGCGAGCAGTGAGGAGTTGGTAAGGAACACGTGCATGCGGTGATAAAGGATGTCAGTTTACTTAGATTTGCAAGAGTGGTGGAGGAATAGATTACACATTGCCATAGTCGAGTAGGGAGAAAGTGGCCTGTACAAGCTTGTTTCGAGTTTCAAGGGAAAAGGGCGCTATTTCTGTAGAAGAAACCTAACCTTGCTTTTAACCTTCTAGAGACATCTTCGACGTGGTCATTGAAAGATAATTTATTGTCGATCCAGATACCCAGATATTTAAATTTGTTTACAACTTCCAGAGGCTCGTTTAGTATGGTGACAATGAAGTCTTGGGCAAGGGTTTTGGGGGGGCCTGTGACAGCACTGAGGGAGAATATCATCCCTTTAGTCTTCTTAGCATTGAGCAGAAACTTTGCCTTTATTAGATTATGCTCAAGTTGTGCGAAGTCCGCTTGAAGCACTCCCTTGACTTCAGATAACGATGAGCCAGAAGTATACAACACAGTATCATCTGCAAAAAAGTGCAGATTGGACCTAGATATGTTAGCATCTAAGTCATTAATGTACAAAGAAAACAAGATAGGGCCTAAGATGGATCCTTGGGGGACTCCTCTTGCAACTGGCAAGGCAGCAGAAAAAAAGCCTTCCGCCTTTACTTTTTGGAATCTTCCAGTTAGGTAGCTAGAAAACCACTGGGTGGTATGGTATGTGGCACCCAACTTTGCAAGGCAATTGACTAATAGTTTGTGATCAACAGTATCAAAAGCTTTGCTGAGGTCCAAAAGACTGCACCAGTTACCTTCTTAGCATCTATAGCAGAGATCCAATCATTGGTTACTTTGGCTAGTGCAGTGATTGTGCTATGATTAGCCGGAAGCCAGATTGAGCTGGGTTAATGAGAGAAGGTTTCAAGTGAGATTTTAACTGAATATGGATCAGTTTTTCAAGAACTTTAGAAAGGATAGGCAATATGGAGATAGGCCTATAGTTGTTTACATTGCATGGGTCACCAGATTTAAATAGAGGAGGATATGTGCTGATTTCCAGCAGGACGGCACAGTAGCAGATGTAATGGAAAGATTGAAGATGTGGAATTGGGGCAGTGAGATGGCGTAGCCTGACCTTAGGAAAAGGGTTCCAAGCCATTGTCCCCTACGCTTTTTGGGTGTCTAAGTTAAAGAGAATCTTCTACTTCTTTATAAGTTATCTCACGCAGTTGGAAGGGGCTGGGTGCAGGACTAGATGGGGAGGTATGCTGGCACACCGCAGCACCAGCATAAGGTGACGAGTCAAAAGCTAATCCAGCTCTGGCAAAGTGGGAGTTAAGTTCCTCCAGGATTAGGGACTTGTTTTCCACAATCTTGCCACTTGCAACTATCTTTGTTGGGACAGAGGGGGCCATGGGCTGTCCTTCTATAGCTTTGATAGTCTTCCATATTTTATGAGGGTTACCTTTAGCTTGTTCGAGAGTAGAAATATAATAGTTAGCTTTAGCAGAGCGAAGTTTATTCACACAGTTATTCCTGGCTGTTCTAAAGGCCTGCCAATCCAAAGATTCTTTGGAATGTCTAGCTTTAGCCCAGAGCTTATCTCGAGCTATAAGGGCTGCCTTGAGATCCGAGGTGAACCAGGGGTTGGAATTGTTCCGTACCCTTACTTTGATGAAAGGGGCATGCTTATTTATTATTGTAGTGAGTTTGTCATTAAGGATGTAAGCTGCCTTGTTGACATCTTTGGCTAGGTAGAGATCTTGCCATCTGATCATGCTCAGGTCAGATAGGAAGTTTACTGCACTGAATTTGCAAAAGGATCTTTTTGTTATGAAGATGGGTTGCGGCCGGGCCTTAATTTGAGATCTTATGCAAGCAACAATTCCATGATCGCTCATGTCGTTGTGAAACACTGCCGAATGAGATAGTTTTTGTGGATGGGTGGTTAGTACCACATCTAGAATGGAACTGTTGGCAGTATTTAGAGTGTTGTTCCTAGTAGGTTCACTGACTAATTGCCCAAGACCTAGCTCGTCACAAAGGGATTTGAGGCCGTGTGATTTAGGTGACAGCCAGTCCATATTTACATCTCCTAGAAATATTGTTTCAGTTTTTGCATCCACGAACATGGATTTCAAAAGATTAAGGACTTCATCACCACCAGATGGGGGGTCTATAGCCACCTAGGATAGTGATACATTCCGAGGAGGGGAGATGAAGGCTCAGCGAAACTAACTCAGATTCCTTGGCTAGAGATTTGCAACTAATATTGGTGACCAAGTACTTAGATTTGGCATAGATAACCACACCCCCATCTCTAGACTCTCTATCTGCTCTAAATAAATTGTAGCCCTGCAGTGATATTTGTTGATCAGTGTTCGTCTTTTTTAACCACGACTCAATAATTATGATAAGGTCAGGGTTAACGTCTGCAGCCCAGACTTGCAGCTGTACAAGTTTTTTAGGCAGGCTTAAAATGTTGACCATAATCATTTTGAGACCTGTAGCCTTAGCAAAATCGATAGGCGAGGTAAGTTGTGTGGGGGTGGGGGGGTGGGGACCAGGGTTGAGCTCCACATTTCTGAGCAGAGAAGAAGCAGAAGTATAACTTTCTTTAAGGAGCTTATAAGAATGGAGACTGCTTTTTATTTCTTAATGACCCATATCGTTTCTTAAATGACACCACTGTAATGACAGTTGATCGTGATCAATGTAAGTGCTTGAGTAGACATAGGTGAGGACAGTAGCAAGGGGGTGTAGGCTAACCGGGGGAATAGGCTAAAAGGGAGAGGAGAATGACATAGTGTCTGCACGTGTAGACAGGTATTGATAAGGTACATTGAGAACTGAATTGCATTGAGGTACTTGAATTGCACTGTATTGCTGAAAACTCTGCACCTTAGGAGCAATAAAACACAATAAGGAGAGCCATGGTCCCAGATTGAGTGGTTTCGTGATTTGTATTAGTGCAATATTTTCTAGGCAGTAATGTCACCTAGGTACTCACTTAAAACCTAGATGAGAAAATACAGCAGAAAGGGGAACAAGGAGAGCAGGAGCAGCTTAGTTAGTGGCGGGGCTCAAGAGATATTCACAGGGCAGTCTTATTGGCCACACTCAGATACCAATCATAGGTTGGCAGCAGTGAAACTAGGCCAATGAAGCAGTAATATGATATAGGAGGCGGATCATAAGTGTATTTAAAGGAGGCCTGGGAGAGGGGGGTGGTGGGGGTGGGAGAAAATTTCAGGTCAGAGCGAGAGCTGAGAAGTCAGAATTAAGAAGGTAACACTGTAACAGGCTATAGAGAAGGTGCTCCAATCAGAGCAAAGCAGGCAAGCGGGTGTACCAATCACAATTCCCCTATGGCAGTGCAGCACCAATCAAGGGTGCCCAGGCATGCTGGCTCTCTGCAGAGGATTCTATCGGTATCTATCGGTATGACAGCGCAGCGTAGGTAATAATAGGGTGCTCAGCGTCTATCTGACTTGAGTCTGAAGGGTGGATGTCAGACACTGAGAGCTTTCTGTTTTCAGCTGCAGAGCTGTCGTACAGACAGTTTTAAGGAAGTTGTCAGCCTGTTGAGTGAAGCTTAGGGGAACCTCAACTACAACCACCCCTTGTAGCAGCACCGGGAAAGAAGTAGAATGATAATGCAGGCCATATTGCCCATGAATGAGTACAGGGAGTTATGTAGAAGACCAAGAATCCCTCTAGTGGGTTTTCTGGAAGCACCCGTGTTCCGATTGGCTGCGCTGTCCCGTACCTTCCAAGGAGCTGCAGGCGGGTGTCCTGGTCTTGGTCGGTGGCTGGCTGGGTGCCGGCTGACCGTGGGTGAGCTGAAGCAGCCCTGTTCAGAGGCAGGCGGCTGGAGAGAAGAAGACAGAACAGGTCTTAAATAGCATAGAGGTAAAGGGGGTTAGATTTGAGCAGTTTAGTAAGACAAAAGGTAGTTAGACTTATCAGCACCAAGGCAGAGTGCTTGGATTGGGGGGCGCTGCAGGAAGAGCAGTCAGACAGAAGAGGTGTAAGCACTTTAAAACAGTAGTAGAAATTACAATCCAGCTAATACAGTTGAAAAACTTCTAATAACACAGTTGAAATGTGCTTAGTTCTATCGAAAGTCTAACAAAGTGCCAGGTGTCTATAGCAGGGGAAAAGTCCTGGCCAATCAGAGTGGGTTTGCTGGAAGCACCCATGTTCCGATTGGCTGCGCTGTCCCGTACTCTCCAAGGAGCTGCAGGCGGGTGTCCTGGTCTTGGTCAGTAGCTGGCTGGGTGCCAGCCGACCGTGGGTGAGCTGAAGCAGCCCTGTTCAGGGGCAGGTAGCTTCCAAGGAGCTGCAGGCGGGTGTCCTGGTCTTGGTCGGTGGCTGGCTGGGTGCCGGCTGACCGTGGGTGAGCTGAAGCAGCCCTGTTCAGGGACAGGCAGCTTCCAAGGAGCTGCAGGCGGGTGTCCTGGTCTTGGTCGGTGGCTGGCTGGGTGCCGGCTGACCGTGGGTGAGCTGAAGCAGCCCTGTTCAGGGGCAGGCAGCTTCCAAGGAGCTGCAGGCGGGTGTCCTGGTTTTGGTATGTGGCTGGCTGGGTGCCGGCCGACCGTGGGTGAGCTGAAGCAGCCCTGTTATGGGGCAGGCAGCTTCCAAGGAGCTGCAGGTGGGTGTCCTGGTCTTGGTCGGTGGCTGGCTGGGTGCCGGCCGACCGTGGGTGAGCTGAAGCAGCCCTGTTTAGGGGCAGGCAGCTTCCAAGGAGCTGCAGGCGGGTGTCCTGGTCTTGGTCGGTGGCTGGCTGGGTGCCGGCCGACCGTGGGTGAGCTGAAGCAGCCCTGTTCAGGGGCAGGCAGCTTCCAAGGAGCTGCAGGCGGGTGTCCTGGTCTTGGTCAGTGGCTGGCTGGGTGCCGTCTGACCGTGGGTGAGCTGAAGCAGCCATGTTCAGGGGCAGGCAGCTTCCAAGGAGCTGCAGGCAGGTGTCCTGGTCTTGGTCAGTGGCTGGCTGGGTGCCGGCCGACCGTGGGTGAGCAGAAGCAGCCCTGTTCAGCAGAAGGAACAATACATGCAGCTCGAATGTCTGATCACAATTGAACATAGGTTTGGTTCTAATGAACTTTCTATACATCATGATTTGGAACTTGCTGTAGCAGAATGATGTATTGTTTTAATTTTAATGTTTGCTACTGGTGTTACTGTGGGGTGACATGGTCACAGCAAGCAGCAAAATGTAACGGACTGTGCACAGCATTGTCTGCGGCAGTGTCCGTGGGAGTGACATGGTGGGGGGGGCATGGTCAGGATGGACTGTCCCAGTTTTCGGCCTCAGAAAGTTGGTAGCTTTAATTGTGAAGCACACAGGGTCTATAGTGGAACTCCTGCAATTTCCTGCAAGTTTTCAAAAAATCTCCGCACGTTTAGGTATCTTTCTTCGCAATTTCCCAGTGGTCCTGGTTATGTTTACCTTAAAGGGGAGCTGTCATCAACCGGATTTCATAATGTCTGAAAGCCCATAAAAAGCTGCTTTGATTGAGCTATTGTGTTCATCTGTGTATCTTTGCAGTCCAGAGTTATTCATATGTAAATCACCCTGTAATTAAGGGCTGGTGGCAGCCATATGTTTTAGGCTCCTCACAGGAAATGATGTCAATGAGGGTCTAGGTTCTCCTTTGACTGTATTTAATACAACAGGTTAAATAGGAAATAGATTGTTTTATTAAGTGTGTTTTAAGGTGTTATTACAGCTCTTCCTATAACTATAATAATTATTTTGTATGTGTATTGAAACTAGTGAGTTACCACCTATACATTTCAAACTGTTAGTAAAAATAATCTATCTTCAGAATTGCTTTGCTCTCTAGGCTATGCTGCCAGTGTCAGCTGATTATCAAAAATGACACATCTCAAGGCTGGTTCTGCGGTGCCAACAGGTATTGGGGCCCCATATCAGGATTCAAAACCCTGGCTGTGTTCATGTCAGTACAGATTTGTAGCTCAGTGCTCTTAACCGGTGTGTTATACTGCCTCCTAATAATGCAATAGAATTCTGGCATTGTTATGATAGAAAATCCCATTCGATCCAAAGTATTTCTGTAAGAAACTGCTATAATTTTAACATCTTCAAAAGTAGTAAAATAGTCTTTAATAGTGGCCAACCTGGTGGCACAGAGTGCTGAGGTGCTGGCTCCTTCTCTCACTCTACGCCGGTGACCGGGGTTTGAGAACGACCTTGGGTTGCCAGGGAGCCGGCTCGGGGGATGGTTGGAGTGGAATCAAGCTGCGGCTCTCCCCTTCAAAGGGATGGATGTCCACTCCACTGTAGTCTCGCTCCCACTGGATGGAGATCAGGTGAGCAGCGCAGGTGGTTGTACCAGTGATGCACGTCTGGGGAGGGGTGGATGGAGCTTCCAGATCTTAGCATGTGCCTGCGCATACATGCATGAGTATGCTGTGACCCTGGGGGAGAGAAAAAAAACTGAAAAATACCATAAATTACAGATGAAAAAAATACTCTTTTATTAATGGTGATAATATTTTACATACAGATAAAGACACATGTATCTCCAGTTACAACTTCCCGGTTGATATTTGTGGTTACAACCAGGAGGTTGTAATCAACATCTGTCAATCAAGCATCACCAGAAAAAGCTAACTGGAGCATAGTTTCATTGTGGGCGGGCTGAACATCTTGCCCAACATGGTGACTCCATTACCGAGCACAGATACCAGCACTCTCACTTTGACACACACTGTTAAGACAAGTACGATTTCAAATATTTTTAAATATCTATCTAGTTAATCTTGCCTTGAAAATGAAAAAAAAATCTATCTGGTTGATCCTGCTGCTCATACCCTTACACTATGCAACAATGCCGATGTACCGTGACTTTCTAGAATGCCGTTACCACTGTAATGTAAATAAAAAGAGACAGGCTGTGTGTGTGTGTGTGTGTGTGTGTGTGTGTCTAAATCTGGCAGAAGTGCTGCACTAAGTGAACTGAGCTGAAAGGGAAACAATATTACCATTAAATAAAGCAGTGTGTGTATGTGTGTGTGTGTGTAGAAAACAGAATTTTACACATACACTCGGTGCAAGATGCTTTTATAAACTCCTCAGGGTTTATTTTGCATTCCACACCTCAGGTTTGTGTAAAATTCTGGTTACACACGCCCACTCATATATTATTCTATATTTTAATAATGCATTTCAGGTTATGCATGTTTTAACAATGTTGTTCATCTGTGTGTTTTTGCCATTAATAAACAAGTAATTGAGTCCTATTTTTTGTCTTTTCAAGTCAAATCTGGATAGAAAGAGCATAATTTTTTCAGAACCTTAACACATGCTCAAAATCCATTCTGATGGATGGATGAATGAAGCTTGTTCACAGCTGTACCACCAGTTGATAATCAAAAGCTACACATTTCAAGGCTGACCCCATGATGAAGGCCAGTAGGTGTGTAGCCACATTTGCATCTTGTAGACCTCAGTTCACACCTGAAATTGTAAGAGAAAAGGCTGCAAGAGAGGGAAGAGAAAAAGACTGAAGCTGGTGTTATGGCAGTCCCAGAAATCTGTGCTGACATGAACACAGCCAGGGTTTAGAAATCCTGATATGTGGCCTCAATACCTGTTGGCACCACAGAGCCAGCCTTGAGATGTGTAGTTTTTCATGATCAGCTGGCACTGGTAGTATAGCCTAGAGATTAAAGCAATTCTGAAGATGGATTATTTTTACTTACAATCTGAAATGTAAAGGTGGCAACTCACTAGTTTCAATGCATATACAAAACAATTATTATAGATGTAGAAAATGTTGTAATAACACCTTAAAACACAATAAAACAGTCAATTTCCTATTTAACCTGTTGGATTAAATACAGTCAAAGTAGGATCTAGACCCTTGGTGACATCATTTCCTGTCAGGAGCCCAAAACATATGGTTGCCACCAGCCCTTAATTACAGAGTGATTTACATATGAATAACTCTGGACTGCAAAGATTCACAGATCAACACAATGGCTCAATCAAATTAGCTTGTTACAGGCTTTCAGACACTAAGAAAAATTGTTGATGACAGTTTCCCTTTAAAGCTTTCCATGTGATGGTCACTGTTGCCCATATGGCATTCCACTTTGATGACTTTGATCCTTTCCAAGTTTGTGAGTGCAAGATCGAGAATGGCATCTCCCCTTGTTGGGGTTTTAACAAGTTGGCAAAGTCTCACGCCTTGCAGTGAAAATATGAAGTCCCTACTTCTTGTTGTTGCTGCTGTTAGTGTGCTCCAGTTATTATCTGATAGGTTGAAGTCCCCCACCAGTACTACTTTGCCTTTATTGGACATTTTGTGGAGTTCCTCTGTTAGGGCTTTGTCTCCTTTACTTCCTTGATTTGGGGGCCTGTATACAATGCCAATTCTGAAGGGTTTTCTCTTGCCCTTGTCTACTGTTAGCCACAATGACTCAAAGTCCCCAGGTTGCCCTTTTACTTCTGTGGCTTTTATCTCCTCCTAAATGTAAATAGCTCGCCCCCCCCCTTTCCTTGCCCTGCCTAGATTTCCTGAACAGATTGCAACCAGGAATGGCCATATTCCATCCGTGATTCTCCATGAACCACGTTTCTGTTACAGCAACCCAGTCCAACCTTTCTATTTCCAAGATGGCTGAGAGTTTGGGAAGTTTGTTGGTTAGACTCCTAGAATTCACAACCATTGCCTTCCAGGGATGTACATCCTCTTTGGTGTGAGGTTGTACCCTCTTCCTGGACTGCTCCAGTTTGTTGTTTCCGGCTGAGAGATTATGGAGGTGGTGGTTCGGGTAGATGTTGGCTCTGATTTGTATTCTGCGGATGTATGCATGCATTTGGCATTTTGGGGAGTGACGACCAGTCCACTGATGGCAGGGGTGTGAGCTGCATCATACTCACCTTTATTTAGTTTAAACTACCTGTATAGATATGGAATTTTTGTCTGAGTGCTAGCACGCCTTCTCTGTTTAGGTACAATCGTTCGGATGACATGTTAAACTGAGGTCCCTTCCACCCATCCTGGTGCTGTCCTGGTGTGTGTCCAGGTGGAAGTAAGAGAACCCAGGTCACTCTTTGGAAAGTGTAGGAGGCATTCCAGGTGTCCTGGCCAACATTTCCCTTCCCGTAAAAACCAGATCATGCAATTGTCCAGGCTGTGTATGGGTCTTGATGTGCAATATGGCCACTACTACACATTCAGTCACTTCACTACCAGTGTAGCATTGCTTGTAAAGTGCTTTGGGATACCCTGTGTATGAAAGCGCTATATAAATGGTGATTCTTCTTGTTCTTTTTCTTCAATCCGTTGTATTTAAAAAAAAAACTCTCTCCCAAATGTTGTGCCAGTTCCCTATGTAATGCTTTTTTCTTAGGATTTTTCCTGAGGTTACCAAAATGCTCAATAACTTTTTGTTTACTTTGATAAATGTCACAGACAAGGAGTAGCTTAGTTCAAAAGTACATGCAAACATGATAATTTACCATACCAGAGTCTTATTACTTAATAAGAAGGCAAATATTAGGCAGCTCTAAATAAAACCGTTATTCAGAGAGGTAAACTGAACAATTCCATTTCTTATTCTACAATAACTTTCTACCAACATTCTATGGGAATACTGCTGAAATACTTGGGTACACTTTATGGGGCTTCACTGAACATAAATCCAGCTTAAAAGGTAACTAAAATTCTGAATACCTCTCAGGCACTACCAGGTGGTGACAGCTATGGTCAGCCCCGATGAGCATTTACCTTTGGAGGGATTTAGTGACCATAGGGCTTTTAATACCTCTGTGAATGTAACTTGGTGAAAGGAGAAGTGGCGGGATGGGGGTGTGGCTGGGATAGAGTGGGGGTGGCTGCATGGGGTGGGGTGGAAGAGATGATAGGAGAAAGGATGTGCAGCTTGTGAAAAAGGAGTTAAGCTCAGTGGCCACAGTGCTTGGTGCAGTGACAGTGATGCCTGCTATGTTGAGGGCAAGGGTAGGGAGTTTGACCGAAAGGGAGAAGAGAGATTTAATTGATTTCCAAAACCTAGCTGGGTGATTAAAGTTAGTGTGGAAAGAGGACTTGAAGTAATTAGTTTGGGCCTGGTGGATAAGCCTCGTTCAGGCATTCGGAAGTAAGCGGTGGCGTTGAAGTGCCATTTGAGATCCTGTTACTGTATAGGTTTTCCAGGCTCAGTCCCTGACTCAAAGTTGATCTATGAGATCGGTGGTCACCCAGGGCAAGTGGGCACCCCTTACTGTGGATATTCTGCGAGGTACATGGTAGTTCCAGATAGCAAGGAATCTGGAAGTGAAGAATTCAAGGGCAGCATTGAAGGTAGGTGCCTGTGGGACATAGGACCAGTCAATTTTAAAAGGGTTAGTTAGGAGCGTTCTCAGGTCCAGGGATTCATATGATCTGATGAGTAGTGCACAGGGAGGTGGAGCCTTAGGTCTGAATATCTTCCGCACCAAAAACAGTATATAATGTGGTGATCACTTAGAAAGTCCGGTAGGAGTCTATTGTCAATAATATGATGGGGGTGGGAGGTTAGGGCCCAGTCCAATATAGTATGGTTCTTGGATTTGTGGTTGAGGTGAGTTGGTTCTGTCATGTGTTGGGACAGGTTTAGCACATTCACTTGGCTTTGTATTTTGGAGCTAGCACTGGAGAGCCAGTTCAGGTTGAAATTCCCAAGGATATGTTGCTCTCCACCTGCTGCAAGGGATGTTAGGCTGCCCAAGTGGTCTAGGATGATGGGCAGTGGGGTATCCGGGGAGCAGTAGGACCCTGCTACATATAAGGGAATTGAGTGAGAGAGTGAGATTTTGATTAGTAGGGAGTCTATAGACAACATGGTCATGGAAAGCCTGATTGTAGAGAACTGGAGCTTGGAGGAGATGAACATGGCAGTGCCACCACCCTTCCTTTTACCCTGATGGTCCTGCTGAATGAGGGAGTAGCTAGGTATAGAGAACTCTGCGTCCAGGTTGTGGGGCTTCAGCCAGGTTTCAGTAATGATTAGGATATCGGGTCACAGGGATAGGACACTTGGTTGTAGTGCCGTTAGTTTGTTCAGGATGCTGCATATATTTAGGTGTGCTATTTTGAAAGCTGGTTAATGGATAGCTGGGAGAGAGAGAGGTGTCCAGTATGGGGGGGGGGGTTGGACCAGGGTTTCACTCAACATCCCTGGCTAGGAGGAGCAGTAGAGTCAATAGTTGTTTTGCTAGGAGCATGGCCCATTGTGACTTGTGGCGGGCAGGGGTTTGCTGAGGAGTACTCAAGGTTGGCGATGAGTTGATTGGTGGGGAAACATTTAAGGCTGACATCCCTGCATGAAAGGAGGGAGGGAGGGAGGATGGCAGCTGTAAGTTCCCAGGTATACCAGCGATATAGAAGGTGCTGCCCAAGGGAGGAAGATGAGTGGTAAGGCTGCATGGCAATCACAGTGATGAGTGTTAGGGAGCTATGTTGCTGTTGCTGTTCTGGGTAGGAGGAGGGTGGGGGGGATGATATGGTTGTGAGTAGGCAGACTATAGCTAGAGAGAGAGAGAGAGAGGCAGCATGTTAAACTGTGTTTAGGCAGCAGCAGCTCTAGTGCAGCCTCTAGTGTTGGATGAGGATAATCTGCAAAGGGGAAAGAGGGACAGCCTATATAACTGACAGCTCACCGAGGGGTGTGGTGGGGCAGCCGGCGCCAAGTGCTGGTGGGGACACACACTCACAGAGCAGACAAACAAGCTGGTGCTCTGCCTTGGCCGGCGGCTCAGTACCTGGGGAGATTCTGCATTCTGCAAGGATCGGGTGAGGACAGGAGATCCTGTTGCCCTCACAACCACCGGAGGAGCTGGGGAGAGAAGAAACGGGAACAATTATATAAGGTAGGGAGAAGGAAGGGCTGGTTAACAGGTGCAGAGATTTACATGCAATAGGAGGCTTCCTATCTTGAGTTACCTCAGTTTGTGAGGATTAATATTGATCCTAAATTCAAATTTAAACCTTGTGTTTTTTTTTAAAGTAAGCACCTGGATCAGAATTAAATTGGAGGAGAATTAAGGCCAGCAGTAACTATGAAGTGCCACACTATTACGGGGATAGCATGCCCTAAGGCTGGCCATGCCTGTTGTGATTGCTTGTTATGATCAATCTGGTGGAGAGTGGATCCTCTATGGAGACACCAGCAATGGAGACCAAAGAGGATGCTGGAACCTCCATAAAGGAGTCCTACAGGAGGGTGGCATGGGATCCCACCTGGGAAGGAAACACCTCCTGGTTGGGGACTCAATTATTAGGGGGTTAGATCTAGGGAACAAAGGGGAGAAGGAGGTAAGGTGCCTGCCTGGTGCCATGGGATGGAGGGCCAGGGAGCGAATCCTCAGGATCGTGATAGCAGCAGCATGAGGGAGGGAGCGGGATATCATTGTCCACCTTGGGACAAATGACCTGGGTATGAATGAGATCTCAGCAGTACAAGAGGAGTTTGAAGAGTCAGAGAGGGGCCTTAAACAAGTAGCACATACAGTAACCCTCAGTGCTGCACCTCTATTTTTACAGCCTTTCTCAGGAGATTGCCTAAAACACTAATAATGATATTTTGCCAATTAATTTACGACTTCTAATACAATATAGATATTATGTTAGGCAATCTCCTGGCAAAGAGGTAGCATTTGTTTTTAATAAATAATAAACCTCCCTCATCTCTCTGCAGCTCCTTACCCCATTGGAATCACAGACTGGGCTGCTCCCCACTCCTAATATAAAAGGGGGGGATGCATACCAGAGATGTGAACAAAAAATCCTTTCTCCCCCTCTATCGCCCTCCTCCAAGGGGGGGGGTCACCGTTGGCTAAAATGTGGTATGAGGAGTAATGAGAGGGCTGTATTGAATTCCTCAGATCTCCTCACAGTTTCTGTCAACAGATCATTATTCCTTTTCTTCACCCCACCCCGACTGCTGTCTGCAGAGTGCACCACCGTGACAGGCTGTTGCATCTCTTAGCTGTGTCTTCCTTATAGGCTTTGACTTGAAAGAGAGCATTGTGTTCTTAACTGCCAGAAAGTTAAACGGGTAATCCTGCATAACAATTCTAATTTATAAACAGTGTTGGAGAGTACCGTTTTATGAGCTGTGTGAGCTACCTCAGCCCTAGCCTTTATCTTAACTTTCATTTTGATTAGTATTACAAAATTGGGGTGATTGTAACAAAATTTATTTTTTATGTTTTTATATTTCTTCTGTTTTTTTTCCCTAGCACATGAAGAAGCAATTTATTGGGACATATAAGAACTTAGTTTTGACCCCCTTCCCCACTACACACACACACACACACACACACACACACACACACACACAGAGTCAAATTTCTACTGTTTGAAAATAAAATATAATTAATTTAATTTAACAAAATAAGTCCGTATTTCTGTTGCCTCCGAAAAAGCTGAATGTACAGTAGGTGAGTAATTTCAGAATCCCTAAAAGGAGGCTTATTGTAACTTCTAATGAAGTACCAGAAGTCTCTGTTATGGAATCCCGTAATTAATTCAATGACATACAAAAAACAAATTTTTTACTTAAAAAAAACATCTTTTTATTAGTGTTACTTCCCTTTTACTACCCATTTGCATTTCTTATATTAAATTTCATGCATAGGAGACCACAGACGACAAATTATCGTAATTTTAGGAATTTGTATAGAATGGGTTTGTGGTCCGCTCCGAATGATACTATGTATTAAAGAAAGGCAGAAAGTATTTTAGTACATATTTAATTTAATAAAAAAATAGGAACCACTAAACAATTTATTATTTTTTTCTTTCTTACCCATTTCAATAATAATCTTTCGAACCCCCCCCCAAAACCAACCCTCCTATACCCAAACATAAACGAATATTAAAATATTTCCAGGCTGCCACCTCTGGAATGTGCCCCAGTCCCAATCTACCATAGCTGGCCAGGACACAGAACACACACTGACTCTCAGGCTGATCTTGCCCATGGGCAAAATTGTTTAAAATACAGGGCCTCCATCACTGCTTACCCTACCAAGGTGCAAGAGATCATTGTCGGGCCTCCATCCTTCTTTCCTTTCATGGTCTCCATTTCCCAACAGCACTGAATGAACCCAGGCTTGTTACTCCACTGTCCCCACTCGTTAACAGCCTGAACCACCACATTTCCCCATACATGGGTCTGTCAAGGAGGAGGGCCAGGGTTGCAAGCAACCCACCCTGGCCCTACCACAGCCCTCCGACCGAACCTGCAGGCTAAAATCCCCTCAACTTCTCTCTCTTCCCCTGGAAGCTTCCCCCAAAATCTAATCTTTCTTCTATTTACCCTCTACCATAGGCCTTATCTGGTGCTAAGAGGCAGGCCCACATCACAGACTTACTGGAAAAACCTACTCTTCCTGCCTAGCTACACCTAGCAAGCAGTCTAGCTGCTTTTAGCAACTGAAATTAACTAATAAGCTCCTAGTGGGTGCTTATGCTGCCCTCCCCCCAAAACTTTCACCCCCTCGGGAACACCAACCAGGCTGTACTACGAACCACCACAAAGGAGAGATATGTGCACTCTCCCTTCCCCAACAGTCAAAGCACTATTTAAACTGGACCTTAACTTAACCTATAGTTTAACATCTGAGCTGGGCAATACTGGTGACCCATCCACTGGTCCCCATGGCCACTTGCCAGGTAGTGTAGCTCGGCATCCCTCCCCCCATTATCACTGCAACCTTTCTACGACACTTAATTCCCAAGTTAATAGCATTTTTTAGTTTTAAGTTAATTAGTTCGACTACAAGTCATTACGATAAAAATGGACATTTTACATCACACATAGGCCAAAGTGAAAATAATGATCAGTTTTCCTAATAACCTTATTATCCATATATATTTCTTCATTTCCTCCCTAATATACAGTCAGTCATAAAACTGTTGTGCAAGCATTTTTAGAAACATAGAAACATAGAAGTTGACTGCAGAAGGCGACCGTTAGGTCCATCTAGTCTGCCCATTTGTTTTATACCTGTTTGACACTCTAGTTGTCCTTTGTAGTCAGTGCTCCCTTGTGTCTATCCCATGCGTTCTTGAATCCCCTGCCTTGTTGAACCCCACAACCTCTTGGGGCAGGCTGTTCCAGGTGTCCACCACTCTTTCTGTGAAGAAAAACTTCCTGATGTTGGTAGAGGACCTCTCTCCTTGCAGCCTGAGTTCATGTCCCCTGGTCCAGGAGCCCCTCTTGAAGTGGAAAAGCTCCTGAGCCTGTACCTTGTTAGTGCCTTTTATGTACTTGAATGTTTTAGTCATGTTCCCTCTCTCTCTTCTCTGTACCAGGGAGTACATATTCAGTTCCCTAAGTCTTTCCTCATAGGACATGTACTGCAGACCCTAATCATTTTTGTTGCCTTTCTCAATACTGTTTCCACCAAGTCAAGGTCATTCCTGCAGTGAGACCTCCAGAATTGGACTCCATGTTCCAGGTGGGGCCTGTCCAGCGATTTATACAGTGGTAGCACCACCGCTCTCCTCCTCCTGCTCTTGATTCCCCTCCCAATGCAGCCTAGCATTCTGTTGGCCTTCAATGTTGCCTTGTCACACTGCTTACTAAGCTTTAAGTCATCTGAAATTATGATTCCCAGATCTCGTTCCTGGTTTGAGGCCACCAGTCTTTCGTCTCCTAGGTAATACTCCTTTCTTGGACTTTTCTTTCCTATGTGCATGACCTTGCACTTTTTGGCATTAAATCTCAACTGCCACACTCTGGACAATTCTTCTAGTTATTTTAGGTCAGCTTTCATCTTGCTCACTCCTTCTGAGGTGTCCACCCTGTTACATATCTTTCTGTCGTCTGCGAACAGACACACCTTCCCTTCCCTTCCAGTCCATCATAGATGTCTGCTATAAAAACATTGAAGAGCAGAGGCCCCAGCACTGAGCCCTGGGGCACCCCGCTGGCCACCGTGCATCTGTCAACTGCATTTCATTAACCTGTACCCTCTGGGTTCTGCCTTGTTACAAATTTTGTACCCATCTGACTACTTCTTGAGCAAGTCCTGTGTGGTCAAGCTTCTTTACCAACCTTCTGTATGGAACCAGGTTGAAGGCCATACTACAGTCTAGTTAGACCACATCTACTGCCCCACCGACATCCACCATTTTGTAGCGTAGTCAAAAAACTCGAACAGATTTGTCTGGCATGACCTACCTGCTATGAAACCATGCTGTTTAGTGTCTTCTTGGCTGCTTGTTTAAAGGAATGCTATGATCTTCTGTTTAAATAGTGTTCCCATTAGTTTCCCTTCCATAGACATGAGGCTCACCAGTCTGTAATTACTAGCCTCTTCGCAACTGCCTAATTTGTGATGTGGAACCCCTATTGCCTTTTTTCAGTCTTTGGGTACCACACCACTCTTCAAAGATTTCATGAATAGAAGTGCCAGAGGGGCTGCTAGACCCTTGGTGACATAATTTCCTGTCAGGAGCCCAAAAGATATGGCTGCCACCAGCCCTGAATTACAGGATGATTTACATATGAATAACTCTGGACTGCAAAGATTCACAGATCAACACAGTGGCTCAATCAAATTAGTTTGTTATGGGCTTTCAGACACTAAGAATTATTGTTGATCACAGTTTCCCTTTATAGCTTACCATGTGATGGTCACTGTTGCCCATATGGCATCCCACTTCGATGTCTTTGATCCTTTCCAAGTTTGTGAGTACAAGATCGAGAATGGCATCTCCCCTTATTGGGGGTTTTAACAAGTTGGCAAAGTCTCGCGCCTTGTAGTGACAATAAGAAATCCCTACTTCTTGTCATTGCTGTTGTTAGTGTTCTCCGGTTATTATCTGGTAGGTTGAAGTCCCCCACCAGTACAACTTTGCCTTTATTGGACATTTTGTGGAGTTCCTCTATTAGGGCTTTGTCTCCTTTATCTCCTTGATTTGGGGGCCTGTATATGATGCCAATTCTGAAGGGTTTTCCCTTGCCCTTGTCTACTGTTAGCCACGGTGAGTCGAAGTCCCCAGGTTTCCCTTTTACTTCTGTGGCTTTTATTTCCTCCCAAATGTAAATGGATATGCCCCCCCCCGCCCTTTTCTTGTCCTCCCTATCTTTCCTGAACAGTTTGCAACCAGGAATGGCCGTATTCCATCCGTGATGTTCCATGAACCACGTTTCTGTTGCAGCAACCCAGTCCACCCTTTCTATTTCCAAGATGGCTGAGAGTTTGGGAAGTTTGTTGGTTAGACTCCTAGAATTCACAACCATTGCCTTCCAGGGATGTACATCCTCTTAGGTATGAGGTTGTACCCTCTTCCTGGACTGCTCCAATTTGCTGTTTCCTGCTGAGAGATTATGGAGGTGCTGGTTCGGGCAGATGTTGGCTCTGATTTGTATTCTGCGGATGTATACACGCATTTGGTATTTTGGGGAGTGACGACCAGTCCACTGATGGCAGGGGTGTGAGCTGCATCATACTCACCTTTATTTAGTTTAAATTACCTGTATAGATGTGGCATTTTTTTCTGAGTGCTAGCACACCTTCTCTGTTTACGTGCAATCCTTTGGAGGACATGTTAAACCGAGGTCCCTTCCACCCTTCCTGGTGCTGTCCTGGTGCTGTCCTGGTGGGCGACCAGGTGGAAGTAAGAGAACCTAGGGCACTCTTTGGAAAGTGTAGGAGGCATTCCAGGTGTCCTGGCCAACATTTCTCTTCCCGTAAAAAACAGCTCATGCAATTGTCCAGGCTGTGTATGGGTCTTGATGTGCAATATGGCCACCACTACACATTCAGTCACTTCACTACCAGTGTAGCATTGCTTGTAAAGCGCTTTGGGATACACAGAGTATGAAAGTACTATATAAATGCTGATTCTTCTTGTTCTTCTTCAATCTGTTGTATTTAAAAAAAAAAACTATTTCCCAAACGTTGTGCCAGTTCCCTATGTAATGTTTTTTTCCTAGGATTTTTCCTGAGGTTACCAAAATGCTCAATAACTTTTTGTTTACTTTGATAAATGTCCCAGGCAATGAGTAGCTTAGTTCAATAGTACATGCAAAGGTGATAATTTACCATACCAGACTCTTATTACTTAATCAGAAGACAAGTATTAGGCAGCTCTAAACAAAGCCATTATTTAGAGAGGCAAACGGAACTATCCCATTTCTTACGCTACAATAACTCTCTACTAACATCGTATGGGAATACTGCTACAATATTAGGGTACACTTGATGGGGCTTCACCGAACATAAATCCAGATTAAAAGGTAACTAAAGTTCTGAATACTTCTCGGGCACTACCAGGTGGTGACAGCTATGGTCAAAGCTGTCATACTTGCTACCCTTGAATTTGACAGGCTTTCCTTTTGGCTCAAATGGCCCCCTGGGCCTATTCAGATCCCTGTCACTGGTAGCTTTCCAGGAGGAATTACATCCTAACTGGGGCTTCCAAATACTAGTAAACATCTGGGCATGCCCTTACTTTTGTGCACCTGCATTACAGACTTAAAATTCCATCTAAAAGTTCTATAGAAGTAATCAGTGTCTGGTCAATGGATCAATCATTGGGTGTCCCACATCTCTAACAAGCCTTTGCTAAAAAGCTCAATTTTCTTAGAGCCTCTTTGGATGGGAAACCCACCAGCTGTGGCAGCATAAGGCCAAACAGCAAAATAATCTTAAAGTTACTATTCAGGGAGCAAAGCGCCATCAAGTTCTATCTCTTCTAGGTGCCTGCAGTCTATAGAATGGTTAACAATTTAGTAGCACAAATCTGAAGTAATCCAGGGTATAAAACACAAAACATTATGCACGAAGTGTTCTTCTTAATAAACAAAACAGAATAAAACACATCACTAAAAAAAAAAAGGAGAGTCCAACTATGTGGGAGATGCAACAAAATAATGACTTTTGCTCCATGTTAGTGCAATAGTGCAATAGTATAGTTTGTTCAAAAAGTCACAATGTTCCTCCTTCAGGAATTCAGCTACTTAAAATGTTAAAACTGGGGCTTTTATACTCATTTATAAAATCTGCATTGCACCAAGACATATCTGGTGATTGTGCCCGTGTTCAGGTCCATCTCCAGAACTGAGTTTAATATTTGTCCACATCATAAGATACAAGTTCCACAAAATTAGCATCATGCTCTTACACAGAAGCAAAGGGACTCTCCAGCATTAGGAATTCAAATCATATATAAACCAGCAAACATTCGCTCCTTAAAGGGACACTGTCAGCTTTAGCCACGGTTTTCTGAAGAACTCTGTATCTTTTAAACAAATAATGTTTCATTATGTTCACCACATCCCCTACCTTCACCTTTATTCTTTATGTTTGCTCGTTTCCTAATTTTCGTAATTTCAGCCCATTTGTATATTCACTCGGGACCCCTGTAAACCTGCCATTCACGTGTTACAGCCCCCTCGCAGTAATAGCTCACGATGCTATGCTTTGAGTGACATATAAATTATTCTCGCACCTGTCCCCAAACCTTTCCAGCTCCTTTAGGCTGCGGTGTTCAAGCAATCACTTTACCTCTCGGTTCCTGCCTGCAAGCGTTGAAGGTGAGTTCCTACCAATCCTTTCATTTTTTTTCCCGTTTTCTACCGGTAATCTACTAAGCAGTGAGTGGGAGCAAAAGTGAGCAGGTGGGTTTGCACACTGATAAGAACACTATTCTGACTTTTTTTTCGGATCTCATTGCATTGCCAACAACACTGACTACTGAGTATATCACAGCAAGGTACGCGGTGAGAAGGTTTTTTTTTCGAATTTACACACTGCCCTCTCGCCTCTTAAATTGTAAAAATACTGTATGTTTCTTTACACAGTGCTGAGTATTGGCATGACTCACCCCTTTTTAAAGGTCCCAGAGTGAACATAATGCGAAAGTACTCCGGCCATTAATGGGTCTATACAGTGCTGTGGTTTGTGTTTTCTTCCATTTTGCCTAAACAGCACTGCAATGAGCACTAAAAGCGGACCATTTCTAAAGTATTGAAACCACTTACCAAATACTATTTGTAGTTACACCTTCTTAGGATACAGTTCTCACATAATTCTTTATTTGTGGTCTGATGATGGAAAAGGAAAATGAGCGATAAAACAAAAAGCTTACAATCGGAGGCTAATCTACTTAGTACAGGTGCATCAATAAAATCCAAAGGTAGAAGAGGGATAAACAAGTCAACAGAGAGTGCACATGTGTAGCAGACTTTTTTTTTTGGAGATCTGCTTCCGATCCAAGTGGAGTCACACAAAGGGTGTGGGTGTCTGAGTAGCTTGCTACTGAGCAGTTTGAGTCCCGGATATCACTCCATTACATACAAACATTGGCCAAATGCAGATATCCTCGTTATTCAAATTCCCACACAATTTATCAAACACATACTTCAGAACACGATCTCGGAGTCTCTGTTATAAAGTTCTGAATTTTCTGCTTCATCTATATAGTGGTGGCACTCCACATCGCGTGTATTTAGCATTTTGATCAAACTGCCTCGTGCATACAAAGTAGCATCAGTACACTAACAATGGAGATAGTATGCCATACAAAATTATGAATGAAGGGATGCTGGTTTAGATGCTTCACAGAAATTGGCACTTAGAGGAAGCAACAGATTTGACTCGGTCTTTGGTAGAAGAAGCAACTGTTTTTAGCGAGGCAAAAGTATATGGGGACACCACTATTCTCTCTATCACGGCAGCCCCAACCTTAGTGCCCCTAGCATCCCACGTTTAGATCGGTGAAAACTTGTTCCAAACCAGGTAACAGGGTACCTTGTCAGACTCAGTGCACACTGAATGGGACTATTTTCACACACACACTCACACACACATTCCTGGAGGTCACAACACAAGGCTACTTGAGCAGCAGTGTCCCGCGATACAGCACAAAGTGATACCAGAAGCTCTTGGCTCCATAGTAACATCAACGGTTTATAACTATCCGATCAGTGCAATTCATCATTTCTAAATATCCTGATTTTGCAATTTTGTCATTTTAGTCTTGATTTTGGTCATGGGACTGTTCTTCGTGATTTAGATAAAATTAAGGTTTCCGGCAAATGCTGGCGATGCAGATCAGTCACAAGTGGATGTGATTAGGCAATGCCATGTCACCGAGCCTAAAAAGGAAAAAAATTAAAAATCAAAAGATTTCTATGCAGACCGTCTCGTTGATTTCAGACATAAACTCCAATTTTTTGTAATATATTTGATACAAGCAAGATAAATATATATGCATACCAAATATATATTAAAAAAGCAATATATATATATACAGACACAAATATGTGCATTTCGAAGTCCCCAAAGGAGGAAAGAAACAAAAGTAGGCGAAGGTATGGATGGGACGTATTCATTAGAAAATAGAGGTTGTAGTCGTTTTGAGGATTGCAGCATTATCTGAAATACTGGACAACATCGGCACAATATACAAATTTAATGTCTGAAGTCCTTATATGGACAGGTTACCTCCGACATTCTTGCTTTTTATCTTTGTGGGTGACAAACATTTTTATACTATCAGTAATACACACACACCCACCCACACACTGCTGTAGCTGAAGGTAATCTTTCTGTACACACACTTCCATGCAATATATAACCCCACAGACGCTGTCACAATATGCCCCTCAATCGGAGCAGTGAACCCTGTAGGTTTTGGCCAACACTGACTTCCAGCGGTAGGGTCACAGTTGCCCACAAAATACGAGTGTGCAAAATGCAGAAGGAGCTTAGGATAATGCCTTGCTCATTTGGTGAGCAACAGTCCCTAACTAGCATTTGTTTTTTCTATTCTGCCCTCTCCTGCCCAAATATTCTTTTTTTTTCCAAAGTAAAAAAATCGTCGTTTTTTTCGTCTGCATTCTCACACACACACACACACACAGTGTCATCTGTCCATACCCCTACCAGTATTATCAATTTATGGGGATGTTTTATCTGGGGGCAGTTATGCTCTTGTGGGGTAACAGTAAGGCATGCAATAAACAAACCTTTTTATAGGGTCTGTGGATAATACCTTCGCCCATTTATGTCTTGCCCTGTCTAGAAAAAATATTCGTTTTTAGTTTTCGTTAGCGGTCACACACACACACACACACACACACACTCTCACACTGTTCTGTATCTGAACACACAGTGTCCACTGCCCATACCCCTACGAGTATTGTTTGATCTTGGGGCATTTATGCTATTGGTAACATATAATTTAGAGACACTTCGGATGTCAGGTTCTATTAACACTTCCATTTGTGGGACTCCTTTTATATCAGGTACTGTTTATTATTATCTCATATGCCGCACTATAATTCCGGTATTAGGGACAAGTCAATTAGGGGGTCCATTCTTTGGCCATAACTGGCTTTCACAAAAGTTTATTCTACATAAAAAAATAATACCCTTCCAGTTACTAATGAGGGACAAAGAAAGTGTTTGTCAGGGAAAGGCTGCATCTGTACCTCCATGTTACTAAACTCTCTCCCTCTCAATTTCTAAGTGATGTCTTGGAACACAGAAGAAGGGTCATGTGCATCTTTCCGGTTAGCCATTTGTGGCACTTATTTTACAGCAGTTTACAAACCTAGACAGCCATAACCCCAGTCAGTGTATTGCATTTTAAAACATTTCTCAAAGTGTGCCTGTGTTTGTTTGTGTGGACTCACCGATCGCAATCAACACATGATTTGATACTTATCTACTGCAGTTAATTAAAAAAACACTAAAAATTATAATCAATGAGATTTACAGTACATAAGCAGAAGAGTCAGATGTCGGATGGAATTAATTTTTAATAAATGGCTAAGTCCCGGATCCAGGAGAATGTAGTCCAGTTTTATTCTAAAATTACAAATTATAAGCAAAATAACACTGACCTAATAGATCTGAACTGAACAACCTGTGGCAGATCTCTGAAGTCAAAAATTATTCCCAGACTGTAAATCTCGTCAAAAGTATGTTTTCTTTGTCATTTTTTTCGGCAGCCATCATATGCCAAGTCGGAAATAAAGCATAGCATTCATCAGAGATCCAAGTGACACTGTGTCATAAAGCAATGGTTCAAACCAACAAGGATCAAGCAAGTTTGTTTGGTGGTCTTCTGACATATTATCTATTTATTTCACGCGTGCCACAATACCGGAGGTTGCTATAGGAGCGAACAAATGATCACCTACTATAATGGGAAGCTTGACTCGTGTGTTTGTCTTGCTGTTCATACCAGCTTTTTTCCTGTTCTTGTTATAAAAGCATGGATTTAAAAAAAAAAAAGCATGAAAATATTTTAAATGATTGTTATATCTAGTTAGAGTTGATGAGTCAGATACTTTCTTTTATTTGTGAGCCTGAAGCAGCTCGTTCTGTGACTATTCGGGGTAGGAGCTTCATGAGGGTGGATTTGTTCATCATCTCTATTATTCCTAATGAGTCGGAGGCACTTGACTCTAGTTCGTTTGGGGGCAGGGATCTGCAGAGGTGGGATGGGGTATTTTTTAGCAGGATTTCCACTGAATGTTGGGGTGATAGTACTGCTGATCCTGCGATCCCCTGCAGAGTAAGCCAACAGAGTCATTAGGTCAGCAGTTACTAACACCTGTGGAAGCCTGAACATCGCAATCTAGCGAGTCTGAGCAGCTCAGCAGCTTTTTCAAAACCAACGTACACAACCGTCAGGTTAGGGTCCAGTTGTACATGGAGGAGAGAGCCTGAACATGTGGATCAAACGAAACACTACAGTTTAGTGTTCTTTGTGTGGTGGCTATAGCTACAGAGGGAGGAGTAGAGCAATTTGTATGTACAAGTTTGAGCACCATATTTCTGATCTGGACACGGCTGTGTAGTGTGTGGATGCTGGTCAGTGTACAACGGAAGGATGTTATTTATTATTATGAAACAACGGTACCAGAGAATGTTCAATTCTAGTCTGGATGGAATGGAAGGGGAGGGTGCAGCTTCTAGCCCATTCAAATGAATCCATTTGTGATGTAAGGCTGCACAAAATTTACAACAGTATATTCAATTAAAAACAAATGAATGTGAGGGGAGGAAATTAATTACTATCAAGAATGGAACTCGATAGTGATTATGTGGGTTGAAGATGGGGTCCCTGTTGCGCCGTTGATAGGAATTGTATACAGCAGCATTGTAGAGACCAACATTTTAGCTGTATTTGAACATATTTGAACCGACCTGAGGCAATGATGCAGCATGGTGTAGCTCGGTAGACCCTGAGTTTCTGGCTCAAATCCAACAACAGCCATCAGTTCTGCACATGTGAGGAAAAAAGACTGCTGTGTGGGTTAGTAATAAATAGAAGGTAAAATATACCATTCAACCATATATAGGAAAAAATTACTGTATGACCTCTCAGTGCTTCACCAAAACAGACCAATATGGGGATACTGTATGGTTATACATTTTATTATTGTCCAGTTCCTATACAGCCACTTGATGTCGGTGGTTGTATTTGTTCTGAGCCTTTTGTTTAGCTTGAAATACTTAATAAAATCTGATTTTAAAATGGACTTTCATCCCTTCTCTGCTCCTGGACAATAAACGTAAAATATCCCACAGTTCCCATAAAGTTGTTCTGTCGATGTATCTCTTTGTTTATATTTCATGTCGCTTGGATTCCCAAATAGATGGGTGTGGGTGCTTGATTCAAAGAATCCTTGAGTTATGCAACTTTGCCTTTCTATGCCACCCCACACACACACACACTAGTTGTTACTCAAGAGCCACCGTCCCATTTTACAGGGAAGACATTTGGGACACTGTCCAAAGAATTACAATGGCCAGCCATGTTTGTGTCACAGTTTGAAAACCAATACATATATATATAGACTCAAATGTATGCATATGGAATACATATTGAAAAATACTTTTAAACAGACTCCGATAGGTACATACCAAGTCCCTGAAAGGTAGACAGAAAAAAGGAGGAGAATATAAGGATCAGACTTACTGGGAGAAAAATAGCTTGTAGTTTGGTAGTTTGGAGAATGGCAGCATGTTCTCAAATAATGGAAAACATAGGCAGGCAATAAACAGACCTTTTATACCATCAGTAATGTGCTGTAGCTGAATTAAATATTTCTTGCTACACCCACAAACACTGCTGTCGGTGAAGGAAATCTTTGTGTACAGGCATACATTTCAAGGCAATATATACCCCCACACACTCGCACCTGCGCAATATATACTTCTACTCAAACAAAAATGCTGAACAGTCAACCTTATTCACATTCAATAAGAAATCTGTATCTTTTATGCACCCTGACTTGTGTAATCAAGGGATGCCATGCCATCAAATTATCAGTTTGCAAACAATATGAGTGCATATTTATAAGGACATACCATGTATACTTGGGCAGTGCACAACAATGTATATGGGCACTTCATAAGTTCAAAGTCAGGGACACTATGTTGTTACTGACCATTCACATAATGGTCATGAGGCATTTCTAAGACCTTTTAGGGTATTCAATCTTTTTAGGCTGCAGGTGGACACTTACGTTTTCAGAAACACTTACTTATGACTCCTAAGGATATGGTGCAGACACTAGGAGTAAAAGCAGGTCATAAGAGATGCGGCAGCAAATGATCAGCTCCTATACTGCACAAGCTGAATGTTGTGTTTCGCTAACTGTTCTATACAGGTTTTTTTTTTTGCCTTGATATAAAATCATGTATTTATAATAAGATTAAATCATGGAAACATTTTTCAATGATTGTCATATCTGGGATCGAGTGCCCTGCAGAGTAAGCCAACAGGGTCATTAGGTCAGCAGTTACAAATAGCTGTGGAAGCCTGAACATTTTTCAGAGATGCAACCTTGACTTCCATATTGTAATAACCTTGTACAGCTGTGTCAATTTCTATGCCACCCCCCCCCACTAGCTGTGACTCCAGTGCCACCAGCCATGTTTCCAGTGAAGACATTTGGGCCACTGTCCCAGAGAACTGCAAGGTCCAGCCATCTTTGCATCTCTGACCCCTTTAATTTACTGCTGTAGCCAATTGTAGGCAATGCTTATTGGGGCCCTAGGAACCTGGCATAGATCCAGGAGGCTGAATGGTGTGCTGGTTGACTTCGTATATTCACCATTGAAAAGTCATGCCAATCACCTGTTGATTAACAGTCACACAACTCCCATGTTCTGTGACTGACACCTGGACTGCCTGGACTGCTGTCTGCTGGTGTTCAAGTTACAGGAACCAGGCTGTAGACAGTCTGCATGTGGCATATCTGCTACCTAGCAGTGACAATGGTCCGGATTTTTTGGGCAAAAGCTCATTGGTTTTCCATACTGGTTTTGGCCAGTGAGTACTGTCAAGTCGAGGTCCAACATGAAGATCATCTGAATGATGCTTTCGTAGCCAAACAAGGACAGTTAACATTTTTTATTTTGCCATTTTATCTGTCTAACTACCCATATTGCATTCTAGTGCCATATGGGTGTTGTGCATGACCTGCAAGTGGGAATTCATATCTTGTCTATCCAGCTGACAAAAGCGTGGACCAATGGGCATACAGCCATACTGTACACAGTCAGTATGCCAGTGGCTGGCTGGGCGGCTTGCGTATGGGTAGCTGTGACCCTCCACTGACTGTGGGGAGCGGTTGGGGTGGCGAGTGGGCGATGGAGGGGCAAGGAAAGGACCACAGGGATAAATCCAGATGTTTGATATGTACTAGAGCTCATGCTGGGCTGGCAATGGTCCACTGAGCACCATGGATATTAGACATTTCAATGTTATACCTATGCCCATGATCGTGCATGGGGGTGCTACCATGATGGATGGTGCAGTCGGAGCTTGGTGGTAGCGCCGTGTTGCACCCTGCAATACGGCAGCACACCAGAAGGTCAATTTAGTCAATTTTATAGAAGTGACTGAGCTACACGAGATGCTGTGCTAACACTCTTACATTTCACCTCTAAACTCACGTCTACATGAGTGGTGGGGTTAGCTGTACCTGAAATCTCTTTTATACCCCACCAAAGTACATTACATGTGCTGATTGGTCAGTTGCAAAAACACACAACAACTGAAAAGAGAACAGGTGAGCAAGTGTCTATGTGCATAAATTATTCAAATCAATTTTCAAAGAATCCGATCTTACTCCAGTTTGATTTAAACAAAGCAAAAATACTCAACACTTTTCATTTTGTATCATAACTTTTTGACTCCAGCCTTTTGGCCTAAGTAACATTTTGCATTACTTGTTCCTCTTACTGCAGAAACCAAGGCAAAAAAAAAATGGGGGACACTGGGATGCATATGGTGGCATCATTAGTAGTAAACTGTGTTGTTATCCCCCTGTACAGATAGTTGTCGAGACCCCATCTGGAGTACTGTGTTCAGTTCTGTAGACCCATCTCCACAGAGACATAGACAGAGTGGAGGCAGTCCAGAGGAGGGCAACCCAAATGGTGCAGTGTCTGCACCAGAAGACATATGACGAAAGACTAAAGCAGCTTAATGTGTATAGGTTCGAAAAAAGGAGGAGAGAGGGACATCATATAAACTTTCAAGGAACTCAAGAGAATCAACTTAGTCCAAGTGGGTTTCATCTTTTAGAACAAGTGATGTGCAAGAATAAGGGGGCACTATTTAAAGATAGAGGGGAATGGCTCAGCGTAGTAATGTGTGAAGTATTTTCCACAGAGACAGTTGTGAATGCATGGAACCGCAACCCTGAGGTGGTCGTGGGTCAAGCACAGTGGGAATATTCATGAATGCATAGGAACGATATAGTCAGTGCTAGTGGGGTAGGAGGAAGTAAGCTGTTGGCTAACTAGGATCGGCAGCTTATCTTTTCGGTATGAAAATGGGCAGCTTAGGTGGGTAAAGCGCCCGTATCGCCATTGAATTTATGTTTATATTTTTGATGTCATCTGCAAACAGACAAACCTTACCGGCCATCAGCAATCTCACCAATGAATATATTGAAGATAACTGGCACCAGGACTGACCCCTGAGGCACCCAACTTCTGACTGTATACCATTTACCACCTCACTCTGTTTTCTATCTGCAAACCTGTTTGCCACTCAGTTGACCAAGTTCTCACCCTCCGTTTTATCAGGGTTCAGTCACAATCCGCTAGATGCCATCCAGTCATTCATCTCAGCACGGCAGCTGTTTAGCTCATCCACCATGTTATATGTCCCTTGGGAAAATGATCAGTATAGCTGCTTGTTGTCAGCATAAAATGAAAACCCAAGCCATGCTTCCTAATGACTCCCCACAGGGCAGCATATACACTGCGATAACATTGTGGCCTGAACTGAACCCTTATGTACCCACAGAAAAGGGGTGCTAGAGGTCATGGACAAATCTCTAACAACCTGTTTTCTCCTGTTGTTTAAAAAGTAGTCGAACCAGCCGATGACAGTGCCAGTGAGTCCACAGAGTACCCTGAGATGGTCAAGCAACACACAATGGTCCACAGTGTCAAAAGCTGAAGAGAGATCAAGGAGGACAATGAAAAATCCTTTCTCCTCAATCTCTAGCCCTCACTAGATCATTCAGCACCTGAACAAGTGCATTTTCTTTGCTATGCCTCTCCCGAAACCATGACTGGAAGTGTTCATTTGGCTCATGGGTCACGCGGTGCTCCTCCACCAGAAGCGCCACTACCTTCTCCACAACCATTTCCAAAAAGGGTGAGACTGTAGATATGTCATTAATTTTCATTGACCTCCAGGTCCAACACTGGTTTCTTTAGGACTGGTATCACCAGTGCATCCTTCAAGGCATCAGGAAACACCCCCTCAGATAGGGAACTTCAGACAATCAGAACAAATACCGGGCCAATGATGTCAATGCATCTCATCATTAAATCCATAGGCACTCAATCCAGTTCGCAAAAGGTGTGCTTTACATTTTTTAACACCACGATAACCTGACTTTCATCCACTGGTTTAAAGTACCCCCCTCATCCAGGCAGAGTACACTTAGTACATCTATGGTGACCACTGCCAGCTATGGCATTGATGACTTGCAAAACTCCCTGCTGGTTACAGGACACTCTGTCCGAAAATAACAGCAAAAATCTTCACATGCTTTATTTTAAACAAACCTTCTACAGCTGTACACCGGCATGATGCAGTAGCCGGTCCACATCACGAAAATGTATAGTTGGTCATTTCTTCCCGGCGGCAATCATCAGGACAGGAACACTGCCTTCTATTGTTGATAATGCTCAGTGCCAGTTTCTCCGCATCCAGGCTAGACTTTCTCCAGCTGCACTCTAACCTCTGACTATTTCTCTTCATCTCACAGAGGTCACCATCAAGCCAAGGTGAACTCATGTAGGACGATTTGATTCATACACGGACAGATGCGGCGGAGTCAATGGCATCTGATCGAACTCAATTATTGGAGTCCAGCATCACACTGTTGCCTCCAACACATACATTTCACATCAGATAGATCGCCTGCCACCAGAAAACCCTCCGGTCAATCCCCATGAAGTGACAGCTCATCATCTCTGTAGGGGTATGTCATTAGGTGTGAGGCCCAAACATAGAACTGTGCTGTGCAATGATGAATGAGGCCACCTGATCAATCAAAGTATTTATCTCAAGCCCCAGTGAGAACACCAGATCCAGTGTGTGTCCACCCTGATGAGCAACAGCAAAAACAACTTATGACATGCCCAAAGATGACATAGTTTGGCAGAGGTTATGACCAAGCTGAGTGGATTCATCATTGGCCCAAACATTGAAATTCCCCCAACTAATACATCTTGCAGCTTCCGATGTTTGACTGGGGATGAATTTGGGAACCGTCCTACAAGAAGTTCCCCGCATTACTACCAGCACGAAAAACAAGCAAAATCCTGCAACCCATGCCTGGACCACCATGAACGGATGCATATTCAAAAGAACTCGTGTTTCCCAGTGGGTGCACTGTGAAGCCCAGGTTGGATCTGAAACAAATGGTTACGCCACCACCCCTCATTCTTCCTCTGGTGCAGTGCACTACGGTACCAAAAGATTTCCAGAAATCAATGTAGGTGACATCAACTGCACCCCTTGGTCCACCACTCTGGTTACGATTCAACTGAAATCTATCAGATTATTTAGACATGTCCTTCCGTTGTAAACCCATGCTGTCTTAGATCCTGTGCTCCTATGTGTTCCAGGTGTCGCATGATCATTTCCTAAGGACTGCTTCCATAATATTAGCCACTAGTGCGATAAGACTGACTTTTCTGTAGTACATTGCCTCGCCCCTGCTACCACTCTTGTGGAGCGGTACCACATGATCAGTTCTCCAGTCTTCTGGGACCTTTACTGTGCTCAGAGACTCACAAATAGTTCTGTCGATGGCTCTGCCACTTCCACCCTTAGTTCTTTATTACGCTGGGATTAATGCCACAGGTCCCATGGGTTGTCCACCCCGATTCACACGTGCTTTTGTAGGACCCTTTATTTTGTGAATGGACTAGTTCACACCTCCTCCCCCTGTGTCCATGGTGCTGCTTTGTGGGCCTTTCTTACCTTTCTCTCAGTAAATACTGAGCTGAAGTTTCTATTGATTATATATTTCCTTTCCATGATCCTCCTCCACCCACTCTCCTTATCCTCTTTGATCTTCGCAATCCTCTCTGGACTTTCTCCTTTCACTAATGTATCTATAGAAAGTCTTGTCCCCTTCTTTACTGTTTGTGCTACTGTTTCATCTGTTTGTTCCTTTGCTCACTGTAATGCCTTTCCTGCTTCCAATGTTCCAATTGTTTAACCAGGAGTGACACACTAAGCTGACAGCTTTTTACAGGTGCAACCTGGGAGCACAGAAAAGTTAAGTGACTTGCTCAGTCTCCACAGAATATGCAATTGTGTGCTGTGGATTCAAACCCAGGTTCACATATTTGCAGCTCAGAGCCTTAAACCACTGCGCTATACTGCCTTCCCGAAGTAAAGTTTAGTATGCCTCCCTGTCTTCATCCGGCTGCATTTCATTATATTTCCTGAAGTCCATCCTTTTGGCTCTGAACTTTTCTGCTACTGTTTCTGAGAACCAAAGTAGTTTCCTCCTTCTTTTGCTCTTGCTTTTATCCCTAACACAATGTGATGTTGTTGCAGGTATTACATCCTTAATGCTTGCCCACTTTTCCTGTACCCACTCAGCTGTATATCTTCTTTCCATGTGACCTGCTACCAGGAGATCTGTGATCCTTTCCCGTTAGTCAGTACTACATCTAGGATAGCACTGGCTCTTCTGGGTTGTTGTACCACTTGCTTGATGCCCTAGCCCTGCAGAGAATCCACTATGCTCTAGTTCTGGCAGATGTTACTGCTGGTATTGAACAATCTGTATCTTGCATGTTGAAGTTTCCCATTGACATAACCTCCCTTTACATCATGTTTTATATATCTTATAACAGTAATGTGTCTATGTCTTCCGCTGGTCTGATTCCTGTAGAGGACACCACTCATATGGCTGTCCCATTTACTGTATCCTGATAACACACAGTTCTTCTGGCTCCTTATGTGTATTCTTCACTACTTCCACGCTATTCAGAACCCTGGTGGTGGATTCGGAATGGAGTGACATTGGATGGGTTTGCCCCTTCTTCCTTTCTTTGTTAGAACTCTAACCTTGACGCTATCTGATTTGGTTAAGTTTAAATCATGAACAGCTCAGATTTCAGAGTGCTGAACGGCCCCGTTTGAGTAAGGTTTTAAAGTAACTGGCTGTGTAACTTTGGTTCAGCCTCTGTTTGTCAATTGCCCGGTAGGTGTCTTGATTTGGAGCTTTTCTACGCTGCAGGGGGTTTGGGGGTATTTTCTGAGTCAGGGAGCTGGCTGGAGTACCCAACCCCCTTGAACCACGAGTACTGCCACTTTTGTGGTACTCTCCGTGACTCTTTGGTAAGGGTAGCTTTGGACTCCTTCAAGGATTACCTGTCTGGGAGAAACATGGGGCACGAGTCGAGCTGATTTTTCCTGACCAAATTTTACAGATTCCTGAACTACCTCGTTGAAACTTTGGACTTCTTCAGCACCATACCCAACTGTTTCCTGCCTGATACGGACATATTAATTTTAATGAACTTGTTTTGGTTTGATTTATTTTATTTCTGAGTTTTGAAGTCTGATGATTATGGCTTTTGGACACTGGGGTGAGAGGTCTTTGTGTCCTTTAGCTTTTTTAGTTTTGATTTATTTTATCTCCTTTTGCTAGGGAAGAACAAATAACATCTCCCCCCTTGTTGTGAGAGAACTTGAGAGGAGTTTTTGTTCTTGTCCCTCTGTTGCTATATCCCATAAGGGCTAGGCAGTGAGAGTGCCTTGTCCCTTTCCTTCCCGGTGGTGAGAGCAATCCGGGTGGTGGGTAACAGCTTAGGTTTAGACTTTTTTCTTTTTTACGGTTATATCTATGGTTTTTTGTTAAATTGACTGTTAATTAGTTTCGTTGTGGGTTTTGGTTTATTTTATTTAAGTCGCAACATGTGCTGGCCTCTAGCCCCCACGGTGGTGCACTATTCATCCTCCCTGCCGCGCCCCTCCGCCTTTGTCACTCTCCTCTTCATTTTGATAACTACCAGTGCTGTAGAGCTCTGGGTATTGTTCGTGGGGGGGTTGTCGAACAGGGTTGATGAATGAGCGGGTCCATCGATCGGGTATTCAGGTCCAGGAGGCGCCCTGGGTCGAAATGGAATCCAGATCAAGGTTCTCCCTGTCTGGTAGCCATACCCAAGGGCACCACAGAAATTAGTGGGCAGATAGGCTTGACAACCCCCGAAGTTTGTCCAACTCAGGCGGTGTTATGCAATGCCAGGTCTGTTAGGAATAAGACCGCTATTATTGCCGATCTTGTAGGTTCGGCTGACCTGGCTTGCATCACAGAGACCGGGCTGGATGAAAACTCTGGCCCTACTATGGAGGCCATGATTCCGGCTGGTACTCGGTGATACAACGCCCGAGATTGGACCGCAGGGCGGGGGTGGTAGTCTGTTTTAAGATGGAATTGGGTCTCACGAATGTGGTAGTCGGTGAGACTGGGTCTTTTGAGTGTACAGTCGTAGCAGGTGTAGGCGTCGAATTGTCCTCATCACCACCGTCCACCCGAGATGGGAGACGCTTACAGGAAGTAGCAGACTTCCTCGTCGACATGTCGCTTGAGTCACCCAGGTTGATGGTTCTGGTGACTTCAACGCCTGGGTCGACGACGAACTTCAAACTTGGTAATGACTTCTTCCAATTGATGTCTTCTTTGGGCCTTACAGGTGGTTTCACTGCTATGCACAACCGACACTCTTAGATCTAGTCTTCCTTCTAGGGATCACCGCATCCGACATGGGGGTGGAACCAGTCGCCTGGTCTGATCACCACATCGTGAGGTTCAATTTTTACACCCCCCTGAGAAGACCAGCCCCTGTGGAGATGGTCAGGTACCGCCCATTATGGAACGTTACTCCACAAGGTCTAGCGGCGGTCCTTGACCTCTCATCCTTCGGTTCGGTGAGCAATGGCCCAGAAGCATTGGTGTTGGCCTATAATAAGGCCGTCACGACGGCTCTGGATTCTATTGCTCCTGTTCGTGAGCGCCCCTGATCCCTTCGCCCCGGAGCCCCATGGTTCGATGGGACCCTGATGGAGATGCGGAGACAGGGGCGAAGGTTAGAGCGTCGCTGGCGCAGGTCCGCCCTTGATGCCGACCACTCTAGATTGATGGAACATTATGTTAACTATCAATCTGCAATCACCCATAAGAAGGCAGAATTCCTGTCCCGGGAGATTGCAGTTGCTCAGAATCGACTGGCTCAGCTGTTCCAACTGTAGACATACTGTGCAACCCAGCCTGCCTGCATGTTCGGAAAGCTTTTTCGCAAGCAGAGTGCGATGAGCTCGCTCGATACTTTGCAACCAAAGTGGCCGACATCAGGAAGAACCTGGGTCCGTAAGCCTATGGGTGAAGCTTTTGGACAGCATGAGATGACAGTGCCTCATTTCTCCTGGAGTTCCTTTGACGACCTGAGTTCGTGGACATTATGAGGATCATCCACTCTATGCGCCCCACAAGTTGTGGCTTGATCCCGGTCCGACTCCCTCATCTTGGGTTGTTTAGACACCATTGGTCCGTCCTGGCGCAAATAGTCTGGTGCTCCTTGAATTAGGTGAGTTTCCCTGCTCCTTGAAAGAGGCTGTGGTAACTCCTCTCTTGAAGACAGCTTCCTTGGACCCGGACTCTTTTTCTAGTTATCGACCTATCTCTAACCTCCCCTTTATTGGGAAGGTTATCGAGAAGGTCGTAGCGGTTCAACTGGATGACCATTTAACCATCCATAATGTCTACGAATCCTTCAAGTCGGGCTTCCGTAAAAGACATAGCACTGAGACTGCGCTGGTTCGGGTGTTAAATGATCTTCTGATGGCGAGGGATCAGAAGAGACATTCCATCTTGTTCTTCTTGATCTCTCTGCCTTTAACACAGTGGACCACATGGTGCTATTAGCTCAGCCTGGGGTAAATTTGTGGAATGTCTGGAACCGTTTGCAATGGTTCACGCCATTCCTCACCGGGAGATCGTAGAGAGTTGTGTCAGGATTTTTCCTCTGACCCAATCCTTTGTTGTGTGGAGTCCCCAGGATCCGTGATGTCACCCATGTTGTTTGCAGTGTATATGCTGCCCTCGGAAGTATCATTAGACGATATGGGCTGAGGTTTCACTGCTATGCGGATGATACCCAGCTTCTATCTGTCTTTGCACCGACCAGGATGGAGCTGTCTTGGTGTTTAACAACTGTCTGCGGGAGATCCAAGACTGGATGGATTCTAGTTGGCTAAAGTTGAACTCGGAGAAAACAGAGGTGCTGGTAGTGGATCCTGGTGGTCGGGTGGTGAGGCCAGGTATCGGTGCTCCATCTGGAATTATTCTTGGTGGAGTATCTATGCTGTCCTCAGAACGGGTGCGTAGCCTTGGATTTATTCTTGACGAAAGGCTGACTCTCAAAGCTCAGGTGTCAGCCGTTGTCAAGACTTCCTTTATCATCTTAGGAATATTCATGGTTAGGCATCTTGTTCCGTTTGACTCCTGCCTACTTTGGTTCACGCTTGTATCTTCACGCTTAGACTATTGCAACGCCCTGTACTTTGGGCTATCTGGGTTGAAACCGTCGCCACAGCTGGGTGCAGAACGCTGCCGCCTGGTTTTGACTGGGACAAGTCGGTTCTGTCATATCACTCCCGTGCTGCAGAACTGCACTGGCTGCCTGTGTGGTGATGATCACCTTAAAGTCATTTTGTTGACTTTTAAAGCCCTTCACGACCAGGGTCCAGCCTATCTGAAAGACCTCCTGGTGCCTTACTGCCCTGACCAATCACTCCGCTTTGCTGACATGGGGTTGTTAGAGATCCCAAGAGTGAGTTTAAAATCTTCTGCCAGCAGAGCATTTAGACATGCTGCACCCACTCTTTGGAACTCTCTACCATGTTGGTTATGGCAGTGCACCTCCGTGGAACTTTTTAAAAAGGATTTGAAAAGTTACTTGTGGAGTATGGCTTTTTTAGACAATTAAGTTATTTATTAAAGCTTGGATTTTATTATCAAATATTTCATCTTGTTGTATGCTGATTTTATGTACATGTGTTGTTTTATGTAGTGTTTGAATTGTTTTAAAGTTGTTCAGCACCTTGATATACTGAAAGGTGCTATGCAAATAAAATTATTATTATTATTATTATAATTCTGAACAAGTGCCCAGAAACCCACCATAACACTCGCAATCCACCAAGGCATCACCAGCAGAGGCAAGAACCAGCTTGTTAGTGGTGATCTGCCGTCTTTCTGAACAGTGGAAGAATTCATGTAGATGATATAGTGCATGTACAGACAGACAGGGTGACTCCTCATCATGAGGTGAGGAACCTACAAAGCTACAGACACATACAGGTATGAAGTCCAACCCACCAGGACCTGATGAGTCAGCAGCATAATCATACAGGCACCAGATCATGTGTACCAGGGCAAGATGCCACTAGCAAAACAGTGTTGCCAAATCCTATCTCAGAGCCAATAGAGCTGTGGGGTTAGACTGACCAGGAAAGGATTCCTCCAAACTACCCCTAGTCAATGTCAACAGTGGACTTGAGAAACTCCAGTCCATGAAAAGTGCATAGGCTAACATTTTGCAACAAGAGTGCTTAATGGATGCTAATCTGTATGTCACCAGATTTCAATTGATGAGAGTATGCATCTTAAAATAGGGATCGCTAATGTACCTGTGTGGATGTGCCCATTTTGGACCCATTTACCCTGCATCATTTGTTGCTTTACTTCCATCTGCAGTGTTCCCAGAGGGGATGTGTGCCACTCCACACAAAATCTACAAATTGCAACCATTTCCCCTGCAGCATTTGTCGCTTTACTGCCATCTGCAGTGTACCCGAGCGGTGATGTGGGCCACTCCACACTAAATCTACAAAATGCAAGCATCTTAGGTACCTCAGACCCTGGTTCAACATGGCTACCATCGTTGGTGGTTGTGCAAGGTAAATTTAGGCTCCAAAAAATTGGTATATAGCCAGGAGTGCCCAAGCGGTGCTGACAGCCGCCTGTATTTCACCTGTGAGAGGAGGGCCTGTCATTCAAAGAGTAATACTTAGACTGGCCCCCGCCTGTGACTGAAACCTAGATTGACCTTGTAATGCGTGTGCTGGTGGAGCTCCAGGAACTTTATTCTAACCATTCAATCTGCGTGATGCTGAGTAACAGATGAATATACAGGCTTTTCAAAATGTAAGAAGAACAAAACAAGGCATTGTGTCAGTGTGTGGTCTGCAAACCGATCAAAATGGTAAAGTTAAATGCATGCTGCCAATAGAAAATCACGCTTAGAATCAGTGTCTCAACAATAGGTCTTTAGATAATTACTGAAGAAGACTTATGGTTGAGATGTTCACTCTAACTCTATGTTATGGGTGAATGTAATACAAGAATTTAGAGAGAGACATGATTTGCTGCAGAAAAGTATTTAAAGGTGCATGCCTGTGCAGCATGGCGTGACAGACTGAATGCAGAAGTTGACATGTTACTGAGGGTAAGCCACTCTGTGATCACTCTTCCGTGCTCAGAGCAACGCCAGGATTGTCTTATTTTATGGCTTCATGGCGCAGCGGTGTATCTGTGCAGTTGCCGATACAATGCCACTGCCGGACAGTGTTGTTTGAGTACACAACAGCTGGCTGTCAGAATGACAGTATGTGATGTGCTGTGCTGGACTGACATGAAAAGGCTCATAGGATGAATCTGTAGCTGTGGTTGGACGGGGAGAGAGAGACAGTGACAGAGAGAACATTTCGAGAGGAGGAGAGTTAACTCATTCCTTCCTGATGACGCCATATGGCGTAATAAAAAAACATACCACTTTTTCCTGATGACGCTATAGGCGCGTCCTAAATCATTTCGTTGTAGTGCTTTGATGACGCCAATAGGCGTCATATCTTTCTCTTGGTGCAGCTCAAGCATTTGTTTACATTTGATTAATTGAGTTGTACCAGCTATTAGGGACATCGAATTTTACTGATTTTACCCTCTAATATAATATGTGTTCATTGGCTATTTTTGAAGAACAAGTTTTAATACATAACAAATAAATTTACTATTTTAACGTGTTGTGAAAAAAAATGTATTATGTTCATTCTGCCATTAATGGTATCGAACAAATCATCTTGTTTTAGTGTATGTTGCTTGTTGACTAGGTTTACACTATAATTAATTTCATAATTTATTTATTTATTTTTTTATTCGAGCAATCCGATTGGCGTCACCACTTTGGTGTATTTTTTTTGTCTTTTGGGTATTTTCTACAATAACATGTTGTCACTGATATCATGATTCTTATAACTATTAGTCCATTTATACCACTAAGTGAGCTTGAATATTTCTGTATTTAAAAATCAAGCTCTGGTGATTGGTCGGATTTTCTGACATCATCAATTCTGAATTTAATTGGTATAAAGGGATTGTTCGATGCAGGCACCATCCCACTGATGAAGCTTCTTAGTTGTCGGTTACCAGGAACCTGCACTAGATCTTTTGTTGTGTCTTCCACTATTCTATTCAATGTGTGTGCCTGAAACGTTATACTAAACCTTATTTAGCATTCAAGCAAGGACTCTTTATTTTTACAACCGCTACTGGAGGGAAAGTGGCTCTCTGGGCTCTGGAGGTACAGTGATTTTTTTTTGATGTTTGTTAGGGTCGCAGCCTCACTCTGCACCTGCCCCTAGCTCTGTAGTGTCACCATTTGGTCATATTGATCCTCACTGTTGCCATGCTTTGCTCTATGCTTATTGTACACATCACTATTTCCATTAACCAGTCAGAGCACACACTGATGCAGGAAGAGTATGGTGACTGGAAACTTAGTTTCAAGATGGAGGTGCTGTTCTTATCCTAAAATACTACTCATTTCGTGCCAAAACCTCGATTTGTAATCTGTATTTACTTTATTTGTTTTATTTTTATTTATGATAGAAGTTTTCTGTAGTTGTTACTTTGTTCATTTTGGGATAATTTCTGGTCATCCGTGTGATCACATCTTATGGATCCGCTGGCATTCCTGATGGGAGAGAGGTTTCTCAGGCATGTACTAGATGAGGTCACATGAATTCAGTACTTTTTGTTACTTTAAAGAGTTTATGTTCGGATTATGGCTATATTAAAATCTATGTCATGTTGCTCCTCATGCTATGGATGATAAGTGATTAGGTCAGTAGCATGTTTGTTCCATGCTCTGCACTTGAGTTTTCTCCCAATATGCAGTTGCTGATTGTTTAAAATGAAAAATAATGGTGTTGTTTTCAACTTATCTGGCATCAGTCCAGCCCCAATCTCTGATACATTGTAAAGGCCAACCAGTTTTGAATCCTCCACAGTCACTGTTGGTGTTGTCCATCGATTCGTATGACGCCAGTCCAGACTCAACCTCTGATGCACTGTAAAGTGTTCTTCAGGTTAAAATCCTCCACAGCCACTTGTAAGATCTAGCTCCTTATCATGCATCGGTCGAGCCCCAAACTGTAGTGAACAGGAAGTGTTTAGTGTTCAGATCCCTCCTGAACTGATGGTGTTGTCCATCGACTTACCATGCATCAGTCCAGACTAACCTTTCAATGCACTGTGAAGTGCATTTCATGTTAAAACCCTCCACATCCACTGGTGGTGTAGTCCATCAGTTCAGCCTCAATCTGTGATGCACTGTAAAGTATTCTTCAGGTTCAAATCCTCCACAGCCACTTGTAAGATCTGTCTCCTTATCATGTGTCATTCGAGCCCCAAACTGTAGTGAACACTGAAGTGCATTTCAGTGATCAGATCCTCCACAGCTGATGGTGTTGTCCATCGACTTCACCATGTATCAGTCCAGACTAATCCATAATGCACTGTGAAGTATTTGATGTTCAAAACCCTCTACATCCACTGGTGTAGCCTTTGAATCAATTCATACATGACATCGTTCAGCCCCAATCTCTGATGCACTGTAGCATTCAGGCTCAAACCTCCACAGCCACTTCAGTAAAAATCTATTCCTGTATCACATGCAATCCATCGAGCCCCAAACTGTAGTGAACAGTGAAAGTGTATTTCAGGTTCAGATCCTCCACAGCCAATGGTGTTGTCTATTGTCTGATCTGTGTCAGTCCAGCCTCAACCTCTACTGCACTGTAAAGTGCTGTTCAGGTTCAAATCCCACCAGAGTCACTGATTTAGTCCATCTGTTCATCAGTCTTCAGTCCAGCTTTTATCTCTGGTACCTGTGATGCATTACTGATATGGATCCTCCTCTGTCACCATGGTGTAGTCCATTGTGCACATCAAGATTCATTCCAACACTACCCTCAGATGCACTATAATGTTCTATTCAAGTTCGAACTGCTTCCACAACCACTTTTAGTCCCCTTGCTCATAATGCTTCAGACCATCCCTTATCTCTGATGCACTGTGATGTGACTGTGGCAGTGTGTCGACATATACAAATCCATTCAAATGAAACATAGCACACAGTACACATGTGCACCAATGAGCATCACTCCATGGTGCAGGCACACCCACATCTCCTTCCCACCACACAGTGCGCCATACTGAATGTTGCAACATACTCACATGTGTATGCAGGGCAAACCATGACACAGCATATAGTCACAACCTTTACAGGTGTACATGTCATCACCCTGTATGTGTTACTCACAATGTTTCTGCATGGCATATGAACACCATTGTTGTGCAGGCAGCCCCACCTGCTTCCCTACAACTGAGTATACTCCCAAGGACAGGTGCCAATTCGTCGACACAAAATGACTGCAGTGCCTATGAGTATTATTCTTGGTACAGGCACACCCACCCCTTTCCCATGACACAGTATACCCTAAATTACCAGTGCTTTTCAGCACTTCATCATCCTATACGATACTCCATAACTGTATCTACAGTGTCTGTTAGCACCATTATTAGATGCATATGTCCCTCTCATTTCCCCAGAACATATGAAGTGCATCTGAGCCTGTTATGAATGCAGGAACCCCCCACCACCACCACCACTAACACACAGTGCTTCCTCATACAGTCATTCCTCACCTTAAACCATCCCATAATACAAACCCCAAAAATAAACTATGCCAGGAAATTAAATAATACATAGATTTATGTAACATGATGTTTACTGAAAGACTATGAACCTTTACATGAACAACATCATGCTTCATTTACAGTATGATAAAGCAAACAGCACAAATAAAATATAGTTTCCTATACTTATCATGGGATTTTATTGCAAAAATAAAATAAAATAGTTTTTTTCAATGAAACTACACATTTTAACTATAGCACATATGCAATTAATCATAGAGAGACCTCCAGCACTAAAAATGTCTCCATTTCCTGTGTCAGCTCACTGACCTACACTGGCAGTGTTCTTCCTGTTTACATCCCTTGACCTCACAAAGCACCTCCTTCCTGCATCACTTCCTGATATGTCCTTCTAAGGTAATGTGTAAATATGTTCTTACTAAACTAGGGGAAAACCAAAAAAATTGATAATCAGATTCATAAACTAAAATCAGTGGGTAGGAAGAATTGAACACTGCAAAATTCCAACCGTGGAATGGAACAAAACCTAAACTGTAATAACAAGAGAGTCAGATATTGATTTCTGACTAAAAAATGGTAAAAAAACTCGCAAAATTTATATTTAGACAATGACAGATGTTTATTATATATTTTTAACTATTTTAATCAAAATTTTACAGAAATTTATATTTTTGCATGACTATGTAAATAGAGTATAATTATATTTAGATAAAATCGCTCAGAATTTATTAAAATATGGAAAACAACCTTACACAACATTAAATCCAGTTAAATAGACATTACCAAACATCACTCATTTTCAAAAACTTTTGTCCTGAAAAACTTTTCTTTTTACAGTTTTAAAATTGGATGTATGGTTTTTAAGATGTGTAGGTTTAAGCACAGTGTGTTTGTATGAATGCTGCAGATCTAAAACCCCTTCAGGCACACAGGTGTTCTAGCAGCAGGCAGAGGGTACCTGAACATTCTAAGTGTCAATAGGATAGAATGAGTTAAGACTGACCCTGTGCAGAGTAGTTTCACATACCAACCCAGAGGCCTGCAAGTGAGAGAGAAGCCGAACCAGCCAGAAGAGAGAGACCCGGGACCACCAGAAGGACAGTTGAACTATGAACTACGCAGTTGATTAGGACAACCAGCAATGGTGGTTGCTGAAAAAACATTGCTGAGGGATGCTTTAGAATGTTTTTGTTACACCTCCCCTAAAGGCAACTCTTGTTTGACTGAGAACTGTAATTCACGATTCGCTTAATGTGGCCTATCTGTCCATTGACATTGCATGCTTTTTCAGCTACCTATCTTGACAACGAGGTAGTTAAAGGCACAATGGTCTGCCATTTTGCATCATATTATTTCTAGTTGAATACCCACATTGTATGATTACTTACTTTTCTAAAATTCATTGGCATTGCTAGTTCTTTCAAAGCTTTCCATCTTTCCGATCTGAAATGGATAGTTAAGGGTGAAGTTATACCGAGTCTTGTTTTGTTTCAAATCCTCAATGTACTTTGATTGCATACGTCCCAAACATTGTGATGTCCCAAACAGTACAGCCTCTCATTATACAACTGTCTCCTCTCCTTCCACTACATCACAGTGTCTAGACTATGTTGGTAGTGTTCCCAAATTCAGGAAAGATGTATTGTGAGTTTCAATGGTTGTAAACAAGATTCATTTTGTGGAACACATCAGTATGTTGTTCAATCTTTTTTTACTTTTCAAAATTAAAAAAATCAGAATCAAACTACCAGCTACGTTACCAATGTCCACAGAACATAAGGAATCATAATATGTATTTGCTACACTAGGGACAATTTCAGGCCTAAGGGAGGATACTGTTCTTTCATTTCTCGGCATTGGTGAGCGATACACCATCGAGTCTGGAGTTATAAATACCAACTTGTGGGATCTGTGGCAGATGTCCAGCAAAAAGTGACTAATGTCCCCTTCAGTCATATGCAGCTCTTTGGGCTCCATGTACAGGACATCATTAATGACTTACATGCCGCTGGTATGGCTATTACATCTGTCCATTGGCTCGACCACACCCATCCCAGTAGCAGAGAGTGCCCATCCATTTTTAAAGGGTTATCCAAGTGCAGGCTCCTGTCCCCAGGGTAACAGTAACCCACAGGGCTGCCTTGCCTACACCCGCCTCCTCAGGTCCTGGCGTGAAACGACCCTGTGGTGATGGTTCGCCCCAGTCGCAGGGATCTGACTCTGCCTGACTCCTTGCCATACCAACCTCATTTGGTACTGACCAAGAGTTGGTGGTTGGAGGTTGGCTCTCCTCCATCTCAGTCATTGTAGATACATAACTTAAGATGAATGGATTCTTCTCATAATAGAAAGGTGTCACTATGTGGAGCTTTGGAACAGCCCCAGAGACTCCCCCTCGTATCCTCCACCTATTCTCCAGAGCATGCAGTGGTCCTTCGGATGAGTTACACTACATTCTGTGTAAAATGGTATCCAGCCACTTCCGTGGCAGAAGAACAAAGGATCTTACTCCGGATGAAGCTCTTTCAGCAGTTAACTCTTGAAGGACTGACCCCACTTTGTGGCGCATCTCAGCAATAATTTCTCTTGCAGTACCAATGTGTGACTGCCCGCCTGCCATCTGCTCCCGCCCATGTCACTCTGTATAAAGGCATTCGGTGGTCCACACGTGCTCCAGTTCTTTCCCCATCCACAGCACGTTAGTCAGCTATCCGCTGTCTGATGGTTCCTCCACTTTAAGAACAGTTATTGTTCTATACTATCTCCACAACAGTTCGACACATCTCCTCTACTATGCACGGACATCATAACAAGTTCTCTTGTGGAAGCAGAACCCTACCAAGCACAGACACCAGGACTGCCTTTTTTGCCTGAGCCCAGACTGTGACACATGCGCCTGTACCCAATTTCAGGCCTGCAACCTCCTAACAAGGATCCACAGACATAATTCTCTTCAGGCCTTTTTAGCTGAAATCTTGTTCCCCATCTCTCGACCCAGGAACCACCGAAAGTAGAAGCACCATCACTGTGACAGGGATCACTCAACCGCCAGGCCAAGTTAATCCCATCTCCTAGTCCACTGGTCATTCACACTCCGCCGGTCATTAGATACGGCTTACCTCCCTCAAGCCTACGCAGATCAGCTTCTCTCAGTAAGGTACCCTCCTTACAGCCAATCAATCTCAATTGCCCAGACTCGGATCTGAAGGGTCTTGTAGTCCCTGTGACTCTGGTTCCACAGCAAAAGGCCCGTGACTACAGGACCCAGCCCACAAGAGTCCGTCTGATGCCAGCTCCACAGTGGCTAAAAGTAAGTCATCTTCCGATCATCCTCTTTGTATCCCCAACAGGCCAAAACAGGCTTCAGGGCACCCACTTACAGGGCTTATTCTCTGCCACTGAAGTCCCAGCCCAACTGGCGTCAGTCTGTGGACTCTGAGAGATGCAACCGGCAAGCACCATAAGTCTTCCTCAGGCTCGGCACGGCTCTTTGCCTTCCGACCTTCCCCACCTGTCTCCGCCAATGGAACACCATCAGATGAGGCCTCTGGCATGACACCTGAGAAACCTTCTGTTCTCCTCCTGCGCCATTTCAGACCACGTATCTCAGCCTTGTTGTTCCTTTCGATGTCACCTGTCATCTGCACTACACTCTCCTCTGTGCCGTACGCCGTTCCAACTGACGCCAGAAACAGATGGCGTGTACTACGGAGGCATTACTAACGTCACCTTTCCACAGACACAGTACCCAACCAACAACATTGTGGGAGCCGGCCTCCCGATGTCTCGTCCAAAACCAGAGTCCACCAAGCTTTGTATGTCTCAGGTGAAACATAGAAACATAGAAACATAGAATTTGATGGCAGATAAGGACCGCTTGGCCCACCCAGTCTGCCCATTTCCCTACCTACTGGATAAGCTGCAGATCCTAGTTAACCAGCAGCCTACTTCTTCCTACCACCACCCCACAGAACTGCCTTATGACTATCCCATGCATGCTTGAATTCCACCACTGATTTTGACTCCACAACCTCCTCCGGGATGCCTTTCCATGCATCCACAACCATCTCTGTGAAAAATTCTTCCTTAAATTACCTCTGAGCCGCCTCTCATCTTCAAATTGTGCACTCTTGTTCTTGCACACCTCTTTTTGAAAGATGCTACCTCTTGGACTTTGTTGATTCCTTGAGGTACTTGAAAGTTTCTATCATGTCCCCTCTCCTTCTTTCCTCGAGGCTATACATATTAAGCTCCTTAAGTCTCTTCAGTGTCTTCCGTCAGACCCTGCACCATTTTTTGCTCTCCTCTGGACAGCTTCCATCTTGTCTATGTCTTTGCGGAGACTGGGTCTCCAGAACTGCACACAGTACTCCAGATGGGGTCTCACCAGCTGTCTGTACAGAGGGATAATAACTTCCTGTTTTCTACTGGTGATGCCTCTCCTATGCATCCCAGTATCCCCCAGCCCTCCTTGCTGCCCTCTCACATTGCTTGCTCGCCTTCTTAGGTCATCTGATATGACTACCCCCAGGTCCCTTTCCATTTTGTTGTTGTTTGTATCTCACCCCTTGTGTACTCTTCCCTGGGTTTTGTTTCCCAGGTGCATTACCTTGCACTTCTTAGCATTTAATCTAAGCTGCCATACATTTGACCATTCCTCTAACCTTGCCAAGTCCCTTCTCATCCTTTCCACCCCACCCTGTGCATCAACTCTGTTGCAGATCTTGTGTCATCTGCCAAGAGACATATTTCTCTTCAAGTCCTTCTGCCATGTCCTTATAAAGACATTGAAGTGGAAGGTCCTAATACTGAAACCCCAGGTACCCCACTAGTAACCCTCCTTTCTTCTGAGTGGACTCCATTTACTATTACTCCTCTGTGTCCTATTCTCCAGCCAATTCTTTACCCAGGCTGTCATCTTGGGACCCACTCCCGGCTGGCTGAACTTGTATATTAATCTTTTGTGGGACTGTGTCAAATGCCTGTAAAGTCTAGTAGGCCATGTCCACAGTCCCTCCCTGATCTACTACTTGGTCACCCAGTCAAAGAAATCTATCAGATTTGTCTGGCATGACCTTCCCGCTGTGAATCCATGCTGCCTAGGGTCCTGTGCCCCTCTGGGCCTCTAGATACTCCACAATTATTTCCTTTAGAAGTGATTCCATCATTTTCCCTATCACTGAGGTTAAACTAACAGGTCTATAGTTTCCTGCTTCTGTCTTGCTCCCACTTTTGTGAAGGGGAATCACATCTGCCCTCCTCCAGTCCTCGGGTACCACCCCATCCTCCCATGAATTGTTAAAAAGGGTAGTCAGTGGTGTCACTAGTTCTACCTTAGTTCTTTAGAATTCTGGGATGAATCCCATCAGGCCCCATTGCTTTGTCCACCTTCAGTTTTAAGAGTTCTTTCAGAACCCTATCTACTGTAAATGGGCTGGTATCAACTTCTGTATCCAGAGTGTTACTACTGTTTGTTTTATGTACCTCCTCTTCCTTTGTAAATACTGAGCAAAAATATTTGTTTAGTATCTCTGCTTTTCACAGTTCCTCTGCCCACCCTCCATCCCTTTATTAAGCATCACTATCCCTCCCTTGGTCTTCCTTCACTCCTGATGTACCTATAAAAGGTTTTATCCCCTGACTTAACTGAGTTGGATATCTTTTCCTTGGTTTGCGCCTTTGCTGTTCTGACTGCCTTCCCAGCCTCCTTTTGCTTTCACTGATACAGTTCTCTGTCCTGCTCCTTCTGCGATTCCTTGTACTTCCTGAATGCTTTCTTTTTCTCTTGAACCTTCACTGCCACTTCCTTTGAGAACCATAGTGGTTTCTTACATCGTTTTGTTTTGTTTATTTGCTTCTCACAAAGGCTCGTTACCTCTGTGATAGCAGTTTTTATTATTCCCCATTGTTCTTCCACCCCTCCTTCCTGCCCATTTGCTAGTGCGTTCCTTAGGCACTCACCCATTTTGGCAAAGTCAGCCCTCTTAAAGTCCAGCACTTTTGTCTTTGTATGGCTTGACTCTATTGCTGTGTTTATTGTGAACCATACTGTTCTATGGTCGCTAGTTCCCAGATGGCTACCCACTTCTACATCTGTAATCCTCTCACCATCTCCATTTGAGAGAATCAAGTCTAATATTGCTCCCTCTCAAGTGGGCTCCAGTACTAGTTGTCTAATGCATGCCCCCTGTAGGGCATCTAGAATAACTGCACTCTTCGAAGTGGCAGCTGCAACTGCACTCCAGTTAACATCTGGCATATTCAGATCACCCATCAGCAATATCTCCCCTTTTTCTGCCATTCTAAGTATACTTTCTATCATTTCCCTGTCCATTTCCTCTCCCTGAGAAGGGGGTCTGTATACAACCCCTGTGCGTATTGTGGTGCCATTGCCTGACTCCAAATTTACCCACAGTGATTCTTCTACTCCCTGTGTACCTTGTTGTTCTGTTGCTTTTATTCCTTCCCTTATGTAAAGAACTACTCCTCCTCCTCTTTTACCCTCCCTGTCCCTCCTGTAGACAGTGTATCCTGGTATGTTTATGTCCCAGTCATGGTTTTGTGTGTACCATGTTTCTGTGACTGCCATATCCAGATGTTCTTCCTCCATCAAGGCCACTAATTCAGGAGGCTTGTTACCATGACTACGGGCATTAGTACTCATGGCTCTCCATTTTTGATTGTTTACCTTCCAGTGCAGCATCCTCCACTGACCGTTCTACCTCTGTCTTGTTCTCATTTAGTACCCTGTTTTGTAGGGAGAGACTTGGATTTTCCTGCTGCTTGTCAGTGCCTCCCTTTGACTAGTTTAAAAGCTTGCAAATGAAGCATTTAAACCGATTGCTCAAAAGACTTGTTCCTTCCTGGACAGATGCAGACCATCCTGCCAGTATAGGCTGGTGTCCTCCAGGTGGAACCCCAGTCCCCAATGAAGCTAAATCCCTGTGCTCCACACATTTCTTCAACCATTCATTAAACTGCATGGTGCCACCCCCGCCTCCACCTGCTTTTGACAGGTAGCACCTCTGAGAAGGATACTGTGTGTGCTACTCATCTTAGGTCCTCACCAACTCTGCAATGTCCTCCTGCACTGCTCTAATCTCATGATGAGCCAAGTCATTTGTCCCTAGGTGGACAATTACGTCCAGCTCGGAATCCATTGCAGGTGTTCTCGTGATCCTGAGGATGCGCTTCCTGTCCCTCCCTGCCATGGCACCAGGCAGGCACCTTACTTCATTTTTCTCATCTCACCCAGTTCTATACCCCTAATAATTGAGTCCCCCACCAGGAACTGCTTCCTTTCCCTTTGGTGTCCTCTGCCTCCTTTCTGTGGGCCTCCCTTGTGACAGTTATCATCAGTCTTCTCTGCGGGTACACCCATAGGGGAGCTATGCTCCCCCAGAATGGTTTATGGATGGTGGAGTGGAACAATTGACTGGGTTTGCATCTTTTCCACCCTCCCCACCCTCCCTGAGCCCACTGTGGTCCAACTGCTGTGCTTTCTTCGCAACCTCTAAGGTAGTGGTGGTGGCGCTAGTGCTCCCTTGATGGGGGAGGTTCCCTTTCTACTGTCCAGTGCGGCCTGAAGACGGGCAACTTCCTCCCTCAGGGCAGATAGTTGTCTGCAAATAGGGCAGCATCTCAGCCTCCAGAAAGACTCCTGTAAGACTGCTGCCCCACAGCCATTACATTGCACTACTCCCCACATGTTTATCTAGTTTTTTTATTTTTATTGTATTTGTGTGTGTGCGTGCTCGCGTGTGATTTGATTATATAGAAATATATATATATTATACAACGTGTATGCTTATATTATCAGTGCAGTGTGCTAGAGAGTATATGACAGTGAAATGCACCTTGCACTTGAGGAAATGATGTCAGAACCTCAGGTGTAAAGGAACTATTTCAGGGTGGGTGGGCTGAGGGGTGGACAGGGTTGGGCCTAAACTGTGTCCTCACAAAACACTGACTAAAAGCTCTCACCCACCGCCATGGCGAGAGCCTTCCTGTCAGCGAGATACCCTCACAACAATTTGACAGAGAAAGTACCCTGCTAATTACACAGAGAAAAATCCAGACATCCAAGTCAGACACAGGTAAAACCTCTCCAGCCCAAAACAGCCTGGTGGTTTGTTAGCCAGAAAGGAAAATCAAATATGCAGTTATTTCAGCCCTTCTGAGGATGCTGACAAGATAAGCAGTTTTAAAAAAAACCCTTTCGGAATTAAAAACTAAAACAAATACCAAGCTCTGCCACTTTAAAAGTGAGGAAAACTTCTCTCAGATGTAAGCAAGAGAGAGAGAGTTTATTTACAGAGATTTCGTCCAAAATAGTATATTCCACGCAGCTTCTCAGTTGTTCCCAAGCACTCCTGTACACAGCGTGGAAGAAGATGGACTTCTGGCTCACACAGGAGCTCACCACTAGTTTATAGTAATTGAATAATGCTGACAAATGGTCTAGCTAGACAAATGGCTATGATGCTGAGCTCTGACTTGTGAAGACAATTACCCCCACCTCAGGCTATGTTTGGCATCCAGTTACAACCTGCAGCTTTTGCTATTTTTGAATCACACAACCCCACCAAAAATTTCAAAATATATTGATGCAGATTCTCACAGAATTCTAGTAATCAGTCCAGTTAGCCACAAAGGAAAATCAAATATGCAGAAGATAAGCAGTTTTAAAAAACCTTTCTGAATTAAAAACTAAAACAAATACCAAGCTCTGCCACTTTAACAGTGAGGAAAACTTCTCTCAGATGTAAGCAAGAGAGAGAGAGAGTTTAGTTACAGATAATTCATCCAAAAAAGTATATTCCACGCAGCTTCTCAGTTGTTCCCAAGCACTCCTGTACACAACTTAGAAGAAGATGGACTTCATCTCTAACCTATTGGTGGAAAACCATCAAGCAAGACTTGGTCTCCCCTACTACTCATACTCCTCTGCCTCCTCCAGTCCCTGATCCAGATGTTCAGGTTACTCCTGTCACATCTTGGAATGAGGTGGATAATACTCCTGCTAGCTCCAAGGAGGACAAAGACAAGTGCAAGTGGACTAGATCTCCTTCCTCTTCCCACTCTCCTTCTCCCAGACAGTAACAGACACAAGAGGAGGAGATGACACTCCACCTCTTCCTCAGATGCTTCTGGGGAATCAGAGCCTTCCTTTCCCGATTCCAACCATGGGTCGCTTCCTGTGGACTCAGAGGAACATCCTAACGCTCCACCCTATGACCACAGCTTTATGGAGTTCATGTTACACATACATGAGAATATGGGATGGGATACAGAGGCCCTGGACCCCTAACTCTTTCATCCAGCTTAGTGTCTCTGTCAAAATACCCAGCCAGTGGTTATCCCACCGTTATTGGATACCTTCCAAGACAACAACTTGGCCACTTGAGGCATTCACACTCTTCCTCTGCGGTGTCCAAAAGTCCAATCGCTTGTACCGGATGCCAATGACCACTCCTACCTAGCCAAACATCCCACAGCTGATTCCATGGTTATATCGGCTCCACATGACCTTTCGCAGAGGCTCAAACACCTGAGTATCTAGCTGCTGGACATTGTTTCTAATTAGCTGGATTACTTAGGTCGCAGGGTTTCCTCATCTGCCTACTGCAGCATATGGAGCATCATTTTTTCTGCACATGTACCAGTTCCAAATGCACTTTGTGAGCAAGGACTGGACATCTAGCAAGGTGTGCCTTACGACCATCCAAAGGTTGAGCTTGCAAAGCTTTTACCAACTGGTGCCAATTTGAGTTACTATGCCCTCCGACAAGAGCGTGACTTCATGGACACCACAGCAGGGGTGGCTGTAACAGGAATTTGCATAACTCAAAATGTTGTTGGACATCACATCCCTTGAAGTCTCTAATGATAGTTCCATTGCATTGGTATGTCCAACCGTAATAGTCAGCTTCGTGGTTATCTTGAAAGACAGAATAGAGCAGAACATGCATGCTCTTCATTTGACCTTGTTAACTATTCACTTTGAATGGAAAGGTCAACTACTTTGCATCCATCATGTGAACTAACTTAAGCACCGCACAAACGTACTGGTACAGTCTTGCTTACCCTGTTTTCCCTTCCAACCATGTATACATCCTTAAGGTTTGATGCTCAACCATCTTTGATACTGCTGCATGTGCCACAACTGCATGTAGTTTCTATCTCAATGAATTGCACTGCTGTAACTGGCACTTAATTAGAACATTTCCCCTTGGTTGGGCATATGGTGTTGAAATACTTGTGCAGTGGTGCTGTATCAGTCCAGACTCAATTATAAACACAACATCACATGAGTACAGCAGGGTACCGCATTGTTTTCCATTACTGGAAAATGTAACTTTGTTTATGTACCACCGATAGTTACATAATTCCATACCTCACCGATTGTCATTCTGAATTGATTAACTGTCTTTTGTCTTATGAAGCAGGAAACTATATATTTCATTGCTGTCCTTATCTAGTGCCCCCATACTGTTATTTTAGCTGTATTGAAACTGACACAATTTTTTTCTCCTACAAACATTGCAGGAACTCACTTTGTGCACACGTAGAAGCAAATATCACCCAAATTATGAATACCAATAAATGCTCCAAGCGTGGTGGTCCAGTCAAGTTGACAGATTCAGCCCGAAAAAGGCAGAAAAAAGAACTGGATTCAAAACGATCAAAGACCCGTATTGCAATTGGTGCAGAAATGGTGCGTTGGTTACAGCTCAAGAATGAACTCATGTTCAGTACACATGCCCAGGTTGCATGCTTTTTGCTTGACATGTGAGTATATGTCACTTCATGAGAACTGTATTATTTATGTTTTCTTTAGTCTGTTGCCCGCGGTACTTAAAATATTAACTAGGTATATCTCACATAAGGTATCATCGAATCAACAATGAAACGAGGCATGTCATGGCCAATGAACCGATGTTACATTCAACCTCACAACGAAGACTAACAACGGTGATGGTCTACTCTCCAGCAGATAACATAAAAGGCCCCACAAACGATCGTTCCTGTGACCTTAGTGATATTGCACCCAACATGTAAGCTTCGTCGAAGGTGTCATCATCTCACTTTAGAGCTTTTCTCATACTCTTCTGTGTTTCCATCTGTCTCTAACTCACTGTTTTTCACACACAGGTGTGATGATGATCACAATTCTCAAAGTCACATGGCCACCCCAGATGCACCAGAAACGTTAGCCACTTTCTACGGCTACAGAGACACGATCAACAACAATGATTTTCTCTACATGCCTACAAGCCAGTAAGTCATCACTGCATGCAAATTGTGTCTATATACAATGTTATTTATTACACCTTTTCCGACATCAAGTTACCTAACATCAACTTTGCGGTACCACTTATGTCATTATCACTGACTGTACCGTGGTACTACCTCATTCCTCCTTTGTACATCTTGACGTATGTTACTACTGCCTGATTTTTCTACAACTACCAGTGTCTACACTCATATACAGACTTATATATCTGTACATATACATACACATATACATTTACATATACATACAGACATTTTGCTGTTCCTATCCTTGCTTGTAGATCAGAAATGCAGCTAACTAAAAGAAGCTACATTTTTATGTTTGCTTGCACGCATGTGCAAGAAAACTTAGTGCCATCATCGGCGATTTCAGCGGTCTTTCACTTCCTCCTCCAATTCAGCCAGTGTGTTGGCAGGCGTGGCACCTGTAAGCCAACGCATGCTGGAGCTGTCTATTGCAAGCTCCAAAATGCGGTGACATACAGTTGAAAGGGGGAGCTATGCTTGAGTGATCAATGATAAGATATCGCCTGCTCATGCACAGCTCGCACCCACACACACACACACGCCCATCCGTGCGTACACGCCCACCACACGAACTGTTTAGCCAACGGTGGTGCCCAATCACCGCTGGCTGAGCTGCGCTCCCCACCCCCAAAGGCTTCCAAATGCTCACCCCAGCATGGCAATCAACTTATGCTGACGCGGTGCCCAATCCGCATTGGTTGAATGCCACCCCAACCGCCCTTGTGCTACGCGTGAGGCCACCCCAGAATGGCAAACATCCCACGTGATCCGCTTTTTCCTTTTACCTGTACAGAAAAACGGTCCCACATAGTCTCCTGTCCACCACCCCCAACCAGCACCCACCCACTGTGCATCCTGCCTCCCAACCCACAAACCCCTCACCCCATACTTACCTCCAGAGCTCGCCGATGATCTTCAGTAGACTGGAACACGCCGGCACTCTTCAAAGCCAACTAAAACTCAGGAAATGCCAATAAGATGTATAATTGGCTCGATAGGGGGTTCTCAACTTTGTTGCATATATCCTGTTTTTTTTGCAAATTTTGCACTAAAATTTCAAGATGTGGTTTTTGGGAGCCCTTCTCATGTTTGATGTCACTGTCATGGTGTTATTCAGGCCAGAAGGCCGATTTTGCAGTCACTGTGTGAAATCACCCTTCGGTCCTGAATAAGGCCATGACAGTGACATCAAACATGAGAAGGGGTCCCAAAAACTCAATGTTCAAAATTGGGTGCCAAAATTCAAAAAAATAACTGTTTTACGAGCGTCAGTTGCACAGTTCCAACACACACATGTAAGGTTGCAAATTTTCTATAGTTTCACTCAAGATTTTCAACATTTCCATTTTACCACACTTTCTTAAGAGTAGTACAGCTGCCATTTTTCACATGTCACCCAAAACGTGTTTCCGCCCATGTAGCACACAATGGCACAATTGGATGTGTGACATCAATGTACGGGACCAATTAAGAAAATTACAGTGACACTGTTTGTGAGCTTTGGTCTTGAAATGGCTATGTTGAAACTTTGTTTGAAAAAATTCAAAAAAATGAAAGTTTTACGAGCGTGCATAGTACAGTTCATATTCACGCTTATAAGATATGCGAATTTTCAATATTTTCACTCCCAATTTCCAACATTGCCATTTTTCCACACCTTCTTATGAGCAGTACAGCTGTCATTTTTCACATCTCCCCCAAAACGTGTTTCCGCACATGTACCGCACAATGGTGCAGTTTGTGTGCAAAATCAATGTGAAGGATAAATTATGAAAATCCCAGTGCCAGTCTCCATGATCAAAGGTCTTAAAATGGCTATAGTGAAAATTTGGTGAAAAAATATGCCAAAAATTACTGTTTTACGAGCGTGCTTTTTACAGTTCCTACGCACATTCATAAGTTTGTGATTTCTCAATTTTTTCACTCCCAATTTTCAACATTGCCATTGTACCACACCTTCTTATGAGTAGTACAACTGTCATGTTTCACATCACACCAAAAATGTGTTTCCGCACATGTAGTGCACAATGGCGCAGTGGGTGTGCAAAATCAATGTACGGGATACATTAAGAAAATCACAGTCACACTGTTCATGAGCCATGGTATTAAAATGTGTATGTTTAAAATTTGGTATGCAAAAGTCCATACAATGACTGTAAAACGAGTGAGCATTGCGCAATTTCCACGAACCATTGTTAGTTCATGACTTTGTAATACTTTCAGTCCAGATGTTCACCAGTGACAATTTTCGTCACTTCCCTATGAACAGTACAGCTGTCATTTTTCACAACATGGCTGAAGTGTGTTTTCAAAGTTTCAGCGCAGAGATGCGTGGTCGGTGTGTGAAATCATTGTTTTGCACAGATGAAGAAAAACACATTGACACTGTTCATGATCGGAGGCACAAAAATGCCTGAGTTGACAATCAGCTGTAAAAATTCCACAAGCTAATTATATAAGTGCTGTGCGTTGCTCAGTTTCTATGTACGCTGGTGACTTTGACATTTTTTTAAATATTTTTAATACAGATTTGACACATTGCCATTTTTAACTCCTCCACATGAACAGTACAGCTGTCATTTTTTACATCCTGTGCGTAATGTTTTTGCATCTCTGGTGCTAAATGCCGTAGTAACTGTGCATAAGCTGCTTTCGGCTGACTAACTGATATTCCACCTGTTCATGAGGTGGGGTCGCAAAACAAACATGTTGAAGATTTGGAGTGAAAATACCAATGAATGCCTGAGGTATTATGCATTCCGACTATAATGCACAACCCTGTAGAGAATGACAGGCATCAGGGCTGTGACTTTGGATTCTTGCCTGTGATGCTCATACCATTCATCACCCTGCAGTCAGTGAGAGGCATCTAGGTATGCCTTGGACTCTTCCGCCCCAAACTTAACCCCATTCTCCTATATTGCAACCATCTCACAATATTTCCTAATGAAATGTGGTGTGCATAAGGTCCAAAGACCCCAAGGAACACCGTGCCACTTGTCAGTGTCTGTAGGGTGGGTTGTGGTGCAAGGTCGTGTCCGTTATGCCTGACGACCAGAACGCACACCCCAATGCCTGTCACTCTCTGCAGGGTGGTGTTGGTGGTGGCTTCACTTCAATACTTCACTGACATTCCGATTACGCAGCTCTGTAACTTCTACACTACCACTGCCAATGCCAGCAAGCAAACATTCGGCATTGACATATACCTCAGCAGTAGTCAGTGTCTGTTGATATTAAGTATGCAGATGCTTTATTAGAAGTAGACGGGGTCTTATTTATGGTAAAAAAAAAATAGGAAGGAAAGACAAGAACCAAAGTCAGTGTGTGTTCTATGCTGGGAAGGCTACTGTATCTGCTGACGTTGCTAAACCAGTCGGAGGACACATCTTAATTGGCGGTGTGGCTTAGACACTATACAAGCAGGTGAGACAAATTACAACTTCCTGTTGCTAGCCTTTTTTATTAATAAATGACCTCCATCACACACCTACACCCACCCACCCACCATAAGCCAGTTCTACTTTTATAGGCACTGGATTTTACTGTCAAAAGGAACTTCCTGTTTTGCAGTCGTAATGGAAAGATCATAGAGGTACATTGGTTTTGTCGACCCTAAAGGAAAACAGTAGTTCACTCTCCCACCAGGTGCCGATGGTCTGCCATTGATCAACGAGGGAGCATGCTGCAGCAGAATATATGAAGTTGCTGTCCGAGATCACCCTGGAGACAGGATATGTCACGACAATCAACATAGGCGGTTGTATACAGACCACCATCTCGAGAGGACTGAATGGACAAGGAAATGATATAAGGCTTCAACTGAATGGCTGAAACAATGGGATATATTGTTGATGGTGGACCTGCATGTGCCAGATGTTAACTGGAGCACCTTTGCTGCAGGCACATCCAAGAGCAGGGTCATTCTTGATGCCCTACAGGGGGCATGCCTCAGACAGCGAGTATTGGAACCCACTCTGGAGGGAGCAATCTTAGACCTGGTACTCTCAAATGGGGATGGAGAAAGAATCTCAGATTTAGAAGTGGCTAGCCATCTGTGAACAAGCGACCACCAAACAGTGTGGTTCACAATAAACACAGCCATACAACCAAGGCCAACAAAAGTAAGAGTATTGGACTTTAGGAGAGCAGATTTTGGGAAGTGAGTGAGCTCTCCAAAAGCACTATCAAACATGCAAGAAGGAAGGGTGGGGTAACAATGTGGAGTTGTCAAACATGCATCACAGAGGCAACAAGCCTTTGTGTAAAGCAAATCAAAAACACAACTAAGTCAAAACAACCCTGTGTTTGTCATAAAAAAGTGACGTGTAAGGTTAAGGAGAAAATGATAGCATTCAGTAAATATAAGGAAACACAGAAGAAGCAGGACAGTGAAATTTATCAGTTAAAGCTGAAAGAGGCTGGGAAGACAGTCAGAATAGCAAGGTCCCAAACCAAAGAAAGGATAGCCAGTTCTGTTAAGAAGGGTCAAAAGATCTTTTATCGGTACATTAGTGAGCGAAGAAAGACAACACGAGGGATACTGAAGCGTTATCAAGGGGAGATAATTTCGATAGAGTCAGACATTGAAAAAGCAGTGATACTGAATGAATATTTCGGGACAGTTGTCAACAAGGAAGAGGAGTGGTAGCTACCGAAATGAAACAAGAGAAACACTATGAAGATGGGGGTCGATAGCAGGACATTTACAGATGAAAGTGTTCAGAAATAAGTAATAAAATTGAAGGTGGCCAAAGCAATGGTGACTGATGGTATTCACCCTAGAATTCTCAATGGAACTAAGTGACGAACTAGTGACACCGCTGACTACTCTCTTTAAAAAATCATGAGAAGATGGTGTGGTACCTGAGGACTGGAGGCGGGCACATGTGACTCCCATTCACAAAAGTGTGAGCAGGACCAAGGCAGGAAACTACAGACCACTTAGTTTGACCTCAGTGTTAGGGAAAATTAAGGAATCACTTCGGCAGGAAATAATTTTTGAGTACCGAGAGGCCAGTGCGGCACTGGACCCAAGGCAGCATGGATTCATGATGGGAAGGTCATGTCAGATGAATCAGATAGATTTCTTTGACTGGGTGACCAAAGTAGTATACCAGGGAGGAGCTATGAACATGGTCTACCTATATTTTAGCAATGCATTTGATACAGTCCCACACAAAAGATTAATACACACAAGTTAGCCAGCCTGGGAGTGTGTCGCAAGGTGGTAACCTGGATAAACAATTTTCTATACAACAGGCCGCAAAGGGTGGTAGTGAATGTAGTACACAGTGAAGAAATGAGGGTTATTAGGGGTACCGATGGTTCGGTATTGGTACCGGTCATTTTAATGTCTTTATAAGTGACATTGCAGAGGGACTGGAATGAAAAGTATGCCGCTTTGCAAATGACACAAAGATCTGCAACAGGGTTGATACACCATATTGAGTGGAAAGGATGAGAAGGGACTTTGCAATGTTGGATGAATGGTCAAATTATTGGCAGCTCACAGTCTATGCAAAGCTGTGGTATGCCAATGGCAAAAAAACCCAGGGGAAGCATACTCAATGGTGGGTGAGATACTGACAACAGTAAAAATGTAAAGTGACCTAGGAGTAATTAAGTACAATGACCTAAAGGTGGGCCAGCAATGTGCGACGGCAGTAAGGAAGGCTGGGGATACTGGAATGCACTGGTACGGTCATCAATATTACAAAATTGGAAGTTGTTATCCCGCTGTACAGACACTTGTTGAGACCACATCTCAAGCACTGTGTGCAGTTCTGGAGACCACATCTCCGCAAGGACAGAGACATAGTGGAGGCTGTCCAGCGGAGGGCAACAAAAATGGAGCATGGTCTGGACCAGAAGACTTATGAAGAAAGACTAAAGGAGCTTAATATGTATACCCTCGATGCAAGGAGGGATGTGAGGGGACATGATAGAAACTTTAAAGTACCTCAAGGGAATCAACCAAGACCACGAGGGATGCATATATTCAAAAAAGAGGTGTGCTAGAACAAGGGTGCACACTTTGCATATAGAAGTGGGATGGCTCAGAGGTAATGTGAGGAAGTATTTTTCCATGGAGAGGGTTCTGGATGCATGGAACAGCCTCCTTGCGGAGTTGGTGGAGTCCAGAACAGTGGGGCAATTCAAGAATGCATGGGACCATATAAGGCATTCCTAGTGGGTGTAAGACTAAGTAAGCTGTTGGTTAACTAGGATCTGCAGCTTATCTGTTCTGTAGTAAAATGGGCTGACTAGGTGGGCACAGCCGTCCCTTATCTGCAGTCAATTTCAATTTTTGTATGTTTCCATATACATACACAGACATTTACATTTACATACACATGGACATACATACACACGCACAGATGCACCTATAAAAGCAGCGTTTATTTTATATTTTATAAAACATTTAATGTATTCTGTATTTTTGTTGCAGGCTGAGTATTAGCTGGACAGTGACATCTACATTTGTTGCATGCAGCAATGTCAAGAGGAAAATAACTACACATGATACCGCCTGAACACAGTGTGAATGACCAGAGGTAACATTGTCCACGGTTCCTTTTGCTCCAACAAGTATATGTTGCAGTCATGTATTGCCACCATTATCACAAACATGATGTTAAACTGGCATGGTTGCCCCTTATTTTTTTTGCTTTGTTTTAGTTCTGATCTGCGGTTGGATACACATCAAGAGTCATCAATTGAGGAACACATCATTACACAGTGTGATGAGGAGATGGCCAGTTGTAACCACGACAATATGCAATGTGTAGACACTTCCACCACGGACTTGTCATTCACACAGTCTATTGTCAAAAAACCCATGTTTATGGTGCATTTGGACAACATCCTTGAACTTGCACAGCGATGTCAAATAACATCATGCAAATCATGCAGCCATGGATTAACCATTAAGACACGAACTTCCGAACATGCTTAACCTTGACTTGGGTTTGTGCATATGCATTTATAGATCTTTCTTCTCAATTTACCAGTGTAAGTGCGCAATTAACTCCAATATTTTTCTCATTTACAGTTATGTCCTGCAGGGCATATAGCATACCAATGGCGGAGTCAGCCGCAACTGAGGAATGGAGTAAATGCAGGTGATTTGATCACTGCGCCTATACTGATGTCAGCAATAACTTTGGAAAATTGCGCTCATGTATCGTTTTATGAATCATGCATTTATCAGCACCTCTTCATTTTACCGTTATCAACCACTGTACACCGTGCCTGTGATTGAGAACTATTGGTGTTAATGGAGAGGGAGCTCATGGAAGCAAGAAGAAACAAACCGGTGGCTATTATGGGTATTGTACACTTTATTTTTTCATTATTGATCATCGTTTATAGTATCAATATACAATCAAAGCATGTCACCCTAGTAACAAATTGCTCTTTGCCAACAGGTGATGGACGCATGGATAGTCCGGGACATTGTGCGCAGTATTGCACGTACACCACCATGGATGTAGACACCAACCAAATTCTTTCCATGGTAGTTGTGGACAAACGTGAAACAGCATTGAAATCCCCAAATATGGAGAAGTTGGTGTTCCAACGCACTATGGATGTTTTTCGACAGTGCGATGTTCCGGTCTCGGAAGTTGTCACAGATGCCCATGGTCCCATCTCATGTTTGATGCGTATGTATCTAACTCCGTTTTCATTTCATGGTGAAAACATGCAAGACAATCAGAACATTTTTTGTGAATGTTTTGTTCCTTTGCTGCATGCACCATCCAATTCTTCATCTTTCCACCCAGAATCTTGATCTTTCCATAACAGTTAGGACAATGTTCTCAGCATAGTATTCAGGAAGCAAACACTGGACGGAAGACTGCTCTTTTCTTCCTGCATTCTGTACATCGTAAACCAGAAATCAAATCATATGTTTATGCTTCATCTACACATTATTTCAACTTTTAGGTCTCTTACAGTGTTAACAGATAGCAGTCTAATAGGGGCTGGTGACAGTATGAACAATAAAGAACAATGGTTGGTACTTAGTAAATGCAAATTAGTGAATATTTGCTCCCACTACCCTCTGTCTTCATTCGCTATCTTATTCTATACATCACAGTTGGGTATTGAACGCAGACATGGCCATATAATCCCTGAATGCACGCTGCTTGCTGGCTTGCAACGCCATTGTTAACTATGCAGTAATAGTGGCATGGGACCGCATGTTACCGCGAGAGATGTTGAAGCTCGAAGGAGCAAAGCATCACATACAAGGTGGATTTTCATAAAACAATTTGAGTGCATGGTCGCACACAGAATCGTCTGTTCACTTCCAGTCTGGAGGACAACAATCTGCAAGGATATGGTATGCGCCAGACAGAGAACGGGCCGGATGAGTACATGTAGATGTGACATGTGAAGACTATCACAGTCGACAGTTTGAGGCAGGCCATCCGGTAGCTAAAGTCCACCGTGAAATGATGGGCAGTATTTGATGGTTCTGAAATAACTGTCCTATGACCTTGCAGATGCACTGGCTGCAATTTTCAAAATCTCTATCCAGACTTGATGACTTCCTCATGACTGGAGGGTGTCCCAGTGATGCGATCCACAAAGGATGCTCTAGAGCATACATGGTAATTACAGGCTTGAAAGCCTTATGTCTGTGGTAGGCAAGGTTCTGCTTGGCATTATCCAGGCGAAGCTTGTTGGCATGCTCTAAAGCGCGTATGTACTACCATCTGTATTCATTTCTTCTGCTATCATTACGGCATACCACCCTTCTAGAGTTTTCAGTGTCACTGACGGGGGCCTGTAATCCTGTCTAGGATGGGTGACGTGTATGCCTGGATAACAGCCTTAAATTTGATTGCTTCAGCAGCATTAGTGTTAGAGATAAGTGGTGGAGATTGGGTCACTGGATAAGCTGGTAGAAAAGTTTTGTCTGCTGTATACAAACAGTACTGTTTTGCCCTCAGTGTCCTGTCCCATTATGGGTTGGCAATGGGGTCAACCACAATTTGTTCTGGTCTGATCTAAAGTTCGGTTCTTGTTGTAATGTCTGCACTTGAGTTCAGCCTTTCTGATGTCTGTGTTAAATACTTTTTTTCTTCTAGGAAATGAATACCCAGAAATAAGACATTCTTACGATGTGTGGCATGGTGCCGAAATCTTGTAAACGCATCATGGCAGTAAGTACTTCAGCCATATTGCTATAATAAGGTTCATAGCATGTGCCAGTGTCATTTTCATTGTGGTTTTCTTTTGCCTTTTTCAAGGCTGGCCAGCAACGACAATGTAGGGTACTGTGGATTTGGTGTCGTGATATAGTCAATCACTCTGGCACTGCTGCCAAGAATCTGACAACTACAATGACTTCATGGTAACTACACTTCACCTTCCGTAGCTGTCAGTGTATAGTATTTTTACATCATCTACCATGCACTTATTCACTCTTCTAATTTACAGGCCGCTGGATCGACATACTACATCACGTCACCAACATACATCGATGGAATTTTGAAACGGAGTCGGGGCTGAGAATGCAGTCATTCGGAGCTGAATCGGTGCGTGAGAGCCATGGCTTGAGGCAGGCTCAGTGCCACATAGCGAGCTAGTGAAATATTGTGATGGATAAGTGCTACTAAATTCACTGAAATACTTCATTTCTACCGTATTTACATAACAATAGCTTTCTAGTGCTCCTGCAATTAACTGCCCACCACATATTCTGATGTCAGCTCAGCTGTGTGATTACTGATGTTTTCTTTTATGTCTCATTTCATCCACAGTAGCACCGCCAACCTGGAAGAGTTTCAGCAACATATCCTCATGTACTGTGCAATGCGTTATGCATACACTTTTCCTGTGTACCGTATGCGGAACTTTCTTGCGGCCCTAGACTACAAACCATCATGTTCCAGATCATGTCTTTTCAATGCCAAAGGAGAAAAATGTAAGTATCACATGGCTCTAATGATTTATAGAATAATGGGATCCATACTTTATTGTTCTTTTGTCGTTCTACGCTAACTCTTTCTGTGTTTCAATCTATAATCTACCTTTTGGTGCAGCTGTAAGTTTATGGTGTACACGCCTGCCTTTTAGTTTATAGTTCCAAGTGTCTCTTATCAAACTATTTGCATGTAATTGGCTCTTTTTATGTGCTCAAGTGCTCAGGCCTACATGGTCTGTCTCAGTCGTTGCCATGAAAGCTGGTTTTCATTACAGTGTGTGTATGCATCTGTCATTATTTCAAATACACAATACGACCATAATCAAATTGTTAGTCGAATAAATACCGGAACACAGAAGAAAAAAATATCATGGCTTTAATGTATTATTTGTGATAGACCATGATCTTGTACATTGCTACAAAGTTTGCCACAATTTCAATTCAGTATACTATTAGGTTCATTGTTAATGGCTTATTACCATAGTCATCGTTGGTCATGATACAACGAACAGGTAATTTCAGTAATGAATGCATTGCATATTGTGACCAACACTGAGAATTGCAATTGAAAAATTACATTGTTTGTGGTTGTCCACGCCTGACCGACAGTTATGGTGCCTTCATATTCTAGATTCTGCCACTGGACACTGAAATAACTGATTGCTTATAATGTCTTGTACTAAACATTCTAACAGAACTTTCTTTCTGTATTAGTTACCGACGCCTTTTTACAACAAGAAAGGCATGCATGGACAGTGGTGCCAAAGAAGGAAAAGTACTATGGTTACATCCCATCAATGATGTCTGATGCTGCTGAGAGAGAATGATGTGCACTGACCGTTGATACACGCATGACATTGTCTCTTGAAGACCCAAGGAGAATTCAGCCAAACATCTCTGCCATCCCACCTCCTCCAACACGGTTACTCATTGAACAGCACCAATCCTGATCTCAGTCGACCGAGTAGTAGTTTTCGGGACTCACAAGATAATCTGTCAATGACTAATTAACCTTGCTAGAGTTGAATTTTGCAAGCTTTTTGATGTATGTCAGGAATTATTACACTTCCGGACTTCATGCACCAGCCGGATTAAGACTGCAACATGATGCTATGCATTCCTACAAAGGTTTCATTACATATAAGGGGTTGTTGTAAATTAATTCATACAGTCAATGCACATCCATGAATATGTACAGTGATATCATTCAAAATCATAATCACAACTATAAATACATTACTGGGATGAATTGCTGGAGTACCTAAGGCACTTGTGGTATATATTGGTTCATTCGATGAGTATTCATTTACCGCAATGTGTGTGATCCCCAAAACAAAAGGCGTTAGGCTTCACATAATTGTCTGCTACTCAGTGGCTAAAAGAGATATAACCATCCAGTCATTGGTGGCCCATGGCAATCTGTTGAAGGTAGAGCGTGGTATCATCTAGAGCAACAATTTTTTGGACAGTGACTTATTGATAGTTTTGGTTTATGCATTTGATGCGGCAACTAAGACCTTCATGGGTTCACATAGGTGGCTCTAGGCCGCTGTGCAGGAAAGCTAACTAGAGTCACGCTACCAGCAACAAGTGATTAGGCAAGGACATTAGAGAATGCTTTCATCGACTACCTAGAGGTTGTTGTGTTCTCAAGGCTTATATCATATGCACAGTCAATGCGGTCACAGGATGATGAATAGAGGAATTACTGTAGTATCATTACCAGATCCTATTGTGTATAACAATTCTTTTCAGAGCATTGTAGTTGCACCGTGACTTGCTGATATCATAGTTGCATATATATTACTGGCGCTCAAAAGAATTCCAGACCCATGTATATCGTGCTAACTTTAGTAACAGTTCAATATGCACGTGCAGGATTCAGTGAATGCTCAATGTTGATTATCCCCGCCATCAATGCTATGAATATTAATTGCACATGCTGATTTAGTATGTTGGTGTTGTTCACGCTCCAGTGGACGTCAGCTATGCAGCTGGGTTGCCCACAAGTCTTGCTTTTGTTTTCTTTGTGCTACTTTTGAGTGGCTAGTATCTATGTTATTTGCAGCACGATTGCTTTTAAATGTACTCTTGAGTAATAGTCTTTAGATTTTCCTTTCCCAGCATTCAGTTAGTGTCCAACATTATTTTTCAAAACTTCAGACTCTGATAAAATCTGCCTGATAGTTCATGAGTCTTCACGGACTGTTTGCACACATTACATTGGCTACGATTATTTACCATAGTAATCTTGTTTCTTCCACAGTATTCGTCTGTATTCCCGAACTCTGCTGTCAGCCTCCTAAGTAGAACTGCTCAGAGATAGAATGTTATGCAAATGATAAACCTATCATTGGCTCTGCTCACTTATTCAGACTCGGCCCTTATCAGCCACAACGCTCCACCAACGTATCAGATATCTAAAGAGGCTGCAAGGCAATTTTAACTATACACCCATTCATCTATCTATCTACAACAAAACTATACTGTCTAGTAGAAACTAGTAATATTAACATAAACACCCCCAAAAAATGCTCAGAATCACCTGGAAAATAGAATGGAAGCAAAACTCCACTCATTAGACTTTAAACAATGTATGTCACTGTTTGAACCCATATTTAAAAGCTCAGTTAGGAGTGCAGAAGCTTTGGTTCTGAAGGTGAGGCAGGATGGAGGGTTAGAATATAGAATAATACCCTGGAAGAAACTAGATTACTAGGACAAGTAATTTATTTTCTCGGCAAGGGTATTCTTCATATTCCTAACTCTCTGCAGACTTCTAAGCAGTACCTTGGAGGTGGTCACAGAACCTACTTTTTGGAATGGGGATTTGCACGATTGTGTGACAAATGTGGCATCACTTCTGGATTAAGTATCTAGACTTTAGTTGTTAGTAAATGTGTGTACTGTCCTCCATGTCGCTGTTTTACAGATTCCACAGATAAAACATCTATGGTTGCTAACATGAGTTACCGACAGTGCCCTTTGTGGAATGCGCTCTCATTCCTGCTTGGGGGCTCCTTGCCAACTTTCGATTAGCAAAACTTAATGCACTGATTAACTAGTGAGAATTGGACCTTTTGCATCTGGGTTACCTTTACCCACATCCACATAAGTCATGGAACAACTTTTTATTGGCGATGATCACTGGTGTTGGTAATTTAGTAACTTAATGCCCTTGACATCCAGACTATGGCATCCTGCGCCACCTGAACTAGTATGTTCAGTTGAAGAAGACTGGCATGGTAATGGAATGGTCAAATTAAAGTCAGAGACCACCACGGAGAGGAATTTTCATTTGTCTTGCCCAGTCTGTAGCTATCAAGATCATTCTTGCCGGTTAGCACCGGGTTTGATCGAAACTCTCGAAATGAGCGGAACCAGAAAAGCATATTGCCTTGTTCCTGATCAGTCCATTGTCAAAGCATCCAGTCTGAATTTGACAATTGGCAGGTGATCTAGAGCAAAAATTTGGAAGATGATGATTCGAGGGATGCTAAGAGATCTATCTCTTGTGTGCCCCACCTCCGGAATACTGCTTCCAGTATCTGCTTCTTGAGGGAACACAGTTGTGGTTTGCCTCATTTATAGTTCTCAGGGCATCTGCTAGGTATTTTCTTCCTGGTACATGAATGGCCTGTCGGGAGTCCTTCAGTGAGTAAGCCAAACTCTTGATCTTCACTGATTTCGTACATGGGCCTAACCTTGTCCCACCTTTCTTTGTTCATGTTGTACACTGTTGTGGTGTTGTCTGTCCTGACCTGCAACACTTTTCCTTGTAGTAGTGGTGGTGCACATGCCTTCAATGCCAGGAACACTGACCTCAGCTCCAACTCATTTATATGGTGGATTGAATCTGCATTGACCAGGTTACATGAGTGTATTTTGTTCCTCAAGGGGCACCTCCACCCTAACAGGAAGCTTTGGTATTGAACGGCAATGGGATTTCTCATTGAAAGAATACCCACAATCCTGAGGTTGTCTGCGCCCTTTCACCGCTGAAGGCTGCTTAAGCAATGTTCTTGTTACTGTAATTGGCTTTGAAAGAGTGCCTTTCCCTGAAACCAATGTGCATCAAGGTGAAACTGTATGTCTCTTATTTGAACCGGAACCAAAAACTGTGCCTGTTGTTACAGGTGTGCACTAGAAGCTGCATCAATTGTCTTGCTGGCTTTGGCTAGTTCAGCCTATAGAAGTTTCTGCTTGCCAGCTGCTTTGAATTATGTCCTGAGGGAAGAATTTCTTCCTCTAAGGTGTTTACTTCAGCTCCAATGAATTACAGAACCTGTACTGGAGTGCGAATCTGATTTACCAGGCACTCTAGTGAGTCTAACAGATTTGGTGTTACGAGCAGGTGATCTATGCATGCCTGGGTGAAATTCTACCACCAGCCTCTATTATCGTAGATAGGTGAAGACTGATCCACCTAACCTTCTTAGGGTGCCACCACCACTGCCAGATGCTGTGCAAATACCCTGGGGCTGAGAGAGACTGAAAAGCAGGTTTGATAACTGATAATGTCCAGCTGGAAGTCTGAATCTGAGATCTTTTCTGTTAGATTCTCTTATGGGAATGTGGAATAGGCATCGTTCAGATTCATAGATGCAAGCAAATCTCTCTCTGAATGACTCGGCAGAATAACTGCCAATGTGAAGATCTTGAACTTTGGCTTACTTAGGTACTGTTCAGTAGACTGAGGTGGGAATAGGTGTCCACTCACCATTTGTCTTTTGTTGAGAAAGTATCTTCAGTAGAAACACCTTCCATTATGCTGAGGCGGAACATGTTCTACTGCTTTTAACAGCAGGAGACTTTGAACCTCCGTCTATAACAATGAACCGAGAACCGAACAACTTGAACCGGGTTAGCGGTTCACTAAACCGGCTTGGCAGCTAACCAAAGCAAGATTTGATTTAAAATAAAATACTGAAAATAACTAAACTGAACATGAGCGAAGGAACTAAAAGCTCTGGGAAGGGATGTAAGTCTTGTTTCCCGAAATGTTATACTGAACCGTGACGAACTGGAGAAAATTAAACCTCAAAGCAATAAAATAATCAGTAAACTAACAGTAGTAATTAAAACAGATTTAAAGGCAGCATGAATAATTAAAGTACGTATTTTCAGTAAATAATAACACAAGGAACGACTGAGAGGGTAGTCTCCAAGGCATCTTGACTTGTCAGGCAGATAAACAAGTCTGATATGTTAGTGTAACGTTGCAGCTGATAAGGGCTGTAGTTTGAATCAGTGGCATAACCCAATGATAGGTACTATCAGTTGCATAATGTTCTAGCTCAGAGCAGTTCTATTTAGTAGGCTGACTGCAGCGAGTAAGGAATATAGAAGAATACCTGGGCTGAGAATTATGGTATTTAAATTGACACTTCTTTGCATTTCAACATGATTTCCGCTTACATGTTCTACTTCAGTGTGCCCCTTCTGTGCTGGTTCCACAAGCGGCCGCTTGGTTATCTTGTGCCTAAAACTGGCACTGTCTTGAGACGTTGTCTCTAACTGTTTATTTTTCGACTTTCTGCACTTTAACCGCTAACATCCACATTTACATATTTTTAGTTTTGTAGTCCTTACAGTTTATCTTGCAAAAAATAGCATGCAGGTCTAATAACAACTGACCCCAGGCTCAAGCCATCCTCGGTGTCTCCTGGTTGTCAAAACACAAAATAGTCCTCTAAAAATGATCTTCAACTATGGGTGCAAATGACTGGACTTGCAATTTCACAGCTAGAGTGTTGTTAGAGAATGCAATTAATCTTTTACTATCAGAACTTTATTTATACAATTGATGCACTTCAGAATCATTATATGTGCATGTATCCTGGGGTGCTTTCAACATTTACATTTAGATCTCCGGGGTGACACTGCTGTATCTCCTGCATCATGCTGTTTACTTTTAGAAGCAAAGACTGTATGGTTTTACCCGAAGGGAAATGCTACATCTAGTATTTTTATTTACAGTCAGTGGAAGAATAAAGGATGAGAGGCCAGGGTGACTGGAGGGGAGGAGTGGAGGGTGGAACACAATGGTGGAGGGGAAAGAGTGGGTAGAGGGGGAAGAGGGAAGAAGGAAAGAGTATGAAGGTTGAAGCGAAGACAGAGATGGAGGAGCATGGTGACCAGAAGGTGATGTATGATTTCAACCAATTATTTAGTTATTGATGTTTCATCAGAAGGTACACTGAGAACAGTTGTCTCCCGGTGCGACTTAGGAGTCTGGTAACATGAGGCGGTTTACTGACTGGTTTGTTGACTACTTGGCATGCATCATAACAAGTTAGGATCGTAATGCCTCTTCTCCCTCCTGTGGCGTCTGGGATACCACCTCGCTCCATGCTGGTCCTTTCTTTTTCATCTTCCTCAACACTCTTCCGAGTGTTCACGGTCATTTTTTACAATATGCAATGTACGGTTTCATTTCCTCCGACTCGTCACTCAAATTTAATCTCTCCTAAATCTTTCACTTACAAACAGGGATGGTAATGCAGATGTCATAGTGCGGTTCCCTAGGCACATTGATAGTGACAGTTTGTGGTTAAATATTACCATGGGCAAAAGGCAATACAATTGATGAGGAGGTCGGACATTATTATTGCAGATCTCAAGGAATGGGAGAGTGCATGACAAACTGCCAAGTAGGTGAGATTGCCCGTAGTGTTATCGGACTGGTGGCAAATATAAGAAGAGCATATTACTGCAACCAGACTCTGTGTTAGGTAATAGAGCAAAAGCTAATAAAGTCCACTGTGGTACTTTGAGCGTTGCCATGGTAATGATGGAACAAAGAGGCATTCAGGAAGTATAGGAAATGAAGGCAGTAAGACAAGGAGGTGTTCCAAGTAAAACAGAGAAAGTGCATCCTGCCAGTGCGGGTAGCGCTATCACTAGATTGGCGATCTGGGTTCGAATGGTTTTGGGTTGTTGAAGGTCTGCTGGCATAGGCTGGCATCCTGGACTGCTTGTCCCTCCGGAAAGTAGGTAGCGGCTCAGTGCAGGACCAACCCCGCCGGTAGTTGGAGGTTCAGCATGCCCAAGCTTTTCCAAGGGCATCATGATGTGTGCTGGCATAATTCTTGATATCAGTACCGGATGTCTCCAGGGGTGCATCTGAAAATGCCCAACCCATGGCGACTCCACCGAAGTTTTTAGCAGATCTCGCCACCAGCAGGATTGGCTGAATGAGGACCCAATGAGACTAAAGGCAGATTCGGTGTGGCTTGTGTTGGCTACCCACCCCTCTGTCCCCACCTAGGGGTAAGCCACGACTGGAGTTGATTCCTCTGAACTGCAATGCAGTGGTGGTCTGGTGACAATGTCAGTGCTCAGGTGGAGCAATTTAAATAAAACAAAACAGATGAAACAGGTAAGGCAGTGAGGGAGAATGGAGTAGACAGAGAAGGTTACTAAAGGTTGGCTAAAGGCTTAAGACTTTCTTCAGGCAATGCAGAGGAGAACAAAGGGATGGATAATGAGGATTAATGATTACGAGGAGATTTCATTGAAGAAGATCGAAAAGCAGACACCTCAATAGTACTTCTGCTCAGTCTTCACAGTGGAGGAAGGGACCACCAGGAAGTCGGCAACGTGCGATGTGCAACTCCATTTTCAGAGGAAAGAGTCCTTGCGATTTGTGCCTGAAAGGGATGAGGCTATGTTGCTAGTCAGTTACACACAGGGTAATAGCTTTGAGACAACAGGAGAAAGGACTGCTGTGGCTGAACTTCTGCTGGGACTAAAGTGAAGAACTTTGTCTGTGGACCTTTAATTTAGGGTAAAACATACAAAACAAAGAAAGGTGTGTTTGGTTAACTGAACTGATTGGGTAACTGAAAAGTCATCTAGGTAAATCTCAGGTGACTGAAGACTTAACTGCTGTGGTTTAAATTACTTGTAGAGATCTGGTAAGTAGGGGAGTAGCTTAGCTAGATGAAGCTACATTTAAGCTGCTTAGAAGATTCTGTAATAGCTTGGCAGAAGACAACAGGAGTAGGACTGCTGTGTGACTGAACTTTGATTGGGACTATATTGCCTCCACCCCCCACCAAAGCTAGTTGTATTTTATAGGCACAGGTTTGATTGATAACGGAACTTCCTGTTTGGGGCAGAAGTGATCAAACCACCAAGGACCCTGTCCTAGAAGGGCAGAGAGTTTCCACCTACTCTAACTGATGGAGTCTGCCTCGAACAAGTAAGTGGCTACTGAGAATATAGATATTCTTGTCTCCGAACAGGACCTTGGGAGCAAGGGCACACAGGCAGAAAGTAAGGAGAGAGAAAAAAAGAGGAAAGGTGGGATTGCAAACAGTTGAGGGGCCAGGCTGAACATGATTGGAGTGGTAGTGCAGTGGCTGTGAGCAGCTTCCGGAGATGTTCTGGAGATGCGGTGTTGTCCCATCTGAGGCACCTCTGGGCTGAGGAGGAAGTGCTCATCTCCAGCTGAGTTGGCCAGATTTGTGGGACCTCCTCTTCCGTCCAGGGACCACTGTGCCACTGCTGTTTCTCAGAGGTTGCTGAAGAGGGCGGTTAACCTGTGGCCCAGGGAGGTGAGGTGGTGGAACAGAGCATCTCCAGTTGTACCTCCACAATTCCTGCCATTCTGGCAAGGGTGGTTCTGGGCTCAGCAGGGGAGCCAAGGAGGATGTTGGAACTCCACGAGACCCCTGGGAGGGTGGCAGGGGACCCTGCAGGAGGAAACAACTCCTGGTGGGGACCCATTGTTAGGAAGGTAGAACTGGGCAAGAGGGGAGGTGAGGTGCAGTCTGGCGCTATGGCTTGAGGGACAGGATGAATCCTCAGGTTGCCAGAGCAGCTGCACAGGGAGGAGTTGGTCATTGTCACCTAGGACCGTGACCTGGCTAAAAGGATTAGAAGTGCAGGAAGGTTTGTGGAATTGGGGCCTTAGTCCATTAGCATGCACAGTAACTTTTGATTTTCCATCTATGGCATGGGAGGCTGGGTGTTCTGTACCATGGCATTCAATCAGTGGTTGAAAACTGGTGGAGCTCAGTGTTTTGGCTTCATTGGGGGCTGGGTCACCTGGAGGATGCTTATACTGGCATGATGGGCTGCACTGTCCAGAGGGACCAGGATCTAGGTGATAGGTTTGCGTGCTTCATTGGGCTTTTAAACTAGCCAGGAGGAGGCACTGGAAAGGAGTGGAAAATCCAGCCCCCAAACAATCACGTGTCAGGTGGCAAACACCAACATGGAGGTGTTTATAGGGAGAAGGGCAGGGTAAATGGAGAAAGTGACAAAGGCAAGAAGGACAGGGATGGGACAAAGGGTGGTAAATGGGAAATGGAGGGTGTGGTACCAATGCCTGTAGTCTGGGCAACAAGCTCCTGGTTTGGTGGCCTTAATGGAGGATGGGATATTGTGGTAGTGCACTGGCTTGGTGCACAGAGAACCATGACTGATGTTATTACCAGGTACATAACCTACAGGAGAGCAGGTGGGAAGAGGCGGTAAGTCTCTCTGTAAAGGGGATAAGCAACTGAACAAAATAAACAAGGAGAGGAGGTACTGTGTCCCCTGGACTGGAAGGGGCTCTCTGATCACACAGGGTTATATACAGACCCCATGTCAGGAGGAAGATGGGCAAGGATAGATAGAGGTATTCTTAGAGCGGCAGAGAAAGGAGATACTGGTGGAACCTGAATACAGATGTTCTGAGCACATTTGCTGCAGCCATTCAAGACAGGCATTCTTGATCCTTGCAGGTGGAGCATTAGATAGCTAGTTTGGAACCCACTTGAGGGGAGCAGTCTTGGTACTTCAAACAGGGGCAGGAGAGGATCTCAGATCTTGAAGTGGTTGCCATCTGGGGATAAGTGACCGTAAACAGTGGTTCACGTTAACTCAGCTACAGAGTCGGCTTTACAAAAGTGAGGTACTGGATTTTAGGAGGATGACTTTGTAAGATGGAGTAGTTCAGAAAAGCACTAGCAAACAGGCTAGAAGGAGGTGAGCAACAATGGGAATTATCAAAACTGCCATCACAAGGCAACAAGCCTTGTGTGAGCAAATAAACAAATCAAAACAAAGAAAAGCCTATGGTTCTCAAGAGGTGGCTGTAAGTCAGGAAGAAAAGATATATCTTCTGGAGTATAAGGAAACACAGAAGGAGCAGGACAGAGAGCTGTTCAGTTAGGCAGAAAGAAGCGGGAGGGAAGTCAGAATAGCAAGGCCCAAACTGGGAAGATAGCTAACTCAGTTAGAAGGGGATAAAACCTTTACAGGTACATTAGTGGCGTGAAAGACAAAGGAGGATAGTGAGGCTGAATAAATGAACTTGGGTGGGCAGGGGGACAGTGAGAAAAGCAGGAATATTTCAAAATATTTCTGCTCATATTCCTAAAGAGGAGGGGAAGTGCTTAATCAATTAACAGAAGTACCTGATAGGGTCGATCCTGTCCTTTCACAGAACAAGGGTTCGCAAGTTGTCCTAAAACTGGAGGTGGACAAAGTAATGGGTCTGATGGGTCACCCAAATTTAAAAAATTAAGGAAGCGTTAGTAAACTACTGCTGCTCTTTTAATAAATCATGGAGGATGGTGGTACCGGAGGACTGAGAAGATGGATGTTCTCTTCACAAAGTGGACAAGACAGAGGCAGGAGCCAGACCTGCTGTCTGACTCTGTGGTAGGGAAAGTGATGGAGTCACTTCGAAGGAAGAATAATTGAGTACCTAGAGGTCAGTGGAGCACAGATCCAAGGCAGCATGGGTTCTGAGGGAAGGTCATGTCAGATGATCTAATAGATTTCTTTGACTGGGTGACCAAAGTAGTAGACCGGGAGGGCTGGACGTGGCCTACCTAGATTTTAGCAAGCCATTGACACAATCCAGCACAAGATTATTAGTGGAATTAACTAGCCTGGGAGGGTCCCAGGGTGGTAGCCTGGGTAGAGCATTGGCTGGACAGGACACAGAGGTAATTAAATGGAGTCCACCTGAAGAAAGGGCTGTTACCAGTGGGGTACCACAGGATCATTATTGGGTCCAGTCCTTTAATGTTCATCATTGACATTGCAGGGGACCGAATGAAAGTATGCCTTTGCAGATGACACAAAGATCTACAGGGTTGATACAAGGAGGTGTGGAAAGAATGAAAAGGACTTTGAGTTTGAGAATGGTCCGCTGAGTAGCAGCTAGGATTCAATGCAAAAAAGCAAAATAATGCACCTGGGAAACAGAACCCAGAAGAATACACACTGGTGGTGGTGGTAGTAACAACAAAACAGGAAAGGACCTGGGGTACTATATCAGATGACCTTATTAGCAAGCAAGTGTGAGAAGGCAGGAGGGCCGGGGTATACTGGGATGTATAGGAGGTATCAGCAGAAAACAGGAAGTTGTTATCCTTCTGTGCAGACGGTTGGTGAGACCCTATCTGGAATACTTTGTCATTTGAACCCCGTCTCCACAAGCATAGACAGGATAGAGGCAGTCAGAGGAGGACACTAAATGGTGCAGGGTCTGCAAGAAAGGTGTGTGAGGGGACTAAGGAGCTTAATATGTATACCTTGATGAAGAAGGGAGGGGACATGATAGAAACTTTCAAGTACCTCAGGAAACAACAGTCAAGGCGAGATCTTAGAAAAAAGACTGTAAGAACAAGGGATACGACGAAAGATAGAAGGAGGCGGTCAGGGGCATGTGGGAGTATTATTTCACAGAGGTGAGTGGATTCATGGAACAGTATCATGAGGAAGTTGTGGGGTCTAAAATTGGGAGAATTCAAGAATGCATGGGACAGACAGGCAATTTAGGGGGGTAGAAGATAGTAGGCTGTTGTTAACTAGATCTGTGGCTATCCGTTGGTAGGGGAAATGGCAGATTGGATGATTTCTTGGTCCTTATCTGCCAAAGTCTATGTTTCATGTGGTTTTCTGAAGGAACTCGGGAGGTGCTTGATGTACTGGTGGTCTTCTTCAGCACACACCAGAAACAAACATGGTTCAAGAGACTGGATGAGAAACAGTGGACTGTTCCAGAAGAGTGGGCAGGTAGGAGGATAGCACCTGGTCAGGCAGTCAGCCTCACATCAATGGTGGGAGATCAATGAAGACTAGTAGAGCAGCTTGAATCCAATGGGCTACAAAAACAAGGCAGTATTATTGTGTGTGGGTGGTTCAATCAGACAATCAATTGATTTTTTGACTCGGTTATTAGATGCTTTATGGTGGTGGTCTCCAGCGGTTGAAGGAGGCACTTGTGCATCGGGTGAGCCTTCTTATTCCTGCAGCGTGTCAACAAAGCTTGAGGCAGGGGCAAGGGTTGAAGAGGATATGGAAGGATTAGAAAGAGCTAGGTCATTAGGTCTGCAGTGAATAAAGGTATTAAAATCGGCAGACTAAGGTTGCAAGCAGCTCTTATACACTGTCAGATTCTAGGTTTAAAATAGCTAGGTTGTGCCAGGCTTCACAAAACTTTGCTGGTTGATATTTATAAACCCTGGTTACACTTGTGTAAATTGTGGAGGTGGTCCCAATGCAAATGGAAGTGTATGTATGTTGGCATACCCGATTCACATATGTTTGTCTGCAAGACCTTTTATGGACCTTTGCAGGTGGCAGAGTACTGCAGCAGCCCCACCACAGATCGACTCGATTGGTAATATATACTTCCTTGGTGTGGCGGTTCACCAAACATTATTTCAATAGTGTAGTGGTCCTCCCCGTCAATCACATCCGAGTTGGAAAAGAATGTTCCCAGTTGCCACTGATCCCTCCCCCATGATCACAATCGCTGGCCTGAAATGAACAACACAGTTTATTTGTGTCTATGGTCCTCTCCACACCTGATCACCTTCCCAATAGAGCCATTCTGGTGTCAGTGGTCTCCCCTCACCTGATCCTCAAACCATGTTCAAATGGTGTCAGTGCCTGTCCCCACCGTTCCCAGATCTCGGTACAAAAAACCACCATTGTCTTGCATCTAGCACTCTCTCCTTTTCCGACTTGAATTAACCAACCATCGCTCTTTGTCGTCCTTGGGCCTGCCCCCATCCCAGCAGGTACCACACCCTGCTACCCACATCCTGAGTCCGGCTAGTCTGGTACTGCCTCCTTTCTCAAGTGGCTGGCCACTGACTGAGCTTAATAATAGTGCGGAAGATGGGTGCATTATCGTTCAATCATTGCGGCTGTGGTGAAGAGATGGCTGCAGGACACTAGCTCTGTTCCGGATGGGGGTCGTGGTGTGAGCCACTAACTGCAGGGGGAGGTAGTGACACCGCTAGATGCAGGAAGGATGGTTCATTGTTTACAGGTGATTGGGTTAAGAGGGTCCACTACCTGTCATGTAATGGATTTATTTATTTATGTTTGATTGTGGAATAGCATGGTAGAGGGACCGTTACCAGTGAATAGTGTTTTCACATGGTGCGAGGGATCAGTGTGTGGGACAACTGGACACCAGTGAAATGTTACCGTTGTGATTGGGTTATGGGTTGCTTGTGATGCTGGACACTGGGAAATGGTATCCATATATCAGGCGAGGGCGGGTGGGTGGAGTGACCACTGGACACCAGGAAACGGTATCCATATCTGGTGGTGATCAGGTAAGACCACTGTGCACCAAAAACTGTATCATTCATTTTCTGCGGTGATCAGCAATCATGGGGTTGAGGCACCACTCACTAGTGAATATTCGTTTCAACTTGTTCCTGAGTCAAGTGGAGGGATTCCTACCACCAGTGAATTCCTATTGTATCACACAGGAGATTGGTCTCACTTAGTTGGAGGGAGACCACTAGCATTGTGGAGACTGGTAACTGTACTGTTACAGGGCTGACTATGGTGCCTTAGATTGGGGCTTAGACTAGCCACAGCCTATGCAACGCCCCGTATTGGGCATGCAATGTTCATATAGCCTTGCCTAATGGGCTTATTTACATGGCTGTTGCATTACTGGAAATATCGCACTCGTTCGTCTTGTCGAGATATCCTGGCTGCATGTTGGGGTGGTGCTATTGTGGTGTGCTGACTCCACCTGGCCCTGTTCTCATTCAGATAGCGTGGTCACTCACGTTTGAGATAGCAGCATTTGACATCGGCGTCACAAAGCACAATGCTAACTTTGCTTAGTAGTTTGCAATTTTTGTGAATATAGACACCAGTGTTTCATTGCCGTTTAAGAGTCACCTTTGATTTACAGTTGCAGATGTTTCATTGTTATTGATGCACCTGAATTTTAGCCAATGAAAGTCCCTTGAAATGACTGGCTCTATACGGTAATGTGGGATTAATATCAACTCCTCAATTTGCTCAAACTTGGGGACCGGGTCCAATTCTCTTGTCCCTGCATTACTCAGTCAGATTATTAGTACGGTATTTTGTCAGAGTTCTGTTTCTTATAGCCAAGGTGTTCTACTACCATGGTGTCTTGCCCACTAATTTGAGAAACATGGTTGACAGGCAGCTCTCCTGGCATTCTCACGTGATCATTCCCATCTGTTGCTGCATCCATGATGTGGACTGTTAATCACTGCTTACAAAATGGACATGTGCAATCCTAACAATGAGGAGATAATTACTCGTGAGTCTTGTATAATCCCACCTTGTACTCAAGCTAATTGCAGCTTTGAAGAGCTGTCTTCACCGGGCCACGGAACAGGTAAAACTTCTGCTTGCAAAATAGGGGTATTTATTTTCTAAATACTTTTGTTTAATGTCTTCTGCTGCGGCAGGGTTCCATATTTCTTGAGTGGTCAAGGCCCCTGTGTTGCCTCGCATATTTGGATGTCTCATTCACCGCTTGGTTAAAAAAGCTTGATGTCCCTCATATGCTGGGTGCAGGGTCACTGTGCTCATCTATGTTCCAGAGGGTGACTTATGCATTTATGTAAGCCTCCCTCCCAAATCTAGGGCTTTCTTGTCTGTCCTCCAGTACTGGTATGCCTACCTGCACCCTCTGGTCCCCGGAATGTAGAAGGTGGGACCATCTGTGCCACAGCATTCAAGCAGCCCTGTGGGAGCTGCACCAGCGCTTGCACTTGAAAGATCTTTGTGACTGAGCTGCCCTGTGCACCCTGCTTGGCCCCCTGAACTGGGACACTAAGACCAGTTACGAGAGTGTCCATCAGCTGCATTGGGAGGTTGCCCTGGCCCATGGAACTGCAGTTGGTTGGGAAATGAACTGAAAAACATTTCCCGTTGAAGAAATGTCCCAGAAAAATGGTCATAATCTCCAACTAGAGGAGGGCAAGTTTAGGGGCAACATCCGGACGAACTTCTTTATAGAGAGGGTCGTGTACTCCTGGAATGGGGTGCCAAGGAGGTGGTTGTGGTCAATTCAGTGTGGGTGGTTCAAGTGAGACGGGACAGAAACACAGGGCTGTTGAAATTAAGGGGGAAAATCTTGGGTCGCGCCGAGTGCTAGGCAAATGATGGCAGACTAGGTGGGCCTGGAGGTCCTTTTCGCCAACCTTGCCTATGTTCCTAAATGGTGAAACTGCAACTGGCACTGTCAGTGCTGTACTTCCATGGCAGCATCCGCACAGAGCTGTAGCTCAGATAATCAAACCAGGCCGTGTGCCTGATCCCACTGTGGATCCTGGTTCTAGGGCTGGCAGTGAAGCCGGAATCCGGTGTCAGCTGCAGTATCGGGTGCACAGGAGATGTGTTTCCCAGCCCCAGGGTAGGCAGTGGGGCCAGAAAGGTAAAATAACTGTGTGCATGTGCACCAGAAATCAAGGGAGTGGTTCCAAGTCTGCCTCCCACACCAGAGCCCTGACCCTGCAATCGGTGTAGTAACCATTCGATTCGGTACTTCCATGGCCCAGGATAGTCAGTTGGTGCTATGAAAGTGAAAAACAGCACTATGGGTCGAAATTACGTACGTGTCTAGCTTTGTAAGCTGCAAGCTGGACACATATATATGTAAATAAAGATAGTACTCCCATGTCTCCCATGCCTGCAAAGCCTGCTGGGAAAGGCCTCTGGCGGAGGGCAGAATTTGCCTGTAAATTTCCATCAATAAGAAGCTAGCATTGGGTTGTCATGGAGCGATATGCTACAAGACCCGGGAGCAGGCTGAGGTACTAAATGAGTACTTCACCTCAGTTTTCACTAAGGAAAATGGGGTGCTGCATCATACATGGTAGACAGTAGACTGGAGGAGGGGGGTACCCGCACCAATCGGCAGGTCTGGGGAGAGGGAGGCATCACTGGCAGGAGGGGGCGGCTAGCAGGAGAAGAGGTCCGGAAGTGAATCTACAGCAGAGAGTGAGGGAGCCTCAGCTCCCTTAAGATGGACAAAGCTCGGGGCTCTGATAAATTACATCCAGAGTGCTGAAGGAACTTGCAGATGTCATGGCGAAACCTGGCAGAACTTTTAACCCGCTCTCTGAGGACAGGTGGTGCCCCAGGACTGGAAGGTGGTGCATATAGTGCCTATCCGACAGGGATCAAGGAAGGTGGCAGGGACCACAGGCCTGTCAGCTTGACATCGGTGGTGGGCAAGGTGTTGGAGGGCATTGTCAAGGAGAGAGGCAAGTGGTGGACCTGGATAAGTCAGGGTGCCTGGACGATTGACAGCATGTATCTATCCCGGGGAAATCGTGTCAGACAAACCTGGTGGAGTTCTATGACTGGGTGACGAGTGCCTTCGACCGGTGTCGACCAGTGGATGTCCTCTTTCTAGACTTCGGCAAGGCATTTGACTCTGTTGCTCACGTGTGCCTATTGGATAAGCTGGGAGAAATGTGGTGGGGAATAAGATGATCATATGGATATTCAATTGGCTCCAGGACCGGAACCAGAGGGTCGTAGTTGGTGTGATAGTCTCATCCCCAAGGAGGGTCATTAGTGGGGTCCCACAGGGATCTTTCCTTGGGCCCCTTCAGTTCAACGCCTACGTCTCTGACATAAGGACAGGAATCCGGAGTGAGATTAGTCTCATTGCGGATGACTCGAAACGGGTGGCGGTTGTGGATGTGGAGGAATGTAGGGTGGCTCTATAGGGAGATCAGGATGCTCTGGAAAGATGGTCTAGAAAGTGGAAGCAGAGGTTCAATGCAGGGAAATGCAAGGTACTCCACCTGGGGGCCAGACATCCGGGACAAGTGTACACCCTGAGGAGGGGGGCATGCTACAAGTCTCGATGACTGAGAGGGACCTGGGGGTGGTGGTGGATGTCAAGATGAACAACTCTGAGACTTGTAGGAGGGCAGCAGCCAAGGCCAACAGGATTCTGGGATGCATCGCTAGGGGGATCACCTCCAGAAGGAGGGAATTGATACTCCCTCTGTATAACTGCTTGTTGAGGCCACACCCTGAGTACTGCGTGCAGTTTTGGAGGCCACACTTAAAGACGGACATTAACCTCCTGGAGAGGGTCCAGAGGAGGGCAACCAAAATGATTTTGGTCTTGGGGGACAGGACCGATCAAGAGATGGTCAGAGAGATAAATATGTACACATTGGAAGAGAGAAAGGAATGGGGGCAGATGATAGAGGTCTTCAGGTACATGAAGAGGGTAAATAGGGGAGGAACAGTCCGGGTGCTTCGAAGGAAGGAGGAGGTGGCCACTAGAGGGCATGGGTGGAAGCTGGAGGGGTGAAGATTCATGGGAGAAAGGAGTAGGTGCTACTTGACTGAGAGGGTGGGGGAGCCATTGAATGCGCTGCCTAGGGGGCTGGTGGAGGCAGAGACAGTCGAGGGGTTTTATGGGGGTGGGGCAGGTACAGGGGAAGGGTACTGGAAGCAAAATCCAATGCAGCAAGAATATCTGGAATGGGGAAGGGAGAAGCCAGATAAGGCGCGGGGGGCAGCAAGGTCATCAACCAGGGTGGTGGCTGACCTAACGAGCAGACACGAAAGACCGTTAGGCCTATTATGCTGGCATTTTAGTATGTCAGTACAGGCTGCCTGGGAATAAGCCTGATCAATCATGCATCAAGTTTCACAAAAGATAAAAGAGGCTGTTCCCAGGAATCAAGGCCAGATCAGTCTGAATCGTGAGTGAGGGACTGAGTATTGAGGTGTGGGCTGTGGTGCCAGTGTCTGTCCAAGCACAGCAGGCCTGGCAGACTGGAAGAGTCTGAGATCCCAGTGCAAGTGTTAGTGTGAAGTAAATAAACACTTTTAATCAAAACTACAGACTGAAGGCAGGTTTAGAACCGGAGTATTCCTGCCTCCACCAGACTTTCCACTCTGAGGGAAACGCTCCTGCTGTGTCTACAGTCCAGGAAGGTCTCTGCCTTGCTCCCGGTCTCGAGCCTCAAAGACAAAGCGAGAGAAGAGAGAGAGAGAGAGAGAGAGAGAGAGAGAGAGAGAGATGAAACCGGAGAGGCGCCACCAGCGAGCCGGGTGAAACAAGCATACCAGCCAGGTTCACATACCTCCGTCCGGCCTGTGCCAGCAACCAACAACGCAGGTATCAAACTGTGAGTAAGCACCAGGGTTTGGACACTGCGACTGAGGAGAAAGTGTTCTGTGCCATAAATGGAGTGGGAAACTCCTAGTTAGGACTGCACTAGTGTGATCAGCCCAGGCAGAAGACCTGTGAAGCCCACCTGGTCACACATTATTTGCTTTACAAATAGGGCCCCTTTTGCCAACCGTTTCAAGTTTTTTGTTCAGCCACAGCTGTGTTTAAAGAGTTATTTTTATCTCCAACATTTTGTAGGTAAGGTCCCCTCAGACTTTTATTCTGTTTACCGGTGTAGTACGTAGGCACAAACAATGATTGGCTCTATTGTATCCTCCTAATTTCTTCGTGATTTTTATGTAAATTAAGGTACTTAATAGTAGGAAAACCTGCTTGACTCCATTGCAAAGTTTATCACTCAACTCGTAATGGTGTAAGGCATCAGGGAATTATATCATAATTTTGTGCTAAAGCCAGCAGTATTTATACTGTTTCAGTCAGTGCTATTGCTGTCCTCGGCAGTCCATATGTTCTTGTCTTATGCTGGCCATGAAATGTTTTGAAGCATAAAAAGAGTCCCCTGCTGTTTTCTATAGTTTGCAATGTATCTGAATTAGAACAAAAAATGCTTTAAGAGAATACAGGTACATCACAAGACACATAGCAGAACTGAATGAGAGTATAACTTCTGCTGGCTTATGCATGTACACATCAACTCCCATGATACCGTGAATGAATGTGGTCCTAACCTTTTCAATGGAGACAAACACATTTTTACAGCAGGACAAAACAGAGGTAAGTAACCTCATTGATATTTTAATTTGGATGAAATTTGTGGTATGAAAGAGATACAATCATTGCTCATGCCTACAAACCACAGCGGTATACAGAAAATGTGTTGAGGTGACCTTCCTTTAAAGTGCACCACCAATGTAACATACTGACATACTATTTGCCAGCAGAATAGGCATTACGGTCTATCGAGTCTGCTCTAACCTTAGATCTATAGTTGGGTGCCGATGACCTCCAATTCCTTCTGCTCCCAAAACCCCGACCATCCATCTCCAGCCACCTTGGACAGGCCATCATCTGATACATCCACTTTCTGTGTTTTTCCCACCCTCTCTTGAAGCCCTCCGCTGTGGATCTCTGAACCAGCTCACCAGGCAGTGCATTCCAAGGGTCCACCAACTACTCCTCTTTTCCCCCCTCACACTTCCACTTTCCAACTTCAAACTATGCCCTCTGGTGATACCGCCCTGCTTTAGTCTAACGATCGCCTCCATGTTTACCCTATTTATTCCCTTGAGGTACTTAAAGACCTCAATCATGTTCCCCATGTCTCTCCTCTACTCCAATGAAAACTGGCAGAGCTCCTCAAGTCTGTCCTCATACTTCAAATCCACTAACCCTCATATCATCTTACTTGCCCTCCTCTCTACCCTCTCCAGGAGCTGTATGTCCCTCTTCCAGTGTGGTCTCCAGTACTGTACACAGTACTCAAGCTGTGGTCTAATAAGTCCATTGTACAGCGGCACAATCACTTCCTTGCTTCTATAGGTGATCCCTCACGATGCATCCCAACATCCAGTTTGCCTTGCTAGCTGCTCTGCTGCACTTCTCAGAGTTATTCATACATGCATCCACCATGACCCTCAGTCTTTTTCCCCTATTGAGGCCACCAGGACCTCCTCTCCAAGGGTGTACCTGTGTTTATGGTTTCCACGACCAAGATGCAACACCTTGCACTTGGTGATATTGACATTTAATTTCCATGTGTGAGCCCAGCTTTCCAGGGTGTCCATCTCCATCCCACTAGCAGCCTGCGTGTCACCAGTGTGGTACAGACATCAAGGGATGGTTTCTTTATTTCAAGTTCCAATACTCTCTCTCTATCTATCTCTCTCTCTCATCTATCCTCTGGGGATAACATCTTCATTTGCCTTGACTCTTCTCACCCACTCTTACCTTTGTAGCCCTCACTTGTACCTTCGCTAGCATGTTGATGTCCTTTTTGCCTGTGCCTTCACAGTCACCAAGACGGAAATTACTTCGAATGCCTGCATCTGTCTATCTATCGTGCTGTGCTGTGCTGTAGTGATGCTAATTTCCGGTTGCTACCTGATCAGACATAGCATATTTGTTTCTTTCCTCAGTTTCAACCACAAGGTCATGCTGGGCAGTATACATCACTAGTCTGACCGTGAAGACAACTGTTACCTGGAGCACATTTGCTGCAGCCACATCCAAGAGCATGACCATTCTTGATGGCCTACAGGTAACAGGCATTAGACAGCTAGTTCTGCAACCCACTCGTGAGGGAGCAATCTTAGCCCTCGTAGTCTCAAATTGGTGCAGTGAGAGGATCTCACATCTCAAAGTGGGTTGCCATCTGGGGACCAGTGACCATCAAACAGTGTGGTTCACGTTAAACTCCGCTACAGAGTGAAGCCTTACAAAAGTCAGGGTACTGGACTTTAGGAGGGCTGACTTTGGCAAGATGGGAGAGTGCATCAGAAAAGCACTAGCAAACAGGCTAGAAGGAGTTGTGGATCAACAATTTGTAATCATCAAAACTGAAATCCTAGAGGCCACAAGCTTTTGTGTGAAGCACATAAACAAATCAAAACAAAAGCAAAAGCCACTATGGTTCTCAAAAGAGGTGGCTGTGAAAGTCATGAAGAAAAAGATAGCTTTCCAGAAGTATAAGGAAACACAGACGGAGTGGGAAATAGCGCTGTACCAGTTAAGGCCGAAGGAAGCAAGGAGGAAAGTCAGAATAGCAAAGGAGAGGCATAATCAGCAGAAAACCGGAAGTTGTTATCACTCTGTACAGACAGTTGGTGAGACCCCATCTGGAGTACTGTGTCCAGTTCTGGAGACCCCATCTTCGCAAGGACATAGACAGGATGGAGGTAGTCTAGAGGATGGCAACTGAAATGGTGCATGGTCTGCAAGAGAAGCCTTATGAAGAGAGACTACAGGAGCTTAATTAGTATACCCTTGATGAAAGAAGGGAGAGGGTGGACATGATAGGAACTTTTAAGTGCCTCAGTGGAATCAGCAAAGTCCAAGAGGGTAGCATGTTTCAGAAAACGAGACTTGCAAGAACAAGGTGACACCCTTTAAAGATAGAAGGAGGGTGGTTCAGGGGCAATGTGCAGACGTATTATTTCACAGCGAGGGTAGTGGATACATGGAACAGCCTTCCTGAGTTGGTTGTGGGGTCTTAAACTGTTGGAGCATTCAAGAATGCATGGACATCTTGCTCTCTTGACCAGGTGCCTTTGTAAGTGAGTCTATGAGTCAAAGGTCTGTAAACCTTGGATGTTATAAAGAAATAATTACAAAAAAAAATTACATGAGCCACGAACATCATAGAGTTCAGCTTTGACATGTTCTTGGAGTGAATCTGTTGCATTAATTAAAGTATTTGCTTCTGAAGGCAGGAGTATGCTATGTCAGGCGGATGGTGCATGCCAATATCATGCAGACTACACTGTTGTTAAATTTGTCTGTCAGTGATACAGTAGGGATAAGAAAGTGGTGTTCCAATCCATATAAGAGGGCTCAAGGTAATGTGTGCATGGAAACTTACATATAGACTTCGTGCAGGATTAAACAGAGCAGAAATGCAAGAATTGTACACTCTCTCTTTTTGCCCTTTTATATTACTCGTTAATATGCCAATTAATAAATTCTGCTTCTACTGTCCTTTCTCTGATTGCACATACCCATCACTCAAAAATATAATACTATGAATTCAAAAACAATGCTGTTCCAGACTTGCAGGAGCCAGCCGAGTCTCGCCCAATTTTAGGTTTGCCACATAGAGCTAATCTCATCACTGTGTAAGGTTGCATTTCATTATCGCAGAATGGCATTCATTAATTACATTCAAACCTAAAGTGCTATTAAATCACCCCCTATTGTCACCTGTTTTCACAGACCCATTTGAGTGCCTTTTCATAGTGCAGTAGAGAACATCACCATTGCTAACACACAATTGGGTGTTAAGTGCTCCTTGCATAATGCCTCAGGAGTGCCAAAATGGTTCATTATAGTCCATGGTTATACTTTCAATGTCAAGCTGTCACTGACAGTATAACCTGTGTTGCAGGGCTCTGCAAGCTACTGCCCTGTGATCAAAGCAACCAATATGCTTACCAGCTGACAGATGTCAGACTGATGGCCTATTTCTCTGTTATTTCATGGGTAAGGCAAAGGTGCACAATTATAGATGCATTCTGGGTAAAGGCGAAATAATGTGCAGGAGGAAGAAGAGGATCTGGAAATGAGTGAGGTAGGTAGATGAATGGAAGCAAGCAGGGAGTAAGAGTGGTGGAATCTTAGTGCTGGGGGACTCAATACTAAGAGAAGTTAGGTGGGGTAGCAAGGTGGAGAGGCATAGTCACATTTGGGTGGAGGCCAAGCCAGGAATGACAGCGTAAAGGGTGGGTCAGTCTGTTCTGAAATATGCTAGAAGGGGGAGTGGGGGTAGGGACAAGCCTCATTTAATTATGCATCTTTTGACAAATTACCAGGCTGACGAGACAGTAGTTATAGTCCAGAGGAGGTTTTAGGAACTAGCACAATTATGTGAGGGGCCAGGCAGATCAGTAACTTTTTCCGAGATACTTCCGGTGCTAAAGGCAAGCACAACCAGAAAGCTGAGAATAGAGGAATTTAACAGATGGCTAAGAACCGAGTGTTGTGCTAAAGGGTATGTGCTGTTGGGGGGGTGTGGAGGAACCAGGGAGGACAGCAGTCTCTATGCCAAGGACAGACTACACTTGAGTGAGGAGGGAAATAAAGTGTTGAAACAGAGGAAGTAAGAATATATAGCGGAAGTTGGGAATTTAAACTAGGAGTGGGGGGTGCCAGTTGGGGATGAGGTATGCCGAGACCACAGGTTGGCAAATCATATCAGCTTACCCACCATAACAGTGACAAAGGACAAATGGCAAGTACTATTGGTGATGCTAGGAAAGGAGGGCAAGATGTGGGGGAATGGTTGGAAGGTGGTTACCCTTGATGCTAGGAGCCTTGGGAGGAAAACTGCAGAGTTACACGTTCTCATGGCAGAGGGAGAGGTGGGCATTGCAGCCATCACAGAAACATGGGCCACCCAATATAATGACTGGGACCTGTCTGTACCAGGGTACAGGTAATTTCGTAGGGACAGGGTGACTGGGAAAGGAGGGGGGGTGTCACTGTATGTGAAGGAAGGACTGAAGTGTGTAAGGGAGGAAGTAGAGAAGGGTAGTACAGAGTCACTTTGGGTGCAAATCCAGGATTCCAAGTATAGGAATCTTAGAATGGGAGCGGTGTACAAGCCACTATTTCAGATGGAGGAGTTAGACAGGGAAATAGCCAGAAAGATCTGGAGTACCTACAAGAAGGGTAGTGTGGTGATTGTGGGGGACTTCAACATGCCAGGAGTGGACTGGAGCACCACAACAACGTGGAACAGAAGGGAGCATGTACTGCTGGATGCCTTCCAGGACTGCTTCCAGCTGCAAATGCTCAGTGAACCTACCAGCTAACCAGCGAGAAGTGCTTGGACTTCCCTACACCTTGTCCGTGTCTCCACCCGTGGCTAGTACAAATGCTTACCAAGTAAGCATTTGAACCTATCACCTGGCGCCCTGTTTCCCCTATTGGACAGATGACAACCATCATGAAAATATAGTTTCTAATCACTCCATGTCTTCAAGCACTACTGAATGAATCCAAAGACTGTATCATGGATCAACTCTTTCATTCACTGATTGAATCCCATGCTGTGGAGCACATTAGCCTCACTCATGCCATGGACAGGCCACACCTGCCATACTGTTACCATGCTGCTGCCTGATGAAGGATCAGTGACAAATCCCCAACATATATCAGCATTGTTCTTATGCCTTTCACCATCAATAACTTTGACCATATGTGGTCAATGACATCAACATCCCTTTTCCTCCATACCGGAGTAGACGGGAGTACACCAACAAACAGGAATAGAAGGGAGCATGTACTGCTGGATGTTTTCCAGCAGATATTCCTGCTGCAAATGTTCAGTGAACCGTCAAGGTTAGGGAATACCCTTGATCTTCCTCCTTTCCTGCACACCTTGTGTATGAAGGATATGCAAGTTGCACCATGCACCACTAGCGTTGTTACCCTGTGACCTATTCCGTGACTTGGTGTTTCCACGGCACCTATAAGCAGTGACTGTCTGCTCCCATAGGCTTGCACCATTGTAAGGTGCAAAGTACATGCATGTTGACAGTCACAGATGCTAGCAAATGCAAATGACGGAGAATCACCACTAAAGAATAAGCCCCCCAATCACTGAGGGGCATTTGTTGGTTGGCCTGGGATTGCCTAGGCGAGCATGGTGGCAGAGCACAAAACAAACACTGTTGACAACACAGACACGTGGAGGGTGTGAGGCCTTGGAAATGTGTCCTCCATTGACATGTGGGTGTGTACGGTGTCATTTCGCACTGATGAATGAGACTTATATTACATCTTCTCAATGCTGCTGTAACCAACAGTGCAATTGCGGTTAATGTACTAACATACAAAAATGCGAGCAGAATAGGCCTAACGCTCTTTTGAGTCAGCTCGATTGGTCAGCCCCCACCGGGGTGCTGACCTGGCTGCCCCCTTCACCTTATCTGGCTTCTCTCTTCCCAGTTCCGGATATTCTTGCTGCATTGGATTTTGCTTCAAGAACACTGCCCCAATACTGGCCCCAGCCCCTCTTGAACCCCTCCACCGTCTCTGCCTCCACCAGCCCCCTACGCAGTGCACTCCATGGCTCCACCACCCTCTCAGTGCAGTAGCACCTCCTCCTTTCTCACCTGAATCTCCCACCCTCCAGCTTCCACCCATGCCCTCTGTTGGAACCATCCTCCTTCATTTGAAGCACCCTGACTATTCCTCCCCTATTTACCCTCGTCATGTACTTGCAGACCTCTATCATGTCCCCACGGTCCCTTCTCTCTTCCAATGTGTACATATTTAGCTCTTCGAGCTGCTCCTCATAGGTCCTGTCCCCCCAAACCACAAATCATTTTGGTTGCCCTCCTCTGGACTGTCTCTGGTCACTCTTTAAGTGTGACCACCAAAACTGCATGCAGTACTCAAGGTGTGGCCTCATCAAGCAGTTATACAGAGGGAGTATCAATTCCCTCCTTCTGGAGGTGATCCCCCTAGCGATGCATCCCAGCATCCTGTTGGCCTTGGCTGCTGCCCTCCTACAAGTCTCAGAGTTGTTCATCTTGACATCCACCACCACCCCCCGGTCCCTCTCAGCCATCGAGACTTGTAGCATTCCCCCCACAGTGTACACTTGTCCCAGGTTTCTGTCCACCAGGTGGAGTACCTAGCATTTCCCTGCATTGAACCTCAGCTTCAACTTTCTAGACTATCTTTCCAGAGCCACCAGGTACCCCTGTTGGGCCACCCTCCACTCCTCCCCATACACCAACGCCCCCTGTTTTGAGTCATGTCGCAACTAGACTCATCTCACTCCTGATTCATGTCCTTATGTTAGAGACGTCGGTGTTGAACTGGAGGGGCACAAGGACTGATCCCTGAGGGACCCCACGAATGGCCCTCGTTGGGGACGAGACTTGCCCGCCAACTACGACCCTCTGGCTCTGGTCCGATCCGGTAATGTCATTGGGTAATTTGATAATGGCTGACTGACTTGTGGAATAGGGAACAGGTGCACCTGGGCTGCTGCCATATACATGGGATATGATCTGATGAGAGATAAGGAGCACATGGCCCACTGAGTCAGCACATTTACATACCAGACTGATACATCGATACAAAGTTAGTGTAGGCTTATAAGGGACACAGCCCACCGAGTCTGCCCATTTGAATTTGTAACTTCCAGTTATATTATCCTCGAACACTGTTGGCCCTTACCCATGACTTCCAGAATTGATTTGTGTCTATTTCATGCATTCTTTAATCTTGTGATTGTTTCAGCCCCCTAAACTTCCTCTGGCAGGGTGTTCCACTTGTCCACTACTCGTTCTGTGATGAAAATCCTCCTCACATTTCCTCTGAATCATCCTCCCTCCAACTTCACCCCATGCCCTCTAGTCCTTGAACATCGTTGAGCTTAAAAGTAGTGCCTTCTTGCACCCTGTTCCTCCCTGTAACATACCGGTATGTCTCTATCCTGTCCCCTATCTTCCTCCGCTCCACTAGGCTGTACATATTCAATACCTTCAACCTGTTCTCATAGGAGTTGTGATGCAATCCATGTAACACCTTTGTTGCCCTCCTCTGAACCGTCTCCACCCTCTGGTGTGTATACGCTGTGACAGAGTTTTGTGTCATCAGCGAACAGTGAAATTATGCCTTCTAGGTCCTGTGCAATGTCACAGATGAAGATGTTGAATAGGACCGGTCCCAGCACTGATCCTGGTGGTACCCCACTAGTCACTCTTCCCTCTGTGGAGTTACTGCAATTTACCACCACACTCTGTGTCCTTCGGCACAGCTAGTGATCTACACACCACACATTACTGTCCTGCCCACACCCATATACCCTATTTGGTTTAGTGGTCTTCTATGTGGTACAGTGGCAAAAGCCTTGCTGAAGTCCAGATAAGCCATGTCCACAGCTCTCCCTGGATTCACCCACCCCGTCTCCGAGTCAAAAAAGTCAAAGAGCTTGTACTGACATGACTGACCCCGGGTGCAACTATGCTGCCTTGGGTCCTGCAGTCCATTCAAAACCAGATGTTACAGTGCTTCTATGATCTTGACTAGTACGGAGCTGAGGCTGACTGGTCTGTAGTTCTCCACTAGTTGTTTGTTCCTGGTTTTGTATAAGGGGACTACATGTGGTGTCCTACAGTCTTTTGGGTGCCTCCCCTGTTTCTAGTGATAGGCTAAACTGGATAGCCATAGGTTCTGCCACCACATCTCTTAGTTCTTCAAGGACCCTGGGATGCACCCTATCCGGCCCCATAGCTCAATCTACTCTCATTACTTCCAGTTCCTTCTGGAATCATTCTAGTGTAAATGGACTTGTCTCAATTTCTTGACCATTCTCGTCCCTTGTACTCCATTCAGACCAATTAACCCTCCTCTTTCTCAGTAAAGAATGAGCAGAAATACCTGATCAGTATGTATGCTTTAATGGTGTCATCCGACATGTGGGACCGATCCTCCTCCTTCAGTCTCAATATCCTCCCTTTGCCCTTTTTTTTCATTGATGTACCTATGAAAGGTTTTGTCCCTTCTACCCACTGATTGTGCAATCTGCTATTCTTCCTGAGCTTTGGCTTTCCTCATTGAACTCCCTGCCTCCCTTTGCTTCTCCTGGTACTTCTCCCTATGCCCTTCTGCCAGAGTATTTTTGTATTGCCTGAATGCAATCTTTTTGGCTTCCACTTTCTTTGCTACCTCTTTTGAAAACAATAATGGGCTCCACTGCCCTTTCCTCTTGCTAACCTTGTTAATGCATAATTCTGTTTCTCTTGTAAACCACGCTTTAAATACTGCCCATTTTTGTGAGTTTGTATCAATAGGCAAAGCAAAATCAATGTTTGCCCCATAGTTGTTATTTATGTCTGGCTGAAAAGGTTTTTTGTCTCCGAGATGTTGGAGTCTCCCTCTCACATTGAAGACAGGGAGAGTGCAGTAGAAGACACTGCTTCCTTGAATCAAGGAGGTTATTTTCTACAGTACACTACACTAAACTGCCTGATTAATTTTTGGACGTGTGCATGTAACTAGTATTGTTTGTTGTTTTTTGCAGTGCACTCCGCTTAGTTTTAACTGTAATTTGAGACTTGTGAAGTGTAGCGTGGATATATTTGCAGTAAGTTGCCACTAGACCTGTTGCTCAGCCTTTCTGTAACAGTCATTTCGGCATGCATGTGATGTTTAATAGTCCTACACCACAACATACCATTATGAAGTCATCGTTACGAATGGTTGTGGATGCGTTGAGCGCTCAATTCATGAAGTGTCATGCTACATTAAGCCGAAGTATCACCGACACAACAAACTGTAGTGTCCACAATTGACACAAGAAAATGGCTAATCTTCCACTGAAGCAGTAATCTTAGTGTTTGTTAAAAAAACTCATACAGTACACAGTAGTACAAGACCAAGCATATGCATCAGTGTTGGTCTTCTGTGAACTTATTACGGCGGGATGGCATGCAAAAAATCAACAAAACCACTAAAAATTATTGAAAGAGCTGAAGTGAACTTTATTGAGTAATTCTTTATCATATTATGTATCCTAGTTATTAGGCTCATTATTGTACAATTAAGAAAAAAGATACAAAATTGGTATTCATTCACCAATATTTAATCATGTCAACATTACAGGACAATACAACCATACAGACGGAAATGGCAGTGACACTTCAGTATATCAAAGCCATACATCATGGAGAGATGCAAAAGCATTACTGAGGATGTCATGTCAAGCAGTCTTAGTGAAAAAACAAAACAATACTGGACTTAAAATTTGCAAGAAATGAGTTGTGCTCACAACAGAGGGAGGTGAACATTACAATGGTCTTTGGTTTAAGCCAGATTCATTAGGAAAGTTAATATTGTTCAGGCGGCGGTCACTTCGAACTGAAGCCTGAAATAAGGAAATTATAATTATCAGAAAAGGCAGTCTTTAAATCAACAGAGGGAGGTCGACCTTGCTTCACTTTAGTTACAATTGTTAAGATTTTCAGTGCCGGAATAGTTTAAACCTACAGGGCCTGAATAATGTGTACTGTGTCTGTCCTTGTGCATAGCTTATGTGTTTTGGTGCTGACTGGTTTCAGAAAAATCATCACATATAGTCTATACTAGAAAGTAAGACAGACAGACAGATAGATAGATTAAATGTGACTGCTTGATATGTTGCTGCTAAGTGATAAAATAAGCCAAATGTTATGCGTCTGAATACTGTCAAATGGTGCTCCTGCTAGTTTGTTTTCGATGTTATCCGCTTTAAGGCTGTAACAATTATTAAAGTGGCTTTAAAATCTGCCATTTGTGGAAGTGTCAATCCCGGCAGCAATTGTATTGTGTCCCATGTAAAAGATTCCAGAGTATCCTCCAAATCATTGACAAACAGATGTGGTGAAAGGTAGGTTGTGTAGTATGCGAGTTACTCTTGCCTGTTTCAGAAGATGTGTATTGTATAGAACAAAATTTAAGGGGTGGAGGGATGGGCGAAAATGCGGTCGCGGGTGGGTAAACGAAGGAGTGACTCTGTCTCCACCCCCATGGGGAGATGGAGTAATGAGGGAAAAGGACGACTGGTAAAGTGCAGACCAGGGGAAACCCGAATCCACACGTAAACACGAGCAGGGGAAATCGAATTATAGGGAAAGGGTGGAAGGTAGTCCTGCTAAATGCCCGGACCTTGGGCAATGAAATGCCTGAGTTCAAGGGAATGCTAACTGAGTGAATGTGGCAGTGGTCACTGATACTTGCGCCACCGCAGGACACGATTGGGACCAGAACCTGGATGGTTACACTATGTTCCGGAAGGACAGGGGGGAGGGAAGGGAAGTAGGGTTAGCAATGATAGTCAAAAACTACACTGGCATGAGTGAGTGGAGTAGGGGGAGGGAACAGTGGAGGATATTTGGGTCACCTTGATAACAAGGGGGGGTCAAGCGAGTAAAAATAGGAGTGGTGTATAGACCGCCGGCACTGGCAGAGGAGATGGAGGAGAGTCCAGTGGCAGATGTTGGGAAAGACTGCACACTGGGCTGTGAAATGGTGGTGGTGTTGGGGACTTAAAAATGCCAGGAACAGACTGGGAGAATGACATCCTCATGGCCAGGGAACAGAGGTTGTTGGATGTCTTTCAAGACACGTTACTAACTCAGCAGGTGGGAGAACCAACCATGGAGGCTCTGGTACTGGATGTGGTCCTGGCAGACAGTGAACAGACTGGGGCATGGAGGTAAGGGACCCTTTGGCGGTGAGTGACCATGCCACGGTCTTGTTCAGCCTGGACCTAGGAGGGATAGAAGGATGTACAAAGATGGAGGTAGCTGACTTCAGGGGTGGGGGGTCGGATTATAAGTGAATGTGAAGGATCATTATTGTTCTTTTGGATGGGATTGGGTCAGACATGGCTGCTGATAGTAGGTGGGAAATCATTAGCCGAGGGGCGCCAGATGATACCAGCACCTATGCACGAGTAAGATGAAAATCCGGTAGGGCCAGAAAACCCTGCTGTTGGACCAGGGAGGTCCAGAAGGTGGTGCGGTGAAAGAAGGCAGCCTATAAGCAATTGAAGTGCTCAAGGAGTGAAAGGGATTGAGGGGAGTAGTAGCTGATGGACAAAAGGGACACCAGGGTGGTGAGGGCGGATAAGGCAAGAAAGGAGCAGAACCTGGACAGGAAAATTAGGAGAGTGAACAAGGGGTTCTTTAGATACACTGGGGAAAAATGAAGGGTGAAGGGGCAGATTAGCAGGATTAAAACAGTGAGAGATGTGCAAAGACCCAGGGGAGCAGGCGGAGGTACTGAATGAGTACTTTGCACCCATTGTCACCAAGGAAAAAGGTGGTGCAGCATCATACATTGGAGGAGACAATGATACTGAGGAGGGGGAGACCCTTATCAATCGGCGGGTCTGGGGAGAGAGGGAGGCATCACTGGCAGGAGGTGGGAAGGCGATTTGGGACAAGAGTTAGCACAAGTGGAAATAACAGCAGAGAGAGTGAGTGAAGACCACAGGTGATAGTTAGTGGGATAGTCTCATCTCCAAGGATGGGCAATTACTGGGGTCCCAAAGAGATCAGTCTTTGGGCACCTCTTGTTAAATGCCTATGTCTCTGACATAAGGACATGTGTCAGGAGTGAGAGGAGTCTCTTTGCGGATGACTCAAAACTGGGGGAGTTGGGTGCTCTTACAGGGGGAGCTGGAGGCTTTGGAAAGATGGTCTAGAAAGTGTAAGATGAGGTTCAATGTGGGGAAATGCAAGGTACTGCACCGTGTGACCAGAAACACATGCAAAGTGTATAGCCTGTTGGTAATGCTGCCAGTATCGACTGCTGAGAGGGTCCTTGGCGTGGTGTTGGATGGCAAGATAAACAGCTTAGTGACTTGTAGGAGTGCAGCAGCAAAGGCCAACAGGATGATGGAATGCATCACTAGGGGGATCACCTCCAGACGTAGAAAAGTGATACTCCCTCTGTATAACTGCTTGGTGAGGTTGCACCGGAGTACTGCATGCAGTTTTGGAGGCCACACTTAAAGAAAAACATTAAACTCCTGGAGAGGGTACAGATGAGGGCAACCAAAATCGTTAGAGGCTTGAGGGACAGGACCTATGAGGAGAGGCTCGAATTGCTAAATATGTACACATTTGAAGAGAGAAGGGACTGGGGTGACATGATATAGGTCTTCAGGTACATGAAGGTGGTAAATAGGGGAGGACCAGTCAGGAAGCTTCAAAGGAAGGAGGAGGGGTGCCACTAGAGGCCATGGGTGGAAGCTGGAGGGGGGAAGATTCAGGGGAGAAAGGAGACGGTGCTACTTCACTGAGAGGGTGGTGGAGCCACAGAATGCACTGCCTTGGGGGCTGGTGGAGGCAGAGACGGTGGAGGGTTTCAACAGGGGGTGGTACAGGTATAGGGAAGGATCCGGAAGCAAAATCCAATGCTGAGTCAATATACGGAACTGGGAAGGAAGAAGCCAGACAAGCCGAGGGGGTCAGCAAGGTCTGCTTCCCGGTGGGGGCGCACCAAAAGCAGACGCTAAATAATGTACTGTTCTATGTGTATTTAGTATGTCAGTATGTCATATTCAATGGACTCAATACCATGGAATTCCGCTTTGAATTTGAAATGTTGGTAGATTTCTGTTGAGTCTTATTTATAGTGTGTTGTCTTATATAGAAATATAAATTTATATAAATATATATATATATATATATATATATATATATATATACACATAAATAAATATATATATAGAGTATGTAAAATCAATGTGTGAGAGAGTATATTTCATCTGTGATTCATAGTTCTTTCCAAGAGCTAAGAAATAAATAAATAACTCTACTCAACAGTCCCAGGAATGGAAGGAAATACTGATCTTAGATTGGTTGCAAGGTGAAGCGGGACATGACATTATACTAATCTGAATCTCACGGGGTACATAAAAACATTTGGATACATGGGTTTTCTGTTAATAAAGGTTTAACAGGCTGGACCCATTAATTAAGTGAAGATAGATCTCTCTGCACATGATAATGAATATAGTATCATGAAATACTTTGGACAGCCAGTTATTATTTTCTAGGGCTAACAGGGCTTCCACAAAATGAGTATACCAACGTAAAACCAGCCGTAGCACTAAAGGCCGAACATGACTCAATATTTCTGCTCTACCTCCATGTGAGCATCCCTTTGCATGACACCCAATAGCTAGCAGTTCTAACAACAACTGGACCACAGGCTCAGTAGCCTTTATTCTTCCGCTGACTGTAAATAAAATACTACGATGTCAGCCCATTCCCTTCCGGTAAAACCATATGGTCTTTGCTTCTAAAGTAAACAGCATGTAGGAGATACAGCGGTGTCCGCCCCAGGAGATCTAAATGTAAATGTTGAAAAGCACCCCAGGATACATGCACATATAATGATTCTGAGGTGCATCAATTGTATAAATAAGTTCTGATAGTAAAAGTTAATTGCATTCTCTAACAACACTCTCGCTGTGAAATTGTAAGTCCAGTCATTTGCACCCATAGTTGAAGATCATTTTTAGAGGACTATTTTTGTGTTTTGACAACCGGGAGCACGAGGATGGCTTGAGCCTGGGGTCCAGTTGTTATTAGACCTGCATGCTATTTTTTGCAAGATAAACTGTAAGGACTACAAAACTAAAAATATGTAAATGTGGATGTTAGCGGTTAAAGTGCAGAAAGTCAGAAAAATAAACAGTTGGGGCCAACGTCTCAAGACAGTGCCAGTTTTAGGCACAAGATAACCAAGCGGCCGCTTGTGGAACCAGCACAGAAGGGGCACACTGAAGTAGAACATGTAAGTGGAAATCATGTTGAAATGCAAAGAAGTATCAATTTAAATACCATAATTCTCAGCCCAGGTATTCTTCTATATTCCTTACTCGCTGCAGTCAGCCTACTAAATAGAACTGCTCTGAGCTAGAACATTATGCAACTGATAGTACCTATCATTGGGTTATGCCACTGATTCAAACTACAGCCCTTATCAGCTGCAACGTTACACTAACATATCAGACTTGTTTATCTGCCTGACAAGTCAAGATGCCTTGGAGACTACCCTCTCAGTCATTCCTTGTGTTATTATTTACTGAAAATACGTACTTTAATTATTCATGCTGCCTTTAAATCTGTTTTAATTACTACTGTTAGTTTACTGATTATTTTATTGCTTTAGGTTTAATTTTCTCGGTTCGTCACGGTTCAGTATAACATTTCGGGAAACAAGACTTACATCCCTTCCCAGAGCTTTTAGTTCCTTCGCTCATGTTCAGTTTAGTTATTTTCAGTATTTTATTTTAAATCAAATCTTGCTTTGGTTAGCTGCCAAGCCGGTTTAGTGAACCGCTAACCCGGTTCAAGTTGTTCGGTTCTCGGTTCATTGTTATAGACGGAGGTTCAAAGCCTCCTGCTGTTAAAAGCAGTAGAACATGTTCCGCCTCAGCATAATGGAAGGTGTTTCTACTGAAGATACTTTCTCAACAAAAAGACAAATGGTGAGTGGACACCTATTCCCCACCTCAGTCTACTGAACCAGTACTTAGTAAAGCCAAAGTTCAAGATCTTCACATTGGCAGTTATTCTGCCAGTCATTCAGAGGGGAGATTTGCTTGCATCTATGAATCTGAATGATGCCTATTTCCACATTCCCATAAGAGAATCTAACAGAAAAGATCTCAGATTCAGACTTCCAGCTGGACATTATCAGTTATCAAACCTGCTTTTCAAGCTCTCCTCAGCCCCCAGGGTATTTGCACAGCATCTGGCAGTGGTGGTGGCACACCTAAGAAGGTTAGGTGGATCAGTCTTCACCTATCTCGATAATGGGCTGGTGGTGGGAATTTCACTCAGGCATGTGCAAGATCACCTGCTCGTAACACCAAATCTGTTAGACTCACTAGAGTGCCTGGTAAATCAGTTCGCACTCCAGTACAGGTTCTGTAATTCATTGGAGCTGAAGTAAACACCTTAGAGGGAAGAAAATTCTTCCCTCAGGACATAGTGCAAAGCAGCTGGCAAACAGAAACTTCTATATGGCTGAACTAGCCAAAGCCAGCAAGACAATTGATGCAGCTTCTAGTGCACACTGCTGTAACAACAGGCACAGTTTTTGGTTGCCAGGTTCAAAATGAGAGACATACAGTTTCACCTTGATGCACATTGGTTTCAAGGGAAAGACACTCTTTCAAAGCCAATTACAGTAACAAGAACATTGCTGTAAGCCCTTCAGCGGTGAAAGGACGCAGACAACCTCAGGGTGTGGGTATTCTTTCAATGAGAAATCCCATTTGCCGTTCGTACCACCAAAGCTTCCCTGTTAGGGTGGGGTGCCCACTTAGGCGAACAATACACTCATGTAACCTGGTCCAATGCAGATTCAATCCACCATATAAATGAGTTGGAGCTGAGGTCAGTGTTCCTGGCATTGAAGGCATGTGCACCACCACTACTACAAGGAAAAGTGTTGCAGGTCAGGACTGACAACACCACAACAGTGTACAACATGAACAAGAAAGGTGGGACAAGGTTAGGCCCATGTACACGAAATCAGTGAAGATCAAGAGTTTGGCTTACTCACTGAAGGACTCCCGACAGGCCATTCATGTACCAGGGAAAGAAAATACCCTAGCAGATGCCATGAGAACTATAAATGAGGCAAACCACAACTGTGTTCCCTCAAGAAGCAGATACTGGAAGCAGTATTCCGGAGGTGGGGCACACAAGAGATAGATCTCTTAGCATCCCTCGAATCATCATCTTCCAAATTTTTGCTCTAGATCACCTGCCAATTGTCAAATTCAGACTGGATGCTTTGACAATGGACTGATCAGGAACAAGGCAATATGCTTTTCTGGTTCCGCTCATTTCGAGAGTTTCGATCAAACCCCGGTCGCAACCGGCAAGAATGATCTTGATAGCTACAGACTGGGCAAGACAAATAGAAAATTCCTCTCCGTGGTGGTCTCTGACTTTAATTTGCACCATTCCATTACCATGCCAGTCTTCTTCACTGAACATACTAGTTCAGGTGAGCGCAGACGCCATAGTCTGGATGTCAAGAGGGCATTAAGTTACTAAATTACCAACACCAGTGATCATCGCCAATAAAAAAAGTTGTTCCATGACTTATGTGGATGTGGGTAAAGGTAACCCAGATGCAAAGAGGTCCAATTCTCACTAGTTAATCCAGTGCATTAAGTTTTGCTAATCGAAAGTTGGCAAGGAGCCCCAAGCAGGAATGAGAGCGCATTCCACAAGGGGCACATCGGTAACCATGTTAGCAGCCATAGATGTTTTATCTGTGGAGATCTGTAAAGCAGCGATATGGAGGACAGTACACACATTTACTAACAACTAAAGTCTAGATACTTAATCCAGAAGTGATGCCACATTTGTCACACCAATCATGCAAATCCCCATTCCAAAAAAGTAGGTTCTGTGACCACCTCCAAAGGTACTGCTTAGAAGTCTGCAGAGAGTTAGGAATATAGAAGAATACCCTTGCCGAGAAAAATAAATTACTTGTCCTAGTAATCTAGTTTCTTCCAGGGTATTATTCTATATTTCTAACCTCCATCCTGCCTCACCTTCCAGAACCAAAGCTTCTGCACTCCTAACCGAGCTTTTAAATATGGAGTTCCAAACAGTGACATACATTGTTTAAAGTCTAATGAGTGGAGTTTTTGCTTCCATTCTGTTTTCCAGGTGATTCTGGCATTTTTTTGGGGGGTGTTTATGTTAATATTACTAGTTTCTACTAGACAGTATAGTTTTGTTGTAGATAGATAGATAGATAGGTGTATAGTTAAAATTGCCTTGCAGCCTCTTTAGATATCTGATACGTTGGTGGAACGTTGTAGCTGATAAGGGCCGAAGTCTGAATAAGTGGCATGAGCCAATGATAGGTTTTATCATTTGCATAACATTCTATCTCTGAGCAGTTCTACTTAGGAGGCTGACAGCAGAGAGTTCGGAATACAGACGAATACTGTGGAAGAAACAAGATTACTATGGTAAGTAATCGTAGCCAATGTAATGTGTGCAAACAGTCCATGAAGACTCATGAACTATCAGGCAGATTTTATCAGAGTCTGAAGTTTTGAAAAAAATAACGTTGGACACTAACTGAATGCTGGGAAAGGGAAAATCTAAAGACTATTACTCAAGAGTACATTTAAAAAGCAATCGTACTGCAAATAGCATAGATACTAGCCACTCAAAAGTAACGCAAAGAAAACAAAAGCAAGACTTGTGGGGCAACATGCATAGCTGACGTCCACTGAGACGTGGACAACACCGACATGCTAAATCAGCATGTGCAATTAATATTCATAGCATTGATGGCAGGGATAATCAACATTGAGCATTCACTGAATCCTGCACACGTGCATATTGAACTGTTACTATGGGTAGCACGATATACATGGGTCTGGAATTCTTTTGAGCGGCCAGTAATATATACATGCAACTATGATATCAGCAAGTCACGGTGCAGCTTACAATGCTCTGAAAGGAATTGTTATACACAATAGGATCTGGTAATGATACTACAGTAATTCCTCTATTCATCATCCTGTGACCGCACTGACTGTGCATGAATGTCGCCTTGCGGAACACTCGACAACCTCGCTACGTCGATGAAAGCATTCTCTAATGTCCTTGCCTAATCACTTGTTGCTGGTAGCGTGACTCTAGTTAGCTTTCCTGCATGGCGGCCTGGGTCACCTATGTGAACACGCGAAGGTCTTAGTTGCCCGCATGAAATGCATAAACCAAAACTATCAATAAGTCACTGTCCAAAAAATTTGTAGCTCTGAATGATACCATGCTCTACCTTCAACAGATTGCCATGGGCCACCAATGACTGGATGTTTATGTCTCTTTTAGCCACTGGTAGCAGACAATTATGTGAAGCCACAATGCCTTTTGTTTTGGGGATCACACACCGTTGTGGTCGTGAATGCTCATCGAATGAACCAATATATGCCACAAGTGCCTTAGGTACTCCAGCAATTCATCCCAGTAATGTATTTATAGTTGTGATTATGATTTTGAATGATATCACTGTACATATTCATGGATGTGCATTGACTGTATGAATTAATTTACAACAACCCCCTTATGTTATGAAACCTTTGTAGGAATGCATAGCATCATGTTGCAGTCTTAATCCGCTGGTGTGTGAAGTCCGGAAGTGCTTAATAATTCTCGACATACATCAAAAGCTTGCAAAATTCAACTCTAGCAAGGTTAATTAGTCATTGACAGATTATCTTGTGAGTCCCCAAAACTGCTACTCCCGGTCGACTGAATCGGGATTGGTGCTGTTCAATGAGTAACCATGTTGGAGGAGGTGGGATGGCAGAGATGTTTGGCTGAATTCTCCTTGGGTCTTCAAGAGACAATGTCATGCGTGTATCAACCGGTCGAGTGCACATCATTCTCCTCTGCAGCACATCAGACATCATTGATGGGATGTAACCATAGTGCTTTTTTTCCTTCTTTGGCACCACTGTCCATCGCATGCCTTTCTTGTTGTAAAGACGTCGGTAACTGATACAGAAAGAAAGTTCTGTTAGAATGTTTAGTACAAGACATTATAAGCAATCAGTTATTTCAGTGTCCAGTGGCAGAATCTAGAATATGAAGGCACCATAACTGTCGGTCAGACGTGGACAACCACAAACAATGTAATTTTCAATTGCAATTCTCAGTGTTGGTCACAATATATGCAATGCATTCATTACTGGAAATTACCTGTTACGTTGTATCATGACCAACGATGACTATGGTAATAAGCCATTAACAATGAACCTAATAGTATACTGAATTGAAATTGTGGCAAACTTTGTAGCAATGTACAAGATCATGGTCTATCACAAATAATACATTAAAGCCATGATATTTTTTTCTTCTGTGTTCCGGTATTTATTCGACTAACAATTTGATTATGGTCGTATTGTGTATTTGAAATAATGACAGATGCATACACACACTGTAATGAAAACCAGCTTTCATGGCAACGACTGAGACAGACCATGTAGGCCTGAGCACTTGAGCACATAAAATAGGGCCAATTACATGCAAATAGTTTGATAAGAGACACTTGGAACTGTAAACTAAAGGCAGGCGTGTACACCATAAACTTACAGCTGCACCACAAAAGGTAGATTATAGATTGAAACACAGAGAAGAGTTCGCGTAAAACGGCAAAGAACAATAAGTATGGATCCCATTATTCTATAAATCATAGAGCCATGTGATACTTACATTTTTTCTCCTTTGGCATTGAAAAGACATGATCTGGAGACATGATGGTTGTAGCCTAGGGCCGCAAGAAAGTTCCGCGCACGGTACACAGAAAAGGTGTACGCATAACGCTTTGCACAGTACATGAGGATATGTTGCTGAAACTGTTCCAGGTTGGCGGTGCTACTGTGGATGAAATGAGACATAAAAGAAAACATCAGTAATCACACAGCTGAGCTGACATCAGAATATGTGGTGGGCAGTTAATTGCGGGAGCACTAGAAAGCTATTGTTATGTAAGTACTGGTAAGAAATGAAGTATTTCAGTGAATTTAGTAAGCGCTTGTCCATCACAATTTTCACTAGCTCGCTATGTGGCACTGAGCCTGCCTCAAGCCATGGCTTCTCATGCACCGATTCCAGCTCCAATGACTGCATTCTCCAGCCCCGACTCCGTTTCCAAAATTCCATCGATGTATGTTGGTGACGTGATGTAGTATGCCGATCCAGCGGCCCTGTAAATTAAGAAGAGTGAATAAGTGCATGGTAGATGATGTAAAAATACTATACACTGACAGCTGCGGAAGGTGAAGTGTAGTTACCATGAAGTCATTGTAGTTGTCAGATTCTTGGCAGCAGTGCCAGAAGTGATTGACTATATCACGACACCAAATCCACAGTACCCTACATTGTCATTGCTGGCCAGCCTTGAAAAAGGCAAAGAAAGGAAACCACAATGAAAATGACACTGGCACATGCTGTGAACCTTATTATAGCAATATGGCTACGGAGTACTTACTGCCATGATGCGTTTACCAAGATTTTTGGCACCATGCCATACATCGTAAGAATGTCTTATTTCTGGGTATTCATTTCCTAGAAGAGAAAAAAAGTATTTAACACAGACATCAGAAAGGCTGAACTCAAGTGCAGACATGTACAACAAAAACTGAACTTTAGATCAAGACAGAACAGAATTGTGGTTGACCCCATTGCCAACCCTTAATGGGACAGGACACTGAGGCAAAACAGTACTGTTTGTATACAGCAGACAGGAAACTTTTCTACCCAGCTTATCCAGTGACCCAATCTCCCGCCACTTATCTCTAACACTAATGCTGCTGAAGCAATCAAATTTAAGGCTGTTATCCAGGCATAGCACGTCACCCATCCTAGACGGATTACAGGCCGCCCGTCAGTGACACTGAAAACTCTAGAAGGGTGGTATGCCGTAATGATAGCAGAAGAAATGAATACAGATGGTAGTACATGCACGCTTTAGAGCATGCCAACAAGCTTTGCCTGGATAATGCCAAGCAGAACCTTGCCTACCACAGACATAAGGCTTTCAAGCCTGTAATTACCCATGTATGCTCTAGACAGCCATTTGTGGATACGCATCACATGGGACACCCTCCAGTCATGAGGAAGTCATCAAGTCTGGACAGAGATTTTGAAAATTGCAGCCAATGCATCTGCAAGGTCATAGGACAGTTATTTCAGAACCATCAAATACTGCCCATCATTTCACGGTGGACTTTAGCTACCGGATGGCCTGCCTCAAACTATCGACTGTGATAGTCTTCACATGTCACATCTACATGTACTCATCCGGCCCGTTCTCTGTCTGGCGCATACCATATCCTTGCAGATTGTTGTCCTCCAGACTGGAAGTGAACAGACGATTCTGTGTGCGACCATGCACTCAAATTGTTTTATGAAAATCCACCTTGTATGTGATGCTTTGCTCCTTCGAGCTTCAACATCTCTCGCGGTAACATGCGGTCCCATGCCACTATTACTGCATAGTTAACAATGGTGTTGCAAGCCAGCAAGCAGCGTGCATTCAGGAATTATATGGCCATGTCTGCGTTCAATACCCAACTGTGATGTATAGAATAAGATAGCGAATGAAGACAGAGGGTAGTGGGAGCAAATATTCACTAATTTGCATTTACTAAGTAGCCAACCATTGTTCTTTATTGTTCATACTGTCACCAGCCCCTATTAGACTGCTATCTGTTAACACTGTAAGAGACCTAAAAGTTGAAATAATGTGTAGATGAAGCATAAACATATGATTTGATTTCTGGTTTACGATGTACAGAATGCAGGAAGAAAAGAGCAGTCTTCCGTCCAGTGGTTGCTTCCTGAATACTATGCTGAGAACATTGTCCCTAACTGTTATGGAAAGATCAAGATTCTGGAGTGGAAAGATGAGAATTGGATGGTGCATGCAGCAAAAGGGAACAAAAACATTCACAAAAAATGTTCTGATTGTCTTGCATGTTTTCACCATGAAATGAAAACGGAGTTAGATACATACGCATCAAACATGAGATGGGACCATGGGCATCTGTGACAACTTCGAGACCGAACATCGACTGTTGAAAAACATCCATAGTGCGTTGGAACGCAACTTCTCCATATTTGGGGATTTCAGTGCTGTTTCACATTTGTCCACAACTACCATGGAAAGAATTTGGTTGGTGTCTACATCCATGGTGGTGTATGTGCAATACTGCACAATGTCCCGGACTATCCATGCGCCCATCACCTGTTGGCAAAGAGCAATTTGTTACTAGGGTGACATGCTTGATTGTATATTGATACTATAAGCACGATGATCAGTAATGAAAAAATTAAGTGTACAATACCCATGATAGCCACCGGTTTGTTTCTTCTTGCTTCCATGAGCTCCTCTCCATTCGACACCAATAGTTCTCAATCACAGGCACGGTGTACAGTCGCTGATAACGGTAAAATGAAGAGGTGCTGATAAATGCATGATTCATAAAGCGATACATGAGCGCAATTTTTCCAAAGTTGGTGCCTGACATCAGTATGGCGCCTGCGATCAAATCACCTGCATTTTACTCCATTCTCAGTTGCGGCTGACTCCGCCATTGGTATGCTATGTGCCCTGCAGGACATAACTGTAAATGAGAAAAAATTTGAGTTAATTGCGCACTTACACTGGTAAATTGAGAAGAAAGATCTATAAATGCATATGCACAAACCTAAGTCAAGGTTAAGCATGTTCCGGAAGTTCGTGTCTTAATGGTTAATCCATGGCTGCATGATTTGCATGATGTTATTTGACATCGCTGTGCAAGTTCAAGGATGTTGTCCAAATGCACCATAAACATGGGTTTTTTGACAATAGACTGTGTGAATGACAAGTCCGTGGTGGAAGTGTCTACACATTGCATATTGTCGGGTTACAACTGGCCATCTCCTCATCACACTGTGTAATGATGTGTTCTCAATTGATGACTCTTGATGTATCCAACCGCAGATCAGAACTAAAACAAAGCAAAAAATAAGGGCAACCATGCCAGTTTAACATCATGTTTGTGATAATGGTGGCAATACATGACTGCAACATATACTTGTTGGAGCAAAGGAACCGTGGACAATGTTACCTCTGGTCATTCACACTGTGTTCAGGCGGTATCATGTGTCGTTGATTTTCACTCTTGACATTGCTGCATGCAACAAATGTAGTGTCACTGTCCAGGCTAATGCTCAGCCTCGGCAAAAATACAGAATACATTAAATGTTTTATAAAATATAAAATAAACGCTGCTTTTATAGTGCATCTCGCGTGTGTATGTATGTCCATGTGTATGTAAATGTAAATGTTCTGGTATGTATATGGAAACATAGAAAAATTGTAATTGACTGCAGATAAGGACGGCTGTGCCCACCTAGTCGGCCCATTTTACTACAGAACAGATAAGCTGCAGATCCTAGTTAACCAACAGCTTACTTAGTCTTACACCCCACTAGGAATGCCTTATGTCGGTCCCATGCATTCTTGAATTGCCCCACTGTTCTGGACTCCACCAACTCCGCAGGGAGGCTGTTCCATGCATCCAGAACCCTCTCCATGGAAAAATACTTCCTCACATTACCTCTGAGCCATCCACTTCTATATGCAAAGTGTGCACCCTTATTCTAGCACACCTCTTTTTTGAATATATGCATCCCTCGTGGTCTTGGTTGATTCCCTTGAGGTACTTTAAAGTTTCTATCATGTCCCCTCACATCCCTCCTTGCATCGAGGGTATACATATTAAGCTCCTTTAGTCTTTCTTCATAAGTCTTCTGGTCCAGACCTAGGGTTGCCACCTTTGGATGAGGCAAAAACCGGATCCTAAGCTCCGCCCCTAGCCACACCCTTTCCATGACTCATCATGCATTGTTCCTCCTAGAAGTCCATTTGTTATATCAATAAAAAAGAAAAATGCAGCAGTTAAATAAAAAATGTTAAGATGCTGTACTATGCTTGTTAAAGTTACTTTCCTAGGTTCTTCCTAATTATTTATTTACTTATGTATTTATTTATTGACATTGGTTAACCAAATCAACATGCAGAGATAAAATAAATCTCATTCACAGATATGATCTGGGGGGAGACAAGGGAAATACTGTAAATAGCATACAATAGTATTCATACTTTATATCTTTTTCTGCCTCCATTTCCTGTTCTTGTCCAAAGTACTATTTCAAAGCCAAAGAAGTGACCATACTTTTTTTCTTGAGGAAAACAATAATTTGAAAACTTTAAAAATGCCAAAATTCTGTTAGAGATGAAAATATTTACCAGCAAATGAAAATGGAGGACAACTGGCTCTGTTACTGTTACAAAAGGTGGGGGCAGCTGTGCTGCTATGCCGCTTTAAGATGCAGTGGAAAGATTAGGCTAAGTAGGTGTTAATGGTGTTAATGGCCATACTTTACACCTGCCAGGGTGACTGCATTCACAAACAAAAGGCTACATTGACAACAGAACTTGTTTGTAACCTGGCATATAGCTGAAACAATGAATGAATTTGTTTCAAAAGTATGTGAACACTCAAAATGGCTCAAAAACCTGACCAGCACAGAGCAAAACCGGATTACCTGATAGGGACCCTGAAAACCTGATCACCAGGTAAAAAACCTGACAGGTGGCAATCCTATCCAGACCATGCTCCATTTTTGTTGCCCTCCGCTGGACAGCCTCCACTATGTCTCTGTCCTTGCGGAGATGTGGTCTCCAGAACTGCACACAGTGCTTGAGATGTGGTCTCAACAAGTGTCTGTACAGCGGGATAACAACTTCCAATTTTGTAATATTGATGACCGTACCGGTGCATTCCAGTATCCACCCAGCCTTCCTTACTGCCATCGCACATTGCTGGCCCACCTTTAGGTCATTGTACTTAATTACTCCTAGGTCACTTTACATTTTTACTGTTGTCAGTATCTCACCCACCATTGAGTATGCTTCCCCTGGGTTTTTTTTGCCATTGGCATTACCTCGCACAGCTTTGCATAGACTGTGAGCTGCCAATAATTTGACCATTCATCCAACATTGCAAAGTCCCTTCTCATCCTTTCCACTCAATATGGTGTATCAACCCTGTTGCAGATCTTTGTGTCATTTGCAAAGTGGCATACTTTTCATTCCAGTCCCTCTGCAATGGCACTTATAAAGACATTAAAAATGACTGGTACCAATACCAAACCATACGGTACCCCACTAATAACCCTCATTTCTTCACTGTGTACTACATTCACTACCACCCTTTGCGGCCTGTTGTATAGAAAATTGTTTATCAAGCCGGCCCGCCGGCGCAGTGGTGGGATTTCCGCCAGACGCCGGGTGACCCGGGTTCGGGAGCGGACTCGGGTCGCTGAGGGCTGGCTGGGGGAGAAGGATAGGAGCATCCATGGACTGCTCTCCTTCTCCGGGGAGGATAGGGTAGTGCTTAGGTCTGCGACTCCTGGTGGAGACCAGGTGTGCCACGACAACCCGACCTCAACAGTGTCTGCGTCCGGGCGGGTGGGGCGCTCAGCGTCATTACCGCGTCCCGCCTCCCGGAAAAAGGAAAAAGGAGAATACCGGGGCCCTAGATGAAGCGGTCACAGCTTCGTTGGCCCCCTCAGGCCAGCCTCGACCTAGTCCAGCGCCTGCGGCATGTGTCCCCTGATGCGCGGCCCCACCGTGGGGGTAAGCCGCAGGGTATCGGAAGGGTGCTAGTCGAAGGTAAAAGGAAAGCTGGACCGCAGATGGTTCTATTACCGCCGGCAGGGGCAGAAAGAATAAATAGAAAAAAAAAAAAAAAGAAAATTGTTTATCCAGGTTACCACCTTGTGACACACTCCCAGGCTGGCTAACTTGTGTATTAATCTTTTGTGTGGGACTGTATCAAATGCATTGCTAAAATATAGGTAGACCATGTTCATAGCTCCTCCCTGGTATATTACTTTGGTCACCCAGTCAAAGAAATCTATCTGATTCATCTGACACGACCTTCCCATCATGAATCCATGCTGCCTTGGGTCCAGTGCCGCACTGGCCTCTCGGTACTCAAAAATTATTTCCTGCCGAAGTGATTCCTTAATTTTCCCTAACACTGAGGTCAAACTAAGTGGTCTGTAGTTTCCTGCCTCGGTCCTGCTCACACTTTTGTGAATGGGAGTCACATGTGCCCGCCTCCAGTCCTCAGGTACCACACCATCTTCTCATGATTTTTTAAAGAGAGTAGTCAGCGGTGTCACTAGTTCGTCACTTAGTTCGTTGAGAATTCTAGGGTCAATACCATCAGTCACCATTGCTTTGGCCACCTTCAATGTTATTACTTATTTCTGAACACTTTCATCTGTAAATGTCCTGCTATCGACCCCCATCTTCATAGTGTTTCTCTTGTTTCATTTCGGTAGCTACCACTCCTCTTCCTTGTTGACAACTGTCCTGAAATATTCATTCAGTATCACAGCTTTTTCAATGTCTGACTATCGAAATTATCTCCCCTTGATTACGCTTCAGTATCCCTCGTGTTGTCTTTCTTCGCTCACTAATGTACCGATAAAAGATCTTTTGACCCTTCTTAACAGAACTGGCTATCCTTTCTTTGGTTTGGGACCTTGCTATTCTGACTGTCTTCCCAGCCTCTTTCAGCTTTAACTGATAAATTTCACTGTCCTGCTTCTTCTGTGTTTTCTTATATTTACTGAATGCTATCATTTTCTCCTTAACCTTACACATCACTTTTTTATGACAAACACAGGGTTGTTTTGACTTAGTTGTGTTTTTTTGATTTGCTTTACACAAAGGCTTGTTGCCTCTGTGATGCATGTTTTGACAACTCCACATTGTTACCCCACCCTTCCTTCTTGCATGTTTGATAGTGCTTTTCGGAAGCGCTCGCTCACTTTCCCAAAATCTGTTCCTAAAAGTCCAATACTCTTACTTTTTGTTGGCCTTGGTTGTATGGCTGTGTTTATTGTGAACCACACTGTTTGGTGGTCGCTTGTTCACAGATGGCTAGCCACTTCTAAATCTGAGATTCTTTCTCTATCCCCATTTGAGAGCACCAGGTCTAAGATTGCTCCCACCAGAGTGGGTTCCAATACTCGCTGTCTGAGGCATGCCCCCTGTAGGGCATCAAGAATGACCCTGCTCTTGGATGTGCCTGCAGCAAAGGTGCTCCAGTTAACATCTGGCACATGCAGGTCCGCCATCAACAATATATCCCATTGTTTCACCATTCAGTTGAAGCCTTATATCATTTCCTTGTCCATTCAGTCCTCTCGAGATGGTGGTCTGTATACAACCGCCTATGTTGATTGTTGTGACATATCCTGTCTCCAGGGTGATCACGGACAGCAACTTCATATATTCTGCTGCAGCATGCTCCTCGTTGATCAATGGCAGACCATCGGCACCTGGTGGGAGAGTGAACTACTGTTTTCCTTTAGGGTCGACTAAACCAATGTACTCTCTATGATCTTTCCATTACGACTGCAAAACAGGAAGTTCCTTTTGACAGTAAAATCCAGTGCCTATAAAAGTAGAACTGGCTTATGGTGGGTGGGTGTAGGTGTGTGATAGAGGTCATTTATTAATAAAAAAGGCTAGCAACAGGAAGTTGTAATTTGTCTCACCTGCTTGTATAGTGTCTAAGCCACACCGCCAATTAAGATGTGTCCCCGACTGGTTTAGCAATGTCAGCAGATACAGTAGCCTTCCCAGCATAGAACACACACTGACTTTGGTTCTTGTCTTTCCTTCCTATTTTTTTACCATAAATAAGACCCTGTCTACTTCTAATAAAGCATCTGCATACTTAATATCAACAGACACTGACTACTGCTGAGGTATATGTCAATGCCGAATGTTTGCTTGCTGGCATTGGCAGTGGTAGTGTAGAAGTTACAGAGCTGCGTAATCGGAATGTCAATGAAGTATTGAAGTGAAGCCACCACCAACACCACCCTGCAGAAAGTGACAGGCATTGGGGTGTGCGTTTTGGTCGTCAGGCATAACGGACACGACCTTGCACCACAACCCACCCTACAGACACTGACAAGTGGCACGGTGTTCCTTGGGGTCTTTGGACCTTATGCACACCACATTTCATTAGGAAATATTGTGAGATGGTTGCAATATAGGAGAATGGGGTTAAGTTTGGGCGGAAGAGTCCAAGACATACCTAGATGCCTCTCACTGACTGCAGGGTGATGAATGGTATGAGCATCACAGGCAAGAATCCAAAGTCACAACCCTGATGCCTGTCATTCTCTACAGGGTTGTGCGTTATAGTCGGAATGCATAATACCTCAGGCATTCATTGGTATTTTCACTCCAAATCTTCAACATGTTTGTTTGCGACCCCACCTCATGAACAGGTGGAATATCAGTTAGTCAGCGAAGCAGCTTATGCACAGTTACTACGGCATTTAGCACCAGAGATGCAAAAACATTACGACAGGATGTAAAAATGACAGCTGTACTGTTCATGTGGAGGAGTAAAATGGCAATGTGTCAAATCTGTATTAAAAATATTTAAAAATGTCAAAGTCACCAGCGTACATAGAAACTGAGCAACGCACAGCACTTATATAATTAGCTGTGGAATTTTTACAGCTGATTGTCAACTCAGGCATTTTGTGCCTCCGATCATGAACAGTGTCAATGTGTTTTTCTTCATCTGTAAAACAATGATTTCACACACTGACCACGATCTCTGCACTGAAACTTTGAAAACACACTTCAGCCATGTTGTAAAATGACAGCTGTACTGTTCATAGGGAAGTGATGAAAATGTCACTGGTGAACATCTGGACTGAAAGTATTACAAAGTCATGAACTAACAATGGTTCGTGGAAATTGCGCAATGCTCACTCGTTTTACAGTCATTGTATGGACTTTTGCATACCAAATTTTAAACATACACATTTTAATACCATGGCTCATGAACAGTGTGACTGTGATTTTCTTAATGTATCCCGTACATTGATTTTGCACACCCACTGCGCCATTGTGCACTACATGTGCAGAAACACATTTTTGGTGTGATGTGAAACATGACAGTTGTATTACTTATAAGAAGGTGTGGTACAATGGCAATGTTGAAAATTGGGAGTGAAAAAATTGAGAAATCACAAACTTATGAATGTGCGTAGGAACTTTAAAAAGCAGGCTCGTAAAACAGTAATTTTTGGCATATTTTTTCACCAAATTTTCACTATAGCCATTTTAAGACCTTTGATCATGGAGACTGGCACTGGGATTTTCATAATTTATCCTTCACATTGATTTTGCACACAAACTGCACCATTGTGCGGTACATGCGGAAACACGCTTTGGGGAGATGTGAAAATGACAGCTGTACTGCCTATAAGAAGGTGTGGAAAATGGCAATGTTGGAAATTGGGAGGAAAATATTGAAAATTTGCATATCTTATAAGCTGAATATGAACTGTACTAAGCACGCCAGAAAACTTTCATTTTTTTTATTTTTCAAACAAAGTTTCAACATAGCCATTTCAAGACCAAAGCTCACAAACAGTGTCACTGTAATTTTCTTAATTGGTCCCGTACATTGATGTCACACATCCAATTGTGCCATTGTGTGCTACATGGGCGGAAAAACGTTTTGGGTAACATGTGAAAAATGGCAGCTGTACTACTCTTAAGAAAGTGTGGTAAAATGGAAATGTTGAAAATATTGAGTGAAAACTATAGAAAATTTGCAACCTTACGTGTGTGTGTTGGAACTGTGCAACGACATCGAAAAAGTTATTTTTGAATTTTGGCACCCAATTTTGAATATTGAGTTTGAGCCTTTTCATGCTTGATGTCACTGTCATGGTCTTGATTCAGGACCGAAGGTTGATTTCACACAGTGACTGCAAAATCGGCCTTCTGGCCTGAATAACACCATGACAGTGACATCAAACATGAGAAGGGCTCCCAAAAACCACATCTTGAAATTTTAGTGCAAAATTTGCAAAAAAAACAGGATATATGCAACAAAGTTGAGAACCCCCTATCGAGCCAATTATACATCTTATTGGCATTTCCTGAGTTTTTGGTCGGCTTTGAAGAGTGCCGACGTGTTCCCGGTCTACTGAAGATCATCGCGCCGAGCTCTGGAGGTAAGTATGGGGTGAGGGGGGGTTTGTGGGTTGGGAGGCAGGATGCACAGTGGGTGGGTGCTGGTTGGGGGTGGTGGACAGGGAGACTATGTGGGACCATTTTTTCTGTACAGGTAAAAAGGAAAAATGGATCACGTAGGATGTTTGCCATTCTGGGGTGGGTTCACAGCGTGGCACAAGGACGGTTGGGGTGGCATTCAACCAACGCCGGATTGGGCACCCACATCAGCATAAGGATTGATTGCCATGCTGGGGTGAGCATTTAGAAGCCTTTGGGGGGTGGGGGAACGCAGCTCAGCCAACGGTGATTGGGCACCACCTTTGGCTAAACAGTTCGTGTGGTGGGCGGTACGCATGGATGGGCATGTGTGTGTGTGTGGGTGAGCTGTGCATGAGCAGGATATCTTATCGTTGATCACTCAACATAGCTCCCTTTCAACTGTATGTCACCGCATTTTGAGCTTGCAATAGACAGCTCCAGCATGCATTGGCTTACAGGTGCCACGCCTGCCAACACACTGGCTGAATTGGAGGAGGAAGTGAAAGACCACTGAAATTGCCGATGATGGCACTAAGTTTTCTTGCACATGCATGCAAGCAAACATAAAAATGTAGCTTCTTTTAGTTAGCTGCATTTCTGATCTACAAGCAAGGATAGGAACAGCAAAAAGTCTGTATGTATATGTAAATGTATATGTGTATGTATATGTACAGATATATAAGTCTGTATATGAGTGTAGACACTGGTAGTTGTAGAAAAATCGGGCAGTAGTAACATATGTCAAGATGTACAAAGGAGGAATGAGGTAGTACCACGGTACAGTCAGTGATAATGACATAAGTGGTACCGCAAGTTGATGTTAGGTAACTTGATGTCGGAAAAGGTGTAATAAATAACATTGTATATAGACACAAATTTGCATGCAGTGATGACTTACTGGCTTGTAGGCATGTAGAGAAAATCATTGTTGTTGATGCGTGTCTCTGTGTAGCCGTAGAAAGTGGCTAACGTTTCTGGTGCATCTGGGGTGGCCATGTGACTTTGAGAATTGTGATCATCATCACACCTGTGTGTGAAAAACAGTGAGTTAGAGACAGATGGAAACACAGAAGAGTATGAGAAAGCTATAAAGTGAGATGATGACACCTTCGACGAAGCTTACATGTTGTTGGGTACATATACTAAGGTCACAGGAATGATCGCTTGGGGGCCTTTTATGTTATCTGCTGGAGAGTAGACCATCACCGTTGTTAGTCTTCGTTGTGGGTCGAATGTAACATCGTTCATTGGCCATGACATGTCTCGTTTCATTGTTGATTCGATGATACCTTATGTGAGATATACCTAGTTAATATTTTAAGTACAGCGGGCAACAGACTAAAGAAAACATAAATAATACAGTTCTCATGAAGTGACATATACTCACATGTCAAGCAAAAAGCATGCAACCTGGGCATGTGTACTGAACATGAGTTCATTCTTGAGCTGTAACCAACGCACCATTTCTGCACCAATTGCAATACGGGTCTTTGATCGTTTTGAATCCAGTTCTTTTTTCTGCCTTTTTCGGGCTGAATCTGTCAACTTGACTGGACGACCACGCTTGGAGCATTTATTGGTATTCATAATTTGGGTGATATTTGCTTCTACGTGTGCACAAAGTGAGTTCCTGCAATGTTTGTAGGAGAAAAAATTGTGTCAGTTTCAATACAGCTAAAATAACAGTATGGGGGCACTAGATAAGGACAGCAATGAAATATATAGTTTCCTGCTTCATAAGACAAAAGACAGTTAATCAATTCAGAATGACAATCGGTGAGGTATGGAATTATGTAACTATCGGTGGTACATAAACAAAGTTACATTTTCCAGTAATGGAAAACAATGCGGTACCCTGCTGTACTCATGTGATGTTGTGTTTATAATTGAGTCTGGACTGATACAGCACCACTGCACAAGTATTTCAACACCATATGCCCAACTAAGGGAAATGTTCTAATTATGCCAGTTACAGCAGTGCAATTCATTGAGATAGAAACTACATGCAGTTGTGGCACATGCAGCAGTATCAAAGATGGTTGAGCATCAAACCTTAAGGATGTATACATGGTTGGAAGGGAAAACAGGGTAAGCAAGACTGTACCAGTACGTTTGTGCGGTGCTTAAGTTAGTTCACATGATGGATGCAAAGTAGTTGACCTTTCCATTCAAAGTGAATAGTTATCAAGGTCAAATGAAGAGCATGCATGTTCTGCTCTATTCTGTCTTTCAAGATAACCACGAAGCTGACTATTACGGTTGGACATACCAATGCAATGGAACTATCATTAGAGACTTCAAGGGATGTGATGTCCAACAACATTTTGAGTTATGCAAATTCCTGTTAGAGCCACCCCTGCTGTGGTGTCCGCAGAGTCGTACGCTGCGCGGAGGGCATGGTAACTCAAATTGGCACCAGTTGGTAAAAGCTTTGCAAGCTCAACCTTTGGATGGTCATAAGGCACACCTTGCTAGATGTCCAGTCCTTGCTCACAAAGTGCATTTCGGAACTGGTACATGTGCAGAAAAAAAAATGATGCTCCATATGCTGCAGTAGGCAGATGAGGAAACCCTGCGACCTAAGTAATCCAGCTAATTAGAAACAATGTCCAGCAGCTAGATACTCAGGTGTTTGAGCCTGCAAGGTCATGTGGAGCCGATATAACCATGGAATCAGCTGTGGGATGTTTGGCTAGGTAGGAGTGGTCATTGGCATACCGGTACAAGCGATTGGACTTTTGGACACCGCAGAGGAAGAGTGTGAATGCCTCCAAGTGGCCAAGTTGTTGTCTTGAAGGTATCCAATAACGGTGGGATAACCACTGGCTTGGGGTATTTTTGACAGAGACACTAAGCTGGATGAAAGAGTTAGGGTCCATGGGCCCTGTATCCCATCCCATATTCTCATGTATGTGTAACATGAACTCATAAAGCTGTGGTCATAGGGTGGAGTGTTAGGATGTTCCTCTGAGTCCACAGGAAGCGACCCATGGTTGGAATCGGAAGGAAGGCTCTGATTCCCCAGAAGCATCTGAGGAAGAGGTGGAGTGTCATCTCCTCCTCTTGTGTCTGGTACTGTCTGGGAGAAGGAGAGTGGGAAGAGGAAGGAGATCTAGTCCACTTGCACTTGTCTTTGTCCTCCTTGGAGCTAGCAGGAGTATTATCCACCTCATTCCAAGATGGGACAGGAGTAACCTGAACATCTGGATCAGGGACTGGAGGAGGCAGAGGAGTATGAGTAGTAGGGAGACCAAGTCTTGCTTGATGGCTTTCCACCAATAGGTTAAGAGATGAAGTCCATCTTCTTCTAAGTTGTGTACAGGAGTGCTTGGGAACAACTGAGAAGCTGCGTGAATATACTATTTTGGACGAATTATCTGTAACTAAACTCTCTCTTGCTTACATCTGAGAGAAGTTTTCCTCACTGTTAAAGTGGCAGAGCTTGGTATTTGTTTTAGTTATTAATTCAGAAAGGGTTTTTTTTAAAACTGCTTATCTTCTGCATATTTGATTTTCCTTTGTGGCTAACTGGACTGATTACTAGAATTCTGTGAGAATCTGCATCAATATATTTTGAAATTTTTGGTGGGGTTGTGTGATTCAAAAATAGCAAAAGCTGCAGGTTGTAACTGGATGCCAAACATAGCCTGAGGTGGGGGTAATTGTCTCACAAGTCAGAGCTCAGCATCATAGCCATTTGTCTAGCTAGACCATTTGTCAGCATTATTCAATTACTATAAACTAGTGGTGAGCTCCTGTGTGAGCCAGAAGTCCATCTTCTTCACGCTGTGTACAGGAGTGCTTGGGAACAACTGAGAAGCTGCGTGGAATATACTATTTTGGACAAAATCTCTGTAAATAAACTCTCTCTCTCTTGCTTACATCTGAGAGAAGTTTTCCTCACTTTTAAAGTGGCAGAGCTTGGTATTTGTTTTAGTTTTTAATTCCGAAAGGGTTTTTTTAAACTGCTTATCTTGTCAGCATCCTCAGAAGGGCTGAAATAACTGCATATTTGATTTTCCTTTCTGGCTAACAAACCACCAGGCTGTTTTGGGGCTGGAGAGGTTTTACCTGTGTCTGACTTGGATGTCTGGATTTTTCTCTGTGTAATTAGCAGGGTACTTTCTCTGTCAAATTGTTGTGTAGGGTATCTCGCTGACAGGAAGGCTCTCATCGCAGCGGTGGGTGAGAGCTTTTAGTCAATTGTTTTGTGAGGACACAGTTTAGGCCCAACCCTGTCCCACCCCTCAGCCCACCCACCCCTGGAAATAGTTCCTTTACACCTGAGGTTCTGACATCATTTCCTCGAGTGCAAGGTGCATTTCACTGTCATATACTCTCTAGCACACTGCACTGATAATATAAGCATACACGTTGTATAATATATATATATTTCTATATAATCAAATCACACGCCAGCACGCACACACACAAATACAATAAAAATAAAAAACTAGATAAACATGTGGGGAGTAGTGCAATGTAATGGCTGTGGGGCAGCAGTCTTACGGGAGTCTTTCTGGAGGCTGAGATGCTGCCCTATTTGCAGACAACTATCTGCCCTGAGGGAGGAAGTTGCCTGTCTTCAGGCTGCACTGGACAGTAGAAAGGGAACCTCCCCCATCAAGGGAGCACTAGCGCCACCACCACTACCTTAGAGGTTGTGAAGAAAGCACAGCAGTTGGACCACAGTGGGCTCAGGGAGGGTGAGGAGGGTGGAAAAGATGCAAACCCAGTCAATTGTTCCACTCCACCATCCATAAACCATTCTGGGGGAGCATAGCTCCCCTATGGGTGTACCCGCAGAGAAGACTGATGATAACTGTCACAAGGGAGGCCCACAGAAAGGAGGCAGAGGACACCAAAGGGAAAGGAAGCAGTTCCTGGTGGGGGACTCAATTATTAGGGGTATAGAACTGGGTGAGATGAGAAAAATGAAGTAAGGTGCCTGCCTGGTGCCATGGCAGGGAGGGACAGGAAGCGCATCCTCAGGATCACGAGAACACCTGCAATGGATTCCGAGCTGGACGTAATTGTCCACCTAGGGACAAATGACTTGGCTCATCATGAGATTAGAGCAGTGCAGGAGGACATTGCAGAGTTGGTGAGGGACCTAAGATGAGTAGCACACACAGTATCCTTCTCAGAGGTGCTACCTGTCAAAAGCACGGTGGAGGCGAGGGTAATTGGCACCATGCAGTTTAATGAATGGTTGAAGAAATGGTGTGGAGCACAGGGATTTGGCTTCATTGGGGACTGGGGTTCCACCTGGAGGGACACCAGCCTATACTGGCAGGATGGTCTGCATCTGTCCAGGAAGGGAACAAGTCTTTTGAGCAATCGGTTTAAATGCTTCATTTGCAAGCTTTTAAACTAGTCAAAGGGGGAGGCACTGACAAGCAGCAGGAAAATCCAAGTCTCTCCCTACAAAACAGGGTACTAAATGAGAACAAGACAGAGGTAGAACGGTCAGTGGAGGCTGCTGCACTGGAAGGTAAAGCAATCAAAAATGGAGAGCCATGAGTACTAATGCCTTAGTCATGGTAACAAGCCTCCTGAATTAGTGGCCTTGATGGAGGAAGAACATCTGGATATCGTGGCAGTCACAGAAACATGGTACACACAAAACCATGACTGGGACATAAACATACCAGGATACACTGTCTACAGGAGGGACAGGGAGGGTAAAAGAGGAGGAGGAGTAGTTCTTTACATAAGGGAAGGAATAAAAGCAACAGAACAACAAGGTACACAGGGAGTAGAAGAATCACTGTGGGTAAATTTGGAGTCAGGCAATGGCACCACAATACGCACAGGGGTTGTATACAGACCCCCTTCTCAGGGAGAGGAAATGGACAGGGAAATGATAGAAAGTATACTTAGAATGGCAGAAAAAGGGGAGATATTGCTGATGGGTGATCTGAATATGCCAGATGTTAACTGGAGTGCAGTTGCAGCTGCCCCTTCGAAGAGTGCAGTTATTCTAGATGCCCTACAGGGGGCATGCATTAGACAACTAGTACTGGAGCCCACTTGAGAGGGAGCAATATTAGACTTGATTCTCTCAAATGGAGATGTTGAGAGGATTACAGATGTAGAAGTGGGTAGCCATTTGGGAACTAGCGACCATAGAACAGTATGGTTCACAATAAACACAGCAATAGAGTCAAGCCATACAAAGACAAAAGTGCTGGACTTTAAGAGGGCTGACTTGCCAAAATGGGTGAGTGCCTAAGGAATGCACTAGCAAATGGGCAGGAAGGAGGGTGGAAGAACAATGGGAATAATAAAAACTGCTATCACAGAGGTAACGAGCCTTGTGAGAAGCAATAAACAAAACAAAACGATGTAAGAAACCACTATGGTTCTCAAAGGAAGTGGCAGTGAAGGTTCAAGAGAAAAAGAAAGCATTCAGGAAGTACAAGGAATCGCAGAAGGAGCAGGACAGAGAACTGTATCAGTGAAAGCAAAAGGAGGCTGGGAAGGCAGTCAGAACAGCAAAGGCGCAAACCAAGGAAAAGATATCCAACTCAGTTAAGTCGGGGGATAAAACCTTTTATAGGTACATCAGGGAGTGAAGGAAGACCAAGGGAGGGATAGTGATGCTTAATAAAGGGGATGGAGGGTGGGCAGAGGGAGACTGTGAAAAGGCAGAGATACTAAACAAATATTTTTGCTCAGTATTTACAAAGGAAGAGGGGGAGGTACATAAAACAAACAGTAGTAACACTCTGGATACAGAAGTTGATACCAGCCCATTTACAGTAGATAGGGTTCTGAAAGAACTCTTAAAACTGAAGGTGGACAAAGCAATGGGGCCTGATGGGATTCATCCCAGAATTTAAAGAACTGGGGTAGAACTAGTGACACCACTGACTACCCTTTTTAACAATTCATGGGAGGATGGGGTGGTACCCGAGGACTGGAGGAGGGCAGATGTGATTCCCCTTCACAAAAGTGGGAGCAAGACAGAAGCAGGAAACTATAGACCTGTTAGTTTAACCTCAGTGATAGGGAAAATGATGGAATCACTTCTAAAGGAAATAATTGTGGAGTATCTAGAGGCCCAGAGGGGCACAGGACCCTAGGCAGCATGAATTCACAGCGGGAAGGTCATGCCAGACAAATCTGATAGATTTCTTTGACTGGGTGACCAAAGTAGTAGATCAGGGAGGGACTGTGGACATGGCCTACCTAGACTTTAGCAAGGCATTTGACACAGTCCCACACAAAAGATTAATATACAAGTTCACCAGCCTGGGAGTGGGTCCCAAGATGACAGCCTGGGTAAAGAATTGGCTGGAGAATAGGACACAGAGAGTAATAGTAAATGGAGTCCACTCAGAAGAAAGGAGGGTTACTAGTGGGGTACCGCAGGGTTCAGTATTAGGACCGTTCCACTTCAATGTCTTTATAAGCGACATGGCAGAAGGACTTGAAGGAAAGTATGTCTCTTGGCAGATGACACAAAGATCTGCAACAGAGTTGATGCACAGGGTGGGGTGGAAAGGATGAGAAGGGACTTGGCAAGGTTAGAGGAATGGTCAAATGTATGGCAGCTTAGATTAAATGCTAAGAAGTGCAAGGTAATGCACCTGGGAAACAAAAACCCAGGGGAAGAGTACACAACGGGGGGTGAGATACAAACAACAACAAAATGGAAAGGGACCTGGGGTAGTCATATCAGATGACCTAAAGACGGGCAAGCAATGTGAGGGCAGCAAGGAGGGCTTGGGGATACTGGGATGCATAGGGAGAGGCATCACCAGTAGAAAACAGGAAGTTATTATCCTCTGTACAGACAGCTGGTGAGACCCCATCTGGAGTACTGTGTGCAGTTCTGGAGACCCAGTCTCCACGAAAGACATAGACAAGATGGAAGCTGTCCAGAGGAGGGCAATAAAATGGTGCAGGTCTGCACCGGAAGACATATGAAGAGAGACTTAAGGAGCTTAATATGTATAGCCTCGAGGAAAGAAGGAGAGGGGGACATGATAGAAACTTTCAAGGCACCTCAAGGAATCAACAAAGTCCAAGAGGGTAGCATCTTTCAAAAAGAGGTGCAAGAACAGAGTGCACAATTTGAAGATAGAGGGGGCTCAGAGGTAATTTAAGGAAGAATTTTTCACAGAGATGGTTGTGGATGCATGGAAAGGCATCCCGGAGGAGGTTGTGGAGTCAAAACTCGTGGTGGAATTCAAGCATGCATGGGATAGTCATAAGGCAGTTCTGTGGGGGTGGTGGTAGGAAGAAGTAGGCTGCTGGTTAACTAGGATCTGCAGCTTATCCAGTAGGTAGGAAATGGGCAGACTGGGGGGCAAGCGGTCCTTATCTGCCATCAAATTCTATGTTTCTATGTTTCTATGTTTCACCTGAGACATACAAAGCTTGGTGGACTCTGGTTTTGGACGAGACATCGAGGCCGCTCCCACACTGTTGTTGGTTGGGTACTGTGTCTGTGGAAAGGGTGACGCTGGTAATGCCTCCGTAGTACCGCCATCTGTTTCTGGCACCAGTTGGAACGGCGACGGCACAGAGGAGAGGTGTAGTGCAGATGACAGGTGACATCGAAGGAACAACAATGGCTGAGATACGTGGTCTGAAATGGCGAGGAGGAGGAACAGAAGGTTTCTCAGGTGTCATGCCAGAGGCCTCATCTGATGGTGTTCCATTGGCCGGAGACGGTTGGGGAAGGTCGGAAGGCAAAGAGGCCGTGCCGGGCCTATGAGAAGACTTATGGTGCTTGCACGAGTTGCATCTCTCAGAGTCCACAGACTGACGCCAGTTGGGCTGGGACTTCGGTGGCAGAGAATAAGCCCTGTAAGTGGAGTGCCCTGAAGCCTGTTTGGCCTGTTGGGGATACAAAGAGGATGATCGGGAAGATGACTTACTTTTAGCCACTGTGGAGCTGGCATCAGACGGACTCTGTGGGCTGAGGTCCCATAGTCACCGGCCTTTTGCTGTGGAACTAGAGTCATAGGGACTACGAGACCCTTCAGATCCGGAGTCTGGGCAATTGAGATTGATTGGCTGTAAGGAGGGTACCTTACTGAGAGAAGCTGATGCGGTAGGCTTGAGGGAGGTAAGTCTGATCTAATGACCGGCGGAGTGTGAATGACCAGTGGACTAGGAGATGGGATTAACTTGGCCTGGCGGTTGAGTGATCCCTGTCACAGTGATGGCGCTTCTACTTGGTGGTTCCTGGCCGAGAGATGGGGAACAAGATTTCAGCTAAAAGGCCTGAAGAGAATTATGTCTGTGGATCCTTGTTAGAGGTTGCAGGCCTGAAATTGGGTACAGGCGCATGTGTCACGGTCTGGGCTCAGGCAAAAAGGCAGTCCTGGTGTCTGTGCTTGTAGGGTTCTGCTTCCCACAAGAGAACTTGTTATGATGTCCTGGCATAGTAGAGGAGATGTGTCAACTGTTGTGAGATATTATAGAACAATAACTGTTCTTAAAGCGAGGAACCATCAGACAGCGGATAGCTGACTAACGTGCTGTGGATGGAAAGAACTGGAGCACGTGGACCACTCTAACGCCTTTATACAGAGTGACATGGGCGGAGCAGATGGCAGGCGGGCAGTCATACATTGGTACTGCAAGAGAAAATTATTGCTGAGATGCGCCGCAAAGTGGGGGTCAGTCCTTCAAGAGTTAACTGCTGAAAGAGCTTCATCCGGAAGTAAGATCCTTTGTTCTTCTGCCACCGGGGAAGTGGCTGGATTGCCATTTTACACAGAATGTAGTGTAACTCATCCCGAAGGACCACTGCATGCTCTGGAGAATAGGTGGAGGATACGAGGGGAGTCTCTGGGGGCTGTTCCAAAAGCTCCACATAGTGACACTTTTCTATTATGAGAAGAATCCATTCATCTTAAGTTATGTATCTACAATGACTGAGATGGAGGGAGAGCCAACCTCCGACCACCAACTCTTGGTCAGTACCAAATGAGGTTGGTATGGCAAGGAGTCAGGCAGAGTCAGATCCTGCGACTGGGGCGAACCATGCCACAGGGTGGTTTCATGCCAGGACCTGAGGAGGCGGGTGTAGGCAAGGCAGCCCCATGGTTACTGTACCCTGGGGACAGGAGCCTGCACTTGGATAACCCTTTAAAAATGGATGGGCACTCTCTGCTACTGGGATGGGTGTGGTTGAGCCAATGGACAGATGTAATAGCCATACCAGCGGCATGTAAGTCATTAATGATGTCCTGTACATGGAGCCCAAAGAGCTGCATATGACTGAAGGGGACATTAGTCACTTTTTGCTGGACATCTGCCACAAATCCCACAAGTTGGTATTTATAACTCCAGACTCGATGGTGTAATACGCTCACCAATGCCGAGAAATGAAAGGAACAGTATCACTCCCTTAGGCCTGAAATTGTCCCTAGTGTAGCAAATACATATTATGATTCCTTATGTTCTGTGGACATTGGTAATGTAGCTGGTAGTTTGATTCTGATTTTTTTTAATTTTGAAAAGTGAAAAAAAGATTGAACAACATACTGGTGTTTCCACAAAAAATGAATCTTGTTTACAACCATTGAGAAACTCAGCAATGCATCTTTTCCTGAATTTGGGAACACTACCAACATAGTCTAGACACTCGTGGATGTAGTGGAAGGAGAGGAGAGATTGTATAATGAGAGGCTGTAATTGTTTTGGGTTATCCACAATGTTTAGGACGTATGCAATCAGAGTACATTATGATTTGAAACAAAATGACTCGTATAACTACACCCTTAATTATCCATTTCAGATCGGAAAGATGGAAAGCTAAAGAACTAGCAATGCCAATGAATTTTAGAAATAAAGTAATCATAATGTGGTATTCAACTAGAAATATGATGCAAAATGGCAGACCATTGTGCCTTTAACTACCGTTGTCAAGATAGGTAGCTAGAAAGCTAAATGTCAATGTTGATAGGCCACATTAGAAAGTCGTGAATTGCAGTTCTCCGTCAAACAAGAGTTGCCTTTGAGCGAGGGTGTAACAAAACATTTTAAAGCATCCTCAGTAATGTTTTTTCAGCAATCACTATTGCTGGTTGTCCTAACCGCAGTTCATAGTTCAACTGTCCCTTCTGTGGTCCCGGTCTCTCTCTGGTTGGTCTGGCTCCCTCATCTTCCTAAAAGAAAACAAACACCTGAAAAGAAAAAGCTGGTCCCTTGTTGATTGTCTTGTCCCCAGCCTGTGCTCACCCTCTGCACATCCACCCACACCTCCACCTCACCCCATACTTACCTCTGAGGCCGCGAGACAATCTTGGTGGACTGGGAACACGTCTGCATTCTTCAAAGCTGACCACAAACTGAAGAAATGCTGGTAAGCTGCATAATGAAATAAATAGAGTTTTTCAACTTTGATGCATATCTCAGGCATTTTTGGAATTTTGGCACCAAATTTTCAACATGGGGTTTTGGGACCCCTCCTCATGAATTCTGGCACTGTCATTGCATTAATCAGCCGAAAGGTGATTTCACGGTCACTCGCCAGAACCACCTTCGGGACTGATTTATAAACATTGTGTCACAGTTCGGTAAGTAGGTCCCCAAAAACCTATGTTGAAAATTTGGTGAAACAATTTCAAAATGCCTGATTATAGCTTGCATTGCGCAGTTCCTACGCACGCTCATAAGTTCACAAATTTTTATATTTTCAATCCAGATCTTCAACATTGCCATTTTACCACGCCTCCTTATGAGCAGTACAGCTGTCATTTTCATATCTCGTCCAAAATGTTTCGGCTACAAGTAGCGCACAATGGTGCAGTCGGGTGTGCAAAATCAATGTTCAGGACAGATTAAGAAAATCACAGTGACACTGTTCATGAGAAGAGGTCTTAAAATGGCTATGTTAAAAATTTGGTGACAAAAGTCCATAAAATGACTGTGTTACAGTGAGCATTGCACAGTTTCCATGCATCCACGTAAGTTTATGAATTTGTAATATTTTCAGTCCAGATTTTCACCACTGACATTTTCCACACTTCCTTTGAACAGTGGCTGTCATTTTCACCTACGGCTGAAATGTGTTTTCGCTCTTCCAGCGCAGAAATGCGTGGTCGCTGTGGAAATCACTGTTCGGGACAGATTAAGAAAATCACAGTGACACTGTTCATGAGCGGAGGTCCCAAAATGCCTGTGTTGACAAACTGCTGTAAAAAATCCCCAGGACACCCGGTGTCATCAGCTCTATGACTGCCTAACAGAGGAGCTCTCTCTTCCCAACAGCAAAGATTTGGCTCCATTTAACTCAGACTGAGAAAATCGATCCTATTATGCAGAAAACATAGTGGAGCATCAGCTGTTAAAAGATCCCAAAGTAAAAATCTCAAAACCAGAAGCAATCAGCCTGGATTAAGCTCTACAAGCTCGGGCACCAGTGGGAGAATCTCTCCAGCAAGTATGGCGGAAACGATACCAAAGCAGAGATGGAGGCCTTATCAAGAACGAGATTTGAAACCCTCCTAACAGAAATTAAACAGTTCTGGACTGAGACTAAACTTGAATTCAACAAATTACATGCAGACCTGAATAAGCTGGAGCTAGAGTAATGACCACAGAGGAATGAATTTCTACTGCAGAGGACGATTTGGTTCACATTTCTAGGGCAGTGGAGTTCCTTATCCATCAGCAAGAATCTACAGCTGCTAAGTGCTTAGACCTGGAGGCACACTCACGAAGAGACAATCTGAGAATATATGGCCTTCCTGAATTTATTTATTTAGTTTTGTTGACCAGGTAAGTGCACTAGACAAATCCTGCCTATTTTCAGGCACGATCCGGGGAGGGGATACAGATGAATGTCAGCTGACCTTGAACAGATTAAGCTATTGGTGGTATTTTTTAGTGAATGAGAAATTTGGCCAGAGCAGGAAATTCCCTACTCTTTTCGATAAGTGCCATGGGATCTTTAACATCCACCTGAACTACCACCAATCCAGGCAGATGGGACCTCGGTTTAACATCTCATCCGAAGAGGCACCTCAGAAGTGCAGCACCCTCTCATGCTGCACTACAGTGTCAGTACTGATATTAACACAGTGCCAGATGTGAACTGAACCCACAGCCCTTTGATCTCCGGCCTCAGAGGCGGTAGTGTACTACCTATGGAGCCACTGACACTGATTAACGGAGGTTGGTGAAATGATCAATTTTAGAAGACCTTTCACGCCATATACTTGACTTGCCTCAGGGATTTACATTTACCATCGAAAGGGCACATCAAGCTTTAGTTCCCAGGCCCACTTCCAAATCCACTAGACCCGATCGATTGTGGCTAAATTTAGGAGCTTTAGAGAAAAAACAATCCTCAAAACAGCCTGGAAACAAGGTCAAATAGACTACAGCAGACCAGGTTATTCTTGACCAGGACTATCCCCTCTTATTCAGCAGCAACGGTCAGCCTACTCCCCTACTCTAAGAAAATTAAAATCACTGGGAATTAAGTTTCAAACCCCATACCCATCTCACTTGTAGGTCCATTGGGAATCTGGTATAGAACTTTACTGCACTTATGAAGAAGCAATGCAGCGATGAAGGTTAAGAGGCATATATTTGAGGAATTACCATGAGGGATGACTGGCAGCTAACTTGCAAAATGTATGGCGAGCTACGGGATCTTCAAATACCAGTACAGTAAAACTACAGCACAGTCAACCCTACAGGACATCAAAAGTATGTTACACAGACTCACCACACTTCCGACACAGTATTGGAATGTCGGGAGGGACAGACACATGAAGTGCTCGGAACAGTTGGGGCTGGATTGAGGTCCTCTTCGTGGGCCTTTGTTTGGGTGACTGAATTTGAGGCATTTTGGGACTGTCGGCCATGGTTGCGCTCCTGTCGCACTGACTTACTTCCTTTTTTTTTTGCTTTAAATTGTATTTCACTGGAGGGTCCGGGAGGGTGGGGCAGAGTCCACTGTTGGGTTGAGATATTGAGAAGTTTCAGCTTTTTGCTACCGGCATCCTGATTTTTCCTGACTAAATAAGCAAGCCAACACTGGGATTTACTTGGACCGAGCACCCTCTAGGGCTTTGATTTGGAACTACTGCCTTAGATGATAGAAATGTAGCAGGACAGTTCACTTGAGATGGGTTTTTTCTCACTTCTTTCAAAGATTTATCCTAGAGCGTTTTTAAGGGAGGGAAGGAAAATGAAAACGAAAAAAAGGAGATTATAAGCGTATGATACAGGACACTTTTAAGTATTAAGTACAACTTTGTGTCTAAATTTTTGGGTTTGGGATCACAACTATAATTTCACCATGCTGTTTGGGGTGGGCCAAGGATCTTTAATCTGATTACATGTTACAGACAAGCAGCCTGCTGGTGCCTAAGTTTATATTACAGCAGATCTTGGAGGGCTGCTCTATTTGACAGTCTCCTCCCACTTTGGGCACCACTGATGATGATTTCCTCTGTTGGGGGCAGGTTCCTGCTGACAGCGGGTTCCAGGAGGAAGCGAGCCACACCGAGGCTTCTTTTCCTCTTCCTCATGTCCATATGACCACGAGCTAATAGGAACTTCTTCTAGTATTCCCTACCTTGAGAGTCGATGTGTAAATAGTTGGGTTTCGGGTGAGGCATGCTCAGTTGGCTCCTCCCAAAGGAGATCTATGGTTAATTGTTATAGCTTGTTTTTCTATATGTTTGTAATGTTTTTGTGTTAATACAACAGACAAGTCAGTTCACAGACAAATGGAATTTAAGTCTCAAAGATGGGGCCTACGAACTACAGGATGCAGAGATCTTGCTTGGCAACAAGCGGAGGAATTGGGGGCTGGAGGACCTTGGGGAGACTGCCAAGGTAATTTCCCAGAGACAAGAAAGGATTAAGGGTGCTACTTTTCATGTTCCAATGGGGATAACAGTAATAATAGTATAAATGTTGTCTCCCATAATGTGAATGGGCTTAACAGTCCAGTGAAGCGTTACAAGATTATGTCTGCTATTAGCGACAGCAACCTTCTTTGTTCTGCTACAAAACTCACCTCTACAGAATTGAGCATCAAAAGTTGGGAAATTTGGCTATGATCAGGTGATAGCAGCCTCACTCAGGAAAGGGAAAAGGAGAGGCACTGCCATTCTGGTCACTAAGGGTTATATTTCAGAAGACATCCAGCTATACAGACCTGGATGGCCGACTGGCTATATTAACTGGTACTTTAGAAGGCTCCCATATAACACTGGCATCTTTGTATGCCCCGAGGTCCTCTAAGGAAACTCTCCATTTTTGTTGAATAAAATTTTAGAGCAACAAAAGGGACTTTAATTGTGGAGGACTTTAACCAGATATGGGAGCAAATTGACACCTCAAATACTAAAACGTTCAGACAAAATCCTACTAGTCAAGCCATCAGAGACCATTTGAAGAGGGCCTTTTGGATAGATGCAGAGTTATTAAACAAAAAAAACGAGCGAATATACCCACTATTCGTGCCATGGATCCTATGCCATGATAGATTACTTTGTGATCTCAGGGGAACATCAGAGTCAGGTCGAGGAGTGTGTCCACACCCCTCAGTCCTCTCTGATCACGCACAATTGCTTTTAAAGCTGAGATGGGAATACGCAAGGACTAACCTTTGGAAATTTAATAATTATATGTTAAATTTAAAGAAATTCAAGAAAAGGCTAAAGAAAGACTAAAACAAATTAGACAAGAGAATGACTCTCCTGGGATATCAAAGGCAATACTTTGGGATACAGTGAAAGTGGTCTTCAGGGAGATTGCATCAAGTATGCATCCTCCTGAAGAAGCGACAAAATCATCGGATGGAGGAGTTGCAAAACAAATGGCCGAATTGTAACAGAGACATGCGGGGAGATGGGGATGCACTAGAGGCACTTCTTGAGACTAAACAACAGATCCAGAAACTGATTGATGTTAAAACAGAGCAAGCATTACAGAGATTGCGTCAGAGGTATCATGAGTCTGGCCCTAGGGCCACCCGCCTTTGGCTCACCTACTCAGGCAACAAACGGCTAGATCCACGATCACTGGATACTTGATCCAAGGTCTGGGCTCCTACTTAAAACACAGGAAGAATTACGTCTGGGTTTAAAAGATTTTCCTCGACCTTTATAAAGCGGAACTGGCCCTGATGCCCTACAAGTGGAATCTTATCTAGGCAAGTTACATCTACCAAAATTGGCTCAGGAATCCAGAGGCTTTTGGAAGCCCCAATCACAATTTTGGAATTGAATTTAGCCTTTAAAAACCTGAAAGTTAACAAATCTCCTGGCCCAGATGGATTTACCCCAGAATTTTTAAGTTGTTTATGAGCGAACTTAGAGAACCCTATTAGAGGCTTGTACTGAGGCCACTCGGGAGTCACTCCCGAATCTTGGAACTATGCAATCATCTCGAGTATTCCTAAGCCAGGAAAGGACATAATGCAGTGTAGCTCTTACCACCTCTATCTGTACTGAATATTGACTACATGCTTCTATATTAGTGAAACAATTGGAGGTAGTTCTCCCGGTCTGATTAATTATGACCGAACTGGCTTTATTTTGGGGAGGCAGGCCAGGATAATATTAAGAGAACGCTGCATGTGTTGCACCATGCTGCCCGTCGAAGGCCCCTTGTATAGTGCTAAGTTTAGATGCTGAGAAGGCCTTCACCAGGTAGCATGGGGTTTCATGGGATTAACCTAAAAGATTTGGAATCCTGGTTCTTTATTAAAATATAAATAACATTTGCCCACACCCAAAAGCATATGTGAAAATCAATGGTAGAGTGGCTTCCTCAAGCCAACTTTCCCAAGGTACCAGGCAGGGATGCCCACTTTGTCCTCTATTATTTGCATTATATTTGGAACCCTGGCCCAAATGATTTGGCAAGATGAGCTAATTCAGGATGGGAATTGGGGGTACACAAACTTGCCCTTTATGCAGATGATCTGTTGATTTAGTTACAAAATCTGGAGCAGTCTTTAGCACCGCTATGATAGAATTCAGTCGATTAGCTGGATACAGGGTGAATTTAACCAAAACTGAAATATTAAAATTACAGTATGAGCCCTTGGAAAAGATTTTGAGGGTTTTCCTTCAAATGGAATCTCTCACACATTAAATACCTGGGAGTTCATTCAAGCCCTGATCCAGATCAGTTGTTCACTCTTAATTTCAGTCCAATTCTAAAAGATATTAAAATAGAATTAGAAAGATGGGCCCCGTCCTATTCCTTTGATACAAAGGGCAGAGGCTATAAAAATGATAATTCTTCCCGAATTTTTGTATTTATCACAATCAATACCCATATTTCTCCGGAGTCATACTTTAGTGTGATGAATAGAGGGATATCCTGTTTTATGGGGACTGAAGAGTCCTAGAATCCATCTCTCGGTGTTACAGATCCCAAAAAGGAAGGGGGTTTATCTCTCCCAAATTTTAAATTTAACCATCATGCAGCCCAACTGAGAACAGTACTTTACTGGCTGAGCGAACTTACTCAGCCAAGTGGAAAACCTTGGAACTAAAGAGGGATCTTTTGAAAACCTGAGACCCATCCTTTTGGTCAGAGGAGGACTCCTCCCACCATGAGGAGAACCCATACTCCAGTCCATCTTTGAATGCCTGATTTGGAATATTGAAAGATGGGAGGCCAGAGAGGAGGTACCTTCTGCTCTCAGAACCTTACGTGGATGACTTTCTCCATGCCAGGTGGGATGCTGGATTCAAGAGATGGGAGATGGAGAACCTGCATCTTATATGGCATTTCTTGGAGGAGGGAGATTAGGTCACTTCAAACCTGGTTCAACATTATGGTATTCCCTGGCAGGACAGATTTAGATATTTCCAAGTCAGAGATTATATTAAAAACGTCAAACACACCTGACTAAGGAGACTCCCCCTACCCCAGATTGCTCATATACTGAAGAAAGCAGTAGAGGGACCCTCCCACAACACACATTATTTCTTGCTTATATCGGCCCTGCCCTCTTGGAGGGGTGACTTAGCTTATCGGTCAGGAAGGCATGGGAGCAGGACTTGGGATACAGATATCAGATGAGAGTTGGATATGGACTCAAAGAAGGATACATTAGGGCTTAACGCAGTTAGCTGGCGGGAGTTTTCCTGGAAGATTTTTATTAGATATTTCCAAACTCCAGCAGTCCAGGAAAGTACCAGGGAGAGGAACACCTGAGATGTTGGAGGGATGTGGACACCTCTGGCAGCCTTAGGACACATACTGTGGGATTGCCCTAAACTGACCCCTTTCATTCAGGACTTACAACGGGTCTTACAGGCAATATTGGACCGGGGCTACAGATTACCTTGAGGTGTTATTTCCTCCTGGACTTGCCAAAGAAATTTAGAAATGTTAACACAAGTAAATTTTTAAAATATTTTCTTGGCGGCCCAGAAGGTGATAACAAAGCATTGGCTATCTCCCATATCAGTTACAATCCAAATGTGGCACGACCTTATGATAGCCATATACAGAACAGAGGCCCTAACGGCAGCTATAGATAAAAGATTCCAAAATTTGAAATTTTTGAGACGTTAGTCCTTTATATGTCTATGGAAAGACCGAATTTGCACCTTGAAGTAAAAGCTATAAGGCAAGTGCCTCAGAATGGAATTTGGGGAGTGGTTTGCTTTGATCTGGGACATTTGGTTGGGTCCTTTGACTAAGAAGATCTGATGTGAATATGTATGTAAGATTTATATCAAATCCTTTTTTCTAATAATTGAAGGAAAATGTATAATCTACATTTGAGACTTCTGTGAACTTAAGTAATTAATTGGTTTTACCATTAAGAATGGTATGCCTGTTTGTTTGTACTGTATACATATAAAATTCTTAAATAAAGAAAGTTTAAAAAAAATCCCCAAACTAATTACATTACGGGTGTGCATTGCACAGTTTCTACGCACACTCGTGACTTCACCAGTTTTTTAATATTTTCATTGCAGATTTTCAACATTACCATTTTTACACCTCTCCATGAACAGTACAGCTGTCATTTTCACATCCTGTTCGAAATGTGTTTCGCACCTGTGGTGCCAAATGGCGTAATCGCTGTGCAAAATCAGCTTTCGGCTAGTAAACTGATATTGCCACTGTTCATGAGGTGGGAATAAAAATCATGTTGAAAATTTGGAGTGAAAATATTTAACGAACGCCTGAGGTGTTAGGGTTTCCACCATGATGCCCTTACCTCAGAGACTGACAGGCATCAGGGGTGTGACTTGGGATTGTCGCCTGTAATGCTCATACCATTCCACCCCCACCCGCACTTCTGCAGCCAGTGAGAGGTATCGAGGTATGCCTTGGACTCTTCAGCCCCAAAGTTCACCCAATTCTCCTATACAGCACTCATCTCACCATATTTCCTGATGGAATGGGATGAACATAAGGGCCAAAGACCCCAAGGCACACTGTGACACTTGTCGGTGTCTGCAGGGTAGGGTGTGGTGAAATGGCATGGCCGTTATGCCTGATGACCCAAAGGCACACCACAATGCCTGTCAGTGTCTGCAGGGTGGTGGTGGAGTTGGTTTAGTTCAATACTTCACTGCCATTCTTATTATGCAGCTCTGTAACTTCTCAAACTACCAGTGTCAATGGCAGCGAGCAAACATTCAGCATTGACAATTGCTTGTTGAAAATAACCAGTTTTAAATTCTCAGTACAGCAATTGTGGATTGAAGGGCCAATGCTTTATACTGTATATATGTGGGGTAAGGTAAGTGATTGTGCTTACTGAGTCACTCATTACAAAGTTGTAATTGTGTTTTACTAGCTATATAGCAACTTATTAATTCCATTTCCTGAATGTTTGCATTGTCTGATGGCAGGATTTCTGTTTCTCAGCTGCCCTCCTGCACTGTATGCTCTCTGTTTCATCTGTGTAACGCCTACCTGTCTTATTGAACTATTATTTGTACTGCAAGTTCATAATACTTGAAACTGATGATGGCTATATACTTATCACTCCTGTTAACTTGTATACCATGTATACCACTGTTTTAGTGAATTACATAGATTGACGTGCAGTATTTTTGTTTATGTCTGTACATGTTGAACTCCTGTAGCTTTCTGGAAGCTGATTGTTCACTGTATGCAACACTCTACTACTATTACTAGCATGTGAAGTCTTTATATGATGTATCCATTTATCTTACCTCATTTGCACCAGTATGTACAGATTTTCCTTTTTTTTTTTTTGTATTACTGTACTGTATTGTTCTTGCTGATGTGTTATGCCTGCCACCTTTGTGTCCCGGTCATAACTGAAAACGGTCCTTTGATCTGCTTGCTTACCATTAACAGAGACATAAATAAATAAGTTTTAGTGTTTAACAGCTGTAAATTGCAAATGCAGAAATGCAGATGCTGAGGCTCTTAACCCCAATTTCTTTTCTCTTATAATTACAGTAGTTTGGCATAAAGATTGTCAGATTTCCACAGATAGATCTATATTTTGGACCGACTCATCTTCTGGAACTCATGGCCATATGGTCACATTAATGTGACACATTGAGTTGTTTCAACTGGTTCCACCGAGTTGCTTCGACAAGAAATTTGTCGAAGGACTTTACAGTGACAGCACTTTGCTGATGGTGATCACTATCGCAGTGGCAAGTGCCAATGGACCTAAATAGCAGCCGAGTCATGTACTGCCTTTGTTCTCGCACTTCGGACTTTAGATTCCTAACCCAGGCGGGGGGATGGATGTTGGGGAGAGAAGCTGAACTCGAGTCTATGAATCTGTTCATCACTCCCAGAACCCATTTGACAGTGTGGGTGTTGAACGAGTTAAGTAGTTTGGGGATTCATTGTAACAGCACGCTGTTACAATGGTATGTGGTTTTGACTCAGAATCACTGTCTCTATAAAGCGATTTTCTGGAAGCTCCATGGTCATGCAGCTTAGGCTCATACATTATATTGCTTAACTTTTGTCTGTGGACTGGCTTAGGAAGAGCACAGATTTTCCAAGGGACTTTAAATTTAAAGATCATACAGCTTCAACACAGATCAGTGAGAAACCCGACTTCAGGGAGCAGCTGCAGCAGAAAGGGTCATAAAGGTGGAGTTTGTCCTGTACCCCTCTTCCACAATGACAGCCGTCATAGACTCTGGCTCCCCTCTGACTTTGCCCCAAAGCCCCGACCACAGCCACAGCCAATTAAAACAGACTTTGGTAGGGTATCTCATCTCCCTGTATCTTCTGGCACTCAGCCCTAAAGGGCCTCTGCATGCAGGCCAATGTGCTAAGGGCTGGAATATGGAGGTTGCTGTAGGCATCAGGCCGTATGCGATGGCCATCAGCCATAGACTCCGCTCAACCTCTGCCAGATCATCATTTATAATATTACTGCAGAATGCATCAGTATAAGGGGTATGTGAGTAACGAATATTAAACTCTGAATACCACAAATAATCCAGTATTCGTTATTTGGGACCCAAATACTTAATATAATCACTATTCGACCAGTATTCCAGTCAACTCTTTGACAGGATTTTAAGATCTTGTGTGACTTTTTGGTCAATCAGTGAGCATTTGTCAAGATTACAAGCCAGATCATGTAACTGCCACACTTGCAACAGAGAAGCTGCGTCTTGAGAGAGCTCTGACTGAGAGACATTAAATCTCATCAAATTCATACGTTTACATGACAAAACCTTTGCTTTAGTTAACTTAGTGTGTGTACTGTGCACTGTGTTTGTGGTAGTGCCTGCTACTAGGAAGTTTTTTCTCAGACAAATCACCTGATCTAGTGAGTCAGCAGCTGCTGTACTGCTGCACTCTTTACTAGTTAGTTTCACAGGCCTGTGTGTAGAGGTGAAGGAGAAGTGTTATATAAAACAGACAGTAGTTCTAACTCTGGCTTGACTGCAGTAGTTAAAAAAAAATCTGTCTTTAGTAATATTGGCAGTGTAATCTGGGCTAAAGTTTCACCAAAGCCAGTAGCAGCAACTTTGGAGGGCAGTTGGTTGACCCAACTCACCGCACCAGGTAGTGACGCCGCAGTCGCACACACACCTCTGCTCGCGCGGCTTGCAATAATTTTTTGCACTAAAAGAAACTGTATTTCGGTACATTATAAAGTATTGTTCTGGCATGACTGCCATAGTTAAAATACAAAATCTGTCTGTAATAATATTGGTGGTGTAATCTGGGCTCAGGTTTCACCAAAGCCAGTACTAGCAGCCTTGGAGGGCAGTTGGCTGACTCCACTCCACCACCTGCAGTTTAGGATTAGGCCAGGTAGTGATGCCATGCAGTAGCACACACTTGCCTTTGTGCTGCTTGCAAGAATTATTTTGCACTGAAATAAATCAGCATGTCAGTACATTATAACAGTCAAAAACCATAAGAGTAAAGCACAAGCTATTCCATAGTCTAATCGATCTTGGGAGAAATGTATTGTTCCTGTTATTAGTCTTATATATGCAGTCTTGGATCACTTTATTGTGCATCCTTAAATTATAGTTGGTTTCTTTATAATTAATATCAAAATCCGATGTGAGTTCTGTATTTTGCAGTATTCTTTTTTTTTCCTCAATTGTTTAACCAGGAGTGGCACACTAAGCGAAAGCTGGGAGCACAGGGAAGTTAAGTGATTTGCTCAGGGTCACACAGTATGCAAATAGGGCTGTGGGATTCAAACCAGGTCTCTAGATTTGCAACTCAGAGCCTTAAACCACCGTGCTATACTGCCTCCCAAATACGGTAAGAATGTCGCCTTTTCCTCCTTAATTTGAATGGCCAAAGTTTTAATTTTCCCAATCCTTGGTTATATGGAGTGTGTTTGAGGTTCAAGATCTGTTTAGTATATCTTCATTGCGTTTTTCCAGTATGTCTATGTCTTGTTTCAGGCTAGGTTTCCATACCTATGTACAGTGATCAAGGTGCGGAAGTACATAGGCTTTATAGAGGGGCATCAACACTACTTGAGATTTGTTTGAGAAAGATCTTTGTATACAGCTGGTTAGGTGATTTACTTTTCTAGCAATGTTCCTACATTAAGTACTGTTTTTCATGTTGGAGGACATTATAACACCTAGATCTCTAACTTCATCTATGACTTGCAAATTGTTGTTATGGATAGCGTAATGTTGCTGGTATGTGACCAGGGCGGCAACACTATTACAGTGAAAATGTAGATGCTGACAACATCTACATTTACATATGATAAACTTCTTAAGACGGCACTCTCTCTCCTGGTCCTACACCCTCCCGATCCAACTCCGACTCAGAGTTAGAATCCTAGAGATAAGAGGGGTGGTACAGGGGTTTTAACGGACAGGGTCTCAAGTCAGATTTATGTCAGCTACAAGTTGCGGTGAAACATAAATCCATCGCTATGTGGCTGTCGACTACTTAGTTGTCGAACTGGCATCATGAAACCATTGTTAGCAAGTTGTTTTCTCACAGTGCATAACACACATTTCTCATAGCTGAATTTCATATTATTATCATCTGCCCATTGGATAATAACATTCTAGATCATTTTCCATGCTCGTGTGGCCTTGTTCATTGCCCACTTCCCCAATTATTTTAAATCATCAGGGAATTTTATGAGATTGTTGTGACTGTTGATTTGTAAGTCGTGTATGAAAATATTAAACTATAGTGGTCCTAGGACAGATCCTTGTGGGATGCCACTTGTAACTGCCCCTTCAGAAGATAAATAGCTGTTAACCCAGACTACTTGAGTCCTACCGTGAGCCAAGCGGATATCTAAGAGATTAAGTAACTCTCAGCATTTAATTTTGTAGTTTGTCTATTACAGCTTTGTGTGGCAAAGTATCAAAGGCCTTCTGAACGTCGAATAATATCACATCCACTGGTTCTTGATTGTCCAAGTGTTTTGTAACTTTGTTATAAAACTAAGAAGATTGGTGTTACAACTCATTTTTCCAGTGAAGTCGTGTTGGGTTCTGTCCAATAATCCTCTGTCTTTTAGGTTTTTGATTAGTTCCTCTGTAATTATTCTTTCTATTATTTTGCTAACAATAGAGGTCAGGCTTATTGACCTATAATTAGAAGGCTGATTTTAGTTCCCTTTTATGGATTGGGACTACAATAGCCCTTTTCCAATCGTTTGGAACTTTTCCTTCTATTAGGTTCTGTTTCCTATTATTGAGATAGGTGTTGCCACTATATCTGCTAGTTCCATTAATGACCATGGGTGGATCCTGTCCGGGCCTCTGATTTATTGCTATCAAGTTTGCAGAACTTGTTCTTTATAATTTCAGGTGTGCAAATATTTCTTAACTTATTTTGCTTTTTTCCCAAGTGTGTTAGGATAGAGGGTTGGTGGGTACACTGATTATAGGTGGAACAAAAATATTCATTGACTAGTGTTGCCATTTCATCAGGTTTACTATATGTTATATTATTTTTAGTTAGTGGGCCTATTACCCTGCTTGTTGTTCTTTTGGTATTCATGTAGGAGTAAAATCCTTTTAAATTGTCTCTGGAGTGGGCGAGCCTGAATTCAGTGTCTCTACGTGCTTTCTTTATTGATGCTTTCAACTGTCTAAGTATAGATTTGTATTTACTAATATTTTGCCAGTCTGGCTTTTTTCATGTTTGCAAATAACCATTTTTTCTTTTTAATAATCTTTGTATTTTATCAGTAAGCCATATTGTTTTTTACCCTATTATTATAAGCCCTTCTTTTGGTACAAACTTTTCTTCCAGATTTTTAATGTGTCCATAAATAATGTTCAGGCTTCATCAGAATTTAAATGCAGTACTTTGTTAGGAAGATCAAGCTCTAAAAGTTTCTGTTTCATATATCCAGTCAACTTTATTACAATTAGTGAAAATGATTTTCCCTTTGTATTTCCCAAAGTTTTTTTTTTTTCAAATTAAAAGTGACTATGTTGTGATCACTATTAGATAAGGGTACTCACACTAATGTTGTTAATCATATTTGGCATATTAGTTAAAATGACATCCAAAATATTATTGCCTCTGGTAGGTTCGGAGACCAGCTGTTGCAATTCTAGATTTTCAATGTAATCTATGATTTTTGATCTTGTGAAGCTACTGCCTGCCCTGTTTTGTGATATTTTTTACTGCTGTTCTGTCATAGCCAGTGTGGTAAAACTAACCCACCAGTATTCTGTGCTTTGAGAGAGCTAGCTTTCATGACCGTGGCTGTGATGAACGGTTCAAAATACTGGATACCACAACCTGCTTTGGTTAGTACTTACAAGGCTGATTCTTGACTTGTGACTTCTCTTCCCAGCCACCCCTTTCAGCATGTCTTTCATCGAGAATGCAGCCTAAGCATGTTGCCCATAATATGGAAGCAGTGAGGAACCCAATGTGTAGCAGTGTGACTGAATCTGCTGTACTTAACTGAGGTTATTTTGGAGATGTGGTGCTTTGTCAAAGCATGTGTTTTTCCTTTTTTTGACTCCGCACTGTGTTGTGAGTGGGTTGGGTGAGGGTGGGGATGGAAGATGGTGAAGAAGATGAGTTTGACATATCATGCAATCAAAAGACTTACGCACCAGTTCTTCAGTGACTGAAATTACTGCACCCGGACCTGATGTCAGGTATTCCTAAATATTTCATACATTACTGCCATGAACAGGACATTTTGTACTAACTCTTGATGTACTGTTGTTATGACTCAGGCTGCATTGTGAAATTCATGGTCAGCTTTGCCATGTTGCTTGAGTTGTACTGAATAATCATGAGTGTTGCATTATTGTTGAAAGGCAGTATATGTCGGAATTCAAGACTGCATAAACTTACGTTGTCATACAGTGCCAGTCAATAACAGTGCCATAGTCATGATCATTCTGTAAGTGAGAGCAACACTGCGAAGCCCTCTTTCTCCTCCCATTACAGAGCTTATAGGAAAACACTGGGGTGTGGCATATGCTGCACATGTTCCGATTATCCTCCGCTTACAGTAGCACTGTAAGAAACATTTTGCATGCTCAATGTAAGGCAAGTGGTGGGGAGAGAAACTCTCTGACAGTTCTAAGAAGGCTAATCAGACTCTTAAGATACAAGGGAAAAGCCTGTTTTGAGAAAAGCATACAGCTATCGTGCTTCCTGTGACAGAACGTCAGGTATAAAAAATAAATAAATAAATAAATAATAACATAACCTATCACTGTCACCCATTATTGCATACATACAGTACTACCATTTGTGTGGCCACTGTGGTTTGTCATGTACCCAGCTGGATTTTGAGCAAGCTGCTGATCCTGTGACAGCAATGGTTGGTGAACATTTCAATGCAGAGCATGGGGTGGGGAGTATTGTTGCTCCAGGCACTGGAAGCAGCTGAGATCCCTGCATGCATGTGGCACCCTACGTTTCATTACTATGTCATGCTGAAGACAGAGGAGCATGGACACTAGTGGAACTAACAGTTATTGTAGGGGCAGCAAACTGATTCACAGGTTCTAGGGGTACAGTGGTTGCAGTGGCACTGTCGACTGTATCATAGGCATCACTTGTGGTATATGCCATCTGAAACTTGGGAGTCCAAATGTTTGTGTTATCTTTGACTCTGCTTATGCTTGCTGTTAGCCTGTGATGCTGCATTAGAATCCTGTGCACTACAGTTCACACAGTAGGCGCAACACACATGTATCTGGCACTGCACATCTATCCCACCTTCCCAATATCACATATGGCAGTCAGTTGGCTCCTTACATAATGCAGCCATCCCCACTGGCCATATGTGAGAACTGTCACACCATTGTGGCACACTGGGGAAGGCTGTTCTTTGCCATGGATTATGCAACCATCCATCAGATCCCTTCCTTGTGTCATCTGGTTGGTGCAAGGAGTGCTTGTGGCAACTTTGTACTTTTTTTGTGTGGGGGCCCCAACATGTACCAAATTTTGGTGCAGGGACACTGGTGCACTGTGTTTGTGGCATAGTGCTTCTTGCATTGGTCGTGGCGATCTGTGTGGAATCAAGCCTTTCATACCAGTTTTACCTCATATAAAACCAGGTCTTGCTTGAAAATGAGGATTTGTAGTACCACAGATGTTTTACAGACTACAGGTTATAAATTACTAAATAAAATAAATACAGACACATACTAGTATTGCTGGAAGGCAACACAAGGGAGGGATAGTGAGGCTTAATAAAGTGGAGGGAATGTGGGAACAGGGTGACAGTGAGAAGGTAAAGATCCTGAATGAATACTTTTGCTCAGTATTCACAAAAGAAGAGGAGGCGGTACCTAAACTGAACAATAGAAGCACTCTGGATGGGGGGTTGATACCAGTCCATTTACAGATGAAAGGGTCCTGAAAGAACTCCTAAAACTCAATGTGACAAAGCAATGGGGCCTGATGGATTCACCCTAGGATTGTAAAAGAACTAAAGGGAGAACTAGTGACACCACTGACTACCCTTTTAACAAATCATGGGAGGATGGAGTGGTACCTGAGGACTGGCGGAAAGTGAATGTTATTCACCCCCACAAAAGTAGGAGCAAGGCAGAGGCAGGAAACTACAGACCTGTTAGTTTGACCTCAGTGGTAAGGGAAAATTATGGAATCACTTCTGAAAGAAAGAATTGTTGAGTACCTAGAGGTTAGTGGGGCACAGGACCCAAGCAGCATGGATTCACTGTGGGGAGGTCATGTCAGATGAATCTAATAGATTTCTTTGACTGGATGACCAAAGTCGTAAGACCAGAGGGGGCTGTGGATGTGGCCTACCTAGACTTAAGCAAGGCATTAGACACAGTAGCACACAAAAAATATTAATAAACAAGTTAGCCAGCCTGGGAGTGGGTCCTATGGTGGTAGCCTGGGTAAATAAATTGGCTAGACAACAGAAGGCAGAGGGTAATAGTAAATGGAGTCCATTCCGAGGAAAGGGTTACTAGCAGGGTACCGCAGGTTTCAGTATTGGGACTGGTCCTCTTAATGTCCTTATAGGTGACATTTGGAGGGGCTGGAAGGAAAAGTATGCCTCTTTGCAGATGATACAAAGATCTGCAACAGGGTTGATACACAGGGGTTGGTGCGATGAGAAGGGACTTGACAAGGTTGGAGGAATGGTCAAAAGTGTGGCAGCTTAGATTCACTGCAAAGAAGTGCAAAGTAATGCACTTGGGAAACAAAACCCAGGGAAGAGTACACATTGGGGGTGAGATACTAACAACAACAAAATTGGAAGGGACCTGGGGGTAGTCATATCAGATGACCTAAGGGTAGGCAAGCAATGTGAAACGGCAGTAAGGAGGGCTGAGGGGATACTAGGATGCATAGGGAGAGGCGCCACCAGTAGAAAACAGGAAGTTGTTATCCCTCTGTACAGGCAGTTGGTGAGACCTCATCTGGTGTCATCATGGCAGCTCTGAGACCCCATCTCTGCAAGGACATAAACAGGATGGAGGCCATCCAGAAGAGGGCAACTAAAATGATGCAGGGTCTGCACCAGAAGCCATATGAAGAGAGACTAAAAGAGCTTAATATGTATACCCTCAAAGAAAGGAGGGAGAGGGGATGGGGAACATGATAGAAACTTTCAAGTACCTCAAGGGAATTAGCAAAGTCCAAGTGGATAGCATCTTTCAGAAAAGAGATGTGCAAGAACAAGGGGGTACAATTTAAAGATAGAGGGGGACGACTTAGGGGCAACATGAGGAAGTATTTTTCACGGAGAGGGTAGTGGAACATGGAACGGCCTTCCTGAGGAGGTTGTGAGGTCAATAACAGTGGGGAATTTAAGAATGCATAGGACAGACATAAGGCAATTCTAGTGGGAGGTAGGAGGAAGTAGGCTGTTGGTAAAACTAGGATCTGTAGCTTATCTAGTAGGTAGGGAAATGGGCAGACTGGGGGCCAAGCAGTCCTTATCTGCTGTCAAAATCTATGCTTCTATGTTTGAAGAACGCAGAACATTCCCTCCTTGGAGATAGATATAACTTTAGTTTTCAATTTGTTGGAAAATTCCATGACCTAAACTGTAGTTCACAAAATGTTATTACTGTTGTAATATTAGCTGTCCCATAGCTTTAAAAATGCTGTCTCCAGTTTAGCTAAACCTCTTGCTTACCAGTCTTCAACTTCCTCAATGATTTGGAAAACATCCAGCTAAAATTTCTTTGACTCTAAAAACTTTTATCCTGCAGACCCATAGCACTGCTGTCCTCCCTCCCTCACTGAGGGGCAAACACATTCATATTTTGCCTCCTATTTCTCCTTCATCCAGCACCCTGTCTAAATCTTCATGCGACATTAATCAACATCTCCATCTGGAGACCCCATCTGGATACTTCGCAGTTCTGGAGACCCCATCTCCACAAGGACATGGGATGGAGGCAGTCCGGAGGAGGGCAACTAAAATACTGCAGGGTCTGCACCAGAAGTCATATGAAGAGAGACTAAAGGAACTTAATATGTATACTCTTGAGGAAAGGAGGAGAGGGGAAACATGATAGAAACTTTCAAGTACCTCAAGAGAATCAGCAAAGTCCAAGAAGGTAGCATCTTTCAGAAAAGAGATGTGCAAGAACAAGGGGACACAATTTGAAGATAGAGAGAGACTGCTCAGGGGCAACGTGAGGAAGTATTATTTCACAGAGATGGTGGTGGATGCATGGAATGGCCTTCCAGAGGCAGTAGGGGGTCAAAACAGTGGGGAATTTAAAATGCATGGGACAGACATAAGGCAGTTCTGGAGGGAGTAGGAAGAAGTAGGCTTTGGTTAACTAGGATCTGCAGCTTATCCAATAGGTAGGGAAATGGGCAGACTGGGTGGGTCAAGCGGTAATTATCTGCCATCAAAGTCTATGTTTCTATGTGTTGTTAAACTCATGGAAGTGCAAAACAAAACAAGTCCTTATATTATTAGTAATGACACTGAGTTTATTTGAGCTGTATAACAGTACTGTATTATATTTTGAAGTGTTTTATTTTTAAATTCATTACATAAAACATCTCCTGACAAAGGTAAAACAACAAGAATGATAAAACACTTGATGAACTGAAATATATGGGTGATAAAAAAAATCACGTGGTAAAAACTGACATCTGTAACTAAAGAGATCTATCAGAATCTCATTCACTATGCATCCTATCGTTTTTATGTTTACTTGTGCATGTGCAAGAAACATTATGTGGCAGCTTAGGAGAAGCGGGTTGTGGAGGTGCTGCACTGTGGTGGCCAATGCCAGCACTGCAGTGTTGGGCTTGGCAGTACTTCAACCAATGCAGGCCCAGTGTCCTAATGACACGGGTTCTGCAGGGTGTCACCAACTTGTAAGTATTTCGCCGCTACAATCAGGTGCTGCCTCGTCATTGCAGCATCAGCCATTCCACCATGGCGAGGGAGCGACCTCTCATTGCAGGGTGGGTTTGCCTGGTGTAACATTACCAGGCACATGGCAGTTCTATGTTGCCGCCCAGAGCCCATGAAAGCCGACGGGTGCTCAATCCCCTGTTGGCATGCCTCTGACCGACTTCATTTGCTGACGGGGACCCTACCCCGTCGGGCATAATGTCCCCACCCCACTTTCAGCTGTGTGCTGAGGGGGTGTCCAATCCTCTTGCATCGCGCCCCCCACACACACATTTCTGTGCTGATGGCAGCCCAATCCTCGGGCTTCAGTCCCCCTCCCAGTTCCAGCTGATTTGAGGGTGCCCAATCCCCTCGGCATCATGCACCCCCCACTCGTTTCTGTGCCAATGGGGGCCCAATCTCGCCGGCTTGGTCTCCCTCCCACAAATGCCAGTGGCACACTGGGAGCCCACCCCAGTGTACCAAAAACACCTGACATCTGCAGTAATGTCCCTTATTGATTACGTGCATCCCAGCATATGGTGCTGCTGACTCCACTGCCCTCAGCAAGATTAGACTCACACTAAATAAGGCTTGCAGGCTACTGACCAGTGCCCCTAGACTCACCTCGATGAACACATCCGCTACCAAACCGGCCTGCTAACCAAGAAGATTCTTGGGCTCCTCCGGGTGTGTCTGCATCCATCCAATCCACACACCCCAGAGCCACCACCCGAACTTCAGACAAGGTCACTCTACTAGTGCCCAGAACTAGGACCACCCGGCTCAGAGGTCATTCAGCTACAGAGCCCCTATCTGGTTCAACTCACCCCGCAGCCATTTCCAACACCGCCAAAATTGCCCCTTCAAAGCTGCCTTACGAGATCTGCTGTTCAACACCCGCTGCTGCACTCTGTCACTAAAAGATACTCTGCTGTTCTTCTGGCACTATTGACATGGCTCACTGGGCTGAAAACCCACCCACCCCACCCCCACTCCCTCCCAGGCCCTCTCTCCTCTGCCAGTACCTGCTGGTACTGCTTGAAATGTTTATTAATTACATATGTGTTCAAGCAATTGTATGTAATACTATGTATTTCTGTTCATGCAACCTATGCAAAACTATGTGATTCTGTATGTCTGTATTCTGTAATTATGTAAAAACTCTGTTATTCTGTATTGACTGTACTCTGTAAATTATGTTAACCATGTGTGTCCTCTCTGTGACGAGGTACCTTTGTAAACGAGCCACTGGCTCAAAGGTTGTAAATCCGATTATACAATAAATAAAATAAATAATAATGACCGAATTTGTCTGTATTTTTTTAAACCTGTAAAACGAGAAAACGGTCCCTCGAAGTGTCAGGTGCCACTTCCCCAACCTGTGCCCACCCTCTGCGAACCCCACCTCCCCACACCCCTCACACCATACTTACCTCCAGAGCCCAGCGTGACAATCTTCGTGGACCAGAACACGCCTGCACTCTTCAAAGCCGACCGTAACTGAAGAAATGCCAGTAAGCTAAATAAAGGCATAAATAGGTTTTTTCAACTTTGCGCGCGGTGTCGGGCATTTGGGATTGGCACCAAATTTTCAACATGGGTTATTGGGACCCCTCCTCTGAATTCAGTCACTGTCATGGCATTATTTGGTCCAGAAAGGTGATTTGCAGTCACTGCACGGAATCACCTTTCGAACCGATTAATGAAATGACAGTGCTAGTGTTCATGAGGTGGGCTCTCAAAAAGCCTATGTTGCAAATTTGGTGAAAAAATCCAAAAATGACTGTTTTACAAGCGGCGTAGTGCAGTTCATGAATTTGTAATATTTGCACTCCAGATTTTCAGCATTGGCATTTTTCCACACCTCCTTATGAACAGTATAGTAGTCATTTTACACATCCTGGCCGTAATGTGTTCTCACACTTCCGCGCAGAATAGCGGGTCGCTATGGAAATCAGTTTTTGGGACAGATTAAGAAAATGACAGCGACACTGTTCATGAGCAGAGGTCATAAAATGCCTATGTTGAAAATTTGCGGCGAAAGTCCAAAAATGACTGTGTTACAAGTGCGCTAAGCAGTTTCCATGCACCCTTGTAACTTCGCAAATTTGTAATATTTTCACACCAGATTTTCAACATTGACATTTTTTCACATCCTTATGAACAATACAGCTGTCATTTTTCACATCCTGGCCAAAATGTGTTTTCAGACTTCCGCACAGAATAGCGGGTCACTGTGGCAAATCAGTGTTTGGGACAGATTAATATTGAGTGAGTGAGAGGGAGGACCGAGCTCAACTGACCTCTGTCGGGACTGCTGCAGTTTTCTTTGTGGGCAGAAAAGGCACCAAAGCAGGCAGGAACCCAGTACAAAAGGGCAGCCTGCAGCACCAGGAGAAACAGAATGAGCGAGTGAGAAAGGTGGAGTGAGAAAACTCAACGGAACTCTGTAGGATTGCTGCGGATTTCTTTGTGGGCAGAAAAGGCACCAATGCAGGCAGGAGTCCAGTACAAAGGGCAACCTGCAGCACCAGGAGTAACAGAATGAGCGAATGAGAGAGGGCGAGTGAGCGAGCTCAATGGAGCTTTGTCGGGACTGCTGCAGATTTCTTTGTGGGCAGAAAAAGGTGCCAATGCAGGCAGGGGCCCAGTACAAAGGGCAGCCTGCAGGCCGGGAGAAACAGAATGAGTGAGTGAGAGGGGAAGTGAGCAAGCCTAATGGAGCTCTGTCGGGACTGCTGTGGATTTCTTTGTGGGCAGAAGAAAGGTGCCAACGCAGGCAGGAGTCCAGTACAAAGGGCAGCCTGCAGTGCCAGGAGGAAATAGAATGAGCAAGTTAGAGAAGGGGAGTGAGTGAGCTCAGAGCTCTGTCAGGACAGCTGCGGATTTTTTGTGGGCAGAAAAGGCACCAACCAGGCAGGAGCCTAGTACAAAAGGGCAGTGCTGGGAGAAACAGAAGGAACGAGGAGAAAGGGCAGTGACGAGCGAATGGAGCTCTGTCAGGACAGCTGCGAACTCTTTGTGGGCAGAAAGGGTGCCAATCAGGCAGGAGCCTAGTACAAAAGGCAGCACTGGGAGAAACAGAAGGAACGAGTGAGAGAGGGCAGTGAGCAGCTCAATGGAGCTCTGTCGGGACAGCTGCAAACTTCTTTGTGGGCAGAAAAGGCACACAGGCAGGAGCCCAGAACAAAGGGCAGCCTGCAGCGCGGGAGAAACAGAATGAGTGAGTGAGAGACGGGAGTGAGCAACCTCAATGGAGCTCTGTTGACTATCATGGATTTCTTTGTGGCAGAAAGGTGCACGCAGGCAGGAGCCCAGTACAAAGGGCAGCCTGCAGCGCCGGGAGAAATAGAACAAGCGAAAGGAGAGAGGGGGGAGTAAGCAAGCTCAATGGAGCTCTGCTGAGACTTTAGAGTTGCCCACCCTCCTGCCCAGGGTCCTCTGTGGTCCTATAATACAGCAGGGTCTCTGGGGTGGACATAAAGCAATGATTGGATACTTTTAGGATTGCTGTAATAATACAGATTTAGTTGTTCTATTTATTTCTCTAACTGAGCTAAGTACTGAGCTTTTCTGTTAGGATTGCTGTAATAATACATCTTTATTTGTTCTGTATGTTTCTCTGAGCTGAGTAATACTTGGAGTGCAATAGGATTTCTAACTGGGCTAAGTGAAACTATATAGAGCTGAGAACAGAAAGTATGGTAGCTGAGGGTGAAAACGGACAAGAAGGCTTTAGGAATGCTACAGTAATACAGCATCTAACGGATGAGATTTGAGACTGAATTAACCCAGTCGGCAAGGGGCAGTAGGGGACTAGTGTGGGGGATAGGAATTTGAGTAAACAGGGGCCTAACAATTGTAGTAGGGTACAGAAACCGGGAGTAAGAGCCCGTGCACATAAGATGGGGACCAAAATGAGGCAGTTGCCACATGTCAATAGGGTGTACAGGGTGTGGGTCTGCCATGATCCTGGACTGCTTGGAGGATGGGGGTGTGGGTCGAGACATCTGGCTAGTTTGAGGGAGGAACTGTGGAGGTTAGGGAGGAGTCTAGTGGCAGGGCAGATGAATATGGTAGGCATCCTGGCTGGGGGTGGGGATGGCAAGGGGGACAGAGGAAGAACAACTAGGGACTGAAACCGACCCCAGTATCAGAGGCACCAGCAGAAAAGAGAGGAGAAGGAGGGGTGCCCATGGTGAGGGGAGGTTCTGATGGGGAGGAAGAGACCACCAGGAGTACCAGGGAGAGAGCAGATGGTCTGCGGGTAGGTAGGGAGGGACCAGGGTGGGACCAGGGTGGCACGGAGGGAACAAATAGGAGAGGGAACCGATAGGGGGAAGAGATGTAGGAGGGTATTGACCAAGAATAGATTCAAGCCTGCTATGGGAGAGAGAGATGGGGAAGAGGAACATACTGAAGGGGGAGGACAAGTGGGGCATGAGAGGATGGCAACAGGTAGGGAAGAGATAGTGAGGACGAAAGGTAGAGGGGGGCTAGTAAGGAGGAAGGGATGGTACCTGGAGGAGAGACGGCTATGGGGAGGAGGAAGGATTGAGGGCATCACTATTGGGGTAGAAGGAATGGGGCTCTAAATTGAAAACAGTGGAGATAGGAGAGAGGTGGAAATCAGCAGGGAGGAGGGGAGGTCAGCATTGGAAGCCCAATAGGTAGTAGTCAGGCTGGAAAGGGGTTCAAGGGGATGGGAGAAATAAGGCAGAGAAAAGGCGAGGTGGAAGTATGGGGTACAGATACAGAAGTCACAGAGGTGCAGCTGGCAGGTTAAGGGCAGGAAGAACGATTAGTGGGTAGTGAAGGGCATTAGAAGGAAAAGGGGTAAGGGACAGGGGTACTCATCCTGGGGATTCTATACTGAAAGGGGTGAGATGGGGTGGAAGGGAGAGGCACAGCCATATTTGGGTTGAAGCTATCCCAGGTTGACTGCAGGAGGGGCAGGGCAGGCACTGTTCAAGTGTGCAGCGAGGGGAGGAAGAAACCCCATTTAGTGTTGCATGTGGTACAAACGACTTGGCGGGGAGACTGTGGAAGTAGTGAGGGGAGGTTCGAGTAGTTGGGCAGGCAGTATGAGGGGTGGGTGAGTCAGTGGCATTCACAGAGGTACTCCTGTACCATGTGCAAGCATGGGAGGAAGGTAGGATTGAGAAGTTCAACGAGTGGCTGAGGGATTGGTGCCACACCAAAATTATAGGTTAGTGACTAACTAGAGTAGGGTCTGGTGGAATAGTGACTTGCACGCGGGGACAGGCTACACTTGAGCAGGAAGGGAGTATTAAAGACAGGATTAGAGAGGTATATCTCTACTAAAGGTGGATTTAAACTAGTTGGGGTGGCCAAAGACTGAGGTTGGTAGAAAGGTCCGGACAGGGAGCCTAATGAGCTCACCCCCAGATATAGGTAAAGGTGGAGGTGTAGTAACCCTGGAGGAGGCAGGCAGAGTGGTCTGAGTGTAATACAGAAGGCACCACCACCCAGTAAGAATAAGGAGGAGAAAGTGTGACTACCGGGAGGAGGGACACAGGCCAAGGAGGAGAAGAGTGAGTAGAAGGAGGGCATATTTGAAGGTGGTTTCTCTCAATGCAAGAAGCCTGGGGAACAAAACTGCAGAGCTTCAGGCACTCCATTCAGAGGGGAAGGTGGACATTGCTGCAGTGACAGAGACTTGGGCCACAGAGTACCATGTTTGGGACTTTGCAATCCTGGATACAGAATATACAGTGGGGACCGGGGGTTGGAAGGGGGTTGCACTCTATGTGAGGGAAGGAATTAAATGCATAAGGGATGAGGGAGAAGAAGAGAGACAGAGATGCTTTGTGCAGCTCCTGGACTCCAAGGCAGAAAGCTGAGGCTGGGAGTGGTGTAAGACTACCAGCCCAAGCTGTGGAACTGGATGGGAGTTGGCAGAGCAGATAAGGAGGGTGTGTAGAAGGGGAGGTAGTGATAGTGGGGATTTTAACTCACCACGGGTTTACTGGAGCACCCCAGCCCTAGCAGTACCAGGGAGCCGGTGCCCTTGATGCATTCCAGGATGACCTTCTGACGCATTGGTAAGTGGGCCTACAAGGCTTGGTAGCACTCTGGACCTAGTACTGGCAAATGGGGAGGCGTGAGGGAGGTAATGGTGAGGACCCACTAGCAGGTAGTGACCACCAAACAGTGTGGCTCATTCTTGCACTGGGCAGGGAGACAGGAGGCAAGGGCATTAAGGTGGTGGACTTTATTAGGGTGGACTTTGGGGGATGGGAGCAGTACTCAAGGAGACTCCAGAATATGACGTGAGGGATGAATGCAGAACAAAAGTGAGGAGTCATAAGATTGGGCTAACAGAGGCCACAGTAGCCTGCACCAGAGCTAGGAGTAAGAAGAGCAGAGACAAGAAACCATGTTGGCTGAACAAGAAAGTGCTGCAAGGGGTGAGGCAAAGAGGGCTGCATACCGGAGTACAGGAGAACAGGGAAGGGAGAGGATAAGGAGGCTTTCGGAGTTGGTCAGGGAGGTGGCTAGGAGGGTTAAAAAGCTAAGACCTCCAGGGAATTAAGGTCTGTACAGGGCATAAAGGAGGGAAAAGGACTTTTTAGGTATGTCAGGAAGAGGAAGTGCAAGGAACATATTGTGAGGATAAAGGGAGGGACTGGGTGGATAGGGGAGGAGCAAGGAAATTCTAAATGAGTACTTCTGCTCTGTTTTCACTAAGGAGAGGGATGGTCCACTACCAGAATGGGCTGGGGGTGGGGAAAGGAGGGGAGGAGGTGACGGACAAAGTGATCACAGGGAGTAGGGTGCTAGAGGGGCTGAGGCAGTATGGGTGGACAAGGCACCAAGTCCTGATGGCATCCACCCCAGGGTGCTGAGGGAGATGGCAGAGCTGTTGGCTAGCTGCTGGCAGAACTGCTCAACACCTCCTGGAAACGGGGTGTGCCCCAGGACTGGAGGGTGGCCCATGTGGTGCCCATATACAAGAGTGGGCCTAGGGAGGAGCCAGAAATTATCGGCCTGTAAGTCTCACGTCCATAGAGGGTAAGCTTATGGAGGTGATACTGAAGGAGAGGCTGGTGGCATCTCTAGAGAGTAATGGCCCAAGATGGCGGCAACACAGGTTCATCTCAGGAGGTCTTGTCAAACCAACCTAATAGAGTATTATGACTGGGTGACAAGGGAGTTGGACAGGGCCATGCTGGACATGTCCTGTGCTTGGACTTCAGTAAGGCCTTTAATACAGTGTCTCTTGGGAGACTGGTGGGAAGCTGACAGCAGTGAGGGTGGGAAAATAGCTGACTAAATGGATAGAGAACTGGTTACAGGAGGTACAGAGGGTGGTGGGGAGCTCTCGGTACCCAGGCATGTTTCAAAGCAGGGTGCCCGCAGGGGTCAGTGCTGGGCCTGGTGCTATTTGGGCTCTTTATCTCCGATATAGCACATGGAGTGGGAGCAGGGTTAGTCTGTTCGTAGAGTATGCCAAATTGGGGCGGTGGTGGACGAAGAGATTGATGGGAAAACTGCAGGGGACCCAACCAAACTAGAGACATGGTCAGTGGAGTGGCAGCTAGGATTCAATGCAAAGAAGTGTAAGGTGATGCACTTCGGGCTAAGAACCAGAAGAGGGACTATTGGTTGGGATCACAGAGGAGGAGAACAACCTAGGGTGTTGCTTACTGGGAGCATGAACAACTTGGCCCAGTGCAGGAGAGCAGCAGTGAAGGCAAACATGATGCTGGGGTGCATCACAAGGGTTCTCATCCAGACACAGGGATGTGATCCTACCTCTCACAGATCATTGGTCAGACTGTGCCTAGAGTACTGTATGCAATACTGGAGGCCATACCTGAGGAGAGATATAAAAGTTACTGAAGGGGTGCAAGGAGAGCAACCAAAAATGTTAAAGGGATGGAAGGAAAGGAATATGAAGTTAGGCTGAAGGAGCTGAACATGTACACAGTGGAGGATAGGGGATATGATTGAAACATTTTAATACCTCAGGGGTAAATAAACCTAGCACTGAGGGGGTGTTTAAACTGAGGAGTGAAAGAGAGATGAGGGGGCAGACTAAGGTTGGAAGGGGATGTTTCAAGAGGAAATGAGAGACACTATTTCACTGAGAGGGTGGTGTCTGGTTGGAATGCACTGCCAGAGGGGTGGTAACATTTAGGACATTCAATAGTTTTAAGAAGGAGGATAAAGCAAGAGGAAGAGTCGGGGCAGGGCTGGGACAAGCAGGGAGGAACTGAGGGGAGGAGTCTGGGGTAGCTGCAATCTAGGGTGCTAGCTGCACACTCGGGCAGACTTACATAGACCGATTGGTGTTCTGCTGGCAGATCTGTATGTTCATATGTTTGTATGTAAAATCACAGTGATTCTGTTCATGAGCAGAGGTCCTAAAATGCCTATGTTGAAAATTTGGTGACAAATGTCCATAAATGACTTACGAGCATGCATTGTGCAGTTTCCATCCACCCTTGTAACTTTGCAAATCTGTAGTATTTTCATTCTAGATTTAACATTGGCATTTTTCAGACCTCCTTATGAACAGTACAGCTGTCATTTTTCACATCCTGCCCGAAATATGCTTACATATCTGACACAGAATAGTGCAGTTGCTGGGAAATAAATGATCGGGACAGATTAAGAAAATCATAGTAACAGTGTTCATGAGCAGAGGTCACAAAATGCCTATGTTGAAAATTTGGTGAAATAATTCCACTAAATGACTGTGTTATGCGCATGCTGTGCGCAGTTTCCATGTTACGCAGTTTGAGCATTTTAATATTTTCACTACTGATTTTCAACATTGCCATCTTTTCACACCTCCCTATGAATGGTACAGCTGTCATTCTTCACATCCTGCCTGATCTGTGTTTTCATACATCTGGTGCACGGCGGCATGGTCGTTGTGGAAACTCAAAGTTCGGGACACTGACAAAATCACAGTGCCACTGTTCATGAGAAGAGGTCCCAAATGCTTTCATGAGGTGGTGGTCACAAAATGATCATGCTGAAAATTTGTAGCGCAAATACCAACAAATGCCTGGGGGGTTAGGGTTTCTAACCATAACGTCCCACCCTATACAGACTGACATGCATCAGGGTGTGCCTTGACTGCCGACTGTAATGCTTATGTCATTCCACCCCCCACCCTGCAGCCAGTGACAGGCACGAGGTGTACCTTGGACTCTTCTCGCCCCAGAGTTCACCCCACTCTCTTATATTGCACCAATTTCAGTGTATGTCCTTATGAAGTGGGGTGACTGTAAAGTCAAACACACCTAGACACACCTCAACACTTGTCAGTGTCTGCAGGATAGGGTGAGGTGAAATGGCATGAACGTTATGGGCAACAACCCAAACACATACCCCAATGCCTGTTCATCTCTGCAGGGTGGAGGTGGGGTTGGGGTGAAGTTCAATACTTCACTGCCATTCCTACTCTACATCTGTCTAACGCCTGCATTTCCAATGCTAATACCAGCAAGCAAACATTCGCATTGACAAATGCTTGTTTAGATTAGATTTGATCCTGTGTGAATATCTTTTCCTTTTTTGTTTTTCGGTATAAAGTGCTTGTATTTGTCAATCATGCCAATATGTAACACTTCTTAATCAGTATTTGAAATTATTTTATAACACTTTGTGCAACATTGTTATTTAAACTCGTCCATCACCATTGGCATAACACCCTTGAAAACAAAGTGTTCGGTGGGTTCAGATAAATAAAACAGAATGAGTATGTGCTCTGCTTTCTGGAACAGCACTAGTGTGTGCTTGATGGCCTCCAGTTGATTCTGCAGTATGCATATGCTTGTTGTCTGACATGCAGGCAGCGGACGGGGTTGAGTTGTGAGAGAAGGATGTCTGTGCTGGACATTATCCAAAGCTTCACAAGCTGATGATGGCATGCTCTGCTAGTGAGACTTGTGTGCTGGACGTGAGTGGGGGTACTGGAGTGAGTTAGCTCTGTAGGGTGGTGAAAGTGTACAAATACTATAGCCAGGATTTGACCAGGAGGGAGGTACCACTAGCCTACCAAAGAATTGCTCATACGTATAACTGTTAAGAGTAGGGTGTGTGTGTGGGGGCAGCAAGACTAACTGGAAGGGTTTGGTATATTCTTTTTATTGTGCAGATGGAATTTGAGGCTGACGGAGTTTACCGCTAGACTGCTTGGGAATTACTGTACCTTCATACCCTTGGACATCTGAGCAGTAGGGGTGTCAGTTGGCTACTAGAGAATTTTCTGAAAATACCATAGGCAGGACAGGTCAGTGGTGCCACTGGACTACCAGGGCATTACAGTCATAATCTCGGGACAGATTTATTTATTTATTTAAGAGTTTTACCAGGAAGGCATGCTGAGCAGAGTACTGCTCGATGCCTGATGCGCCTGGGGAGAGGGTGAGTAAAATAGATACAATTGGTATGCAGGTTCAACATAATTATACATATGCAAATATACTAAGCTAGTAACAATTAACCAAACTAGACTGTTTAGGACAAGGTATCGCAAAAGCAGAACAACATGGCACATTTGGAGTAGGATGGGACAGATGAGAATGGCAAGAGTGGGGATTACTGGAACAGCCTCCCAGTGGTGTGGTAATGAGAAAAACAGTGGCTGGGTTCAAGAATGCATGAGATAAGCACAATGAAAACAGAATAGTGAGGAAGAGGGATGGAGGAAGAACTGTAGATCAGGCACGGTCTGTGGTAATGGTATATGTAGGGAGATATGGGCAGATGGGATGATCAAAGTGGTCCTTTGAACCCTCAAGTACCATGTTTCTATCTTTCTATGACTTCCAGGAGCAAATGTGCTATTCTGTTAGGAAACTCTATATTAAAACAAAGGTCCTGGACTTCAGGAGGCCGATTTCAAGAAAATGAGAGAGTGCCTCAGGGAAGCTCTAGCAGGAATAGAGAATAAGGGTGGAGTAGAGGAAAAGTGGCAAGAACAAAGCAAGCCATTGAGAAGGCAACAAACCTGTATGTCAAACAGGTAACTTAGAGCAAGAGAAGAAAGAAACCACTATGGTTCTCCAAGTAAGTAGCAGAGAAGGTCAAGAAAAAGAAGCAGGCATTTTAAAGGTACAAGACGACACAGAAGGAAGAAGGCAGGAAGAGTTATCAGGAGAAACAAAGGGAGGCAGGGAAGGCAGTTAGGAGAGCTTAAGCACAAATGGATGAAAGCATTGCCAATTAGTTAAAAAATGGAGTATAAAACTTTCTTCGGTACATAAGTGATAAGAAGAAAACAAGGCAGGATAGCAAGACCAATGGTGGTGGGGGGCGGAGTGTGGAAGAGGACCAGAAGTAAGCAGACATACTGAATATGTACTTTGTTCAGTATTCACAAAGAAGGGTAGATGACAGGCCACAGATAGTGGAGAAGGGCATTAGGAAGGGAGGTGGACACTAGCCCATTTACAGATGAGAGAGTCCTCAGGGAACCAGCAGGACTAAAAGTAGACAAGTCAATGGGGCCAGACGGATTCACCCAGGATAATGAAGAACTAAAGGAGATACAGTCTGCCTCTGACAGCCCTGTTCAATCTGTCACTGGATACAGGGGATGTTCCGGGGACTGGAGGAGGGTGGATGTGGTCCCACTACACAAAAGTGGGATAGAGAGAGAGGCAGAAAACTACCAACCTATAAGCCTGACTTCAGTGGCGGGCAAGGTTATGGAAACTCTACTTAAAAAGATTGGGAATACCTCAACACCAGTGGATTACAGGATCTGAGGCAGTATGGGTTCACAGGGGTAGATCTTGCCAGAAACACCTGATAGAGTTTTTGACTGGGTTATCAGAGAGATGAATAAGGAGCAACAGTGGATGTGGCCTACCTGGATTTCAGTAAGGCCTTCACACCATTCCACACAGACTGGTAAATAAGCTAGGCAGCATGGGGTGAGTCCAAAAATAGTAAAATGGGTGCAAAGTTGGCTAAGTAACAGAACTCTGAGGAAGGTGGTAAATGGAGTTCACTCAAAGGAAGATAAGGTAACCAGCAGGGTGCCACAGGGGTCAGTACTGGGACCAGTCCTCTTCAATGTCTTTATTAGTGACATTACAAAGGGCTGGAAGAAAAGGTATGCTTGTTTGCAGATGACACAAAAATCTGCAATGGAGTGGACATGCTGGGAGGGGTGGAAAAATGAAGAAAGAGCTAAAAAACTGAAAGACTGGTCAAGGGTTTGGCAACTGGTCTTCAACACAAATATTTAAATTATGCACATGGGGCACAGAAACCAAGGCAATGTACCATTTAGGAGGAAGTGTTAACACCAACAAAACAGGAAAGGATCTGGGAGTCATCATAGCTGATGACCTGAAGGTAGCAAAGTAGTGTGGTAGGGCTGTAGGAAGGCTAGCAGGATGCTGGGGTGCATAGGGAGGGTATCACCAGCAGGAAAGGAAGTAGTGTTACCCTTGTATAGGTCAATGGTGTGTCCACACCTGGAGTACTGTGTCAAATTCTGGAGGTCCGATCTCAGGAAGGACATAGACTGGGTAGAGGCGGTACAGAGAAGGGTAACTAAAGTAGTGCATGGCCTGAATCAGAAGCCCTACAGGGAAAGACTCAGGGAGTTAAACATGTACTTTAGAGGAAAGGAGGAAAAGGGAGACATGATATAAACATTCAAATACCTCAAAGGTATAAGTAAGGTACAGGAGGGTGGCATATTGAACAGAAAGAGATGCTCAAGGACGAGGACATGATATGAAGCTGGAAGGGGGAGATTTAGAGGGATGTGAGAAAATATTTCTTCACAGAAAGGGTGGTGGACACTTGGAACAGCCTCCCAGCAGATGTAGTGGGTACCAGAATGATAACAGGTTTCAAACATGCATGGGATAGACACAAGGGGTCCTTAGTAACAGGGCCAAGGGGGTAAGACCAGAGATCAATTAAGGTCAATGGTAGCACAGTAGACAGGATTTTAGGGCAGACTAGGTGGGCCTGGAGGTCCTTTTCTGCCAACAGCTTCTATGTTTCTATCCACTTTTACTTCTTGATTGTTTTTGTCGTCGGAGTGTGTGGTGTGCTGCGACAATCACCTTTGTGGAGCTGCAATAACATACTGTTGAATGGGTTACAAGACATAGAAACATAGAAAGTGATGGCAGATAGGGACCAAGGATCCATCTAGTCTGCCCTGAGTGTTTCCCTCCTTAGGATTTCTTAGAGACAATCCCTCATGTATCTCAAGCAGATTTGAATTGCCCTACTGTTTTGCAGTCAATGACTTCTGCAGGTGGGCTGTTCCATGGAGCCACCACCCTTTCCGTAAAGAAGAACTTCGTATGTTGCCTGGAACCTCCCTCCCCTAGATTTCATTTCATGACCCTTGTCCTTGTGGAGCTATTGATCCAGAAAAGTTCCTGGGTAGGGACTGTGTTTATGCCCTTCAGGAACTTGAATTTCTCTGTCATGTTACCCCTATCTCTGCGCTGCTCCAGTGAGTACATGTTGAGTTGCCTAATCTGCTTTCATATGGCAATTCATGGAGCCCTTGTATTGTACCATTTCTGTTGCCCTCCTCTGTACCGTCTCTAGTCTATCCACGTCCTTTCTGAGATAAGGGCCCAGAACTGTATGCGTACTCAAGGTGGGGCCTTACCAGGAACTTGTATAATGACATGATTGCTCTCTTTCTACTTGTGATGCCTCTTCCTATGCATCTCAGCATTTTGCTGGCTTTTTTTTTGCTGCTTTTTCACATTGTCTGCCCAATTTTAAGTCATCAGAGATGATGACCCCAGATTCCGCCTCCTGTTTGGTGGCTGTTAGCTGCTTCCTCTCAGATAGTAGACTGCCCTGGTTGCTCCTGCCCAGATGCATCACTTTGCATTTTTGCATTACATTTTAATTGCCACATGTTGGACCATTTTTCTAGCTTGAACAGGTCTTTTCATTAGTTCCAATCCCTGAGCAGTGTCCACTCTATTGCAGATCTTTGTGTCATCTGTAAACAGATTCACCTTCCCACCCAGCCCTTCAGTGATGTCACTTAAGAAAATATTGAAGAGTAAAGACCCAGGACCGACTCCTGTAACACCCCACTGGCCACTCCCTATCCTCTGATGCTGCCCCATTGACCATTACCAACAGGTTCCTCGGACTAAGCCAGCTCCTAACCCATACCACCTCCTGTCCCACTCCAGTATGCTTGAGCTTATTTAGCAGCCTTCTGTGTGAGACTGAGTCAAAGGCTTTGATAAAGTTGGGATAGAAAGCATCCATTGCTCCCCTCATCCACTATCTTAGTAACCAAGTCAAAAAACTTGATCAGATTAGTCTGGCAGGACTTTCCCATCATGAAGCCATGTTGCCTATTGTCCAGCTGTCCAGTCTGTTCCAGGAAAGTTAAAATTCTTTCCTTTAGCAGGTTTCCATCATCTTGCTACCACCGAGGTGAGACTGATAGAGCGGTAGTTACCCGCCACCCAGGGCTTGACAAATTTTAAAATTAGGTACTTGTCCACGGACAAGTGGCACGTCAAAAATGTTGTCCCAGTGCTTGAGTTGGTAGTCCCGTATAAGATGGCATATTTTAATGGAAAGTATCAAACTACAGAAAACTCAATGGATTTATTGTAGTAGTTATTTAGTGTTGAAATAGACAATAAGGAGAATAAATAATATGATTTTATTTTTGTCAGCAGCATGGCGAGGCTGCGAGCATAGACAGAATTAGCATTAGCAGCGAGGAACTGACAGCAAGTGTGTTGCAGCAGCAGCACAGAGTGCCAGCCTGCAGCACAGTGAGAACATCATTACAGCAGAGTAGCAGACAGTACAGCATCAGCATTGGGAAAAGTTACAGGAAGCCTGAGCTTGCTCCAGCCAGAGCATCATATTCAGTCATGTCGCCATCAAGACTAGTGACCGCCCAGGGACATTTACGCTGAATCAGCAGAACTAGTAGTTGAACTAGCATGACCATGATGACCATGAATGTGGCGTGTGCCAGGACAGATAGTAGCCAGTGGTTGATAAGCTTGATCCGGATCAAAGCGCTGTCTAATGCAGGGCCTTCAACTGCTATATGCAGAAGTGACTGGAGCGTGTCATCAGCCAAACTTGTTCTTATTTTTTTTTTATAAGATTCTGAATGGAGAATACTCTCACATTTAGCAGTAGACACACTCATAGCCAGTAACATTTCTATTAGGTTAAGGATGTGAGCAAGCTGGGCAGGTTTCTCTCGTAGTAGTCGTGAATACACTTGCAGTATGGCTTGTCAACTGCAGACTTAAGCATTGCTTTTAATGCACAATACTCCTTTTATACTGGTTACATGATCTTCAGAAAAAAGTTGGAAAGTAGTCTAATAAATTACTTAAATCAGTTGTGCCAAATTGTGCAAGTTCTTCGTGACAGATCAAAATTTTGAAATCAAGCAACTGAACCATTTCAGAGGTTCTTCCGAGAAATTCAAAACGCTGATCAATGTAAGATACTGCTGCATCTATTAAACTGTGCAGCTGTGTATCAGTCGTAAAATTTACTTCTGGGCAGTTCCTTTTGAAAGTGAAAGGAACAATCTTGTCCCCACTGCCACGTTTTGAAATGAGGTAGTTCATGCATTTCTCTCAGGATTATATTGGTTCAGAAATGATGTCATAAACTTTCCAGGTCTTGTTTTTAGCTCAGTCAACTGAAGTAAGCATGTCTCAACGAGTTGGGGACTTCTAATATTAGTAGGTCATCTTTCTGAAATTCAAGTGATAAATTTTTCAATATTGGCAGAAAATCTTGAAGAATAAACAGTGATTTTACAAACTGTACTGCGTGCATCTCTTAGAAGTGCCTTTGCTTTGGCCCCATCATCACCAGCAGAGTTTGACACATGTTCAAGATGCTGAATTACTGTAGGCAGGTTGACTTGAACAGCATGAACTGAGCGTGTCTTACTTGCAAGTCAACGCACTTGCTTTATTGCACTGAAATGAGCCAACTCGGTGTGTATGACATCTGCTATTTCCTGCAGTTCCCAAGTTTCTTGGGGCTGTAGTGGTAAAATTTAAAATTCCTTTCAAGGTGTTTTCTACTTTTTGAACAAAGGGATTTTTTTTCATGACGCCGAGAACTGCTAACTCCAGTTTGTGGGCTACGCAATGCATGGGTATTACAGTGGGACATGTTCTCGGATTTTGCTATGGTGCCACCTGTATGGCCCATCATCACACTGGCACCATCAAAGTTGGCACATATGAGAACTGGTCCAGGTCTGCTCACATCGTTAAGGTCCGCAAAGAAAGATCAACAGACTCAAGTGCAGAGGTTATTGCTTTAAAAACTCCACCTGCATGAGAATGTTCAAGAGGTACAGCTTTAATTAACACATTGTAACTTTTTTTCCTGCCATCAACAAAACGAAGGAAGACATTTTCCCACTTCTACAATGCTTGCATCTGTACTGCCATCTGCAAGAACAGTAAAATTTTGTATTTTGATAGTCTGGATCTGTGTTGTAGACATGACAGCTGATATTGCGTTACAGAAATCTCTGGCCCGTTTACCATTTGCTAATTGCTGCCGAGTTTAACCCCATTTTTTCTTGCAATGTGCAAAGCCACTCCATATCTGAGAAAGGACGTAAATTTTTAGCCAAGGAATATGCGGTGTTAAATAAATGCCTCATTTTATTTTTGGTGACTTCCTCCATCTGAGAAAATGCATGATATATTGCAGTTTCAGATATGTTAAAATTGACTGCATGTTGACCAGTTTCGTGACTATGGTGGTTTGCACAAATTATATGTGGATTCGATTTCATGGCTCTCACGGACTCAATTCAGAAATTATTTGAACCAGTGGCAAAACCGTTAGGTTTTTGAATAAGCAAGTCGTCAAGAGTGATATTTCTCACAGGCAGAGCAGTACATGATGTATTTTGGTCATCATACCTTAACCAGGTAAACTGATTTAGCCAGTGATGCTGAAATGTTCGAGCCCTTTTTCAACATCATATTTTTATCTTTGCTTCTTTTCTCAGTGTTTATTTCCTCATCATCTAAAATGAAAGGTCGCTTTACCTGTACTGAACCAGAATGTGATGGCACTGAACTGCTGCTACTGTTATGCTCACTCGTTTCAGAAACTGGTACGGTCAAGTTAGACTGATCGCCTGTTATGTCTACAAACACAGACCCAGACCGAGAACCTTGGTCGTTTTTTTCCTGACCACTAGTAGGGCCAGGGGGCTGGTTGGGCTGGCTTTCAGACTGTGAAGAAGGCTCAGGTCAGGCTCTTTACTTTTTGTTTCCGATGAAGAAGATTTTTCCTGTCCAAAGGGAAAATAGAGTAGCTTGCTTTGGCTTATTTTGTTGCATTATTTTAACTGTCTTCTATGCTGCAATTGTGAAATAAACTAATAAAGATTGTTGTATTATTGTACACAATAAAATTCTATTTTATGTTATCTTTGTGTGTGTTGTGTTACTGTAATTTTTTACCTTAAGCTGTTGTGCTTATGCAGCACTACAAGAGGGCAGGACAGAGGTGGGTAGGTGGGAGGGGCTGAGTCCAGAGCCGGACGGAGTAACTAGCAGGAAATTGCTTTTTCCTTCTTAGGTCAGGTTCGGTCTCACAGCCACACACAAACAAACACTTCCACCAGTGTAGCTAGTACTGGTAGGTTTATTTTATTTTTTCGGTGTCCCCAAAATGCCTTTTCCCTTCTCAGGTCAGGTTTGGCCTCACAGCCCACACATACACCTCCACCAAAAGTACTAGCTAGGGTTATTATTTTCTTCTGTGTAGTGTCACTGTCACCATGCCTCTCAACTGTCCCTGATTTTCAGGGACGCCCCTGATTTTGCCTCAAAATTTTACTCTGTCCCTCCTAAAAATTGTGTTTCCGTGACCAAACAGTGGTGGTTATAAGCATAAACTAATGTCAAACATTTAAGTTACAGACTTGTTCTTCGTTAGATAATGCATTTTACACTAAGCCCTTTATTCTACCAGCTTCCTGAGTGGATAACTCCAATTTTGAAGAAGTGTCCCTGATTTTGGTCCTTTGTCCCTGATTTTTAAGCCTTGTCCCTGATTTGTGAGGCAGGAGGTTTTCACACAAAAATGTTTTTCCTTTCTCCTTCCTAGTATATTTCTAAGAAAGAAGTCCGGAGTTGTTCCCAAATTCCTGTACCCTCTCCTCTCAGGGCAGGTTAGGTCTCACTCACAGCCCACTGCCACATACACCTCCACCAAGTACTTGGTAGGACAAACAAAGTACTAGCTAATAAGTTTATTTAAGGTAGCTATCTTTTTTTGGTATCAATCTCTTTTATACTGCGACTGTTTACTTTATTAAGTATTCAGTTCTTTCCTTCCACAATTTCCCTACTCTACCCTTAGGCTCTCAGGGCAGGTTCGGTGGTCTTGCAGGAGGCACACATTATCAGTCAGGTCCAAGTCCCTGATCTCTGCTCTCTCTCAGGGAGGGCAGGCTTGTCTCACAAACACACCCACACACACACACACCAACCCTTATCACACGATTATTATTGAAATGTTTAGTAATTCCACAACTTAAATTCAACACACAATCACTTCCCCACTTAGAGTCTCATGTTTTTTTGCCTTTTTATTTATTTAAGAGCTGTGTATCCTTTTATTTTTCTTCACTTCACGTGTCCAAACAACACACACAGCTCCCTGAATTCAGTGTGCAGTGTTTTTGCTTAGTTCTCCTTCTTTTTTATATATATATATATATATATATATATATATATATATATAATCAGCAGATTGTTTAATCAGACTTTCCACTCTAAGCAAACTCTCTCTCCTCTACATCCCCTCCCCAAACTACAGATCCTCCTACTCTCCTGCTCCAAAATTCCAATATATATTTGTATTATATTCTAACTTCTCTCTCCTATTACTGATTTGCTAGTGACTACGCGGCAATCAGCCCCAAATACACAGTTTGACTGTGCTCCAAACAAAGCGATGTGCTCTCTGCCTCTCTCCGAGCAGCGAAATGGCGCGTTTGCCAGCGTGCGGAGCTAGTGCTACTGCCACTCTGAGAGCTCCAGTCCAACCCCTAACGCGATCACCATAGCCAGGACTGACAGGAATGTACCATCAGCTGTAGGCTGCCTAGCCTGTCAGTCTGGCTATTGATCCAGTTCTGACGCGTTTCTTCTTGGCGCCGCCCTCGCGCCTCCCAAGTGTCTGCTGGTGCCCGGTTGCACAGTTAATTCAGGAGTCGGGACATGGGCACGGTGGCACTGCTGTGGTGCGAGCGGTGCGCCGATTCAGCAATGCGCACAAAGACTCCATCTAGTGGCCAGCGGAGAAAAGCAGGTAAAACCTGCAGATTTTAAACTGCAGCATGGTAGTCCGTGGGACAAGCAGAACTCTGGCATCTGCTTGTCCCTACATAAAATGGTAGTCCGACGCGGGCTATAGGATTTGTCAAGCCCTGCGCCACCCCTGCTCCCTTCTTTATATATGGGAACCAATAGTGCCCTTTTTCAGTCTTGTGAAACAATTCCTCTCTTAAGGATCTGCTAAAAGATTTGCTAGGGGTGCTGCTAATTCATTCTTAAGTTCTCTCAGTGGGCCTATACACACGATGCCAGTGCGCCGCGAAACTGGGCACATTGGTATCAATACATGTGAATGTCACAGGCGGGGTCCCTGGACCCTGTGAGGCACTCATGAACCAGGCACAAGATAGATCGCCCCATCCCTGGCGCATGGACAGCAATGCTAGGTGGGCGTGGGCGTGGCAACCTACACACCAAGCACTACAGCGTATAATGCTCGCAGGGCAGAGGATGGAGCAGCTTACAGCAGGGGAAACCCAGCTGTAACTCACTATGTGCCCCTCATAGGTTCTCCACCAGTCGCAGAGGAGGCAGGTGACCATTCTCCATACCGCCACAGCTCACTAGGATGATGGCGAGGGCTGGGGAATCTGGGCGGTGAGAACTGTGATAGTGCCAGACCCTCCCCGCCCCCAAGGACACGCATCTCATCCCCACTATTCTGGCAGACCCCTGTTGTCGAGGCATAGGTCAGGAAGAATAGGACAAACCAGGAACAGTTGTAAAATTCACAAAAATATTTATTTACACTAGCAGTAACATAAAAAAATAAACTTGTTCAGAATAACTATTTACAAAGGAAGAATAAACAGCACATTCATCAGAGTTTTCCTTCAGTCTGTGTGTGTCCATGTTTTGAAGCAATTGCAGCTCAGCTCTCTTATAAGTCCTTGCAACTACCCCCTTCTTAACAAACATCCTGTTTTTTCTAAAATATTCTTGTAAGTATCAGGCAGATGCTGCTAGAACACAGTGTCCCAGAACAGAGGCCCCTTTTCCACAGCTCCTGTAAAAAGGCTTAAAAATGCACTCAGGTAACCTCTTGAGTTTCCAATAGCTTTTGCAATCATCTTAAACTCTAATTATATACATTTCAACAATTAACACTATATAATTTCTATACAGAGGATTCCAATATCAGTTACATTTCCACATAATAAGTTGCATGTATTTTTATGTCAACAGATATGCAAGGGAGGAAAAGACAAACAGCAAAGGAAGACCGAGAGACGATGAGAGACAAATATTTATGAGACTGTCAGGTGATCAAATCTTAGGTCTCACAGGAAAAATTGGTTGCACAACCTGACAGACAAGAGACAGGAAAGGGAGAATAGAACAGATTCTTGCATTTAAACACTTTCTATAACAACTGAGACAGGGTCCTATTCTACCCTGTCACACCTGGTGGTGTCCTGGACCCCAGCATCCACAGAGGTAGTCACTGCCCCTGCGGCACTGACAGGGTGGGGGGAGGTTGTCGGTGAAGAAGTGGGTGGGTGGGGAGCATTGCCCAAAATATGGTGGGGTTACTGGGGTGGCCCATGGTCTGGCACTGAAGGGTGTGTGTGTGTGCACACGGGAGAGGGTTCACGGACCGCATGTGGTGCCAGGTGTGGTGTCAGGATCTTGGAGGGGTGCAGGAGTTGGTCTATGGACATCTGTGCTGAGGGGCAGAACAAGGTGGGGCACCACAGCTGAGAGTTCATCAGTGCATCAGGAGGGCACCATGCAGTTTGGGCTGGTGGGTGTGTCCACGGGACATCAGGGCCATTTGTGCGGATCCAGGTGCTTGTGGTGGGCATTCATGCACCTGGACCTGCACTGTGTGCAAGGGATCTACTGTGGGTCCCATGCTGGGCATCTGATTGGATGCTCGGCTGGGTCCACTAGTCCATCCGTGGCTGCTCTGTGCAGACCTGCACCAGGGGGTACTGAGCTGTGGACCAAGTGGTGGCTGGTAGTGAATAATGGCCAGTGCACCTGTCTGCAGGTGCAGTGCTTTCTGTGAGAGGGTTACATGCTTTTAGTGTGTAACTTGCACCCATTGGCACAGGGGCCAGTATGCATGGGTCGATGTCATCCAGCCCCATGGCTTTATCTATTTTTAGTTTATTTAGTTTAGTCATTACCTCTCTACTGTGAAAGGGCTTGTTCTACCTCTCTTGTGCAATTATTAACTCCTTTAGTGGTATACCCATTTTAGGCTCCTCCTTTGTAAAGACAGAGCAAAACTACTCATTTAAGACCTCTGTCTTCTCTCTGTGCTTTTCTACCATCTTCCGTCACTGCTTATTAGTCTAACAGTGCCCCTTGTTTTTCCTTTTGTCACTCTTGTGCCTAAAGACATTTTTACTTCCTTTTATCCCTCTGTGCAATTTCCACCACAGTTTGTGCCTTTGCTAATTTAATCACCCTAGAAGCCTCCTCAAGCTGCTTTAGTAAGCTTCCTATCCTTACTGCTATTTGATCTCTTGTATTTTTGAATGCTAACCTCTTTGTTTTTACCGCAGCTGCCACCTCTCTTGTGAACCAGGGAGGATTTTATCCTTTTCCTTGTCTTACTGACCAATCTGGAAAATTTGTCAATGACCTCTGCTATTGCCTGTCTTATGTTATCCTATTCTCCCTTGCCCATTCTTCCAGTTGTTTCACATCATCTTCCATTCGTTGGATATCATCTAATGATCCCACGGACCACCCAATTTATGTCGTCTCTGCGAATTTTACCATAACTTTTTGTATATCATGGTGGATATCTTCTATGTATAGTGAAAATATGTAGGGGTCAACACCGACCCCTGAGGTACCCACTTGTCACCCCTCCTGACTTGAAAACACTCCTCTTATCCTTACTGTCTGTTTACTTTCCCTTAACCAGCTCTGCACCCACCTTGTTAATCCACTGTCAATTCCCATTTTCTCCATTTTAGCAATAAGATGGTTATGTGGTACTTTGTCGAATGTTCTCTGGAAGTCAGGAAGAAGATGTCCATAGGCTTATTTTCATAACTACTTTTATTTATGTATTCATAAAAATTAGTTGATTTGTCAAACATGACCTATTTTTCTGAACCCATGTTGTTTAGTGTTGTTCACTTTTAACCTCATTAGTTCTTCCTATCTTGTCTTTCAGAAAACATTCGCCACCTTACACACAATGGCAGTTAGGCTAACTGGCCTATAATTTGTCATTGAGGGTTTTAACCCTTTCTTTTATATATAGGTATTACTACTGTATTTTTTCCGATCCACCGGCACCCCGTGTGGGCAATGATTTTTTAGCAAATATACTAATGGAGCTGCAATATGTCTACTTACTTCCATCAACATTCTAGGGTGCAACAAGTCAGGCCCTTAGAATTTATGGGTTTTAACCCTTTTAGTAGTGATTCTATATATTCCATTCTAGCTTCTACTTCCAACTCTCTCTTTATATTATCTTTAACTGTAATATTATCCTTTGCTTTTTTGTCATATACAGCACAAAAGTACTAATTTAGATGTTCTGCCATTTCTAGTGAGTCAGACACTTCAGTACCATTTACAAGCAGAGGTCCTAATTGGCTTAATGTCTTATTATTATTTATGTAGGAGTACAACCCTTTACCATTGTCTTTTCCAAATACTAAATTTATTTCCAATCTCTTTCTTTCTATTCTTATTTTGTTTTAGCTTCTTCAACATTTTTATACTCCACATTAGCCTCTGTATTCCCTAAAATTTTCATTTTGTCATACATGTTTTGATGTCTCAGCAAGATGTCATTTTAGAGAATTTTGACACTTTTAAAAAAGGAAAACTAAATGGTGGAAAATGAAAAGGAATTTTCCTTTATGAAAATGATTGCCCCTAATGAAAAGGACATTTTAAAACTGAATAACTTTGGAATGAAGTAATATTTTACACAAACCTGTGAATGGCACATCTGTAGACTGAGTCCTTTCTACCCTGAAAAGTTCAGACCAAAATTCCAAACCGTCTGGGTGCAGTGTGATGACAAAATAAAGTGCAAAAATGGCAATTATTTAACATTTTTCATTATGCACCTCGGAATCTGCACATCCGACCAGACCAAAACATGGCACATCAAGAGATCTACTCCATGAGACTATGCATGCAACATCTCGTGCAAATCCATTATACAGTTGCAAAGATATTACAGTTCAAAATGTGAGGCTTAACATAGAAAGTCGTGCTCAGCAACAGTAGTATCTAAAGAAAGGACCTCAACATAATGGTAACTAACGATTCAAACATTAAAAACCATTGCAATAAAGTAATTAAAAAGCTAGTGGGGTACTAAATAGTATTGAACTGCATATTAGAAGCAGGAGAAGGAAGTGCTGGTCCCATTGTATACTTCACTAGTGAGGCCCCACATGGTATACTATGCACAGTTTTGGTCACTAGAAACTCAAACTGAGATTAAATCCCTGGAGAAGGTGCAAGAGAGCCACCAGAATGATAACCAATCTAAGGGGAGTAGATTATTATAGATTTCTTTATACAGCCTCATTATTTTATTTGTACACCACATTGGTTTCTTCCATTTTTTTGTGTACAACTTCTTTTCAGAACATATTTATTTTCTAATTTATGTAGTTTATGTTTAAATATTTGCCACATTTCCTCCACTGTCTCATTCTCAAACATATCCTTCCAATTCCATTCTGTCAGTTTTATTCTAATGTTTTGAAAATCTGCTTTATTATAATTTCTAATAACTGTAACCCCTTTTGAATTCTTAATTTTCTTTTAATGAAAAATTGAACTACCCGTGATCATTATTACTTAGGTTTTCTATAATGCTAATCTTTGTAATCAAATCATCACAATTAGTTATTATCCAATTCAATATATTTTCTCCCTTGTTGGTTTGTAAACCAATTGATTTACTCCTACCTCTTCCATCGTTGTAAATATCTTCTCTGTATTGCATTTTTGCAGTTTTCTTATCCCAATTAATATCGGTAACTTAAAACCCCCATAATGACTACATCACCTTGCATTGCTACTTGTCTAATTTCTTCATCTATATATTCATCTTGTATTCTACTAGAATTTGGTGGCCGATAGTACAGACCTAACAAGATTTTACTTTGAATTTGGGAATCTTGTACTGAGACCCATATTGATTCTATCTCTTCCTGGTGATCATATCTGTTGTATGTTGCACACTTTATTCCTTGTTTTGTATGTATCACAATGCCTCCTCCTTTCCTATTCTTTCTTTCCTCTGAGAACAGTTCATATCCCCCTGTTTCTCTATTCCAACAAACATCCATCTCCCACCATGTTTCTGTTATACTACAGATATCTATACACTCTGTCTTCAGTTTAATTTCTAGTTCAGCTTTCTTTATCATGTTAAGGCTCCTAGTGTTCAAAGACCATATTTTCAACCCATAACATAGTTTTTTATGGAGAATATATATATGTATATATATATATATATATATTTATTGAATTTTATCTATAGTTACATAGGTGTTCCCAGAGCATAGTAGACTATTGTCCATATAGTGCACCATAATTTCAATGTCTGTACCCCTTAATACTATTTGAATGCAGTATTTGTCTAGTCTTTTTTGAATTCACTTAAATTTTGCTACCCACAGCATCTTCGATACCACTCTCTCATTATACCAATATGCTCGCTTATTTGTAGGGAGTGAGCTTTTGTATGGTAGGCTTGATTTTCATGTCAAGCCCCAAGCACTTCCATAGGTCATTGTCAGTTAGTGCCCTGTTTAGGATGGCCATGCCCCCCACCATTAGTCTTCAATACTCCAGAAAACATCCCCAAATCACTCATTCTTTCTTCATAATCTAGTCCCTTAGATTGCTTATCATTCTGGTGGCTCTCCTTTGCACCTTCTCCAGGAGTTTAATCTCAGTTTTAGTTTCTAGTGACCAAAACTGTGTGTAGTATGCCATGTGGGGCCTCACTAGTGAAGTATACAATGGGACCAGCACTTCCTTCTCCTGCTCCTAATATGCAGTCCAATACTATTTAGTACCCCACTAGCTTTTTAATTACTTCATTACAATGGTTTTAAAGTTCAGATCGTTAGTTACCATTATGTTGAGGTCCCTTTCTTTAGATACTACTGTTGTTGAGCATGACTTTCTATGTTAAGCCTCACATTTTGAACTTTAATATCTTTGCAACTATATAATGGATTTGCATGAATAGTCTCATGGAGTAGATTTCTTGATGTGCCAATGTTTGGTCTGGTCAGATGTGCAGATTCGAGCTGCACATAATGAAAAAAATGTTAATTTCTATTTTTGCACTTTATTTTGTCATCACACTGCACTCAGACAGTTTGGAATTTTGGTCTGAAATTTTCAGGGTAGAAAGGGCTCAGCCTACAGATGTGTCTTTACAGGTTTGGTGTAAAATGTTACTTCATTCCAAAGTTATTCCATTTTAAAATGTCCTTTTCATTAGGGCAATCCTTTTCATAAGAGAAAATTATTTTTCATTTTCCACCTTCTAGTTTTCCTTTTTTTTAAGTGTCAAAATTCCTAAAATGACTTCTTGCTGAGACATCAAAACATGTATCTTGCTCATCAGGACTCCATTAGGTGGATTCTGCACTTATCTACTGGAAAGATGACCCTGGAATGTGTTTTTTTATTTATTTAAATCCTTTTCGTCACTTGTTAACCCATTTTTCATAAGTCCTTTTCTTTCAAATAAAAAAGATCACATCTCACAAAAAGGATTTCTGACTTAGTTTTTTTGGGGGGCTTTTCTCATGGTCCTTTTTATTCAAATGAAAAGGATCCCTCATCATGAAAAACGATTTAGGACTTCAATTTTTCCCCTGATTCTTTTTACATGGCAAGAGATCCTTTTCATTAGAACAAAAATGTGTCACAAAAAGTCACAACAAAACTAATTCAGAAATCATTTTCATTTCAAGGATCCTTTTTCATTTGATAATTTCATTCCAGTGAAAAAGGATCCCATGTCACAAAAAGGATTTATACAGTATGTTAAGATCTGTTAAAATGTGTATGTTTAGATCATTTGGACAAAATCCCTGTACCACTGCAGGTTGAGTGATATCACACCATGAACAGAATAATTGTGTGACCTAAGAGTCACAAAAGAAAAGAGATAAGTCTTGATTTTGTCATATTATAGACATAATCTTCCCTGGTAGACTAGCAACCCCCAAGCCCTGAATTCTCCCAGATATTTTTAAAAATTTACCCTGGTAGTCTAGCAGACCCTCCCATCCCCGATCTCCCAGCTATTTTTATAAATTTTCCTGGTAGTCTAGTGGACCCTCCAATCCCCAATGTATCCCAGATATTTTTATAAATCTTCCCTGGTAGTCTAGCAGACACCTCACCAGATCCTCGATGTCTCCCAGATATTTTTATAAATCTTCCTGGTAGTCTAGTGGACCTCACCACATCCCAGATTTCTTCTAAAACCATTTATGTAACATTCTCTGGTGGTCAGGTGGACCCCCACGCCAGCAGTCAGTGCCCCACCACTGCCTCTCCCTGTCCCTTCCCTGAGCTGGACGAGCATCACTGACCTCCACTCACCACCATGGCTGGCCACTGACTGAGCTTTCAGTGACAGTGTACTGTATATGGCTTGCACTTAATGATTGGCAGCTGAACTGACAAGCAGCACTGTCCTCCACTCACCACCATGGCTGGCCACTGACTGAGCTTTTGATGATGGCGCTACTGTATATAGCATGCCACTGACTGAAAGCTGAGCTGGTGAGCAGCACTGTCCTACACTCACCACCCTGGCTGGCCACTGACTGAGCTTTCAGTGACAGTGTACTGTATATAGCATGCACTCAATGATTGACAGCTGAGCTGGTGAGCAGCACTGTCCTCCACTCACTACCATGGCTGGCCACTGACTGAGCTTTCAATGACGGCGTACTGTATATAGCGTATGCTCATTGATCTCATTGATTGACAGCTGAGCTGGCAGTCAATGAGCACATACTGTATACAGTACACGCCACTGAAAGCTCAGTCAGTGGCAAGCATAATGGTGAGTGGAGGTCTGGTGTTGATCACCAGCCCGGGCTGAAACAGAAGAGGGAGTGGGGTGGTGGGGCACTGCCTGTCAGGGTGTGGGCATAGGGCTGTTACATAAATGATTTTGAGGGAGAGTGGGGGTTGCTAGACTACCAGGGAAGTTTTTTAAAAATATCTTGAGACATTGGGGATTAGGGGTCCACTAGACTACCAGAGAAAATTTATAAAATATCTGGGAAACATCAGGGATCGGGTACCTAGACTACCAGGGATGATTTATGAAATATCTGGGAGACATTGGGGTGGGTCTGCTAGACTACCAGGAATGATTTATAAAAATATCTGGGAGACATCATGCAGTAGGATTCCAGCACCCCTTCTACATTACATGTATAAATGCAAATACAGTGGAGCCTAGAACCACTACCCAGGACAACGCGGTTTAAATACAGCAGTTTGGAATGAAGGTAATAAAAGCACCCCTTTAGAGGATAATTAACACGATGAAAACTTGATGAACATAGATGATTTAAACACATAAGAAGAATATTAACAATAAGAGGGACACTGTATATCCAGTCACATGACTGTTAACCTAGCAACAACCACAGCCACGATTATGGTGTAATTTTTAAAGTGAATGACTTACAGGAGTAAGCATCTAATACTAAACTTAAAACTTAAATCTGCTTGCCAGAAGTTTGACTGCTGAAACTCCTATGTGTGCCAATGAGATCTGCATGCTGACAGAGCTGTGCATGTCATCTAATGATATATTTTAAAGCATATACCCAGGCTAAACAAACTTTAACAGAATGACATCATGGTTGCTAAACAACCAAGACAAGCAGGACCAGTGGAGTAACTAGCCTTTTAAAAGTACACGCACAAGTTAAAGACTCAAGCAAATTGGCCAGGGGTCTGAGGGCCACCTAGGCCCCAGAAAAGTTTGGCATTTTGATGCTTTCTGGTGCATTTTGGGACAGTTGTGGGAGTATACAGCATCCTTTTACCATCGTCTTTTTGTTGATGTCATACAGAATTAGGACTTCAATGGTGGGGGACTGAGGAAGATTAGAGTGAGAAAGGAAAGAAAGATGTAGTTACTCATTTATTCCCATACTTCTACTACTTACTGTATAATTTTAATACTAATATTCAGTAAACATCCTTTTGAGGCAGATTCTGCTTGAATTGAATAATAGTAGTATAAGTATATATGTGAATAAGCAACTAGCCACATTTTTCTTTCCTTGCCTTTCTGACCCAAATTCCCCAGACACTCCCCTCCACGCTGAAGTCATAATTTCTGTATGAACCCCTTCCTTTAATCTATAGGTACCAGTACATTCAGTTAACTATCCACATTAGGCAGTCTGTAAGACTACTGGGAGAGGGCCAGAGGTGTTCATCTCAGCAGCAGGTCAATGCTGCAGCCTGCAAGCAGTTAGACTGTGAGAAATTAATATCTCAGACTCAGATCTGTGCGTGCAACTGCATACACATTTAAGCATGCAGCAGCCTGATATATTTCAGAGTGCACTGACGGTTTACACACTCCAAAAGAGCAAAATGTGTGCCACAGAATGCAATTAGCACTACAGTGTATGAGGAAAAGGAACAGCAAATCTCCATTTAAAGAGACAAATTCACTTAAGGTCTATATAAGCTGAAATGAAAACATTTGAGATAACTTGGGAGTAGGAACAGAACAGCAGGATACACCCTAGGTGGGGAGGAAATGAAAGTAACAGAACAGGAGAAGGATCTGGGGATCATAGTTTCTTGAACCTTAAGGTAGGAATCAAATGTAGCAGGGCAGTCTGCAGTGAGAAGGCCAGTGGAATGTTGGCATGCATAGGCAGGGGCATTACTAGCAGAAAGAAGGTAATAATGCCCTTTCCAAAGCCATGGCGAGGCCACACCTGGAGTATGAGGTTCAGTTCTGGAGGCCACATCTCCACAAGGATATAGATGCATTGGAGAGGGTTCAGAGGAGGGCAATCAAGTTGGTACAGCCAGGGTATGCAGGGAAAGTCATATGAGCAGAGGTGTAAGGAGCTGCATCTGTACTCACTGGAGACAAGGAGGGAAAGGGAGACATAGCTGAAACTTTTAAATATGTAAGGAGGCTCAATAAAGCGGGAGAAGAGGGTTTACTTAAGAGTAAGGAGGGGTCAAAACTAGAAGGCACAGCCTCAGACCGCAAAGAAAAGATACAGGGCAATGTGAGAGGGTGTTTCTTCATGGAGAGGGTGGTGGAGACCTGGAAAGACTACCAGATAGAGTGGTGGCAGCTAAATCTGTGGAAGAATTCAAGAATGCATGGGACAAGCATATAGGGCTAAGTATTGGGGAGGCAGGGGCTGGCAGGGAGGGAGGTGTAGAGGAGGAAAAAGGGCAGACTAGATGGGCTGGCATGGCCCTTTTCTGCTGTCAAAATATGTAAGGTTAGGATTTTGAATACAGTAAACCCTCAATTTTCACCCATCAGTGATGGGTAAACACAGAGGGTTTACTGTATTTCAAAAATCATCAGAAAGTAATTATTGAATCTAAAATGTCTGGAATCAGAATGAAACTCTGACTCTGTGACTCATAAATCAGCAGAGACTCACATCTTATAAGCTTTGAATAATGGATGTAACAAAAATGTTTAATAGTAAACCCTTTGATTACTCTATATCTTTGAATGAGAAATTGAATGCATTCCCACATACTTTTCTGACTGTACATTAATAATATTAACTAGTAAATATACAGTATATCTATTGTTATCTGCCTCCGCCCTCCCCAGTTCTTTTCCTTTCCAGTGGCACTGTGGTAGTGGTGGTGCTAAATAAACTTTATGGTGGGGGTGGAGGTTGGGGCTACACAGTGCATGCACCTGCACCCACCTGCTACCTCTTTAGTGTCTGGCTGAGCTCGGCTGCTGGCCCCTGGTCCTGTGCTGCTCTTCAGGTCTCAAATCACAGAGAGATCACAAACTTCTTAATTTGCTTTACTTATTTAGACAAATGATGTCATAAAGCTGCACTTGAACTGTTGTTCTGATAGCATACTTATAAATTCCAGCTGCACTGTGAATTCAAGTCCATACTCAGTCATGTGCATTTGAGAAAAACTGAAATGATGCTCCTCAGAGTCAGAATTAGAGGTTATTAGATTCTGGTACCAGTAGAGTATGCGTCATGCCCAACAGTGCAGCTGGGCAGAGGTATTGAATGTGTGGTTTGAGAGTAGATGACCACATAGTTAGCTGAGCCTAGACATATCTTACTATTCTGCTACCTCATCCTGAATAACCTTCCATACAGAACAAGTGCACACTATCATTATATCTTAGAATCGTAGAAGCTTGACAGCAGAAAAGGACCATACTGGCCCATCTAGTCTGACCTTCCTCCCTCACACCTACTGCTCCCTGCCAGCCTCTGCAGTCCCCTCAATACTCAGCCCCATATACTTGTCCCATGACCTGTTGAATTCTTCAACCATTGTACAAATTCTGCTTTGTCCTGTGCTGAGTGCCATCCTATAAAATACCACATCAATAAAGTGGTACCACTTTTGATGTGGTGTGTGTGTGTACGATAAGTGAGACTGTTATAGATGCAATCAATTTCCAGAAGCCTAAAATAAATTTGCAAAAGATGGGGCCATTAAAGAGCCCACTGCTGTACTGTGTATTTGGTAGTAAAATACCTCATTAAATTCAAAGTATTTGTGCTGTAACACAAATAAAGTGGCTTCTAACAGGAAGTTTACTGGAAACATGTCACATTTTGGACATTTCTAAGAAAGTATTATCATGCTTTGACTCTATCAGAGTGTCTGATAGACATATAGCAGACTCAACATCTATTCAAAACCCCAAAATCCATCCTGTCATTCAAAGCCTCAACTTATTCAGTATAGGATTCAGTCGAATGGCAGTGGTCTACTGAGACGTCCAGCTGTGAGCTCCTTTACAGTCCTCCACTCCTAATTAATACCAGTATTTATTTTACATTTAGAGTGATCAGTAATAGGTCTTATTATTTGAATACGATACGGACCCACTTCACACACATTCTGATCGACAAGTTGCTCTTTTTTAATTTAGAAGTTAAAATTATTTTCTCATTTATGAGTTACGATTTTGAAGCACCGACTGAGAGTATGGAGTCACCCACAACATAAGATCGAGAATCAGGTTGATTGCCTCTTACTAACTGACAACTTCTACAGCTACAGCACTTAATTAATCGTGCAAGTATCTCTTTATCTAAACCAAATGGATCAACCCACTATTGCTCCAGAGATAACTGAAAATTTAATTGAAATGCGGGCTGAAATTAATCCTTAGAAGCGCTACTTACTGCTCTCTGATAGTGACAGTGGTACAGATGAGCAGGGCAGCAACACAGTTAAAAACTAGCCTTGTCTTCTCCTTTAACAGTAGTTCATTTTGATCGCTTGATGACTGAAATATCCAGCATGAAACTAACACTAAATGAAATGTATGTAGATCTGAGAGAGGTTAAACAAGAAATATCAGCACACACAATACAGATTAACCATGCTGAGGCTAGAATCAGCAGTTTAGAGGATATTACAGTAAAGGAACAGAAAGAAAGAATCAGTGACGGAAGATTGTCAAGCTTGAAAATAAACTAGAAGATCTAGAAAACAGAAATAGGAGAAATAATATTAGAATCTTTGATCTGAAAGAGGGCTTGGAAGGTACAGATACTGTTGCCTTTGCAAACAAATTACTTCTCAGCATTGCTGGACCACCTGGTGACACTAAATTCTATGTAATTGAAAGAGCCCATAGATCTTTGAAACCAAAAACCTGATCCTGATGAGCCACTCAGATCCTTCATACTTAAATTTCTAAATCTTCAGCAAAAGGTCCATGTACAAAGAATGATACGAGATAAAACAGGTTTGATGTTTAAAGGCTGCAAAATCAAAATCTTTAATGACTTGGCACCTGAAACCATTCAGAAACGGGAAGCTTTCCTTCCAATTAAAAAAGACTAAGGGAAGCAGGACTGAGATACAGCTTATTTGTTCCCACTACATTAAAGATCTGGGCATCAGAAGGTGTAAAAGAGTACAACGGGATTCTTTCTGCAAGAGCTTGGTTGAAATCAGACTTCCGCCATCTTTAAAAACTTTGATTTCCAATACTAACCTACAGCACAGACATTACTCAGGAATTGACTGATGTTACGTACATCTAGTCTTGTTTAGTGATTCTTGGTTAAACAACAATTTGATTCATCGACTCTCTGGTTGACCGGGTAAAACTTGTTTTATTCAAGAAATTCGTTGGGGCTGCTTAGTATACCTCACTTAAATTGGACAACCACTTGAGAAGGGATGGGGTTTATGTTTCTTTCCTTTTTCCATTTTCTTGCTCTGTGACATGCAATCACCCACAACATAGTCTTTAAAGCTTAATAACACTGTTAAATGAACTTTGTCACTGACTGTGGAGTAGTTCTCAGTACAAGTCACAAGTTTTATTTTTAACAGAACACATTAATTCGACATCATGATGCTGGCTTTGCTTTAAACTAGCTGAGGAGGTACTAGTGGGAGAGCTCTCTACAAATCGGTAAATGTATCCGCAAAGGAGCGGAGTACTGTCTGGGTAGAAATTGCAGCTCAAACCCTGTCTCACCAGTGACAAAGATGGTACACCTATGCCTTGAGTGAATTACAAGCAGACATAGGCATCAGTTGAAATTTATTCTAACATATAACCCATTCTTATTGTGCCTGTATTGGACCCATTTGCTTAGGATTACTGACAGAAAGTTATGAATTATCGCTAATATATATACACACTTTGATGGGAGAAATGTTGTGGTGGTTGCTGGTAGGGGTGGGGTAAACAGAGGCCTTATTCTCTTATTTTACAAAAAGTATGCAGGATATTGATTGTGGGGTTGCTCAGCAGTCCTTGTGATCTACACCAAAAAATAAGAAATTGCCATTTTTTTTTACCTGAAAGAAATTCAAACGTAGAGAGATTCTTGATTCTTCTGTTGCTCATGAAGGATCCATGCTAATGAAGGTTCTTCTGTGCGTGTGACTGCATGGAAACCACGTGACGTTTTGACCTTTCACCCTTTAGGCTGCATGGCAGGATTTATTGGTGCCACGCTGACACTTTATTTGTTTACTTTAGTCCATTTACCAAATTCAAGTCCTTAGCTACCATCTTATATATTTTATCTTGTTGTTTTTTTTAATATTCAAATGTTATGCAAATGACAGCCTTCTTTTCCCCATTTCTCTAGTGGGGCTGGTGGGTTGTATTTGCTTTCTTGGACGATTTCATTACAGGGGAAATCTCATTAGTAAGGTGAGCATTTAATATTGATATTAACGATGCATGAAGGTTGTAATTATTTTTCATGCAGATAATTTGTTATGTCCTAACGCTTTATGGTTTTAAAGTCTTTTAGCTAAAATACCTAACCTTAGTAATATAGGCAATCTATGATGATTCTCTTACCTATGCTGAATTAATTGTGACAAGTTGCATTAATTGATGCATATACATGTTGTGTTACATATGTTATCACTATTGTTATTTAAGAGGCTTAGAATACCCATTTTTATTATTATATGAATATGAAGTTCCTTAAGATTTCTGACACATTACAAATAGGTTTAATTAACTTACAATAGAAGTTTATAGTTAATATGAGGATACATAATGAGATTTTAATGTTCTAAATACAGCATTTTAAAGGGTGTGAGGGCTCACTTGACTCACTAAGCCATTGAAGAATTCATTGAAGATGGCAGTGATGATGCTGTCAGCAACATCTCTGAGGTACGAACGCTACTTTTATGTGTTTATACAGATCATAACCATTCTATGGGATAACTATCTGATGAGTAATTTTTTAAGAAATGCCTTCCTTATGTTATATTTTTGGAGAAGGTCTTATATTATACTATTACATTGTTTTGTTTCTAAACAAACAGTTTTTCCTCATCTATTTCTATTCATTTTTCTCTTTTATCTCCTTGACGGTGTGATTTTGATAACATGGCACGAGTTAACTTACACAGTTCTGGTACTATTAGCTCAACATTTCCAATGACTATTGATGACAGTATGAAGCTTAATGGCTACACCAAGTAAAATTAAATTAATCTCATGGAATGTCTGGGGACTAAACCACAAAATCAAGGGATACTGGTTTTAAGACATGTAAATAAGTTAGGAGCAACAATTGATTTCTACAGGAAACACATCTTAAGAGAGATCATTACCTCTTAATGATGAGGGAATGGGTGGCAGGTATTTGGGGCAAGTGACAGTTCAAAAAGCTGGTGTCCCAATCATTTTTAAAAAAATATTTTGTTTGAGCCGTGTTGTTACAGAAGATTCAATGGGACACTATCTCATACTTAATAGTAGGATAGTGGAAGAATATTAACATTCATAAATGTATATGGACCCACCTCTCCGACACATGATTGGTTCAACATTATTTTCTCAAAATTGAAGGTCTCTTAGACAGTACTATACTAATGGCTGGACACACCAACAGCATATTTCATCCAATCATAGATAGATCTATCTTTAGAACTCACAGAGTCAGGGCAGACAAAGATTTGGGAAACCTAACAGAAAATTTACAGCTCGTTGATGCATGGAGGGTTTTAAATCCCAACACCAAAGAATTAACATACTGGTCACAATGCAATCAGTCAGGCTCAAGGATAGATCAAATCCATATATCAAATTTTTTAAACAGAGTCCTACTAGTTAAAATAGAAAGTTTAGTTATTTCAGTTCATTGCCCAGTATCAATGTTCTTTGAAACATCTAATAACTCGAGTTGAACGTGCAGATGGAAACTTAATAACTTTTATAGACAATACACTCTTACTAGGGAAAACAAAGAAAGCAATAAAAGAATTTGAAGAATTTAATAATCCACAAGACACCTCTTGGAGTACTAATTGCAATTGTCTAAAATGTTGTTTGAGAGATTCTCTGGACAAGATTGCTTCTGTTCGTGTTCGCCTCTCACTCTTCGCATAAGGAGCCCATGATTTGATGGCTCCTTGAAGGAGATGAACAAATTGGTCAAAGGATGGAGAGGTTTGGGTGTAGTCCGATCTTGAAGATGACAGGCTTAGGTTGATGGCACATTATGATAGCTATCTATCAGAAATCACCAGTAAGAAGGCAGAATTCCTGTCCAGGGAGATTTCGCTGCACAGAATCGACCAGCTCAGCTTTTCTAGACTGTTGACAGATTGTCAATCCAATCTGTCTCCAGCCCAGAGAAGCTTTTCTCAGCTAAGATGCGAGGAGTTTGCTCAATTCTTTGCAGATAAGGTTGTCAGCATCAGGTCTGGCCTCGGTTTATCCCTTCTGAGTGATTGTAGTGGTCGACGGGAAGTGACTGGCACTCTGTCTCTCTGGTCAGATTTCCACCGCTGGAGTTCAATGACATTGTGAAGATCATCCAAACATTGCATCCAACCAGTTGTAGTTTGATACAGACCCTACACCCCTTTGGTGGGTTGTAGATGTTATCTGCCCGATCCTTGCTGACATTGTCTGGAAATCCTTGGAGAGGGAGTCTTTCCTGATTCCTTAAAGAGGCGGTTGTTTGACCGCTCCTTAAGAAGTCCTCCTTGACCCAGACTGTCCAGCAAACTGCCGACCTATCTCTAACTTGCCATTTGTTGGTAAAGTTATTGAAAAGGTGGTTGCACTGCAGTTGGAGGATCATCTTACAACTCACAATGTCTATGATACTCTCCAATCTGGTTTTAGGAAGAAGCACAGCACGGAGACGGCTCTCATCCTGGTATTGAGTGACTTCCCAATGGCTAGAGATCAAAAGACATGTACCATTCTGGTCCTTCTCGATCTTTCTGCTGCATTTGACACTGTAGACCATGGTGTGCTATTGGAGCACCTGTGGTTCTTATGTGGATTGTCTGGTATAGTCCTAAAATGGTTTCATTCTTACTCACAGGCAGGTCTCAGAGTGTGGCCACTGGAATTTATTCCTCTGGCGCCACTCCCTGCCTTGTGGGGTACCACAGAGCTCTCATATTAGCCTCCATGTTGTTTGCAGTGTATGCTGCCATTGGGAGATATCATCAGGTGATACAGTCTGAGTTTCTCTGCTATTTAGATGATACTCAGCTGTATTTGTCTTTTCTGCTAGGACAGATTAATGCGATCTCCATGCTGAACAGTTGCCTTGCTGAGATCAGATCTTGGATGAATTCCAGCTGGTTGAGACTGAATCCTGACAAGACTGAAGTGTTGGTTGTGGACCCGGTCATCCAAGGGCTGGTTTGGGGTTGGACAACCATCAGGCTTATTACTTCATGGTGTGCCACTACTACCTCAGACCAGGTGTGTAACCTGGACATTATTCTTGATGATGGCTTGACTTTAAAATCTCAGGTGTCAGCTGTCATCAAATCCTCTTTTATCATCTGAGGAATATCGCCGGGTGAAACATCTGGTTCCTCAGCCGATCTTCCAACATTGGTTCACGCCTTTGTTACGACCCATCTTGACTACTGCAATTCCTCTACCTAGGGCTTCCTGGGGTTGATATCTGCCATTTGCAGCTGGTGCAAAATGCGGCTGTCAGGCTCTTGACTGGGACATCTAGACCAGTCATATTACACCTGTGCTCCGGCTACACTGGCTGCCTATTCAGTGGTGGATCACCTTTAAGGTTGACTTGCTAACCTTCAAAGCCCTACATGATCGGGAACTGGCTACCTGCAAGATCTCTTGGTACCTTACAGCACTCTCCATCCTCTCCATTCCAACGATGAGGGATTGCTGGAGGTTCCAAGGGTATGATTGAAGATGTCTGGTTCTCGTGTTTTGCTTTTTGGCTCTGACCCTGTGGAACTCTCTACCTCTTCGGTTAAGAGAATGCCCAACTGTCAGTAGATTTAAAACTGAGCTTATAGCTTATTTATTTGATTTGGCCTTTCCAAATGGTTGATAATGTAATTTGACGCTTTAATGGTATTTATATTGCCTTCTGTTTTATGTAAGCACCTTGGCTTTGAAAGGCGTATAAAAATAAAGTTGAATTGAATTCTAATAAATGAAGCATCTACCCTTAAGAAACAAAATTTAGCTAAACAAAAGAGACTTTAGATAAAATAAAGAAATCAGAAGAGAAATTACTAACCAATAACAGTGAAAGCATATGGCAAGAATGGTCAAAACTAAGAATACAATATAACAAATCCATAAAGGGTGAAGCAATATTTGCTATTAGGAAATCAAAAATAAACTATGTTAGTGCAGGGCCCAAAGCTGCAAAGATATCAGCCATCAGATTACGTCAGAACAGTGGATCCACAAATATTGCAGCTATTAGATGCAAGGGGATGGACTTTATATCAGGACATAATCAGATTAACAGGAATTTCATGACTTCTATAAAAGCTTTATGTAAATTATTCAGTATATCCATTGTGCCCGTAGAAAGGATTTTAATCCCTCAATGAAGAGTAGAAAGTGAGATAAAGGATCTGTCAATGAATCTATGCCAGACACAATGGGGTGGCCATGGTCAGGTGGCAGTTGATGAGTCTGGTCCATCTCAAAATTTAAATGTCAGTTTTAATGTACAGTAGCCCCATCCAGCATGCAATCTGCGCCTCCCCACCTCCCAAAACACTCTGATTTTTAATATTGATTAAAGTATGGTTCTAGAGACTTAGGCATGGATCCTTCTCAGCAGTGCTCTTCCTGAAAACTGAACTTACTGTACCCTTACCTGCTCTGATGATGAGAGAGAGGACTGACCAAGAGTCAAGTCGACTGATGACTGGCTGGTTGGCTGGCCTGGGCTGGCTGTGGGAGATATTAGACATGACACCGACTCTTCCAGTCCAACTTCCAGGTGGCAGCAAAGACTTCACTACCCTTAAGTCCTCAGGGGTCAGGTGGATGGGAGGACTACTCTGGCTGGCAAGGCACAGGGCAGACTATGCTAAGACACTTATCCATGGTGTCGGCTACTACTATGGCAGTGAGACAATGTTGAGGTGGTGCCCGGCAACTTCTTTAACACACAGTTAAAACCAAGCGGAGAATCGGGTTTGGTTGTTGCTTGAATCAGGGAATGCGCATGACAAAGAATGGTGTCAGGCAACTGTCTGGACTCACTGTGGTGTCCCCATGAGTGAGAGCAGCAGGAAAATTATACAGAAATGACTGGTGGAGCCACTAGCAGAGCCGAACAAAGAAGCATGTAGACAAAAACTGTCCAATATATTTCTCTGCTTCCACTACATGAAATTCAGTTGCTGTGCCTGTGAGTTGTAACTGCCCTACTGGTGCCAGCATGTCTCCGAATCCGATTTGTACCTTCCCCAGCTCCCCTGGCAGCCGAGCAGGGTGCAGGGGTGCAGGAGTTGGGACATGGGCAGCATACATATATATATTAAAACACTCAATTTTAAATGGCCAAGGTATTTTTTCTGTATGCAGTGACGACAATAAGTATGCATGGTTATGCCACTGAGCAGGACTGTAAGAGACACAGATCAAATGTGCAGCAACAAACAAGAAAGTTGCATGAAACAGGGTTTACTAAAACAGGGAGCGTGAAAAGATTGCAAGGTTTTCCTGCATTATAAGGGCATGATAGTACCCTATATTTAGGGTTGAGCAGACCCTGCACCATTTTCTTGCCCTCCTCTGACAGCCTCCACTCTGTCTATATCTTTGCAGAGATGGGGTCTCCAGAACTGCATGCAGTACTCCAGATGTGGTCTCACCAACTGTCTGTACAGAGGGACAACAACTTCCTGCTTTCTATTGGTGATGCCTCTCCTTATGCATCCCAGTATTTCCCAGCCCTCCTTACTGCCTTCTCACATTGCTCGCCCACCTTTAGGTCATCTGATATAACTACCCCAGGTAGTTTCCATTTTTGTTGTTGTCAGTATCTCACCCCCCATTGTGTACTCTTCCCTGGGTTTTGTTTCCCAGGTGCATTACTTTGCAATTTTTGCATTGAATCTAAGCTGATATACATTTGACCATTCCTCCAACCTTGCCAAGTCCCTTCTAATCCTTTCCACTCCACCCTGTGTATGAACCCTGTTGCAGATCTTTGTGTCATCTGCAGAGACATACTTTTCCTTCCAGTCCCTCTGCAATGTTACTTATAAAGACACTAAATAGGATTGGCCCCAGTACTGAACCCTGTGGTACCTCACTAGTTACCCCTTCTTCACTGTGGACCTGCTACTATTACCTCTGTGTCCTGTTGTCCAGCCAATGTTTTACCTAAGCTACCACCCTGGGACCCACTGCCAGGCTGGCTAATTTGTTTATTAATCTTTCTTGCCGGACTGTGCCAAATGCCTTGCTAAAGTCTAGGTAGACCATGTCTAGTGGTGGGTGAAGTGGCCCCATTTGCCCCATGAAGTAATTGCAGAGTGAAGGCGAATTCACGGAGTGCTCCACAATGCGGTAGAGTACTTTCGTTATAATAGGTAACGAGAAGTCCATTGAAACAATGACTTGTATTACTCCGCCTTCCCAAACCACTACTCCACTAATTTAAGGCAGCCATTGAAAACAATGTACTTCACCTCACTTCACCTTGTTTTTAAGCTCCAAAGATGAATTTTGCAGTGATTCATGGGATTTCAGGTCACATGGGCTCTAGATTGTTCTGCACAGCCTCAGTTTGGGGTAGTATGTGTAGGAAGCAGTAGGAGACAATCTGCTCTGAGAGCTTTCATGATTCATACCTCTAAAAGCCTTTAAAAGCCTTTTGAGTAATTTCTTTTACTAAAACTTTAGTTCATCAATTATAGGAAACCCTCCTGTGCTCATATCATCGAGAGTTTATTGTTTTGTGTGTGGATTTTGAATGTTAATGTACAACATTCAGTCTGTGTATTGAGAGACAGTGGAGTGTGCTTTGGGGAGGGGCGATCTGTGGTGTAGGGAGATTAACTTGAGAAAAAGACAGTGCTTTCTGTTTTGGTGATATTTTTCTTGTATAATTGTGTTAATGTACACAGTAATATTTTCAATACTTCTTGCCATTTTTTGATGATTGTTGTGTACAGCAGTGCATAATTTTAGTTTGTTTAAAATATGTGGTTATATTACTGAAGTTTTCAATTTGCTACACATTACTTAGTGTGTGTCATATATGTGACACATGTCATCAAATCAGACACCTTTATTGTGCCACATAATAATTTCAGCAATGTGAACTGCTATCCACTGCAGGTGTGATTTTTGTACTTTTTGTGGTATCTTTACTGGTATTAGTACTAGTGACTGTTACTGCAGCAGTGCAGTACACTGCCCCCGCGCCCATCCCAACTGGCAAAGGTATTCTTTCCAGATTTGAATTTCTGATGGTGAGTACTGGTTAGGTGTTGTGCCTTTGCGCCTGCTTCTCTTCAGTGCGCAGTGCAATCTTAATCTGTTCTGCATTTGCATTCTTTAGGGCCCAATCTCCATCTGTAACTTAAGTCACAGTTGTTTTTTGGCTCCTTCAGAGTACTGGACAGGTGTGGTGCTTAATTCTGCATGAACATTGTACTCATTAATATGCTTTAAGTCAGGATCATCATCACGAGTCACTCTGATATAAATCACGTTCTTCATCATCACGGACACAAATGCAGTCACAAATCACGTATTCACTATCATGTCACAAATCACAACACTAATGTTTTGACTAGTTACTTGGATGTATTGTAAGCATGTTTTGTAGTATCTCTCCATGCTCGGCACCCCACCATTGTACTCATTAATGAGCATTTTTAAGTCAGGAGTTTGTGCTACAGCTCATCGGGAAGTACAGCCGAGGCATTTCATGCTCCCAATACAGTTCCATATCAGCTATCTCACGCTGACATTGAATCACGCTTCATCATCACGGTCACAAATGCAGTCACAAATCACAATTCACGATCACAAACACAACATAAATGTTTTACTAGTTACATGGATGTATTGTAAGCATGTTTTTAGTATCTCCAGGCTTCACCACTCCACCATTGTACTCATTAATAAACATTTTTAAGTCGGGAGTTTTGTGCTACAGCTCATCGGAAAGTACAGCCATAGGCATTCTATTCCTTCCCGTACAGCATGTGAGTTACAGTACTGTAAGCAGTGGTGGGCGAAATGGCTCAATTTGCTCCGTGAAATGATTCACTGAGCAACGTGGAATTCATGGAGAACTCCACAATGTGAAGCAGAGTACTTGCTGCATAATGAGGAACGCAAAGTCCATTGAAACCAATGACTTTGAGTTATTCCGCTTCCCAAACCACTTCTCCACCAATTTTAAGGTGAAGTACATTGAAATCAATGCAGTTCACCTCACTTCACCCTATAATTGAGCTCCAAATGAAATTCTGCAGTTATTCATGGGATTGCAGGTCACATGGGCTCTAGATCATTTGGCACAGCCTCAGTTCTGACCTAGGTAGTATGTGTGCAGTGGTAGCTGGAGCGGTTTGCTCTCAGAGCTCTGTGATTCAAAACCTCTAAAAGCTGTTTAAAATGCCTTTTGAGTAATATTTGTTGCTCAAAATTTAGTACATCGATTGTAGGAAACCCTTGTGTGCTCATATCATCGAGTGTTTATATTTACGTGTGGATTTTGAATGTTAACTTAAAACAGTCAGTCTGTGTACTGTGAAGTGTGCTTTGGTGAGGGCGATTTGTGGTGTAGGTAGATTAACTGGGAGAAAAAGGCAATCTTCCTGTTTTGGTTATATTTTTCTTGTATAACTGTGTTAATGTACACACAGTAATATTTTCAGTAATTCTTGACATTTTTTTGCTGATTGTTGTGGTGCAGCAGTGTACAATTTGTCTGTTTAAAACATTTGGTTATATTACTAAAGGTTTTCAATTTGCTATGCATTACTTGAGTGTGCATGTGAGTGTGTGAAGATGCGCCATTAAATCAGACACCTTTATTGTGCTACAGAGTAATTGCAGCAGTGTGAACCTGCTATTCACCACACCTGCATGAATTTTTATACTGCTTTGTGGTATCTTTACTGGCAGTGGATTGTTACTGCCGGTACTAATCCCCAACCGACAAATTGTATCCCTTTTCAGATTTGGATTTGGTTTTTTTTTAATTTCTTTTATTCAAAATATTTTTACATTACTACACATTGGACAATGCTGTAACAGGTAGATACATAGATTGTATGATAAAATTACAGATAAATGGTTAATGTTTGACTGAAGAAATAGCAAGAGACACATTTTGTTGGATCTAGTTATCCTGTGGGTGTAGCTCTGGGTCCATAGGTAGGTAAGGGAGTGATATAGTTCAGGATATTCCACCAATATCTAATCCATGATCGGGCTGATGGGTTTAAAGTGCCAAATCCAGATTCTGAGACGTAACATATTGGGACCAATGGCTCCATTTTCGACGTGTAGCATGGAGCTCCCCAAGCTCTAGGTTAAAAGTCTCAGCTTTATGAATTTCTGACATTATTTGTCTCCAATTTTGTAGTGTGGGATCTGTGTTATCATCCAATGTTTTGTGATTGCTTTTTAGTGCCATGAAACATATCGGATTATGGTCTTCCCTGGGGAGCATGGTCCGGCACACCCCAAAAGGAATTGTTCGGCTGTTAGTTCTATGGGTTCCAGAACAAAGTGGTTAGTTCTTTTGAAAAGTTAGCCAGAACGGCATGAGGTATGGGCAGGTCCAGAAGACGTGAGAGAGGGTGGCCCGGAGACACCCACAATCTCTCCAACACCTTCCAAATGTGTCCAGGAGGTATTTCATTAGAACTGGGGGGCCCTGAAGTATCTAGAGCGACATTTCCAAACAAATTCTCCAGTAAGGAGATGAGGTTGATTTTATCTCGACCATCATTGTTTTTAACCATACGTCTGGAGAGATCTGCAATTGAAAGTCTCTATTGCAGGCGGATAGCATTAGAAATATGGCATTGGGGTGCCCAGATTGTAATTTGAGTATATTAGGCCAATTATATGGGAACCTAGTCTCCTCATTGGCATCGATGAATAGTTTAAGTAGTTTTGGTATTAGAGAAGGGATTCTAGGGATATTATATTATTTCTTAGAAGATGGTTTCAGATTTGAAAGTAATGAAAGAGATCTGAGGGCCTTAGGGACAATTGAGACTGAAGCTTATCAAAGGAATAATGCCTTCGGGTAGAGAAACTGGTATATATGTGATAGGCTAGCGATCGCCATTTAGAAAAGGCTTGATCCATGTAGTTGGGATGAATTTTCATCTTGGGATATTAATTTACAGAATTCAAATAAATGCTGAATGAGGCCTGCTTTTCTTAGTTGTTTCCAAAGCTTATAAGTTTGTGCTGTGATACCAGTGAAGAAAGAAGGACTTAGGGAGTTATCATCTGTGGAGAACAAAATCTTCTTTACATCGTGTAAATCATTGAGTTGGAATTCTATGGACTTCAGGGGAGTTGTATGAGGTTGTGAGACATAATATAAGGGTAAGGAGGAATGCAGATTGTGCATATAGAAGGAAATCTGGGAAGTTCGGGCCACCTTGTTTGAGGCATAGTTTAAGGATGGAAGTCTAGTTCTGGGTCAGTTTTTCCCAAATAAAATTTTGAATAATTTTGTTCCAAGAGGTAAAGTAAAATTTGGAAGGAAGTAAGGGATAGTCTGAAATAAATAAAGAATTTGTGGAAGGATATTAGTACTAATTGCTAAAATGTTTTGGTGTAAGGAGGTGCAGTACGGACCAACTGTTTAGGTCTGATTGTATTTGGATTGTTAGGGATTCAAAATTAGAGAGTTCGATAACTCCTGGATCGAGGGAAGATGGATCCCCGTACTTTATTTTAGTAGTCCTCCATTTAAAAGGAAAAATATTTTAATTTGGGAGGGGAAGAGTTATTGAAAGATAATATATCGGTCTTATTTATGTTTAACTTGAATTCTGCTAATTTCTCAACTGAGTGAATATTTTCCAGGCTGACCGAATCGATTGTGAGGGGATAATAGTGTTAGCATGATATCATCTGCAAATAAGCCTACTTTGAATTCTGTTTGCGCTATTGGGACACCTTCCACAGTGGGGGTGTTTCAAGGCAAGCAGCCAGGGGTTCAATAAACAGAACAAAGAGGTATGGAGACAACGGGCATCCTTGCCTGGTCCCATGGGATAGGTGAAAGGGGTAGTAGAGGAAGCCATTGACTCTGAGATAGGCTTCGGGAGAGATATAATTTTCTAGGATTGCAATGAATTGCAGTGGGAAATGAAATGTTCGAGCGCTCCTCATAGAAAAGGCCATGAAACCCGGTCAAAGGCCTTCTCAGGGTCAAGACTTATGAAGACAGCTGGGATCTGCCTGGTTCGAATGAATTCTTGAAGCAAGAGGACCCTACGTATATTATCCATTGTGATTCTTTTTGAACAAATCCAGTTAGGTCGGTGTGGATTATTGTGGGAATTAAGTTTTCTAATCTAGATGATAAAATGTCCATATACATTTTACAATCAACATTTAAGATGGAAATTGGTCTATAAGATTTGGGGTCAGTGGGATCTTTATTAGGTTTTAATATTGGGGCTATTGTTGCGTACTCTCTACGAGGGGGTTCCTCCCGGTATATGTCGTTAAAGAGCGCATGAAGTTTTGGAATTAAGATTTTTTTAACTTTTATACCATTCTGGGATAAATCCATCTGGGCCCGGCATTTTCCCTGTTTAATATTTTTAATTGTCTCTTCAATCTCAAATTCAGTGATCGGGGCAATCAGGGAATGAATTGCCGAGGGTAAGGATTGGGAGATTAGCTTGGGTCAAGATTTGAGTGGCTTCTGAATAATTTAATGGTCCAGGAGAGGAATAAAGATTGGCATAGTAATCCATAAAGGCCTTTTGTATGTGGGCAGTGGAATGATGGGTTTATCCCGATAAAGGATTTCAAAGACGAAGGATTGTAGAGGATGCTTTGTTGTTTCTAGCCTATGAGTTAAGTTCTTAACACTCCTAGGACCACACTACGTGAATAGTTTGTGCAAGGTAGTAGAGGATTGTCAGACTTTATTATCTGCATTTTCTGGAGGTCTGCCTCGTATTTCTAATTAAGAGCCAAGGTCTGAATCACCCTCTCTGTAGAGTAACTGAAAGTTCTTAAGTTGATTGGTTAGTCTGTGATACTCTAGGTCTCTTTCCTTATTTTTTTGGAAGAGAATGCTATTAATTCCCCTGGATTGTTGCCTTCATAGCATCCCACAGCATTCCCTGAGTTATAGAGGGGTCAGTGTTTTCTGCAAAAAATCTAGGAATTTTAGTTGATAGGGAGCCTAGGAGATCTTGGTCTGACAAAAGGCTTGGGTTAAACCTCCATAGCGATCTCTTTCCTTCCCTACCCAGGTCAAGAGAGATATTAATTGTGGTGGTCCGATAAGAATTTTGGCCTATACTGATGTCTTGAAGCAGAGATAGGTGTTCATAAGTGGTCAGGAAGTAATCTAACCTTGAGTAGGTATTGAATCTAGGGAGTAGTAGGTGTAACCTGGGTCCGAGGGAAAATTCCACACCATATGTCGATCAGGCCTAAGTGCTCGATTGACTTCCTAAAGTGTCTAGCCGTATTGTTATTTCTGTGACTAAGGGTTTTGAACAATCCAGATGTGAGGATAGGGTCAAATTTAGGTCACCACCCATGATCAGCTGACCCTTCAGGTTAGAAAGAAGGACTGAAATGAAACATTTATACACGGGAGGGTTGAACCAGGAGGAAGGTCAGATTTGGATTTGTGACTTGTGAGCATTGGTTAGGTGTTGTTGTGCCTTTCCGTATGCATCCCTTGAGTGTGCAGTGCAATCTTAATCTGTCTGTGCATTTGCATGGCACCATTAATTCTGGGAGATGTACATTTCTTGTTACACTCTCATTTCACTCGTCAGCACTGGGAATTTTCTGGACACAAGACAGTATCATTTTGGGGATGCACATTAATTCTGGTGACTGTGTGTGACCTGACCACTGCACACATGACTGAATGTGCCATTAATTCTGGGAGACTTTGCATTTCTTGTTACACTCTCATTTCACTTCATCAGCACTGGGAGTTTTCTAGACACAAGACAGTAGCACTTTGGGGATGCACATTCATTCTGGCGACTGTGTGGGTGGAATGCTGCCAATATTGTTGTCACTCCACCTTACTTCACATTTAAGGTGGAATGACAACACAAAGTAATAATAACGCGAGTGGAGCCTTCCTATTGCATTCTGCACAGCTGGAGTCTCGAAGTGGCGCTACTTCGCTTTCACTTTGCTGTCGGATTTTAAATTCGCTGTATCTCTATGTCCACAGCCCCTCACTGGTCTATTACTTTGGTCATCCAGTCAAAGAAATCAATTAGATTTGTCTGACATGACTCTTCCTGTGAATCCATGCTGCCTTGGGTTCTGTGCCCCACTGGCCTCTAGGTACTCAACAATTCTTTCCTTCAGAAGTGATTCCATCATTTTCCATACCACTGAGGTCAAACTGACAGGTCTGTAGTTTCCTGCATCTGTCTTGCTCCCACTTTTTGAAGGGGAATCACATCCACCTCCTCCAGTCCTCAGGAACCACACCATCCTCCCATGATTTTTTAAAAGGGTAGTCACTGCTGTTACTAGTTCTTCCCTTAGTTCTTTTAGAATTTTGGGGTGAAGCCCATCAGGTCCCATTGCTTTATCCACCTTCAGTTTTAGGAGTTCTTTCAGAACCCTTTCTTCTGTGAAAGGACTGATATCAACTCCCTATCCAGTGTGCTTCTAGTGACTGGATTAGGTACCTCCCTTCTCTTCCTTTGTGAATACTGAGCAGAAGTATTTGTTCAGTATCTCTGCTTTTCACTGTCCCTCTCTGCCCAACCACTCTCCTCTTTATTTAGCCTCAGTATCCCTGTCTTAGTCTTTTTTCATGCGCTAATGTACTTATAAATGTTTTATTCCTTCTTAACTGAGTTGGCTATCTTTTCCTCAGTTTGGGCCTTTGCTATTCTGACTGTCTTCCCCACTTCCTTCTGCTTGAACTGGTACAGTTCTCTGTCCTCTCCTTCTGTGCTTCCTTATACTTCCTGAATGCTATATTTTTCTGCTAACTTTTCCTGCCACTTCTTTTGAGAACCATAGTGTTTTTCTTTCGTTTTGATTTATTTTCTTCACACAGGCTTGTTGCCGCTCTGTGATGGCAGTTTTGATGTTTCCCATTGTTGCTCAATGACACCCCACCTTTTGCCTATTTACTAGTGCTTTTCTGAGGCACTGTCCCATTTTGACAAAATCAGTCCTCCTGAAGTCCAGTATCTTCACTTTTGTATGGCTTGACTCTACAGCTAAGTTTATCATGAACCACACTGTCTGGTGTTCACTTGTTCCCAGTTGGCTACCCACTTCAAGATCTGAGATCCCTCTCCATCCCCATTTGAGAGTACCAGGTCTAAGATTGCTCCTCCTGAGTGGGTTCCAAAACTAGCTGTCTGAGGCATGCCCCTGAGGGCATCAAGAATGGCCCTGCTCTTGGATGTGGCTGCAGCAAGGGTGCTCCAGTTAACATCTGGCATATTGAGGTCCCCATCAGCAATATCTCCCTTTCTCTTCCATCCTAAGGATGCCTTTACCATTTCCTTGTCCATTTCCTCCCTCTGAGACAGGGGTCTGTATACAACCCCTGTGCGGATTGTGGTGCCATTTCCAGTCTCCATGGTGACCTACAGTGCCTCCTTTCCTCTCTGTTTACCCATTAGTTCCGTTGCTTTGATCCCTTCCCTTACATAGAGAGCTACTCCTCCTCTTCTTACCTCCCTGTCTCTCCTGTAGACTGTGTACCCTGGTATGCTGACATCCCAGTCATGGTTCTCTGTGTCGATGTTTCTCTGACTGCCATGATATCCAAGCATCCCTCTTCCATCAAGGCTATCAGTTCATGGAGTTTGTTACTTAGACTATGGGCACTGGTACTCATTACCCTCCATTTTTATTCATTTTGCCACATCCCTGTCCTTACTGCCTTTGTCTTTTTCTCCATTTACCCCTGCCCTTCCCCTATCAACTGCTCTATCTTGGTGTTTACCTCACTAACTACCCTGTTTTTTGGGGAGGCTAGAATTTCCTTCCTTTTCAGTGCCTCCCCTTGGCTAGTTTAAATGCTTGCCAATGAAGCATTTAAATCATCATGGTTACAGGGTCATTTTCATTGTTTCTTCCTGATCTCACAGATTGTTACAGCAAGAATGTCAAGGGGCATGTGCATTTTATGTTTGGCTATGCACTGATGTCAGGAAGCTCCACCCACCACAGGTCCCCAACTGCACTATCAATTGTGGCCATCCAGTTGGCAGTATTAGGGAGAGGACAGAACCTGCTCTTTTGAGAGAAGGAAAGCATCCTCTAGGATATTCAGTCCTTCTCCACCAGCCATCCACCAGTGTCCTGGGCTTGCTCCTGAAGCTGGGATGCTCATGTCGAGAATGGTATCTACTACTGCACTGATGGGATTACTCTTTTTACATTTGATGCGCTTGCACACTAAATGTCTTGGGACAATAAAGGAAATGAGAGGTGTGTCACTGCCAAGCCAATTACAGCTGAAACTACAATGGGTTTGGCAGTGCACACCAATGACCAGGCACGCTGGTCATGACAGCAGTTCAGCTTTGCTGATGTGGCACGGCTGGACTGAAATGAACTTCTCAATGGGGCGCTTCATTTCTTTCTGTAGGCTGGACTCTGGCCATGCACATTAGAGTGCCACACTAATGCGCATGGCCACAGTTATGAACCATCTTTACTCCTCTGACCCCCACCCCAAAAGCTTAAATGTTAGTCACAGTGAGGCTTCTCTCCCAGTGCTCATTTCTCAGCCCACCTGAACAGTAGCTGCGGTGCATCTCTCTCTACCATCTTCTCCCAGTGCTCGCTTTCTCCCCCAACATTATCCACAGTGTGGCTTTCTGTTAAAGCCAATATCGGGTGCCCAATCCCCATGTTGGCATATTTCCCCATGATAATGTGGCACACTGGGAGCATACTCCAGTGTGCCAAAATAATTATTTTCACTTGTGTTTTTTATGCTTCTGACACTGGGATGCCCTCCCAGTGTTGGAGGTGCCCCAACCCATCTCTATCCTTTGCCGACATTGGGGTGCCCAATCCTTGTGTTGGCATGTTCCCCGCCCCACTATTGTGGCACACTGGGAGCCTACCCCAGTTTGCCTAAATGTATTTATTTTTTTATATGTAAAATAAAGAAAACTATTCCCGGAATCTTTTTACCTGTGAAAAGAAAACAGTTCCTCATCATCTCCCCAGTCCTCCCTACCCATCTACACCCTCCCACTGAGCACCCACCTCCCCCCCCTTACCTCATACTTACCTCCAGAGGTCAGTGCTGTCATCTTCTCCTGATGAGGCCACATCTGACTTTGCACTCTTCAAAGCTAACTGGCAAACTGAAGAATCAAAGGTAAGCATTGTATAATGGCAGTCAATGGGTTTTCAACTTATGTTGCTATCTCAGTCAGTTTTAGGAATTGTGGCTATATTTTCAACATGGGTTCTTGGACTCCACCTCATGAGCACTGTGACTGTCATGTCATTACTTGGTCCCAAAAGATGATTTCACAGTCACTGCACGGAATCACCTTTCAGGACTGATTAACAAAATGACAGCACAACTGTTCATGAGGTGGGGTCCCAAAGCCCATGTTGCAAATCTGGTGAACAAATTGCAAAATGACTGCGTTATGAGCATGCATTGTGCAGTTCTAAAATGCCTTCATTGACTTGTAATTTTAATATGTTCTCAGAGTTTCAACATTGCCATTTTCACACACCTCCTCATGAACAGTACAGCTTTCATTTTTACATCCTGCCGAAAGTGTTTTCGCACCTGTGGTGCTAAATGGCACATTTGCTGCATGAAATCAACTTTGGGATTGAGTAACAAAATGATAGTGCCACTGTTCATGAGGTGGGGTCCCAAAAGCCCATGTTGAAAATTTGGAATGAAAATACCAACAAACTCCCAGGGCATTAGGAATTCCAACCATAACGCCCCACCCTGTACAGACTGACAGGTGTCGGGGTGTGTGACTTTGGGTCATCGGCCCTAATGCTCATGTAATTCTACCCCCACCCTGCAGCCAGTGACAGGCATCGAGGTGTGCCTTGGGGTCTTTGGTCATAATGTTCACCCCATTCTTCTATACTGCACTCATCTCAGCTTATTTCCTTATGGATGGGGTGAGTATAAGGCCAAAACCCAAAGCACACCACAATGCCTGTTGGTGTCTGTAGGGTGGGGTTAGACGGAATGGCATGAGCATTACGGCCGATGACCCAAAGGCACACCCTCAATGCCTGTCAGTCTCTAAGAGTGGGGTTGGCGTGTCAGTTGGAAACCCTAATGCCTCAGTAAGGAAGTAAATTCAGGAGGGGCAGTGGACATCACCTACCTTGATTTCAGGAAAGCCTTTGACACTGACCAACATAGAAGGCTGATTAACAGGATAGGTAGTCTGGCCACAAGGCACAAGCTGATAAACTGGGTTAGAAACTGGCTGAGGATGGGAGGCAAAAGGTGGTGGTAATGGGATCCAATCTTGGGGAGAGGGTGACCAGCAGGGTACCTCAGAGATCAGTCCTGGTTCCAGTCCTTTTCAAAGTCTTCATTATAGACATTGCAGAAGGATTAGAAGGAAAGGTCTGTCTGCCTGTTTGCAGATGACACCACCATCTGTAACAGAGTGAATACTCCAGAAGGGGTGGAGAAATGAGCAGGGACATGGAGAGGCTTAAAAATGGACTGAGGAGTGGCAACTGAAGTTCAGTGCAAAGAGTGCAAATAATGCACCTGGGAAGAGGAAACCTGGGAAGAGTTACAGGATGGAGGGGAGGTGCTGATGATCACCTAGGAAGAAAGGGACCTAGGAGTTATCAGTTCTGATGACCTAAATGTGTCAAAACAGAGCACATATGTTGTAAGGAGTGCCAGTGGCATGCTGGGGTGCATAGGAGAGGTATCACTAGCAGAAGGTATGAGGTGGTGATGCCATTGTATAACACACTAGTGAGGCCTCATCTACAGTACTATGTGCAATTCTGGAGGACACAACTGCGAAGGACATTGACAGGGTAGAGACAGTCCACAGAAAGGCACCAAGATGGTACATGGCTTGCACACAGAACATACAATATTAGGAGAGATTAAAGGACATCAATACGTACTCGTTGGAAGAAAGGAGAGAGCAGGGGAACATGATAGACATGTTCAAGTATCTCAAGGGCATAAACAAGGTGCAGGGTGGACATCTTCCAGTGCATCAAATGTTCGGCATTGTCAAATGCTTATTTCTATTTCTAATGCTTATTTCAACAGCGCAGGTAGACATTCCAGGGTTTGTGGGTTGTACAGGAATAACCCTCCTCAGGTAGTTAAAGGCTTCAACTACATGTTGCACCTAACTGTCAACTGGGATGTGGGTTATGACAGCACAAACCACACCCTACCATGTTTTATTGTTTACCTATACCTCCTTAGTTGCATCAAAACAAAGTACTTGAATAATTCCTCGAGTCTGTCTGTTCTTGACGATTTAGTTTAAACTACACTTCCATGATATGTTTGCAGCTGAACAATGAAAGGTGGGACTCTTATGTTTGGTATTCTAGGGTTTTCCATGAAAATGAATGAAACTTAAGTTCCACTGATTTTAATAGTGGACCCAGGCAGTCTTAGTTTCTCAAACAGTAAATAACTGCAGCATGTTGGTTGCCATTTGGAAAATGTTTTTCCTCATTTTATCCCTTTCTCCTCCTGTCCCCACATTTACAATCAGGTTTGCCATGGCTGCACCCTTTCACAATCTAGGAGGGCAGGCGTGCAGCTGTCTTTACTGCCAATGCCAATGCTGGCCCTTTGTTGGCTGGCAGTTTGTGCATGAATGCTGGATGGCCCATGCCTTCCCACTCTGTCTGGAAATTCAGCGCCTTCCCATAATGACATGTCCAGCCCCAATGTGGAAGCCAGAAATTGTATATGAACCTCAGGCCATTTTGTATAAGGCTGGCAATCCACATTGCACAACTATTGATAAAGTTATAGGGATGATCAGAGGGCCTTTTATGGATACGAGTGTCGCTGCATGCGTTCTTAAGGTAAAAGAATTACAGAGCAAAGGTGAGCAGGTCTGTGTCCTAAGGGGACAGGAAGCGACACTGTAATACTACATATAAGAGGCACTCTAGCATCTCAATAAAGTTATTATAGATTGTGTGACAATTTTTTAAATAACCTTATCTACTTTATCATTCCTAGTAGTAGTAATGAATTTTATTCATTTATAAATGAACATGGTTACCAAAATCCCACTGAGTACAAAAATACACTCATTTTCAAGGGACACCATTATAAACAATACAAAATCTGGTTAACAATCTAGGAGAAAATTTATCACATTACATACAACATTACGAACTTACATGTAAATTTTAAATACATTTTAACCATTTAAATATCACATCCATAAAAACCATAAAAATCTTCTTATCCATTATCTAATGCTGTACAACATTCATGCAATTGATCAGTTTGCTTATGGTACCATTGTTTTATCTGAGACCTGCTCACATTGGCACCACAAAGTCTCAGAGCAGCAGGTAAATTATTTCAGGTTTCTGGACCTAAACAGGACAAAGCAGCACAACCAATTTTAGTTCTGCAATTTGGTATCTCAAATTCTACATAATGGGCTGATCTTACTCCCTTATTTGGCTGCTTTATTTTTAACTCTTTGGCAGTTTACTCAGGTAACTTGTTTTCATAGACTTATACATGATTTTAGTTATATGTTGATTTCTTCCATTATCCAGGTGATCCCACCCCAAGTCTCTGTATAACTCACAATGGTGTGTGTGAGTCTATGTGCCCCATAACATACCTAGCCATTTTGTTATATATAGTATCTAATTTCTTCAAATCTATCTTATCCACCCCATAAATTACATCAGCATAATCAATCACTGGCACTAACATGGTATTTATAACGTGCAACCTAGTATTCCTTGAAAAATGATTTTTTATCCTATATAACATTCCCAATTATTGCCCCAACCTCTTTATCATATTATTTATGTGACATGACCATTTACAATTTACATCCATCCATAACCCTAGGTATTTATACTCAGTCACTACTTGTAATTTAGATCCATCTTTGCTATAATTTCCAGAATCTTATCAATATATGGTTTTTATTTTTATGTTAACCCCCATTTGCAGAGGGGTTACACATAATAGTATCTTCAGCTTACTGGTGATAGATTACATTTTGTTGTTTAAATTCCAAATTGTTTGTGTACAGATTGAAAGAAGGGGCCCCAGTATCGATCCTGGGTACTCCTACCAATCTGTCTAAAGTCTGAGTAATGTGCATCTAAAAATACCTTTTTTTCCTGCTCCTTAGATCATTCGTAAACCAACCTACAACATTGTCCGAAAAAAAGTATTTCAACTTATTAATCAATATGCCTTGATTTAAAGTGTCAAAAGCTTTTAACAAATCAATCATTATTGCTCCTGTCAATAGTGCATTATCCATAGCAGTCTGAATGTCCCATTACTTTTAATAATGCAGTCTGTGTACTATATCTTTATTTTGTTGTTTAACCAGGAGTAGCACACTAAGCTGAAAGATTTTTTACTGATGCAACCTGAGAGCACAGAGAAGTTAAATGACTTGCTTAGGGTCACACAGTATGCAAGTGAGATTCAAACTCAGGTCTGGTCTGCTAGATGTCACCAGATTTGCAGCGCGAGACTTAAACCACTGCGCTATACTCCTCAATCTTTATCTGAAACCAGATTGGTTACCATTCAAAGTACCATGGTCATTTAAATAATGCTTAACCTGCTTAGCTACATTTTTTCACAAATCTTTGCTACCACAGGTATCAAAGATATTGAGTGATGATTATTGATCTCTCTCTCTCTTAGATCCAGTTTTAAAATTGGAATTACTTTTGCAAGTTTCCATTAATCAGGAATTCAGCTGTAAGTAATGATAAATTAAAAATTTGTGTCATGAGCAATCACTGGGGCCATGTATTTCAGTAATTTGCTACATATCTCATTAACTCCTGTTGCCTTTCTTTCATTAATATTCAACAGTTCTGATGTCAACTCATTAGTGTTTATTTTCCCAAAATTAAACAGCTGCCCTAACTTCTCTTTATTGTCATAAGGCTTATCTTCCCAATTAAAATAACTTTATCTAATTCCTTTCTTTGTAGCGGTAGAGAGAAGCCCATTACTAAGGTACAGCATGTGAGACACACTTATGGAAATAAGAGTACATCATGCTCAACTGAAAAAGCGTTCTGATTTGACAGGAGAGTCACATGATGCTCCTGTGTGGAGGTGACCTTTGCAGGTCAAGTGACCTCCCTTCTTTCTTATGACATCCTCAGATTTTGGTGACCTACTTGGGATTTGGGGGTCAGCATTTTAGTTTCTGACCTTAATACTGCTAAAGGAGGTGTTAAAGCATTTTGTATGCTAAACAGAACGTTCTAGAAAAGGTGATGCATCACTGTGTAAAAGGGAGATGGTCCAGCTCGTCCTTTAGAACCTAAGGAACTTAAAGGCTTTTAATTGCTGACAAGCCCTCCTTGTTTCTTTTCTAACTAGAATTACAACTTGTTGTTTTCTGTTCTGTACCTGAGAGTATTTTATATCTTTATCTTATTCTGTTCTGTCTGAAAGTCCTGCAGTGAGTTTTACAGCTGAGCTCTGCATTTTATTTTGTTGTGCATACATGGGCCTGGATATTCAGACTGTGCAGGGTAGTGGTGCAGGCCTGCGCGAGTGCAACTAGGGCTGCACCACGGCATGGACAGGCTATATTCAACAGTGCTGTGCCATGGCTCAGCACTGTTGAATATGGCACAGAGGGCACACACACTGGGCGCATGGCGAGTGGCACAGTGCCAGCACAAGACATGGAACAGGAGCAGGGAATGTGCCAGTGCAAATGCAGTTGCTAGGCACATACTCACCCATATTCAGCATGGGGCATGCAAATGAGGCCATTATGCATGGAAGGTGCAAATGGGGCCATTTGCATGTCATTATGGCCCCATTTGCATGCGATGCACCGATCCCCAGTGACTTGCGCCTGGCGCCTGCCAGGCTGCAGCCATCGGGGATCAACACCCTGTAGTGCCATGTCAGTCCCCTGTTCCCCATGTCCGATCGCGAGGCATGTGTAATGTTAAGAACCCTGGTGGTCCAGTGGTAACCCGCCATCACCCCATCGTGGGCATAAGTGATGATTAGATCCCTGGAGGTCCAGCAGTAACCTCTCCCACCCACCCACAGAGGTCCCTGCCACCCAGCACCTCCCTGTCTTCAGTGGGTGGCAGCACATCTCTCGCATGCCACCCGGCCACCACCAAATGACAGCATACAGTACGATCTGTACACCTATTGGTCCACTGTGTGGACCAATGGCATGCAGACCATACTGTACTACACAGGCACAATATGTGAATGAGCACAACTACCAGAGATCTAATCATCACTTATGCCCATGATTGAGTGATGTGGGGTTACCACTGAACAACACGGGTTTCTGAATATTACTTATGGCGCAATGGGCAAGGGGGTTTACCACTGGACCACCAGGGATCTAAGCATTACTTATACCCGTGATTGGATGAGGGGTGGGGGCACATGTCTAGCAAAGCAGGGTGCTTGTGGACGGTGTACCTGCTGGCCAAGTGCCTCCCACGGCTGGCAGCTGTTGTGTTCGCGCCATGCACTACAGCCACCACTTCTGGCTGGCCAAGCATTTGAGCCTTTTTCTGGCTCAACTTTGTGCACCAGTGTATGCGGGCGCATGTAGGGTTGCACCAGCATATGCGCTGCACATCCCATGGGAACACCCCTGCATCTGTTCTGCATACATTACCAATGTGCCCTGTTGCATCTGGGGTTGTGCCGCGAACCTGCCCCTTTGAATATCACATGGGGCACATTGAGGGGTTGTGCATGGCGAGTCCCTGTTGCGCCAGGTTCAACCCTTTGAATATCCAGGCCATGGTGTCTAACTAGCTGAGCCATATACTGACAAACTTCATGCAATTGCTGTGGAAGGTTTATACTGAGAGCAACATTTTAATGTTGCCAAAGCCTTCCTGGCAGGGGAGCAGCATGTTGATAAAAGTTGTCTCCCTGACTGTTTTCCTTGCAGCTGAAAAGCAAGGTGAAAGACTAACGTAACCCTGGGTTTGGGATGCTTCTGTGGTTAAAACCATTTTGAATCAGCAGTTTATTTTCAGGACAGAAGCATTTCTAACTCTATTCCTCTCTCTTTCACTCTTATGGATAGAAACATAAATATTAAACTGCAGTACTGCTAAATTCTAAATTCAATGTAAGGAAATGGACATTTTGTACTTTGTATTTGTTGTAGGCCTCGACTTACTTGCTTCCTGAGTCTCTCAATTTCCTGGTTCCTTGTTTCTATAGACCTGGCCAGCCACACCTCCCTGTATTCAGGAAGAATCGGGCTGGGGAAACTCCTAGTAGAAGGTGAGGTTAAGCTATAAAATCACTCATTATTGTAAATTACATGTTGTGTATGTCTGTTTTTCTATGCAAAAGTTAGAAAATGATTTGCAAATAGTTTTAGTGCACTGAATTTAAAATAGTTAGATTCTTTGTGTTTGTCAATCAAATGATGTCATCACTAGCAGACCTTTATCCAGTCATGTGACACTACCTGTATATAAAGCTGTCAGCTCCATGGCCTAGGAGAGTTTGTTTGGGACAGAGCTGCAGTAGAGGTGAAGCTCAGTGCTGGTGCTAAAACTGTGCAGAGGTGAACTCCAAGTGATGTTGGCCATTTTGCTGCTTACTTGACTGCCTTGAACAGAACCTCTGAATGCTGTTTTTGTTTCACTTCAGTTTGTTTTTTTTGGTTAATAAATCATTTTGAAACTGAAGAAGCCGACATGGACTCTGGACTCATTTATTTCATATTGTGACAGCTCCCACTGTCTATAATACTATTTAATAAGTCTGCCAGTGTCCACATCAAAATGAATGGGGCTTCAATTCCACACACTGCAATAACAACACACTTGATCACACAATTGATCAGCAGTCCTGAACTTAAACATAAACCAAAAGGACCAGAGTGTACTCCATTTGAGGAAAAAAACTCCTGCTTTAAGTCGCAAAAGTGCTTTTGTGCAAACGTTTATATGTGCACAAGCAGTTTTGGTATGTAAAGAATAACTCAACAGGGTCACCCACTCCTGTTCTTGCTCACTTGAGCTTCCTGAGGGAATGGAGTTCACTCTGGTCCTTTTGGTTTGTGTATTTAACCTAGGGCTTGGCAAACCTTTGCACAGCATTAAGAATAATACATGGGAACTAGTGCATTCCAAGTTTTTTTTTACACACCTGACATGAATTGCTTAATAAAGCATGAGAGCAGTGGTTTGTTAAGCAAAACACAGTGATTGTGTGTGTGTGTGTGTGTGTGTGTGTGTGTGTGTATATATGTATATATATATATATTAGAGGCAAAAACTCAGTTTAATGCATCAGTTAGGGTTGTTCCACAGTGACAAAAGTGAGGAAATTCGATGTTGGTTGAAACCCCTTTGCACCCCTCAGCCCACCCCAAATGGAATCGGGGTGTGCATTAGGGTCATCGGCCCTAAGTGTCACCCCATCACATGTGGAAAGAAGCTGAGGAATAGGAGAATGGGGTGACAGTTAGGACCGATGACCCAATGCACCCGATTCCATTTGGGGGTGGGCTGGAGGGGTGCAAAGGGGTTTCAACCCCTAACATAATTTCCTCGCTTTTGTCACTGTGGAACAATCCTAACTGATGCATTAAATGGAGTTTTTGCCTCTAATTTCCCTTCTTTTGAGAAATGATATTGAGTAATAGTGAATGTAATACGGTGGCGGGGCGCAGGGCCTGCAGCCACGTGATGTCTTGTCACATAGTAACATTGTGCCCGCATAAGCGCAAATCGTAATGCGTATGGTGGCCAAAGCAAAACAGAAAGAGAAACAGTACTGTAGACAGAAATGTTAAAAACAACACAAAGCATGACTGCAAATGAAAGCATAAAGGAGTAACGCACATGGGACGGAACGTGAACTGTAAGTAAACAGGTACGGAACCGCACAGTAAAACGTAATGTAAAAGTAATGTAAGTGCACAGGCTGGTTTTACCCAAAAGCTGTATAGAGAAAGACAGTGAGTACAAAGAATGTATGCAAAATGAGTCTTGGAACACAAAAATGAGGACTTGGAATAGTAAATTGCTTATATCTCAGTATGACACGGCAAAAATTTAAAAGTCATATGAATTATCACTTTCCTGGCTAGTTTTGTACTTAATTGTACTTTTTACTTATTTTGTACTTAGAAATTTTTAGACAAAAAGTCCATATCTCGCATCGCTTTGAAATACCGCCCTGAAAGGCGCTGCACGCCGTAATGTTATCCTATGAGAAAAAACAGAAGTTCGTGACTGCCATAACTTTGCCTCCTGTAATATTTTTTCACCAAACCACTGAAAGGCACATCTGTGGGATGTTGGTGTGCTCCTGCAAATTTCAGCCCAAAAACAAACCGTTATTTTGCAGCAGGGCGCAACGATTGCTGCAATGCATCAGACGCGTAATGTTATCCTATGGGAAAAGCATCAACTTTGAGTACCGTAACTTTGCCGCCATGTAATATTTTTTCAACAAAACACTGAAAGGCACATCTGGGAGATATCGGCTGTTTCCCACCAGATTTCAGCCCAAAACTCAAACCGTTCTTTTGCAGCGGAGTGCCAAAGAATTGCTGTCATTTTCCCACAGACTAGAAAAGTACTGTCGCAATTTATAAAGCTTTTAAAATTTTGCGACACTTTATGAGCACAAAAGTACTTTGCGAAAGTACTTTTTCCAGAAATTGAAAAACATATTTCTGGGTGTTTTACCCCAAAATAAAGACATGGCTAGCATCCTCAGGGTCCGACTAGGTGAATACAAAAACAATTAGGTTGCTAGAGGGTCCCAAATTTAAATGCCAAGCATTTTTCTGATCACTAACTGAAAACAAGATGGCGGATTTGCAAAAGTAAGAGGCCATTTGCAAAAGTAAAAATGCATTGCGACACTGTCGAACTTTTAACTTTTCCATTGACTTATAATGGGAAATTGTTTTTGAATAACTTTTGAACCGTTAATATTTTTTCATGAAGTCTTGAAGGCACATCGGGGACCCGGCCGCACGTTCCCTGATGATTTGGGGCCAATGTGGCATGAAACTATCGACCTGTAGGCGCGACCGTAGAATTCAGAAAAGCGAACAGCACACGCAGATCACGCTTAATAACTCTGCAGCTGTGTATCTGACCAGCACAAACTTGCATATCCCAAGGCCTATGGTTCTTGATCCTGTATTCCAAATTTCAGGCAAATCCGTCAAATGGTTGCAAAGTTATTAAGGTGCAAAATTTGGGGTTTAACATGTAAATGGCTCCTCAACTTTAATTCATGGTAGCACTCACTGCTACCATAATATATATATATATATATATATATATATATATATATATATATATATATATATATATATAAATAAAGTCACCTTATTTATACTGCCCACACTTTTCTGAAGGACTACTGGTTTTAAAACCATAGTGTAGCTTTCAGTTTACTTTGTTGCAAAAGTGCAACAGAGTTGTGCAAAGGCACTAAGGTTAATCTAGTGGGGAGAGAAGACCACTGTCACAAACATGGTAATATAATGGCTGTAATACATACTTGTGTATTAAGGAGTTTGAAAGTGCTTGTGATTTTAGTGTATTACTTATACTAACCAGTAAGTATAACCACATTGTGCTAGTCCTTGTTTTACACGCCTTTTCCTGCATGGCCATTAACTCAGTTGTGATCACAAGGAAAACAGGTGGGGGTGTCACCATGTCAATTTGCTGGTGTGCCTGCTAACTTGGCATAGAGTCAAGTGTCACCCTCTGCAGTATATGGTGACCCTTGCTAACCTAGGCACAGAATTTAGTGCAACCCTCTGCAGTACATGGTGACCCTTGCTAACCTAGGCACAGAGTTTAGTGTCACTCTGTGCAGAACATAACACCTGCTAACCTGACAGAGTTAGTGCTCCTCTGCCTGTTGAACTATTACAGGCAGGTGTTAGGTGGCACTACTGTGAACTGGAACATAATAGCTGGTAGGTGACATAGATCGCACAGGACAAGATCATAAAACTGTTGGTGATGAACATGGCTAGAGGGGACTGCTTATGGATGGGAACTAGTGTGATTGGGGACGCTGGACTACCAGGAACACCATGACAAAGAATGAAATATAGAAACTAAATCCACCCCAAGGCATACCTAAAGGTGAGGGTGATGGGTGGGGAAGACAACAGTGGCAGCATTGTTGGCCCAGTGATGGCGCTACCTAGGAACTGCAAACCTGGTTTGCACTAATTAACTTTAGCTGACTAATTTGCATTGCAAGCTCCTTTCCAGTGACCATGTTGGAGCTTTGTGTACGGTACTTTGGTGGTTGTGCAACAGGGGCTCTTTGCACTCCAAATCAATGCTGCTTGACTACATATGGGTCCCCAGTTGTCATCATGCATACACATTATAGGATATATAGGCTAGATAGGAGGCAGTATAGCACAGTGGTCTAAGGCTCTGAGCTGCAAATCTGGTGACATCCAGTAGACCAGACGTGGGTTTGAACCACAGCTTTCACTTGCATACTGTATGACCCTTAGCAAGTTACTTAACCTCCTTATGCTCCCAGGTTGCTCCTGTAAAAGCTTTTAGCTTAGTGTGCTATACCTGGTTAAACAACTAAAAAAACATTAGCAAGTATATTTTGAAATAACATTTGAATTAAGAGGTGTGCAGAACAAGGGGCACAATTTGAAGATAGAAGGGAAGGATCAGAGGTAATGTGAGGAAGTATTTTTTTCAGAGAGGGTTGTGGATGTGTGGAACAGCCTTCCTGAGGAGGTTGTGGAGTCAAAAGGAATTCAAGAATGCATGGGACAGACATAAGGCAATTCTAGGGGTGGGGGTAGGAGGAAGTAGGCTGTTGGCTAACTAGGATCTGCAGCTTATCCATTAGGTAGGAAATGAGCAGACTGGGTGGGCAAGCAGTCCTTATCTGCCATCATATTCTATGTTTCAATGAATTAAAATCAGCAGGAACTATCAGATTTTGTGCAACATTTGTTAAAATAATCTTTTCTGCTATAAGTGGTTTATCTTTTTAGAATGAGGGCATAATTACACCACCTGCTTGCTATTTGTCAAGTGGTGTGTGAGCTGGTGTCTTCATGTTTATCCCAGGGTATGCTGCATACCCAGTCACACCATCCCTCCTGTCATGACACTGACAATACTCTGTTGGCTCTTGTCACCCTATAGCTTTTACATCACCCTCCACACACACACACACACACACACATATACACACAAAACCCCAGTTGCCCACCCCACCAGCAGTGCCACTTACCACTGCACCAAGCTCCAGCGCGTGGGGATGAGGGATCCCTGGCTGACTGATAGTTTAGAAGCATGGCAGGGTCAGGCACATTTCTGGCACATGTCTTCCTCCATGACGCCTTTTAATGTCTCCGATCTCTGTGCTCCGAGACTGGGCCTCACCATGTCTAGCCTGAATGAGGGAGAGGCAGGCGGTCCTGTGGTCCCCATGATGTCCAAGCCTGTTTTTTGGGGGTGTTTTTACACTTGGTTTTTATTAATGCAGAATAGTATTACAGCATAAAACATGTTATTGCCGACATCATACACTGAAACCATTAGCACTTCTAAAGTTAATGCCATGAGCATAATTACTTATATATTTTCTTTTATTTTCTTTCCTCTTAACAGGAGTTAAAGAAACAGTTCATATATGGGAAAAAGAGTCAGTTTACAGCTGTTGCAAGTTCTTCACATCTTCAGTTTCCAAAGTGAATCCTTGGAAGTAATCTGGACTCATTTCACAATCTGTCACAAGTCTTAAATTAATGTTTTCCATCTCATTAAAATACTACTAACTATACCATAAAAAAACCATAATTCAGCTAGAAACGTTTGTACCATATAAACCTGGGGCAAGCAATCATAATAAAGACATAATGGACCTTTGTGATCAATAAACTCCAATCCTGTGTGTGTAGTATATAATTTGATTGGTATGTTCTTGCTTATTTTATTTTGAAATACTGTATGTCATGATGTGTTATATTGATTTGAGCAGGTTATATAGACCATATTATGGGCTGTCTGGTTTGTACTGCCATCTGTTCTATCCTCAGGGCACCCCGCATGTGCCAAGGCTGCCAGATATCCAGAAACTTCTAGGCTCTCCCTGAGGGTGGCTGTGATTCTTTCCATCTGCTCAAGGCCTTCTACATTGCTCTTCCATTGCTGTATGGTGGGAGGTTCTCGAGAGCCACCTTTGAGTGATGCACTAAGTGCGGCCAATCTCAGAACATGACAAAGTTTCCTTTCCTGTTTAGATTTAAATGTATGTTCCATCTATAATGCCTAGTACTAGATTTATAAATGAGAGGGGATGGGGTCTCAAAGAAAACTGCAACTGTGTTTGTATTTGAGGCCAGAAGGGCATCAGAATTGGGCATTCCCAGGAAATGTGGAAATGAGATCACACTTGTCCACATGCCTGCCAACATTGATCTGTGTGGGTGGCATTGAAACAGGATTCGACAAATAGATAGCCCGACATCCTGGGCTATTATTTACAGCCAGGGACAATCACTGCATCAAATAGCCAGTTGTCCGTGGACAAGCATTTAAAAAAAAAAAATTGCCTAATTTGCCTGCAATTACCACCTTTTGCCACTGGGTGTGCTCGTGCGAGGAAGTACTCTGGGTCATCTGACCTCAGAATAACACTCATGTACTATGAATGAGGGGCAGAAACAGTACAGGAGGCTCGGGGAGCGAATCAGCGATGGCGCAGAGGGAAGCCAGTCAGGCCGCTGGGTGCCAGGACAGGAGCAGCAAAGAGTGAACACAGAGGAGGAGCCAGAGACTGGCATGTGTGGCAGCAAATGGAAGGGAGGCTCACGGAAGGGTAAGACGCACATTGGCGAGTTTGGCTCCCCGCAGACTTGGCGGGAGCGATCTGGGGACACACACACTCTTTTCATTTTCACAGAGAAAGGACGCGGCGTGCTGTTCCCAGAGAGAGCAGTTAACAAGTCGTTGTTTTTATTGTGGAGACTGAGAGAGGACACTTGAAGTGCAGTGTGACTGTAGTACTGTACTTGGCCTCAGCATTTTGTTTAAAATAAAAGCTAGGGGCTCAGGGAGAGTTTGAGTTAGTGAGGAGGTTGCTTGTGTGAGATCAAGAGGTCGGTGGGCGCTGCTATGGCGGGAGGGGTTGGGGATTGGGGAAGCTGTTTGTTAGCTCATGCTATTGCCCACAGAAACAAAAAAATAGAGACTGGAGAGCCTGAGAGGAGAGGGAGAACGCTGTAGAAACCACTCCATTCTTATTTAGTTTCAACTGTTATTGTTGATGAGTGTTCAGAACTTAGAAGCACAAAAAAACAAAAAAACGAGTGTGCCATTGTGCTGTGCATTTGTTGTTCCAGTATTTAACACAACTTAACTGAAGGGTGGACCTAAGAAGGGACCACACAAGGAGCATTAATTATTGAGAGGAAATCAGGGGTATACAGTACCTAAAATAAACAGGAGTGTGCTGCAGTGCAGTGTGTGAGATCCAGGAGAAACAGTGCATTGATTGTAAGGTGGTAGAAGAAGTTCATAGACTAGAGAGAGAGAAGGCAGTCCTTTGTACTTAACTGCTGCAACTTTTTTACTTTGCTCTGCAGTCTGCACACAGTCTGTCTGTCTGGCTGGGTTTGCTCCTGGGTTTGCTCCTGTCTGGTGCTAAATTCTTGAAGGCCAGGCTGTGGAGTCAGTGGTAAGGGGAGGGAGGACTTGCTAAGTAGTTGCCCAAATAAATAAAAAGTAAAACTGTAATAACTGCACAGTAGCTGGTGAAAGAGAAGTAGAGCAGTACTTACAAAACTGCACTAATTGTTGTAAAAGATACTACTACTATATTTGAACTTGACCTTAGTTTGTATTTGTAGCTGCCCTAAACTGTGTGATGAGTGTGTGAGTCAGTCGACTAGTGAATTATTATAAAAACAAAACTAAAATCAATAATAGCCTGGCACAGCCTGCCTTAGGGAGTTATCTACATGCTGTGTGCATGTCCATGTTATTACTAGCAAGTAACAGGACCAGGTCAGAGTCCGACCCTGTGTAACCTGGGCTTTTCCTATTAGTATAGACCCAGTCCCATTCCTTCCAGCCTCTTCCACTGCCTTTGTCCAGTGACTTCTTCTGAGTGTTCTGTGTGCCACTGCCTGCCCTGCCAAATTGGATAAGTGACTTGCCTTAGTCTGCACAATCATAACTTTGAAAGTTTCAGACATTTGTAAATAAAGATCTGTTGCCTTTATTTGTTGAAAAGGCTAGGCAAATAAGCACCTCATCCTTCTGGCCCTTCCCAGTGTCATCACTGTCTGCCAGCCACCCAGTCCACCCAAAGAAACTCACACAGACACACCTAATTGATAAAATATATTTTATTATCATTGGGGAAGAAAATAAGTGCCACCACAATATGCAGAACAGGAGTAGGAGTAGTAAACAGCAGACTTTTTTTCTCTCTGGTCAGTAGCCTCACGTAACAGACTCCATCAGCAGCAATACACCACCACCTGAAACAGAAACACAATCCACCTCTGTCAGTGTATCTAGTGCAGATAAGAGTAATAACAATGACAATGAGCCTATATCTGTGTCAGGAGATATAACTGCTGATCATCAGTGTGTTGAATTAGCAGTGACGCTTAACTGAAAGTTTACATCCACTCCTAAAAACGTACTTTAGTGCTCCATGAGCAGAATGAGAGGCCAGAGAGGCCAAATAAAGATAAGAAATACGATCAGGAGAAAAGGGCCAGATTGTTTCAGAGGCATTGTTAACCATTTATAACTGGCTGAGATATGATGAAAAAAAGAACTGATGTATTGCACTGTGTGAAAATATCCAACCATTGCAGTACCAGCCTTTTCAAAGAAACCTAATGTTTTTGCCACTGGCTCAAATAATTTTCAATTGAGTCACTACGTGCTCATAACAAGTCCAATCCACATTTGCTGTGTATGAATCAACATATTGCACACAGTGGTCAGCGTGTGGTACATTTTGATATCACTGAGTCCCCACTGTATCAAGCATTTACGCAGTTGGATCAGGGCACTAAGGTCAAGATGCAACGCCTGTTCAACACAGCATATTCCATTGCCAAAATCTGCGCTCTTTCTTGGACAAGGAGGGTTCTGTGAACTGCAGGAAAGAAATGGGATAACGCTTGGTTCTAATTATACTAATGATAAACGAGCCTGGGACTTCTGTGGTGCTATATCAGCAGTTATATCCCAAACCCAGATGCAGACTCTTATTGATGTTAAATATGTGACAGTTCTTGCTGACGGTAGTACAGATTCTAGTATAACTGAGTGGGAAAATGTTTTCATACGGTTTGTTGACCCAAACTCAAAACAGGTGCATACAGTGCTTATCCAAGCTGTGCCACTGGAACATGCACACGTAGAAGGTGTATTTCACTTAATAACGACTGCACTTGAGTCAGTAAATCTTCCTCTAATAACCTACAAAATGTTCACAATCCAGGGCCATTCCTTGTTTCAGCAAATTTTGATGGGGCCAGTGTCATGATGGGCAAAGAGGAGGAACCATAGCAAAGTTATGGAACACTGTCCTCAAATAATTGCAATGCACTGTGTTGCCCATAAGTTAGAGCTGGCAGTTCTTGATGTGGTAAAAAATACATTTGTGTCAAAGCTTGAAAGTACTCTAAGGGAATATTTAAGTTTTATCATTACAGTCCCCAAAAATGAGAGAACTAAAAGAAATTGCTAATGTCATGGATACTGATCTTGCTCACTTTAGTGCTATAAAACAAGTGAGATGGCTTGCCAGTAGGTCACGTGTCAGTTCATGCAGTTCAGGTTAACCTACCCAGTGTCGCTCAACACCTAGAACATGCATCTTCTGCTGCTGGTGATGAAGGTTCTAGAACAAAGGCCCTCTTAAAGGAAGTACAGAGTGTACAGTTTGTAAAATCCCTATATATACTACAAGACTTCCTGCTAATACTAAAACAAGTGTCACCCAGTTTCAAAGAGATGACATAGTAATACTGGAAGTTCCACAACTTGTTGAGACCTGCCTACCCAGCTTACGGAGCTGAAAAACATCACCAGGGAAATACATGGCAACTTTCCTTAGCCATTACAAACCTGAACAGAAATGGATGGAGTATGTTGTGTCAAAGAGGAGAGGGAGGGGAGGAGGAGGAGGAGGAGGAGAGGACTGTTCCTTTCCATTCAGAGGCAACTGCCCAGAAGTCAGTTTTGTAAGAGATGCACAATTGCAGAATTTAATAGATGCAGCAAACGCATATAGACGAGAGGTTTAAAATTCTCAGAGGTGCCTCTCAAATGGTTCAGCTGTTTAGATTTCAAGCAGTTTGATCTGCCGAGAGACCAACTAGCGTGTTTGGGACCTGTGAACTGGCAAACCTGGTTAAATACTTTGATTTTTCACAGAAGAGCAGCAAGAACATATAAAGTCTGAGTATGCTGCATTTAAAATGCTGCTTAAATCTTCAGATGACAAGCGTATTTGCAGGTCTACACAAAATTACTAAAAGAAAACCACCACAGATTGGGCACATTATTCTTGACTTAGTCGAAATACTAATAACTATGAGTGTCTCAACTGATAAGTGTGAAAGAGTTTTTCTATTCAGAACCTCATCAAAACAAAAATACGGACATGGCTTTCTGATGACACACTACAGTCTCTCCTGCAGATAGCAGTAGAAGGTCCTGAACTGCATGAATTTAATCCTGATCCTGCAATTAACCACTGGCTGCTCTCTGGTCCAGGAACTAGACATGTTCATGGGCATGCTGCTGTTACTGCTGCTACATCTACTGCTGGTGGTGCCGCTGCTGCTTCCATTTCTTCTCCTGATGAGTGATGATGATCCGATGCAAGTACTCCTAGTAGTGCTCCATCATCGTCTTCCTAATCTCTAGTCAGTCTACCCTTGATGACAGTCATGCTATATTCACAGAATGGCTTGTTGATTGATGGCCTTGGCTTCATTTCACTAATTCTAAACAATTATCCAATCTCTTCTGAAACGGACTTCAGCCTGCACACATGGTTAGTTAGGGTCACCACCAGATGTCCTCTTTACGAGCACATGTCCTCTTTTCCAGCTGCCAAATATTCTTCATGTACCTTCAATTCAATATCCTGTTGTATTATTATTATTTTTATAGTTTTTTACTCTCAGTCTCTTCTCCTACCTAGGACCTCCCTTGTATATGAGCTGTGAAGGAAGTGGAGACTTTAAACCTGTTTACTCGGGTCTGGCACCAGGGCTCATCGGGAACTAGGTGTCCTCTTTTGGCATCCCAAAATCTGGTACGGGCACGTACCCCACACACGGTACACCGTCCCACCCTGGACCCGTCAGACATATCTAGAAAAGAAAGGAATTGGATGGAGGGTCAGTCACTCAATATTGTTTTTCCCGATTACACAGTTCTTCTACATCTACATCCATCCTAATACAACAGTACAACCCCAGACACACCATGTAATTTATTTCTACATATGTTTGGTTAAAATTTTCATATAAGCGTATTGGACTACCACTTGGAACTCTGGGACTACCATTTTGACCAGACCAGTTGTCCGGACTAGCATGCCGTTTTGAAATTTGTCGATCCCTGCATTGAAATGTGTCGTAATTGTTGGAGTTCTGAAATATCTCATCAGGACCTTCCAATAAAATTCTCCCAAGAGGGGAGGATGTTATTTCCACCCTCATCTGAAAGGCTGGCCCAACCCTGTGCTGTGACGGGTTGAGAGACCCTGAATCCATTATGACAAGTTTTATCTATGTGGGACACTGTCAAGTAATCAAAAGATGGTACAATTGTGACAGAGGTCTCATTTTGGCCCACAATATAGCCCTACTGTAAAACAGTTCTTCTAGCTCTGTTTGTGGCCTCAGTAATTGTTGAAGGCATTGTGGTTGCAAAACAAAGTGACACACCTGCAGGAAGCGAAAAGGAGCTTCCTTCGAGTTTGTATTTCTGTTGTATTTAATTAAATGTAGTGCAGGTCCCGTTACTGAGCAACTGGTGGATCTGTGAGGCCCTCGGCTTCTCAAAGTGGTACCCATGGTCTAGGCTAGGAGGAGTGAACGAATCATGGTGTCTGATTAGGACAGAGGACCAAGTTCATTAGGGGTAGCAGTAACTTTACGCAACTGAAGTAAGGCTTTCTAATGTGCCTAGTCCAGGGATTTGTGACACTGCGTATTAGTTGTGTAGAAATATAACCTGTGGGTAATGCCGATATCTTGTAGGAAGGATGCTGTTGCAGATCCATCTGGTACCAGCCTGCCTCCACCCTTCGTTTTATCCAGGAGTAGAGCCATGGGCCCTGAGCTGCAAGGTAATATTTGTATAAGTCTGGAAGGCCTAGGCCTCCAAACTGCCTGGGGATATATAGCAAGGATCTAGAGATTCGTGGCATCTTGCCATGCCATATAAATTTTAATAAAATGGAGTAGATTTCTCCAAATGTGCGGGGACTGAGATTGGGAGGTTTGGAAAATAAATAATAGTCATGGGAGAACGTTCATTTTAATGGTTTGCACTTTCCATATAGTGTTAGGGGAGATTTTGCCATCTGGCGGTATCTTGTTTTATGGCTTGGAGTAGCTTTTGATAATTGTCAGAGTATAGTTTGGAGATGTCTGCTGCAATTTGGATGCCGAGTATCTGAACTTGTTATCGGTGCCCATGCAAAGGAAATTTTGCACGAACGCTCTAGGGAAGGGAAGCTGCTCAACATCATAGCTTCTGATTTAGTTAGATTAATTTTATAACTTGCTAACACATGGAACTGGTCCAAGGTGTCTAAAAGGGGTTGCAGTGAGTTCACTGGGTCTCTAGAAACAGGAGGATGTCATCTGCATAAAGCGCTATTTTGTGCTCCTGTTGCCTGACTTTAATCCCGATGTCTGGATGTCTTCTGATCTGGGCTGCTAGAGGTTCCAACGAAAGAGCAAGTAACAGTAGGGAGAGGGGGCAGCCTTGTCGTGTACCACTGCCCAGTGAATACCTGTCAGACAAACATCCATTCACCCTCACTGCTGACACAGGACTAGAGTACAGAGCTTCAAACGCCTTTTTAAATTTAGCCCCAAATTAAATTTGGATAGAACACCTGATGAGAAGCACCAATCCACCCTGTCGAAAGCTTTTTCTGCATCGACACTTACGGCCATCTGAAATTCTCCTCTGCCCTTGGGCAGTGATTATATTGAGGAATTCTTAATGTTGTCTTGAGGAATCTCCTTTATAAACCCTGTCTGGTTATGGTGCATTAGGCCCTGAATAACCTGCTGAAGTCTGTTCACCAGGATTCCTGTGAAAAGCTTTAGGTCAGTGGCCAGGTAGTGGGTCCTTACCTGATTTTAGTATAATAGAGATTTGTGCCTGGTGCTATGAAGGAGGAATATGCTTGTCTTATTGTAGAATAGTATTGGTGGCCCTAAGAAGCAATGGGAGGAGATCTCCTGAAAGGACCTATAGAATTCTGCTGGATAGCCATCAGGGCCAGGAGTTTTGCATTCTTTAAGTGTCATACCTGGTTTGTAAGTTCTTGTAGGGTAATGGGTTCACCTAATGTGTCAGCCTGTGTCTTAGAGAGGGCGGAAGTGAGATCTCAGTTAACCATTTTTGGATTTTGTCTACATGCATGGGGCTTCTCTCCGAGGAGTATAATCTTTGTAAAATTCTGCAAACTTCTAGAGATTTTTAGAAGAGGTCAGAATCTCTTTGTTAGATCCATGCCTCAATTTGAGGACCACCCTGTTAGCCGCTTCCTTCCTCAGTTGTGCTGCCAACAGCTTCCCGCATGATTGCCCTGTTCAAAAACTCTGTCTAGCAAATCTTAGTGTGCCTTCTATCTTATGATTCAAAAGTTGGGAAAGGACATTTCTTGCTTGCACTAGTCTTTGCCTGAGTGTGTCGGAGAGGGTAACTTTATGTTGGCTTTCAAGGTTTAATATTTCCTCTAGATAGCTCTCTGCTTTTCATCCATTCTCTTTTTCCTTAGCAGCATACAAAATTAATTTCCCCTTAAATATGCTTTTAGGGCATCCTACTACATGGGGGAGGGGTTCTGGAGGGTTCAATTGTTGGAATGCGTTGATTTCATCCCTAATTAGTGACTTACACTCTCTCTGTTGAGGAGACTGATGTTTAAGCGCCAAGTGGGATTTTTGTTGGTGTGTCTAATACCAATTTTATGGTTACTGGGGCATGGTCCAGAGACCAACGCTGCCTATTTGAGCTGATGCTGCAGCCCATGCCCAGCTAGTGGGAATGAGGAGCTAGTTCAACCTGAAATAAAGGTCATGCCATGGAGAATAATCTGAGTAATCTTGCACTGTGGGGTTTAACTATCTCCATATATCTAAAAGCCCATATTCCAATATTATATGTGATAGGGCTAGTGAAGCCTGAGATTTCATCCCAGGATGGTGTCCAGATTTTTCCAACTGTGGGGATAGGGTTGTATTGAAGTCTCCTTCAACAATTACTAAACTTGAAGGAAAGTGACTGCCTCTGATATAACTCTTGTGAGAAATGTGACCCTGAAATCCTCTTCATTGGGTGCATACAAGTTTAAAATGATACAGATCCTAACCCCAGCTCCCATAAGCAGAACATATTGCCCACTGAGTCAAATTGAACATCACCAAATCGCCACCCTTCATTTACGTGTGTTCTGATGACAATGTGAGGCATATACTTCCCACCCAGGATCTCCTCAATTTAGAGTGTCCAGTGCATTCAGATGTGTTTCCTGTGGAAGTGCCACATCTGTCTTCAGCCTTTGTAATTTTGTAATAATCGAGCCCTTTTGATTGGGTTATGCAGTCCTTTTACATTATACAGTAGGTATATAAATTAATTCAGCATTTTTATTTCTTAACAGTAGAATGTTCTGTTTGCTCCCGAATGCCACTACACATATTTTAGCCCCTAGGTCTTGGTACAGTGAAACACTTAAACAGTACATAAATAAGAAACTTTAAATACTTAACAAACCAACTGGTGAACAATTGCAAGCTGTAACAAGTATAAAGCTACAGTATGCACTTCTTTTATTTTTTTTGTGGTTTTATGAGCAACCACTTCAAGGTGTTAACCCTCAAATACATCTTCCCACCTACTGAATGGTGGGTATTCAGACAGGGTGATGGAGTATCCACGAAGGATAATCCTTACCTGACTACTATTGAGAAGGTGTAGTCAGAAGGTGAAATTAGGTCAGCAAAGGTGTCTGTCCGCTCAATGCAGTAGTGCCTTCTCTACCAGGAGGAAGTGGTGAAGAGTGCTTCTACTATATGGGACGTATGAAGCATGGTCTACATTCGACCCTATGTTGTCATGCACCATCTCGGCAGCTTGTGTATGGATGTAGTCCATGAGATCTTAAAACTTGAGTAGCCTTTTGTAGTTAGCGGGCAGGCTTAGTGGAGAACGAGAGAACCACACATTGAAAAAGTTCTTCTATTTTAAGAGGCCCCACCTGCCCTCATTGTGGTGTTTGAGTTAAGGGGTATGAACAGGGGTGGTTGCCGTTGAATCCAAGCCTGCTTTAAGATTGCCGCTGGAGGTGATAATACAGTGGGGCAGGAACTGCCTTCCCTCAGTACCTGGAAGGACAGCCCCATAGTCCCCCAGACTCATCCATCCCAGGGATGGGAGTTCCATTTGTGCTCTAAACCTTGGTCACCTGCATTGTAATGTGATGCACTACCCCCCACATACCTAAGGGTTGGGGACAGTGTATTGGTTTTCATGTCTATTGTCTCATTCAAAACACAACAGTTAAAATCTTCAAAATACAACATTAGAAATATATTCATACATAATATAGTCAATTGCTTTAATACTTAACCTTGGGATCTATCTGATCTGGCATGGGCCCAATGTGTTCAAATGAAAAAGCCTCCTGGAGCCCCTACCTCCCACTGTTGGCAATCCTCCTGCTCACCCCAGGCCCCACCATTCACCTCTGAGAATGTAATTAAAGTGCTTCCTGCACAGTCCCACCACAAACCAGGTCCTATGATGGAGTCTTATTCAGGAGAGCCCCTCCTATGGGAGGGACAGGGCATAAAAGGAACAAATAAAGTGGAAAATCATTTAAAAAGAGCGCTGCTCCACCCTCCAAGCCATGCCTGGTATTTCAAATTGCAGGGGAAGTTCCAACTATTGCCTCAGAGCAGAATGCATACCCTAGAAAGAATCATATAGTTGTAATGCATTCTGGGGTGTGCCTTCTGCCCCAGTGCTATGACAAGTGCAGTGCAAGCATTGTTCAGTCAGGCAAGGGGGCTGTTGTGGCTGAGCACTTCATCACTAGACTTTATAAAGACAGCACAATACTGAACAATCTAGGTAGGGTATGCTATCGAGTTCTGGTTGCTGGACTGGACTGGTCTGGACCCCATACACTTTGTACAGTACAACTCATCTCCATGTGCATCATACCTACTATCCTTGAGACAGAAACACAGAAGTTCTTGGCAGAAAAGGACCGGTAGGCTCATCCAGTCTGCCCCATGTTTCCTGGCTTATTCAGAAGGTTTTAAAGGGCAATAGGTTCTGTCAGAGATGTGGATTCTATGACAGATCCTGGCCCTTTAAAAGTTGCCCTGACACAGCACAGAACTAGACTGATTTCTTCTGAATCCATAATATGTCTAAAATTTGCTTTATAGATAGCATCATACAGAACTTATCTTATGTCTTTTCTCTGTTTAAAAACAAAACTGTACTGGTCATCGTTGCTATGAAAGTGCAGATTTATTTTTCAGTGCCACAGGACATATGACCAATGCTTTAGACACAATTTGCCTCTACTGCAAGGAAGTGGCTTTAAGTATATTCAAAATGTAACAGTAATAAGAATTACATATTCACTTCATTATATCTTAAATTCTTAAAATAATATTGTTGAAAAATGGAGTGGATAAAGTTTCCATTTTACCTATTTTCCTGCTCTCTGCAGCAGTTCTCGTGCTCCCCTGTATCCGTTAAATCATAAATGGTACTAAAATCAGTATAAACAAATGTATTGTTGTTATTCATCAAATTTAAATATCTAGTTAATTATTTCCCAAATTTTATCAAGAGCTTAGTTATATGCTTCCACTCAATTATTTTCCATCTGGGCATAATTTTATTATCCATTTTCTAAGATGATAGGGTAAACAAAACATCATATAATGTCATGTGATCAAATCATTAATCATCTCAATGTATTACTCCAAATTTGACATAAGTTCCTTCCTTGGTACCCTATCAGCAGTGGACTGGGCTCAGATAAAACTCACCCTTGTCTAGACATAGCCCTGGACCTTTTCACCAAGAATTTCCTATCTTCTGCCAATAAGCACACCCCTTAAGCAAAGGGAGGTCAAGCACAACAGTCTAGCTGGCTGACACATGACCTAAAAGTTAATGAGGAACAGGAACAGGGCCTGGAGCAAGTACAAATCCACTAAACTGTCCAATGATTGGGTCCTGTACCGAATGTTCAGGAATAAATGCAAAGCGAGATTTAAAGCAGGTAGCGACAGTACCTCAAGAATCTGCAAACAAAAAATCTCTGACCCCAGAAGGTTTTGGTCCCAAATTAATGTGCTCCTAAAGGACATACCACGTGAAAAAGTCTGTGACATTGTTGCGGGTGGCCTATGCACATGAATCCACAAGATGCTGCTAATGCCTTCAATGCATTTCTCACTGACCTCGCAAATATAAGGTTCACCCTTGTAGCTCTAGCCTTATATCCCATGACTACACAGAGATCCTCCCACGTCACCTAACTTCCACTTTAAGCTGGTGTCTAAACCTGAGGTTCTAAAGCTGCTCAAAACATTAAGGTCACTGGTTCAGCAGGGTACAGTATGACAAACTTGAACCCAGACTACTCAGATTAGCAGCCCAAGAAATTGACACACCAATCCCATGGTTATTCAATAGGTTGCTGCTGGAAGGTAACGTTCCCACAGCCTGGAAAAGTGCTCTGATTACTGCCATCCCCAAAGGGGGCCAAGTGAGCTGGTCAAGAATTACAGACCTATTTGTATACTCTGCACACTAAGCAAAATGTTAGAGAGAATTGTGTACCAGCAAGTTCAAGAATATTTGAACAACATAACCTCCTCACCCTCGGCAACACAGATTTAGAAAGTTACATGGCACTGATACCGCTTCATTAGCCTTACGTCAGACATCCTCGCAGCCCAAGATAATGGCCAACTAACTGATGCAATCTTTATAGACCCTCACCAAGGCCTTTGATCTAGTGGACCATCAACTGCTTATCTCACAGCTCAGATCCCTTGATTGGACAACCACTCAGTGCAGTGGTTCCGAGATTACCTGTATGGTAGATCTCAAATAGTCAAATGGCTGGAGGTAAAGTCTAACAAATGTTCCATTTCTGAAGGTTCCCCTAAGGTTTAATATTGGGCCACCTCTTATTCTCCCTATTCATCAATAACTTGCCCAAGCACTGTGGAGGTTCCAAGGTGACCTTTATGCTGATGATACTGTGCTGTACAGATTAGCTCCAGATGCAGTACAGATAAATCAACCAGGACCTCTCCATATTGGAAAACTGGTTTTGACTAATCGGCTAGTCCTCAATGGGAGAAAACAAAGCCATCCTATTCAGACCCAAAAGGCTAGGCTCTGATAGATCATGCTTATTGTTCCCGTGTTCGTCCGTGGTTCTAGTATAGAGGTTGTTGATTGCATTAAATACCTGGGCATGTACATTGATCAAGACTGTTCCTTCAAGGTTCATGTTGACCAACTAACAAGACGCTGAACCAGAAGCTTGGTCTCCTATATCGCTCTAAGCCCATTCCTCACTCAGACATCATATCTGAAGAGGGATATTAAGTTACTGGAGGGGGTGCAAGCGAGGCGACAAAGATGATCAAGGGGCTGGGGGACTTATCATACGAGAGGAGGTTGAAGGAGTTGAACATGTACTCACTGGAGGAGAGGAGAGACAGGGGTGACATGATTGAAACCTTTAAATACATGAAAGGAATAAACAAGATGGGTACAGAGGGGCTGTTCAAAGTAAGGAGGGAGGCCACCAGGGGCCATGATATGAGACTGGAACGAGGAAGGTTCAGGAGGAGATGAGGAGACACTTTTTACAGAGAGGGTGGTGGCTGGGTGGAATGCTACCTGCAGAAGTGGTATGCAGTAGAACAGTAGACTGCTTCAAATGAGGATGGGACAGGACAAGGGGAGGGTTAATGAAGGGAAGGGTGGAAGGAGGGCAGCTGCAGAATAAGGGTGCTAGCTGCACATTCGAGCAGACTTGATAGACCTCTAGGCCTTTATCTGCTGGCAAATTTCATATGTTCGTGATGTTCATAAGTTAAGGGTAGCCACTGGCATACTCTTACCCACATTGTTCTATGGGACCCCGGTGCTACACTCACTGTGAAACACGGAGATGCAAAAGCTGAAAATATTGTATCACAGAGTCGGCATTTTGCCCTGGGTGCACTGCCCTAGAACACCACTGCAAGTATTGCACTCACTAAACTGGCCTTCCCTCGAGGGCAGATTAATGTACCCTTTGCTATGTTTGGCCTTCAAGCTTCTATAAACTAGTGTCCCCCAGTCTGAGTTGCACCTTAGCACTTAAACAGCCTGGAAGAACTTTTAAGGTCCTCTGATCAGCAGCTCTTCCATGTCCCCAGAGTACGGATATCTCAAGGTCTCTGGTCATTCGCTGCTTACCTTACGACCCTCTAGAATGGCCTTCCAATAATCTCCAAGAGTGCAGCTCCATTGGTGGCTTTAAAAATGCCTCAAGACCTACCTGTTGGAGCTAAGCCTCTGTGCATGCTACCGCTGAGCATCAGAACACTCCATAGAGCTTCCTCTGTAGCTATTATCGGCTGCCTGGCATGCCTTTACTCCTATACTAGGACCCTTACCATTTTGATGAGCTATGTGTAACTGTCATTTTGTGAAACTGTTTTACTCCTCATGATAATCCTCAGTTGTACCAAACCTGCCTGCGAATTGTATGATATGTCCTTATTGTAATGTCTGTATTATTCAATTTGCTTTGAGTGCTCCTACTTTTATTCTCCTGCTGTGTGTAATTAATCCCAGGTCACCTCTGAAAAGGGATTGTAATGGTCTCAGTGGGCCTACCCAGTCACCAAAATTTTAAATAAATTCATTATTCAATGACGTTATTATAAAATACCTATTGTTCTCTCATAATGTTCATACAGCAATAATTACATCGCCATGGTTACAACAATAATTATGTTGCCATGGTTTAAAAACATTTTTTCTTTGTTACTTTGTAGTTTTAATCTGTGAAAAAATAAACACATCTACAATCAGTGCTGTTCCTCCACTTTCATTTACATGCTGTGCATTTTTATCTGTTTGCCCACCTTTCAGTTTTGTTTTGCTTTTCATTTCTCACCATAAAAGAAGTAAAGACACTTTTACCACATTTTAGTCACTTTTACAAAAATCTGTTCTCTCTCTAATATTTAACAAGTTGGAGAGTATTGCCTGAATAAACTCACCAAGTGCATGAGAGCTGGCTTCTCTGCCTGTCGAGTGTATCCATTGTTACAGAACCAAGCTGCTCCAACACATCGTCCTTATAGGAGTCTCAACACATGCACCAGGTAGCGTCTGGCATGGACAACATGATGACATCATCTGCCTCACATATCTATGCATGACACAGCACCATGCTACCCAGCCCATCCAAGGCAAGCTCACTGCTGACTGACTAAACAATCACTGCACTGAATTGCAGACTCTGAGTCCTGCATATACCAACTACATTAGTTTAGCAACTGATTTAGTATCAGTTACTTGGACCAGACTTATGTCTAAAACATCAAGGGAGGTCACTCACTGTAATCTCAAAACAAGATCTGGTCAACACGGCTGCTATGCTGCTTTAAAGGGACATTGTTCACTTATAATTACCAAAGTTGTGAGGTGCAATGCAAAATGTCGATGTACACTCATGGAGGATTGATAAACAGAGAAAGAAACATGATTTAAATAATCCACCAGTATTTTACACTGCCCAAAGTACTAATAGCTTAGTTACTCAGTATACCCATGCATCTACTTGTGATATCACGTAACACAAATAAGCAATGAGGCATGACCAGAGGTTCTATAATTAAGCAATAATGCCCAACAGAGTTGTGTGTATGCTGGATAACATCACGCCTCAGGTGGTTGGGCACAAGACCACAGGTCGAGTGCATCCAATATCTGAGGCGGACGTTACCCCAGCATGACACACACCCTGAGGGCATTATTGCTATTATACAATGGCTCATTGTTATACAGAATTAAAAATCATTTTAAAAGTGTTTTGTAAGTGTGGAAAATATTTTGGTTTCTTAAGAAAAGGAGGAACAAGTGCACAAGTGCAACAAATCCAATCCAGTCAGTCAGGAGGTTCATAGTGCTGAGACTGGACCCGTGATGTTGTACTGGGATAAAATCACTGGTCCAGTCCCAGACTGACCAGTCAGAGACCAGCATTCTTTCTTGCCAATTTATAATAAAGGAATAATGCATGACAGGGTGTGTGTCGTGCTGGATAACGTCGCCTGGGGAGGTTAGGCACGAGGCCGCAGGCGTCGTAAAGGCCCAATGCCCCAGGCATGGCGTTATCCCAAACCATACACACTTGGAGTGCATTATTCCTATTATACAATGGCTAATGTTTAACTACAAGAAAATTAAATAAAAAAGTATTTCTGTAAACTTTTTACTTGTTTTTTGTGAGTGGAAGTGTATTTATAGAAAAAAGTTCCTTTTTATGTGTATCCAACAGGTGGCGCTGTCTGTACAATAGATGAATTTTATTGGTCACCCCCGGCTGCTAGTGCTTTTCTACGGAGGTAAGGAAAGTATTTTTAAGAACAGAATGCTGGCTATAGTTTTAAAATGCATGCCCGTTGAAGCGAGAAGGAGAGCAGCTGTATGTGACTTTTGGGACAGATGCGGTTTCCGCTCACTCGCTTGGTTGGTTTGGAGAATGGGTGTGAGGCAGAATGGGGTTTGCGACGCAGCTGCTTCTTTGACTTTGAAACGGGAGATGATTTCTTAGTGATTCAGCGGGTAGAGCGTGCATGCTCAGAGCGATGACTGTAAGCAGTGAAGCTGCTCGCAGTGACGGCTTCGCTTGGACGTTAATTTTTTTTTATTTTACAGATCAGAGGAATAATGTTGTAGGATTTTGTTGGTGGCTTTACCTTTAGGCATTTTTTGGTTGTGTTGTTGAACTTGTGAGCTGTGGGAGGGAAGGTTTTGACAGAAAAAATCACCAATCTGAACCAAAGTTAAAACTTCAGCCATACCGAGTGTGGGCAACTCGACAGACATGGCTTGTGTACTGATAATTTTAACATTTTATAGGTTTTGTGATACTTGCACTATGCCCGTGGTGATATGCCAGGATATTGCCACGGGCATAGTGTGAGATTGGCCAATCACAGAATAAGAATCTTTCTTGCCATTGTATAATAGTCTGTTAATCACAGACTGATTTGAAAGCTTGTCAAAGCCACTCTTCTATCCGCACTGATATTTTGTAGATTGCTGAAAAGTAGCATCAGTTAGAACAAGCATCAGTTTGCCCAACCAGCTGCATTGTAAAGCTGTACCCACTCTGGGATAAAACTCTCATCAAGGAACATTTTAGTGCTGAAGTCCTGTCAGCCCCAGCAATGGTGGTGACCATAGCAGAGCCACAGACAGCGGTCAGATTAGCTGACCTCCTAAGATCAAGAATATGCTGCACACACTAATTGCCAATATAGCACAAATAAGGACATTGATAAAGCAGATGGAGAATCAAACTGAAGTAGCAGCGATCAGAATCAGCTGACTGAGAGTTGTTCATAACAAGGGTTAAATTACATGCAGCAAAACAGGGGAACAAAGTTCAGGTCTTAAAAATCAAGTTTGATGTTGTGAGAGAAGGCCGATGACCTAGAAAATAGGAGCTGTCAAAATAACCTCTGCATCATTGGGGTCCCAGAGGGCTGTGAAGGTAAGGATATGTGAGCCTTCCTCAGTCCCTTATACTGAAAACTCTGGAATGCTTCAGGAATTCCCCCATGGGACTGAAAGGCATACAGATCCCTTGTCCCCCACCTGGGCAGGGAGCACAACCCCATCCTATCCTGGTGTATCTATTTCACTATAGAATTAAAACAACAGATTCTTAGAATTGCCAGAGAGAGAGGCAACCTGAAGTGGAATGGGCAGAGGATCCATATCTTTCAAGATTTCTCTCAGGATCTGGCTGAGCAGAGAAAAGCATATGCCCCCATAAATAGTTAGTAAAGAAGAATATCATCTATAAATAGCCGACCCACCAGCACAGTAGTATGGCTACCGCTATGCGGCCAGTGACCTGGGTTTGGAAGCAAGCCTGAGTTGCTGGTGGGCCAGCTGGGGAGGTAAATTGAGCGCCCAAGGGCTGCTCTCATCTCTGGGGAGGGAGGGTGTGGGTCCTTCCACCTTTACTGTCACCTGGGTGACCACCGGTGGTGGTGCAGTGAGACTGCAGAGTAACTGGGAGGGAGTATGCTGGCTGAGATCTGGAATGGCGGATGTCTCAGTGTGCCCCTGCCTCCTTGGATCACCTTGTGTCAGCATTCTCAGGGTAAGGCACTAGAACGAGAAAACCCACACTTGCCCTGTAGATGGGCCCCAGCACCATGGTAATTGGGCTCTGAGGATCAATCAGACCACCTGATGCATTCAACATGCACTGGTGGGGAAGACCCGGATCCCCTCCTCCCGCCTGGAAACCGAGGCTGGATGGTGGTTGATCCACTGAGCTATCCAGAGTTATCTGGTGGATTCCACAGTCAGCCTAGGGAGTCCTGGAAGATAGGAGAAGTCACAGCATGAAGGGGGCATGAAAGTATGAATATAACAAAAAATCTATGAACGTTAGGTACCCTGCCACACTGAATATGCTGTGGGAGCACAAGTGGCACAGATTTGAGGCCACCCAAGAGGCGCACTTGTTCGTGACAGGCAAAATCTCTTGCAATGGTCTGCATCGAGGATGTCAAGGAGGGCACAGGGTCCATGCAGGCACTGAGCCGCAACAAACAACCAATGCACCAGAAGCAGAATCCCACAAGACCGCACCAGATCCTGAACTCTGGCTAACCCACAGATCTAAGAGACAGAGGTCCAGAAGCAGACCCAAGTCCAGGCTACAATCTCCTCCATTATCTGGGAGCCATAGCAGAAGTCAGGATCCTGCCAATCCTTTCCGGAGTCCGGACACCCTCCTGGGAAACCGTGCACCCGCAAGCTGCCCAGTGAATCTGGTGGACATTTGAAAAGGACCCATATGGAGCCTTGCTGCACCTGATAAAGAATATGGAGACTCTGGAAGCAGACCCTCTTTACCTTACTTGTCCTGAAGAAAAGAACATCTCTCCACCGCAGTTGGGCTCCTGTTGTGGAGAAAGAGTTAAGCAAGAACCTGTTCAACCCACATTTGTCAAACCACACAAACTATATCTGTATCTGCAGCGAGTCTGACCTGCTTATTCACACAGGAACTCTAACTGTGAGTATTGTCACTGTCACAAGGGCTACCTCATGAAGTTAACTGTATAATGCGTTTATACATTTATGCTGTTTGGGAGGCTAATTGTCTGTACTGAATATGTCCTTACAGCTGCCTTAATCCATATCTGTGGGTGTTCCTTAGTTGCGTGGTGATTCAGATGCCCCCCATTCTTTTTTTCTTTCTCAGTAATCCTGTGTGGCATTGCAGGAAGCTCTAGAGGCTTTCTTAAACTGCTAGTCACCTCTTGACTATGCGACTTATAGGATGCTTTGAATGGTCATGAAGGCACTACTCAAATGTTCCTTCACATCATGAAGTTGGATGCTTGTTTTGGTATCTCTGAACCCAGGCCCAGAGAGAATGAACTCTGCTCAAGTTGCAGTTCCTACCTATCCCTATGGGACACACACATTACCCTGATGCCTGGTACCTGTAATGTAGGAGACACCCCCAACCCCGGTCTCATAGCGGAGATCTCAGGGACATTATCACCAGTGGGTTTTACCCATCAGTATTCTGCTGTCTGAACACCTTGATGAGGGTCACTGTTCTTGAGGAAGGACGATAGAGCATCACATCTTTACAGAGGTGGACTAGGAGACTGGGCAACTTACTGTCAGGCAGAGTTTGTTTCTTCACTCCACAACGTTGAATGATTGATAAGCAGGGAGCTGTCAGCAAGGCTGGCAGTGAGGGGCTTGGTGATTTTGGTGTCATTAACAAAACAGTTCATAATTCTGCATTCTGATTGAGGGCCTCTATGGTTGCCCCACCTCCAGCATAATATTCATGCAGCACAACCTGGGAGGGTGTGAACTTGTCCTCACCAGCAAACGATGGCACAGAGATGGCCCAGGGTTGCAGGGATCTTTGTACAGATTTATATTTAGTAGTAGTAAAATCTTTATTTTTATCAGGAAAGAATGACATACACCATTGAGACAAGTCCCATTTACAAGGTGCTCCTGAATATCAACTTAGTTAAAAGTTTATATTTCTGTCTCCTCTCACCCTCCTCATATAAGCTTATTTCAAACCTGCAGAGGCACTCAGTTATTTAAAATGCCGAATAGTGGCATAACTGTGGCAACACTACCTCCCCTACCCACTCATCAAATACAACTTCCAACAGAGCCACTGAGATAACTAGGCACCTTACACACTAGACCACAACACCCAGTAATTTAACATTGATCCCATGATTGGGATAGGAAGTCACTTGACATTGATTGTCAGTGCCTCTGCCTCAGCTGCAAGACCTCGCTAAGGACCTGCAGATCGCTTTTGAACATGCCATGGGGTCTGGGAATTTATTGTTTAGCACAGAAAACCACCAAGCCTCCACTGATGTACTCTGCAGACTAGTGTGCAGATTCTCTCACATGGAAGGAGGGAAGTTGGTTCCTGTGGGCAAACTTAATGCTGTATCCCCAAATGTATATCTGCTCTCCCAAGTGTCCATAACAAGACCAGGGTTTACATCATCAAGAGGATAAAGGGCTCTTTTGTTGCTTAGCAGATGCTATCTGTTGTATGTTGTAAGTAGAAAATTGAAAAACTAAGGCACTTGATACAGAGGCTATTAGTATCATACCCTTATGAACTGGAACATGGCTTCTAGGTTTGAACCCCACCAAGGGACACAAGGCCTATATGGGAATTCAGTCCCAACCAACGAAGGCAAATTAGTAACAAAGGGACCCCAGACAGACAATCCAAACCTACTCAAGGTGTGAATACCAGCCCTGTAGGATAAATGAAACAGTGAGAAGGATTCCCTAGCACAACCACAAAGCTCCCCGGCCTAGCAAGAACCAAATTAAGATGACAATAGAACCCTCATTGAGGGTGAGGTTTTAAGTTTTAACTGACCACATGCATAAAGTACAATCTCTTCATAACCAAATGGGCTCCTATGCTTGAGGTCTGGGGCATCTGACAAGCCAGCTGTCCAAGAAGATGGAAACCCAAGCACAAACTTGTCCTCTACCTCTGAATGCCATCAAGTTTATGGTTAACAGGCCTGTGAGGGACACAAAGAGCTCACAGCAGAATGCCTGGTAGTCCTATCACCTATCCACAAGGTCCTTGAAGATTCTTCTCCCCAGCACCCTCCCCCTAATAGTGCAAGAGAGGCCTGGCAAGTCAATGCTTATTAATGAGCAATGGACTCTTTAACAGCACAAGGTTACTTTCTCTCACTCACACCCCCAGTTGGTACTTCAGGTGGGACTAGATCACAGCAGTTTGTCCAACACCACCTCTCCCTCCCACTTACAGCAACTACCAAAAATTACAAGAAACTATACAGGATGCACTGAACCTTAGGCTAAAGCCTAGAGCTAGCAAGTGGCAGTGGTATCACCACACTAGGATTGCCATGGCATCCTCAGGGATGGACAAGGGATATATCACCTTGGCCATTTTATAGACTTAGCCAAGGCATTCAATACAGTCTCCCACCCTAAGCTACTCACTAAACTACACAACGCAGGGCCTCCAGCCTAGCCACCACTTGGTCCCAGGCCTACTGAATGGGCAGACAACAGTCTGTAAAAATTGGTATACATGTATCCCCCACTCCCAGTCACCATGGGGGTCCCCAAGGCTCTGTCCTGGGCCCCTTACTTGTCCATATTCTTAAACGACCTCCCACTGACCTGCTCGATTCAGCCATACAAATGTATGCAGATGACACTGCTCTGTACACCTCCAGCCCTCCACCAGGAACGTGTATACAGCCCTCCAACAGGATTTTGATGCCATTCAAAAATAGCTCAGGTCAAATCATTTAGTACTTAACTCAAAAAAACAGTCTCCCTAACCTTCAACTTCAACTCGCAACCTAGACTCTCCCGCCTTGCTGCTCCCTCCTTTCATACCCTGGATGGGTCCACTTTGGAGTCCTGCACCTCCTTTAGATACCTGGGAGTTTGGCTTGATCAACATCTTGATTACTCTGTCCACATTGACTTCTATACAAAAAACTGCACCCCAAACTGGGAGCTCTTCATCGGAATAAGGGTATCTGCCCACCACGGTCAGGAGGGAATTAGTGCATAAAATGATCCTCCCTGTCTTTGACTACAGCGATGTGGTCTACAGCTCAGCACCTTCATCAACCTTGGCCAGCTTGGACACCCTCTTTCATTCCTTCTGCTGTCGTCTTGGGAATGCCCCCCCACCACCCATCAGTGTGACCCTTTACGGTGCCTTGATCTCCCTTCGCCGAGGCCCGATGTCACATACACTGCGCAAACATCATAGCCAAATTCTGGACTAACTCACTCCGCCCATCTCAGCTCCATTTTGACAGCACAACCTCCCCAACCTACTCACTCAGGTGTCCGACTCCAGGCTACTCCAGCCCCTTCATGCACACATCAGGGCCAATCCGCTTTCAAATATCACCTGCCCAAACTCTGAATGACCTCCTGCTGACATCAGGCTCACCCCTGCCCCAAGGCTCCTTAAACCACTCCTCCATGACCATTTCTCAGACATATGCAACTGTTACCAACTACCCAGACCTGCTACTAAGGGACATCTAACGCACCTTGACAGTACTATATTATCAGCAAAATTACTGTGAACCTGCATGATTCTGCCTGTTTATACTCCGTGGTCTTTAGGTCTTAACCTTGTAGTAGCTAACTGTATACTCTATGGTCTTACCTGTAGGACCAAACCTTGTAATAGTTAAACTGTATCAAATATATATTGCTCCTGCATGTACTTGTCCTGTGTTATTCTCTATGCCTTCCCAGGTCGCATCTGGAAGCGGCGGTCCTGCTCCAGTATGCTTACCTGGTTAATCTCTTAAATAAATAAATTGTTGATCTACCAAGGAAGGAGTGAATCCTCCTATCCTTGGCCCACTCAGGAAGTTCAGTCTTACTGTCAGGATATTCCTAAACTGTTTTCAAAGTTGATGTTTCTGTGTTGTAATGTTTGTGTTAACACAATGCAAATAATGGTGGTTTTACCTGTGCAACTGATCTTTCTACAGATAACCTCCAAGGCTACTCATTTAAAGCCAGACAAGGCTATATGCGTGTTATCAATAACTGATGTATGCTCAGATTAACCTGTTATCTACATCTTCTGATTCTACCATTGGTTAGAACACTGGACCCAGAACATGGCAGGGTTCTTTGGTGAGGCCTAGTGAATACCAACTTGGTGCAAAGGTAAGAGGTATATCACTGAGACCACACCACAGTATGGCTGAAGTTAAACTAGTGTCATGAAATGTTCAGGGAATGAATCCACCCATAAAACAAAAAAGATTTTAATGCATCTTAACTTAGCTAAATGTGATGTAACCTTGCTTCAAGAAACTCACCTCCAAAAAGAAGTGGAAAAACTAAGAAGAACATGGGAATGGAACACTCTTACTCATACTTTACTAAAGGAAGGGAGTATCAGTTCTAATTAGGTGAGAGGGTTCCATATAAGTTGAATCCACTATAAAGGACAATGAAGGCAGGTGGGTCCTAGTAAAAAGGAAGTTGCAGAACAGATACCTAACTATTGGTACATTTATGCCCCTAATGAGGACGACCCTAACTTCTTCCCTTGCCCTGCTCCAGCAGGTAATGGAATTACACCGGCAGAAGCCACACAATGCCTAGAAAGGATTTTAACCTGGTCCTCGACCCCTCTTGGACAGGATTCCACTGGAAAAGGGCACTGTCTTCTCTCACACTAAACCTCAAGAAGCCTTGCTCAGTATGAGTGAGGAAATGCCGTTCAGGCACCTGAAGACTCATTCATCCTACATCCTTATTTCCTTTATAGCTTCCACTGCTCATCTGAAGTACTAGATACTAGCATACACCCCACAGCAATTTTGGATCATGCCCCAATCTCTCTCGCTTATTGGTCCTCCAACAAACAGTAGCAAAAACACCTCACCAACATTTCAACCCTCTCTGCTCCCCTTAACTGACTTTCAAAACTGATTGATTAAGTAAATATAGACTTACTTTGACATAAACAAACAGCCTGCTATCTCCCCCAGGAACACTATGGGAGGCTTTCAAGGTCTTCATTGGATGGCGATTATCAGCTACTCAGCAAAAGAGAACAAAAGGCAAGAAAGAAGCAACTGACCTCACAATGCACTTGAAGGAGAGGGAGACCAAGTTGTATGCCTCTGACCATCCCTCGGCTCAAGAGGTTTGACACGTGTTGGCACTAAAGTACAAGTTTATTATGATACATTACCAACAAGCTGAGAACAATGGGGTTTTTTAAACAAAGCTACTGGAAGAGTGGAGACAGGGTGAGTAAGCTTTTAGCTCATAGGCTATAGAAAAGACAGGCAGATATCCAAATCCCTCATCTTAGAGCAGAAGACAGGAAGCGCTGACACATCCCTAGAAAGAGGGGGCTCTCAGATTGCTATTCTCCTCTATGTGGCCCAGCTCACTAGTAATCTGCACAACAGGGAGGAATTATTTTCTGAAATCACCCTAGAAAGTTCCTAAGCACAAGAGGCAGAGCTCCAATATGTCAGACAGACATCTCTCAGATGATCCATGGTCTAGTGAAAGGAAGGCTCCAGAGCCTGAAGGATCAGTACCAGCTTCTATCAGCCATTAGAACCACTAATATGTCCCCATTTACTGGCCCTATTTCAACAAATTGGTATGAGGTTCACTCCCCACACTAAGAGAAGTGACTAACGCTTTTCCCAAGCCTTGGAAAACAAAGCATTATGCTCCAATTATAGGCCAGTCTTGCTTCTTAATGTAGCTGTGAAGATCCTCACTATGGTCATGGCCAGCCACCTGGAGCAAGAACTTCCTTCTAATACATAAATCCCAGTCCGGGTTTATGAAAGGAATGAGGAGCGTACACCACTGGATCTGTACTTGCCCAAAAACCCTGAATTGGCAGCCCTGGTGACCAGAAATGTGGAAAAGATTTTCAACTTCATGGAGTGGGACCATATCTAGTTTGCCTTTGAGAAAATGGGCGTGGGCCTACTCATCTCCTAAGGTCAAGACAATGTATGCAGCTCCAATAGTGTGAGTCCTTATGAATAGCATTATCTCTGACCCTTCTAACGCTCACCTATGTACTGCCAGTGATGTCCACTTAGCCCTTTTTAATATTTCTGCTAGTCATTGACTGCTGAACATGACCTTCACCAAAATGCAAGCATTACAGGCATCAGGGTAGTGGATCAATCATATAGTACCCTTTATGCAGACAACCTCCTCCTTATACTGTCCAATGTGGCAGATACCTCTCAACAGCCTGGAAAATGCTGGCTGCCTATGGAATCATCTCAGGTCTCAAAGTAAACTGGGCCAAAACAGAGATACTCCTGGTTTCACAAGGGGACCCCACCTGGGCCAATACAGTGCTTCTCAATCTTAAGTGGGTTCCAGAGGGTATCACATACTTGGGCATGGCAATCATCCCCAAGATACATAACTTAATAACCCAAAATGTTGTCCCCTCTTAGAACTGATAAAACATAACATACAAAGATGGAAAAATTAAATCCTTCCAAGACAGGCAAAATTGCAGCCTCAAATTGAAGGCCCTGCCTAGACTCATTTACTGCCTCAGCAATCATCTACTTAGTATCCCTCTCAAGGTATTATTTTATTTAAACTTTATTAACTGGGAAAGGCACACTGAGGAGAGACTCGCTTCCATGTGTGTCTGGGGAGGGGGAAGGAACAGAACACAATTTCAATGACACAACCATCAGAAATTACAATATCAACTTAAAATGCAAGAGAAAATGATGCATAACCAGGCAAACAATAACTATTGATTGTGATAAGGACTTGTAGTGCAAACTTGCAGGTACAGAATAAAGTGTGCAGCCCCTAAAGAGGTGGTGATGATTCTGTAGCTTGACAGAAATCAGCCTCTGTCACAGCCTAATAAAGGGGAGGGAAGCAAGAGGGCAGATAGGAAGTGGGAGGGCAAGTCGGGGTTGACAGGGACAGGTGGGACTGGGGAGGCACTTTAGGAGGTATTTAAGGACTGAAAAGAGAAGGAAAGGTGAACAGAGGAAGGAGCAGATTTCACAGGAGGAGAGACAGTAAGAGAAGGTAGATTGCCCAGCAGAAGTGTGAGGGTGTGGAATGGAAAAGGTACAATGGATCCCTAGAACAGAGAAAGTAGGAAGAGGAGAGGAGGAGGAGACGAGAGGAGAGAGACCCAAACTAGTATTTAGATATGAAGGAAGCACAGTGGAACTGGTAATGTGAGGGAGAAGGAGGCAGGAGAGGGAGGAGTAGAGGTAACAGTGATGATTATGAGGGGATGAGTTTGTAGAAAAGTGTCAGAAAGTATTGCAGAGGGTGTCCTGCCTAGCCATGGAAGAGGATGGGTAGTGCCATAGACTACATCCACATAATCAAAGACTGAAAGAACCATTTTGGTGACCAGCTCCCAGTGGACCTGAGAGAGAGGCAGTCCTTGTTGCAGTACAGGGCACCAGGTTTGCGGTGAGCTGGGCATGGATGGTATCAATGTAGGCAGAGAAGTCAAGCCTGCTATCTAGCCACACCGAGGTATTTGAAAGCAGGGATCACATTGAGAGGGCTGCCATTCAGGCGTGGAGAAGGCGGCACTGGGTCAGAACAGTGCAGACAATAATAAGCGCCAGTCAAAACCGCACGGAAAAAAAAATAACACAATTTTGTTTTATTAGTTTGCCCCCGTGACTTCAGACCAAAGGATTCTCACCACGGGGTGGGGTGATCATGGGGAAAGTTAAATTCTAGGGCTGTGGGAATGCTGTTTCCATGGCCCTGCTACAAAAAAAAGTCCCAATATGTAAAATGGTTGGAGACCAGGATTAGAACCCTGTGCTGGCTGAGCTGCTTTATGCCCCAGCCCCACACCATGGGAGCAGCTTGGCCAAGGCTCCTGGATTCTGGTGCCCTTGTTTCTTTTAAGCACCATGGACAGTAAACTAGGGGAGCACTTTTTTTTTTTTTAAATGTGTTTTATTGATGAGTTTTATCACGCTACCAGTTATTATGTTACATCATATGGGAGCATAATTTCTTTAACATAGTTTAAGCTTCCAGAACTGTTTATGCAATGTTTTCAATACAAAATATTTCCTAGGTTTGACTGTTATGTATCACCATAGATACAGTTAATTATTATTATTGCTTTTACCCAGTTCCACCATCCTCCCTCTCAGTCAGGAGGATCCTCTGACTCTCTGGCTCCCACTCTCTTTGGTTATCTCCAAACATTCCACTCCCCCCACCCTTCACTAGACAGATCAGGAGCAAACTCCGGGTCTGTCTAAGACCGATAGAGGATCCACCTCTGCCATTTTCTTACTTGAGCTTGTATTTCATTCCAATTTAGCATTGAAGTGTTCCATTTGATAAATATCCTTCACTATAGTTTTCCAATCATGTATGGTTGGAACCGTGGAGGACATCCACCTTCTGGTTATGGATTTTAGCTGCTAATAAATATGTCGGCAATAAGGTGTGATCCCATGGGGAGAGGATCTGGATAGACGGCTAATAAAACTTGTTCAGCCATAAGCTCTATAGGGTCACCAAGGCAGAGAGCTAATTCCATCTGTAAAGTGATCCAGAAAGGCATGAGACATGGATATTGCCAAAAATATGACCCAAGGTTGCCTTTGGCAACGCATTCTATCCAGCACTGTCACATCTATCTAGGAGGTAATTAAGTAGTATAGCTGGGGCATGGAAAATCTAGATTCAGACTTCCATGAAAATTCCCTCCAACAGGGGAGGGAGGTAATTTTCCCAGCCTGTAGGCTGTTTTCAGCCATTCTTCTCTTTGAGACCTCCTAATCCCAAATCTCTGTTCCACTCTTCCAAAACTGAATCAGTGGATTACCCAATCTCTTCCCTCATACCCCTATACAGGGTGCCTATTAGATGTTGACAGGGATTGTCTTGTATACTATCAATGAATATTTTAATAGTGTAGGTACTGGGAAGGCATTTTTGCTTGTATTATTTGATTTCATAAAATGTGGTTTCACACTTGAAAGTACCGTAATATTTATCTATTATTTTATCAAATGGAAGAACCCCTCAGAGGACAGAAATTGGAAAGATGTGATAAACCTAGGCTCCTCCATTGGGAGAAGGTGAGGTCTGACTGTGCAGGAGAGAATGACTCATCTTCAGATATTAGCTTACAGTATTCGAAGATTGATCTAAGTTCGCTCCTCCGTCTCATCCCTGTCCAGAGTCTGAAAGTACTAGCCATAATATTTGTGAATTCCGTTGTTGACGGGACCTCCCATCCAAGAAGAAGATAATTTTTTGATATTGAACATGTCTTTCAAATGGAATTCAAGGGTCTTCCAGGGTGCCACATAGGAATCAGACAGCCAGAGAAGGACAACACGAAGGAAGGCAGCCCATGCAAATAGTTCGAGGTTAGGAAGATTTGTTCCTCCTTGGGATAGAGACAATTTTAATATAGATAATCATATCCTGGTGGTGATTCCCCAGATAAAATTGGAAATCATTTTGTCCCAGAATTTAAAATAATAAGCCAATGGAAAGAAGGGATGTTTTGTAATAGGTATAGGAGACATGGTAAAACCTTCATGCGGATCACTTCGATCTTCTGGAAAAATAGGAGAGGATAGTTGAACCACCTTGCTAGGTCAGCTTGGATAAAGAGAGATAGTGGTTCATAGTTGACTAGTTCTAATACTTCAGGGTTTAGGGATATAAACTCCCGGTATTTCATTTTTATGGTTCTCCATTTAAAGGGATATGACTGTCTCGATAGTTTGGATGGGTTGTGATTAAATATTAGAATTTCTGTTTGGTTATGTTTAATTTGAATCTGGCTACTCCTTCGTATTGTTTGAGTATTTTCCAGTCCTCCAGAATAGAAATGGATGGTGACAACAGGGATAGGAGAACATCGTCAGTGAACAGGCTGATCTTATATGCTTGTTGGCTCAAAGGTATGCCTTCTATTATTTCTGCTGTCTTTAATGCTGCAGCGGTGACTTCATGTAAAGGGCAAAAAGGAGGAGAGGGGCAAACCTGACGAGTCCCATGCTGTAGTAAAATGGGGAGGATAAACTACCATTTATTCTGATATAGGCCTTCGGGATGTATATAGATTGCGTAGCCAGGCTATAAAGGAATCCAGAAATTGAAAGGCTAACAGTGTATCCCAGAGAAAGGGCCAGGAGACCCTGTCAAAGGCCTTTTGGTGTCTAGGGCAATGAGGGCTGCCGGAATTTTCCTGTTCAGGACATACCCTGCAATATAAGGATTTTATGTAATGTTATCAGATGAGCTTCTGTTCTTAATGAAACCTGTTTAATCTGAATGTATAATCTGAGGTACTATTTTTCTTGTTGCCCAGATGGCTGTGTAAATTTTATAGTCTAGGTTTAAAATTGAGATTGGGAGGCGCTAATGAGCAGCTAAACCGGACGATGCATTTTCCTTCTGCTGTCCCTCACTAGCCGAAATAAAAGTAAATAATACTTTTAAAATACCTTAAAGATATGAACTTTGACTCTATCAACCTCGGATAATAGTATGGATGAATATCTGATGCCAAATCCGACTAAAGTCAAGGAATTGGCAACAAAAGTACCAAGAAGATGGCAGTTGGTATGGCAGGAGAAAATGTGGGCCTGGTGTCACTGTCGGCCGCGGAGGTTACAGCGCTTGGCCGGGAACTAACGGGCCAAGTGATAGCAGCCTTGGAGCCATGATTGATTAAATTAGAGGGAAACTGGACTCAAAGCTACAAAGTCCAGGAGCAGCAAACGCACAGGTCAACCGTGATAGTGGAGGTGGAGGCTCAGATTTCGGATGGAGAATGAAATGACGGCAGTCCCGGCAAGTACTGGCACTTCAAAAGAACTGGCTGAGTTTAAAGAGGCATTTGACTACCAGGAGAATTACCACGAACGCCTTAATCTGCATCTAAGAGGCTACCGGAGGGGAGAGAAGGGGTTAGCCTGCTGATTTCTGCACTAGGATACTACCAGAGATACTGGGCCTAAAGTTAACAAAGGGCGCCTAAAGATGGAGCGAGCTCATCGAGCAGTGATGCCCTGACCACCTGCAGACCAGCCCCGAGGCAAGCAATCATGTATTTCCATAATTTTCAAGATCGGGAAGAGGTGTTGAAAGCATATAAAGAGAAGGGGAGTTAATATATGAAGGGTAACGATTATTTCTATTGCAAGGCTACTTGTACATCTCCTAAAGAGAAGGAAAATGTTCAATGGAATAATGCAACATCTGAGAGAGCTAAAATAGAAAACTTCCTAGTGTACCCTGCTACATTGAAAATAAAGCTTGAAGGGGCTACTTTCTCACTTTGGGATTTTTAAAGGCAGAGCAATTTGTCAGTGACCTGAAGCAGAAAATGTGCTGAATGTGGTAACGGGAGCATTATGGATACCTAAAAGCGGAGAGGAGGGTCTGACTGTATTCATGTGCTTTTTGTTTCCTTCTAAACTATTCTCTCATTTGCTTCTCCTGGGTGCTCTGTTTTGTCTTCTGGACCAAGGTATTCAAGGTCTAGCAGAAACACCTGCACTATTTGCATACATCTGAGTGTTACAAGCAAGGCAATCTATGTTTTTGTTTCTTCTTATTCTTCTGGGATGAATGACGAAAATGCTGGACTATGTGCAGACTGGAGGGTTCAAAACGTGTGGGATGCATAATGGGGCCTAATGGAAGCAGAACTCTCTCATGCCACTGGATTTTCTTGTGCCACTGAGTATGTGATAGGGAGTGGATGCATGGAGCGAGGACGAGTTGTTGGACTGAGTGAAGGAACTGTGGGCTATATGGGGAAGAAGGCAACAATGATCAAAAGGTAAAGGGAGGCTGGTGGCTGGAGAAGGGCCTGCACATGAATTTGATGGTGCAGCCTGTTGTCCTATACTCGCTTCCGATGGAGGAACCCACTCATGATCTGAAAGGTGGGGCTGAGGGAAGGCAAAACATTGCATATTTACCTTGCCATATTGAAAATAAAGTGTGAGGGGATGACCATCTTGTTTGGGGCTCTGAAAAAGCAGAGCAATTTGCCCATGACTGGAAGCAGAAGATGAGATGAATGGGGTAACAGGAGCATTATGTGGGCATTCAAAAATGGAGAAGAGGGACGGAATGTACTAGTAAGTTTTTTGTTTCTTTTTTTGCTACGCTGTCCTCTCATTTGCCTCTTTGTGTGCTCTTTGTTTCATTTATTGGATCATGACATTAAGATCCCAGCAGGAGTACCTGTGCTACACGCATACTTCTGGTGTTATAAACAAGGCGATCTCTGCTCTCTGTTTCTCATTTTTCTCTCCTGGGCTAAATGAAGAAAATGCTGGACTATACGTGGACTGGAGGGGTTCAAAATGTTTGGGATGCATAATGGGGCCTAAAGGAAGCTGGGACTCTCGTGCCATAGGACTTTCTAGTGCCATTAAATATGTGATAGGGAGTGGATGTATGGAATGAAGACGATCTGTTAGACAGAGTGGAGAAATTATAGGCTGTGGGGCAAGGCAACAACTATCAAAAGGAGTAAAGGGAGGCTGATGGCTTGGAGAAGGGCTCTGCGGTGTGAGTTTAAAGGCGTGGCCTGTTGTCCTATGCACTCGATTCCAATGGAGGAATCCATTCATTACTTGAAATGGGGGACACAGGGAAGGGTGAACATTTGCATATTGCACATGTTTATGTCTGGTACTGGGAGACATTTGGGAACAAGAGATTAGGACATGATGGGGACAGTACGAAAAGCAAGGATGCAATCGAGGGGGGGTAGGAGGGACCTGCATCAGAACATACAAGGAAAGGGTGGAAAAGGAAATGGAGAATATCTCAATCCACGAAGAATATCGGGTCTCTGGGAGAAAACTTGTGTAAAGGGAGAGAGGTATGCATTGTCTTGCGGGCACAAGATACAAAGTGGGATGACTTTCTCACTAGCTGGTGTCTGGAGAGAGAAGCGGGCAATGGGAGTGGCACAGAGGAGGAGGAAATGTGAGGCCAGGGAGGTTAAGATGGGTGAAGGTAAAGGTAAAATAAATCGTCTGGGGGCTGGGATGCAAGTGTCAGAAGGGGGATTATCTAGGGCACTCGAGCTGAAGAGGCAATTAGTGTCACAAAAGGGAATAAATAGAAGGGAGAGTAAGGAGGGGGAAACATGGCAAGGGTGCCATGGGAGCTATGGGAACAAAAATAGAAATGTATTTATGTAGTAGGGAAGGAAAGGAAAAGAGAGAGGGAGGGGACGAGGAGAACTGGGGAGGATGGGAGGGAAGGAATCATTAGTAAAGATAGTAGGAAAGAGAAAGGACGAGGATAGGCAAAATAGATGTTATACTTTACTGTTCTTACCGTTGTTATGTGTTGCAGTGCAATCATTCATTGGTGCAATAACAGGTTTTACATGTGAGGAGAATGAGGAGAGGTATGGTGAAACTCTAAAGTAAATAATCGGGTCAAGTGGACTCGACTCTATTAATGGAGGAGTTGAAAGAAACATATGTATATATAAATAGATAATACAAAAATCTCAATGTAGTCTGAGTGGAATGTAGAGGCATCTCAAACCCAGTCGAAAGGACATCGATATTGATGGCTCTGAAAGAGTAGGGCACAGGTAGCTCTGATACAGGAGACCCATCTAACAGACACTAGAGCATGCCAAAATGGCACGGAACTGGGTGGGGAAGTGCTATGCAACGTCCTTTTCAGTGCATAAAGGAGAGTGGCCATATTGGTGCACAAGGCTCTCCTCTGGTAATCACTAAAGTAGTCAAAGATCCTAAAGAGGAGATATATATTTATTTCAGGAGAACTTAAAGGAAAAAGTAACGTTTGAGTGTATTTATCATGCATACGAGCCACAATTCTACATGTCCTTGCTGGATTTGCTAACATGGAACAATTCCCAAGTCTTATCCTGGGTGGTGATTTTAATTGAACAATGGATCCAGTAATGGATCACTCAGAAGGAAGGAGGAGACAAGAAATAATGAGACAGTGGGAGATGGGTATGGTGGACAAGGACCTCGTAGATAGTTGGCGCTAGCCAATCCAGCAGCAAAAGAATATACCTTTTTCTAACCCGCATAAAATGTGGTCCAGGATTGACTACATCTATCTACCCAGGGATGGTACACCAGAGTGCTAGATGTAATACACCGCCTATACACGTATCCAACCATGCAATGGTTATCCTGAAAATAAAAGGGGAAGCAGAGAGGCCTACTCAATGGAAATTTCCAATGTATATGGCAAAAATAAAGAGTTTAAAGAACATCTGACAACCCAGTGGTGGGGATAGATGAAGAATAATGATACGGGGCGGTATCTAAGACAACGTTGTGGGAGCTAGGTAAGATTGAGGGGATAATCATAGAGTATATGGCCAGATTGAAAAACAGAAAAAGGAGACATGGATAGAGCTAGAGGAAGCTGAAGGAATTGGAAAAAGAGTGGCAGGTGGTGAAAATGGGGAAGCAATTGGTTGTTGGAAACAGCGAGGAAACCCTGAATGCCCATCTTAAAGCAGAAGCGAAAAGACAGGGCTCTATTGGAAATGCCACATATTCGAATGGGGAATAAATCTAGCCCTTTACTAACTAAACTGCTGAAAGGGGGCAGGACTGTGACACATATCATAGGGGTAAAGGATAAAAGGGAACCTTCATAAAGATATGAAAGGCATAGAAGAAAATTTTAGGGCTTTCTACCAGCATTTATATCAAGCAGAGTATGCGGGTAACTGTGAGGAAATGCAAAGATTTTTGAATAAAGTAAAATTACCGGAGGCTATACAAGTCCAGAGAGAGAGATGCTAGTCAACCAATTACAAAAACAGAAATAATGAGTGCGATACAAAAGCTGCAGAGTGGTAAAAGCTAGCGGCCCAGACAGATTCCCCACAGAATATTATTGTAACCCCCTTGCAAATGGGGTTCCGGATATGCCTGGTGCTCGGGTTAGTTACCCAAAGCCGTTTAATTGAGTAGCCAGTGGCGCTTTAAATAGCCTCCGTGAGCTGTCTCTTTAAGGGCAGCTTGTTGCAGCCGTAAGTAACTAAGATGGAGGGGACTGTGGTTGTTGCCCGAGTCCCACCCGGGACACTGAAAGAATGACTCCTCTGCCATCGCTACTAGTGGTGCAGAGGGAGTTCTCTTTGGGGATGCGATTGTATATGGAAATGATGTAAAATAATAATGATAATGTGGTTGCTCTAACCTGTCTTCCTTTGCAGTAAGGACTGTTTGATTGCCTCCTCCATTTTGCTCCAGAACTGCTGAATGTGGGCAATCAGTACCTCGGGACCCTACAGAGTCGGCTGACCAATAGGGACTGCTTGTAATTTGGGAAAGGCATTATGGGCTATGGTGCTTTTCGCACCACTGAAGGCTAGAGGAAATGACTGGCATGTTCAGCCAGCCAATGGCAATGGGTAGCTCCCAATCTGGAAGGAGTGCTTGGTGCTTCCAGCTTCAGATGCGTTGTGGTTAGTGAGGAGTGAGGAGCTGTGTGCTTCAGTTGCTACAGGTGTTCGCTGGAAGTGCGTGAAGGCCTGAAGCGGCCGTTTTGTGTTGGCTCCAGCGGAGGAAACCTGTCGGGCGGCAGTCAGAGGAGGCTGTGCTTTGTACAGCTACCCACCAGGCTCGACCTGAAGGAGGACTGGAGAAAATTGCTGAATTGCGCCGGTCCGAATACAAGTGGAAGCTGCTGTTGCAGTATTTCAGGGACGGTGAGTCTGTGGGAGCACTGGAAGCAGTTGCCTGGTGTGGTACCCTCTGTTGCTGTTTACCATATAAATGTGTGGAGGTTTGTGTAGCTCAAGTACATCCTGCTACAATTAAAGGACTTTTGCCTGTTGCTGTTTACCATATAAATGTATGGAGCTTGTGTGGCTCAAGTACATCCTGCTGCAATTAAAGGACTTTTGTCTGTTGCTGTTTACCATATAAATGTGTGGAGGCTTGTAGCTCAAGTACATCCTGCTGCAATTAAAGGACTTTTGCCTGTTGCTGTTTACCATATAAATGTGTGGAGGCTTGTGTAGCTCAAGTAAATCCTGCTGCAATTAAGGACTTTGCCTGTTGCTGTTTACCATATAATTGTGTGGAGACTTGTGTAGCTCAAGCAAATCCTGCTGCCATTAAAGACTTTGCCTGGTGCAGTTTGCCATATAAATGTGTGAGGAGTCTCGTGGAGCTCAAGAGTAGACCTGTCAACGCTTAAGGACCCTATCTTGTCTGGAGGTCGTGAGTACTAATTCAGGGTAGTTCCCTGTTGATTTGCCACCTTGGAACCAAATGGGATTACTGTGCTGCTGACTGTTTAACTAACTTTTTCTTTCCTCTGTGTGACAGGGCCTCTACCAGCTGACACAGTTTGGACTAGCCACTCAGGGCTTGGGTACCCAGGGACAGTAATTGATAGGGATAGGCCTGTGCACAGAGCCCTAGGTAGATCAATTTAGTGATAAGCTAATCAACTTGATCCCCCTGTCCTTGTTGTTTTCCCCTTGAATAAATCAGATTGTTTTGTACAGCTACAACCTGTCTATTGTGCACGTTAATGGTGAACTGCTGTTTGGTGATTGCAACATAACTGTGCCTTATTTACAGGGGTCCCTGAAGGAGCTGGATTATATTTTCCGTGGGGTAAGTGTACTGGTGAACAGAATTGCTGCTACCAGTGTGAGTCAGTAGTGGGATGAAGGGGGTTGCAGTAGCTCAGAGGGCTGTAACCATGGTAGTCTTAACTGCGCTTACCGACCTCTGGGTGGAGGCACCCATCAACGGATCTGGGCCCCTCAATCTGCCTCTGTGGGGGCAGACGGGGTAGTAGCCCTACGAGTAGCATCCCCTGGGGTTACAAATTGGAGGCACCACTGGGATTAGCGTCCCCTAGTGGCTCAGTGAGAGATACCCAAAATGGAAAAATGAAGGGATATGTTGAAAAAATTAAGCTGGGACCCATCAAAACCATGGTACATAAACTGATGGGTTGGGGTGAAGCAGAAGAGCTAGATTCCCAGAAGATTGTATTTTTGTTAGATGTGCCTTGGGTACCTCGGCTGCTGATATTGTCTCTGTTGCAGAATGAGTAAAGTGTTTGGGTAAGTTTGAAGTGAAAGGCGTATGGCTGATTTGTTGACCAGACATTGCAGGTGCTACTCCTATGCAGTGTGGTCATCGACCCTGAGAAGGTACCTCCTGTACTTTACCGGAGGGTGCATCCCAGGGTGGAGGCTAATCCATGTCCAAGTGGGTCAGTCACTCCTGGGGGTCTCCTCAAATGAACAGTTTTAAAGATAAGCTGCTTAAATTGTTAGCTGTGGAAGGGAGGACTACCCAGGAGTTGCTACAAGCCTTGGATCTGTCCAGTGATACTACCCTGGCCCACCCAAAAGCTCCGTGTTTGGCTTCTTTGCCCTTGGCAGTCCCATCCATACAGCTTTATTCCTACCGTAGTTAAAGCTTTTCTCTGGCATGGTACCAGTGCCTTCGGGGAGGATGACCTGGAGGCGTGGATGGACTACGCCACCCCTTTAGTCCAGAAGTAGCAATGCTCGAGGGGAGAAAGGAAGAGGCTGATGGAGAGTTTGATGGGTCCTGCCTTGAAGCCATTAGATTCTTCCGGCCACTTGTCCAGAAGCCACTGCTGCAGAGTATCTCTCTGCTTTAGAAGGGTTTTGGGAGTACAGAGACTGGTGAAGATTTATTATGGAAATTCAGGTCTGCTAAGCAGTGGAGAAATGAAAACTGTCCACTTTTGTTACTAGAGTGGAGCGGGCATTGCAGAAGGCTTGTAGAAAAGGGGAATTACTGCTGCGGCTCTGAATTAGGTTCAGCTAGAACATATTTTAAAGTCTGCCCGATTCTCTAGTGTAACTCTATTGAAACTTGTTGCATGATCGAGGGCCACCCACCTGAGTATTGTCAATTGATGAGGGAAATTCGAGAAGTGGAGACTGATGAAGAGGGTGGAACCCTGTGTGGGGCAGTGAACCCTAGTGGGACCCCTGAGTCTAATACCCATGAGGAGACTGGCTCGCCTGGAGGGTCTGAGGGGCCCCAGATTACCCAGGTACTGTGGGGATGCGGGTTATTTCCTCTGACCCCTACGTGGAGGGTGAGTTGAGGGCTGAGATCAGGAATTTATGGGAATTGGTGAGGGACTTAAAGCAGTCCACTGTACAATTCTTGACTGCCCGGAGCCCCTGAGTCATGTAGAGCCCCAAACCCCAACCCTAGAGAGCTTTCTCCCCCTCAGGGCCCCCCAGAGTAGTGATCCCCGGGACCCTAAGTTTTGTTATCACTGTGGGGAAGATGGGCATTTCCAGCCTGACTGCCAGAGGCTGGAGAATTTAAGGAAAGTTAACAGCAGACTGATCGCTCGACACCGCCAGACCCAGTCTCGGCCCCCAAGAAAAGTTGTGTGACTCAGGCCCGTGCCGCCGGACTAACAATGTTGCTACCCCCGACTGGTCTGATGTGGTCGGGCCATCTATGGAGACCAGGTGCAGGTGAATGGAATTCCCACTAGAGCTGTATTGGACAGTGGCTCCCAGGTGACCATCATGTTTCAGGACTGGTACCAAGCACACTTATCTGAAGTGCCCCTGCAGCCTCTAACTGGTCTACATGTATGGGGTTGAGCGACAAGGCTTATCCGTATTTGGGGAATACATCCGTGTATGGTTATCTTTCCTGCAACTGTGAATGGAACAGATGAGCAAGTGGAAACCTTGGTCTTGGTCTGCCCACCCAGTGGACTGTATGATGGGTGCCCTGTTGATTGGAACAAATGCGCACATGTTTGGACGATTGGCCCAGTTGTGTTCAGAGAAGCGAGCATTTCAGACTGGGCGAGTTTTGGGTGTACCTGCTGTAATTCAACGGTCAGGGCCACTCAGAAGAAGGGTAGGCGGAGGAACCTGAAGGCCCTGTGGGAGTGGTATGGAAGAAGGATCCGGACCTTGTAGTGCTTGCCCCAAATGCACTGTGTTCTGCATGGAGAGTGCGATTAAAGACAGATGTCAAGAATAAGTTGTTGATGTTGGATGCGCCTATGGAGGGAGAACTACCTGAGGGTTGTTGCTCAAACCCAGCATTCTGCCGGCCAGGGCCCATGCCTATGTTAAAGGGTGATGGTTCAAGTGCACAATGTGTCTGATAAAGAGATTCGAATAAAAGAGGGTGTACCCTGGCTAGCGTCCATTGTGCGGATACTGCTGTCTACCAAATAAAAAGAGTTCCCGGACAGGGTGATAGAGTTGCTCCTGATCTGTTTGACTTTGGTGACTCTCCGCTGCTGACTGAGTGGAGCGAGGGTCAGTGAGAGGCTTGCCAAGAGGAACCAGGTTTTCTCCTGAAAGAGTGGGATGTAGGATGTGTACAAGGGCTGAGCATCACATTCGATTGCACGACGAAAGACCCTTCCGAGAGATCCGACGTCTGGCTCCCGCTGACATAGATGATGTACGACGGCATTTGCAAGAAATGTTGGCTGCTGGTGTAATTCAAGAGTCTAGAAGCCCTATGCCTCCCCATTGTAGTAGTAAGGAAAAAGAATGGGGCTGTTCGGATGTGTGTAGACTATCGTACTTTGAATAGGCGGACCATTCTGGATCAATATACCATGCCACGCATACAAGACGCCTTGGATTGTCTGAATGGTAGTAAGTGGTTCTCTGTATTGGATCTTGGAGCGGATACTACCAGATCCCGATGGCCCCAGACGATCGGGAGAAGACTGCTTTCATTTGCGTTCAGGCTTCTATGAATTTATTCGGATGCCTCAAGGAATTTCGGTGCCCCAGCCACTTTTCAGCGCTTGATGGAATGAGCTGTGGGGACATGAACCTACTCGAGTGTTTGGTCTATCTAGATGACGTCATAGTGTTTGGCCGATCCTTGGAAGAACATGAGCAATGATTATTCAAAGTCCTGGATCGATTGGAGGATTTCGGCCTCAAGTTGTCTATCGACAAGTGTCAATTCTTCCAGACTTCTGTGAAATATGTGGGCCACATGGTGTCCACTGAAGGCATAGAGACTGATCCTAGCAAGTGGAGGCGTTGACCACTTGGCCTCAACCTAGAAATTTGAAAGAGCTGCAACAATTCCTGGGGTTTGTGGCTACTATAGGCGGTTTGTCAGAGACTATTCACGAGTGATTCGCCTCTCCTTAATCTCACCCAGGGGTATCCGCCTACTCACAAAAAATATAAGAAGGGTGTGCACACTGACTTAGAAAGAAGTATTTTTGGCCAAATGATATGTTCAGGGATCGATGGACTGCTGAGTGTGAGGAAGCTTTCCATGACATCATATATCAACTCACCCACGCACCCGTGTTGGCCTATGCTGACCCAGCCAAGCCTTACACTCTTCATACTGATGCCAGTCTGCAAGATTGGGGGCTGTATTATATCAGGAGCACTCGAATGGGCTGAGACCTGTAGCGTTTGCCAGTAGAGTCTAATGCGTCAGAGAAGAATTACCCAGTGCATAAATTAGAGTTTTGGCTTTGAAGTGGGCCATTGTTGATCAGTTCCACGACTATTTGTATGGTGCCAAGATATTAGTAAAGACTGATAACAATCCTCTGACTTATGTTCAAACCTCTGCCAAATTGGATGCTACTGGGCATAGGTGGCTTTCTGCCCTGGCCACCTACGATTATGCTGTAGAGTACCGGGCGGGCCTCAACCATATAGATGCGGATGCTCTCTCCCGGAGGCCTGCGTATCAGACTGAATGGGTCCGTTGTCTGAACCTGATATAAGAGCCCTGTGCCAGAAATTTGATAAAGAAGAACAGGTGTCTCCTGAAGCAGTGGACTGTGTGGTAGATTGTTTGAGCCGCTGAAACTGTATACCTGCCGCCTACTGCCATTTCTCTGCATTGGACACCAGCTCTCTGCCGCAACTCAACAATGATGATCTCCAACAGGCTCAATCCTGTGACCCTATGATAAAACGGCCGTAGGGTTTTGGGGCTGGAAGGGATGTATCCAAACTACATTCCACTGACTTATGGACTACCTTGTTGTACAAAGAAGGGCCCAAATTAAAGCTGATCAACCAACTACTATATAGAGACTGTGAGTAAGGAGGGCGGTGCTACGACAACAACTGGTGCTGCCTCAGTTTTCAGAGAACTAGTTCTAAGGTCATTGCATAATCAGATGGGGCACCTGGGCATAGATCGAACACTTGATTTGGTACGGGCGCGATTCTATTGGCCAAAGATGATTGCGGACCTGGAACAGTATGTCAAGACCTGTGGTCGTTGTTTGCAAAGGAAAGCATTACCTCAGAAAGCTGCTCCTTGGTCAACATTACTACTAGTGCTCCTATGGAACTGGTCTGTATTGATTTCCTGAGTTTAGAGCCTGATCTGAGAGTGTTAGCTAACATATTGGTGGTCACTGATCATTTTACCTGGTATGCACAGGCTTTCGACCAAGGATCAGAAAGCAACTACAGTGGCTAAGATACTTATTGAAATTTTTTGTTCACTATGGGGCTCCGCAGCAGATTCATTCCGATCAGGAAGGGACTTTGAAAGTCGCTTGATTAAAGAGATGCTATCTTTGTGGAAGTCGCAAATCACAACCACCCCCTACCACCATGGGGAGACTCTCAGCCTGAAAGGTTCAACTGTACATTGCTCGACATGCTGGGCACCTTGCAATCCAAAGATAAATCAAGATGGAGCCAACAGATTAGCACTCTAGTTCACGCCTACAATTGTACGAAAAGTGATGCCACAGGGTTCTCCCCTATCGTCTAATGTTTGAAGAGAGGCTAGATTGCCAGTAGATGTGTGTTTGGGGTTTCCCTGATGGGGTGCGAGCAGAGAACCATCTACAGTATGTACAGAAATTAAAGGCCCAATTAAATCATGCCTACCAACTGGCCCCAGACCATGGCTGCTAAACGAAATCTGGCTAACAAGGAGAGATATGACAAAAAGTGAAAACAGTAGAGTTGAGAAAAGGGGATAGAGTGTTGTTGAGAAATCTGGGACTGTATGGCAAACATAAAATTGCCACCCGATGGCATCACCTCCCCATGTTGTTGTGGGACAGCTGGCAGACCTACCTGTGTATAAAGTGCGGCCTGAAAACAATTCGAAAGATGTGAAAACCATACACAGAAATCATCTGCTGCCAATTGGGCAGATCTTGATTGAAGTTGAACCTTCCTCTACCCCTCCTCCCAGGCCCGTGACTAGATCTGTTGCTAAGAAAGGAATCAAGCCTGTGGAGCCTTCAACAAGTCCACCAAGGAGCCTTGTCCAACCCCCTGCAGAATGAGATGGTCAACACACAGTGTCAGAAGACAGCGAAGATGATATTGAATACTATCCTCTTATGAACTAAGTCAATTGTTTTGGGGCAATCCTTGTTAACTTAGGAACTGAAGCTGGCCCATCTGTGTTAGTTGAGCCTTCTATTTTATCCCCGGAGGAAATGCCTCCAGAAGATGAATGGGGTAGCAGACGAACTCAAGGGCTGAGTCCTTAGGCTTGGTGAACTGTCTGGCCTGGCTGAATTATCTGACTTTTCAGAAGAAGAGAGTGAGATGGGGAACAAGCCAGTGATATGCCCGAATCGGAAGACTATTTTGAATGCCCTGATGGTTCCCTTTAGTACCTACCTAGAAGGTCAAGCCGCTGATAGTATTATGAGTATCAAGCCTGATCCCCTTGAAGGATCCCTGTTGCTAATGTTTCTGACATGGAAGTGGAGTCAGGGCCTGGTTCAGAATCCCTGAGACCCCTAGACGATCCGGCTGACAAATTAGGCCAGTAATAAAGTTAAGCTATGAATCTTTGGGTCAACCAGTGGATCTGCCTTTAAATGTGGTTCACAAAGGGTATATGTGTCCCAAGTTCTTTGCCTAAGTTAGCCTTGACAGATAACTCCAGACTGTTAGTGGTGCCCTTCAAGTGACGCCTTCTTCAGGGGACCGGTGGTACCTAGAGAAGACAGATTCCCCAGTCTGGGTGTCATGGGTAGGAACTACTGATCTGTGTTAAAACCAAAGTAATAGTTTATGTGTAGGACGGTAAAAGTTAAGATATTTTGTAAATCCAATGTTTAAATGTTAAAAAGAAAATGTGATGTGCTACTCATTGGGTGTTTACCTAAAAGCGCCTTAGGGCATATGCTTGACATGGACGCCAAGCTTTTCCAGGCCAGGAGGTGTTCCTGTCTTTGTGTTAGTTCTGGACAGAAGCGTGTCCGTGATTATGGACTTCTATTTCCGTGATTCCTCTTAACAGCATTGGAGTGAAGTTACTGTGCTTTTTGATTTAGAGCGGTTAGAGAGTATGCAAGACATTATTTCAAGGATGTGGAGACTGGAGCTGCAGGATGGAGTCACGCTTGCAGACGCCAGGAGCTCAGCAAATTTACAGAGAGCTGCAGGCAGACCTTAGACCAAATCTTCTCTGCGCTGGGATGGAGTGAGGATCAGACCGTACTAAGGACAGCACGACTGCTCAGATTTTGTAGCCTAGAGGGCTAGCTGGGTGCCAGGTGGGCACGGCCCGATGGGACCTGGTTCCCCACGCCACCCTATGACGCTTCTTTGCCGCCTCCTGACCCCTAAAAGCCGGTTTGCCAGCCTAGAGAGGGCTAGCCGGGTGCCAGGTGGGCACGGCTGATGGGACCTGGTTCCCCACGCCACCTACGACGCTTCTTTGCCACCTCCCGACCCCTAAAAGCCGGATTGTCAGAGCTAGAGAGGCTAGCTGGGTGCCAGGTGGGCACGGCAGATGGGACCTGGTTCCCACGCCACCTACGACGCTTCTTTGCCGCCTCCCAACTCCTAAAAGCCGGATTTTGAGCCTAGAGAGGGCTAGCCAGGTGCCAGGTGGGCACGGCCAATGGGACCTGGTTCCCCACGCCACCTACGACGCTTTGCCGCCTCCCGACCCCTAAAGCTGGGTAAGGATATTCCTTTGACTGGGAAGCAGTGATCAGCTGCGATTGGCTTACAGAGCATTGTGCTAGCTCTGATTGGCCTCTGGTCTCAGACCCTGCTTCCGGATTGGTCTGGGCGATTATTGGGCTTGCTGGGCTCGGAGCCCATAGACCTGCACTGCTCAGTGCCAAATTTAGTGACCGGACATTTTGCTACTTGATTTCTATTTTAATTTCTAATCCTTGCTGTTCCACTGCTAGTCTCCAACTTGCCTAGATCTGTAAACCTGTTTTTTATTTACTTGTTAAACTGTATTTCAAGCCGTGACATTTCTGCTTTTGTCTGCCTGTAATGTCTACTTGCCCTGATTTGCAATATTGTGCCACTTTAATCTGTAAATAAGCCTTGATTCTACTATCTGCATATAAAGTCTACTGCGTATCAGTATTCTATTAGGCTGTTTAGACAATTTACCTGCTTACTATTTCTGTCACTGCTTAAATGACTATTCTTGCCTCGTAGCCCTGCCGTAAGTCTGAAAGTAGCTAGCCGTAGTATACTTTAGTGCCATAGATTTGAAATTGCTTGTATAAGTGTTTTACTGCTGAACAACATGGTTGTGGCTATCTGACTCCTGTTTCTACTACTTCGCTGTCTCCCCCAACTTGCAGATTGCAGCTGCTCATAATCTTTCTTGTTTCTGTGCACCTTAAACTGTACCTCTGCCTCTCCTCTTGTAACTCTCTGTTTTCCTTTCTGTCCTACGGTTACTCAGGCAGGTTGATCCCTGTTTTGACGTGTTCCATACCCTACTTTTTGGAGTTATCCTTCTGTCTTTTACACAGATCTCCGGTCCCTTTCTACTACTGCTAGCCAGACCCTCCCTCTCTATTCTTCCTACTGTACTCAACCTGCCCTCCAGCCCCCTCCGCGCCTTCCCCCATTACCTCTACCTCTGCTAAATAAATAAAAGGAAAAAGCACATCTATAAATTTATAAATTAACCCTATTGTTGGTTCTCCTTCTCACTTCTAAATGCTGTCTCCTCAGACTGGCGCCAGTATCTATTCTGACCTGATCGTTTACTGGCTAACACCCTCCGCCCTTTGGTAATTTCCTTTGTCCTCTCCAGCACTATCCCGAATCTTAACCCCTCCTCCTCGCTGCTCTTACGTTCAATCTCGTTTCCCCCCTCCCCTGTTTTCTGGCCATTGCGTCATTGTCATGTCGAAGTATAATTTATAAAGCTACTCACTGCTCTCCTCTCTCTCCTCCCTCCAGATTTCGTAGCCTAGAGAGGGCTGGCCGGGTGCCAGGTGGGCACGCCGATGGGACCTGGTTCCCCACGGCACCTACAATGCTTCTTTGCGCCTCCCGACCCTAAAGCCGGGTAAGGATATTCCTCTGACTGGGAAGCAGTGATCAGCTGTGATTGGCTTACAGAGCATTGTGCTAGCTCTGATTGGCCTCTGGTCTCAGACCTTGCTTCCGGATTGGTCTGGGTGATTCTTGAGCTTGCTGGGCTCGGGCCCATAGACCTGCACTGCTCAGTGCCGAATTTTACGCCCCCTCCCCTCCGACCTTTATTAAATAGTCTTCCCTGTCACGCCCCTTGCCCTCTACTACCCTCCCTCCTCTCATCCTATCCTGATTGACTTGCTAAACCCTCCCTCTCCCCTGCACTCTCATTTCCCACAGCTAATTTCACTGTGTGTTTTGCTGGTCTCGCACCTAAGTGTAACCTCAGCCCCTGGCTTCTTTTTCCCCATTTCCTCTCTCCTGCACTGTTTACAACCAATATCCTTCACACCTTTACCTCTCTCACCTAGCTATCATGTCTTCCTGTAATTATATTCTCCTGCCCTTTCTTGCCCTTTCCTTGCTCCCTACGCATGCCATCTTACAATTTCCTCCATCCCTCTCCACACTGTACTCTGGTCCTCATGACCAGCTACCCTTCATCTAGTACGGCTGCAATCCCCTAAATGGTGCCATCTGGCAATGGACTGTACAATAATGAATAAATATGGTGATGGCCTGGGTGCGACTGGCACCTACTTCTGACCAATGCCTCTCAATGGGTTCCTAGACGCCTGCATTGGTCCTGCTCACTAATCAGTGGAGCGTACTACTATCTACTATGAACTGCGCATTTGACTCTCAAACTTCTGCTCCTCCTTCTCCTAATATCTGGCTGTGTACACCCAAATCCTGGCCCTATCTTCTATAACACAAAAGCCAGCCAACAAGGCGGAGGGCTCACTATTATCACTCTGAACATCTGCAGTCTCCTACCTAAACTGGCCTCCTCCAAACCTTTGCCAGCCAACATAACCCTGACATCCTGGCCATTGTTGAAACTTGGCTGACACCTAACACCCCTGACCATGCCTTATCGCCAAGGCTACAAACTATTCAGACTGGACATGACCTCAAAAGGGGTGGTGGTTATGCTATATACATAAAGGATTATCTCACATGCCTCCCTGTCCGTTTTCCACCACTGATACTACTGTTCAGCTCCTCCCAATCAAGCTACTTCTTGGTGCCCACAACAAAGTCCTCACGGTTACTGCTATTTATATTCCACCAAAAGATCCAAGGGCGGTCTCCTGACTGTACTTGAATTTGTCCAATCTCAACCTACTGAGGCAGAGCTCCTACTCCTTGGTGACTTCAATATTAACTGGCTATCACCTGACTCACGGTCAACTAAGGATGCCATCCTTGCTGCAAATCTCACACAGCTGATCAATTCACCCACTAGGAAAACTATAAATCTGGAAACAGCACCCTTATTGACTGTATCCTTGCAAATCATCCTACTCGAATAAATAATGTTGCCGTGCTCCCGGACTCTCTAAGCGACCACTCTCCCATAAAATGTACTTGGTCAAATAAGTTCAGAAAACCTCCTCCTATAACCATCTCTAGTAGAGTACTACCTCGCAACCTCACTCAACTCAAGGATAATCTTAGGCAGAAGGATTGGTCTCCTATGTACAACACTCAAGATGTAGACATAGCCCTAAATCACTTTATCAACATTTTCAATGCTGCCTGTGACTCCTATGCACCTGTCAAAAACGTAAGTGAAAGCGCCTCTAATCCCTGGATCACTGCCAAGCTACTGTCACTTCTCAAAGGTAGGGACCACCTCTGGCTATTGCAAGAGCCACTGGCTCACTGTCTGACATCTTAAAGTACAAGCAGGCTCGAAATCACTGCACCAAAGAGACTCGCCGGATGAAAAGTTCTTACTTGAGAATGCTCTCCAACACCTGGGGGAAGGCAAATCCTTCTGGGACAACTTAAAAATATTACAGGAAAGCAGGCTAAGGCCTCTCCTACTATACTTACTGCTGATGGTACCACTACCCTGGACCCGCTGGTTATCGCAAATACCTTAATGAGACATTCACTGACCTCAGCGGTGTCCTCCCATCTGACTACTTCTCTAACACAGACACTCCTATCCCCATATCCCTTCTGCCTCTCCAACCATCCCGCCTTCCATCTCAAAATTAGTTAAATCACATGAAGTCCATAAATACATAAAGAAGGCAATCTCCAATCTCGGACAAGCAGTGACTCTATCGACCTTAAAATACTGTCCCTTACTTTGGATGAAGTTTACTCCCCCTCACCAGATTATTCAATCTCTCCCTCTGCTCAGTAAGTTCCCCAGTATATGAAGCTGCTACTGTCACTCCTGTGGACAAAAATGGTGACAAGTCCCTGCCTGGCAACTACAGACCTATTTCAATATTACCTCCCTCTCAAAGCTCTTGAGCGTATCATGGAGACCAGCTACGGACTACCTGCAGAAATATAACATCCTCTGTGCCCAGCAACATGGATTCAGACTCGGACATAGCACATCGACAGCCCTCCTTGAATTCTCAGGCGCTATCCACGAGGCCTTGGACAAGGACTCCTAACTGGAGCTGTGTACATTGACCTAACGAAGGCTTTGACATGGTACATCATGGCCTACCCATCAGTCAGCTGCAATCTCTTGGGCTCTCCCTGGGCGCAGGGGCCTGGATAAATAATTACCTCACACAGTGCTCCCAAGTTGTAAAAATAGCAGGTGTGCTCTCTGAACCTAAGCCTGTCCTCTCGGGAGTTCCACAGGGATCCATCCTAGGCCTCTCTCTTCAGCCTCTTCCTAAACTCCTCCCTAAATCCTGCTCTGAGCAAATTATTCTCTCGCTGACGTGCTGTGATTCTATCCTCTCATAAAGATCCTATCCCTTATGCCTAAGCCTCCAGCATGCCTTTGCTGGTGTTGAAAAGTGGTTTGTGACACATAAGCTAGTCCTAAACCATATAAAACAAAATCCATGCTTTTCTCAAGTCCACAAAACAAGAAAAGGCAAACACAACTCACCATCAACACATCCATGGATTCACTCTTGAACAGGTGGTTACCTTCAAATATCTTGGAATCACCTTCCATCAGGGACTCACCTATGCAACCCATATCGATAGCACAGCCAAAACTATCAATCAGCGACTTGGGATATTGTACCGAACAGACAGCTTCTCACCTTACCAGCACTGAAGCTAGCTATTCAATCCTCAATCATCTCAACTGTTGACTATGGCCCAGTTGTATGGGTCTGCCTCTACAAGTGCGCTTAAGCGTATTACAACCTCCCTTAACAAGGCCTGTCGGTTGCTCACTGGGGCTCATCAACACACTCACACTTGCGAACTGTATGCTGAAACTGGATGGCTTCAACTCTCAAACCGACTAAAGTACCTTACCTGCCTTATGGCCAAAAATCCATCTTGGGCCTCACTCCACCCTGCATTCAAGACCTGATATGCCAGAACACAAGTGTTCGACCCACCAGAAGATCTGAAAATCAGCCCTTCAGGTCCCCGCTGCGGACTTCCCAGGGCCAGAGATCATTTGCCTATCGTGCCCTTCCTGGCTAAATGCACTTAGCACCTCTATTACCTCCTCTACCTCTCTAGGTGCATTTAAATCTAGCCTATTCTCTCACCTTACCACCTCTAACTCCTGTGACTGCTTTGACTAATTCCTCTCTAGTTAAGTTGTTGCTCTTCTGCCCTATTTACCTGACAAAGGCCCGGTAGATGACTCCTTTTCCACTACCCGTGGTTGGTTCCTCCTCCTTTCTTGTATATACCCTATTCTTCACATTATCTTCCTGTTCCCCCATTTGATTTGCCTATTGATTTAATGTGTTTCACCGTAATTACTTGTCCTTGCACTAATGTTTTCTCTCTCTTTTGATATTTGTTCAGCCTATGTGTATAGTATTCCACAATGTACTTTACTTGTGTCATTCATTGTAATCTTATTGTTTGTACCTAATTTGATGCGGAACCTTTGTAAAAGAGCCTTGGCTCAAAGGTATTAATTCCTAGTACTCAATAAACAAATAAACAAATAAACCCCTTGCAAATGGGGGTTCGGATATACCTGGTGCTCAGGTTAGTTACAGCCTAAAGCCATTTAATTGGAGTAGCCAGTGAGCGCTTTAAATAGTCTCTGTGAGCTGTCTTTAAGGGCTGCTTGTTGCAGCCGTAAGTAACTAAGATGGAGGGGACTGTGGTTGTATGCCCGAGTCCCGCCTGGACACTGAAAGAATGATTCCTTCTGCCATCGCTAGTGGTGCAGAGGGAGTTCTCTTGGGGATGCGATTGTATATGGAAATGATGTAAAATAATAATGATAATGTGGTTGCTCTAACCTCTCTTCCTTTGCAGTAAGGACTGTTTGATTGCCTCCTCCATTTTGCTCCAGAACTGCTGAATTGGGCCAATCAGTACCTCGGGACCCTACAGAGTCGGCTGACCAATAGAGGGACTGCATGTAATTTGGGAAAGGCATTATGGGCTATGGCGCTTTTTCGCACCACTGAAGGCTAGAGAAATGACTGTCATGTTCAGCCAGCAAATGGCAACGGGTGGCTCCTGATCTGGAAGGAGTGCTTGGTGCTGCCAGCTTCAGATGCATTGTGGTTAGTGAGGAGTGAGGAGCTGTGTGCTTCTGCGCTGCACAGTGTTCGCGCGGAAGCGTGAAGGCCTGAAGCGCCGCTTTGTGTTGTCGGCTCCAGCGGATGAAACCCGGCCGGTGGGCAGTCAGAGGAGGCTGTGCTTTGTACAGCTACCCACCAGGCTCGACCTGAAGGAGGACTGAGAAAATTGATGAATTGCATCGGTCCGAAGACAAGTGGAAGCTGCTGTTGCAGTATTTCAGGGACGGTGAGTCTGTGGGAGTATTGGAAGCAGTTGCCTGGTGTGGTACCCTCTGTTGCTGTTTACCATATAAATGTGTGGAGGCTTGTGTAGCTCAAGTACATCCTGCTGCAATTAAAGGACTTTTGCCTGTTGCAGTTTACCATATAAATGTGTGGAGGCTTGTAGCTCAAGTACATCCTGCTGCAATTAAAGGACTTTTGCCTGTTGCTGTTTACCATATAAATGTGTGGAGGCTTGTGTAGCTCAAGTACATCCTGCTGCAATTACAGGACTTTTGTCTGTTGCTGTTTACCATATAAATGTGTGGGCTTGTGTAGCTCAAGTACATCCTGCTGCAATTACAGGACTTTTGTCTGTTGCTGTTTACCATATAAATGTGTGGAGGCTTGTGTAGCTCAAGTAAATCCTGCTGCAATTACAGGACTTTGCCTGTTGCTGTTTACCATATAAATGTGTGGAGGCTTGTGTAGCTCAAGTACATCCTGCTGCAATTACAGGACTTTGCCTGTTGCTGTTTACCATATAAATGTGTGGAGCTTGTGTAGCTCAAGTACATCCTGCTGCAATTACAGGACTTTTGTCTGTTGCTGTTTACCATATAAATGTGTGGAGGCTTGTGTAGCTCAAGTAAATCCTGCTGCAATTAAAGGACTTTTGCCTGTTGTTGTTTAACATATAAATGTGTGGAGCTTGTGTAGCTCAAGCAAATCCTGCTGCCATTAAAGGACTTTGCCTGGTGCAGTTTGCCATATAAATCGTGAGGAGTCTCTTGGAGCTCAAGAGTAGGCCTGTCAATGTTTAAGGACCCTATCTTGTCTGGAGGTCGTGAGTACTAATTCAGGGTAGTTCCTGTTGATTTGCCACCTTGGAACCAAATGGGATTACTGTGCTGCTGACTGTTTAACTAACTTTTTTTCCTCTGTGTGAAAGGGCCCCTACCAGCTGCCACAGTTTGGACTAGCCACTAGGGCTTGGGTACCCAGGGACAGTAATTGATAGGGATAGGCCTGTGCACAGAGCCCTAGGTAGATAAATTTAGTGATAAGCTAATCAACTTGATCCCCCTGTCCTTGTTTTTCCCCTTGAATAAATCAGATTGTTTTGTACAGCTACATCCTGGCTATTGTGCCGTTAATGGTGAACTTCTGTTTGGTGATTGCAACATAACTGTGCCTTACTTTACAGGGGTCCCGAAGGGAGCTGGATTATATTTTCCGTGGGGTAAGTGTACTGGTGAACAGAATTGCTGCTACCCAGTGTGAGTCACTAGTGGGACGAAGGGGTTGCAGTAGCTCAGAGGGCTGTAACGGTGGTAGTCTTAACTGCGCTAACCCCGACCTCTGGGTGGGCACCCCGTCAACAGATCTGGGCCCTCAACCTGCCTCTGTGGGGGCAGACAGGGTAGTAGCCTAAGGGTAGTGCCCCTGGGGTTACATTATAAAATGATGGGAGGTCAGGTAGGGGAACTGCTAGGAGAAATATTTCACCAAAATGAGGAGACAGGGAGATTAATCTGCCCAAAACTTGTTATGATGCCACTATATGTTTAATACCTAAGGTGGGAAAAGATGTGGAGGAATGTCCCCTATAGACCAATTCCTTTGCTCAACTGTGACTTGAAAATCCTGGCTAAGGTTCTGGCACTGAGGTTGGAGCAAATACTCCTGGAGTTAGTTCACCCAGACCAAACGGTTCACTAAAGGGTGACAGTCATATCATAATATGCATCGTCTCCTCAATATTATATGGAGAGCGAATCAGGAAAAGAAGCAGTGGGAGTTATCTCCATGGATGCTGAAAAAGCATTCAATAGAGTGGAATGGGAATACTTATTTGAGGTGATGTCCGGTTTGGTCTGGGTGAACCAATCGTTAGATGGTAGGGCTATGTACGCAGTGCCTAAAGCACAGGTCTTGGTAAATGGAGAACTATCAGAGGAATTAAACTGGAGAGAGGTATGAGACAGGGCTGCCCTCTCTCCCCCTGTTATTTGCAATGGCAATTGAACCATTGGCAATAGCTGTAAGGAGTTGCACAGCGATTTTGGGAATTAAAGGGGCAAAGGTATCACAGCATAAGCTTGCTCTTTATCGCGGATGACATGTTAGTGTTTGTGAAAAAATCCAAAACAGTGGTGCCTCCCCTGCTGGCTTTGGTAAAGGAGTTTGGGGCCTTCTGAGGTATTGGATTAACTTGGGAAGTTGGAAATAATGTGTTTTCCTGAGATAGGAAAAGAAACCGAACAGTGGGGATTGAAACAAGTAGGGAAGTGTTTTACCTATCTTGGCATCCGGTGGGCAGGTCGTTGGGTTCCTTTATAGTTTAAATTACACAGAACTGTTGAAAGTGATAGGGCAGATCTTAGGAGATGGGAACAATTACCGATTTCATGGATGGGCAGACTAAATACTATCAAAATGAATGTGCTCCCCAGGATATTGTATCTGTTACAGATGTTGCATGTAGGGCTTATGAAAGGGACATAGGTAAGATAGAAAAAGCTATTTTGAGCTTTATTTGGAGGGTATACGCACAGGTTAATTTACAAAAATTAAAAATGGAAAAGGATGGGCGGTCTAGCCTCACCGGATATACATAATTATGGACTGGTGCCACAGCTAAGATACATAGCAGATTGGGTGCATCAGCCCAGGAGGCCAGCTGGGTAGAGTTAGAGTAAGTGGGAGCATCGATGACTCACAGCATACCTGCACTCCAGGGTGTAAGAGCATACTGAATTAGAAGCAATAATAACCCATTAGTAGAACAGGTCTTAATAGCCTGAGGACAGATTAAAAGAAAGCAGGGATGGGCGCAACAAAGGGAAACCATAATATGTACCTGTGGCAAACAACCTTTTTCTTGCCGGGCTAGAGGATAAAGGCTTTTATGAATGGGAACAGAAGAGGAATCCAGAGCTTAGAGGAATCTCCTGGTACAAGGAAACCTCTGTACCTTTGAAACCATGCAGAAGGAGCTGGGGTGGAGAGGCAACACCTGTTTTGATACCTGCAGGTAAGGACATTTATGCACAAGTTGGCAAGGAGAGGAAAGGGGACTTAAACTGGATGAGGTAGAAAGCCTAATATACAGGCCAAGGTGGACCCAAAGGTTTAATCAGGAAGGCGGTCAAGAGAGGAAGTCAGAGACTCCCAGATAGAACAGGGAGAACAAGAATGTTGTGGGAAAGGGATCTAGAGACCTATTATGGAGAGAATGGAATATAGTACTTCCAATGCATTCAGGGATTATGGCATGTAATAGATATAAGGAGGCATACTACAAGTTTCTTCATTGATTGCATTACCATGGTGATAGTCCACAAAGCACATCTTCAATATCACGGTATGTGGGAGATGTGGAGTGGGAAGAAGGCACATACATACATACATTGTTTTGGACCTGCCCCATTCTACAACTCTTTTGGAGGGAGGTAGTGGGGAAGTGGCTGCAATAGTTGGAAGGAGCTGGAAAGGATCCACTACTGTGTCTCTTCGGAATGGAGGTGGAGAGGAGAGGAATGGAACCCATTTCCTAGATGGGTGAGAGTAGTGCTCATCCTGGCTCGCCACTGTATACAGAACACATGGGTGTCCCATGTAGGCCGAATCTTACACAATGGAAACAGATGATATTGCAAACACTGGCATTGGAGAGGTTGACCTATGTATTGTGGGATCGGGAGGAGGTTTTTATAAGAACCTGGTTACCTTATATGTCCTCACTAAATCCAGAGGAGGAAATTATGCTAAGGGCAGGGTTAGGCTGCTGAGAATGGTAGTAGAACCTCAGTACTTACCAATAAATTAAAAGGTTGAGCTCAAGAAGTTGTGTTAGAACTATAAGTCTATATACCTCAATATTTATGATGTATTAACTGGATGGAAAAGAAAATACTAATGGAATGCACAAATGATTGCACCTGTTTATGTTGTTTTTAATGTGTAATGTGACTTCCACGTTTGAAAGTCAGCATGTCTGTATGTCACTATGTTGAAAACCAATAAAAATATTATACAAAAAAAAATTGAGATTGGGTAATAAGAAGGCGTCTGATGTGTCTTTATTTGGTTTAGGTATTGTGGCCAAGGTGGTGTAGTTCAGGATGGTGGAGGGCACCTCTGAGCCACCTCTATAAAGTGAATGTAATTTGGGGATTAACTCTTTTGAAACATTCGGTACCATTCGGCTGGAAAGCCATCTGGTCCTGGGCAACACCCAAGGAAAGATTTTGACTGCTATATGAACTTTTGTTTCCTTAATCCAGGTTTCCTCATGCTCTTATCTGTGCCACTTTCAATTTCAGAAGGTTTAAGATGTGTCAGCAATTTGATTTGACTTCAGAAGAGGCCTGAGTCTCCTCTCCGTATAGTTTTTGATAAAACTCTATAAATGTTTGTCTAATGTCCAATTCTTTGTGGGAAGTCAGTCCTGTATTGGGATTTTTAATTTTAAGGATAGTGGCATATTCGTGCCCTGAGTCTCTGAGCCAGTCTCCAAGTCCCTTCGAGCCCCCTCGTGAGTAGTTTGTCTGAGATACACCAAGATTATTGAATTTTATTATCTACAATTTATTATAGAGCTGCTCTGGTATCTTTAATTTGACTTTGGAGCTCTTTATTACCATCCCTATATAACAGCTGATAATTAAGAAGCTGGGTAATAAGAGTCCTGATATTTAGCTTTCTGCTCCTTTTCTTCTTAGCTGCAAATGTTATTATCTCACCCCTTATTGTGGCCTTTAGAGTGTCCCATTGTATGGATTCGGATACGGTGGTAAAGGAGTTTCCTGTAATAAATTGAGGAATCCTTTTTAATAATATTTTGAAATTCTTTGTCTTGTAAAATCAGGGGTTTAGCCTCCACAGGGTCTTCTTCACCTCTCTGTTCGGGTCCAATTTTAATAATAAAAAGTGATGGTCGGATAATATCTTGGGTCCCACTGAAATATCCTGAATAATAGAGAAATGTTCACAGATTGTTAGAAAGTAGTCCAACCTAGAGTAGGTATGAAACCTGTTAGAATGATATGTAAACCCGGGAGGACGGAAATAACCTCTGTCAGATATCTATTATTTCTAAGTGTTCCAGCAGTTTCTCAATTGTTTTACAGTATTAGTTTGTCTATGTTTTGTGGGTTAGACCAGTCCTGATGGGGACATTGTCATATTTAGGTCTCCCCTAAGATCAGTTGGCCCTGGAAGATATCCATTAATTTGGAGACAAAGGACCTGATCACTGGCATCTTGTTTAGGGGAAGATACACATTGGCAAATGTAACATTTTGGCTGTATAAGCAGCCGTGTATTATTACATAGTGCCCTTGGTTGTCAATGTGAGTATTTTGGGTCTCGAAAGTGGTGAGCGATGGGATTAATATCGCCACTCCATGTCTCCAACCACTGGGGTAGGAGGAGGCGTGAACCGAAGATCTCTGTCCTCATCACAGTTTTGGTGTTTCTGATCTGAGAGATGTGTTTCCTGGAGAAATAAACATCTGCTCTTTGTCTATTAAGATGTTGCATGAGTTGGGATCGTTTAATTGGATCATGGAGGCCATTGATGTTCTGGGAAAAGATTTTTACTGGGTGGGTAGCCATAATGGAGTTTGTTTTTTAATTTATTTATATTTTTCCTTCCTAGGTTGGCGAAACCTGAATTATCTGGATCACTCTCCCCAAGCCAGAGGATGTAACCAAGAAGCCATTTGAATCATCGATATGCAGATTGCTCCATAATGAATAAAGATTTATTTTTCAAAAAAATTAAATTATGACTTGTGTGTTTTTTCAACCCCCTTCCCCATAGTATTATTAAGATAAAATGCAGTGGTGAACCATTTACAATACAGCATGTATTTAAAAATTAACTCAGAACCTTCATAAACCTTATTAACATTTAAGGTAACTATATACAACAAGACTTCCACTTTTGAGGTGCTTGCATTAAGCCTCCTCTGGGTACTCCGTCCGAACTCCCAAGGGAGTGGGAGAGGAGATCAGAGCCTTGTCACTGCCAAGGGAAAAAAACCCAGGAAAGACAGGAAAACCCCAAGAAGGGTGAGCAATCTTATGGGATGCCTCCCAAAAGGGTACTGGCATGGATTAGGAGAAGGATAAATATGTCCCAAGGCCCTCCACACCTCTGTCTAATAAGCATGATAGGCCAACATTGGGTAGTGCTGTACGGGGGTTGGCTGAGGAGCACCAGGGGGGAAGCTGTTCAGTTGATATTAGATAAGGCCTATGACCATCTCACCAAATAAGGTAATAGCTTTAGTACTGTATAAAAGTAGCCGCATATTCCTAAAGAGCACTATGTTCCATCCCCCAAAGTAGGCTTCCAGATCTCTTGAAGCTAAGTAAGAGGTTTCTGGAGGCCCTGACTGACCAAAGTCTCTGCCGATGAAAACCTTGCAACAGACTCTCAAAGATTTTATGTGAGGATAAGAGGCAAGAATAGTTAGCAATCCATTACTGTTAAATAATGTAATTTGTGCATGAGCTTGAGTATCAAGTCAATTCAGTTATGTATATTACTGTCCTTCCTCTGGATCAAGCCATCGTTCAATACACAACCAAATAAAATTAGAAAAGTATCCTGAACCCATAATAGAATGTTGCTAACCCATATTATGTAGAACTCTAATCCTTTTCCTGACTTAGATAGTATCAAGTTACTTTATAGTCTTAGATCTGGTCAATACTCCATCAATGTCTCTGAGATCCTTACAATTTCAGGTTCCATTTCAGCAGGGTCTGTGGGCAGACACCGCCCGCACTAGCCGGATCAACCACCCGAGAAACTTGAGGTGGGAGGCCACGAGAAGCAGGTTGAGAGCAGGAAAACCACCACGGAGTGCCCAGGATGGGGCAATGGCCTCTAAGCTTAGACCCTCTAGCCATGATCGATGCCCGCCATCAGAGAGTCTGGCAGGTCCAAAATAGCAACAGGCGGGTCTGATTTAGGCAGAGGATAGAGAGAGAATAATATTGTTTTAATGTTGACTTCAGCCCAACAGAGGCACCACCCTTGCACCCCAAGCAAGATCTCCTCCCCCCCGCCAAACCAGCCAAAGGGAGGGAGAAGCCCACTTAAGTGGAAAAGGAAGAAATGTTATCAGTCTCCTTCAAGTATGCAGGGTCAGTTCTAAATTCATGTAGTTTGCTCAGAATATCAGCCAGCTGTGTCTTGAGTAAGTGCTGCTTCTCTGGGTCTGGAAGCTGTGGTTGCTTCATCGTGATCCCATCGATTCAAGGCCTTCTAATTTATTATGTCCCTAGTTGCCAGGCCTTCAGCTGCTTCTGTCGCTGTGTTGTAGGTTTGTTGGCTGGAAGGTAATAAGACCGTTAATTTGGCCAGATAGTCGTGTGGAATTTTATTTTGTGGGAGCTAAGCATAGGAAACAAAGGGCTGTATTCTCTGAGTTGTCACTGGGTATATGGAGCATAATTGTTATTGAAAAGTAGACGATGCTGTCCCAACATAACGTAGCCTTTCTGCCAGGCCTTTCTTAACAACTGTTCCTTTGTTTGGTAACTCAGAAACGGATCACAAAAGAGCAAGGTCTGGAATCCGGTAAGTTGGCTTGGGGCCAAGGGCAAAGTGTGCCCGTTCCACATCCAGTTGAAACTCAGGATCTAAATCAAGGACAAGATGCAAGAGACAGTCTGAGAATGCCATGGGTTGCCTCCTCCTCACCTTCAGGTAGGCCAAAATTCTAATATTTCTCCATTAGACCCTGTCCTCTGCATCTTCTTGCCGTGTTGACATAGCAAGCTGTTCAGTCGCTAACAGTTTGATGGTTTCTTCCAAGGAGTCAAGTTGGGAGGTGTTTTGCAATATCTGCTGGTTGGTCTCTGCCATCCTTGTTGGACCCAATATCAGTCCTCAGTTCTTGTATGGACTCCGCATTTCTCCCGAAATTCAATAATAGCCTGAAGAATGGCCTCTCCTAATTTGGCTCAGGGTTTTGTTTTCTTGTTTTTAGCACTCATATTTATTTTCTTTGGGTCAGAGCCTGTAGAGGGCCTGGTGTGTTGCTCAGCATTGGGAGCTCCGCTTCATCTGTCCAAATCTGCCATGGGCTGGTATTGGTTTCTTAGCTTTTGGCCATATCTGGTAGAGTGCTCCGATACCTCTGTTATTTCTGATAGGAAGATAGTAAACTATTATTTTAATGGTATTACAGCCCAATTTATGTAGACTGCATTGGACAGCCTCTGAATCCGGTGCTCAACCCTTCTTGCACGAACGGAAGTCCCAGGGCAGCACTTTCTGAAAGTGCTGTAAATCCCGCTGTCTGTCTGTAATAGTGCTACATGAACTAGTGCTCTGTAGACTGGCACTACTCGTGTAGCGCTGTTCTAACTGAGTACCAGAGAGGACAGGTGAGGGCGATAGCCTGACCATTTTCTGGCTGGTATTGAAGGTCATGGATACCATTTTCTTGGTGTTGACCCAGAGCTGACTGGCATCAGACCAACTCAGTATGTCACGAAAGTCTTGCTGGAGTATACTATACCTTCAACAGCTGCGGATGAGGGTCCAGAGGTGTAAATGACCAGATTGTCTGCATATATATGGATATGCGAGGAAACACAACAGAGGACAGGTTGTTGAGGCAAACTGAGAAAAAGATAGGACCCAGGATGGAGCCCTGTGGGACCCCAGCTAGGATGCAAGGGGACAAACTGCCTCCTCCAGTACTGACTCTTGACGGTTTGTGAGATAGGAATGGAACTAGTAAACAGCAAGAGCTGATAGGCCAGCAGAACTCAGCCTGTCCAGGAGAAGTGGGCAGGACACTGAGTGAAAAGCTTTGTCCAGATCGATTAATATAGCCATGTGATGTGTTCTTGATCCATCCCAGTGAGGATAGTGTCAGTTAGATGCAGCAAGGAAACTGTGGAGCAGTGCTTCCTGAAACAGACTAGAAGGAGAGAGGAGGTTTGAGGAGTGAAGGAAGTCAGCTAGCCTGGAGTAGCTGATACCCTCCTGAAGTTTAGCAAGAGAGGGAGGGTGAAATAGCTCAGAAGTTGCCTGGGGATTGAGGGGTTGCCACCTTTGTGCAGAGGCAAACCTTAGCAATCTTCCAGGCCTGAGGGACAGCACAGAAGGGAAAAGGAGAACTTCAGGAGGTGAGAGGTGGAAAGACAATGGCAGGAGCTGAGATGTGGAGAAGTTTGGGGTCCAACCCATCAGGCTGAACTTAACAGGATTATACGAGGTAAGGGTGAGTAAGAGTTCCTGAGAGGGTACAGGAGCAAAGTGGAAGCCCTTGGATGAAGGCCTTGGGAGGCAGCAGAGGAAAGTGTGAGAGAGGGACCAGGAAATGAGGGAGAGGGGAGTGCACAAGTGGTAAAGAATTCATTAAAAAGAACAGCAACAGAGAGAGAGAGAGTCAGATTGATGAGCCATCCACAAGGAGGACTGGGGAGAGGACTGGGTGGGAGGTTAAGAGGGAGTGAATAACTTTCAGGAATTTTTCTGGGAACTTATGACTAGAGGCTGGTTTGATAGAAGGCCTTAGCAGTGGACAGCTTTTGTGTGGAGTTCCTGACTGACCTATAGGTTAGTAGGTCTGGCAGAGAATGAGAATTTGAAGCGTGAACATGCCTGGTCTTGGGACTTGCACAAATTTAATAATGTTGTATGTAATCCATGGATGGTAGAAGCTTTTGACCCTGGACTTTGAACGGGGAAGTGCGTGTCCTAGGTGTAATTAAATTTGGTGAAAAAAGAGAGGCCATGTCAACGCCCAGCACAGAATTTGGAAGGGGGAAGGGGAAGGACCAATCATTGATGGTGAAGTCATTTAAGAGGGCACTACAGTCAAGCAACCAGATGGACCTGGACCAAATGAATTGTTGGGTCTAACTTTCCTGATGCAGTAAGTCATACAGTGGTCACTGAAGCAACTGGCAGGTGCCAGCTAAGATGATATGATAGGGATGGGAAGAGAGCAACCAGTCCAGAAGAGTGTGGTTAGTGGAGTGAAGACTGAGCAGGGTGGGTTCAGACATTAGCTGAGTAAGGCTTAGGACTCAATCCTGTGGGAGAAGGGATTGGACGCAGGGAAGAGCCAATTGATGTTAAATCCCCAAGGAGCAGGGGCTCACCAGAGGAGGCATGGAAAATGAGGGAAGAGATGGAGTCAAGCAAGGAGGAGGGAGAGACTTTATGGGAGGCATAGAGAACACAAACAAAGGTGGGGATAGTGGAGAGGAGGGATAGTTTAGCTAGAAGGAGCTCATGCGAGGAAGGCGCAGACTCACTGAAAGTGACAGAGCAGGATAGGTTCTGGCGGACATACAGGGTGACACCACCAGCTCGCTTACCACTGTCATGCCGGAAGAGGTGGTAGTGGGGAGAGCCAAGTCAGGTGTGGTATCCTGGAAGAGAGCCAAAATTTCGAAATGCATAAGAGGCTAGGAGAGTGTTGGGAAATCCAGGCTTTGATGGGGTCAAGATTGGGGGGTCCCAAGATTAAGATGGAACATGCTGAGAGATGTTAGGGGAAAAAGGATGGAGGAGGGAGGGATCAGGTTGGGTTCAACATCACCTGTTAAGAAGAGGAGCAGAAGGAAGATGAGAAGGAGAATAGAGGGGACTTCCTCTTCCTTGAACTAGGGGAGGGGGAAGGGAGGAAGGAGAAGGCTAAGTGGAGAAATTCAAGATTTAGGGAGGAGGAGACCAAGGTGTATGGTAGAGTAGGGTGGTTAGAAGGAAAGAATGGGAGGTGGGTGAGTGCAGGATTGAGAGGATGAGTGAGAGCAGGGGGGGAAGGTGGCAGGGTCAATGGAGGAGAGGAGAGGGCCGGGGATAGAGCAGAGGGAGGGGGCAGGGAAAGGAAGAGGAGGAGAAGAATGAGGTAGAGAGAGGAGGCTAGGAACATTGCTAGGCACAAACCAGTATTAAGTATGGAACAAATAGATGCACCGTTGCTAACTATATCCAGAGTGCCCAACTCCCGTGATTTAGTAAACACATTCTTAGAGCACCACCACACAAGGGTCGAGTGGAATCTGCCTTGCTCTGGACATAACATGCAGTAACAGGATCAGACAGGCACTGCACTGGCTACAGAATAATAGCCTGCATTCCCCAATTTGGGTAGACATTGAATGAAGCATTATAGGGCAACCCCACGTAGCATAGCATTGACTGGAAGGCCTCTCCCAGAACAAACACAAACAGCTGCCATGTTCTACTCCATTCAAGCAAGGAAGAAAATCACCCCTCTCAGGGCTGGCACCACCTCTCATTTGGGACTCTGAAAACACTCTGGAATAACTTGAGTCTCTGTATAGGGGTAACCCTATCATCTGGAACTCATGGGCACACAGGGATATTTCAGAGTTAACACACTCTTGGATCCTATCACAAACCCAGGAGCAGTATAGGTTGCCTACACATAACCACTGGAAATACCTCCAGTTAAGGCACGCCTTGCAATGCTGGCTCATGCCACAACATTCGCCATGGACAAATGACATGATAGATGTGCTAACCTACTGGATGGCATGCCAAAATGGCAGAACAGGACTTATCTATAAAACATCCATTCACATCATCTCCCAACCTGGGAACTGCACAAGCACAAGCAGAAATTCTCAGCTGAGCCAAGCTGTCCATTGGATTCAATTATTGGGACAGATGCTGGAGGAAGCTCATGGAGCAACCCCACCCTGAATACCAACTCACACAAAAAAGATTTTGGGACAGTGTATAGAACACAGGATAAGCTGGTACATATGGGTCTGAGGATCAGGATAAGTGCTGGAGGAGTGGGGCTTTACCAGGAACAATATCCACATTCTCTAGTCATGCGACATTTCAGCACTGGTGACATGCTACCATCTGCAGGTCAGAGTAACTCATACTGTTGAGCCTCCCCAAAGATCTGGTGTTCTGGATACTGGGTGACATTGAGGCACTCCCAGCACCTAGCAGACCATAGCATTCCAATTTGTTTCAGCAGCCATGGAAGCTAAACGACAAGTCTTAATGCACTGGAGACAGACCACAGGCCCCACATTAAAGAATGAAGAGCTAGGGAGAGCTAGAATAGCCTCATCTTTCCAAGTACTCTACAGGCACAGAGATAGCCTAACTAAATTTATAACAACATGGTCCCCATGGCTCAGGCAGGCAGAGACTGAGAGTGAAGGAACTGTGCTCCCCCTCACACACACTTCTATATACCCAAAGGAAAGCAAGTTGCCCCAGTCATATGTATCAAAGGTTTGGGGTAAAACTACACAAAGGTATAGCACCTATGGCTCCTATGGCTTTTGCATGTGAGTTTCCAACAAGAAAGATGGTACTAACATGGTATTTAAATTAAAGGCCTCATCTCACGGACATTCTAGCATGCTCACCATGATATTATAATGCATATACTGACTAACTAATGCATGTATGAAATATTTCAAAATACAGTATTTACACCAGGCACTAGGATACTGAGCCCTGGACCTATTAGAGAACAAACAACTCTTCTGAGACAACCAGCAGATCCACAAGGGACCATAATCCTGAGATTATGCTAGATGCAGAATTTTCATTAGTCAAAATAACCTTGCATAATACTAGTATTAAATGTTAGGTTTTCTCTTACTCTCCTTATGATGCATTTTCAGAATGGTGTTTCTTTCTCTATGCACGTGACTTAACAACATTTGCACATAAGAAATGGCTATTCTACTTGCTTATTTATTCTGATACTAGAGTTGATTGATCTGTATCCTACGGTAATTGATTAACTTGCAGTTTCTTTATGAGTTGTAGTTCCAAGGGTTTCCCTGGCTAGGTTTTAATGGTTATTGATGTATATGTACACTATATTTGTGTAATATTGAAAATTTTAATAAAACTTATTTATAAAAAGAGCAATCACATCAACCACTTGAAAAATAAAACACATAAAAACAGCAATCATGTCATCAGTCACTTGAAAAGAGAAATCACCATTGGTTTCAAAAATGAATCTTACATCAACTGATGTTATGATCATGGCAGATGCTATATACAACACTGGTTGCTCTTTTAATCTAAAGCGTTATGTACTGCACTGTTTTGTTTGCTGTGATGTATTGCTCTCTTGACGAGGTGCCTTTGCAAATGAGTCTATGACTCAAAGGTCTGTAAACCGATGATCTAATAAATAAATAAAATAAATAAATAAATAAATATCCATATAGTCATGCCAAAGAATTGAATGTTGCACTGGCTGAGCTAATGGCAGAAAACCTTCCTTTTTGTGTGTCTCAAGCACTGCATTTCACCGCTTCATGAAAATTGTGGATCCATGCTATAATATACCATCAGGGCACTTTTTCACTCATGTTGCCATGCCCAAACTATATGTGACAGTGAACTACTGTTTGAAAAGTTCCTCCCATTCCAAGGTTCACATCACAATGGACACATGGATCGTGATAGACTATATGGCTGTAACTGTACATGGGTAACTTTTGAGAAACCATGCAGTACTGGCAGTATGGGAAATGCAAGTTCCGCAGTGCATCCAAAGGAAGGCTGCCTATCTGTCTGTGGGTTCCAGAAGGATCACGCCCATCGGAATATATTGGTAAAATTGAAGGAAATGTTTGTGAAATGGTTGGCAGGCAACAATCTCCACACAGGAAAGCCTGTCAGTGACAATGGCCAAAACATTATCAGGACAGTCCTTGAGCGCATGTCACACGCCTGACTCAATGCATAAATCTTGGTGTGAAACAATTCGCTGAAAGCAACCGAGTGGCTGGAGACCTGGTCCACACTATCAAAAGAATGCACACATTTCCCATGCTCAGTCAAGGCCAGGAAGGAGCTGAAATGACTGCAGAGGGACAAACATCTCCTTAAACATGCACTAAAGCAAGACTTGGCCACACAATGGACTTTGACCTACTATATGTTGGAGCGAGTCCATGAACAGCAACTAGCAGTGCATGAATACCTTCTCAGAAATAAAATTACAGGTGCTGACATCATGTTGAGTTTGAGTAACTGGAAGAACATGAAAATGCTGGTCACAGTATTGTAACCATTAAAGGCAGTTACCTGTGAGGTTAGCTCAGAAAAAGCATTCATCAGCATGATTCTCCCTCAGATATGCTTCATTTACACCTTCCTAGCACACTTGCACAGGCAATTTAAGATGCTATCAGATAATGCTGATGCTGTGTCGCTAACTGCTTTACTTTGCTATGTCCTGTCTGAAGATGAATGACTGAACAGAATGTTTCAGACTGAACGCTATGTGCTGGCAAGTATTCTTGATCCTGCTTTAAAATCACAATGCAAACCATCTTGCCTGAGGATTCTGATTTTGAGTACTGGACAAAGGTTCTGTTTGATAAGCTATCAGAAATATCACAAGAAAGTTTTCATTCCTCCTCTTAGTCAGAAGAAAGTGCTAACATTCTTAGCAGCACTGCCTGCGAACAGCGGAAGGACTTCCGCTCGCGACACTGACATCCAGCTTCAGGAACTGACCTGAGAGTCAGAGGGCCAGTCATGGGTAGGAGGACTGAACATCCCTCAGGCTGCTCTCTTCTTCTGTTGCTCCTAAAAATGAAATTGCAGCCACCATACATGATGCCCTGCTCCTCTGGCCCCATTCACCCACCATAGTACTCCAACAGCAACCTAATCCCATTGTCTGTCAGGTATGACCAAAATCCATGTCCCTCCCTGGGGGTAAGCCAAGGAGGAATGCCGATAGGTGATCCCTACTGGTAACTTTGTACCAGCATCATGAGGGTTCACATCTGCAAAATGCCTGCCCAGGGGCCAAGCCAGGGGATCATTGGGAAGAGGTAAGTCCTTGGGGCAAGGTGGAGGACCAGGGAGATTGAGGGCTGAGCCTTCAGCGATCACAGCACAAAGTCTACTAAATAAAAAAACATTCTTAGCAGCCATGATTGACAGTTTGTGGATGCTGAACATAAATGTGAAGCTATTGAACCAGTTAAGCTCAATGAACATGGGGAGGAGTTTGAGAGCGGAGACAGAAACTGTTGAGGAGGTTGTGCCATCTAACGGTACCTGTAAATCACTGTTGGAATGCATGTCGTCAATGCATATATTAACATGCAACAGGACACCATCAAGAAATTAATGATCGACATGCAATGAAAGACATAATGGGTTTGTGCTTTGATATCCCAACAGTTCTGGATAGTGATGAGGATCCCACCAATTATTGGAGAAAGAAGATGATAGGGTGGCCTACTTTGGCCGAGCTAGCAGTATGTAACATCTCTTGTCCCTGCACCAGTGTATACTCTGAGTAAGTATTCTGTGCTGCTGATGCTATTGTTAGTGATCACTTCATGAGTCCCTCAAATGTGGAACAGCCAACGGTTCTAAAAAAGAATTTGGAAGACTTTCATGTGAAGCCATGGAACCACTGAATCTCTCTTTCAACCCTTTAGTTCCCCTACCAGGAGTGCAACAACAGTCTGCTGATCAACCCAAAATGTGGGACAATAATGAGAATGATTAAAGTAAAACTACATCCAAAGATTATAAAACACATGTTGTGCATTGGGGTTTTTGTCTCTCTGATAGTTCCAAGCATTCTGTTCCATTTGTCTGTGTAAAGTTTTTATTTACTTTTCCATGCCAGTTTTATGGCCCATAGGAGTAGTCATGCAGAATTCTTTCATTGACTTTGATCTGTTGAAATTTTCCCAGAATGCCTCGGGAATAATGTCAATTAGACCAAGCACTGGAACATCTAACTACAAACAGGAACCAGTGCACTCAATTAAGAAAATAAAAAAGGCAAGGATGCAAATGCCCAACTGCTTTCAAAATTTATTGTCAGCATTGACAAAACTAGAAAAGGCACAACACTGCCAATAGTGCCCTGGCGCTTAGCTGCATCAGTTTCATCAGGGAGGAGCTCAATGGGATTGACAGTCCTTTGAACTATATTAGACTGACTTCCTCATACCCAGTTGATACTGACATTTTACAATCATCAGTCATTTGTTAAAGGCAAACACATTTTATTTAAAAGAAGGAACACAATATGCAAACAAGCATGTAATTTGATAATGCAAGGTAATAAAAGACTAGAGTAAATTAAAATCATGCAAATGTTCCACGTATCACAAAACATCTGGTTCAAATGGAAGGTACAGATGGGGTCTATATCAAAACTTGTTTTCAGAAGGAACACAGTGGTCAAATACATTTGCAAACAGTTTCTAGTTGTAGATAACAGGGTAAATATGATCACTTAGCTGAAGAAGGTTTCATAAAAAGTATTATAGTCCTCCAGTGTGAATGAATTTAAAGTGGTCTCCGTTATATGGTGCCTGTGTAGAATTCATTTGGTTCGAAGGAGTTGCCTGGTTCCCCTTTCAAACAACTACTTAACTTATCCAACCTGATTGTCAGTAGCAAACTTATACCTGACCTAAACAAACAGAACACTAGGAAGCAATAAACCCTGCAATATTCCTGTATGTAAAGCATGTACACACATTTCACTTTAGACTTTATCACCTCCTCCCCAAAAAAACAAGCAATTCAAAATACAGGGAGTATTCATGTGAATCCCAGATTGTTGTCTGTTACATGCAGTGCATGAAGTGTCCACATACAGGCTATGTGAGGGAACCAGCAGCCCTTTTGAACCTGAACAAACTCACACAGGCATAAAATAAAGGAGAAAAGAGTGGAAAACCAGTGGAAGAACATTTTTCTCAATCTGATCACTCTATCTATGACCTCTATACAGCCATCTGTACACCACAGTGAAATATAACTTTCTATTAAGTGAATAAACTAAAGTAAACTAACTAAACTCTCTGTCCTGGTTCTTAAAGGACACATCTGAAATACACAAGAAAGGTGGGTTTATGAACTCAGGCTTAATTTTCTAAAACAACGGACAAAAGTTGGCCACTTAAAACTGAGGGAGAAAAATAGAAAAATGAAAGAGACATGGCAAACTCCCATAATGATTTCTTTGGGTCACTCTTTCAAGAATCTGCACTTAACAGAGTTGTAATACAGAACATTGACTCAGCACCTTGTGTAGATAGGGATGAGGAGTTCAGATTACTAAGTAATCCAGATTGAATAAATTGTATGGACCTAAAAGCCTGCATCTAGGGTCTTCAAAGAACTGGCATCAGTACTATCTGGGTCAGTAACTAAGATATTTAACTTATCAATAGAGCAAGGAAACAAAAGATCCTGGAGGGTTGCAGTAGTGGTACCAATCCACAAAAAGGGTAGGAGGGCAGAGAAGGCCATCTAGAGACCAATGAGTTTAATATCAGTACTGGGAAGGTCTTAAAAATGTGTAAGAAATATAGCAGTTACAACAGTAAATAACTATGGCATAAGACAGCCAACACAACACAGTTTCACAAGAAAAAGGTCATGCCTTATCAAGCTAGTAGACTTTTTGAAAAGGTGAGTCAGGCCCTGGATGACAGAAAACCAGTCGATGTGGTTTACACTGACTTCAGTAAAGCATTCAATATGGTACCACATACAGAACTGATACAGACACTAATCTAAAATTATAACTAAAATTATCAGATGGATTATGTTCTGGCTCAGTAATTAATCACAAATAGTACACATTAATGATTTTGCCTCTGAAGAGGTTAGGGTTACCAGCAGCGTGCTCCAGGGATCGGTGCTCGGTCCAGCAGTGTTCAATATATGTGTTGATGGACAACAGTTGAAGGATGGGAGTGGCTGTCCAAGTTTGCTGTTGATGTGAAAATTGGATATACTGTGGGCAACAGAAACAGAGCAGCTGAGCTTCAGGTAGAACTGGATGAACTTTACAAATGGTCTACAAGCAGCAAGATGAAGTTTAGTCAAGATAGGTACATGGTTATGCAAGACAAATAACTTAGGTTTTAATTACAGCATGGGAGGGTTAAACTGTGAGATCCAGTAGTGAGAAGGATCTTGGGGTTAAAGTAAAGAACAATACGAAACACTCAAGTCTGTTTGATGAGGCAGTTGCCAAATGTAATAAAAATATATCCTGCATTTGGAAAAATATTACAAGTAAGGACAGGGAGGTCACTGTCGCCATTTACGAGCATTGGTGAGACCTCACATTGAATATTGTGTGCAGTTTGGTCACCACAAACCAGGTATGACATACATAGAGTTGAGGGATTCAGAGGAGAACACCGAAATGATTAAAGGCTGGACAACATGTCGTATGCAGACAGGTAAAGTGGGGTTATACAGCCTGGAAATGGGAAGATTATAAGACCTTTCCCAACACATTTTGCAGTGCTTGCATCTGGAACATAAGAACAAGAGTAAATAGACACGTGTGCATAATAAATAACTAAGGGTAATCACTTTAGTTTACTAAGTAAGTAAATCTTTATTTATGAAGCACCCTGTCCCTGGGGCTCAGGAAGCTTTACAATGTATAGACAGTGAGACAGGAACTACTCCACAGTTCAGAAAAAGCAATAACAAAATAATGAGGGCAGTATTAAATAAATAAAATAGAATCAGCTAAGATTATAAACCAGTATGGTTTAGTTCCCCAAAAGCTTCCCTGAAGAGATATTCTTTCCGGCCCTTCTTAAAGGTCTCAACGAGAGGCCTCCCTCAAGGAACTAAAGCAAATTCCACAGGGCTGGTGCAGCCACCACAAATGCATTGTCTCCAGATGTTTTAGCTGAGCCCTGGAATTGTTAGAAGGTCTTCCTCAGAGGCGGAGTGAGCACTGAGAGTGGTAGAGAGTCAGGAATCACTCAGGTAATTTGGACCCAGATCATATAGGGCTTTATAGGTAGAAGACCCAACTTGAAGGAGATTCTCCACCTCACCCGGCAGCCAGTGCAGACCACGCAGCACCGGGGTCATATGACATGACCTCAGAAGGCCCATCAGTAACCTGGCCGCTATGTTCTGCACTAGCTGCAGGTGATGCAGGACCCTCCACCAACCTTGAGATAAAAACTGTTGCAGTTGACAAGTCTAGATGTCACAAATGCATATACCATTGAGGGCAGGTACTCCAGCAGGATAAGGGCTTTAATCCGGGCAATATTCCTCAAGTGATAAAAACTGCTCTGGATAACAGATGACACCTGAGCCTCAAATGACAATCTATCATCAAAGATAATGCCCTGATTTTTCAGCCTTGTGGCAGCCACCAACAGAGTCGAGCCCAGCATCAAGGCAGGGCTAACCTCAGCAGTCTCCACTTCCTCCAGTGACCAGGCTCAATTACTAGTACCTCTGTTTTGTCTGGACTGAGCCTTAGCCAGCTGGAGGACATCCAATCTTGGATCACAGCCAGGCCGCATTTAATACCTCCACGGCACCAATGGTCCTGGGTACAAAGACATATACAGTGGGGTGCCATCTGCATAGCAGTGGAAGCCCATTCTGTAACATTGAATGATCCTGCTCAGGGTAGCAAGTACACTGCATACAGCATGGGTGAGAGGATCGAGCCATGGGGCCTCATGGCAGGGGCCTTGAGCAGAAGACAAACTCCCCATCACAACCCTTTGCATCCTGCCAGTGAGAAAGGACTCAAACCAGTTAATGACAGTACTGGTGAGTCCACAGAGCCCCTAAGGTGGTCAACAACACACCATGGTCTACAGTGTCAAAAGCTGAGAGAGATCAAGGAGAACCCATCTCTAGCCCTGAAGAGATCATTAAGCACCCAGACTAGCACTATTTTAGTACTGTGCTTTGACCTTAATTCAGACTGATGGGGCTCAAAGATGTAGAAAACAGCAAGAGGGCTTCAAGCTGCAATACCATAATTTTCTCAATAACCTTGCCCAAAAGGGCAAGTTAGAGAGTTCCGTAATTTGCCAAGATGTTAGATTCGAGAGATGTGTTTTTCAGGAGGGCCTCACCAGCACCTCTTTCAGAGCACTGGGGAACAGCTCCTCAGAAAGCGAACACCAGACAATCTTAGCTAACACTGGGCAACTGACTGCTACATCTATGAGGAGACGTGTCGGGCCCTGGTCCAGTTTACAAAATATGGGCTGCAGCAACAAGATTACCTCATACTTCCTCCACCTCCATGGTGTAAGCTCACTCCAGGCAACTGGAATGCAATTTGTAACATCTGACTGACCACTGTGGGTCAGAAAGCCCCATTGGACAAATACTGGACCTGATGGAGGACACTCTCAGAGGAGAAGAACAGAGCAAACTCTTAGCACTTGGCCAATGATGCTGTAAATTCAGACTGTAGGTAGACTGGATGAAGCAGTCTGTCAACAGTCCTAAAGAGCTGAGCTGGTCTATTCTTCCTGCAGCTATCTCCCTGGACAGGAATACTGCTTTCTTTTGGGAGACGGCCCTTTGATACTCACAATAGTGAGCTATCAAAAGCCAGTCTGTCCTCCTGATCCAGACTTCAGCCAGCAATGCTCCAACCTCCGACCCTTAGTCTTCATCTCCTTGAGAACCCCATCAAACCACGGGGTCTAAAGTGAGAGGACCTGGATTATATGGACCGGTGCGATGGAGTCAAGCTGAGTCACAACCTAATATAGGCCGTGACCGCCTCACTCAGTTCTGCCACACAAGCAACTCTTACCTCAGAGAGGTCTATTATTGCCAATAATCCCTTCTCCACACAGGTGCTGTGAATCTCGGTGGCAGGGAGGTGCTGCTGTCAGGGTGACCAAACCCAAACTCGAACAAAGTAACAAAGATAGCACACTCAAACATACAGATCCACAGACTGCCAGAGCTTGAGGTGAAAATATCATAATTTATTACTACGCAGTTAAATCACTGTACCTCTCTGAAATTTCATTCTAGTGCAAAGTTCAAAACTGTATACAGGTCTTGGGCTTAGGACAAGCAGAGTGCAGTATGCAATTCTGAACTTTACGTTGTTACTTTGCTAATAATCCCTCTGGGGACAACCCTTAAAGGGAGATAACAGACCATCTCCTCAAGGGAGAGAGCAGAAGACAGAAAGGAGGAGAGGATGGTACACTGAGAGAGTAGTAGCGGCTTGGAATAGTTTACCAAGCAAGATAGTTGACAGCTGTTCTCTGAACAGTTTTAAATTAAATCTGGACAAATACTTATTAGCGGAGGTCTCAGTGGTCAGGTGCATTAAATGCAGCAGACGATCATGACAAGCTCACACTTAGTCTTGTCTGTAATTTCTGTGTATCTAGGTATCTATGAATAAAGACCTTCGTTTTATGACCCATTACAAAATTTTAACTGACAACTGCCTTTCTCTTGCATCATGTGCATGCATTTTCTGTGCATGCATTTACTGTATATACATTTCTCTTACATTTGATAATATGTTTAGTGTGCCTTATACATTTTCATGGTTTTATTTATGTTTGATCATACTGTGTGTCTGCTGTGTTCTTGTGGATGTGTGTAGCATAGATATAAACATAAGTACTTTGGCTCTGTCACACACACACACACACACACACACACACACAGTCTTAGGGAGGCTCTTAGAACATAAGCATTAAACAATTTATCAGCCTCCTGCTGTCACATTCCATCCATGGAGAGGAGCCTACATTTTCTAATCTGATTTATAACCACCTAGGATTTCAAAGACTTTTGTTTTGTTTTTCTTGCATATATCCAATTATTACTTCCTTATCAACAGAACTGTCACACCCATATGTAAAATGTATCAGTTCTACACAATGTTCCAATTTTCAAACTCGCCATTCTGAAGCATAAACCCTCGCTGCTCAAAATAGTTGCGCCCAGGGGTGTGGCGGGGTGATATTGAAAGGAGTTGCGCTATTGAGCAACTCTGCTTTGAATATCACCCCAACTCCACAACACTAGCGCTTCTGGCAGTGGAACTTGCGCCACCGCAAGTGCCAGAGTTGAGCATTAAACTTGCGGTGGCGCAAGTACTCATCACGCTCATGCTCAAATTTCCGATATTCAAAGGTGACATGCAAATGGGGCCATAATTTATGCAAGGTGCAGGGGGCCATTTGCATCTATTTATAGCCCCATTTGCATGCCATTTGCATGTGAGGTGCGCCGATCCCTGAGGACTTGCTCCTGGCCACCCTGCCAGAGCAGCAGCCGTCGGGGACCGACGCACAATGCAGCAATCGCGGGCATCACAGTTACATAAACCCCCACACACATCTCCACAGCCCGATCGCGGGCAGTACAGTTACATGAAACTCCTCCACATCTTCCACAGCCCGATCGCCAGGGCAGTACAATTACATGAACCCCCACACTATCCACAGCACGATCAGCGGGCAGAGCGTGTATGAACCCCAGTGCCCGGTCGCGGGCAGATGTAACCCTCCCCAACCTGAATATCTCCCTGGTGGTCCAGTGGACCGTAAAGCCCGATCGCGGGCAGAATGTCACATCACAACCCCAAACATCTCCCTGGTGTCTAGTGTCCCCCCACCCACCCATGAAGCCCCTCCCCCGCTCCCCCCGCGCCGGCGAGCGACAACATCCACCGCCTGCCGCCCGCACCCGCCGACTGACTGTCGGTAGGGCTGCACGCCCAGTGGTGCAAGCTACAGCCAATGGCGCACCCGCCGCCGCGGGGGAGCGGGTGAGGGGCTACGGGTGGGTGGTGGGACACTAGACACCAGGGAGATGTTTGGGGGTTGTGATGTGACATTCTGCCCACGATCGGGCTTTACGGTCCACTGGACCACCAGGGAGATATTCGCTGGGGAGGGTTACATTCCTGCCCGCGATCGGGCACTGGGGGTTCATACATCGCCTGCCCGCGATCGGGCTTTACGGTCCACTGGACCACCAGGGAGATATTCGCTGGGGAGGGAGTTAGACTGCCCGCGATCGGGCACTGGGGGTTCATATACGCTCTGCCCGCGATCGGGCTGTGGGAGATGTGGGGGTTCATGTAACTGTACTGCCCGCGATCGGGCTGTGGGAGATGGTGGGGGTTTCGATAACTGTGATGCCCACGATCGGGCTGGTGGGGTGCAGGGGACCTAATTGGGGCCGGCCAGGGTGGCAGCTGCTGTGTTACACCCTGCAATACAGCAGCTCACCTTTGCGGCCCCTCAACTTGATCCTTTTTTTTTGGCTCAAGGTTGTGAGGAAGCAGGTTAGTTGATGTATTAACTTCGCACAACCCGACTGAATATCGGGTTGCGCAGGTTATGCATGGTTCCTCCCTCCTGTTGAGCATGCATTCATTTGCATTGCTCTTTTGCGCAACCTGTTGCCAGTGGAGCAACTGCCTCCTGCTGAATATCGCAGAATGGCGCAATGTAGGACTTGCGCATGCGCAACCCTGTTGCGCATGGAGCAACCCTTTTGAATATCTGGGCCAATGTATTTAAGATTGTTGTTTTTTTTAAAGAAACTGCTATTGCCTGAAACATTGTGTTTTGTAAATCTCTTGTTGGTCCAACAAAAGGTATCAAATCACCAATTTTTTCATCTTTTGTACAGGGACCAATAAGGCTACAAACAATTCTCTTATCATGTACTAAGCATATTATAAAGATGGCACTAACAAGAGAAATATGCTTTATTGTCAGGCATATGAACTGAAGCGTGAGGAGGAGCTTATGCTGGAGTTTGGAGCTGAGCAGTGGTGGCTGCATGCTGAACTGCTGAGGAGTAGCAGACACAGCAGGAGACTGAAGAAAGCTTTATTTTATTTTAAAAAAGGTAAACCACTGTTACCATATCATTATTTTTAATTCCTTAGTCCTTTCCAGTTCATCTTGTGCTGCCAGTTTTCAGCATCCTGTTGTTTCTGTCTCACATTTCCTTGCAGGGAGCACAAGAGTCCCAGCGGTGGGGGATCTCCCCCCCCCGAGGAAAGTGGCGAGTGCTGTGGAGTGCTGAGGATTTACCAACAGAATCAAGGGCCACTTGAGCTATGTTTTTTACAGTAACAGTAACTGAAATTGGTCGGAAGTTGGTCCATGAACTCCTGAATACAGTCCCTGGACAAAGCAACTTTTAAGATCTGTATGCTGTCAAGTCGAGAAGTATCAACGAACTTCTGACCATAAGTATCTTCATTTTGTATCCTGCAAATTATACTGTAAGTCACAACATCTTAATCAGATATTGAATACTGAATATTGAATACAGGTTCTGATACCAGGATATCGGGACACCAGGATTGAAGCATTTGCATTCTGTTTGTATTCGAACTGCTTGAATCAGTAGCATATTTCATATCCCGCATCTCATATTTTCCTCTTCCCACCCATTCAAAGTAGCTTTTTCCTCCAACTACTCCGATTTAATGAAGTGTGACTTTAAATGTAACTTTATATTTTAAAAGCTTGTACGTGCTTTACATGCCTTTTGTGTACTGAGCTAATTGTTCGTATTTTGGAATTTTGATAGATATTTATTGAAATCAAATGCTACTGCATATATGAGCATAGTGTACGTCTTGTGCTTAGTGTTCTGTGCTCTGTGTGCTACGTTTAGAAGGGCTATTACCTGTTGTGTGTCCGAATTTTGGTAGGCTTTGACATTATACTGATTTTTACAAGGTTATGCGATGCTATGTTGGTAGAATTTTTTATTAGTATAAATAGCTTCCCCTATACTTTTTAATAGTATTAACCTAAAACTCCTCAGATATTTGTCTTTTAGGAGCAGATTTTTGAAGCAGAATTATATTTGTGAGTTTGTGAATCTGTGCACCATATTATTCAAGGGCAATCTCTCTTTCACTAGTAAAATACTGCTGGTGATTCATTCTAAATGTGAGTGTTAGACTGTTAAGGCTGGTTAACAGTTGAACATAAATGAGATGATTTGCTGGTAAACCGGTAACCTGACAATCTGGTAGCTTGGTAAATTGATAAGCTGCTACTCATTTTAGGACCTTCAATTTACAAAATTAGTTACCCTTTGATTTAACTTGACCAAAGTGAGTTTACTTGTTTGCATTTACCCGGTCTGCCCATTAGGTTATTTATTTTAGCATGCTTCGGCATGCTTAAATTGCATTACAGCGACTCCCCTAATTAAATTTTTTAATTGCCCTTCCACCCTTCTCAATCAGACCAATCAGACTAGATTGGTTTAATAGAAGTGCACGTAGCCACATAGCCAGGATACTTGAGCAACCTTATTCAGTTCAGTCATTCAGTTAGCTTAGCAACACACACTGAGTAACCTCTGGTGCATTTGATCCTTTTCTGAAGGGCTGTGCTTTTTTCTTTGTTATTGCCGGGTCACGGTTCATGTTTTTTACATAACTTATCTCAGCTTTGGGAAATAATAAAAGAAGAAAAGGATGGAAAAGGGCAGTACTACCAAGCCATTATGTTCACTTCCTTGTTCTTCTCGTGCTAAAAAAATGGTGAGTTCAATTTAATTTGTTGCTCCCATTTTATACTTTGTTTTTCTTGCTATTTGTGGCCTCATTAAAAGTCATATCATTATTTTATATTTTTTAGCCTTCCAAGTATTTAAAAACCTAATTATTATCATTATCCCAATTGCTAAGACTTTCTTAGAAAATTACAAACTTGCTCAGCAACGGCATTTTATAAGAGACCACTGAGACTCCAACTGTTGGTTGAGTGTGCATCACCAGAGAATAACGTAAGTTTGACTAATCTTGTTTTCCCTTCTGAATTTACTTAGGAAGGCTTATAAGATTCTCAAGATTCATTTTTGCTTCTAGAACCAGACAAAAAAAAATTAAAATATAAGTTAAGCATTTATAAGAAGTTATAATTAATACCCTGCATTATAGTTTTTTTATAGTTATATTTTTTTATATTTCGATACAATATAATTTAGCACTTTAAACATAGGTTTCTAAACCAGCATTAAATATCTTGGTAATAACAATAGCTCTAGCATGTGTATTAGCACTAGTAATATTTTGTATCATTAGAGCTATAGACATTGTTACTTTTACTCTTTTTAGTGCTTAAAGGACTGCACAGAAGATCACAGCAAAGGCCCTATTATTAACTTCAAAAGGGCCTGGATTGTTATTTTTATACCATAGTAGACCCAGACCTGAACACAAACTGAGTTAGTAGTGGATTCTGGGATTTTTATTCATTTTCCAGCTTTTCTTCTCTACTAAACAAAGTGTTGAGTGAGCTTGCAAAACCCATGGAACTGTGTCAAGACCACTTACAATAAGTATATACATTGACTGTGCTCTGAATTGGTGGATAACTATAAAGACTTTGTGAACATTGTATATTTATTTTGTCACTTCTAATCTACACAAGAAGTGGAAAAGTTCTAATAATAGGCAAGATAAAGGGTAAGAAAAAGCCAAACAAAACTATGGATTCATGTAATGGGTGTATTTGTGAAGGAGACACTAATCTAGTTATTTCTACCCCCATTCAGTCTAAACTTCTTATGCTGAAATGGTAAAAAAAGAAAAGAATATTACAACTTTTAATCAGCTGAGGGGAGAAGGAGCAGATTCTTTGGTAACCGTCCATCAGCAGGGTAATAATATCTGTGTTTATTTATTTATTTTATTTAGTTTTTGTTGACCGGGTAAGTGCACTAGACAAATCCTGCCTATTTTCAGGCACAACCCAGGGGACGGGGATACAGATGAATGTCAACTGACCTTGAGTCAGATTAAGCTGTTGGTGGTATTTGTAGTGAATGAGGGAAATTTGGCCAGGACACCAGGGAAATTCCCCTACTCTTTTCAGTAAGTGCCATGGGATCTTTAACATCCACCTGAACTACCACCAACCCAGGTAGATGGGACCTCAGTTTAACATCTCATCCGAAAGACAGCACCTCAGTAGTGCAGCACTCCTCTCATGCTGCACTACAGTATCAGTACTGGGATATTAACCCAAGTGCTAGATGTGGGAACTGAACCCACAGCCCTCTGATCTCCTGGCCTCAGAGGCGAGTGTGCCACCTACTGAGCCACTGACACTGCTACCTCAGGATTCAATGTGTTACCTCAGGATTCAATCTTGAGAACTAAAGACAAGGCCTCTGATAATCAAGGATGCTCACAGAATGGAAATAATACATTACTTGTAACTAATCTAGGATGAACTTGTAATATCACAATGGATAAACCACAGGGGAACTTAATCACTGATTTTTTCCAGCAGTTTAGGCAGTGTCTGTTCATGCAAATTCTCCTACTGAGATTAAAAATAATTTAAAGAGGACCGGAAATTATTTCTAACTGGCAGCTGTTTATAAGGTTCTTATTCTCAGAAATGATATGCATTCCCTAAATTATCCATATTTAACTATATGTTAATAAAAAGTGATGTGTGAAACTGCATTTTACATTGTTTTGTTTTTATGGGCAGTATTCTGCTACAGTTCTCATCATGGAACCAGTAATTTGGAGTATTACTATGTCACGGTTTGTGTACAGAATGCTTATTATGAGCTGTTGGCCTATTAGAACCCTGTTTAGAGTTCTGTGCACAAACTGTGACATAGCTAAAACTCCAAATTATTGGTTCCATGATGCGAACTGTAACAGAGTGCTGTCCATAAAAACAAAACAATGTAAAATACAGTTTTTCGTATCACTTTTTATTCAGGTACACTGAAATATGGATAGTTTAGGGAATGCATATAATTTCTGAGAATAAGAAGTTTATAAAGAGTTGCCAGCTAGAAATTATTTCCTGTCCTCTTTAAGTTCTCAGGAATACCCTCCTAAAGGTTCCATAAATGTTTTATAAGTGGAAATCTCAAATCAACAAATTCCACAGTTATCTTATCAGGCAACAAACATAACTAATTTGGAATTATTTAGTCCTTTAGATTTTTCTCAGACTTCTGGTGACATTATTAGGCTAGGAGCCTGCCCAATAAGATGGAGAAATTGAAATATATAATGGAAGCAAACAAAATCCAAGTATGTGCTATAACGGAGACATGGTGGGACTAGAAGAATAATTGGGAAAACCACATAAAGGGCTATCAACTGTTTTGCAAATCACAGGAATACAAAAAGGGAGGAGGAGGAGTAGCCCTATACATTCAGGATGATATTCAGGTGGAAGGGGTGGAGTCAAATAATTTGGAACAAGTTTGAGTAAAAATTACCCCTATTAAGTCACCAAAATTCCTTTTAGGAGTACTCTATAGACCACCATCTATAAGCATGGAAGATGACAGCTGTTACAGAAACGCATCCTAAATTTAGATCCTGCAGATAAAATAATTCTATTTGGGGATTTTAATCTTGCTGGCATTTCCTGGGACTCCATTAAAGGGACAACCAGAGCAGAAAGGGAGTACATAGATGCTTTTGATCAAGCAGGCTTGGAGCAGCTAGTCCATAAACAGACAAGGGGTCAAAATACCTTAGATCTAGTACTAACCAATATGACATCTGATATACAAAACTGCGACACTATAGCACCCCTCGGAAATAGTGACCATTGCATACAGATAGAAAGTCCAGCTATAGCAGGTGATACACACACACTAGCGTGGAATAAAGCAAATGTAAGTGGAATCAAAGACAGCATGGGGAAATGGGATTGGAAAAAAGAATTTGCAAACAAAACAACACAGCAAATGTGGGAGGCCTTAGAAGAAATGTTAAACAAGTGCATCAAAGATCATGTTCCTACAAAAAGAAAGTATCAGGGAGGAGCAAAAACACCAAGTTGGATGAACTATAAAATAAAAAAGATGATTAAAATAAAATAAAAACTCTTCAAAAACATAAGAGCAAATAGACAGAGTGCCAGCTGGATTAAATATAGACATCTACAAAACAGTGTAAAAAAAGAAATTAGAAAGGCAAAAGCAACACATGAAATTAAGCTAGCTGTAAAAACAAAGGACAACTACAAAGCTTATTTCTATGCTTTTGTGAATTAAACTAAGAGCAGTGGCCCAAAGATCAGTCCACTAGAAGGGCCAGATGAGAAGTTGGCAAAAACAAAGATATGGCAAATATTCATAACAACTATTTTGTCTCAGTCTTTAACAAAAACGGAGATATGAAAAGCATAGGGAAGTAGCAGTGTAAACAGCCCTATAAAAATTGAGACTAGTGATATACAAAAATGACTAACCACATTAAATCCTATCAAATCCCCTGGACCAGATGGCTTAAAGTTATACCCAAGGCTACTTCAGGAGCTGGCCAATGAACTAGCACCACCACTTGGCCATCTCTTTCAGACATCCCTAAACAGAGGGGAGGTAGCTACCTCATGGAGGGAAGCCATAGTAATACCACTTTATAAAAAGGGAAATGAAAAAAGCCCTTCAAACTACAGACCTGTGAGTCTGACAAGTGTGTTATGCAAGATATTGGAAGGAATCATCAAAGATTTTATCACTACCTTTTTGCAGGAATATGAGTTAGAAGATAGCACTCAGCATGGTTTTAGGAGGGGAAGGTCGTGTCAAACAAATATGTTGGACTTTTATGATAGAGTAAGCAAAAGACTGGATCTAGGTGGGTCAGTGGATGTAGTGTATTTAGATTTTACAAAGACATTCGATAAGCTCCCTCACTTAGAGCTTATTGAACGCCTTCACAAAATAGAGATGCACAAACACATTGTACAATGGATATCCTCATGACTTTCAGATAGGAAACAATGGGTTAGCATGGGGGAGGGGCCGTATCAGACTGGGTAGAGATAACTCGTGGAGTACCACAGGGATCAGTCCTTAGACCCTGCCTGTTTAACATCTACATTTCTACAATACAATTCAATCACGAGAGGATATGGCTCACAAAGTTTGTGGACGATTGTCACTTGGGAGTGGACTTACTGGATCAAAATGATTATCTGGAACTTCAGAAGGCGATGGACCATGTTGATACATGGTGCAATACTTACAAACTGAGCCTAAATCCTGACAATTGCACAGTGATGCATTTAGGTAAAAAAAAAAAATACAGCAGCCAATTACAAGCTAGGTAATATAAACCTGAAGGCAACAGCAGAGGAAATAGACCTAGGGATCACCATTTCAAATGATCTACAGTTTAGCACTCATTGCACTAACATTGCGAGGAAAGCAAATGGGATCTTAAATTGTATTCTTAAACATATATCAAGTAGGGATAGAGGGGTATTATTGCCACTGTATGGAGCCTTGGTGAGGTCTCTGCTCAAGTATGGAACTCAGGTTTGGTCACCATACCTAAAGGGTGACATTGCCAAATTAGAGAGTTTACAAAGAAGGGCTACACATGTGGTAACGGGGATGGAAGAAAAGGATTACACACATAGACTGGTAGAACTGAATATGTTCACATTGGAATATAGAAGGCTGAGAGGTGACATGTGCATGCTGTTCAAAATGTTTGCAGATTGGGACTTATGGGAAAATCTAGGTTTAACACTCAAAAGTAGTCTACATGATACCTGGGCACATGCTTTACAGCTGATGGGAGAAAAACTGTAGAACAAGGTGAAGACAAATGTGGTATACACAAAGGATTATACCTATATGGAACAATCTGACAACAGAAGTGGTGGAGAGTTCTTCTATTGATGTTTTTAAACACCAGTTGGATAGGCTACATGTAGCAGGCAAAATTTAATTTTAATTTAAATTTAAAAAGAAAACTCAGAAAAGCGAGCACTATGGACATGCGTCCCCTTACCTCTGTACCTAGGAGTACTTGACAGAATCGAAGGAGGTGACAAGGGCAGTAAGGAACTCAGGCTGGCACAAGGCATTAAGAAGGGGGAGAAGGACTTCTTTAGGTACATCAGGGAGAAAAGGAGCTGTAAGGACCACATAGTAAGGATTAGGAAGGAGGGGGGTTGGGTGGAAGCAGGGTGCGATAAGGCAGAAGCACTAAATGAGTACTTCTGCTCAGTATTTACTAAAGAGAAGAGGGGATGACACCCAAGGGAGGAGAAATGGCAGAAACGGGGGAGGGGTGACAGATGGGGAAATCATGGAGGGCAGAGTTCGGGAGGGTTTGAAGGAACTGAGGCTGGATAAGGCGCCAGGCCCAGATGGTATCCACCCCAGGGTACTGAAGGAGCTGGCAGAGGTTCTTGCAGGACCTTTGGCAGACCTATTTAATGCCTCACTACATTCAGGGTGTGTACCTCAGAACTGGAGGATGGCTCATGTGGTGCCCCTCCACAAGAGTGGCCCCAAGGATGAACCAGAAAACTACAGACCAGTGAGCCTCACATCCATCATGGATAAGCTAATGGAGACTACCCTGAAGGAAAGGCTGGTGGCCCTCCTAGAGGCCAAAGGACTACAGGACAGCAGACAGCATGCCTTCATACGGGGCAGATCCTGCCAAACCAACCTGGTGGAGTTCTATGACTGGGTAACTAGGCAACTGGACAAGGGCCATGCAGTGGATGTCCTGTATCTGGACTTCAGTAAGGCATTCGACTCGGTGCCACATGGAAGGCTGGGAAGTAAGTTAGTAGGCACAGGGGCAGGTGCAAAGCTGGTGAGATGGGTAAGGAACTGGCTTTAGGGAAGGCAACAGAGGGTGGTGGTGGGTGGGGAGCTCTCACACCCAAGGGTAGTGATGGCGCGGTGTTCCACAGGGCTTGGTGTTGGGACCAGTGTTGTCTGGGATATTCATTGCAGACATATCATTGGACAGCAAGAGCAAAGATCAGTCTGTTTGCTGATGATACAAGGTAGGAGCAGTGGTGGATGACCTAGAGGGATGGCAGGGGTTGAGATGATCTGGCAAAGCTTGAAACCTGGTCAGACACCTGGCAACTGGGGTTTAATGCCAAAAAGTGCAAGGTGCTGCATTTTAGGATGAAGAACCCAAGGAGGTGTTACCAGCTGGGGGGAGTGCAGCTAGCCCAAACAGAGGAGGAGGAGAAGGATCTGGGGGTGCTCATTATAGGGTCAATGAACAACTCAGCATAATGTAGGAAGGCAGCTGCAAAGGCCAACAAAATGCTGGGTTGTAGTGCAAGGGGTATATCCTCAAGGAGGGAGGAGGTGATTCTGCAACTGTATAGGTCATTAGTTAGACCGCACCTGGAGTACTGCGTGCAGTACTGGCGCCCGTATCTGAAGAGGGATATTAAGTTACTGGAGGGGTGCAGCGTGGGGTGACAGAGATGATCAAGGAGCTGGAGGACTTATCGTACAAGAGGAGGCTGAGGCAGTTGAACATGTACTCACTGGAGGAGAGGAGGGATGGGGGGACATGATTGAAACCTTTAAGTACATGAAAGGAATAAACAAGACAGGTATAGAGGGGCTTTTCAAAGTAAGGTAGGGGAGGGACACCAGGGACCATGATATGAGACTGGAAGGAGGAAGGTTCTGGAGAGAGAGAGAGATGAGGAGACACTTTTTTTACAGAGAGGGTGGTGGCTGGGTGGAATGCATTACCTGCAGAAGTGGTATCCAGTAGAACAGTGGACTGCTTCAAAAGGGGATGGGACAGGACAAGGGGGAGGGTCAATGAAGGGGCAAGGGTGGAAGGGAGGGGCAGCTGCAGAATAAGGGGTGCTAGCTGCACATTCAAGCAGACTTGATAGACCTCTAGGCCTTTATCTGCTGGCAAATTTTGTATGTTCATATGTTCATACCTATGAAGCCTATTATGGATAATGCAACTGTGACAGGGCTGAAAAGGACCCTGTCCCAGTTGTTATGGAAAGAGTTTGAATGCAGGGATCTGTTCTATTCTTTCATTTCCTGTCTCTTGTCTGTCTGGTTGCGCAACCAAATTTTCCTGTGAGACCTAAGATTTGATCACCCCGACAGTCTCACAGTTCTTGTCTCTCACTATCTCTCAACCTTCTCTTGCTGTTTGTCTTTTCCTCCCTTGCATATCTGCTGATATAAAAATATATGTAAACTATTATGTGGAAATGTAACTGATATTGGGATCCCTTTGTTTAGAAATTATATAGTGTTAATTTTTGAAATGTATATAATTATAGTTTGAGATTATTACAGAAAGTTATTGGAAACTCAAGAGGTTACCTGAGTGCAATTGTTAAGCCTTTTGCAGAAGAAATGTGGAAAAGGGGCCTCAGCTCAGGCACACTGTGTTCCTGCCAGCACCTGCCTGAAACATACAAGAACACTTTGGAAGATGCTTGTTAAGAATGGGGGGTTGGAAGGACTCATAAGAGAGACAGAGCTGCAATTGCTTGCAAATGGGACACAGAGACTGAAGGAACACTCTGATGGATCTCTTCTATTTTATTTTGCCTTTGCAAATAGTTATACTGAACAATTTTATTTTTTATGTTACTGCTAGTGCAAATAAATATTTTTGGTGGATTCTACAACTGCTTCTTGTTTTCCTATGCTTCCTGACCTGTGCCTCAATGACAGATGGTGTCAGCCTAAGTGGGATTTACACCGTGCATTCTCTAAGCCACAAGTTTTGTGCATGGGTACTGGACCTAGTACCAGGGAAGCATAGAGAAAGATATGGATTCTGCAGCAGCAAGTCCAGGAGTGGTCACCAGGAGAATGGCAGCCAAACTAGCAGAGACAGAAGTCCAAGCTGAGATTGCATAGCCTGCCAATGGCCAAAGCAGCAATGGACAATCAGATTTGTACCCTACCTGACAAGGAAAGCCCAACTTGTCTACAGCAATATGGACACTGCACAGTCAGAAAACTCTGACCTGGTGAAAAGCGAAATCCTGAAAAGGTATGACATCTCCAGGGAGACCTACACACAGAGATTTCAATCTCTGAAGTACAAATCAGTCAACAATCCTCAAGAAGCCTTCACCCAACTCATAGAACTCCTCATAAAATGGCTCCAACCAGAGAGCAAAACAGTTCCACAGATCATCGACGCATTTGCAATGGAGTAATTCATTAACATCTTGCCAACAGATGTGCAGATTTGGGTAAAGGAACACCAACCAGAAAGTGGTGAAAAGGCTGTTTCTTTGGCCTTGGACTACCAAATGGCCAGACAGATGCCACAGCAGTGAAGTAATAGCCAAGCATCGGTAAGACACTCTTTTTGCTATTTAAACTCCAAGCCTGATAAGAACTCTGGTGGGGGTAACAAATCTGTGCCCAAAGACATTTGCTATAACTGCAATAAGCCAGGCCATATGGCAAGAAACTACCATAGTAAGGAGAGTGGCACTGGAGCAGATTTGTCTTTGGCAAATTGGGGCAAGTACTTAACAGATGTGAAGGTGGGGTATAAGACTGTAAAGGGTCTCATTGATTCGGGAAGCAGACAGATCCTAGTGCATGTTGAAGTGCTGGGAAAACACTGTGCAAAGGGACCAGGCACTGGTGTCATCTGCATCCACGGGGACACTCAATACTATCCCACCACCCAAGTGACTCTGACCATTAAGGGTGTGTCACACCAAATGAAAGTGGTAGCAGTACCTAAGTTACCTAAACCTGTGATTATTGGAAATGACTTTCCAGGATTTACTGAGTTAATCAAAGAGGGAGTAAACCCTGATGTTTCAGCAGCTGTGGTGACAAGAGCTCAGGCAAAGAAAATTTCAGATGGTGGGGACACTTTTCCTTTCAGTGATTTTGATTCGGACCTGAATGAGAAGAGATCTGGATAAACCGGCCAAATGGACGGAAGAGTGGCAACTGGGGTTTAACACAAAGAAATGCAAGATCATGCATACAGGGAAGAGAAACCCTGAAGCCACCTATAGGTTGGGAGGGGAGTTGCTGGCAATGATACGGGGTCAATATGTCACACGGCAGAATTCCACACGGCATTATCGTGTTATGCAATGTCCTAAAGTTTTTTGTTCTGTGGGGGGCTCAGCCCCCACATTCCCCGTTACCGGGGGGCTGCGCTCTCCGGACCCCCCCACTAAAGATTCCAACTCCGGGGGGTCAACTCAGAGTGCGCACAGGTCCGTGTTTCGCCATAATGCCGTACGCTATTAAGCATACAACATTATGACTCGGTGCGGCTGTCAATTACAAGGAAAGATAGAGACTTGGGCATCATCATCACAGATGACCTGAAATCATCCAAGCAGACCACTAAAGCAGTAGGTAAGGCTAGAGGGACATTGGGGTGTATTAGTAGGGGTATCGCAAGTCGTAAGAGGGAGGTAATAGTCCCTCTTTACAAGACACTGGTTAGGCCCCATCTGGAGTAATGCGTGCAGTACTGGAGGCCACACCTGCACAAGGACATTAACAAAATGGAGGCAGTCCAGAGAATGGCAACCAAAATGGTGCAGGGACTGCATCAGAAAACATATAAGGACAGATTAATGGAGCTCAACATGTATACCCTAGAACAAAGGAGGGAAAGAGGTGATATGACTGAAACATTCAAACATCTTAAGAGCATTAACAAGACGAAAGAGTCTAACATGTTTCAATATTAGAACTAGGAATGTGCCTTGTACAGGTCACTGGTAAGGCCGCATCTAGAGTATGGAGTTCAGTGCTGGTGTCCACTCCTCAAAAAGGACATTAACCTGCTGGAGAAGGTCCAGAGGAGGGCTACAAAGATGATAGCAGATCAGCAGGGTAAGGCATACAAGGAGAGGTTAAGAGCACTGAACATGTACTCCCTGGAAGACAGGAGAGAGAGAGGAAGGACATGATTGGGACCTTTAAGTACTTGAAAGGGATAAATAAGGCTGATAAGGACAGTTTCTTTAAGCTGAGTGGCAACCATAACATGAAGGGGCACAGTTTTAAGCTGGAGGGTGGGAGGTTTAGGAGGGAGGTCAGGAAGCACTTCTTTACAGAGAGGGTGGTGGACACTTGGAATGTTCTGCTAGAAGAAGTCATCTCATTGAAGACAGTGGGCAGCTTTAAGAGAGACTGAGAGAGACGTAGGGGAAAAGTAAGGATCATGGGTAGGGAGGATGGGAGGAGTGGGGAGGGAAGAGACATTAGCTCAAGCTGTGGACCCTGCAATACGAGCAGACTTGATGGACCAAATGGCATTCTTCTGTTGGGTTCTTTATATGTTCGTATGTTTGTATGTTTTCAATTTGTTTTTTTTGGTAATTGTATTTATTTATTTTATTTCTTTTTTTGTTAACTCTTTTTCGCTCCGGTCGCGGCTCGTGGGGCAATCTCTCAGGCATCCCGTCATTTTCCTGGCCACCTGTGGATCTCTCGGACTGTGCCTCCTCTCCCCCCCCCGCAGCTGGCACCCCCGGTTTCACTCACCTGGGGAGGATAGCCCTATGTATCTTGGGCTCTCTTAGAGGACAGACTCCGACTGCAAGTGGGCCCGGAGGGAGGAACTGGAAGGCCAGCTGAGGAGAACCCGGCGGAGGGCATGGGGGACTGGTGTTGTCACCTACTCCAACGAGCTGGGTTTTTCCTTTGTTCTCCCCCCCCACTGCATGGGCACGCCACAATACAAAGGCGCATGGCAACCCTGCCAGCGTTGGCCACGTGATTACATGCAGTGCAGCGCTTTCCAATGCCCCCGGTCTCCACCAGGGGCCGCCAAAGCGCTGGGCTCCCTGATACCCTCCCCCCAGGATAGGAGAGCAGCCCAACAGGTGCTCAATCCAATCCCTCCACTGCCGACCCCCAGCACCCGAGCTCGCACCCGAACTCGGGTCACCCGCGTGGTGCGAGGTGTAGCGTCCAGCACCTCAACCCTCAGCGCCACCGGGCTGAAATTGTATTTATTTTAATAAGAAACACTCTACTGGCTACAATTAGTTTGCTCCTGTGCTTACCTAACTGCTTAATAGTGGAAAAGCAGTCGTGCTCCATTTCAACCCCGCATTGTCTGATAGTAGCGCAACCCACCTTGCATTTTCTTTCTCTAAACTGGGGTTTCACATTTCAAACAACAATTACTACAACAAATGGTGCTCTGCTTTTAAAAAACAAACATGTTGTAGATATCAGTGCAGTTAGCACTATGCATCAATCTATTTAGTTTATATGCCTCCAAAATCACCAAACTCGTTCATTATCATTGCCATTGCTATGTTGGGATGCATGGGAAAGAGCAAACTGACATTTTGGTCAGGATGACCAAAAGTCTTTTTTGTAAAAAATATACATTAAATATGGCACATATGTTTTTTTAAACAGAATCAGAGCAATTACTGGGTAAAACAGCGTAGGTGGAGAACATCTGACCCACCGTGGACCTACACTATTAGTGCAGCATACTGATGTGGTGGTCAACATCAGACCCACGCCTTGACGCTTTACAGTTTTTTTTTTTATTAGTTTGTTTGAGTTGGGGGGTTAAAAATGCAAGAGGGTGTGAGGACGGAGCCCCCTCAACTCAAACAGACAAAACCAAAATCAACAGCAATCACGCAACTGGTTTGAGTTGGGGGCTTTGCCCCCACACCCCCCATGTTAAAAGGACAAGGGGTGTGTGGGGGGCAGAGCCCACCGCTCAAACAAACTGACAAAACCTAACTGTGCACCAAGCACGCAACAAAAGTAGACTACAGTACAGCGCTGCAAGCATGCGATGCTGTATTCACTATAGCTTTACACTACGCTAGTTTTGTGGTCCGATGTTCTCCACCTATGCCGGTAAAGCTCTGTTAACAGGCACAAATATTACAGGGGCACTAAAAATGGGTTAAAAAGCTGACTGTCACTTTAACTGAATGAAACTATAGGAGGGGAATATTCTTGAGAGCACTCCACTTTATCACCTAGACACAGAGGGTCTCTGCAGGCCATGTCCCCCCTGCTAACACCCAGCTAGGGTTACCAAATGGTGCAAGGCTTAGCTAAGATAAATACTGCACAGCTGCACCTGAGTGACTTGCAAGCAGGTAAGCCTAAGATGGGGTTGCTTATATATATATATATGTATATACACATATATATGTATATAACTTTCTTCTTTCAAACAAATGCTGGGCTGAAAACCCTTGTAAAATTTTGAAATTAGACTTGGAGCTGGCCTCTCGGCCAAGTGGTAGGGCTACAGCCCCTTAATGCTGGTGACTCAGGTCTGGGAATAAGCCTGGGTTGTTGGAGGGTGGTAGTGGGGGAGAGGGCATAAAGGTCCCAGAGGATGTTCACCTTCTCTGGGAAGGGCTGACTGTGCCAAAACACAGCACCTCCTGTAGTATCACAGGAGGTACAGTTCACATGGCCAGCAGGTGTAGGGGAGCTGGCTGGCTCATGCATGCCCACTCCATGCTTGTGTGCAAATTTTAATGCTGCCAACTCCATGGGAAGGGACAGAAAAAGAGGCTATAAACCAGCAGGGCTGCAGGATGATGTCAACCCTCTGTAGGCCCCATGCCAGCCAACCAGGTCCCCCTTCCCTCGATCACAGAGTCAATCTCTGGCCTCACCCCAGGAAGCAAGCCATTGGGCCATTGGGGAGACAAGGAAATACTGGAGATGGGGGTGGGGCTCAAGGTGTCGGCTAAAAGGGGCACATGCAAAGGTTGGGAGCAAAAGCAGTTAACAAAAGACTTGAAATTGCTGGTGCAATCTTGGAATTCCAAATCAAGATAACAATTTGATTACATCATGCACCAAATATCAGTGGCCCTGACCATGGAACGAAATAAACAAGCATTTGTCAATGCCGAATGTTTGCTTGCTGATATTAACATTGGATGTGCAGGAGTTAGACAGATGCAGAATAGGAGTGGCAGTGAAGTACTGAACTCACGCCAACCCCACCTCCACCCTACAGAGATGGACAGGCATTGGGATATGTCCGTGAGTCACTGTCAATAATGCTCACGGCATTTCGCCTCTCCCTATCCTGTAGACACCGACAAGTGTTGAGATGTGTCTTGGGGTGTTTGGCTTCACAGTCACCCCATTTCATTGGGAAATACGCTGAAATGGGTGCAATACATGAAAATGGGGTGAAGTCTGGGGATGAAGAGTGCAAGGCACACCTCAATGCCTGTCACTGGCTTCAGGGTGGGGGTGGAATGGCATGAGCATTACAGCCGGTGATCCAAAGCTACACCTCTGATGCCTGTCAGTCTGTACATGGTGGGATGTTATGGTTAGAAACCCTAGCACCCCGGGCGTGTGTTGGTATTTGCACTACAAATTTTCAACATGGTCTTTTTGTGACCCCCACCTCATTAAAGCATTTGGGACCTCTTCTCATGAACAGTGGCACTGTGATTTTGTTAATGTGTCCCAAACTTTGAGTTCCCACAGCAACTGTGCCATTCTGTGCCAGATGTGCGAAAACACAGATCAGGCAGGATGTGAAGAATGACAGCTGTACCATTCATAGGGAGGTGTGAAGAGATGGCAATGTTGAAAATCTGTAGTGAAAATATTAAAAATGCTCAAAGTTCTGAGCGTATGTGGAAACTGTGCAACACATGCTTGTACCGCAGTCATTTAGTGGAATTATTTCACCAAATTTCCAACATAGGCATTTTGTGACCTTTTCTCATGAACACTGACACTATGATTTTCTTAATCTGTCTGAAACATTAATTTCCCACAGCGACTGCGCCATTGTGCGCCAGATGTGCAAACGCATATTTCCAGCAGGATATGAAAAATGACAGCTGTACTGTTCATAAGGAGGTGTGGCAAAATGCCAATGCTGAAAATCTGGAGTGAAAACATTACAAATTTGTGAAGTTACGAGGGTGTGTGGAAACTGTGCGACACATACTTGTAACACAGTCATTTTATGGACTTTTATCACCAGATTTTCAGCATAGGCATTTTAGGACCTCTGCTCATGAACAGAGTCACTGTGAGTTTCTTAATCTGTCCCGAACACTGATTTCCCACAAGCGACTACACTATTCTGCTCTGGGAGTGTGAAAACACATTTCAGCCAGGATGTGAAAAATGACAGCTGTACTGTTCATAAGGAGATGTGGAAAAATGCCAATGTTGAAAAACTAGAGTGAAAATATTACAAATTTGAGAAGTTACAAGCATGCGTAGAAACTGCACAACGCACGCTCATAATGCAGTAATTTTTTGGAATTTTTTCACCAAATTTGCAACATAGGGTCTTTGAGAGCCCACCTCATGAAAAGCGACACTGTTGTTTTGTTAATCAGTCCGGAAAGGTGATTACGCACAGTGACCGCAAAATCACCTTTTGGAACCAAATAACAAGATGACAGTGACTGAATTCATGAGGTGGGGTCCCAAGAACCCCATATTGAAAATTTGGTGTCAAATTTTGAAAAAAATGGGCAAGATATGCACCAAAGTTGGAAAAAAAACATTTATGCCGTTATACAGCTTATCGGTATTTCTTCAGTTTGCGGTCAGCTTTGAAGAGTGCAGACATGTTCTTGGTCCACCCAAGATCGTCACAACGGGCTCCAGAGGAAAGTATGGGGTGGGAGGATGGGGAGGTAGAGTATGCAGTGGGTGGGCTCAGGTTGGAGGAGGGGGCATGGGGCTCAATGAGGGACCGTTTTTTTTTTTTTACAGGATTTAAAATAAAAAAAGACATCACAGGACACTTTTGGCACACTTGGGTGGGCTCCCAACAGGCCACCTGGCCAGGTGTTTGTTGGGAGGTGGTTACTGGAGCCAGGGTGGGATTAACCCGTCTCACATACAGTGTGGTGGGGTGAGTGGAGCGCATGAGCGGAGGGGAATTGGGCACCCCCTCAGCACATAACAAATTGGAAGAGCACATCATGCTGACGGGGATTGGGCTACCCTGTTGGCAAATGAACTGGGGATGGGGACATGCCGAAAGGGGGATTGGGAACCCCTAAGTCGGCTTTTATGGGGACTCTGAGGCAGGTGGCAAGAGCCGCCAACCGCCACCATGTTATAGGAAATGTTTCACCAGGCAAGGCACTGCCCTGCAATGATGGGTCGCGCCCTCATTGCAGCGGTGGACTCGTTTCAAGATGGTAGCACGCTGGCTGAACTAGTGTCTGCAGCAGCGTGCCACCGAATTGGGGAAAGTGGGGCAAGCCTCAAAAGGCATTGGGAGCATTGGTTCCCACAGTGCCTCACCTCCCAAACCCTGCTTCTCTCCTAAGCTGTGACGAAATGGTTCTTGCGCATGCGCGCAAGCAAACATAAAATTAGCAGGACGAGAGGACACAGTATGACATTAGAGGAAGGCCAATTAAGTGGTAATATGAGGAAATTCTTTTTCATAGAAAGAGTGGTGGATGCATGGAACGGCCACCTTCAGGAAGTGGTGGCTATGAATACAGTACAGGGCTTCAAACAGGCATGGGATGGGCATAAGGGAGCAATACAGATGAGTATAATAGATAGGCCATTGACAGAGCAAAGGCCAATGGCACATTCATAAGGTAGAAAAAGAAAGGGGCAGACTGGATGGGCCTTGTTGTCTTATCTGTCATCGACTTCTAAGTTTCTATGTTTCTATTCATAAGGTAGAAAAAATGGGCAGACTGGATGGGCTTCATGGTTCTTATCTGCTGTCAACTTCTATGTTTCTATGTTTCTATGTTGTTTGAGCACAGCTCCAAGATCCGGAAATCCAGGAAAGAAAAATGATGCCTGAAGAAACTGTGGCAACAAATGACTGATGGACATGAAGGGTTAAAATATGAAAATGTTGAAACTAAGCTGATAACTGTTTGTGATTTTCTTTCAGAGCAAGCTAATGGTGATTCTCTCCAGGGTTATTTTAAGCAGCTGGGGTGAAACCAAAGCAGGGTGGACCAATGTTTAAAAAATGTAATGGGTTACTGGACAGAGTTTGGGTTAAACCTCAGACACAGGAACAGACAGAACAATTGGCTATACCACAGAAGTATAGAACAGAGTTGTTACAGATAGCACATGATAGTCCTATGGCTGGTCACTAAGGGAGGTATCGCACCCTTGCCAGATTGCTGTACAGATTTTACTGGCCTGCAATTCATGGAGATGTTGCAACCTTTTGTAATTCCTGTGCTGAGTGTCAGAAAAAAGCCCCAACCACTAGAATAGACAAGATGCTCCTGGTGCCCCTACCCTTGATAGATGTGCCTTTTGAGAGAATTGAAATGGATGTGGTTGGTCCTTTAGACAAAAGTAAAAGGGTAATAGATGTATCCTGGTAGTACGTAACTGTGCTACTCGATACCCAGAAGCAGTTCCAATGCATACTGTCACAGCTTCAAAAGTGGCAGCACAGCTTGCAAAGATTTTCAGCAGGATGAGCATACCGAAAGAGATTATTACTGATCAGGGTAGTAATTCTGGTGCTGCATTACTTAAGCAGCTGTACTGACCAGTAGGTATCACTGCCATACAAACCTCCCCCATCACCCTCAGACAGATGGTCTTGTTGAGGGTTTTAACCAAACCCTAAAATGCATGTTAAAAAGGTTTGTAAAAGGAGAAGTGAAAGATTTGGACCAATACTTGCCTTACCTACTTTATGCCTACAGAGAAGTGCCACAGGCATCAACAGGGGTTTCACCATTTGACATGCTGTAAGGCAGTCAGCCAAGAGGGCCTCTGGATGTGATAAAAGAAACGTGGGAAGATAATTCCACTCAGAAACAATCTATAACGTCTAATATGTGTGCCTTAAGAAAGAAACTGGCAAAATACGTTGAAATTGCCCATAGTAATCAGGAAGAGGCTCAAAACCAGCAGAAGGTATATTATGGCCATGGGGTAAAAGAAACTTTTTTTGAGCCAGGTGAAAAGGTTTTGCTACTGTTACCCACAACAGAAAATAAACTATTAATGAAGTGGCAAGGGCCTTATAAGGTTCTTAGATGTACTGGCACCATTAATTACAAGACTCAGAGCCCTGACAGGAAAAATTCAACTGAGATATACCATGCTAACCTCCTCAAGAAATGGGTTGAAAAAATGCCAAAAGCTACTTTGCTAGTTTTACCAGAAACTGATAAAGAAGATACTGATGTAGCTTATGATAGACTGGAACAAACTGTAAATGCTGATGCTGTAAAGGTGAATGTTTTCTTAACCTCAGAACAAATTGCAGACATTTGTAATGTGCTAAAGACATTTAACAGTACTTTTACCACAGTACCAGGCCGAGCAAAAGGGGTCGAGCATGTGACAGTGCCAAGGAATACTCGCCCTATTAGGCAAAAGTCATACAGGTTACCAGAGCAGTTAAGAGCTGACATGGTTAAGGAAATACGTAAAATGAAAGAATTGAGTATCACAGAGGAGCCGAGGAGTGCTTGGTCATCTCCAATAGTAATTGTAAACAAAAAAGAAGGGGATGTTAGAATCTGCCTTGATTTTAGGAAACTTAATCAAGTGTCAGAATTTGACAGTTATCCTGTGCCTAGAATAGATGATTTGGTGGACAGACTGGGGAGTGCAAAGTACATCAGTACCCTCAATCTCACCAAGGGTTACTGGCAAATACCTTTAGCTAAAGAATCCAGAGATAAAACTGCATTTGCCACACCTGTTGGATTCTATCAGTTCACCACCATGCCATTTGGTTTGCATGTTGCGCCAGCTACATTCCAGCAGTACATGGATGTAATTTTATCTCCTCACACTGGTTATTGTGCTGCATACCTGGATGATTTTTTGATGTACAGTCCAGACTGGAAAAGCCACCTGGAACACCTATGAGCAGTTATCCAAGCTATCAAAAATGCAGGTCTGACTATTAATCCTACCAAATGTGTATTGGGCATGAAGGAAACCAAATATTTGGGCTATGTGTTGGGAAATGGAGAAGTTAAGCCAGAAATTTCTAAAATAGAAGCTGTAGCTTACAGCCCTGTCCCCAAAACCAAGAAACACGTCAGGTCATTTTTAGGGTTGGCTGGTTATTATCAGAGATTTGTTCCCAGCTTTGCTGAGTTAGCTGATCCCCTAACCGAACTCATGAAAAAACAGTACCCAAATAATGTGAAATGAGTCTCAGAGTGTGATGAAGCTTTTCAAGCCATTAAGACTGCATTATGTTCAGCCCCTGTTTTAAGAAGCCCAGACTTTGAGAAACCATTCTTGTTACAAACAGATGCATCAGAGGTAGGTCTAGGTGCAGTCCTGAGTCAAAATATAGATGGAAAAGAACATCCCATTCTGTACATAAGTAGGAAGTTGCATGACAGAGAGAAACGGTACTCCACCATTGAAAAGGAATGTTTAGCAGCAAATTGGCTATGGAGTCCCTTAAGTTTTATTTACTAGGAACTGACTTTGTACTTACAACAGATCACAGTCCTTTCTGTTGGCTTAACCAAATGAAAGATAAAAATTCCAGAATCACAAGGTGGTACCTGGCACTACAGCTATTTAATTTCACGGTGATACACAAATCTGGTAAAGAGAATAGCAATGCTGATTTTCTGTCAAGATATGGATCAGGAATTGAGGGTTCTGAAGGTTGAAAAAACAAATGTATGAGTTTGAACTTCACTGTTTTCTGTACTGTTATAGAAAAAAGGATACTGCATATGTACTTAATTTCTAAAAGTTAGAAGCTAATATTAGTAGAGAATTAATAGAAAGGTTTGGAAACCTGTTTGATAAAACAGGTTTCCTCTTAAGGAGGGGGGTATATGTGACAGGGCTGACTAGGACCCTGTCCCAGCTGTTATGGAAAGAGTTTGAATGCAGGGATCTGTTCTATTCTTTCCTTTCCTGTCTCTTGTTTGTCTAGTTGTGCAACCAAATTTTCCTGTGAGAGCTAGGATTTGATCACCCTGACAGTCTCGCAGTTATTGCCTCTCACTATCTCTCAACCTTCCCTAGCTGTTTGTCTTTTCCTCCCTTGCATATCTGCTGATATAAACATATATGTAAACTATTATGTGGAAATGTAATTGATATTGGAATCCCTTTGTTTAGAAATTATATAGTGTTCATTTTTGAAATGTATATAATTATAGTTTGAGATCATTTCAAAAAGTTATTGTAAACTCAAGAGGTTACCTGAGTGCAGTTGTTAAGCCTTTTGCAGAAGAGCTATGGAAAAGGGGCCTCAGCTGAGGCATACTGTGTTCCTGCCAGCACCTGCCTGAAACATACAAGAACACTTTGAAAGATGCTTGTTAAGAATGGGGGGTTGGAAGGACTCATAAGAGAGACAGAGCTGCAATTGCTTGCAAGTTGGACACTGAGACTGAAGGAAAACTCTGAGGATCTCCTCTATTTTATTTTGCCTTTGTAAATAGTTATACTAAACAATTTTATTTTATGTTACTGCTGGTACAAATAAATATTTTTGGTGAATTCTACAACTGCTCCTTGTTTTCCTATGCTTCCTCACCTGTGCCTCAACGACAGCAACACCTACAAAAACAAGGGAGAATTGGGGGAATAAATAGTGCAATGTCACCAAATGAGATTTTTGAACAACTGGACAATTATGTTAATGTCAGTGAATTAGAGTCATCATTAATCAAACAATATACTGGGAAAATTTCTACATATACATTAAAAGCTCTCTCACACTCAATAATGTCCAACATTGTTTTATTAGATTCTCTTAATGAAATTAAAAGTAAAATTGACTCGTTTCAATCAAGTGTCCTGTTACAAATTGACAAGCTGGAGAAAAAAAGTTGGTAAAATCACCATGAACTTGTTCTCCAGTAATTATTGCAAATATACCTCAAAAGGGAAATAAAAGGGCAAAAAGAAAAAAAGGCAACAAAAAACCAAAAAGGGTCAAGTAAATTGCCTATTCTACCAGATACTCAGGGTGAAGTTATAGATTTGGTAAGCCCCCAGTCAAGTCCACAATTATTGAATCAGAATCCAAATACAGTTGTGACTGCCTCACAGAATTTTCATAAGGACACAAACTTGAAAACTGGAAATATATCCCTGCACCACAAGACAGATGAAAGAAGAGCTGCTGGCTCTATCAAAGTAATCAGCAAAACTCAGGGGCATAAAACAAATCAGGACATAAACAATAAGAGTACCTCATCAGAGTCAGCAAATCATAATTCACAACCTACAATCTACATGAGAGGAGATGAGACAATCTTCAGATTAGAAGAGTTATTCTTTAAGGAGAATGGAAGTATAGAATCTCTAAAAGAAACCATGGTTCATTTGTTGCATGCTGAACTTGGGGTCACAAAAGCTAAAACTAATATAGTAACTGCTTACAGGGATAAATCATTTTTTCCTTCTCCAGTATACTGCATAGTAACAAGCATGGGCTATGCTAAACAAGTTATCTCTCAGCAAAGAAAGTTAAAACATTTAGGTTTGCAAATCCATTCACAAGTCACTTGGTGAAACATAGCAAAACAGGTTTTGGGTGATGGCTATGCATAGTCCTCAATAAAATATGAAATCCTTGTGACAGTACTTCAGTTTTTAAGCTGGAACATGCCCACTTTTTATCAATCTCAAGCTACTACCAATAATATACTCTCAGTTTTTGGAGTCGAGAGACTTAAAAATGAAAGTTCAGAAACTCTAACTGCTATGGTGACCATAGTATTATCCAGTTTGTTTGACATCCCTATCAGCAGAGATGATTTTTATTAATGTTCTAGTGACCTCACAAAATTGATTTTGAACAAAGCAGATTGTATAAAACAGTAATATTTTGGTAGTAGACTTAGCAAGTGAAATTTTTCAAAAAGGGTAAAAACATGTCTCATTGACTAAATTCTGTCTCTTGGTCTGGTCCATTTAAGAGAAAAAATATGGATATAACTAGTGAATTAAAATTGCTCTCATGGAACATCACAGGGATAAAACAAAAACTAGGGGATTCAGAGTGACTGGATTACATTAATTCCTTTTTTATAATTTTACTGCAGGAAGCTTGGGCCCAAGATTAATTTTTGTTAAATGGTTATGAAGTAATTAATTCTGCAGCCATTAAATCCAATCACTATGGCAGAGGCATGGGGGGGGGGCTGACCATCTGTATTAAAATCTCCAGAACTCTAAAAATCTTGCATATTTATAAAATCTGCTTTAATTCCATAATAGTTGCAATTAGCTGGAATTTGCAGTTAGTTATATTAGTTAATGTTTATATTCCACCCGGGGCTAAAAATGATAAAATACTACTGGATGAACCAGCTTCGGACCTAGATAAAATCAATTCTACCCATGCAGGGGCTAATATAATAATCTGTGGTGACTTTAATGCATGTATTGCTTTATTGGATGGTCAGTCAGGTATGCCTCTGTCAAATGAAGTTATGGATTTACTCCCTTGAGACTCTATGGATGGGGGTAGTTAATAGGGATGGAAAACATTTGGTAAATTTTGTGGACGACAACTCTCTAGTCATTTTGAATGGCAGAACTAGGAGGGGGTATGAAAAAGGGAGTTCAAATTTCTTTGGCTCTAATGGCCAGAGCTTGATTGATTATATCCTAAGGTATTATGAATTATTTTTTATGGTAAAGTATTTGTGCATTGAGATGCAAACTGAAAGTGATCATGCCCCGTTATAACTCAATTTATTATGCAGTACAAACACTGATGCTTTACTGTACTGAGCTGATCCTTTAAATGAGCCACAGATTCAAGGGAAACAAAGATTAAGGGTAAATTCATTGACCTTGGAAAAGGTCAATGAACTATATCATTCATATTTGCCACCCCAATGCTGGATTTTATTATGCATTCTAAATCTTTAACTGATATAGAAATTCACCTAAAGCATATTTTTTCACAAATAAGACAATACATCTATGTCCCTAATACTGTAAACAAAACACTAACTAACAATAATTGGTTTGATAAGTCATGTAAGACTGAGAAAAATACATTTTAAAAAAATCGTAATTATGACAAAACAACACCCATGCAAGGCAAACTTTAAATCTCTGGCATAGAATATCTCAATGAAATTTGATGCTTCAAATCATAGAGTTTAAAGATATAAAAGCCTTTTGGGATATGGTATCAAAGGGGTCAGCAACTTCTCAAACTAGCTTATTGTCTTTAATTTCAGAATAGACTTGGATATTCCACTATGAGAATGTATTCAATAACCCTTTGGGACAACAGGATTTGTATAATTCTTCCTATAGACACATAAGTGATTTTCAGCCATTTAAAGTAGAGATCCAAGAAGTTGCGGACATACATAAATTGATGAACAACCAAGCCCCAGGCACAGACTCTATACCATCTGAAATATATAAATATAATATTGATTTCTGAGCACCGGTACTAACTATTTTAATCTATGTCTTGAGAAAAACCAAGTTCCAACCTCCTGGAAATTAAATATAATAGTTGCACTTCATAAAAAAATTATCCTTACTCGAACCTTCAAATTATCGGTGAATCAGCTTATTGGATTCAATCTCAAACATTTAAGACTATTATTAAATAGATTAGCAGACTGGTCTGATAAAGAGTTAATCATATCTCCTTTTCAGGCAGGTTTTAGATGCAACTTTTCTACCATAGATAATCGGTATTGTTTGTCTCACCTGTTTGAAAAATATATACATATAAAAAAAATGAAATTGTACGCCACTGTTTATCGATTCTACTTCAGCATTCTATTCCATTAATTGTGGCATTCTGTGGGATATTTTAAGGAACTATGGTATAAGTGAATCATTATTCTAGACAATCCAGTTGTTATATACAAATACTTGTACTAAGGTTAGGTATGATTTTCAAGGTAATACAACAGAACCTTTCCACTCTTTAAGAAGGGTAAAGCAGGTGTGTTTACTAGTCCCTGCATTATTTAATTTTTACATTAATGAACTGTTGAATTTTGAGGATCTTATACAATATGACCCTCCAAAAATTAGTGGCTTTCAATGCCATGCGCTTGCCTACGTGGACAATCTTTTGATGCTGTCACTAACAAAAAAGGCCTTCAAAGGAAAATAGAGGTCATTCAGGAACAATGCAAGTATTTGTAACTTAAAATTAATATTTCAAAAATAAAGGTCTTGATATTTGGTTCTAGTAATAACAATGCTAGTTTTTACTTAAATCATTATAGAATTGAAAATGTCAAGACCTATGCATATATTGGAGTTATAGTACTGGCTAATATATTTTGTACACACCACCATAAGTCTCAAATTAGTAAATCAAAAGTAAGTGCCAAAGCATTATTAAAATTCCATTTTAAGCTTGGAGGTCTTAATATAAGATCTGCCTTAATAGCAGCAGAAGCAAAAATCAACCCATTATTAACTTATGGGGCAGAAGTTATACCCTCTGATCAAAAAACTAATCTTGAACCACCACTCCTTTATTTTTACAAATCTTTACTTATGGTTTCCCTGTCCATGGCTTCTGCAACGGACAGGGCACAACTTGGGAGGATACCAGTATATGCAGTTAACCAATATAGATGCCTATCTCACTGGCTGAAAATTCTAAATAATAAACATAATACCTTGCCTATGTCATACTTGCAGGAGAAAATAAAATGATCCCAAATTGGCCTAAGATTTAAATGGTTATCAAATATACGTAAAACTCTTGATTTGATTAACCTTATGCACTTATGGACAGATTCTCAGAAAACAATTACGATTTCTCTACAATGCAAGAAACTCATTAAAAAAAAATTATTCCTTAAGTCACAGGATAGGGACATGGAACTAATCAGGGCCCAAAATGTGCACCCTGGTTTAAAATAAACAGAATAGACCATGGCCTGGAAAACTATTTCCTATTCCCGCTGGAACCATCTAAAAGGAAAGCTCTGACATGGGCAAGGTTTGGTCTGATCAATTCTAAATATTAATATTTTAACAAAAAAATGGGTCACAATATAATACCCAAAGTTTTAATGTGTCAGTGTAATCAAACTGTACCTGAATCACTACTACATCTGGTTTCCTCTTGCCCTTTATATTTGGATTTCGGCAGAACATTTTTAAGGGAAAGTGTGGAATGCTATAATAATACCAATTATGATGTACTATTCATTCTTCTGCACCCTTTTACAATAAAGGATGCAGAACAAATTATTGCATTTGTCACATCATTAATTAAAAGGAAAAATCAACATATAAGAAGAAAACTACCTTGAATAAGTCCTTATTGTAAGAATATAGTATTTGTATGGGGCACAGATGAAATCTGTATCTATTGTAACTTAAATGCATGATACTTCTTGATCTTTGATGTATTTGGCCCAGATATTCAGAGCAGTTGCGCATGGCACAACTGAGTTGCGCTGGCACAAGGGCATTATTGCTCCAAGGAGCCATATTCAGTGGGAGCCAGTGCGTAGTGCAAAATCCATTGTGCCAATGTGCAACTATAATGAATGCAGGCGCAAGAGCAGGGGGCGTTCCCATGAATATCCAGTGCAGTGGCATATTCAACCATGAATCCATGGCGCAGGTGTGGAGCAAATCGAAGTTGCTTCAAGCAGATTTGTTCCTATAAATACAGGGTGCAAACACACAGACAGCACTTGCACCAGGGGTGAGAGTGAGAGGGAGAGACAGAGAGAGACAGACAGAGGCACAGACAGACAGATAAAGGCCACACACAGAGGGACAGAGACAGATAGGTGGCCTGGGAGGGGGGGAGAGAGAGAGAGAGACACACACACACACACACACACACACACAGACATACCATGTGCCAGGGTGCCACACAGCCAGTAGCCAGCCACCCAGGGGGATAGAGGACAGCAAGGGCCATGGACAGTCCGCCCTTCATGATGGAGGCCATAATGAGGGGTGTGAGGGGGCAGGATGAACAGCGATGTGGCTGAGGAAGGGTCCATTGGTAGTATGCCCGACACAGGTGGTACCGTGCCCACATCATCTTTGAGAATTATAGTGACACGGAGTTCATGAGCCAGTACCACCTGAATAGGGCCATTCTAAGGCAGCTCTGTGAGCTGTGCAGTGAGGAGATGCAGACACCCACCAGACGGAGCCACGCCATATCCATGGAGATCAAGATGACTGCCGGCATGGGCTTGCTCACCATGGGCACCTTCCAAAGACCAACAGGGGACACCACAGGCATAACTCAGTTGGCCATGTCCCGCCTCCTCACACAGTTCCTCAATGCACTGCTGCCACATGCTTCGGAAACTATCCATTTCCCCAGCACACAGGCAGAACATACAGCAACCATGCAGGACTTCCACAGGGTGGCACGCATGACTGGCATGATTGGGGCCATAGACTGCACCCATGTGGGCATCCACATGCCACCTGGCCCCAAGGGCATGGCATACATCAACAGGAAGGGGACCCCGAGTGTCAACTGCCAGGTGGTGTGCGATGCCATGGGGCACATCACCAATGTCTGTGCCACACACCCTGGGAGTGCACATGACGCATTCATCTGGCACAGCTTTGTGCTGTGCCACAGGTTTGAACATGGGGACATCCCCATGGGCCACCTAGTGGGTGAGTATGGCATGGGCAAGGGGCGATGGGCAAAGCAGACCTGGGGATGGGGGTGGGCAGGGAGTGCATGGTGGTTTGGACACCAGGGACAGGTAAGGGGGCAGCACAGAATAGCAGAGGGCTAACCATGTCAATCTCCACACAGGTGACAGTGCATAACCGCTGAGGCCCTGGCTGCTTACCCCCTACCAGTGTCCATCATCCCAAGCAGAGGACCGGTACAATGAGACACATGCCAGCACGTGCAACATCATCGAGTGGGTCTTTGGCATGCTGAAGGCATGGTTCCGTTGCCTAGACAGGTCAGGCGGTGCCCTACAGTACAGCCCCTCAAATGCCTGTGGCCTATTCCTGGCCTGCTGCATACTGCACAACATGGCCATAGACTGTGGAATAGCTGTCGAGGCTGATGAGGGTGACAGTAGTGGGGACAATGGAGGCAATGGGCTGGAGGGTGGTGGACAGCCACCCCCTGGGCAGAGGGACCCCTGGTTGTTCCAGCAGGCGTGATGCCACTGGGACAACTTCGCACAGGAACACTATGGTGCACACAGGTAGGTGGTGCAGTGCAAAAGCATGGGCCATACAACCAGGTACAGCAAACATGCAGGGGCGTGCATGGCACCGGGCATGCACACACAGAGGCATGATGCAGGGGTAGGGGAGTCAGTGGCACACAACCACACACAGCAACACTCACACACACGCACACACACATGCATGCACCCACCCACCCAGGCGTTGGTATGTGGCGTGGATCAGACGCAGTGTACCAGTGCACAGGCATAACTGGTGCTAGACTGCCCTCATTATGCCCACACCACATGGCTAGCAGCTGGGCAAGCACACACACAGGCAGCATGCAGCGCAACACACAGGTGCAACACCAGTGGTGGGCACACACACACCGCCCATGTGCACACAGGGCAGCAGCTGCAAACTGCGGTCAGGGTGGCCCGCAGCTCAGGGTCACTGCACAGAACCATGGCCACCACAGCCACAGGGGCAGCTGCACTGGGGCCAATTGGCAGCCACAGGCTGCGCATCAGCCAGGGGTGTCCAACAGCCCCCCTGGGGTGGAACCATGGGACTGCAACTGTGTCTTCTCGGGGGTGTGCAGACGCCCAAACAGACCAGCCCCAGGCATGCCTGGGATGCCTACATCAGTGCCCAGCATCGACTGTGTTGGGGTTGCCTGATGCCGAGTCCATGGGGTGGACAGCGCACTGCGGGAGGTCACCTGTGCATGTCCACGTACTGTGGCAGCCAGCAACGCAAAACCATCTGTGATCGCACTGGTAATGCAATCCAAGGATGAAGTCGTGGCCTCCTGCATGTGTTGCATCCCCTCCAGGATCTGCGCAGTGCCCCTTTCCTGCTGCTCAGCCAACTGGTGCACCTCCACAGTCAGTGCATGCACCTCAGTGGCAAGCAGCACCTGTTGCTGCACGGACACCCACAGCAGCTGGGTGCGCTCAGCCAGACGGTCAGCATCCTGGGGCTCCCGGGTTGGATGCTGCTCCTCATGTGGTGACTGGCCATGCTACACAGCTCCCCCCTCCAGTGGATGCTGCACAATGGGGTCTGCAGGGGGAATGGGCACATCAGGTGCACCGGCGGCAGACCCTGTGTCCGGCTGCCCGGTGGCACTTGCAGCCTGCTGCCATTGCCCGTCCAGCCACTGTACGCCACCCTGCACCTGCACAGCCACACCACCACCACTGCAGGGCACAGCCGTGACAGTGCACACCACAGCACCCACAGTGGTGGCAGGCAGCTGGTCTGCCACTGGCAGAGTGCTGGGCATGGTGCCACAATGTCGCCCATGCAGTCCAGGAGCTGAAAGTAGTCCTCATTGGAGTCAGACCCCATGCCGATCTGTGTCTCCACACACAGGACCCCAAGGCTGGCATCCTACAGGATCACATCCTGGGGCTTGTCCGACCCCAGGGCCAGGACATCCGCCTGCACCATGCTGCTGAGCTGCAGCCTGTCGGGCCCCCAGATGCCAGTGGATGTGGAAGGCTGGTCCTCTGAGGCCGTACCAGTGTCCACTCTTGCTACCGCTGCTGGCGCCCTATCTTCTGCATGGAGGCATGCTGGTGCTGCAAGAGACAAATGGTGTGTCAGTGATGCAATGCCCACATGTGCCCCCCCCCCGTACACTGCCACTGCATGTGTCCTGCAGCATGGCATGCATGTGGGTGTGCACACATGCACATGGCATGCATGCTAGCCACATGCACGCTAGCATGCCCATGTATGCACCCTCCATGCCACCAGCTGTGCATGTCTGACAAATGTACCATGCAGTGATGGACTGCCACCCATCTGGAATCCTCCTCCAGGCACACCCTGCACCATGGTGTGGTGCATGGTGGCTGCCACCAACTCCTCCTGCGGCGTTAGTGTGGGTGCATCTGCAGGCCCTCCTCCAGTGGCTGTACAGGATGCCCAGATGGCTGCCACCTTCTCCTTGGTCTGCCGCTTGTCTATTCCCACCTTCTGATGGCACAACTGCGCTGACCGCTGGTGGCTGCCGTGCTGGATCACATAGGTTGCCACCTCCTCCCATGCACCAGCCTTGGCCTGTTTTGTGCCCGTGGCACCAGTCAACAGGGGCTCCCTGTCCAGGTAGGCCTCAAACAGGGCATCAGTCTCGGCCTTTGTGAAGCTGAGCCTGCCACTTCCATGCAGGCCCCCACTCCTCACCCTCCTCATGTGCCGACATGTTGCTGCCTGTGGACATGGACAGCACATTGTGTCAGTGGCAGCATCTTCCTGGTCTGTCCCACTCTGCAGTGCTATCTGCTCCCAGTGAGCTGCAGCAGCATGCACAACTTACCTACCAAGGTTGCAATACCGGTCCATGGCCTGTGCTGTTCCGTGGCACTTATAAGGTGCAACGCATGCAAATGAGGTTGGGTGCAACAGTAATGACATGCTAATGCACACACTGTACCACACATTGGTTAATTAGCTCATTTGCATGTGGTGTCTGACTATCACAATATTGCATCGTGTTCAATGGGACTGCACAAGTGCGTGATAGTATCATGGTGTCAATCACGCACCGTGCATGGACAGCACGATGCAGTGGCATTGCACATGTTGTGCATGGCCAGCTACGTGCATGGTCGCGCATGGGGTGCCATGCCCTATCGCACACGTGAACAATGGCGGGTGACCCCTGGGTCAGACCTCTGACCCTGTGATCCTGCGTAGCCACACCCATTCCGTGCACCTCTGGCACTGTGCAATGAGTGGGCACTATGCATGCTCCCACGCATCGCGCATCAGATGCATGTCGTGGATATGTACACCTCCTCCTGCCATTTTTGCCACTGATATCACATTCACAAATATGGCACAGGGACAAGTTTGATGTGCCCGCAATTGGACACAAGTCGAGCTGGCAAACCTCATGGCCTGTGTTGAGCCCCATGCCCCCAACTCTTTGGGCAGGTGCCCCTGCAGCAGGCCAGGGGCACTGTTTGACAGGAGATTGCTGCCTGGCTGGAGCAGCGGACTGGGGTGGCCAGAACTGGGGAGCAGTGCAGGCACCACTACGTTGACCTGATGCGGTGGGATCGGACAGGCTTAGGAGGCTTCAGGTACATACCAGGTGTGGGGCTGTGCCACAGCCAGGTAAGTCATCCCATGTTGCATGCCTGCTCTGCTGCTGTACTGTGGTGTTGGCTTGGCTGTCTGGCATGCTCTGATGAGGTGTACACTGTCATTGTGCGCATCGTGGAGTGGCATTGCCAGCTTCCACTTGCGTTGCGATGCAGCCATGCAGGCATGTGGGACATGTTGGGCAGGGGCACAACCTGTGCACAGGGGTGGGGGTGGGGTGGAGGGCAGCTGATGTGGTCAGTTCCTGATGTGCACCTGTCTTCTTTCCATTCCCAGGACCGGAGGACTGGTGGACGGCCCAGGCTACAGCACGCAGCGGGCCTCAGCAGGCCGTGATATAGCAGGACTGGTACCAGTAGGGCCGAAGAGGGCAGGTAGGCACTGTCATGGTCTGTCACACTGTACATGGGGGTGGCGGGGGGAGTGGGTGGGGGCATGGCCAACTTTGCCATGTGCTTTGGCAGCTGTGCGTATTACACTGTGCATGGTGCATGCCACTGTGGTGCGTCCATTGGTCACATCTGTTAGCTGTTGGTGGGGTGGGCATGCGCCCAGCTGCCACTGTTGTTGCTATGGTGCTACCAGTGCACTGTGCCATGTGACTGTCATTGCGCAGTTGGGTGGCCATTGTGCAGCAGGGACCACCTCTGTGCAATGTCGTGGTGTGCTGAGTTGCTGGCTGGCGTTGGCCCACCCCCCACGCGGGTGGCAATTACGGGCCCTCCAGGGTTGTGTGTTACCATTGCCAAGTGTGCACTGTGGGTGGTCATAGTTCCTTGGGACATTGCACTGATCACTTGTCCTGTCCCTTGTTCTAGGTGTCTGGTAGCGAAGACCGCTAAGGTTGATGATCTCCCGACTGGTGCGCCAGACACTCTTTGTGGCCTGAACAATGCTGGAGGTGGTGGTTCAGATCCGCAGTATGCTGGTGGCCGAGCAGAGGCAGCATTTGAATGCCAGAGTTGCCGGACAGGACCACCATTAGTTTGGCCCCTGTTTTCCCATTTCCCCTGCTGTACCTAGGTCAATGTCAACTCGCTCCCGTCTCTTCGCTCCATGTCAACTCGCTCCCGACAACTTGCTCCTGACTCAATTAGCTCCTGCACTACACGCTCCTTGCAGTTTCGCTCCCGTTACATACAAAAACGGTTACTGCAGCGCATGATCGCTTTTACCTTGTACTCTGCACATTTTGTCCTTTTTCATTAACTGCACCATAACCCCCGGTGAACATTTACCAACACTCCCCCATTTTACTGTAGAAGAAAGGCGGATGATTTCTCCCTTTACATCTGATCCCTTTTCACAGGAGGCCATCTTTGGAGATATTGTATTTCCCTTTGGATACTATATCCACTACTGCGAGTGATTTTTTTGAACTGAGGTAAACTATCTCTGTGAGGGCCACTTTTGAAAAAATACAGAAAATCAACACATTGCAGAAGTAGGGTTCTGAAATACATGACAGTTAAGTCCCCTACTAAAACTGATACAGTGAACAAGTGACATACAGTAGTAGGCAAGTGTAGCTTGTATTTGAACCAACTATTCTTGGGTTGTAGACATGTCTCCTAGTCAATAGACTATATTTTACCAGTCTGTGGATATTTTTAGTTGTATATTAAGTGCACGTCTTACAGTATCATGTTTACTGGTATTTAAATACTATGAAACCTTGTCAAAGTTCAAGTGAGATGTAACATCTTGTTTGTAGAGGGATCCTGCTTATCCATTTTCACAGCTGGGGTTGTATCTCACTTGTGGTCACACAGTGGTCTATGACCATGGCAGAATGATAAAGGGGATGACTAACCCACTAACTTTCAGAGGTGGAGGCTCAGGTTAGAGCTACAGACAGGGAATTAGGTTACATTTATTATTTGTAATAATAAGCACAAGTCTATGTTACTGAAGCGCATGATCGCATCGTGAGAGTGAAAAGACGCAGAGAAAAAGGTGGTAGGGAATGAAAAAGACAGGAGCATACTGTTGGGAGCGGATTTTCAGGGGACGAATTGTCAGGAGCAAATTGACACGCTCCTGCTGTACCTCCCCTTACAGTCCCTCCTCCCACTGTACAGTCCCTGTTCCCGGTCCCCTTCCCTCGCTATACCTTCCCTTTCCCAGCCCCTGGTTATTGTAAATAGTTTGTTATAATACATATTTTTCTGACTTACCTACCTGTGTCTGTGTCTGCTTTGCAGGTGGCGTGAGGAGCCAGGCTGCAGTGGCACAGTGTCCATCCGTGTGGTGTGCATGTGAAGGGGCACGTGTTGTGCTTCCATGGTTCACTGCTGTGTGCTGTGGCATGTCCCACTGTGGTGGTGTCCATCCCCTGGGTCAGTGGCTGTGCCTTGGGGTGCCCATGGGCCAGCTGCCAGTGCTGTGTGGCAGGTGTGTGTGTGTGTGTGTGTGGTGGTGGTGGCACACAGCCATGGTCATTGGTCAGGTACTGTCTGCACACTGTGTTGGGGCCCCTGCTTGGCATTGTGCTGCCTGTCCCATGTGGTCTGCAACACTACCTGCCACCCAGCATGTTCAGTGCCTACTGTGTGGGCTTTCTGTGTCCCTGTGCAGTGTGTGTGTACTTGGCTGCATGGTCCTGGGTGTGACCTGCTATGGTCTGGGAGGGCACAGTCAGCGGCCTGTGGGGGCCTCCCTTGGTGGCCCTCCATTGGCCATTGGCACCTCCTGTTGTCTGCTGTCTGTGCCACTGTTGTGTTCTGGGGTCAGGTGTCTGGGTGCCTGTGTGTGCCCTGCTGTGCCCTGCTGGTGGAGGCCTCCTGTGGCCTGTCACTGTGCTTCCATGGCTCTGTCCCTGGGTCTGTTCTCTGTGCCGGGCCCCCTCCATTGCTCTGCTGCTCTGCTCCCACAGTTGTGCTGGAGCATCTCTTTTTGTGCCATGGCACAACTCTGTTTATGCCATGGCGCAACTCTGCCATATTCAGCCAGGTTGCACTGGCGCAGTTTGGCTTGCACAACCTCTGAATATGGCTCCTGTTGCACCATGGCACATTGGATCTGTGCTGCGCTGGACTTGCGCCGGGCTTTGGTGCATTTCTGAATATCTGGGCCTTTGTGTTTTAATTCAATTTTTTTTACTGATTGTAATAACTTAGATGTTTTTTTATGTCCTGGTTGATCAATAAATAACTATAAATAAAAACAAAAACAAAACTGAAGCACTGAAAAACCAGCACAGTTAAAACTGTATGCATACAGGAACGTGAATCAACAGTTGCTTTAATGGGCAGACTAGGTGGGCCAAGTGGTCCTTATCTGCTGACAAATTCTATGTTTCTATGTAAATGGACAGAGTACAGTCAGGATATCATTTAAAGGGGTAGCATAGCTAAAAATATTGGTGTGCGGGGTACTGCAGATGGACCGAATGACTGCAGAACACATTTTATTTTACCACAAAAAGGGTTTTAAAGCAGCAGTGCATCAATCCAGTGAAAAATGTGACCTGTACTTTTTTATGCTATTTTAGATTGCCACTTATTTTTCCTGTCTTATATGATAGATACCCTTCTTTCCACAATTTGAGTCTGCTTTAGTAGTTTTTTTCATGTTGGAAATAATAAAAGGACCGCTCCTGTTAATATGGCTTGGACCAGGTTTTCATTAGTATTTGCAGTTGTTTTTGAACACCTATTGTTACATAAGGTTGGGGAGCATGGCCTGCTACATGATAACTCATTTTAGTCAAAACAGAAGTGATATTTAAACAATTGAGGACAAAAACAGCTGAGAATACTGATGAAAACCTGGTACAAGCCATACTAAAAGGAGCGCTCCTTTAATTATTTCAAAAACTGGAAACAGGGGAGGTACCCAAAGACTGGAAGACAGCAGATGTAGTCCCCTTATACAAAAGTGGGAACAAAGAGGAAGCAGGGAGCTACAGACCAGTCAGCCTCACCTCGGTAGTGGGGAAGATCATGGAAGCACTACTGAAGGAGAGATTGGTGGAACATCTGGTTGTCAATGGACTACAGGACCCAAGGCAGCATGGTTTCACCAGGGGGAGGTCATGTCAGACCAACCTCATTGAATGTTTTGACTGGGTGACTAGGGAGGTGGATCAGGGGAGGGCAGTGGACATGGCCTATCTGGACTTCAGCAAGGCCTTTGACACTGTGCCACATAGAAGACTATTACACAAACTGGGGAATATGGGTGTGGGCAGGACAGTAGTGTGGTGGGTAGGTAACTGGCTAGGTGGCAGGACACAGAGGGTGGTGGTAAATGGCTGTCACTCCACAGAGGGAAGAGTGACCAGTGGGGTACCACAGGGATCAGTGCTGGGACCGGTCCTATTCAACATCTTCATCAGTGACATGGCGCAGGACCTAGAAGGCAGAATTTCACTGTTCGCTGATGACACAAAGCTCTGTAACAGAGTAGACACACCAGAGGGTGTAGACAGAATGAGAAGGACCTGCAGAAACCTGAAGAATGGTCAGGGTTTGGCAGTTGAAATTCAATGCAAAGAAGTGCAAGATAATGCATATGGGCACAAAACCCAGGCACAATATATCAGTTGGGGGTGAGGATATAGCATCACCAAGCAGGAAAGGGATCTTGGGGTTATCATCTCTGATGACCTCAAAGGGGAAACAGTGTGACAAGGCAGCAGGTAAAGCAAATAGGATGCTGGGATGTATAGGCAGAGGGCATTACCAGCAGGAAAAGGAAGTCATAATTCCGCTTCTACAAGACACTAGTGAGGCCCCCACCTGGAGTACAGTGTACAGTTCTGGAGACCATACCTACGTAAGGACATAGACAGGGTAGAGAAGGTTCAGAGAGGGCAACAAAGATGGTGCATGGATTGCATCACAAGTCCTATGAAGACAGGTTGAAGGAACTGAACATGTACTCCCTGGAGGAGAGGAGGGAGAGGGGATATGATGAGACATACAAGTATCTTACAGGGAGGAACAGGGTGCAGGAAAACACTATTTTAAGCGAAAAGATGTTCCAGGACTAGAGGGCATGGGATGAAGTTGGAGGAGGACGATTCAGAGGAAACATGAGAAAGAATTTCTTCACAGAACAGGTGGTGGACAAGTGGAACACCCTGCCAGAGGAAGTGGTGGGGGCTGAAACAATCACGGGATTTAAGAATGCATGGGATAGACATAAAGGAATTCTGGAGGTCAGGGGTAAGGTGCAACAGACTTCTAGGAAAACAAACTGAACTTACAAGCTCAAATGGGCAGACTGGGTGGGCCATAGGCCCTTATCTGCCGACTCTGTCTATGTATCTATGTATCTATGTAACACGAAAAAAGGTACTAAAGCAAACTCAAATTCTGGAAAGAAGGATATCATACAAGCAATATAAAATAACATAAAAAAGTACAGGTCAAAATTTTCACCGGATCAACGCTGTGCGCTGCTTTAAATCCCAATTTTCAACTCTTTGAACTGCAGCTTTAAATTTATAATATATGCAGCTTGGTGTAGCTGCAATAAAATGTATGTGGGTTGAACTATCTGCCCATTGTGCAAACACATCCAAGAATATGCAAGAAATATGAAAAATCTTATGAGCAACACCTCTGTCAGTAATAACTTTAGGGAGCACCATGGAGGGGATTTAACCCATTTCTCCTTCTTGGCTCTTGAATGTGTCCATTTCAGCAGGAGCAGGGGACAACAGATTATAGTGCCTTCTGCAGAGATAGACATAGATTCCCAACCCTCAGTGGTGGAGTAGCATGCCTCTGGAGAGAGGTGGTATTTCTGTTGAAATCTTGCAAATCAGTATACTTTTAAAACAATTATCGTGCTTGTGTGTTTCTTCTACCTGACAGTACTATTGTGTAACATCTGCTTTGCAGGTCCACTCTCCTCCTTGGTGTGAGTGTAGGGCATTATGGGACACTGGTGGACCTAGCTGAGTGACTCATCGCCTCAGTGTCACTCCCTCAGAGCTAACAGCTCATTTGCATAGCATTTTGAAGCTTGCTGGCTCATTTAAGCCAGGGGATCTGATTTTGCCCTATTAAAAAGGCTTTTTACAGGTAACCTGTGAGGTGGGCGCATGAGGAAGGGCACTGTCTGTTACAGCGACTCCTTCCCGGCACAATCTCTCATGGCGATGGGAAGAGTAGGACAACAGAATGAGGCTGTGGGGGAATTGGGCAACAGGATGTCGCTATGCATATGCGCGCAGGGGGTGGGTGGGAGCGAGCATGGCATGCGTGGGCTGGGAGGGGTGGAGAGGCTGTAGGGGGTGGCGCTGTGGTGGCTGGCCGAGTGGCATCGGGGGTTGGTGAATGGATGCAGTGGGAGACGTACCGGGTTTGGGTCTGGGCGCTGGTGCAATTTTATTGTGCCTGGCACGAACCTTTTGTTTTTTCCTGCTTTCATCCCCCCCAACATGCACCCCCCTGGAGTTGAGAATCCTTAAGTAGGATGATACGGGGGGGTGAAGCCCCCATGAGGGGGGTGTCGGGGTGCGCAGCTTCCCCACAGAAAGCAGTAAAATAGTGTCCTGGCGCTGTTGTCCTGAGGCGCCAGGGTTGTCAGAGTGCTGAAAATATTTTTGGCACACTGACTGAGGGATCACAGTAATCACCTTTAGGCATTCGCCATTATCACATAAGCCCCTTTTTACAGACTCAGGGTTAGTGTGAAACTGGAAGTCAGAAGCACAACTCACGTCCGGTTTTCACAGTACTTCAGGACCCTCCCAGCGAGTGGGGCGAGCATGCTCGGGTCCACGAGCGAAGACGCACGCTGAGACATGCACATCAGCGCATGTCTACTGTGTCATCCATGAAGCCGGGGACAAGGAGCCACAGCATACTTGAGAGCTTAACAGATAACTGTTTTGGACAACTACGCTTGAACAGAGCAAACAACTAGGATAACGATTAGAAGACTTGCAAAAGGGTAAACACTTATAGTAACACATTGCAACACTGTCTAAACAGGTTTGTAAAACATTAGTCATGAACACTCCTGTGAATTGTTGTCAAAACTGCAAAATGTATAGTTTGGGGGAACAAGTATGGGGATACGCCTATAAGAATTGTATACTTATTACTACTCTTTATGATGAAATAGCTAAATTACAGGCTAGGCTGTAAGTAAGATCTGATATAACCCTCCTGGAACATTATATTGACTACATGGCAACCAACCTTGAAATTACAAACCCTGAAACTAATGAGAATATATAGAATAGTGTATGGTTGCTCATACACAACAAAGCTATGTTGCCATCGAGGGGATGTGATGTCATCACACAGACCTCGAGAGCGAAGCTCAAGAGGTCCGTGTGAGATACTTCCTGAGATGACAATGCCTTGTTGTGTTTAAGCAACCATATACTATTTTATATAGTATATGGTTCCCCAAACTGTAGGAGGTTTGACTTTTGACAAGGTTCATACCTTGTGAATATTGTCCCACTCGCTTGCTCGGTCGCTCCTTCCTGGTCCATGCTGCAGTCGCCATCCAGTTCCGACACTGAAGATACCGGTGCTTCACTGCTTCCTGTGGTCCTGCTCTTGGCAAAAGAAATAAAAAAAAAAACTGGCAAACTGATAGTTTGGGAACACGGAGCTGAGTATGGCGGTCCTTGTCCCAACTATCTGACTGAATGGCACTACCGACTGATCATTAGACACCTCCGCCATTTTAGAGCGCAATTTTTGATCAGCTCTGTTTTCAGCCAATCATGTAGCAGCTCAAGGCTGAAAAGTTGTTGTACTATCGATCTGACGTTAGAACGATAGTACAACAACTTTTTTGACCTTTGAACTGTCCTACTACAACATTTGGGAAGCCACTGTTTTCCATCTAGAATAAGCCCTAACCATATACTATAGTGTCATTCAAACTGGGGGTACCCTATTAAATTCAGAAACAAATGACACATAGGCCTTGGTACCAACAAATAGATGCAAAACAAAAAAGAGAGGAGGTCAAGTATACTCCAGTACCCCACTCCTACCTTTAAGCAACAGATTTGAATCATTAGAAATAGACCATGACCTCTCAACTCAGGAAACAGAACCAGTCCAGCCTGACCCTCCCTCCATTCCACTACATATCACTAGCCTCATGAACCCACCAGATACAATAGCTAGCGAACATACTCCAGTATTAACCCCACAGATTAACAGACGGGATAGCTCTAAATCTCCCAAACTTATCCATAGCCCAAAACCAATTTTTTTCCTGGGTGACTCCATCATTAAACACACAGACAAACTAATATGTAATACAGACAAAAGCAACCGTACATGCTCTAGTTTCAGGGGGCAAGAATATCTGACATTACTAAAACGGCCAAATCTATACTCAAAGACCAATCAAATAAATCATTAGTGATAGCTCATGCTGGAACGAACGACATCAATAGAACAAAGCTAACTGAACTCAAAAAAGATTTTACAGCTTTGAATATTTTATTTATTTATTTAGTCAGTCATAGGAATTACAACCCTTTGAGTCATAAACTCATTTACAAAGGCTCCGTGTCAGCATAGTCATACATTCACAGGTAGTACATTAGTGGGACATCACAGTTCAAGTATTTACATACAATAGCCAAGGTGGCAGAAAATCTATACATGTAGTAGCTAGGGTATTGATATTATTACAGTAGAACAATTATAGAGCAGGTACAGCCTCTGGGGCATTGTCGTAAAGTAGGAACAGTGATCAATACATTAGTGAGACAACACAGTTTAGGCAAAGTAATAGCCTGGATGACTGTTGACCTATACATTTAGTAGCTAGGGTACTTGGTATTGGTATTGGTACAGAAGATATAGTTACTATGTGGGTGCAGCCTCTAGGGCATTGTCATATAGCAGAGACAGAGATCAGCAGCAAAGATGTCCTATGCAGTTAGTCCTACACAATTGATAGCCATGTCAACATGGAGTGGCCTAATGCAGCTCCTTGCAGGTCAGTTAGGAGGATTAGCAGTTGCACTGGCATTGGCACAAGGAGAGAATGCATTTTTTAGGATGGTCTTGAAGTGTCCTAGATTTGGAATGGAGGTTATGGCTGGGGGATCTCATTGTACCAGGAGGGAGCTCTATAGGGGAATGATCTCTGAGCTAGGGAGGTTCTGACCCTGGGCACAGTCCACAGATGTTTGTTGGCAGAACAAGTGGACGCAGTGTGGGAAAACGAGAGTAGTGAAGCTGAGACCCCCAATGGGGTTAACACTAGGTAGATTTTTTTGGTGAGGAGACAGGATTGAAATTGTAGTCTTTCCTCTGGGGTGAGAATATTCATTACAGCATAGAGGGTGCAAGTGTGGGAGCGTTTATCTGCACCTAGGAGAAGTTGGCACACTTTATTAATGGCTATGTGAATTTTGTTTAGTTTGGTGTTGTCTGCAGCAGAGTAGATGGGGAGCCCATAGTCAACGAGAGAGAGGATAGAAGAGGTGACAGCCAGATTGAGAGCCTCTGGCGTCAGGCAGTCTTTGTGCCGGTATAGGAGGCCGATGTGGGTATTAATGACCAAGGTCAGGATGTTAATATGGGCATGGAAGGATAGGGAGGTGTCAAAGGTAAGGCCGAGGTATTTATAAGTGAGTACTTGTTCCAGGGGAAGGTGAGCGTGGGAGAGGATTTTTAGTTCAGTGTCCTTGGCCTTGCTCTGCTGGTGGGCAAATACCATGGCTTTTTTTTTTTTTTATGTTGACTACAAGTCTGCGACTGGTGAACCAGTTTTCGATCTGACTGAACAAGTCTTGGAGGGAGGACTGTAGGTTGTCAGGGCAAGGGTGTGCGGCATAGAGAACCACATCATCAGCATCTAGCTGTAAGTTACCAGAGCAGGATTTGGGTAGTGCATTTAAGTAGATACTGAAGAGTAGGGGGCCCAATATGGATCCCTGGGGGATCCCTGAGCAGACAGACAGGATGGAAGATAGGGTATAATTTATCTTAACACATTGGGATCTGGAAGTAAGGTAGCTATTGAACTAAGAGAGTGGTCCATGTGATAGACCAGTGTGGTGGAGTGTGTCCAGGAGGAGGGTGTGGGAGACCATATCAAAGGCCTTAAGAGGTCCACAAAGATGGCTCTGGCCAGACGTTTACAATCAAGGGCAGAGTGAATGAAATTGGAGAATTTGATGAGGGTGGTGGTTGTGCTATGGCCTGATCTGAAGCCATGTTGTTCACTACATAATAAATTGTGGGCTCTCAGATACTCAGTGAGTTGGTCAGAAATTATTTTTTCTAGGGCTTTAGAGAGAGGCGGAAGGATGGATATGGGCCGATAGTTGTTAGGGTTGGTATTGTCTCCACTTTTTTAGTATTGGGGTAATTGTGGCAGTTTTCCAGGCTGTTGGAAACTGTCCCAAGCATAGGGAGTGGTTAAGGAGGTCAGTCGGGGGGGAAAGGACAGTATCAAGAACCCGGTAGAGGATTTTCATGTCAAAGGAGTCTTTGCAATAGTTGGAGCCACTGAGAGCTTTGGAGAGGTAGGATTTGGCTTCCTGCTTTGTAATGACCCTAAGGTAGAAAGGGGGTGCTGGAGGTTTGGCTCAGATGAGGCTGGGATAGGGTCGAAAAAGTCGCTCGGGAGGACTGTACTAAGATCGGAAAAGGTTGAGTTAAGGCAGTTAGCGATAGTCTGCGGGTTGGTTGAGGTGGCATTGTTGATGCAGAGCTGGGAGGGTGGGGGGAGGTGGGACTTGCCATTAAGTTCTTTAATGTTGTCCCAAAACTTTCGTGCACTCCCCCAGGAAGAAGCATGGGTGTCTTTATAGTATTCAGCCTTGGCCTTGCGTATGGTCCAGGTGCACCTATTGTGTTCTGCTCTGTAGGCTTGTCTGTTTGCTTGGGAGCCAGATTCAATGGCTCTGTGCCAGAGATCATCCCTTTGTTTTAGTTGCTGCCGTAATAAGAGCGTGATCCGAGGGACATTATATTTTACAGTTTTCATTTTAGTCAGGGGACAAAAATGTCACATGTTTATTGAAACAGCATGTGAAGTAATCAAGGGCTAGGTCAATGTTAGGGGTCTGGGTTATAGGGGCCCAGTCCCACTGGGCCAGATAGTGCTTGATTTTGAGAAGGCTACCTGGTCGTAAGCACCTGTGGGTGGATACACTAGGTTGGGGTTTGGGCAGGAGACATGACCAGGAGCAGCGGATAGGGGAGTGGTCACTCAGAGAGTCTGGAAGGACCACTAGGTCAGAGATTCTATGTGATCGGTTAGTTAATAGTATGTCTAGTAGGGTCTCGGAGCCATTTGCGGTGTTTACCCTAGGGGGTTGGTGGACCAGCTGGGTATGATCCAGCGCTGCAAAGGCATCCTTGATGGCACCTGCCAAATTGGTGAGCCAGTTTACATTTAGATCACCAATCAGGATATGCTCCATTTTTGGAGGGAGGTTGTAAATATAGTTTGTGAAGGATTGTATGGCCATAGCTTGGTTGCGTGGGGGAACAAACGCCGCTGTGATGGTTAGAGGAGCCCTAGCGGGGTCCAAGGTAAGTTTTATGGATAAGGCTTGGGTACCGTGATATAGTGAGGGGATCGGGAGAGTTTGGTTCAGTAAGAAATCTCGAACATAGAAGGCACATCCCCCAACCCGTTTTCCCACTCTGTCAGCTCTGTGTAGAGCAAAGCCCGGGAAGCTGATGAATGAATCTGTTTTTTTTTTTTTTTTGAGAGCCATGTTTCAGTGAGTGCAAGGACAGCCATCTGGTGTTGCGCTAGCCAGCTTTAGAGAGATGCTGTTTTTTTTGGAAGGCTGCAGATATTCATGGCAGCTATGCTCAGCCCTTGGTGTAGTTTCTGTTGACTATTTGTGGCAGGGCCTGGGTTGGGGTGAATATTTCTGGATATGAGAAGTAGTAGGGCTAGTACCCTGAGGAGAGCGAAGGACTGCCGTTTGGTGGTTGGGCGCAGGTGAGGCATATGTTTAGAGAGAGTAGCACAGGGAATGGGTAAGTTGAGGAGGGCAGGAAAGGTAAGACAGATGAGTCGGTAGTGGGGTTGGGGGTGTGTGTGGGTAGGTGACAGATTAAGTGGGGGGTGGATGTTTGTCAGGCGTTGAAAGGGTGGGTGTATGGTGGTAATAGGTAAAGAGAGTAAGGGGTGAGGTGAGTGTGTGAGTGGGGAGAATGCTATCTAACCCGGTCAGGAGTATGATAAGTGTAATTGGTAGCAGTGGGCGCTGCTATACCAGTTCCAGTTTAAGGGGAGCAGACTGACATCCATCATTGTGTTGGTTTCAATAGTGCAGTGGTAGGGTGATGGATTTTGGTGCAGGAGGTACCATGTTCAAATCTTAGGGAGGGTTAGAGCTGGTGGCAGAGGTTCAGTGTTGGGGACTGAAGGAAATTTATTGTAGCAGACTATGGGGTCATAGGCTTTGAGAGCCTTAAAATCGTGAGTAATTTAGCCGGATGTGTTAGGTTACTGGTTGAGTTGCTGACGCTAGTGGCAAGGGTACAGGGTTTGTGACCTGTAATGGGATTGAAGAAAATTTATTGTAGCAGATTATGGAGTCAGAGACTTTGACAGCCTTAAAAACTTTGAGTATTTTATCCCAATTTGTTGGCTTTCTGGCAGAGCTTCTGGCTCTGGAGGCAAAGGTACAGTATTTAAGACCTGGAGTGGGACTGACAAAACTTTATTGCAGCTGATTATGGAGTCAGAGGTATTAAGAGCTTTGAAAATAGTGAGTAATTTAGCCTGATTAGATAGTTTACTGGTAGGGTAGAGTTCCTGTCTCTGCTGGTGCAGGTACAGGGTTTGAGACCTGCAGTAAGACAGCACATTAGTATTTTTGCTGAGTGTGGAGGCAAAAGGCTTAAGAGCTTTGAAACTGAAATAAATACTGGCTTGGAGGTAGGGCTGCTGACTTTGGAGTCAGGGGTACAGGGTTTGAGACCTGCTGAGGACAGTAGTGAAACTAAGAGTAGTGGTGACTACTAGTGGATGGGAACTGATATTAGCAGGAGCTAGGAAGTGGAGATGAGGGAGGAGGATGGAGTGGTACTGGCAGGGAAAGTGCAGCAACCCCTAGTAGTCAGTGAATATAAGCTGCTAATGGGAAAGTGGACACTTAGTAACATGAGAGGTCACGTGATATGTCATGTGATCCTGCAGCAGCAACAAATGTAGAGCTGACCGTGGGTGGGACAGTCGGCGCACACTGCCGATGGGGTAACACCTCTCCACAAGCAAGCAGGAAGGAAGGATGCTTTACCTCTTAAGGCTCTCTGCAGTCTCCTCAGCTGGGCAGTGTTCTGAGGGGGGAGGGGTGTGTCTGAGGCCTATAAGGGGAAATGAACAAAGGAATTACATTAGTATGCAGCGGGACAGAAGAGGGCGCTACTGTGCATGTGCCAACTGTTGGGACAGAGTCGGGATACAGATGGCTACTGTGCATGTGCAAGAATTCACCCGTAATGGAGGAGAGAACTCCAGAATCTTAAAACAGCTCTAAACAGGTAAGGAGACTATTTCAGAATACAAGCTTAATATCAGTTAAACAGTACTTGCAAACATAATGTACTGGTTGACAAAGGATGTGATGTGTGTTTCTCAGAAATCCTCCCACTACCTAGAGCTACCACAGAAATCACAAACAAGATCAAGGCCCTAAATGAGTGACTTAGGAAGTGGTGCCTTAAACAAAACATTACATGTTTAACCCACTGGGAGGATTTCTACAACAGACCCTCCCTTTACTGCTGGAATGGTTTACATTTAAGCAGGAGGGGTAGTTCCATCCTTAGGAAGAAAATCACTTCATTTATTCATAAAACTTTAATATCAAAGGGGGAGAATGGATTCATTTCCAAGTCTCTAAATAATAAACAGAACATCCATACACAATGTAATGTACTATCCTTACTGTAAATACCAGAGCGTTAAATACACTCAAAATGGCTAAACTCGAAGCAAAAATCAATGCTCTTAACATTGACATTATTTCAGTAACTGAAACCTGGTGGGACTCTGACTCTGAGTGGGCAGAAAATATATCAGGTTTCAAGCTTTATCACAAAGACAGAACTGACAGAAAAGGAGGAGGAGTCTGTATGTATGTTAGGAATAATAGCCCTTCCTTTGAAAACAATATGCAAACCAACACTGAAAGCTTATGGGTCACAATTCAACTCAAAGAGCAACCGCACACACGTTTTAGCGCATGTTACAGACCACCCAATGCTAAACCTGAATACACCAACCTACTACTTGCAGAAATTAAAAAACTTGCAAATGAAGGAAATGTTATAATACTGGGGGATTTCAACTTTCCAAATATTAACTGGGAAAACTTAACTGGAGGCTCAGAAGTGAGAAGACCTTCATCTCATGTACAATAGACCTGGGGCTAGAACAACTAATATCAGAACCTACCAGAGGAACCAACATACTGGATCTTTTGCTAACTACTACTGACAGCCATTATCTCCAACTTATCTGTGTCTGACCCTCTGGGGAACAGAGACCACAAATCTATATTATTCAGTATACTTTGCCACCAACGATACTCTAGAAGCAACATATTAAAAAACTATGATAAAGCCAACTTTAACCTAATAAATAACCACCTAAAGAATATACAGTAGGAACATATATTATTACCACTAACTTTAGGACAAGCTTGGAACGGCTTTAAAAGAATTATTCTGGATCTAGAATCTAAATTTGCACCAATAAAAAATAAATTTAATCATAAATGTCACATTCCCACATGGTTAAATAATAACATAAAGAAATTAATTAAGCAAAAAATATATACATATACTCTAAACTTACGAAAAATCCAAACAACAACAACAAAATGTTATTACTTTACAGGGCCTCTGTAAAAAAACTAAAAACAGCAATTTTTAACTCAAAGCAAAATCTAGAATTCAAAATAGCACATTCTAAAGATGGACATAAATCTTTATTTGCCTACCTAAACAAAAAAAAAGGAATGTTAGACAAGTAGGACCATTAATAGTCGATGACACACCAATAATATCAGACAAAGACACTGCTGATCAACTAAACAAATATTTTTGTTCTGTCTTTTCAAAAAAGACATATATCCCCTTCAAATAGCCAAATTAGTCAATCAACCTAATCACTGTATAACCATTAATCATACAAAGGATGTTTTAAAGACACTCAATAAAAAAGGAAGTCTGGAACCAGATGGGATTAGCCCCAGGTTTCTGTCAGAAACCGTTAACACAGTCTGTCTCCCCTTAGCTACCATTTTTAACAAATCACTAAAAGAATCAATAGTCCCCACTGATTTGCTGACAGCCCATGTGACACAAATTTTCAGAAAAGGAAGTCAATCAAACCCAGAAAACTATCGACCTATTAGTCTAACCTCAGTACCCTGTAAATTCTAGAAAAAATTATCAAAACTATATTAGAAACAGAACTTAAAACTTAATGATATCACACAGTATGGATTCAAACAGGGCCACTCAACAACCTCCAACCTTATAGCTTTTTATAATCATATACACCACCAAAGTGATGATAGGATTCCCGTGGACATTATTATTTTAGACTACAGCAAAGCATTCGATCACATATCACACAAAAAACTAACTAATAAACTCATACACTTAGGGATTTCTACCAGCCTAGTTAAATGGGTGGATCACTGGCTGACAGACAAGACACAACAGATAAACATTAATAGACTCCTGTCTGACTTTGGTGAAGTGACGAGTAGAGTTCCACAGGGCTCTGTCCTTGGACCTATTCTGTTCAATTTATTTATTTCTGATATGCAGACCAATTCAAACACCCTACTTTCAAAATTTGCAGATGATACCAAATTGGAGGAAGGGTAGATTCCCTAGACAATAGAAACCAATTATTTAAGAACCTATCCAATATCGAGGATTGGGCAAATACAAATAGTATGGAATTTAATATCAATAAATGTAGTGTACTACCCCTAGACAATAACAACCCACTCCAGCCCTATAAATTTAATAATATCAAATTAAAGGTAGCAAGACGTGAAAAGGACTTTGGGTTCATGGTCAACAATAAACTATCATCAGTAGAGCATTGTAACAAACTGGCTAAGCACTCCAATGGATTGCTTAGAAAAATAGATTGCACTTTCGTAACCAAATTGCAACACTGTATTATTCCCCTCTACAGGACAGATATTAGACCACACTCCAATTATGGGTCACCTTTTTGGAGCCCTCATCTGAGAAAGGACATAGCAACAGTTGAGGGCATTCAAAGGAGAGCAACCTGAATGGTACCTCATCTGGTGCAGTTATCTTACACAGACAGGTTACAAAAATTAAATCTTCAGTCTTTGGAAACAAGGTGGCACAGGGGAGATCTTCCGTTCCTTTATGAAACTCTATGGAATCCTGCTCTAATGCAACAATGTGGGATCAAGTACACAGATAGAAAACTCATACTGTACTCAGATTGCATTCCAAACAAATTGATATTCCAAAGGCAAATCCCAACAGGAGATTACATTTTTTATTGTAAGGGCCCCAATGTTGTGGAATAAGCTACCAGATAGTCTTGTTAATTGTTCTCATTTTGAAACATTTAAAACTAATTTAGACCTCTGGCAATATGTTGACACCAAACAATGATCCACAAAATTGTGGGGGGCATTCTCAATGGGCAATCAGCCTTCTTATGCCCCACAATACCAAGTAATGCTGGATTTTTTTTCTCCAGTCTTTCAGTCTGTCAGGACTGAATGAAAATTGGGATTTAAAATACTTATAGTGTATAGCAGAATACAATTGTGTATGGAAATCCATACACCACAAAAAATCACTCTACTTCAGTAGTGACATCCTCACTAACGCAGAATGACTTTTTATTCTGTGTTAGTGTGGATGTCATAATGCAACCACCCCACCAATGCCGTTCATAGGACAGGGGGTGGTTGGCAAGTCCTGTATGAGCTGGCCACTGGGCTGGTGAGACCAGAAGTGCAGGTCTCTGGTGTCAGATGCTGGCTAAAAAATGTAAGTGATCCTGTTTTGGTGCACCATATACTATATATTTATTTATTTAACAAATATGTATTTATTTAACACGCTTGGGAATTACAACCCTTTGTGTCAGTGACTCATTTACAAAGGCTCCGCATCAGGAGACAATACATACAAATAATACAAACAGTTCATGGCAAGAGTTACAAGGCAACTAGAGGTTACAGCTTTTACAGTTACACAATATTGCAGCCTCATGAGTTTCAAGGAACAACAGTTTACAGCTTTCCAGATTACAAAAACATTTTTGCAGAGTTGAGAGAGAGAGACAGAGAGAGAGTAACCTTTTGACCATTACAGTGTGGTGGACAATTTGACAGATATCTGGTAAGTGCAGCCACTAGAGGCACTGTCGAGATGTATTATACAGTAAACCAGAGAAAAATGTAAGTCCTGCTGAGGTGACAGCTAGGAGTTGTCAGACAAGTTACATCACCAGGGTGGCATGGCACATCAATTCAAGTGACTTGTGGAGCCTGAGCCCAGCAGGTAGGAGAGTTGAACAGGCGAGTACTGTCTTTAGGGTCATTGTTAGTGCACAGCCGGTGAGAGCTCAGGAGTGGGGTAGACAAGAAAACTAGGACTAGCTGGTACACTGGCAGCACCGTGAGGAGGGAATGTGACCTTTAAGGGATAACTTGAAGAATCCTAAATTGGAGATAGAGGAGACAGCAGAGGGGAGTTTGTTGTACCATACTGGGGCTCTGTAGGGGAAAGACGTTTGAGCTAAAGAGGTCCTGACCCTAGGGATGGACTACACCTGTTTGTTGGCAGTGTGAGTGTTTAATGAGGTGTGGGATGAGAGGAGAGAGGCAGAGACCTCCAGGGGGGTAAGCCCCATGTGGATTTTTTTAGTGAAGAGACGCGTTTGATAATGTTAATTGCCCTCCATCCCATCCACCCTAAGCCAGTTCTACTTTTATAGCCACTGGATTTGACTGACAACAGGAATTTCCTGTTCAGCAGTAGGAAGGGAAGGATCATAGAGAAACATTAGTTTTGTCAACCCTAAAGGAAAAAAGTAGCTCGCTCTCCCCCCCCCCAGCTGCTGGTGGTCTGACACTGAGCAAGGAAGAAGGAGGCTACTGAAGAACAGAGGAAGTTGCTGTCCCAGAACAGGAAGGGTGAGAGTTGTAAGGAAAGGAGAGAGTAAGCATATAGAGAAACAGGAGAGGGGACAAAAAATAAGACATGATAGGAGTGGTGCAGTGCAATGGCTGTGAGGTGGCAGTGTTCCAGGAGACATTCTGGAGGCTACGATGCTGCCCTATTTGCAGGCACCTCTCTGGTCTGAGGGAAGAGGTTGCCCATCTCCAGACTGACCTGGCTAGGATTCGTGAAACCTCCTCCCCCACCCAGGGACCACCAGGCTAATGCCACTACCTCAGAGATTGCCAAGAAAGAGGAGAGGCTGGACCAGGGTGGGATCAGGGAGGAAAGGGTGGTGGAACAGAGTTGCATCCCTCCAGCTGTACCTCTCCACAATTCATACACTCTTTTGGTGGATAGTGGTTCCTCTATAGAGGCACCTGCAGTGGAGACCAAGGAGGATGCTGGGAACCTTCGCAAAGGAGACCCACAGGAGGGTGGCATGGGACCCCACAGGGGAAGGAAACAACTCTGGGTGGGGGACTCGATCCTTATGGGGTGGAAGTGGGGGAGGAAGGGGAAAGGGAGGTAAGGTGCCTGCCTGGTGCCACGGCTTGGAGGAACAGGAAGTGAATCCTCAGGATCGTGGGAGCAACTGCATGAGGGAGGGAGCTGGATGTTATTGTCCACCTAGGGGCAAATGACCGGGCTAGAAATGGGATAAGAGCAGTGCAAGAGGAGTTTGTAGAGTTGGGGAAGGGCCTTAGACAAGTAGCGCATATGGTAACCTTCTCGGAGATGCTGCCTGTCTATGGCAAGGGTGATGTTAGGGTATTCCTCACCTGGGAATTCAATGAATGGTTGAAAAACTGGTGTGGAACTCAGGGTTTTGGCTTCATTGGGGACTGGGAAGCCACCTGGAGGGATGCAGATCTATACTGGGGCGTTGGCCTGCATCTGTCTGGGGGGGAACCTGGATCCTAGGTGAGAGGTTTAAATGCTTCATTGGCAAGCATTTAAACTAGCCAAGGGGGGAGGCACTGAAAAGGAGAAGGGAAATCCCAGCCTCCCCCCACAAAACACAGTGATTAGAGAGGTAAACACCAAGGAAGAGAAGTCATTAAGGAGCAGGACAGAGGTAAATGTAAAAAAAAGGCAAAGGCAGTAAGGACAGGGATGGGGCTAAAAGGGAGAAAGCCATCAAAAAGTGGAGGGTGATGAGCACCAATGCCTGTAGTCTGTGTAACAAGCTCCCTGAACTAGTGGCCTTGATGGAAGAGGATTGCCTGGATATTGTGGCAGTCACAGAAACATGGTACACAGAGAACCATGACTGGGATGTCAACATACCAGAATACACAATCTACAGGAGGGACAGAAAGGGTGAAAGAGGAGGAGGAGAAGAAGTAGCTCTCTAAGGAAGGGATCAAAGCAACAGAACTAAAAAGTAAACAGGGAGCAGATGAGGCACTCTGGGTCACCCTGGAGACAGGAAATGACATCACAATTTGCATGGGGGCTATATTCAGACCCCCATCTCAGGGGGAGGTAATGGACAAGGAAATGATAGAAGGCATCCTTAGAATGGCAGAAAAAGGGGAGATATGGAGGTGATGGAGGACCTGAATATGCTAGATGTTAACTGGAGCACCTTTGCTGCAGGCACATCCAAGAGTAGGGTCATTCTTGATGCCCTACAAGGGGCATGCCTCAGACAGCTAGTATTGGAACCCACTCACGAGGGAACAATCTTAGACCTGGTACTCTCAAATGGGGACGGAGAAAGAATCTCATATTTAGAAGTGGGTAGCCATTTGGGAACAGCACAGGACCCAAGGCAGCATGGATTCATGATGGGAAGGTCATGTTAGATGAATCTAATAGATTTCTTTGACTGGGTGACCAAAGTAGTAGACCAGAGAGGGGCTGTGGACATGGCCTACCTAGATTTTAGCAAGGCATTAGATACAGTCCCACACAAAAGATGAATACACAAGTTAGCCAGCCTTGGAGTGGGTCCCAAGGTGGTAGCCTGGATAAAAAATCGGCTAGACAATAGGACACAAAGGGTAGTAGTAAGTGGAGTCCACAGTGAAGAAAGGAGGGTTACTAGTGGGGTACCGCAGGGTTCAGTACTGGGATTAGTGCTTTTTAATGTCTTTATAAGTGACATTGCAGAGGAACTAGAAGGAAAAGTATGTCTCTTTGCAAATGACACAAAGATCTGCAACAAGGTTGATACACAAGATGGAGCGGAAAGGATGAGAAGGGACTTGGCAAGGTTGGAGGAATGGTCAAATGTATGGCAGCTCAGATTCCATGCAAAGAAATGCAAGGTAATGCACCTGGGAAACACAAACCCAGGGGAAGAGTACACAATGGGGGGTGAGATACTGACAACAGTAAAAATGGAAAGAGACCTGGGGTAATTATATCAGATGACCTAAAGGTGGGCAAGCAATGTGAGAAGGCAGTAAGGAAGGCTGGGGGATACTGGGATGCATAAGGAGAAGCAATAGTAGAAAACAGGAAGTTGTTATCCCTCTGTACAGACAGTTGGTGAGACCCCATCTGGAGTAATGTGTGCAGTTCTCTAACCCCATCTCCAAGAAAGACATAGACAGAGTGGAGGCTGTCCAGAGGAGGGCACCAAAATGGTGCAGGGTCTGCACCAGAAGACATATGAAAAAAGACTAAAGGAGCTTAAGCTTAACACCCTTGAGGAAAGAAGAGAGAGAGGGGACATGATAGAAACTTTCAAGTACCTCAAGAGAATCAACAAAGTCCAAGAGGGTAGCATCTTTCAGAAAAAGAGATGTGCAAGAACAATAGGGCACAATTTGAAGATAAAGGGGGGATGGCTCAGAGGTAATGTGAGGAAATATTTTTTCATGGAGAGGGTTGTGGATGCATGGAACAGCCTCCATGAGGAGGTTGTGGAGTCAAGATCAGTGGGGGAATTCAAGAATGCATGGGACAGACATAAGGCAGTCCTAGTGGGGGGGTAGAAGGAAGTAAACTATTGGTTAACTAGGATCTGCAGTTTATCTGTTAGATAGGAAAATGGGCAGACTAGGTGGGCCAAGCGGTCCTTATCTGCTGTCACATTCTATGTTTCTATGTAACCTTTCACCCAAAGTGAGGATGTTTGTTAGGGCATACAGGGTACAGGTATGGGTAAGCTTATCATCCCCAGAGAAGAGTCTGCACGCTTTGTTTATGGTCAGATGGAGTTTGTTAAGGGCTGTGTGGTCAGTGGCTGAGTAGACGGTGAGCCCGTAGTCAACTAGTGAGAGGACTGAAGAGATAATAGCCAGGTTAAGGGCTTCTGGGGGTAAACAATCTTTGTGTCAATAAAGTAGATCTATACGGGTATTTATGGCTGATGATAGAATGTTAATATGGGAGGGGAAGGAGAGGCTGGAGTCGAATGTAAGGCCCAGGTATTTATATGTATGGACCTGTTCTAGTGGGAGGAGAGAGAGGGAGAGTATTGTTTAGCTGTGTGTCCCTGGTTTTGTTCTGTCGATGGGCAAAGAGCATGGTCTTTGCCTTTTTTACATTGACCACAAGTCTTTGGTCTAAAAACAGTTTTCAGTCTGGTTGAATGCATGTTGGAGGGAGGACTGTAAGACTGCGGGGTCTGGGTGAGAGGCGAAAAGAACCACATTGTCAGCGTAAGCAATAGGTTACCGAAGCAGGATTTGGGCAAGGCATTTAGGTAGATGCTGAATAGTAGAGGGCTGAGAATGAAGCCCTGAGGTACCCTGGAGCAGACTGGCAGGGTGGTTGAGAGGGTGTTGTTTATCTTGACACATTGGGATCTAGCAGTGAGGTAACTGGTAAACCAAGAGATGGGCCCTTGAGACAGACCGATAGAACAGTGTATGACCTCCCAAACAACTCGGCAACTCTTCCCCCTTGTGTTGTTTATGATGGCAGAGGAACCTCTCAAGCTTTGCTCTTGAGGTCATCAGCCATCGTAGAAAACACTTGGGTGAAGAATTGTCTTGTTGTTGATGAGCGGCCATACACTAGCCTATATTTTGTGATAAAATAAAAATGTGTTTTTCTGCAGCCATTCAGTCCATTTACAGTACCGCTCACATCAATATTTTTTACCCATGCTACCCCCTTAATGATATCCTGACTGTACACTATCCATTTTTAAATAGTCAGTTATTGGTGCCATCTTTGTAATAAGTCTAGTATATGATCAGTAACAAGTTATTTTTCTTCCTTAGGTGTTATGAGATATAAACTGTGAAGGATCCCTGAAATTAGGCATTGGATCCTCTGATGGGAGATTGTTAAATCTCTATTTTGTCCCAGAATTACTGCTGATTACTTTACATTCATTCACATAGGAGGAAATCTGTAATACTTTTTATGTAGCCTTCTTCAGCTAAGTGATTGTGGGGGATAATCTCTGAGGCACTCCACAATCATGACATCATGGGTTGTGTACACCTGATAGGTTGCTTGATGCACATGTGACTTGAAAAAAGTCCATCCCCCACCTGAGAGGGGGGTCTAATCTCCTAAGGTCAGTTTTTATGTTCATCAAAATAGGTTGCAAGCACACCCTAGAGCTCCAGTGTGTTTCTTGTAAAGAACAAATGTTTATTATAAAGAACAACTTCATTACTAAGGTAAGAAGCTGCCTGGCTAAGCAATTTATTAATATCCTAAAACAAAGATCAAACAAGACCACAAGAGTATGTTTCTGCAGATATGCAACTGTTTAAAATTGCAAAACTGGCAGTCTTAGAAATGTTAGCACTGCGGCTTCTAGCATCGGTTGTCTAGGAAAATGTTAGCTGAGAAACTGCCAGCACAGTATTCAAATTATTAACATTATCACATTGTGCAATTATAGAGATTATTAGCTACCTGAACACCCCTGATAGCGGTGCCAGGAACTAAAATAATGTCTGACCCACATAATTGAACACAGAATCTATGCAGTGATTTACATGCGGTAACATAATAAATAATCAGCCTGGTTCCTGAGTTGTATTAATCACCAACAAGAATCTGGTGACCCTGCTAGCCTCACTAACTTATAAAAAAGTACTCTCAGACTCACACAGAAAAGCTTCCTTGTACTGGAAAATGCTTAAAATGCATGAGCTGGATTCAGACATTACTGGAGTTCAGTGGCACTAAACAAAAGCACCCACAACCACCTTGTGCTATTTTCTACACAAAAACAGTCCCCACAGAGAAAAGGAAGTTCTATGGACCAAATTGGAGCCATCCAAATGTTTCTTTATGGCCCCAGTTTCTCAAACAACTGTTAGCAGCATGACCATCCCCCCTACTTCTTTCTACTTTACAAATCTCCTGCTACATGAGAGCAGCAAGCTGACTGACTCTCAGCTCTCGGGAGATTTCAGCCACCATCTAGATGAGGATAAACAAACAAGATTTGACTAAATACAACATATCTTGCAGTGGAGAATGGCACTAGCAATTGCTACAGCTTCTCAAGGCAAAGTCCTCTAACTTACTGACCATGGGAGAGAGCTGAAGAAACATGCTTTACAGAACAGTGCTTCTGCCCCAAACTGCATCCTATTACAATAGCAGCCAGCAATGCAAATGATCCCTCACTCAGTTTAACTAAAGCAGCCTGCCCCCCCCCCAAGGTACATGCTTACTTTATTCCAGAGATAACCAAGGCATACAAAAAGGGCCAAAAATGATACACAGCACTGTACTATATTGGGTGAACATACAAGGAGGTTTGATTAAAATAACTATTTGGGAAATAATGAACTACTTTAATAGTAATTTCTTTCACTAATATTCAGTTGCTTTTTGTCTCTTAAAGGCATAATCACATATTAATTAAGGAGCTGCTACTATGTACTGTGTGTGACAAAAGTAATGCATACCAATGAGAATGCATGACTTGGTCCAATTCATTTAATAAAAAAGGGCTGGAACAAGATAAATTATCATATTTTTATAATTTAAAGGATGCTAAATTTAAAGGATGTTAACAGAGCCAGGTATTGTTTGAGAACTGTCACAGATGACCAAACAGATTCCACAGCCACAGTTACTTGGAACCCCTTACCAGCGGTCCCTGAAGCTCAGTACATCAGGGGCTACTACATAATTAAAGGCTCTCATTCCTTACTTGGGTATATTATCTGAGTTCCCCTACGTGCTGTTCAGAACAAGCATACCACCTTACTAAGATGCCTGATGACCTGGAGCCCTGCCAGCAGCTCCAGAGTCTATACATTGTTAAATGAGCAAGTGACCACTTTAGAATGTCCGGAGTATCCTGCCAGCGTCCCAGACTTCTAAAATACTAACTAATGTGCCACAGTTCTCCATTACAAGCATAGTAGCACCTGAAGTGCTCACTCAAGACATCACTACACAACAGTCTCTGAAGCAATTTCTCAGTCCCTCTGTGCCTCACCTCAAAATGACATGTTCTCTGGACCTTTTTTATGGCACATTATGGCTTTTAAACTCACTACCTTCTTCTAACAAAAGGAAGAGAGAGAGCTCCTCTATCATCTACCTGACCAAAACACCATAAACAAGTAGGTCTCATGAGGAGGAGGAGCATTGAGAAACTAACCTAACTTGTCTATCCAGATCGGCAGCCGCAAGACACAATATCGCGAAACTTGCTGCTGTGATCTCGGAAAAGCTCTCCACTCACCCCTTACCCATGCGGGATTAAGGGTGTAGGTGGCTGCCAGACAGCAGATTGACTGAAAGTCACTGCTGCCATCTTATGGAGAGCATAACTATGCTCATAAATGTTCAACCAGCACAGAGCACAGTTGTTAAAAGCACCAACCGATCTGCAACAGCAGACCACAATGTGAATAATTAAATGTAAGGGCAACGGTTTGAAAATCAATTAACAAAGGGGAAAATACATTGGGGGCAGCACCATTACCACAGCTGTGGGCAAGGCAGCATAACACTGAGCCCCTCACTCACTTTAATCACATTTAAAGGGACAGTGCACACTTTAATGCACAGGCTGAGCAATAGCCTGCACAGTGCAGAACATTATTGATTACTGTGCAGGGGAAGAATTAAAAAAAAATACACTCTCTCATTGTACTTTCTCAGCTTACTGCAGGGCCAAAACAAAGAGCCGAGGCTGAAATAAGGTTGCAGCATACCCTACATCTCCAGCATATTTAACCAAATCTAGAGGCAAAGGTAAGACTCATAATATTTTAGTATAAGCCATGCATACAAAAATTATAGGACAGTTGCCACTAAATACAGGATGCTATCAAAATCCAGCATTCTGGTTATCAGTTTGTACTAATACCACTAGAATATACCAGGCAAAAAGTACAGAAAACAAATGCATGATGTAAAGCTTCTGAGTATATTACAACATCGGTTTACTAGGCTTTTAAGTAGAACAGTGCAAGTTACAAGCAAGGAGACTGACCACCTGGAAGCCCCTGCTAGCGGTTCCAGGAGCAAACTACCATAAAGTATACACTGGCCCTTGTAATGTAAGGAAAATGACTACCTGGATACCCCTGCTAGTGGTTCCAGGAGCAAATGTCCATAAAGTATCCACTGGACCTTATAATGTAAGGAGATTTGATACCCTGGAAACCCCTGCTAGCGGTTCCAGGTGCAAACATCCATAAAGTATTCACTGGGCCTTATAATGTAAGGAGATTTTACACCCTGGATACCTCTGCTAGTGCTTACAGGAGCAAACACTCCCCACCCCCAAAAAAGGCTCATCAAATTACCCGTAAAAGGAGAGCAAGGCAAATATCAACCTGGCACACCTTAGAACAGTGTCTCAGTGCAGGACAGTGGTCCTACTTCCATTCCAGGTATCCCAGTCTCTGTGGCATGTCACCATTCAAACGGCCTCTAGCTCCATGGTGGAAACTGACTGAAATGTGGCTTTCCGCAACCTCAATGCTACTGGTGTACACCATACAGGGTATTTAAGGCTGTGGACCAACATGGAGCTGACCAAAATGTTTTTTTATGGCTCCCAGGTCCATAAAAATGCCCAAATGACTCGCGCCTCTTCCCCTCGTCTCTTCCGGTCTGAGATCTTGCTCAACATGGGAGCAGCCCTTTGATTGATTCCCAACACTCACGAGACCTTGACTGCCATCTTTCTGAGGGGCAAAACAGTGGGATCTCACCATTGCGGAGATCCCGCAATAACTACCGCCAATGCCCCCAGCATACTGAAATACAGCAACATTTCAACTCCACCAAGTGCAAACAGGAGACAAACAGACTGTTCGGTTAAGGTCTAGAATGATACCTCAAGGGAAAACGGGATAAGATACCAAAGACCAGTCAAACAGATCCACTTATCTGCCAGCTAGACAAACATACCATTCTCATTATTTTTGAGACAAGACAGGGGCAATTACAACTACAGGCTACACTACTACAGGCAGCCATACCCACAAAAATACATTGCATCAGATATCGAGCTAGAAGGGTTCCCAAGCAAGGTAGAGGAAACTACTCCCCCCGAAGAACCCAGTTGAAACAACAACTATTATTGCTACAAGCAACACTAAAACATTCCAGTCGGTAACCAACTACTACTCTTTATGAAAGCATGGAAACAAACCACACAAGACAGGTGGGTCCTACAAGTAATAAGACTATGATATGTGATACAACTTTCTCGCATACCAACAAAGAACCTTCTGGTCCTATTCCCTGTGCCGAAAGACACGTTACCCCAACACAAGTCCAAACAGTACTGGCAGATTTACTGCACATCAAGACCATAGACAGGGTAACACATTACAAAACAGGGAAAAGGAGGATACTCCATATTTGACAAGGTACCCAAAAAGGGACCGGAGGGCTATGCCCATTTCTTGACCTTAACAATTCTGTACAATTGAAACCCTAGAAATGGAAACAATCGGGTCCACCCTCATGGTTATAAGCTCAGAAGATTACCTAACTTCACTACATTTGTAGGGCACATACATCACACTACAAATTCCGTCAATTTCACATATTGGGAAAACGATACCAATACTAGTGTTACCATTCAACCTACTATCAACCCCAAGTGTGTCACAATGGTAAAAGAGTTAAGGGCATACAAGTAATACCCTATTGAATGACCAGCTGATCCAGACCAGAACAGTACAACAGTCCGTTCGAGAACAAATGCAGTAGTGCACTGCCTACAAAATCACAGCCGTGTAATAACCTATCAGAAAGCTACCCATCATCCCCAGCCAGCCTATAGATAGTCTAGGCTCACTGAGCGACACAAATCTGGGTCTTGGCAACCCAGTAAATGCCCAAGTCCACTCAATTATTGCACAGACTACACAATTACAGAAACACAGCAATCCACTTCAAGCAGTTTCACAAGTACTGGGAGTAATGTCATCATTGATAGACATAGTGCCATGTGCTAAGTGCAACATGAGACCTCTCGTACCAATCTTGAGCAAACAGGGCCCAGCGCATGGCATAGGCTTGGCACAGATATTAACACTTTCACCCTCGCTGATGGCGCTAGCATCTGCCAGACATGGAGGAGAACTACAGGCACACTCATGCAGACTTGTGCAGACTGTGTAGCCTAGTGGTTAAAGCACTAAGCTGTAAACTGAAATTCCCCTTTACCTTTCCTAACATTCTATACTGACAGAATATCCCTTAGACCTATAATGTCATTCTGACCAATAGTATAATTGACAGTCCACATCAACCAAACTATTGAAATATCTGCAGAACCCCCTCACGGGGAAAAACAAAACAACTCACAGCTTAAAATGCTGGGTATGAAAAGATACTTAGCACATTCCTATCAAGGGCAGAGGAAATATACACAACAGACTGTAATGCTGCATGGAAAATGAAAACCAGCTTCAAAATCATTGATTGCCATGTACTTTAAAACATCAAGCACGGAACCATACAGAGTGAATAACTTGACTGCACCAAGAGATCTGAAGGCTCACTCTACCAGAGCAATCGCAACTTCCTGGGCAGAGAAAATTGGGAATACTGCAGAGGAAATCTTTAGCAGCATGTAAGGACTAGGTACAACACAACACATCTGACCCACCCTAGCAGAGGATTACTGCTTTTTAATGACTTATGATGTCATGATTGTGGAGTGCCTCAGAGATTATCCCCCGCAATGGTAGTTTACTCACCTGGTAAAGGTGATTGTGGGGAATACATCTCTGAGGCGCTCCACATCCCGCCCAACAGACGTGTGAAAGACTCAAGTTTTCATACATTGTATGAATGTACGATACTCGCTATTACAAATTAGCAGGTTTGGACATCACCGACGGAATAACAAAAGTTACACAACAATTTTCTACCACTAAGTGGTCACTACATATCTAGAGTCATTAACAGTAAAAGGTATTAACAGATTATTGTTACAGATACAGCTTTGGAATACATCGAACTGACCTTAGGAGAGCAGACTCCCCTTTCAGGTGGGGGATGGACTTTCTTCAAGTCTCATGTGCATCAAGCAGCCTATCAGGTGTACACAACCCATGATGTCATGATTGTGGAGTGCCTCAGAGATGTATTCCCCCACAATCACCTTTACCAGGTGAGTAAACTACCATTATGTTAATCTTGCTATTCACAACTAGAAATTGTTTGCAAATGTATTTGGCCAATGTGAAAACAAGTTTTAATATAGCCTCTCCATTGCCTCCTCTTTGAACCAGATGTTTCATGATACAGTGGAACATTTGACTGATTTTGATTCACTCTAGTCTTTTATAACCTGGCGCTATCAGATTACATGCTTGTTTGCTTATATGTTCCACTGATAAACTTATTCTGTTCCTTGTTTTAAATGGAATGTGTTTGCCTTAACAAATGACTGACTTTGATGGTAAAATATCAATACCAGCTGGGTATGACTGAAGTTGTCAGTCTGGCTTGGTAAAAAGGGTTGTCAATATTGTTGAGTTCTACCCCTTGATGAAGCTCATAGAGCAAAATGCTGGGGCAATATCCGGCAGTGTTTGTGTACTTTCTGAGTTTTGTCAAGGCTGTCAATAAATTCTGAAAGTAGTGGGGCATTTGTATGCTTTCCTATTTTGTTTTCTTAATCAAGTGCACTGGTTCTTGTTGGCTGTTATACTCAGAGTGGTGCTTAAACCTCCAGTGGCATTACTAGTTAGCATTGATTGAGTGCCAGTGACATCACTGATTAGCATTGCTTGAGCACCAGTCAATGTCGTGGTTTGTTTGACTGCAACATCTAACTGCAACTGCTTGTGAAAGTTAACCAGTCTGAAAAAGTGTTTGCCATCCCTCCCCAGCTGAAGCCAGATTTCTCTAAGCAGAAACTGTTTTTATTGTGGATGTGTGGCAATTTTGTTTTGTGAAGTGTTGTCACTAGGTGATAATAAAGCAAATACACCTTTGAAGATCTTAGGTGTAATTGACATGATTCCCAGGGACATTCTGGGAAAATTCCAACAAATCAAAGGCAACAAAAAAAGCCTGCCTGGCTACCCCAAGAGCCATAAAACTGGCAAGAAAATGAAAAAAAAACTTGCCAGAGGCACATGGAACAGAACGCCAGGGACCCACAGAGAAACCAAACCCAATGCACGGCATTTGTTTTTATAATTTTTGCATGCAGTTTTCATTTACAAACTTTTGCTTCTCCCACTTTCTGTCATGATAATTCTGAGATTTTATCTTTTCCCAATCAGTACATTCACATTGCCAACTTGCCTTACATTCATGCCCACTTGCCCAGCCCACTTGTTCACATGCCAGCAGTCAAATGCAATGTAATGATGTGCACCACTGATCTTGTGCCTTATTTTTCATCAAACATCATCTTTTACAACTTCAAAATATCGTTCTGCAAACAGTTTCTTGAATGGCACATTGATTCACTGCTTCATGATCTTTTTGTCTACAGATCAGGCATGCAAATTGACAACCTGGATGACCTTATACCATATCGCAATCTCAAGTCATGCCCTTCTCAATTCAGCAACTCTTTGTTGCATGCTCCTTGATTTGCTGAGGCATCCACTACCAACCATCCACAAAATGTCTAGCTGCTTATACAATACCACTATTTCCTAGTCTCCCAAAGTGAGTGCATATAATTGTAATTATAAAATGGGCAAGACAGAGCCTGTGATCTGATTGGTCAGCAGTTGTCCAGATCTGTGTGGTAATTGACCAGTAACCACAAAGGTCAAGAAACTAGCTGGTAAATGCAGGAACTTGTTTTCCATGCTAACCTAAGGTTCTGTGGCAGTTTGAATTAACAGTGACAGTGAAAATAAACAACATGAGTGACTTACCTGCAAGCCAGTTCAACCCGGTTAATAGTGTTAATCCAGATGACTGGTGTAAAATTCACTTCAGCATGGAGAAAGATGGCACTGTCCCACAAAAAGACAAAAACTCCATCAAAACAAACAGACGTGTATCTATCAGTTCAGCTGAACTTGATGAGACAGATGAAAACAAAAATGAGAAAAACACCAAGGAGGCTACCACCTGGGGTGTGACTGTATTTAATGACTGGGCGAGAGAGAACAAAGATTTGATATTGACTTAAAAAAAATAACTGTACAAAATTTTAACCAATTACTGTGAGTATTTTATACAACAGTAAGAAAAAGCAAACTGGAGTGTGACAGGCTTGAATATAAGACCCTATCCCATTCATAATGCAGAAAGAGTTAAAAGCAAGAATCTGTTCTATCCTCTCATTTTCTGTCTCTTGTCTGTCAGACTGCACAATCAAATTTTCTTGTGAGACCTAGGAACTGCTCACTCTGACAGACTCATGATTCTCCCCCTGCCGCTATCTCCCTGCTTCACTTGCTGTTTCTATTTTTTCTTCCCCCTTGTTCATCTATGGTTATAAAAATATATGTGGATCTCTATGTGAAACTGGTTCTCTGGTTTGCAAATATAGTTAAATTGTTGAAATGGTTGCAAAAAGTTGTTTGGAACTCAGGGGGTTAACATTGAGATGCATTTTGACCTGCATCAACTCATTTGCAGACTTGTCAACAGTAGATTAGTTCTGGGACAAAATGTTCTAGTTTTGCACCTGCAAGGAAAGACATTGAAAAGAACTCTTGATACATTTTATGAGAAACAGGATGTCTCTTAACAAGCTCAGGATGCAGATGTCAGGCAGACATCTTATAAAAACAGTAACCTTTTGTTAGAGACTTAGATTTGAAATTGAAAAGAAACCCTCAGATGAAGGACTTTTTCTCTGTACTGTCTTTGTAAAGACCTACCCTGAACAATTTCATTTTTTTATTGTTACTGAAAATAATAAAATGCTACTTACAAATTTTTCAACTTCTCTTGGTTTGCCTTTGCTTCCTGACCTGTGCCTTGATGACAGATGGTGTCTAAGTGGGACTTAACACTGTGCATGTTCTAAGCCATGTGTTTTGTGCGTGGGTACTAGACCTGGTACCAGGGAAGCATAGAAGAAAGGTATGGTTCCTGCAACAGCAAGCCCAGGAATGATTACCAGAGTGGCCGCCAAACTGGAAACAGAAACAAAAGTCCAAACTGAGACTGTACAGACAGACTCAATGATGGTAGAATAATAGAAAGGGACAGAACCAGACAGTCTGTCTGCTTTCTTCAAATGGTGGGATCTACAACTAAGAGGGTAGGAGATACGTCAAACCATGGGATGTGGTGCAAAGATTTTGCTACAAAGGGGTACTGCCTTACTAGACTACAGCATTACTGTGATTTAGTCAAAAAGGGGTACTGCCTAAATTGTATATTTGTTTTACAGGATCACGTGCTTTTGGTTGTTTATTGTTTTAGTTTTTTCCTCATCCAGCCACAACAGTCTCTTGAGCTTTTGTTTGTGTTTTCCCTCAGTTATTCTTCAGCTTGCCAGTGAAACAGGGTTACTTGCATTAGGAGGACAAGAGAACAGCTGAGCATACAGGCTACTTGGTCATACTTTGCTGCTGTTTTGTTTTTGTTCAATTTTTTTGTCTGTACTTACTTGTTTGATCTGCCCCTTGCTTTTTCCCACTTAGCTTCTTTTTTTTCCCCAAGGAGGAGCAAGGCATTGGGGAGCAGCAATGGTTGAAATGGAGGCATGAAGAGTCTGTTTCTGGGTTTCTAGGTTTCTAGCATACTGATTTTTTTGTGTAAACAGGGGATAAACCCACTCACCCTACCCCATCCCACCCACCCACCTACCCACCCCTGGGTTCATTATCCTTTATAGACACCAAATAGGATTAAGCTTCCTGCCTGCACAGGGGAAGTTGACCAAGTATACTTAGGTAAGGCAGAATCCTTGAGAAACAAACAGCAGGTCAGAGGGAGATCTATTAGTGCAGTAGCACAGTTGTATACAGCAAAAGGGAAGGGATAGAACAAGAAGAAAGGAGAGAGGAAGACAAAGAAAAAGTCAGTAGGTGGCTGGCTCCATGGGGCTGAGTGAAGGGGTTTGCTTGGCACACTGGTGACCTGGGTTCATGCCCCGAGCTCCGGAGCCAGGAGTGGAGACCAGCAGGGACGGGATCCAGAGTGTCCATTGGATGCTTCCCTCCATGGGGTGGGCAGGACCTTGGCACCTGCAGGCAGATTGGGAGATGTGCCAGGGAACATGAAGCCTTGACATGCCCATGCTCATCCTTGACTCAGGTTGCCACTCCCACAGGCCAATCATGGTTGAGTGGGGTGGACCAAAAAAACAGGAAAATGCTCCCTGGCCCAACTGGATGATGGCCACTGGTCCCTGGCATGCCACTGTAGCCCAAGATAGGCCCATGCTAACCACCTCCACCACCAATCCCTGAGCTAGGCAGTTGTGCCTCTGGGCACGTCTCCCCCAGAGGGGCAGCCCATCCAATGAAGGGTTACATCAGGCCACCCAGGGGATCAATAGGCAGTCACAGAGGGCAGCGGATGGTGACTTGTGGAAGAGGGTGGCCATGGGGCCTTGGTGGCCCAAAGGAGTGGCCGACCAGGGGCATGGGGAGGAGCATTAAAAAAAGGCAGTAGGAGGGGCATTAACGGAACACCAGGAGGGTATAAATTGGAGTAAAGAAGGGGAAATTGACTGAGCAGAACAGGAATATGCAGAGTGATGCAGTGCAGTGGGTGTGGGGAAGCAGTATTCAGGAGGATGCTCCGGGTACTGCGGTGCTGCCCTATATGCAGACACCTCTCAGGGCTGAGGGTAGAGGTTGCTAATCTCCAGGCTGAGCTGGCAAGGATACTAGCAACCTTTGCCCCCACCAAGAGGCCACCATGTCTGCAGCCATCACCGCAGTGGATATACTGGCAGAGGGCTGGCTAGACTATGGTGGTCTCAGGGAGGTTCAGGGAAGGGGGACAGAGGCACATTCCCCATCTGGTCCAACTCAGAAATTCCTTTGCTGTCCTTGAGGAATGGGAGATTCCCCTAAAGGAACCTGAGGTTGTGACCAGAGTGGGTGATTGGGTCCTCCAGGAGGGAGGCTCAGGGGTGGAGGTACAGGATCCCAAAGGAAGAATAAGCTACTCCTGGTGGGGCACTCAATAGTCCAGGGTATGGATCTGGGCACAGGTAGCAGGGTGCTGAGGGAGGTTAAGTGCCTTCCAGGAGGTACTGCTTGGAGGGGGGGGGGGCCAATCCAGAGGCTCACTACAGAGGTAGTAAGGGGGGGTTGGAGTTCATTGTCCACCTGGGGACAAATTACCCGGCCAGGGAAGAGACAAGCATAGAGCAGGTACAGGGGGACATTAGGGAGCTAGAAAGGCACCTTGGGGGGGTAACAAACTCTGTGACATTCTCGGAGGTGCTGCCAGTCCAAGGCAGGGAGGAGGCTAGGCATCTCTGCATCAGAAAGTTCAACACTTGGTTGGAGGGATGGTGCGGAGAAAAGGATTTTGGCTTCATTGGGGATTGGGGACCCACCTGGAGTGATGCAGGCCTGTACAAGGGAGATGCCCTTCATCCATCCAGAAAGGGGACGGCGGTCCTCAATGAAAAGTTTAAATGTTTCCTTGGCAAACATTTAAACTAGCCAAGTGGGGAATGGAGCAGGGAGACTCAAGAAGCCCACCCCCACAGATTAGATGGATCAGAGCAGAGGACCAGGAGGATAAGGTGATCGCAGATATACCTGAATTCATTATAAGGGTATGGTAAAGGAAGGGAGGCAACAGATGAAAACAGCCAGGGTTGGAAGAAAGGGAAATGTAAGCAAAAGCAGGAATGCAGGGAGGCAAAGCAGTGAAACATGTAAAGCCATGTACATGAATGCCCACAGTCTGGGCAATAAGATCACAGATCTGGTGGCCTTAATGGCAGAGGTGGACCTGGACATAGTGGCAATTACTGAGACATGGTTCACTGGAAACTATGACTGTGAGGTAAATATGCCAGGTTATGGCCTATTCAGGAGAAACAGGAAGGGTAAAAAAGAGGGAGGGGTGGCCCTGTATGTCAGAGAGGGTATTAAAGCAACAGCAGTACAGGATAGGCAGGTAGAGGCTGATGCACTGTGGGTCACCTTTGAGGTGAGCAGTAGCACAGAAGTTTGCACAGGAGTGATCTACGGCCTCAAGCATGGAGGGAGGCGGTAGATAGGGCACTAGTGGAAGAAACACATGGGATGGCAGCAAAATGAGAGATACTGCTGCTGGGCAGTTTCAATATGCTAGATGTGGACTGGACCAGAAACCAAAGAGAAACCACATTCACTTGCTGAAGACTGCTGGTTCAAGAAATGCAAATGCAAAGACAGTAAGTTAAATTACTTGTGATTTATTTTAAACCAGCATGTAAGCAATTTTGCTGAACAGAAATAAAGGAGCTCACAGCCCTATGATACAATAGCCCCTGTGCTTTGCTCTTTGGAGCTTCCTTAGATTGGACCAGCCCAGCAGCTGCCTCAGCCAGGAGCTGTGACATCTTGGAATCCTTGCAGGGAGCAGGCATCAAACAGTTAGTGTCAGAACCCACTGGGGACAAGGCAATTTTGGACCTTGTATAACCAATGGAGACAGAATTATGGAAGTCAGGGTGGACAGGCACCTAGGGTACAGCAACCACCACACAGTGTGGTTCAATATAGGTACCATGTCACAGCTGAGCCATACAAAAGCAAGGGTTTTGGACTTCAGGAGGGCGGACTTTGTCAAGATGGGGATAATGATCAAAGAAGCCCTGGAGGGAATGGACACAATGGGGGGGGGTTGAGGAGCAGTGGGTACACCTAAAAGGTGTCATAATGGAGGTGACAAGTCACTGCGTTAGGCTGTGAAACAAGGGCAAGAGAAGGAATAAACCATTATGGTTCTTGAGGGAGGTGGCAGAAAAAGTAAGGGCCAAAAAGGTGGCTTTCAGAAAATACAAGGGGACACAGACAGAAGAGGATAGGGCAATATACCTAGATAGACAGAGAGAAACAGGGAAAGCAGTTAAGAGTGCTAAGGCACAAACTGAGGAAAGATTGGCACAGATGGTAAAGAAAGGTGACAAGACATTATATAGGTACATCAGTGAAAAAAGGAAGGCCGGGGGAAGGGATTGTAAGACTAAGAGGGGGAGGAAGGAAAGTGTGTGGAGGGAGACCTAGAAAACAGTGAAAATACTGAATAAATACTTCTGTTCTGTATTCACTGAAGAGGAGGAGGGAGAGGGACCACAATCAGAAACAAAGGGGGAAGGAGGTGAACACCAGTCCATTTACTGAAGAGAGGGTACTACAGGGACTCACAAAATTAAGGGTGGAGAAAGCAATGGGACCAGATGGTATACACCGTAGGATATTAAAGGAACTATGGATGGTGCTAGCAGTACTGCTTGCGGCCCTTTTTAGTGAGTCACTCAATACTGGGGTGGTTCCAGCAGGTTTACCTACAGTGGAGCAACATCCCCGACAATGACATCCCCAACAGCGACAGACACAATGCTGAGTGTTGGCATTGTAGGGTCGGGGATTGGTGTGTGTTTCCAAAGGGGTGCTGCACTCCCCCCAAACCCCTCATGTGGAGGGTTCTGCCCCCTACACACTCCAGTTTCTAAATACACAACTCCGAGCTGGAGTTGTCTCAGGAAGGGGGTGAAACATCAGGCGATGCAGTGCCAGTGCCAGCGGAGACCATCACAGTGACCCAATGCTGTTGCTTGAATTCTGTTGCTGTGATGGTCTTCACTCTTGCAGTTTCACTGTGCGGTTGGCATACCATTCCAGTTGACTGGAGGAGGGTGCACGTAGTCCCTCTTCACAAGAGTGAAAGCAGGGAGGAAGCAGAAAACTATAGGCCGTCAGCTTCACATTGGTAGTAGGCAAGATTATGGAGGCACTGCTTAAGGAAAGGATTGAGGAACACTTGGAATCCAGTGGTGCACAGGATCTGAGGCAGCATGGATTCACAGCAGGAAGGTCATGTCAAACAAATCTGACAGACTTTTTTGTCTGGATGAGAGGTGGATCAGGGGGAGTGGTGGATGTCACCTACCTTGATTTCAGTTAGGCCTTTGACACAGTTCCACATAGAAGACTGGTTAAAAAGTTGGGTAGACTGGGGATGGGCTACGAGGTGGGAAACTAGGAAACAAACTGGTTGAGGGACAGGAAACAAAGGGTGGTGGTAAATGGGATTGTCACAACATGTGGGAATAAACTTCAGAAGAGGCAAATTTACAGGTTTACAACACACTGTGGTGTGATATTTATTTTTCAAAAGTTCAAAAAATAAATGAAAACAAATTGCAAAGAAAATCACTACTTACCATCAGTAGTTTCTCCCATAATACAGTCCTGGATCTTAGAGCTCCTAAGATCCTTCTCATCTGCCTTCAACGGCTTGTCTGCCTCTCTCCTCCCTCTCAGGGCTGAGCCCCACGGGACTGAACTGAAGTGAACTAATTGAAGAGGTATTTATATCTTTTGGTGGGGGTCACCTGACTAAGCCCTTACATGTCTGGACATGTTTCAAAACCAAGGTGGGAAGGTTGTTTCAGGGGAATTCCTGGATCAGTTAAAGATACAGTGTATATCTCCACAGATATTGACTTTCTATATCTCTGATCCACAGTGACTAAGCTCTTTTATACATAGAACCTTATACAGTAACACTTTTTTAGTGTGAATTTATAAAAATACCTTACGGATTTCTTATAACTGTATAAATCATGAAATTATTATTGTTTTATATGGCTTCTGAGTCCTTTTTTTTTTAAAAGGCTTTACTAACTGTATTCATTCCTTTTTAAAATAGCTTCCATGCTTTTTGTACACATGGAATGCACTTATGCACTTTATACAACACCTCTCCAGGTGTTTGGCATCATTCCAGGGACTGGATGGATGGAAATTGAAAAAGAATGAAAACAAAGAACTAGTAAGAAGTTTAGTAGGGACGGTAAAGAGTTACGATAGGTGGCCAACCTAGGGTATGGGGGAAAAATAAGAAAAGCAAAGAGAAAAGTGTTAACTGTTGCACACAGATGTTTTGGTAGCTAAGAAATAAGGAGATAGAAAAGTGGTCTATCAGTCACAGCCGAGGGTGTAGCCTAACTCTGCCACCGGGATCCAGTCCGAGGAAAGGGGGGGTGACCAGTGGGGTGTCTCAGGGATCAGTTCTGGGGCCAGTCCTTTTTAATGGCTTCATCAGTGACATTGATGAAGGCCTAGAAGGGAAGGTTTGCCTATTTGCAGATGACACCAAGATCTGCAATAGGGTAGACACTCCAGAAGGGGTCAAAGAATGAGGAAGGATCTAGGAAGGCTGGAAAAATTGTCCCAAATGTGGCAACTAAAATTTAATGCAAAGAAGTGCAAAATTATGCACCTGGGATGCAGAAACCCCATGGAGTGTTATTTGATTGGGGTGGGGTGGGGAGCTACTGATGGTCACCAGGGAAGAAAGGGATTTAGGGATAATCATCTCAGATTTTTTTAGTGCTGAGTGTGTTTGAATGTATACAGATTCTGGACATAGATACCAGCATATGCCCGCAGTTTCCTATGGGTTATAGGTGGCCAAACAATGCACAAAGTCTGTGAGGAGGGCCAGTGCCATGCTGGGGTACACAGGGAGGGGTATCACTAGCAGAAGAAGGGAGGTGGTGATACCACTGTACAAAACACTGATGAGACCTCTTCTGGAGTATGGTGTGCAGTTCTGGAGGCTGCATCTATGTAAGGACATAGGCAGGGTAGAGGAAGTTCAAAGAAGGGCAGCTAAAATAGTGCAGGGCTTGCATCAGAAGACATATTAGGTGAGACTGAAAGACCTCAATATGTATACATTGGAAGACAGGCAGGAACGGGGAGATATGATGGAAACCTTCAAGTATCTTAAGGGCATAAACAAGGGGGAGACATCTTATAGTATAGGAGATATACAATGATGAGGGGGCACGATACGAGATTGGAGAGGGACAGAATAAGGGGGAATGTGAGGAAGTTTTTATTCACTGAAAGTGTGATGGATACATAGAATAGCCTACCCCAGGAGGTGGTGGGAGTTAGCACAGTGGGGGGATTAAAAAATGCATGGGATAGGCATATGGGAATCTTAGAGGTGGGAAGGAGAGGCTAAAGAGGATGACCAAGTAGTGTAAGCGATCACTGATAAAGGTAAGGAAATAGGCAGACTGAGTGGACCTAGTGGTCCTTATCTGCAGTCAATTTCTATGTTTTTAAGAAAGACACAGAATCAGAGAAGAGATGCACCAACAGGAAAAGCAGATAAAAGAAGAGATGCACCAACAGGAACAGCAGAGAAGAGAAGGGATGCAGCAATAGGAGCAGCGATGACTGGCTGCCTTGCAAGCTATCAAAGTTGGAGAATCTGGTACAGGTCCAGCAGAGCAATAAAACACAAACAACTTCAAAGACATTAAATGTACAGAGTTGTGTCCCTCGAATCATATTGAAGCATACCTGCCAACTTTTGAAAGGGTTGCCAGAGCCTGCCAGTGGCCCAAGCAGCAATAGGCAATCGGGCTGGTACCTTACCTGACAGGTAAAGCCTAATTTGCCTGGAGCAATATGGACACTGCAAAGTCATAAAACTATGACCTTGTGAAAAGACAAATCCTAAAAAGATATGACATCTCAGGAGAGACATACAGGTAAAGATTCCAGTTCCTGAAGTACCACTCTGTCGACAATCCTTGAAAAGCCTTCACCTGACTCACAGAACTCCTCATTAAATGTCTCCACCCAGAGGGCAGAACAGTCCCACAGATCACTGACATATCTGCAATGTAGCAATCCATACACATTCTTCCCACAGACATGCAGCTTTGGGTAAAAGAACCCTGACCAGAAAGTGGGGAAAGGCTGTTTCTTTGGCCAAGGACTATCAGATGGCCAAACACACACTGCACCAGCAAAGTAACAGCCAAGGACCATTATGACTCTCTTTTTTCCCAGTTTAACTTCAGGTCAGATAAGAATTCTGGTGGGGGGTAACAAATCTGCTCCCAAAGACTTTACTTGCTATAACTGTCATAAGTCAGGTCATATTGCAGGAAACTGCCATAAAAATAAGGAGGATAACAGTGGAGCAGATTTGGCCTTAGCAAATTGGGACAAGTACTTAACAGATGTCTAGGTGGTAGATAAGACTGTGAAGGAATGTATTGATTCAGAAAACAGACCCTAGTGCATATTGAAGTGCTGGAAAAGAATTGAGCAAAAAGACGAGGTACTGGGATCATCTGCATCCACTGAGACACACGATACTTTCCCACCATCCAAGTAACCCTGAACATTAATGAGGTGTCACACCAAATTAAAGTGGGGGTAGTACCAACATTATCTGTTCCTGTGATTTTTGGAAATGACTTTCCAGGATTTTCTGAGCTAATTCAGAGGAAGTGAAACCTGCAGTTTGAGCAGCAGTGGTAAGAGCACAGGCAAAGAAAATCTAAGATGGTGGCAACACTGTTCCTTTTGTTAACTTTGATGCAGACTTGTTTGAGCCCAGCTTCAAGATCCAGAAATCCTGGAAAGAAAGAAGACACCTGAATAAAAATAGTGGCCACAAAAGACTGATGGACATAAGGGGTAAATATATGAAAATGCTGAAACTAAACTGATAACTGATTGTGATTTTGCTTCAGAGCAAACTAACAATGCTTCTCTCCAAGGTTACATAGAAACATAGAATTTGGTGACAGATAAGGACAGCTTGGCCCACTCAGTCTGCCCATTTCCTTACCTAATGGATAAGCTGCATATCCTGGTTAACCAACAGCCTACTTCCTCCTACCCACCACTAGAATTGCCGTATGTCTGTCCCATGCATTCTTGAATTCCCCCACTGTTTTTGACTTCACAACCTCCTCAGGAAAGCCATTCCCTGCATTCACAACCCTCTCTGTGAAAAATACTTCCTCACATTACCTCTGAGCCGTCTCCCCTCTATCTTCAAACTGTACCCCCTTGTTCATGCACATCTGTTTTTCTGAAAGAAGCTACCGTCTTGGACTTTGTTGATTCCCTTGAGGTACTTGAAAGTTTCTATCATTTCCTCCCTCCCTCCTTTCCTCAAGGGTATTCATATTAAGCTCTCTCAGTCTCTCTTCATATGGCTTCTGCTACAGACCTTGCACCATTTTAGTTGCCCTCCTCTGGACTGCTTCCATCCTGTCTATGTCCTTGCGTAGATGAAGTTTCCAAAACTGCACACAGTACTCCAGATGGGGTCTCACCAACTGTCTGTACAGAGAGATAACCACTTCCCTTTTTCTACTTGTGATGTCCCTTCCTATGCATCCCAGTATCCCCCTGGCTCTCCTTACCAACTTTTCACATTGCTTACCCACCTTTAGGTCATCTGATATGACTACCCCCAGGTCCCTTTCCATTTTTGTTATTGTTAGTACCTCCCCTGCTATTGTGTACTCTTCTCCTAGGTTTTTATTTCCCAGGTGCATTACTTTGCACTTCTTTGTATTGAATCTAAGTTGCCATATGTCTGACCATTCCTCCAACCTTGCCAAGTCCCTTCTCATCTTTTCTACCCTACCCTTGTGTATCAACTCTGGCATACCTTTCCCTTCAGACCCTCTGCAATGTCACCTATAAAGATGTTAAAGAGGACTGGACCCAGTACTGAGCCCTGAGGTACTCCACTAGTAACCCCCCTTTCTTCGGAATGTGTTCCATTCACTATTACCTTCTGTGTCCTGTTGTGCAGCCAGTTTGCTACCCAGGCTACCACCCTGGGACCCACTCCCAGGCTGGCTAACTTGATTATTAATCTTTTGTGCGGGACTGTGTCAAATGCCTTGCTAAAGTCTAGGTAGGCCATATCCACAGCCCCTCCCTGGTCTATTACTTTGGTCACCAGTCAAGAAATCAATTAGATTCGCCTGACATGACCTTCCTGCTGTAAATCCATGCTGCTTTGGGTCCTGTGCCCGCTGGCCTCTAGGTACTCAACAATTCTTTCTTCAGAAGTGATTCCATCATTTTCTACCACTGAGGTCAAACTTACAGGTCTGTAGTTTCCCACATCTGCCTTGCTCACACTTTTGTGAAGGGGAATCACATCTGCCCTCCTCCAGTCCTCAGGTACCACCCCATCCTGTCATGATCTGTTAAAAAGCGTGGTCAGTGGTGTCACTAGGTCCTCCCTTAGTTCTTTTAGGATTCTGGGGTGAATCCCATCAGGCCCGATTGCTTTGTCCACCTTGAGTTTTAGGAGTTCTTTCAGGACTCTTTCTTCTGTGAATGGACTGGTGTCAACTCCTCTACCCAGAGTGCTTCTATTGTCTGGTTTAGGTAACTCCTCCTCATCTTCTTTTGTGAATACTGAGCAAAAGTATTCATTCAGTATCTCTGCCTTTTCACTGTCTCCCTCTACCCACCTCCCCTCTCCTTTATTAATCTTCACTATCCCTCCCTTAACCTTTCTATGCTCAACTTAGTTGGAGGTAAGTGAATATTTGAAATCATATACAAATTGCATTATTTTAACTGTTAATGTTTGATTCAACCTTTATTTCTCTTTTATTTAATTCCACAGGTACATCAACCACTGCATTTGAAGCACAGTTGTACATTTACTAACACAAGGAGAGCTGTCATTGAGGGAAATTATGTCTGCAATAGAACACAGGTGTGAGGGAAGCTTAAAAAACTACTGGTTAGCATCACTGTCAGACAGAAAAAAATGGTGTGAAATCCTGCCCACATACACAAAAAAGAGAGGCACCAAAGCACCTCAACAAGTGTCCACTGAGGTGAGCACATCCACAGATCTACAACAAACTAAAATGCTCTCGGTCTCCCCAAACATACCTATATTAACAAAACAAGCATGTTTCTTGCCTGAGTTAATGTTGCCAGCAGAAAGTGAACTGGATGACACAAAAATTGTTTTTTGCCTGCACCCAGTAGCAGAAAATGTACCCTTACATGACTGTACTAATCCTAGTGACCAACTGCCATTTCAGTCATCAGCTTCAGAAAGTGGCAGCTTGTGCCCCAAAGATGCTTACTGTATTTCATTTCTGCACCTTTGCCTGACACAGCCAAGAAGTACAAATTACCTCCAGAGCTGTGTTTTGTCCCTAGAACATCATTTCAAAATTTGCCTCATAATCCTTGTCATCCAGAGCCTCGTAATAATGTGAGCCAGCAACTACACAGTTACCCAGACACAGCTCCTTCAGTGGCCAGTGAAAATAAAGAGACTGTATGGTGCGATTGTCATTTTAGCACCACAGCTGCAACAAAAATGTCAGTGACTCCACTGCTGCTGAACTCTCACCCCACAGAACTGATGGATTGGACAGTTTCTATGACCCAGCAGCCACTGGAGATAGGTTGAGTGGATTACGTGAATAATTCATGTCTCCAATTTTCATATGCTGACAGAGTCAAAGCTAGGCCACAGCAGGTCAGGAGGGAGTGATATGCCAATGTTCCTCCTCAGCACAATCACTGGTTGCTTCAAATCGCACTGGACATTTGCCAATGAACTGGCAACATTTTGCTATAAATGGAAATGTCCAGATTAACAGCTATTACAGATACGTGCAAAAAAATCTGAAAGTGTAGCCAGTTAATAATAATTTTCTTTAAATGCCCCTACCGTCTGCAATTTTGACAGTTTTTCCTGAAGGGGGACTACTTTGTGCTCATTGCATATATGATAATGGAAGTTTCAAAATAAAATATTGTTTAAGATTGATACGGCTCATATCTTTTATTTCTGAGGCCATTTTATAAGCACAATAACACACTTTAGGGTGTGTGGTTATTGGATAATTACGTCATTTCCTCCTCGGGTTGAAGGGCGCTTAGCTAACACCTCATGCCTTCAACCTGGGTTGGGGCGTGCGATAATTACCCAATAACTGCACACCCTGTCATGTGTTATTGCTTACTTTGAGGATATCTTTTCCACTGGGCCACACCTTTTGTACTGGAAGCTATCAGCACCAGGCCCACTCAGAAACATTTGCTAGCCAGGGGCCACTCATGATGACATGCAACATTGGCTCCTATATATTTGTGGGTGGTCTCATTGCTCCTCAGTGCTTTCGCCCACAGTCAATTGCTCAGCGGATCTGCAGAGAAACAACATTGCCATTTTCTTCAACTTTATTGTGAAAAACTTTCAATTTACCTATTAATGTTGTCCTTTCAGGTTCCTGGAAAAAATTTACTTTATTTAGGTTTTGTACCTGTGGTTACAAGATCTACAAGAACAATGCTGTCACGGTTTGCGTGTGCTGTTTGGGCCTGTCCCACAACATCAGGGCCTGCAAGATCTGCTGGGGATTCAACCAGGCCACAAGGAGACACCAAGAGAAGTCTTTAGAATCCTTCATCACCGTTAAGGCCATGGAAGTTCAAGCCAAGGCTGATGGCTCCAAGCCAGCTTCTCCCTCTTACCTGACCACCTCTAGGAAGGGAACTCCCTGGCATTCGGTGACACTGTTGCTGCCATGGTCATCATGGAGTAGGGACAAAGACAAAGATAAGTCATCTTCAAAGTTTTCATCTTCCAACAATCACAACAAGCATATGGATACTGGACATGTGAGATTGAGGTCTCCATCGAAGGAGGGTAAGTCCTCATCATTGTCTGCTCTGACAGTGATAACTACAGCTCTCTGGCCATTGACAAGACATCATGGTTGGGGTCTGGCACTGCTGTGCTTACTATTGATAGTATGCAGCCTTCTTTGTTGGATTCTACCCCTTCTCCATTAGTTGTCCCAAGAAACTTATAGGATACCGTTGGCTCCCAGGTTGTGTTGGTGTCATTCACAGCCTAAGAAAGCTGTGTGACAACTCCCGTGTTGTGAGACAGTACATTCTGGCTAGGGAGAGCACTTCTGTCTCACACATTAACCTGATAAAGTTGCATTTATTTTAGGAGGTATTGTGACTGCTAGAGGGATGCTATGAGACCAGCATACACAGAAAGTACTGGGGAGGAGCTGTAGTCCATTTTGAGTTAGAGAACTACAACTCCATGCATAGCCAGTTGGTGCATGTTGTGGTATAGCTTGCTGGCTCACTGACCGTGTTGGGGCTTGTTTTACTTGTCATTTTTAACCTAATTATGCTACAGTGTTTCTGAAATAGGGATCTTTGTCATTTACCTGCTAGGTTACATGACTCGCGTCCCGATACTTCCGGGGTCCAGCCTTTAACTTGCCCTGCCTGAGCATATGTTCACCATGTGTTGAGATGCACACAGAGACACATGCCATTTTGCACGTGTCCAGCATGGACCAGGGGACCAGGACACACAACTCTATTTTGTAAGTATTTTATTTCTAAATAAGTGGCAGTATATAATGGAGCCCTATAATTCCTCTGACGACTTTTTAAACATCTTAAGTAGTAATGGCACCATCATAAAATGTTCAAACTGCTCTATGTACGCAATAAGCATAATGGAATTCAATATTGATACGTCTATATGCCAAAAATGTATTGCTATGGGTAACCTGCTTAAGGAGCTGAATGACTTGCGAACAGAAATTAAAGGTGACATTCATAAATCTATAAATGCAATACCTAAGGATAAAAGAAAGAGAGAGGGTAATGACAGGGATACCACTGGAGAGGGTACATCAAGTTCAACAGTAATCATTAGTAATAATGATCATGAATGGTCCACTGTGGATAGAATGCCACGCAAGAAGGGTAGACGGTTCTGGGTAACTTTGAGATCCCTACCGTACATTTCATAGATTTGAGCCACTTGCCGATAACATGGAAGAGCAGATACAAAAATTTCTAGTTATAGGAGATTATCTCTTAAGGAGGACTGATAGTATCTTATGTGGTTCTGATAAAGCCAACAGAGAGGTGTGTTGCTTACCATGGGCCAGGTTTTCGGATGTAAAAAGTATCCTCCCAAAGGTAATTGACAAAGATCCTGGAACACAGTCAGCAGTGGTACATGTGGGTATAAATAATATCGGTAAGGACCATGAAAAGGATATTGTTGAGGATATCATGGATATGGCAGTAATGATTCAGACTTACCAACACAAACCCCTAGTATCAGGATTACTACCCCAAATAAATTATCATAGGGAAAGAAATAACACCATACAGCATATTAATACAAGACTGCAGAATAAATGTAGAGAAAGGAATATCATGTTATAGATTCATGGGATACCTTTTTAAACTGCAAGGACATGTACGGGTGAGATGGGCTCCACTTAAATAAAAAAGGCACTACAGCACTGGTTAATTTAATCAACAAATCTTTAAACTGGCAAAGGGTGGGGAGATCCCAATTACCACCTAAATGCTGATGGTACCCTTGAGCATCTGCTCCCTACTACTCACTTGTCAAAGTCTAAACCAATAAGGCACATGAAGCATAATTCCTTCAGTATTAGTAACATAAAATGCTATCTGTGCAATACAAGGAGCTTGCATATGCAGCTGAGGAAAAGACATTCCAGGGTATCACTTATATCACATCAATAGGGTGGATAAGCAAGGTGGAGGTATTGCTGCATATATATCTAGTACCATTAATTCATCTGACATCTCCAAAAAGGTCAAAGGAGAGAATAAAACTGAGTCACTATGGATTAAGGTACCAACTAAATCTAACCCCAATATTATCATTGGTCTCTGCTATAAACCTCCAGCATCTAAACTAGAGACTTCAGAGATAATTAATAAAGAATTAGAGGCAGCCTGTGCTTTAGGACGGTGTATCTTTATCGGTGACCTTAACGATGGGGACATTGGGCCAAAAAACATGCTAGCAATCACTTAAGCTCTAAATTCCTGATCCTGTCAAGCGAATTGGGATTAGTACAACATGTGACAAAACTGACTAGAGATAGAAACCTTCTTGATATAGTCCAGGTGTCATGTGATATTGAAATATCTAAATGTGAAGTAAAGGAATCACTTGGCAATAGTAATCATGACAATGTATTCTTCAGTTTCCAGGATAACTGTATGGGGTCAGCGGTTGTACTGAGATTTATGACTTTAGATTAGCCTACAAGGAATTAATTAAGACAACAATTGCATAGATTGATTGGGATAATAAACTGCATGGTAAATCAGTTCAACAAATGTGGGACATCATTAAGTCTGAAATAACCTCTGTTTGTAATAAGCATATCAAAAGAATAAAAACATATGATAATAAAGGCTTGAAGCCAAAATGGCTTACCAACAAAATTAAAAAAATGCTAAAACACAAGCGATGGTTATATAACTACAAATGTAATAATACTGAAGAAAATTGGTTATGATACAAACATATTCAAAAAATGCAAAAAAAAACTGATTAATAAATGCAAACAAAGAATGGAGTTAAAATAGCTAGTACAGCTAGTAAGGATAACTTAAAAAACATTTATGGTTATGTAAACTCACTAAGAAACAATAATCAGGGTATACATACCATTAAACAAAATAACACATATATAGATGACCACAAAACTATAGCAGATGTGTCTTTAATCATTATTTCAGTACTGTCTTTACTCTAAAAACTGTTTAATCTAATCCAATTCCTAAAGGTATTCAACTTAATATCGAGATCACTCTGGAGGAGATCATTAAAGAATTTAGTCACCTAAAGAATTCTCACTTTGTAGGTCCAGATAAATTATCTTCAGTCATGCTAAAACCTTTTTCTCCATACATCGCCTTCCCACTGCCAATCCTGTTTAATAAATCAATATCAGAGACACAAATTCCTGATGACTGGTTGAGTGCTGTGGTTACCCTTATACATAAGAAGGGTAGTCGAATGGACTACACAAATTAAATACCCATCAGCCTTACATCTGTTGTTGGCAAGATCTTTGAATCATTTATTAAAGATGCTATACAGAATGATATGACAAACAGAAAGCTCGCTGATGAAATACAGCATGAATTTACACCTGGGAGATCATGTATTGTCAATCAATTATGCTTCTACGAAACAAATCTCAGTGGCCTTGTATCAGGGAAAACAGTGGAGTGTATATGTTTGGACATGTCAAAGGCTTTTGACAAGGTGCCACATAATCAAATTATACAATAATTAGTTGATCATAGCATTGCCTGTACTGTTATAAACTGGATCCAGTGCTGGCTCAATAACAGATCTCAAAAAGTAAGTACCAAAGGTTTCTGGTCTTCCACTATAGAAGTTACTAGCGATATCCCGCAGGGATCAGTCTTAGGACCACTATTATTTCAAGTATTCATGTCCAAGTTAGGTCAAAATGAGCCTGTATGGATTAGTAAATATGCAGATGATACAAAGATAGCTGGCATCGTAGGCAATGATGCAGAATATGCTCAGCTACAAAAAAGTACTGGGTCATATTATGATATGGGCAGTTACTACAAATATGACTTTCAATCTGGACAAATGCAGCATTATGCATTTTGGAGGGCGCAATAAACAATGTGGATACCGTCTTGGCAATACCACCCTTAGAAAGTTAGAACATGAAAAAGATTCAGGTGTAACTACAGTATATTAAACAAACTAACTTTTGAATCACATAGTAACATCCAGATATCTAAAGCCAAGAGAATCCTACATACAATAAAAATAAATTTTAGAAGCAGGGACATGCAAGTAATCATGCCCTTTTATAGATCATATGAAAGACCATTACTTGACTATGGATCACCTTTATGGGGATCAATAAAGGGGGTATTAAAGATTCCGTTGAAAAGATCCAAAGACAGTTTACTAAATTAATCTATGATTGCAAAGGCTTATCTTATGAGGATTGACTACATAAGCTGAATTTAATGTCTTTGCACAATAGAAGAATAAGGGGTGATATATTACTCTGCTATAACGTATTAAATGATGAACACCTACTGTAACTAAGGAGTTAAACTTTGAATTTAAAAATCATAACAAAGGCACCAGAGGTTATAAATTACAATTAAAGCCTAGTAAATTCCAAACGGAAAGAAGAAGAGTCTTCTACATGCAAAGGATCGTTAACCCCCGGAACAATCTTTCCAAATAAATAATTAATAGTACCAACAAGGCGCTTTTCAAATCCAGTCTGGACAATTATATTTTAAATGGTCATCCTCTTTTTGCCTAGCTACTGGAGCACATATGGGCTTACCACCTTGTTTAGCTCCATTGGTCTTAGTATGAAACTTAGTAATTCAGCACCTGTTACCATCCAATGATAATGGCTATCCTGCAATTGGGCCTCCTCCATTGGTACTGTCACCATCGATGGGATCCAGACACATGCCTTTTATTCCTCCATCACAGCAGCTGCCACCATCACCAGCTCCGACAATTTCTCCAGTCATCATCCCAGATGACAACAAGATATAATACAGTCCTGATCTCCTTAATATGGAGGAGGATTTGAAGGATGAGGAAAAAGACAATAATCCCTATGAGAGGGGTTTGCATTCCAGTTCCACTCTCTCCTCATGCAGTGAGGACTCTGTTGAGTATACTCCCAGACCTCCTCCTGAGGAACCATCTTTTCTGGCTTTACTCAGACAAATCCTAAATGTCATGGGATTTGAAGCTGAGGAGCAAGAGGACTCTTAAGAAAACATACATTATTAGATATCAGAAAGGCCTGTGGAAATCTGCTATGTTTACCATTCAGGCTCTGCCTGAGGGTCCAGCCCAGACTGACTTGCTTAATTCCACCTCAGCTGGTGTGTATACTGGAAAGTATATGTTACACTCTGCATATGATGCATCTGCTAGAACTACTGCCTCCAACAAGTGCCTTTCGAGATATTCATGGCTTAGGTTAGCTGGATTTACTGCTGATGTACACCAGGCTGTACTGAATGCCTCTTTTAGAGGCTGCAGATAGTTTGGTAGGGATGTTTAAAATGTTCTATGTGAGCTTCAATCCCCCCCTCAAAAAAAAAAAAAAAAAACAGAATGACTTTAAGGTCACTCAAATCTCTTACCCCTTATCTCACCAGGGGTGTGTGGTAGAGGTTTGCTTTGTAGACCTGCTGCCAGTGGTGGCCATGCCTCCAATCTATAGCCCTGTGCACAAAATTGTGGTGATAGTGGTCTCCTCCTGGGTCCCTTCCCCTGGTGTTCATGCAAAGGCACTTATAGATATCTGTCAAGACAGCATCCTTGGTATCTTTTGACTCCACACTGTTGCCTCCAGGGGTGCAAGTAGGGTATGGATCTCCCTTAAAAATCAAATGCACCAGTTTTTCAATATTTTTAATAAAAGCTTGAATTTAAGGCCCTGTGTCATAATAAGTGTTCCCTGAAAATATCATGCTGTTTGGTTTTGTGTTTTTTCTTAAATCAGCATTTGTTGACTCTGTTAATGTACTCTGCAGTAACTGAAAACAGTGAAGATTTTTCTGTCCCTATCAGAGAGCGATGACATAATTGCAGAGCAGATTAACGGATGCTGATTTAGAGAAAACCACAAAACCAAACAGCAAGATATTTTCAGGAAACAAATACTCATGACAGAGGGACTTGAATTCAAGTGAATTCAAGCTTTTCTTATATATGTGCATTTGATCTTTAATCTGTCAAAGTAGAGGGAAAACACAATGGATGAATTACAAAAAGAACAGATGGCTACAAACGCCAATTGCAGGGCCAAAACCAGAAAAACAGTACTCACAAAACACTTGTAGGTCAGCACCTCATCACTGTCCACATTAGTAAAAAAACTCCACACCAGATGTAGATGGATAAAAGCCTTTTAATCCAAAATAGGCAAGCCAGCCAGCAAAGCAAGGTGCTGGTGCCTCACAGAGCCGGGTGCGGGCTCTGTGGGAGAAACATGTGCCTTTGCCTAACGCTACTGAATTAAGGCTTTATCCGCCCATCTGATGGCAAACCCCTGCGTGAACAGTGATGAAGTGCCGACCTACAAGTGTCTTGTGAACAATGGATGAGTTGGTCCTGGAAATAGTGGAAAAGGAATCTGCTCTGGAGTTGCTGTCTATCACTTCAGTTCACTCTCTGCCTCCTCGTCATTATCCTCTGGACCACTTATCCCTTCTGCTAGAGGAGATTCAGTTGCTTATGCAGTAGATAACCGGGCTATTGAGCCCATTCCTCCTCAGGAAAGAAACAAAGGGTTCTCTTCCAGATAGTTCCTGGTTCCTACATAGACAGGAGGTCTGCATCCTGTACTGGACCCCGGAGACCTAAACTGGTTCATTAAAATGTTTCAAATGGTATCTCTTCAGGCTCTCATCACCCTGTTCCAAAAGGGGGATCAACACTGTGTCCTAGACATGAAGGAGGCATGCCTTTATATCAAGACTCTCAAGTGCCAGACGCAGTACCTCCACTTCATGCTGGAGGGCAGCCACTATCAGTTCTGGGTCTTTTTATTTGGTTTATCCTTGGCTCCATGGATATTTACCAAATGCTTAGTGGTTATGGCAGCAGTCCTTTAGAGGTAAGGGCTTTATGTCTTCCTATATTTAGACAACTGGCTCCTGAAGACCCCATTCTGGGCAGCGATTCAATGGTTAAGGTAAATGTACCAAAACCCATAGTCAGTTCTTGTCAGTGCCTCCAATATATTGGTGCAGTGCAGGACATGGCAGTAGACTGTGTCTTTCTGCCTACAGACAGGACAGAGGCTCTTGCTGCCCAGACCCAGCTGATACACAAGTCATTAGATGTTGGCTCAGTGATGTTACATCTCCTGGGGCTGATGGCTGCTGCCATCATTATGTTTCCCCTTTCACATCTCCATATGCACATTCTACATTGGGATCTTTGACTACAATGGGATCAGCTGATGGGAGCTGGAACAATTGACCCTCATCACGTCCCCTCTCTGTTGTGCTCTAGAATCGTGGATAGACGACCAGAACCTTTACAGAACATTCTATTTTTTTCCCTGACTCCTGTACAGATCCTCACAGTGGATGCCTTGGGGTTCAGTGGCATGTCCATCTCAATTCCTATGAGACCCAAGGGTTCTGGACCAATCTGAAGTCAGTTCTCCATATCAATACACTGGTGAGGTGGGCTGTTCTGCTTGGTCTCCAGGCTCTCCAGGAATACCTCAGCCCCAGTCCCTTGCTGAATGAGATGGACAATGTCAGTGTCATGCAGTACATAAACAAGTAAGAGGGCACTAACTCTTATCCCCTGTGCAGGGAAGCAATAAGAGTGTGGTACGGGGCAATGTCTCACATCCTTCAGCTATCAGCTGTGTTTCTCCCAGGTGTTCAAAATGTCTTGGCAGACAGACTAAACTGGTCTCAGTCCCTCGTGCACAAATGGGAACTCCTGACCTCCATGGTACATGGTCTGGTTGTAAGATGGGATCATAAACAGTTGAGTTTTTTAGGTTTTTTTTTTGCATCAATGCACAATTCAAAACTGCCACATTTCTGCCCACTTGCTCTAGAGCATGGACTTTTTAGTGATGTGTTGCGCCTCTCCTGGAAAGGGAGGCTTCTTAACACCTTTTGCTGTTATCCCTCTTATACAGTGTCTGCTCAAGCTGCAGGTACAGCATACCTCCCTGATATTGGTGACTCCCTTATCACCTCTTCAGCTCTGGTACCCACTTTTGCAGCATCTGGCAGTGGAGTCTCCTGTTCAGTTTCCCCTTTGTCAAGGTCTACTGTTACAGGCCCGGGGTCCCTCATCCATCTAGACCTGAGGTCCCTGCATATGCATGTATGGCTCCTAAAGACATAGCCATTGTCTGATTTTGGGTTCCCCCAGGTGGCTGATGTCTTGCTTGCAGCTAGAAAGCCTTCTACAAGAGACACTTATTTATTGAAATGGAAGCGCTTCTCCATATTGTGTGCTTCCCATTCAGTGGATCCATTTATGTGTCCTGTGAATATGATTCTTGACAACCTTCTGACCTTTCTGACTCTAATCTTCAGTACTCATCCATTAAGGTGCACTTGGCTGCCATTTTGGTCTTCCATGTCTCTACTGGTGGGCACACAGTGGCACAACTAAAGATGTCCCATATGTTTTTGAAGGGTATTCTGCACGTGTCCCTCGATTCCTTAACCAGTTCTGCTTTGGGACCTCAATTTCATTTTGAAAAAGTTAACTTTGACTCCATTTGAGTCTACTGCAGCCTGTAAGATGCACTTCCTTTTATGGAAAACACTGTTTTTGGTCACCATGGCTTCTGTGTGTAGGAATTATGAGCTTCATGCTCTGGTGCATGAGCTTCCTTATTTGATTTTCCACAAGGACAGGATGTCTTTGTAGAACAGTCCTCATTTTCTACCAAAAGTGATGTGTGATTTTACACTGAATCAGACCATACACCTTCCTGTGTATTACCTGGAGCATGCTAACAGAGGTGAGGCATTGCTCCGTATACCTGATGTATAAAGAACACTACATTTCTATCCTGATTGCATGAAGGACTGCAGAAAATCCTCTTAGATTTTTGATTCATTAACCCCGAGAAAGTGGGTGCCACTGTGCCAGAACTGTGCCTTTCCAAATGGCTGGCTTCATTGTATTGTGTTCTGTTATAGGAAGCATGATAAGGCACTTCCTGGTGCTGTGTGCAGCCACTCTACATGTGGTATGGCCACTTCTGTTAGTTGTTTTAAGAATGTTTTTGCAACTGACATATGCGCTGCTGCCACATAGAGCACTGTGCATACATTCACAAACACTACAGTCAAGATATCATCTCTTGTAGACACACAGGATTTGGTCTTGAAATGTTGCAGGGCCTTCTGTCATAATATCAGATCAGATTTTGCCATCCTGTCTGCGTACCTAGTGTACTGCTTGGGAGTTGTTCCAAAGGTATGGCCCAATGGAGGCTAGATCATTGATGAAGATATAGAGGATACTGTATGGTCATCGATGGTTAACCGGTTTGTTAACCATTGAGAGGTTACCAGGGTGAACATGTAAACCTTGAGAGCGAAGGTCGAGAGGTTTACATCACCATGGCAACCTCGAGATTGGTTAACAAAACGGTTAACCATCGATGTACCATACATTAGCTTTTATAGTGTATGGAACCAGTACATTTTTTTAGTAAAGAAAGCGGTTCCTTACTACTGTTTTCTCATGTCCCCACTGCTCTGCCCTCACCGCTGCAGCTGTTACAAGGCCATCCAATCCAGCTGCGCGCATGCCTGACTGTTCCCAGTTGTTAACCCATCGATGTGACGTACCATCGATGGGTTAACAACATCGTGACGTCACATCGATGGTAAAATGTTGTTAGAAAAAGGTAGATTTCTACCTATAACAACATTCTACCATACATTATAGAATAGTTACTCACCATAATAATAGATCTTCGAGAGTATCTCCTAGATTGGGCCACAGCACACCCACCCTCCTTCCCCATTTCTGAACTATCAGCAGGCAAGTTTTCCCACTGACTTCTGTGGAGGTGTCCATAAGCATCTTACATATACTATATATATGCCTTTTACATGCTATATATTTCCAGTTCCATTCCTCTCTTTGTGTGCCTGGTATGGTCTGATCTCCTGAGTCCTCATGGTAAGAGGCCCTCTGAACTTACCTCTAGCTCAGAACTGAAGAGCAATTGGGTCACCCACGATTTTATAGCTGTCAATGTTGCAAGTCATTGTGGGTGGCCCCAGCTAGCAAACGTTTCAGTGTGGTCCTGATGCCGATGACTTATAGCTCCAAAGGTGTGGCTCAGTGGAGGAGATACTCTCAAAGATCTACTGTTACAGTGAGTAACTGTTCTTTCTCAGTTCATCATCATCAGTAACTGTTGCTTATTGCAGTGTCTTCTCATATTTTGTATTACAAGTACATGGCTTTAATTCACAATGATGTACAATAGTGTTGTTTTATTGTTCTGTATCTGTACTACAAATCAAATCTGTCTCCTCCTCTATTCTACGTCCACTCTATTCTCCATCCATTATTCAATAAATGCATAAATAACACAACCAACAAGTGAGCTGTAACAGGCATAACAGCAGAGTATCACAATCATTGTACATTGAATCATGATGAATCCTTCTTGACCTTGTACTTGATGTCGTATTTTTCTTTAGAAAACTCAATCACTCATTCAGTTTTCATCATTGGTTGCATAAGCCTAAACCCAAATTTTGCCATGTTCCACTCTGCCAGACACAACACAAGGATGTGTCAAATGAAATACATTTCTTACTGCACAATTGATTTCATTAGACAGCAAGAGCGCAAAATTAAACGTGACAGTAGGCCCTATAATTAGTTGCATTTTGAATTCAATAAACTCAGTTCTGTGCTTTGTTAAAACATTGAGGTGGAGATAATGTACCCTTCTTGATAAAAATAAATCTGCAGTAAATGATGCAGAAGATTAAACCACAATCTGTGCAATAAGTGTGAACACTTCATATAGCAGTCTTCCGTTTCACTGTTGGCTTAGTTATCATAGTTCACCCATAGAACAGCAACCCCCCAGTCTCTGTAACAAGTGTACAATCCATACAATGCCAACCATGCACCTGTTTCCTCTTATGATCCAGATTTCACCTCCTGATACTGTATTACCTCACAGCCTGTCTGTTGTGATGGTAAATGATGGACACTTGCTTGGTTTCCTTGAGTATACATGTTTGTTTGTTATATATTCAAGTGATAACTTTCAGTTTTGTGAAGGATACGAAGCAATAACCGGCGTCTGTGGATGATTAAACGCTGAGCGAAGCCAAGGAGTTTAATCATCCACAGAAGATGGTTATTGCGAGTATACTTCACAAAACTGAATGTTATTACTATTATACCACTAGAATTTGTGGTAAAACTGTATTTTTAGTAGAAATGAAGGAGCGCACGTAATATGTATTCCCTGCGTCTGTGACTCGTAGTGCCGTGGAAGCAAGTAAGAAGCCTGTCTATTAGTAAATGATGATTTTGCAGTTGTATGTCTGAAAATAGTAATATTGGACACTTACTGCTATATATATTATTTAAAAGTTGGTCTTGTGGAAACCCAAGTGCTAAAATCCTTTTTATTTTGTTTTGCAAAATTGAATCCATGATTGTGGACATGCGTATTACTCAAGCTGGTAACACGCATGTCTAAAATCACGGTTTCAATTTCACAATAGAAAAAAACAGTGTTGTAGCGCTCATTTTTTTATGGGATCAACTTTTAAATGATATGTGTAGCAGTAAGTGTCCAATATTATTATTTTAAGAAATACAAGTGCAAAAGTGTCACTTACTACTAAACAAGCTTTTTACTTGCTCCCGTGGCAGTATCGAAATACAGCTTATTGGTGAGCACATATATTGTGTGTGCTGTTAGTTAAATTTGTGTGTGGTGAAATTTTTTTTAGTACTGAATACAAATAAGGTGGAGGTTGTAGATATTAGACATGTGGGATTACACAGTTTGTGTCAGGGTTTGCAAATTACTTAGACAGGGTGATACTGTGTGTCAGTAGCATTCGGTGTGTGTATGTGTGTGAGTGGACAGAAATGGAAGGAAATCTGGATAAATGACTGTGGGCGTGGTTAAGACAAATAAACTACTGTGGAAAGATGATTAAACTACTGTGGGCATGGCTATATGTCAATAAACTACTGTAGGTATGTAGGTGGTAGTTTGTGGGAGAATAATTGTCAGTTTTCATGTGTTGTGTTTGGCTGAGAGTATATACCTGTGGTATAATGAGTAATAATAATCGCAAAACACACATCATCACTAAAACATGTCTCGTTCTGTTTGTGTCTCCCCTTTCTGCAGGTTTAACTATTGCTAGTGGGTGCCAGAAATGGACCAAACCAAAAATGACACATTCATTTGGTGTTGTCTCATGGTTCTCCACATGGAACTGTACCTCCTCACAACCTGTTTGTCTGCTGTGATGGTAAACTAATTGACACTTGGTTGTGTTTTTTCACTGATTATGGTTACATGCTCCTGCAAATATAACACGTCATCACCAAACCATGTCTTGTTCTCTGTTTGTGCCTCCCTTTCCTGCACGTATAACTGTTGCCAGTGGGTACCAGGACAAAGCCTCATAAGGTTAGATTCGAGAACTACCAGTCTCTCATACAAACATACAGAAAGAGCCAGCAGAAGAAGACCACCTGGTCTGTTGTGTCTGCCTGAAATAATGCAAGGTCTGGTCTTACACTTATGCCATGGGCCCTGCCCTCCGCAACTGCCCCTCCCACTCCCCCCCTTCCACTTCCTTAGTCCGAAGAGTTCCCTTTGAGTTTACCCCATGTCCTTTTGAATGCTCCCACCATATTTGCTGACACCATGTCACTCATGTTTCCTTCACTAGCATCTGTTCAGGGATTTCAACTGCTGGCCAGCCAGCCAAGTTCTTTCTCAAGTCTTGTCTCTCCTCCTATCTCTTCCTCCTCCTCCTCCTCCTCCTCAAGGAACCTGGACACTTGTACTAGTGTAGAACCCAGCAACTGCTGTCCAATCTGCCAAGTACTCTCTCATGTCTCATCTCTCCTCCTCATCCCATTCCTCCTCCAGCAACCCAGACTCTTGTACCAGTCTAGAACCTAGAAACTGCCTGCCAGCAAGTACTCTCTCAGGTTTCAGCTCTCCTCATCATCACCCTCTTCCTCCTCCTCAAGCAAACCATACTTTTGTACCAGCATAGAACCCAGCAACTGTCAGCTAGTCAAGTATATTTCCAAGTCTTGTCTCTCCTGCTCTCAGTCAACCAAGACTCTTTTACCAGCATAGAACCTGGCAACTGCTGGCCAGTCAGCCAGCCAAGTACTCTCACAAATCTCATCTGTCCTTCTGTTCGTACTCCTACTCCTCAAGCAACCAGGACTCTTGTGCCAGCATTGAACCCAGCAATGGCTAAAAAGCCAGTTCAGTACTCTCTCAAGCCTTGTCTCTCCTCGTCATCCTACTCCTCAAGCAATCAGGACTCCTACACCAGCACAGAACCCAGCAACTGCCAGTCAGCCGTGTATACTCTCAAGTCTCGTCTCTCCTCTTCTTCATCCATCTTCCTACTGCTCAGTCAACAAGGACTCTTGTACCAGCATAGATCCTGGCAGCTGCCAGTCAGTCAGCCAGCCAGCCAAGTTTTTCACAAGTCTGATCTTTCCTCCTCTTTATCCTCCTCCTCCTCTCAAGCAACTGGACTGTTGTACCAGAGTAGACCTTGACAACTGCTGGCCAGACAGCCAAGTACTCTCTCAAGTCTTGTCTCTCCTCCTTCCCCTCATCATCCTCCTCTTCAAGCAACCCAGATTTTTGCACCAGCATAGAACCTGGAAACTGCCTGTCAGCCAGCCAGCCAAGTACTCTCTCAAGTCTCTTCCTTTCCAACCTCCTCCTCCTCCTCCACCAATAAGGCCTCTGTTACCAGCATACATGCAACAAGTTATCAATAGCAAGTGTTTCCATAACACTATATAGTGGAGATAGTGTTCATTATGATTTTATTTACATTGTGATGATGATAACCCCAGGCTACAGTATCAGCATCATGAAATTACATCACGAACTGGCCTTGGCAGGATATGGTTGTCATAACCCCTCTCAGCAGGTCAGCCCTCTACTCCCAAAGTGCCAACCTCTGAGCATAGAATTGTGAACAGTTAACAGAACAAGATAACCCTCTTGTCTGTTTTGTGGGTTCGAGTCACCTTTGTCCCAAGTTCTGGAAGGATTCAAACTGATAACCTCTTGTTAGCGTACCCAATTGTCAGGCTCAGATAATTCTGTCTTCGGGGGGCCAGATATGTTTGCCTATGGGCACCTAACCAGGTATTACAAAATGAACCCTTAGAACTCTGTGCAAGACCTAGAGAACTCTGACCTGTTTCCCAATTTGGTACCACAATAAGCTCATGCACAGTGTCAACAGTAACTATCTAAGCTTCACTTATATAAAAAGAAATTTCAAGGTACACCAGGCAGTTTCTGTTTTTAAAATATATCTTTACTTTAAAATAGGTAAAAAATAGGAAAATAATAAAATACAGAACAAGATACCCCAACACATACAGTCTTAAAAACAAAATAGGTTTAAAAGTGCAAATTCCTACAACCCATACACTCAGACTGGTCTGATCTAATATATCCTTAATTCTTAATCTTTCAGTGCTTCAATGTTCCTCTTTTCTCAGTCAGAAATGCATGTCTCTGTCTAAGGTCTGCTCAGTATACTTAAAAGCAGTCTTGAGCCGGCCTTCTCTCTGAGGTCACCTAACTCCACTTTGGTGTATTAAAATTTGTATTTTATAGCACTGAATGTCCTAATAAGATATTTAAAAACAATAGGTGATGTCAGTGAATCTCCTCTCTTCGAGTGACTTCCCCAAAACCAGTCTGTGATTTGCTTCACACAGACATCAAAGTCTCTTTGATGTAATTCACTGGATACCCCAAGCAAAAGCATATTGGCCTTTCTACTTTAGTCTGGGACCTGCTTCACACAGACATCAAAGTCTCTTTGATGTAATTCACTGGATACCCCAAGCAAATGCTTCTTTCCTCATAACACCTAGTGCAAATCAAAGGATTTCCCTGAGGGCATCATAAATGGATATTTTAGTTCCAGGCTTCAAAGCAAATTGACAAAGTAACTGTATTTCAGGTAGCTGTAGTTTAGCCTACATCCTGTCCTTTGAACTTGTACCTGGGGGGCTTTGATGTGTCAATTTCAGCAAGACCATATCTTATCCTGACAGACACTCTGCTACATACTTTATATTGCAAAAAAATATCATGTTGTCATCAGAACCAGCTGTCCATGTGCCACAATGGTTAGATAGCGATGGCACACATTAATCATGATTGTAGCATAATGTTCAGTAATTTCTGTTTATGATCACTGCCATTAATTCATTAAGGCTTTTATTGAACTTTTCCTGTTGTGGCCTGTATAGGATAATTTGGTCAGATAATGACTATCTGATCTGAGGTATATTATCCGACTTTGAACTGGATCAGAACCAGAGAATGCTGAATAATCCAGATAATTTATGAGTAACACTCAGGTCAGATAATACATTATCTGGGCATCAACTACTGTCAGCAACTTAGGCTGAACTAACTTTCGTTATTCTGTGTGATAGTTTCTGGCCAATAGCATATGATTTTTGATGCACTGCTGGGTTGGTTTTGACTGCCAAAATTTTTATTTTATTTCATTGTTTTTGTTGTTTTAAGAAGCCTGAGTGAATGGGGTAAGAGTGTATGTTTAGCATTACTATAATTTAGAAGGTATAACTGTGGTGTATCTTGGGGGGATTTGGAGCTATTTAAAGGGAGGAAGTCTGTGTTGGGAGTAAAGGATTTATAGGGGTTGTTTTTCAGATTTTAGACACATTTCTTTGAGTTATGTATCTAAGCCAGATAGCTCTGCTACATACGTACACTTTCTCTCCTGAACTACTCTGCCAACTCCAGCCTTTTCATATACCCTCACTACCTTTAACGGTGCATGACCGCTGCAGGAACCTGGGTATTTTGAGTAGATGGAGCAAGGTTCAGAGTGCTGACCAGGGGGTGGGTGTCTGCTTGGGCTGCATTAGGAGTGTCAGATGCCCTGGGTTTAGTAGGGTTGCAGAGCAGGTTTCTCCCTGCCTCATCCTGATTCTCAAGGCATTCAGTTGTCCAGCTGACCCAACCCCTCCCCTTCAGTGAATGTTGTGTAATACTAGATCACTGAGGAATTTGACAAGTGTGAACTCAGATGGGATTACAGATTCCACAAAGGACTGAAACTTGATTGGGTGAGGACTCTGTGCCTGTTCTAGAGTCAGCCATCCTAGATGGGTTCTCATTGATATACTGCCCAAGGAGGGAGCACAGGAGGGGCAGGATAGCCATCTGTTTTAGCTAGTGTCTAGGGCTGACCACTTTCCCTGTGAGAGAGAGAGAGAGAGAGAGAGAGAGAGAGAGAGAGACAGATAAGGTCATTTGAATGCATGGCCGCAAAGGGTGAGTTAGATGCAACATGTAGAAGTCTCATAGTGTATCACCCTCTGGAGGAACTGGGAGTTTCCACAGAAATGTTGCAGACTTAATCACTGAATTGCCATTGAATGCCTCCAACCTTATGGTGCTGGGGGACTTCAGTGTATGTGCTGAAGAAGAATCCTCACAGTCTGCTAAGCAGTTGCTCCAGCTGATGGATTTGCTAGGCTTTACACAGGTGGCTACCTCTGCTACTCAGGTATATGGCCATATCTTAGACCTTGTCTTCTCACAGGGAGTTGACATTGTGATGTCAAAGTGGATACAGTGGTGTGTTTAGATCACTTTATTGTGCAGTTCCTGGCATGCCCTCAATACCCCCGCAGAGATGATCTAGTATAATCCATTATGCATTTTGGAGCTTGAGAAGCTCCTGGACATTCTGGATATCTTGGGTATAGTGTCAGCACGCAAGGGAGGGTCAGAGGTAGCCACTGAGAGTTATCATTTAGCCATCTCAATGGCACGGGACTCATCACACCATTCTGTTTCTGCCCACTGATCACTTGCAATAGGCCAATATGGCTTAATGACAGTCCACAGCATTTGACGGCAACAGGGTGGAGGGTGGAGCATTCCTGAGAAAGGTCATGTTCCATGGACAACAGGATGACTCTGAGGTCTCAGTAGAGACTATCAGAGGGCAATTAACCCAAGAAAGGCAGAGTTCCTATTTTTTTTTTATTTAGATTTCTGATTACAAAATACCTTTCAGCTTAGAGCTCTTTCACAAAGGTTCCACATCAGCAGCATAATACAACAGGTTAACAGAACAAAAAGTGTGGCAAAACAGTATACACAGAGAAAGGAAATCAACAGGTTTACAGACTAAATGGGGTATGGTAAAATAACTGTAAATAAGAAAAGAAAGCAATAGTTGACATTCACAGTGAATTAAAGAATAAAAACGAGTAATGCTAAGCAGTTTCATGCACAGGAATGCATACAGTAAACTGAAAATCAGCCAAAACAAGCATTGTCAGTTACTTGTAAAATCATAAGGTAAGTTGAAATCAGCCAACAGGCCTTGTCAGAACAGACGGGGGGGGGGAGGGGCATTAGGTAGAGGGGAGGAAAGGTGAAGGGGGTAGGGTAGCAGGGGGGAGGAGATGACCGAGATGGTGCTAAGGAGATTTAATAGTAATTAAGTGGAGTTCCTGTCACAAGGCATTAGTGTTAGAAGAAATCACTGGCTCAGCTCTTCTGCACCATGGATAGGCTAATCATCCAGCCTGTCTACGATCCAAAGTTGTGTCACAGCAAAGGTGTGACATGTTTAGTTAATTCTTCTTGGACAGAGTGTCCTCCATTAGGACAGCAATCATTCCTGGTGGCCTGTCTAAGGCCAGCAGTGATCTGGGGAAGGGCATGAATGCAGCATAGAGGGTCTGCAGTGAGTTTTTGTGCAGAATGTTCTCAGAGTAGTTGCAAGCTGGATTTGCTAGGCTTCACACAAGTGGCTACCTCTGCTACTTGATAATACGGCTGTGTCTTGGACCATGTCTTTTCACAGGGAGTTGACATTGTAATGTCAAAGTGGATCTTGTGGGGTGGTCAGATCACTTTGCCTTGCAGCTCCTGTCATGGGTCCCCACATATATTGCCCCCTGGCAGAGATGATCTGGCATCATATATTATGCATTCTGGAGCTTGAGAAGCTCCTGGACATGTTGTATATGGTGGCAGCACACATGGGAGGGTGAGCGATAGCCATTGAAAGTTATCATATGAACATACGAAATTGCCAGCAGATACAGGCCTTACAGTTTATCTAGTGTGCTCGAGTGTGCAGCACTGCAGCCTTTTTGACTGCAGCTGCCCTCCCTCCCCTTGCCTCCCCCCCACTGTTTATTGCATGTGTTTCCTTCACCCCCACCTCCCTACCCCTCACAGTATGAACCCTCCTTTTGATCCTGTCCCACCCTCTCTTGAAACTGGCCACCATCCGCAGTGATACCACCTCCTCCGGCAGCGCGTTCTACCCTGTAGCCATCCTTTTAATGAAATAGTGCCTCCTCAATTTTCTCCTGAATCTGCCTCCTTCCAACTTCAGACTGTGTCCCCTGGTTTCCCTTCCACCTTTTAATTTGAAAATACTCCCTGTGCTTACTCTGTTCATACCCTTCAGGTACTTGAAGGTCTCAATCATATCCCCTCTCTCCCTTCTATCCTCCAAGGAATACATATTGAGTTCTCTCAGTCTCTCCTCATAAGATTTCCCTCTCAATCCCAGGATCATTATCATTGCCCTACACTGTAGCCCCTCCAGTAGCCTGATGTCCCTTTTCAAGTAGGGGCACCCATACTGCATGCAGTACACCAAGTGTGACCTCGCCAGGGACCTGTACAGGGGCCGGATGACTCCCCCTCTCCTAGAAGTAATGTCCCTTGTGATGCACCCTAGCATTGATGTTTGCCTTCCTGCACTGGGCTGAATGGTTAATTTCCCCTGTTACCAGTACACCTAGATTCTTCTCCTCAGTTGACGTGGATAACTGCACTCCCCTCAACCAGTAACTATTTCCGGGGTTCCTGGCTCCCAAGTGCATCACTTTGCACTTTTTGATGCCCCATGTTGTCATGTGTTAGACCATTCTTCCAGTTTTGCCAAATCCTCCTGGAGTACGTCACAAAAGAAGAAGAGGAGTTACCTAAACCAAACAATAAAAACACTCTGGGTACGAGGGCTGACACCAGTCTATTCACAGAAGAAAGGGTCCTGAAAGAACTCCTAAAACTCAAGGTGGACAAAGCAATGGGGCCTGACCGGATTCACCCCACAATTCTAAAAGAGCTAAGGGGGGACCTAGTGACACCAATGACCACCCATTTTAACAAATCATGGGAGGATGGGGTGGTACCTGAGGACTGGAGGAGGGCAGATGTGATTCTCCTTCACAAAAGTGGGAGCAAGACAGAAGCAGAAAACTATAGACCTGTTAGTTTGACCTCAGTGGTAGGGAAAATGATGGAATCACTTCTGAAAGAAAGAATTGTTGAGTACCTAGAGGCAAGCGGGGCACAGGACCCAAGGCAGCATGGATTCACAGCATGAAGGTCATGTCAGACGAATTGAATTGATTTCTTTGACTGGGTGACCAAAGTCGTAGACCAGGGAGGGACTGTGGATATGGCCTACCTAGACTTTAGCAAGGCATTTGACATAGTCCCACAAAAAAGATTCATAATCAAGTTAGCCAGCCTGGGAGTGGGTCCAAGGGTGGTAGCCTGGGTAACAAATTGGCAATAGTAAATGGAACTCAATCCGAAGAAAGGGGGGTTACTAGTGGGATACTTCAGGGTTCAGTACTGGGTCCAGTCCTCTTTAATGTCTTTATAGGAGACATTGCAGAGGGTCTGGAAGGAAAAGTATACCTCTTTGCAGATAACACAAAGATCTGCAACTGAGTTGATACACAAGGGGAGGTGGAAAGGATGAGAAGGGACTTGGCAAGGTTGGAGGAATGGTCAGATGTATGGCAGCTTTGATTCAATGCAAAGAAGTGCAAAGTAATGTACCTGGGAAACAAAAACCCAGGTGAAGGGCACACAATGGGGGGAGGTACTAACAACAACAAAAATGGAAAAGGACCTGTGGTAATCATATCAGATGACCTTTAAGGTAGGCAAGCAATGTGAGAAGGCAGTAAGAAGAGCTGGGGGGATACTGGGATGCATAAGGAGAGGCATCAGAAATAGAAAACGGGAAGTCATTATCCCTCTGTACAGACAGTTGGTGAGACTCCATCTGGAGTACTGCTTGCAGTTTTGGAGACCTCATCTCTGCAAGGACATAGACAGGATAGAGGCGGTCCAGGAGAGGGCAACAAAAATGGTGCAGGGTCTGCATCAGAAACCATATGAAGAGAGACTAAGAGAGTTTAATATGTATACCCTTGAGGAAAGGAGGGAAAGGGGACATGATAGAAACTTTCAAGTACCTCAAGGGAATCAACAAAGTCCAGGAAGGTAGCATCTTTCAGAAAAAGAGATGTGCAAGAACAAGGGGGCACAATTCAAAGATGGGGGGGCAGCCAGGGGCAACAAGAGGAAATATTTTTTCACGGAGAGAGTGGTGGACACATGGAACAGCCTCCCTGAGGAGGTTGTAGGGTCAAAAACAGTGGGGGAATTCAAGAATGCATGGGACAGACATAAGACAATTATAGTGGGGGGTAGGAGGAAGTAGGCTGTTGGTAAACTTGAATCTGCAGCTTATCCAGTAGGTAGGGAAATGGGCAGACTGGGTGGGCAAGTGGTCCTTATCTGCTGTCAAAGTCCATGTTCTATGTTTCTATGTTACTTTACCGCGCCCCCCCCCCATCCACTTCCACACAGCTCTTGGTGTCATCAGTGAAAAGAGTGATCTTACTCTTTATCCCTTCTGCGATGTTGGCAATGAAAAGGTGAAACAGCTCTGGTCCCAGCACTGAGCCCTGTGGCACCCCACTTGTTACCACACTGGGTGCTGATACATCACCCCCCACTGCTACCTTCTGTTGTCTAGCCTGTAACCAACTCATGACCCATCTAACCAGTTTCCTCCCTGCCCCCAGGTTGCTCAGTTATACAGACTGAGGGGAGGACTACTTCAAAGATCTCTTAGTCTGCTATGCTCCTGTGCACCCACTTCATTCCACTGAGGGTAGGTTTCTTGTCATTTCTAGGGTGGGTTTGAAACTTTTTGGGGAGAGGGCTTCCTCTGTTGCTGCTGAGTTGTGAAACTCTTTTCCTGCTCAACTGAGGAATACCTCATCGGTGGAGATGTTCAAAAGGGGGCTAAAAATGTATATATTTACCTAAGCCTATAACTTAATCTGGCAGTACTGTTTCTCCCTTCTTTACTACATTAGTTATATTTTATGTATTAATTTCATATAAAATATATAATGTAATGTTCTATTTGACTGTATATAAAGGTAATGTTCTATTTCATATATTTCGGGGGACATAAGGGGATGTTACTTCTCACAGAGAGTGGTAAGTCCATGGAACAGGTTTCCAGAAAGGATTGTGGAAGTAGCTACAGTGGGAAAATTCAAGAGATCGTGGGATATCTACATTGGACTTGGTCGGGAGGTGAGGGAGGGCGGGGGGTGATGTAAAAAAAGGCGGGGGGGGGAGATATCTCATTCGGGCAGACTGGATGGGCCACATGGCCTTTTCTGTCGGCAGGATTCTATGTTTCTATGATATATGGTGATTTGTGAAATGCTCCAAGCTATTTGGATGGATCACTATATAAAAATAAATGTCTTGCCTTTCAAATGACTTCTTTAGTAGTGTTACAACTGTTGATAGACAAATATATGAAACCTGTGTTACATAGAAGTATTTTAGTAAGCTCCAAGGAGTCAGAAGATTGTGGTGCTGGAAAAAAATCACGAACAATGTTTTTTTTTTCCATTGCAGTGTACAACAAAGGTTGAAGAAACGACAGTAAACTAGAAATCTTTGTGCTTATCAGACAGCTAGACAGTAACCAGTTCACATTTCCCCAGGTGCTGTACTTTGACCATTATCATCACTTAGTCAACCTGTTAATGCGTAACATTTTCCAAGGCATGTATCCAGTAAAATGCTACAGCTAGGCCAATGACATGTGACAAGATGATGTCACACATCTCCGAAACAGATTGCAGACTGCAACACAAATACAGTATGCCATGATTTGATATTTGCAGAGGTGTCAGAAACTAAAACATGCTAGAGAGGACCAGTAGAGTTTCACAGGGCAAGAATGTTGTGATGTTGTGAAAGAGAAACAAAATGTAGTTTCACTAGTTTATGGATTTTTTTAAATTGTACTTGATTCAAAACAATGACATTTCTTAGCACTGCTGGAAACAACAAAATCCTGCAACTGAAACTATTATTTTATCGATTATGTTCCCAGAATAGCCAAGCTGTGATGCAGCATTGTCACAGTTGTAAAACAGTGGAAAAGTAGTGTGAGCTCAGTCTCCCACATGACAATGTATCATAGTAATGTGTCAGCAGAAAAGGCCCTTCCTGGCCCATCCAGTCTGCCCATCTCCCCCTCCCCTACTTGTCACCGGTGCAGAAGGAGCCTATCCTCTGTCCTCTAATCAACCCCATATGTCTATCCCATGCTCACTTGAATCCCTCCACCATTCTGACACCTACCGCCTCCTCAGGTAATCTGTTCCAGGGTTCAACCACCCTCTCAGTGAAGCAAGACCCCCTTACATGACCTTTAAATCTTCCTCCTTCCAATCTTAAAATATGACCTCTTGTTTTAACTTGTTTTAACAGTGTGATGTGGTAAAACATGTGGTTTCATGAAACTGTGTATCACAAGCAAAACATAACTTTTTTGGTCAGCATGAGGTACTAGGTTTGAGGCCACCTGTGTTGTTGTCCTCAACAGTGGAGATGGGGCCATCTCCAGAGTAAAAGTCAAAGAGCTTGTGGGAAACAGTGACCATGACCTGGTTACCTTTCTCTGATGACAAGGAAAATGAGCCAGACCTTAGCCTCCAGAACCAGAAGCTTTAGGAAGGTAGACTTTGTCATGAGGAAGGACCTGATGGCAAAGGGTCTGGAGCGGCTGCATGAGGCTGGTAATTCAGACCACATGTGGTGCTCATTGAAAAAGTTGATCATATCATCTCAGTGGCCTGGAGGGTTGAGGATCTGGATGCCATACCTGCTGCCATACCGTTGAGCAGGGTTCAGGGACAGACTTGGGTTGCTGGGATTATGCCAAAGCAAGGAGAGGACTGATCATCCAGAGGACTGCTGTCCTGTCCTAGGAAGAACACACAGAAAGCCTAGTAATCCAACTAAATTGTCAGTTTATTGACACCATGGTGAGAGCCCTGCAGTGTCAATAAACTGACAATTTAGTTGGATTACTTGGCTTTCTGTGTGTTCTTTCTGGAGCGCTGCTATGTGGACTTTTGTTATGTGTTGGGCTGGCTGCCCATTGCAGTGAACCAACTCACGACTGAGCGCAGGAACTTTTCTTCTGTAAACTTTCTCCTGTCCTAGGTAAGGGAAATCTGTTGCTCTGCTGTTGACTGCCACCAGGTGGAGGCCTGTTGGCAGTGAAAGCATGAATGGCATGCAGGGAGGGGATGCACTTTCATGAAGTGCATTTGTGCCTCCACACAGCATGTACTGTTGTCCATAGTTGCAGCAAGGGGAAGGAAGAAACAGAAAATAGGCTGGCCTGGGTGCACTGGAGATTGAAGCACTGGTCACTACACCTCACACTACACCGGCAATCCGGGTTCTGGAACAAGCCCTGGCCGCTAGGGTCAGCAGGGGGGAGAGAGGATGGAGCATCCAGAGGATTGTTCTCCTCTCTCCAGGGGAGGGAGACTTGTCGTCTTACTTGTTGATTGCCCTCTGGCGATGGCTGGAGGGCAATGTGAGTTGGGTATGTACCGATGTCCTTACATCGGGGATAGGAGAAAGAGGAAAGGAGCCTGCAGGTTCCATAATAGCCCCGCATCCCCGAGGGTCGCTCCTGGTGTCTAGATTGTTTCTTCAGGAGGGGGGAGATGGCGCTCTCCTCCCTGGCCCCGCCTCCATGAGGAGGACCACAGAAACCTGCCAGGGCTCATGGAGGATAAAAGCCTATATAGAAGAAACAGAAGATAAGGAACTTGGCAACATAAAGTCCCACTCATCTGCCCTTGTCTGTGCAACCCACACAGAACCTTACCCCTTCTAGATGAATGACTCCGGGGGAGTGGCCCTCCCCTCCCTAGCCCCACCATGGAGGGTGAATCTATGAGGAACGCCTGGCAGGTGTGTCCCAAGGGTGACAGCAGGTAGGGGAGACAAGTAGGAGCTGAGAGCTTAAGCCTGCACCCTGGATGAAAAACACTAGGGGGAAAAAAAAATAAAAAGTTGCTTGAAGCAGCTGCAGAGGTCAGCATTCCTGTAAGTCGTAAGGGAAAAAACCGACATAAAGTGCCTCCCCTCCCACTGTTCAGTAGGGCCCTTAGACAACTGATTCAGAACATAAAGATGGCTTATGACTGCTCTAAAGAGATGGGTTCCCACCAGGCCAGAGAGGAATACAGAGCAGTATTGAAGGACTGCCAAACTAGAATTAAAACAGCCAAGGATGGTCCACCAGACAAGGTCCTGGAGATCGTTATCAAGATAAGAATAGTGAAGCACTTGGTTGAGGCAGTATAACCTAGCGGTTAGAGCACTGAGCTGTGAATGAGCTTGGTACATCCAGCAGACCTGGGTTTGATTTCTGCAACCTCCACTTGCATACTGTGCAACTCTAATCAAGTCACTTAACCTCCTCAGTGTTCCCAGGTCACCCCTAAAAACAGGCACTTGTGCCTAGTGAGCTTACCTGGTTACCATAAAATAGTTAAATATGGGGATATACAATGAAGAGCTGTCAGATAAATGATTAATCTACACAAGTGCTGTTTGACCTCGGGTAACCTCACAAGTGAAGTGTCTGAGGTCAAACAGCACAAGTGTAAATAAATCATTTATCCAACAGCTCACCGTTGTATATTTCATTTATGCAATAGGGATGCTTTCTGTCCATGCAGTGACATTTGCTTTTGAATGTTTATCTTTCTTTGCATATGTTTATCAAAAAAGTGAAAAAATTGCATTTTCTGCTCTTTTTTGCTATTATAAAAACTCTATAAGATATGTATGAATGAAATACCACTCATTTTGTGGATAATGTTGTGCTGAACAACTTTCATGCTTACAGTACCATGCTATCTTTTTTCATTTTAAAGTTATTCGCATTTGAATATGGGTAGTACTGCTACTGAGGCCAAACATTCTAAATGAGTTCTGGAGTCATTGTGACATAGCTACTGTATGGATACATTGTATTTATTCAACGGCTGTGAAGATAAATGGATTTATTCAATGAGTTTTGAGCCCATTCCTATTGCATAAACAAAATTAAAGGTTCTTGCCCCCTCTCAGCATAAGGGGAATATCATGCCAAACTGGGTGGGTGACCATGGAGGTGGACAGGGCTAGGGCCATGGATGTAACTTGTCTGGATATTAGCCAGGCTTTTGATGCTGTTGCACATGACAAGTTTCTGGGCAATATAAACCAGTGTGGCACACATAAGTCATTCATGAAGTGGATTGTTAACTGGTTTGAGGACAAGAAACAGAGGGTGGTTGTGGATGATACTACTAGTGGAAAGGACTGCTCAATGATGTACCACAGGTATCAGTGCTGGGGCCACTGCTCTTCAACATCTTTATCAATGATCTGAGAACTGTAGTCTCCAGCACACGTTCATGGATGACACCATGCTAGACAGGGTGGTGTATTCCCTTGAGGTTGGGGACAAACATCAGGAAACACAGCAGATAAGGACCACTTGGCCCACCCAGTCTGCCCAATTATTTTCCCCTTTCTGTACTGTCATCACAGACCCTACTTGATTTCTGGCTCCCCCCTTTGCTTTCTATTAAGATTCACTTGTGCCTATCCCACACATGCATGAAGCCCACCACTGATTTTGCTCCCGCCGCCTCTGCTGGAAGACTGTTTCAGGCATCCACCATTCTTTCAGTGGTGTAGTAGTAGTAGTAGTAGTAGAATTCTATTCAGCAACATAAAGAAGGCAATTCTGGTTGAGCATAAGGTCATGTATAAGGGATACCGTCTTGCATAATCCTTGTTACATGGAAAAAAGTACAATAATCGATTACAAAACAATAATGTGACAAGTGAGCAATTATACCAACAGAAAAATTATTACGTAACACTATAATACATGTACATTCATAAAATTAAATAATTCAATTAATGTTTATATACCTTATAAGGCATTCGCAATACATTTACAATAATATAAAGTAATTAACCACCTCTAAGACTAGGGCAGCAAACTTGTGGTAGTGTAGCTTGTAACACAAAACCGATCTTTAATTTTCTTCAATAATATCTTATTTTGTTGCCTTAAAGAGTGTGGTATCATGCTCCAAATTTGTTGGCCAAATAATAGAATGAGGATTGTCCTATTGTGACAGGGTTGAATAAGGCCCGTCCCATCTGTTATACAAAAACAGTTAAATTCAAGGATTTGTTCTAGCCTCTCCTTTTCTGTCTCGTCTGTCTCATTTATCAATCAATCCAATTTTCTTCTGAGACCTAGGAACTGATCACTCTGATGGTCTAGCGACCACACCCCCACTGTCTCTCTGCCTTCACTTGCTATTCTTGTCTTTTATTCCCCCTTGCTTATCTGTGGTTATAAATGCATATGTGAATCTGTATGTGAAACTGGGATCCCTTGGTTTGCCAATGCAGATAACTGTAGTGTTGAAATGACTGCAAAAGCTATTTGTAACTCAGGAGGGTTAACATTGAGATGCAGTTTGACCTCCATTAACTTTTTTGCAAAGCTGTCAACAGGAGATTAGTTCTGGGACACCATTTCTATTTTGTTGCACCTGCAAGGAATGAAACTGACACAATTCTGATACATTTTGTGACAAACAGGATGCCTCTTAACAAGCTCATGATATGAGAGAGAGAGAGAGAGAGACTGAAATTTAAAATTAGAGATACCCTTATAGGAAGGACTTTGTTTTGTTTGAACTGCCTATGCTTAAAAAAACATTCTGTACAATTTTTTTTATTTTTTATTTTATTGTTATCAGAAATTATAAAACGCTACTTACGAATTTTATAACGGCTCCTGGTTTTCCTATGCTTCCTGACCTAAGCTTCGATAGCACGTATGTTGGTTCTTTTTAGAAGGACATCAGATTCAATGCTGTTTGCTGATCTCAACCCAGCCTTAGGGCTTTTACAGATGCATCATTACATATATAATCAGAGACTTTCCTTTTATAACATTTGAATATCAATCCTGTTATATGTAATAATAATACGTTTTATTTATAAAGCGCCTTTCGAATGTCAAGGCGCTGAACAATAAATAAGCAGATAAAACAATAAAATACACAATAATCAGACTGTGATAGAGGTGATATGATCAAAACATTCAAACACCTTAAGGGCATTAACAAGGAGAAAGAGTCTAAAATGTTTCAATACAAGAAAAATAGCAGGAAAAGAGGACACAGCATGAAATTAGGGGGAGGCCGATTAAGGGGTAATGTGAGGAAGTTCTTTTTCACAGAAAGGGTGGTGGATGCATAGAATGGCCTACCTCAGGAAGTGGTGGATATGAATACAGTGCAGGGCTTCAAACAGGCATGGGATAAGTATAAGAAGCAATACAGATGAGTATGAATAGATAGGCCATTGACAGAGCAAAGGCCAATGGCACATTTATAAGGTAAAAGAAGAAATGGGCAGACTGGATGGGCCTTGCGGTCCTTATCTGCCGTCAACTTCTATGTTTCTATGTTAGACTAACAGAGTTGATAAAATAAGAAGGCTAATCTGAATATGCTTTATGCCAGATGTGCGACTTCAATGCCTTCTTAATTCCCTCCATGGTCGTGCACTCACGTATCTGATGGTGTAGAGAATTCCACAGGGTTGGGGCTGTATACATAAATGCATGGGCCCTGGATGACTTATGACTCTCCCTGGAAATCTTTAGCAACCCCTCATCAGCTGAGCAGAGTGGCCATACGGGGCAGTAAGGAACCAGGAGCTCTTTCAGGTAGTCCACGCCCAGTCCGTGTAGGGCCTTGTAGGTCAGAAGCCCAACTTTGAAGGTGATCCGCCACTGAATTGGCATCAGGTGCAGTTCGTACAGTACCGATGTGATGTGACTCGCATTTGGGGTCCCCATCAACAACCGGGTTGCAGCGTTCTGCACTAGCTGCAAGTGATGGATATCAACCCCTGAAAGCCCTAGATAAAAGGAGTTGCAGTAGTTGAGGTGCGAGGTCACAAAGGCGTGGATCAACGCTGGAAGGTTACCATATGGAACAAGATGCTTGACCCTGGCAATGTTCCTCAAATGGAAAAAGAGGACTTGATGACTGCTGACACCTGCGAACACAGTGTCAGCCCATCATCAAGAATCATCCCCAGGTTTCACACCCATTCAGAGGAAAGGAGCTGGATACTCCCCAGAGAAAGTCTGGTGGTTGGCCAGCCCCCAACCCCTCTGTCTGGTGACCAGAATCCACAACCATCACCTCAGTCTTTCCAGAATTCAACTTCAACCAGCTGGAGATCATCCAATCCTGGATTTCAGTGAGGCAGTTGTTAAATACTGAACATGCACTATCCTGGTCAGGTACAAAAGACAGGTAGAGCTGGGTATCATCAGCACAGCAGTGAAACCTCAGCCCATACCATCCTACAATGTCTCCAAGGGACAGCATGTGCACCACGAACAACATGAGGGACAACATCGAGCCCTGAGGGACCCCACATGGCAGAGAGAGAATGGCTCGGAGGAGAAAATCCCCGAAACCACCCTCTGAGTTCTGCCAGTGAGGTAGGACTTAAACCATTTGAGAACTGTACCAGACAGGCCACAGATGAATCTCAGGTACTCGAGAAGTACCCCATGGTCCACAGTGTCAAAACCTGAAGAGAGAGATCAAGAAGTACCAAGATAGAATGGTGCTTCTGATCTCTCACCATCAGGAGATCATTAAACACCCAAACCAGAGTGGTTTTGATACTATGCCTCTTATGAAAACCAGACTGGAAATGTTCATAGATGTCATGGATGGTCAAGCGGTTCTCCAGTTGCAGCACCACAACTTTCTCAATCACTTTCCCAACAAAGGGGTGGTTAGAGATCGGTATGTAGTTTGCAAGGCAGCTTGAGTCCAGAGCAGCTTTCTCCAGGAGAGGTGTCACCACTACCTCCTTTAGTGAGCTAGGAAATTCACCAGACTCTAAGGAGCACCAGACTATCCTTGCAAGAACTTGGCCAATGATGTGACAACAACCCATAATCAGGGAAGTTGAACCTGGGTCCAAACTACTGCACATTGGGTGCATACCCTGGGCAATCCACACAACATCCACAATTTCCAGCCAGTCAAAGGAACTCCAGGCAAACCAAGGAGAAGTGACCATACACCAACCACTAACAGCTCCCATAAAGTGTGCTGGTTGGATCTCCACCCTGATGCTGGCCACCTTATCCGCAAAGAACCGAGCGAGCTCATCACACTCAATCTGTGAAAAGGCTCTTTGAACCTGAAGACAGGTTGGGTTGCACAACCTGTCCACAGTTTGAAAGAGCTGATACAGTCGATTCTGAGCAGCAGCAATCTCCCTGGACAGGAACTCTGCCTTCTTACAGGTGATTGCTGATTGAAAGACTCGATAATATTCTATCAATATAAGGCAGCCAGTCTCCAGGGTGGATTTCCACCAGCAATGCTCTAACCTTCATCCAGGTCGCTGCAACTCCTTCAAGATCCCATCAAACCATGGGGACCAAGGGCGAAGGGAGAGAGGATGAACATGGATGGGAGCAATGGAGTCCAGAGCTGTCTTCTCAGTTCTAAATGGAGTCAATTCAGCCCCTTGCACATGAAACTATAATTGGTTTGTATTGAGGTTCAAGGGCAAACCCGGCAAAGTGGCTGTATCTAACCTCAACTTTGGCGAGGTCTGTCTTTGAGCCCCCCTCAACACAAATCATCCCCATAATCAAAGGTTGGAATGATCATTGCATTGGCCACTTTCAATCTAGACAGTAACAGCAGGTCTTTCTTTATTTTTTATAGCATACCCAGTTTTTGCCCGAAACGTTTTTTCATACAAATAGCAACATGACAATAAGTGTATTGCCATGCAATAAATTGTGGAATTGAACAAAAGAACAATTAAATAGTTATCAACTTAACAAAATAAGAAACTGGGGGAATAATTGATACTGGGGAAGTGCTGAGAGACAAAGAGTTAAGTGAATTACAGGTAAGAAGTCAAGAAGTAAGAAGACACTGCTGTATTATTTAATACCTGCTCTTCTGATTGTTGCATAGCTTATATCTGTACGTGTTTTCTCCTGTATCCAACGTGGCATAACGTCAGCACTGTATAATAATGTATTTAATTTGCTCTCCTGTATTTCTTCTCTGTGACCTTGATTATATAACTGTACTTGTATCCTTCTGTAACTAATTCCGGGTTGCCCCTGAAAAAGGGACCTTCAGGGCTCAGTGGGCCTACCTGGTCATCAAAATTGAATAAATAAATACTGCTAATGTCTGTATTCCATTTACACTGATTATCAACCCAGATTCCTAGGTATTTGTATGCTTTAACCTGCTGCAAGTTGGTAACATCCCCTGTTGCTATGGCTAACATGTCCCCAAAACTTACTTCCCTATTTCTCTGCTTGAACAGTACCACTTTTGATTTATTTGCATTTACTACCAGTATGTTTTCGTAAAAAATGCTGTAATGTTTCAAATTCCCTATAGAGTATATACTGAATTTGTTTTACCTCATTTCCTTTGGCAAAAATAACTATCGGCGGCGTACACATGAAAAATTACCTTGGGATCTTCAAATGTAAGATTGTTCATTTATAGGTTAAATAACAATGGGCTGAGTATCAATCCCTGTGGCACTCTAGATATTGTTTCTCTCAGTTTTGATTGGAAGTGTTCTAGGAATACTTTTTTGTTATGCCCCACTAGATAATCTTGTAGCCAGTTTACAATTTTGGTTGATAAACCCATGGTGGGTTGCCAGTAACAGCCTGTGGTCTAGCCTGTTTAATACCTTCAACAAATTAATGAATAGTTGTTTATTTATTCATTTAATTAGTTTAAAGGTTTTACCAGGAAAGACATACTCAGCTAGCAACAGCTCACTTCTGCATGTGTCCTTGGGGAAGGGAAAGAGAGGAAAAGATAACAGATACAAAATACAGAATATGAAATATATAGGATGGATAAGTATATCAAAAATTAACAGGACAATTGTGCCTAAGAATAACTTAGCAATAGGTGCATTGCCATGCAATAAATTGTGGAACTGAACTAAATACAATTAAATAGTTATCAACTTAACAAAATAAGAAACTGGATGTATAACTGATACCGGGGAAGTGCTGAGAGACAAAGAATTAGGTGAATTACAGGTAAGAAGTCAACCCAATATCAGAAGCAACTACAGGAGTGAGTACAGAATTCATAGAGAAGAGGTTTAAGAGCAGGAAAGGAAGGAGCAGAGCAAATAGAAAGAAGAAGGGAACCCCAAAGTTTGGGAAAACAAAATGAGAAGGCAGCCAAGCCAGCAGTAGATTTCATTTCAGGGAGAATAAAAGAGTGAGAGCAAGCATTACAAAGAGAGTAAGAAAACGAGGGGGGGGGGGAGGAAGGAGTGAGGTTAGATATGAGGGGAGAGAGCCAAACCAAAAGTTGGAGATAAATGAGACACAGTGGCTAAAGAGCCTGGCATAAAGAGAAAGGAAGGAGAGGGAAGAATACAAGGTACAATGATGAACATGCATAGGCTAAACAAGGGCAAAGTGACAGAAAGAGTGAAAAAGAAGATCAAGCTGAACTAAAGTAGACTTTGGAACAGCACTGTAAACAATGTCTCCATAGTCAAAAATGGGCAAAATCATCTTAGTGAGGATTCCTCTGCAAACAGGAAGTGGAATGCTTTCTCTTATTTCTGCAAAGCACCCCAAGCTTAGGGTGGAGCTTCTTGTAAATTGCATCCACATGAACAAAAAAATGTTGGTAATGATCTAACCTGATCCCGATGTATTTGGAGGAAGAGACATCTTCAGTAGTCACACCATCAAGGGTATGAAAGAAAGGAAGCAGAAGGACTCTTGTAAGTCTCTGTCTGGAGCCAAAAGTCATGGAGACTGTTTTCTTAGCATTGAGGGATAACTGATTAACTTGGAACCAGTGCTAGATGTTGTTAAGTGCACTTGGCATTGACCCATTCAATCAGGGGCAGAGGAGCCCGAGAGAGAAAAAAAAAAGTGTCATCTGCATAAATATGTATTGACATAGAGGAGCAGGTCTTGGGGAGGTCATTTAGAAAAACAGAAAAAAGAACTGGACCCAAGAAAAACCCTGCAGTGCCAAAAGCATTGGCTAAGTCGATGAAAACAGCTGAAGTGAGAAGGTCTTGATTCATACCAGAGAGGATAGCATCAATGAGCAGGAGGAAGGTGGTGGTAATAGAATGAGACTTCCTAAAGGCAGACTGGAAAGGAGTTAAGAAGGTTGAATCGGGAAAATGGGAGAATTGGGAAAGAACAAGGTGCTTCCGGAGCTTAGCTAAAGCAGGAAGGAGAAAGATAGGTGAGAAGTTATTAGGGGAAGTGAGGTCTTCCACTTTGGGAAGGGGAATGACAGTAGCCAACTTTTAAGAGTTTGGGACAGAGGTTAAGAAGAAACAGAGTAACGAGATAGGAAATAGGAAGGGCAATGGCATGAGCAGAGAGAAATAGTAGTCTAGGATCAAGACCATCAGAAGTCCCACCCTTGTGAGGAATTATGAGCCAAAAGAGCCTTGAGAGCAACAGCAAGGGTGATGGGTAAAAAATAGAAAAGGGAGGAGGGGGACAGTTGGGGAGTTTGAGGGATAGAGTGAGAGGGAAGAGAAGAAGAGAGAGAGAGAGAGAGAGCGCAGGAGAAGAGAAGGAGGAGGAGGGGAGGCATGAACAGGAACAGGATGTGAAGAAGGAATTGAAAGAAGAGGCAACTGCAGCAGGATCAGAGTAGAATATAGCACCCACCATAAGTCTGTCTTTCAAGGCTTGCTGGATATCCCCAACTGCTTTCACTAATGCAGTCTGGCAGTGACAGCACTGGGAGCATTAAACATGGGTCGAATTGGACCCACTGATGTAAAAAATGTGCATCTAAAGAGGAACCTGCTGAATCAACATGTAAGCAGTGACAGATTGTAAACAGTTTACGTTCCCTTCCTTTAAATATTGTTATTGAGTAGGTGCATCAGTTTGGACCCACTGGCAAAGAAACGAGGAGTCACTTCTGAGCAGCATGCAACTTTTGCCTTTTGGTGCATGTTAGCGCTGTCCCTGCAGTCTGGGTGCTATATTTTTCTCTATAATCTGATTGATTTGGACTAATTAAATAATTCTCATTCAAAACGACTTTTGACTGAGTTGCCACTAATCTTTCAAGGGTTTTTTAATATGATTGGGAGTAGGGAAATCAGCCTATACTTTGATATTTCATGTTTTGAGCCTGCTTTAAATATCGGAGTGACTTTAGCAATTTTCAGTCTTCTGGATACTTACCAGTTTTTAGGGACATGTTGAACAGAGCAGTAATTGGGTATGCACAGATAAGTGCATATTTTAAGAGCTTGCTAGGGATGTTGTCCAAACCTACTGATTTCATCTCATCTATTTTTAATAATTCATCCATCACTTCTTCTAACTCTATTTCTCAAAATGTAAAAAACTTTTATTAAATTTAATTGACTTACATTTGGAGAGTTGTATACACCTGCCCCACAGAATGCTTACCCTTACATGCCTAGGTACCCATATTAACAAAAAAAAATCATTAAAGCTATTAGCCATATCATAACCGATCACCCAAGTCATCATAACCAATCACCAAGGCCTTGCCTTTAATTTTGAAGGTTTTTGGGAGTCGATTGGATCTTAAGTTCTGTAACAGATGCATTAATTTCTGAAAGTCCCTCAGATTTAAATTGTTTTGATTATCAAATGCTTCTCTATAGTAGCATTACTTTGCTTGTCTAACACCTTTCAGATATCTAGTTCTACTTTCCCTAAAGGCATTCCAGTCCCTCTGCAAATTAGTTTTCTTTGCCTATTTCCATAGTGTGTTCCTCCTGTTTTCAAATGTATGTAACTTGCTATCATACCATGGGGCATTGTTATTTTTCAAGTACTGTTTCTTTGGTGGGGTGTATGTATCACACACCTTTAGGAACTCTATTTGAAAGTAGTTCCAAGCTTCATTTATAGTGGGAGCAAGATTCAGCCTATTCCGTTCAATCGTCATGATATCCTGCATGAAGGGTATGTAATCAAAATTTTTCAAAATTCTCTTGTACACGAATCTACCACTCCCCAGGCTTTTATCCTCACTCCTAAAACATGCAGTGCCCTGCTTCTCATTAAAACTATAAGCTAAAACACCACTGATTTTATAACTTTTGCTTTTTGAAGTAAAAATTTAATCTAAAGTTGTAGATGCTAAAGGCTCCTTTGGATTTATCCTGGTGCAATCTTCAATTAGTTGGGTTAGTCCCAAATTAATAACTAAATTCTGTTCCAGTTCATGTTAATATTGCCCACAAGTATCAATTTGTGCGTCAGTCTGTACTTTAGCAGCAAGTCCTGCAAGTTATTAAAACAATTTTATTTTTGGGAGGTTGATATATCCCTAACAATAATATTGGTTGGACGTGTATGCAGACAATATACTCCTTTTCCTTTCTGACCCAGATGCCTCACTGGCTGCAGTTTTTGAACTAATTTAGGATTTTTCTAGCCTCTCCAGGTATATCATGAATACACTCAAAATGGAAGTTTTAAGTTATGGTTATGAGGCCCCACCCCAATTATGTGAGCGTTTCCTCATGAACTGGGATATGAAGTCCATAAGGTATTTGGGCATAAAACTGGGTACATAGAATACACAACTCTTCTAAATTACCCACCCTTGATAGATCAGTTAAAAGTGGATTTTAGGAGATGGTCCCTGTTGCCCTTATCCATACAAGCCAAAGTGCAGGTGTTGAAAATGAATGCCTTACCTAGACTGCTCTATTTATTTCAATGTGTCCCTTGTCAGGTATCTAGGAGGGACATAAAGCAATAGCAGTGAATGTTCTACACCTTTCTATGGGGCAAGGGCTGTCCATGAGTCCAGAGGACCCTCTTGCACCTTCCTAAGAAACAGGGAGGCCTAGCCCTTCCGAACTTGCATGGTTACTGGATGGCAGCATAAATGAGAGTGGCACTCCTGTGGGGTAATCTGCAGTATGACTCATTGTGGAAATGGATAGATAAAGCAGCACATTCCAATCCACCTCTCTGTGCTGTTCTCTTCATGGAGAGCAGGGTGGTGGTATTCGAGATGGATTTTTCTGGCACAGAGGTAGTTCTTGAGGGAGGGATGGAGGAGGGGGACTCAGAGATGCCTCACCAGACAACAACTATGGAAATTTAAGTGGTGGATCTATGATGCTCAATTTGCCCCATTGAGATGGCTGGTTTGCTAAGCAAGCTAAATGGGGTCTCGCCTCCTTGATCCAGTTGTTTATGGGTTCTATGTTGATGTCCTTTGAAGTAGCACAACAGAGATTTGGGTGGGGCAGTGCAGACCAAATGAGATTTTACCAAATCAGGGACTCTGTACAGGCACAAATGAGGAAGGTGGGTCCTGAAGGTGGTGAAAAATGTTAATAGGATTCCTTTCCAAAGAATCTGGACCTCCTTGGATTTGGAAAGAGCTGTCTTCTTTCTTTATAGTAACTATATAATGGATTTGCTCCCTTCCTCATTATATCTTAAGGAGAAGTGGGAGGGTGACCTAAACATATCTCTGTCAGAGAATCAATGGGATTTGGGTTGGAAAAGTACCTGGAGAACCACATCCTCTCCTACATGGAGGGAACTTGGGTGGACGATTCATGCCAGATTCTTTTTAGTACTAGTGCAAGCTGCACATGGTAGCCCAGGGGTACCCTTGGGGTGCTGGAGGGGGTGCGGGGAGACACATGCCACCCAGGCACATATCTTCTGGCAGTGTCCGGAGGTAGCAGTTTTTTGGGGGAAACATACATCAGCACTTGGCTAGAATTGTCATACTTACAACACAGCTTGGTCCGGAGCATCTGGTATTGAGTATATACCCATTGGGTACAAAGGGGAATGAGAAACAATACCTATGGACCATCTTAACCACCGCTGCCCTAAAATCCTTGATGAGGAAATGGATGAAATGGGAGTCCCCAACAATACTGGAGTGGGTTGAGGTGGTACACAATATCCAAAGGTTGGAGAAATTAACTCTAGATTTGTCATAACAGACTCAGAAATTCCAGCATAGATGGATCCTATATGAGGAAGAAATAGCTACAGATGGAGAGGGCATGGACTCCTAAAATAGGATTAGTGATTCTGTATGACAGCCAAAAATAGCAGGAGTATTGAGTACACCGTGTGAGTAACAGACTGAGGGGACAGGCAGGGGAATTGTAGGAGAAATTTAGGTGAACTGAGACAACCTAGAACATAGGTTTGTTTTTTTTGTTTGTTTTTTCAACTCTGTTTCTAGCACCTTACCCCACTGGACTCTCTCCAACATGGTCGTTCAGCGATAGTGGCTTCTCTCATCCTCCTGAAGCCTCCAGTTCCTCCGGTCTGTATCCCCTTCTTCGCTGCATCTTCCGAGCCCCCCCAGATCTAAGTTCCCTGGGAGCAAGGACCACCACACCACCCGGCACTCTATCTATAGTGTCTGATGGGGGACGAGTAAGAGGAGAACCAGGAGGGCTGGTAAGCCCAGAATTGGATGTGGTGCCAGGCCACTAGACCCGGCTTCGCCTACCAATGGGAAGGGGGTATTTTCTGATTACTTCCCCCATTGGCCCGGCAGTGCAATGCGCTCCAGCATGGCGCGTGAACACTCCCATTCACACAGGAACGCCATCGCAGCCAATCCCCATTTGCCAGGACCTGACTGCCGGAGTGACCCTCAGTCACCACTAGGGATTACCAGACGGTGAGGCCTACATCCCCCTTCCCTCCCAGGAAAGGAGAGCTGTCCTCCAGACGCTCGATCCTTTCCTCCCCTGCCAACCCCCAACGACCCGAGTCCATTCCCGAACCCGGGTCGCCAGTGTGGCGTCCAGCACCAAAACCCTCAGTGCAACCAGGTCGGCTTAGAACATATGGTTTGACAGAAAAAATGTAATTCACTCCTAAAGTGAGTTACTTTGAATAAGGAATTATGAGACCAGACAGTTTGGTTTTTCTATTCTTTTTATTGTATTGTAATTTTATTTATGGTTATATTATGACAGGGTTTTTCTTTTTATCTAAAATAATACATAAAAAACAACAAAAGATTTATTGTAACATGGGTAAAAGAAAAACTGATAAAATCAAATTAGACAGACAAAAGATTTCTTTAGAAAATGTATTTTTAATACGCTTCAAGATATGTATGATGATGCACAATGCTTTTGTATTTGTGTTGTAAACCATGATTTGTTTTAATAAACTGGGTATAAAAAAACATTGGTTGGGCATAAGGTAGTTGAAGCTCAATTGTTCGGATTTCAGTTACCTCTGTTCCTAGTTTTAACTCAGGCTCATTGGCTTCTAGCTGTTGTTTTCCATAATTGAGATGGTCCCCTCATATATTATTCCTATCCTTCTTCCATGTCTGGTAACCAGGTATGCTGATCCGGGCTTTTGTAATCCTAGAATTCAGCTACATTTCTGAGAGTATTAGAATGTTTGGTTTGTATTCAGTCGACCACTCCCTTAAAGTGTCCAATTAATTTATTAAGCTTCTCATACTGAAGTGCAATACTCTGATTTAATTCCCCTTTGAAATGTATGTATTTTAGGACTTCATTCCATTGGCCTTGGATCTGGATGTACATCACTGCAGAGCAATGGAAATAAGACAATGATCAGTTACCAATTTTACCTAATGCTATTTTTAATAATGTAGAAATATGTTCCTTAAATTACTTTTTGGGGTTGACTTTGTCAGTGAGGAAACTAACTGAGAGTTTTAGTAGGCTACTAATTTATACAAGTCCCTACTCAGTGTGGCTCAGTTGGTAGCACATCCACCTCTGGACCAGAAGGTCGTGGGTTCTCATCCCACACTGGGATTGGACTCATACCTAAACTGCTGGCATCCGACTGCAGTATTAGGGGAGTGCTGTACTGCTCTGATGTGCCATCCTTCGGATGAGACGTTAAACCAAGGTCCCTTCTACCCATCCTGGTGGTATCCAGGTGGATGTAAAAGAACCCAGGGCACTCTTTGCAAAGAGTAGGGGACATTCTCTGTGTCCTGGCCAACATTCCCTTTCCCATAAACCAGATCATGTAATTGTCCAGGCTGTGTGTGGGTGTTGATGCGTAATATGGCTGCTACTATATATTCAGTCACTTCACTACCAGTCTAGCATTGCTTGTAAGGTGCTTTGGGATACACTGTGTATGAAAAGTGCTATATAAATGCTGATTCCTCTTCTTCTCATAGTAAATGACAAAAACTGAGATGAAATAAATGAATTGTAATTATGCATAACTCCCGGTAATTTGTGAAGAAGTACTTCCTCACATCTTGCTTGACTTTACCCCCCATCCAGCTTCATTGCATATCCCCTTGTTCTCATGCATCTCTTCCTCTGAAAAATATTCCCCTCCTGCGCCTTATTTACTCATATGAGGTATTTAAAGGTCTTTTTCATACCCCCACACTCTTCTTTCTTCCAGGGTGTACGTATTGAGGTCCTTCAGTCTTTCCTTGTAGGGTTTCTGTTGCAGACCCTGCACCATTTTGATTGCTGTCCTCCAGACTGCCTCCACTTTGTCTGTGTCCTTCCAGAGATGAGGTCTTAGAACTGGACATAGTACTCCAGGTGGGATCTCACCAGTGATCTATACAGTGGCAACACCACCTCCCTCCTTTTGCTGATGATACCCCTCCCTGTGCACGCAAACATCCCACTGGCCCTACCCACTGCCTTGTCAGACTCCCTCACCACCTAGAGATCATTAGATATGATTACTGTCAAGTCCCATTCCTGTTTGGTGACTCTCAATACTTCTCCCATACTGTATTCCACCTCTGGGTTTTTGTGCCCGAAGTGCATGATTTTGTACTTTTTCGCATTTAAACTCATCTGCTACGCCACTGACTACTCCTTGAGTTTTCTCATATCTCTGTACATTCTTTCCACTCCCTCTAGAGTGTCCACCGTACTGCAGATTTTGGTGTCATCCACAAGGAGCAAAACCATCCTCTCTACCTCATCTGCAATGTTGCTTATTAAAACAATAGGGAGTGCTGGTCCCAGTACTGAGCCCTCAGACACCCCGCTGGTCACCCTCTCTTCCTCAGAGGGAACTCCATTTAACATTACCCTCTGTCACCTATCCCTTATCCAAATTGTTACCCAGTTTACCACCTTTGGACCCACCCCTAGGCTGCCTAGTTTCCTTATGAGCCTCCTATGTGGAACAGTGTCAAAAGCCTTACTGAAATCTAAGTAGACCATGTCCACCACCCCACCCTGATCTAGTTCCCCGGTCACCCAGTCAAATAAATCTATCATATTTGTCTGACATGACCCCCCCACCCACCCACCCCGTGAATCCATGTTACCTTGGGTCTTGTAACCTGCTGGATTCAAGATACTCCACAATCCTTTCCTTTAAAAGTGACTACATTAGGTTCCCCACCACTGATGCCAAGCCGACGGGCCTATAGTTGCCAACCTCCTCCCTGCTACCCCTTTTGTAAAGCAGGACTTCATTTGCCCTCCTCCAGACCTCTGGAACCACTCCTATTTCCAGTGACTTGTTAAAAGGACTGTCAGAGGTGCAGCCAGTATCTCCCTGAGCTCCCTCAGTACCCTTGGGTGTATCCCATCTGGGCCTATAGCTTTGTACAGTTTTAGACTTGCGAGTATCTTCTCTAAAGGGACTTGTGTCTACCTCCCCCTTTCCAGTGCCCCTATTACTTTTATGTAGCCCCCCCCTTCCTATATGAAGACTGAACAAACGTATTTGTTCAGGATATCTGCTTTTCCCCGATCCTTCACTGCACAGTTCCCCCTTGCCCTTCTTAACATCACAATCCCTAACCTAGGCTTCCTCTTTTCAGTTATGTACCTAAAAATGTCGTGTCCCCTTTCATTAACCCTTGTGCTATTCTTCCTCAGTTTGTCTTTGCACTCCTCACCACTTTCCCTGCCTCCCTGTGCTTCTCTTGATACACCTCCTTGTCCACTTCCCTCTGCATCTCTTTATAACTCCTGAAAGCTACACTTTAACTTTTACATTTTCAGCCACTCCCTTTGAGAACCATAGTGGTCTCTTTTTCCTCTTGTTTTTGCTTACTTCCTTTGCACAGAGGTTTGTTGCCTTCACTATGCCTTCCCTTAGCTTAGCCCACTGTTCCTCCACCTCACCCATGTCATCCCCCTGTGCTAGGTCATCCCTGAGGCATTCATCCATGTTTATAAAAATCTGCCCTCCTGAAGTCCAGGACTCACCCTTGTGTGTTTTGTTTTCTATATAGGTTTTTTCACTCCTTACAGGCTGGGCAGCTGTATCAGCCTGTCCCATAGCACGCAGCTGTCCCAAGTCTCCTCCAGTTCCCCTGAGACTGGGTGGTCTGCCGGTGCTAGCATGGAGGGTTTCACTAAGCCCAGCCTCCGTTTTTCCTCCAGATTGTCTCCCTGGGCTCAGCTGGACATGCAATGAGTGCTCCATGCATGCTCCACCTCTGCAGAGGTGCTCTCAGCATGCCGGCTCTTCCCTGAACTGCGAGACTACACACATGCTGCCATCTGGATTGGCGTGTTGCAGGATCCCCCCCCCGAGGGAAGAGAGCTATCCTATGGACACTCACTCAATCTTCCCTCCCTAGCCGAATTGCCAAGTGACCCAAGTCTTTTCCCAAACTCAGATTACCAGCATGGCAGCAGGGAGGCATGGATGCTTCAATCTGCTATGTCACTGGGCCAGCCTCCCTTGTGTGGTTTGATTCTGCTGCTGTCCTCATGCTAAACCACACTGTATTGTGATCACGGATCCCCAGGTGGCCTCCCACCTTGACATCTGCAACACTGTCCCTGTTAGTGACTACCAGGTCCAGTACTGCCCCATCACAAATGAGCTCCCTGACTAGATGCCTGAGAAATGCCCTCTGCAAGGAGTTCAGGATGTCGCTGCTTCTAGATGAAGCTGGTGCTGTGGCTGCAGAGGCTTCAATCTACATCTGGCAGATTGAAGGCCCATCCAGAAAGACCCAAACAAGTAAGACAATTGGTCTGGGGCTTCAGAATTATTGTTGCCTAAGGCAAGGTGCTACATTTGAGGAGGAAAAACTGAGGCATGACCGATACAGTGTGTGGAGGCCTTTTGCTGCAGTTGAGGAGGAAAAGGACTGTTGTGTCATAATAGAAAAGGGGCTGAAACAGAACAGCAAATGCACAGCCACTGTCAAAAAGGGCAATAAAATGTCTGAGTGCATTAAAAGTGGAATTAACTGTAAAGTAGGAGAAGTAAATCTGCCACTTTACAGAGCCCTGGTCAGATCCACCTGGAATACTGTGACCAACCTGATAGTGTTCTTTGACTGGATAACTAGGGCAGTGGACAAGGGTCATGCAGTGGATTTGCTCTACTTTGACTTCAGCAAGGTTCTGGGCAACATAAACTAGTGTGGCATACACAAGACATTCACAAAGTGGATTGCTAAGTGCGTTAGGGAAGTGTTGGAGAAGTTAGATGATCTAGGTGCAGTGAAGTAAATAGATTGGGGGGAAGTTGATTGGAAGGGAGACAGCAGAGGCTAGTGATAAATGGAGTCAAATCAGGGGATAGAGAAGTTACTAGTGGGGTGTCACATGGATCGTTCTTGGATCCAGTCCTTTTCAATAAATATGTTCATCACTGACATAGGAGAAGGAATTCAGGGGAAGATGTGTCTCTTTACAGATGATGCTAAGCTCTGTGGTAGGCTAAACAGTGAGAAGGGGTAAGGGAGTTGCAGAGGAAACTTCAGAGGTTGCAGAGGAGGTCCAAGGTTTAGCAGTTGAAAGTCAATGCCCAAAGGTGCAGTGTGATGCACATAAAGGACAAGAACCCCAAGATGGAGTTTTAGATGGGAAGGGTCAAGCTTGGCATTACTTCTGAGGAACGGGACCTAAAAGTCATTGTAGATGACTCCCTTAAACAATCTAGAAAATGTGAGAAAGCCTACAGTAAGGGAACTAGGATGTTGGGGTGTATTGGGAGGGGTTTTGATAGCAGGAAGAAAGCAGTACTACAGCCTCTCTATAGATCACTGATGAGGCCATATTTGGAGTACTGTGCCCAGTTTTGAGTTCTCAACTCAGAAAGAGAAAGGCAGTCTGGAGAAGGTGCAATGTAAGGTCACCAAAATAGTTTAGGGCCAGCAAGGTATATCCTATGAGGATCGGCTTAGGGCACTGAATATCTACTCTCTGGAGGTCAGAAGGGAGATGGGCGATATGACTGAGACCTTCAAGTTCCTGAAAGGAATGAACAAGATAAACAGTGAGGAACTATTCAACAAGATGATATGAGTGGACTCTGGCAGGTGGTGGGGGAAAGATTCATGAGGGATGTGAGGAAGATTTATTTTACAGAGAGAATGGTTGAACCATGGAGGCCCAAATCAGAGGGAACAATTCCATGTGCTCCAAGTCAAGCATGGCTAAAAGGTTGGTGCAAGGGGGAGGTATTTCAGTTCCTACGGGACTGGTGCCTGATCTGGTGGGATTTGAGATTGTTCAAAAGGAAGGGCTTGCATCCCAACATGGAGGGTAGGAGGGCACTGAGAGAAACTTAGATGCAGCATCTTGCTAGTTCAAACTAGTGATGGGGGAATCAGAATAGGAAGATGCACACAGGATGCCACAAACAAGGGGAGCCTTGCTGGCCTCCTCCTATTGACCAATACAGAAGAATCAAACATACCCTGAGTAAAGGGAAAAACCAGGGGCAGGGATAGATGTTGGAACACAATGAGCACCAACGTAAGGCGTCTTAGCAAAATAATGCAGGAGCTTCAGGTGATGGCCACGGAAGGGAGCCTCGACCTGGTGGCTGTCACAGAGATGTGGCCAACCTCAAAACCACAAATGGCACATGACCATACTAGGGTACTCACTGTTTAGGAAAGACAGAGCAAAGGGCAAGTGAGGGGGGAGCAGAGCTGCATGTAAAAAAGATGATAGAGGCACCTGAAATAGTTGAGGGGAGTCAGGGAAATGCGAAACCCTGTGGGTGCTAGCAGCAACAGGGACTAGGAAACAAATTTGGACTGGGGTGGTCTACAAACTACCAGGATAGGATCAGGGGGCAGAGAAGAAACTGGGAAAGAGGCTTAAGATGGTGGCCAATTTAGAGAAGGTGGTGATAGTAGGGGACTCTGATATGCTGGATGTGGACTGGAAAGTGCAAATTGTGGCAAGTACTAATAAGTGCCTGGTGGATGAATGCCAAGAAGTGTTCTTAGTTCAGTTAGCCCAGGGCCCAACAAGGGAAGGGACTCTGCTGGATCTGGTGTTCACCAACAGTGAGAGGATCCAAAATGTAGCAGTCCTGGAACGACTTGGTTGCAGTGACTGCAGAACAGTGGCAAGATGAAGGAACAGTTTAAAAAAAAAGCTAAAGGAGTATATAGAAGGTGGAGGGGCAGAAGAAAATGGGAAGAATTTAAAAAAGCAGTGATAAAAGTGGCAAAATGCTTAACTGCAAAGGTATCAAAGTGAGAAAGGGCAACGGGACTAATGTGGTTCATGGTTGAAGTAAAAATGGTGGTAAGTGCCAAAAGGAGAGTATTCTTAAAGTATTGACAAAGCCAATGGGAGAGGATAGGGAGAAGTGCCAGATGGCAACAAAGGTAGCAGTAGGAAGGTGAGGGAGGCCAAGGTGAAAACAGAACTCTAGCTGGCGAAGGGAGTGAAGCAAGGGGAAAAGGCATTCTTCAGGTACCTCTATGAGAAGCATGCAGTCAAAGTTGATATGGTGAAATTGAAGGGTGGCGAAGGATGGGACGAGGGGAACAAAGGGAAAGCAGAGATACTGACTGCACAAATAGTTTTGTTCTCTATTTACTAGACAGAAGGAAGGGCCACTGCCAGAATGTGGAGTTAAGAAGGGAATGGAAGAAAACAAGGGCTCAAGTAGCATGGTCAAAATGACAGAGAAAAGGGTGTTATAAAAGCTTAAAAAGTAGATCAATCTATGAAACTTGACAGCTTACACCTGAGAATGCTGAAGGAAGTAGTAGAGAGTATAGTAGACCAGACTGTCTCTTTTAAAGAACAAGGGCTCGAACAAAAGAGGCTACTGGGCGGCGCAAGTTGCATCGCTTAAGTGTGGTAGACTCTGGGCATTCACTAGGACCCTACCCAATTTTACAACTGCAAGTCCCCCATCCCCATGTCTAGGGGTATGCCTGTTGTTACTTAGGGGGAGTGAGGTCACAACAGCAGAAACACATACCAGGTCCTTAAAGTACAGTTCTTTCCAAGTCTGGCTTCGCTGGAAGCGGGTTCTTCTGAGCCAGGGGGTGCCATACCATGGGTACTGGGCTGTGAGGGACTTAAAGAGTTAATCAGCAACAACAGTTTGAAAAATGAAATGTCCACATGAGTAATCTTGCTGAAATTGGGGATCTCAGTTTAATAAGAAACATGGCCAGTCTCCAAACTATTTACAAAATTGATTACTCCGGGCCCAGGAGCCCACAATGGAGTTTATAAGCAGTTCATTGGTGGTACTTTGTGGTCATGAAGACCCTCCACTCTTTACAGACTAATCCCTGGGCTAGGTGTCCACATATATAGTATATGTAGTACAGATACAGTAAATAATGCTTCTATAAATACATTTAAAAAGAAATTGGATATGTATTTTAGTCAATTTCCACTGAGAAATAGCAAGTTTTCTTGGCGAAATCTATGACTTGTAATCCAACTTATGAAACTTTTATGGGTTTCCAGGCAGAGGCAGCAGCAGCAGAAGTATGGGGCCAAGTGACCCATAGACACTGGCGGCAGCGTGTCCTCTCTAGCTCACTCCCCTTCAACGGCAGCTCCAGGTTCCCTCTTGAACATGTGAGAGGACAGAAAAGGGTACCCTCGCACACTTAGGGCTCCTTCCCAACTTCCCCTCCAGATCCAGAACTTGAGTAGGTGACTCTTCCCTCAGACATCTTGGGGAAAACCTCCCCACCACTAGTTTTCTGAAATTGTCCATGGTCCAGCAGCTCACAGCTCCTCTTCCTTGGAAGCTGCAAACAAGCAGACAGAAACACATTTATATTTGACGCAGGCACTTTGCATCATTTTTCAGGCTTTGAAAATTAAGCCCCATATCTCCACAGCAGGTAAATCAAAACACGCTCACTTGGTCAGTTTTTTGGGCTTAAGAATTGTTTGCCCACTCACTCTATGATAGTCTTGGTTCAGATCCTACTCCTGTCATTAGTAGAGTATGGGCTTCCAGTCTATGCCACTGCTATTGTCACTGACTTGCAATGAGTTAAAATTCTATGCAATTCCATACACAGATTTATTGCCTCCAGCCCAGATTTTCTAATCACTGCACTCTTTACAAACACCTTGACTGGCCTTCTATTGACCCAGACATTACTTGTTTTACCCTCATCAGTTTTAGATGTTTCCTAAAAGGCCTGATTAGATTTTGTTCATGGCTGATGCTAGCCTCAGCATTGGCTCCCTAAGTGCTATGTCTGCTCATACTCATTTCATAAGACCCCCCATCTTCCATTCCTCCCTGGACCAGCACTCTTTTATTTATAAAGCCATTACATTCTGGAATAATTTACCTGCTTTGTTACACTCTATTGATTTTCAGAACACGTTTAACATGGTGTTAAAACAATACTATTTGTATTTGTCTATGTGCAAGTGTAACATCACCTGATTACTGTGTACATGGATGTATTGCATATTTTTTCTGTATTGCATATTTATTCTTTATTGTTGATCTTGCTTACATCTCCAGGTCCCCCTTGAAAAAAGGGATCTAAATGGTCTGAGCCCACTTGCAGACTTTTTCAACTGCTTGCTGGCCATAAGGTTGGTCCCTAGGGACTGGAAGACAATGGACTTGGTCCTTCTACACAAGAGTGGAAGGAAGGGGAGCCAGGAAACCATAGGCCAGTCCACTTGATGTTTATAGTGGGAAAAATTATGGAGTCTTTACTAAGGGAGGAACTGGTGGACTTCCTGCAGAAAAATGGGCCACATGACCCCAAGTAGCATGGGCTCACGAGGGGAAGTTGTTGCCAGACAAATCTGGTTGACTTCGAGTGGGTGGCCAGGGCAGTAGTTAGGGGACAGGCACTAGATGTGGTATACTTGGATTTCAGCAAGGCTTTTGACTCTGTTCCCCACAGGAGGCTGGTCAAAAAGATAATGGACTTAGGGGTGGAGGAAAAATTGGCAACCTGAGTGGAGAACAGGCTGAAAAGAAGAACACATAGGATAGCAGTAAATGGGGATTTTTCAATAGTAATGTAAGTAACAAACCAAGTAACTCAGGGGTTAGTGCTGGGCCTACTCTTTTCAATGTATTTATTTGTGACATAGGGAAAGGAGTCAAGGGCAACATCTGTCTCTTCGCAAATGACACACAGATCTGCACAGGGTGGACACAGAGGAAGGGATCAAGGAACTCAGAATATCAGGGCAGGTTGGAGAGCTGGTCAAAGATCTGGCAGCTGAGCTTCAATACTAAAATGTGTAAAGTGATGCACACTAGAAAGAGGAACCCGAGAGTACAATATGAAATGGGGGAAGTTGTCCTGGAAAGTGCCACAGAGGAAAAGGACCTAGGGATCATGATATTAGAGAGCCTAAACACAACAGCACATTGTATTAGAGCTGTGTTAAATGTAAACAGGATGCTTGGTTGCTTAAGAAGCAGGATAAGCAGTAGAAATCAGGAAGGTGATCTTCTCATTGTACAGGTCACTGGTGCGACCACACCTGGAATACAGTGCAAGGTAATAGAATCCACACCTGGGGATAGACTGTGACAAGGTGGAAGTAGTACAGTGCAGGTCAATCAAGATGGCCCCTGGACCAGGGAGTAAGACATACTGTATGAGGAGGGTTTGCAGGATGTGAACATCTACACTCTTGAAAAAAGGAGGAAAAGGGGCATCACTGAGACATAGAAGTAGCTGCATGTGATAAATAAGGTGAATGCCATGGAACCTTTCTCCTTGCGCTCACATTGAGGGATGAGAGGGAACTCACTTAAACTCACAGGGGGAGATTCAAAAGGGACATCCGTCAGCACTTTTCACAGGAAGAGTTGACAAGCAGAATAAGATGCTGGAAGAAGTGACACTGGCCGTATCAGTGAGCAGCTTCAAGCAGGGATGGAACAAGCATATGGGATTAGTTAGAAAGAGGGGGTGGCAGAAACTTAGGGGCTTGATGGCCACTTGGGCCAGTGCAGAATAGTTAGGGAGGGTGGGCAGACTGGATGGGACAGTGGGCCTTTTTCAGCTATCAGTGTCTATGTATCTATGGAACAGTCTGCCAGCTGACATGGTGGGTGCCAAAATTATTAATGGTTTCAGGCATGGCTGGGATACAGTAAAGGGCTTAATAGTCACTCCATGGGGTGGGAGCAGCAGTAAGGCAAGGAATATGTGGGTGGGTAGTGCAGAAAAAACATCACATAAGGAACAGGTCTCAGGGTATGATAGGGTATTACAGACAGACTGAATGGACCAATGGTCTTAATCTGCTCTCATTGTCTCTAAGTTTCTATTTTCAGTTTTGTCCTCCTATACAAATATAACATTGTGGCCCTCAAGAGGGGGCAGCACAGGGCCACTAAAATGATCAGCGGTACTTGGGACAAAAGCTATAAAGAGAGGCTGAAGGCCCTTAACGTGTTCACTCTAGAGAATAGGAGGGTGGGAGGGGCTATGGTCTCAGTCTGCATATTCAAGAGTATCAAGAAAATCAAGCAGTAGGACATGTTTTATCAGGTATATTGCAGCATGATGCAATGACAAATCTGAAGCTCAGGGGTGGTAAATTCAGGGGTAACATTAGGAGGCACTTTTTCCCCAGAAAGCAGTGAATATATGACACAGTCTGCAAAACAGAACAGTGGACATTAAGGCAGTACAGGCCTTTATGGTAAGACTGGACACATTTTTGCTTACCATGGGAATCACCATGTATCCTGGGTAGTAGAATGGGTAGGGAATGTCTGTAAATTATGTGTTTACATGGCATACTTGTTTCATTCCTGCTTATGAAACTGAGAGAGGGGTGACCATGATGGACCAAGAGTTACTTCTGGCCTTAAATGTAAAGATTTTGCTAAATGGAGCAGAAGGCTACACACGCAATGCCTCTATTAACAGTTCTCCTGCCCACCCTATCCATCCCTTGCTACCTTCACCTGTTTTTCTCTACTCCCGCAGCTACTGCCTACGGCATCTCACTTTAAAAGTTTAAAAAAAATCCTTTTTTGACACTATTTTATCTCTGCCTATGGGGGGGTCACTCCAGTTTAGTTAGTATTTTGGGGGAGTATAGTTGGGGTTTAAAATGCTTTATTCTCTAGCCTGACTGTTAAGTAAAGGTGTCTCCCATGTGGCGGCTACAAACATTAGTGCAATTAGAAAAGACCACTATGGTCACATCTTGGTGAGCAGTGGCCCTTAAGATGGCAGCAGGTAATTACCTCTCTCATCCCTGAGTTATAAAGGTTTTGAGGGGGTCTTACTATTTTATTGTTAAATATTGTACCCTGTTTACTAGTTAGCTTCCGGTCTATACTAAATGTATGTGGTGTGTATGTGCTGTTATTCTTTTAGACATGCAAGGCTCTGCATAAGGAGTCTAATTGTAATGCTGTAACTTTGATAAAATTAAGAAATGTACTGTTGGTGTGATTTGGATGTCAGGAGGACGGGAGTGTGAGGGGGTTACTTCACATGTACGGAGTAAACACTATTATGGGGTTTATATCTTATCCCATTTTATATGGGGATACATAGATACATAGACAGTGTCAGCAGATAAGGGCTTATGGCCCACCCAGTCTGCCCATTTGAGCTTGTAAGTTCAGTTTATGTTTTCCTAGAAGTCTGTTGCCCCTTAACCCTGACCTCCAGAATTCCTTTATGTCTATCCCATGCATTCTTAAATCCCGTGATTGTTTCAGCCCCCACCGCTTCCTCTGGCAGGGTGTTCCACTTGCCCACCACCCGTTCTGTGAAGAAATTCTTCCTCACGTTTCCTCTGAATCATCCTCCCTCCAACTTCATCCCATGCCCTCTAGTCCTGGAAAATCTTTTTCACTTAAATCTAAGACTTGTTTGGGTTTAAGTTTATACATTGGTTGCTGTCTCACTCTGGCAGTACGCAGCTATCTAGGTTTTCAAACTGCTGTAATATTTGCCTGGAGTATTACCCCATGATCCACAAATCAGATTGTTCATGCTACAACACTGTACCATACATTGACTGTCTCCTGTAAGTGTATCTGATGCATGACATGGATTATGTTAATTGCTGTTTTTCATGAAAAATCAATAAAATATAAATAAAAAAATGTTTAATAAGCAATATGGTGGGAATAGTGTATGGCTGATGCTTGAGGCCATTAAGGCTAAATAACTATCACAAGCCTTATTTTCTGTCGCAATCTTGCACGCTCCTAGGGTAGAAAGTCTAGAAATTCCCATGAATCAAATGTATAGGTTCCTGCTGAGTATAAACAAGGCAACCCCAGCATGCTATCTTAGGGCAAAGCTGAGAGTTCCCAGTCGTTGAGCCTTAGCAGACACTCGTAGAATAAACCACTGACTAACGGTAACCCAGATGTCTGAACAAAGGCTGCCAAAAATGTGCCTCATGGTAAAATACAAGTGGCTAGAACTACACTGCAAACCTTCAGTTTAGTTAACACTTGTGCTGAAAAATGTAAAAGATTATGAATTGGATATTCTGAATTGTTATACTGCTAAAAATATCACTTTAAGGGTAAAATATACAAGTTACATTAAAAATAGAATAAACTATTATGTAATAGCAGGTATGCAAAAAATAAGCAACTCAACCATTTTCTCCATGGTTGGTAGAACCTGAAAATAGACATAAATGAAAGGCTTGCCTGTAGTTCGGTGGCCAAGCACCCAGCCACTCCCACTTCCTCAGCTATATAAGCAGTTCCTCTAAGCCTCACTGTGAAGGATTTTTTTTTTTTTTGCAGCCGGAGGCTATGTTGGTTTGTCCTCTGAGCTGGCTGGGGCCCCCCCCCCGCCTGCTGTTTCTGTGCATCTCTGCTGGACTTCAGCGTTTGTATTCCTGCTTCTGGTTTGTATCTTTCCTCCGGCTGTATGCTTCCCTGTGTTTTTTGTTTCTTGTTTTTGGGCCTTTCCCTGATTTCTGTTTTGCTGTGTTTTGGTTTAGTCTTTTTTGGGGGCTCTTATTTTCTAAACTCCTAGCATACTGTTACTACAGAACTCATACTGCTTGCTTCAGTTACAACTCTCAAATTACTTGCACTGCAACTGCAAACCTACTCAGTGCTCATGCTACTGCTTTCAGTTACCTACAATTGCAGCCACTGTTGTTTACTTTACTATTGTACCCAGTGTTTGTGTTTTTTACACTATGCTCACCATGCTCAAACTACTGCAATGCAGCTGCTATTATTATCTGTGTGTTTCAGCTCAACGATAGCTGCTCCATGTTGCATACTTAATTCTTTTCACCTGACACAGTTTACTCTGGCCCTAGCTGTGCTGCTCATTTCTGCTGTCATTCTACCTGAGCTTCATTGTACTGCCTGGCTACGCCTGCTTCAAAGCATTTGTCTCCATGTTTCATTGCAGTTATAACTCTGAGGTCAGCCAACTAAGCTCCTGCTGAGGCTGTTAATATATCTTGTTATTAAATCTTGCATCGCTGCTGAAAATCCTCAGAGTGTTTGTCACCTTGATTTGGCTATTCCTGTTTGGCTGGCTTGCCCCCAATTCAGTGCTGTTTATTTGCTGTACCATACATTATGCAGGTTCTCCTGTCACTACTACTGCTTACTGACCTATCAGGTCCACACTTGGTTACACAACCGTCGCTCCTTGCTTACGCAAACCATTGCTTCATGCCTACTGCCATCCCTTCGGCTTCAGCCTGGGATTCTGCTGCACTCAATCTGCATTTGACCTTGCAAGTTCTCAGCACTCAATGCTCATTACGATCTCAGCACACCGTGCTCATTCAGCTCACCATCTTTTCAGCTCTCAATCAATTTCTGGGGCATGCCAGCCATTCTATTTTGGCACAGAGTTCCTGCAGCCGATGATCTCACTCTGCTTTAAGTCCGCATCTCAACCGTGTCCAACTTGGGGTGGGATCCTTCTCACCTGGCCCATAGCTGGGAATGTCTCCATGGCTTGGCTTTAGCTGCTCACAGCTGAGCAGCTCCTGGTGTAGAATTTAATGCTAGTGGTGAAGGGTGGTTATGACCATCTCCTTTGGTTCTAGTGTTCCACTATATAGTGTTTCCCTAGTTAGGCACCTTCACCACATCCTCCCTATGACTGCTTCTGGTTCACCTGGTTTGATTTAGGGTGGGTAGGCCAGGTGAGTGCCTCAGCAGTTGTTGCTCTCCTCCTGTGCTTTGGATGCACGTATTGTTGTAGAGTTTTCTCGCTTCCTTCCACGGCGTTCCTGCTAGAGGGTTTGAATGAGAGCCTTACTCCAAATTGGAATATTTTCTACCTTCCTTTAATTGGGTTTTCCAAATTGCAGCTGCAGAGCTATCACTAAATAAACTATCCCATGCCTGGAGGGAAGGTAGCCTAGGCCTTGGATTCCCAGATATTTCCTCCTCATAGGGTTTTTTTTTCTCTCCTCCATTGCCTCAGGTCATAACAGCTTAGTTGTTTTCCCTAGTTTCTTTAGGTAGGTTCTGTTGTTGGATGGAGGTGGAGGATGTCCTGCTGTTCCCTCTCTCCTTAGGGGATCCCCTACTCTCAAAGCAAAGCATCAGTATCATGCTACGCAGACCTGGGCAGTCATTATGACAACTGAGCATCTCATTGCATTATCAAACTGCCTATACTTCTCTACTTCTACATTACAGTTACTACTTCTATGTCTCAGTGACTACTTGCTCATATGCTTCATGTTACCTCCATTTTGGGGATGATACTACATTTTTGGGGGGGATTCCTAAGGTACCTTTAGCCATGTAAGCTGTCCCGTTGTACCTCTAGGGCTGGAACCCTCTCCAAGGGCCTTCGTACCCCTACAGGGTGGTAATTCCTCTGGAATAGAGAGTGCAAACAGCCAAAACCAAACTAACACAGTTGCACAAGCATAACACTATACTGGCTGCATAGGCCAGTGAAATGAAAGGCTTGTTTGTAGTTTGGTGGTCAAGCAGCAAGCCACTCCCACTTCCTGAGCTACATAAGCAGTTCCTCTAAGCCTCACTGTGAAGCATTTTTTCTTTGCCCCACCATCCTTCCCTCCTCCAGTGGCAGCATTCTCTCCTTAGGGAGATTTCTAAGGTACCTTTAGCCACGGGAACCATCCCGTTGCACCTCTAGGGGTGAAACCCTCTCCAAGGGTTCCTTGTCTTCGTACTCCTACAGGGTGTTAATTCCTCTGGAATAGAAAGTGCAAACGGCCAAAACCAAACTAACACAGTTGCACAAGCATAACACTATACTGGCTGCATAGGCCAGTGAATACTCAGATATTACCAAGATTTCTTAACTGATCCTCTTAAAAGGAGGATGTTTATTCTTTATGTATTTAAATTATTCCAAAGCAATGTCCTGTATGCAACATATAACAAATTAATGGGCATACAGTAAAACTGGGGTGAGGCAAGCCAAGAATTGAAGACTTGTTTCATGTACAAGTTTATAGGGATGCTAGGATAGCCTCTTATGGATAAAAGAATGTTGCCTCGCGCGTTCTTAGGCAAGAAGACTGTGAACCAAAGGTGAGCAGTTTTGATGCCCTAAGGACACAAGAGGTGACACTCATAACCATAAGAGGCCGTCCTAGTGCCATTATAAACTTATTATAGATTGTGGCACTGTTTTTAAAAAAAAATACATTTTTTTGGGGGGGTTCCGTTTGTGCAGCAGTTATCAGAAGCCTGTTACAGCTTGAATGCATGAAGTAATCTTACGGCAATAAGAGTACTTAATGTGCAACTGAAGGAAGCACTGTGAGTGGTCAGGTAGGGTCACATGATACTCCCATGATCTATAATTAATTTTGAATATACATGGTACAATAGACCTAGAACAATGCTGCTAAATCTGACTTGGAATACTCTACAAATAACTGATAAAAAAGAACTTTTATCTCTACTATTCACTGTGGAGGATAACTTTATTATCTTCCATGTAGCTAATTATCTTTGTGCTGCCAACAAAATTTGTGTTAAGAAATAGCATTAGCCTGTTGTTGTATCATTCTATTTCTTCAAAGGTTTTGTGCAAATCTACTGTATTTGCCTTGTCCTTTTTTTCCATGCAAGCTGGGAGATGACCTGATGTCTAGTATACGTAGAACTTCTTGTGGGGGAGGTAGTATAGCACAGTGGTTTAAGGCTCTGAGCTGCAAATCTGGAGACCTGGGTTTGAATCCCGCAGCCCCCACTTGCATACTGTGTGACCCTGAGCAAGTCACTTAACTTCCCTGTGCTCCCAAGTTGCACCTGTAAACAAGCTTTAGTGTGTCTCACCTGGTTAAACAATTGGGGGGAAAGAAAGATTACTGAGTCTTGTACTATGCAAAGGTTTTCTAGGGAATGAGGAATAAGTATTATAGTGTATGGTACTAAAGTATATTGCCAATATCTATTTTATATAAATATTTGTAATGATCTTTTTTACAATTGAAAAATATATTACTATTATTAATCAACCCATACATGGCTATGCCCTACTTATTATAGTACCCCTCGAGCTTTGCCTCATCATACTACCTACCTACCTGGGATTCACCTTCATCATACTACTTACCTGGGCTGGGCCCTCCCTTGCATCTTACCCTATCTACAGTAATATACTATATTCAGCTCCTGAAACATAAGGGCTCATCTGCATCAGACCATGTCCTGCAAGGGCTTGGCTCCAATGCTGTTCCTTAGGCCTTGCCTCTCAATCATTTAGCTCTAATGTACATCTGTGAGCCTTGTCTCGGAGGAGAGTATCTAGTCAGTCAAGCCTGCAGTTGCTCACAAAAGTCTTCCTTCACCTTGGGGTTCCTTCATAGAAACATAGAATTTGATGGCAGATAAGGACCGCTTGGCCCACCCAGTCTGCCCATTTCCCTACCTAATGGATAAGCTGAAGATCCTAGTTAACCAGCAGCCTACTTCTTCCTACCCCCAACCCCTAGAATTGCCTTATGACTGTCCCATGCATGCTTGAATTCCACCACTGTTTTTGACTGCACAACCTCCTCCGGAAGGCCATTCCATGCATCCACAACCCTCTCTGTGAAAAAAATACTTTCTTAAATTTATGTATTTATTTATTTATTTATTTATTTAGACAGCAGTTTGGAAAACCTTTGAGCCATAGGCTCATTTACAAAGGTACCTTGTCACAGTAAGACAAACGAAAATACACAGTATAACAGTATAACACAGTATAACAGTAACTTAAGACATAGATACAAACAAGCTGGTACAGGTAGGATTGATGCAAAAATACCAGAGTTATGTTGTCCTTAGCAGCTTAGTAGTAAGCTTTGTCATTAGTATTGAGTACGGCTTTGACTAGTGGCAATTATAGCTTCGGGTGTTAACAAAGTGGTTCCGTAAGGACGTTTTGAAGCACGATATAGTTGGAGCTTCGGAGATGGAGGGGGGCAGTATGTTGAACCAGGAGGGGGCCCTAAAGCTGAAGGCTCTTTGGCCGTGAGAGGTCCTAGCTCTAGGGATTACAAGAGAGGTTTCCCTAGAGGTCTGAGTATGAACTAGTGGGACAGAGCGGCGGATGGTGGTGGTCAATCCAGGCGGGGATAGCCCAAGGAGGGTCTTTTTTGTAAGGGTACAGGTCAGATATTTGAGGCGCTCGTCAAGATTAAGTACCAGCGCTTTAGCGTACAGTAGACAGGTGTGTGTGTTAGCCTAGGTGCCCCAGTAATTAACCTGCAGGCCTTATTCAGAGTAGTGTGAATTTTATGGAGTGCGGTCTGATCAGCAGCACCATACACCGCAGTCCATAGTCCACTAGGGACAGGATAGAGAGGTGACTCATGAGTCGAAGAGCCTCCGGGGGGAGGCAGTGTTTATACCGATGTAAGATGCCCAATCGGATATTAGTGGCAGTGGCTAGGGCAGCGATGTGTCCATTGAAGGAGAGGGAGGGAGGGGTCAAAATGGATCCCTAGGTATTTATAGGAGCAAACTTGTTTGAGTGGGAAAGAGGACCCAGAGTGAATGAGGAGTTTGAAGTTGCAGGACTTGTTAGGATGAGTGAAGAACATGGTTTTTGTTTTTTTAAGATTTATTACCAATCTATGTTCCTTGAACCAGCCCTCGGCTTCAGCGAAGGACTTCTGCAGCAAGTCCTGGAGGGCAATAGGGTTACAACTTGAGGCAAAGATGACTGCATCATCAGCGTATAATAGAATGTTCCCTGAGCAAGAGTGTGAAAGGGTGTTAAGGTAAAGGGAGAATAGTAAGGGGCCCACAATGGAGCCCTGGGGAACCCCAGAAAAGATGGGACAGATGTCTGAGTAGGTCCCATTAATTTTTACATGCTGTGAGCAGTCAAACAGATAACTGGTGCACCAGGAGATAGGCCCAGAAGCAAAACCAGAGAGACTAAGGGCATCAAGAAGGAGGGGGTGGGAGACAGTGTCGAAAGCTTTAGAGAGGTCAATGAAGACCACACCAGCCAGAGAACCAGTGTCTAAGGAGGAGTGGAGAACGTTGGAGAACTCTAGGAGGGCTGTGTTGGTACTGTGGCCCACTCGGAAGCCATGCTGCTCAGGACATAGGACATTGTAGGTGGAGAGGTAGTCAGAGATTTGAGAGGCTACCACTTTTCTCCAAGGCCTTGAGAGGAGAGAGAATGGAGATTGGCCGATAGTTTCAGCCACAGTCCTATCACCACCTTTAAAGATAGGGGTGACAGTGGCAACTTTCCAGGCAGTTGAAACCTTCCCCAGGCAAAGAGAGTGGTTGATGAGGCACGTGATCGGGGTAAGGACTGCGTCTAAGACCAGCTGTAGGATACACGGATCCAGGGTGTCACTGCCTGTACTATTACTCTTGAGGGCAGTGACAAGGTGCGGCCTAAGTTATTGGGCAGAAACACGGCGGAGGAGAAAATAAGGGTGAGAAAGATTTACGGCAGGCGCTGGGGGAGGAGGGTCAAAAAAAATTGTAAGGAGGATAGGGCTAAGGTCAGTGAATGAGGTGTTGAGGTGGTTGGCTATGAGGGCTGGGTCTGAAGAGATCACGCCATTAATGTTGATCTGGGTGGGTGGGGAGGAGTGCACTCCATTTAACTGTTTAATGTTCTCCCAGAAGGTTCTGGGGTTCCCCCATGAGGCTGTGAGTGAGGACCGATAGTGCTCAGACTTGGCCTTTCTGATGGCCCGAGTGCACTTGTTTTGGGTGGCAGCATATAACTGCCTGTCACTGGGCCGGCCAGTCTCAATGGCACGGTGCCATAGGTTGTCCCTATGTTTGAGTTGGTGGATCAAAGCTGGGGTTACCCAAGGGGCATTCTGCCTTTTAGAAATTACCTCTGAGTCGCCTCCATCTTCAAATTCAGCCCCTTGTTCTTGCACACCTCTTTTTGAAAGATGCTACCTCTTGGACTTTATTGATTCCTTGAGGTACTTGAAAGTTTCATCATGTCCCCTCTCCTCCTTTCCCGAGGCTATACATATTAAGCTCCTTAAGTCTCTCTTCATATGTCTTCCGTGCAGATCCTGCACCATTTTAGTTGCCCTCCTGACAGCTTCCATCCTGTCTATGTCTTTATGGAGATTGGGTCTTCAGAACTGCACGAGTACTCCAGATGGGGTCTCACCAGCTGTCTGTACAGAGGGATAGTAACTTCCTTGTTTTCTACTGGTGATGCCCTCCCTATGCATCCCAGTATCCCTCAGCCCTCCTTGCTGCCCTCTCACATTGCTTGCCCACCTTTAGGTCATCTGATATGACTACCCCCAGGTCCCTTTCCATTTTTGTTGTTGTTAGTATCTCACCCCCATTGTGTACTCTTCCCTGGTTTTGTTTCCCCGTGCATTACCTTGCACTTCTTAGCATTGAATCTAAGCTGCCATACATTTGACCATTCCTCTAACCTTGCCAAGTCCTTCTCATCCTTTCCACCCCACCTTGTGCATCAACTCTGTTGCAGATCTTTGTGTCATCTGCAAAGAGACATACTTTTCCTTCAGTCCCTTTGCAATGTCAGCTTATAAAGACATTGAAGAGGACCGTCCTAATACTGAACCCTGCGGTACCCCACTAGTAACCCCCTTCTTCAGAGTGGACTCCATTTACTATTACCTCTGTGTCGTATTCTCCAGCAATTTTTACCCAGGCTGTCACCTTGGGACCCACTCCCAGGCTGGCTAACCTGTATATTAATCTTTTGTGTGGACTGTGTCAAATGCCTTCTAAAGTCTAGGTAGGCCATGTCCACAGCCCCTCCTGATCTACTACTTTGGTCACCCAGTCAAAGAAATCTATCAGATTTGTCTGGCATGACCTTCCCACTGTGAATACATGCTGCCTTGGGTCCTGTGCCCTCTGGCCTCTAGATACCGAAATTCTTTCCTTCAGAAGTGATTCCATCATTTTCCCTACCACTGAGGTTAAACTAACAGGTCTGTAGTTTCCTACTTCTGCCTTGCTCCCACTTTTGTGAAGGGGAATCACATCTGCCCTCTTCCAGTCCTTGGGTACCACCCCATCCTCCCATGATTTGTTAAAGAGGGTAGTCAGTGGTGTCACTAGCTCTACCCTTAGTTCTTTTAGAATTCTGGGATGAATCCCATCAGGCCCCATTGCTTTGTCCACCTTCAGTTTTTTTTTTTGTTTCAACTTTTTATTGAATTTTCCAACTACAGACAATTACAAACATAACATTTATCACAAACACAACCATACACCTTCAGTTTTAAGAGTTCTTTCAGAACCCTTTCTTCTGTAAATGGGCTGGTATCAACTTCTGTATCCAGAGTGTTTCTACTGTTTGTTTTAGGTACCTCCCCCTCTTCCTTTGTAAATATTGAGCAAAAATATTTGTTTAGTATCTCTGGCTTTTCACAGTCACCCTCTGCCTACCTCCTCCCTTTATTAAGCCTCACTATCCTCTCCTTGGTCTTCCTTCGCTCCTGATGTACCTATAAAGGTTTTATCCCCTTCTTAACTGAGTTGGCTATCTTTCTCAGTTTGGGCCTTTGCTGTTCTGACTGCCTTCCAGCTTCCTTTGCTTTAACTGATACAGTTTCTGTCCTGCTCCTTCTGTGATTCCTTGTACTTCCTGAATGCTTTCCTTTCTCTTGAACCTTCACTGCCACCTCCTTTGAGAACCATAGTGGTTTCTTACATTGTTTCATTTTGTTTATTTGCTTCACACAAAGGCTTGTTACCTCTGTGATAGCAGTTTTTATTATTCCCGTTGTTCTTCCACCCTCCTTCCTGCCCATTTGCCAGTGCATTCCTTAGGCACTTACCCATTTTGGCAAAGTCAGCCCTCCTAAAGCCCAGTACTTTTGCCTTTGTATGGCTTGACTCTAGTGCTGTGTTTATTGTGAACCATACTGTTCGATGGTCGCTAGTTCCCAGATGGCTACCCACTTCATCATCTGTGATCCTCTCTTCATCTCCATTTGAGAGAACCAGGTCTAAGATTGCTCCCTCTCAAGTGGGCTCCAGTACTAGTTGTCTAAGGCATGCCCCCTGTAGGGCATCTAGAATAACCCCACTCTTCAAAGTGGCTGCTGCAACTGCACTCCAGTTAACATTTGGCACATTCAGATCACCCATCAGCAATATCTCCCCTTTTTCTGCCATTCTAAGTATACTTTCTATCATTTCCTTGTCCATTTCCTCCCCCTGAGAAGGGGGTCTGTATATAACCCCTGTGCGGATTGTGGTGCCATTGCCGGTCTCCAAATTTACCCACAGTGCTTCTTCTCCTCCCTGTTTTCCATTTTGTTCTGTTGCTTGATTCCTTCCCTTATGTAAAAGCTACTCCTCCTCCTCCTCTTTCCCTCCCTGTCCCTCCTGTAGATAGTGTATCCTGGTATGTTTATGTCCCAGTCATGGTTTGTGTGTACCATGTTTCTGTGACTGCCACAATATCCAGATGTTCCTCCTCCATCAAGACCACTAATTCAGGAAGCTTGTTACTCAGACTACGGGCATTGGTATTCATTGCTCTCCATTTTTGATGGCTCTACCTTCTGTTGCAGCATCCCCACTGACCTTTCTACCTCGATCTTTTCTCATTTAGTACCCTGTTTTGTAGGGAGGCTGGGATTTTCCTGCTGCTTATCAGTGCCTCCCCTTGACTAGTTTAAAAGCTTGCCAATGAAGCATTTAAACCGATTGCTCAAAAGACTTGTTCCCTTCCTGGATAGATGCAGACCATCCTGCCAGTATAGGCTGGTGTCCCTCCAGGTGGAACCCCAGTCCCCAATGAAGCCAAACCCCTGTGCTCCACACCATTTTTTCAACCATTTATTAAACTGCATGGTGCAAAGTACCCTCGCCTCACTTATGCCATTGACAGACAGCACCACTGAGAAGGATACTGTGTTTGCTACTTGTCTTAGGCCCCTCCCCAATTCTACAAAGTCCTTCTGCACTGCTCTAATCTCATGTTGAGCCAAGTCATTTGTCCCTAGGTGGACAATGACGTCCAGCTCAGACTCCTGTGCAGCTGTTCTCGTGATCCTGAGAATGCGCTTCCTGTCCCTCCAAGCCATGGCACCAGGCAGGCACCTTACTTCAGTTTTCCCTACTCCTCCCAGTTCTGTCCCCCTAATAATTGAGTCCCCCACCAGGAGCTGCTTCCTTTCCTTGTGATGTCCTCTGCCTCCTTCCTGTGGGCCTCCCTTGTGACAGTTGTCCTCAGCCTCCTTAGTCTCCTCTGTGGGTGCATCCATAGGGGAGCTATGCTCCCCCAGAATGGTGTATGGATTGTGGAGTGGAACAACTGACTGGGTGTGCCTCTGTTCCACCATCCTCACCCTCCCTGAGCCCACTGTGGTCCAACTTCTGTGCTTTCTTCGCAACCTCTGAGGTAGTGGTGGTGGCTCTGGTGCTCCCTGGATGGGGGAGGTTCCCTTCCTACCATCCAGAGTGGCCTGGGAGAAGGTTCCCTTACTACTGTCCAGTGTGGCCTGAAGATGGGCAACTTCCTCCCTCAGGGCAGAGAGTTGTCTGCAAATAGGGCAGCATCTCAGCCTCCAGAAAGACTCCCGGAAGACTGCTGCCCCACAGCCATTACATTGCACTAATCCCCACTTGTTTATCTACTTTTTTTGTGTGTGTGTGTGTTTGTGTGTGTGATTGGTTTGCTATATAGAAATATATATATTATACAGTGTGTATGCTTATATTGTCAGTGCAGTATGCTAGAGAGGATATGACAGTGATATGCACCTTGCACTCTTGAGGAAATGATGTCAGAACCCCAGGTATAAAGGAACAATTTCCAGGGGTGGGTGAGGGGTTGGGAAGGGTTAGCCCAACTGTGCCCTCACAAAGCAATCAGCTAAGAGCTCTGACCCACCTTTGCGATGAGTGCCTTCCTGTCAGCAAGATGCCCTACACAACAATTTGACAGAGAAAATACCCTGCTAATCAAACAGAGAAAAATCCAGACATCCAAGTCAGACACAGGTAAACCTCCCCAGCTCCAAAACAACCTGGTGGTTTGTGCTCTGAAAGCAGTCAGCCCCAAAATAAGTCAGCTGTGCTTTAAACTCTTCCTGCACTGAAAATCTTAAGAATTGTAACAAACGTAAAGCTAGATCCACCTCCTCTGTTGCTTGAAAGACTGTCTTTTCCTGATAATTCTAAGTTCCTTATTTCACCTTTCAGTTAGAAGTAGCCTCCACCTGCAGAATATCTGCTACAAACCAAAGACAATTGTAAGGTTCACCTCCCTCTGTTGTGAGCACAACTCGCTTTCTTGCAAATCCTATGTTCGGTATTGCAGCTTCCAGGCAGAGGTAGTTTCAGTTGAAGAATATTAGCTGTTCTGATGAGTTTGCTGTAAAACACTTGCTTATAATACTATTGTTCTCAGGTCTGTCACCAAAGCTATTGGCTGATAAGTAGCTATGATGTAAGCACTTCCTGACAAAGTCTGGACTGGCCTTATAAGGCACACACAGATAAACACAAAAAAACAGTTTCCACCCCCTAGGGCACTGTCTGGGTCAAATACACAACCTGTACCTGCACTTTTTTCAGGATTTATGACAAATTCTTAGCCCAGGGTTTAAACTCTTTCTGCATTGAAAATCTTAAGAATTGTAACAAACGTAAAGCTAGATCCACCTTCCTCTGTTGCTTGAAAGACTGTCTTTTCCTAATAATTCTAAGTTCCTTATTTCACCTTTCAGTTAGAAGTAGCCTCCACCTGCAGAATATCTGCTACAAACCAAAGACAATTGTAAGGTTCACCTCCCTCTGTTGTGAGCACAACTCGCTTTCTTGCAAATCCTATGTTCGGTATTGCAGCTTCCAGGCAGAGGTAGTTTCAGTTGAAGAATATTAGCTGTTCCTTCAGTAATCCTGGCTTTCCTTCAGCATCAGGCTTCAGCCTTCCAGAACTTCTCCAGCTTTGCAGTACATCCCCAGGGGTGGAGTTTTTCCACAGCGCTATTCCTGTAGTTGTACTGTCTGCCCTGCAACACCTTCATGAGGGAGGGAGTCTTCAAGACCAAAGGAGTGACCTGTTTTCCCTTTAATTAGAGTAGTGTACTAAAAGTAATTTTCCCAACTTAATAAATAATCCTTAGCCTGCAGGGATTGTGACTTAGGTCTTGGTTACTCAGAAGCTTCCTTCACAGGGTTGTTCTCCACGCCTTCATGCTGGCCATAATAATATTAGTATTTATAATTAATTTTCTACCAAGAGTTGGAGATGGATGGTGGTCCTACACTCTTGACAGTGTTTTTTCTACAATAATTTATTAATAGTATCCCATTACACAAAGCTGTGTCTTTTCTCTCCATACAAGAAGTAAATGTGTTTGTTCTATTTAAAATAAATACTGTATCATTCCCCGAGGGTGAGAATCCATGTCACTGTCTCACATGCTTCCTTCTTTCCATTGGGTCCGGTCACATGCCTGGGCTGTGTGCTTTTGCCATTAATAGTTGCACTGAAACCTTAGCACAGATTATTAGATACATCCCAAGGGTAACAGTGATTGAGGTGGCAGGTTATGTTCATAAACCCATTACACATAACCATCCATGAATTTGGAACAATAGTGGGATATTATACAACATTTATCTTAGATCTCACTATTGTTCCAAATTCATGGAGGGTTATGCATCTCTGGTTTAAGATCTCAGATGGATTATATGGGTAAATTAACTTGCCATCCATATAAAGTGTCAACATATGAACCTTGCCTGCCATCTCAGTCCCTGTTACCCTTGGGTTCTGTCTAGTCATCATAGATAATGAAGTCTTCCAAAAGTGCAAATGTATATAGAGTTATCATTAAACTGGGCCAAGATACCCTATCAAATGCCTTTTTAGTATCAAGACCCAGAAATAGTGAGGGGAGTTTTGTTTTGCAGACATGGTTGGTGTATTAAGTTTAGTGTTCTTTTAATGTTGTCCTGAGTTTGTCTACTTTTTTACAAATACAGGGGCCTATGCACGACCCGGGTGCAGGTAAGTGTGAAAGGTGTGTACCTGAAGCATGCTGCCCCACACCCGCAGACAGGTTTACACTAATTAGCATTCACCATTGCCGACTGACTGTCCGTGGCCCCACCTCCTGGTGCACAGCAGCACGGGTGAGGAACATGCCCACATGAGCATGCATCCAATTGGATGCCCGTTCTGGAGCGGACCCCCTGCCATGCTTGTGCAGGGGGTTCTGGGACAGTGCATAGCCCAACAGGGTGAAAACCCAAATGACACCCCCCCAGGCAGCACAGTAGGCAGATTCAGATGTGTACAGGGGATCCTATTGCCACGGTGCCCTGCCGTTAACTTTTGGGGGGTACTTAATTAGTTATGGCATGGCCCCCTTGTGCAGCATTACCCACTCCGGCGCTGCTGTTATGCATACTCACAGCTTGGGCAAGTATCCTGGCATGCCCCCATCCTGCTCCTGGTGTGGCGCCTTGTGACTGGCCGGGGATCCATCGCACAAGGCGCTATTGTGCCTGTGGTGAATACTGCTGGGGGTGCACAGATCCCCACTGCTTGGCATTCAGGTGTAGGAATGCCTATGCACTGCCCTTATACAGTACACAGGCATTTATGTATAGGACCCACCGTTTGGCTATCATGTATTAAGTCTGTTAATATTTTTTCTAATTGCTTTGCCAATATGAAGGTGAATATCTTGTAATCATTATTTAAGACTGAAATCTGTCTATAAGATTCACAATGGTCTTTCATTTTGCTTGGTTTAAGAATAGCCAGTACTGTTGCCTATCTCCAACAGTTTGAGATTTCCCCCCTCTTATTGCACTTCTGTAAATGTCCTTGACAGGAAGGGTATTATATTATCTAATTGTCTTTATGAAACTCTGCTATGTATCCATCTGGTCCAGGACAGTACCATATTTGGATGAGAAAAAGTAATTCCCTTATTGTAATAATGTGATTTCAAAACTTAGTGCCAAGAAAGAGTTCACAGCTTTTTTTCTCATATCATAACTGACTAGAAATTTAATTAACATGGAAACATAAACTTTGACAGCAGATAAGGACCGCTTGGCCCACCTAGTCTGCCCATTAAATTACATTGTACTAATATTTCAGAAATCAAGTAGCAATTGTGTTCATAACAAAACTGGCACTTTACTGACTTTAATACATCATTTTTGCATCAAACCACATGCCAGATCTAGACAGAAACAATTTTCTCTGACCAGGTATGATTCATACAGCATATACAATTGCGTGGGAGAACTACTGACTGTGCCCGATTAGGTACATACTATTCTTTCTGGTGCAGGTTTGTCAGCTACATACTCTGACTTAGTTACAATTTAAACTGGCAGGTGCTATTTGTAGTTCATGCTCTATTAGGCTTGGACTCTGCCCTATTTAATCATTTAATCCATCCTTTTTGTTTAAATTGCACCACCCTGGGGATATCCTACTCATAAAGCCTCACATGCATCATAAGATTTCATACAAAACGTTTTAAGAAATGTCATACAAGCACACTGGTACTGCAGTAAAATTATAAGTTAGCCAGAAAAGGCCTGTATCAAAATTATTTTTGCAGTTCTGTTGATAGATGCCGTGCTGGGGTCTCGAGTAACACACAGGGAAAGACTATTACAGATTTGAAAGTTATACTAGCGTGAGAAGGCATGATGACCTATGGACTTACCAACAATAGCAACTAAGAGCCAAGTTTTACTTTTTCCATGGAGGGGAAACTGCTAGAACCAAAGCAGAATCTATTTTTAATGTTCTATGCTGCATTTTGAGGTGTAAACAGTTAGAGAACACACCAGTCCAGCTGCTGAACTGCCACCCTGCTAACCATCAATGTCCTTACATTTTATTGTCTCCCATCTGTTCAGCTCTGCTTCTGTTCTTACTCTCCACTAAGTCATTCCTCTCCCAGACCAGTTCAGGCCACTGAGTTCAGTACTATCAGCTCTGCCATCTAACCCTGGGGTGTAAAATATCAGGTGTTCTAAAGATGGGGATGGCCTGGGTGGAGTGGAGGAACAGTAGGTGAAGCTAAAAAGGGGCATAGGGAAGGCAACAAACCTCTGTGTCAAGCAAGTGAGCAAAAGCAACAGGACATACGAACATGCCAAACTTGCCAGCAGAAACAGGCCTCACAGTCTATCAAGTCTGCTCGAATGTGCAGCTAGCACCCCTATACTGCAGCTGCCCCACTCCATCCCCCTCTCACCCTCAGAAACTGCTCAGCATTGTTTACCCAGCCCCCTTCCCTTGCCCTGTCCCATGCTGTTTTGAAACTGCTCACTGTCCTGCATGCCACCACCTCCTCTGGTAGAGCGTTCCATTTTGACTCCACCCTCTCAGTGAAATAATGCTTCCTCATCTGGAAAAAGAGACTGCTATGGTTCTTGAAATCCTGGATTTCAGTGAGGCAGTTGTTAAATACCAAGAGTGCACTATCCTGGTCAGGTACAAAAGACAGGTAGAGCTGGGTATCAACAGCATAGCAGTGAAACCTCAGCCCATACCATCTTACAATGTCTCCGAGGGGCAGCATGTACACCATGAACAACATGGGGGACAGCACTGAGCCCAGAGGGACCTCACATGACAGAGAAAGAGATTCGGAGGAATAAATCCCCGACACCACCCTCTGGATTCTGCCAATGAGGAAGGACTTAAACCACCAGAGAACTGTGCCAGTCAGGCCACAGATAAACCTCCGACACTCAAGCAGCACCCCATGGTCCATGGTGTCAAATGCTGAAGAGAGAGATCAAGAAGCACCAAAATGGAATGGCTTTTCTTATCTCTCCCCTTCAGGAGATCACTAAGCAACCGAACCAGCGATGTCTTGGTACTGTGCCTCTTTGGAAATTGGATTGGAGAGGTTCATAGATGTCATGGATGGTCAAATGGTTCTCCAGCTGAACAGCCACTACCTTCTCAATCACCTTCCCCATGAAGGGGAAGTTAGAGATGGGTCTGTAGTTAGCAAGGTAGTCTGGGTCCAGATAAAATTTCTTCAGGAGGGGTGTCACCACCACCTCCTTCAGGGAGCTAGGAAACTCACCTGACTCAAGGGAGCACCAGACTATCTGTGCCACGACTGGGCCAATGATATCACAACAACCCATAATCAGGGAGGTTGGGCCCGGATCCAAACTACAGCACATAGGGCGCATACCCTGGACAATCCGCATGACATCCACGAAATCCAGCTGGTCAAAGATACTCCAGGAAAAATGGGGGAAAAGTGGCTGAGCACCGATCAGTAGCATTCCCCATAGAGTTTGCTGGTTGGATCTCCGCCCTGTTGTCAGCCACCTTATCCGAAAAGAACTGAGCCGGTTCATCACACTCCTGCTGTGAAAAGGCTCCTCAAAACTGTAGGCAAGCCAGGCTGCACAGCCTGTCCACAGTTCGAAAGAGCTAATCCAGTTGGTTCTGAGCAGCAGCAATCTCCCCGGACAGGAACTCTGCCTTCTTATGGGAGACTGTTGATTGATAGACTTGATAGTATTCTATCAATCTAAGATGGTCGGCCACCAGGTCGGATTTCCACCGGCAATGTTCTAACCTTTATCCTAGTTGCCACATCTCCCTCAAGGCCCCATCAAAAAGGGGGACCGAGGGTGAAGGGAGCGAGGACAAACTCAGACAGGAGCAATAGAGTCCAGGGCCATGGCAATGACCTTATTATAGGTCAGAACCAGAGCCTCTGGACTCCTGCTTGCCACAGGAAACTCTGATAGGTCAAGTACCATCACCAGGCTTTCAGGGCTCATAACCCGTAAAGGGCGGTATCTGACCATCTCCACAGGGGGTAGGCCTACGAAGGGGGGTGCAGAAATTGAACCCCACAGTGTAGTGACTGGACCATCCAGCAGGTTCCACCCCCAAATCAGAGGCTTCGAACCCCCAGGAGGAAGACCAGGTCAAGAGAGTGACTCTGTTTATGAGTAGCAGAAGTAACAATCTGTGTAAGGCACAGTGATGTCATCAACTGGAGGAAGTGTTGTCCAAATTGCTAGAGTTCGTCATCGACCCAGACATTGAAATCAGCCTGGGTGACTCGAATGCCATGTCAATCACGAAATCCAGGGAGCCCAGAAGGACATGGGAAAAGTGTGCCATGATAACAGCTGAACTCGCCTGTTGGAGACAGAGTGAGGAACCAGCACAGACTCTCCTGGCTGAATGGTCCAATTTTTGGACTCTTTATCCAGAGGTCTATCCATATTTCCCGAATTGCCCGAGCACTGGAACACAGATTCAGCCACCAAACCCTCAGCCAAGGGGTGCTGTGTAAACCCCGAAGGTGTGCTGATGGGGACCACGTATTTGCGGGCCATACAAGTGGAAGGTGCAGGGCAGGAGGCTGGGTGCTACCAAAACTCCAGGGCCAGACCAACTATGGCCTTGGCCACTGGGAAGGCCTCAGATGGAGAATCCCCTTTCCTGAAGATGTCAGTCAAGGGGTATTCATACCATTTTTCAATGGGCTCCAACAGCATTTCTGTTGATTTGGAGATGAGACGGAGGATGCCTATGAAGGACATGGGACCCTCCTCTATTGACAGGCTTATCAAGTCATCATCACAGAGACACAAGTGAAGGTCCAAATCCTCAGACCCTGAGTCCAATAAAGCAGCCAACCACCTGAGTCGCTCTCGACCCGCTGCAGATGGTCAGGAGTGAGGGTGACTGACAGACTGCACGGGAGACCCTGATTGGGTCGAGACTCCTTGGCAGGAGCCCCTGAAGAAGGCTGCTTAGGTGGTTGCTCCACCAGAACAGGTAGAGAGGCCAGCTTTGACTGAGCCGGGAGGGTCTTCACCTGCTCCGTGGTGGAGGAACAGTGTCAAGCGGCTCCAGAGGAGTCAGCGTTGGCCTAGAGGGCGATAGCCAGGGTTGACTTCGGACCAGCGATCATTATCTGTTGCCACATAAGATCCTCGTAGTGACGACGCAACTTGCATTGAAGCCTCTCCTCACCCTAGGAGGATGAGGATGAAGAAAAAATTACTTACCATAGTAATCTTCTTTCTTCCCAGTGATGCTCAGACATTCATAACTTTGTGCAGTCACCCTGATGGGTTGGACTGCCCGGAGAGATGGAACACATGCAAATGATGGAATTCTTTGCACGTGAGCATCTTTCAAATACTGCCTCTACCAACTGTAGTGTTCTAAGCCCTTCAGATTTGTAAGAAGCCTGGAAGTCAGGCAACATGGAAAAATTTTACCCTAAATTATTAACTAATTAATAAAAAATTTTTAATAAAACATTTTTAGGATAAGCCTAATAAACAACTTACTTGAAAAAAACTCCAAGGGAGGAGCTATATCTAAATATAATAATGGTGTTCACCATAGATTGAGAAAAACTATTTTGAGAGACAGAAAACTCTGGTAAAACTCTGTCTAGCATAGAGAAATGTACACAGAAGGATATGGCTATGTGGCAGTAGCATGCAGAATGCAGAGGCTTAAGTTCTGGAAGGGGAGGATGGGAGGAAGTTATGAATGTCTGAGCATCACTGGGAAGAAAGAAGATTACTATGGTAAGTAATTTTTTCTTCTAACCCCAGTAATGCTCAGACCATTCATAACTGTGTGCAGACTACCAAGCAGTACCCCCAGGTGGTGGGCACAGAACTTATTTTGAAACAGACTTTGCAGGACTGTTGTGCCAAACTTAGGCGTCACTTCTGGACAAAATATCCAAATTATAATGCTTTGTAAAGGTGTGTACTGATTTCCAAGTAGCTGCTTTACAAATGTCCAACAATGGCACTCTCCCAGCAGCTGCAATAGTGGCAGCTGTTCCTCTTGTTGAATGAGTCCTCAACCCAGCTGGGGACTCTTTACCTGCTTTATTGTAGCAGAATTGAATGCACTGGACATCCACCGAGAAATGGATCTTTTTGAGGCTGGTTTGCCCATTCCAACATCCCCATATGTAAGGAAAAGTTGTTTTTTGTCTTGCCTATGGCCTTTAGTAGCTGTCATGTTTAGTTTAGTTTAGTTTATTGTTCTAGGAATTACTACCTTTGAGCCAGAGGCTCTTTTACAAAGGTTCCACGTCAATTAGGTACAGTACAAAAGGTTACATAGATAACACAACAATTTGTGTTGTGTCAAGAGCAAGAAACATATACAAATATATATCAAATCATTTGTGCAAAAGGACATGAGATATCAATAATCACATTATTATTACAAGAAAGAGGTCATGCCAGATTAGGAGAAACAAATAGGAAAAAGTCCAGAACAGAGAGTGTAAGTGAAAGGTGGGGAGCAAACAATAGCAAGAGAAAAGGTTTCCCAAACATGTCTTTGTCAGATAACGGGACAGGGTGGGTAGTGAGAAAATAGGAGGTTTAATCAGGGCAGTCACAGGAGCTGGAGGTGGCAAGGTGAGAGAAAAGCCTTGATTTGAAAATACCTAGAGAGGTGGAGGCAGTAATATGAGTGCTTAATGTAGTAGCTGAGAGCTCTTTTCACATCCAGACTGTGAAGCCTTCTTTCACCAGAGCTTGCATGGTCTGTGAAGAAGACAGGCAGAGTGATTGATTGGTTCAGATGGAAATCTGAAACCACCTTGGGAAGGAATTGTCTGTTTGTTCTGAGGACTACTTTATCCCTGTGGAAGGAAATATAGTCTTGGTCGACACAGAGACCCTGAAGCTCACTGATTCTTCTTGCTGAAGTAATTGCTACCAGGAAAACTGTTTTCCAGGTAACATACTTTAAATGTGCTGTAGCCATGGGCTCAAAGGGAGCCCGCATCAACCTTGCTATACATACATTAAGATCCTAAGTGGGCACTGGTGCCCTGTGAGGGGGGTGCAAATGCATTAGGCCTTTGAAAAATCTTTTGAAAATGGGATTTGATGCTACAGATACCTTTGTCCTAGCAGACAGATATGCAGATACTGCTGCAAGGTGGACCCTCAAGGCATTGGGTTGCAGGCCTTGTGAATGCAAGTGAGTTAGATAATCCAACACCACTGAGACCACTGCAAAATTTGGGTGAAGTTTCTAGTAGAGCACCAGAAAGAGAATCTTTTCCACTTGGCAGAATAAGTTTTCTTAGTTGAAGGCTTCCTGTAACCTTTCAAAATGTTTAATACAGTGTCAGAAAGGTTCAAGCCTGCATACTCTAACTCCTCAAGAGCCATGCCTTGAGGTGAAGAGACTTTGAGATTTGGGAATAGCGATGTTCCCTGATTGGAGGTTAGAAGATTGTGCCTGAGAGGCAAGCTCATTGGCCTGCTCACTGCCATGGAGAGCAGAAGAGAGTACCATGGCTGCCTGGGCCAATCTGGAGCTATCAATATCAGAGAAGCTGAGAGGGATCTGAGTTTCAGCAGCACCCTGAAAACCAGAGGGAAAGGGGGGAATGCATAGAGAAACTTGCCCGACCAATCCAGCACCAAGGCATCCAGAGGGGATTGTGCCCTGGGCTGGTGGCCTGCAACAGTACTGAGGCAACTGGTGGTTCTGGTGGGATGCGAACAAGTCTATCTCTGGAACACCCCATCTGTTGAAAATTACCTGTACCACCTGCTTGTTCAATGCCCATTCGTGATGGGACTGATTGATTCGACTCAGTGTGTCTGCCAAGATATTGTCCTTTCCTGGCAGACGGATGGCTTGCAGGGACACCTTTAAAGAATATGCCAGAGCCCAAATTCTCATGGCTTCTGTGCATAGGGGACCTGATCTGGTGCCACCCTGCTTGTTTATGTAATACACAGTGGAGGTATTGTCTGTTCTGACCTGTACCACCTTGCCCATTACCAGTGTAGAGAAAACCTTTAGTGCCAGCCGCACTGCTCTGAGTTCCAGCAGATTTATATGCTGGAGGGACTCTGCTTCTGACCAGGTACCCTGAGTTGTGTGCTCCCCTAGATGGGCACCCCAGCCCAGCAGGGATGTATCTGTTGTGAGGATTAGTGAAGGATCCTCCTTCTGGAAGGGGACTCCTTGTCTTAGGTTGGATTCCCTTTTCCACCACAAGAGAGCTTGTAACAGGAGCCTTGTCACTGGAATGAGCTTTGAGAAGGGGTCTTTTTTCTGACTGCAATGAGTCCTGAGGTCAAACTGGATGTGTCTCATGTGAAACCTGGAACCCTGCACTGTACCTGTGGATGCAGCCATATGACCCAAGAGCTGCAGAAATTGCCTGGCTGTTTTTCGACCATGCAATTTGAAGGAGTTTGCTATGGCCTGAAGACTTTGCACCCTGTCTAGTGGTAAAAAGGCCCTGGCCTGCAGGGTGCGAATCTCTGCCCCTATGAACTGTAAAGTCTGTGTAGGGGCGAAGACAGATTTTTTCTGGTTTACTATGAAACCCAGAGATTCCAGAAGATCCTGTGTAAGCCTTAGAGAGGTTGTGACCTGCCTACTATCAGCCAGTCGTCCAGGTATGGAAAGACAGTCACTCCCTGTCTTCGAAGAAATGCCACAACAACTGCTAGGCATTTTGTAAACACCCTTGGTGCCAAGGAAAGGCCTAAGGGTAGGGTTGCAAACTGATAATGACCTGATGGGAGTCTGAATCTGAGAAATTTTCTGTAAGATTCCTTTATGGGGATGTGGAAATAAGCGTCCTGTAAATCCAGAGATGCCAGCCAGTACCCTTTCTGGATTATTGGTAGAATCCGAGCCAAAGTGACCATTTTGAACTTTGGCTTTTCAAGTCTTGTTTAAAGCTCAGATCCAAAATTAGCACTCCCCCATTTTTCTTTGTTGTTAGGAAGTATCTGGAGTAAAACCTCTTCCTCTCAAGGTTGCAGGGACTAATTCCACTGCTTTGAGCTGAAGCAGCTTCTGGACCTCTGCCTCTAGCAATGAGATTTGTGCTAGAGGTGGGAGATAGAAACCCTGGGTTTTAGAGGAAGAAATTTGAACTGCAGAGACAGACCTTTGCCCACTACCCCAGCACCCACTTGTCTGTGGTGATGGCTGACCAGAGGGAGGAAATGGGACAGTCTGCCTCCAACAGGTAGGGAGGAGCGCTTGCATCTCAGAAATTCTGCTTAGGCTGGGGCTGAGGTTGTGGCTGAGTCCCTCGCCTAGAGCCCCTTCTACCCCTACCCCTTGAGTAGCCCTGAGGGGGGTACTGCTGGTATTGGGGCATGGCTACTGGCTGGAAGAAAGGTCGTGAAAAAAAGGGATGACCCCTAGCTCCCCTTCCATAGGGCCTAGTGGATGAAGAAGCTCTGTCTCTAGCAGAGTTACTTCTGTAAGTTGCCTTATATTCATCCACTTTTTTCATATAGGCCACTGTGGACTCCCCAAACAGCAGATTTCCTTCCAGTGGGAAATCCAGAGCCTTTGACTGGGTATCCTGAGTGAGGTTTGTGGCCCTAAGCCAAGCAAACCTCCTCTGAGCCACTGTATTAGCCATCCACCTGGCTGCAGTGTCATTCAAATCAGCAGCCATTTGGAACTGGTACTTGGCCGCCTCTAGCCCAAACCTGGCAGTTTCTGCCAGGTCATCTGACAAGGGTGGGGTGGCCTTCATGGAAATTGACAGTACCGACTGCCACATGGATTTCTGATACTGGGTAGCATAAGATTGAAAAGTGGCCTGTCTCACGGCCAATGAGGCTGACAAATAGCCCTTTTTGGCCATACTGTCCAGTTTTCTGGAGTCCTTGTCCGGAGGGTGTGAGGACAGAGGGACCTTAGCCTTATCACAGGCAGCTTGCTGTACAACCCCTTGATGATAAGGGTGGGAGAAAAGGAATTCAGCTCCCTCCCTGTTCAGCTGATATTTTTTATCTATTCTCTTGTCAATAGAAGGAATAGAGTTTGGGGTCTGGAGGAGCTTCATAGCATCCTTCTTAAAGAATTTATATACTGGAAGGAGGAGGGCTTTTGTGGGTGTTAAACCCATCATACTGAGGTACTCAATCTCCTCCTCATCTTCCACTTGCTCTGTTGTGTTGATGTCCAGAGCATCTGTCATTCTTCTTACAAAAGAAAAATGGGAGGAAAATCCTCAGACACTCTGGGAGAGAGCCAAATTCCTGCTCAGGAAACCTCTGGGGAATAGGTTCATCCTCCTCATAAATATCATCATCCCCTTCAAAATATTGTTGCTCCGAAGCAGGAGGCAACACAGAAGCAGCAACCTGGGGACCCTGGGGAGGGGCAGGAGGCTGAGGGATGATGTTTTGCAGAGCCTGGATAATTTTGAACGCCTGGGCTATGTCTTGAGCTGAAGGCATGACAGGCTGCTGCCCAGAAGTCCCTGGTTTAGCAAGAGAGAGTTCTGCATGCTTGAGCTTCTTTCATTTCTTTGAGGGAACCGGAGAGTCAGCCGGTTCTTTCCCTCTTTTTGGCCCTTGTTCGCCCGTATCAGGGGCAGGGGTAGAAGCACTCATTGATTCAACCACAACAGACTGGGGTGTCAGCTGGTCAGAGCCTGAGGGAACCCTAGGAAACTTTTTATTAAGCCTTTCAAGGCGTTTTTCAACAGTTTTTTCTGGGAATGTTTTACAAATCTCACATTCCTGGTCCAAATGTTCAAAACCCAGACAAGCTACACATAAGGGGCCAGATATTCAAAAGGGTTGCGCCATGCGCAATAGGGTTGCGCCTGCGTAAGTCTGAACTTGCTTCATTCTGCGATATTCAGCAGGAGGCAGTTGCGCCACAGAAAACATGCTGAGCAACAGCGCAATGCAAATGAATGCATGCTGAACTGGAGGGGGAGGAACCATGCATAAACTGCACAGCCCGAGAGGGTGTTTAATTACTCCAGCCCGTGATCAGGCTTATCGGTCCACTGGACCACCAGGGATGTATTGGGGGGGGGTGTGTTTGATTACTCCAGCCCGCGATCGGGCTTATCGGTCCACTGGACCACCAGGGATGTGTTGGGGGGGAGACACATTGCTGCCCGCGATCGGGCTGGTGGTGGGGGGATTTAAGCTATGCCCACGATCGGGCCAGTGGGAGGTGGTGGTGGGGATTTTACACTCTTCTGCCCGCGATCAGGCTGCAGGGGGCGTCGGTCCCCGACGGCTGCTGCCTGGCAGGGCGCCAGGCGCAAGTCCTCGGGGATCGGCGCACCTGCCTACTAATGGCATGCAAATGGGGCCATAATCAGATGCAAATGGCCCCCCCTGCAGCTTGCATGAATTATGGCTCCATCTGCATGTCACCTTTTGAATATCGGGATTTTACGCATGGCGCAATGGTACTTGCGCCACCGCAAGTTGAATGCTCCACTCTGACCACTTGCGGTGGCGCAAGTTCCACTGCGCCATGCACAGTGGCTGTGGCGAGGGGTGATATTCAAGGAGTTGCTCAAGAAGCGCCAACTCCTTTGAGATATCGCTTCTGGCTATTACTCCCTAAGAATCAGTTTTGTGCAGCGCAAGGGCTTGCTCCACAAAATAGCGCAGTTTGAATATCTGGCCCACGGTGTGCTTGTCTGCCTTGGCAAACACATCTCCACACTTCAAATAGTTTTTAAAACCAGGTTCACCGGTTCTCTTTTTAGGTTTCTCAGTCATGGTGAAATATAAAATGAAAAACCTCAATCGCTAATACCAAAAGCTAACGCGGTTATTTAGACAGCTTAAAAGGCTTTTACTTTTCTTTTTTTTTTTTTGCGGTCAGTTCCGGAACCGATAGGGAACCGATGGAACCGAGAAAGGAGATGAAATATGAACCGGTTCAGCGGTTCTGTAACCGATGAAAAGCGGTTACAAATAAAAACTTTAAGGACCAAATTTAAATGAAAATGAATAGGTTCTTTAGTTAGAGAACCGAAACAAAGTTTCAACTAGCTCGGATCCCTTACGGTTATACCGAACCGTGAGGAACCGAGAAAACAACAATTTAAACAATAATAACCAATATAACTAATAAATTAGTAGAGGCAGTAAAAGAAACTAAAAATACTCATGGTTTTTAAACTTTTTTCTTTCTTCTTCACACGAAAGAGGGCGACAGAGACTCCAAGCGACCAGACTTTCAGGCGGAGAGAAAAATCTGAAGGGCTTAGAATACTACAGTTTGTAGAGGCAGCATTTGAAAGATGCTCACGTGCAAAGAATTCCATCATTTGCATGTGTTCCATCTCTCCGGGCAGTCCAACCCATCAGGATGACTGCACAAAGTTATGAATGGTCTGAGCATTACTGGGGTTAGAATGGTAGTGGCACCGCTTCTTGGAGCACTGCATATGGGATTTCCTTGGCCTCTCAGTCGAGGGGGTCTGAGATCTGGAAGACAACCACTGGGGGGACCAACGGGGCTTCTCGAAAGAGCCGGGGAGAACCGCAGCTCCTCCAGATCAGGGACTGTGACCAAGGGTGGTGCACCAGCTAGCTGGGTCTCCTCCTCAGTTGGTAGGACCGGAGTCCTAAATAAGGAATTGTCGGCCTCATCAGTCAACAACAGGTCAACGGGGTTGATGATAACTTTGACCTGGTCATCATCCCACATCTGAGCCATCTGGCCTGATGGGGGTACCGTGAAGCCAGTGTCCGAGGCCAGAATTGTCGAAATAGGAGACTCCTGTGACCTAGATCTCTCTCTGTCCCAAGAGCGTCAATGGGAAGATTCCTCTCTCAGCTCTCTGTCCTTTTTATCGGACGGGGAGGTGTGCAAACCCAATGGTCCCTTCCCTTTAGTAGGGAGCGACTGGCACATCTCTTTGAAGTAACCGGAGAATGAGGTGCCCAGTTTGAGCGGAACAAAAACCGACAATGAGGAGGACTGTTTGGCGGCATTAGCTGCCTCCTCCTCCTTGAAGGCTTTCATTTGCTCCAGTTGTTCGGCAGATCATGCAGCCACAGAAACCACATGACAGGCATCCTTAGATTTGACTGGTGGGTGCCGTTTTTCCAGTCATCCCAGTTGAAGACGTGCGAGGCGATCGTGGAGCACCTGAGGGTGGAAGGCGCAGCAGAGCTCGCAGACCTGAGGGTCATGCGCATGGCCCAGACAGTAGATGCTCATGGAATGGGCATAAGTGCGGGATGTTTTCTGTCCACAGGGACACCAGCGGAACTCGGGTGAGGACTTGTCCTCCATCATGGTCACGATAACAAACTGTTGAGGCGATACCCAAACGAGCTTTAATTTCAGCATTTTAGCCAAAGTTTTGAATGCCAGGGCCTACTCAGTGCAGAGCGTAAGGAGGTAACCTGTATCTTCCAAGCAGAAAGGAAGATCTGGCATCATGGGACAGAGCCGAGGCATGTACCTCCCGGGTGGGTGGGAGGAACCAGCTTTTAGACCTCCCGGCAAGATTTAAAGGGAAAGGGACATGCCAACAAGTGTGGATAAGAACAACATATCCACATCCCTAGAATCTATTATCAAAGGTAAACTAACTTTTGAGTTAACTAACCTAAAAGTAACTGATGATTGCCAACATGGCTTTAAACATAAGAGATCATGCCTTACAATAAACCTGGTATTTTATGAGAAGATCAGTGCACATTTAGAGATGAAAAAAACAGTAGATGTCACATACCTGGATCTATGTAAGGTATTCGACAAGGTACCTCACCATATACTGATTGAAAAAATGGATCAATGGGGCATCAACCAATCTATACTGAACTGGGTCAACTCTTGGTTATGTGACAGGGTACAGGTGGTGAGAATTAGAGGACACTTATCCAACAAAGGACCAGTGACCAGTGCTGTCCCTCAGGGCTTGGTACTGGGACCAGCCCTGTTTTCTCTTTTTATATCCGATATAAATAAACATATTAAAAGTTATTCTATAAAATTTGCTGATGACACCAAAATTACTAACATGGTTAGAACAGAACAAGATATTCAAACTATTAGGAAGGACCTTACCTCCTTGGAACGCTGGGCGGAAATGAATGGCATGGTATTTAACACCAAGAAATGTGTGGCCATACATTTTGGCAATAATGCATGTAGTGATTATTACTTAGGTGGCAAACTACTCAAGAAGGTCAATAGTACCCATGACCGTGGTATCCATATTACAAAAGATCTACGGTTCAGCAGTCACTGTACTGATATGATAACTAAGGCAAATTGAGTGATTGGTTGCATTAAAAAATACATCACATCATATAATATAATCTCACTGTATAAGTCATACGTTAGGCTCTACCTGGACTACGGCTCATCACTATGGAGCCCCTGTTTGAGAAGAGATGTGGATCGTATCGAGAGTATAAAGGAGACTAACAAAGATAGTAGATGGCCTAACTGATATGCAGTATGATTAAAGGTTGTCAGTGCTGAACTTGTATTTCCTGGAGACTGGAAGAATTAGGGGGGACATTTTACTGATGTATAAAATCTCAAGAGACCCAGATGTAATGGACGGCCTTGGTCTAGCATTTAATGTAAGAACATTTAATCTCAGAAGTCATAACTTTCAGCTAAATTTGCCATACCCTAGGGGAAAGGACAGAAGTAATTATTACACTCAGAGAATTATACCCAAATGGAATGGCCTTCCTAGAGTGACAGCAGAAGCAAACAGCCTTAGTGTCTTTAAGAGTAAACTTGACATCTACTTGACAAAGATAAGGGGTAAACTATGCCCATGCTCCGGGGATGTGCTTAAATGGGCCTAGTGCCTGCTGTGCATCTAACCTTTCTGAGTATGATTCTGAGTATAAAGAGGGGAGATGCAATGTGGGGAAGACTTAAAGAAGAAAAAAACCCTGGCATGCTTGTCCAGACTAGATTCCTGATATTTTAAAACAGACAGTTATCCTTGTCCCAACCCTAAATAATGGGGTCAGTCTCCATCAGTGCTCGGTGTGGGTGAGAAGGAAGGTTACCACATTTCAGAATTACAAAAAAATGTCCTTCTGCAATTCTTTTTCTGACCTGACCCCAATAATGGGACTGGTCAGGATACAGTATGTCTCTGTGCAGCAGGAAGGTGAGAGGGGATACTTTGTTTTTTATTTACAAAAAAAAAAGAGCCTGGCATCGTAGTCTTGGTCAGATACTCTGATAATGGGGCCTCTTGTAACAGCCTGTGGTGCCGTGGGAAGAAGGGATACTTTACGTAAGAAAATATCCTAGTATAATTCTCCCAGCTGGACACCCTGAGAATGGGGCCTGTAAGGATATGTCTTGATGTGGGTGATGCAGTGGGAAGGCAGCCTGGCATACTGTACTTGTCCTGGTTAGACCCCTGATAACGGGGTTGGTCAGGATATACATGTGAGCAGAAAAGGGGGGAGATGCAATATGGGGAGACTAAAAAAACAACAGAAAAAACAAGTTGGCATACTTGTATCAGGAGACACCATGGCAGAAGGGAGCATGGGGGGATTTGCTTTTATTAAATCTGTTGTGCAGTTTGTGAGATAGTTATTTATGTTTTTTTATTAGAGCTGGGATCAGTCTGGTCTGTGGCCATTTAGGGGGAAAGATTTGTTTATTTTATTTATATGTTTTACTGAGTGAGGAGCAGTCCAGTCAGTGGCTCTGTTTGGGGAGAGAGCTGCAGAGGAAGGAGGGTGGATTTTTTTTTCCTTTTTTAAATCTGTTCTGGTTTGTAGAATTACTGTTATTACCTTTTTTTTCCATAATAATTCTGGAGCAGTCCAGTTTTTGGCTCTGTTGGGGGGAGGGAGCAGCAGTGTAGAGGGAGGGGAGAACTTTTGTTTATTAATGGATCCCTGTTTGCTGACCCCTCTCTACAGTATGCAGTAATGTGTACTGCAGACACTTATTCTGCTTGCAGATAGTTGCTCACCCTTTTTAGATGCCATCTGGTGGATGAGTTATGAACAGTTGCATTTCTCCCTGAAATAAAAAAATTAAAAAAAAGAGCCAATTTTAATGTGATTTCTTGCGCCACCCATGGAAATTTAATGTGTTAATGCTACTGCAAAAATCTGCGTTAGTCTGCTTCATCCTGGTGGGTGGCAAAGTAAGATAAAATCAAAAACCCCACACAGGGCAGAAAACGAGTACTGGTCCTCAGAGATCCCATCCAACTGAAAAATCAGATATGGGGGTCTCCGTCAACAAAGCCTGCAACTCCTATAACCTTTTTGCTTAAGTGATAGCTACCAGGAATGAAAATGCATTTCACGCGTAGAAGCAGGCTTGAATGAAGGCCCTGACGGTTCTTCCAACATAAACTTAGTGTCCCACCATGGAACTTTAGGAGATGGCTGCAACATCCCATTCAAAAACCTATGTGACACCTCTAGTTGTGCCATGGTTTTACCTTATAGGGGCATGAAAGGTTGATATGTCTGACAGGTGCACCTTGATGAACAAGTAGTGAAGACCTGGAATTAAAGGGGATAACAGATATTCCAAGACCGAGGTCACAACAACTTCAGGGAGTAGGTGTGCCTAGTAGGAGGCTTACAGGCATCGAGGAGAACATATGCCACTTGGGAAGATATCCCAGAGCTGTTGGTCCAGATGTACTAGAGTGCCCTGCTCCTGTGACAAGAGTTCTTTGTGCAGGGGCAGAGATACCAGAAGTTCTGATGCTAAGGTGCAACATTGGGAAACAGACTTGTCGAGGCCAGAGCAAAGCCACTAGTATCAGTCTTTGTGGTTCCTCCCAATTTGAACAGTACTATCTGAATTAGCAGTATCAGCAGGAAAGGAATAGAGGAATCTCCCTTTTGTAAAGACGGACAATACATCTCACTAGACACTCCAGGCCCAGGAGTGAGCAAATGCGACAGTTGTGTGTGGATGCAGAAATGTATAGCTCTGGGCGACATCATTTTTTGAACAGGTCATCCACTACTGAGTATTAGTACTTCCCATTCTTGTGTCAGTACTTGAGACAACTTAATCTGTATGCTCAGATATTTTGGATGCCAGGGAGATGCATGGAAAACAGTACTAGTGTATGATCTATGGCTCGGTGACATACTCTCAACACCTTCCTGCACAGGGGACATAAATGGGTACCCCAATGCTTGTTGGTATAATCCATGATACTGATGTTGATCTGGATCAGTAGTGGACTACCTCTTACATGATCTGAAAGAGCCAGTAGGCTAAGTAGAACTGCCTTCATCTTCAGAATATTTATGTGGAGAGAGACGTCTGCCTGAGAACACAGACCCTGCATCCTGTGGGGGCCCAGGTAGGCACCCCACCTGGAACCAGATGTGTCTGTTGTCAGAATCAGCAAAGAGGTAATGGATTTGAGAATGAAGTGTCTTTTAACAGTCTGAGCTGGTCCATTCACCAGATAAGCACCTGTCTTAGTGGTGGGGTTATAAGGATAGGGTAATATAGACTGTCTAACGGCTGATTCCCCTGTATGCACTGAATCTACTGTGGGATGCACATGTAGAGACATTCCAAAGGGACCAGGATGATGACAGTAGCCATCATCTCCAACAACTGGAGCATGAACCATGCTGGGGCATGGGGTCTGCAAGACACAATGCAGGCTTGGGTTATCAAGTCCTCTGCCATCCTCTAGAAGGAAGGCATGGATCACAGAGGTGTCTAACACTGCTTCAATGTACTGAAGGCGTGGACAGGAAGTAAGGACTGATCTGAGGACATATATTTTGATTCTCAACCAGTGAAACAGTTGCTGTGCTCTGGAAAGGGTGTATACCACCACTTCCCTGGATGCCCCTTTCAGAAGCCAATCAACCAGGTGAGAGAATACTTATAGACCTTCTCTCCTTAGAGCCACTACCACTGCAAAGCATTTGGTAAAAACTCAAGGTGCTGAGGGTAAGCCAACTGGCAACACTCAAAATTAATTGTGTTTGCCTGCCAGCAGGAATGTGAGTATTTTTCATTTAGACCACTGATGTCTTAAATGGGACACAGATCCCCTGTCCATTTCAGGACTAGGAAGTATTTTGAGGAAAATCACAGATGTTGTTCTTGGACAGGAACTAGTTCTACTGCTCTTTTCTGGATGAGGGGTATCTGCTTCTGTCTGGAGAAGTAGCAAGTGCCCTGGAGGCTAATAAGGCTGAAGTGGGTGCATTGGATGTATGGACAGTAACTCTAGTACATGGCAAAACCCTTTCTGGAATAACCACCTGAAGAGGATGGTCCTGGGAGAGGAATTTGACATCTGCCTTTTCCACAGGCAGGCCTCCCATAAGGCTTGAAGAAAGAACAGTTACGTACTTAACACAACAGTAGATCCTCGAGAGAATCTCTTTCATCAGGCCACACCTATGGAGCACTAAGCTGCCAGGAGCTAGGACTGCACAGAAACTTTTGCTAGCAGTTCACCAGGGTCCTCCCATGATGACATGTGACATAGTTTCCCCATATAAGTGTGAACAGCCCCATCTCTCCTCAGTTCTCCCACCGGAGATCATGCTCAGAGGACCGCCTTGTAGGGAACCTGGAGAAAGAGACTATGGTTCTGCCCATCAGATGAGGCAAAAAACAGCAGGTAAGCTCTTAAGAAGAAAGAGGTAACAGTGGTATAGCCCTAATGTCCCTAGGGGGATCATGCTTAGAAGGTTTCCTTCTAGGAAACCAGGAGAGAGCAAATGGCTCCAGCTACCAGGCATGGCTGGAACCAGCAAGTGGACCATCCCAGAGAAGGAGCCAAGTGAATACATCAAGAGCTAAAAGGGCTCTGTGTCTAAGGGGGACATAGGGTGTGACAGCATGGCCTGATGAAAGAGATTCTCTCTCAGATCTACTGTTACAGTAAGTACATAGCTATTCTATCTTCTTCGAGGATATCTCATCAGACTCATCTATGGAACGAGTACCAAGCAGTACTGACAGAGAGACAGTCTGGGTGGCTGGAGCCAACAGGCCTAAGAAAGTAGGTTCTGAAGCACAGGTAGGCCAAAGCCTGCCCTTCTCTTTGAGGCAATATCCAGACTGGAATGTTTAGTGAAGGTGCAGACAGTACTGCAGGTGACAGCTGCACAAGTCTCAGCAACTAATACATGCCTGAAACAGTTAAGTGAAGTAACCATACCTCTAGTAGGGTGGCCATGAACAACTCCAGGAAGTTCCTTACCGTACTTCCTGTAGCAGAAAGTAATACTGTTGGACAATCATTTGGATGAACACTGGTTTGAAACTGGAACACCCTCTTTCCCAGGGACAAAGGAAACAAAAAGCCGCGAGGTCTATTTGTAGTCCTTCATATGGTGGGCATAACATCTTAGTATACTGTGTACATCGAAGGAGAATAGCAATGCTTACATAGAAACATAGACTTTGATGGCAGATAAGGACCGCTTGGCCCACCTAGTCTTCCCATTTCCCTACCTACAGGATAAGCCGCAGATCCAAGTTAACCAACAGCCTAATTCTTCCTACCCCCCACAAGAATTGCCTTATGTCTGTCCCATGTATTCTTGAATTATCCCACAGTTTTAGACCCCACAACCTCCTCAGGAAGGCTGTTCCATGCATCCACTACCCTCTCTGTGAAAAAATACTTTCTCATTGCACCTGAACCCCCCATCTTTAAATTGTGTCCCTTGTTCTTGCATGTCTCTTTTCTGAAAGATGCTACCCTCTTGGACTTTGTTGATTCCACTGAGGTACTTAAAAGTTTTTATCATGTCCCCCCTCTCCCTCCTTTCCTCAAGGGTATACATATTAAGCTCTTTTAGTCTCTCCTCGTATGGTTTCTCTTGCAGACCCTGCACCATTCTAGTTGTCCTCTTCTGTACTGCCTCTAACCTGTCTATATCCTTACGGAGATAGGGTCTCCAGAACTGGATGCAGTACTCCAGATGGGGTCTCACCAACTGTCTGTACAGAGGGATAACAATTTCCTGTTTTCTGCTGGTGATGCCTCTCCCTATGCATCCCAGTATACCCCCAGCTCTCCCTACTGCTTTCTCACATTGCTTGCTAACCTTAAGGTCATGTGATATGATTAACCCCAGGTCCCTTTCCTTTTTTGGTTTTGTTACTACCTCCCCCCCATTGTGTAATCTTCCCCTGGGTTTTTGTTTCCCAGGTGCATTATTTTGCACTTCTTTGCATTGAATCCTAGCTGCAATACTTCTGACCATTCCTTCAACATTGCCAAGTCCCTTCTCATCCTTTCCACGCCTCCTTGTGTATCAACCCTGTTGCAGATCTTTGTGTCATCTGCAAAGAGGCATACTTTTCCTTCCAGTCCCTCTGCAATGTCACTTATAAAGACATTAAAAAGGACTGACCCAGTACTGAACCGTGCAGTACCCACTAGTAACTCCTCTTTCTTCAGAGTGGACTCTGTTTACAATTACCTTCTGTGTCCTGTTGTCCAGCCAATGTTTTCACAGGCTACCACCCTGGGACCCTCCCAGGCTGGTTAATTTGACTATTAATCTTTGTGTGGGACTGTGTCAAATGCCTTGCTAAAGTCTAGGTAGGCCATGTCACAGCCCCTCCCTGGTCCACTACTTTGGTCACCCAGTCAAAGAAATCAATTAGATTCGTCTGACATGACCTTCCCGCTGTGAACCCATGCTGCCTTGGGTCCTGCCCACTGGCCTCTAGGTACTCAACAATTCTTTCCTTCAGAGTGATTCCATCACTTTCCCTACCACAGAGGTCAAACTGACAGGTCTGTGGTTCCTGCCTCTGTCTTGGTCCCACTTTTGTGAAGGGAATCATTTGCCTTCCTCCAGTCTCGGGTACCACCATCCTCCATGATTTGTTAAAAGGGTAGTCAGTGGTTTCACTAATTCTCCCCTTAATTCTTTTAGATTTCTGGGGTGAATTCCATCAGGCCCCATTGCTTTGTCCACCTTCAGTTTTAGGAGTTCTTTCAGAACCCTTTCTTCTGTGAAAGGACTGGGATCGACCGCCCCTATCCAGAGTGCTTCTGTTAATTGGATTAGGCACCTCCCCCTCCTCTTTTGTGAATACTGAGCAGAAATATTCGTTCAGTATCCCTGCTTTTTCACTATCCCCCTCTGCCCACCCACAGTTTATTCTATTCAGCCTCACTATCCCTCCCTTTGTCTTTCTACGCTCCCTGATGTACCTATAAAAGGTTTTATCCCCCTTCTTAACTGAGTTGGCTATCCTTTCCTCAGTTTGGGTGTTTGCTAGTCTGACTTTCCTCCCTGCTTCCTTCTGCCTTAACTGGTACAGCTGTCTGTCCTGCATACATATTAAGCTCTTTTAGTCTCTCCTCGTATGGTTTCTCTTGCAGACCCTGCACCATTCTAGTTGTCCTCTTCTGTACTGCCTCTAACCTGTCTATATCCTTACGGAGATAGGGTCTCCAGAACTGGATGCAGTACTCCAGATGGGGTCTCACCAACTGTCTGTACAGAGGGATAACAATTTCCTGTTTTCTGCTGGTGATGCCTCTCCCTATGCATCCCAGTATACCCCCAGCTCTCCCTACTGCTTTCTCACATTGCTTGCTAACCTTAAGGTCATGTGATATGATTACCCCCAGGTCCCTTTCCTTTTTTTGTTTTTTTACTACCTCCCCATTGTGTAATCTTCCCGGGTTTTGTTTCCCAGGTGCATTATTTTGCACTTCTTTGCATTGAATCCTAGCTGCAATACTTCTGACCATTCCTTCAACATTGCCAAGTCCCTTCTCATCCTTTCCACGCCTCCTTGTGTATCAACCCTGTTGCAGATCTTTGTGTCATCTGCAAAGAGGCATACTTTTCCTTCCAGTCCCTCTGCAATGTCACTTATAAAGACATTAAAAAGGACTGAACCCAGTACTGAATCGTGCTCCTTCTGTGTTTCCTTATACTTCTTGAATGCTATCTTTTTCTCCCTGACTTTCCCTGCCACCTCTTTTGAGAACCATAGTGTTTTTTTCTTTTATTTTGATTTGTTTATTTGCTTCACACAAAGGCTTGTTGCCTCTGTGATGGCAGTTTTGATGATTCCCCATTGTTGCTCCACCCCTAATTCTAGCCAGTCTGCTAGTGCTTTTCTGAGGCACTCTCCCATCTTGCCTAAGTCAGCCCTCCTGAAGTCCAGTACCCTCACTTTTGTATGGCTTGACTCTGTAGCTGAATTTAACGTGAACCACACTGTTTGATGGTCACTTGTTCCCAGATGGCAACCCACTTTTAGATCCGAGATCCTTTCACTGTCCCCATTTGACAGTATGAGGTATCAGATTGCTCCTTCATGAGTGGGTTCCAAAACTAGCTGTCTGAGGCATGCCACCTGTACGGCATCGAGAATGGCCCTGCTCTTGAATGTGGCTGCAGCAAGTGTGCTCCAGTTAACATCTGGCATATTCAGGTCTCCCATCAACAGTATCTCCCCTTTCTCTGCCATCCTAAGAATGCCTTCTATCATATTCTTGTCCATTCCCTCCCTCTGACCTGGGGGTCTGTATACAACCCCTGTGCGGATTGTGGTGCCACTTCCAGTCTCCAAGGTGACCCACAGTACCTCCTCTCCTCCCTGTTTACTCTTTTGTTCAGTTGCTTTTATCCCTTCCTTTACATATAGAGCTACTCCTCCCCCTCTTCTCCCCTCCCTGTCTCTCCTGTAGGTTACGTACCCTGGTATGTTAACATCCCAGTCATGGTTCTCTGTGTACCATGTTTCTGTGACTGCTATGATAGCCAGGCTTCCTCTGGATGGGCATGCTCAGGAAATAAACTGGCAGGTGGATAGCTTGATTTAGGGTAAACTCAGACACCACCTTTGGCAAGAACTAGGGTTGGTTTGCAAAAACACCCTGTCTTTGAGGAAAGGCAAAAGAGGAGGCACACACACAAAAGCTTGAAGCTCAGAAATCCTTTCAGCAAAAGTAATGGCAATGAAAAATAACCCTTACCATGACAGAAAGTGTAACTCATGAGTTGCAAATGGCTCATAAGGACTCAAAGTAAGCCTCTCTAACATAAAAGGCAAGTCAGGAGAGGATTGCGGATTAGTTTGAGGTTTCAAATGTAGAACTCCCTTCAAACAAATGTACGGGCCACCTCCAGCTGGCCAACCGTATGACCAGCAATGGACAAGTGGATAGCCCAAAGGGCCACCAAGGGCATTTCAATAGAGGAATACTGTAGGCCTACAACAGATAAGGACAGCCAATACTCCAGAAGCTGGCTTACTGGACAGGTGAACAGATCTAAAGTGTGGGAAACGGCCCACAAGGCAAAACGCTTCCACTTTCTAGAGTAAGTGGCTCTGGTGTAAGGCTGTCTGACAGCCACCAAGACATCAGCCACCTTTGAGACACTTTAAACCAAGCAATGGCTATGTCTTCAGGAGACATACATGAAGGTGGAGAGACATGAGATCTGGATGAACCAGAGTTCCCTGTTCCTCGGACAGCAGACCCCTGCATAATGGCAGGGATACTGGAGGTCTCACTGCCAGCTGTTGCAGCAAGAGGAACCAAATGTGCCAAAGCCACACCCAGACAAAGAGTATGAGTGGTGTCCCCGCCATTTGAGATTTCATTAGTACCCTCAGAATCAAAGGGAAGGGAGGAAGGCATACTGACACCTGCCTTTCCAAGAGGGGAATAATGTGTCTCACCAGAAAACTCCAAGCCCTAGCATGAAGGAACAGAAATGTGGCAGTTTTGCATCATGTAGGGATGCAAAAAGGTCCAACTCTAGATGACCTCGCCTGTCGAACAGGTCTTCTGCCACTCAGGTCAGCAGTTCCCAGTAATGCACTGTGGACAGTAACCTGCTTAGCCTGTCTGCCAAGATGTTGTGGTTGTCTGTAACTGGAGCTATGGATAGCTCTAGACCATGTTCTAGAGCCCAGTACCAGACTCTCATTATCTCCCTGCCCGGGAGATAGGGAGAGGACCCTCCCTGTTTGTTGATGTAGTGCATCACACTTATGTTATCCATTTGGATTAACAGATGACCTGGGAACAGAGGAGATTTGAAGGCCTGTAGGCCATACAGGGCAGCTCTCATTTCTAGAACGTTTATGTTGAGGATGGTCTCCACTTTCCTCCATGTCCCCTGTGTCTGGTGAGAGCCTAGGTGCACCCCCTGCCCAGGCCAACTCCTGAGGCATATGTGCTGAAGAGTAGATGAAAGTAGGGATTGGGAAGAGTACGCTCTTCATCAAGTGGTTGGGATCCATCTGCCACCGAAGCAGTTTCTGCACAGGAGAGGGCAAGAGAACCAGTTGTTCTAGGTTGTCCATGCAGTGGTCCCACTGGATTCTCAGTGTCGACTGTGGGATGTACCCACGCAGCCTGGCCAGTGTTACTGTAGTAATGGCAGCTGCTATGATGCCAAGGAGTCTCAGGAATGCCCTAGCTGGGACATATCTGTTGTAGACCTCTTGTACATGAGATCAGAAGCTCCACCCTGCCCTGTAGCAGGAAGGCTAGACCTTGGTCTGTGTCCAAGACTGTTCCTATATACTGCAGCCATTGGCAAGGAGTCAGGATTGGCTTTGACGCACTGATCATGACCCCATGTGCACTAAACAGGTGCCTAGTGCACGTAAGGGTATGTAACAGCTACTCCTTGGAAGAGGCTGTGAAAAGCTATTTATCTAGGTATCAAAAGATGTACAGGCCTTCCCTGTGGAGGGCTGCTGCCACCACTGCTAAATGTGGTAAATACCCGTGGCACTGGAGACCAACCAAAGGGCAATACCCTGAACTGTTAGTTTCCTCCGAAACAGGAATTTTAAATAGATTCTGTGGGTAGTGTAAAGTATAAATGGTGTACCAAGGGGGGGGTTCTTGAAAAGGAGATGAGGCCCTGCACACGGAAGCCCAAGGGTTCTTACAAGCTAGATGGGTAACATGCTTACCCCAAGCATAAATCCAGTCCCCTGTCTGTGATAGTGGGATACCATTTTGGGTGAACAGGTCAGTTCCTTAACTGCCCAGCACAGCAAAGCATACACCTCCACCAGAAACACTGGATGGGAAGTCCTAGAGGAAAATCTGGAAGCAGTGTGAAAAGCTACAGGGTATGGCCTCATACCATTATGCCCAAAAGCATTTGCAATGGGTACTTTCCCCTTAGCTGACATGGAGAAGGTACACCCTGCAACCCACCTGGGAAAAATGGCTGGGGTGGTAGGGGGATACAGGTGGATCCTTTTGCTCCAGTTGCTGCTGCAGTGCACCCTCGGGGTATTGAGAGAGGGACCTGGAGAGGGTTCTTGGGGTAATCAAGACAACTGCTACCCTACCTCTATCCCAAGGTGGTGCAATGGAGTAATGATGAACATTGCTCAGAGAAAGAGACACCCTCTGGCAGCCTCGTGTCTGGGTGCAGCCATAATAGCCTACTGGTGATAGGGCCTACTAGATACCTTTTAGGCCAGAGAGGATAAATTGGTACCACCCCACAGCATAACTGGATCTCATGCATGCTACAGAGACGGCTGTCTGGGTAGAAGTGACGAAGATGTGCCTAAGTCACACTCCTTAAGGGGCTATTAAAAGTTGAAGAAGGTCTTGGTAGGCAATAAGCCCCAAAGCCAAGGAAGGTGAGGGCCAGGGTTCTGGTTCCCTAAAATCTGTAGTCCGAGGATTATGGGTGGCTTGTATAACTACCTAAAACTGTGTGGGCTCAAAATGCAGCAAGCCTCATACCCAGTGAAGGTGCTGGGTTGCCATTAGATGAAAGAAGGGCACAGCCAGTCCACCAAAGAGGAATCTGAGGAAGGAGTGGGTTGGTGTATCCCAGAGTAACCAGGCAAACCACTTTGGCTATGTCCAGGTGAAAGAGAAATAGGGGTTCTTTCTGGAACCCCATACCTTGAAGAGTCTAGTTGGAGCACTAAGATGAGAATAGAGCTTTCCACAGTGGTGTTGTAGCACACAACATCGATGGAGACAAGCCAGAGGAAGCATCGACAAGGCTCTATAAAAACGAAGCCTGATCTGAGGAGGACAGACCAAGGCCAGTGCGCCGCCTGACATCAATGTCTGTACTGTTGACGGGCAAGAGAAGGTAGCTGACAGGGGAGGTGGAGGTGCCACTGTCATTACTATCGCTCTAAGTCGATGGTGCAAAAGGATGCACTGACAAGGCTCTGCAAGGATAGAGCCTAGCCCAAGCAGGACGGACCAAGGCAAAAGAGCTGCCCATGTCAATGTCTGCACTGTCAATATGCACAAGGGGACAGCTGACGGGGTAGGCCAGGGTGCCACCATCAGTACGATCGCTCCAGTCATCGGAGTGCGATGGGGAGGGCAGCACTGACAGGAAAGGCATGGGTGTCACAATTGGCAAGTCTGGGCCAGCTGTGACTTACATTAGAGAAATCCAGCTATACCCCATCCATTAGGGTTACAGGAGGTGGAAGGGATAAAAGAGGCTAAGGCGTCACCATTCAAAAAGCACTAGCCACAGCTGGAGCACTGAGACCTGCCTCAGAGCCCCCTGCCTGGGTGTCCTGCCGGGGGGTCGATGCCATCTGAAGGTGATCGCTGAAAGAGGAGGTCCCTAAGAAGTTCAAAGGGCCAACTGGAAAGCACTCTTGGGTGGGCATGCTCTTGTCTATTCTCGCCACTCCCACGAGGTGCCATGTCCACCGGCGGTAAGAAGGCCCTGAAGCCAGAGGACAAGTCAGGGACTCAGGCTAGTGGAATGCCACACCACTCTGCCAAGACCAGTTTTCAGAAGCTATTTGTTGGTAGAGCAGTTGGGGCATGGAGTGTAGGCGGTGGTGGAGTGGAAGTCGACACTGTAGATTCAGTAACTCTGTGTCATTCAGGCACAGGTCAGGAAGCATACAAAAACCAGGAGCAGTTGTAAAATTCACAAGTAATGTTTTATTATCAATAACAGTAAAATAAAAAACCAAAATTGTTCATTATAACTATTTACAAAGGCAGTACAAACAGAAAACAAAGTCCTTCATTTGTGGGTATCTCTAAGTCCAAGTTTCAGTCTCTCCAACAAAAATACTGCTGCTCTTTTTATAACAAGTCTTTGCAAGGTAATTAACTTCTTCATACTGAGCTCATTAAGGAGACATCCTGTTTCTCACAACATGTTCTTGTCAGTTTCTTTGCAGGTGCAACAAATGGAACATGATGACCCAGAACTGACCTCTTGTTGATAGCTCTGCAAAAGAATTTGCAAACATGGTGGAGGGAGGCTCAAACTGCTTCTCAGGTTAGCCCTCTAAATTCCAAATAGCTTTCTGCATTCAACAGTAAAACTATATACATCTTCAAACAAAGGGATCCCAGTTTCACATACAGATTCACATATACTTTATAACTCCAGATATGCAAAGGAGAAAGAAAAGACAGAAACAGCAAGTGAAGGCAGAGAAATAGCGAGAGGTGGAGAGCTGCGAGACCATCAGAGTGATCAGTTCCTAGGTCTCATGAGAACATCTGGTTGTACAACCAGACAGAGAAATGCCAGAAAAGGAGAGGATAGAACAGATCCCTGTGTTTAACTCTTTCTGCATAACAAATGGGACAGGGTCTTGTAGTCCTACCAGACCTGCTATCCCTAATGTGGACCACCATTTTCTATCATACAGTGTAAGGTATACCAGTATTTATTGATGTTTACTAATGTCTGCAACGATGTACTGACAGATTACCATTTAGCAGATATATATTAATGGCCCTAGCATGCCATCTCCTGTTAACAATGCTTAGCATATATTACTGTGATTAGTAAGATATATTTGTGGTCTCAGAGTATCATCTACAGCCACTAGACACACTGCCACCATCAGCATGTTGTATCATTTGTTTCACTGTTCTAACAGTTAGCTGTAGTAAGTCAAATAGTTATCACTGTCCAAGTGCCTTGGATGCAAGACACCCCTTGCTGCACCAATGAGAATTTTTTACCTAGCGTCTGTATTATGCATATGAGCCAGTTATCAGGTAATGGGACTTTCTTATCTTCTGTACATAACTTTGTGTAAGAGCTCTGCTCTTCCAGTTAGTTCTGTTTATGATGACTTTTACACCTGGTGTTCGACTGTTACAGACTCCCAGCAGGTATTATAGCCGTCCTCTTATTCATGTTTAGTATAATAAACCTTTATTCTATACACCTGTCTCCTGTATTGTGATTTGCCATGAGGTTTAGAGCCTGCTAGTCCAACGAATGGTGACTGTGCTGCAGGACCTGATTGGTCAGATCCAATACAGTTGAGGAAGAAGGTGCTTAGGGAAGGAGAATGGGCAAGGACATCACTAAGGGATTAGAACCTACGCCCACCCATTCAACCAATTACAAGCAGACTTTGACAATATTTACAGTTGGTTTGGTAATTCTCGACTGGTATTAAATAGTAAAACATCTAAATTAATGTTATTCAGCAAAGACACGATCAAACGGAAGACTAATAAGTTTAAAATGGAAATTAAAACAGCAAAAGGGGACGTCCTTGAACAAGTCACAGAATATAAATATTTGGGTATATGGTTAAACGAGAACTTAATTTTTTTTTTAACTTTATATTTATTCTGTTCTGTGTAATCATACAAATACAATGCTCATACAGGGTACAGAAATATCCGACTGGCCAAAATAGCCAACAGGTATATATATGGAATCCATGTAACTGTTCTCTGCATTCTTTTATACGGGGGGAGGGGGGCGCTGACAGAATAAATGTCCCAATGTCCTTAGTTAAATGCCAACCTCTCCAAAGGCAAAAGGTACATCCTTAAGGTAGAACTTCAAAGCAATTAAGACACAATCCACTGATTTTTTTTTAACCTGGTTAGGGAGAAAAGATCCGTTATTAATTGAACTTTTGTGTTTTACTTAAATAACCCCTGTATACTATCTCACATATTAACTGTTCTATTACATTCAACTTCTTACAACCATTACAATATGATTTTAAAACAAATATGCCATATAAGTAACATGGCGATCTAATAAACTGATGCTGCTCTGCTAAATGGCAGCCCCTTACTGCATATGGAGAGCTACAAAGGTATTCCCTACTTACAAAAACAGCGGGTTTCTCGTTCCCACTCCAACAAGTGAGTATCCAAAACATTTTCTCCGAAAATTTTAAAGAAAGCAGTACTTGAATTCCCATTAGCCCCTCCTGCACCCAGAACATTTATAAGCAACTTATTATAGTGTCTGTCCCGGACAGTACTTAATCCAGCAGGCTGCGCGTTACATTCAGTCTTTCTTTAGTTAAAGCCCCAGAATACTCACTACTCAAGTCTCCAATTCTGAAGAAGAAAGCATTGGCTCTTGGGCGCCTCTACATGCAGCAAATTCCTCCTTGATCCTCTCGACCCATCTTCCAGCATCATGGAGGTTATTAAACTGCCAAGTCTTACCCCCCATATGTCACCCTCAGACATGAGGGCAGTAAAAATGAGTGGATGATTCCCAGGGCTCTCAGCCTCTGTTACACTCCACTGAAGGCCTTCCGATGTGCATAGAAACATAGAATTTGATGGCAGATAAGGAACGCTTGGCCCACCTAGTCTGCCCATTTCCCTACCTAACAGATAAGCTGCAGATCCTAGTTAACCAACAGCCTACTTCCTCCTCCCCCGCACTAGAATTGCCTTATGTCTGTCCCATGTATTCTTGAATTCCCCCACTGTTTTTGACTTTACGACCTCCTCAGGAAGGCTGTTCCCTGTATCCACAACCCTCTCTGTGAAGAAATACTTCCTCACATTACCTCTGAGCCATCCCCCCTCTATCTTCAAATTGTGCCCCCATGTTTTTGCACATCTCTTTTTCTGAAAGATGCTACCCTCATGGACTTTGTTGATTCCCTTGAGGTATTTGAAAGTTTCTATCATGTCCCCCCTCTCCCTCGAGGCTATACATCTTTAGTTCCTTTAGTCTTTCTTCATATGTCTTCTGATGCAAACCCTGCATCATTTTGGTTGCCCTCCTCTGGACAACCTCCACCCTGTCTGTGTCTTTGCGGAAATGGGGTCTTCAGAACTGTACACAGTACTCCAGATGTGGTCTTACCAACTCTCTGTACAGAGGGGCAACAACTTCCTGTTTTCTACTGGTGATGCCTCTCCCTATGAATCCCAGTATCCCCCCAGCCCTCCTTACTGCCTTCTCACATTGCTGGCCCACCTTTAGGTCATCTGATATGACTACCCCCAAGTCCCTTTCCATTTTTGTTGTTGTCAGTATCTCACCCCCCATTGTGTACTCTTCCCCTGGATTTTTGTTTCCCAGGTGCATTACTTTGCACTTCTTTGCACTGAATCTAAGCTGCCATACATTTGACCATTCCTCCAACCTTGCCAAGTCCTTTACATCCTTTCCACCCCACCTTGTGTATCAACCCTGTTGCAGATCTTTGTGTCATCTGCAAAGAGACATACTTTCCCTTCCAGTCCCTCTGCAATGTCACTTATAAAGACATTAAAAAGGACCGGCCCCAGTACTGAACCCTGCGGTACCCCACTAGCAACCCTCCTTTCTTCACTGTGGACTCCATTTACTATTACCCGCTGTGTCCTGTTGTCCAACCAATGTTTTACCAAGGCTACCACCCTAGGACCCACTCCCAGGCTGGCTAATTTGTTTATTAATCTTTTGTGCGGGACTGTGTCAAATGCCTTGCTAAAGTCTAGGTAGGCCATGTCCACAGCCTCTCACTGGTCTACTGCTTTTGTCACCCAGTCAAATAAATCAGTTAGATTTGTCTGACATGACCTTCCTGCTGTGAATCCATGCTGCCTTGGGTCCTGTGCCCCACTGACCTCTAGGTACTCAACAATTCTTTCCTTCAGAAGTGATTCCATCATTTTCCCTACCACTGAGATCAAACTGACAGGTCTGTGGTTTCCTGCCTCTGTCTTGCTCCCACTTTTGTGAAGGGGAATCACATCCACCCTCCTCCAGTCCTCAGGTACCACCCCATCCTCCCATGATTTATTAAAAAGGGTAGTCATTGGTGTTACTAGTTCTTACCTTAGTTCTTTTAAAATCATGGGGTGAATCCCATCAGGCCCCATTGTTTTATCCACCTTCAGTTTTAAGCGTTCTTTCAGAACCCTTTCTTCTGTGAAAGGACTAATATCAACTCCCCTATCCAGAGTGCTTCTATTGACCGGATTAGGTATTTTCCCCTGCTTTTCCACTGTGAATACTGAGCAGAAGTATTCATTCAGTATCCCTGCTTTTTCACTGTCACTCTCTGCCCAACCACCTTCCTCTTTGTTCAACCTCAGTATCCCTGCCTTAGTCTTTCTTGCTCCCTAATGTACCTATAAAAGGTTTTATCCCCCTTCTTAACCGAGTTGGCTATCTTTTCCTCAGTTTGGGCCTTTGCTATTCTGACTGTCTTACCCACTTCCGTCTGCTTTAACTGGTACAGTTCTCTGTCCTGCTCCTTCTGTGTTTCCTTATACTTCCTGAATGCTATCTTTTTTTCCCTTACCTTCCCCGCCACTTCTTTTGAGAACCATAGTGGATTTTTCTTATGTTTTGATTTATTTGCTTCACACAAAGACTTGTTGTTTCTGTGATGGCGGTTTTGATGTTTCCCCATTGTTGCTCCACCCCACCTTCTTGCCTGTTTGCTAGTGCTTTTCTGAGGCACTCTCTCATTTTGACAAAATCAGTCCTCCTGAAGTCCAGTACCTTCACTTTTGTGTGGCTTGACTCTACAGCTAAGTTTATTGTGAACCACACTGTTTGGTGGTCGCTTGTTCCCAGATGGCTACCCACTTCAAGATCAGAAATCCTCTCTCCATCCCCATTTGAAAGTACCAGGTATAAGATTGCTCTCTCCCAAGTGGGTTCCAAACTAGCTGTCTGAGGCATGCCCCCTGTAGGGCATCGAGAATGGCCCTGCTCTTGAATGTGGCTGCAGCAAAGGTGCTCCAGTCAACATCTGGCATATTCAGGTCCCCCATCAGCAATATCTCCTTTCTCTGCCATCCCAAGGACGCTTCCATCATTTTCTTGTCCATTTCCTCCCCTGAGACAGGGGTCTGTATACAACCCCTGTGCAGATTGTGGAGCCATTTCCAGTCTCCAGGGTGACCCACAGTGCCTCCTTTCCTCCCTGTTTACCCTTTAGTTCTGTTGCTTTGATCCCTTCCCTTACATAGAGAGCTACTCCTCCTCCTCCTCTTCTTTCCGCCCTGTCCCTCCTGTAGATTGTGTACCCTGGTATTTTGACATCCCAGTCATGGTTCTCTGTGTACCATGTTTCTGTGACTGCCACAATATCCAGGTGTCCCTCTTCCATCAAGGCCACCATTTCAGGGAGCTTTTTACCTAGACTACAGGCATTGGTACTCATTACTCTCCATTTTTTTTCTGGCTTTGTTTCTTTTTGCCCCATCCCTGTCCCTACTGTCTTTGTCTTTTTCTCCATTTACCCCTGCCCTTCTCCCTATTGACTGCTCTATTTTAGTGTTTACCTCACTAATTACCCTGATTTTTTGGGGGGGGCTAGGATTTCCCTTCCCCTCTTCAGTGCCTCCCCCCTTGGCTAGTTTAAATGCTTGCCACTGAAGCATTTAAACCTATCACCTATTATCCTGGTTCCTCTCCAGGATAGATGCAGACCATCATGCCTGTATAGGCCTGCATCCCTCCAGGTGGAGCCCCAGTTCCCAATGAAGCCAAATCCCTGAGCTCTGCACCAGCTTTTCAACCAGTCATTGAATCCCATGGTGCAGAGTGCCCTAGCCTCATCCATGCCATAGACAGGTAGCACTTCCAAGAAAGTTACCATGTGTGCTACTTGTCTAAGTCCCCTTCCCAACTCCACAAACTCCTGTTGCACTGCTCTGATCCCATTCTCAGCCAGGTCATTCATCCCTAGGTGGATAATGACATCCAGCTCCCTCCCCCTTGCCGCTGCTCCCATGATCCTGAGGATTCATTTCCTGTCCCTCCAAGCCTTAGCGCTGGGCAGGCACCTTACCTCCCTTTCCCATCTCTCCCCCAGTTCTACCCCCTAACAATTGAGTCCCCCACCAGGAGTTGTTTCCTTCCCCTGTGGGGTCCTGGGCCACCGTTCTGTGGCTCTCCATTGTGGAAGTTCCCAGCATCCTCCTTGGTCTCCACTGCATGTGCCTCCATAGAGGAACCATGCTTCGCCAGAGTGGCAAATGAATTGTGTAGAGGCACAACTGGAGGGATGCACCTCTGTTCCACCACCCTCACCCTTCCTGAGCCCACCATGGTCCAACCACTTCTCTTTCTTGGCAACCTCTGAGGTAGTGGCGGTGGCCTGGGTGGTCCCTGGGTGGGGGAGCAGGTTTTCTGAATCCTTGCCAGGTCAGCATGGAGATGAACAACCTCCTCCTTCAGACCAGAAAGGTGCCTGCAAATAGGGCAGCAATGCAGTTTCCAGAATGTCTCCCGGAAGACTGCTGCTCCACAGCCAGTGCATTGCACCACTCTCCACATGTCTGTGTCCCTTCCAGTTACAGATGCTTTTTTGGTTTTTGTTCTTGTTTTAGTGTGTGCAAGCTTGTGAGTGTCTCTACCCCCTATTCAGTGTGCTGTGCTTTTAAGGATATGAACAGGTGTATGTTGTTAGCAGTTTTGAGGAAGTGATGTCAGAACCGCTGCTATAAAGGAAGTTATGCACTTGGGGTGGGTGGGGTGTGGGGAAAGGTGGGTGGAAGTAAACCTATGCTGTCTAGAAACAATCACCTACAACTCTTACCCTCCACCCCGGGGAGTGCCTTCCTTCCTTTCAGACACCTATTTCACAAAGGCTAAGTAACAGGTCTAGTCATAACTGACTGCGAATATCTCCCAGCTACAGTTCCTCCCTGGCAAATTAAAGTTAAAACTAAGAAAATTCCACCCCAAAAACAGAATCAATACTAGTTACTTACACAGGTCCATGTGTCTGAAAGGATAAATCTGGGTATATTTTAACATCAGCACCATTCACCGTCAAAGGGTTAGCTTCCCTTGCCGCTTGTATCACCATGTCTCTGATTTCTGAACCAGTGGATCTCAACAGTACTGTACATGACTGGTTCGAGGCTGAAACGTGAACCTGGGGGTTCACTCGGTAGGCTTTAGTCATCGATGCCCAGTTGAATCCTTCTGGTAGTACTAAGGATTCACGGAGCCAGGTCTGTAAATACTGGAGCAACGTGGTTCCCTCTACTTCTTCGGGCAGGTCAACTATTTTTATGTTGCTTGAGCAGATCTTGTTCTTTATAGATTTCAGGCGGCCACGAAGTTGGCCATTTTTTTTGGTAAGTGTGGCTATGGCTGTCAGAGTATAGACAGACCATTTCTCCGCCTCCGCTACTGTCCTGGACAATTTTTGGATAGCCGCATCTTGTGTCTCAAGTTTTTGTAATGTTTTTTCTATTTTGCCGTCCATCGCCAGCATGGACTCTAGCATAGCAGTCCATGGTGGCTCCAAGATTCCCTGAGCTCCAGTGCTACTGTTGCTCGCTGCTCCGAGGGCCTTACTAGTGCTGGGTTGCTGCTCTTTTGTCTGGCCATGAAGTTACATCTTTTGCCTTCCCATCTCATAAATCTGATATCTATCAACTCCTCTGGTTTAGCTGTATCAAGTTCTGGACTTTATTTGTAGTTTGTAACAATTTTGTAGAAGTTTAATATGATATTTAGCACCACAAAGTGAAGAGCTTACACAAAGTTCATCCTGCCTAGGAGATGGCTCTCTAGTGCCCCCGAGAACTTAAATTTTGAAAACCATATTTCAAAAATGATTAATAACCTAAACAGTAGAGTGGGTGCTTTTTGAAGATCAGGACACTGCACAAATATATAGATGAGGAGGAACATTGTAAACCAATTACTAATTCTAGTTTTGGATTACAGGAGCCATGTTTATAGCACAGCAACAAACAAATCACCTTAAAAGAATTGATACACTGTACAACAGAATGGCTGTTTTGTCCTCCAATGCGGTTATAAAATGCATCACTGTCAAATGTATGAGGACTTAAACTGGTTACCTTGGAAGATAAAAATGGAAGATAATCTGGCCAAACCTGGTGTGCAAAATTATACATGATTCTAAACCATTGTAATTAGTAGAAAGGTTGAGAAAGTTGAGCACAAGTACAACTTAAGAAATAAAAACTCTAGGGAACCGAAAATATCAAGAACTAAAAACAAAGATCAGTGAGTGTGTTAAAACTGCAAATTCATCAAAATATGTTGCTACAAGCCTGAAGGATTTATCTATCCGTTGTATTTGTAACAGGTGATAATTTAAAATTTCTTCAACTTCATATGTTCACATAAAACAGACATAATAGCTACTGTTATAAATGGATTTTTGTACTTTAGGTTTTTTTTTTTTGCAGTTATCTGTTTTCTGTCCTGGAGTCCTCTGCGTCCCTTCTGACGTCCCTCCCGCACCTGGCACCGGGTATGAGACCCTCTCCCCTAGACCCCACGACTTACCCTTCATGGCAGGGGGCAGGAAGCGACTCGACCCACCGGACCAGATTTAGTGTTCAGGGAGGTCCCTTCCCGGGCTGTCGTGGAGGGGACCATCGTCATCCTCACAGAGGAATCCCATTTTTTTTTTCCTCTTTCCTTCCCCCGAGGTCTCGGCGTGCAATGGCACCAGTGGCGGCGGCACACACGCTCCCGTCCGCATCCTCGCCAAGCGGCTGCTGCAGACTCTCACCCACAGATTCAATGCTGGCGTGCCACCTCCCAGCCTCCGCTAGGTGGCAGGCAATCACCGAGCACTGTGATCCCCCCTTCCCGGAGAAAGAGAGCAGTCCTGGGGATGCTCAATCCTTCTCTTCCCTGCCAACCCCCGGCGCCCTATGTCCGTTCCCGAACATGGGTCGCTGGCGTGATGCTAGTTAAGGTGTCTAGCGCCTCAGCCCTCAGCAACACCGGGCCAGCCAGGTTTTTTGATAGTTAAAGTATTGACTTTATGTGTAATTGTATAATTAGTATTGTATGTTCAAAAATTGTATATCCACCTGTCTGTATATTTTATTTTAATGTTCTTTTATTTTATCTTTGAAACAGCTTTTTTTTTTTAAACAGGACCATCTTGAAAATAGGACTTCGGTCCTAATGATGTATATTGTACCAACATTGTTTCCTGTATCAAAATAAAGATTTTTACTACTACTATTTAGACAATCTTTCAGGCCCTCCATACCTGAATGAGACGGGGAAAAATGAAGGTGTTTGAGCCTATGCCCCACTTTCTACAGCGGCATTGTTCTAGGGAACTCTGTACCCTAAACATGTAACTGGCTAGTTGTGAAATACAAAGTGGATCAATACACCTTGAATTTCAGACTTGTGCAGGAAGAGGTGAAACTCTCACAATATCCATCAGCGCTGAGCTCAAGTTAGACATCTCAAACTTTTTAGCCTCCCATGGAGGTTGGGAAAAATTGCTTTGGACACGAAGTCACAAGCCCACCTAATACAGTATGTATGCACGCTGTATTCAGAGACCAAATCTACAGTCAAGAAGCATGACCAAAAAGGAATGATGGTTGCCACTCTGTACACTGCCCTGCAGGCAGTTGAAATGGAGGACCCAGCTTTGAAAAAAGAGCTGGGCTCCAAATCCCAAGAAATGGGTGAGCAGTGGAGAGAGAGTTGGAACAAGAAATTGAAAGTCTCAGAAATGAGACACAGAATGAAACGCATTGTACAGTACAAGAAACAGAGAGAGAATTAGGTTGAGAGAGTATTGTGAAAAGTTACAGCAGAATATAAAGCAGGCGTTACAGTTGAATGAGGTGTTGGCTGAGTCAAATGAAATGTTGTGAAGTGAGAATGAGAAGTTGTATTATGAAATGCAGAAATGTCAGATGGCATTGGACAGGGAGATCAGGAAAATCGCAAAGTGTGTGCCATGTACAGAGTTTTACAAAACCATGTCAGCAAGGGACAGTTCAAAGCCAGAGTAGAGCATTCTGGGTGTAAGGGAAAACTGGTGCGATTACGTCAGCAGTTGGCAATCCTAAAGGGTCATATGAAAGCTTTGCTGTATGCCCCACCCATCAACCTGGCGTCATTGACAGATGACGAAGGCAATGACGGAGATTTCCAAGATGGTGCACCTTGGGACACCAGAGGGTGTAGGCCTCACCCATCTCTGGTCACCATCTTCGTAAGTCTGACAGGACTGAGGTTGAGGCCTTGATCAAACAGTCACCAAGGCAGGAGTCACCGAGGCGCAATCACCAGCAGCCCATCAGGCCTTGGCTGACCTTTTAAAAAGGGAAGTGGAGCAACACACCCTAGTGCAGGGCATGGCCACAGCTATGGCCAAAGTAGTGGTGAAGTCCATTCAAGTGCAATTGGGAAACATCCCTAATGTACTGCAGTCTGTACAGGCTATCAAGATCATTGTGGACAAAGTGGGCTGGATGGCCCCTGGCAACAACCTGAGTTGCCATCTGGAGAAGGATTGAAATCAGTGCGAAATGCTTAACCTTCCACTTCAGCATAGAGTATGGGTTTTGAAACAGACTGTGGATCCCATGTTATGGGCCAAGATGACGGAAGCAGTGTGTCAGGACACTGATGCCCGGTTTGACATAGTCGCAGCCAGCCTTGAGTTAACACACAATCCCAATCTAGTTGGCATGAAGCTAGCTCATCCAGTGAAGCAATACACCAAAGAAACCTCAGCCCAGTATGACAGTCGCGTGGCTTGCCTACCAATCAGGCAAGGACCTGGCCAGGGAGACTGAAGAGCGACACTCAATTGAGTACAGAAGCCTGTTTTTGGAAAAAGTGCTGCAGGGCCTGCACAAGAAAGCTGAGGCAGTGTTCCCGAAAAAGGACCTCTTCCATAACATGATTGATAAAGTGGAACATGCATACCAGATCTACGTGCATGACCAAGTGGCAGGCTCAAAGGCCAAAGTGGCCACGGTGCACAGCAGCACTGAGTATTCCATGCAGTATGTGGTGGAAGGGAAATCAAAGGATTTCCAAACAGATAAATCCTCCTACCAAAACAAAGGAGGTACTGGTAAGAACTGATGCCAGGACTGGCATCAGCAATACTACCACCAGCAGAAAGAGAAGGGGGACAATGGGCAGAAACAACAGCGGCCAGGCCCTTCATACAAAGAATTAGCTGAAGAAAACAATCGACTCTGGGAGTTTAAGGCCAAAGTCCAGTCACTTTCTGCAGCCCTTCCACACAAGCCTATAGCAGCTATCCCATCTGTACCTCCACTGCAGGACGAGCCTGATGAGGGAGAACAGTCAAAATCCCCATACAGAGCCACCCCAGTGGTGCTGAGGGTTGAGATGCTGGATGCCACACCTCGCGCTGCAATGGCGACCCAGGTTTGGGAGCGGACCCGGGTGCCAGGGGTCAGCTGGGGGGAGAGAGGATTAAGCGTCCGGAGAACTGCTCTCCTCTCTCTGGGGAGGGCTGCGGGGCTACTCTGGTGCAGTGGTAACCCCTGGTGGAGACCAGGGGTACAACTAGCATTGGAGTGAACAGTGTGAGGAGCACAGCATACGTCTGCGAGTCACCCGCGCTTACGTCATTGCACACTCACGATCCGGGGGGGGAGAAACAACACCAGAAAAAAAACTCTACACCTGGATAGGTGACGGCTCCTCTCTGGGCCACCGCCACATGCCAATACTGGACCTTACCTCTGCCCCTCTCCCCTCCTCCTTGGCTGGCACTGGATTTTAGATAGAGCACCAGATGGAGTGGTAGCCCTGCCCCAAGGGGCTCAGAGCTGGGGGATTCCCAGTCGGAGTTTGGTGGAGGGGCAGCATACCCTCTGAGGAGGCAAGGGACCAGGTCAGCAGTAGAGCAGCCGGCAAGCAGAGGTAGCCTGAGACAGTTACAGGTGGTAGGGTGAATAAACAGAGTTGGAAAAAAAATCCCCATACAGTATGCAGAGTGCACCAAAATGCTCCAAGAAGTAATCCCCCCCACAGAACAAGATGGATCGGACTGATGGTGCAGGCCCCAGTTCATATCACCACCACCCTGGTGGCTGATGATTCCAGCTGCCCATGTAAAGAAGCACTGGTTGTGGGCCACCAGCTGGACTTACTTCTAGATACAGGTGCCGCAGTTTTAGTGTTGCATCAAGATGATCCACAGCACTCTCGTTGGTCCATGGGGAAACCTACTTCCACCCAGTCCTTCGAGGGAACAATAGTTACAATGTACTGGTCCAAACCCATACCAGTCATCATTGGTACTTTGGAAGTGACACATCACTTTGACCTCATGATCTTATGTCACCATCGGAGCATCCTGGGAACTGATTTTCTCGCATGTCATGGATGTATCCTACAGTAGATTTAGCCAACAGACTTTTGCTTCACATACCTGGCCAATACCACATGCTTCTCATACCCGACTCACATGTGGTAGCAGCAGTAAAGATCAATGACATGGAATATGACGCCATCCTCATGTTTCAATACCACGAGCTGTTATCCCAACGAAGGTCAATATTGGAAAGGCATAGTGATGCCTTTGCCAAACAAAAACATGACTGTGGGAGGATGGACACCCTCATACTAGTCACTGGTGATGAACCACCTTGCCAGAGGCAATACCAAGCTCAAACAGAAGTAGTACCCTCTTTGAGGGCCACCACTGAATCCCTTTTGAAACAAGGGGTCATCAAGTCCTGTGTGTCCACAGTCAATTCTCCCACATGGCCTGTAAAGAAACCCAACACAGTTGGAGGCTCACTATTGATTACGATGACTCAACCAAGTCACCCCTAGTTGTGCACCAACTGTGGCCTCAGCCCCGAATGTGCTCAAACTTCTGAAGCCTGAACACAAGTGGTTCAGCACATTAGACATTTCCAATGGCTTTTGGTCACTCCCGTTGGCCCCAGAGAGCTAATACAGATTTGCCTTCACCTTTGAAGGATGCCAGTACACGTGGAATTGTCTCCACAGAGATTCCACAACAGTCCCTCCCTTTTCCACATTCACATGAGGAACACCATACATGGCTTCTCTACCTCAGAATGCGTCTTGCAATATGTGAACAACCTTCTTTTGGTCACAACTGGCTTCGAGAAACACCTGGAGCTCCTAGACGAGCCCTTGACCCTCCTACAGAAGGCAGGCCTCAAATGCAACCCTGCAAAGGTACAGTTATGCCAGCCAGTAGTTTCTTTTCTGAGCTTGCACATAACTGGAGAGGGAAGAAGCCCTGCCTTGAACAAAATCCAAGATCTCCAGGATTTGCCACTGTCCACCAGTGTGGTTACCCTGAGATGATTCTATTCCAGGGACTTCATCTGCAATTTTGCACAGAAGGCTGCTCCCCTGTATGACTTGCTGAAGAAAGATGTCCCATGGCAGTGGGGACCAGACCACTCAACTGCTGTCACTTCCCTGAAAAAGGCCCTGGCCTCTACTCCAGCATTAGCCAATGTCAATCCAGAACTACCATTTTTCTTGGAAACTGCCACCTCTGAGGTGGGCATGTCAGCAGTTCTGGCACAACAGGAAAATGGCACCCAGAAGCCTATTGCCTATGCTTCCCAAATGCTCTCCTTGGTAGAGCAGAAGTATTCCCTGTGGGAGAGGAACCTCTTGGCAACCTTTTGGACTGTCAAACACTTCACCTACATAATACAGCTCAACCCTATTATATTGCACACTGACCACACCCCTATCAACTTCATGTTGACAGGATCGAGAATGGCAACGCATCTAACACCACACTCATTCACTGGTCTCTCCTTTTGCAGGACAGAGACATCACTGTGCTTCCTGCCAAAATGCCCTCTATTTTGGCACATGGTCTCCTATAACCAAGGGGATCCCAATGAATGTAGCCTACAGCCACACACAGCGCCAGAACCAGGCCCATTTCTCCCTGCAAAAGAGAGCCACCTTAAAGACCCTACACTACGTTGCATCTTTGTAGATGGATCCTCCTCCTACCACGAAGGAGAACAAATTGCAGGTTTTGGGGTTCTGATTCTTCTTCCAGCAGGAGGCACCTTTGATGTGTCCAGGAAGTGCACTGTCAAATCATCACAGTATGCAGAACTTGCTGCAGTTACCTGTACCTTGGAAATCATTCATGGCCAAGGATAAGCAGATACCATCCTCTTCTCTGACTCTCCATGGGTGTGCAACTCCCTAGGACCTAGAAGGCAGAATTTCCCTGTTCACTGATGACAAGAAGCACTGTAACAGAGTGGATATGCCAGAAGGTGTAGACAGAAAGAGGAGGGGCTTGCAGAAGCTTGAAGAATGGTCAAGGGTTTGGCAGTTGAAATTCAACGCAAAGAAGAGCAAGATAATGCATATGGGACACAAAAATCCTGGAACAACATAACTTTTTATTTTTTTATTTATTTTGAGAAGTAATCAGAATTACAACCCTTTGAGTCAGAGACTCGTTTGCAAAGGCTCCTCATCAGGAAGACAAATACATTAATAGCAAGCAACAGAAAACAAAGTAAATGAGCTCAAATAAAACCAGTCAAAATTAAGGGCTGGTTGCAAAGGCCCCACTTAAAGGTAAATTAGCAATAATAAACAGACATAAACAATAATGTGGGCAATAATGAGTCAAATGAAGGGCAGAGTCAAAAATATGCAGATTGAGAAGAGTAAAGGCAGGGGAAAACTCAGCCAGGGCAGTCACAGTGGTGGGAGGAGAGGAGGTGGTTCTTGGGAGCAGTTTTAAAAGGCTCCAATCTTGGTAGGGAGGCGATAGCAACAGGCAGGGAATTGTACCAGGATGGGGCATGGTAACATAATAACCTCTGTGACAAGGGAGGTCCTAACTCTCGGGACTTGCAGAGGGGAGAGGACAGTGCTGCTGGTAGAGAGGGAGGGAGTAGATAGGCTTATGATAGAAGACAAACCAAGGAGAGTCAAACCTGTAGTGATTTTTTTGGTGAAGAGGCAAAATTGATAGATAAGCCTTTCCTCCAGATTAAGGAAGTTAGAGGGAATACAGTGTGCAAGTATGGGTAAGATGTGGGGAACCTGTAAGCAGCTGGCAGGCCTTATTGAGTGCTAGCTTAATTTTGTGCAGAGCGGTGTTGTCAACGGCATCATAAATAAGCAGACCATAATCCACCAAGGACAGTACCGAGGATGAGATGGCCAATCTTAGTGCTTCAGTGGGGAGATAGTGATGATGGCAATATAGTAGGCCTATCCTAGAGTTGATGTCGGAGCAAAGGGAGCAAAAGAGAATGCCAAGATATTTGAAGGAGGAGGTTTGTTCAAGGGGGAAGAAGGTACTAGATAAAACCAGGAGTGGATAATCTTTACGTTTACTCTGGTTATGGGCAAAAAGCATGGTTTTAGTTTTAAGTTCAAAACCGGCCTGTGGTCAGAGAACCAGCATTCAGCCTGGGTGAAGGAGTCCTGCAGGGAGTTTTGTAGGAGGAGAGGGTCAGTGTGTGGGTCAGACAGGACAGCACTGTCCACATAAAGTAGAAGGGTTGACTCTGTCCCCCACAATGGTCCGGTGGAGAAACTGATGGGGTTGGGAGTAGGCCCTTTGATGGTCAGATGGATTGAAAACTGGCTAGCTTTATGCACCCAGAGAGTAGTGGTCTGTGGGGAGCTCTTGAACCCTAGAGAGGTTGGTAGTGGGGTACCGCAGGGCTTGGTCCTGGGTCCGATCCTGTTTAATGCATACATATCGGACATCAGGGATGGTATAGGGTGTGAAATGAGTCTCTTCGTTGATGACTCCAAGATGGGAGCAATAGTTGCGGGAGAAGAGAGGAGGTTGGCCCTGCAAGGGGACCTGGACACCCTGGAAAGCTGGGCTCACACATGGAAATTAAATTTCAATATCACCAAGTGCAGGTGTTACAACATCTTGGTGAAACCCTAAACGCAGGTATGCTCCTGGGAGGAGGCGCTGGAGGCCTCAAAGGGAAAAAGACCTAGGGGTCATGGTGGATGCATGTATGAATAACTCTGAGCAGTGCAGGAGAGTGGCTAGCAAGGCAAACAGGATGTTGGGATGCATCGTAGGGGATCACCTCTAGGAGCAAGGAAGTGATTCTGTCAGCTGTACAATGGACTGGTTAGACCACACCTTGAGTACTGTGTACAGTACTGGAGACCACACTTGAAGAGGGACATACAGCTCCTGGAGAGGACGGAGGAGGGCAACTAAGATGATACAAGGGCTAGGGGATTTGACAGATGAGGACAGACTTGAAGAGCTCTGCCTGTTTTCATTGGAGGAGAGGAGAGACAGGGGGCACATGATTGAGGTCTTCAAGTACCTCAAGGGAATAAATAGGGTAAACATGGAGGGATCTTTAGACTAAAGCAGGAGGTATCACCAGAGGACATGGTTTGAAGTTGGAAGGTGGAAGGTGAGGGGAAAAGAGGAGGAGGTTTTTCACTGAGAGGGTGGTGGACCCTTGGAATGCACTGCCTGGCAGAGTTGGTTCAGAGATCCACAGTGGAGGGCTTCAAGAGAGGGTGGGACAGACACAGAAATTGGATGTATCAGATGATGGCCTGTCCCAGGGGGGTGGGGATGGATGATAGGGGTTTCTGGAACACAAGGGTGGGGGAGGGTCTCGGCACCCAACTAGGGATCTGAGGTTCGAGCAGACTCGATAGACCATAAGGCCTAATCTGCTGGCAAATAGTATGTTAGTATGTTTCCATTACAAGCAGAGGGGAGAGGATTCAGACAGAGGCTGAAACGCAAGGGCCCTAAGATGGAGCCCTGGGGAACACCAGAACGAACCTGTCGGGGGCAGGAGACGGTAGACCCAATTTTGACACACTGGGTGCAGGAGGAAAGATAGATGGAGAACCAATTCAATACACCCTGTGAGAGGCAGAGGAGTTGGAGAGGACAGGAGGAGAAGGGAGTGGTGGACAGTGTTGAAAGCTTTTGACAAGTCAATGAAGAAAGAGTGAGCAACATGACCTTTGTCGAGAGCAGTGTGAAGGAAATTGGAGAATTCAATAAGGGCGGTAGTGGTGCTGTGTGCACAATGAAAACCGTGTTGCTCACAGCAGAGGAGGTTATAGGTGGAGAGGTAGTCAGACAGCTGATCGGCCACAATTTTTTCCAGAGCCTTGGAGGGAGGGGGGAGGATGGAGATCGGGCGACAGTTACTGGGGGAGGTCCGGTTGCCAGATTTATGAAGAGGGGTGATCGCTGCTGTCTTCCAGGTGAGGGGGAATTGACTGAGGCAGGGGGAGTGGGTCAGCAATTTGGTAAGGGGGCTTAGGACAAAATCTAGGACCCTTTTAAGCAGTTTGGTGTCAAGGGAATCACTGCTATGACCCATGCCCTTAAGTGATCTAAGCAGGTAGAGCCTTGCTTCATGAGGAGAGGGGGCCTTGAAGTAGAATGGGGGATGAGCAACTGTATCAGAGGAGTGGGGTGGGACTGGGTTGAAAAACTTTTGAGGGAGGACAGCCGAGAGGTCAGAGAAGGAACTATTAACCAGTCAGCAACAGCCATAGGATCAGTAGACAAGGTACCATTAACAAAGAGATGGGCAGAAGGGGGGGGTCACAGCATTGGCATTAAGTTCCTTGATATTGTTCCAGAAATTATGGGACGAGCGCCAGGAGGAGGCAAGGGTGGACCTGTAGTGTTCAGCCTTGGCTTTATGGATAGCCCAGGTACATTTATTTCTAGTGGTACAGTAAGCTTGTCCACAGTCCTACCAGATTCAACAGCCCTATGCCAAAGGTTGTCTCTGTGGTGCATGAGACCAAGCAGAGATGGAGTGACCCAGAGAGATTCATGGTTCTTGGAGACAACTTTGGAAGGGGAGCAAAGGTGTTGCAGGCCTTGTTGAAAACATGAACAAAATAGAGAAGGGCGGAGTCAATGTCAGGGGCACAATCAATGGGGGACCAATCACAACCAGCAAGGTATGCTTTTAGTTGGGCAAATTTACCAGGGCGTAAGAAACAACGAGTGGACAGTTTGGGTGGGTGCTTAGGCATCATGTATGACCAGGAGAAAGTGATAGGGGAGTGATTACTGAGCACATCAGGGAGCACTGCAAGGTTGGAGATCTTGTGGGGTTTGTTGGTTAAAACAAGATCCAGTACAGTAGAGATACCAGTGACCAGGTTAGATCTGGTGGGCAGAGTAACAAGTTGAGTAAGGTCTAGGGTGGCAGCGGCATCCCTAGCCTGAGAGGCAGAGTCGGCAAGCCAGTTAATGTTTAGGTCACCAAGTAAGATTTGCTCCATCTTGGGAGGCAAGGAAGTAAGATGATCAAAGAGGGATTGGAAGGTAAGATGTTGGTGCCTAGGAGGAATGTAGGATGCAGTTAGATGTAAAGGGGCTCTAGAGGGGGTCAGGGGTAAGTTTTAGGGAGATGGCTTGGGCACTGTGACTAAGCTGAGAGGTGGGGAAGGAGTGCCCTTGAATTGAGTTGCAGAGGTGTATGGCACAACCCCCACTACGCTTAGAGATCAGTTGGGGGGTGAGGATATAGCATGCACCAAGCAGGAAAGGGACCTTGGGGTTATCATCTGTGATGACCTCAAGATAGGGAAAGAGTGCGACAAGGCAGCAGGTAAAGCAAATTGGATGCTGGGTTGCATAGGCAGGGGCATCACCAGCAGGAAAAGAGCAGTCATAATTACACTACACAAGACACTAGTGAAGCCCCACCTGGAGTACAGCGTACAGTTCTGGAGATCTTATCTACGTAAGGACATAGACAGGGTAGAGAAGGTTCTGAGGAGGGCAACAAAGATGGTACAGGGACTGTATCACAACTCCTATGAGGACAGGCTGAATAACTTGAATATGTACTCCCTGGAGGAGAGAAGGGGAGAGAGGGGATATGATAGAGACATACAGGTACCTTACCGGGAGGAACAGGGTGCAGGAAATACAGGTTACTCACCTGTAACAGGAGTTCTAGGAATGGTATATGTTGTTCATCCACACTGGCAGGTATCCTTGCCGCTTTAAATCTTGCCAGAAGGTCTTCAAGCTGGCTCCTCCACCCACCCGGTGGTAAAACTTTCGGCTCCGCCCCATGACGCCAGATCTGGCCCGCTGGAAGCTCAGGTTGTGCGTCGAAGCCAGGGAGGTCGGGTGGGTCGTGTGGATGAACAACATATACCATTCCTAGAACTCCTGTTACAGGTGAGTAACCTGTATTTCTAGGGACATGGATATGTTGTTCATCCACACTGTCTGGCAGACTCCTAGCAGTTCTCTGGGAGGAGGGAGGCAAGGCGCACACCCCCTACTTAGGGAATAGAGACTGGAGAACGAGGCCCCAAAACCAGCATCCCGGCGTGATTCAAGGTCGATGTGGTAATGGGTGATGAAGGTGTGTGCTGACTTCCAGGTAGCAGCCCTGCAGATTTCCTGGATAGGGACATCCCTGGAAGCAGCCACCGATGCAGCAGTATGGCGGGTAGAATGAGCTCTTATCCCTCTGGGAGGCTCCATGCCCGCCAACTTATAGCAGAGATCTATGCAGGAGGTGACCCACCTGCCTATCGTCCAGCTTGGCTGCAGGTCTGCCAGGTGCGGCTTCAGCGAGGTGACAAACAGCTGGTGAACTCTCCCAATTTCAGCCATGCGCCCTTATAGTAAGCGAGCACCCTTCTTATGGTCCAGAGTATGGAGCCTATATTCGGCCTCCGAGGTGTGATTGGGGTAGAACACCGGCAGAGTCAACACCTGGTTAAGGTGAAACTCCGACACCACCTTTGGAAGGAATTTCGGGTGGGGGCGCAGGACAACCTTGTCCCTGTGGAAGACCAGGTAAGGAGACTCGATGCAGAGCACCTGGAGCTCTCCCATCCTTCTGGCTGACGTGATAGCCACCAAGAAGGCGGTCTTCCACGACAGGTGAGAGAGTTCACACCTGTGCATTGGTTCGAATGGCTTGCCCATGAGCTTTGCCAGTACCAGCAGTAGATCCCACGGAGGTGGAGGTTCTGGCACCGGAGGGGAAATGTGATCAAGGCCTTTGGAAAAGCGCCAGACCACCTTCTCCTGTGCCACCGACTGCTTCCCGGTCCATGCCCGGTAAGCAGAGATGGCTGCCAGGTGCACCTTAAGGGTCGACGACCTAAGCCCTTGCTGAGAAAGGGACCAAAGGTATTCCAATATGCTTGCCAAGGAACAGGAGGAAGGGTCCAGGCCCTTGCCCTGGCACCAAATGGAAAATCTCTTCCATTTGAAGGCATAGCATTTTCTGGTCAACTCCTTACGGGACACCTCAACTACGTTGAGCACCTCGTTGGAAAGACCCAAGGCCTGGAACTCTAGCCGCTCAGGAACCAGGCCGTCAGGTGCAGGGATTGAAGGTCCGGATGGAATACCTTCCCCTGATTGACTGAAAGTAGGTCCGGGCGAGCTGGAAGCTGCCTCGGAGCCTGGAGCTGAGGCTGAGGAGATCTGGGTACCAGTACTGGAGGGCCAATCTGGGGCTATCAGAATCACCTGCGCCTTGTCCCTCCTTGCTTTGAGAAGCATCTTGTGCATCAAGGGAACAGGGAAGGCATAGAAGAGGCCCGGGGTCCACGGCCTCGAAGGCATCCTGCAGCGATCCCTGCTGAGGGGGCGGCATGGAACAGCCTCAAGCCGCATTCTCCTGGAGGCAAACAGGTCCACCTGAGGTGTGCCCCAATGGGAGAATAGATCTTGTACTACCTCCGGCAGGAGAGACCACTCGTGGGATGCAGCCCCTATCCGGCTTAGGGCATCGGCCAGGGTGTTGGAGGCTCCTGCCACATGAATGGCTAGGAGATCCACCTCCAGGCTGCGCACGAGTGACCAGATGCGGAGAGCTTCCTTGCATAGAAGCATGGAATGCATCCCGCCCTGGCGATTTAGATAGGACATGGTCATGGTGTTGTCCGTCTGGACCCGGACCACTTGACCCCGAAGAAACGGAGCAAAGGCGGTGAGAGCTAAGCGGACCGCTTGGAGCTCCAGCAGGTTGATGTGACATCGGGACTCCCGCTGGGACCAGAGGCCGTGTGCTCGGTGTTCCCCCAGATGGGCACCCCAACCCATCAGAGAGGCATCAGTCGATAGAGAGAACGTTGGCTTGGGGCGGACAAACGGGATGCCCTCCTGCAGATGAACTGGAATGGTCCACCACTGGAGAGCGTTCCACATCCCCTGGGTCACCGTCACTAGCTGGTCCAATGGATCACAGTGTTGGGACCACTGGCTGGCCAGCCCCCACTGAAGGGGGCGCATGTTCCAGCGGGCCCAACGGACCATGCTGGTACAGGCCGCCATGAGACCCAGGAGGCACAGGAAGTCCCGGGCAGGGCATTGCCCAACCAGAAATGATTGGGCAAAGGAGGAAAGAACCTCGGCCCTGTCCGCCGGGAGCCATGCTCTGGCTCGAAGAGAGTCGAGCTCTGCCCCGATGAAAAGAATCACCTGCTTTGGCTCGAGTTCCGACTTGGCCTCGTTGATGAGGAGGCCGACCTGAGAGCAAACCTGGAGGGCCAGATCTCTGGACCGCTCCACCTCCTGTCTGGAGGGAGCTGCTATCAGCCAATCATCCAGGTAAGGGTAAACCCGGACCCCTCGGCGCCGCAGGAATGCTGTCACCACTGCCATGCATTTGGTGAAGACCCTGGGAGCTGGAGATAAGCCGAAGGGCATGGCTTGGAACTCGAAAAGGGATCCCTCCGCTCGAAAGCGAAGGAACCTCTGATGTGATGGACGGATAGGGACGTGAAAGAACGCGTCCTGCAGGTCCAGAGAGCAGAACCACACGCCGTGTTCCAAGGATGGTATTATCTGAGCCAGAGTGACCATCCTGAAGGTTCAAGACCTTAGGAACTTGTTTAGGTCGTGTAGGTCGAGAATGGGGCGCCAGCCCCCCGTCCGTTTCGGAACCAGGAAGTACCTGGACACGAACCCCGGGTTTGAGGGAGGGTCCGCCACCTCTCTTATCGCCTCCTTCTCGAGGAGGAGAGCCGGCGTCAGCTCGGCGAGCTGACAGCGAAGGCTCGACCCGGGGCCCCAGGCACGACGGCTCTGAAGGGTGGGGCCTGCTCGAACTCCAGAGGCAGGCCCTTTCCCACCACCTCAACACCCACCGTCTGTGGTGATAACGAAAGGCGGAAAGAAAGTGGCGGAGCCGCCCCACAGGGGCACCTGGGTGAGGCGACGGGGTTGGGGCGACACCCTCAACCCGTCACTGGGCAGGCTTGGAGGAAGGACGGCCGAGGGACCTCCAGGCCTTTACCTCCCTGCTTCCTGGAGGAGGAAGCTGAGGGCTTGGGTTTGGGATGCCAAGCTCGAGCCTGCTGGCCCTGACGTTGCTGGGCCGGACGTGCCGCGAGTGCATAGGGACGAAAGGGCTTAGGCTGTGGCCTGCAGCCTTTGTCCTTCTGTGCGGATGAAACCGAGTCCAAGGTAGCATTGGACTTCTCGATCTTCTGCAGGTGACCTTCCACCCCAGGGCTGAAGAGGTCGGTCCCCAGGAAGGGGACATCCACCAACTTGTGCTGGGTATCCGAAGTGAAGGTGGATATCCTCAGTCATGCCCTACGTTGCATAGCCACTCGCGACCGCTACTGACCTGGCACATGAGTCTCCAATGTCAGAGCAGTCTGAAGCTGCTGTTTAGCCACTGCCCTGCCCTGGTCCGCACCTGCCTGACCCGTGGTCTGCAGGTCCACGGAAAGATGAGGAACTACCTTGTCCAGGAGCCCAACAGGGCATGAGAGAAATGTGCCATGGTGACTGAACTGGCCTGATGAAGCCGAGGGAGGACATAGCGTGAACTTTGCCCGGCATAGTCCAATTTCTTGGACTCCTTGTCGGGAGGTTTGTCCACGTCCCTAGTGTTCCCGGCGCGCCGGAAAACGCTGTCGGTAACTAGCCCCTCGGCTGAGGGGTGTTCTGAAAAACCGGACAAGGAACCGGTAGGGACCGCATACTTCCTGGCCATCCTGGCCGAGGGTGCAGGACAGGAAGCAGGGCGCTGCCAGAGCTCCAAGGCCGGGCCCACTATGGCCTCGGCCACTGGAAAGGCCTCTGTAGGGGAATCCCCTCGGTCCAGAATCTCCGTGAGGGGATACCTGGCCTGCTTAGACACAGGTTCGAGCTTCATCCCGGTAGACTCCAAGATGAGCCGAAGCAATCCCAGATAAGACGAAGGGCTATCGTCCATCAACTGACCTCCAGAGGACTCCAAGTCTACTCGCCTGGAGAAAAGGGAGGAATCGCCGTCGGACTCTGAAGAGTCCACAAAGAGCTGCCTCGGGCCTGAGCCACCCTCCACCTGCCGAGGTCGATCGGGAGTGAGGGTAACAGACAGCCTATGGGGCAGTCCTTGAGCCAACCGAGAGTTCTTGGTCGGAGCCCTAAATAATGGCTGTGGAGGTGGAGGTTCCACCGGAATCGGTGGAGCAGCTGGTTTTGGCCGAACAACCGGCCTGGGAACAGGCTCCTCGGGTAAGACGAGGGGTTGTTTCGGCCGCTCCGGTGACAGCCACTTAATGGCCGGGGAAGGCGACGGCATCGGCTTGTTCCCAGTCAGAAGTAGCTGTTGCCACATGAGGTCCTCGTATCGCGGCCGTAACTTAAATTGAAGCCTCCCTCGTCCGAGGAGGAGGACGAAAGGGCGGCGCCGCTTTATCGCGGTGCCAGACCGACCGCCCATGACAGCGGATCAGCTGGACCGCCAAGTCCGAGACCGAGACTGAGAACCTCGGCTTTTCCGAGGACGGTGCGGGAAGGGACGGTGGAACTGGCTCCCCTTGGCTCGGAGGATTCACCCAGGGCTCCGAACCGGAGGCACTGGCAAGCCACGGATCCTCAACTCCCACCGGGAACGGTGAGAGGATTTCGCGACCGGTCGACAACCCGACCAACGGGTGAGAAAGATCTCGACTGCATCGATGGGAGTCTCGGTCAACTGACCTGGCGGGGACACCGTGAGACCAGTGGCGGTCGAACAATCGGCATCAAGTCGATGGCCGACAACTCGGGGAGAGGGACCTTTCCCGCTCCTAAGATCGTCGACGGAGGGACTTACCCTTGTCTTTCTTCTTGGACCGAGAAGAAGGTCCAGCAGATGTTGGTCCCTCTTCTCTAGTGGAGAGGGACAGACAAAGCTCCTTAAAGGAAGCTGTAAAAGAGGAACCCAGGGAGAGCGGGATAAATGCTGCGGTAGAGGAAGATGCGGCCCACGCCGCCTCCTCTTCGAGGGCGATCATCTGGTCTAGCTGATCCACCGAGCCCGCCGCCACGGAAACCGCTGACCGGGCCTCTTTTGACTTCACCGGAGGAAAACGTTTCTCAGGGCGCCCCAGTTATAAATGGGCAGCACGGTCTTCGAGGACGTAGGCTGAGAAGGAAGAGCACAGGTCGCAAGCCTGCAGGTCGTGCTCAAGGCCTAAACAGTAGACACACGTGGAGTGTGGATCCATCCGAGACATCTTCTGCCCGCAAGGGCATCTCCGAAAACCGGGAGTCGATCTGTCCATCGCAGAGCCGCGAGGGATAGAAGACCAAAGTCTAGAATGCAAAAACTTTAAATTGGAAAACTGAAGAATTAGGAACCAGTCTTATACATGAGCGTTAAGGAGGGAACCTGAGCTTCCAAGCAGTAAGGAAGATTTGGCGTCATGGGGTGGAGCCGAGAGTTTTACCACCCGGGTGGGTGGGAGGAGCCAGCTTGAAGACCTTCCGGCAAGATTTAAAGCGGCAAGGATACCTGCCAGACAGTGTGGATGAACAACATATCCATGTCCCTAGAATGCACTTTTTTCCAGGGAAAAAGATGTTCCAGGATTAGAGCGCATGGGATGAAGTAGAGGAAATGTGAGGAAGAATTTCTTCACAGAAAGTGTGGTAGACAAGTGGAACACCCTGCCAGAGGAAGTGGTGGGGGCTGAAACAATCACATGATTTAAGAATGCATGGGATAGACATAAGGGAATTCTAGAGGTCAGGTGTAAGGGGAAACAAACTTCTAGAAAAATGTAAAGGGAACTTACAAGCTCAAAAGGGCAGACTGGGTGGGCCATAGGCTCTTATCTGCTGACAGTGCCTATGTATCTATGTATCCTTACAGAATTCCTTCCTTTCTGGAAGGCCCACAATTTTACCTCTTCAAAGGAAACCTCTGTAAAATGCAGAGACCTGTTCATTCACATGTTCAGCCTTGCTGAATAGCAATTCATTTTCAGGCTGTACATCCACAAAGATAAGGCCCACTCCAAAACTGAACTATGCCATGTGAACAACATTCAAGCAGACACCTTAGCCAAGGATGGTGCTCGGGACAGGGGGAGGGATATGGATAATGCCCCCTCCCACTGCAGCACACACACTGCCTGCCAACAAAAAGACCAAAGTTGTTCCCTTGGATCTAACTGCAGTCCAACTGGCAGATCTAGAAATAAAAGAGATATATGAATACCTCTCCAAGGAAACAGAGAAAGAAATGCCTGTAAAAAGCCCATTCAAAAGACATTCTGACAACCTCTTATCTTTCCCAGGATCAGAAATTGGTCCTATACCACTCAGGTGATCAGCAACTTTGGATGATACCTAAAACACTCCAATTAGAATTCATCCATCAGGTCCACGACACCTCTATGGGTGGAGACCAAGGGGTGGATAAGACCCTTCAGAGACTGAAGACCTTGGGCTGGTGGCCTGGAATGACAACAGATGTCCAGCATTACATGGACAATTGCATTACCTGTGCACAGAACAACCCTATTCCTGGCAAGAAAAATCCAAACTGCTCCCTTAGAGGCAATCAGGCCCCTGGAATGCAATTCAGATTGATTTCATTGGACCTTTGCCCACCACGAGCAGCAGTAACAAGTATGCACTTGTGATCACTGACCTAATTTCAAAATGGGTAGAAGCCTTCCTATGTAAGATTGCCATAGCAAAAGCCACTGCCAGGATCCTGGTGGAGCAAGTATTCACTGGCTGGGACCTACCTCTTAAGGTGGACTCTGACAAAGGGACTACTTTCACAGGAGAACTAATGCAGGAATGTTTATAGAGTTATTGGGAGCTAGCCAAAAGTTTCACGTAGCATACCATCCTCCGTCATCAGGACATGTAGAGAGAGCTAATAGACACATAAAATTGATATTGAGTAAATTTGCAGAAGCGAATGAGAAAAGTTGGGATACATTGTTGCCCTTACTCCTAATGGCAATTAGGGCTACCCCATCGGCATTGACCCAGTGTACACCCTTTGAGGGGATGACTGGCAGACAAATGAGATTACCAGAACACCTCTGGATTGACCTCAACACCCTCTACTGTGGATAGAGTGGCAGCAGATACTTGTGTCATACATTTGAGAGACAATTTGATCCAGGCCTACCTGTCTGCTGCCAAAAATTTGGGCCAAGCCCAACAACAGTCCAAAATGTACTTCGATAAAAATGTCAAAGAAGTCGAATGGCAAGTAGCAGACCAAGCCATGGTACTAAAATTTTCCATACCCTGCACATCCATTTGCAAGTAAATGGGCAGGCCCATATGACATCATCAACAAATTGAGCCCTGCAGTGTACTAAGTATGTATTGCAGAACACAAGAAACCCATAGAGAAGTGGTACCATGCTAACCAGTTAAAATTGTACAAAGGTGATTAAATGTTCTCTAACTGCTCCTTCCCCCGGCCGGGGGAAGGAGAACTGTATGTTTACCTTTTTGTTTTCTTTCATTTCAGCAAAATGGCAATCAGACTAAGACTAATCCTGATGATGCTTCTCCTTGACTTCTGCTTAGGTGACCTGACCCATGTTCATATGTCAGACAAAGGACCCATCCTGAAGAACAAGGAGTACTGGGCACATCTCCATGCTTTTTTTAATGCCATGACTCCTCTGGATCCGGCCTACTCACCCCTTACCCGTCACACCTCCTCCAGGCACAGGGGTAACCATCAATGTCCCATCCACCCATGTGACTGTCTGTGAAAGAAGAGATGCCTACATGAATGCCATGGTGGTGGCACCATATCACTCCACTCTGCAGACTGAGTGGAAAACTGATGATCTTGCTTGTCAGCAACTTCCAGTAGCACAACTTGTAAAAGGGACTTTCCAAGGTTGGCCCAACACACGTATTTGCCCCAATGGAACTTTGTGCATACGACAAGTTGCCCCACAAAACACTGGCCTCAAGAACCTTACAGCACACATGGATAAAGACTTTTGCACACAATTCTATAACACTGCCATGGGCAAACTTTGTTTTAAGCACACAACTGCAACAGCTGCACTTTTCCTTACAGTCATCCCAGTATCAAAAGATGACCTCTACAATGCCCTACTATGGAGCCAGGCCCAGACAGCGGCTTAGCAGCAACATCCATCCCTGAGACTCCTGATTAATAATGTAAATTTTTTGAATATTCCTGTTGTTATGAATCTGACCCATTGGAACATGGCTGAATTTGGTCATTGTTCATCAACCAATGTGTCCATATTCCATACTGTAATGTTGTTAGATTTAATGGTATCATATCAAGCATGAGCACAGGACCCCGTAGCTGGGCATCACACAACTGAACACTGAGGGGTGTGCAGGCCTAAATGTCAGAAAAGGGCGATAGGTGTAGCTGGAGTAACAGGTCTAGCAGGTACTGTTACAGGACTGTTTGGCACCGGAATGTCAATTTGGAACCGAACCGATTTGGCCTATATTCAAACAAATAAAATGTTCAACTCCAAATTGGCCAATGATGTGGTCGAGCCCATGCTACATGGTATATATGGTATTTCCCAAGAGGGAAGATTCACAGTGTATAAAATGCATAATATTGCACATTTATTTAATGAGACCCGAAACAAACTCAATGAATTGTTTTTTTCTAAACAATAAAGAGGTTAGAGAGTAACACATAGGCAGGGAAATCATTTGTTCTGCATATGGCAATTTTGCTAGTAACACTATCACCAATCTCTTCTGCGATCTGGAATCTGGACGGATCCCAGATTTGATCCAGGATACACATATGGCCAAATGGTATTGCCCCTGTTGTAAAACCCTATCGTGTACTACCAAGTGCATGGATAGGACTGTGTTCTTTTCTATGGCCACTGCACAGAACTTGGGATACGTGACCTCACACCCGAATCAAGGACCTTGCTACACTACAAACCAATGTAGTATTCAGGACACTATGAATGCTACATTCATTGTTTCTCTTCCAGTCTTTGACAAGCTTGCAATCATCCACTCCATGGGACATCCAGAGGGCAGCATCTACTGAGAATGGATTAACTTGCCTTCTTTGCTAGTGTTTCGTCCTTGACTCAACGCCTGGGTGGCCCCATATACTGACTGTTGTGCCAAAAGGTGCTACCACTATCTGTGCTGATGTGATGTGTTTGATGTAACCGTGCCAGTCTGCGGTTACTCACCGGACTCTATTGACTGGTCATTAATATTTGATGATGACCTACTGTATTTGCTAATGAGACTGTTAAAAATGTCACTGTTCCTGTAGACAAGCTCAATGTCATTGTTTCCAGATATGCCTCCAGAGATGCTGCCCAAGAAGACAAATGAGGTCTCATCAGCCACCAAACAAATGCTTCCATCACCTGCCCTGTCCAGCTCATGAAGTGGTTCTTTCCTCAAGTTCATGTGACCTACAACTCTGATGGACAATACTGTGTTATAACCAACTACAAGACCTTAACCTAGACCCTTGTATGCAATGTCACTATGCCCAACTTCTTTTTTGTACCTCACAAACGCTCTAGCATTGGCCATACGGTTATCACCCCAGTTCCCACCCCAGAACATGATTACATTGATAGTGAACCTGACTATCTGAATGCTATAGGAGAGTATTTACCAGTTTTCAATGTGCATATCAACTCCCTCACCATGAATCTTAAATCCTTATTGGAACGGATACACATCTCGTTCATATTAGTAATAATATTACTAAGGCAGGTGATTCTCTAAATGCTCTGTTTTATGATGGTGATCTCAGCACTGCATTATTCAATACATGATTGGAACTCACATTCAAAGGTTTTGCTGTTATTCAAGTTTTCTTGAAGAGCAGCTGATGCCATTAGGACAGCGTTAACAAAACATAATATTTAGTCACAGTTCAGCATGTATTGCACATTAGTTCTGTATTTCCCTTCCCCAAAATTTATTACTGAGGTCATTTGAATGAAAACAGGATTTTTGCTCCAGAAGAGTTCATCTATTCATGTTGCTTTCTCCCTACCTAAGGTCACAATGCTCTATTTGTGACATCACAATTACTCCCATGGCAACAGATTGTGATGTCACAACAGAGGATCATGACATGAAGTAGGGAGTAAGCTAAAGAGGCAGATGAACTCTAAAGGGTATAGAGCATGTTTCCATGCAAATTTCTCAGTAATGAGTACTGGGGAGGAAAAATCTACAGAATACCTATAAAATGCAAGCTAAACTGTAATTAAATATTATGTTTTTCAAAGTTTTCTTTGAGGCATCAGCCGATCTTTAATTGTCTTCCTTATCATTACTTTATGCTGTCTAAGACGCATGCTCAAATAACATTGTGCTAAATTAAAATTTCTTTATGAAACTCACTCAGCCTGCAGGTAACCTGCCATACTTACCCTATTAGTGTTGCCTCTCTACTCTGGCAACAAAGGGGGGGCAGGGATGATAAGTAGACCTACCAGACCTGCTGTCCCTAATGTTGACCACCATTTTCTATCATACAGTATACGGTATACCAGTATTTACAGATGTTTACAATGATGTACTGACAGACTACCGTATAGCAGATAAAGATTAGTGGCCTTAGCGTGCCATCTACTGTTACAATGCTTAGCATATATTACTGTGATTAGTACAATATATATTTGTGGTCTTAGGGCATCACCTACAGCCATTAGGTACACTGCCACCAGCACGTTTTATACCACTTGTTTCATTGTTCTAATAGATAGCTGTAGTCATCAAAATAATTATCACTGTCCAAGTGCAACATATAATGGCCTTGGGTGCAAGACGCCCCTCGCTGCACCAATGAGAATGTTTTACCTAGCATCTGTATTATCCATATGAGCAAGTTACCAGGTAATGGGACTTTCTTATCTTCCGTATATAACTTTGTGCAAGAGCTCCACTCAAGGTAGTTCTCTTTAATGAATGTCAAATGATGAATATGACACCTAGTGTTCGACTGTTCCAGACTCCCAGCAGGTATAATTGTTGCCCTCTTATTCATGTTTAGTATATTAAATCTTTATTCTAAACATCTGCCTCCTGTATTGTGATTTGCCATCAGGTTTAGATCCTGCTAATTTAAAAGCCTTATTCAACCCTGTCACACTGGTTGAAGAAGACTGCTGAAAAGAGTGTTTCTGCAAGGTCTGACAAGTCCAGATCAACGGCAGCAAAAGAACTGAGAAGGGATGGAACTGCCCACACTTATATGGAGAGACATCAGATGTTGTTGTGTGCGGCCCCTGGTGAACTGTTAGGAAATGTTTCCATGTGGTCCTAGTGCCTGATGGCTTAATGTTCTATAGGTGTGGCTGGATGAAAGAGATGCCCTTGAAGATCTGGTGTTCTCTCCCTTTACACCTCGGAGGAGCATACCTCTCAATCTTTTCTCACTGAAATGAGGGACATAAGCACTCAAAATGAGGACACTGAACCTCAGAATGCAACACATCCTCAAACACGGAGATACAAGTGCAAAACACTACAGAAACAACAGTCTTTACTTGTACAAAATTTATTTTTGATTTAGCATCTTAAGAGTATCATACATTTCTGCTTTTAAAGTCTGAATCTGCAAAACATTCTCAGTGTGAGCAGTATCTTTTTCATGAGGGACAGAGCAAGCTGGAGGGCAAAATGAGGGATGTCCCTCGTAATCAGGGACAGTTCAGTGGTATGCTGGGGAGTTGTGTTCAGAGTTCTCCCGAGATCTCAGTGTCATCTTGGAGGACTGCAAATCATGTAGTGTGCATTCTACATCACGCCCAAAAAGCTTCCTGAAGAGGGCATTAAACAGTTTGTTGAAGAAGCAAACCCTGCCACCCTTAGCCAGGAATACTGGCAGAGACAAATGCCTGAGGCAGTAACACTGTCTGAAGAATCAACCATCATTGGCAGATCTGAATAGGTGCTTAACAATGTCCAGACCTGCAGTAAGATTGGGAAAGCTTAGTTTTAACTGTTCCATCAGGCAGTTTATCCACCACAGACAGCGTGGACTTCAGGAGCCTATTTTGATGTTTGATTATGTATGCCTCATAGTAAGCAATTTTGAATCCCAACAAGGTAGAGGCATAGGTCTTTTTTGCTCATAAAGGCAAGTTTTCTAGATTCTTTGTCAAGGGGCATAAAGCTCGTGGGCCAAATTCAGAAAGGGTCGCCGCAAGCTGTGACAATGGCAGCTTGTGCCGATCATCCCTGCAACCTGGACTTTGCACCTGATTCAGTATCAGAGCGGGTCCAGGGATCTGCGTCCTGCGACTTGCGGCAGCTGCGCAAGGTAGGGTGTAGCTCCCAGGAATGCTGCAGGACAAGGATGATCATGCTGCTGATGTGCCAGCCAAGGTGAACTGTGGCACCCCCATGTCCACCTCCGATCCCCCAGAAGGTGCGGGCTTCAGCCCCAAGCCCCCTTGCCATGGACCCCCCACAAAGAAACACTCGTAACTGCCCTGGTGGCCCAGTGGTCCCCCAGCCCCCTCCCTGCAGTACCAGCCCCCCAACACACACCCAGTGGGTGAGTCAGTGACTGGCACAGCCCTCCGCTCACCGCCAAAGCCAGCTGCCGACTGAACTGTGCAAAGCTCGTGTACTGTAATAATATGCGCTCTGTGAATGACAGCCACTGTCATTCACAGAATGTGTATTATTACAGTATGCGAGCTTTGACAGTTCAATCAGCGAGACAGTCATGGTGGTGAGCAGAAGCTGAGCCAGTTGCACCGAGGTAGTGGGGGGCTCGCACTAGTCAGGTGGGGGCCACTAGACTACCAGGGGTTACAGGGATTAACAGGGGATCATGCCCCAGGGCATGTGGGGGGGGCTCACAACATGTGTGTGTGTGTGGGGGGGTCTGGGCATCATGGGTGATCCACACACTCATCCTGGTACAGTGCATGCCATGCCTAGGTCCTGGAGCCCAAGAAGGGGCTATGACCCACAGGGGATGTGGTGCTGGGGCACAGTGACAACCTCCAGTGAACAGCAAAGACCACTTAGACCACCTTTTTGGTGGCGTAACTGGTCTTTGACAGATGTTCACTGTTGGTTGTCTCTGAATCCCATTTGTGGACATAGCAGCCACCCTACCTGAATAGGGTGTAAATGCTCCCATAAACCCCCTTACGCCATGTTGCAAGGGGGTTTATGGCACATAGGTGTAGTTGGGCATAGGCAGCCTGCAGCATGTCACAGGCTGCCTATGTGAATCCGCCCCCAGACGCAAGTGCTACTCGCACCATTTTTTCCAATGCAAGTTGCCTTGCGTCCTGATTTGCCTTTTGTGAATCCGGCCCCATATGTCTGGGAGCTCAGGATCTGTCATGTGCAGCCATTATCACAACCGAGGCAGTCTCAGACTGTGCAAAATAAAAGGCTTTCAAAGTAGGGGCAGTATATTGCTTATCTACCTTCTTGAGAACAGCAGGTATAGTGCTGGGCCTGTACTAGGCAGCCATTGTGGTATCATCCAGAGCAGGAACAACTAGAGTGATCACAATAGTGGGGCAGGGTGGCATTTCCAGGAAATCATAATGAATATTCCATTTTGTGGAATCTTCCTCTTGAGCCTCAAACCCCAAAGTTTGTTTGTTTATTTCAAGGTTTAAATTGTTTATTTCAAGGTTTAAACCACTGGGCCTAAACTCATTTACAGTGGTGACCTTACATTCATATTTTACACAAGCACTCAAAAATAAATAGTAAACATACACAATTAGTTAACATTTACATGGATTATCCACTGACCATAAAACCTTTTTCAGGCCCGTCGGCACAGTGGTTTGATTTCCGTGTGTGATGCCCGGTGACTTGGGTTCGGGAATGGACCTGGGTCGCCGGAGGGCCGGCCGGGGGGAGATGGATGGAGCATCCCTCAGACTGCTCTCCTTCTCCAGGGGGATGAACGTTTGGTGCATTATGGACCCCTGGTGGAGGCCTGGGGATCTGCCACAGCTGGCGTCTGGACATCCAGGGGGGTGGGGCGGACATGGGATGTCATTTCTGGTCCCCGCCCCTGAGGAAAAAATGTTCTTTCGGGGACACAAATCCTCAGTCTGTGCCTCCATGACGTCCTCCTTGTCACCTCTCTATATGCTTCCAGGCCAGCTCCCCTGACCCGATGTTCATGACACCTTGGCCGGTGCCGAAACCCTACCCTGGGGGGGGGGTAAGCCAGGGGGAACGGGGGGAGCACAGCTCATTTGGGAGCAGGAGGCAGCGGGGGCCGTGACCAGAGCAGATGCCCTAATGCTGGCTGGGACAAAAAGTATAATAAAAAATAAAAAAAAACTTTTTCAATGTAGAAATTATGGGACGTTTCCCAGTATAATTCCTAAATAGAAACATAGACTTTGACGGCAGATAAGGACCGCTTGGCCCATCTAGTCTGCCCATTTCCCTACCTACAGGATAGGCCGCAGATCCTAGTTAACCAACAGCCTATTTCTTCCTACCCCCCCCACAAGAATCGCCTTATATCTGTCCCATGCATTCTTAAATTCTCCCACAGTTTTAGACCCCACAGCCTCCTCAGGAAGGCTGTTCCATGCATCCACTACCCTCTCTGTGAAATAATACTTCCTCACATTGCCCCTGAACCGCCCTACTTCTATCTTTAAATTGTGTCCCCTTGTTCTTGCACGTCTCTTTTTCTGAAAGATGCTACCCTCTCTAAATTCATGGGGAAGACTGTTCCAGAAAACTGGAATATAATAACTAAAACAAGAATGAGAACATTTAGATTTGTACAGAGGGACCAACATTTCTCTTATACTAGAGTTCCTCAACAGGGGGTCAATATTTCTAAAACTTAAACTTTTACTCAAATATAAAGGGACATGACCTAATTCACATTTATAAGCAAATACCCGTTTATGGCGATCCCTTCTATCACGTAAAGGAATCCATCCCAGTTCATTGCACATTTCACAGTGATGCATGAATTTTGAACAATTCAGCACCAGTCTGGCTAACCTATTTACTAACACATCCAAGCTAGACAACCTATCACTGGTAGCACTGTCATACAGGGTATCTCCATAATCTAGTAATGGGAAAATTTGGACTTTTATAATTAAGTGCAGTATTTCTGGATCAAAGCAATTGTTGTGTCTGTAAAGAAAGCCCACCCTCTTATGTAACTGGATTATTAGCTTATCAATGGGAATATTCCCTGAACCCAAACTGTCCAACCAAAACTCTAGGTACCTATAACTATCAACACATTCTGAAGTAGTACCTGTCCCATCAATAATTTCCAATTTTGGGTCCCCTCTTAACTTTAAGGCAGTCCCGAAAATCATATATTTAGTTTTTGAAAAATGTTATTTTAATCTGCAATTAGTAAAGTAAGTTTATAAATTATTAAACCCCACCTGAAGTGTATTTTGAACACTTAACATTGAAGAATGAAAAAAACGGATGATAGTGTCATTGGCAAATAAATAGTGCCGAGCGGCACCCACATGCTGTCCAAGATCCTTCAAATATACTAGAAAAAGTAGGGGACCCAAGACAGAGCCCTGGAGGACCCCTCTTTGGGTAAGAAGGGGGGGCGATTCCAAACCATTTACCATCATGATCTGCCATCTATTGGAAAGGTATGATCAAAACCATTTTATAGTCTCCCTGGATAACCCAACTTCACATAGGCTTTTTAGCAACAGTTGATGGTCGATTGTGTTGAAGGCCTTGGAGAGATCTATCAGGATTGCCCCTGTAAAACGTCAGAGTCCTGAGGGGGCCTGAAATGAGGCATCCTCAGGAAAGGCCCTAGGGTTATAAACCACAGTAACATCATAGAAGTTTGATGGCAGAAAAGGATCATACCGGCCCATCTAGTCTGCCCAATTTTTCCCCGTACACCTCCCACTCCCATTCAGCCCACGCCCTCCCTGATACTCAGCTCCATGTGCCTGTCCCACGCCATCTTGAATTCTTCCACCGATTTAGCCCCCACCACTTTATCTGGCAGTCTTTTCCAGGGCTCTACCACCATCTCTGTGAAGAAACGCCCTCTCACATTGCCGCGTATCTTTTTCCTTGCAGTCTGAGGCTGTGCCCTCTAGTTTTGGCCCCCTCCTTCCTCTTAAGTAAACCCCCCTTCTCCTACTTTATTGAGCCCCTTGATTTATTTAAAAGTTTCAATCATGTCTCCCGTTTCCCTCGTTTCCAGCGTGTACTGATCCAGCTCCCTACACCTCTTCTTGTATGTCTTCCCCTGCATACCCTGCACCATCTTGGTTGCCCTTCTCTGAACCTTCTCCAATGCATCTATGTCCTTGCGGAGATGTGGTCTCCAGACCAAACCCCGTACTCCAATTGCGGCCTCACCACTACTTTGTAAAAGGGCATTATTACCTCCCTCTTTTTGCTAGTAATGCCCCGACTGTGCGTGCTAACATTCTATTGGTCTTTCCCACTGCCCTCCTACATTGGATTCCTACCTTAAGGTTTGAGAAGACTATGATCCCCAGATCCTTTTTCTGTTTCTTTGATTTCCTCCCCACCTAGGGTGTACCCGGCTCATGTGTTTCTACTCCCCAAGTACATCACAGTGCACTTCTTGCCATTAAATTTCAGCTGCCACATTCCAGACCACTCCTTGAGTGTCTTTAGGTCCTCCCTCATGTCTTCCATCCCCCTTGGGGTGTCCATCCTACTGCAGATTTTTATACCATCAGCAAATAGGCACACCCTCCCCCTCAAATCCTTCACAATATTAATGATGTAGATATTGAAGAGAAGTGGACCCAAAACTGACCCGTGGCACTCCACTCTTCACCCACACCATCCTAGAGTGCACCCCATTCAGCATCACCCTCTGAGTTCTTCCTGCAAGCCAGGCCTCCACCCAGCTTATTTTCCCACCCAACCCTAGGCTTTCCATCTTGCTCACTAGCCTCCTACAGGGGGATGGTGTCGAAGGCCTTACTGAAGTTCAGATAGGCCACGTCCACCCCCCCAGTCAATCACCTGAGTCACCCAAAGAACTAAATTGGGATCGTCAGGCATAATATCCGCTTCATGAAGCCATGCTGTCTGCAAGCCACTCTCCTCAAGGTAATCCACCACTCTCTCCCTGATTAATGCCTCCATTACCTTCCCCACCACTGATGTGAGACTGACAGGTTGGTAGTTCTCCTTCACCTCCTTAACACCACCCTTCTATAAAGGCACCATGTCAGTTCTCTTCCAGTCCTCCAGCACTCTCCCTATATTCCAGGACAAGCTGAAGAGCCTTGTCAAGGGTGCCGCTAACGCCTTCAATTCCCTGATCACTCTGAGGTGTAATGGGGGGGGGATACTACAAGTCTCAATGGCTGAGAGGGACCTGGGGGTGGTGGTGGATGTCAAGATGAACAACTCTGAGACTTGTAGGAGGGCAGCAACCAAGGCCAACAGGATGCTGGGATGCATTGCTAGGGGGATCACCCCCAGAAGGAGGGAAGTGATACTCCTCTGTATAACTGCTTGGTGAGGCCGCACCTGGAGTACTCGTGCAGTTTTGGAGGCCACACTTAAAGAGGGACATTAACCTCCTGGAGAGGATCCAGAGGAGGCAACAAAATGATTTGGGGCTTGGGGGACAGGACCTATGAGGAGAGGCTCGAAGAGCTAAATATGTACACATTGGAAGAGAGAAGGGACCGGGGGGACATGATAGAGGTCTTCAGGTACATGAAGAGGGTAAATAGGGGAGGAACAGTCAGGGTGCTTCGAAGGAAGGAGGAAGGGGCCACTAGAGGGCATGGGTGGAAGCTGGAGGGGGAAGATTCAGGGGAGAAAGGAGGAGGTGCTACTTCACTGAGAGGGTGGTGGAGCCATGGAATGCACTACCTAAGGGGCTGGTGGAGGCAGAGACAGTGGAGGGGTTCAAGAGGGGGTGGGACAGGTACAGGGGAAGGGTTCTGGAAGCAAAATCCAATGCAGCAAGAATATCCGGAACTGGGAAGGGAGAAGCCAGAGAAGGCGAGGGGGGCAGCAAGGTCAGCACCCAGGGTGGGGGCTGACCAAACGAGCAGACACGAAAGACCGTTAGGCCTATTCTGCTGGCATTTTAGTATGTTAGTATGTAATCCATCTGGCCTCATTACCTTGGCCACCCTCAATCTATCTAGCTCTGCCCTAACCCTATCCACAGTGAATGGACTCTGATCCACCCATTTGCCCGCCTTCCCCTTCGACTTTAGCTCAGGTCTCCTACCATCCTCCTCTATTATGAATACCGAGCTAATCACTGCATAAACCAGTGGATGACGACCCTTTGCCTTCCTAGAAAACAAAAATCATTATCTTCCCCCCAAATCCTCCTCTATGTCTAAGAGGTCAGGATTATACTCCTCCTTATCCACAGGGTGAAGTACAGAAGGATCAACAGGCACTGGCAGCTGTTGAAGGGGCAGTTCAATGACAGAACCCAACAGGGGTTCAACAGTCATTGACGGCACTGCAGTGCAGGGTTTACACCAGAAGACATACAAAGAGAGACTAAAGGAGCTTAATATGTATATCCAAGAGGAAAGGATGGAGAAAGGGGGACATGATAGAAACTTTCAAGTACCTCAAGGGAATCAACAAAGTCCAAGAGGATAGCATCTTTCAGAAAAAGAGATGTGCAAGAACAAGGGGGCACAATTTGAAGATAGAGGGGGGACAGCTCAGAGGTAATGTGAGGACGTATTTTTTCACAGAGAGGGTTGTGGATGCATGGAACAGCCTTCCTGAGGAAGTTGTGGAGTCAAAAACAGTGGGGGAATTCAAGAATGCATGGGACAGACATAAGGCAATTCTAGTGGGGGTAGGAGGAAGTAGGCTGTTGGTTAACTAGGATCTGCAACTTATCCATTAGGTAGGGAAATGGGCAGACTAGGTGGGCCAAGCTGTCCTTATCTGCCATCAAATCCTATGTTTCTATGGCCCATGGGGTCATGGTGCTAACTAATGTGTGCTGCACTTTAACCCTATGGGCGGTGTCCGGCCTGGTGCCCTGGTAGTATGGGACAAAGTTTGTTGACCACTGACTGTGCGTCACGCTACCATGGCCTGATATTCAAATGGATAGCATGGTCAGTTTGGATCATGTTGTCCATTTGAATATGGTGCCAGAGCCATCTGGCCCTATTTTTTCATGTGGCAACCCTGTCTGCGCACATAGCTGGCTGGCTCTGAATATGGGGCCCAAGAGTTGTAGCAGGGAGATCTTGACAAACTAGTCTGACTTGACTTTGAGAACAAAAAGACAGTGGATGTGTTGTGCTTAAACTTTAGCAAGGTATTTGATTCTGTTCCACACTAAAGCCTAATAAACAAGCTGGGTTACCAGGGGACAGGGAACAAAATGACCATATGCACACAGAAATAAAAATTACGTACCTACCGTAATTATAATCTTTCTGTGTATCTTCACCATTCATCACAGATGGGTACTGGCTGGAGATCAGGACCCCGTGAGAGCCTTTTTTTTTTTTATTTTTTTAAAAAGGATAGGTGGAGTCGTGCAGCATCAGCACCGTCCTCGAGGCCGACCTACTACGTGGCACTCGAGGATTAGCCGTTAGGCTGCGTCGACTCCGCCTGCCTACCAGTTCTGAGTCACCGGAGAGGTAAGAGGAAGGGGTGGAGGGTGGGACAAGAGAGTCCAAGGGACAGAAAAAGGAAGAGAAAAACTGAACTAAAAGGAGAAATAACAACTGAGAGGACAGCATAGAGGAAGTAAGACTAAGGAGATTGGGTAGGGGCCCCAATCTCTGGAAAAGGAAGAAGGGAGGGAAGGGGGGAGAGAGAATTTAGGAGAGAGAGTGAGAGGTAACAAAGATCCAGGACCCTTGTCTGTCACCAGACTGTATAGGAACTGCAAGGAGTAGCAAAGCTCATTTTCCAGAATTCAAGGCACAGAATAACTGGCAATACCCCAAAAGCAGAGTTGGCTATTCTGGAGAAGGACAGGGTACAGGGACTCAGTACTCTCTCTGTAAAGATATTTGGTGAAAAAAAGGGAAGTTCTTTTTTTTTTTTTTTTTTAAATTAGATGGATAACAGAAGGAGGGCAACCACCAGCCTCACCCGCAGGAGTGAAGATATGTAGTAGAGAAGGAGTGCCACCTAACTGTACCTTAGAGGAAGAAACCACCTCCTGTGTGTCCCAACTTTACCCCGCCTCAAAAAGAGGGGTAGGCACAGAGGAGGAGGATCCAGAGACTGAAGCCCCAGGGGATGGCAGGATAGATGAATGGTGAAGATACACAGAAAGATCATAATTAAGGTAGGTACATAATTTTTATATCTTATCTGTGTCAATCTTCACCATTCATCACAGATGGGTGAGTACCAAGCCCCCTGAAGGGGGTTGATTCATTGCACCCTAAGGGACAGTGTCCCTTAGCCCTCAGTGGGTGACACACTAAGGGGGGAACCTTCTGGGCCTGAGGAGGCCCGAGAGTGGGGAGAGCGAGACAGGGTCCCCCCGGAGGGAGAAGGAATTTGCCCCGACAAACGTCATCTCGCCCTACGGGAAAAGAGATAGGTTCCCTGGTGAGCGGAGCAAATCACCCTACACTGGGCCAAGGGTGACAACCGGGAAAGGCGAAGCCATGCCGATCTCCTGGTGCAGATCGCTGTCCCTTCTACCCTGGTAGCTACCTCATTGGTGTCGTAAGATGCCCTTGCTTGGTGCCTTGCTAGCTCCAGGCCACTTGCAGAGAGTGCGATGGCTTGCCTGGTTTGCTCCGAGTCAGGCAAAGCAGCTAGGATCTGATCTAGCGCTGACCACAAGAACCTGTTGTAGGCTGCATAGTGGGCCTGATGAGCAGAGATGGAGAGAAGCAACCGTGCCGAGTAGAAAGTCCTCCTCCCCCAGAAATCAAAATCCGAGGAGTCCTGATCCGGGGGCCGGTCACGGTGGAGGGCGCGAAGCCCGTCAGGGGTGTCCAGGTGTGTCAATCCAGACTGTGGATGAGGCATAGAACCTGGAGACTCTGGGGGAGCGCAATACCTCTGGCTGAGGTCCCTGGGGCAGGAACTCGAGAGAAGAGCCTCTGCCAAACGCATGGATGCCTCCCGAGAGGGAGCAGGCCAGGGCGGCACCACAAGGGTGGCCGCACTGAAATCGCCTAGAAAGGCGTGCGCTGCATGCTCAGGATTGCTGACCGACATAGGAAGAAAGGTGAAGGTCCTCCATCATCCTCATGAGGAAGCGCTGATACTCGGAGAGATCAGCGGCAGGAGAGATATGGATAGATGGTTCCTCTCCCCCAGAAGAGGGGGATGAGGAGCTGGAGGTCACCATACATTCCGAGGGTGGTTGCTCGGGGGGAGGTTGAAAAACCTGGCTGTCCATGGCCCTAACGTAGGCAGGGAACCAAGCAGCCACCGCTCTGAACTGCTCCCAGGTGAGAGGGCCGCTAGGACCAAGAATGCGGCAGAGGGATAGGGGCAGAGCCGAGAGAAGAAGTTGGCTGACCTCTGCCAGGGCTAGGGAGCGGACCATGGACACCCGAGGAGGGTGTCCCGGAAGACTCCGCAGCCAACAGCTGTACAACCACGTTGGTACTGCCTAGGCTGCGCCCAGAAGAATCCCCCCAGTGAGGCAACCGGGGCCGTATAGATCCAGAAGGACGGTCCCCTGCCTCCAAAGAATGGGAACCCCTCAAGGAACTTGAAGGGGAAGGGCGGAAGTCCGCACTCCGGCTTCGTCCAGGGCCGGGGTGGACCCCAGAGAAAGACCGATGTGCCGACCCCACACCCCTCGACCCCTCAGAGTCCGAAAGGGTCCTGGTCCTCGAGACGGCCAACCTAGGTAGCTGGCAGCTCTGGGCTGCCCCTGAAGGGGAGACCCAGGGAGCAGCATCTCCCCTCCTGTAGACTTCCCGATGGGCCTCAAAGTTGGGCGATTGAGACACACTACGGGAGGGGGTACCACCGCCGAGGGGGTCAAGGAACCCTCCAAGGCCAGGTTGCATGGCAATGGTGGCACGCACCATAGCCTGCTGGTCAGTACCACTGACCCCAACCTCGGGGAGAACCTGATGCTCCTCAGAATGGGGCTGGCTGTGACTCGCCATCGAGACACACCGGCTCGCCCTCCTCTGCAGACAACCCCGAAGGGTGTGACTGCCCGTCCGACTCCGAGCCCAACTCCGAAGAGGTAGAGTCTGAGGCCCAAAGCCAAACGGTAGGAGGGCGAGGAAAGGCGATCTTACCAAGAAGCCCAGTAGCAAAAGCAGTGGCCGAGGCGGCACCCGTGCCCTCCACAGTCCCGTAAGCGGGGCTGACAGAAGGCAGCAGGGCAGCTCAGACCAAAGGTCCTGAGCCAGGGCCAGCTGCAGCGCCATCAAGTCCACTGGCACTGGGGGCGGTACCAGGAACAGAGACGGCTCCGACGGCAGCCCCAGCAACAGCCTCGGTGCCACGAATGGCACCGAGGATCGAAGTGGCGCCGACGGCTCCAAAAGCAGACTTGGCGCCGAACACGGCACCACCAGGCTCCTCGGCGACGCGAGCGGCACCGAGAGCACAAACGGCGCTGAGGGCGGTGCCGACAGACGACTCCAAAGGCCCCATGGCGCTGTGCTCAACCTCGGTGCGGAGGACAGCGCCGAGCCAAGACATAGCGAAAGGCGACGCCGAATCAGGGTCACGGTGTTAGGAGCAGTGTCGGCACCGCCGAACCGCGCCGGCTAAAGCCTATGGCACTAAGAGACGAAGTCGGCACTGCTGCCGGTGACCGAGGCCCACGGCACCGCAACGGCACCAAGGCCCTAACGGGCGCCGAGGATGGCGCCACCCGGCCTTCCGGACCGTGAGCGAACACCGGGGAGCCTTCTCACCTGAAGGGGCGATTGCCATAGCGGGCGCCCCGCCCGCCTCCCGGAGGAAGCGGACGGGCCTCCTGTGCCGGGAGGAGCCTCGCCAAGGCTAGGCTACAAGAAGCCGAGGCTCCTCCTCCTCGGTCCATATAGAACCGGAGGGGACCCGGAGGAAAGGCCGAGAGAACGCGGCTTGGCCCGACGAGTGCAAACCCTACCCCCGAAAGTCGGCAGAGCTCGCCCTACTTTGAACGCGCGCTGTTCTAGGACGCGGCGGTCCATGGAGAAGTAAGCGTCGCACTAATCCATGTCGTGAAGTGGGCCAAGACACGCGAGACACCGGTCATGCTGGTCGGTAACGGAGTACTTGCGGCCGCACGGGCACTGACGCATAGGGCCTCCTACTTAGAAGGTTTCCTTGCCCTCAGATCGCGACATGACTCAAGGAAAACACCAAAAAATAGACTCGACGTCGCTATACTTTAAACTAAATGGAAAGATCTTACTGGCGACATGGTGGAGGCAGAACCCAGAACTAGCAGGAGACCGACGGACTGTGAGCGCTTAAATCTACGAAGGCTAAGGCCTAAAACTGTCAAAACTTCTTCAGTGGCTTCCAAAGAGGCGACTCGATGGCGGGAGATGAAGAACTGGTAGGCAGGCAGAGTCGGACGCAGCCCATCTGCTAATCCCCAGCCACGTAGTACGCCGGCCTCGAGGGCTGGCCACGATGCGTCGACTCCGCCTATCCTTTTTTAAAAAAAAAAAAGGCTCCCGCGGGGTCCTGATCTCCGGCCAGTACCCATCTGTGATGAATGGTGAAAATTGACACAGATAAGATCAAGCTGGAAAGCATGGTGTAGAGGGTGGTCATCAAAAAGGTGCACTCAGAGCCCCGGAGAGTCAAAAGCAGTTTACCGCATCGATTGATTTTGGGGTCAGTGCTTTTTAGTATCTTCATTTGCAATATAGGAGAGGGAATTGCAGAATAAGATGCACCTTTGCTGATGACACTATAATCTGCAGCAGAGTTGACACTGAAGAGCGAGTTAAGAAAAATTAAAAGAGTCCCAGAAAATCTCAATTAAAGTTTAATGCAAAAAGTGCAAAGAACGCTGGCACAGCAGACAAGTGGGGTAGGGGGTTGTGAGGACTAATCAAATGAAATGTAATATTACACAAGCGTGATGTCTCGGGGTGTTATGGCACGCAGCATAAGCCTGGCTCCAGCGGTGCCTGGAGGACACATGGCTCAGGACTGTTGATGGATATGGAGGAGCAGCAGGCATCAGCGAGGTGTGCGGAAGTGCGCACCATGCGCCCTGATGGCATTGCACGTCCACTCATCCAAGGGGAAGGAAGAAACGTGGAAAGCCCAGCAGGCAGGTTGATTCCGACTTCCCACAGGCCCCATACACTGAGACCTGGGCACAACTGCTGTCACCTGGAGCCATGATGCAGGAATTGTGGAACCCGACAAGCAGGCGTGGGACCAGCCCAAGGAGGGGACATGCGGTATGTCCCAATGGATGCCACAGTGACAGGCCTGGGGAGACCAGCAGCATAGCAGGCCAAATGTCTTGTATGGCCACAGTTACTGGGTTAACACATTTGAACTTAATTGGGTTCTGTCAAGCTCTGGCCTGCAGAGCTGCTGGCTTGCTCTAGAGGTAGCCGGTTCTGGCCCTAGCTGACTTATGGCCCCAAACCTCACAGTATTCTTGCCTCCTGTCCCAGTGTCTCATGCCCTCTCTCTAATGTGCACCTAGTGAACTCTTTGTCCAGCTGGGTTCAGCAGCCCTGTGGTGGTACCTGCATGCTCCCAATGCATTACTGCTGCACAGAGTCCCTCCCCTGCTCCTCACAGCAACAACTCATTCAGTCCAGAGTGTCAACTGACATCTTTACAGCAAGTTCCCATGTCCTCCACACAAGCCTGAGTCTCCATTCCCTTCAATTTCCTCTTAAACATGATTCTCCACTTGTAAGATACCAGATTCCAGCCTCTTTTCCTGCAATGCATCCTTCATGTTTGCTTGGACAGCTTTCACTTTGGTCTCTGTTTTCATCAGGCCAGCTTCTTTTAAGACAGCTTCTATACTGTCGAATACAGCCTTCATACTGGCTACGACATCTTCCAGAGTGATGGTTTCTGCCACTTTCATGCTGCTATTCACTCACTCACTCACTTTATAATCATCAAGGAAAAGAAAAAATTACTCACCTTAGTAATGTTGTTTCTTCTAATGGAGTCTTGCTGTATTCTGACATATTCTGACATATTGCAGTGATGTCCAACCTTTGAACTGCCCCGAAGATGAAAGAGTTAACTTTCCATGCCAGGCATGGAACGCTGAGCTCGAGCTCCGTTGAGACTCTGTCTGTTGCTGTTTGAAGTTAAACCATCAGATCTTTACGAGCTATATTCACTGGATGTCCTGTGTGGAAACTGTAAACTTACACTAGCCAACTGGCTACTAAATATAATAAACAGATTTTCTGGTCCCAAAACAAAGACTCAAGTCAGGAAACCCAAATAATAAAACAAAACACAACACCCGCACACCCAAACTAAAGGGGTGAGAAAATAAGGGGTGAGGGCACCTCCCAAGTGCCAACACTGCTACTGCCCACCCACATCCCAAAAACCAAGGTTCTGAGAGGGGAAGCGGGGGAGGTCAGAATACAGCAAGACTCCATTAGAAGAAACAACATTACTAAGGTGAGTAATTTTTTCTTCAAACAACATTAAGTCTTGCTGTATTCTGACATATTGCAGACTACCAAGCAGTACCTCCATGGAGGAGGGACAGAACCTACTTAGGAATAGGCTCTGAAGCACTGCTGTGCCAAACCGAGCATCACTCCTAGCCTGGATATCCCAGAGTAATGCTTGGTAAAAGTGTGTACTGTTTTCCAGGTGGCTGCTTGACAAATCTCTAAGATAGGAATATCCCTGGCAGCAGCCAGGGAAGCAGCTGTACCTCTGGTACAGTGAGCCCTCAGGCCTGAGGGTGGAGTCCTACCTAGTTTTTCATAGCAAAATTGAATGCAAGAGACAATCCACCTGGCAATAGATCTCTTAGTGGCAGGTTTTCCCTTACCAACCTCACCATAAGTGAGCAACAGTTGGAGGGAGTCAAACCTGTGACCCTTGGTGCACTCTATGTAGTAGCTAAGGGCCCTTTTCACATCCAAACTGTGCATCCTTCTCTCCCCGGAGGAGGAATGGTCAGTGAAGAAAACAGGAAGAGACATAGACTGGTTAAGGTGGAAATCTGAAACCACCTTAGGCAAAAACTTCCTATTAGTCCTGAGGACCACCTTATCTCTATGGAAAGAGATAAAATCAGGCTCCACTGACAGGGCCTGTAACTCACTTATCGTCTGGCAGAAGTGATGGACCAAGAAGAAAAATTACTCACCTTAGTAATGTTGTTTCTTCTAATGGAGTCTTGCTATATTATAGACATTAGCAGTTTGATCCAGCTCTAGAACTGCCCGGAGTGAAATGGTTAGAGACCATTCCAAAATAGAATTTTGGCACGAGAGCAGCTCTATCTGTGTCATTTCAAACTTGAACTGTCAGATCTTTACGAGCCAAACTCACTAAGGTCTGTGTGGAAGCTGTAACCTACACTAGCCAAATGGCTACCTAAATAATAACAACCATTGATGGTCCCAACACCCAAGACTCAAGTCAGGGGACCAGAAATACTAACACCATTCTAATATGAAAATGGAACATAAGTATAATAAAACACACACACGCGTACACATACACACCCCCAAAGTCCCAAAGGGGACAAAATGCTAACAGGACATAAGTAGTGCCCACACTAAGTTGCGCACCCCACAAGTAGAGATTCTGAGAGGGCAGGTTGGGGAGGTCTATATATAGCAAGACTACATTAGAAGAAACAACATTACTAAGGTGAGTAATTTTTTCTTCAAACAACATGAAGTCTTGCTATATTATAGACATTAGCAGAATACACAGCAGTACCTCCATGGAGGAGGGGCAGAACCTACTTAGGGAATAGGCTGTGAAGAACTGCTGTGCAAACGAGCATCTCTCCTGGCCTGGACATCCAGGAGTAATGCTTGGTAAAAGTGTGTACGCTTTCCAAGTAGCAGCCTGGCAAATCTCTAATAAAGGATATCTCTGGCAGCAGCTAGAGACGCAGCTGTACCCCTGGTAGAATGAGCCTCAAACCGGGGGGAGGGGCTCTACCCACTTTCTGATAACAAAATTGGATACAAGAGACAATCCACCTGGCTAGTGATCTCTTAGTGGCAGGTTTGCCTTTCCCAACTTCACCATAGGTAAGGAAAAGTTGGAGGGATTCGAACCTGTGACCTTTGGTACGCTCTATATAATAACTAAGAGCTCTCTTAACATCCAGGCTGTGCAACCTCCTCTCACCTGAAGAGGAGTGATCAGTGAAAAATACTGGAAGGGAGATAGATTGATTAAGATGGAAATCTGAAACCACCTTAGGCAAAAACTTCCTATTAGTCCTAAGGACTACCTTATCCCTGTGGAAAGAAATAAAGTCAGTCTCCACTGACAAGGCTTGCAATTCACTTATGCGTCTGGCAGAAGTGATAGCCACTAGAAAAACAGTTTTCCAAGTTAGGTACTTAAGCTCTGCAGAAGACAGAGGTTCAAAAGGGGGTTGCATTAACTGGGCAATGCAAACATTAAGGTCCCAAGCAGGGGCCGGTTCCCGAAAGGGAGGATTAGTATGGAGTAATCCCTTAAAAAACTTGGAAAACACAGGATGAGAGGAAAGAGGGGATGACTTTCCTGCTGACACAAAAGCAGACACAGCTGCCAAATGAACTCTCAGGGTAGCTGGTCTGAGACCCAAGGAATTAAGATGTACCATGTAATCTAACAAAATGGGCAATTCAGCAGATTCTGGGGAAATATTTTCCCAGCACACCAAATGGAAAACCTTTTCCATTTAGAACTATAAGTAGCCTAGTGGAAGGCTTTCTGGAAGCCTTTAGGATCTCAAGAACACCCTGAGAGAGGTGTAAATCAGCAAACTCTAACTCCTCAAGAGCCAGGCCTTGAGGTTGAGGGATTTGAGGTTCGGATACCAAACCCTTCCCTGGGCACAAGTCAACAGATTGTGATTCCTGGGGAGGCACAGGGAAGATGGACTGTCAGAGACAGAAGGGTGGGTACCAGGGCTGCCTGGCCCAATCCGGGGCAATCAGAATCACCCTGCAAGGCTGAGATCTGATTTTGACTAGTACTTTGAATAGGAGAGGAAAGGGGAAAGCATGAGAGGAACTTCCTCCCAATCCAGAAGAAGGGCATCCAGGGAACTGAGCCCAGCACTGGAGGCCTGCAACAGAACAGAGGAAGTTTGTGATTGTCTGGGGCTGCAAAAGATCTATCTGAGGGATGCCCCACCTGGCAAAAACTATCCCCAGCACTTGAGGATCCAGGGACCATCGTGATGGCCCTGGGAAATCCTAGCTGAGGGCATCCGCTAGGACATTGTCCTTCCCTGGAAGATGAACTGCTATGAGGGAAGTGTTCGGGAATAGGCCAGAGACCACAACTTCATTGCCTCGGTGCACAAGGCTCGAAGACCGAGTGCCCCTGCTTGTTGATGTACCACATTGTTGTGGTGTTGTCTGTTCTGACTTGTATCACATTGTCGTGGACAGATGCAGAAAAGCTAAAGAGCTAAAAGACAGCTCTGAGTTCCAGCAAATTGATGTGGGCAGAGATTCCTGGGGGACCAAACTCCCTGAGTGGAAAGGTCGCCCATGTGGGCTCCCCAACCGAGAGGAAGCATCTGTAGTGAGAGTCAAGTCGTGAGAAGGGAAATGACGGGACCCCACTCTTAAATTGCTCTGATTCTGCCACCACTGGAGAGCTAGGATCAAGGTTCGAGTCACTGGGACCAACTTGGAAAGGGGTCTCTTCTCTGAGACCAAAAGGTTCTCAAGTGAAACTGAATGTCTCTCATCTGAAATCTGGCTCCCTGCACAACAGCTGTGGATGCAGCCATGTGCCCCAGGAGCTGCAGAAAGGGCTTGCTGGTCGAGAGACCTGCAGAGTGGAAGGAAGAGGCCAGAGCCACTAAATTCCTTACCCTTTCTGGGGAAGAAAGGCTCTGGCTAGCTTTGTGTCCAATTCTGCCCCTATAAAGGTGAGTACCTGGACTGGTTCCAGAACCGACTTTGGTAGGTTTAGCAGAAAACCCAGGGAGGTGAGAAGCTGCTGGGTGACTTGCAGGTGATTTTACCTGTTCTGGGGACTGGCCTACAATGAGCCAGTCATCTAGATAGGGAAAAACAGCAATCCTCTGCCTCCTTAAGTGGGCCACTGCCACTGCTAGACACTTTGTGAATACCCTTGAGCAGAGGTAAGGCCAGGGCATTGCTCTGAACTGGTAATGACCTGAGGGCAGTTCGAATCTGAGGTACTTTGATGGGATCTTCTGATTAGGACATGGAAATAGGCATCCTTGAGGTCCAGGGAGGCTAGCCAGTCCCTGGCCTTAGGGAAGGTAAAATCATTGCCAGAGTCACCATTTTGAACTTTGGTTTCAAAAGATGCTTGTTCAGATATCTGAGATCTAAAATGGGCTGCCATTCTCCTGTCTTTTTGGGGTAAGGAAGTATCTGAATACAGACCCCTGCCCTGATGCAGGGAGGAACCCTTTCTACTGCTCTGAGAGCTAACAGGGATGAGACCTCTGTTTCCAGAGCGAGGGTCTCTAAGCACTTGCAGGTAAAAGTCTGCTTCTCAACTTGGGAAACTTTTGAAGCTGAGAACCAGACCCTGGCTTCTACTTCCAGAACCCACTTGTCTGAGGTTAAAGAAGCCACATCCTGACTGAAGTAAGCCAGCCTGCCCCCACTGGTACAGGAGATCGGCCCTGGGCACCCCATCAGGGTGCCTGTTTCAGAAGCTTTAGGCTGGGGGTGGGAGCAGGTCTGCCACCCCTCGCCTGCCCTGCCTCTGAAGAAGCCCCTCTGAGCATAGGCAGAGGAGGCCTGAGTCTGGTAGAAAGGCCTGTGAAAAGGCCTACCCCTACTCCTGGGGGCATGCCTTTGAGGAGTGGCTTGCCGCTTCTTAGCCTGGGCACTCTTGTAAGTAGTCCTATATTCATCCATCTTCTTCATGTAATTCTCTGTCTGCTCTCCAAACAGAGAATTCCCACCACAGGAAAATCCATAGCCTTAGTCTGGGTATCCTGTGACAAACTAGTACACCTGAGCCAGGCCAACCTACGAAAAGCTACAGATGTGGCCATGACCCTAGAGGAAACATCATTAACATCCACAGCAGCATGAAACTGAACCTTAGAGGCTTCAATGCCATCAGCAGCCACCTGTTCTAGTTCACTAGCCAGCTGGCTATGGGCCTGCTTGGCCAATTGTATAACAGTATCCCATCTAGATTTCTGATACCTAGCTACATAAGCCATATAATTTGCTTGCCTGAGTCCCAGAGAGGCTGCCATATACTGTTTTTTTGCCATGGCATCAATCTTCCTGGAATCCTTGTCAGGAGGATGTGAAGCCAAAGGAATATTAGCTTTATCACAGGCAGCAGCCTGAACTACCCCAACATGACTGCATTGCTGAGAAAGGAATTCTGTATCAGGGCCTGACAATGTATACCTTCTGTCCATCTTTTTATCTACAGGAGGCACAGAATTAGGGAGCTTTTAAAATTTTAATTGTTTGTTTCCTAAAAGACTTATGTAAAGGAATAGACAATCTCCTAGACTCTGGAATATCCATGATTTCTACAAAATCAGGCTCCTCTTGCTCATCCACAGCCTCTTCTAAAGGAAGCTGGAGGGTTTCAGCAACTTTTTTATAAAACATAAAATGAGATGGGGACTCAGACAGCATGGGGAGATTCAAGGTCTGTCTGGGGAGATGTCCGTTCAATGGGCACACCCAGACCTTCCCAGCCACATTCATACTGTTCATAATCCTCCTCCCCTCCTCTGGTTCATAAAATTCCTCAATATCATAATCCTGGAACCACTGGGACCGACGAACCGACCTTTTACCAGATAGTGGTGGTTTGGACGGACCCTGAGACAGTGACTGGACAATTTGTATGGCTTTTTGCTATCTCTGCAGCAGTTGGAGAAGGAATTTTGGACCCAGACCTGCTGATTTTCTTGTTTTCTTTACTGGAATTGGTTCCTCAGAACCAGCTTTCTTTGCCGGAAGTCTGGCCCTGGTCAGAGGGCACTCCCTCTGGTTCAGTTGGCACTGAACCGGGCTGGCCATCCGGGTCAGCGGACTTTTTGGCCTCTCGTTCCCTGAGCCTGCCCAATCTTTTTTCCAGGGTGGCTGCAGGGAAATTCTTACATACCTGGAAGTCTGACTGGAGGTGGTCAAACCCCAGACAATAAACACATGTGGTGTGTGGGTCAGCCTTGGCAAAGACTTCCCCACAAACATCACAGTGTTGAAACCCAGTGGGTCCGTTTATCTTTGGGTTTCTCAGACATAATGCCAGCCTAACCAAAAACTTGCTCTTTAACGGCAGTGCCAGGCAAGACACCCTTATCGGTTCCCAACCGTGTCATCGGTATTGGAAAAACCGTAACAAATCCGTTTTTTTAGAACCGATAAGAACCGGAACCGCACTTCTAAAATAATAACTTTTAGTTTTAAATGAGTTTTAACCCACTGATCGGTTCAAAACCGAACCGATAACTTACAAGTTCCACACAGACAAAACCTTCATTTACTTACGGTTACCACAGATAGAGCTTGAACTGAACGGTTTTGCGGTTAAAATAAAACTATTCTCGGTTAAATCCAACAGAGAAAACACTTTAAACTGAGAATGAACCGAGCAGAAGGAGAAATCTCGGAGCGACTGTTCACTGAGTAGGAGTAAAATCTGACAGTTCAAGTTTGAAATGACACAGATAGAGCTGCTCTCGTGCCAAAATTCTATTTTGGAATGGTCTTAACCATTTCACTCCGGGGCAGTTCTAGAGCTGGATCAAACTGCTAATGTCTATAATATAGCAAGACTTCATGTTGTTTGAAAACAGTTTTCCAAGTCAAGTACTTAAGCTCTGCTGAGGACAAAGGCTCAAAAGGGGGTTGCATAAGCTGAGCAATGCAAACATTAAGGTCCCAAGCAGGGGCAGGGTCCCTGAAGGGAGGATTGGTATGAAGCAATCCCTTGAAAAATTTAGAAAATACAGGATGAGCTGAAAGGGAAGAGTGCTTGCCTGCTGAAAGGAAGGCAGAGACAGCTGCCAGATGCACTCTTAGTGTAGCTGGTCTGAGCCCCAAGCAATTAAGATGAACCATATAGTCAAGGACTGTGGGCAGGCCAGCAGACTCTGGAGAAATATGCTTCCCAGAGCACCATATAGAAAATCTTTTCCACTTGGAGTTGTAAGTGTTTCTGGTGGAAGGCTTCTGAGAAGCCTTTAGGATATCCAGAACACGTTGAGAGAGGTGCAAATCAGCAAACTCTAACTCTTCAAGAGCCAGGCCTTGAGATTGAGAGATTTGAGATTCGGAAACCAAACCCTCCCCTGAGCACATGTTAACAGGTTGTAATTCCTGGGAAGAGACAAGGGAAGGTGGACTGCTAAGGACAGCACGAGAGGGTACCAGGGCTGTCTGGCCCAGTCTGGAGCAATCAGAATCACCTTGCAGGGTTGAGACCTGATTTTGACTAACACCTTGAACAGGAGAGGAAAGGGGGGAAAGCATACAGGAATTTCCCTTCCCAGTTGAGAACTAGGGCATCCAGGGGGACTGAGCCCAAAACTGGGGGCCTGCAGCAAAAGAGAGAAAGTTGGTGATTGTCTGGGGCCGCAAAAAGATCTATCTGTGGGGTGCCCCATCTGGTGAAGATCACCTTCAAAACCAGGGGTCCAGGGACCATTCATGATGGCCCTGAGATATCCTGCTGAGAGCATCTGCCAGGACATTGTCCTTGCCTGGGAGGTGCAATGCTGTAAGACAGGTGTTCAGGGAATAGGCCAGAGACCATAACTTCATTGCCTCTGTGCACAAGGCCATAGACCGAGTGCCCCCTTGCTTGTTGATATACCACATTGTGGTGGTATTGTCTGTCCTGATCTGAACTACTTTGTTCTGAACAGACTTGGAAAAAGCTTGAAATGCTAGAAACACTGGTCTGAGTTCTAATAGATTGATGTGAAGCAGAGATTCCTGAGGAGACCACAACTCTTGGGTGGTCAGGCCTCCCAAGTGGGCTCCCCACCCCAAGAGGGAGGCATCTGTAGTAAGGACTAGAGAATGAGACTGAGTGACAAAAGGAACTCCCTGTCTTAGATTGTCCTGATCCAGCCACCACTGTAACGCCTGGATCAGGGTTCGAGTCACTGGAATTAGTTTGGTCAGAGGGTCCCTTTTCTGAGACCAGAAGGCTCTCAAGTGGAACTGAATATCCCTCATTTGAAATCTTGCTCCCTGCACCACTGCTGTAGAGGCAGCCATGTGTCCCAGGAGCTGCAGAAAATGCCTTGCTGGTTGAGACACCTGGAGGGTGAATGAAGAGGCCAGTGAGATAAGGGTCCTTGCCCTGTCCAGGGGAAGGAAGGCTCTTGCTTTTACTGTATCCAGCTCTGCCTCTATGAAGGTGAGGAGCTGCACAGGCTCTAGAACTGACTTTGAAAGATTCAGAAGGAAACCCAGAGGAGTGAGCAGCTGCTGAGTTATCTGTAGGTGTAACTTAACTAGGTCTGGAGACTGGCCTACTATGAGCCAGTTGTCCAGGTATGGAAAGATGGGGATCCTTTTTCTCCTTAGGAAGGCAACTACTACTGCCAGGCACTTTGTGAACACCCTTGGAGCAGAATTTAGGCCGAAGGGCATTGCTCTGAATTGGTAATGGCCCGAGGGCAGCTCAAACCTGAGGTACTTTCGGTGGGAGCTTCTGATGATCATATGGAAATAGGCATCCTTGAGGTCCAGGGAGACTAGCCAGTCCCCTGGCCTTAGAGAGGGTAGAATTATTCCCAGAGTCACCATTTTGAACTTTGGCTTTAAAAGGTGCTTCTTTAAATATCTGAGATCCAGGATGGGCCGCCATTCTCCTGTCTTTTTGGGGGTTAGGAAATACCTGGAGTACAATCCTTTCCCTTTGTGTAGGGGTGGAACCCTCTCTATGGCTCTGAGAACCAAGAGGGAAGAGACCTCTGCCTCTAGGGCAAGTGCTTCTGAAGGATTTGCAGGTGGAAAGGATCTGATTCTCATCTTTGGAAATTTTTGAAGCTGAGAACCAGTCCCTGGCTTACTACTTCCAGGACCCATTTGTCTGATGTTAAAGACATCCAGTCCTGGACAAAGTAAGCCAGCCTGCCCCCTACAGGTGGTGGAGAATCGGCCCTGGCAAACCCATCAGGGTGCCTGTTTGGCGGGGGCTTTAGGCTGAGGGGTGGAAGCAGGCCTGCTTGTACCCCGTCTGCCTCTCCCTCTGAAGAACCCCCTATGAGCATAAGCAAAAGACGAGGCCTGGGCTTGGTAGAAAGGCCTATGAAAAGGCCTGCCCCTGAGATGCTGCCTCTGAGGAATGGCTTGCCTCTCCTTGGCCTGAGTACTCCTGTAGGTGGTCCTGTACTCATCCATTTTCTTCATGTAGTTCTCTGTTTGCTCCCCAAACAGAATTACCCACAACAGGAAAATCCATGGCCTTAGTCTGGGTATCCTGAGACAGGCTAGTACATCTGAGCCAAGCCATCCTACGAAGGGCCACAGATGTAGCCATGACTCTAGATGAAACATCATTGGAGTCCACTGCAGCATGGAATTGCACCTTGGATGCCTCAATACCATCTGCAGCCACCTGCTCCAGCTCCTTGGCAAGCTGGCCAGGGACCTGTTTAGCTAAAGCCATTACAGTGTCCCACCTATATTTCTGATATCTAGCTGTATAGGCCATATAATTAGCCTGCCTGAGTCCCAAGGATGCTGCCATGTACTGTTTCTTTGCCATGGCATCAATCCTCCTGGAGTCCTTATCTGGGGGGTGTGAAGCCAAGGGTATATTTGCCTTATCACAGACAGCAGCCTGCACCATCCCAACATGGCTGCATTGCTGGGTAAGGAACTCCATATCTAAGCCTGAGAGAGTATACCTCTTGTCCATTCTCTTGTCCACAGGAGGTATAGAATTAGGAGTCTTTAAAATTTTCATTGTCTGTTTCCCAAAGGACTTATGAAGGGGAATAGACAGCCTCCTGGTTTCTGGGATATCCATCATTTCAACATAGTCAGGCTCCTCCTGGTCGTCCACAGCTTCTTCCATAGGAAGCTGAAGAGTTTCAGCCACTTTTTTGTAGAACATAAAATGGGAAGGGGACTCAGAAAGCCTAGGAGGAGAAACCCCTGAAGATCTGTCTGGGGAGATGTCCGGGTCAATAGGCACATCCAGACTTTCGTAATCACCATCACTATCCTCATACTCTCCTTCCTCCTCCATAAAAATCTTCTAAATTATAATATGAAACTGGGGGAACCGACCAAACCAAGCCCCTTCCTGATGGTGCCGGTTCAGTCGGAACCGGGGTTAGCGACTGAACAATCCTTATCGCTTTGGCTATTTCATCAGCAGTCGGAGAAGGAATTTGTGGATCCACACCGGCTGATTTATCCCTTCTTTTTCTTTTAACCGGAACCGACTCCTCGGAGTCGGTTCTCCTTTTGCCCGAAGAAGTTTCGCCCTGGTCAGAGGGCACTCCTTCTGGTTCGGTTGGAACCGAACCAGGCTGGCCATCCGGGTCAGCGGACTTCTTGGCCTCCCTTTCCCTGAGCCTACCAACTCTCTTTTCCAGGGTAGCTGCAGGAAAATTCTTGCAAATCTGGCAGTCTGAATAGAGGTGGTCAAACCCCAGACAATAAACACAGGTGGTGTGGGGATCAATCTTAGCAAAGGCTTCCCCACACACACTACAGTGTTGAAACCCAGTGGGCTCGGTTTTTCTTTTGGGTTTCTCAGACATGGCCAGTCCTAACAAAAACGTACCCTTTTTTTGGCAATCCACCAGGCAAGACACCATTATCAGTTCCTGACCGTGTTATGGGTCGTGGAAAAAAACGTAATGAAATCTGTTTTTTTAGAACCGATAAGGACCAGTTACCACACTCTAAAAGAAGAATAAACTTTTTTTGAACAGCCTGATCGGTTGAAACCGAACCGATCCCACGTTTACAAGTTCCACACAGAAGAAATGAAAATTACGTACCTACCGTAATTCTTGATCTTCTCTTGTATCTTCACCATTCATTACTGTTGAGTTAGCGCGGGCCGCTGCATCTGACGGAGGTTTTTTGAGTCGGCTCCAGCGCGCCCTCAGAGCGACGTACTGCATCATGCGCGAGGGGCGGTCGTTAGGTGCTGTAGACTCCTCCGCTATCTCAGTTCTGGTAGCCGGAGAGGCGAAAATAAAGGGTAAGAAAAAATGAAAGCGAGGCAAGAGAGCCGAGGGACAGAAAAAGGAAAGGATATAAACTGAAAAAGGATAAGCCGGTAGAGAATAGACAGAGAAGAAGGATTCCTACCCTAAGGGACCGCAGGGCCTCCTTTCCGGGGCTGCTCTAGGGGAGGAACAGAGAGAAGGAAGAGAAAATAGAAGAAGAAGAAGAAGAAGAAGAAGAAAAAGACGCATGTTGAGAGGGAGAACAGTGCCCATCGATGCATTGGTTGAGAGGCTTATAGGCTCGAAACTAACAAGGGAGCAAGAATCCCAGTTACTAGGACTGAGGGGAGGTTCAACCGAACCACCTGAACAGATCCGAAAGGGGGCAGACTCTCTGAACTCTCAACATGCCAAGTCCCTTCATCCTAGCTGAGGGCTCGTAGACTGCCCAGGCAGAACCTGTTCCGGGTAGAGCACCCACCCAGGAAGGGGACTAAGTCCCTTAGCACCTTGTTAAGTGCTAACACAGTAGCGTACAGGAAAGACTATGCCTTCTCAAAGGCAGTTTTATATGAAAGATAGAGTGGAACTCGATCAGACTCCCTAAGGCAAGGCAAGCAGACGCTCAGAGCTGACAAATTTAATCAGCAGCTAGAAGACCTCAAAATAATACCTGCCAGGAGGATTCTAGACTTCTCCGAGGCCAAGTCAGAGCATGGCCTCTTAGGCTGTGAAACTGCATAACCTGAAGAAGGTATTTTAGGAATCGCACCCTAAGGGCGGTCAGAAAGAGTTCCCTCAGAATTTAGATAAAAGTAAACCCGTGTTCGTTCCTCTTTACCTTGAGGAAAAAAGGGAACCATTCATTAAGAATGGAAAACAAACATTTTTTTTTTTGGCATAAAGGCCAAGGGAAGGAAGAGGAATGAGACGGGAAGGGGAGACGTCACAGAAGGAGGCCACTGAGGGGAAGGTGGGTGGTTATCAGTAATGAATGGTGAAGATACAAGAGAAGATCAAGAATTACGGTAGGTACGTAATTTTCATATCTTCCCTTGTCAATCTTCACCATTCATTACTGCTTGGGTGAGTACAAAGCCCCTTAGAAAAAAGGGGGTAGAACCCTGAGGGAACAAGACCCCCAGCCTCCTGCTGGTGAGAAACAGAAGGGGAAGACCCTGGGCTAATCAAAAGAGAAGCCTATGGGGGAGGAGAGCTAGGAGGTGCCCCCCGAGGACGGGGAGATGGAGGAAGCCCCTGCAGTAATCTCCTAGCTCTGGAGGAAAAGAGACGGGTCCCCCTGGAAGCGGAGCGAATCACCCTACACTGGGCCAGGGGTGACAACCTTGATAGACGAAGCCATGCCGTCCGCCTAATGCAGATCGCTGTCCCTGCAAGCCTGGAAGCCACCTCATTGGTGTCATAAGATGCCCTTGCTTGGTGTCTTGCCAGCTCCAGGCCTATAGCAGAGAGGGCAATAGCCTGTCTGGTTTGCTCCATATCAGGCATTGATGCTAAGAGCTGAGAGAGCATCGACCACAGATGCCTACTGTAGGCAGCATGATGAGCCTGATGTGACGCAATGCAAGCCATCGCACGAGAGGAAGAGAACACTCTTCGCCCCCACCGGTCGAATTGTAAGGAATCCGAATCCGGTTGACGGTCGTGCGCCAGGTGGCGGCGCCCAGAGGGAGTCTCCAGGTATACCAAACCCGAGGGCGGGTTGGGGAGAGTACCCAGGGATTCCGAAGGGGCACAATACCTTCATCGACAGTCTGCCGGGGCTGGAGAAGGGGCGGCTGGTGACTGCCAGGAACGGATAGATGCCTCCTGGAAGGGGATAGGCCAGGAAGGTACTACCAGGTGCTGGGCACTGAATTCTCCAAGGAATTCACGCGTCTCCCGTTCGGTATTGTCTCGCCTAACGTAGGAGATTCGGAGATCCCTCACCATCCTCGAAAGGAATCGCTGATATTCAGTGAAATCAGCATCGGAGGAGATATGAGCAGAGGTTCCTCTCCCCAGGAGGGAGACGAGGATGATGGAGAGCTTGAGTGTCCAGAAGATTCTTGCAGCGGTGGGGATAGGCGAAAGACCCGCTCATTCATATACCTGACATATGAGGGGAAGGCCGCCGCAGAACCTCTGAACTGCTCCCAGAATAACAGGCCCGTAGGACCGACATGGCCTGGAAGAGCGGGGGGTGGCTGCAGAGGCACTGGAGATGGGCACCTATGAAGAGGCAACTGTCCTCTGCTAGGGCTCTGAACGGAGCCCGAGCTGGCGGGATTCCGTACAACAGACCAGGTCGCAAAATAGAACCCTGTGGATGTGAAACCTGGAAGAGCCCAGAAGGGGATCCTCCCCTGTGACAAACCTGGGACTGCACGGATCCAGAAGGACAGTCCGAAGCAACGCCACCGGAGGGGAACCCGGGGTCCAAGAGGGAAAGGCGGGGCCCAGCGCTCACGGCTCCCTAGCCACCCCCTGAGGGGTGGACAGCAGACCTCGACGACTGCACCCTGCCCCGACCCTGGACTCCGAGCGCCTCCTCCTCGACCCCAGCATTCTCCCACCCGAGTGGCTGTAACAGCACCCGGAGGGTAGCTGTCACGAGCCCCCAGGAGAGAGAGCCCCTTCCTCCGCCCCTACTCCATCGCTCCCCCGGGACCCAGGACCACCCCTAGCCCGAGGGCCCTCAGGGGAGGACAGCAACGGGGACAGCGGGAGAGGCCCGCTGTTCCACCTAGCACCACGCGCCACCGGGGACCCCGACTCCAAAGAGTCAGGTTGCCAGGATGGGTCCACGTCTGAGTCATCAACCTCCGAAGAGGAAGAGACCAGCTGAACCACAATGCAGCAACCCCGGGGGTCCCCAGAGAAATAGCACCGCGACAGGCGCGGTGCCAGAGGCGACGCCCGGATGACCTTAGCTCACCCGCACCGCTAGGCCAGCCCGGCTCCCCGGGCGCTGTTGAATCCAACCTGCACCGCCTTAAGAGAGCCAACTGGGCCTGCACCCATCCCTCAAGGTCAGCGGGCCTTTGCCGATCTTGAATGCGCAGACTGAGGACACGACGTCCATGGAGAAACAAGCGTCGCACACGTCCATATCATGGTTGGGTCCCAGGCAACGGAGACAGACATCATGCCGGTCCGAGACGGAGAAATGCCGGCCACAGGAGCACCAACGCATAGGGGTCCGGCCCGCCTTCGACTTACGCTTTGCCCCTGAACCTGACATGATGCGAACTAAACAAGGCAAAACACAGCAATAAAGCACTTGGCGCCGTCGACAGAAAATAAAAGAACGGTCTTACCGAGAGACGGCATCGAGCGAGTCACTGTAGAAGAAACGAGGAGTCTTGACGTAGAAACCGTTAACTACCATTAACTATCGCGCAGCAGGTGCAGCCTCGACGGTGGGAGAAACAGAACTGAGATAGAGGAGGAGTCTACGGCACCTAACGGCCGCCCCTGCATTCTGGCTTAATCACCCGTCGGCGCTCGGTAGCGCCGTTAAACCGACTCAAAAAACTCCCATAGCGGGTCGCACCTCCGGCACTAACCCAAGCAGTAATGAATGGTGAAGATTGACAAGGGAAGATCAAGAAAATAAACCTATCTAGTACTCACGATACTACAGACAGAGACTGAACCGACAGGTTAACGGATTAAATTTGGTCGAAAACCGAGAAAAACGGTACTTTAACCGACAAACTTGAACCGAGCAAAGGAGAAATCTCCGGAGCGACTGTTCAGTGAGGCGGAGTAAAGAATCTGATGGTTTAACTTCAAACAGCAACAGACAGAGTCTCAACCGAGCTCGAGCTCAGCGTTCCATGCCTGGCATGGAAAGTTAACTCTTTCATCTCTGGGGCAGTTCAAAGGTTGGACATCACTGCAATATGTCAGAATATGTCAGAATACAGCAAGACTTCATGTTGTTTGAAGAACACAATCCCATACCTGACGCCAGTGTATTGATTCTGCCACTATGCTTTTATGGTATCCATTGTTCTCACCTAAGGACCAGGGTAAGAGACAGTGCACACACAGTTTATAAAACACAAATCTTTTTATTTCAGCAGCAGTGTAGCAGGCCAAAGGTCTTGCATGACCGCAGCTACTGGTCCAGTTGGGATTGGGATTCCCTGGCACTGGTCTGCCAATGGGCTGGCTTATTTTGGAGCTGGACTGTTCTGGCAACAGCAGACTTCAAAGGCAGTTCGAGTGGGACAGGAATGCAGGTTCAATCAATATCAGTATTTTATTGGGAAGCAAACTGAGGGGAGCCCCTCTTTTCACAATTGTGATCTAGCAGGAAAAATATTGCAAAACAAACAATACAAAGCATATATTACAAAAAGTCATTAAAATATGTTTCTATATAAAACATATTCTAGATCTGTTGCTGATTGGTTTACAGCCTGTCCCAGTATCCCAGAAGCCATACCAGGTTCCCCAGTTGCACTGTTCTGGTGGTTAACCTGTTGGGCTCTTCATCTACATCTCAAGATTTAGGCAGACTGCAGCTCTAGACAGTATCAGCCTGCCGTGTTGACCCAAGGCTGAAGATGTTTACAGTTCAATAACGTGGCAGGAAATCCCCATAAAGATCTCTCACACCTTCATTTTAGAAACAGATCTTGCAGCAGCCTTATGGTCTATCTAGTCTACCTTTTGTGAAGATGCATGCCCTCGAGGGATTCATATCCATTCACCCCTTCACCATCCCCTTGTGTTTGTCCCACCCTCTCTTGAAGCGCTCCACTATTTTTGTACTGACCAGTGCCTCAGGAAGCTTATTTCACCCCTCTATCACCGTTTCCGCAATGGATTTAACTCATTCAGGCTTAGAGACGTCTGTAGGCAGTGTCTGAAAGCATAGCCACTCAGGACAATAACATCTGTAGACGTACTCAACTGACTTTAACTCAGGCCTAGAAACATCTGAGGAAGTCAGCAGTTTTTATCTAACTATTAAACAAACCGAATTGCTTAGAACAGAATGCATAGCACCGTTAGGTAATTTTGCTCTGAACAATTTTGCTGCAGATACTTTGTGTCTATCATGTATACTTTAGGAGTTATTCATATTTGTTTAAGGTATGGTGTGCATGGTTAACATTTGTCTCTCAAGCCTCACCTAAGCACATTGAACAAATCTGAAAAAAAAAAGCCAGTCATTTGGTATTTCAGCTACTATAAAATAAAAACTAAATGGATTACAATTGATTGCATAGCACCATTAGAAAGGTTATTTTGTGCTGAACAATTTTGCCACTGATACTTTGTGTCTACCACATATACTTTAGGAGTTATTTGCATTTGTTTAAGGTATGGTGTGCATGGCTGACATTTGTCTCTCATGCGTCACCTAAGCACCTTGAAAAAAATCAGTCATTTGGTATTGCAGCTAATATAAAATAAAAACGAAATTGATTACAACATATTGCATAGCACCATTGGAAAGGTAATGTTGTGCTGAACAACTTTGCCACTCATACTTTGTGTGTAGCATTTACGGTTCAAGAGGTAGTCACATTTGTTTGTGGCATGCTGATTATGGCTTGATTTTGCTTAGAAAGGCCCAGGATGCAGTGCTAAGAGTATACAGGGCACAAGTGGTGGAAGTCTCAAAGAGCTCTTGTGGTGTGAATGAACAGTACTTCTCAGCAGCCCCATCTGAATTTATACCCCACTAGCTAACTGCTGCCCCCCCAAATAGTATTGTTACTACTGACCTTCGACAGCTTGCATGAGTCTGCCTTTTTTTAACTTAAATTTTATTGAACTTTTTTGTGATAAACACAATAATACATAAAACTAACTTCATGTCCACCAACAATGTTGATGAAAAAATAAAACACTTGCTGGAATGATTCACCATTTAACCCTGACTGAATCCATAGGTCTAAAAGTTACATCATATTACAAAGCCATCAGCTACTTACAGATGTAAAAAACCTAAAAAGTCTAAATAAATGACAAGACTAAAAACTAATAAGGGAAGATAATAAAGCACTAACAAATTCATTTTAATAACCTGAATGTTCGGTGCTGTAACCTCCACTCATTCCATTCCAGGTACGATTCATGGTAAAGCTGCTATCTGTTCCAGCACTGGTGCGCCCTCCCTCTCCTCCAAATAGTGCAAAAAGGGCAACCAGCATGATTTCATTTTTTTCTGTGGTTAATCTCAGTTTGGCCATTAGCCACTCCACGTGTAACAGTAATCTGTAATCCGTTAACCAGCCCTCCAAACTGGCTGGCGCTAGTTGGAGCCACAGTTGTGCAATGCTTTTCATGGCTGCCACAATCAAGGTGCTGTACAGGTATGTGTACCCTTCGAGTTGGTCTCCACAGGGCCCATAACCAATGTGAGATGTTTAATATGGAGCAGGGGATGTATATTAAAAATGTGCTCAGTAGCATGTGCTATATTTTATTTATTTGTTAACCAGGTAAGTACACTGATCCCAGGGACCATTTTCAGGCATGACCCGGGCCAATCAGATGGCACATCCATTACAAAGTACAGTTACAATACAATCACAGTTGGGGAAGTAGAAACAACAAGTACACAGTACATGGCTGGCAATCCAGTGGAGATAATGGTGTTCATACAAGTGACAAATGGTCAAAGCCCCTCAAGGACTTTGGCCTTACTTGATACCGGTCATCCAGTAGGGCTGCTGTTTGATGCAGCTAAAAAAATGCTGTGAGCACACTGTCACCAACACCTAGCAGAGTTTTGGGGACTGAAGTGGGTGGTAATGGTGCAAGTCTGAAAATATCTGGTAAGCACTTTTCCACCCGGTGGTTTCCCCAAGAATTTGATTCTGTGGAATTCACCACCCCAGCTTGAAATTTGTCCCATTCTTTCTCTGTCAGCGTTGCCCCTGCTTCCATTCCCCCGTTATTCTGGCAAGCTTGTAAAGCCACTATGATGGGGTAACATACAGCTGAGAGTCGGGGGGGGCAAGAACAAGGGGACACAATTTAAAGATAGAAGGGGCGGTTCAGGGGCAATGTGAGGAAGTATTATTTCACAGAGAGGGTAGTGGATGCATGGAACAGCCTTCCTGAGGAGGTTGTGGGGTCTAAAACTGTGAGAGAATTCAAGAATGCATGGGACAGACATAAGGCAATTCTTGTGGGGGGGTAGGAAGAAATAGGCTGTTGGTTAACTAGGATCTGCGGCCTATCCTGTAGGTAGGGAAATGGGCAGACTAGATGGGCCAAGCGGTCCTTATCTGCCATTAAAGTCTATGTTTCTATGCCTTTCATAGCTTTTCCAGCTAGAGCTGTCGGGGCATATTTCCAGTGTTAGTTCAGTTTAACAAGTATTTTCTTCACAGTCTCTGATCTGCAGGTAGCAGTGCAAGTCACGCTGTAGAAGGCAGAATGCTCTTTGCAACTGTTCAAAGGATTTTACACACTCTGTTGTAAGAATCCAGCCTAGGCAGCATAAACCTCTCCTTGCGTATCTTTTGTAGGTGGGATCAAGCCTGCCCAGATGAAACCATGCTGCATGCATTATGGGGGTGAACTTGCATGTTCCAGTATTTTCCTTCCTCCCCGAGGGCTTCCTGCCATGTCTCTGTCATGACCCTTGCCCATTTGCTACTAATCGCCCTAAGGTTAGATACTACTAATTTTGAAAAAGCCTGTGTTACTAACTCTCCTTACACTCCACTGCCACCCAGCTGGAGGTTTCATCCCTTCTCAGTTGAGTCAGCAAGTGTTGGATCTAGCTGGCTTGAAAACACTCAACCAAAAAAGGTCCCCCTAGTCCCCCTTTATTTTTTGCTAATTTAGGGTTGCGCATAGGATCCTCGGTTTGCCCCCCCCCGTACACTTCAATCAAAACCTTTTTATCGTTTTCCACACAGGTTGTAGTATGCCAACAGGGAGGGAAGAAAACAAAAAGACATCTCGGGAGAATGTTCATACGAATTGTTTCTACTCTCCCTGCAATACTCAGTTCATTCCTCCTTTTAAGATCCTCTCTCATGCCTTGTATGAGGGTATGGCACTTAGCCTACATTTATTTGAATCCTTAGGAATCTTCTTATACCTAAATATCTGAAGTGGGAGTGAACCCATTTATAAGGGCATGTCTGCTGCCTTTGCTGTGGAACCTTCCCACTCAGAAGCAATGCTTCAGATTTCTCTTCATTTACTTTGAAGCCTGACACCCTTCTGTATTCTTCTAATATGCTTTCTAGTGCAGGAAGATTACTCACCCAGATCCTGCAGGAACAAATGGGTATCATCTGCACAGAGTACTATATGCACCTCCTCACCCCAAGCTGGATACACTGGATCTCAGTGGAGGTCCTAACCATAGCAGCCAGGGGCCAATACTTAAAGCAAAAAATACAGAAGGGACAGCCCTGCCTCGGCTTTTCCTATTGGAAAGTTTCCAGAGAGAACACCATTAATCCTTACTCTAGCTGAGGGTTTCCCTTGTAGGGCTTGCACCTTCCTTATGTACATGCTACCCAGATCAAATGGGGACAAAGTATTTTCTAAAAATGATTAGTCCAAGCAAACACTTTCTCTGTGTTGATCACTAGTAGCATGATGGGCTATCTCTCCCCTCCACAGCAATCAAGACACAGAAGCATAGAATTTGACAGCAGATAAGGACCACCTGGCCCACCTAGTCTGCCCATTTCCCTACCCAATGGATAAGCTGCAGATCCTAGTTAACCAACAGATGTTCAGCAGTTTCTGAATTATATCATACAGGTACCTTTGCAGTATGAAATCAGTCTGCTTTTGGTATACAATAGACCCAACCACCTTCTGCAACCTGTTCGCTAGGATTTCTGCATGTATTTTTGCATCTTTGTTAAGGGGGAGAAAGAGGTCTGTATGAGCTGCATGCCACTGGGTCCTTTCCAGGCTTCAATAAAGCTGAAACTGTTGCCTCCTGCCATGAGTGGGGTGCATCTCCCTGCTCCTGAATGGCATTAAAGGTTTGCTTTAGGTTAAGAATGATTCTGACACAAATTCTTTTTATAAAATTCTGGACCAAAGCCATCAGGTCCTCGAGATTTATTGCTCAGCAGATCCTTAATAATTTGGGCTATCTCCTCACCCATGAATGGATGGACTAACAAGTCTTGCTGCCCCTGCAAAATTCTTGGGCGCTGTACCTTTGCTAAAAATTCTGATTCCCCCTCTTCCCTGACCCTTGGGTCCTTGCTGTACAACCTGCAGCTGCTATTCCTATGGGGTCAGAACAGAGTCTCCCGGTGTGGTGTGTTCTCAGTTTGGCTATGTGCCTGTCAGCTTTCCTTCTCTGAAACTAGAATACCAAAAAGTGTCCTACCCTACTACTGTGAGCATAGTATGTTTGTTTAAGGAATCTGAGGCATGCCTCAACTTTGCCTTGTTCTAAGTTATTCAGAGCCCTCATAACTGCAATAAACTTGAACTTGAAAAAAAACTTCCTGCATCTGTGTGTAACCACTAGATGGCACTATCCGAAGGGCTACTACCCCTGCCTGCATGACTGGTTGCAGGTTAAGGGGCCTAGGTACTGAAAACAGGTGCCTCCACCCGGAGGACAGGGTTGATGGCAGAGTAGCTGACCTGGGTACAGCCCTCCGGGACACTGTAACCCCCTCTTTCCCCTCTAATGGCCTAAGCAATGAACAACAGACACAGTTACAATAGCCTCTAATCAGCATACAAATCCCCACTCTGTTTGCACTTACCACCAGGGCTGGTTCCACCTGTTCTGCCCTGGAGACCCCCTGTAAAACAAGGTTAAACACAGCAAACAGTAGTACCACAGTGCTAATTGTACAGAAATGCACCACAGGCAGGTTAAGTGCCAAGAAGTGTCAGATCTTTTTTATTCCGGGGAAATGAACTAGGAAGGGGCGTAATCAGGTTGATTGGTTTAAATGCTGATTCAATCAGGCAATCATGCATGCACTTTAGAGTCCATTCACAGTCACACACTCTGGGTACCCAGTTGGAAAAAAGGTGGGCTAGCCTGACACGTTGCCTGGGGTAGGCCGGCGCTGCAGCTGGTCGGGGCCCTGTGAGGCAAAGAAGAAGCATGCACAACCACACACAATTTGTAATCCGGAGCCTGGAGGCTCAGTTTGTGACAAGAAAACAATTGAATCAGATTAAAAAATTACTCACCTTAGTAATTGCTTTTCTTCTCATGGAGTCTTGCTATATTATGACTATATGCAGTCAGCCACTGCAGCTGAACTGCCCCGGAGAGGAAAGAGTTAACTCCAGAGAGTCTGGAGTTCCACAGCGCGAGGGTGCTATAGCAAAGCTCTATCTGGCCAGTTTCAAATGAAACTGTCAGATCTTTACGAAGCTAACACTAAGCAACAAGTCTGTGTGGAAAGCTCTACACTAGCCAAGTGGCTACCTACTAGTAGGAATAACAACAATATAAACAGCAATAATAATAATAACAATGAATAATAGTATTATTAGTTTCTCCCTAACAAGCACTATTAGACCCCCTTCCCCAAGACTCAAGTCCAGGAAGGGGCCAACATATTACTTAAAACAGAAATACCTAATTCCCCAACCCTAAATAAAGGGGTGAAGGAAGAACTAAAATGGCATGACACAGTGCTTGCACTAATTTGCCACCCTACCCAAGTAGAAGTTCTGAGAGGGGCAGGAGGAGGATGGTCATAATATGCAAGACTCCATGAGAAGAAAAGCAATTACTAAGGTGAGTAATTTTTCTTCAAACACCATGAAGTCTTGCTATATTATGACTATATGCAGATTACACAGCAGTACCTCCATGGAGGAGGGTCAGAACCTACTTAGGAAATAGGCTCTGAAGCACAGCTGTGCCAAACGAGCATCTCTCCTGGACTGAATATCCAGGGAATAATGCTTGGTAAAAGTGTGAACTGTTTCCAAGTAGCAGCTTGACAGATTTCCAGAATGGGAATATCTCTAGCAGCCGCTAGAGATGCAGCTGTACCCTGGTGGAGTGAGCCCTCAGTCCGGAGGGGTTCTCTACCTAGTTTTGATAACAAAATTGGATACAAGAGACAATCCACCTTGCAACTGTCCTCTTAGTGGCAGGTTTCCTTTGCCAACCTCGCCATAGGTAAGGAAGAGTTGGAGGGATTCAACCTGTGACCCTTTGGTGCGTTCCAAATAGTAGCTTAAGGCTCTTTGACGTCCAAGCTGTGCAGACTCTCTCACCTGAGGAAGAATGCTCAGTGAAAATACTGGAAGAGAGATGGATTGGTTCAGGTGAAATCTGAAACCACTTTAGGCAAAAACTTTCTGTTAGTCCTGAGGACTACCTTATCTCTGTGGAAAGAGATAAATCTTCTTCCACTGACAGGGCCTGTAGTTCACTTATGCGTCTGGCAGAAGTGATAGCCACTAGGAAAACAGTTTTCCAAGTCAGAAACTTGAGCTCTGCTGAGGACAGAGGCTCAAAGGGGGGTTGCATTAACTGAGCAATGCAAACATTCAGGTCCCAAGCGGGAGCTGGTTCTCGAAAAGGAGGGTTGGTGTGAAGTAACCCTTTAAAAAACTTGGAAAGCACAGGGTGAGAAGAAAAGGAAGCAGGCTTCCCTGCTGACAGAAAAGCAGAGACAGCTGCCAGATGAACCTTTAAGGTAGCTGGCCTAAGGCCTAAGGAATTTAAATGGACCAAATAGTCCAGTAAAATGGGCAGATCAGCAGATTCTGGGATAATCTGCTTCTCAGAGCACCAGATGGAAAACCTTTTCCACTTAGAATTGTAAGTGGCCTTAGTGGAAGGCTTCCTTGAAGCCTTTAAAATATCCAAAACACCTTGAGAAAGGTGCAAGTCAGCAAATTCTAACTCCTCAAGAGCCATGCCTTGAGATGGAGGGATTTGAGGTCCGGATACCACACTCTCCCCTGTGCACAGGCCAGTAAGTCATGGACTCTGGGCAAGCTCAGGGCAGGGTGGACTGTCAAGGACAGAAGCAGTGGGTACCAGGGCTGTCTGGCTCAATCTGGAGCAATCAGAATCACCTTGCAGGGCTGAGATCTGATTTTTACTAGCACCCTGAAAAGAAGGGGAAAGGGGGGAAAGGCATACAGGAACTTCCCTTTCCAATCCAACTGAAAGGCGTCCAGGGGGACTGATCCCAGCACTGGAGGCCTGCAACAAAACAGAGGAAGTTGGTGGTTGTCTGGGGCTGTGAAAAGATCTATCTGAGGGGTGCCCCATCTGGCAAAGACTGACCCCAGCACCTGAGGATTCAGAGCCCATTCGTGATGGCCCTGAGAAATCCTGCTGAGGGCATCCGCCAGGACATTGTCCTTCCTGGAACGTGAACTGCTATCAGGGAGGTGTTCAGGAGAAGCCAGAGACCACAACTTCATAGCTTCGGTGCACAAGGCTGATGACCGAGTGCCCCTTGCTTGTTGATGTACCACATTGTTGTGGTGTTGTCTGTCCTGACTTGAACTACTTTGTTCTGGACAGAAGCTGAAAACACCTGAAGAGCTAAAAGACAGCTCTGAGTTCCAAAAGATTGATGTGGAGCAGAGATTCCTGGGGAGACCACACTCCCTGAGTGGACAGGTCGCCCAAGTGAGCTCCCCACCCTAACAGGGAAGCATCCGTGGTGAGGGTGAGGGAGTGGGAAACGGGAATGAAAGGAACCCCTTGTTTTAGATTGCTTTGATCCTGCCACCAGTGTAAGGCCAGGATCAGGGTTTGGGTCACTGGAACCAATTTGGAAAGGGGTCCCTCCTTTGAGACAATAGGCCCTCAAATGGAACTGAATGTCCCTCATCTAGAATCTTGCTCCTTGCACTACAGCTGTGGAAGCAGCCATGTGCCCTAGGAGTTGCAGAAAATGCCTTGCTGGTTGAGAGACCCGCAGGGTAAAGGAGGATGCCAGGGCAATGAGTCTGACTACCCTTTCCGAGGGGAGAAATGCCCTGGCTAACTCTGTGTTCAATTCTGCACCTATGAAAGTTAGTACCTGAACTGGTTCGAGAACTGACTTTGGTAAATTCAGCAGGAATCCCAGGGAAGTGAGAAGCTGCTGGGTGACTTGCAAGTGGGATTTTACCTGATCTGGGGACTGACCCACTATGAGCCAGTCGTCCAGGTAGGGAAACACAGCAATCCCTTGCCTTCTTAAATGAGCCACTACCACAGCTAGACATTTTGTGAATACCCTTGGCGCAGAGGTAAGGCCAAAGGGCATTGCCCTGAACTGGTAGTGGCCTGAGGGTAGTTCGAACCTGAGGTACTTTCGGTGAGAAGGCCTGATCAGAACATGAAAATAGGCATCCTTGAGGTCCAGGGAAGCTAACCAGTCCCCTGGCCTCAGGGAGGGCAAAATCATTGTCAGAGTTAACATTTTGAACTTTGGTTTCAAAAGATGCTTGTTCAGGTACCTTAAATCTAAAATGGGCCGCCATTCTCCTGTCTTTTTTGGGGTAAGAAAGTATCTTGAGTACAGCCCCTTGCCCTGATGGCAAGGAGGGACCCTTTCTACTGCTTTGCAGTCCAAAAGAGAAGAAACCTCTGCTTCCAAAGCAAGGGCTTCTGAAGGATTTGCAGGTGGAAAATGTCTGGCTCTCATCTTGGAAACTGTTTGAAGCTGAGAACCAGACCCTGGCCTATTACCTCCAGAACCCACCTGTCCGAAGTTAGGGACACCCAGTTCTGGCTGAAATAAACCAACCTGCCCCCCACTGGTACAGGAGAATCGGTCCTGGGCACCCCATCAGGGTGCCTGCTTGGCAGTAGCCTTAGGCTGAGGGGAGGGGGACGGTTTACTTGTGCCCCGTCTACCTCTGCCTCTAAAGAAACCCCTCTGTGCAAATGCAGAGGAGGCCTGAAATTGGTAAAAAGGCCTGTGGAAAGGCCTGCCCCTACCTCTGGGAGCGTGCCTCTGTGGAGTGGCATGCCTCTCCTTAGCCTGGGCACTTTTGTAGGTAGTTCTGTATTCATCCATCTTTTTCATATAGTTTTCTGTTTGTTCCCCAAACAGAGAATTACCCACAACAGGAAAATTCATAGCCTTTGACTGAGTATCTTGGGACAGATTAGTGCATCTGAGCCATGTCAACCTACTGAAAGCTACAGAAGTGGCCATGACCCTAGAGGAAACATCATTAACATCAACAGCAGTATGAAATTGAACTTTAGAGGCTTCAATGCAATCAGCAGCCACCTGTTCCAACTCACTAGCCAGCTGGCCATGGCCTGCTTGGCTAACTGCAATACTGTGTCCCACCTAGATTTCTGATATCTAGCCACATAAGCCATATAATTTGCCTGCCTGAGTCCCAAAGAAGCTGCCATATACTGTTTTTCACCATGGCATCAATCTTCCTGGAATCCTTATCAGGAGGATGTGAGGCCAGAGGAATATTAGCCTTGTCACAGGCTGCAGCTTGTACCACACCTACATGACTACACTGCTCAGTGAGGAAGTCTGTATCAGAGCCTGACAAGGTATATCTTCTGTCCATTTTTTATCTACAGGAGGGACAGAATGAGGATTTTAAAATCTTGTTGTTTGCTTCCTAAATGACTTATGCAAAGGAATAGACAACCTCCTAGACTCTGGTATATCCATCATTTCTACATAATCAGGCTCCTCTTGCTCATCCACAGCTTCCTCTAAAGGAAGCTGGAGGGTTTCTGCAACCTTTTTGTAAAACATAAAATGAGAAGGGGACTCAGACAGAATAGGAGGAGATTCTAAAGGTCTGTCTGGAGAAATGTCCGGTTCAATGGGCACGTCCAGACCCTCCCAGCCACACATGTAATGATCAAATTCGTCCTCCCTCTCCTCTGGTTCATAAAATTCCTCAACATCATACTCCTGAACCACTGGCACTGAACGAACCAGCCTTTTACCAACTGTAGGTGGTTCAGCAGGACCCTGAGACAGTGACTGGACAATCTGTATGGCTTTAGCTATTTCTGCAGCAGCTGGAGAGACAATTTTGGACTCCAAACCTACTGATTTCTTTGTCTTTTTCACTGAGACTGGTTCCCCTGAACCAGCCTTCCTTTTGCCCGAGGAAGTCTCGCCCTGGTCAGAGGGCACTCCCTCTGGTCCAGTGGGTACTGGACCGGGCTGGCCATCTGGGTCAGCGGACTTTTGGCCTCTCGTTCCCTGAGCCGGCCCAATCTCTTTTCCAGGGTGGCTGCAGGGAAATTTTTACACACCTGGCAGTCTGACAGGAGGTGGTTAGCCCCCAGACAATAAACACAAGTGGTGTGTGGGTCAGCCTTGGCAAAGGCTTCCCCACAGACATCCACAGTGTTGAAACCCATGGGCCCGGTTTTCTTTTGGGTTTCTCAGACATAATGCCAGCCTAACCAAAACTTGCCCTTTTGATGGCAGTGCCAGGCAAGACACCCTTATCGGTTCCTAACCGTGTCACGGGTATTTGAAAAAACCTATTTTAAAAGCAAGGTTTTTTTAGAACCGATAAGAACCGGGAACCGCACTCTAAAAGCCCAACCAACACTTTAAAACGTTAATTTAAGCAAACCGATCGGTTCAAAACCGAACCGATAATTGAATTTCCACACAGACTTTAAATTTTCTACTTACGGTTTACCAGATAGAGCTTTTAACCGAAATGCGGTAAAATAAATACTTTTTGCCAGTTCAAATGAACTGAAAATACTCGCTTGAACCGAGAAATGAACCGATGTGAAGGAGCTGATCTCCGGAGCGACTGTTCAGTGAAGCGGAGTAAAGAATCTGACAGTTTCATTTGAAACTGGCCAGATAGAGCTTTGGTATAGCGCCCTCACGCTGTGGAACTCCAGACTCTCTGGAGTTAACTCTTTCCTCTCCGGGGCAGTTCAGCTGCAATGGCTGACTGCATATAGTCATAATATAGCAAGACTTCATGGTGTTTGAAGACAACATTTTTGATTTAGCTGATGCTGCAGGGAGTTACCCTGGTGTTTACTCACATTACCCAATATGAGACACAAGGGGGATGAAATGGAGACTGTAGGTTGACAAGCTGGTATGCCAGGAGAAGCAGGGCCCCAAACGAATCACCGAGGTGTCATTCCTGTTCGAGATGTTCAGCAGGGGGCTGATCCCCGGGTGAGTCTCTCGTCGATGGTGATCTCTGCATCGGAAGTAGCTGGCTGGTCCAAGGTGGCAGGGCCCAGGCCAATTGGAGATGAATGCGGATTCAGTCCAGTAGGTGCTAGACACAAGCAGGCAGTGGGGAACCAAATTGTGACCCATTAACACCATTCAGCACACTTATATTAAAGCAGAGTAAATACCACAATTCGGATGACAGTCCGGTCGCAATCACATTGTCTCTGCGCAAACCGTGCTCTCTGTGGTGATTTCGGATGTCCTGACAGGCCGATCGCATACAGCAAATCTTCTGTCTTCTTCAGGCAATGGTACAGTCATAGTTCGGTGGCTTTTGTCACAATTGGTTCAGATACAGTCCAGTTATTTAAGCACTCTCTAAAGATCCCTTTCGAGGGACAGCAGACAGACAGGCCAAACTCAGCCCTTCCACCAGTTTCCCACGCGAATACACATGAGCAGCTGCTCGAATGTCTCGAGCTGTTTACTCTCTCAACTCCAAACTCAGACTGACTCACTGCTGCAGACAGCTTAGGACTTTCCCCTCTGATCCAAAAGGTTTGATTTGTTAATTCATCTGTCCACCACAGCAAGGGCTCCCCCTCCAGGTCCGTTTAGGTGCCAAAGTGGAAAAAAGTACAGTTATGTAAGAACTTACCGTAGCAGTAGATCTTCGAGAGAGGCTCTTGCAGTAGGTAATTACATATAGGACTGACGTCGGCAGGCAGCAGGACCCCACATAAAAATTTCTAGCTAGCAGTCCCTGGTGGGGACCGCCCCCACGTCAGGTGACCCGCGTCAGATGACGTCGGTATAAAGGGGCAGTCCCAGATGCCCGCCTTCTAGTTCTTTCCCGCCACAGGCCCGGAAGACAGAGATGCAGATATTTCCCTCAATGGAAAAGGAGCTGAAAAAGCCTAGGGGGATGGAGGGCGGGAAGGTATTACCTACTGCAAGAGCCTCTCTCGAAGATCTACTGTTATGGTAAGTTCTTACGTAACTGTACTATCTTACTTCGAGAGGGCTCTTGTAGTAGGTACTTACATATAGGACAGAATCCCAAGCAGTCTGGAACAAATGAAAAGGCACAGGGAGGAGGAACTACTCCAAGAAGTAGTAAAAGAGCGTGCAAACCTCAAGAGAGGAGGCCCTGCAAGACAGCTAACCCGAAGCCTGCTCTACGGCGAGAGTCAATGTCCAAACTGTAATGTTTATTAAATGTATGGACAGGGGTCCAAGTGGTGGCAGCACAGATGTCTGCCACAGACACATTCTTGAAACAAGCCGCAAAGGCTGCTACTCCTCGAGTAGAATGGCCTCTGACTTGACCCGGTAGGGTCTTGTTGTACTTGTCATAACAGAAAGTGATGCAATGAGCCAACCACTTTGATAGGCATTGCTTGGAGACAGCATTGCCTTCCCTCTTTTGTGAGCAAAAGAGACGAATAACTGATCAGTCTTTCTGAGATCCTTCGTCCTATCGGTGTAGTATCTCAGAATCCTGTGGACATCCATGGTATGGAGCAAGTATTCTCCTTGGTTGGAATACTGCATGAAAAAGGCAGGTAGTTCAATAGACTGATTTAAAGTAGACTCTGCTACCACTTTTGGGAGAAACTTCGGATTTGTGCGAAGAGCTACTCTTTCTTTGTGAAAGATCAGATAAGGGATTTTGCACACAAGGGCCTGGAGCTCGGAAATTCTGCGAGCAGAAGTAATGGCCACCAAGAAGAGCGTCTTCCACGATAAGAACTTCAAGTCTGCGGAAGCCGCAGGCTCAAAAGGAGGAAGGGTAAGTTTCTCGAGAACAAAGTTCAAGTCCCAGGGGGGAGCCAGAGTCCGAACAGGGGGTCTGAGATGAAGGACCCCTCTGAGAAAGGTCTTGGATACCTCCAGTTGGGCAAATGCCTTATCAGCGAAAGGGACATGGTAGGCTGAAATAGCCGCCATATGGACTTTCAAAGAGGAGTGACTGAGACCCAGGTCGAAAAGATGACGCAAGTAATCAAGCAGAATGGCTACAGGACAGGAGAAGGGCTCCACATTCCTGGATGCAGCCCAAATGAAAAATCTTTTCCATTTCATGGTGTAGGTGGACCTAGTGGAGGATTTTCTAGCCTCCACCAGAATCTCCGCCACCTTAGGAGAGACGCCAAAGCGAGATTGGGCTAGGTCTTCAGGAGCCATGCATGGAGTTGAAGAGACTTGAGTTCTGGATGGACCAGGGTTCCCTGATCCTGGGTCAGTAATCCTCGAGATACATGAAGAGGAAGAGGAGGAACCTCTGAGTATTGTTGTAGAAGAGAGAACCAGATTTGCCTGGGCCAGAAAGGAGCGATCAGAATCATTCTCGTTCCTTCCAAAGCCAGTTTCTGCAACACACGAGGGACCAGAGGAATTGGGGAAAAAGCATAGATGAATCTACCCTTCCAGTTTAGAGACAGAGCGTCGCTCCAGAAAGCACCTCGCTCTGGAGCGAGCGAGCAATAGGTTGGAAGCTTTGCGTTTTGGGAGGAGGCGAACAGGTCTATCTGTGGAGTCCCCTAAATCTGGAAGATGCTTTTTAGAACTTTTTGGTCCAGTTCCCACTCGTGTGGCAGAGCCAAAGAATGACTTAACCTGTCTGCCAGGACATTGTCAACTCCCGGAACATGGATCGCCGTGAGGTGAAGGTTGTGGAGAGTTGCCCATTCCCAAACCCTCATCACTTCCCTGCATAGTGGGTAGGACTGTGTCCCTCCCTGCTTGTTGATGTACCACACCACGCACATGTCTGTTTGGACGGCTAGGTGACCAGGAAGGATGTATTGGTGAAGGGCCTGAAGAGCATACAGCACTGCTCGAAGCTCGAGCACATTGATGTGGAGAACCGACTCCAGTTTTGACCATAAGCCCTGGGTTCGGTGAGGACCCAGATGGGCTCCCCAACCTTCGCCTGAAGCATCCATGGTCAGAGTCTGAGTGGGGGGAGGATGAAAAAAGGGGACCCCCCGGAATAGGTTCTCTCGAACCATCCACCATTGCAAGTCTCTTATCATCGGCAAGGAGATCAGTACCAGATGATCTAGGTCGTCTACAAGTTGATCCCACTGAGAGCAGCGAGTCCACTGAGAGATCCTCATGTGGAGACGCGTGTGCTGAACCGTCGGGATGGCAGCCGCCATAAGCCCCAGGAGATGGAGCACCGACCTCACCGGAACCCTCCTGTGTTCCGATAGAAGAGAGATCTGGGATTGGAGGTAGGCCCCCCTGTCCGGAGGCAGGAAGGCCCTGCACCTTGTCATATCGAGGATTGCCCCGATGAACTGGAGTCTCTGGGAAGGATCCAGGTGAGACTTGGAGTGGTTGATGGTGATACCCAGGCCAGAGAAAACCTGCTGGGTGAGGGAGAGAAAATGCAAGAGTTCCTCCCTGGACGGGGCCGCCAGGAGCCAGTCTTCCAGGTAGGGAAAAACCTGAACTCCCAAAGCACGCAGGTGGGCCGCTACCACCGCCAGGCATTTGGTAAAGACTCAGGGAGCCGAGGAAAGACCAAAAGGGAGTGCCCGGAATTGGTAGTGGTCCCCTGAATGCAAACCTGAGGTACTTTCGGTGCGAAGGGCGAATGGGGATGTGCAGGTACGCATCCTGCATATCCAGTGCACAAAGCCATTGGCCCGGCCGAAGCAGGGGCAAGAGGGTTTGAAGGGAGAGCATCCTGAACCTCTTGTATTCCACATATAGGTTCAGGGAGCTGAGATCGAGAATGGGTCTGAGATCTCCCGTCTTCTTTGGTACAAGGAAGAAATGGGAATAGTAACCCGTCCCGTGAAGGTGAGGGGGACGGGCTCTATGGCCTGCTTTGCGAGGAGAGCAGAAATTTCTTCCTTGACCAAAGGAAGATGGTCCCTTGAGTAAGAGGAGTTCAGAGGGGGGGGGGTGACGTGGAGGTTTCTGTAGAAACTCTATGGAGTGCCCCTCTGCTATGATCTGAAGCACCCATGAATCCGATGTTATCCTCTCCCAACCCGGAAGGTGGAGGGAGAATCTCCCCCTACTGGTTCCTCCAGGGCATCCGGAGGCGGTGGGAGAGGGAAGGAGTCAGGTGGTGTGAGGCAGCGCCGCAGCTGGGGCACCCGCTGCTTTTTTGGGCGGTGGGGGCCTGGCAGCTGTGGGGGCCCGTTTTGTGGCCCGCCTTCCCTGAGGTTTTGCTTGAGGCCGGCTACGTCTGCGAAAGGGACGGCGCTGGTACATTGAATCAACAGATTTAAGAGCCGTCCCCTTCTCCTGCAAGTCCTTGACATCACCACTGAAAAGCACAGAACCCCTGAAAGGTGCTTCTTGGATTGCTGACTGCACCTCCGGGACCAGACCTGACACACAGAGCCATGCGTGACGCCGAAGACTTACGGCAAACGCAGAGCTCCATCCTGCGGTGTCCACTGCGTCGTAGGTCGTCCTCAGAATGTGACGACTGGCCGAACGAGCAGAACGGACCAGGTCAGCTAACTCCTGCTTGACTTGGGAGTCAGGCAAGGAGTCAATCTTGGATTCCGCCTGGGTAAGGACAGCCTTCTGGTAATCCCCCATATGCGCTACATAATTTAGGGTCCTGATCCCCAGTGTGGAAGAAGCATAGATCTTCCTTCCATACTGATCCAGAAGGCGAGATTCCTTATCCGGGAGACAAGCTCAACAGCTTGGTGTGCTGACCGGCCGTGAGCGGCGCTAATCACAACCGAGTCTGCATGGGGTGAGAGTCTAAAAGTCTACACCCTCCAGAGCCTGGTATAGCCTGTTAGACTTCCGAGGAAGTGGGGCTAAAGCCGACGGTTGCTTCCAAATAGTGGAAACAAGGTGGGGCATGAGGCTCGATCCAGGGTGGCACTAGAGACGTGAGGGGCAAGTCCAGATGTTCGGCCAGTTTGACCCGCTGAAGATCTGGTTCTAAGGAACGCCACTGATGGACTTCCTGGATCTTCCTGAGCAACTCTGTGAAGGAAGGATCCTCCGGAGGGGACTTTGGAGGAATCCTCGGCCGGGGCCTGGACGGAGAGCGAGGCTCATCGTCTTTCTCGGAACCCCCATCGGAAGAATCCGAGGAGTCCGAGAGAGAAGAAGAAGAGGAATTTGAAGCAGAGTAGGACTCCCTAGCTCGTCTAGGGGGAGGAACGGGTTCCTTAGGGGGGATCCCTGGATGCGTGTCCTGCCCCTCTCTGGATCCCGAGGGCAGAGCCCGGGAATCCGGAGGTGGAGAGGGAGTGTGCCGTCTGGGGCGTACGGGAGCCGGGGTGGCACCATCACCGTAAGATGGCTCTCGACTTCCTTGGTGAGCTGAGCCTTGGCCTCAGCCCACCAGGAGGCCAGAGTCTCCTGGAGATCCACCGGCGGCCTAGGGGGCAGTGGAGGAGGAGGAGGGGATAGTTGTACGGATGAAATCCGTAGGGGAGTATCCGTAACCCGGCTGCGGGAATACTGGAGCTCGGTACTGCGGCGTCGGTGGAGCTGGCGCCGGGTACTGCGGCGCAGGATACTGAGGACCCGGGTAAACCGGCGTCAGATAAGACAGCGGATACCCAGGTACCGGAGGAGCTGCTGGAGCAGATGGCCCAGTAGGGAATTCCACGGGCGGATCAACCATGATAGGCCCGTGGGGAAGAGGGCCCGATGGAAGAGGTATATCCCCCGCCAGCGTCGGAACCAGCGTCGGCGGGGCCGGTGTCGGGGCCAGTGTCGGCGGAGCCGGCGACTGGGGGGCCGGCGTCAGATCCAGCTCTGTAGGAAAGGGATCAGATGGCGGAGCAGCATCCTGAGCCTCGCCCGGGGACGGAGGGGAAAAGTCCCCGGGGTCAGGCAGGGGGGACTCAGGCTCCCCAGATGGCAGCGAAAGCTGCGGGGAACCTGGGACGACAGATGGAGCAGGGTCTGTTGTAGGGTCCGAGGCCCAGCGGACATCGGAGGAGCCAACGTGCGACTTATGGGCCGAGTCCCGGTGGACGCCAGAGGAGCCGGCGTCCGACTTCAGGGATCCCTCGTCGGAGGCGGGCCGAGGATGGGAAGAGGCCCGGTCTGAGGGAGACTCTGCCGTGCACCACCCCGAAGGGTTGGGTGTCTTAGCGGCCTTCTCCCAGCGGACGTTGGAGGAGCCGACGTCCAGCTTATGGGAGGCACCCGCACCAGTAGGCTGCAAGCCTCCGGCGGTACTGGGGGCTGAAGCCTCCTTTTGTCCGGAGGCACCCGGCGGGCTCGAACGTGAATCCGACGGGCGGGCCGACGCCTCCTCCAAAGCCTTGGAGGCTGCCGTCGGGCGATCCCCCGGAGGGGATGTTACCTTGGCCGCGGCTCCAGCCGGAGTCACGGAGGAGGAGGCCTTCTCCCGGTTCCTTTCCTTGTCCCGCTTCTTGTGTCCTTCAGGGGAGGTCAACGCCTGCCGAGGTTTCTTCAACTCCTTCTCCATTGCGGACATCTTCTTTTTGAGGAGATGGGCTTCTAGAGACTGCTGGCGGTGATCTGCGGGTGGCCGCGTTGGAAATGTAGGCAGTCTCAGGACACTTGTCGACCGCGTGGTTGGGGCCTAAACAGAAAAGGCAGAGGGAGTGACCGTCTTTGTGAGGCAGTTGGGCGCCGCACGAGTCGCACTTATTTTTTGAAGGGGACGACATATACCGACGTTCACCTGACGAAGAAAATACAAAATACTGATACTTTCGGAAAAACCGACGAAGCAACAGGACTGAGCGTTATGAACTTCACCGCGAGGCGCTGCACGAGCTGACGGCGGGAAAGAACTGGAAGGCGGGCGTCTGGGACTGCCCCTTTATACCGACGTCGTCTGACGCTGGTCACCTGACGTGGGGGCGGTCCCCGCCAGGGACTGCTAGCTAGAAATTTTTCCGTGGGGTCTTGCCGCCTTTCGACGTCAGCCCTATATGTAATTACCTACTGCAAGAGCCCTCTCGAAGTAAGATCTACAATTCCTACAGAAATTCACTCCCACAAGACCCCTGGGGTCAGGCTCCATTTTAGGGCCCCCAAAGGTACTGTATTGGTCCACTACGGCAGTCCAGAACCAAAATGGTGGTGATTTACAGAACTGTCCATGCTGCAAAGAAGACAGGTTAGACAAACTACAATATCCTTAGTATTATAATAGATGATCAGCAAATAAGTACAGCTTCTAGCAGAGCTCCCTCTGCGTAATTAGCGATGGCAGAACGGAGCAATTATCTGGCACCCCAGGTGGGACTCGAGCTTAGAAACACTCAGCCCCCACCCAGATTAATTATACACTGCGATATAGGCAGCTCTTAAAGAGACAGAACACAGAGGCTACAAAGGCACTCACATGCAATAGCTGTTAAACGGTTAAGACACAGGACACCAGCCTGGCAGTGGACATTTAGGTACACCCAAGGAAGACTTTTGGCAACCCCATTTGTAGAAGGTCTGGGTTCCCAGTGGGTTGATGCTCTATCTCTAACTTTGTAAGTTTCTTCCTGAGAGACAGTTACCTCTTTCTTCTGTTTCTGTTTGTGGGAGACATATGCAATGATTTGACCTCTCACTACAGTCTTCAGCCCATCCCATATGAACTTAGGGGCCAAATCTTTGTTGGTGTTAAAAGTTAGATTTTTTTTTTTTATGTTTTCTGTGATCTTATGCACAAAGCTTTCATCATTAGATTACTACTGAAATGTCCAAAGGGATTCCCCAACCTCTGTCCCAGATTTAAAGGAGATGCTAATGGGTACATGGTTTGATAAGGTAGTCGGCAGGATTTCAATCTGCTAAGTGACAGCTAGTTGCACTTTGGGGTTATAGACTCTTATCGATCCTGGAGTAGCTTTTTCTGGGTGGGGAATAAAATGCATAATTTTTTGTTCTAGGATTAAGCTCTGTCTTGGGTCAATTAATCCCAGCTCCTCCCTTGGATTTTTCAGATTATGCCCTGCTGCCTTATCCCTTAGAGCCAGTGGATTTACCTAGGTCTGCATGTCTGAATGGAGTCCACCCTATTAATATTCTTTATGTATTTAAATGTTTCCATCAAGTTCCCACTTCCCCTTTTGGTCTCCAATGTTGAGGCTTATCAGCCTCTGTACCGTCTTCTACTTTTATCAAATCAAATCAACTTTTATTTATAACGCGCTTTTCAAAAACCAAAGTGAGTGTACATTGTAAAAACACAAACATTCAATCAAAATATATAAAAAGATAAAAAGGCAGCAGAAATAAAACTAAACATGCTCTCCAAAAGCCAAGTTAAATAAATACGTTTTCAGTGAGGCTTTAACGGTCTCGGTGGACAAGCACTCTCTAACCCAACATGGTAGAGAGTTCTATAGGGTCGGGGCCACAAAAGAAAAAACCCTGGCACCTGATGACTGAAGATGAACCCTGGGAACCTCTATCAATCCCTCACCAGTGGAGCGGAGTGGACGGAAGGGGCGGTAGGGATGAAGGAGGTCTTGCAAGTAGCCTGGTCCCTGCCCGTGTAGGATCTTATAGGTCAGCAACGCGACCTTGAAGGTGATCCTCCAACGCACTGGCAGCCAGTGCAGTTCACGTAGCATAGGTGTGAAATAGCAAGTTCTTGACAACCCAGTCAACAACCTGGCCGCCACGTTCTGCACCAGCTGCAGGCGATGGAGATCCACCCCCAGTAACCCTAGGTATAGAGCATTGCAGTAATCGAGACGAGAGGACACAAAGGTGTGAACCAATATCGGAAGGTCATTGTGCGGAACAAGGTGCTTAATCCGAGCGATGTTCCTCAGGTGATAAAATGAGGACTTGATAACTGCTGACGCCTGTACTTTTAGCATCAGTTCATTGCGAAGCACTACGCCCAGATTCCGTACCCATTCAGAAGGTCTCAACTGGTTACCCCCTAACACAAGGCCAGACGGTTGCCTAGGAGTCAACTTCTCTACACAGTGACCTGGGTCCACCACCAACACCTCAGTCTAGTCCGGATTTGGTCTCAACCAGTTAGCACTCATCCAGTCCTGGATCTCAGCGAGGCAGTTGTTAAAAAACGAAATTGCACTATTTTGTTCGGGTACAAAGGACATATAGAGCTGAGTATCATCTGCACAGCAGTGAAAACTCAGCTCATACCACTTTATAATGTCTCCCAATGGCAACATGTACACCGTGAACAACATGGGGGACAGCACGGAACCCTGCGGCACCCCACAAGGCAGGGAGAAGGGGGCCAAGGAAAACATTCCTGACACCACCCTCTGAATCCTGCCTGTGAGGAAAGAATGGAACCACCTGAGGACTGTCCCTGACAATCCACAGAGTAGCCGCAGGTGCTACAGCAACACCCCATGGTCCATGGTGTCAAATGCTGCAGAGAGATCAAGGAGGACCAAGATTGAACAACTCCTCCGATCCCTCGCTATTAGATCATCAAGTACCCAAACCAATGCCATCTTGGTACTATGCCTCTTCCTGAAACCAGACTGGAGAGGATCGTAGATCTCAAGGGTGGTAAGAAAGTTCTCAAGCTGCAACGCAACTATCTTCTCAATAACCTTACCCAAAAAAGGGCAGGTTAAGAGACCGGTCTGTAGTTCTCAAGACAGTCTGGGTCGCAGGAAGGTTTCTTTAAGAGGGTTGTCACAACAGCCTCTTTCAGGGATCCGCAAACACCCCTTGATCCAGTGAACATCAGACTATCTCAGCAAAGACCGGTCCAATCACATCCAAATACCCCAGCAGGAGGCACATTGGACCAGGGTCCAAACTACAGTAAGTCGGTTGCAAGCCCCGAATAATCTTCACATATCCACGATTGCTGGCTGGTCAAAATCTATCCAGACAGGCCGGGTGCCTGTGCCCTTGCATCGACCACCGTCATACTCATTTGAATGCGTTAAGCTTATCTCCAATCTGACTGAGGGCACCTTATCAGCAAAGAACCGAGTGAACTCGTCACACTTAGATTGTAAAAAGGCTCTCCGGCCCCGAAGGCAGGCTGGATTGCACAGCCTGTCCACGGTCCGGAAGAAAAATTACTCACCTTAGTAATTATGTTTCTTCTATTGGAGTCTTGCTGTATTCTGACAAGTGCAGTTAGCCCCAGCCTTTAAACTGCCCCGGAGAACAAAGGGTTAAACTTTCTATGCAGAGCATAGAATGCTGAGCTCAAGCTCGGCTGAGGTCTCTGTCTGTTTCCCTAACCGTCAGATTCTTATGAGCAAAACTCTAATAGCTATTCTGTGTGGAAATTGTAAAAAGATTTTTAATAGCCAACTGGCAACAAAAAGTTTTGGATTATCAAAGGAAGACTCAAGTTAGGAAACCCAAAACCTAAACCAAACAGTAATAGAATAAAATAAACACTCAAACAAAAGATGAGGGTGTAAAAGGAGCACCCCTGAGGTGCAACACTGCACCTGCTCACCCACTTCCCAAAACCAGGTTCTGAGAGGGGAGGCAGGGAGGGAAGTCAGAATACAGCAAGACTCCAATAGAAGAAACATAATTACTAAGGTGAGTAATTTTTTCTTCAAACAACTTGAAGTCTTGCTGTATTCTGACAAGTGCAGACTACCAAGCAGTACCTCCATGGAGGAGGGGCAGAACCTACTTTGGGAATAGGCTCTGAAGTATTGCTGTGCCAAACCGAGCATCACTCCTAGCCTGGATATCCACAGAGTAATGCTTGGTAAAAGTATGGACTGTTTTCCAGGTGGTTGCTTGACAAATTTTTAAGAGAGGGATATCCCTGGCAACAGCCAGGGAAGCAGCTGTGCCTCTTGTACAGTGATCCCTCAGGCCTGAGGGTGGACTCTTTCCCAGTTTTTCATAGCAGAACTGTATACAAGACGCAATCCACCTGGCAACAGTTCTATTGGTGGCAGGTTTGCCCTTTCCCACCTCTCCATAAGTGAGGAACAACTGGAGGGAGTCAAACCTGTGACCCTTGGTATGCTCTAAGTAGTAACTAAGGGCTCTTTAAACATATAAACTGTGTAGCCTCCTCTCTCCTGAGGAAGAATGATCAGTGAAGAAAACAGGAAGAGACATAGACTGATTCACATGGAAGTCTGAAACCACTTTGGGCAAGAACCCTCTATTGGTTATAAGGACCACTTTATCCCTGTGAAAGGAGATAAAATCAGGTTCCACTGACAGGGCTTGCAATTCACTGATACACCTGGCAGAGGTAATGGCTACCAAGAACACAGTTTTCCAAGTCAAGTACTTCAGCTCTACTGAGGACATAGGCTCAAAAGGAGGTTGCATAAGTTGAGCAATACAAACATTCAAATCCCAGGTAGGGGCAGGATCTCTAAAGAGAATATTGGTGTGAAGTAATCCACTAAAACATTTACAGAACACAGGATGAGAAGATAGTGAGGAATACTTCCCCACTGACAGAAAAGCAGAAACATACCTTGTACAAGTGTACCTTGACAGTAGCTGGTCTGAGGCCTAAGCCATTAAGATGGACCATATAATCCAGAACTGTAGGCAATTCAGCAGTATCTGGGGAAATATGCTTCTTAGAACACCAAATGCTGAATCTCTTCCATTTGGAGTTATAAGTCTTTCTGGTGGATGGCTTTCGAGAAGATTTGAGAATATCCAGAACCCCTTGAGAAAGATGCAAATCTGCAAACTCTAACTCTTCAAGAGCCATGCCTTGAGACTAAGAGACTGAAGATTGGGGTACCAGATCCTCCCCTGAGAGGATGTTAACAGGTTGTAATTCCTGGGGTGAGACAGGGGAAGATGAACTGCTAGGGACAACAGGGGTTACCAAGGCTGTCTGGCCCAATCTGGAGCAATCAGAATCACTTTGCAAGGTTGAGACCTTATCTTGACTAAAATGTTGAACAGAAGTGGGAAAGGAGAGAAGTCATACAGAAATGTCCCTTCCTAGTTCAGAATCAGAGCATCCAGAGGGACTGAGACCAAGACTGGGGGTCAGCAACAAAAGAGAGGAAGTTGGTGACTGTCTGGGGCTGCAAAAAGATCTATCTCTAGAGTGCCCCACTTTGAAAAAATCACTTTCAACACTTGAGGGGCCAGGGACCATTCGTGAAGGTCCTGAGAGATCCTGCTCAGTGCATCTGCTAGCACACTGTCCTTCCCTGGAAGGTGAACTGCTATCAGAGAGGTTTGCAGGGAATAAGCCAGGGAACACAATTTCATGGCTGCTGTGGACCCAGTGCCTCCCTGCTTGTTAATGTACCACATGGTGGTGGTGGTGTCTGTTCTGACCTGAACCACCTTGTTCTGCACTGACTGGGAGAAAGCTTTCAAGGCCAGAAAAAATGCCCTAAGTTCTAGGAGATTGATATGGAGAAGGGATTCCTGGGGGGACCACAGTCCCTGGGCAGTGAGGGCCCCCAGATGGGCTCCCCAGCCCAGAAGGGAAGCATCCGTGGTAAGAACCACTGAATGAGACTGAGTGGCAAATGGGACCCCTTGTCTTAAATTGTCCTGATCCTGCCACCATTGAAGGGCTTGGATCAAGATCAGAGTCACTGGGATCAGTTTGGTAAGGGAATCCTTCCTCTGAGACCAAAAAGCCCTCAGGTGGAACTGAATATCCCTCATCTGGAATCTTGCCCCTTGGACCACTGCTGTTGAAGCTGCCATGTGGCTCAAGAGCTGGAGGAAATACCTTGGTGGTCGAGATACCTGAAGGCTGAAGGAAGAGGCTAGTTCTATAAGAACCCTTGCCCTTTCCAGGGGAAGAAAGGCTCTTGCTCTGACTGTGTCCAGTTCTGCCCCTATAAAGGTAAGAAGCTGGACTGGTTTGAGAACTGACTTGGGAAGGCTGAGAAGAAATCCTAGAGAAGTGAGCACTTGCTGGGTCACTTGCAGGTGAGACTTGACTTGGTCTGGAGACTGGCCCACTATTAGCCAGTCATCCAGATATGGAAAAATGGAAATATTTTGCCTTCAGAAAGGCAACTACTACTGCCAGGCACTTTGTGAAAACCCTTGGTGCTGAGGTTAGGCCTAAGGGCATTGCTCTGAACTGATAGTGGCCTGAGGGCAACTCGAACTCTGAGGTACTTTCTGTGGGAGCACCTGATGGAAATGTGAAAGTAGGCATATCTGAGGTCCAGGGAGGCTAGCCAGCCCCTGGCCTTAGAGAGGGAAGGATTATTCCCAGAATTACCATCTTGAAGTTTGGTTTTAAAATATGTTTGTTCAGGTATCTTAGGTCTAGGATGGGTCGCCACTCCCCTGTCTTTTTTGGGGTAAGGAAGTACCTGGAGTACAGACCTTTGCCCCAGTGTAGGGTAGGTACCCTCTCTATGGCTCTTAAGGCCAGCAGAGATGAAACCTCTGCCTCTAGGGCAAGGGTTTCTGAGAGAGTTGCAGGTGGAAAAGATCTGGCTCTCATCTTTGGAAATTTTCTGAAGCTGAGAACCAGGCCCTGGCTAACTACTTCCAGGGCCCACTTGTCTGATGTAATAGACGTCCAGTCCTGGACAAAGTAAGCCAGCCTGCCCCCTACTGGAATAGGAGAGTTGACCCAGGCAGGCCCATCAGGGTGCCTGCTTGGCAGGGGCTTTAGACTGAGGAGTGGATGCAACTCTGCTCATCCCCCTTCTGCCTCTCCCTCTGAAGAACTCCCTCTGTGAAAAGGGAGAAGAGGCCTGTGCTCGGTAAAAAAGGCCTATGAAAAGGCCTGCCACTGCCCCTAGACTGCTGCCTTTGAAGAGTTGCTTGCCTCTCCTTGGCCTGAGCACTCCTGTAGGTGGTCCTGTACTCATCCATTTTCTTCATGTAATTCTCTGTCTGCTCTCCAGAGAATTACCCACTACAGGAAAATCCATGCAAGAAAAGCACAGCCAAGACTACTCGCCTGAAACCAAGCACATCCCACCACCTACACTGACACCCGGAGCTTACTACCCCTTGCATTGGAACATTTCCTTCTGCCCAACCATGACCTCGTCCACCAGCACCAACCTGGGGGTGAATAATAGCAGCAGCAGCATGCCCCCCCTTCTACCAGCCTTTCCCCGCAGCAGTGTACAGAGTATTTTCCGGTTGGCAGCCCTTCCACGTATCCCATGGGGTCCCTGAACCTGAGCCCCAGTGGGGTCCCGGCCAGCATGGGCAGCAACAGCAGCTAAGGTTGCTGCAGCTCACCAAGTTAGGCAGCCAGCAAGGAGGGCCACTCGGGAGACAGTACAGACAAGGTAACTAACTAACGAGCAGTGTAATTACTAACATACTAAAATGCCAGCAGAATAGGCCTAACGGTCTTTCGAGTCTGCTCGATTGGTCAGCCCCCACCCTGGGTGCTGACCTTGCTGCCCCCCTCGCCTTCTCTGGCTTCTCCCTTCCCAGTTCCAGATATTCTTGCTGCATTGGATTTTGCTTCCAGAACCCTTCCCCTGTACCTGTCCCACCCCCTCTTGAACCCCTCCACCATCTCTGCCTCCACCAGCCCTCTAGGCAGTGCATTCCATGGCTCCACCACCCTCTCAGTAGTAGCACCTCCTCCTTTCTCCCTGAATCTTCCCCTCCAGCTTCCACCCATGCCCTCTAGTGGCCCCTCCTCCTTCCTTCAGCACCCTGACTGTTCCTCCCTATTTACCCTCTTCAAGTACCTGAAGACCTCTATCATGTCCCCCGGTCCTTCTCCTTCCAATGTGTACATATTTAGCTCTTCGAGCCTCTCCTATAGGTCCTGTCCCCAAGCCCCAAATCATTTTGGTTGCCCTCCTCTGGACCCTCTCAGGAGTTTAATGTCCCTCTTTAAGTGTGGCCTCCAAAACTGCACGCAGTACTCAAGGTGTGGCCTCACCAAGCAGTTATACAGAGGAGTACCACTTCCTCCTTCTGGAGGTGATCCTAGCGATGCATTCCAGCATCCTGTTGGCCTTGGCTGCTGCCTCCTACAAGTCTCCGAGTTGTTCATCTTGACATCCACCACCACCCCAGGTCTCTCTCAGCCATCGAGACTTGTAGCATTCCCTCCCCAGGGTGTACACTTAGCCTGGGTTTCTGGCCCCCAGGTGGGTGCCTTGCATTTCCCTGCATTTAACCTCAGCTTCCACTTTCTAGACCATCTTTCCAGAGACTCCAGGTCCCCTGTAGGCCACCCTCCCTCCTCCCCATCCACCACCGCCCCCAGTTTTGAGTCATCCGCAAAGAGACTCATCTCACTCCTGATTCATGTCCTTATGTCAGAGACGTAGGCGTTGAACAAGAATGGCCCAAGGACTGATCCCTGTGGGACCCCACTAATGACCCTCCTTGGGGAAGAGACTATCCCGCCAACTACGACCCTCTGGGTCCTGGAGCCAATTGCCTATCCATCTGATCATCTGGTTCCCCACCCCCATTTCTCCCAGCTTATCCAACAGGCCCACGTGAGGAACAGAGTCAAATGCCTTGCTGAAGTCTAGAAAGAGGACGTCCACTGGTCTACCCAGGTCCAAGGCACTCGTCACCCAGTCATAGAACTCCATAAGGTTGTCTGACATGATTTCCCCGGGCCGAATCCATGCTATCCATCGTCCAGGCACCCTGACTTTTCCAGGTCCCCCCCAGCCTCTTCTTGACAATGCCTTCCATCACCTTGCCCACCACCGATGTCAGGCTGACAGGCCTGTAGTTCCCTGCCACCTCCCTTGATCCCCCCTTGTGGATAGGCACTATATGCGCTACCTTCCAGTCCTGGGGAACCCACCTTGTCCTCAGAGAGATGGTGAAAGCTCGCCCAGGTTTCGCCAGGACATCCATAAGTTCCTTCAGCACTCTGGGATGTAATTTATCGGCCCGGTGCTTTCTCCGTCTTAAGGGAGCTGAGGGCTTCCTCACTCTCTCTGCTGTGATTTCCACTTCGCAGCTCTCTTCTCCTGCTTAGCCTCCCCTCCTGCCAGTGATGCCTCCCCCTCTCCCCAGACCTGCCGATCGGTAAGGGTCCCCCCTCCTCAGTATCTCTGTCTCCTCCCATGTATGATGCAGCACCCCCATTTTCCTTGGTGAAAACTGAGGTGAAGTACTCATTTAGTACCTCAGCCTGCTCCCCCGGGTCTTGTGCCCATCTCTCCACTGATTTAATCCTGCTAATCTGCCCCTTCACCCTTCGTTTTTCCCCAATGTATCTAAAGAACCCCTTGTTCCCTCTCCTAATTTCCCTGGCCAGGTTCTGCTCCTTCCTTGCCTTAGCCGCCCTCACCACCCTAGTGGCCCTTCTAGCCATCAGCTCATACTCCCCTTGATCCCTTTCTACCCTTGAGCACTTGGTTGCCTATAGGCTGCCTTCTTTCCCTTTACCACCTCCTGGACCTCCTGGTCCACCAGCAGGGTTTTCGGGCCCTACCGCATTTTCGTCTTACTCTTGCACAGGTGCTGGTAGCATCTTGCACCCCTCTCCTGATGATTTCCCACCTACTATCAGCGTCCATGTCTGACCCAATCACATCCATATGCTCCTTAAGGATCCTTCCCATTTCCTTAAAATCCGTTCCCTTGAAGTCAGTTACCTCCGTCTTTGGGCAGCCTTCTAGCCCTCTTAGGTCCAGGCAGAACCAGACCGTGGCATGGTCACTCCCCACCAACGGGTCCCTTACCTCCAGGCCCCTAATCTGGTCACTGTCTGCCAGGACCACATCCAGTACCCACGCCTCCCTGGTCAGTTCCCCCACCTGCTGAGTTAGGAACGCGTCTTGAAAGACATCCAACAACCACTGTTCCCTGGTCACAGAGAATGTCATAGTCTCCCAGTCTGTTCCTGGCACGTTTAAGTCCCCAAACACCACCACCGTTCCTCTGCCCAGTCTGCAGTGTCTCCCAACATCTGCCACTGGACTCTCCTCCAGCTCCTTCGCCAGGGCAGGGGGTCTATACACCACTCCTATTTTTACTCTCTTGCCCCCCCTTGTTATCAAGGTGACCCAAATCGCTTCCACTGTTCCCTCCGCCTCCTCTACTCCCCCTATGCCAATGCAGTTTTTGACTATCATTGCTACCCCTCCTCCCCTTCCCTCCCTCCTGTCCTTCCTGAACATAGTGTAACCCTCCAGGTTCAGGTCCCAGTCGTGTCCTGCAGTGGCCCAGGTCTCAGTGACCGCTGCCATATCCACTGCTCCCTCAGTTAACATTGCCTGGAGCTCAGGCATTTTATTTTCCAAGCTCCTGGCATTTAGCAGGACTACCTGCCACCATTTCCCTATACTTCCATTTCCCCTGCTTGTGTTCCCATGGGGATTCTGTTTTCCCTTGGTCTGCACTTTACCAGTCGGCCTTTTCCCGCAATCCTCCAGCTCCCCAGGGGGGTAGAGACAGAGTCCCTCCTTTATTGGCACCCCTTGACAGCCTTTTCTCCCATCCCTCCCCCTTCACAAGTTTAAGCCCACTTTTCACCAATGAACCCTCTATTTTCAACAAGGTTCCCCCCTCCAAATTGAGATGAGTCTATCTCTAGCATATAGCTCCTTATCTTCCCACGTCTCCCCCAATCCCCCATCAACCCATACCCTCTGGTCTCACACCACTCCCTGAGCCACTGGTTTATCTCCCTAATCTTCCTTTTGAGCTCCCCACTAGCCCTTGGCACCGGCAGGATTTCTGAGAAGGAAACTGTGCATCCTATGTCATGACAGACCCTGGCAAGCTCTCTGAATCTTGCCTGTATCTCTAGCTCGCTATTTCCCTCAATGTCATTTGTACCCAGGTGGACCAGTATGTCTGGGGAACCCCCACAATCCTTTGCCAGCTGATATACCTTGTGCTTAGCCCTGTGCACCGTTAGTCCAGGGAAGCATTTGTTCCAACTGGCCAGGCTTCTCCCTCCCTATCCCATTTGATACCCCTGATCATGGAATCCCCCAACAGGAGCACTCTGACCGCTCCTTTTCCTCCATTTCCCCCTCTTCCATGTCCCTCATCCTTTCTACCGGCCCCTCCACCCAGCCGGCTCCTTGTTCCTCCCCCTATCTGGGTGCCACATGCCACCCCCTCATTTACCCTGACCACCCCCTTCCCTCCAATCCTATGCCTCTCCTCCTGAGTATCCTTCTGTACCTTGCTAACTCCTCCCTCACTGCTCGCAACTGGTCCTTCTCCCCCATATGCTAGCCCGGCTCGTCCTCCCTTCTTTGCTGTCTCCATTTAGTCCCTCCTTGCTTGTCGTGCTCCCCTGGCCTGAACCCTCAGCTCCCTTTACTGAATCCTCCTTGTACTTCTGGTCCTTCTCCTTTACCTTTCCTCCCAACTGGTCCTTCTCCTTGCGCTTTCCTCCCTCTTCCCTGCCCCTCCTGCTCTGATTCACTGCTCCCCATTTTCCTGCACTCCAGGTTCCCCTGTTCTTCCTGCTATCTGGCCCCTGCCTCCTGCCCCCCACTCCCTTTCCGTCTCTAACCACCCCTGTCATGGCTACATCACCCCCCTCATCCTCGAGCAGAAGAAGAGAATTGAAGCGGTTACTGAGTGTAAGGTCTGATCCACCTCTCCGCCTTGCTTCCTTCTGTCCAGCCCTGGCCATCTGCCTACTTCCCTGAGAATGTTGTCCCTCTGTCCCTCCTTTGTGAGGGTCCCCAGTTACCTGCCTGCTTCCTTGGTAGTGTCCTTTTGGACCCCCTCTGCCAGGGTCCCTATGTGACCCCTGAGTATTCTCCTGCACTCCTTTCCCTATGCCGCTGCCCCCAGTGCTTGGTGCAACCCTGTGGGAGATCCCCTGCCCCCTTCCCCAACCATACCCCCTTCCCCCCAGCTGTCTCCTAATCCCCAACCTCCTCCCTAAGCTGTGCCAGCTGGTAGCACACCTGGGCAACCACCAAACTTCCAAGCCCAGTCCAGTATCATGGCTGCTCCACACCCTGTGCACCCCACCACCCTTCCAAAGATGCCGGCCCTAATGCCGTGTGGTCCATCCCCTTCCAAGTAGGTTTCCTTGGGTGAGCCACCAGGTTCCCCCCAGTCCAAGATACACCCCTACTGCCTAATCAGGTCACCCACTAATCTTAGATACAGTTCCACAGTACACCGGTAACCCTGTTACTAGGTGCAGTACAACACAGTAAACGTACAAGAGAAATGAACAACTCCCTAAGCTCCTCTCTCCCAGCCTTTAAATCCAACCCCCAGCGGCTAGAACTACACGAGCTGCACCTGCAGCCTTTTCCTCCAATTGCAGGGCAGGTGTTCCCCTATAAATTAGCAGAAGTCTGGGGAGGGAGAGGTGGGGGAGGGTGGGTCTTGGGCAGACACCCGACTCGAGAGAGAGTGTATCAGCCCTGTGTCTCCCCTCCAAGCCCAGCAGCCAAAGAACCAGGCCCAAGCAAATCCCACCAAATAGATTTTAAATCAGAAGAAACAGGCCTCCACCAGCGCAGCCTGTTACACAGTGAAACATCCAACAAATAAGCCCACTTACAGCCACCAAACCAGTTTTCAAACTTCCAACAGCCCCCAAAACAATACCCTGCTAGCCCCTTAGAAGTAAGAAAGAAAAGAAATAACCTTCTACCAAGTAAAATCCACAAGAACCCTGTGAAAACAACAAGAAGCAGCTACTGTCCTGGAACACAACTGATCCTGTCCCCTTCCAGTAATTAACCATGTGCAGTAACTTACTAACTCCTGTAACAGCAGTGTGCAGGACAGATTACCCTAGTTCAGTGGCTGGGCTGTACTGGACTCAAGTTTTGGAAGGGAGTTCCAAAAAGCAAAAAATACCCAGTTCAACAGGCATGGAGAACCAGAATTGCTTGTTCAGAATAAAATGGTAGTTTAATCGTAATGTGTTTGTAATAACCCTCAAAACTGGGTATTGACTTCCAGAATCTACTGTAGGACTTGGAATTTGTCCTCTGCTCCTACCTCCAAACTACAGAAACTTCCATGTTTGGAGCCGAAGATAATTTTGACTCCCTCTACTGACTGAACTGTATATTAATATTTGAAGTCATCTACTACTCCAGCTTGGGAATTATTGAAATTGCTGTATTGAGGGTATAATGCACACGTGTAGTTGGTAATGTTTTTGTAGTCTTTTTTCATGTGTTTAAATTGCCTTGACGCTGTGACCCAATGGTGGGGTGGACGTTCTTGTCCGTTTAACAAGTACAGTGTGGTTATGATTGGAGGTCCATTTAACAAACACAGTGTGGCTGTGACTGGGGTCCGTTTAAGAAATACAGTGTGGCTGTGATCGGTGGTCTGTTTAAGAAATACAGTGTGGCTGTGATTGGGGGTCCATTTAAGAAATACAGTGTGGCTGTCCATTTTAAAAATACACTGTGAAATGAAGTTTCCCAGTGGAAGCAGCTGATGATGCTAGTGTACTGTGAGCTCTGCAAGTTCAACTAACTGAATGCAATTGGGAGTCTGTGATGTCAGCTTTTCAAATCATGGCACGCGCCGACTCCTGTCAAGTCAATACTCTGTCAGCATTATGATGGTATAATGAAATGAGCACTGTACTTATTTAAAATACAAAAAATGCACACACAGAGGCCACTGATTGGTATTTATTATTTATTTAACAGTTAAAAACAGCAATAAATCATTTCCTATCTCCTTTAAAGGTCTTAATGATAAGTTTGATTCTAGACTAGGCACTCTTTATAAATTCCTTTCTGGAGGAGGCTGCTACTCGGGAACTAAGGATAACACTATATATATATATATATATATATATATATATACATACACATATACACACACACACACACACACACACACACACACACACACACACTTCTCATTCTTTTCTTCTCTCTCCTTCTTATGATATATTTTACTGAACTAATAAGAATATGGACAATGCAAATGTGATGTGTACTTATCTATTTAGTTGCTTTTGGAATTAGAATTTATTGTTCAACATAGTATTTATAGAATCTTATAGTTTTTTTAAGAATGACGATTTAATAGTTAACGTTGTTGTATTACTGTTAACACATATATCTTCTTTTTCTGAGTGTATTTGAAATATTGTTTTAATAATTATCAATAAAAATTTTATTGACAAAAAATAAGTATGTCCTATTTTAAAATGTACAAAGAACAGTGCCATAAACTGTGTGGTCATAATGACCTCAGAAGCTGCACAGATCTTTGATGAGACACCAGGCACCAGAAACAAAAGCTACCCAATTCCATTTATAAGAAGATACGTCTACACCAGAACACCCAATTTATTCATCTAAGAAATGAGAACCCTCAATTTACACCTGTTGCCAATCCAGTGACTTTCAATGATCAACGGTAATTGTTCCTGAAGTATATATTTAACATTATCAAATAGTGTTTGGGAGTTATTACAATGGGATTTCTGCCTGTGCTTTAAATACCAAAGCAATGAAATTCAATCTTACAAAAAACTCTATTTTTGAAACAAAGTCAGTAATTTGTTTTTGTAACTGCATACTGATGGTGTACCAGGATACAAAGAACTATGGGAACTACAATGCATCAAGCACAGCAGTACTGTTCAAGTCTGTTCACTTATTTTTTTAATATTTTCTACTTATTTATTCATTTTTAAAAAAGATTTCTTTCATTTTCAAAATACATAAAATTATTAAAATATAAGTTACAGTTACTTTCTCCATCACCATTTGAATTGGAGGAATGTACTGTCTACTCTTAGATCTGAGCCGAAAACCTTGGCCTACTTTGTGTGCAAAAGTGCAATTTGTAGCTGTTGTGACCCACTCATTATCAAAAATCATGGAACTATGGTTTATCGAAGTTTTTAGAAAACAGGAAAATTACCACTTTGATCAAATCCTGAAAAGTTCAAGTCCCTACCCTGAAGGAGGGCAAAGTTATATTCTTGACAAAACAAGAGTTTAGCAGAATCAACCCGTCATACCCTATCTATAAAGATTTATGAAGTATGCTTTGTACAGAAATGTTTTTGTCAGTTCACCAGGACAAAAGTAACCCTGGGTCAATACACAGCAAGTGTTTCTAAGTCTGGGAGGGTCTCTGCAGTATTCTCAAGAGTTTTTACACCATCGTCTGAAGATTCATTCTCCAAGCCAGACAATGCTGATCCAGTTTCTGAAGCTGCTGTCTGTCTCAGAGCACAAGCAGGAACCAATCCAAGTTCAGAACTGTACATATGCAGTGCCTTCTGAAGCCTCTGAATAGCTGTAGATAAATAGACGTAATGTTATTAACCATAAGAAAATGTTTTTAAGGAACCTCTGATGTCTCAGGAAAAAAACAAAAACAAAACACAATATTTTGGCCAAAATCAGATTATTTTTCATCAGTTTTCTCTACGTAGCTGTCTTCTTTTCTTTCTAGCCACATACAGAGTATTTATTTTTTTTTTTACAACTCTTTGTATCCTCCAATGGCAGGTCACCCCAATTGTCTGCCACCCTACCTGAGCTTGGGGTCTTTTGGGGTCTTGTAGCGCCACTGCACGCCCTGGCAGATCCCCAGAGCCTGGCCCGGAGGCTTCATCCATACGCAGCCCGTTTTCCCCCCGAATGTATGACCTGTTCCTGAGACCCTTGGAAGCAGTGACGCATGCGCTTGGAGGCACACATGTGCACCGCAGCTCCAGTGCCAGGTCTCTTCCTCCCTCCCTCCCTTGGCCCAACACAGTCTCTTCTCAAAATGACACCATCCCTCTGGCCTCCACCATGGGGCGTCCATGCTCTAATGGGGCAGAGAACTCCTACTGAGGTGGACAGTTACCAGCCAGCAGCCTAGCTCACATCCTTTCCCCCCCACCAACCCAGGCTCATTCCCAACCCCAAACCTGGGTTGCCGGTGTGGCGTCCAGTGCCTCAACTCTCTGCACCACCAGGCCAGCCCCCACATATCCAGTATTAACCCATAACCAAGGCTACTGCCCCTTAGACTTCATTTGTTCTGGCTAGACATCATAATTCTGCTGCTTGTGACATCACAGTTTGCTGCAGTTGGAATTACTAAAATGTCACAAGAAGATGATTATGAATTGATGCTTGAAATAGATAAGCTGCCAGAGCAGATGTAGTCCAGGGAACAGTGATCTTGCTTTCATATACATGTCCATAGTTTGAATATAGTGTTTGGGAGAGCGCGATTATGTATGGAATTCAATTAATTCCTAGGCTTGTTGTACCATTGTAGTGAGTCAAACTGCTATTGTACCATCTTGAGTACATCACTATGATGCTACAACTTATAATGCCCTCACACTCCCGTAACCCTGACAGCCACATCGATTGCTCTTTTTTTTTGGAAAAACAAAAGGTCGTCTCCATTGTACTGCTGCCCATACACTATAAAAGACCATGGACGGGAAACAGTGAACAACACTGCATTCACTTCTCAAGGTTGTAATGCCAACCACAGACCTCTCGAGGGCTACTTGGTTGTCATGACAACCTCTCAAAGTGAACACAGCATTGTTGTTCACTGCTGCCAGTCAGTTATCCTCTATGTAAAAGGCAAAACTAGATACAAAAAACATAACATCTCAACAGTACTGTGTCTAAAAATAATGGTTTGTCAAGTTCCCTAAAGACATTAGGGCTCTTTAAATCATGAAGAAAGAAACATTTTTTACAAGCAAAATATTGCTTCATCTGGGACTCATTTACCTGTTGTGAAGGAGGGGTACATGGCCATAACCAAAGATCATCTTGTGGAATTCATCTACAGTTTGAAAGTAATATCCCTGTATGTATGAACCCTGGAATGGGTACAGTAAGCAAGTCCTGAAAGCACTAGCTGAACAAGACTTCTGGGTAGGACCGGTTGAAGTAATGCAGCTAGCTGCACCAGAGAGCTCAGCTGGAAAGAACTTTTGCTAGTCTGGGGTCACCTACAATGATTTAGAAGTCACCACCTATATAACTTGGGTGGTACCATCACTCCTTAGTTCCTCGATGGGAACAAGCTTGGAGGATATATGACCAGCAGGAACCAGGAGACTAGAACCAGGACAAGGCACACTGGAGAGGCACAGGACTAGAAATAAAGCCTGTAAGGTACTATATGTACACCCCATAAAGGCAACAGGCATTACTGAATGTAGCTATATCATCCAGAAATGAGACCGTGGGGAAAGAGGGTGGGTGCGCTATGCTCCAATGGATGAGATTCTCATGAAGACAGAACAGTCATGTAAGAACTTACTGTAACAGTAGATCTTTGAGAAAGAGAGAGAATCTCCTTCTTTAGGCCACACCTTTGAAGCTACAGCTGTCAGCACTAGGACCACATGAAAATGTCTGCAAGCCTGGGACAGTCCACACTGATGTATCACATCTGCGTCTATATAAGCGTGGGCGGCCCCACCACTCCTCAGTTTCCTGCCAGAGATTAGACTCGGAGGACTTCCTGAGGGAACCAGGAGATAAGACCAGCACCAGGTATACAAGGAGATGCATGGGGCTGGATATACTATGCATGGAGTAGGTTTTAGGCACAGCACCTGATACAACTCTCACTGAAGCAGAAGGGGGAAGGAGCGAGGGACAACATGGCCTAACGGAGGAGATTCTCTCAAGATCTACTGTTATGATAAGTTCTTACATAACTGTTCTGTCTTATTTCGAGTATATCTCCACTAAGCCACAACTTTGGAATGATTCCCATGTAAATCTAGGAGGATGGTAGAGTCTGATACATATTCAGGACAGACGGCCCTGCAGTACAGTAAGTTCAAAGCCAGTACATCTATGAGACAATGCCCAGACTGTTCTGTTTAGTGAAGGTGTGGACAGTGCTCCACATGGCTGCAGCAGAAACATTTTTGAAACAGGCAATAGAAGTGGAATGGCAACAAACAGCTCCAGGATGTTCTTTATTGTACCTGTAACAGGATGCAATAAAATGTGCCAGTCGTTTGGATGGGCAATGTTTAGATATGGGGTACCATCTTTCCTGAATTTTTTTTTTTTTTTTTTAGTCTTTGGTAACCGGTAAGGCCCACTAGGCACAAGTGCCTGTTTTCAGGGGTGACCTGGGAGCACTGGGCGGTTAAATGACTTGCTCAGAGTCACAGTGTATGCAAGTGGAGGTTGTGAGAATCAAACCCATGTCTGCTGGATGAACCAAGCTCATTCACAGCTTGTTTTACTCTAACCTCTAGACTATACTGCCAGCCCCGAATGAACGAATGAAACAAAAAAGCTGTGAGGACTTTGTGCAGTCCTTGGTGTGAGTGACACAGTATCTGAGTACTGTATGTACATCTGAAGTGTGGAGCAGTGCCTCACCCAGACTGGCATGCTCAGGGTAGTAAACAAGAAGGTGCATCATTTGAGTCAGTGTAAATTCAGTAACACCTTCCATAGAAACCTAGGATTCATTTGCAAAGAGACTGTCAAAAATCAAATAAGGAGTCTCAAGCATTAAAGCCTGAAGCTCTGAAATCCTTCGAGCAAAAGTGACTGCAACTAAAAATAATGTTTTCCATGACAGGAAACATAAGCTACTACATGTAGCTGGCTCAAAAGAGGATGACTTTAGTTTCTCAAAAACAAAATTCAAGTCCCAAGGCAGTACTGGATTACAGATAGGTTTCATATTTATTTATTTAGTTAGTTTTTTTTGACAAGGAAAGAAGGACTAGACAATTCTGCCTATTTTAGCCTCGTCGGGGGACAGATGAATGCCAACTGATACTGAACCAGATTAAGCTGTTGGTGGTATTTTTAGTGAATGGGAGAAATTTGGCCAGGACACCAGGGAAATTCCCCTACTCTTTTCGGTAGGAAGCACTGTGACCCAGTGCCATGGAGCAGCCCAATGCTGCCGCAGGCAGCAAGGAGGAAGGAGGTGGGACAGCTGCAAGAGCAGCAAGCATGAATGGTGCTGTAGTCACTGAAGATCTGGTCGAAGTTCATTCCACAAATGTTCAAACAGAAGAAAACACTGAGTCATTGATGGATTTGGAATTTAGAGAAGCAGATGCACACTTACAGAGATTTGCAAGAAAAACGCAGAGGGATTCAGAAAGAGCTCCAACAGGTAGAATCCATGTACCACTAGGTGAGAAGGAAGTTGGAAGAGGAGAAAAAATGCAAGCAGACAGCTCACCAGAAACAGCTTCTGCTATGCCGACAAAACTGTTTGTATCCCAGATGGAGCAGCGAGCACCAGAGCAGACGGAACGCCAGACGCAGGGAAAGTCTGCACACCCAGTAGGGCCATGGTCGCCAGAAATAGCTGTAGCTCAATAGGTAGCACACTCACCTCTGAGGCTGGGAGATCAGAAGGCTGTGGGTTCTATCCCCACACCAGGCACTTGGGTCACTATCCCAATACTGATACTGCAGTGCAGCAGGAGTGGGGTGCTGCACACTTGAGGGGCCGTCTTTCAGGTAAGAGGTTAAACCGAGGTCTCACCCGCCTGTTCTGGTGGTGTAGTAGTTCAGGTGTATGCTAAAGATCCCATGGCACTTCTCGTAAAGAGCAGGGGAATTTCTCCAGTGCCCTGGCCAAATCTCCTCCCATTCACTAAAAATACCACCAATGGCTTAATCTGGTTCAAGGTCAGTTAACATTCATCTGCATCCCCCTCCCCCTGGATTGTGCCTGAAAATAGGCAAGAATTTGTCTAGTGCACTTACCTGGTCAACAAAAACTAAATAAATAAATTAAGTGGAGGTGTTTGGGTGCCTGATCCACTAATTCCACTCCCAGGAACCAGTACGCAGGCCGCAGTAAGTACACAAGAGGTAGCTGGAAATACCTTACACGTATAAGACAGTACTGAAAACTCAGGGTTGGGAAGATAGGGGGAATTCATCCATCTCTCCTTCAGAGAGCCCTCCTCTGTCTCAACCTGAGGTGTTTTATGATGCACCGACGGGAATCCCCACAGGTTCCTCACAGACTGCTGACAGAGAGCAAAACGAGGAAAACAGGGGAACCACAAACGTTGATGGGCACCCTGAAAGTACTGAGCCTCCTGCTTTTGACAATAATACTGGCACTTCCCAAAGTTTGTTTCGTAAGTCTGTTGAGCAGGCTAGAAGAAGGAACGCAGTACAACTGCGATACATGGAGGGTCTGGAGGCCATGCCAAATAGATTATATGTGGACAGGGAATTGATTAAAAGATCCCTGGGATTCACTCCAGCAGATGTATATGCATTCATCCATGAGAGTTTATTTGATGTGAGCTTTGTGACAGGGTAGAATAGGACCCTGTCCCAATCGTTATGGAGAAAGTGTTTAAATGCAAGGATCTGTTCTTTCCTTTTCCTGTCTCTTGTCTGTCTGGTTGTGCAACCACATTTTCCTGTGAGACCTAGGAATTGATCACCCAGACAGTCTTGCAATTATTTGCTTCTCGCTCTCAGTTTTAGCTTGCTTGTCTGTCTTTTTCTCCCTTGCATATCTGCTGATATAATAATATATGCAAATCATTGTATGGAGATGTAACTGATATTTATTTAGTTTTTGTTTACCGGGTGGGTGCACTAGCCATAAAGATGACTGTTTTCAGGCACGACCCGGGAGGATACAGGGCAGACACTGCATGTATAACGAACAGTAGATTACATTGAGATACATAAACAAGGTGTTGTGAAACATTAAACAATAGGCCAAGCAGCACAGGTAGTATACAGAGTATTTTGAAAAACATTTAACAATAAGCTAAGCATTACAGGTAGTACACAGGGTGGTCCTGGTAGGATAGAGGTTTTTATAGTCACAGCATGACGAAAAACATACAGTAGCAAGAGTATTGCTGTAGTAGTCCTGAAAATACGATTTGGAAAGTATAACAAAAATAGATAAATAAAAATGTGGTCAAATACTGACAAAGTGCAGGAGGATAATGGGCAGGAGAATGGCAAGATTGTGAACAGTAGGGATAACAGCAGGTCAGGATAAGGAAAGGTAGGGTACAGGATAGAAGCTGGCAGAGAGAGAGAGAGAGAGAGAGGGATGGCTGTAGGGGGGCTAGTGTCAGTGGAGATAGAGTTGGGATAGGCTTTACCGCAAGGGGAGTATTGTGGAGAAAAGGTAAGAGCTTCGGGATAGGCAGGATACCCAGAGGACTAAGGAGGTTTGAAACAGGAGCATAGGTTGGTGGAGCTGAGATGCTGGTGGAGCGCTTTTTTAAAAGCACTGTGTGTAGGAGCTAGCGGGACGTCCAGAGGGAGTGAGTTCTATAACTGAGGTGCATGGTGGGAAAGGCTCTAGAGCCTTTTCAGGTACTGCATTTGGGGATGTATAGTAGAGATATATCAGCTGAGCATAGGCCGTAGTTGAAGGTCTGGTAGGTGAGTAGCTCGGCCAGAGCTGCTGGGGTACGTGATCTCATGATGCTGTCGACAGTGGAGCCGAAGGAACAAAGTCTAGTATCATTGGGGGACAACCAGTTTAGATCCGAGTATAGTAGACAATGGTGTTTTAGTCTGTGGAAGGCTGAGGTGAATCTCTAGATGTTGTTACAGGTGACATTCCATCTTTGAAGATTTGATTTTGGTAAAGAAGCATAAGTGGTCACTCCATAGATCAGAGTAAGTAGGAGTATGCCCCGAGCTATAGCCACTCTAACAGTAGGGGTTAGCATGTGACTTTTTTGGTATGACATGCCTAGCTTGGAATTGACTGATTTGCACGCATTGATGAAGTGGAGTTCAAAATTTAGGGATTGGTCAAGGGTGACCCCAAGGTATTTAAATGACGTTACAGGAGTTATGAGTGAGCCATCTAAGCAGGAGACCCTGAACTTATCTTGGGATGTCTTAAGCTTAGGGAGGGTCCCAAATAGCATGGACTGTGTTTTTGCCTCATTTAGAACAAGTTTGTAGTCCTGTAACCAGGCTTGTGTGTGTTGGAAATTGGAGGCGAGATGTAGGTTGATATAGGACACATCTTTCACACTGGCATAAATGACTATGTCGTCCACATACAGTAGAGATGAGGTGTCAAGGAGATTAGTGGTGATGCTGTTGATAAAAACTGAGAAGTGAAGCAGCCCAAGGATTGAGCCTTGGGGAACTCCAATGTTCACCGTCTTCAGGTCGGAGCATGTAGAATTGAATTTAACGGTCTGGGCCCTATTTGACAGGTAACTGCTAAACCAACTGACAACACTAGGAACAAAGCCCATAGAGTGGAGTGTGTTAAGGAGAACTGGGTGGTCTACCAAGTCAAAGGCTTTTGACATATCAATGAAAACCGCTCTCATGAGAAGCCCTGAGTCCATGGCAGTGAGGGTGTCCATAGTAAATTTGAGTAGGGTGGTTGTGGTGCTGTGACCTTTTCGAAAGATGTGTTGTGTAGCAGTTAGGAGGTCATTGTCTCAGAGGAATTCAATGGTTTGCGTGGCAACTAGCTTTTCCAATATTTTGCTTTACTAACAGGATGGCTATGGGCATGTAATTAGAGGGGTCTTTAGGGTCGCCTTTTTTTGAAGACGGGTGACTCACGCTGTTTTCCAAATGTCCAGGACTTTGCTATGACATAAGGAGAGTGCAAAAATTCTAGCTAGGGGTCCGGCAATGAGAGGTGCGGCAATTTTTAGCAGCCTGGGCTCGATACCGTCTGATCCAGTGGCTGTGCTGTCCGAGATCTTTCTGAGGAGTTTTGTGACCTCCCTATGAGTAATGGCCTTAAAGCGAAAGGAGGGGATTATTGATGCTTGGTGGGAGGGAGTTGAAGGACCCAATTTATTTGAGGCAGGGAAAGCGGATGTGTATTTGGTCAAGTCTGTAAACTGGCCATTAAAGAAATTAGCGATGGTCTGAGGGTTGTTGCAGTGGGCACCATTTAGTACCATGTCATTTGGGGTAGGGGAAAGGTTAGATCCCAGAATTTTTTTAGGATCCCCTGATGCACTGGTTAATAAGCTTTTGCAATAGGAGCTTTTAGCTGCCCTGATCTCCTTTTTGCATGCATTTCTAAGCATCCTGTAGGTGTTTTGGTCTTCTTGTTGGCCAGAGGGCTCGAAACGGCTACAGCTTTTATAACGCTGTTTTACTTTGTTTAGTAGATCTTTTTTTAGCCAACGGATAGGCTTCCCTTTGACTCGACGTGTTATCCGAGGGACATGGGTGTCCTGAATGGCTGAGAAATTTGCAGTGAAGATGCTGAGAGTGGACTGCACGTCTGAGGTCAGATAGAGACTGGACCAGTCTATGTTGACTACATCAAGAAGCTAGCTTTCTGTATTCAGGTTAGCATAGTTTCAATGGTGATGAAACGTGTTTTTTTGTGGGGGTGATGGAGCCGGCCTCCAAGAGCAAAAGATTGGATGATGGTCCGTGATGGCATCTACAAGAGTGCTGACAGAGGGCATATGCTTAGTATGGTTTACTGGTATTCAGTTGATTAAGGTGCTGGAGGTGGAGCTGGACACAATCCTTGTAGGTTTGGTGATCATTTGATGCAAATTTTAGCTCTGCATTTTGGAGAGTGAGGTGGCCTGGCACGTTCCTAACCAGTTCATATTTATATTCCCAAGTAGTAGTACTTTATTTTTGCCAGAGAGCATGGCCGTTTGGCTGAGAAGCTCATCTAAGCCACAGTGGCCACTGTTTGGGGGGGTTGTATGCACAGATAATATGCAGCTTTTTTGCCCCAAGTGTAAGGAGGGAGGAGGTACTGCGTCAGGGAGTCTGTGATCAGGACAGTGAGATGCAGGTGACTCTTTGAATAGAGTGCAACGCCACCCCCTCTTTTAGTGAAAGGTCTATCTTTCCGGAGTAGGTTGTAAGAGGGGAATAGAGCACGGAGAATCTGGGACCGTGGGCTTCAACCAAGTTTTGGTCAAACACAGGATGTCAGGCTTGTATAGGGAGACCCAGGTCTCTAGTTCAGGGAAGTTGCATTGTAGGCTCCTAATGTTGTGGTGGACAATAAGGATGCCTTTAGTATTGTGTAATAGAGCATCCAAGTGGGAACGGTGGCAAGTAGGGCCAGGGTTAGTTTCAATGTCGCCAGAGAGCAAGATGGCCAGTAGCAGGAGGTACCAGAGTTTCCGATGGTAAAAAGGGTCTAGAATCAGGTGGTGTAGGAAGCATTTCTCAGTATCTGATACAATGTGGTAGATCATGCCTTTAATTATTTAAAGAGGTGTCGAGTCTCGTGGTAGTTCATGGAGGCAGAGGAGGTTGGAGAAGTGAAAATCATTCAGAGGTGGCATAATTATGGTCCGTTTTGCTTCTGTATTGAATATTCTGTTAGCAGAGAAGTGGATCAGGAGTGGCACGATGGCTAGGAGGAGTAGGTGCTTAGATTGGTCCATGACGCTAGTTCCCATTGCACAATGTAGGATGCCTAGTTCTAAGTCAGCAGGGGTGTTCAGCCAGGAAGGTACTTGGCAATGTGTGTAGTGCATGAGAAAGGAGCTCAGTTGAAGTGATGGGGGCTTTGACCAATCAGCAGTCAGGTGCTTCCAGTTCAAAATTCTGGATGGCTTGAGCAGCAGCTAGGCGCCAAAGACGTACCTGGGGAGTAGTGGCTTTCAGTCAGCCAAACCAGTGGAATGGCTCGAGGCTGTGCACTGGTGGCAGAGAAGGCTTGTCTGCCGGCTGTTTCCTTGGGGGCGGGCAGGCGCCTTTTCTTGTTGCTTGTCTTTGGAGGGGGCAGGACAGGCCTGTAAATCAAGCGTGGTCCATGGAGCTCAAGCTCGAGAAGGAGGTTTCCCTAGTCCACGGGAGTGGACGAGGAGTCGGCAATCCAGCAGCTTCAATATAAGGGACCAATGGAAAAACAGGCACTTAGTCATCTGACCACACAGTGTCTATATATGGCAGGGTCCACCTAGGGCAGGTGGGAAACTGGCGTGAAGCGCCAGTGGGGTAATCCTTTCAGTCGAACCAGCAGGGTGGCTCAAGGCTGATATCTGATGTGGGAGGCTTGGTCTGCATTTTTTGTTCTTTTTTCTAGCCCTACTCCAGCAGCGTGGAAGTGGTGCAGGGGCAGGCGTTCAAATCTTGCGGCTTTAAGAGGGTGAGCATGGTCCAGCCTGAGAAACAGGCAGGAACCACTGCTCATGCCCAGGGGATGGTCCTCAGAAAGGGTGGTGTCCAGGGTCCGCTGGAGCAGAATAGGAAGGAGTATATATTAGGTGTTGCCCCTTTAACAGGAAAGACTGCAGTTGTTGCCCTCTAGTGGCTTTGCAGTATAATTTGCAAATGGGAAAATAGACTAGTAGGGAGTGCAGTCAAAGGTCAAACTGAAAACTCTTCAGCTTTTCACACATAATTAATTCTAAAGAGGGCTGTAATCATTGTATTCAGAGTGAGTAAATCACTTTAAACAATGGCACTGTAACACTATATGCAAGGCCCCTGGAATTCTGCAGTTCTGCTGTTGCGGAATTTGCCGCAGAATTTGCATCATGCCGTAGAATATATATTGTGCCGCAGAATTCATTGTTTTTGGTGAATTTTCATATAAATATACTGTTTTTCCATAGTGTCAGGCTTTCTTTCCCACCTCGTCTATCCTGAAGCCCCTCCTCTAATCTCAGCATATGATGTCATCGATGACATCACATCATATTTAGCCAATGACAGGCTTGCATTCTGCCAGAGAAATGAATAAATCATGCCGCAGAAATCAGAAAATGCTGCCGCAGAAGTCAAGGAGCCCTGCCGCAGAAATCAGAAAATTCTGCCGCAGAACACCAGGGGCCCTGACTATATGGCCTAAACTGGATTGCTAGTTAAGGAGAGAAACAGTGGGGCAGCCTTTCTTGCTGTACAAAAAATAAAGATGGTCTCAGGGGGAGCAGCGCTGATAAGTGTCTCTAATGAAGCACGGTAAAATAGAGACCAGTCGGAGAGAAGTCAGTGAGACTGAGATCCTCCAGAGTGTTGGCGCTGAAAATTCAAAATGTCCAAAGGTGCCAAACACCAACGTACCTAAGGAGGTATATGGCTTTCCGACCCGCAGCTCCAGGTGAGCCACCAGTGTGGTTCAGTACAGGCTGGTCTAGTGGGTCCTGATTTGGTTGTTTCTGTAGCTTCTGGACCCTGCAACGAACAGGAGTTCGGAGGATCCCAGGCAGCAGTTACGGCAGGGGAAAGAAGCAGTGCAGTCTGCGAGTAGCAGGAGCAGGACCGCGGGTCACTTCCCAGGGCAGGCTTGTAGCTTCTTGGGATCCCCTTGTTTAGAAAATACATAGTGTTACTGTTGAAATGTATTTAATTATAGTTTGAGATGACTGCAAAAAGCTATTGAAAAATCAAGAGGTTGCCTTAGTGCAATTTTTAAGCCTTTTGCAGAAGGGCTGCGGAAAAGGGACCTAGTTCAGGTACACTGTGTTCTAGCAGCACCTGCCTGATATTTAAAAGAACACTTTGGAAGAAACAGGATGCTTATTAAGAAAGGGGGTTGGAAGGACTTAGAGAGCTGAGCTGCAATTGCAGGTTTGATGGACACAGAGACCGAAGAAAAACTCAGATGAACTTTTTCTGTTTATTTGGCCTTTGTAAATAGTTATACTGAACAATATAATTTTTTTTATGCAACTGCTAGTACAAATAAGCCTAAGTGGGATTTACGCTGTGTATACTCTATGCCATGAGTTTTGTGCATGACCTAGTACCAGGAAAGCATGAAGAAAGGTATGGATTCTGCAGAAGCAAGTCCAGGAGTGGTTACCAGGAGAATGAAAGCCAAACTAGCAGACACAGATGTCCAAGCTGAGATTGTACAGCCAGCACAAGTTATGGAAAAAGAACTGGCAGTGACAGAACCTGAAAGCCTGATGGACTTTTCCAAATGGCTGGCTATAAAACATGAAGAGACAGAGAAGCAGAGAGAAAGAGAGAGTCAACATTTTGGAGCAGCAGACGAGAGAAGAGATGCAGCAACAGGAGCAGAGATGGCTGGATGCCTTGCAAGCTATCAAAGGCAGAGGATCTTGCACAGATCCAGACGAGCAACAAAACACAAGCAACTTAAAAGCCATTAAGCTTACAAAGTTGTGTCCCTCGGATGAGCATACCTAAAGAAAGTATTACTTATCAGTGTAGTAATTTTGGTGCTGCATTACTTAAGGAGCTGTACAGACTTCTAGATATCACTGCCATAAGAACCTCCCCCTATCACCCTCAGACAGACAGTCTTGTTCAGTGTTTTAACCAAACCCTAAAATGCATGTTAAAAAGGTTTGTAAAAGGGGAAGGGAAAGATTGGGACCAATACCTGTCTTACCTACTTTTTTCCTTACAGAGAAGTGCCACAGGCATCAACAGGGTTTTCACCATTTGAAATACTGTATGGTAGGCAGCCAAGAGGGCCACTGGATGTGATAAAACAAACGTAGGAAGATAACCCCACTCAGAAACAATCTATATTGTCTTACATGTGTGCCCTAAGAAAGAACCTGGCAAGATATGTTGAAATTGCCCATAGTAATCAAGAAGAGGCCCAAAACCAGCAGAAGATATATTATGATCATGGGGTAAAAGAAAACGTTTTTTGAGCCAGGTGAAAAGGTTTGCTGCTGTCACCCACAACAGAAAATAAACTGTTAATGAAGTGGCAAGGGCCTTACATAGATACATAGACAGTGTCGGCAGATAAGGGCCTATGGCCCACCTAGTCTGCCCATTTGAGCTTGTAAGTTCAGTTTGTTTTCCTAGAAGTCTATTTCCCCTTACCCCTGACTTCTAGAATTCCTTTATGTCTATCCCATGCATTCTTAAATCCAGTGATTGTTTCAGCCCCCACCACTTTCTCTGGCAAGGTGTTCCACTTGTCCACCACCTGTTCTGTGAAGAAATTCTTTCTCATGTTTCCTCTGAATCGTCCTCCCTCCAACTTCATCCCATGCCCTCTAGTCCTGAAACATCTTTTTCGCTTAAAATAGTGTTTTCCTGCACCCTGTTCCTCCCTGTAAGATACTTGTATGTCTCTATCATATCCTCTCTCCTCCCTTCCTCCAGGGAGTACATGTTCAGTTCCTTCAACCTGTCTTCATAGGACTTGTGATGCAACCTATGCACCATCTTTTGCTGCCCTCCTCTGAACCTTCTCTACCCTGTTCTATGTCCTTACGTGGGTATGGTCTCCAGAACTGTACACTGTACTCCAGGTGGGGCCTCACTAGTGTCTTGTATAGCGGAATTATGACCTCTCTTTTCCTGCTGGTGATGCCCCTGCCTTTATACATCCCAGCATCCTATTTGCTTTACCTGATGCCTTGTCACACTGTTTCCACCTTGAGGTCATCAGAGATGACAACCCCAAGATCCTTTCCTGCTTGGTGCATGCTATATCCTCACCCCCAACTGATATATTGTGCCAGGGTTTTGTGCCCCATATACATTATCTTGCACTTTGCATTGAATTTCAACTGCCAAACCCTTGACCATTCTTCAAGTTTCTGCAGGTCCTTCTCATTCTGTCTACACCCTCTGGTGTGTCTACTCTGTTACAGAGCTTTGTGTCATCAGCGAACAGTGAAATTCTGCCTTCTATATCCTGTGCAATGTCACTGATGAAGATGTTGAATAGGACCGGTCCCAGCACTGATCCCTGTGGTACCCCACTGGTCACTCTTCCCTCTGTGGAGTGACAGCCATTTACCACCACCCTCTGTGTCCTGCCACCCAGCCAGTTACCTACCCACCACACTACTGTCCTGCCCACACCCATATTCCCCAGTTTGTGTAATAGTCTTCTATGTGGCACAGTGTCAAAGGCCTTGCTGAAGTCCAGATAGGCCATGTCCACTGCCCTCCCTGATCCACCTCCCTAGTCACCCAGTCAAAAAATTCAATGAGGTTGGTCTGACATGACCTCCCCCTGGTGAAACCATGCTGCCTTGGGTCCTGTAGTACATTGACAGCCAGATGTTCCACCAATCTCTCCTTCAGTAGTGCTTCCATGATCTTTCCCACTACCGAGGTGAGGCTGACTGGTCTGTAGTTCCCTGCTTCCTCTTTGTTCCCACTTTTGTATAAGGGGACTACATCTGCTGTCCTCCAGTCTTTGGGTACCTCCCCTGTTTCCAGTGATTGGCTGAACAGGATAGCCAGAGGTTCAGCCACCACCTCTCTTAGTTCTTTAAGGACCCTGGGGTGCACCCATCTGGCCCCATTGCTTTATCAGCTCTTATTACTTCCAGTTCCTTCAGGACCCTTTCTCGTGTAAAGGGACTTGTGTCCATTTCTGCACCATTCTCACCCCTTGTACCCCTTCAGACCCATTACCCCCTTCCTTAGTAAAGACCAAGCAGAAATACCTGTTCAATATGTCAGCTTTACTGTTGTCATCCTCCACGCGGCTCCCATCCTCCCCTTCAGTCTCACTATCCCTCCTTTGTCCTTCTTTTTCACTTATGTACCTGTAAAAGGTTTTGTCCCCTTTAACCACTGATTTTGCAATGTGTTCTTCTGTCTGAGCTTTGGCTTCTTACTGACCTCCCTGCCTCCCTTGTTTCTCCTGGTACTTCTCCTATCCCCTTCTGCCTGTGTCTTTTGTATTGCCTGAATGCAATCTTTTTGCTTTCACTTTCTTTGCTACCTCTTTGGAAAACCATAATGGTCTCCTCTTTCTTTTCCTCTTGCTAACCTGCTTAATGCATAATTCTGTTGTTCTTATAATCCCCATTTTAAATACTGCCCACTGTTTCTCAATCCCTGATTCCTGTCCCATTCCCTTAATGCCTCTTTCAAGCATCTCCCATTTTCCCAAAGTCTGCCCCCTAAAATCCAGGATCGTGTTTTGTGTGGTTTGGTTCTGCTCTTTCTGTGATTTCAAACCACAATGACTGGTGGTCACTGTTACCCAGGTGCTCCCCACTGTTACCCCCATCACACTGTCTCTGTTTGTGAGCACAAGGTCAGTATTGCCTTCTGCCGAGTTGGTTCCATGACCAGTTGCTTGAGGAAGGCACCCTGAAGGAGTCAGGATAAATCTGCTCTAGTTGATGCTGCTGCTGGGATGCTCCAGTCCATGTCTGGTATATTGAAGTCTCCAACCAGTACTACCTCACCTTGTCTGCCATCCTTTGGATGGCTAGTATCAGCTCCTATCTGTTTCTTCCTCCTGGGCTGGTGGGTCTATAGACCACACCTGTGCGGATGGCTGGCCCCATTTTCCTTTCCCGCTTAACCCACAGTATCTCTCCCCCATTTTGTTCCTCCTGGATCTGTGTGGCCCTTATGTCATTTTTCACATACAGTGCCACTCCTCCTCCCTTCCTGCCTGCTCTGTCTCTTCTGAATATGTTGTAGCCAGGTATGGCCATCTATAGAGTGCTTAGACGTACTGGCACCATTAACTAAGAGACAGACTCCTGACAGAAAAAATCCTACTGAGATATACCATGCCAACCTCCTCAAGAAATGGGTTGAAAAAATGCCAAAAGCTGCTTTTCTAGTTGTACCAGAAACTGATAAAGAAGATATTGATGTAGCTTATAACAGACTGGAACAAACTGTAAATGCTGATGCTGTAAAGGTGATTGTTTCCTTAACCTCAGAACAAACTGCAGACATTCATAATGTGCTAAAGACATTTAACAGTACTTGTGGAAGTATAGTGGGATACAAGACTCTGACACCAGTGTAGATGGACTTGCACTGCAGCAGTTTTATTCCAAAAAAAATCAAATAAATGCAAGCGAACTGTTCGATTACAAATAAAATAAAACAAAACAAGGAGGAATACTTCTCCCTAGGAACATACGTAGAAATTCCCAAATAAATATGAAGAACAAGCATTCAACTTTCCTTAGAACACACTAAGGTACTGGGGTTAGTACCTTGCAGCACCCCTGGGCTAGACTAACTTCTGGATACCTCTGTGCTTACATTTATAGTGCTAGGTGAACATGTGATTCTGAAAACCACTCCCCTTCTTATACAACAGGTAACAAAAAGCTTATAAAGCAAATAAATATTATTTTAAACATTCCCAGAGGTTAAACAATGAAATCTCAAATATGTAGAAGGGCTGGAGTGTAAAATAATAAATTTAAACTAACTTACCCCATACATGGGTTGTTCCTATGTTCTCTGGACTCCTCCACTCAGACTCTGTATAAATGTTAGAAAGGTTGGGCATGGTGCGCTTAGATAAACAGAGACTAAGCTGGAAAGGAGACCCTAGCATACAGGATACAGAACTGAGTATGGGGAACACTTAAAATATATGTGCTTCAGGTAACAAATTCTTTCCCTTTTTATTTCAGCAACAGTTCAAACCAGACAATACTATAAACAGCATTAGTCTAAAAGTGCTTCTTTTACAGCAACCTTTGTTAAACCTGGAAAGAGCTGGTCTGCAGGTGAGAGCTGTGTACTTCCTGGGTGTAACCCTGAATATTTGTGATGCTTAGAAGCCTAGAAAAGGCATAAGTAAACTTAGTATGCAGTCTGGGTCTCTTGGCTTAACATTTGTATTTATTTTCTTTGAGTCCCCTAATGCTTGCACTGAAGTAGGCTTTTCTTGCACTGCTGGGCATCTCAGAACACCTGAAAACTCCTATTGAGGACTGGGACTGCTTGGTTTACTTATGAGGGGCTGTCTGAAAACCAAAACGCTACAAATGCCATTTTACTATTGGAAACAGGTTCCCACACAGTACAGGCTACAAGCGGGGAAAATGAACATTTTACGCTGACCATATCATGGGATGTACATATCGCCTCGTGAAGCATGCAAGTGCATCGATCGCGGTAGGTAAGTGTGCACATCTCGCTGAGGAGCGAATGATATTGGGGCTGCCTTTGGAGACTGGAACAGTGAAAATTAAGCAAAGGGATAGAAAGAACATTAGGTAGGTGGCTTTCCTACCTAATGGGGATTCAGAAAGGGACATTACAGAATCAGAGACACAAAGACTCAAAAGGGTGCTGTTGCAACAGACTGGGGACACAAGAGGAAAGTCTCCAGAGGTCAGGCATCCTATCACAGTACCAGGTCAAGCATGTAATAGTGTTGAGGAATGCTTGCCCTATTAGGCAAAAAACATATAGGTTACCAGAGCAGTGAAGAGCTGATGTGGTTAAGGAAATACAAAAAAATGAAAGAATTGGGTATCACAGAAGAGTCAAAGGGTGCTTGGTCATCTCCAATGGTAATTGTAAACAAAAAAGAAGGGGGTGTTAGAATCTGCCTTGATTTCTGAAAACTTTATCAAGTGTCAGAATTTGACAGTTATCCTATGCCCAGAATAGATGATTTGGTGGACAGACTGGGGAGTGCAAAGTATATCAGTACCCTTGATCTCACCATGGATTACTAGCAAATGCCTTTAGCTAAAGAATCCAGAAACAAAACTGCATTTGCCACCCCATAGGATTCTATCAGTTTACCACCATGCCATTTGGTTTACATGGTGCGCCAGCTACATTCCAATAGTACATGGATATCATTTTATCCCCTTCCACTGGTTATTGTGCTGTGTACCTGGATGATGTTGTGGTGTACAGTCCAGACTGGAAACGACACCTGGAACACCTATGAGCAGTTATCCAAGCTATCAAAAATACAGGTCTGACTATTAATAGTACCAAATGTACACTGGACATGCGGGAAACCAGATATTTGGGCTATGTGTTGAGAAATGGAGAAGTTAAGCAAGACATTTCTAAAATAGAAGCTGTTGCTAACAGCCCTGTCCCTAGAACAAAGAAACGTCAGGTCATTTTTAGGGCTGGCTGGTTATTATCGGAGAGTTGTTCACAACTTTGCAGAGTTAGCTACTCCCCTCACTGAACTCACAAAAAAAATGGTACTCAAATAATGTGAAATGGACCCCAGAGTATGATGAAGCTTTTCAAGTCGTTATTGCTGCCTTATGTTCAGCCCATTTTAAGGAGCCCAGACTTTGAGAAACCATTTTTGTTACAAACAGATGCATCAAAGGTAGGCCTAGGTGCAGTCCTGGGTCACAATATAGATGGGACAGAGCATCCTATTCTGTAAATAAGTAGGAAGTTGCATGACAGAGAGAAAAGGTACTTCACTATTGAAAAGGAATGTTTAGCAGCAAAGTGGGCCATGGAGTCCCTTAAGTTTTATTTGCTAGGAACTGACTTTGTACTTATAACAGATCACAATCCTCTCTGTTAGCTTAACCAAATGAAAGATAACAATTCTAGAATCACAAGGTGGTACCTGGCACTACAGCCATCTAAATTCAAGGTGATACACAAATCTGGTAAAGAGAACAGCAATGCTGATTTTCTGTCAAGATATGGATCAGGCATTGAGGGTTCTGAAGGCTGAAAAAAAATGTATGAGTTTAAACTTTATTGTTTGCTGTACTGTTGTAGAAAAAAAGGATAATGCACATGTGTTTAATTTCTGGAAGTTAGAAGCTAATATTAATAGAGAACTAATAGAAAATCTTGGAAACCTGTTGTATAGTACAGGTTCCCTCTTAAGGAAGGGGGTGTATGTGACAGGGTAGAATAGGACCCTGTCCCAGTTGTTATGGGGATGGTGTTTAAATGCAAGGATCTGTTCTTTCTTTCCTTTTCCTGTCTCTTGTCTGTCTGGTTGTGCAACCACATTTTCCTGTGAGACCTAGGAATTGATCACCCCGACAGTCTCACAATTCCTTGCCTCTCGCTATCTCTCAGTTTCCCTTGCTTGTCTGTCTTTTTCTCCCTTGCATATCTGCTATGAAAATATATGCAAATCATTGTATGGAAATGTAACTGATATCGGGATCCCTTTGCTTAGAAAATATATAGTGTTACTGTTACAATGTAAATAATTATAATTTGAGATGACTGATCAAGAGGTTACCTTAGTGCAATTTGTAAGGCTTTTACAGAAGTGCTGTGGAAAAGGGGCCTCAGCTCAGGCACACTGTATTCTAGCAGCACCGGTCTGATACTTACAAGAAGAATGGGGGTTGGAAGGACTTATAAGAGAGCTGAGCTGCAATTGCAGGTTTGATGGACACAGAGATTGAAGAAAAACTCAAATGGACTTTTTCTGTTTATTTGGCCTTTGTAAACAGTTATACGGAACAATACTATTTTTTATGTAACTGTTAGTACAAATAAAACTCTTTTTGCAAATTTTACAGCTGCTCCTGGTTTCCCCTATGCTTGCTGACCTGTGCCTCAATGACAAGCTTCCACACCCCTGAACTGTTAGGTTCTGGTCTAAGTATGCGATCCTCAAAACAATTCCCCTTTGGATACCCTTTTAAGCGAAATCCTTAACCAAAAGCCCCATGAAAATCATTACTGGCTTATTTCACAATGAGGGGGTAAATGTAACATTCTATTCTGGTTGGAGAGAAAATGCAAAATATTGGGAAACCTGGATCCTATCATTGATGCTAAGGGTTTCTGGAATGGTGGGTGACGAATAAAAATTACCCTGGAACAAACTAACAATGGTCTTGTGCAATTACCAAATTGTTTTTTACTTGGGTGCAACAAGGAGTTCATATTCTACCCAGGTCAGTCACGACACTACTACAAAAGTAGCTCCCTGAGACACCTCAGCAATCAATGAGAGGTTCTGAAATGTAACCAATGCGGAGAGACCGGCCACTCCAGTTTCTTTTGTGGAACAGTATTGAACTGTAACCTTTGCGAGGAAAACAGGGATAATTTTGCTGACTGTCCATGGGCCTCGCATAATATAGAAGATTCTGATTTCGGAGTGCAAGAATTTTATATCAACAAGTCTGCAAGGGGAGCAAAAACAGACAACCTCCCCCACAGGAGGCTGCCCATGAAAGTGGTACTGCAGACCTGCCCTCAGAATCTGCCCATACTTCAAGAGTTAGTTCTCATATGGCAGAGCTTGTTCCTATAATACAAATCCACGGGGAGATGCAATTCCCCACCTATGCAAGACAGTGAAAATTTTGTTACAATAAATAAAAAAGGGGCAGCTTCTGTTAAACAAACTGGACACTCTCAACAGGAGCACATACCTTTGCCGAATAAATTTACGGCTTTACAACAGGATGGCATGGAGGTTGAAGAAGATTCTGACACGTGTGCATATCTTCCTCACAAAAATATACTATATCGGATTCAAAGAATCCCCCAGCAGAGGAGAAGGAAAATCCCTCTAGCACAGGGAAGCCCAAGAGACATAGGATGGGATTCAGGGCATGCAAGAAAACCAGCACTTAATTCTTTTACTTTGGGCTCATGAGTAACCCATTATACAATCTGGCCTTAGCCTCCCTAAATGTAAACAGCATTTTAGCTGAAAAGAAAAAATTAGCTATCTTCTTTCCTTTCCAGGAAACCTTTTATAACATTGTGTTTTTATTAGACATTCGACTTCATTCTACACAAGACATACAAGTCGCTAGTAATGGCTGGGGGTTGGGGAAGTCCTATTGGTCAATACGGAATGACTTACGTAGCAGAGTAGGAATTTGCCTGAATAACAGCTCTTTTAAATTATTCCATTTGGGCTGGCCCGGTGGCGCTGAGGGTTGAGACGCTGGACGTCACACCTCGTGCCACTTGGCGACCTGGGTTCGGATGTAACCCGGGAGCCAGAGGTTGTGCAGGGAGGGATAGGACTGAGTGTCCGAGGACTGCTCTATCCGGGTGGATTCAGGGAACCCCACTCTGTAGCGGCCCCTGGTGATGACGGGGGCACTACTAGAGCAGTGGCAGCGCCAGGATGGAGTCGGCAGGCGTCAGCATTTGTGCCTTGGCGGCGTGCATGCCCACTCCGTAAGGGGCATACATAAGAAAAACACAGGCTGCGGGCGGCTGATGGCCACTGGGACACCCAGCCTCGGGAGCACCACTGAAAACTACTGATCCGGGTCTCGTGGGGAGTGAGGGGACTCTGTCACCCTGCTGCAGGGGGCAATCTGCGGGGGTATAAAGCAGTGGGGGCTTCATTGGGGGCCGGGTGGGAAGGATGTCTAGACGAGATGCAGACCGTGGAGCCACCAGGTAAAAAGGAATAAATAAATAAATAAATGATTCCATTTGGTAGATATTTGCTTGAGAAGGGCTCTATTGCTAGATGTGGATTTTCAGTCAGTCGAATTTCACCTAATTAATATTTATGCTCCACAAACTAGAGCAGATAGGACTGATTTAATGAAAATATTGCAGCCATATCTGTGCACTTCCAGACACATCCTGCTAGGGGGAGATTTTAATTGCAGTCGATCTATATCAGACAGAGGCCTCAAAATGGATAAAATGTTCTGTGATGCCTCCTTTTTAAACCAACTCATCCTGCAGAATGGCCTGCGTGACTTGCTTGAAACTAAGTGCTCTAAGGTGCATCACACATAAGGTACTTTACTAGTATAAACTATTGGTTTTTATCCCCTTCATCAACAGTTCAAGAATGTATGGTTGTCCCGATGGCTTCTTCGGACCATGGACTGTTAAGGGTAATAATTTTTAACAACAGAGAAACAGCAAAAGGTCGAGGATATTGGAGGATGAATGCCAGTTTAATGGACATCCCACTGGTTGTTGAATTGCCTGCAATATGTCTTGCAGGCAAGGCAGTCATTTTTTTTCTCCTGTATAAATCCCATCTGGAGTGGTGGGAGGATACAAAGAGGGAAATTGGGGAATATTTTTAGATATTGGGAAGCAGAAGCCGGAAGGGTAGGGAATAACACGTACAGTATGCAGAACTCCACACCAAATTTTATGACCTTCTCTCAGCACATAATATGGGAGAGGAAAGTTGTTCCGACCAATTAACTAAAGTTAAATTAGAACTTAGTCATATACAATATGACCGTATGATGAGTCTAGAAAAAGGACAAAGATTTTGTATGCAGGGGTCCCAGGTGGGTGTAAACCCCTTTGAGACATGTGCATCCTAAAGACAGGCAAAAATTATGCAATCTTTGTTGACTCAAGAAGGACAGATTATGTATGATCAGAAAGAAATTATGGGAGAGGTATAAAGTTTTATCACTACAATGTTTAGCACATCTACGACATCACAAACTGATATTCAGGGCTGGCTGAATAGATGCCCAGACCAGAGGCTCCCACAGCATATTTGTAATGAGTTAATCAGGCCTATAACAAAGCAAGAAATGAAAATTATGTACCTACCACAATTCTTGATCTTCCTGTGTATCTTCACCATACATCACTGGCAGGGAGTCCTGCCAGAGGTGCAGCACCCTGCGGGGACCCCCCCCAAAGGGGGAGGAGCTGACGCCGGTGGTGCCGACCACAAGGTCGATACATTGTGTGGTGCTCGCGGGTTGGCCAGTAATGGCCATCAGCTCCTCCTCCTCCGCCCCAGTTCTGCTCAACACAGAGATAGAAGGAAAAGAGAGGGATGGAGAAAAAACAATGGCAGGGAAAGGGAGCCTGAGGGACAGAATAAGGAAAGGATATAAACTGAAAAAGGAATGAGCTGCCCAGAGGGCAGAGGAGGAGGGCCTGGGGGTATGGGCTCTTTAGGCCCCAGTCGCTGGACGCCTAGTCAGGAGACAGAAGGGGGAGTGAGAGAAGAAAGATGGGAGAAAGGAAAGAGGGACCCATCTTCCCCCCACACTGAATATGGGGCTCAGTGATTTTTTGGGCAGAGATGTGCCTCCCAGAAGCAAGCAGCTAACTAGCCAACAGAAGCAGAAGAGGCAGAGTATCCACATCTCAGCTTTACTGCCCCTTCCATGGGCAAAACTGAGGCACTGTACATTGGTGATGTGGGGAAGATCCCTCCCCCCTTCCTCCAATTTCATCCTGAGTGGAAAAAAAAAACACCTGGATGGGATCCCCCAACCCCCAGCTACCACTTCCCAAAGGGAGAACCCACAGGGCTCGGGGGGGGAGTGGGGATCCCACTAACTCAAAAAGCGCCCCTCCCAGCAGGGGGAAAGGAGCTTGAAGAGCCAGAAGAATATACCAAAAACAGAGAGGGGGAGAGCAAGGAGGAATCCCTGTTGGCCCGATTCCCTTCCCCCATCCCAGGAGACCCCCGACACCGAAATTTGGACCACCCAGGCGGGTCTAGACTGACTTTGGAGGGCTCTCCTAGAACAGGGGAAGAGAGGCCCACCAGAAGTTCCTCCTCCCACGGCTGGGTCGAGAAGCTCTACTAACCCTCCTCCTAAGTAGGTCCACTCTGCCGCCTAACAAGGAACAAGGAGGGGGACTCAAGGGCTACAGTGGGGAGGGCCATGACTGATTCCTGGAGGAGTAGGGTAAGCAGGGAGGAGACAGCGCCAAGGGACTGAGGCCTTCTGAGGGGAAGGAGGGAGGATGCCAGTGATGAATGGTGAAGATACAAAGGAAGATCAAGAATTACGGTAGTTACATCATTTTCATATCTTCTCTGTGTCAGTCTTCACCATTCATCACTGTCAGGGTGAGTACCAAGTCCCCCAAAGGGGGTTCAGCACTTCCTGAAGGGACAGAAGTCCCTCAGCCTCTCATGGGGGAGGACCACTTGAGGAGGAGACCCACTCCAGGACAGTTAGGCCTGTGACTGGTCAGGGCGAGGCGGGGTCCCCCATTTCCTGGGGGAAGGAAGTCACCCCTGCAGATCCCGCCTCATCCCGAGGGAGAAAGGATGGGTCCCCTGCAATGCGGAGACAAGCACCCTATGATGGGCTAAGGGTGATAACCTTGACAAGCGAAGCCACGTTGTCCACCTAATGCAGACTGCTGTCCCCGTTAGCCGTGAAGCTACCTCACTGGCATCATAAAACTCCCTTGCCTTGTGCCTTGCTAGCTCCAGGCCCTGAGTGGTTAGGACGGTGGTCTGGCTGGTTGCCTCCAAATCAGGCAGCGATGCCAGCACCTGACCTCATGCCTGTTGTAGGCAGTGTGGTGTGCCTAATGAGAAGCTATGCAGAGCATTACCTGCACTGAGGAGAAAACTCTCTGCCCTGAGCGGCTGAACTCCGCAGAGTCTGCATCCGGGGGTCAGTCGTGGACCGGGCGCCTATGAACAGTAGGGGTGTCCAGCAGTGTCACTCCTGCCAAGGGATGAGGCAAGGTACCTGGAGACCCATGGGGCACACAATACTGATGCTGGCAGTCTGAAGGGGCTGGAGCTGGGGTGGATGGGAGCTGCCAGGCGCTGTATGATGCTTCCTGGAATGGTATGGGGCAGGAAGGGAACACCAAGTGAACCACACTATACTCAGGAAGGCATGTGTTGTATGCTCGGTGTTGCGTCTTGCTACATGTGACAGATGCAGGTCCTTTACCAGCCTCGCAAGGAAGCAATGATACTCCGTTTGATCAGCATCGAAGGATAGGCGGACAGATTTATCCTCTCCCTCAATGGAGGAAGACGAGGAGGCCGGAGAACCCAAAAATTCAGACTCCAGCTACAGTGGGAGAGGGAGGTGGAAAACCTGCTCGTCCATGGCCCGAACGTATCTTGGGAACTCTGCAGCCTGAGTTCTGAATTGTTCCCAGGTCAAGGGCCCCGAAGGAACCACATGGCCTGGGAGAAATGGGGCTGGATGAAGAAGCAGGGGGGAGACACCTCTCAAATTCAGTGAGCCACCTCTGCCAGGGCTAGGGAACTTAGCAGGTGATCCTGGACGACGAAGGGATCCATAAGTCGTCTCGGTCAAATGCCACTCAACCAGCCTGAAGCAATCAGAACTGAGCCCTGGAGGGGAAGCACCCCTATGAGGGGACCAAGGCCACAAGTGTCCAAAAGGGTGGATCCCAACCCCACCCAAGGACTCCCTCGAAGGGGATGAGGGAGAGAATGTGGGCTCGGTGCTGCAGCTCCTCCCCTCGCCCCAAAGGGATCCAGAGGAGAGCTGCAGCCCCTCAACACTGCAGACTCCGAGGAAGACCTCTTCATCATTCATTGTGCTGGGGATTGACCCAATCCCACAGGCTCCCCAATGACAGCCATAGAAAAGGGCACCCCATTCTAGTCCGGGGGGGAGCACCAGAGATAGCAGTCGATCCCACCCCCAAAAACCTGAACCACTGTCCCACTGGACTGGGAGCCGCTATCCTGCACCCTGCTCCCGGTGCTGCTGTCGGCATGGGATCCAGTGTCGACCACTGTCACTGGAGCCACAGGGAGGGGCACCTGGGAAGCAGCATTGGTACTGAGCCCCGGAGAGCCCTCAGACTCCGAGAAGTCAGGTTGCTAGTCCAAGTCAGCCTCGTGATCATCTGGCTCTGGAGAGGAGGAGATCCAGAACACCTCCAAACTAGCAACCTCGGGGGCTCTCCCAACCTCAGCAATGCAAGCGGCGTTGCAAGCGGCCCCAGAATCCCTCGCGGTGCCATCTCAATCACCAGAGCCATGAATGGCTCCGGGATCTGAGACAGCGTTGGCAGGTGGCATTGAGGAACCTCTCGTGTCAGAGCCAGCAACTGTGGGCCGCAACACTGGGGTAGCCTGCACCTCCAAGGAGGTGAGTGCCTGGGCGGTGCTCCCAACTAGGCTCTGGGGGGAACCAGACCAGTCCTCTGGCACCGCGAAAGAGGCCTCCACCCTGGCAAGGCTAGAGAAGGAGGAGGAGGAGGAGACCCCCCCCTCAGTGGTCCATGGTGGGATCCGTAGGAAGGGTGAAGAGACCTGCGTTTGGATGGTCTTGTGCACCGCCACCCCCCGAAAGTCGTTGTAGCCCTGACGATTTTAAATGTGTGGTACTCCAGCATTCGGCGGTCCATTGAGAAGCAGGTGTCACAGTTATCCATGTCGTGCTGAGGTCCAAGGCAAGTTAAACAAACATCATGCCGGTCCATAACGGAAATTTGCCAGCCGCAGGGACACCAACGCATTGGAGGCCAGCCCATTTTAAAAGAATGTCTCTTGTCTCCCGAACCAGGCATGATGCGATGGTAACCAAAACAAAACAGTAAAGACAGAGCGCTGCTTAAAAAAATAAAGAGAAAGGTCTTACCGGTATCCTTATGTAAACGCCGCTGAGTGCAGAACGGGCAGAACCTGGCAAAGTCAAAGTCATAGCGCGGTGCTGAAGTCTGGCATCGCACTGAAAACTTGGTTGTAAACTATACTGATACAGTAGAAATTCCCTGCTGCAGGCAAGGTGCTGTCTCAATAATGGGAGAAGCAGAACTGGGGCAGAGGAGGTGCCGACGGCTGTTACTGAGCAACCCGCGAGTGCCACGCAAGGTGTCGGCCTCGTGGGCGGCGCCACCAGCACTGGCTCTTCCCCTTGAAAGAAAAAAAAAAGCTTCTGCAGGGTGCTGCACCTCCGGCTGGACACCCTGACAGTGATAAATGACGAAGATTGACACAGGGAAGATCTGGAATTTATTATTCGGTCTTTGCCACACAGTAAAGCACCAGGGGTAGGCGGCCTCCCATATGAGGTGTATCGCAGCATTTTCTCTACCGTTAAGGAACAGATGGTGATACTGTTTAATGAACTTTTGTATATTCCAGTCTTACCAGACAGTATGTACCAAAGCTTTGTCATCCTTCTGTACAAATCAGGGGACAAACAATCACTCACAAACTGGAGACCGATTACTTTATTAAATTCAGATTACAAAATTTTCTCAAAACTATAAAGTATTAAATTGGTAGCCACTTTTTTTTTTTTTGAAATTGTACTTTATTCTCCCCTACTGCCTGCCGACCCCAACTCCTTTGCGGCATCCAAGGGGTCATCCTCCTGCCATCCTCTCACGGAACCGACCTCCAGTCCCCCAGGGAGCTTTGGTCCCCGAGCAGGGACGAGGTGGGGCTCTACCCCCGTAATCCTACATTTCGTCGGGCCCCAGAGGTGGCTGGTGAGCAGGGGCAAACTGGAGGCATGCCCCAGGAAGCCCGTCATCCCAGAGCTGGCAAGTATTTTCCCATTTTCTCCCGACGCAGTGAAAGCCTGTGACGTCAAGGCACTACGCACGGACGTCCACTCCGCTGTTGGCTGCCCCTCCCCTCCAGGCGGGGCTTGTGGTCCCCCTGAGCCTCCGGCCGAGGTTACGCACAAGTGGTGTGGGCATCGGCCATCTCCCCGCCCCCCCCGGAGATGGCGAGCTGTCATGGGATGCTCAAGCCATTCTCCCCCGGCCAGCTCACCAGTGTCCTGAGTCTGCTCCCAAACCCGGGTTGCTGGCATGTCGCGAGGTGTGGCGTCCAGCGCCTCAACCCTCAGCGCCACCGGGCCGGCCCTTAGATTGGTAGCCACTTTAGACCATGTAATTCATCCTTCACAAACTTGTGGGGTCCCAGGTTGGAAAATAGGGGACACATTATTTTACTACGGGAGGTTATGGAGAAAGGGTCAACAGATGAACTTTCAGGATTTTTGGTGAGCTTAGATCAGTCGAAAGCATTTGATAGGGCATTAAACTATTTATGGAAGTGTTTACAGACCTATGGTTTTCTGCAACAATTTATTTCATGGATTCAACTGTGCTGTATGTAGTAAAGCAATGAGTGCCCCATACTTAAATGGTTGGATAGGGAAAGAGTATCAGATAAAACAAGGAGTAAGACAGGTGCCCCCTTAGCCCCATTTTGTATGTATTATCTTTGGACCCATTGTTACAACAAATAAATGCTTCCAAACAAATAACACGGCTTTCAATCCATAGTAAAGACAGGGAAACGAAAACTGCAGCTTACGCAGATGATTTGCGTTTCATACTGGTTCACAGGGATTTGGGCAATCGAGCTGATGCCCTCTTACAGGATTTTGCACAATGCACTGGGTCTATTATTAATTTTCAAAAGAGTAACTGCATATCCTTAGGGAATTGGTCATATCAGGGACAGTTTAGTATGGGAATCCCTATTACTTTGGGATATTGTAAAATTTGGGGGGGGGGGTTATTTTGGACCTGGAGATGTGGGGTTTTACAACTGGGACTTGTTACAGAAAGCATTAGGGAAAGTGAGACAGCAGAACTGTTGGCATATGTCAAAACTGAAAGCATCTGCATGATTAAGACATACTTATTAACTATGTTTTTACACTTAAGTATAGTTTTCCCAATTCTGAAACAACTAGAAACAATGTTGTATAGTTATTTTTTCTCCTGCCTTTGGGGCAGCAGACTGAACCCCATTAAAAGGGGGATTACGTATTTAGACAGGAAAAAAGGTGGATTGGCCATGATAAACCCTGTCCTATTCTGCCATAGTCACAGTATGTTCATTTATAATAACCTACACCCTTTACCCTAGACACTACTGCTATTTGCAGTCTGTGGGAGCTGGATCAAGATCAACCACGGTTAGAGGCATGGGCCCCAAATGCACCCATAGCAAAACAGAAATCTTTGCAAGGATTACCAGTTTATTTTCAGGATTGCTTTGGCAAACTAAAACTGTGGCTCATAACAAAGCAACAAGTATTCTCCATCCCTAGGAAAGGGTTTTATAGCATGGTTTTAAGTACATTTTTCTTCGAGGTACCTCATTTTGGGAATAGGCATGTGCAAGAACAAATGTATGTAGGTAGAATATTAACAAGTAAATGAGCACCGGATCAAGTGTGGGATGTTCCATGGTTAAGCACACGTGGGAGATTGAATGTCAAAGACAACTTAAAACATAAAGGTTTAGAGGAGCGGTACTGCCCAAGAGGAACATGTACAGCACTCCCTGAGACAATGGAATACCTTTATTTTCATTGTCCTTTGGTTAAGCAATTTTGGAACCTGGTTAATACGGTATGGAAAGGTGCCCCTTTTGCTACGTTAACTCCAGAATTCCTATTTTAGGGATTATGCCAGTAGGATGGCAGAAATGTACTTGTAACACTATGCAAGTTATTTTATTAAGCATTAAGTACTGCATCTGGATAACACAATGAAGTTAACATTACATCAGATACACTTATCCCCTAAACAGTTATTTGGTACTGTAAGAGGGTCTATTCTAGATAACAGACACAAAGAGCAGTTGGCAGTACCACAGCAAAAATTCCAAGCATGGTGGGGTAACATTTCTTGGTTACATTAAGATAGAAATACTTGCACTGTATGGGCTACAATATTAATATCCCCAGCAGTACATCCTTTTGCTCCTAATGTTTACTATCATCAGATAATATTTACTATCATCAGATCCCCCCATACTGGCTGCATTCTCCTTCCAACACACGTCGTGCAACCCCAGTTCACCGGGGGCTCCAAAAGGACTGGGTATGCCCCCTCAGATATTACATCTGTCTCAGCCAGTCCCCATGTTGTTCTGTAACACCCTTATTGTACAGGAAATGAAAATTACGTACCTACCGTAATTCTTGATCTTCTCTTGTATCTTCACCATTCATTACTGCTTGGGTTAAGCCGGAGGCGCGCACCCGCTATGGGGGGTTTTTTTTTTTGAGTCGGCTCCACCGCGCCGCCCTCGAGGATGATGATGCACTGCCATGCGTAGGGCGCCGTTAGTGCCGCACCTCCTCCATCTCAGTTCTGCTAGCCGGAGAGGCGAAAATAAAGTGTAAGAAAAAGAAAGTGAGGCAAGAGCGCCGAGGGATAGAAAAAAGGAAAGGAAATAAACTGAAAAAGGAATAAGCCGATAGAGAATAGACAGAGGAGAGAGAATTCCTACCCTAAGGGACCGCAGGGCCTCCTTTCCAGGGCGGCTCTAGGAGAGGAACAGAGAGAGGGAGAGGGAGGAGAAGAAGAAGAAGAAGAGGAAAGAAAGAAAGAAAGAAAGAGGCATGTTGAGAAGGAGAACACTGCCCATCGAGCATTGTTGGTTGAGAGGCTTATAGGCTCGAAACTAATAAGGGAGCAAGAATCCCAGTTGTTAGAACTGAGGAGAGGTTCCACCGAACCTTCCGAACAGACCCAAGAGAGGGCAGACTCTCTGAATTCTCAACATGCCAAGTCCCTTCATCCTAGTTGAGGGCTCCTAGACTGTCCGAGCAGAACCTGTTCCGGAAGAGCGCCCATCCAGGAAGAGGACTAAGTTCCTTAGCACCTTGTTAAGTGCTACCACAGAAGAATATGGGAAAAAACATGCCTTCTCGGAGGCAGTTGGTAAGAAAAATAGAGAGGAACTCGATCCGACTTGCTAAGACAAGGCAGACAGAGGCTTTTGAAAATAATGCCTGCCAGGGGGATTCCAAACTTTGAGGAGGCCAAGACAGGGCATGGCCACCAGGCTGTGAAACTACATGACCTGAAGAAGGTAAGGAATCACACCATAGGGCAGTCCGAAAGAGTTCCCTCAGAATTAAAGAATTTTGCAACCGTACCCGTTCCTCTCTACCTTGAGGAAAAAAGAGAATCCATTCAAGAGAATGGGGGAAAAAAATAGATTTTTTTTTTGGCATAAAGGCCGGGGGAGAGGAACGAGATGGGAGGGGAGACGCCACAGAAGGAGGCCACTGAGGGAAGGTGGGTGGGTATCAGTAATGAATGGTGAAGATACAAGAGAAGATCAAGAATTACGGTAGGTACGTAATTTTCATATCTTCCTTATCAGTCTTCACCATTCATTACTAGCTTGGTGAGATACAAGCCCCCCGACGAAAAGGGGGTAGAACCCTGAGGAACAAGACCCCCAGCCTCCTGTTGGTGAGGAACAGAAGGGAAGACCCTACAACACAAGGGAAGCCTAAGGGAGAAGAGCTAGAGGTGCCTCTCGAGGACGGGAGACGGAGAAAGCCCCTGCAAAGTCTACTAGCTCTGAGGAAAAAGACGGGTCCCCGAGAGCGGAGCGCATCACCCTCACGCTGGGCCAGGGTGACAACCTTGATAGATGAAGCCATGCCATCGCCTAATGCAGATCGCTGTCCCCGCAAGCCTGGAAGCCACCTCACTGGCGTGCTATAAGATGCCCTGCTTGGTGTCTTGCCAGCTCCAGGCCTATAGCGGAGAGGGCAATAGCCTGTCTGGTTTGCTCCGTATCAGGCATTGATGCTAGGAGCTGGGAGAGCATCAACCACAGATGCCGATTGTAGGCAGCGTGGTGAGCCTGATGTGATGCAATGCAAGCCACCGGACGAGAAGAGAACACTCTTCGCCCCCACCGGTCAAATTGTAGGGAATCCGAATCTGGTGGGTGGTCGTGCGCCAGGCGGTGGCGCCCGGAAGGAGTCTATAGGTATACAAAACCCGAGGACGGGTTGGGAAGGGTACCCAGAGATTCCGAGGGGGCACAATACCTTCGACGACAGTCTGCCAGGGCTGGAGAAAGGGCGGCTGGCGACTGCCAGGAACGGATAGACGCCTCCTGGAAGGGGATAGGCCAGGAAGGTACCACCAGGTGCTGGGCACTGAATTCTCCAAGGAATTCACGTGTCTCCGCTCGAGTATTGTCTCGTCGAACGAAGAGATTCAAGATCTGCCACCATCCTCGAGGAATCGCTGATATTCAGTGAATCAGGCCGAAGAAAGATGAGCAGGTTCCTCTTCCTCAGAGGAGGAAGACGAGGATGATGGAGAGCTTGAATGTCCAGAAGATTCCTGCGGGCGGGGGAGAGTCGAAGACCCGCTCATGCATGTATCTAACGTATGAGGGGAAGGCCGCCGCAGAACCTCTGAACTGCTCCCAGGATAACGGCCCCGTAGGACCGACATGGCCTGGAAGAGTGGGGGGTGGATGCAGAGGTACTGGAGAAGGGCACCTACGAAGAGGTAACTGACCTCTGCTAGGGCTCTGAAATCCGGGGAACGGAGCCCAAGCAGGTGGGATCCCGGACAACAAACCAGGCCACAAGACGAGACCCTGAGGATGCGATGCCTGGAAGAGCCTAGGGGGGAACGTCCCCTGTGATGAACCCGGGACTGCATGGGTCCAGAAGGGCAGACCACAGCAACGCCACCGGAGGAAACCCCGGGGCCCAAGAGGGAAGGATGGGGTTCGGCGCTACGGCTCCTAGCCATCCCAGGAGAGGTGGCCGGGGGAGACCGGGGCACCCGTCCCCTGCCCCTCGACCCCTCGGACTCCGAGAGGAGCCTCCTCCTCGACTGCAGTGTTCCCCATCCCGAGAGGGGCAACAGCACCTGGGAGGGCAGCTGTCACAGGACCCTAGGAGGGGAGCCTCCTCCTCAGTCTCCACCACATCACCCCCAGGACCCAGGGCCACCCCAGCCCGGGACCTCAGGGAGGACGGGAGTGGGGACAGTGGAAGGGGCCCACTGCGCCGCCTAGCACCTAGTGCCACCGGGGACCCTGACCCCGAAAAGTCAGGGTGCCAGGATGGGTCCACATCCGTGTCATCGGCCTCCGAAGAGGATGAGACCAGCAGAACCTCAATGCTGGCAACCCCAGGGATCCCCGGTGCAACGGCGCCGGTACCAGGGACGGCGCCGGACGAACCCCGCCCACTCGCGACAGCCAGGCCTGGTCCTGGCTCCCCTGCCCCACCAGTTAGGCCCACAGCACTGCTCCCGGCGCCAGAACCCAAACCGGTGCCGCCAGGAGCACAGACCGGGCCCACGGCGCTGCGAGCGGTGCCACCTGAGGCACCGTCTCGATCACCCGCCGGGATCCGAAACAGCACCGGAGGGCAACGTCGAGGGTCCACCGGTGCCAGGCCCAGAAATCGTGGGCCTCGACACTGGGGGAGCCTGCACCTCCGAGGAGGTGACTGCCGAGGCGGTGTCCCCGTCGCGGCCCCAGGGGGGGACCACGACGTTCCCCCGACACCGCGAAACAAGCTTCCTCTTCAGCAAGAGAAGAGGAGGAAGCTCCCTCCTCTGCGGACCATATATGCCCGGGAGGGGACCCGGGGGAAGGGCCTAGAGACCTTACCTGGGAATCCCTTGAGCGACGCCGTCCCCCGAAGGTCGGCGGGGTCTTGCCGAGCTTGAATGCGTGACTTCGAGGACACGCAGTCCATGGAGAAACAAGCGTCGCTCGCGTCCATGTCATGGTTGGGTCCCAGGCAACGGAGACAGACATCATGCCGGTCCGAGACGGAGAAATGCCAGCCACAGGAGCACCGACGCATAGGGGCGCGGCCCGCCTTTGATTTACGCCTTGCTCCCGAACCGGACATGATGCGAACTAAATGAGGAAAAAAAGAGATAAAGCACTGCTACCGCAGAATAGAAATAAAAGAACGGTCATGCAGAGCACGGCGGCCGAGTGGATGTCTGCGAGGAACACGAGGAGTCTTCAGCTGAGAAAACACGATGAACTATCGCTACCGCACAGCAGGTGCAGCCTCAATGGCGGGAGAAACAGAACTGAGATGGAGGAGGAGTTGACGGCACTAACGGCTGCCTCGCCGCAGGACGCAGCACATCCTCGAGGGCGCGCCCATGGAGCCGACTCAAAAAAAAAAAAAAAACCCCCATAGCGGGTGTGTGCCTCCGGCTTCACCCAAGCAGTAATGAATGGTGAAGATTGACAAGGGAAGATTATTAAACTAGGTGTACTGCTGTACCTGGTGTAACCCTTTGCTGATTTGCCCTCTACTGTTTATTATACCCTGTACCAAAATGTATTTTTTCTTCTTCCTGTTATAGATTGTGTACACTTGCTTTTACTGTATGTATCTCCTGTGTATAAATGTTATCAGTATTGACTCGTGTAATGCAGGTCCACCTTGCAAATGAGCTTGCTCAATGGTGTTCGCCTGGATAAATAAAGAATTTGATTGATTGAATATACTTGGTCAGCTTTAAAGAATAAGAGAAATCTGTTGTTTGGGTTGTGTGTTTTACAATAGATATAAATGGTACAAGAGCTAGATAATGACAATCTGCCTGCCAGATTTGAGATGTATTCCATAGATCACTATAGATTTATGGGGGGGGGGGCAGTTAGGGGAATAGGACTGTGACGTTGTACAAAGTTTAAAGGGTATGTTTCGGGCAAACATTTCTGTTGACTTTATGTTTCATATAACAGCAGTGGAAAAAGGGACAAAGGGAAATTCAATACCCCTTTCAGGGTGTCAGTATGAATACAATACTGTTTTAATTCATTTTTCTTTAAATAAGACTAGGTCTATTTTGACCATTTTGCAGTGGGATTATAAATATTTAAGAAGAGGAATCCCTTATATGTCTTAATGATTTGATTAATTACACATAATTAATGCAAATAATTTCTCTTTTTGTTTGCTATCAGTCTCTGGATCTTATTGTTTAGCCAAACTGTTTTTCCTCGTTCTTATTATAACTTTTCTTATGGGGAATGTATAATTTTTCTAATGTTTTAATTGTGCCTACAAGGAGTTTCCAAGCCTCACCAGGTGTCAGAGATGTCATTTTCTTTGCTAACTCTAATGCTTTAAATTTTTGTTTAATAGTCTCCCAGTTAGCCTTTATATGATCAATAAATACAGTATTTCCCTCAGTCTTTTTCCATTTTCTTTCTACTTGAGTTTGAACAATATCGTGATCACTATTGGCCAAGAGAGCTTCTAATTTCATCTGGTATGTTTGTTAAAATAACATTGAGAATATCATCTTTCTCTAGTAGGTTGTGTTATTAACTGATGCAAATTGAGTGTGTCCAGGATATTACTAATTGTTTGTTCCCCTGCTCCAACTACTTTCATATTCTCCCAATGGACTCCTGGTATATTTAAATCATCAAGTATGAGTGTATCTCCCTTGCAGGTTATATTTCCTGTATGGTCTAATAGTAAATTTGTAGACTCATTACTGTTTGGCAGGCTATAAAATATCACCAGATAAAAGCTTTTTCCAGTCACACTTATGATATGTCACCAGATTGCTTCTACTTCCACTCCACCAGTATTGTTCTCAATCACACAACAGTCAATGGTTTCCTTTACATAGACGGCAACCCCTCCTCCTCTTCGGCCCCTTCTAGGTTTGCTAAAGAGCTGGTAGCTCTCTATTTGCTGGTCCCAACAACTATTTGTCCCACCATGTTTCCGTTTGTTATTGAGGCACAGGTCAGGAAGCATAGGGAAAACCAGAAGCAGTTGTAGAATTCACCAAAAATATTTAATTACAGTAGCAGTAACATAAAAAAAATAAACTTGTTCAGTATAACTATGTACAAAGAAAAACGGTAGTTTTCCTTGAGTCTCTGTGTCCCTTTTTCCTCTACTAGGAATTGCAGCTCAGCTCTCCTATAACTCCTTTCAACCCCCACTCTAAACAAGCATCCTGTTTTTGTAAATATCAGGCAGCAGCTGCTAGAACACAATGCGCTTGCTGAGGCCCCTTGTGCACAGCTTTTGCAAAAGGCTCAAAGATTTGCACTAAGGTAACCTCTAGTTTCCAACAGCTTTTTGTAGTCATCTCAAAATACAATTACATACATTTCAACAGTAACACTATATATTTTCTAAACAAAACGGATCCAACTATCAGTTTCATTTTCACATAATGAATTGCATATATTTTTATATCAGCAGATATGCAAGGTAGGAAAAGACAGCAAGTGAAGGTTGAGAGACAGTGAGAGGCAAAGGATTGCAAAACTTGGGTTGATCAAGTCCGAGGTCTTACAGGAAAATTTGGTTGCGCAACCAGACAGAGAAGAGACAGAAAAGGAAAGATCCTTGCATTTAAACACTTTCTCCATAACAACTGGGATAGGGTCCTATTCTACCCAGTCATACCGTTATACAGATAATATCGGTACTCTCTTTTAGGATCAAAGCTTGGAGTTCTGCTAGTTTTTCCCCACTGAGGCCTCTTGCATTTAACAACATGATACTAGTATCTTTCTTACTATCATTCTTTGTTGTAGTTTTTTGTTCTTTATTCTGTTTCGAGTTCCCTTTCATCCCCTGGTTAATTAGTTTAAATTAGCAGCTGATGTTTAGTGTAGTAACCTGGCCAGCTCAATTTGGCCATTAATACCTGGCTATTCCAATGCTCCCAACTGATATATCCAGTATGCTTCCTGGTTAGCTAACTTGGTTTCTATATCACCTCCCCTAGGGCCAAGAGACACCTATCTATACCTCTGAACTGTGGGGAATGTAACAGTTTTAGTGAAAATTCTGGGCCACTGACAAAGGGTGCCCCCTTCCTCTTTAGCTTACTAATGTCTGTGTGATTTACTTTGTAACATTTTATAACAAAAGAGACACTTTTGGATAGCATATCCATAGTAAAATATATAATGTTTTGCCAGTGTCTCAGGTTCCCTTGGCCTCCCTTATTTGATCAGTGACTAGATAAATGGGCAGCATGGTGACACAATGGATAATATATCTATGTAGTAGCAAAATGTTAACATGGAAAAAAAAAAAGAGTTCCTGCTGCCCAATTGTGTAATACTACACTGCACCTGCCAGCATCAATGTGGTAAATCTTGCCTTTAGCTTTAAGAAGTTTACTAGCCTAATGCATATGGCATAAAATGGCTAATATAATGTATTAGGCTGTTATTATAGTGAACATGCAGTATATAAAAACGTTTTTTACACTATGATGTACTTTATAGAATATATGTATACAGAACTGTATTAATTGTACTGGGATAAATTAAGGGTGCAGGTTTTTGCTGAATGGCAGAGTATTAAACAATCAGCATTTCCACATTTTTATGTACATGATTTGTAGTGAAAAAGATATAAATATCTAACACTAGGGGGTGCTGGTTTACCTTAACAAAGCGCTCAGTTCGGGTGTGAAACGTTGGACTGCAGGTGGCCTCCCTTGGCTATACCATCTCTTTTATGGCTTGTGTGCTCACAATAAAAAGCTTAAACATAGAAACACAGAATTTGACAGCAGACAAGGACTGCTTGGCCCACCCAGTCTGTCAATTTCCCTACCTAATGGATCAGCTGCAGATCCTAGTTAACCAACAGCCTACTTCCTCCTACCCCCACCCCCTAGAATTGCCTTATGTCTGCCCCATGCATTCTTGAATTTCGCCACTGTTTTAGACTCCACAACCACCTCAGGAAGGCCGTTCCATGCATCCACGACCCTCTCCGTGAAAAAATACTTCCTCACCTTACCTCTGAGCCGTCCCCCTTCTATCTTCAAATTGTGCCCCCTTGTTCTTGCACACCTCTTTTTCTGAAGGATGCCACCTTCTTGGACTTTGTTGATTCCCTTGAGGTACTTGAACGTTTCTATCAAGTCCCCCCTATCCTTGAGGGTATACATATTAAGCTCCTTAAGTCTCTCTTCATATGTCTTCTGGTGCAGACCCTGCATCATTTTAGTTGCCCTCCTCTGGACTGCCTCCATCCTGTCTATGTCCTTGTGGAGATGGGGTCTCCAGAACTGTACGCAGTACTCCAGATGGTGTCTCACCAGCTGCCTGCACAGAGGGATAACTACGTCCTGTTTTCTACTGGTGATGCCTCTCCCTATACATTCCAGTACATTCCTAAATAAATTTTATTGCCTACTGGAGTTTTATTGCTGCACAGGAGTGCAGGGTCCTTGCATGTTTGGTTCCTGTTCTTTGGACCCTCAGCATCCACCCCCGAGGAAGCTATCCTTTCCTTGCCTTTTTTTTTTTTAATAATATAACAAAGCATAATCCTTATATCAAGAAATGAGGTTTGGCACGCAGTGCAAGAAACAAACTTTTGACCCCTACAGAGACTGTAGTGCAAGAACAGAGAAAAGGTAAATACAGACAGTATATCAAAAAAATGGACAAATAACTAATACAAAACAGGGTATACAGGAATCAATTGATTGTTATGTAAAGGAACAGTTCAGTACAGGACCAAATATACATAACACTGACATGTTTAATAACATAAACATCCCTAACCTGACAGACATGGAAAAAAACTGTTAAATGAGACAGTAACTACTGCTGAAGTATTAAAATGTATAAGTAGCTTAAAAAAAGATACAGCGCCAGCTAAAGATGGCCTGAGTGCAGAATTCTATAAGAAATTCAAAGAGCAGTTGGCCCCTATATTAGCAGAATTGTATAATAGCTGTCTGGAGGGAGGACAAATAACATCAACACAATATGAAGCACTACTAAGTCTGATCCACAAAAAAGGTGAAAAAGCTGACGTAAGAAACTGGAGGCCTCTGTGTCTGTTAAATAGAGACTACAAAATTTTGTCAAAGACACTTAAGGGTAGGTTAAGCATTGTTGCAGAAAAATTACTGAGCCCTCGTCAGTCATGTTCAGTAAAAAATAGGGCAATACAAGATAACCTTTGCTCTTCACAAAAGGGAAGCAGGGATCACTGTCAGGATAAGTGTAAAGTATAGATCAAGAAAAGACATTCAATCAGTTATCACATGAATACTTGTTTAAAGTATTAGAACATTATAATATACCGCAACAATTCATTGGATGGTTCAACAGCATGTACTAAGGAGCCAGTGTTACACCATACATAAATGGGTGGGAAGGGTAAACCAGACACTTTCAAAGGGGAGTGAGACAAGGCTGTCCACTCAGCCCCTACTCTATGTGTTTGGGATAGACCCCTTACTAAGGGGCATTCAAAACAATGAAAGAATTGTTGGGATACCTTTAAATTCTTTTACACCATCAGTCAAGGTCATAGCTTATGCAGATGACATGGTTCTTACCATTGATAAATTTGAAGACAGAGGGGGGGAAGGCTCAGGGGTAATGTGAGGAAGTATTTTTTCACAGAGAGGGTGCTGGACACATGGAACAGCCTTCCTGAGGAGGTTGTGGGGTCTAAAACTGTGGGAGAATTCAAGAATGCATGGGACAGACATAAGGCAATTTTTGTGGGGGGGGGGAGGAAGAACTAGGCTGTTGGCTAAATAGGATCTGCAGCTTATCCTCTAGGTAGGCAAATGGGCAGACTAGGTGGGCCAAGCGGTCCTTATCTTCCGTCAAAGTCTATGTTTCTATGTTTCTATATAAAAAGACAGAAAATAGTGAAATCACTAAAGAACTAGTAAACCTTACAGAGGCATCGGGCTCCAAAATAAACTATAGCAAAAGCACTGGATGCTACATAGGAGAGACAGATGATCTGCCTGAAAATAACTTTTCTGGCATTGTAGTAAAAAAATCAGGATATGAAAATACTGGGGATTACATATAGCGTGCAGATTATGATGGAAAAAATTGGGAACCATGTTTACAAATAGCAGGAAATTAAGTCAATTTATGGAAAAATAAAAGGATATCAAAACTAAAACATATACCGTTAATAAAAATTCTGATAATTCCCATATTTCTTTATGTAAGTTATATATTCCCAGTACCACAGGCATTAGAAACCAGGCTTCTTAGCATTTTTTTTTTAAGGAGTGTGGGGAAGCAGGTTAAACCCAACAAAAAAAGGAAAACTACATAGAGATCTAAACTAAGAGGAGGAGTAGGGATCATGAATGCAGTAGCCTTTTTCTATAGTATGTTTTTAACATACCCCTGCGAAAGCCCATCTCACATTCTGAGGCTAGGGCCTCTGTCCCGAGCACCCTTCCCTCCAACTCCTTTTTTCTTTTTTTCCTTTTGCAAAGTCATTTTCTGACTGCCTCACCCCATCTTTCAATTCTGCTTTTCTATCATCCCCTCCCTCTCCTCCAGCCTCCCTCCTTTTTCTCTCTCTCTCACCTCCTCTCATATTTTGCCTGTTAGTCAAAACCGTTTGGCTGCTCCTCCTCCTATCCCTGCTGTATTCTACCTTTGCCTTCTACTTTGACTTTTTTGCCTCTACTCCTGAATGTCATCCTCCGAGACCTTCTGCTTTCCTCACTTGTGATGAATTGTAAATAGTTTATATATACAGTACATGCATCTTTGTTGTACCTGGTATCACTCATGTTAACACCTATGTTCATTTTTGTTATCCTGTATTGCAATCCCTGCACTGTTTGTACTTGATGCAGAACCTATGTAAAAGAACCTCTGGTTCAAAGGTTATTATAATCCTAGTTATAAATAAACAAACAAACATGCAATATAGGAGTGGCATTAAGACTCAATGGGAAACTGTGGGTACAAAGCATACGAGCTTGGTTGGAGCCTTATATGGTGAGATGCAGAATAACAATTTAAAGACTCAGAAAAGACAGGGGGATAACCCAGATTATATGGCAGTAGTAATTCAGAAAATAAAACAGTGGACTCTACCAGTCAACACAGTAGTTACCGCAACAAGAAAACAGCTGTATCATGACATACAAATGAACAAGTTTCAGGACACACTGGAATTTCCAGAGAGTCCAGTGCATGACCAAGAGCAGGTTATCAGATACCTAAATAATAAAAGAGTTCCAATGTTTACATGGGATGTGCATTGGTTAAGCATACATGGGAGGTTAGGAGTATGCAGCTCTCAAATATAAACAGGTTAGTGAAAGATACTGCCTCAGGCAAGGCTGCATACAACAACTTGAAATCCAGGAGCACTTGTATCTCCAATGCCCCTACATGTAACTGTTTTGGGAAAATATAGCACAACAGTGGAAAGAACCTTTGTATAGGAAAATTTTATGAAGAATTGGCACTAGGTCTTTATGGGAAAAATGGCATAAGTATAATACAGATACTATACAGGTAATATGAGTAGTATTGAAATACTAAATATGGCAAGTAGATGTGCCTGGATTTTTCAAAAACAGACTACATGCATTGAAATGGAGGCTAATATATGAACAGAATTACAGAAAATATACAATCAGGAAGGAAAGAATACCCCTTTGCATATACATAAAAATCTTTGGAAAAATATAAATTATTTGTTTAAATGATGAAGTATATTTTCTTTTCTCACTTATGAGGGAGGGAATGTTAGAATAAGTAAAATAATAAGGTCTGCATTCATTTGTCAAAAGAAATGAAATATTCATAATTGTATATTATTGTAAAAAAATAAGAAAACTGTGATATGAAGATGTCATTGTATAGTTTTGATTTCTGTTTTCACTGTTTTGTTCACTTTGTAATCAATAAAAATTCCCCTACTCTTTTCAAGAAGTGCCATGGGATCTTTAATATCCACCTGAACAACCACCAGAAAAGTCGGATGGGACCTACGTTTAACATCTCATCCGAAAGACAGCACCTCAGGAGTGCAGTATCTCCCTCATGCTGCACTACAGTGCACATGAAGGCTACCTCTCAGAAAAGTACAGGATGCCTCTAATTGGGCAACTAAATGACCATCAATTTAGGAATGAAAAGCTGATATAGCAGCAAATGCAACTTAAGTGAGGAATACTGTATGCCAGAGCCTGACATGGACAACAAGTATTCCAATGCAGCATTTACAGGACATGTACGTGGGTCCAAATTCCTGGAAGCAGCCTGCAAAATAAATCGCTTCCATTTCAGCTAATCGGTAAGTCTAGTAGAAGGCTTTCTATCTGCAAACAGAACATCAACAACCTCAGAGGATACCCCAAACCATGCAATGGCTGTGTCTTCATGAGCCATGCATTCAGATGTAGGGACTTCAGGTCCAGATTGACCACAGAATCCCTTGTCCTGTGACAACAGACCCTGACACAGAAGTAGAGAGCTAGGAGGCTCCACTGCCATCTGCTGCAGAAGTGGAAATCATATCTAGCGAGGCCACAATGAAGCTATGAGGATGAAAGTAGCACTGCCCATCCCCCACTTGAACAGCACCCTCTGTATTAGAAGAATTGGGGAAAATGCACCCTGGAGCGAGCAAAAACGTGGCAGTTTTACATCGTGTGGGGATGCAAAAAGGTCCAACTCTGGATGACTCCATCTTGCAAAGAGGTTGTTTACCATGGAGGTCAGCAGTTTCCCTTCACAAATCCTGGACTGTGACCTGCTTAATGAAAACAGAATCCAGAAGAAAACACCATGAAAATCAACGGACCAAAGAACCAGCCATGCAGTACTTCAAGTAAGGTGACTAACTTTAACAAATAGTAGAAGCAAAGAAGTGAAGTGCGTAACAACGCCAAACCCACCAATGGAAAATCACATTAAGAATTGGAAACAGAACACAGTCCACAGAGTAATGTATCAAATAAAATGCAAGGACTACAATTTATTCTATTTGAGTCTTCCACTATAAAAATAATTCCACTTTACAAACGGAGGGTTTACAGGAACTTCTGCAGTAGGGCAAACACCCCTAGTGCCTCGACTCTCACGAGTCTTCAAAGGGTAATAGCAAACAATCATTCGAGCCCTTTTGATTTCCTTACTCTTAATATGCATGAGCTATTGCATCAAGCCATTTGAAATTTAAAGTGCACTAGTAATTAAATTACACACACCTTTATGCCTATACAAAATACATATTAACCTAATGGCTACAAGGTGCAAGCAGAAATTAAAGTTCTAAACCTTATAGTAAAGCTTAAGCATAAAAATCCTATCATTATTAAAGCACATTTATTGTACATTTATATTATCCAGGTAGGAAGTGATCTCAGGATCCAAGTTCAACTGTTAATCCTGTTGAGAGGGGGAAGGGAGAACATAAAGGCAAAGTTAGTTGTGTGAACAAAATTAATAACACTCTTTCAAAGTCATATGGCCTTATTTTAAATAATGGTTCTACACAAATGAACACCCAATAAAAATACCACGAAAAAACATATTTTTTAAGGAATGGCTTCACATCCCATTTCTCATTAAGGCCATTTGGTTTTGTACTACTCATTTTAAAGATCCTCATACTTTCTTGTTTGAGTAGCTTATTAGGTCTGTCTCCTCCCAGGGGTAATGATGGAACATGCTCTATACCCATACATTTTAAATCTTTGGGTGATGAGCCATGGCAAAGAGTAAAGTGGGTCCCTACCGGTGTATCTTGTCAGTCATTGGTTATGGATCTCACATGTTCTTCGATCCTCTGTTTTAAAGGTCTCACTGTTTTCCCAATGTACAAAAGATTACAGGTACACCGAAGTGCATAAAGCACGTATGGGGTGTCACAGGTAACGAGTTTCCTTATCTCCATTTTCATATTAATATTCTGTTCATTTGGATGAAGGAAGTCAATACCTGTAGTCCCATACTTACAAACATTACACCTTTTGTACATAAAGAAACCTTTAGTTCTTTTAGGTAACCAGATGCCTCTCTCAATACTTTCAACTTTCTTTTTCTCTACTATGCACCTCTTTGTCCTTGATGTTTCGTGCTCTACAAAAGGTGATACGTGGTTTAGGCCCCGCTGCTCTTTCCATTAGCTCATTCCCCATTAAAATAGGCCAATTACGAAATATAGTACTGCCTATGCATCCCGCCATGTTGTTATACTCTGTAACAAAGGTGCACAAAATTTCAGTGTCACCTCTGTTTGTTTTCTTTTTTGTAATAACATCCCTATCAGTCCCCTTCGCTTTTTCATAAGCACTTTCCAGTAACCGTAGGTCATAACCTTGATTCTGAAATCTAACAGTTCTTTTGATTGCTCTTCAAAAGCTGTGTTAGAGCTGCAATTTCTCCTAATATGCAGAAGTTGACCAGAGGGAATAGATTTCTTTAAGTTTGGGGGATGGGCACTTTCAGCATGTAACACTAGATTTGTGGCCATTTCTTTTCTAAAAGTTTTTGTTCTAATCCAGTGTTTATTTTCCATGTCAGTGTCGATGTTTAGGCTAATATCAAAAAAAATTAATGACTTTACAATCAAATACACGGGTAAATCTTAAATTCAAATCATCTGTATTTAGCCAATCAATGAAAGCAAGGGCCTCATTTTCTTCTCTTTTTCAAATGCAAATGATATCATCAATAAAATACCATTTGACTATGTTACTAAAGAAAGGATTTGCTGTCTCATCAAGCACCTTCATCTTTTCCTAACTACCTAAGAAGAGGTTGGCCTAACTGGGTGCCATAGAGGCACCCACAGTCGTGCCACATTTTGGTTCAAAAAATGCTCCTTCAAATTCAAAATAATTATGTGTAAGGATTAAGTTTAAAGCATCCAAAATAAATTATTTTGGAGCTTCATCTGCCTCTTCATAAAATTCTAGATGTTCTTTTGTGGCTTTCAAACCGCATGACGTATGCTGGTATAAAGGGATTCTATGCCAATCCCTAACCAGCTATACCCTTTTTCCCAACCAAACTCACTTAATTTTCTTAACAGATCTGATGTATCCTGAATATGTGAGGTAAGATTTTCTACAAATGGCTGCAAGAAGAAATCCACAAATATGCCTAAATTTTTAGTTAATGAACCTACCCCTGAAACAATCAGGCGTCCTGGAGTTTTTTCTTTATTTGTATGCGCTTTTGGTAGTGCATAAAAACCAGGAACTCTGGGAAATTCTTTCCACAGACAACCAAACTCTGCCTCAGATATCTGTGTTTTATTAACTGCTTCCCTAAGAAACACATTTAATTCTTTCCTATACGGGGCAGCTGGATTCAAAGAAAGTTTTTTTATAGTTTTCTACATTCATTAACAAATCCCAGACAATCCCTTCGTACATTTCCTGACTCAAAACAACAATATTACCGCCCTTATCAGTGGGTTTTATCACTATTGTTGTATCTTGACAGAGTTTATTGAATGCTTCTCTTTCTTTCTGGTCAAGATTCTGTTTCTTAAGGGTAGTGTTATCATTCAAAAGACTCAAAACTTGTCTTGTCACTGTTTTTTCATAAGCACTTAAAGCGCTATTATATGTCCTTGCACAGAAGTCAGACAAAGGGCGAAATAGATTTTTCCTTAACTTCTTAAAATCTTGCCCTATATTTAACATTTTATTACCTCTTGTACCACAAGGAATTGTTAAATCCAGAATTTCTTCTTGTTCCATAAGCAACTCCTTAAGAACATTCATGTCCTGTCTGAAATCAATCTGGTCTATAGTGGGATTTGAACATGCAGATGCTCCAACTTCTATCTCTGACTGTATGGTTGATTCCAAACTCATAGGAGTATGCATCTTTTCTTTAATTTGACCAACATGTGACATACTGTATCTCAGGCTTCTTCATCCAACATATGCTCTGAACTCTCATGCTCAGTTTCTATACGATGTATTTCTGTTAGTAATAAATCAAGGTCCAAATCATCAGGAAAAAGTGCAGCTTCTTCAGTGTTAAGTCCCATACTGATATTTATTAAAAAGAGAAGCACTGAATAAACTCTGTCGAGATACAACAAAGGTGCATAAAAATAAAGAAAAACCTCCAGGGTGCCAGATTGTTTCAGGGGTGGGTTCATTAACTCAAAATTTAGGTATATTTGTGGATTTCTTCTTGCAGCCACTTGTAGAAAATCTTACCTCACATATTCAGGATACATCAGATCTATTAAGAAAATTAAGTGAGTTTGGTTAGGAAAAAGGGTATAGCTGGTTAGGGATTGATGTAGAATCCCTGTATACCAGCATACATCATGCATATAGTTTGAAAGCCACAAAAGAACATCTAGAATTTTATGAAGAGGCAGATGAAGTTCCAAAAGAATTTATTTTGGATGCTTTAAACTTCATCCTTACACATAATTATTTTGAATTTGAAGGAGCCTTTTTGGAACAGAAATGTGACACGGCTATGGGTGCCTCTATGGCACCCAGTTAGGCCAACCTCTTCTTAGGTAGTTGGGAAAAGATAAAGGTGCTTGATGAGACAGCAGATCCTTTCTTTAGTAACATAGTCAAATGATATCATTTTATTGATATCATTTGCATTTGAAAAGGAGGAGAAAATGAGGCCCTTGCTTTCACTGATTGGTTAAATACAAATGATTTGAATTTAAGAGTTACCCGTGTATTTGATCGTAAAGTCATACATTTTTTGGATCTTAGCCTAAACATCGACACTGACATGGAAAATAAACACTGGATTAGAACAAAAACTTTTAGAAAAGAAATGGCCACAAATTCAGTGTTACATGCTAAAAGTGCCCATCCCCCAAACTTAGAGAAATCTATTCTTTCTAGTCAACTTCTGCGTATTAGGAGAAATTGCAGCTCTAATGCAGATTTTGAAGAACAATCAAAAGAATTGTTAGAAAGATTTCAGAATCGAGGTTATGACCTACGATTACTGGAAAGTGCTTATGAAAAAGTGAAGGGGACTGATAGGGATGTTATTACAAAAAAGGAAACAGAGGTGACACTGAAACTTTGTGCACCTTTGTTACAGAGTATAATGACATGGCAGGATGCATAGGCAATATTATATTTCGTAATTGGCCTATTTTAATGAGGGATGAGCTAGTGGAAAGAGCGGTGGGTCCTAAACCATGTATCACCTTTTGTAGAGCACAAAACATCAAGGACAAAGTGGTGCATAGTACAGAAAAGAAAGTTGAAAGTACTGAGAGAGGCACCTGGTTACCTAAAAGAACTAAAGGTCTCTTTACGTGCAAAAGGTATAATGTTTGTAAGTATGGGACTACAGGTAGTAACTTCCTTCATTCAAATGAACAGAATAATAACAAGAAAATGGAGATAAGGTCGGAACTCATTACCTGTGACACCCCATACATGGTTTATGCACTTCGGTGTACCTGTAATCTTTTGTACATTGGGAAAACAGTGAGACCTTTAAAACAGAGGATCGAAGAACATGTGAGATCCATAACCAATGATCGACAAGACAGACCAGTAGGGACCCACTTTACTCTTTGCCATGGTTCATCACACAAAGATTTAAAATGTATGGGTATAGAGCATGTTCCATCATTACCCCTGGGAGGAGACAGACCTAATAAGCTACTCAAACAAGAAAGTGTGAGGATCTTTAAAATGAGTAGTACAAAACCAAATGGTCTTAATGAGAAATGGGATGTGAAGCCATTCCTTAAAAAATAAGTTTTTTTGTGGTATTTTTATTGGGTGTTCATTTGTATAGAACCATTATTTAAAATAAGGCCATATGGCTTTGAAAGAGTGTTAATTTTGTTCACACAACTAACTTTGCCTTTATGTTCTCCCTTCCCCCTCTCAACAGGATTAACAGTTGAACTCAGATCCTGAGATCGCTTCCTACCTGGACAGTATAAATGTGCAATAAATGTGCTTTAATAATGATAGGATTTTTATGCTTAAGCTTTACTATAAGGTTTAGAACTTTAACTTCTGCTTACACCTTGTAGCCATTAGGTTAATATGTATTTTGTATAGGCATAAAGGTGTGTGTAATATATTTACTAGTGCACTTTAAATTTCAAATGGCTTGGTGCAACAGCTCATGCATATTAATGAGTAAGAAAATCAAAAGGGCTCGAATGACTGTTTGCTATACCCCTTTGAAGACTCGCGAGAGTCGAGGCGCTAGGGGTGTTTCCCTTATTGCAAAAGTTCCTGTACACCCTCCCTCCTCTGTGTCCGTATTGTCTGTGGGACTTCCTGACCCTGGCAAAAAGAAACACAGGTGAGGAGGTACAGGCAAAGTGGGCAAGCATTAAGGATACAATACTTGAAGCAACATCCCATTGTGTTAGACAGAAAAGGAAGTGCAAAAGAAGAAGGAAACCACTTTGGTTCTCAAATATAGTAGCAGAAAAGGTCAGAGCCAAAAGGCTGGCCTTCAGAAAATATAAGGGAACACAGCGGATGAAGATAGGAGGCATACCAAACTGCCCTAAGGGAAGCAGGTAGGAGTAAGGCAGGCAAAGTCCCAAACTGAGGAAACACTAGCACGTAACAGTAAAGAAGGTGACAAGACTTCTATAGATACATTAGTGAAAGGAGAAAGTCCAGAGGGGTATTGCTGTTTAATGGAGAAAAGGGAGCATGTGAGGAGGAGGACCCTGTAAAGCATCTATCCTAAATAGATACTTTTGCTCAGTATTTACTGAAGAGAAGGTAGGCAGGGCCCACAGCTCAGCATCATGGACACAGGGGGAGGGAGGTGAGCACTACTCCCTTCACAAAAGAAAGGGTCCCACAAGAGCTTGCTAAGCTCAGGTGGATAAGGCAATGGGACCTGATGGCATACATCCCAGGGTACTTAAGGAGCTAAAGGAGGAACTAGCAGAGCCATTAGCAGAATTGTTTAGTGAGTCTCTGAGCACAGGAGAGGTCCCAGAAGACTGGAGAAAGGCTTCATGTGATCCCACTCCACAAGAGTGGTAGCAGGGAGGAGGCGGGAACTACAGACCGGTCAGTCTTACCTCAGTAGTGGGCAAGATTATGGAGGCACCCTAAGGAAAGGATAGTGCAACACCTGGAATCCATAGGGGCACAGGATCCAAGACAGCATGGGTTTACAAAGGAAGGTCCTGTCAAACTAATCTCATAGATTTCTTTGACTGGTAACCAGAGTGGTGGACCAAGGGGAAGTTGATGCCACCTTGACTTCAGCAAAGCTTTTGACACTGTTCCATACAGAAGATTGATAAATAAGCTAGGTAGGCTGGGGTGGGTCAGAAGTTGGTCAACTGGGTGGCAAACTGGTTGACTGGCAGAAAACAGAGAGTGGTGGTAAATGGTATACAGTCAGAAGAGATGCAAGTCACAAGTGGGTACTCTAGGATCAGTCCTGGGGCCAGTCCTATTCAACATCTTCATTAGTGACCTCGCAGATGGACTAGAGGGTAAGGTTGTCTGTTTGCAGATGACACCAAGATCTGCAACAGAGTAGATGATCCAGATGGGGTGGGCAGAATGAGAAGAGATCTGGATAAACTAGCAGAATGGTCAGAAGAGTGGCAACTGGGATTTAATGCAAAGAAGTGCAAAATCATGCACATAGGGAAGAGAAACCCTGAGCCACTTATAGGCTGGGAGGGAGTTGCTAGCAGTCACAAAGGAAGAAAGAGACTTGGGCATCATCATCACTGATGACCTAAAATCATCCAAGCAGACCTCAAGCAGCAGGTAAGGCTAGGGGGGTTAGGGTGTATTAGTAGGTATCACAAGTCGAAGAGGGAGGTAATAATCCTCTGTACAAGACATTGGTTAGGCTCCATCTGGAGTACTGCGCAGTACTGGAGGCCACACCTTCACAAGGACATTAACCAAATTGAGGCAGTCCAGAGAAGGGCAACCAAATGGTGCAGGGACTGCATCAGAAGACATATAAGGACAGATTAACGGAGCTCAATATGTATACCCTTGAGCAAAGGAGGAGAGAGGTGATATGATCGAGACATTTAAACACCTTAAGGGCATAAACAAGGTGAAAGAGTCTAACATGTTTAAATATAAGAAAATAGCAGGACAAGAGGACACAGCATGAGATTAGAGGAGGCCGATTAAGGGGAATGTGGAGGAAATTCTTTTCACAGAAAGGGTGGTAGATGCATGGAATGGCTTACCACAAGAAGTGGTGGCTATGAATACAGTGCAGGGCTTCAAACAGGCATGGGATAGGCATAAGGGAGCAATACAAATGACTATGAATAGATAGGTCACTGACAGAGCAAAGGCCGATGGCACATTTATAAGGTAGAAAAAGAAATGGGCAGACTGGATGGGCCTTGCGGTCCTTATCTGCCGTCAACTTCTATGTTTCTATGTTTCTAAGGTATGCATACTTCATATCCAGAGAACAAAGCCAGCTCCCTGTTCACAGAAGTGAATGAGAGCTTGCAGGGATACCATTTGAAAATTCTGTATTTGATGTAGAAGTTGGGATCCCAGAGATCCAACACAGGACACAGATCCCGTCTACTTTGGAACCACAAAGTATCTAACACTTTGCCTTTCAGCTGAAGAGGAACTGGTTCTATAGCATGTTTTTGGAATAAAGGCTGAACTTACTTCAGAATGGATGAATGACCGAGAGGATAACAGGAAGGAGATGGAGGAGGATCTGGAGGGGTTTCTAGAAGCTCCACAGGACACCTACTTGCAATTATGTCCAAGACCTACTCATCTGTAGTAAACTTCTGCCATTGTGTCAGACGCAAGGAGAGTCCCCCCCCCCCACAACCAACCCTAGAGGTAACAGGGAAAGTGGCAGTGTATTCAGAAGACAGGCGGAACTGGTGGGAGCAGTGTCACCGGCAAAGATTGCTTTGGGTGATTCTGTATGGGCACCTGGGGAGAGGGCCCGGCAAGGGGCCACTTCCCTTACCTTGGCCTTGCTGATGGTAGGCATGTCTACCCCTGGCAGCAGGCTAATGAATGTATCCCTCCCACAACCACTGACAGGAGTGGGATATAGGGACTTCACAAATCTTAAAGTCATTTTTGAGATTTGAAAGACATGCACGGCCTCTTCAACATCACAGCCAAACTGTTTTTCCCTCTGAACGCAGCATTCAAAACTGCTTGTTGCACTTCATTGGCAAAGTCAGCAATTCTGAGCCAGGAACATTTTCTCATGCAAATGCCAGAAGCAGCAGCCGTGGCAGAAGCATCGTAGACATCATAAGCTGAGCACACCAACTGTTTGCCAACCTCGACACCAGAGGTTAACATTTTAAGTAACTCATTCTTGGCAAAGCCATCAGGCAAAGCCTTGGCTAAAGTAAGAACAGCTTTCCACAGGCTGTTCTGATATTTTATCATATGGGCCTGGTAGTTTTCAATCCTAAGGCCCAGTGAGGCAGAGGCATAAGTACGCTTGCCTATCACATCCAGCCTTCTAGATTCTTTATCAGAAGGCAAAGTACTCATATATTTAGTTGCCCTAGACCTATCGTGAGCAGCCATAATGACTAGAGCTAGAATCTGGGTGGGTAGCATAAGGCGGCTTAGCAGATGGTGCGGGATACTGCTTATCAGCCTTTCTAGGCACTGTATTCAGTGAGTTTCGGCTATACCATTCACCAAAGACAGCATCTTCTAATGTAGGGTATACAAGTGAGTTATAACGGAGGGTGTGCAAGACACCTCCAAAGATTCCATTACATTTCTTTTTGTGGAATCTTCCTCTTCCACAACAAAGCACATGGCAGTCTGCATATGCTGCATCATGGCTTGAAAAACTGGATCCTCAGGAGGTGATCTTGAGGTAGAAACCACAGAGCCCTCAATGCAGGATGAGAGGGCACAACGACAGCGAGGTGCAACTTATTGTTCTCCCTCATATTCTTCCTCTAAATCCTCCTCTAAAACCATGAGGTTGGGATTATATTCTACTTTGTTGTTGACGTCTCTATCAATGACAGGAGCCACAGAATGCATCGGTAACACCAGTAGCGGCTGAGAGGGAGGAATCTGCAGTGTGCCAGTAGAAGCCATTGAGGGTCGAGTACCAGGAGGCCCTATTGGCAGAATAACTGCCTGTATTGGTAGTCCAGGTAGAATGCATCCGATCATTTCTGACAATGCCAGCACAGCCTGAGACTCAATGGTGCCCTGTAAAGGGTCCGAGACTACCTGTGCTGACTGTCCTTGGCTTGATGATGATGGCACCCTACTGTCCACAGTAGGTATTGTAGTGACGATGCCAAGCCCTGACCCTGGTGTCTCATAAATGGCTGTGGGGGGGTGTTGTCAATGCCGCTGGAGCGGGCGATAACACAGATGATCTACTTTGTCTTAAATGGTAACTGGGACCTCGCCAGCAAAGCAGATCTTTCTTTTTCTCTTATGTTTGGGCTTGTGGCTGGATGGGGGGACCACAGTGACAACTGTTCCTGTCACAATCCTTCGACTTTGGTGGGCACTTCTTGGTCGATGGTGAGGAAGACAGAGTTTGGACCCTGTTTCTTCTCCATGGCTTTCAAAGTTCTGAAGAGGAGGAAGTTTTCTAGCACTTTCTTGTAGCGTTACCTTGTAGACTGGATGACGCTCTGGTAAATTTCACAAGTTCTCACTTTGTGAGACAGGTCCAGACTGCACAGACTGCATGTGTGACTTCTTCACAAATTTTACCTCTGCACTTACAACACTGAAATAAAGGCTTTTTTGACATCAGCAGCATGCAGAGATGACAAAAACACTTTAGTACTGTGGAAGAATAAACGGCAACAACTAGGTTGACGGTGTTTCCTTCAGAAGGTCTGTTAAGGATGATTGATGGGGGGAAGCACTGAGGAGTAATGGAGCCACTCACACTTATATAGATACAGATATGATGCCTCATCACAGGTGGCCCTGACTAATAAAGATATCCATGTGGTGCTAGCGCTCACGGCTACAGTTCCAAACATATGGCCCAATGGAGGAGATATCCTTAAAGAAGATATGCTGTTACTGTAAGTAACCGTTCTTCCTTAAGTGAAGACAGCTACTCCATTGGGCCCCACCTCCAAGCAATACATAAGGTACCCAAGGAGAAGGTCAGTGTCAATTGTGATATCATGACAGAAGGCACTGGAGCACAGCAAGGCCAAAACTGGCATGTCTATGATAGACAATGTCTAGACTGCAGTGTTTAGTGAAAGAATGTATAGCACTCCATGTAGCAGCAACACAAATGTCAGCTGCAGAGACGATGTGAAAACAGACCACTTAACTGGACATGCCACGAGTTTAGTGGCTACAAACAGAAAGTACAGTTACGTAAGAACTTACCGTAACAGTAGATCTTCGAGAACAGCTCTTGCAGCAGGTTACACCATTAGGACTGAAGCCGGCAGGCGTCAGGACCCCACGGAAATTTTCTAGCTAGCAGTCTTCAGCGGGGACCGCCTCAGACGTCGGTCCCGCCCCCGACGTCAGGCGTAGTACATAAGGAGGCGGTTCCACCAGAATCCCCAGTTCTCCCGCCAGAGACTCCCGGCCGCTGGATGACATCAGAAAAGGTGACCGAGGACCCGCCATCAGATGGCCAAGACTAAGAACCAACCTTTCCAAGTGTAGGTTGGAACCTACTTCCTCCAAGGGGGAATGGTAGGCTGGAAGGTACCTGCTGCAACAGCTGTTCTCGAAGATCTACTGTTACGGTAAGTTCTTACGTAACTGTACTATCTTCTTTGAGGTACAGCTCTTGCAGCAGGTTACACCGTTAGGACTGATTCCCAAGCAATGGCACCTTGAAAAGCCATCGAGAGGAGGCAATACTGAAGTTCCAACCCGTCCTGAGCCTAGGACAGGAGGCCTTGTAGGACAGCAAGGCCGAAACCCGCTCTTCACCGTGAAGCGATGTCCAGGCTGTAATGCCTGATAAAGGTGTGCACCGAGCTCCAGGTGGCTGCAGCACATATGGCCGATGAGGATACGTTCTTGAGTGCCGAAAAGGATGTAGCTACTCCCCTTGTTGAATGGCCCTTGACCACACCTGTCAAGGGTTTCTGGCGTTTGCTGTAGCAAAAGGAAATGCACTGAATGAGCCAGCGCGAAAGGGTCTGTTTCGAGACTGGAACCCCCAACATCCACTCAGTGAATGAGACGAACAGCTGTTCCGCTTTGAGGTGCTATTTGGTCCTGGTCAAATAGTATTTAAGGCATCGGTGAACATCCAGGGTGTGAAGCAGTGCTTCTCCTCGATTAGCGTACTTAGGGAAGTACACTGGTAAATCAATGTCCTGGTTGAGAGTGAGGGCTGAGACCACCTTAGGCAGAAACTTGGGATTCATCCTCAGGGACACCCTGTCCTGATGAAAAATTAAATAAGGCTCCTTGCACATGAGAGCGTGTGGTTCGGAGATTCTTCTCACCGAAGTAACAGCAACTAAAAACAACATTTTCCACGACAGAAAACGCAGCTCGCAATCTGCGGCAGGTTCAAATGGTGGCAGCATAAGCTGCTCCAGGACGAAAGGTAAATCCCAAGGAGGGACGGGATCCCTAATAGGTGGCCTAAGGTGGAGGACACCTCTTAAGAAGGCACGGGAGGTATCCAGCTGTGCCACCGTGCGTTGGGCTCATGGGGGCATGGTAGGCTGAGACTGCACACAGGTGCACTTTGATCGAGGAGTAAGCTAACCCTGATTGAAAGAGGGAAAGCAGGTATTCCAGAACTAGTTTCTCTGGGCAGTCAGGGTGAGAAGCAGCGTGCCTGAGACCACAAGCAAAACCCTCGTCATTTCATGGCATATGTGGCGTGTAAGCGGTTTTCTGGCGGCAGAAAGAACTTCCGCCACCTCCTGCGAGACCCCGTGTCGCAAGATGGCTATGTCTCTAGGAGCCAGGTGTGCAGGTTCAGAGAAAGCAAGTCCGGGTTGACTAGCGAACCCTCCTCCTGAGACAACAGGTGGAAGCTGATTGGCAAAGGAAGCGGAGGTTCCGGGTTAATTGACTCAGAAGCGGGAACCAAATCTGTCTGGGCCAAAAGGGCGCTATTAAGATAAGCGTTGCATGCTCCCTGCGAAGTTTGAGAAGAACTCTCTGGATCAACGGGAAGGGAGGGAAGGCATAGAGGAATCTGCCCGCCCAGGAGAGGGACAACGCGTCTCGCCAGAAAACACCAGGCCCTGGATCTAGCGAGCAAAAATTGGGCAGTTTTGCGTTGGATGGGGATGCTAATAAATCCAATTCTGGAGTGCCCCATCTGAGAAACAGATCCTCTGCCACCTCCTGTAGAAGTTCCATTCGTGGACTCTGGTCTGGGAACACTCAGGCTGTCTCATGGCGATTGTCCACACCAGGAACGTGGAACTGCAATGAGGTTTGTGCCATGTCAGACATTCCAATCCCACACTCTCATGGCCTCCTGCAGAGGGGTAAGAGGTGTGCCTCCTTGTTTGTTGAGGTAATACATCACCGCTGTATTGTCTGTTTGCAACAGGAGAGTACTCGGTGGGATGTCCGACTGGAAGGCTTGCAGGGCATAAAGGACTGCCCTCATCTCTAATACATTGATATGGAGATGAGATTCCTGAGTGGACCAAGTTCCCTGAGACCTCACCCCGTTCAAGTGTGCTCCCCACCCCAGCCCTGAGGCATCTGTGGAGAGTGTTACCACCGGGGACGGTGCTGTGAATGGAACCCCCACAGAGAGGGTTCCCGGGCTTAGCCACTATTGTCATGCTCGGACCACGGACTTCGTGATTCTTACTGGATGCTGCATATGGTCTTGCCTTTGGTCCCATTGCACTCTTAGCATCCACTGGGTTACCCGCATGTGGAGCCTTGCCATCGGGACAGTAGGAATGGCCGCAGCCATGTGACCGAGCAGGCGAAGGACCAGTCTGGCTGGGACGGTCTTCTTCGCAGATAGGTCCCTGATGAGGGATCGAATGCGTTCCGCGCTGTCTTCGGGAAGAAAGGCTTTCCCTGCGATGGTGTCCAGAACTGCCCCTATGAATTGCAGTTTCTGGGACGGTACCAGGAGAGACTTCTCATAGTTGATTAGGATGCCCAGGGACTGAAAAAGGGCCTGGGTATGCTGGATTGCTATCAACAGCTCCTCCTTGGAGGAGTCCATGAGAAGCCAATCGTCCAGGTACGGGAACACATAGTGGCCCTGTCTCCTCGGAGATGCTGCCATGACTGCCATGCACTTGGTAAAGACCCTGGGGGCCGGTGACAGCCCGAAGGGAAGCGCTCGGAACTGAAAGTGGTGGCCGAGAAACTCGAAGCGCAGGAACCTCCTGTGCGCTTGAGCGATGAGGATGTGCAGGTAAGCATCCTGCATGTCCAAGGATGCCAAGAATGCGCTCTGCTTCAGCATGGGGATTAGACCCGGAAGGGTCACCATGCGGAAGCGGTTGTAGGCGACCGACATATTGAGGTCGCTGAGGTCCAAGATTGGACAGAGGTCCCCTGTTTTCTTTGGAACCAGGAAGAAGTGGGAATAATATCCTGATCCTCTCTGGTTCCCTGGGACGTACTCCAAAGCTTCTTTCTGTAGACGCGTGATCAATTCTTCTCTGATGAGCAGAGCATGCTGACCCGAATAACGGGAGAGCAGAGGAGGCCTTGTGGGGGGTTTATCTAAGAATTCTATGAAGTGGCCTTTTTTGACCAACTGCAACACCCACCTGTCAGTGGTGATCGACTGCCACCCCGGCAGGTGATCTGCGATGCGACCCCCGACCTTTGTTTCCCATTGATCCTGAGGGGCGGGGGCTGGGAAGGAGTCATGCTGTGGCAGTAGAGGGTCCTGCAGGTTGGGCCGACTTGGTGGAACGTTGGCCTCTACCTGAGGACGCCTTGACCTGGGCTTTTCGGGAGAAAGAGCCCCTCTGTTGTTGGCCGGGATGAGGTTGCTGCCTCTGAATCCGGCTACAAAAATGACTCTGGTTCCTATGAAAGGAACTGAGTCTAGATCTGTACATTGCTTGGACAGATCTAACAGTCTTCCCAGCCTCTTGTAGTTTGGTGATGACCTTTTCAGATGCTTCACCGAACAAAACTTCGCCATGGAAGGGGGCGTCCAGAATGTTCTTCTGGACGTCCGGGGTTAATCCGGAGACATGGAGCCATGAGTGTCTCTGGAGGCATACGCCTGAGGCTGCTGCTCTGGCCGAGGAGTCCGCGGAGTCATACGCAGCTCGGAGCACCTGGGTCCCCACGTCTGAACCCGTGCGGAGGAGCTGGAGAAGCTACTCCTTCTGGTAACCGTCTTGTAATTTCTGTACCAGTTCCTGTCCCTGTTCCCACAATGCGTTTTGAAACTGAACCATGTGGGTTAGGTAGTTCAGGGATCTGATGGCGCAGGTCGCAGCTGCATAAGTGCACCTACCCAGCGCGTCCAGTTGCTTGGACTCCGGGTCCGGTGGCTGCGTGCTCAGATGTTGCGGCCTCTGGGACTGGTCATGAGAGGCTGTAATGACCAGGAGTCGGCCAGAGGATGATTAGCCAAGCACTGGTCCTCCCTTGGGGCCTTGTACAGGCGGTCAGCCTTCTTCGGCATAGCCAGAAGTGAATGTGGACGTTTCCATGCTGCCTTGGTGACGTCCACGAAGGTGTCCAACAAGGGTGGTACCACCACAGGCTTAGAGTCTTTCTGCCAAAGATAGCGGGCAAGGCGTAGCCTTTCGGGGTCGAGTTCCTCTGCATCCCACCCCATGTTCTCTTGGATGTGCCTCGTGATCTCAGAGAACGAGGGGTCGTCCGGAGGAGACCTAGGAAGTTCACGTGGGTCCGGAGAAGGGATGCTGATTGGTGAAGGAGATCTGGAGCATACCAAGATGTCAGATCATGAATCCTCTGTAGACGGTGAATAGCGACGTCTTCTGGGTCTCTTGGGGCTCGGTGACCCTGAAGAGGATCTGGAAGGAGGTCTTCTCTTGTCTGTAGGTCTGCCCCTAGGAGGTCCCACTGGCTCCTGGTGGGAAGGTACTCGACCTACTGCCCCTTTTGGCGAAGGAGGGGGCCCAGGGGTCGGTGGTGCCGCGGGTGCGGGAGGAGGGTACGTGGTGACCACATCCTTTTTGATGATGTCCCACCAGAAAGTGAATAGCTCCTTCACTTCTGCTAAGGTTAAGGCCGTCTTGACGGCTGGGCGCTGGTGGCCTGTCAGGCCGGGTCCCGCGCCGGTACCCCGGGGTCTCCGTTCTGGGAAGGTTCCACGGGAGCCTCGACGGGACCAGGGTCGCCTGCCTGGTCCTCGGGCTGAGTGGACTCCTCCTCCGTCAACGCCTCCTGGCCGACGTCGGTAGGCGGCGGTGTGGTTCTTCTAGCTGCTGTATCGGACGTCGGTTCCCCGGCCGGCATCCTGGGAGGTGAGTGTCTGGCCAGCGACGGGTGACAAACTGTCGCCGGCCCCCGGGAGTGTCTGTGAAGTTTAGCCAACGTCGGGTGGGCCGACGTCGGGTCCGACGTCCGCTTCAGGGAGGTCAGCTCCTTGGTCTTACGTTGGGGAGGCGGTGGCAGGGAGGCTGACCGGACGTTGGAGGCCGAGTGCCAGGACGAGGACTTGTGGTGCTCCTCTGACCTGGACGAGGCCTTGGAAGAAGAAGAAGTAGGCCTGGAGGTCTTAGCAGGCCACAGGGTAGAAGAACCGCTGGCTGACTTGACCATGACCAGGGGAGGCTGAGAATGGGCCAAAGACTGAGAGCGGTCGGACCTGGAGCTAGAGCTGCGGGATTCCGAGGCCCTAGAGGGGGATCTAGGTTTTACCTTCTCCCGGTGCTTCCCATGATGCCTGCGGGATTTCTCCGAAGATTCCCCCTTGGAGGAAGGATCCATGGCCATGAGCTTTTCTTCTAAGAGGAAAGCCTGGAGAGCCTTCTGATGGCGGATCCGGGTCTGGCTGTTAAAGCCCTGACAAAAAAAGCAAGCCTGGGTATCGTGATCTGGGCCCAGGCACCGGATGCAGGCCGAGTGGGGGTCTTTGAATGGGATCTGCTTCCCACAGGCACACTTGGAAGAATGGCCCTCCACAGAAGTTGGGTAGGACATCAGATAGAAGAGCAGATCTTGAAGAAGGTCTTCTTGAACAAATTCTGACTTTCGGAAGAAATTCCTGGTCGTCGCGCGCTAGAACTGACCGAAGGGTCGAGACATGCAAGTCGACGGCGGGAAAGAACCAGGGATTCTGGCTGGACCACCTCCTTATGTACTACACCTGACGTCGGGGGCTGTCCCCGCTGAAGACTGCTAGCTAGAAGATTTCCATGGGGTCCTGACGCCTGCCGGCTTCAGTCCTAATGGTGTAACCTGCTGCAAGAGCTGTACCTCGAAGAAGATCCAGAATCTCCTTACCATGCTTCCTATAATAAAAGACTATACAGCTGACCAACCATTTGGACAAGTACTGCTTAATCAAAGGAGTCCTCTCCTTATTGGTGGTGAAGGAAATGAGCAGTTGGATGGACTTTCTGCAGTCCTTAGAGCAGTCCAGACAGTAACATAATGTTCTATGTACATTCAGAGTTTTCAGTAATGCTTCACCTTTATTAGCATGCTAAGCATAATAAATGGATAGGGGGACGGTTTGATTCAGTGTGAAGTCAGAAAACACTTTAGGCAGAAACCTGGGACTGGCACATAAAGACACCTTATCCTGGTGAAAAAAAAAAATTGGCCTGTCCGCCAGCGTAGCGCTATCATTTGTGGCACAGACAACCGGGGTTTGGGAACAGAACTTGGTGGTCAGAGAGTCGGCTGGGGACTGCTCACCTTCTCCAGGGAGGGAAAGGATCTGGTGTCCAGCACCTTCCGACCCCTAGTGGCTGATAGGGGGCTCGGCAGTCTAGGACCATTTGGTGGGGCCTGTCGGGCAGTAGCTGGCAGACCTCTGCACGTTGGAAAGGGGAATGTGCGCGGAGGTCACTGCTTGACCATCTCCGCTGTAGTTTGTGGATAATGTAATAATGCCCCCCACCAGCAAGGTACAGGCAGGGTCACTATTTAAAATGGACAAACTTGCAGGCACTTAAATGAAACATAGGAAGTGTCGACAAGGCACAGGTCAGGAAGCATAGGAAGACCAGGAGCAGTTGTAAAATTTGCAAACGTCTTATTATCAACAACAGTAAAATAAAAATTATTCAGTATAACTATTTACAAAGGCAGTACAAACAGAGAAAACTAAGTCCTTCTTCTGAAGGTATCTCTTAATTCCAAATATCGAGCTCTCAGGCTCTCACTCTCCTTGTCTAGCAAAAGCATTGCTGCTCTTTTTATAAGTCTTTGTCTGGGAACTCACTAACATACTAAGATGCCAGCAGAATAGGCCTAACGGTCGTTCGCGTCTGCTCGTTTGGTCAGCCCCCATCCTGGGAGCTGACCTTGCTGCCCCCCCCTTGCCTTCTCTGGCTTCTCCCTTCCCAGTTCCAGATATTCTCGCTGCATTGGGTTTTGCTTCCAGAACCCTTCCCCTGTACCTGTCCCACCCCCTCTTGAACCCCTCCACTGCCTCTGGCTCCACCAGCCCCCTGGGCAGCGCATTCCATGGCTCCATCACCCTCTCAGTGAAGTAGCACCTCCTCCTTTCTCCCCTGAATCTTCCCCCCTCCAGCTTCCACCCATGCCCTCTAGTTGCCCCTCCTCCTTCCTTCAAGCACCCTGACTGCTCCTCCTATTTACCCCTTCATGTACCTGAAGACTCCATCATGTCCCTCCAGTCCCTTCTCTTCCAATGTGTACATATTTAGCTCTTCGAGCCTCTCCCATAGGTCCTGTCCCCAAGCCCCAAATCATTTTGGTTGCCCTCCTCTGACCCTCTCCAGGAGTTTAATGTCCCTCTTAAGTGTGGCTCCAAAACTGCACGCAGTACTCGAGGTGCGGCCTCACCAAACAGTTATACAGAGGGAGTATCACTTCCTTCCTTCTGGAGGTGATCCCCCAAGTGATGCATCCCAGCATCCTGTTGGCCTTGGCTGCTGCCCTCCTACAAGTCTCCGAGTTGTTCATCTTGACATCCACCACCACCCCCAGGTCCCTCTCAGCCATCGAGACTTGTAACACCCCCCCCCCGGGTGTACACTTGGCCTGGGTTTCTGGCCCCCAGGTGCAGTACCTTGCATTTCCCTGCATTGAACCAAAGCTTCCACTTTCTAGACCATCTTTCCAGAGCCTCCAGGTCCCCCTGTAGGGCCACCCTCCCCTCCTCCCCATCCACCACCGCCCCCAATTTTGAGTCATCTGCAAAGAGACTCATCTCACTCCTGATACCTGTCCTTATGTCAGAGATGTAGGCGTTGAACAGGAGGGGCCCATGGACTGATCCCTGTGGGACCCCACTAATGACCCTCCTTCGGGATGAGACTATCCCAACTACGACCCACTTGTTAAGAAAGCCTGCTTCTCACAGAATGTTCTTGAAAGTTTACAGAATGTTCATGTCAGTTTCGTTCCTTGCAGGTGTAGCAAAACAGTACATGGTGTCCCAGAACTGACCTCTTGTTGACAACTCTGCAACGGGCTTAAAAATTGCATCTCAGATTAACCCCTTGAGTTCCAAATAGCTTTTTGCGATCATTTCAACAGTATAACTATATACAGTTTTAAACAAAGGAATCCCAGTATCAGTGACATTTCCACATAAAGATTCACATATATTTTTATACCCGCAGATATGCAAAGTGGGAGAAAAGACAAATAGCAAGGGAAGGCACAGAGATAGTGAGAGGCGAAAAATTGCGAAATCGTCAAAGTGATCAGTTCCTAGGTCTCACAAGAAACATAGACTTTGACGGCAGATAAGGACCACTTGGCCCACCTAGTCTGCCCATTTCCCTACCTACAGGATAAGCTGCAGATCCTATTTAACCAACAGCCTATTTCTTCCTACCCCCCACAAAAATTGCCTAATGTCTGTCCCATGCATTCTTGAATTCTCCCACAGTTTTAGACCCCACAACCTCCTCAGGAAGGCTGTTCCATGCGTTCACCACCCTCTCTGTAAAAAAATACTTCCTCACATTGCCCCTGAGCCGTCCCCCCTCTATCTTCAAATTGTGTCCCGTTGTTCTGGCACAACTCTTTTTCTGAAAGATGCTACCCTCTTGGACTTTGTTGATTCCACTGAGGCACTTAAAAGTTTCTATCATGTCCCCCCCTCCCTCCTTTCCTCAAGGGTATACATATTAAGCTCCTTTAGTCTCTCCTCGTATGGCTTCTCTTGCAGACCCTGTGCCATTTTAGTTGCCCTCCTCTGGACTGCCTCCACCCTGTCTATGTCCTTGCATAGATGGGGTCTCCAGAACTGGACACAGTATCTCGGATGGGTCTCACCAACTGTCTGTACAGAGGGATAACAACTTCCTGTTTTCTACTGGTGATGCCTCTCCCAAACATCCCAGTATCCCCCAGCCCTCCCTACTGCCTTCTCACATTGCTTGCTTACCTTAAGGTCATCTGATATGATTACCCCCAGGTCCCTTTCCATTTTTGTTGTTGTTACTACCCCCCACTGTGTAATCGTCCCTTGGGTTTTTGTTTCCCAGGTGCATTATTTTGCACTTCTTTGCATTGAATCCAAGCTGCCATACTTCTGACCATTCCTCCAACCTTGCCAAGTCCCTTCTCATCCTTTCCATGCCTCCTTGTGTATCAACCCTATTGCAGATCTTTGTGCCATCTGCAAAGAGGCAGGCATACTTTTCCTTCCAGTTCCTCTGCAATGTCACTTATAAAGAAATTAAAAATGACTGGACCCAGTACTGAACCCTGTGGTACCCCACTAGTAAACCCTCTTTCTTCAGAGTGGACTCCATTTACAAGAAAATTTGGTTGCACAACCACACAGACAAGGGACATAAAAGTAGAAGATAGAACAGACCCTTGCATTTAAACTCTTTCTGCATAACAAATGGGGCAGGGCCTTACTCAACCCTGTCACATATCCCCCTCTTTAAAAGGGGACCTGTTTGACAAAGCAGGTTTACAAAACATTCTTTTAATCATCTTCTAGCATTAGCTTATAACGTTTACACTGCAGTGCATATGTAGCATAGCAAACAGAGAAGCTTCAGCTCACATTTCTCAACCTTCGGAATTATCAATTCCTGATCCATATCTTGACAGAAAATCAGCACTGACATTCTCTTTCCCAGATTTGTGTGTCACTTTAAATTTAAATTGCTGTAGTGCCGGGTACCACCATGTGATTCTAGAATTGTTATCCTTCATTTGGTTAAGCTAACAGAGAGGACTGTGATCTGTTACAAGTACAAAGTCAGCTCCTAGCAAGTAAAACTTAATGGACTCCATGGCCTACTTTGCCGCAAGGAGTATATTTTCTCTTTGTTGTGCAATTCCCTACTTATGTATAGAATATGATGTTTTTTCCCCATCTAAGTTTTTTTTTCTGACTCAAGACTGCACCTAGGCCTACCTCTGATGCATCAGTCTGTAACAGAAATTGTTTCTCAATGTCTGGGCTTCTTAAAACAGGGGCTGAACATAATGCAACCTTAATGGCCCAAAAAGCCTCGTCACACTCTGGGGTCCATTTCACATTATTCAGGAACCATTTCTTTGTGAGTTCAGTGAGGGGAGCAGCTAACTTGGCAAAGCTGGGAACAAATCTCTGATAATAACCAGCCAGCCCTATAAATGATCCGATATGTTTCTTGGCTTTGGGGACAGGGCTATTAGCTACAGCTTCTACCTTGGAATCCTCTGGCTTGACTTCTCCGTTTCCCAAAACATAGCCAAAATATCTGGTTTCCTGCATGCCCAATGCACACTTAGTAGGATTAATTGTTAGACCTGCCTTTTTGATCAATTGGATAACTGGTCATAGGTGTCCAGGTGGCTTTACAAGTCTGGATTTTTGCTTCTGCTTCTAGTTTGACTGCCATTCTTCTGGTAATCATGCCTGGACTTGCTGCTACAGAATCCATACCTTTCTTTTATGCTTCCCCGATACCAGGTCTAGTACCCACGCACAAAACTTCTGGCTTACAGTAGGCATGGTGTAAATCCCACTGAGGGTGACACCATCTGTCATCGCGGCACGGGTCAGGAAGCATAGGAAGACCAGGAGCAGTTGTAAAATTCTCAAGTAACGTTTCATTATCAATAACAGTAAAATAAAAAAAACTTATTCAGTATAACTATTTACAAAGGCAGTACAAACAGAGAAAACAAAGTCCTTCTTCTGAGGGTATCTCTAAAGTTTCAGTCTATCAGTCTCTCACTCTCCATGTTTCTCTAGCAAAAGCACTGCTGCTCTTTTTATAAGTCTTTGCCTGGGAACTCATTAAGAGAGCCTGCTTCTCACAGAATGTTCTTGTAAGTTTAAGCAAAAGCAAAGCAAAGCAAAGGAAAATTTATTTATGAAATGCTAGTCTATAGATCACAGCGTTGTACAAACATCCATAACACATCAATAAAACCACAGCCAAGACATATACAATAAATACATATATAATATATTAATAAAACTACTTAAAATATAAAACAGCAGGTATTTAAGTGTCCAAAAAAGCAAAGTCAAATAAATAGGACTTTAAAGCAGATTTAAACGCCTCTACAGACGGGCACACTCTAATCCGATGAGGCAGAGAGTGCCATAGGGTTGGGGCTGCAAAAGCAAAAGATCTAGCACCAGAGGTAGTCAACTGGACCCTGGGACTCTCTAGCAATCCCTCATCGGTGGAGCAAAGAGGACGAAGGGGGCAGCAGAGACAAAGGATGTATTGCAAATAACGAGGTCCCTGTCCATGTAGGGCTTTATAGGTCAGTAAGCCAACCTTGAAGGTGATCCTCCACCACACTGACAGCCAGTGTAGGCCGTGGAGCACAGGTGTGACATGGCAAGATCTCAACAAGATGGTCAACAACCTGGCCGCTGCATTCTGCACCAGCTGGTGAAGGTCCACCACTGGTAGCCCTAGGTATAGGGCATTGCAGTAATTAAGGCACAAGGTCTCACAGGTGTGGACCAATGTCAGAAGATCATCAGGTGGGACCAGGTGCTTTATCCGGCGACGTTCCTCAGATGGTAAAATGAGATTATGACAACGGCCAACACCTGAGATTTCAGTGTCAGTTCGTTATCAAACACAACACCTAGATTCCGCACCCGGTGGTTTATAGAATGTTCTTGTCAGTTTCATTCCTTGCAGGTGCAGCAAAGCAGTACATGGTATCCCAGAACTGACTTCTTGTTGACAGCTCTGCAAAGGGCTTAAAAACTGCATCTCAGGCTAACCCTCTGAGTTCCAAATAGCTTTTTGCAATCATTTCAACAGTATAAGTATATACAGTTTTAAACAAAGGGATCCCAGTACCAGTGACGTTTCCACATAAAGATTCACATATATTTTTATACTTGCAGATATGCAAGGGGGGAGAAAAGACAGAAATAGCAAGGGAAGGCATAGAGATAGCGAGAGGCGGAGAATTGCGAAACAGTTGGAGGGATCAGTTTCTAGGTCTCACAAGAAAATTTGGCTGTGCAACCAGACAGACAAGAAAAAGAAAAGATGATAGAACAGACCCTTGCATTTAAACTCTTTCTGCATAACAAATGGAGCAGAGCCTTATTCAACCCTGTCAGAGGGAAATGTTCTGCATTAAAGGTATTTTTTTTTAGATTAAAAGATGTTTCTGTGGATCGCTGTGCATGAAACGCTCGCATCTTTTACATGGTCCTGAAAACAAATGTATTTAAACTTAAGCAGTGTGTAACACTATGTGACAGAACTCAAGATATTCCGTGGATCGCTGTGCTTAAAGAACTCGCATCTTTCACATGGTCCCGAAAACAAATGTATTTAAAGTAAATTTAAACAGTGTGTAACATTATGTGACAAATCAAGATGTTTCAGTGCATTGGAGCACTTATACAGCCTTTTTTTGTAGTTTTGAAAGTGAAAGTGCTAGCGTGACTGCAATCGTGCTCGCGTCTTTCAAACAGTTCAATAAAAAATTTTTTTCATGTAAATGTTTCCCTTTCTGTGTCAAGCCATGATAGAAAGTACTGAATAATAGTGTGGTGAGCATACTAATACTGCTGTTGGCCTAGCGGTTGTTGTATGGGCAGGGGCAACGAATTCATATTGGTAAAAAGGAAAAATGCCTGCCAGATTTTTTCCGGTTCTGAGGTCACAAACAGCCATGTGAAGAGGCTAATACCAGGCTGACCATGTGGAGGGCAATATTTCCGCAGAGTTATGTGACTGGTATAAGCCAATAAAAGTACTGGATTATTTCATGTCATTGTATAAATGTATTTATGCACGCGAACATATGAAATCCTGATATTAGAGCTACTGTGTACATAAATTTAATTTACGTACATTTTAGCTACATCATCAGGATTTACGTACACAGTTGCTATGTCATCAGTTGATTTATCCACACAGTTGTTACGTCAGTAGGTCCAACACAAGCACTCAAAACTAATTTAGAATGTTGGGCCTCAGTAGCAGTACTAACCACATTCAAATATGAATAACTTTAAAATGAAAAAAGATAGCATGGTACTTTGAGCATAAGTGGTGTTTCATTTATAGATACTAATTCGACAAACAAACACAAATAACTTCAAAACAAGAAAAATGATAGCATGGTACTTCGAGCATAAACACTTTTCAGCACAAAAATATATACAAAATGAGAGGTGTTTCATCTATAGATAACTTTTAGATTTTTTTTAATAATCAGCAAAAAATGGGCTGTAAGTTTATACATGTAGGGGCATTGTGGGGTGCATCTAGGATAGATGGGTGCCAAGAGGCACACTGCTCACTTTGCTCAAAAAATGAAGGGGAAAAGCTGACAGTGTCCCTTTAAAACAAAACTCCCTGCGCTATCCTAAAGGATCCCTATTGCATAAATGTAATACATAACAAGGACCTTGTGGAATACATGATTTATTTTCACTTGAACTGTTTGACCCTGGGCACATCACTCATGGCTTATGCCACTCGTCAGGTTACCCAAGGGCAAACTGCTCTTGTGAAAATAAATCACGTATTCCACAGGTCCCTGTTACGTATACTTTATTTATACAATAGATGTAGGCACAAAACCTGTTAAATAAATCTGTTTATTTCCACTTATGTTAAATAAACCATGGTTCTAAGATTCATTTAACACCCTAATGTCATTCAACCACCATTTATTTAACACCCTGCCATCAGTCATCTTCCCTTCCTGCCGGATCTACATGACTAACCACTGCCCCCCCTGAAAGCATTCCTCTCACAATCCATTTACACCTCCAACTCACACACAGCCCTTGACAAATATTTCATTCCCATCCCACTCACTCTGACATCTCTGCACCTCCACACACTTCCCCAGCTCCAGCAAAGAAAAACAGTACCTTTTTTCAAAATGTTTCCTCGTTTGTCTCCTGTCACCTTCACTGCAACCTAGTCTCACTCTCTAAACTCAAAATGCCACAAAAAACGCTGACTGCAGGACCAGCGACACACATCACAAAAACTGCACAATGCAGGATCAACCAGAATAAACTTACTTTTAACTTATACATAAACAGTAACAGAGCAATGCTGAATACAAGCGAAACAAAGCCATGTTTTATTTTTCATCACCCGCATACATAAAACGGACCAATCACGAAACACGTAACAGCAAAGATGCGAAGTCCTGACACCGAGACCATAGCAACCATCCCAAGAAGCCACAGCATTAAAGGCGCAACAGGGCTTACAGTAAAAGTAAACCTAACAACTTTATTAATTTTTCAAAAATAACTAAATACAATTAATTATCGCAACCCACAAGGTCACTGCCTATTGCATAAATGAAACACACAACAGGGACCTTGTGAAATACACTATTTATTTTCACTCATGCTGTTTGACCATGGGCACTTCACTCGTGGCTTACGCCACTTGTGAGGCTACCCAAGGTCAAACAGCACTCGTGAAAATAAGTAGTGTATTCCACAGGTCCCTGTTGTGTATCCCTTATGTATCTGAGTCACTGTGTACATAAATTTATTTATGCACACAGTTGTGATGTCATCAGCCGTTTACACAAATAGTTGTGATGTCATCAACCGATTTATCCACACTAAACATTTTCAAATGCAAATAGTAGATATTTTTGTGCTGAACAATTCATGTTCACAGTCCCATGCTATCTTTTTTCATTTTAAAGTTATTTGCATTTAAATATAGTAAGTACTGCTATTGAGGCTGAACATTCTAAATTAGTTCTGAGTGCTTGTGCTGGACCTACTGACATAACAAGTGTGTGGATGAACTGACTGATGACATAGAGGACTATGTATGAGTAATCATACACAAGGCAGTTGTAGGACTGAGAGGTTTCCTTGGTAACCTGTGACTTTGAGAGCACAGCTTGAGAGAGATCCATTACCACAGAAACCTTGAGATTCTTCAACTGCCTTGTTTGTGTATGATTACTCATACACAATCTTTTATTGTGTGTGGGTAATTATAGTATGTCTCCAGTGTCCCGTAAAAGGCAGAAATATAACTTACTAAAGTCTGCTTCCATAGGTGCTGTTCACTTCCGGCCAGCTCTCACCGCCACGGCCCATTCATCGTTCATGTACGACTATGTTCGATCTTGTTGTGCTGCACTAGTGACGTACTCAGTGCAGCACAAGACTGTGATGTAGTCAGAACAGCACAAGCCCATTCTAGGAATGGATTTTGGTGGAGAATGACATTCCACCATATACTATATAGCAACTGTGTACGTAAATCCTGATGTTGTAGCTACTATGTACGTAAACAAAATTTATGTACACAGTAGCTTAAATAACAGGATTTATGTAATGGATATTTTGTCCACACCTATTACACAAATGGATTTATCACACTCTGTTTATGCAGACGCTTGTTGCATAAATATATATATATTATAGTGGCACAGTAGTGCCACTATACTTAGGATTCAACAGTCACTTCTATGTTAAACTCAAAATTTTGCACTTTAATAACTTGGCAACCATTTGCCGAATCACATAACATTTTGCATGCACCATCGGGGATCAAATATCTGGATTTGACAAGTTTTGTTCTGGTCGGATGTCCGGGTGAGGAGATATGGAATGTAAAAAACTGTGTTGGGGAGGAACTGAAAGAGGCTTGAGGGGACTGGGGATTAAAAACAGGAGTTGACTGTGGGCTTTTTGTCTGCAGGAGCGAAGAGGAAGAACAGCTACCTTAAAGCAAGGAGGCGATTTAATAAAGGAATAATGCACGACAGGGTGTGTGTCGTGCTGGGATAACATCACACCTGGGGTGATTAGGCATGAGGCTGCAGGCCAAGTGCGACTAATCACCCCAGAAGTGACGTTATTCCAGCACGACACACACCCTGTAGTGCATTATTCCTATTATACAATGGCTCTTTTATTGAAAAAAGAAAAAAAGAGAAAAGAAAATGGGGAAAATGTTTGTTTTTTTATTCAGTTTTTCTTGGGGCAACAAGGAGTGCATAGTTCTTATTTTGTCCAGCAGGTGGCCTGGTGCTATATGCTTGTCTTCTATCTTTCTGCATTTGTCACTGTTTATGTGTGGCACCCTACCAAGCATTGGTGTGCTGCTGTGTCAGTAGCTAGATTTTTGATCCCTTTGTAATTCCAATTGAGTAGCTTTCTGTTTTAAGTCCCCCGTCTGGTCCTTATATGTCTGTGGTGTGCGAAGGGTAGCTGAAGCCAATCACTGGATTGTACGTTTTTTAATGGTGCTCCCTCGGACTCCCCGGTCATGTAAGGGCAGGGAAAAAAATACAGCACAGTTTAGAAACAAAAAAATACCCAAAGAAAATGTTTTTTTCAGCGCATCTGACTGTTGTTAAATAAGCGTGCAATTTTAATGGACATGCGCTGTTACGGTCCTCGATTTACTGAGTAGACGGAATCGGGAAGCAAAGAACAGCACCTTTAATCTACTTTTGTTTTTGGCTTCCTTGAGTTTTTTTTTTTTGTTTTAAGTGAAGGTGCTGTAAATTTAAACAGAGCGGGATCACGGAAGTCAGCAGCCGATCAGGAACATGACTGAAGCAGATTGCGCGGCGCCAACGGACTGAGTTTCACTTTTAGAATGTATTAGGATACTGCTGTAGTGTGATTAGGGAAGTAAGATCGTTTTTTAAAATGTTATGTGATACTGTGGCAGTGAACATTTTATTTCTCCCTTTTGTAATGGGAAGTTTGTGGCAGGCAGGTCAAGTGTGGGTCAGTGGGGGGGCACAGATTCTGAGCAGAGCGGGGAGCACTGGAGCTGTTCGTAGGGAGGGCTGTGGAGCGATCCTTTTGTAACATCTCATTCGGTCGAGAGTGTGCTGGGACTAGAACCATGACGTTATGCTGGGATAACATCACGGGTCCAGTCCCAGTGTGACCAATCAGGGACTAGCATTCTTCCTTGCCACTGCATAATTGAGTACATTGAATTCAGTTAATAATTCAGGGGTCTGTGGAAGCGGGCAGAAGTAAGTGTTTTGGTTCACTGCTTTTGAGGTTGTTCTTTACTTAGTGAAACTTTTATTTGCCAGGGAGGTAATCTAACTAGGAGAATATCTGCAGTCATTTGTGACTACAGCTGTTACTTAAATTTTGTGAAATAGGTGTCTGATAAGGGGAGGAGCTGAAGGAGGCTCCAGGGGACTAGGGATTAAAAACAGGGGACTGAGGATTAATTGAGCTGATTGTTTTTTCTCAGTCCAGGGGTAATCCACCTGGGAACGAATGACCTATCCAAGAACAGGACTTGCGTGGAGCAGGTTCAGGAGGATTTCAAAGAGTTGGGAGGGCAGCAGGGGAAGGTAGCAAGCTCCGTGACATTTTCGGAGGTGCTACCAGTCCAGAGCAGGGGGAGGATGTGAATCTCCGTATAGGAAGCTTCAACACATGGTAGAAGGGCTGGTGCAGGGAGAAAGGGTATGGCTTCACTGGGGACCCACCTAGAAAGATGTGGCCCTGTACTTGAGTGATGGGCTGCATCAGTCCAGGAAGGGGAAAGCAATCCTAAATGAACAGTTTAATTGCTTCCTTGCCGGCGCTTAAAGTAGCTGGGGAGGCAACAGGAACAGGGAGATTCTAGTAGCCTAACCTCACAAGAAAGAGAAACAAGAAATTAGGACTAGGAAAGCAAAATCTGGATAGCAGCACCTAAATCAGATAAAGAGGGAAAGGCAGAGGTAGGAAAGCAGCACAAAAAGGTAGAATGGGGGCTAAAGAAGAAAGCAGTGGAGCAAAGGCATGAGTAAAGAGCAGACAGGCAGCAAAACATGGAAGGCCATGGCTAAAAATGCTCACAGCCTGGGGAGTAAAATCCCAGACCGGAAACACTGTTAGTAGAGGCAGATCTAGACATAGCAGCAATAACAGAGGCCTTGTACAGCACAATTCATGACTGGGATGTTAATGTACTGGGGTATGCTCTGTTCAGGAGGGATGGGGGTAGATAAGGGGGAGGGGTGGCCATGTATGTTAGGGAGGGTATAAAGGCAATGGAGGTCCTGGGTAGACAGGGGGAGGCCCAGGCACTGTGGGTCACCCTTGAGCCAGACAATGGCACAGCAATCCAAGTAGGAGTAATCTACATGCCTCCAGCACAGAGAGAGGAGTTGTATAGGGATCTAGGGGATCAAATTCACACAATGGCAGCAAAAGGTGAGGTATTACTGCTAAGTGATTTCAATATCCCACATGTGGACTGGGTCATCCCAGCAGCTGCTTCACCCAAGGAGCAGAGACATCCTGGATTCCCTACAGAGGGCAGGCCTAAGACAGCTAGTGACTAATCCCACCAGAGAAGGGGTGATTCTGGACCTAGTACTGACCAATGGGGACAGAATCACAGATATCCAGGTGGAAGATCAACTGGGGTCCAGCAACCATCACATAAGTGTGGCTTAGCATAGGGACCGAGACACAGTCTAGTCACATGAAGGCAAGGTCTTTGATTTTAGGAGGGCGGATTTTACTAAAATATAGAGTTGTATCAAAGAGGCATTGGTGAGAAGGGAGACAGGAGGGGAAGTTGAGGAGCAATGGGGACAACAAAAGGGAGCCATGGAAGAGGTGACGAGCCAAATCATCAGGTTGATAAAGAAGGCCAAGAAAAGAAGGAAACCATTGTGGTTCTCGAGAGAGGTGGTAGACAAGGTAAGGACCAAAAAGGCAGGTTTCAGGAAATAAAGGGAGAAGGACAGGGAGGTGTATCTAAGGGAAGCAGGGAAGAATGTTAGGAGAGCAAAGGCACAGACTGAAGAAAGATTAGCGCAGACAGTGAAGAAAGGGGACAAGGCATTCTATAGGTACATTAGAGAAAGAAGGAAGGAAGACTGGGGAGAACTGTAAGGCTCAAAGAGATGCAGGGGAGTGTAAGGAGGGAGACATGGAAAAGGCAGAAATACTGAACAAATACTTCTTTTCAGCATTCACTAAAGAGGGGGAGGACCAGGGACCACAGCTGGGTAACAGACACGAAGGGGAAGGGGCAGAGGTACACACGAGTCCATTTACAGTGGAGAGAGCCCTGGAGGAGCTCACAAAACTGAAGATGGACAAAGCAATGGTGCCAGATGGCATACACCACAGGATATTAAGAGAGCTGTGAAGAAAGCTAGCGGCACCTCTGATAGCACTGTTCACAGAGTTACTCAACACAGGAGTGGTTCCAGAGGACTGGAAGAGGGCACATGTAGTCCCTGTACACAAAAGTGGTAGTATGGAGGAGGCAGGGAACTATAGGCCAGTCAGCCTCAACTCAGTAGTGAGTAAGATCCTGGAGGCACTGCTTAAAGAAGGAATAGTGGCACACTTGGAATGCAGCAGTGCCCAGGATCCGAGGCAACATGGATTCACAGCAGGAAGGTCGTGTCAGACGAATCTGATAGATTTTTTTGACTGGGTGACAAGGGAAGTAAATGGGGCAGTAGACGTTGCCTACCTTGATTTCAGCAAAGCCTTTGACACCGTCCCACGTAAAAGGCTGGTCAACAAAATGAGTAGTCTGGGTATGGGGCACAAGGTGGTAAACTGGCTAAGAAACTGGATAACGGACAGGAAGAAGAGGGTGATGGTAAATGGGATCCAATCAGGGGAGAGAGGGTGACCAGCAGGGTACCTCAGAGATCAGTCCTTGGGCCAGACCTGTTTAAGGTCTTCATTAGTGACATTGCAGTAGAACTGGAGGGAAAGGTCTGCCTGTCTGCAGATTACACCAAGATCTGCAACAGAGTGGATACTCTGGACGGGGTGGAGAGAATGAGGAGGGACCTGAAGAAGCTTGAAAAATGGTCTTAAGTGTGACAACTAAGGTTCAGTTCCAAGAAGTGCAAAATAATGCACTTGGGAAAAGGGAACCCTGGGGAGAGCTACAGGATGGGGTGGGGGGTTGCTGACTATCACCAAGGAAGAAAAGCACCTGGGGGTTATCATTTCTGATGACCGAAAGGTGTCTAGGCAGGGTAAAAAGGCTGCAGGGAGGGCCAGTGGCATGCGGGGGTGCACAGGCAGAGGTATCACTAGCAGAAGGTGGGAGGTGGTGATGCCATTGTACAAAATGCTAGTGAGGCCTCATCTAGAGTACTGTGTGCAATTCTGGAGGACACCTTCATAAGGACATTGACAGGGTGGAGGCGGTCCAGAGAAGGGCGACTAAGATGGTACAGGGCTTGCACCAGAAAACATATGAGGAGAGACTAAAGGACCTCAATATGTACTTGCTGGAGGAGCGGAGGGATTGGAGGAACATGACAGAAACATTCAAGTACCTTAAGGGCATTAACAAGGTGCGGGGGGGAGACATCTTTCAACATAAGAGATGTACAAGAATGAGGGGGCATGATATGAAATTGGAAGGTGGCAGGCTGAGGGGAAATGTGAAGAAGTTTTTCTTCACAGAGAGGGTGGTGGACACATGGAATAGTCTGCCACAGGAGGTGGGGGGGGCAAGCACAGTGGAGGGTTTCAAACATGCATGAGACATGCATAAGGTTACCTTAGAGGTGAGAAGGGGGGGACCACTGACCAGGTAGGGTCAGAGGCCACAAACCTAGTGTAGGGCTTTCGGGCAGACTGGATGGGCCTGGTGGTCCTCATCTGCCGACAATTTCTATGTGTGAATCACCATTTTTTTTTTAATTCTTTGTCATGCTTTTTCTCAGAAACAGCTTGGAGGGTTAGCCTGAAATTCGTAGGGTATGTTGGGCTTGGGTCGCAGATGTGCCTTTTGAAGGTTTGGTGAAAAAGTATGAATCCGCTCAAAAGTTATTACAGTATCAATTTACCCATTATTTTCAATGTGAAAACTAGAGGTGCCGTGCAACACAACTGTTTTGCTGCTGCGAAAGCGGTTTTCATTGTCGCAAATGCTGAATGTAGTGTTGAGGTTCTGTCATCTTGTTTTCAGCTTGTGAGGCACACAGATTCAAATAACTGAAAAAATACTTGCAGTTGGTAAATACCAGCCCTACTGTGTTTACCTAATAGGGGCCCGAGGAATCAGTTTCTGTGGTCAGTTTGCTCCACAAATGCCCAGAAATACAGTGCCTTCAGAAAGTATTCACCCCCCTTGGATTTTGTCACATTTTGTTGTGTTACTACCAGAATTTTGAATGCATTGAAATGATTTTTTCCCCCTTGATTCACACAGCATACTCAACAATTTAAAGGGGCCAAAATATTTATATTGTGTAACAAAAATTTATGAAACATTAAAAACTGAAATATCTTGTTTACTTAAGTATTCAGCCCCCCTGAGTCAATACTTTGTAGCAGCACCTTTGGCAGCAATTACAGCTTTGAGTCTTCTTGGGTATGTCTGTAACAGCTTTGCACATCTGGATTTGGGGATTTTCGTCCATTCTTCCTTGCAGATTTGCTCAAGCTCTGTCAAGTTGGATGGGGAGTGTCGGTGAACCGCAATCTTTAAGTCTTTCCACAGATTCTCAATGGGATTCAAGTCTGGGCTTTGGCTGGGCCACTCAAGGACATTCACCTTCTTGTTCTGAAGCCACTCCAGTGTTGCTCTGGCTGCATGCTTGGGGTCGTTGTCCTGTTGGAACGTAAATCTTCGCCCCAGTCCAAGGTCTATTGCAGACTGATGCAGGCTCTCCTCAAGGATGTGCCTGTATTTGGCTCCATTCATTGTTCCCTCTATCCTGACAAGTGCCCCAGTCCCTGCCGCTGAAAAGCATCCCCATAACATGATGCTGCCACCACCATGCTTCATGGTAGGGATGGTGTTACATGGGTGATGAGCTGTGTTCGGTTTGTGCCAGGCATAGCGCGCTTTGCATTCAGCCCAAAGAGTTCAATTTTTGTTTCATCAGACCAGAGAATCTTTTGCCACATGGTCTCAGAGTCTGCCACGTGCCTTCTTGCAAACTCCAGGCATGCTATTATGTGGCCTTTTCTCAGCAGTGGCTTCCGTCTAGTCACTCTCCCATAGAGGCTACATCTGTGAAGTGCTGCAGAGATTATTGTCCTCTGGACAGGCTCTCCCATCTCAGCCATGGAACTCTGTAGTTCTGTCAGGGTGGTCATTGGGTTCTTGGTCACTTACCTGACCAAGGTCCTTCTTGCCCGGTTGCTCAGTTTGGGAGGACGGCCTGCTCTAGGAAGAGTCTGGGTGGTTCCGTAATCTTTCCATTTCCTAATGATGGACTTGACTGTGCTCCTGGGAACTTTCAACACCCTAGAAATGTTTTTATACCCCTCCCCAGATCTGTGCCTCCTCACAATTCTATCACAGAGTTCTACAGACAGCTCCTTGGTCTTCATGGTAGAGTTTCTGCTCTGACCCGCACTGTCAACAGTGGGACCTTATATAGACAGGTGTATTTCCTCTGAAATCATGTCAACCATTTGAACTGACCACAGGTGGACTCCATTCAAGTTTTAGAGTGATCTCACAAGGAAATTGGATGCACCTGAGCTCAATTTGGAGTGTCACAGTAAAGGGGGTGAATACTTATCAAATCAAGACATTTCAGGTTTTTATTTTAAATTACATGTACAAAAAATTCCATAAGTTCCATTCCACTTTGACATTATAGAGTAATTTGTGTAGATACGTGACAAAAAAATCCCATATAAATGTATTTTAATTAGAGTTTGCAACATCACAAAATGTGACAACATCCAAGGGGGGCAAATACTTTCTGAAGGCACTGTATGTTAATTTTGTCCATAGCTGTATTTGTGCCACAAATTGGGCAGTTGTTTCTGAAACAAGGGGGAGTTTGTGCCGCAAATTGTGGCAATATCTGATTGTTTCATGAAACAATGGAGGGTAACATAGAAACATAGACTTTGACGGCAGATAAGGACCACTTGGTCCACCCAGTCTGCCCATTTCCCTACCTATTGGATAAGCTGCAGATTCTAGTTAACCAACAGCCTACTTCCTGCAACCCCCCACTACAACTGCCTTATGTCTGTCCCATGCATGTTTGAATTCCCCCACTGTTTTAGACCCAACATCCTCCCCAGGAAGGCGGTTCCATGCATCCACCACTCTCTCCATGAAAAAAAATTTCCTCACATTCGAGCTGTCCCCTCTATCTTTAAATTGTGCCCCCTTGTTCTTACACATCTCTTTTCTGAAAGATGCTACCCTCCTGGACTTCATTGATTCCCTTGAGGTACTTGAAAGTTTCTGTCATGTCCCCCCTGTCCCTCCTTTCATCAAGGTTATACATATTAAGCTCTCTCAGTCTCTCTTCATATGGTTTCTGATGCAGACCCTGCACAATTTTAGTTGCCCTTCTCTGGACTGCTTCCATCCTGTCTATGTCCTCGTGTAGATGGGGTCTCCAAAACTGCACACAGTATTCCAGATGGGGTATCACCAACTGTCTGTACAGAGGGATAACCACTTCCCTTTTTCCACTTGTGATGCCCCTTCCTACGCATCCCAGTATTCCCCTGGCTCTCCTTACTGACTTCTCACATTGCTTACCCACCTTTAGGTCATCTGATTTGACTACCCCCAAGTCTCTTTCCATTTTTGTTGTTAGTACCTCCCCTGCTATTGTGTACTCTTCTCCTGGGTTTTTGTTTCCCAGATGCATTTGTAACCCCCCTGCAAATGGGGGTTCCCAAAAGACTTCCAGGAGCTTGCTTGAATGCTCAAGCCTGAATGGTGTTTGGCATTTAAGCCATTTATCAGTGAGTGTTTTTAGAACCTCTGGTACTGTCTTTAAGAGCTGTCTGCTTGCAGACATAATTAGTTTGTATGGGGACTGTGTGTTTCTTTGATTGAGTACCACTCGAGCTGCTGCCAATTCACTTCATTTTGCAGTCACTAGGAGTGCAAAGGGAACCTATGTGAAAGATGTAACTGTTTGCCAGAAATTATTTAGAGTAATAATGAAATTACAGTTTGTCTAACCTGCTTTCTTTGCAGTCAGAACTGTGTGTGCTAGTTCCCCATTCTAGTTTTGAACTGCTGAACTGGACCAATCAGTGTGGGGGAAGCTAGCTCTAAAATGGTGCCTTGGACGAATCAGAACTTGGACTCATAATCTGAGCCAGCCACAAGAGGATTGTATGGGCAGTGACTCTGGGAGATGTAGTTTAGACTTCAGTGCCTTTTTGGACCAACAGCAGCAGTCTATTGTGAGTGACAGCCAATCCAGTCAAGAACTGGGAGGAACTCAAAGGAAGTGCCCAGTTTTGTCGGTTGGAGCTTCAGTTGAGCTTTGGCAGTGAAGAAGGAAGGAGCCCTGTGCTTTTTCAGTGTGCAGTTTTAGTCAAAAAACGTGTGTAAGGCCCAGAGTTCCGGTCTGCAGCTTGTTAGGACTGAATCCGTCCCTGTGAAAAGAATCAAAGGATCTCTGAAGAGTAGAAACCAGGCTCACCCGTAGAAGACTGAAGAATTGCTGAAAATTGCACTGGTCTGTCAGGAACTGAATCTGCTGTGTGTTCTCCGGTATTGTGCAGTAATTGCGATCGGGATACAGATGCAGCCTGCCTGGTATAGTACTTTCTTTTATATGGATGTGTGAAGAGTTTGTGTACCTCAAGTGAGCCCTGCTGACATTGAAGGACCCTATCTTATTTGGAGGTCGTGAGTACTAATTCAGGGTCACTCCTGTTGAATTGCCACATTAAATCAAATGGAATTACTGTACTGCTGACTGTTTAATTCTCCTTTTCTCTGTGTGAAAGGGCCCCTACCAGCTGCCACGGTTGGACTAGCCACTAGGGCTTGGGTACCCAGGGACAGTAACTGATAGGGATAGGCCTGTGCACAGAGCCATAGGTAGATTATTAGAGTGATAAGCTAATTAACCTGATTTCCCCTGTCCTTGTTATATCCCCTAAATAAATCAGAGCTGCTTGTTTCAGCAAAGTTATACTGCCTGAGGTATTTGTCTATGTTAAAGTACTGTACTGTGACTGTTGCACTGTATCTCATTTCACAGGAGGTCCCAGTGCCGGAACGTAGACCTGGGGTAAGTGTATACTGTGAAGGTAATTCTGATATATTGTGTGGGCCACTAGTGGGAAGAAAGGGGTTGCAGTGTCCCAGAGGGCTGTGACCAAGTTAGTTTAACTATTGCAAACCCTGACCTCTGGGTGGAGGCACCCGCCATTGGATCCAGGCCCCTCAACCTGTTAGTGGCAAATCAGGCAGGGGTAGTAGCCCCTGGGATAGCGCCATCTAGGGGTTACATCTTGGAGGCTCACCGCTGGGATTGTGTGTCCTCTAGTGGCCATATTTACGAACCACTGTTAAGAAAAAAATGGGTACCCCGATAGAAGTGGCTGTGCACCGGCTGGTGGAGTGGTGTACTGGGGAGGAGATCGACCCTCAAAAATGCTATGCTTATCCTGGACATCCCCTGGTGTATCAACACGGACACTGTGCAGGAGTACTTTCCAAGGTGGAAGGTTTACAAAACCTGTGGTGGTGGGTCGCATGCTAATCTGCTCACCCACACTTTCCTGGCCCTAGTAGAGTTTAAGGATCCCATGAGATAGCTCCAAAGTGCCACAGACCATTACCCCAGAGGGAGCCCTCACTGCTTGGAGAGTGATAACTAAGGACAGTAAAGACCGGGGAATCAGCCCCACCACTATCTGAAACTTTTGAGGAGAATTTGCTGAATGGTTGCTGGGGAGGGGAAAACTGTGGAGGACTTGAAGAAACTATTCTTGCCACTTGGGGTGTTCCTCCCAACACCTCTCCTGCTCCAGTGCCCGTAATGGTGGCTGAACCAATGCAGACTCCTATTTCTGCACCTGCCATTAGTCACGACTCTTACGAAGGTTGAGGATCTTCTCTGGCACCCTCCCACCCCCAAGGGGAGGATGACTGGGAGACCTGGATGAACTATGTTGCCCTCAAGTGCTAGAATGGCAATGCTCGGAAGGGGCGAAGAGGGTTAGTGAGAGCCTCAGAGGTCCTGCCCTGGCTACCATCCGTGCTAAACGGGCCAGTAACCCTGAAGCGACTGCACAGGCCTATCTTGAGGCCTTGGAGAATGTGTATGGGAGCCCAGATTCTGATGAGGACCTATGGTGGAGAGTAAAATGCACAACAGTACCAAGGGAGTTGTTGTCTGTGTATGTCTCTCGGCTGGAAAATTGTTGCAAGAATGCCTCAGAAAGGGTAGTTTGCCGGCGATTGAACTGGACCGAACCAGACTGGACAGAATCCTTAAGTCTGCCCCTTCTCAGAACTGCTGTTGCTTCAGTTCGCCTGGCAAATCGAGCTGGAATCCCCACCCTCCTATGATGAGTTAATGAGAGAATTCGAGGAGTTAGAAAAAGGCGACCTCGGGAGGTACCTGCACCAACAGCTGTGGCTACGACCCGAGTGACTGAGGGTGACCCATCAAGTGAAGTTCAGGGCAGAGGTTGACAGTCAATGAGTGCTCTGACAAGGAAAAGATATGCCACAATGGGGCGAACTGTTGAGAGAGATCCGGGAATTCAAAACAGTCCTTTGTGAAGGCCACGCCTGCAAGTACGGGCCCTGACCTATATCCGACTGCATCTGCTATGGGGTGGGGGTACCCACCCATGTATCTCCTGCTGATAACAGCTCCAAACTCAATTCCTTGACCATGGAAGTGGAGAAACTGACGAGATGTCTCCAAATGCTTATCACACCGCAGACAGAGATGGCACCCAGGTTTCCAGTTAGTAATACCCCCGCCCTGGCTCCCAGTGTGGCGCCTCGGCCAGCTCAAACTCCAGAAAGTATGTTTTGCTATAATTGTGGGAAAGATGGGCACATGAAAAGGAATGCCAGTCCCCAAAAGACACTGACAAAGTTGCATATAGGCTAAGGAGAGCTTCAGAGAAGAAATCAGTGGTTAAGAGGTGCACGACATGATCCCAGTGAGGGCACCAAAATGCTAATTCACGTCCTTTGTGGCAAAGTCAGTTGCCCAGGCCCCACTACCGCCTCTCCAGACTGGTCCAGAATAGTGGGTCCTCCATGGAGACCACTGTAAAAGGTGAATGGAGTGTCTACAAGAGCTGTATGAACAGTGGCTCCCAAGTGACAATTATGTTCCAGGATTGGTATCAGAAGCATTTGTCAGACGTACCCTTACAACCATTAGAAGGACTGCATGTATGGGGTTAAGTGAGAAGGCCTACCCTTATTCCGGTATATCCGAATTTGGCTGTCTTTCCCACCTCCGTGGCTGGAGTGGCCGAACCAGTAGAGACCCTAGCCTTAGTGTGTCCCCCACTGGACTGTATGATGGTGTCCCTTTGTTGATTGGAACAAATGCTCATATGTTCGGAAGGCTGGCACAGTTGTGTTATGAAACAGGGGTCAAAGACTAGTAGAGCTTTAAGAGTTCCGGCTTTAATTAAGAAGGCTATGAGGCACAGAGAGATGCTGAAAAACAGAACCAGAGGAACCGGTCGGAATTGTATGGAAGAAGGATCCTGAGTCTCTGATCCTGGCGCCAAATGCCCAGTGTACCTTACAGGGAGAGGTCCGTATCAGAAAGGATGTTAAGAATAAAATATTAATGTTGGATGCACCAGGCGATGGAAAATTGCCAGAGGGACTGCTGGTCAAGCTTAGTATTTTGCCCGCTAGAGCCCATGCTTATGCCAGAAGGGTAATGGTCCAAGTTCATAATGTGTCTGAAGAGACATTCGAGTAAACAGAGGTTGCATCCTGGCTAATGTGCATTGTGCAGACACTGCAGTGCTACCCAGCAGCAAGAGTTCAAGGAAGAATGACAGAGTAATCTGACTTGTTTGATTGCTCCCGCTGCCAGCTGAATGGAAAGTAAGGATCAGTGAGAAGCTTGCCCAGAGAGCACCAGGTGTTTTCTTTAAAGGAATGGGATGTAGGATGCGTAAGGAGCTGGGCATAATATCCGCCGCATGACGAAGACCATTTCGTGAGAGGTCTCGACGCCTGGCACCTGCTAGGACATAGATGATGTGAGCGGCATCTGCAAGAGATGTTAGCTGCTGGTAATACAAGAATCAGAAGCCCTTATGCTTCCCCATTGTGGTAGTGAGGAAAAAGAATGGAACAGTAAGGATGTGTGGATTATACGCACCTTAAACCGCGGACTATCCTGATCAGTACACAATGCCCGCATTCAGGATGCTTTGGACTGCCTAAGCGGGGCAAGTGGTTCTCTGTGCTGGATCTCCGCAGTGGGTACTACCAGATCCGATGGCTCAGAGGACCGTGAGAAGACGGCCTTTATCTGTCCGGCTTGGCTTCTATGAATTCATGAGGATGCCTCAAGGGATTTCAGGTGCCCCAGCCACTTTTCAACGATTGATGGAGCGTGCAGTGGGGACATGAACTTACTAGAGTGCCTGGTATACCTAGATGATGTTATTGTGTTTGGCAGCTCACTGGAGGAACATGAGAGCAGATTATTTAAGGTATTGGACCGACTGGAGGACTTTGGCCTTAAACTGTCCATTGATAAGTGTCAATTCTTTCAAACATCAGTAAAGTATGTGGGACACATAGTATCCACCGAGGAATAGAGACCGACCCAAGTAAAGTTGAGGCCTTGACCACCTGGCCACAGCCCAAAAATCTAAAAAGAACTGCAAAGATTTCTGGATTCTGTGGTTATTATCGGCGTCATCAAGGACTATTCAAGAGTGATCCGCTCTTTACTTAACCTTACTCAAGGGTATCCCCAACCAACAAAAATACCAAAGTCAAGCTCCTCAAGACTGAAAGAGTGTATTTTCATCCGAGTGAAGTATTTGGGCCCGCTGGACTCCTGATTTGAGACTGCTTTTCATGAGATCATATATCAACTTACCCATGCTCCAGTGCTGGCCTATGCCGATCAAGAAAACCTTAAATCCTGCACACTGATGCTAGCTTGCAAGGGTTGGGGGCTGTGTTGTACCAAGAGCACGAGAATGGCCTGAGACCAGTGGCCTTTGCCAGTAGAAGCCTGACCCCATCCGAAAAGAACTATCCTGTACATAAGTTAGAGTTCCTAGCTTTGAAGTGGGCTATTGTTGACCAATTCATGAGTACTTGTATGGGGCTAAAATACTAGTAAAACTGACAATAATCCTTTGACCTATGTGCAGACCTCAGCTAGTTGGATGCCACTGGCTATAGGTGGCTTCTCGCATTATCTACATATGACTATGCTCGAATACCGAGCAGGTCTGAACCACATAGATGCTGATGCTCTCTCCCGGAGGCCTGTTCCCCAGAATGATTGGGTCCGATTGCGAGAACCTGACATTCGGGCACTCTGCCGGAAGTTTGACAGGGAGGAACAAATGTCCACGGACGAGTGGACTGCATGGTGGATTGCTTGGGAGCCTCTGAGAATTGCATACCTGCTGCTTATTGCCACTTTTCTGCAATAGACATTGGTGCACTGCCTCAGCTGGACAATGATAGTATTCAGTGGCTAACTCATGATCCCATGATCAAAGCAGCTTTAAGCCCTCTATGCAGGAAAAGATGTGTCCAAATTACGCTCCACTGATTTGAGAACTGCACTGTTATACAAAAGAAGGTCCTAAGTTGAAACTGATCAATAAACTGTTATACAGAGAAACAGTAGACAGAGGGGACAGACAAACAACAACTAGTGCTGCCCATGCTTTGAGACTCAGTACTGAGGTCCTTGCACAGCCATGAGGGCACCTTGGTATAGACAGAACACTTGACTTGGTGAGATCCAGATTCTATTGGCCTAAGATGGGGGCTGATGTGGGGCTACATTCTGAACTTGTAGTCGCTAGCTTACAGAGGAAAGCTTTGCCCCAGAGGGCTGCCCCCTTGTTACATCACCACCAGTGGACCCATGGAGCTGGTCTGTATTGATTTTCTGAGTTTGAGTCAGATCAAAGAAATATCAGTAATGTGCTGGTGGTCACTGACCATTTACGAGATATGCCCAAGCTTTCCCACCAAAGACCAGAAAGCATCCACTGTGGCCAAAGTACTTGTAGAAACTTTTTGTTCACTATGGGCTCACAAAGAATCCATTCTGATCAAGGGAGAGACTTTGAGAGTCGTCTGATCCAAGAGATGCTTTCTCTGTGGGGAGGGCGAAAGTCCAGAACCACTCCTTACCACCCCCAGGGGACCCACAGCCTGAGCGTTTCAACGCACTTGCTAGATATGCTAGGCACCCTGCACCCAAAGACAAGCCTAGATGGAGCCAACAAATTAGCACCCTGGTACATGCTTATAACTGCACCAAAGTGATGCCACTGGATTCTCCCCTACCGCCTGATGTTTGGAAGAGAAGCTCGACTACCAGTAGATGTGTGTTTTGGGGTCTCCTGATGGGGTTCAAGCTGACAACTATTTACAGTATGCTAAAGTTAAAGGCCCAGCTAACTCTGCGTACCAACTGGCTCAAACCATGGCTGCCAAAAGAAATCTGGCCAACAAGAAGGTATGATAAAAGGTGAAAGCACAGGAACTCCAGGAGGGAGATCGGGTATTCTATAAGAAATCTGGGACTGCATGGCAAGCACAAGATTGCTGACAGATCGAAGCATCTCCCTCACATTGTAGTGGGCAAACTAGATGATCTGCCAGTGTACAAAAGTAAGGCCTGAGAATAATTCAAAAGATGAAAAACAATGCATAGAAATCATTTACTGCCCATTGGACAAATCTTAATTGAGTCTGAGCCCTAGATGCCCTCTGGACCAGTGACCAGAGCTGCTGCTAAGAAAAGATCAAGAAAGTGTGCACCTACAGAAGCAAAGTTAAAGTGTTCCCTCCACAAGTCCCAGTTGAGCATGACTGTCAGTCCATATCGGAAGAAAGTGAGAGTGACTTTGAATACTATCCTTCTTACGTAACTGAGTCAATTGTTTCGGGGCAATCCCTAGTCAATACTGGAGACAAAGCTGGGCCTTCTGGACTGTCTAAGCCCCAGCTTCATCCCTGGAGCCATTGCTCCCAGAAAGTGAAGTGCAAAGCATCAGATCAGATGAAATGGAATCATTGTGCATGGTTGAACTGTTTGAGTTTTCAGGAGGAAAATGATAGATTGGGGCAGACTGGTGATACACCTGAACAAGAAGAGTATTTTGAGTGCCCTGACAGTCCACTGCCAGTGTCCGAAGCTCTCCATGGCAGCCAAATGTTGTGGACTCAGAAACTGTAACCCTGGAGCTGAAAGTGCCCCAAGCTCTAGCCTCCCCACTCCCATGGAGACCCCTGACAAGTGAGGACAATGCTGAAAATGAGGCTCAGAGTGCAGAGACTGTAACAGTTCCCCCTAGAAAGACTGGTCGAGCTGTAAAGCCTGTGGTGCACCTCAGTTATGATTCCCTTGGGAGGCCTGTGGATTTGCCTCTCAATGTTGTCCATAAAGGGTGTATGTGTCCCCGAGCTCACTGCCCAAACTGAGCATCAGTGCTAACTCCAAGTTACTTGTGTTGCCTTCATATGGTGCCCTTGCCCCATCCAGCCCCAAGGTAACTGATAGGAAGGGCCCTCTTCAGGTTTCATGTACAAGAGGTAATAACTTGAGTTATGGTACAATGTGTATGTAATACTGTGTAAAGAGGACGTACTGCAATGTTTCAGAAATGTGTTCTTGGTAAAATGATATATTGACTGATGATTACATGTGCGAGCCTAATGCAAATGTATATGGTTGCAGTTGAAACTTATGGGGTACTTGCTTGACGCGGACGCCAAGCTTTCCCAGGCCAGGAAGGGTGTAACCTCCTGCAAATGGGGGTTCTCAAAAGACTTCAGGAGCTTGCTTGAATGCTCCAAGCCTGAATGGTGTTTGCATTTAAGCCATTTATCAGTGAGTGTTTTAGAACCTCTGGTACTGTCTCTTTAAGAGCTGTCTGCTTGCAGACATAATTAGTTTGTATGGGGGACTGTGTGTTTCTTTGATTGAGTACCACTCGAGCTGCTGCCAATTCACTTCATTTTGCAGTCACTAGGAGTGCAAAGGGAACCTATGTGAAAGATGTAACTGTTTGCACAGAAATTATTTAGAGTAATAATGAAATTACAGTTTGTCTAACCTGCTTTCTTTGCAGTCAGAACTGTGTGTGCTAGTTCCCATTCTAGTTTTGAACTGCTGAACTGGACCAATCAGTGTGGGAAGCTAGCTCTAAAATGGTGCCTTGGACGAATCAGAACTTGGACTCATAATCTGAGCCAGCCACAAGAGGATTGTATGGGCAGTGACTCTGGGAGATGTAGTTTAGACTTCAGTGCCTTTTGGACCAACAGCAGCAGTCTATTGTGAGTGACAGCCAATCCAGTCAAGAACTGGGAGGAACTCAAAGGAAGTGCCCAGTTTTGTCGGTTGAGCTTCAGTTGAGCTTTGGCAGTGAAGAAGGAAGGAGCCCTGTGCTTTTCAGTGTGCAGTTTTAGTCAAAAAACGTGTGTAAGGCCCAGAGTTCCGGTCTGCAGCTTGTTAGGACTGAATCCGTCCTGTGAAAGAATCAAAGGATCTCTGAAGAGTAGAAACCAGGCTCACCCTGTAGAAGACTGAAGAATTGCTGAAAATTGCACTCGGTCTGTCAGGAACTGAATCTGCTGTGTGTTCTCCCGGTATTGTGCAGTAATGCGATCGGGATACAGATGCAGCCTGCCTGGTATAGTACTTTCTTTTATATGGATGTGTGAAGAGGTTTGTGTACCTCAAGTGAGCCCTGCTGACATTGAAGGACCCTATCTTATTTGGAGGTCGTGAGTACTAATTCAGGGTCACTCCTGTTGAATTGCCACATTAAATCCAAATGGAATTACTGTACTGCTGACTGTTTAATTCTCCTTTTCTCTGTGTGAAAGGGGCCCTACCAGCTGCCACGGTTTGGACTAGCCACTGGGCTTGGGTACCCAGGGACAGTAACTGATAGGGATAGGCCTGTGCACAGAGCCATAGGTAGATTATTAGAGTGATAAGCTAATTAACCTGATTTCCTGTCCTTGTTATATCCCCTAAATAAATCAGAGCTGCTTGTTTCAGCAAAGTTATATTGCCTGAGGTATTTGTCTATGTTAAAGTACTGTACTGTGACTGTTGCACTGTATCTCATTTCACAGGAGGTCCCAGTGCGGAACTAGACCTGGGGTAAGTGTATACTGTGAGTAATTCTGATATATTGTGTGGGCCACTAGTGGGAAGAAAGGGGGTTGCAGTGTCCCAGAGGGCTGACCAAGTTAGTTTAACTATTGCAAACCCTGACCTCTGGGTGGGAGGCACCCGCCATTGGATCCAGGCCCCTCAACCTGTTAGTGGCAAATCAGGCAGGGGTAGTAGCCCCTGGGATAGCGCCATCTAGGGGTTACACATTACTTTGCACTTCCTTGCATTGAATCTAAGTCGCCACATGTCTGAGCATTCCTCCAACCTTGCCAAGTCCCTTCTCATCCTTTCTACCCCCCCCCTTGTGTATCAACTCTGTTACAGATCTTTTTGTCATCTGCAAAGAGGCATACCTTTTCCTCCAGACCCTCTGCAATGTCACCTATAAAGATGTTAAAGAGGACTGGACACAGTACTGAGCCCTGAGGTACTCCACTAGTAACCCCCCCTTTCTTCAGAATGTGTTCCATTCACTATTACCTTCTGTGTCCTGTTGTGAAGCCAGTTTGCTACCCAGGCTACCACCCTGGAACCCACTCCCAGGCTGGCTAACTCGACTATTAATCTTTTGAGCGGGACTGTGTCAAATGTCTTGCTAAAGTCTAGGTAGGCCATATCCACAGCCCCTCCCTGGTCTATTACTTTGGTCACACAGTCAAAGAAATCAATTAGGTTTGTCTGACATGACCTTCCTGCTGTAAATCCATGCTGCTTTGGGTCCTGTGCCCCGCTGATCTCTAGGTACTCAATTCTTTCTTTCAGAAGTGATTCCATCATTTTCCCTACCACTGAGGTCAAACTTACAGGTCTGTAGTTTCCTGCTTCTGCTTTGCTCCCACTTTTGTGAAGGGGAATCACATCTGCCCTCCTCCAGTCCTCAGGTACCACCCCATCCTCCCACGATTTGTTAAAAAGTGTGGTCAGTGGTGTCACTAGGTCCTCCCTTAGTTCTTTTAGGATTCTGGGGTGAATCCCGTCAGGCCCCATTGCTTTGTCCACCTTGAGTTTTAGGAGTTCTTTCAGGACTCTTTCTTCTGTAAATGGACTGGTGTCAACCCCCCTACCCAGAGTGCTTCTATTGTCTGGTTTAGGTAACTCCTCCTCATCTTATTTCGTGAATACTGAGCAAAAGTATTCGGTATCTCTGCCTTTTCACCGTCTCCCTCTGCCCACCTCCCCATTCCTTTATTAATCTTCACTATTCCTCCCTTAACCTTTCTATGCTTCCTAATGTACTTATAAAAGGTTTTATCCCCCTTCTTAACTGAGTTGGCTATTTTTTCTCAGTTTGGGCCTTTGCTATTCTGACTGCTTTCCCCACTTCTTTCTGCTTTAATTGATACAGTTCCCTGTCACGCTCCTTCTGTGATTCCTTATACTTTTTGAATGCAGCCTTTTTCTCCTTAACCTTCCCTGCTACCTCCTGAGAACCATAGTGTTTTTTTTATTCCGCTTTGTTTTCTTTGTTTCACACAAAAGCTTGTTGCCTCTATGATGGCAGTTTTGATTTTTCTCCATTGTTCTTCCACCCCTCCTTTTTGGCCATTTGCTAGTGCATTCCTCAGGTATTCACCCATTTTGCCAAAGTCAGCCCTTCTAAAGTCCAGTATCCTTGTTTTTGTATGGCTTGTCTCCATGGTTGTGCTTATCGTGAAGCACACTGTGCAGTGGTCGCTTGTTCCCAAATGTCTACTGACTTCTAAATTTGTGATCCTCTCTCCATTTGAGAGTACCAGGTCTAGTATTGCTCCCTCCGTGTGGGTTCCAACACTAGCTGTCTAAGGCCTGCCCCCTGCAGGGCATCGAGAATGACCCTGCTCTTGGATGTGGCTGCAGTACATGTCATCCAGTTAACATCTGGCATATTCAGGTCCCCCATCAACAATATCTCCCCTTTTTCAGCCATTTTGAGAATGCCCTCTATCATTTTCTTGTCCATTCTTGTCCTTAGGGTCTGACCCTGAGTACTACACTAATGTTCTCCCATGCAATACGTTTGTCTAGGTGGCTATGAACCTTGATGTCTTTACTGTCCTCAGCTGTCTTATGGTTACTCTAATTGCTTTATTTTACATCCTTATTATGATCTATGCCTAAAATGTACCCTTATGTAACTATTACTGTGCTACCCAATGTATATCTTGTTTTGCTCCTGTACACCTATATTATGTCTGTGCATTTCTGCATATTGTAACCAATGTCCGATGCTCTCCCGAATGGTGGTGCCTGAAAATAGGCAGGTCTGTTGCCTAGCGCACTTACCCGGTTACCAAAAGCTAATAAATAAATAAATAAATTTCCTCCCCTTCAGACGGGGGTCTGTATACAACCCCTGTGCAGATTGGGATGCCATTCCCTGTCTCCAAGGTGACCAAGAGTGCCTCTTGTCCTCCCCCTTTACTTTTTAGTTCTGTAACTTTGATCCCTTCCCTTATGTATAGAGCTACTCCACCTTTTCTTTTACCTTCCCTGTCCCTTCTGTAGACTATGTACCCCAGTATGTTGACATCCCAGTCATGGTTCTCCGTGTACCATGTTTCCGTGACTGCCACAATATCCAATTGTTCATCTTCCATCAGGGCTACTAGCTCAGAAAGCTCGTTTCCCAGACTACGGGCATTGGTATTCATTGCCCTCCATTTAATGTTGGCTTTATCCTTTTTTCCCCCATCCCTGCTCTTATTGCCCTTGTCTATTTTTCCATTTACCCCAGTCCTGCCCTCTGTTGATCTCTGTACCTCAGTGTTTACCTTACTACCTGCCATGTTTTGGGGGGGGGGGCTTGAAATTTCCTGCCTCTTAGCAGCACCTCCCCCCTTGGCTAGTTTAAAAGCTTGCCAAGGAAGCATTTAAACCTGTCACTTAGGAGCTTGGTTCTCTTCGTGGACAGATGCAGACCATCGTGCCAGTATAGACCTTCATCTTCATCTCAGACAGCTGCCGCGATTTGTGGCAGAAATATGGCTGCAGAAACAAAATCTTTTCTGGCCATTTTTGGCCCAAACTGACCCCAGAATCCGACTCCTCAGCCCCCATTTAGGTAAACAATTGGTGTTTACCTATTTCAAGTATTTACGATGGGAAGGGGGCCCAAGGCATGAGGAGAATTATTGCCAAAGCCTATGCCTTTATTAGTTAGCCAACATCATGGGGCCCAATCCCTGTGCCAGCATTTAGACACTTCTCCAGTAGTGTGGGACACTGGGGAGCCCATCCTCAGTGTCCCAAAATAGTTTAATTATTTTTAGGCTAAAATACAACACTGGGATGCCCACCCCCAGTGTCGGACCCCCCCCCAAGCCTGTTGTTTATAATATGGGTGCCCAATCCCCGTATCAGCATTCTCAAGTCTCTCCCCTTCCAGCAGTGCCGGACACTGGGGAGCCCACTCCCAGTGTCCCGTAATATTTATTTGAAGCCTATGAAAAAAATACATCCCCCAACATCTTTTTTGCTTCTAAAACCTGTAAGAAAATAGTCCCTCATCGTCCCCCTCCTGACCCTCCCACTGAGCACCCCCCCTTGGCCTATACTCCCCAACAGAGGTTGTCCTCTGTCATCTTCTGTGTACAGGAACATGTCTGCACTCTTCAAAGCTGAACTAAGAACTGAGGAATTAAGGTAAATGCCGTATAATGTATTTCAGTGGCGTTTTGAACTTATGTTAACTTTGGCATTTTTTGAAATTTTTAAACCAAATTTTTAACATGGCCTTCTTGGGACCCACCTCATGAATACATGACTGTTGTTTTGTTACACGGGCCAGGAAGGTGATTTTGTGGTCATGGTGCAAAATCACCTTTCGGGCCCGAATAGTGAAATTGCACTGCCATTGTTCATGAGGTGGGGTCATAAAAAGGACAAGTTGAAAATTTGGTGCAAAAAGTCCACAAAATGCCCGAATTACATGCATTCATTAAAATGTTTCTACACACGTACATAACTTCAGTGATTTTCAATATTTTGACTCCAAAATTTCAACATAGCCATTTTTTCACACCACCTCATGAACAGCACAGCTGTCATTTTTCACATCCTGTGAGATACATGTTTTTGCACCTGTGGCACGGAATGGAGTTTTGGCACGGATCCTTAAAGTTTCACATATGGGGTTTATGAGGTGGGGTCATAAGAAGAGTATGCTGAAAATGTGGGGTCAAAATATGAAAAAATGGCAAACTTATGACAATTCATTGCAATTTCGCTACACTCGCTCGTAACTTAATGTTAAATATTTTTACCCCAGATTTTCAACGTAGCCTTATTATCCCACCTCATGTACATCATAGCTGTCATTTTTCAAATCCTGCTCAAATGTATTTTCGCACTTGTGGCACGGAATGGTGTTGCAGTTGTGCAGAATTCTGTTTTGTTGTGGATTTGACAATTTCTCTGTACCTGGTTACATGGGGTGGGGTAATATGATGGTTAAGCTGATAATTTGGTCACTGTTGTCTTAGATATGGAAGCACAGGGCCCTCCTACATATATACTGTATGTACATCTATGGAGGTCCTGTGCTCCCCCAGACAAAACAGGATATGATTATACGATCCAAAAAGAAGCACTATCATTTCGTTAATCGATCCTGAAAGGTGATTTCGCGCAGTGACTGCGAACTCACCTTCCAGGCCCAATTAACAAAATGACAGTAACAGCGTTCATGAGGTGGGATCCCAAAAATCCCATACTGAAAATTTGATGAAAAAATACCTAAAAATGCCAGAGTTAGGAACATAACTGCAAAACGCCATTGAAATACATTATTCGGCACTTACCTTGATTCCTCAGTTTGTGGTTTGGCTTTGAAGAGTGCAGACATGTCCTGGTTCACAGTAGATGACAGAGGATGACCTCTGGAGTTAACTATAGGGTAAGGGGTGTTAAGGTGGTAGCTCGGAGGGGTTGGGGGGCATGGGTCCCAGTCCAGGGGGGCAGAACGGGGTGGGCGGACTGGGATAATGGGTTCCAGAAGGCACTCTGGGGCAAAATGGGTCCAGGAAAGGGGTTCTCCCTGCCTGGTTCCCATACTCCAGGGCTTCACATTGAGTAGGCAAATGACGCGCTCTCCCGCAGCCACTCATCTGACTTGGGCGGTACTGTGCAATGCCAGGTCGATTAAGATTAATGTACTAGAAGAGAAGAGGTTATACTGCCCTTGTACAGGTCACTGGTAAGGCCAAATCTAGAGTATGGAGTTCAGTACTGGTGCCCACACCTCAAAAAGGACATTAACTTGCTGGAGAAGGTCCAGAGGAGGGCTTCAAAGATGATAGCTGGTCAGCAGGGCAAGGCATATGAGGAGAGGCTGACGGCACTGAACATGTACTCCCTGGAAGACGACACAGAGAGAGGGAACATGATTGGGACCTTCAAGTACTTGAAAGGGATAAATAAGGTTGAGAAGGATAGTCTCTTTAAGCTGAGTGACAACCATAACAATTTGTCAGTGTCAGTGGCTCAGTAGATAGCACACTCGCCTCCGAGGCCGGGATATCAGAGGGCTGTGGGTTCAGTTCCTACATCTGGCACTTGGGTTAATATCCTAATACTGACAAGGGACAAATGACTTGACTCAGCATGAGATTAGAGTAGTGCAGGAGGAGTTTGTGGAGTTGAGGAGGGGTCTAAGGCAAGTAGCACACACAGTATCCTTCTCAGAGGTGCTGCCTGTCGATGGCAAGGGTGAGGTGAGGGTACTTAGCACCATTCAGTTCAATGGATGGTTAAAAAAATAGTGCAGAGCACAGGGGTTTGGCTTCATTGGGGACTGGGGTTCCACCTGGAAGGATACCAGCCTATACTGGCAGGATGGTCTGCATCTGTCCAGGAAGGGAACAAGACTTCTGGGCAATCGGTTTAAATGCTTCATTGGCAAGCTTTTAAACTAGTCAAGGGGGGAGGCACTGATAAGCCTCCTGCTACAAAATAGGGTACTAAATGAGGGAAAGGCCAAGGTACAAAGGTCAGTAGGGAGCAGGACAGGGGTGAATGGAGAAAGCAAAGTCAATGAGGACAGGGATAGTGCTACAAGAGGTAAAGCCATAAAAAAATGGAGAGCAATGAGTACTAATGCTCGTAGTCTGGGTAACAAGCTTCCCGAATTAGTGGCCTTGATGGAGGAGTAACATTTCGATATTGTGGCAGTCACAGAAACATGGTACACACAGAACCATGACTGGGACGTAAACATACCAGGATACATTATCTACAGGAGGGAGAGAGAGAGGGTAAAAGAGGAGGATGAGTAGCTCTCTACATAAGGGAAGGAATCAAAGCTACAGAACACAAGGGTAAACAAGGAGGAGAGGAAGCACTGTGGGTCAATAAGGAGACAGGCAATGGCACCACAATCCGCACAGGGGTTGTACACAGACCCCCATCTCAGGCAGAGGACATGGACAAGGAAATGATAGGAAGTATCCTTAGAATGGCAGAAAAAGGGGAGATATTGCTAATGGGGGATCTGAATATGCCAGATGTTAATTGGAGTACATTTGCAGCAGCCACTTCGAAGAGTGGGGTCATTCTAGATGCCCTACAGGGGGCATGCCTTAGACAACAAGTATTGGAACCCACTCGAGAGGGAGCAATCTTAGACCTGGTACTCTCAAATGGGGATGGCGAGAGGATCACAGATTTAGAAGTGGTAGCCATCTGGGAACTACTGACCATCGAACAGTATGGTTCACAATAAACACAGCAGTAGAGCTGCCACATAAAGGCAAAGGTACTGGACTTCAGGAGGCTGGACTTTGCTAAAATGGGTGAGTGCCTAAGGAATGCACTGGCAAATGGACAGAAGGAGCGTGGAAGAACAATGGGGAATAATCAAAATTGCCATCACAAAGGCAACAAGCCTTTGTATGAAGCAAATAAACAAAACGATGTAAGAAACCACTATGGTTCTCAAAGGAGGTGGCAGGAAAGGTTAGGGAAAAAAAGAAAGCATTCAGGAAGTACAAGGAATCACAGAAGGAGCAGGACAGAGAATTGTATCAGGTAAAGCAAAAGGAAGCTGGAAAGGCAGTCAGAACAGCAAAGGCCCAAACCGAGGAAAAGATAGCCAACACAGTTAAGAAGGGAGATAAAACCTTTTATAGGTACATCAGGGAGTGAAGGAAGACCATGGAAGGGATAGTGAGGCTTAATAAAGGGGAGAGGGGGTGGGCAGAGGGGGACTGTGAAAAGGTAGAGATACTAAACAAATATTTTTGCTCAGTATTCACAAATGAAGAGGGGGAGGTACCTAAACCAAACAACAGAAACACTCTGGATACAGAAGTTGATACCAGCCCATTTACAGAAAGAAGGGTTCTGAATGAACTCTTACAACTGAAGGTGGACAAAGCAATGGGGTCTGATGGGATTCATCTCAGAATTCTAAAAGAACTAAGGGTAGAACTAGTGACACCACTGACTACCCTCTTTAACAAATCATGGGAGGATGGGGTGGTACCTGAGGACTGGAGAAGGGCAGCTGTGATTCCACTTCACAAAAGTGGGAGCAGGGCAGAAGCAGGCAACTACAGACCTGTTAGTTTAACCTCAGTGATAGGGAAAATGATGGAATCACCTCTGAAGGAAAGAACTGTCAAGTACCTAGAGGCCAGTGGGGCACAGGACCCAAGGCAGCATGGATTCACAGCGGGAAGGTCATGTCAGACGAATCCAATTGATTTCTTTGACTGGGTGACCAAAGTAGTAGATCAGGGAGAGGCTGTGGACATGGCCTACCTAGACTTTAGCAAGGCATTTGACACAGTCCCACACAAAAGATTAATAAACAAATTAGCCAGCCTGGGAGTGGGTCCCAGGGTGGTAGCCTGGGTAAAACACTGGGTGGACAACAGGACACAGTGGGTAATAGTAAATGGAGTCCACAGTGAAGAAAGGAGGGTTACTAGTGGGGTACCGCAGGATATAGTACTGGGGCCGGTCCTTTTTAATGTCTTTATAAGTGACATTGCAGAGGGACTGGAAGGGAAAGTATGTCTCTTTGCAGATGACACAAAGATCTGCAACAGAGTTGATACACAAGGTGGGGTGGAAAGGATGAGAAGGGACTTGGCAAGGTTGGAGGAATGGTCAAATGTATGGCAGTAGATTCAATGCTAAGAAGTGCATGTAATGCACCTGGGAAACAAAAACCAGGGAAGAGTACACATTGGGGGGTGAGATACTAACAACAACAAAAATGGAAAGGGACCTGGGGTAGTCATATCAGATGACCTAAAGGTAGGCAAGCAATGTGAGAGGGCAGTATGGAGGGCTGGGGGGATACTGGGATGCATAGGGAGAGGCATCACCAGTAGAAAGCAGGAAATTGTTATCCCTCTGTACAGACAGCTGGTGAGATCCCATCTGGAGTACTACGTGCAGTTCTGGAGACCCAATCTCCGCAAAGACATAAACAGGATGGAGGCAGTCCAGAAGAGGGCAACTAAAATGCTGCAGGGTCTGCACCGGGAGACATATGAAGAGAGACTTAAGGAGCTTAATATGTATAGCCTTGAGGAGAGGAGGGAGAGGGGGACATGATAGAAACTTTCAAGTACCTCAAGGGAATCAACAAAGTCCAAGAAGGCAGCATCTTTCAGAAAAAGAGGTGTGCAAGAACAAGGAGGCACAATCTAAAGATGGGAGGGAGGTGGCTCAGAGATAATGTAAGGAAGTATTTTTTCACAGAGAGGGTTGTGGATGCATGGAACAGCCTTCCGGAGGAGGTTATGGAGTCAAAAACAGTGGTGGAATTCAAGCATGCGTGGGACAGTCATAAGGCAATTCTAGGGAGTAGGGGTGGGGATAGGAAGAAGTAGGCTGTTGGTTAACTAGGATCTGCAGCTTATCCATTAGGTAGGGAAATGGGCAGACTGGGTGGGCCAAGCGGTCCTTATCTGCCTTCAAATTCTATGTTTCTGACACTGTAGTGCAGCATGAGTGGGGTGCTGCACTTCTGAGGTGCCGTCTTTTGGTTGAGATGTTAAACCAAGGTCCCATCTGCCTGGATTGGTGGTTCAGGTGTATGCTAAAGATCCCATGGCAGTTATCGAAAAAGAGCAGGGGAATTTCCCCGGTGTCCTGGCCAAATTTCTCCCATTCACTAAAAATACCACCAACAGCTTAATCTGGTTCAATTTTAGTTGCTTACCATCTGTATCCCCCCTCTCCCCGGTCGCCCCTGAAAAAGGACTTCTAGGCCCAGTGGGCTCATCGGGTCAAAAAAATTCAATTAATAAACAACATGAGGGGGCACAGTCTTAAGCTGGAGGGTGGAAGGTTTAGGAGGGATGTTAGGAAGCACTTCTTCAAGGAGAGGGTGGTGCACACTTGGAATGCACTGCCGGAAGAGGTCATCTCGTTGAAGACAGTAAGCAGCTTTAAGACAGGCTGGGATAGGCATAGGGGGAAGGTAAGGATCATGGGTAGAGATGACGGGAGGAATGGGGAGGGAGGGCAGGGACATTAGCTCAAGCTGTGGACCCTGCAATACAAGCAGACTTGACAGACCAAATGGCCTTCTTCTGCTGGCTTCTTTGTATGTCTGTATGTTCATAAGAACAAAACAGCAGTTACTGCTGATCTCATTGGGACTTCTGACTTGGCTTGCATCACCAAGACCTGGCTGGATGAAAATGCTGGTCCTGCTTTGGAGGCAGCAGTGCAGGCTTGGTACTCGGTGATACACCGCCAGAGATTGGTCCGCAGGGGCGGGGGTGTAGCCATCTGTTTCAAGACAGAACTGGGCCTTATAGATGTGCCTGTGGGGATCACCAGATCCTTTGAGTGTATCATGGGCGCAGGTGTGGGTTGCAGGATACTTCTCGTTTACCGTCCACCCGGGGATGGGAAAGAATTCCTGCAAGAAGTCCTGGATTTTGTTGTTGACATGGTACTGGAGTCTTCCAGGTGGTTGGTCCTGGGAGACTTCAATGCCTGGGTCGACGATGAACTCTCACAATTTGGTCAAGACTTCCTCCAGCTGATGATTTCACTGGGCTTCACATGGGTTTTTACCTCTGCTACCCATAATTGTGGTCACTCTCTGGACCTGGCGTTCCTCCAGGGGATGGAGATCTCCAACGTGGTGGTGCAACCAGTCAGTTGGTCTTACCATCACACTATAGGGTTCAGTTTTTTGGCTCCTCACCCCCAATAGACTTGCCCCTGTGGAGATGGTTCAGTACTGCCCTTAAAGGGATGTGTCCCCTGCTGGTCTAATGGCAGTGCTGGACCTATCGAGCAGGCCACCAGGAAGCATGGAGCCAGGTGACCAGCTACTGCACTATAATAGGGCTATACTGGGGACCCTGGACTCGACTGCTCCTGTCCGGGTTCGTCCACTCACTCTTCATCCTCAGTCCTCTTGGTTCGATAGGACCTTGAAGGAGTTGAGGTGAGTAGGGCGAAGGCTAGAGTGTCGCTGGCAGAAATCTGGCTTGGAGGATTACAAACTTAGATTGATGGCCCATTACAGGGACTATTAATCGTCTGTCTCCTGTAAGAAGACAAGAGTTCCTGTCCAGGGAGATTGCCGCTGCAAGGAATCGACCAGCTCAGCTCTTTGAACTGTCGACAGATTGTGCAATCCAACCTATCTTCAGAATCAGAGAGCCTTTTCACAGGTTAAGTGTGAGGAGTTCGCTTGGTTCTTTGCAGATAAGGTGGCCACCATCAGGTCGGCGATCCATTACGTATGCTCCATTGAGCTGCCCAGTTTGTCTGGTCTGACTTTGATCGGCTGGCAATAAATGGAAATTACGTACCTACTGCAATTCTTTTTTTTTTTTTTAATACTTTCTCTTTTTGGCCCCTGCTCGCTGTGCTAGGCTCCTTTCTTCGGGGATCCCTAGGCTGCATATTCCTGTAGTCCCGCCCCAGGTACCTCCCACCGGGTACTGGTTAGCCTTACCCCATCCTGCCTCGGTTTACCCCCCGGGCGGGGAGGAGAGGGACCCCCCCTTTAGTACCCCTCTCACACCTCAAGTATGCGTCGGAAGGCCTCACCAGCCCCATCTATGGAGCCTGGTTAAGGGTTATCTCGGGACAGCCGGGTCCCATCTACAGAAGCCCAGCACAGGGGTTTTCTGCTTTTCTGGTCCCAACCCACAAGGACGTCTGCACGCAAGGGGGGCCAAGAAGTGACGCACGTCACGACATGCTAATGCTCCGGCCCCCAGCAGATGTCCTCCCTTCCTCCCTTCTATGCTGTCTCACTGCACCTCCACCCGTGGTCACCCAGGTGGCAGTATCGCAGCGGGACCTGCATCCCACCCCGCCCGGGGGAGAGCAGCCCCTGGGCGCTCGATCCTCCTCCCCCCAGCTGGCCCTCCAGCCGCCCAAGTCCGTTCATGAACCCAGGTCGCTGGCGCCGCGAGCAGTAGCCCTATCACTGAGCCGGCGGGCCGGATCCTACGTACTTCTTGATCTTCTTGGATGAGTCTCCACCACTCATTCACACTAATGGGAACTGCGCCGGAGGCACTAGGACCCAGCGGGCGCAAACTTTTTTGCTAGAGGGTCAGTGCTGGAGATGGCGCCGCGAGGAGCGGCACCACGAGCCCCAGCTCGTGCGGTAATGACTATCCTGGCGTCGACCCTCCAACCGCCTCAGTACCTTTTTTTCCGATGAGGTGCAGCGTAACCAATAGCCTAACAAAAACCAGACATAAGATAGTCCGGATGACCAACCGTATAAGAAGGGTCAACAAAGAAGTCTTCACAGCCTAAAGATTGAGGGAGTGAAGACCAATAACAGAGGTGAGCTCCGAGGATGGCGGTTGGGCGTGTGAATGAGTGGTGGAGACTCATCCAAGAAGATCAAGAATTACGGTAGGTACGTAATTTCCATATCTTCCTGGACATAAGTCTCCACCACTCATTCACACTAATGGGAGAGTACCGAGCTAATAATCCCTCGAGAGGGCAGCAGGAGAGACCAAGAGCTCACAATTTTTAGGACAGAACTCCATTAACGATGGTCCTACCAAATGAAAGATGTCGTCTGGCATGGACATCCAGGGCATAGTGTTTGACGAAAGTGTGCACTGAGCTGCAGGTGGCCACATTGCAAATATCTGCGATGGGCACGCTGCGGATTTCTGCTAGGGATGCCGCAACCGCTCTAGTAGAGTGAGCGTACACTCTGTCCTCCAGCTTAACCTGCACCATGGAATAACAGTGGCAGAGACATGTTACCAGCCTTGCAGAAATACATTTGATAGCGACAGGTTGACCAAGCCGGGTCTCACTGAAGGAAACAAACACTTGTTGAACTTTACGAAAGTCTTTTGTTCTGTCTAGATAGAAACATAAAGCTCTTTTGACATCCAAGGAATGAAGAGAACATTCTCCTTCATTTTGGAAGTTCGCAAAGTAAGATGGAAGGACTAGAGGTTGGTTTAGATGGAATTCTGAAACAACCTTAGGGAGAAACTTAGGATGAGTCCTAAGAACTATTTTGTCTTTATGAAACACAGTATACGGAAGGTCTGTGACCAAAGCATGTATCTCAGAGACCCTGCGGGCTGAGGTAATGGCCACTAGGAAGGCCGTCTTCCAAGTGAGAAATTTTAACTCACAGGTAGCTAGAGGCTCGAAAGGTTTCCAAGTGAGCATGTCTAGCACCAGATTAATGTCCCAGGCTGCGACTGGATGTCTTATAGGAGGTCTGGTATGCAGAATTCCCTTAAGAAACCTCTTAACCACAGGTAACTGAGCCAGTGACAAGGAAAGAACTGGCTCATGATAAGCTGAAATGGCACAAAAGTGAACCTTAACTGTAGAGTATTGGAGACCTGAATTTGAGAGGTCTAAAAGGTACTCTAGAACTTTATCTGGTGGGCAGGAAAAAGGATTCAAAGAGGATTTTGCACACCAGAGCGAGAAACGCTTCCATTTGGCTGTGTAAGTTTTCCTGGTGGCTGGCTTGCGCGCCGCCAGAAGAATATCTGAAACCCTGCAAGAGACACCGAACCTGTTCACTTCTATCTCTTCAGCAGCCAAGCGTGAAGGTGAAACGACCTCAGATTGGGATGGACCACAGGCCCCTGAGTCAGAAGGTTCGTCTGAAGGGGAAGCGGTTTCGGAGGAGTTTCCGACATACTGTTGAGTAGTTGAAACCATATCTGTCGAGGCCAGAAGGGAGCAATGAGGATCATTTTGTCCCCCTGGGACTCGAATTTGAGAAGTACTCTCTGAATTAGAGGAAGAGGCGGAAAGGCGTATAGAAAGAGTTTTGTCCACTGCAGCCTGAACACATCTTGACAGAAAATGCCAGGCCCTGGATTTCTGGAGCAGAAGAGAGGCAGTTTTGTGTTGAGTGGGGATGCAAAAAGGTCCAGGTCTGGAGCTCCCCACTCTGCGAATAGTGACTGAGCTATGGCTGAGTCAAGAGACCATTCACGAGGATTTGTTTCTGTTCTGCTGAGATGGTCTGCCATTTAATTCCGCACCCCCAGCAGGTAGACCGCATGAATTAGAGTTTTGTGCTCTACGCACCATTCTCACACCCTCACTGCTTCCCTGCATAAGGGGTAAGAGTGAGCACTGCCCTGTTTGTTGATGTAATACATCACAGCTTTGTTGTCCATTTGAAGGAGAATGTTCTTGTGACAGAGAATGTCCTTCAAAGGCCGGACTGCATAAAGGACGGATCTCATTTCTAAGACATTTATGTGAAGCTGGGACTTGTCCTGAGTCCATGTAGCTTGAGTGTGGAGAGTCTGACAGTGAGCTACCCACCCCTTCAGGGACGCGTCCGTGGTAATGGAAATCTGATGGTCCAGAGGAGCAAAGGGGTATCCTTCCAGAAGGTTGTCCTCTTGCGACCACCGGGTGAGTGATCTCTTCAGAGGTTCTGTCACCTTGATGAGAAAGGACTGAAGGTGAGTGGTCGGGGACCACTGAGTACTGAGCATCCATTGAGAGGTTCTCATGTGGAGGCGTGCTAGGGGGTACAGTGAACACCGAGGCTGCCATGAGACCTAGCATCCGTTGCATCGAGATAGCTGTCACCAAGCTGCTTTCTCCGATGTATCTGGCCATCTGAAGGATATCGCTCCTCCTGTTCTCCAGAAGAAATGCTTTTGTACAGGTGGTGTCCAGGAGAGTTCCTATGAAAAGGAGCCTCTGGGAGGGCTGCAGCTGCAATTTTTTTAGGTTTAGCAGGACTCCCATGGACATAAGAAAGTGTGAAGCCATGGCTACGGCGTCTAGAGTTCCCTGCCTGGAAGGACTTGCTAGAAGCCAATCGTCCAGATATGGGAACACTTGTATTCCGATTTTTCTGAGATGCACTGCGAGAATTGCACAACGCTTTGTAAAAACTCGCGGTGCCGAGGATAGCCCAAAGGGCAGGACTCTGAACTGATAATGCTGTCCCAAAGCCATGAACCTCAGGTATTTGTGATGCTTTGGGTGTATAGGAATGTGCTGGTAAGCATCCTGCATATCTAGAGAGGCTAACCAGTCGTGTTGATGAAGCAAAGGTAACAGGGTTCCTAGTGATATCATCTTGAATTTTTCTTTGGGAAGGAATTTGTTTAATTTTCTGAGGTCCAAAATGGGGCCCATGCCTCCGGTTTTCTTTGGAACCAGAAAGTAATGGGAGTAAAACCCTGTGTTCCGTTGATCCATCGGAACTACTTTCACTGCCCTGTTGTTCAGAAGGCCTTGTATCTCGGAGGCGAGAAGTTCTGACTGAAGAACTGACAGCGTGGTCTGTCGTCTAGGGGGACGATCTGGAGGGGTCTCCAAAAGACTGAGGGAATACCCTTTGCAGATTATCTGGAAGACCCATTTGTCTGAAGTTATGGACTTCCATTGATTGTAGAAGTGAGTCAGACGACCTCCCACCGCTGAGGAAGAGTTCCCCTTGGGCAGCTGAGGTGGAACTTGGGCCAACAACTCAGAAGGCGGCACTAGGCGCTTTGGGTCCTTGTGCCTTCTGCTGAGTTTTCTTCTGAGGCTGGGGGGCTTGTTTTTTATTAAAACTTCCCCTGCCTTTGCCTCGAAAGGACTCACGGTTATGAAACTGGAGTTTGTTAACACCCCCTCGAGAGGGGACAGGAGGAGGTCGAGCCGGTTTAATGGCTGACCTAGCCGTTTGTGTGGCCTCTAGAGCCTGTTCTACTTGAGGGCTGAAGAGATACACACCACCGAAAGGCAACGCTATTACCTGTTGCTGGGCATCATTCATGAAACCTGAAGTGCGCAGCCAGGAATGACGGCGGGTACAAATGCCCGCCGCGGCCGCTCGGGAGGCAGTAATGAAGGCATTCATAGCTGCTTTAATCTGCTGGTTGTTGGACTCGATACCCCTGGTTATGGTCCGAAGAAGCTCTGAATTAGTGTCTGATTCCGGTAGAGCTTCAACCATTTGTTTGAGCGAATGCCAAAGGATATACTCATATTGAGAGAAATAGCCTTGGTAGCTGGCAATATGCATACTTAGGGTGGAAGCAGCAAAGACTCTCTTACCTAAAGTGTCTATCTTACGAGATTCTTTGTTAATAGGTCGAGCTGTAGTAGTCTGGGGAAGGACGACCTTATCACTCTCTGCAGATCTTATTGTAGTCTTGGCAAAGGCTTGGGATGCCAAAATGAGTCGATCTTTGGGGGCAGCATATTTCCTATCTATGGACTTAGCCACAGAAGGAATAAGAGTGGGATTATTCCATACCATTTGAGAAAGCGTCTCAAAGGAGGGCTGTACCAGAGGAGTCAAATCCATAGGGATCTCCGGAACATGGAGGTATTGGAGTCTTAATAGCTTCCCAGGATCGATGTCTGTAGTTTGGAGAGAAAGAGTGGAATTCAAGTTTTTCAGCAGAGACTTAAAAGACAGGTCCTCGACCACAGGCTCTGTAGCAGGAATAGATCCTGTTCCTTCCACATCATCCCCCAGTCTAAGGTCTGAGACAGGCTCAATGTCATCTCCCGACAGTCCAGGAGGGACTGTATGAACAGGAAAGGAGTGAAAATCAGAAGGAAATGAAGAAGGAAAAGGATTAAAAGAGAAGGAGCCCTGAAGACTAGATGATGCCCTAACAGGTCTCGACGCCAAAGAAGAGCATGGCACCGAAAACACGCACAGCCCCGAGAAGCCACACGGTGCCGAGGATGGCGCATGATGCCGAGAAACTCAACGGTGCCAAGGACGGCGCCAAGAGACGCATCAGCACCAAAGACTACGCTGAGCGTACCATCGATGCCGAGGGCGTTGAAAACATCCCAAGACTCCGAAAAACAAGATTTGAAGAGAAAGAAGGATAAATATCAGGAGATAGAGGCATCGGTGTGGCCCCCTGTGCCGCAGCCGTGTGAGGGGGGGAAACACCCAAGTGTGGAGTCAACAGCACCGAAGACGGCGCCGCGCGACTAGGGAGGCCCAACTGCCCTACCTGATCTCCCAAAAGGCCTGAAGGCCCCTGAGTGACCGGGCCAGGCAGCTGGACCAACCTCCAAGCCCACTGCTCCATAAGAGCAGCCCACTGATAAAACTGCTCATCGAAGACCTACCAGAGAGGCGGGTGGGCTCGATGTCAAGGCGCCGGCTATCAGAAACAGAGAGCCGCGACCAAGAGGAGAACGGCAATCTAGCTCCCTAATAACTTGACCGCCATTACAAGACATATCAGAGGGCAACCCTGAGTGATGCCTTCTCTTTTTGACCTGTGGGCCAAGAAGAGCTTCAAGGCCGAACGGTGCCGAGAATGCGACTGCTTACTTTTATGCTTTCGAGGGACCGCCCACCCTCGGCATTGGACTGCCTGTTGTCAGACCCCTCTGAGAGAAGGCGGCGGACCGACCCAGCCTGGTTGACTGAATAGTTTATATGAAGTCTCCTACGTCACCTGACCTAATGGTCGACTCCGTCAGTGTAGGCTGAGACTTCTTTGCTAAATAAGAATAAATAAACTAAGCGATACTTTATTCAACATATTACTACAAAACAATAAAACTCAAAAACTAAGTTGCTAGTTTGAAATTTGACTCCTGGTGGGTGAGCGACGTCATCACTGAAGTGCACTCGATGGCGGGAAAAAAGGAACTGAGGTGGTTGGAGGGTCGACGCCGGGATAGTCATTACCGGACGAGCAGGCTCATGGTGTCGCTTCCACACGGCACCATCTCTGCGCCGACCCTCTAGCAAAAAAGTTTGCTCCCGCTAGGTCCTAGTGCCTCCAGTGCAGTTCCCATTAGTGTGAATGAGTGGTGGAGACTTATGTCCAGGAAGATCAGATATCGTGAAGATTGTCCAGGGTTGCAACCAACTTACTGTAATTTGGACGCTGGTCCTACCCACTTCCTGGTGGAGTGTGTGGAAGTCATCTGACCGGTCCTAGTGGAGATTGTCTGGAATTCATTGGGGAAGGGAGCGTTCCCGGATCCCCTGAAAGAGGTGGTTGTGAAACCCACTTTTGAAGAAATCTCCCCTTGATTCGGACTGTCTTGCAAACTACAAATCTGTCTCTAACCTGCCTTTTGTGGGTAAGGTTACTGAGAAGGCAGTCGCGTTGCAGCTCGAGGACCATCCTACCATCCATGAGGTCTATGATCATCTTCAGTTGGGGTTCAGGAAGAGGCATAGTACCGAGATGGCCCTTGCTCGGGTACTTAATGATCCCCTGACAGAGAGAGATCAGAAGAGCCGTTCAATCTTGGTTCTCCTTTATCTCTCTGCAGAGTTTGACACCGTGAACCATGGGTTGCTGTTGGAGCACCTGTGGCTGATCTGTGGACTGTCTGATATGGTCCTCAGATGGTTCCAGCCTTTTATCATGGGTAGGTCGCAGAGAGTGGTGTAGGGGAATTTTTCCTCTGTCCCTTCCCCCTGAACTGTGTGGTGCTGCAGAGCTCCGTACTGTCTCCTATGTTGTTCGTGGTGTATATGCTCCCATTGGGAGACATTATAAGGAGGTATGGGTTGAGTTTTCACTGCTATGCAGATAATACTCAGCTATATTTGTCCTTTGTCCCTGATCAGGGTGATGCCGTCTCAGTCTCTAACAGCTGCCTCGCCAAGATTCAGGACTGGATGAGTGCCAGCTGGCTGAGGCTGAATCCGGATATGACTGAGGTGTTGGTTGTGGACCCTGGTCATCGGTTAGAGGGGTCCTCAGCTGGTCAGCCTTCTGGGCTTGTACTGGGGGACAATCAACTGGAGGCCTCTGAGTAAGTGTGGAATCTGGGCATTATTCTTTATCATATCATTATTTATACTCCTGCAGCCCAACCTGCCTATCTCCAGCCACCGCCTTCATCTCCGATCAGCCTGCAGGCTCACTCACATACCGACAGGCCCAGCACTGTACCCGCAGGGGGGGACCCCACTATGTCCCCCTGTGCTGGGCCAGGAACCACTACCACAGTGCAATTCCACGACAGGCCCCCTGGTTGCTGAAGTGCGGCCATCAAGCTGCCTTGGTCGTCTGACATTTTTTTCCTCTTTGTATTCCCCTGAGAAGTGCAGACGTTTAATGACGTCAAGGCACAATGTGCTGACATCTGCCACACTTCTCCTGCATGCATCCCCACTCCTGTAATGCCTCCAATTTACACTGGGGGCCGCTGCAGCATGATGGATGCCCCAGTCCCTCCCCAGGGAAAGGAGAGCTGTCCTTGGACGCTCAATCTTTTCCCTCCCTGGCCAATCCTGACAACCTAGGCTCGTTCCCAAACCCGGGTCACCGGTGTGGAGCGAGGTGTGGTGTCCAGCGCCCCAACTCTCAGTGCCACCAGGCTGGCCTGGGCGTTATTCTTGAAGATGAGCTGATGCCTATGTCACAGGTTTCCGCTGTCGTCAAGTCCTCATTTTACCACCTGAGAAAATCGCTCGCATAAAACATCATGTTCTGCCTGATGTTCTTTCTAATCTGGTCCATTCCTTTGTGACCTCTCACCTTTACTGCAATGCTTTTTACCTAGGGCTCTTGGGGGTGGACATCCACCGCCTGCAGCTGGTACAGAATGCGGCAGCCAAGCTGCTGATGGGTTTATCTTGTTCTAACAACACCACGCCGGTGCTCCGCAAATGGCACTGGCTGCCAGTGCAGTGGAGGATCATCTGCAAGGTCGGTTTGCTGACCTATAAGGCCCTACATGAACAGGAACCACATTATTTGCAAGACCTCCTGCGTCCCTACTGCCCCCTCCTCCTGCTTCATTCTACTGACAAGGGATTGCTAGAGGTTTCCAGGGTGTTTAAAAACCTCTGGGGGGGGGGGTGAGATCTTTTGCATTTATGGCCCGACCCTGTGGAACTCTCTACCTCTTTAAGTTAGAGAATGCCTGTCTACTGAGACTTTTAATGTTGCAACTTATTTATTTGAATTAGCTTTTTCAGAAGTTTTTTAAGTGGAATGCTACCTTTTTAATTTGACTACTGTTTTGTTATTTATTGTGGTCTGTTTTAATTATATGTACAAGTGCTTTGACATTCTGAAAAGCGCTTTTTATAAATAAAATGACTCGACTTGGGTGCTCAGTGGGAGGGTCGGGATTGGGGAGAGGGATGGTGGGAGCGACAAGGGACTGTTTTCTTTTTCAGGTTAAACAAAAAAAAAGCGAGATGGATTTCTTCTTTACAGATAAAAAGTAAAGTATTTGGACACTGGAGTGGGCTCCCGATGTCACACTGCTGGGAGCCTTCTACTGCCCGACACGAGTTGGGCCCTCGTTGCTGGAAAATAAGACAAGGGAATCCGGGGTGGGAGGAGGAGACATCTGACACCAGGGTGGGCATCCTGTTGTCAGAATATATTAATAAAAACAATGGGAATCAGAGGGTGGGGTTGCCACTAGACACCAGGGAAACATATGAAGGGGGGGTGCCACTAGACACCAGAGATGATGGACAATGATAGGCGGGTGGGGGAGTGCCACTAGACAACAGGGAAACAGCAGGTCACACACAAGAGTACAGCCAGCAGCACGAGTTCAAACTGCAGCTGCACAAGTCAAGAAAATCCCACTGTTCTCATACAGAGAATGTGGGAGAAGCGGTCCTCTACCTAAACTTGGCATCCGGGATTTTGGGTGCCAAGAAAAGGTTTTTCTTGGGAAAATTAAAACACACGTATACCAGAATGTAGCTAAGAAGGGGCCCGTTTAACTAGGTTCTGATTTTTGTTTTTAAGAAATCCATCCATTTGTATGTGTTTTATTTCTTTCTTGCGCTAAATGAAAAACAAAATTGCAGACAAAGGAGAGCTCAGCGAAAACAAAAGAGAGCTCTGCAAAAACAGACTAGGCACTATGTGACCTTCTATACAAAAAAATGACAGCTCCTGCGAAAACAAACCACATTATGTGATCCTCCATGTGAAAATACAACACCTCTTGCGAAAACAAAAGTATTTTCACGCGGAACATCTAACTTTTCCCATTGGAAAAAATGGGAAACTTAAAAATGTAATAATTTTTGAATGGATTAATATATTTTCACCAAACCTTCAAAAGGCACATCTGTGAGGCAAAGGCTTTCTACTCTGATAATTTCAGACCACAACCTAAAACAGTTTCTGAGATACAGGTGGACAAAGAAATTGCAAAAACATGTAAATTTAGGGATTCTTGATGCTCTGTATCTCATAGAAACATAGAATTTGATGGCAGATAAGGACTGCTTGGCCCACCCAATCTGCCCATTTCCCTACCTAATGGAAAAGCTGCAGATCCTAGCCTAATCCAACAGCCTACTTCTTCTTACCCCGACCCCCTAGAATTGCCTTATGACTGTCCCATGCATTCCTGAATTCCATCACTGTTTTTGACTCCACAACCTCCTCTGGAAGGCAGTTCCATGCATCCACAACCCTCTCTGTGAAAAAATACTTCCTTACATTACCTCTGAGCCGTGCCCCATCTTCAAATTGTGCCCCCTTGTTCTTGCACACCTCTTTTTCAGAAAGATGCTACCCTCTTGGACTTTGTCGATTCCCTTGAGGTACTTGAAAGTTTCTATCATGTCCCCACTCTTCCTCCTTTCCTCAAGGCTATATATATTAAGCTCCTTAAGTCGCTCTTCATATGTCTTCTGGTGCAGACCCTGCACCATTTTAGTTGCCCTCCTCTGGACTGCCTCCATCCTGCTTATGTCATTGCGAAGATTGGGTCTCCAGAACTGCACGCAGTACTCCAGATGGGGTCTCACCAGCTGTCTGTACAGAGTGATGACAACTTCCAATTTTCTACTGGTGATGCCTCTCCCTATGCATCTCAGTATCCCCCCAGCTCTCCTTACTGCCCTCTCACATTGCTTGGCCACCTTTAGGTCATCTGATATGACTACCCCGGTCTCTTTCCATTTTTGTTGTTGTTAGTATCTCACCCCCACCCCCATTGTGTACTCTTCCCTGGGTTTTTGTTCCCCAGGTGCATTACCTTGCACTTCTTAGCATTGAATCTAAGCTGCAATACAGTTGACCTTTCCTCCAACCTTGCCAAGTCCCTTTTCATCCTTTCCACCCCACCCTGTGTATCAACTCTGTTGCAGATCTTTGTGTCATCTGCAAAGATACATACTTTTCTTTCCAGTCCCTCTGCAATGTCACTTATAAAGACATTAAAGAGGACTGGTCCTAGTACTGAACCCTGCGGTACCCCACTAGTAACCCCCCTTTCTTCTGAATTGACTCCGTTTACTATTACCCTCTGTGTCCTGTTCTCCAGCCAATCCTTTACCTGGGCTACCATCTTAGGACCCACTCCCAGGCTGGCTAACTTGTATATTAATCTTTTGTGTGGGACTGTGTCTAATGCCTTGCTAAAGTCTAGGTAGGCCATGTTCACAGCCCCTCCCTGATCTACTACTTTGGTCACCCAGTTAAAGAAATCTATTAGATTCATCTGACATGACCTTCCAGCTGTGAATCCATGCTGCCTTGGGTTCGGTGCCCCTCTGGCCTCTAGATACTTGACAATTCTTTCCTTCAGAAGTGATTCCATCATTTTCCCTATCACTGAGGTTAAACTAACAGGTCTGTAGTTTCCTGCTTCTGCCCTGCTCCCACTTTTGTGAAATGGAATCACATCTGCCCTCCTTCAGTCCTCAGGAACCACCCCATCCTCCCATGATTTGTTAAAGAGGGTAGTCAGTGGTGTCACTAGTTCTACCGTTAGTTCTTTTAGAATTCTGGGATGAATCCCATCAGGTCCCACTGCTTTGTCCACCTTCAGTTTTAAGAGTTCTTTCAGAACCCTTTCTTCTGTAAATGGGCTGGTATCAACTCTTGCGTCCAGAGTATCTCTACTATTTAGGTACCTCTCCCTCTTCATTTGTGAATACTGAGCAAAAATATTTGTTACGTATCTCTGCCTTTTCACAGTCTCCCTCTGCCCACCCTCCTTCCATTTTATTAAGCCTCACTATCCCTCCCTTGGTCTTCCTTCGCTCCCTGATATACCTATAAAAGGTTTTATCCCCCTTCTTAACTGAGTTGGCTATCTTTTCCTCAGTTTGGGCCTTTGCTGTTCTGACTGCCTTCCCAGCTTCCTTTTGCTTTAACCGGTACAATTCTCTGTCCTGCTCCTTCTGTGATTCCTTGTACTTCCTGAATGCTTTTTCTCTTGAACCTTCCCTGCCACCCCCTTCGAGAACCACAGTGGTTTCTTACATCGTTTTGTTTTGTTTATTTGCTTCACACAAAGGCTTGTTGCCTCTGTGATGGCAGTTTTGATTATTCCCCATTGTTCTTCCACCCCTCCTTCCTGCCCATTTTCTAGTGCATTCCTTAGGCACTCACCCATTTTGGCAAAGTCAGCCCCCCTTAAAGTCCAGTACTTTTGCCTTTGTATGGCTTGACTCTACTGCTGTGTTTATCGTGAACCATACTGTTCGATGGTCGCTAGTTCCCAGATGGTTACCCACTTCTACATCTGTGATCCTCTCTCCATCTTCATTTGAGAGTACCAGGTCTAAGATTGTTCCCTCTTGAGTGGGTTCCAATACTAGTTCTAAGGCATGCCCCCTGTAGAGCATCTAGAATAACCCCACTCTTAGAAGTGGCTGCTGCAACTGCACTCCAGTTAACATCTGGCATATTCAGATCCCCCATCAGCAATATCTTCTCTTTTTCTGCCATTCTAAGTATATTTTCTATCATTTCCTTGTCCATTTCCTCCCCGAGAGGGGGGTCTGTATACAACCCCTGTGCGGATTGTGGTGCCACTGCCTGCCTCCAAATTGACCCACAGTGCTTCCTCTCCTCCCTGTTTACCTTTCTGTTCTGTTGCTTTGATTCCTTCCCTTATGTAGAGAACTACTCATCCTCCTCTTTTACCCTCCCTGTCCCTCCTGTAGATAGTATATCCTGGTATGTTTACATCCCAGTCGTGGTTCTGTGTGTACCATGTTTCTCTGACTTCCATGATATCCAGATGTTCCTCCTCCATCAAGGCCACTAATTCAGGAAACTTGTTACCCAGACTACGGGCATTGGTACTCACTGCTCTCCATTTTTGATGGCTTTATCTCTTGTAGCAACATCCCCCACTGACCATTCTGCCTTGGTCTTTTCCTCATTTAGTACCCTGTTTTGCAGGGGGAGACTGGGAATTCCCTGCTGCTTATCAGTGCCTCCCCCTTTGATTAGTATAAAAGCTTTCCAATGAAGCATTTAAACAGACTGCCCAGGAGACTTGTTCCCTTCCTGGACAGATGCAGACCATCCTGCCAGTATAGGCTGGTATCTCTCCAGGTGGAACCCCAGTACTCAATGAAGCCAAACCCCTGTGCTCCACACCATTTTTTTCAACCATTCATTGAATCGCATGGTGCGAAGTACCCTCACCTCACCCATGCCACAGACAGGCAGCACCTCTGAGAAGGATACCGTGTGTGTGACTTGTCTTAGGCCCCTCCCCAACTCCACAAGTCCTCCTGCACTGCTCTAATCTCATGTTGAGCCAAGTCATTTGTCCCTAGGTGGACAATGATGTCCAGCTCAGTCTCCCGTGCAGTTGTTCTCGTGATCCTGAGGATGCGCTTCCTGTCCTTCCAAGCCATGGTGCCAGGCAGGCAGGCATCTTACTTCAGTTTTCCCTGCTCCCCCCAGTTCTATCCCCCTAATAACTGAGTCCCTCACCAAGAGCTGCTTCCTTTCCCTGTGGTGTCCTCTGCCTCCTTCTTGTGGGCCTCCCTTGTGACAGCTGTCCGCAACCTCCTTAGTCTCCTCTGTGGGTGCATCCATAGGGGAACTATGCTCCTCCAGAATGGTGTATGGATTGTGGAGTGGTACAACTGACTGGGTGTGCCTCTGTTCTACCACCTCACCCTCCCTGAGCCCACTGTGGTCCAACTGCTGCGCTTTCTTGGCACTCTCTGAAGCAGTGGTGGTGGCCCTAGTGCTCCCTGGGTGGGAGAGGTTCCCTTACTACTGTCCAGTGTGGCCTGAAGATGGACAATCTCCTCCCTCAGGGCAGAGAGCTGCCTGCAAATAGGGCAGCATCTGAGCCTCCAGAAAGACTCCCGGAAGACTGCTGCCCCACAGCCAGTACACTACACTACTCCCCACATGTCTATCTTCCTGTTTATTAAGTTTTTTTTATCTTGTCTTTTTCTCTCTCTCTCTTTCTAGTTATTGTTTTGTTATATTTAAATATACATATATTATGTAATGTATATGCTTATATTGTCAGTGCAGTGTTCAAGAAAGGCTATGCCAGTGGTATGCACCTTCCCTGTTTGAAGAAATGATGTCAGAACCCCTGGTATAAAGGAAATGGTACCCGGGTTGGGTGGAGTGAGGGGGGGATTTGGGCTCAAACTGTGCCCTCTCGAAACAATCAGCTGAAAGCTCTGACCCACCACTACGATGAGTGTTGACCTTCCTGTCAGCAAAACAACCTATGCAACAATTTAACAGAGAAATTACCCTGCTAAACAAACAGAGAAAAATCAAACAGCTGAGTCAAACACAGGTAACCTCCCCAGCCCCAATACAGCCTGGCGATTTGTGCTCTGAAAGCAATCAGCCCCTAAACAAGTCAGCTGTGCACCAGGAAAGAAACAGTAAACAGTTATTTCAATCCCTCTGGGTTTAAACTCCCAATCTCCAAAGCAGTACTGAAAAACTCCACCCAGAAACCCTTGACTGACTAGTGTCACACCTGTGATGTAAGCAGGCCTTTTTGTGAAGATAGTCTGCTCTCTCTGGGTTGAATACACAATCCCGCCACTGAACCCAGGAATAATAATTAAATCAAACCTCAGCCAAATACAATTCTAAAAAGTGCAAATATAGCCTTACAAATACTAGGTCTCTACTCCAGTGATCTCTCACAATGAAAAGCAAATTCAGTATTTACTCTCTCTGCTTATAAAATTAACACTCCTGAAATTGAATCCTGCAAGCCTCTTCTTAATTCAAATAAGTGAAAATGAAAGTATCAGTAAAAAGTACAGTTACGTAACAACTTACCGTAACAGTAGATCTTTGAGAGAGGCTCTTGCAGTAGGTAATTACATATAGGACTAATGCCGGCACGCATCAGGACCCCACGGAAAAATTTCTAGCTAGCAGTCTCTGGCGGGGGACCGCCCCCATGTCAGGTGACCCGACGTCATGCGAGCGCCACTAAAAGGGTGATCCCCCGCCCGCCTTCCAGTTCTTTTCCACCAAAGGCCAAAAGGCAAGATGAGAGAGAAGCAGATATTTCCCATCCTGGAAAAGGAGCTGAAAAAGCTTAGTGGGATGGAGGGCGGGAAGGTATTACCTACTGCAAGAGCCTCTCTCAAAGATCTACTGTTACAGTAAGTTCTTATGTGACTGTACTATCTTACTTCAAGAGGGCTCTTGCAGTAGGTAATTACATATAGGACTGAGTCCCAAGCAGTCCGGAACAAGAAGAAGCAAACGGGAGGAGGAAAACTACCCAAAAGTAGACCCTCTGGCTGTGAAGGTCTTAGGAAAGGAGACCTTGCAAGACAGCCAACCCGAAGCCCGCTCTACGGCGATAGGCAATGTCCAAACTGTAATGTTTCGTAAAGGTATGGACAGAACTCTAAGTAGCGGCTGCACAGATGTCGGCCGCTGACACATTCTTGAAACAAGCAGCAGAGGCAGCGACCCCTCTGGTGGTGTGGCCTCTGACTTGACCGGCAGGGTCTTGTTGTACTTGTCATAACAGAAAGTAATACAATGAGCCAACCATTTAGATATGCATTGCTTGGAAACAGCATTGCCTTCTCTTTTATGAGCAAAAGAGACAAACAGTTGATCAGTCTTTCTGAGATCCTTCGTCCTGGAGGTGTAGTATCTCAGAATCTGGTGAACATCCAGAGTATGCAGGAGGTACTCCCCTTGATTGGAGTATTGCATAAAGAAAGCAGGCAACTCTATGGATTGATTCAGCACAGATTCCGCTACCACCTTGGGGAGAAACTTAGGGTTGGTATGCAGAGCCACACGTTCCTTGTGAAAAATCAAATACGGGAATTTACACATCAGGGCCTGAAGCTAAGAAATCCTTCGAGCAGAAGTAATGGCCACAAGGAGAGAGTCTTCCACGAGAGGAACTTCAGATCTGCTGAGGCTGCCGGTTCGAAAGGAGGCAGAGTAAGCTTCTCAAGGATAAAATTCAGATCCCAAGAAGGGGCAGGAACCCGAATAGGGGGTCTCAAGTGGAGGGCCCCTCTAAGGAAGGTCTTGGAGACCTCCAGTTGCGCAAACGTCCTGTCCCCAAAAGGAACATGGTAGGCCGAGATAGAACCTTCAGAGAGGAATGACTGAGACCCAGATCAAAGAGGTGTCTCAAGTAATCCAGAAGCCGCCCAACAGAGCATGAGAAAGGCTCGAAATCTTTGGAAGCTGCCCAAATAGAGAACAGTTTCCATTTCATGGCATAGGTAGATCTAGTGGATGGCTTCCTGGCCTCCACCAGAATCTTGGCCACCCGGGGGAAACCCCAAATTGGGCTTGAGCTACGTCTGCAGGAGCCACGCGTGCAAGTGAAGGGACTTGAGGCCTGGATGGACCAGGGTCCCCTGATCCTGGGTCAGCAATGTTCACGACAGAGAAAGAGGAAGTGGAGGTTCCTCTGAATACTGTTGCAGAAGAGAGAATCAAACTTGCCTGGGCCAGAAAGGAGCGATGAGAATCATACAATCTCCTTCCGAGCTGAGTTTCCGTAAGACCCTCGGAATCAAGGGGATCGGGGGGAAGGCATAGACGAATCTTCCCTTCCAATCTAGAGACAGAGCATCTCTCCAAAAAATTCAGCACCCTGGAGCGAGTGAGCAGAAGGCGGGAAGTTTTGCATTGAGAGAAGACGCAAACAGGTTTACCTGAGGGGTTCCCCAGCGTAGAAAGACGTCGTCTGCTACCCCCTGATCTAGTTCCCACTCGTGTGCGTGAGCAGACTGATTGAGGTGGTCTGCCAACGTGTTCTCGACCCCCGAGACGTGAATGGCCGTAAGGTGAAGGTTGTACTGCAGTGCCCAATCCCAAACCCACATCGCTTCCCTACAAAGAGGGTAGGAATGAGTTCCTCCCTGTTTGTTGACGTACCAAACTAAAAACGTTGTCCGTTTGGACAGCCAGATGTCCGGGAAGCAGATAAAGATGCAGAGCCTGAAGAGCATACAGCACGGCCCGAAGCTCGAGCACATTGATGTGGAGAGATTTTTCGAGTTGGGTCCAGGAGCCCTGGTTCCTGTGAGGCCCGAGATGGGCTCCCCAACCTTCTCCCGAGGCATCTGTTGTCAGCGTCTGAGAGGGGGGAGAATGGCAGAAGGGAACTCCCCAGCAAAGGTTCTCCTGAACCGCCCACCCTTGCAAGTCCTGAGCCATAGGGTTGGAGACCAGAACTAGTTGATCTAGGTCATCCGCCAGCTGATCCCACTGAGACCAAAGCATCCACTGAGAGATTCTCATGTGGAGCCGAGCATGAGGGACTGTCGGAATAGCAGCCGCCATGAGCCCGAGGAGGCGAAGGACTGACCTGGTGCTGACCCGCCTGCGGCTGGACAGCAGGTTGACCTGAGCCTGGATTGAGGCCGCCCTGTCCAGCGGCAGAAAAGCCATGCTGGAGGTCGTGTCCAGGATCACCCTGATAAACTGGAGCCTCTGGGACGGGATCAGGTGGGACTTGGCCTGGTTGACGGTAACACCCAGGCAGGCAAAAACCTGAAGGGTAAGGGAAAGGAAGCACAGAAGTTCCTCCCTGGACGAGGCCGCCAGGAGCCAGTCGTCCAGGTACGGGAAAACCTGCACCCCCTGGGTATGCAGGTAGGCCGCTACCACCGAAAGGCATTTGGTAAAAACTCAGGGCGCCGAGGAAATGGGAGGGCCTTGAACTGGTAGTGGTCCCCCTGAAAAGCAAAACGCAGGTATATGTGGTGGGAAGGGCGAATAGGAATATGCAGGTAAACATCCTGCATATCCAGAGCACACAACCACTGTCCTGGCCGAAGGAGGGGCAGAAGACTCTGTAGAGAGAGCATCCTGAACCTTTTGTACTCCACAAACAAGTTCAGGGAGCTGAGGTCGAGAATCGGCCTCACCTCTTCTGACTTCTTCGGGACCAGGAAGAAATGGGAGTAGTAGCCCGTCCCCTGAAGATGTGGGGATACGGGCTCTATCGCCTCTTTCAAAAGAAGAGATGATATTTCTTCCTGGACAGAAGATGATGTTCTGGGGAGTAAGACGACCGGGGGGGGAGCTTCAAGGAGGTTTCTGAAGAAACTCTACTGAGTGTCCTTCTACGATCAGCTGAAGCACCCAAGTGTCTGTAGTTATCCTCTCCCAACCCAGTAGATGGAGGGAGAATCTCCCTCCTACCGATTCCTTTGGAAGATTAGGCAGTGGGAGAGGAAAGGAGTCAGGAGGTATGAGGCAGCATCGTGGCTGAAGCCCCTGCTGCTTTTTTGGGCGGGGGGGGCTTGGCAGCTGGAGTGGCCCGACGTTTGTTGGCCCGCTTTCCCTGAGGTTTTGCTTTTTGCTGAGGACGTTTGAGAAAGGGACGACGCTGAGCTTGAGGGGGTTTGTACAGAGAGTCGACTGACTTAAGTGCAGTACCCTTCTCCTGCAGATCGGTGATGATGACCTTGACATCACTACCGAACAGCACTGAACCCCTGAAGGGCGCGTCCTGGATAGCGGACTGCACCTCCGGGACCAAACCTGACACCCGGAGCCAGGCGTGATGAAACCCACGGCGAAAGCCGAGCTCTGACCAGCAACATCCACTGCATCATATGTGGCATGTGCCGACTGGCCGAACGCGCAGACCGGACTAGATCCGCCACTTCCTGCTTCGTCTGAGACTCAGGAAGGGAGTCAAATTTAGCCTCCACCTCACTAAGGATCGCCTTCTGGTAATCCCCCGTATGATCAACGTAATTCAGGGCCCTAATACCCAGAGTGGAGGAAGTGTAGACCTTCTTCCCATACTGGTCCAGAAGGCGGGATTCCTTGTCGGGTGGTGACGAGTTCAAGTGCTTGGGGTTAGCTGTCCAGCCATGAGCAGTGCTGATCACAACCAAATTAGCTTGAGGATGAGAATTCAAAGAGTCAACACCCTCGAGAACCTGATAACTTCCTAGGAACGGGAGCTAATGCCGAAGGTTGTTTCCAAATGGTGGAAACAAGATTGGCATGAGGTTCAATCCAGGGTGGCACCAGGGTCGGAGCGGTCTCGGGCAGATCCAGGTGTGCAGCGAGTTTCTTATGCTGTGGATCTGGCTCCAAGGAATGCCACTGATGAACTTCCTGGATTTTTCGCAGCAACTCCGTAAAAGAAGGATCCTCTGGAGGAGACTTTGGAGGAGTCCTCGGCCTGGGCTTATCCGGAGAGTGGGGCTTGTCATCTAAGTCAGAACGACCATTGAAATCATCTGAGGTGTCCGAGGAGGATGAAGAGGGAGAAGACTCCTCCTCCTGACACGGGGGAGGAACGGACCCCTTGGGAAGCCCCCAGGGAAGCGTATCCTGCCCTGCCCTGGAACTGCAGGGCTCGCATCTGGTATCCGGAGGTGGGGAGGGAGTCTCTCGTCTCCGATGTAGGGGGTCTGGAACTGGGACCAGCGTCGGAAGACGTCTCTCTACCTCCCTGGTGAGCTGAGCCTTGGCCTCAGCCCACCACGAGGCTAGAGTCTCCTTCAAATCCACCGGCAGCTGAGGGGGGCAGTGGAAGATGAGGGGGATAGGGATACTGAGGGTATCCATATGGTACGTATCCATACCCTGACAGCAGGTAACCCGGCATCGGGAACTGAGGCACCGTGTACTGCGGCGTCGGATAGGCCAGCATCGGGTACTGGGGCACCGGATACTGCGGCCCCGGGTATGACGGTGTCAGATAGGACAGGGTCGGATACCCAAGGACCGGGGGTCAGCAGGGGCAGATGGCCCCGGAAAAGGCCCAGCAGGCGGGCCTAGAGCAGGAGGCCCTTTGGGTGGCAGGCCCGGCTTAGGGACAGCATCCGAGAGAGGGATGTCGCCCCGCATCGGCAAGACCAGCGTCGACGTCTGAGGGTCCAACGTCAGGTTGTCCGGCCCAGCGGGAGGGAGACCTGATGGGAGCATACCTGCATCCTTGGTATCACCCGGAGAGGGAGGATTAAAATCCCTGGGGTCTAGCTGAAAAGATGCTGGGGCCTCGGAGGGCAGCGAATGCTGCGGGGAGCCAGGGACGGCGGACTGAATGTCAGGGTCCGGCGTCGGCTCCAACGGCGTGCGACCGTCAGAAGGGCCGACGTTCGCCTTACTGGCGGAGTCCGGGCAGACGCTGGAGGAGCCGTTGTCCTACTTAGCGGAACCATCGCCCGAGGGAGGCCGCGAAGGGGGTGCAGCCTGGTCAGGTGGCTTAGGGGCCATGCGCTGCCTCAAAAGGTTGAGCAACTTAGTGGCCTTCTCCAGGCGGACATCAGAGGAGCCGACGTCCGGCTTATCGGAGCCACTCGCACCAGAAGGCCGCGCTGCAGCGGCCTTGCCAGGAGTGGATGCCTCCTTTGACCCAGAGGCACCCAAAGGGCCCGAGCATGAGCCAGACGGGTGAGTTGACGCTGGCTTGAAAGCCTCCAAGACAGCCATCGCGAAGCAGTCCCCTGTGGGGAGGGGACGTTACCTTGAGCACGGCGACTCCAGCTGAAGTTGCAGTGGCCGAGGAAGAGGAGTCCCGGTCCCGGTGCTTCTCCTTGTCTTTCTTTTTACAGTGACCCTCGGGCGAAGTTGAGGCCTGACAAAGCTTCTTCAGCTCCTTTTGCATGGAGGTCATTTTCTTTTTAAGGATGTGGGCCTCCAGGGACTGCTGCCTCCGTCTGCAGGTGGCGGCGCTTGAACTTCAGGCAATGCTGGCACTTCTCCATGGGGGTGATCCGGCCTAGATAGAAGAGGCACTGGGAGGTCCGTCCTCCAGGGGGGAGTTGTGCGCTACCTAGCCGCACTTATTCTTGTGCTCGGAGGGTGTTGGGGATGACATACAACGCAGAGAAACAGACGAACAATTTGAGAAATCGAAGAAAAACCAGCGGTAAAACTACCAACTACAGGCTAATGAGCAGTTGAACTTAACCACGAGGTGCTTACACAAGCTAACGGCGGGAAAGTACTGGAAGGCGGATGTGGGGGACCGCCCCTTTATACTGACGTCGCATGACGTTGGTCACCTGACGTGGGGGCAGTCCCCCGCCAGAGACTGCTAGCTAGAAATTTTTCCGTGGGGTCCTGACGCCTGCCGGCATCAGTCCTATATGTAATTACCTACTGCAAGAGCCCTCTCGAAGTAAGATCTGTGTTTCAAACCTTCCTCACAGGTTTCAATCAATATTACGCCTTTCCAGGCTCCCAGTTCTGAAAAATGAGTATGATTGTGTTCTCCGCAGTATAGTAAAGTCTTCCAGCCTCTTCCACCAAAAAGTCAAGGCTTGTCAGAAATGGCATAACGGATTCACACGAAATTTCATGCAAATCCATTGAACAGTTGCAGAGTTATTAAGGTTGAAAAATGTGGCTTAACATAGAACTGTGCACTCAACCCTAACTATACTGGCACTACTGTGACAGTATAATATGTATACAGAGTGTATATATTTATATATATCTATATATATAGACACGTAGATGCGTAAATATTTAAATATATACGTGTCTGTGTTTAGGTTATATAAACAGAGAGAGAGATAGAGAAAGACTGGCAGAGAGAGAGAGGGAGAGAGAAACTGACAGAATACCATAAAAGGTGGTTAGCCATAGAAGCAGCTGCCATGCCAGAAGCATCCGAGACATCACAGGAGGAACACAAAAGATGTTCAGTAGTGTCAAGGCCTGCAGCAGTACGTTTCAACTAGACAGCAGGGCTATCAGGCAAGAAGACAATGTTTGCGATGATAGTCTTCAACAAGCTGTTCTGATATTTAATCATATGAATTAAGTAATTAGCAATCCGCAGACCCAAGGAGGCAGAGGTGTAAGTTTGCATGCCCATAACATCTGCCTCCTAGATTCTTTTTCAGGAAGTAAAGAACTCATGGGTCTAGGTGCTTTAGACCTAGTATGAGCTACCATAATGACCAGAGTCAGTTTCAGGCAGGGAAGCATAGTATGGATTAAAGGAAGGAGCAAGATATTGTTTATCAGCCTTCACTGGAACAGAAAGCAAGGTACTAGGCCTTTGCAATGCTGCTATAGGTACTAGACCTATGCCATGCTGCTGTAGTGACATTTTCTAGTGAAGAATAAATTTGAGAGCCCACAATAGGACTTCCAAAAGTTCAAAGAGCTGCACTTTAAGTCTTCCTCCTCAGTAGCAAACCCACAACCTGCATTTTTCTCAACAGGGCCTGGAAAGAGGCATCCTTAGGAGGAGGTCTAGGAGTGTACACAACTATGCTCTCACTACAGGAGGAAAGAGTGGAGTTAGAGCCAAGCCCACCCTCTGAAGAATCCATATCCCCTTTCTTCCCCCTCCTCCAAATCCTCCTCCATGTTCAGGAGGTCAGGACTGTATTACTACTCCTTGTTGGATATGATGATGGCATGGTCTATAGGAGCACATGTCAACAGCAGTGCTGGCTGTGAGGGAGGAAAAACAATTAGTTGGGATCAATTCCTTGATGATGACAGGGTAGGCCCTGTCGACGGAACTGTCATTATCGCCTATGATAAGTCCAGCATTAAACACCAGAAGAGCTCCAACATTGTGACCAGCACCACTTGTGAGTCAACAAGGCTCGTTAAAGAGGTTAGAGTGACTGTGGTCGACAGGATAGTACTAAGATAGTACCAAATTGTTTTAATCTTCCATTTTTAGGGGCAGACAAGCCAGACCCTGACCTTGGTGTCTCTTGGACAGTCAGGAGCGGGCTGTAGGGGTTGGGCTGCCGAAGCGGATGACGACACAGACTTACCTTCCAGGCAGAGTGGAGACCTGGATCTCACCAACAATTTATGCAACTTGCATTATGCTTATAGTGATATCTAGAAAAAAACTATGCCCTCACTACAGAAAGAATGAGTGAAACAAGGGCCAAGCCCACCCTCAAAATGATCCATGTCCCTCTCCTGCTCCTCCAAATCCCAATGCAATGCTGAGGCCAGGACTGTCTATCTCCTCCTCATCAGGTATAATGACATGATGATCAATAGAAGTAGATGTCAATGACAGTGGCTATGATGGAGGAATAAGAACTGTGCATTGGGAGCAATTCGCTGGTGATTATAGGGTAGGGATTATGGGGTAGGCCCTGCCGATAGAACTGTAATTATCGTCTGTGGTAAGCCCAGCATTAAATGCTGAAAGAGCTCTGACACTGTGGCCAGCACCACTTGTGAGTCAATGATGCTTGTTAAAGGGGTCAGAGTGACTGCTGTCGACGGGATAATACTGGATGACAGAGGCTGTGAACTGCCATTTCTAGGGGCGGACAAGCCAGAACCAGAACCCAACCTTGGTGTCTCACCAACATTTGGGGAGGGGGTTGGGTGCAGTAGGGGTTAGGCCACTGTAGCAGATAATGATGATACAGACTTGCCTTCTTGCCAGGGTGAAGACCTGGATCTCACTGCCGATTTATGCATCTTGTCTTTATGTTTATGGTGATATCCAAAGGAAGAGAACTCTGACAACCTGTCCTTTTCACAGGAATTCGGCAACTCCGGTTGCGACTCAGTTGCTGAAAGTCTGGGAGATTTACCGATGACAGTGGTTGACGACCTGGAAGGAGAAACTAGTTGTGAGCCTGCAGCCTTTATGCCAGCATCTGGAGACTTCTTGGTGATGAAAATTTCTAGAACCTTCCAATGGCATGGCTTCGTGGTCTGGTTGAATCCCTGGCAGATCTTGCAGGCCCTGACACTGTGGGATAACACTAAATAACAAAGACTGAATGAGCATTGTCTTTGTAAATCTTCTAACTGTAGGTACAAAACCTAAGTAAGGGTTCTTTCGATGGCGGCATGCAACATCAACGAAAGCTAACTAATAAAAAAAAAGCCGAGTAATTACCGTGTTGTTTCTCAGCATGATCCAACAAGTGATCGACAGCAAAAAGAACTGAGGGGGGCCATCCACCTTATAAAGAGGTGATGTTGTATGTCATCGTGGGAGGTCCCCAGCTCGCAAAAATTTCTGAATGGTCCTGACGCTGGCGGCTTATGGTTACAAAGGTGTAGCCCAATAGAGAAAATATCCTAAATAATTTATATATCTCTATAACTAACTCATATGAAAAACAAAATCACACATACTCCAATAATGAAAAGTCTCACTGGATGTATATGTAACTGAGACTGGTTCTGCATTTAGCAAAAGTGTGTGGTGCCAAATGGGCGGTCTGTCACACAGACAGACAGAGATAAAGCAAACACACACACACACACACAGAAAAGGCTAAAAACAGAAGACACACACAAGTGTTTTGTCCTTCTCAGGACTCACTAGTGAGCCTCATCTATATTGCAACCCAGGGCAAAGATGAACCAGCCCTTATAATGATGTTATGGGTAAGGGTCACGGTAAGCCCAAAAAAGGAAAGCAATCTAAAATGCAAAGAACCTCAGCACAAAGGCACTGAGGCAAATGTTACACAAAAAGGGCACTGGCAACAAAGCCAGGTTTCAAAGAAATACAAAAGTAGACATAGACCAATAATGCAAAGCATTGTGGTATGTATACGTAAATCACCAAGAAAAGCAAAACTATCCTGGTTCATCTTATCCCTTGGTTGCGGTAGAGATCAGAATATAACATTAGGACAGGATATAACTATTTCTACTCATATAGATACCTTTACTCTTATCCTATTTCTTTGCTTTCTTTTTGACTAGTGTCCACACATTCCCCTTCCACTCCTCAATGTTGTTTTTTCCACTTGTCGTCGAGGCACAGGTCAGGAAGCATAGGAAAATCAGGAGCAGTTGTAGAATTCACCCAAAAATTTTTATTTACAGTAGCAGTAACATAAAAAAAAAATGTGTTCAGTATAACTATTTACAAAGGCAAAATAGAGTTTTCCTGCAGTCTCTGTGTCCCTTTTTCTTCTAATCTTTTTTGCAGTTACAGCTTACCTCTTTTATAAGTCTTTTCAAACCCCATCCTTAGCAATCATCCCGTTTTGTAAGTTTCAGGGGCTGCTAGTATACATTATGCTTCTTGAGGCCCCCTTTGACATAGCTTTTGCAACAAGGCTCAAAAATTGAACTCAGGTAATCTCTTGAGTTTTCCATTAGCTTTTTACAATCATCTCAAATTATAATTATATACATTTCAACAGTAACACTATATATTTTCTAAACAAAAGGATCCCAATATCAGTTACATTGTCATACAATGAATTGCATATATTTTTATATCAGATGATAAGCAAGGGAGGAAAAGAGAGACAGTGAGAGGCAAAGAATTGTGAGACCGTTTGGGGTGATCAAGTCCGAGATCTCACAGGAAAATCTAGTTGTGCAACCACACAGACAAGAGACAGGAAATGAATAGAACAGAACAGAAGAGATCCTTGCATTTAAACACTTTCTCCATAACAACTGGGACAGGGTCCTATTCTACCCTGTCACACCACTCTGCCATCTGCACTCTATCAGTCTCTTTTTCCTTCTGAGCATTCAGTATTTCTTTGATTCATAGCACTCATCTCCTCTAGTGAGCATCCACAAGTTTTACTACATAAGAGGTACCTTTTACCACTCGTGTTGGTCTGAGGAAGGGTTGTTTACCTGAAAGATCACCCTGTCGCTATGTCAGGCACCTGGCAGGTACACTAACTGTTGGGAACTCATACTGTGCTTCACCTTTTTGCTGTGGTTCTACTGCTTTTTTGACTTTCAGCACTTGGTACTTTTCAGTGCTCCCTGGAACTACCTCATGAAGGGTTCTGCAATTTAATGGAGAAGGCTTCACCACATTGGAATTGTGCTTAATCTCAGAAATACAGCTGAGCAAGCTGAACCACAACAAAACTGATGTTGTATTTTTATGAGCCGACTTTTCCATCTATGCACCTTGCAGTTTAGCACTGTTTGCACTTTGACTCATTACTTTTTGCACAGCACTCAGCACTTTTGAGTTTAGCTGTTGGCCAGCAACCACTCTGGGGAACTGCATACACCTTAAGTGACACCCACATCAAGACTATCTGAATTTGATTAAATAAACTTCTCGTATTATGGCATCCCACCACTAACACTATTTATTTTACATGCAGCATTTAGCTTGGGATGTCCGAGCAAGATGGGAGGTGTATCCCCTTACCTAGTGTATGTTACACCAGCGTGCTATCACTTCCTTCTGGCTTTTTTGGTATCTAGCCACTTTTGCTATGTGGGCATCTACAGTCCCTCATTTGTTTATCCTTAATCTATTGCTGCAATTGTTTGAGCTCCATTATTCACAGGAATGCTAGACTTGATATGCTCAAGGGAAATCGGAGGTATATCTCCAGACAGCCTTAACCACAAACCAGTTTTCTCTGCTTGATTTCATAACTAACCTGATCAGATTCTTCCATCTAGTATGAGCATTTTGATACAGACTTTGCTGCTCGATATTTTCTACTACTGGTCACTTGTGCTGCTTCTAAAATTCTTTGTGGTTACCTTGTGCCACCTTGGAATTTGAAAACACTTCTGAAAAGCCTAATTCCTTATTATATATAATTTGCTTAGCTTTAGACTTTGTGGCTTGATATTTGCTAAGATTGATCACCTGTGCTGCTTTCAAAAAATGCATTGTGGTTACCTGTAGTTATTTTGCAGATCATATAAAACTTTTACAATGTATGGGGCGCCCTTATTACTAACTGAAATCAAGCAGATTACAACCTTGTTATGCCACTGACATCACTCTGTTGTTAACCCTTCCTGAGCATGTCATATCAATTGTATAACACAACAGAATGCTCATAACATTCAGTGTTCTGCTTTCAGAAAAATGCTTAAAATGATGGTATTAAATTAACTGATTTGTGCCAGGCCGTACCAATGAATAGTGTTGCGAAGAACACACAATAAACACTGTTGAGGAATCTTCCTGCATGATTTACTACTTAAGGTAAGAATTACTCAGAAAAGTAATTCAATCCGCGATTACATAATCTTGGTAGCCCATGCACTATAAAATATAGTTGTATGGCCTTTGGTTAATAACCACACTGAAAACACTTCTCGAGGTTGCCATGACATTTGAAAACCTCTCGAGCTATGCTCTCGAGGTTTACAATGATGTCACGGCAATCTCTTGAAGTGTTTACAGCATGGCTATTAACCAAAGACCATACATTATCCTCTATGAAATACCTAATATGCTTGCTTGCTGCTTCAGAGTTTACTACGCTCATTGAACACAGTCGCTTTATACTGTGTAGATCTGCTTTCTGTGTTGCTCACCAATTTATGATTTTCCGTGTGCAATGTTTTTCAAGCTAGCTGTTACAGAAATTAGGGTTACTCACCTGTAACCATAGTTCTAGGAGTGGTATATGGTGTGCATCCACACTTAGGCAGTCTTTCCCTTCAATTCCAGCTGGAACGTCTTCATGCTAAGCTCCTCCCACCACCGTATGAGATCAGATCTTACACGCTGGAAGCAGGAGAGGTCTGTTGGGTTGTGTGGATGTGCACTATATACCACTCCTTGAACTACAGTTACAGGTGAGTCAGCCTCATTTCTAGGGGTGTGGATATGGAGCACTATCCACACATAGGCAGACTCCTAGCTGCTCTCCAGAAGGGGGCAAGGCACACACCTCTACTTGGAAAAAAGGGATTGGGAACTGATGTCCCAAAACCAGCATCAGGGTCACTCTGACTCACTGCTGAAGTGGTAATGGGAAATAGAAGGTGTGGGCCGACTTCCATGTAGCAGCTCTGCAGATCTCCTGGATAGGGACATCCCTGGAAGCAGCCACCAAGGCAGCTGTATGTTTGGTGGAATGAGCCCCAAGCCCTACCGGAGGCTCCCTACCAGCCAATCTATAGCAGAGGTCAACGCAGGAGACAATTCACCAGCCAATCGTCCACTTAGCTGCCGGTCTGTCAGGTGCGACTTCAGCGTAGGTGACAAAGAGCTGGCGAACCTCTTCCTGAACTCCAAATGTACGCTCCGTGCAATAAGCAAGCACTCACCTCAGCACCAAAGTATGCAGCCTGTGCTCGGCCTCCAAGGCTGGATTAGTATATCGGAAGCTAGATCATCTGGTTAAGGTGAAACTCTGAAACAATCTTCAGAAGGAACTTAAGGTTGGGGCAGAGAACAACCTTGTCCCTGTGGAACACCAACTACAGATACTCCACTGAGAGTGCCTGAAGCTCACTGACCCGTCTGGCAGAGGTAATGGTCACCAAGAAGGTGTTCTTCCATGACAGGTGAGAGATGTAACACCTGTGCACTGGTTTGAATGGCTTGCCCATGAGCACTGCCAAGACCAGCAACAAATCCCACAATGGCTATGGTTCATGCATCGGGGGGACACGTTTTCAAGGCCTTTAAAGAAATGTCTGACCACCTTTTCCTGCACCACCGTCGGCATACCAGCCCACACCCGGTATGCAGGGATGGCTACCAGGTGCACCTTGAGGGTTGTTGACCTCAGGCCCAACTGGGAGAGGGACCACAGGTAGTCCAGAATACTAGCCAGGAAGCAGGACAGGGGGTCTAGCTCTCTGCCCTGGCATGAAATGGAAAAGCGCTTCGATCTGAAGGCACAGCACTGGTAGATCGATGCCTTCTGGGAGGCTTCCACAACCTGATGAACCTCTTTGGAGTGACCCAAAGCCTGTAACTCTAGCTGCTCAGGAACCAGACTGTCAAGGTACAAGGACTGAAGGTCAGGGTGTAAGACCTTTCCCCTGTGACAGGAGAGCAGATCTGGGTGTAGAGGCAAGAGCCACAGAGGCCTGTTGCTGAGGTTGAGGAGATCTGGGAACCAGAAGTGGCGCGGCCAGTCTGGGGCTACCAGGATCATCTGTGCCTTGTCCCTCTGCACCTTGGCCAGCACCCTGTTGATCAGTGGAAAGGGAGGGAAGGTGTAAAAGAGGCGTGGGGTCCAGGGCACCGCACAGGCACAGTGTCCTGCACTGAGGAGGGAGGGCACAAAACAGCCTCAACTTTGCGTTCTGCCAGGAGGCAAACAGGCCGATCAGGGGAGTGCTGCACTAGGAGAACAGGTGGTCCATCCACCACCTCCTGATTAAGGAATCACTCATGAGATGCCTCATCCACTCTGCTGAAGGTGGCTGCAGGTTGGTTGGAGGCTCTGGCCATATGAATTGCCAGAAGACTTGCATCCAAGCTGCGCACGAGGGTCCAGGTAAGAAGGGCTTCCCGACATAATCAGAGGGAATGCATTCCACCCTGCCTGTTGAGGTAATACATGATAGTGGTATTGTCCATCTGGACCTACATGACCAGACACCAAACCGATGGAGGAAATGCAGTCAGAGCAAAATGCACTGCATGGAGCTCCAGTAGTCTGATGTGGCAGCAGGACTCCTTGGGGCTCCAGAGCGCATGGGCAATGTGGTCCCCCCAGTGGGCTCCCCAACCCACCAGAGACGTACAGATTGTCAGAATGACTGTTGGCTTTGGGCACATGAATGGGACTCCTTCCTGCAGGTGTTCCAGGACAAGCCTTCACTGGATGACATTCCACACAGGCTGCGTCACTAAGACTGACTGGTCCTGGTGACCGAGGCACTGAGATCACTGATTGGCCGGCTCCTACTGCAGGGGGTGCATCTGTCAGTGGGCCCATCAGACCACACTGGTACAGGACACCATGTACCCCAGCAGCCGCAGGAAGTCCTAGGCAGGGCAAGAGTGCCCAACCTGAAATGATAAGGCAAAGGAGGCAAGGTCTGCTGCTCGGTCCGTGGGGAGTCAGGCCATGGCTTGGAGGGAATCGAGCTCTGCCCCGATGAAGTGTGTGATCTGTGAGGAGTTGAGTTCTGACTTGGCTGGGTTGATGAGCAAAACCAAAGCCAAACAAATCTAGAGGGCCAGATCCCTGGACCACTCCACTGCCTTCCAGGATGGACTAGCGATCAGCCAGTCATCCAGGTATGATAGACCTGTACCTCACGGTGCCTCAGAAATGTTGCCACCACTGCAATGCACTTGGTGAAGACACTGGGAGCCAAGGAGAGGCCAAAAATGTGACCCAGAACTCATATAGAACCTCCTCTGCACAGAACCAAAGGTACCATCAGTGGGATGGACAGACTGGGATGTGAAAGAAGGTGTCCTTGAGATCCAGAGAGTTGAACCACAAGCCCTGCTCCAGAGATGGAATTATCTGATTCAGAAAGATCATCTGGAACTTGCGCCACTGCAGGAATTGGTTCATGTCATGCAGATCCCGTACGGGGTGCCAACTTCTCCTCCGCTTGGGGACCAGAAAATACCTGGACACAAAGCCCTGGCCCACCGTGGTATCCGGGACACGGACTACAGTACCTTTCTTGAGGAGCTGAGTGTTGTCCACCCAGAGGGCAGACAGCATGTTCTGAGACACCATGGGCTCCTGTGGGACATGGGCCTGGTAGGGCAAGAGAGTCTTGAAGTCGTGAGGCAACCCTAAACCCTTAACAGCCATCACCCATTTGTCCATAGTGGTAGTGGACCAGGCATGCCAGAAATGGTGAAGCCGATCCCAACGGGGAGCTGAAGCAGGGACATGACAACTGGGAGGAAGATGCCCACAACCCTTCACTGGGCAGCCGTGGATGAGGCCCTAGCGCCGGCTGCCAGAGAAGCATCACTTCTCTGGCCTCTGGGTTTCCTGGGACCCTGGTTGGTTGACTCATATGTAGGCTGCCAGACCTAGGACTGCCTCAACTGGGGCTGCTGGGACATAAAGAGCCAAAATGAAAAGGGCTTCTTTTCAGCTCCTGACCCTTTGGGTCCTTCTCTGAGGATGTGACTGAATCCAGGGTGTCGCTGGACTTCTCAATTTTAATGAGGTGTCCCCTCCACCCCCAGTCTATAAAGGTCAGTGCCGAAGAAGGGGACATCCACCAGTTTGTGCTGGGTATCCACCTAGGAGGAGGCAAGTGTACCGGTCCTCAAGTAAGGAAGGAAGCAGAGACTTACAGGCTGCAGGCCTGCGGGTCGTGCTCTGCCCCAAAACAGTAAATGTATGAAGCATGCATGGTGGTATTGTGACATCTTTTGGTTACACGCGATGCACCGCTTGAAACCTGGGCCGGTTCTGGGTTCATCGCGCTCCATGTCTCGAAGAAAAAGTTAAGAAACAATGGAATTCCCCTGAAGATGGAAAGGGGAAACTGGCCTACACCAGGCACATAGAGCTGAGAAGGAGAAGACCCAACTCTTCCAGTGGAAAGGAAGATCTGACGTCATGGGGCGAAGCTGATGGGGATATCACCGGAGTGAGTGGAAGGAACTTAGCTTGAAGACGTTATGGCTGGAATTAATGGAAAAGGAAGACTGCCTAAGGTGTGGATAGTGCAATATATCCACACCCCTAGAATTAATCTAAAAGCCAAACGAATTTAATGTTATTTACACAGCAACGCATCTTTCAGCGCTTTGCTCTGTTTCAACATGTAGACTTTTCCAATTTGTTGTCTAATTTTGATATCAGCACAGCCTAAGAACAAAGTGGAATATTTTGTACGCACAGTTATCATCTAAGGACTATTTTGATAATATTTGATACAAATGACAGCAGCTTTTAGTGTTTTACTGTGTGCTTTGTGACCTGTGTGGGTGCATCAGTAATACAAATTTCCTCTTACGGCAATTTGTGCTTTTATTTACTTACTTACCAAACAGCTATATGTTCCTGCCTATAGTTTTCTGTCTATGTTTCAGCTCAAACTGGTTCAATATTTTGACTTGCTTTAGCGTTTTAACTATTTCATGATGCCCTGGTGCAAGCCTGACCCTTGGAGGATTATCTCCTGTTTTGGGTTCTATTACCTTGATAGCATCATTGCCTTTTCGGCCTTGCTAGCTGAAGCAGCTTTTGCCTGTCAGCAATTGATTTAAAGGTAATAATGATATGCCTTACTCCAGCAAACAGACTGGCAGAAACCACCGCTGATACTGATTTTGTTAACTGTGACCCCTTAATTTGTATTGCAGTCAGTAGCTGGTCTAAAAACAGATTCCAACAGCAGCGTGGGTTCAATTGGGAAAAAAAAAAAATTAACAAAAGATAAGAGCATTTTCGACCACTGCCTTCAGTTCACTGTTAGAAATCGATCCAGCCGGCCCGGTGGCACTAAGGATTGAGGCGCTGGACGCCACGCCGGCGACCCAGGTTCGGGAACGAGCCCGGGATGTCAGGGGTCAGCAGGGAAGGGAGAGGATTGAGCATCCGAGGACAGCTCTCCTCTCCCGGGAGGGAGGGAGATACACGCTCGGTGCCTGACTGGTCTCTGGCAGAAGCCGGAGGCATAGCAGGCACATGAGCATACAGAGGGTTGGGAAGTGGCGGACGTCGGCGGAGACGCGTTGACGTCAGGGTGTAGGCCTCTCCCCCAGAACACTGGAAAAACACCTGCAACACTCCCGTGTAGACAGAGCGCCAGGCCCCGATCCCCAACCTACCTGCCCCAGTGACCGGCGTCCTGACGAGACTCAGGAATTCGGGGTGCTTGCGCCCCCACCTTTTCGCCGCCTGGGGGGTATGCCAAGGCTACGTGGAGGACAGAACGCCACGGAATACAGGTAGGAGGTGGGGACTAGAACGGCCATAGGTGTCTCCCGAAGGAAGTGGGAGTGCCACGGGAGGGGAGGAGTACAAACAAAGTAAAAAAAAAAAAAAGAAATCGATCCAGGGAAACCGATTAACCTCAGATTCCTCCTGCTGAGCATGTTATTCTCCTGCCATTCTAGATTAGTCGACTGGGTCAACTGCTCCTGCAATGCTGCACTTTGTTTCGCCACTTTCTCTGCACTTTCCACCCACAGTTCTGTGGCAGTAAAGCAGATGTAATTTCCCCAGGCACAGTCTCGATCCTTTGCTTTGAGGTACAAACCTCAGACTAAAAATCTGCAAGCGGAATTTGAATCAAAACAAGAGAGTCTGTTCTGTTTGTGCCTTGGGCTTCATGTTCTCATTCCATCACGCAGCTACAGCAGGGCAGCCTCCTGTCTCGGCCTCTCCAAGGTAGCTGGCAAGCACCCATGCTGAGACCACTCTCTCTGCTACTCTGAGGAAAAACAATTTTTCTAGAATAGTTGTCATTGGTTCCATAATTAAACCACAAGTAAGTGGCCCATTTTAAATAGCTATTTCTTCTCTTCTGATGAAATAAATGGCATATACTCAGGTTAGACTCAGCAGTGCGTATTCAACCTTCTAATTTTAAATCTGCAAACCAATATCAAATGTTCGGGATACAAAGATCTTTCACTTAACAATGCATATGCAAAACTTCATGCTATTCCATCCAGGATGGCCGCGGTATTATCAACCTGCCACCTGTGTGTGGGCTTACTTTTATGACTCTACAAAGCCTGGCCCAGACTGCTGCTGCCATCTGAACTTTGGTCCCCAGGACGGAGATGGGAACTAGGAGTGAAGAGAAGCCCCAGAATTTCTTTTGCGCTCCACGCCATTCAGTTACAGTGGCTTCTCCCTCATATGAAAGATGGCCACCTGTCATTTACGGCCGAGGAACAACTGAAGTGCTGAACAGATCAGGACTTCCACCAATCGGCACACTGCCCGAACTGGGCATTTGCACACAATCCCAATGATGGTCCTAATAAAATGTTTAAGGGCAGAAGCCCTTGGAATAAAGACTGTTGGGACCAGTGCCCCTGGACTACAAAACTGGCAGTCATCTTGTTTGCCCTCCGACTCCTATCAACCTGGCAACTGGGTCAGAAGACACCGAGTACCTAATCATGCTCCATAGTTTGCAGAGGGAGCCAGAGAGGTCCAGTGACTTTGAGAACTTCATTATGTGTTTGGGAGCAAGGCAGCTAACTGGATGCCAAGTGACAGACATCCCAAGAGGTTGACAAGAGGAATTAGTCAGGGGGGTTGGTTTGCAGCTGTGAGACAAAGGAACCTTTCAGCAGCTTGTCAGTCTGCTGAAGAGTGTGGAGAGAAGCAGACCTGTCACCTACTGGAGTGAGATACTGCATCTGGAATCTGCTGTCAGACTGAGAGGAGTGCAGACCTGTCATCTGTAAGTGTAAGCCCGCAGTGCACAGGCACTTTTGAGAGGGCAGTGTGCTTTTTCTACTACTAAGGAGTAGACAGATGTTCACAATGACAGCGTGAGAGAAAGAGAAATAAAGAATGAGAAGAGACAGAAAGAAAGACTGACACTGAGGATTTCAGTTTGCAAGGGTTAGCCATACTGCAGCTGAGCCTTATCTTGCACCTAAGATGCTTTCCATTATTAGACCTGTGTGATCTGCAACTGTCACCGCCAGTGGGGCCAAAAGCCACTGTGTTGATTATTACAGCAAGTTAAGCTGCAGAGGCCAGGGATCCACAAGCTATCCAGAGAGACCAACTGCCCAGCTGAGTGTGTGCCGGGTGTCAGAAAGAACAACCGGCAGAGGAGAGCTGAGAGAGATGGAGGTAAAACATTGGACAACAAAACAGGGTGGGTACATCCAGTCAGGACAGCAGCTGGAGACGGAGGCCTGCCAATCTCTGGGTAATCTAAGTAACCGATCTGGGCCATTGGGTCCTGCAAAACAAATCTGTATACAAGTTCTACAACGCCACCAAGTAACTTTAACTTTGCTGGAGTAAGCTATCCAGCCAAGATTACAATTTTAAGGGATTGATACAAATTTATTGGTTGGTCAGCTTAACGTGCATCAACACCAGCCAGCCACATGCAATTATGGTGGGCCTACACCAGTCCAACACCAGGGTACCCAGGCTTCCCAGGGAGCTCCTTAGAACTAGGGGCCAATTTACTGGTATCCATGGGGATTGGGTTAGCGGCCCAGCACTACAATTGGGCAGGGGCACTGTACTGATTGGGGGTAGGCTCCACTGTATTGTTTGGCTGTGCCTTAAAAGACACTGGAAATATTGCCAGGGAGTAACCATTGCTGCCTATATAAATATTTTAATTTATTTATGAACATATGAAATTTTCCAGTAGATAAAGGCCAGTCGATCTATCAAGTCTGCTTGATTTTGCAGCTAGCTGCCCTATTCAGAAGCTGCTCCTCCCTCACTCCCCCTCCAGTCACCTTCCCTCTTACCCTGTCCCAGCCCCTTTTGAAGCAGCTCACTGTTCTGCAGGATACTACCTCTGCCGGCAGCGTGTTCCACTCAGCCACCACCCTCTTCATAAGAAAGTGTCTTCTCATCTCCCTCCTGAATCTACCCTCCTCTAATCTCATATCATGGCCTCAGGTAACCCTCCCTTCCCTTACTTTGAATATACCCTCTGTCGTAGCCCTGTTTATGCCTTTCATGTACCTGAAGGTCTCGATCATGTCCCCCCTGTCCCTCCTCTCCTCCAGCGAGTACATGTTCAATTCTCTCAGTCTGTTCTCATATGGTAAACCCCCAATCCATGGATCATCTTTGTTGCCCTGCACTGCACCCCCTCCAGTAACTTCATGTCTTTCTTCAGGTATGGGCACCAGTACTGCATGCAGTACTCCAAGTGCGTCCTAACCAGTGATCTATACAAAGGCAGAATGACCTCCCCACTCCTTGATGATATGCCCCTAGCAATACAACCCAGCATTTTATTGGCCTTTGCAGCCGCTTTCCTACATTGAGCCGAGTTGTTCATTGACCCCGTTATGAGTACTCCCAGATCCTTTTCTTCCTCAGTCTTGGCAAGCTGCACCCCACCCAGCTGGTAGCTCCTTTTTGTTTGTTTTTTGCTCCAAAATTCAGCAACTTGCACTTGTTGGTGTTGAACCCCAATTGCTAGGTGTCCGTCCAGGTCTCCAGCCTTGCCAGGTCCTCCTGCAACTCCTGCAAATCTCCTAGGTCATCCACCACTGCCCCATCTTGGTATCATCCACAAACAGACTGATCTTGCTCCTGACACCCACAGAAAATGGAAATTACATACCTACCGTAATTCCTGATCTTCTTGGACGAAGTCTCCACCACTTATTCACATGGACGGGAACTATGCCGGAAGTGCTAGGACCAAGCAGGAGACAAAATTTTTCAGGAGGGCTGGCACCAAGGTACAGCAGCAAGGAAGCGGCATCGCGAGCCAAGCTCGCACCATATAGACTACCTCAGCATCGACCCTCCATCCGCCTCAGTGCCTTTTTTCCGAGGAGGTGCATCGTAACTAACCTAATATTGGACATAAGACAGTCCGAATGACTCGTGTAAGAAGGGTCAACAAAACAAGTGTCTTCACAGCCCAACCATTGAGGAAGTGAAGACCACAAACAGAGAAGTGAGCTCGGGGGATGGCGGGTGGGCGTATGAATGAGTGGTGGCGATTTTGCCCAAGATCAAGAATTACGGTAGGTACGTAATTTCCATATCTTCCTGGACATAAAGTCTCCATCACTCATTCACACTGATGGGAGAGTACCGAGCTAAAGTAATCCCCCGAGAAGGGTGGCAGGAGAAGAGAGGAGCTCACCTAGGACAAGAGTCCATTAAGGATTGCCCTGCTAAAGGACTGATGTTGTCTGGCATGGACATCCAAGACGTAGTGCTTCTCAAAAGTATGCATGGAGCTCCAAGTGGCCGAACTGCAGATGTCCACAATGGGCACATTGTGGATTTTAGCCAGAGATGCCATGACTGCTCTGGTAGAATGAGCGTATACTCTGCCTTCCAGCTTGACCTGTGCCATGGAGTAGCAGTGGCGGAGGCATGCTACTAGCCACGTTGAAATACACCTGATAGCAACAGGTTGACCCAGCCCGGCCATGCTGAAGGAGATGAACAGTTGTTTAGACTTGCGGATTTCTGTTTGTGACTGGGAGCTCCTGCCACTCTTGAGGACCGAACTTTTCTTAAATCTAATAATAATAATAAAACTTTATTTATTTAGCGCCTTTCAAGCACCAAGGCGCTGTACAGATGAATTGTAAAATCAAAATATACATATAAAATCAGCATTCACAGCAACATCAATTTATGAAAGCCTTGCTCCACAAAAAAGTCTTAAAATCCCGCTTAAAGGATTCCAAGGTCGTGCATTCCCTAAGCCGGCGAGGCAGAGAGTTCCAGAGGGTTGGGGCCGCAAGCACAAAGGCCCTAGCCCCAGAAGACTTCAGTATAACCCTCGAAACCTCTAGCAACCCCTCATCGGCTGAACGGAGCTGTCGTATGGGGCAGTAAGGAATCAGAAGCTCTTTCAAGTAGTTGGGGCCGAGTCCGTGCAGTGCTTTGAAGGTCAAAAGACCTACTTTAAAGGTGATCCGCCATTGTATGGGCAGCCAGTGCAGATCACGCAGCACAGGGGTAATATGTGTCCTTCTAGTCACCCCTGTCATTAACCATGCAGCAGCGTTCTGCACTAGCTGCAAGCGACGGATATCAACCCCAGGAAGCCCCAAGTAAAGGTGCAACAGTTCTTCTATTTCTAAGCTTAATCTATCCTTTACTATTTCTAGTCCATAAGGTTGGCCACCTGTGGGCACCCCCTTCTCCCTCCCTTGACTATGCTACAATGTCCTCTTTAATTTTCATTTTTCCTTCTCAGGTCCTTGTACAGGGAGGTTATTGTGGTGACCTCCAAGTGTACGTAAAACAGATTGTGTTTATTGTTGTTGGATTTAGTATGTAATACCACTATGCTATAAAATACCTTAATGTATATACCTTATGTTTATGAAACCTGTAAATGTTGAAAATACCATGGCCCTAGATGTTTTTGATAATGGTAAAAAGTACTAGATGACTATTACAGAAATTAAGCTAGTTGTGTTATTTAAAATGCATGTATATTGTTGTAAACTTAAGTAAGAAATGTCATGATGATTTGCATATATCCCATGATGCATTGCATTATGGAAGTATGTGTGATGATGTATTTCTTTGAAACTTGATTTGTTGCCAATGCCCTTTGGGGTAACTGTTCTTTCAGTGATTCTGCACTGAGGTTCTTTGTTTATAGCTTGTTTTGTTTTCTTTTTTTTCCTTTTGGGCCCCCACTACCCAAGCAAATGGGGCCTGCATAGGGGTGGTGGCTACATCTCAACTAGTGAATTGGATCAGAGGTCAGTGTCAGTAGGTGCTAAGTGCAGAGAAAGGACATTCATAGTCTGTTACTGCAAACTGATGTACTGAAGAAGAAATATGCCATTGCAGAAGGTTATTTCTTGTATTTTGAATCAACATCACACAGAGAATGTGTATTGACCCTGAAGTTCACTGTCTGGTCCATCTGTTATCCCACAACCCCTCCACACCGTTGTCCTGTCTAAGTAGAACTGCAAGGCTCTCTTCACATCCGGGGAATGAAGGGTATGCTCTTCCTCATTCTGGAAGTTTCCAAAGTAGGTAGGGAGGACCAAGGGCTGGTTCAGATGGAATTCTGAGACAACCTTAGGAAGAAACTTGGGGTGAGTATTAAGAACTACGTTGTCTTCGTGAAGTGCAGTATACTGTGGGTCTGTGACCAAAGCATGTATTTCCGATACTCTGTGGGCAGAAGTGATGGCCACCAGGAAGGCAGTCTTCCAAGTCAGAAATTTCAAAGTCACAAGTAGCTAGAGGGTCGAAAGGTTTACGGCTGAGCATGTCTAGCACAAGGTTAATGTCCCAGGCTGCTACTGGACGTCTAACTGGCGGTCTGATATGCAGAATGCCCTTAACAAACCTCTTAATCACGGGTGGCTGAACCAAAGACATGGAGAGTACAGGCTCATGCTATGCAGAGATTGCGCAAAGATGAACTTTGACAGTGGAGTACTGTAGATCTGTGCTAGAGAGGTCCAGAAGATACTCTAGGACTTTGCTCGGTGGGCAGGAAAATGGGTTCCAGGAGGATTTCACACACCAGACAGAAAAACGCTTCCACTTAGCAGTGTAAGTCATTTAAGTAGCTGGCTTGCATGCAGCTAAAAGAATATCTGAAATGCTACGTGAAACATTAAACCTATTCACCTCTATCTCTTCAGGAACCAAGCGTGGAGGTGAAGGAACCTCAGGTTGGGATGGACTACAGAGCTCTGGGTCGTCTGAAGTGGAAGCGGTTTCGGGGAGGTTTCTGATAATCTGTTGATCAATGGAAACCAGATCTGACAAGGCCAGAATGGGGCGATGAGAATCATTCTGCCCCCCTGTGCCTCAAGTTTGAGCAGCACTCTCTGAACTAAGGGAAAAGGGGGAAATGCATACAGAAAGCATTTTGTCCACCGCTGTCTGAATGCATCCTGACAAAAAAATGCAAGGTCCTGGATTTCTGGAGCAGAAGAGGGGCAGTTTTGCGTTGAGTGGGAAAGCAAAAAGGTCCAGGTCTGGAATTCCCCAATCTTCGAAGAGTGATTGTACAATGGTTGTGTCGAGAGACCACTCATGAGGATCTTCCTCCGTTCTGCTGAGACGGTCTGCCAGATAGTTTTGTACTCCTGGCAGGTAAACTGCCTGGATTAGAGCTTTGTGTTCCAGACACCATTCTCACACTCTCATTGCTTCTCTGCATAAGGGGTAAGAGTGTGCTCTGCCCTGCTTGTTGATGTAGTACATCACTGCCTTGTTGTCCGTCTGAAGGAGAATGGTCTTGTGACAGAGTAGGTCCTTCAAGGTCTGGATCGCATAAAGGACAGCTCTCATTTCCAGAACATTTATGTGAAGTTGGGACTTGTCCTGACTCCATCTGCCCTGGGTGTGGAGACCCTGGCAGTGAGTTCCCCATCCCAGCAGGGATGAATTTGTGGTGATGGACACCTGAGGATCCAGAGGGGCAAAGAGATAACCCTCCTGAAGGTTGTCCTTCTGAGACCACCAGGTGAGTGACCGCAGCAATGGTTCTGTCACCTTGATGTGAAAGGACTGAGGATGTGTGGTTGGTGACCACTGAGTGCTGAGTATCCACTGAGAAGTTCTCATGTGAAGACGAGCCAGAGGCACAGTGAACACTGAGGATGCCATGGGACCCAGCATCCGCTGCATCGAGAGAGAGAGCTCAGACTGAGCTGCTTTCCCTGATGAAGCAGGCCATCTGGAGAATATCGCTCCTTCTGTCCTCCGGAAAGAAGACTTTCACGCAGGAGGTGTCCAGAAGGGCTTCAATGAAGAGAAGCCTCTGGGAGGGTTGTAACTGTGACTTTTTCATGTTTAGCAGAACACCCATGGATGTGAGGAAGTTTGAGGCCGTAGCCACAGCCTCTAGAGTCTCTTGTCTGGAGGGGCTCGTGAGGAGCCAGTCGTCCAGATACGGGAACACTTGGATTCCGATTTTCCTCAGATGCGCCACAAGAACTGCACAGCACTTTGTAAGAGCTTGAGGCACCGAGGATAGCCCAAAGGGCAGGACTCTGAATTGGTAGTGCTGACCCAATGCCACGAACCTTAGGTACCTGTGGTGCTTTGGGTGTATGAGAATGTGTTGGTAGGTGTCCTGCATGTCCAGGGAAGCTAGCCAATCATATTGATGAATCAGAGGTAGAAGGGAACCGAGTGATATCATCTTGAATTTTTCCTTGAAAAGAAACTTGTTTAACTTTCTGAGGTCGAGAATAGGGCGCATAATGCCAGTCTTCTTTGGAACTAGAAAGTAATGGGAGTAGAAACCTGTGTTCCACTGGTCCAGTGGAACTACCTCTACTGCCCTGTTGTTCAGAAGACCCTGAATCTCGGATGCAAGAAAGTCTGACTGAGAGGCAGACAGCCTGGACTGTTGCTTGGGTGGATGATCCGGAGGGGTTTCTGACAGACTGAGAGAGTACCCCTTTTGGATAATCCTGAGGACCCATATGTCTGATGTTACCGACTTCCACCTGTCATAAAACCGAGTCAGATGCTCTCCTACAGCCATGAAAGAGTCCCCCTCAGACAGCTGAGGTGGGGCCTGGGTCGGAATCTCAGAGGGTGGCACTGGGCACTTTGGGGCCCTGTGCCTTCTGGTGCACTTTCTTTTGCGGCTGAGGAGTTTGGTTTCTGTTAAAGCCTCCTCTGCCCCTACCACGAAAGCACTGACGGTTATGAAACTGACGCATGTTTCTGCCCCTTTGCGGGGCTGAGGGAGGGGAGCGAATGCCAGAGTGTATACTCATAGTGGGAAAAATAATCCTGACAGCTAGCAGTGCGCATGCCCAAGGTTGAAGCAGCAAAGACTCATTTGCCCAAGGTGTCAATCTTGCGAGATTCTTTGTTTATTGGATGTGCTGTAGCTTCCTGTAGAAGAACAGCCTTATCATTCTCTGCCAGAACAACGATGGCATCAGCAAAAGCTTGAGAGGCCAGAATGGGACGATCCTTGGGAGGAGCACATTTCCTATCTATGGACATAGCCACAGAGGGAATAAGAGCCAGGTTATCCCACACCATCTGGGATATGGTGTCGAAAGAAGGCTGCACGGGGGTTGGGGGTTTAAATCCGGATGTAGTAACTTCCCAGGATCAATATCTGAGGTCTGGAGAGAGAAGAATGTAAATTCCTGAGCAGAAACTTAGACGAAAGGTCCTCGACCAAAAAAAGCTCTGCAGCAGGTTCATTCCCTGCCCCTAAGGCGGAGACATCATCAAAGTTATCTCCCACTCGAAGATCAGGATTAGATTTAGTGTCATCCCTTGTCAGTCCAGACGGGACTGCATAGATAGGAAAGGGATGAAAAGAAGAGGAAGGAAGAGAAGTGGAAAGAATCAGCGTTGAAAACCTCTGATACCCATGTGGCGCCAGCACAGGGGAGCCTTTTTACCGAGAACACAGGCGATGCCAGCATAGGAACAAGTGGGCAGCGCTGGCAAGGATTGCGCACCGAAAGCGTGGTGCTGACATGATAACATGGCGGTGAACGCAGCACTGGCAGCGGGGAGGCCGGTGTTGCCGGCTGCGGCGTCACTACAGAAGTCTGAAAACCCTGATTTGAGGAAGAAAAATGAAGAAATTGAGCAGGAGATAAAGGTACCAGTGTGGACCCCTGCGCCGCAGCCATGTGAGGGGGATATACACCAGGGCGTGGAGTTGATGGCACTGGAAAGGGTGCTGTACGACTCAGAAGTCTCAATCTCCTGGACTGCAGGTCCGAAACCGAGAGGCCAAAGGGCCCCGGTGATGGACTAGCCAGCTCAGATAGTCAAGATAATCGCCACACCCACTGCTCCATAAGAGTGGCCCAATGGTGAAACTGCTCACCGGATGACCCCCACCAAGCGGGGAGGGTCTCCGGAGTCGAAGATGTTGGTCATCAGGGACAGAGACCAGAAGGGACTCTGGAAGAGGCGGAGACTGGCCGCTGCCCCCTGCAACTGACGATCTACACGCAGATGTACCAGAGGGTGACCTCGAATGGTGCTGCTTCTTTTTCAACCGGGAGGCCGATAAACAGCTCGAGGTCAAGCGGTGCCGAGAATGGGACCGCTTCTTTTTCTGCTTTTGAAGAGACCACCCATCCCCCCTGAGCACCGGACCATCTGTAGTCGGACCCCCCTCCGCAGAGGGCAGAGGACCAGACCCAGTCCAGCTGACTGAACAGCTTTCATGTGAAGTCTCCCTACCATTACCTGCCCCACTCATGGTCAACTCCATCAATGGAGGGCTGAAGACTTCTTCTGACGAAATAATAAAACTAATATTTTTAATCGGTACTTATTGTTTTCTAGAAAATAATACTACTAATAAAACTGAAGCTGCTATCGTATAGATGTGAAGACAAGAGACAAATGCTAGTTCTTCCCGGAGTTCAGCAAAAAGCCGAAATCAATGGGTCTGTGGCGGGAAAGAACTGAGGTGGGGCTGGGGACTTCCCCGATATGCCATCGGCTGACATCAGGGTGGAGTCGGCATCAGGGGGCAGTCCCCACTGGAGACTGCTAGCTAGAAGTTTGCCATGGGATCCTAGTGCTTGGGGGCATAGTCCTAATGGTAACAGCCTGCTGCAAGAGTTCCTCTCGAAGTAAGATTAACGGCTTCCACGACAGAAAGCGCAGCTCGCAACGTGCAGAAGGTTCAAAGGGAGACAATGTGAGTTTCTCTAAAACCAAAACAAAAGGTCCCAAGGTGGGACAGGAATGTCGGATGGGAGGCTTCAAGAGCAAAATGCCCCGTAGGAAGGTATGGGGAAGGTCCTGCTCGGCAATGTTTTTGCCCTCAATAGGCACATGGTAGGCTGAAATGGCAGAAAAGTGCACCTTGAGTGAAGAATAGCTGAGTCCTGCATCAGATAAAGAGAGGAGATACTCTAATACTGAGTTCACTGGGCAGGTGAACAGGTCCAGATGCAAAGCAGTGGCCCAGACACCAAACCGCTTCCATTTCACACGTGGCACACATGTCCCTCTGTCAATCAACTCTTCCAAATCCCTAGGTGTCGAACTTTACAAGGTCAACGGGCCTTCTTGTACAGAGCACCTCTCTGGTTTAATGAACTCCATAATGAACTATCAATGCTACCCAACTTGGGAATTTTAAGCCCTTACTACGTCAGCACCTCTTATCTGAGAGATCCTGTGACTGTTCCCACTAATTTGGCTTATCTTTGTACTGCTCACCATTTTTTGCAGCAGTATCTATATGCTTATCCGGATGCTCACTCTACTCTGGTCCACAGTCACCTCCCCTCTTTGCTATCTGTCCCCTTCCCTCTCCCTTTCCTACAACTTCTACCCTCTTGTCCGTTGCCCTGTTGCACCTCATGTCTGCCTGTCATCCTTCCAGTTACCCCAGGCACTTGTCACCCACCCTTAATAGCTCCATCTCTCGTGTCCTAAATCACTATGCATGGTACTCCCATCTGTCATATGGACAAGGTCTCTGGCTGCTATCTTACTACCTTGAGTCTAGAATTTTCCCTCCTTATTCCTGTACACTACCATCAATTCCTACCAAATTCTTTGTGCCCATGCAACTGTGAGCCAAATGTCCTGCTTATTGCTTTTGCATATGTTCATGTGTTTGTTTGCCTGCTAGCTTAGAATTGAATTCTAGTCCTCCTTGTATGTTTTGTAACCCTCCCCAATTGATGTGGAACCTTTTTAAATGAGCTGCTTTGTGCTCAAAGGTATCTTAATCCAAGAATGAATAAATAAATAAATTTCATAGCATAAGTTGCCCTAGTGGAAGGTTTCCTGGCTGCCACTAGTACATCCACTACTCTGGATGAGACTCCGAATCTAGAGACAGCTAGGTCTGCAGGAGCCACGCATGGAGATGCAGAGATCTGGATGGACCAGGGTTCCCTGTTCCTGTGACAGCAAGTCTGATCGAAGGGGTAGGGAAACCGGAGGTTCCACCGCCAGTTGCTGGAGCAGTGGGAACCATATCTGACGAGGCTAGAATGGTGCCACAAGGATCATATCTGTCTCCTTCAACTGCAACTTGAGGTGAACCCATTGCAGTGGGAGAAGGGAAGGAATGCGTAAAGGAACCTCCCTGTCCAAGACAGGGACAACACGACTTGCCAGAAAACACCAGGCCCTTGATCTAGTGAGCAGAAACTGGGCAGTTTTGCATTGGATGGAGAGGCAAACAGATCCAGTTCTGAACAGCCACATCTGGCGAAAAGATCTTCTGTCACTTGAGGGATGAAGATCCCACTCATGGGCCCTGGAGCAAGACCGACTTAGGCGGCCGGCCAGGGTGTTTTGGACACCCGGGACATAGACTGCTGATAAGTCCAGATGATGGTCCACTGCTCATACCCACACCCTCACAGCTTACCTGCAGACAGGATAGGAATGAGTCCCCCGCTTGCTGATATAAAAAAAAAATTGACATATTGTTGGTTTGTATTAGTAAAGGTCCCGACAGAAGCACTGTCTGAAAAACCTGGAGAGCATACAGAACCACCCTCATCGCCAGAACATTGATATGAAGGTGAAGCTCATGTTGGGCCCAGGATCTTTGTATCTGGCGATCTCCCAGGTGAGCCCCCCAGCTCTGACCTGATGCATCTGTGGTCAAGATTTGTCTAGGGGTTCCTTCCGGAGATAAACTCCTCTAGAGAGGTTGAAGAAATTCAACTACCGTGTCAGGGTTTGCTTGACTGAATTAGACACCAAGATGGGTTGGTCCAGGTTGTCCGATCGTTGGTCACATTGAACTCTGTTTCCACTGGTGCACTCTCATGTAAAGCCTGGCCAGGGGACTGTAGCGATGGGGCCCAACAGTTGGAGGACAGCTCTGGCTGGTACTTGTCGAGCCAAGGAGAGCTGTCGAGCATGCGTGTAAAGATGCTCCGCTCTGTCCTGGGGAAGAAAGCTTTTCCTTGGGCTGTGTCCAAAATTGCCCCTATGTACTGTAGCTGCTGACTTGGCCAGGAGGAGAACTTAGGGAGATTCAGGGTGCTCTGCAGGTCCTGAAATAGACAGAAGGTGGCATGCATGGTGTCCAGTAGCTGGTCCCTGGAGGGAGCGGTTAGGAGCCAGTCGCTGAGGTAGAGGAAGACATATTGTCCCTACCTTCTTATATGCGTGGCCACTACTGCGAGGCATTTGGTGAAAAATCTGGGTGCTGAGGACAGGCCGAAAGGCAGAGCCCTGAATTGATAATGGCATCCCTGGAAGTGGAGTAACCTCCAGTGTGGCTTGAATACCAGAATGTGGTGGTAGGCATCCTGCATGTCCAGGGAGCATAACCAATCCCCTTGATGGAGCAGAGGAAGCAGGCCTATCAGAGTAACCATCCTGAATTTTTTGTATTCTATAAATTAATTCAGGTTGCTGAGATCTAGGATTGGACGCAGGTCCTCCATTTTCTTTGGCACTAGGAAGAAGCAGGAATAAAACCATTTCCCTAGTTGTGCCAGGGGGACAGGCTCCATGGTCCTTTTTTGTAGGAGAGCCTTGATTTCCTCTGTGATGAGAGTGCTGTGGGCCTGACAGTAATGAGACTGAAGTGGAGGGTTGTCCGGAAGAACTTCCGTGAATTTGAGAGTGTGCTCTCTCTCTCCAAGTTGCAGAAACCACTGATCTGTTGTTATCCGATGCCGCCCTTCTGTGTGCAAGGAAAGCCGACCCCCCACCACCTCCCCTAAGACTTCAGCCGGGAAGGGAGTTTGGGCAATGAGTAAGGTGGAGGGGCCTGGGAGAGAGGTAGCGCAAGCTGGGAGGTTCTGGGGGTCCTAGAGGCTGAACCTCCAGAGGCAGGAGTGGAGGCCTTTCTCTTGAAAGCTGCTTTCTGTTGTTGCTGTCCTCTTGCTGGCTATTATTCCTCTGAAAGGACTACCTGGAGTGCTGTTTGGGTTGACTTGCTCATTGTCTGTACAAATCGAATGGCCTTCCCAGATTCCTGTAAACAGGTGATGATATTCTGAGAATCCTCACCAAACAGGACTGGCCCTTTGAAAGGAGCATCTATGATCTTAGATTGGATGTACAGGGCAAATCCAGACACTCTCAGCCAAGAGTACTGGCGAATACAAACTGCCGATACAGCGGCCCTGCCTGCCAAGTCCACTGTATCCTAGGATGACCTAAGGATATGATTAGTGATGTTAGAGCCTGACTTCAGTACAGCCATCAGCTCCACCCGCCCCGAGCAGTCTGGCATGGCTTGGGCCACCTCCAGTGCCTTGTCCCACAAGGCATTCTGCCAGTGGATCATGTGGGCAAGGAAGTTTTGAGAATGAATGGCACATGAGGCTGAGGAGTACACCTGCCTGGCCAGATAACTGAATTGCTTAGAGTCTTTATCTGGTGGTTGAGTACTGAGGTGCTGAGGGCGTCTGGACCAATAGTGTGCAGCGTTAATTACGAATGAGTCCGCCTCCGGCTGTTCCCAATAAAAAGGGAGTGGTATACAGCCGGTACGATTTCTTGGAAACCACTGCTGTCGAAAAGGGGTGCTTCCAAGTGAGCTTGTTGATGTCCTTGTCGAACTAGACCATAGGAGGGCCAACCATGGGCAAGGTGTCCTCTTTCCTAAGAAAGGTGGCCAGCTGTTTTCGCTCTGGAACTAGCTCTTCTGTATCCCAGCCATTCAGTTTCTGGATGCGACGCATCATATCCATAAATGTAGGGTCATCGGGCAGGGAACAAGGCATGTCCCTACTGCCCTCGGGCTCTGATGGCTGCTCAGACCCCCCCCCCCGGCTAGAGGAAGAGGAATCCCTGTCCGAATACCTCAACTCTGGTGAGGGGGAAGGCGACCATGGATGCGTACATGGTTGGGGATGGGTGACGTCTCCATCTGGCATCGGGGTAGATGTCCGAGGAGATGAAGTAGGTGGGCAGGCTCGAGGCTTGTCCGGAAGTGGTTCCTGGGGAACTGGCTTGACAGGTGCCCTGGGAGCATCCTTATCTTTAAAATGGCACACTCGCCTCTGAGGCCGGGAGATCAGAAGGCTGTGGGTTCTAGCCCCACACCAGGCACTTGGGTTAATATCCTAATACTGACATTGCAGTGCAGCATGAGGGGGGTGTTTCACTCCTGAGATACCGTCTTTCAGATGAGACGTTAAACCGAGGTCCCAGCTGCCTGTTCTGGTGGTAGTTCAGGTGGTTGTTAAAGATCCCATGGCACTTCTCGAAAAGAGTAGGGGAATTTTATTGAAAATTGGATTTCATTACAAGACAAATACATTGTATATACATTCTAAACAAAATTATTAACCAATTGTAACAGGAAAAAAAAAAGTAGAAAAAAAAAAAAACATTATACATATTGCTCTGCATTTGTCAATGTCCTGCATACTATAATCTACCAATATTCTACAAAATAATATCCTAATCACTGATCAACTGACCCAAAAAAGCCTAGCTCTTTCAGGAGTATATCCCCAGAACGCTTGAAAAAATATGCTGTAAATGACTGTAAACATATTTACTGGAGAAGGGTATAAATAACTTAAGTAGAGAAATAGGGGGACCAGTAATGTTTTAATTAAAACCACCCTTTTTATGTTTGCTTGCACGCATGTGCAAGAAACATAGTGCCATCATCGGAGATTTCGGAGGTGTGTCACCTCCTCCTCCAATTCAGTCAGTGTGCTGGCAGGCGCGGCCCCTGTAAGCCAATGCATGATGGAGCTGTCTATGACACGCTCCAAAATGCAGTGGCATACAGTTGAAAGGGGGAGCTACGCTTGAGTGAGCAGCGATAAGATATCACCTGCTCGCGCGCAGCCCCCCACACACACACGCCAAGACTGTAGCACTGCCGACGGGTGCCCAATCCCCGTCGGCTGTGCTGCATTCCCGCCCCCCAAAGGCTTTCCATATGCCACGCTGGGTGCACACCCCAGCGTGGCAACTAATGATAGGCCGACGGGGTGCCCAACCCTGTCGGCTCCACTGTCCCCCATGAGTGCCACGCTGGGAGCCCACCCCAGCGTGGCAATGTATCCTTAGCTGGACGGGGTGCCCAACTCGCCGGCTGAATGCACCCCCAAAACGTTTCTGTGCCACGCTGGGAGCCCACACCAGCATGGCAAACGTTCATCGTCCGTTTTTAACCTGTAAAGAAAAACGGTCAAACGCTGTCTCCCCGCCTCCCACAACCCGCACCCACCCACTGCACACCCAGCCTCCCACACCCTCACCCCATACTTACTTCCAGACCTCGGCGCGACGATCTTCGTGGACCGGGAACACGCCTGCACTCTTCAAAGCCGACCGGAACTGAGGAAATGCCGTAAACTGTATAATGGGCTAGATGGGGGTTTCAACTTTGTTGCATATCTCAGGCATTTTTGAATTTTGCACCAAATTTTCAACATAGGATGGATTCCTTTCATGAATGATGTCACTGTCATATATTGGCTCAAGGGCATTTCCGCAGTAACTGCACGAAATCACCCTTCGGGCCTGAATAACACCATGACATTGACATCATTCATGAGAAGGGGTCCCAAAAACCCCAAGTTGAAAATTTGGTGCCAAAATTCCAAAAATGACTGTTTTACGAGCATGCGTTGCGCAGTCCCTACGCAGGCTCGTAAGTTCGCTAATTTTCAATATTTTCACTCCAGATTTTCAACATTGCCATTTTACCACACCTCCTTATGAGTAGTACAGCTGTCATTTTTCACATCTCACCAAATGTGTTTCACCCATGTAGCGCACAATGGCGCAGTCGGTGGCTAAATCAATGTACGGGACAAATTAAGAAAATCATAGTGACACTGTTCATGAGCAGATGTCTTAAAATGGCTATGTTGAAAATTGGTGAAAAAGTCCTAAAATGACTGTTTTATTTAGCCGCGATTGCGTAGTTCCTACGCACGCCGTAAGGTCGTGAATTTTCAATATTTTCACTCCAGATTTTCAACATTGCCATTTTACCACACCTTCTTATGAGTAGTACAGCTGCCATTTTTCACATCTCACCCAAAAGGTTTCGCCCGCGCTGGCGCACAATGGCATGATTGGTGTCTTGAAATCAATGTACAGGACAAATTAAGAAAATCACAGTGACACTGTTCATGAGCAGAGATCTTAAAATGCTTATGTTGAAAATTTGGTGAAAAATTCCTAAAATGACTTTTACGAGTATGCTGCACAGTTCCTATGCATGCTCGTAGTTTGCAAATTTAATATTTTCACTCCAGATTTTCAACATGTCCATTTTATAACACTTCCTTATGAACAGTACAGCTGCAATTTTCATATGTCGTCTGAATGTGTTTCGCACATGTAGCGATAATGTGTTGTTGGTGTGCGAAACAATGTTTAGGACAGATTAAGAAAATCCAGTTACACTGTTCATGAGCAGAGTCTTAAAATGGCTATGTTGAAAATTTGGTGACAAAAGTCCATAAAATAGCTGTATTACAGTGAGCATTGCACAGTTTCCACGCACCTCGTTAGTTCATGACTTTGTAATATTTTCAGTCCAGATTTTCACCAGTGACATTTTTCCACACTTCCTTATGAACAGTACAGCTGTCATTTTCACAACATGGCTGAAGTGTGTTTCACACTTCAGTGCAGAGATGCGTGGTCGCTGTGGGAAATCATTGTTCGGCACAGATAAAGAAAATCACAGTGATACTGTTCATGATCGGAGGCACCAAAATGCCTGAGTTGACAATCTGCTGTAAAAATCCCCAACCTAATTATATACGGGTGCGTACTAAAGTTTCTATGTACGCGCGGACTTCACCATTTTTTTAATATTTTACTACAGATTTGCAATATAGCCATTTTTTACACCTCCCCATGAAAGAGTACAGCTATCATTTTTACATCCTGTTCGAATGTTTTGCACCTGTGGTCCTAAATGCCAGAGTCACTGTGCATTAGCAGCTGGCTAACAAACTGATATTCCCCTGTTCATGAGGTGGTCACAAAACAAACATGTTGAAAATTTGGAGTGAAAATACCAACGAATGCCTGAGGTATTAGGGTTTTCAACTATAATGCCCAACCCTATAGAGAATGACAGGCATCAGGGGTGTGACTTGGGATTCTTGCCTGTGATGCTCATACCATTCCACACCCTGCAGTCAGTGAGAGGCATCGAGGTATGCCTTGGACTCTTCGGCCCCAAACTTCACCCTATTCTCCTATATCTCACCTATCTCACCATATTTCCTAATGAAATGGGGTGCGCATAAGGGCCAAAGACCACAAGGAACACCGTGACACTTGTCAGTCTCTGCAGGGTGGGGTGTGGTGAAATGGCGTGGCCGTTATGCCTGACGACCCAAACGCACACTCCAATGCCTGTCACTCTCTGCAGGGTGGTGGTGGGGTTGGCTTCAGTTCAATACTTCACTGCCATTCCTATTACGCAGCTCTGTAACTTCTACACTACCACTGCCAATGCCAGCAAGCAAACATTCGGCATTGACAAATGCTTGTTTTCTTTGACAGTTGTCCCTTCCAGCTATTGACTAATCCTGTTGCCTTCTCCACTTTCCCCTTCCAGTTTAACACAGCCATGTCCCCTGGACCAAACTCTATACCCAATACAGCGATGTGCTGATCAGTCACTTTGATACAGGGTTTCTCAAATTGTGAGGCCAGCCTCCCAGGGGAGGCTCAAGCAAGCCTTAAAATGTACTATATTTAAATGTCAAGTTTTGGATGCTTTGTGTGAAAGGATGCAGCAAACTGAAAGCAAATAATGACATGCGAATTTGTGTACAAAATGGTTACCAGAAAAGACATGCTCAGCAAGCACTTGTTTCCTGGTATGACATGGGGGAAAGCTGTATGGAGGAAATACAATCCATGGAAACTGTGCAAAACAAAATGCTAAATAATGCAAATGAATAGGAACAAGGTAACAACTGACCCATTATACTGGCTGCAGAAAAGCACAAATACAAAGGTTAAGCAGAGAGATACTAGGAGCAAGGCCAGGAGGGAGCAAAATGGTCCCCGAGAAGGTGTTTAAAAGCAGGGTAAAACTGACAAAGAAAACAGTCTGACTCATGGAGGTGTTGCAACGAGGAGTAAATAGGGTCCAAAAGTCAGAAGTGTGGAGCAAGTAGGCTGACCTGGGGAGGGGGGGTTATAGAAAGGGAGAATAACAAGTTCAATAAAATGAGAATAAACTCAACGACTCAAATGCACTTCACTTTATTCTTCCTGTAATGTGTAAAGTATGATAGTTGTTCAAACTATGGGGAGGCCCAACATTATTTCTGTAGTAGGGGGAGGCTCAATATCTTTTCCAAGGCTTGGGGGAGGCTCACTAAGACAAACTGTGAGAACTCCTGCTTTAATACCACCTATATGCCTTAACTGTGGTACCTGGGTATCACCTATTGTAACCCCCTTGCTCTTTCCCACATTAATTTTAGAACCTGAAAATTTGGAATACTGCTGAAATATATTACTTAGAGCCTCTGCAAAACTAGAAGAAGATATTGCTATAACTAAATCATCTGCATATGCCAGCACCTTGACCGGGGGACAATCTGGGTTAGTTACTACTCCTGTGATCCTTTGTTCTTTTAACAACATTTTAATAAAAATATCTGTAACAAAGGTGTAAAGTAGGAGGATCAAAGGGAAACCATGTCTAACGCCTCTTTCAACCTTTATCCTCTTCCCTCCAAACCATTTATACTAGGGATGATTATGGCCCCTTTATACATTTGTTTTATCCAGTTTACAAAAACCTCTGGAATCCTAAATGCCCTGAGAGTTTTAAATAAGAACTTGTGAGAAACCCTGTCAAAAGCTTTCTCTTGTTCGATACTCAAGATGAAGCCCTGTGCTTGCCCTGCCTAACCTCTAAAGAGTAATTCCATCAGAACCATAAGATTGTCCTGTTTCCTGCCTACACTGAACAAGACTGAAAAGGACAAATTAGTTTTGGAGCTACTTTCAATAATCTGGTCTGCAGGATTTTACTTAAGATTTTCAAATCTGTATTTAACAGACTTAATGAACGCCAGTTACCCATTATCTGTCTCGGACCTTTCTTGTGGAGCAGTACAAGAGCAGCTTCCTGCATAGAAGAGGCGTAATTTGATGATGTTAAAACATAATTAAACAGAATCACCAAAGCAGGGGCTAATTCTATGCTAAAGGTTTTATAAAACCCTGACCCTAATCCATCCATACATGGATTAGAATGTGGAGCTAGCTGTGAAATGGCTGCTGTCACTTCCTCTACAGATACATCTTTAATCAAATCTTGGACCTCAATTTCAGATACCTGTGTTAACCCCAATGATTTTAATAAATTAGAGGGATCATGATCCAGAGTGGTGGTACCAAACAGACCTGCCACATATTATTCTACCATGTTCAAAATCTCCTGTGGAGAATTTATTAACTGTCCTGTTGGTGTGCTTAGTTCTGCAATAAATCTGTTTTCAACCCTCTTATTACACTCTTTGAATGGGTCTAATGATTTTTGTCTTACCTGAATCCCAAATCTCACTTCCTGGTTTAGGGACTTGGCCCTATTACATTGGATGTCAGACATTTTTCCCTTAGTGTTTTTAATGATTGCACTATAATCCTGTTTAGACAATTCAGCCTGGGAAATAAGATGCTGTAAATATTGTCTTAATTGCAGGTATTGCATATATTCCTTATTAGCTATATACATAGCTCTATTTTGAAAATGTTTCTGCCAGTTCTTTTTAGAGTCCTCTCACCATTCTGTAATGTTCTCATACATTTCCACTGCTGAGAGCCTGGCTAACCAGTCCTGATTCCATATCCTTTTCATTTTTGGATCCTCTAAAAGTGTTTCATTTAAACTCCATTTATTTTTCTTACATCGTGGGGTTCCCTCCCATGATACCTGAATCTGAACTGCCATATGATCTGAAAATTCATTAGGGATTGTGGAAGCAGAATGTTTTACACTTGAGATGCAAAGGTAAAATCTATCCGAGTCCTTAAGGTACCCCTAAAATATGTAAAACCCCCATTTAGATGTTTCCTTCTATAGGTATCCACCAAACCAGCTGTTCTCACTATCTGTAGTAATGCTGTAGTGTCACAAAATAACTTTGAGGTTCGAAGGCCTCTATCAGACATAGAGAGTCCACAGTTAAAATCTCCTGACCAGATTGCAAGTTTGGATGTATGTAGATAAGGCTGAATCTCTTTAAACAAGGCCACTCTCTGTGCTTTAGTTTGGGGAGCATACACTGTTATTATACGAAACCTTTCTGACATGTAGGAGATATCTAACATCAAAGCCCTTCCTGGATGTACGTCAACTAATCTGGATACTTTTAGGAGGGGGTTAGCTAGTAAAATGCCTACTCCATCACAGGGTTCGGGCCCTGAGGACCAAAACAAGGCCCCTGCCAACCAGGCTCTGGGTGCAGACTGTAATTCAGCATGGGTTTTAAGACGAGTGTCCCGAATGCAAATGATGTCACTGTGTAAATCGTCCAGAGTAAGCAGGGCCCCAGCCCTCTTTCTATTGTTTTTAATACTACTGATGTTTAGAGTAATGATTTTTAATGACCCCATAATATAAAAAAAGGCAAATTGTCAGTATACTTGCTTCATGGCGTTTTGGATCACCTTCGCTGTTTTGTTTGTTTTGCTATTGAATCTCCCCTTCCTCCTTCAGGATCTGTAATGGATGTAACTGAAGAACAGTCTGTCCCCTCCCCCTCAGACTCACCATCAGTTCCCTCTGAACTTAATAAAGCATATTTGTTTACAATCTGTACTGAGGCAGTTTCCTTCATATTAACTTTCCTGTTCCCCTGTGACACAGCTTTCCCTTGTCTATTCCTTTTTTTATGAGATACCATTCTAAAAAGTGGATCCTTCTCTCCCGGGGGTGGGGGCATGTCCAGCTCTGTTTCACCTGTCTCCCCATTCATATCCTGGGCTTCTTCACTTGTCTCCATTCCCATTACTTCCTCTGTGGCTTGTATTCCCTCCAAATCCTGCCCTGGAGAGTTCTTTGGTACAGGAGGGTCTGTAGGAACATTCTGTACTAGGGAGCTTGAATGTCCTGGTGATGTAGCCACTACAATGCTTGCAGAAGCTGCCTTTTTTGCATATTGTTGCTGGGCCATGTTGATTAGTCCCTCGTGTGAAGGACAATCCTCCCTATTATGGGATGCCCAGGGACACCTACCATATACATGACTTGTCCTCTCGCAAAGGTTGCAACGAAACAAGTTTAGGCAATTAGCAGAACTGTGTCCAAACTCTAGACTGTGGTTACATCTCATGGAGTCGCAGGCAGAACTTAAATGGGCCCTTGACCCACACTTGAAACATGACCTGAGTTGGCCGCTATAGAATACTGATCCTATCTTTCCTTAAAAAAAAAGGAACTGGGGAGATGAGCAGGGCCTGTGTTTGTGGAAATTAGCTTAACTCTCACCCTCCAGCTCCCGTCCCATATTTGCTTACTGTCCAAATTTTGGGTAGGTTTACTTAAGATTTCACACCTTTGTTTCAGCCAGCAGAGAATGTCCTCAATGTTTACCCTTTCATTCCTAAAAAAAACTGTAATTAATTTGACTAGGGGTTTCGTTAAAGGGACCATCAAAAAAGGAATCCATAAAGGAGTATTTTTTAACACCTGGTACTGGCCCAGAAGTGGTCTAGACTTGACACATTTTTAAAGCTAATGTCATAGTTCCAGTTTCCCAACCCTATTAGGGCGAAAATCTCAGATGAAAAAAATTTCAATGAATTCTTTAAAAGTTGCTTTGCTATATGTACCCTATCAGGGGGGTTCTCTAAGCCTCCCTTGTACACCAATCTAACAGCATTCCGTCTGGGAGTAGGCTCTCCTTTGTTTAAAAACAAATCAGATAGTTTAAATATAGGCTCCAATGTTGACCTATCTTCAGACCCATGTATGACCTCCTCACTGGGTCCCATCCGTAATGGAATATCTGCTCCATTCACACTCACACCTTCAGAAATATCTCTGTTTGCCATAGATTCCCCTTCAGTTATATTTCCCCCCAACACATGCATCGATATTACTGGTACCAGATACAACAGAAATAGTGTTACCCTGGGGTTTGTTGGAGCTCATGTCTAGTTCATTGATGGTGGCCACTTTTGTAGGTATACGCTCTATCACCTTCTGATATGAAGGGTCCTCAGAATCAGGAACCCAGGCTCCCTGCTGTCCCTGTTTCCAACCAGCATTCTCTAATACTTGCACAACTGAATGCTGTACTGAACCTTCATCGCAAAAGTCAGGAGCTCTGGAGCCCCAGTCTCTCTCTCTCTCTCTCTCTCTCTCTGCCTGTCCCTGAAGGAGTAGGTTTTCTCCGTTGTTTCAGTTCATAGTGAGTCCTGTAAATGCAACGGTTTCCCAACTCCAAGTCTCATTTTGATGTTTTTAGTGAAACAAACACTTTCTGTTTCCTTTTCCTTTGGCTCTCAGCACACGGGTTCTACACCGTTTAAACTGCCAGCCGTTTGTTTAGCATTGCTTTGAACCACCTTGTTTTTGACAGAAGCAGCAGCCCTGTCATTTTGGCCTGACTGCGAGTCAGACGCTGGATGACGCATCTCTGTGTTATTCACTACAGAGGATTTATCAGGTACTTGTGCCAGAGTTTCAAGCTCTTTCTCTAGCTTTGCAGCTCTTTGTATGATCTTTTCTTTTTCTAACTGAAGCATTTTAACTATTTATTTCAATTCAATATCCAGTACCTGCACATTCTCTGTTGTTTGACCATCTTTATTTTGCATCAGCTCTCCGTTGCTTTTCTCCACTATTTCCCCCTACACAGATAGGATTGGGTGCACCATCCTCCTCGCTGAATTCTATAGTCAGGTCTTCCAAATCCATAGCTGTTTCTACAGAGCTTCTGTCTTTTTCAGCCTCTGTAGAAAGAGAGGCAGGGAAGGAGGCCATCTCCCCTGCCACATCAACACTTTGTCCTCTTCCTGTGTCCGGCTCCGAAATGAGTCCCTCCATCCCGCCTACAGGAAGTGACAGCACCCCTGCAGGCAGAGTAGGGGAATTTCCCTGGTGCACTGGCCAAATTTCCCCCCATTCACTACAATACCACCAACAGCTTAATCTGGTTCGAAGTCAGTTGCCATTCATCTGTATCCCCCTTCCCCCAGGTTGTGCCTGAAAATAGGCAGAATTTGTCTAGTGCACTTACCCGGTCAACAAAAACTAGCTAAACTAAAAGTAAAATAGGCCCACCATGCTGCAAAGAGCTCATTTAAAGCAGAAAAAGAGATGTGCAAAAACAAGGGAGCACAATTTGAAGATAGAGGGGGGACGGCTCAGAGGTAATGTGAGGAAGTATTTCTTCACAGAGAGGGTTGTGGATACATGGAACAGCCTTCCTGAGGAAGTTGTAGAGTCAAAAACTGTGGGGGAACTCAAGAATGCATGGGACAGACATGAGGCAATTCTAGTGGGGGGTAGGAGGAAGTAGGCTGTTGGTTAACTAGGATCTGCAGCTTATCCGTTAGGTAGGGAAATGGGCAGACTAGGTGGGCCAAGCGGTCCTTATCTGCCGTCAAATTCTATGTTTCTATGTAGATGGAGGGTCCTGAGGCAGAGATGGTGTGTCTGGTGTTGGGGTGTTAGGCTTTGAAGGTCCCGGTGTCTGATAATCCGGCTGGGGTAACCTGGGCGTCGGGATAGGCTGATTTGGGGTACCCAACATTGGACCCAGAGGAGTACCATCTGGCACTGGAAGGATTGGATCATCACCGATCATCAGGCCCCCTGGCGTTGACTTGGGAGGGGCGTCAGGCCCAGCCGGCGACTCTGGAGGGTGTGGCGGCGACCCGGTCACGAGGGAAGAGGCATCGGTAGGGCCGTGTCAAGGGGACTGGCGTATGCTAAGGCCGAGCCGGTGACTAAGCGGAGTCGCCTGAATGGAAGAACTAGCTCCCGAGCGGGATGGATGCCTATCTTTTCCCTAGGAGAAGGGCGACAGTTCTGGGTGTTGCCAGGTAGCATTGTCCCCTGACGTCAGCATGGACTCGGCAGACACCCTGGCCAGGAGAGCATCAGACAACAGCCTGCCACCTGAGGACTCACCAGCCAAGCAACTAGGCTTAGAGCCCTCAGGAACAATGGGCCTAATATTAAGAGGCTGAGGGGTGGGGGAAACATCCCGCATCCTGAAGAACTTTCTCTCACTACAGAATTAAGGGTGGGAGGTTTGGTCACCGGGAGCCAAAAGGCAGTCCCAATAGAAGAGATCGACCCCTCGGGGGGGGGGGAGAGACGAGCTAGAGGCTTTCACTGACTTCGTCGGGAACCAAGAGTGGTCTTCTGCCCGGGATTTCTCCTTATGCTTCTCCTGGTGCTTGTGTTTGCTGCTAGATTTCTTCTCTTTATGAGAAGAGGAGGATGAGGCCCCAGAGGCCTGAGAGGTGACGCTTCTTCTTAATTTCCGATAACTTCTTGGACAGCAGGAAGGCTTGAAGGGTTTTCTGGCAACAAAGCCATGTGCATTGATTAAAGTCTTGGCAGTGCTGGCAGGCCTCAATGTCATTGTCCAGGCCTAGGCAGAAAAGACAGGCCGAATAGCCGTCCTTATGAGGGATCTGCTTGCCGCGCACACACTTGGAACGTTGCCTCTTGAGCAGAGAAGGATCCTGGCACCTGCCAGCTTCAGTCCTAAAGGTGTTACCTGCTGCAAGAGTGAATCTTGAAGTAAGATCTGTGTGTGTTGCTTACTATACACAACACAAGCTATGATCTCATAAAACTGAAATGCATGTATTAAGTAAACAAGGCACCAAAGTTTAAAATATCATACCCAAGATAATGCTGTCTCTTGATTCTGAGAAGACCAGTCTGAACCATCCAGGTTCATAACAATCATAAGCTTTTCCAGGGCAAATGAAGAGTTTTTCCTCAATCAGCTTCCACCACAGCGCCTCTTCTGCTTCAAATGTCTGTGATCTCAGAAACTGAAAAAGACAAGCATTTGTCAATGCTGAATGTTTACTTGCAGGTATGTGCTGTACGGGTGTTTGGTACTGATAGGCATTATACACAAAGTTGTTAAACAATTTTTTTTTTTTTTTTATTTCTGACCCCAGCTTTTGAAGATACTTGTTTTAGGATTCACTTTATAAATGCGACATGTACCATTTATAGTATACTGTCCAAAATGTCATTTTACATCACAGGTGTGAACACACACCTCGACTACGATTTAAAAAAATGACAAGCCACATTTATGTGGTGGTGTGAAAAAATGGGTATGTTAAAAATTTGGGGTCAAAATATTAAAAATGACCAAAGTTATGAGCGAGCATAGGGAAATTTCAACATATGCACATTTCTTTGCCATTTTCACTTATTTTGGCCCCAAATTACCAGTGTCGGTGGCTCAGTAGGTAGTACATTCACCTCTGAAGCTGGGAGATCAGAGAGCTGTGGGTTCAGTTCCCACATCTGGCACTTGGGTTAATATCCCAATACTGACACTGTAGCGCAGCATGAGGGGGGTGCTGCACTTCTGAAGTGTCGTCTTTCGGATGAGACGTTAAACCTAGGTCCCATCTGCCTGGATTGGTGGTAGTTCAGGTGGGTTTTAAAGATCCCATGGCACTTATTGAAAAGAGTAGGGGATTTCCCCGGTGTCCTGGTCAGATTTCTCCCATTCACTAAAAATACCACCAACGGCTTAATCTGGTTCAATTTCAGTTGCTTACCATCTGTATCCTCCCTTCCCCAGGTCGACCCTGAAAAAGGGACTTCTAGTCCCAGTGGGCCTACCGGGTCAACAAAATTCAATAAACAATAATAATAAATGTTCAACATAGCCTTATGACCCCACCTTATGAACAAGGGTGGTGAAAATTTTAAAATCCCACTTGATATATGATTCCGCAATGCAACTGCAAAATCACATTTCTGGCCTAATTTGCATAATTCCTCCACCACCGGTCATGAGGTGGGGTCCCAAAAAGGACATGCTGAAAATCTGGGCCTGAAATATACAAAAATTACAAAGTTATGCATCGAAGGTCAAAACCCAATTGAAACACATTGAACCACACTTACCTTAGTTTCTCATATGCAGTTGGTGGTTCCAGCAGCACATGTCTTCGATCAAAGAGTGGATCTTCACCCTGGGACCTGTTCAGGTGAGTGAGGGTGTGTGGGGTGGCGAGTACTGAGTTGGAGGTTGGGTGGGTGTGTGAGGCAGATTGACGAGGGACAGTTTTCTTTTTTTGCAGGTTACACACACAAAAAAAAAGAAATATTGAGGGACGGTTTTCTTTATTTCAGATATGTTTCACTAGGATTGGGCACCACAGTGTTGGGCTTGTTGTGGAACAAGGGTGGGTGGCCTAGAAGGGAGGGGGTCAAGAGAAGTGGTACTAAGGTGGGCACCCCACTCCACTTACATAAAAAAATATATATATATCAATATGGGAAGTCCGGGCGGACGAGCCACCTGGAGGGGATGACGAGAAAGAAGCAGCCTGTCCTGATGTTGAAAACCGATCAGCTGCTTGCTGACTGACTTCATGCAAATGAAAGGGCCGAAGCCCACTCTGATTGGAGCAGTTTCAGTCCTTTCAAGTACATGAAGTTTCCACCCAGGAAGCAGCGAGTGGTGTCATGATCACAGTGTGTGGTCATTGGTCTGGACTGCTGAGCCCCTTCCACTCGGAACTGCAATAGGCTCGGCAGTGCCCCCCCGAAATCCCCTTTAGTGTAATAAAACATTTCTTGCGCATGTGCAAGCAAATGTAAAAAGGAGATCCATAGCCTGGCCATGCATCCATGTGAAATCAATGCATGGTAAGTGTCAATATGATCGGACTCTGATAAAACCAGGTTACTCACCTGTAACAGTAGTTCTAGGAGTGGTATATGTTGTTCATCCACACTTCTTGGCATGTCCCTTTCCCTTTAAGGATCGCCGAAAGGTCTTCAAGCTGGCTCCTCCCACCCACCCGGGTGGTATAGCTCTTGGCTCTGCCTCATGACGCCAGATCTTAGCCCGCTGGAAGCCAGGTGTTGTGCATCCACAGCCGGGGAGGTCGGGTGGGTCCATGTGGATGAACAATATATATACTACTCCTAGAAAGTGCAGTTACACAAAGACTTTTGCTGTAACAGTAGATCTTCTAGGAATGTCTCTTGCAGTAAGTCACTACTTCTGGGAGTTCCCGATAGGTGGCGCTCCAGCACGGAAGTCTCTTCCAGCAGTCTCTATACCAGGGACCACCCACCTACCTCACTTCCTATAAAAGTGGGTGGTCCCTGGTGTCTCCACTTCGGCCGTTTCAGCGCTCTCGGAAGCGAAATGAGGGGAACCGAGGCATCAAGCTTCCCAACCTTACATCGTTTTTCCTGTTACATAAAGGCAGGGGGATGGAGGGAGGGAAACTATTTACTGCAAGAGACATTCCTAGAAGATCTACTGTTACAGCAAAAGTCTTTGTGTAACTGCATTATCTTCCATGGAATGGTCTCTTGCAGTAAGTCATTACTTCTGGGAGATTTCCAAGCAGTTATGTGGCAGTGGGTGGTCACGGATGAGGGGAATGAGGGGTCATCTGGTGGAGAAATGACCTTTCGGGGCTGTAACAGCCCTTCGTCCCAGTAAGAGAGCACCTCTGAAGGGGATTCGTATCCTCTTGTGTCAGGGGAACCATCATAGGTCAAATGAAGGTTCGGATTCGTATGATAATCTGAATAATATTTGTCTGAATATTCGAGAGGAGGCTGGACCGGGGAGCGTTCTAGCTCCGTGCGTGCCTGTTTTGATGAAGGTGGCGATATCCTTTGTGTTTGAGGGTTATGTCCTGGAGTGAGACTATGGTCAAAAGCCATAGAATCCAGTACTATATTTACTATTTCTTCAATATCTGGAACTTGTGACGATGGAATTGCCATGTAAGCAGGTTCTGAATCCAGCATACATGCGGACGGAGGATCAATTTGCGCCTCCCGGTAGAGTGATGCGGTGTTTCCTTAGTGTCTTTGCTCAGTTCCAATGGGGTTGAGAGCCTCACGTGGGATCGACAACGAGGCTGGGGGGCCTCTGCATTCTGAAGCATATAGTTCTTTATTTTGTAGAAATGTAGTTCCATACGCATCTTTCGATACATATTTTTGAGAATATTCTTGGTTTTTCATGGTTGACCTTACATAAAGATCATCCATATCAGTGCTGTATGCCTGCAAGGGTGCTGTTCTATGTAGCATTGGTTGTCATGATGGAGGCATCAGTTCCGTCGACGGGAGAGGCAGAGGAGCATGCCTCGTTGATGATGCACTGTGTCTTATAGGTGAAGGATCAGTAACAGCATGCTCCGTCGATGGGGAAATATACTCCATTGATGACGATGATGACGGCAGGGCATGTTTCGTCGATGGTGGGACATGCTCCATCGATGATGGGATAGTGAATGCATGCACTGTCGACGATGGGGGTGCCATCGTCGACGATAAGATAGTGGATGCGTGGCCCATCGCGTGGCAAGTCTCTCATCGATGGTGGAGCATAGGGAACAAGTCCCGTCGATGGGGGAGGCAGCCACGTCGACGAGGAAGCATGTAGCATGTGCTCCGTCAATGGAGGAGGCATCCTCATCGACGATGCTGTCTTGTAAAGCCCTCCTGTCAACAGGAGGGTTATGCCCTGTCGATGGGGAAGGCAGTAAGATCTCTACTGTTGATGATGTAGGAGTCCTGGTCGACGGGGGAGCCGAGGAATGATGCCCCGTCAATGAAGAACGTTCCTTCTTTGATGAAGTAGAGCCTGCCATTGACGGGGGTGAATTGCCTGTCGACGATGAATATCTTCTTGATGATCCATGTTTTGGAGGCACGACTGTTGAAAGGTGGTCAGGCAGGACTTTAGGTGAAGGGGTTTCCTTCCCAGTATTATCTCTTGAAAAGGATTCTTAAGTTTTTTGAGCCCTTTGGTTGAGCACCCTGTGTGTGAGACAGGGAATCATCCATTGTAGGTACGTGGTGTCTGTATGAAGCCCAGGCACCTAGGCTATGGGTTCAATCCATGTCATAGACTGCTACTTGAAGAGATGCTGCCACAGCTGAAGCCGGACGGAAAATGAACAGAGACTACCAAGGACTGCCCACTTTTACAGGAAGTGAGGTAGGAGGGTGGTCCCTGGTCAGATACTGCTGGAAGAGACTTCTGTGCTGGAGCGCCGCCTATCAGAAACTCCCAGAAGTAATGACTTACTGCAAGAGACCATTCCGTGGAAGATCTACTGTTACAGGTGAGTAACCTGTTTTTCTAGGATAGTGGATATGTTATTCATCCACACTTCTTGGCAGACTCCCAGCAGTTCTCTGGGAGGAGGGAGGCAAGGCGCACACCCCCACTGATACTTACTTGGGGAAAAGAGATTGGAGAACTAAAGCCCCAAAACCAGCATCCCGGCATGACTCAAGGTTGATGCAGTAATGGGTAATGAAGGTGTTTGCTGTCTTCCAGGTAGCAGCCCGACAGATTTCCTGTATGGGGATGTCCCTTGAAACAGCCACCGATACAGCGGTATGACTGGCAGAATGAGCTCTTATCCCTCTGGGAGGCTCCATGCCCGCCAACTTGTAGCACAGACTTATGCAAGATGTAATCCACTTTGCCATAGTCCGTTTTGCTGTAGATCTGCCAGAAGCGGCTTCAGCATAGGTGACAAACAGCTGGCAAACCTCTCCCCAAATTTCCGCCATCCTCTCCTTATAATAAGAGAGAGCTCGTCTCAGGTCCAAGGTATGGTGTCTGTATTCGGCTTCCAAGGTATAATTAGGGTAGTATACTGGCAGAGTTAATACCTGGTTAAGGTGAAACTCTGACACCACCTTCGGAAGGAATTTTGGGTGGGGGCATAGGACAACCTTGTCCCTGTGGAAGACCAGATAAGGGGAGTCCACCGAGAATGCCTGGAGCTCCCCTGTCCTTCTGGCAGACGTGATAGCCACCAGGAAGGCCGTCTTCCACGACAAGTGTGACAATGCATACTTGTGCATTGGTTTGAATGGCTTGCCCATGAGCTTTGCCAGTACCAGCAGTAGATCCCATGGAGGTGGAGGTTCACGCACCGGAGGGGATATGTGATCCAGGCCTTTGAAAAAGCACCCGACCACTGTCTCCTGTGCCGTCAGCTGACTGGCCCATGCCTGGTAAGCAGAGATGGCTGTCAGGTGCACCCTAAGGGTCGATGACCGAAGACCCCCTTTGGACAAAGACCAAAGGTAGTCGAGAATGTTAGCCACTGGACAGGACAGAGGGTCCAGGCCCTTGTCCTGACACCAAATGGAAAACCTTTTCCATTTGAAGGCATAACATTTCCTAGTCGATTCCTTTCTGGATGCCTCCACCATGGTGAGGACAGCCTCGAAAAGACCCAAAGCCTGGAACTCTAGCTGCTCAGCTACCAGGCTGTGAGGTGCAGGGATTGAAGGTCCGGATGGTATACCTTCCCCTGATTGAGAGAGATCATGTCCAGGCATGCTGGAAGTCGCTCTGGGGGCCAGCAGCTGAGGCTGAGGAGATCTGGATGACAGAACTGGAAAAATGGCCAGTCTGGGGCTACTGGAATCACCTTTGCCTTGTCCCTCCTCACCCTGAGGAGCGCCTTGGGAAAGGAGGGAAGGCGTAGAAGAGACCTGGGGTCATAGAAACATAGAATTTGATGGCAGATAAGGACCGCTTGGCCCACCCAGTCTGCCCATTTCCCTACCTAATGGATAAGCTGCAGATCCTAGTTAACCAGCAGCCTACTTCTTCCTACCCCCACCCCCTAGAATTGCCTTATGACTGTCCCATGCATGCTTGAATTCCACCATCCACAGCCTCGAGAAGGTATCCCCCTGCAGTGAGCCCTGCTGAGGGGGGGCCGGCATGAAACAGCCTCAGTTTGGTGTTGTCCCTGGAGGCAAACATGTCCACCATCGGTTTGCCCCAGTGGAAGAACAGGCTGTAAACTACCTCTGGATGGAGAGACCACTCATGGGATGTCATGCCTAAGCGGCTGAGAGCATCCACCAGATGGTTTGAGGCTCCTGCCACATGAATGGCTAGGAGATCTGCCTCCAGACGGCTGACGAGGGTCCAGATGCAGAGCGCCTCCCTGCAAAGCAGACTGCAATGCATGCAGCCCTGTTTGTTGAGGTAGTACATGGTCGTGGTATTCTCCGTCTGGACTTGAACCACTTGACCCCGGAGCCGAGAAACAAAAGCTGACAGTGCCAGGCTGACTGCTCTGCGCTCTAACAGGTTGATGTGGTATCAGGACTCCTCGGGGGTCTAGAACCCATGAGCCCTTTTGTCCCCCATGTGGGCTCCCCAGCCCATGAGAGAGGCATCGGTCGTGAGGACAGCCGTCGGTTCAGGGCAGACAAATGGGATCCCTTCCTGCAACTGGCCTGGGGCAGTCCACCAATGAAGAGTGTCCAACATCTTCTGGGTTACAGCGATCAGCTGGTTGAAATGACTGTAGCTCTGAGTCCACTGGGCGGCCAGCTCCCACTGGAGGTGGTGCATGTGCCACCAGGCCCAACGGACCATGGAGGTGCACACCGCCATGTAACCTAGAAGGCACAGAAGAAAAAATTACTCACCTTAGTAATGTTGTTTCTTCTAATGGAGTCTTGCTATATTATGACATATGCAGTTTGTCCCAGCCTTAGAACTGCTCCGGAGGTGAAAGAGTTAACTTCCATGTCAGGCATGGAATCTGGAGCGCGAGCTCGGTTAGAAAAACTCTGTCTGTTTATCTTCAAACTGAAACTGTCAGATCTTAACAGCAAAACTCACTAAGGTTCTGTTTGGAAGCTGTAAACCTACACTAGCCAACTGGCTACTAAAATATTAACACATTTTTCTGGTCCCAACACCAAGACTCAAGTCAGGGGACCCAGAAAATAAGATAAAATAAAATACAACACCCAAACACCCCAAAAAGGAGGGGTGGAGAACACAAGGTGGGCATCAATAAGTGCCAACACTGGACTACCCACCCACATCCCAAGAGTAGAGGTTCTGAGAGTGGCAGGCAGGGGGGGAGGTCATAATACAGCAAGACTCCATTAGAAGAAACAACATTACTAAGGTGAGTAATTTTTTCTTCAAACAACATGAAGTCTTGCTATATTATGACATAAGCAGACTACACAGCAGTACCTCCATGGAGGAGGGACAGAACCTACTTAGGAAATAGGCTCTGAAGCACAGCTGTGCCAAACCGAGCATCCCTCCTGGCCTGGATGTCCAGGGAGTAATGCTTGGTGAAAGTGTGTACTGTTTTCCAGGTAGCTGCTTGACATATCTCTAAGATAGGGATGTCCCTGGCCGCAGCTAGGGACGCAGCTGTACCTCTGGTAGAGTGAGCCCTCAGACCTGAAGGGGGAACCTTACCCAGTTTTTGATAGCAAAATTGGATATAAGAGACAATCCACCTGGCAATGGATCTTTTAGTGGCAGGTTTCCCTTTCCCAACCTCACCATAAGTGAGGAAAAGTTGGAGGGAGTCAAACCTGTGACCCTTAGTACGCTCTATGTAGTAACTAAGGGCCCTCTTAACATATAAACTGTGCAGCCTCCTCTCGCCAGAGGAGGAATGGTCAGTGAAGTACACTGGAAGAGATATAGATTGATTAAGGTGGAAATCTGAAACCACCTTAGACAAGAACTTCCTGTTAGTCCTGAGGACTACCTTATCTCTGTGAAAGGAGATAAAATCAGTCTCCACTGACAAAGCTTGTAATTCACTTATGCGCCTGGCAGAAGTGATGGCTACTAGAAACACAGTTTTCCAAGTCAAGTACTTAAGTTCTGCTGAAGACAAAGGTTCAAAGGGGGGTTGCATCAGCTGAGCAATGCAAACATTAAGATCCCAGGCAGGGGCAGGGTCCCTGAATGGCGGGTTGGTGTGAAGCAATCCCTTGAAAAACTTGGAAAATACAGGGTGAGCAGAAAGAGAAGAGGGCTTTCCTGCTGAAATAAAAGCAGAGACAGCTGCCAAATGTACTTTCAGGGTAGCTGGCCTCAGCCCCAAAGTATTTAGATGGGCCATATAGTCCAAACCTGTGGGCAAATCAGCAGATTCTGGGGAAATATGCTTCCCAGAGCACCACATGGAAAATCTTTTCCATTTAGAGTTATAAGTAGCCCTGGTGGAAGGCTTCCTAGAAGTTTTCCAGATTTCGAGCACACCTTGAGAAAGGTGTAGGTCAGCAAACTCTAACCCCTCAAGAGCCAGGCCTTGAGGTTGAGGGATTTGAGACTCGGATACCAAACTCTCCCCTGGGCACAGGTTAACAAATTGTGGTTCCTGGGGAGACACAGGGGAAGATGGACTGCTAAGGACAGAAGGAGTGGGTACCAGGGCTGTCTGGCCCAATCTGGAGCAATCAGAATCATCTTGCAAGGTTGAGATCTGATTTTGACTAGCACCTTGAACAGGAGAGGGAAGGGGGGGAAGGCATAGAGGAACTTCCCTTCCCTTCCCAATCGAGAAGGAAGGCATCCAGAGGGACTGAGCCCAACACTGGGGGCCTGCAACAAAAAAGTGGAAGTTGGTGATTGTCTGGGGCTGCAAAAAGATCTATCTGAGGGGTGCCCCACCTGGCAAAAACTAACCCCAGTACTAGGGGATCCAGTGACCATTCGTGATGGCCCTGGGAAATCCTGCTGAGAGCATCTGCCAGGACATTGTCCTTGCCTGGGAGGTGAACTGCTATGAGGGAGGCGTTCAGGGAATAAGCCAGAGACCACAACTTCATTGCCTCGGTGCACAAGGCCGAAGACAGAGTGCCCCCTTGTTTGTTGATGTACCACATTGTAGTGGTGTTGTCTGTTCTGACCTGTACCACTTTGTTCTGAACAGATGCAGAAAAAACCTGAAGTGCTAGAAAAACAGCTCTGAGTTCCAACAGATTGATGTGGAGCAGAGATTCCTGAGAGGACCACAATCCCTGGGTGGAGAGGTCGCCCATGTGAGCTCCCCATCCCAAAAGGGACGCATCTGTAGTAAGGGTCAAGGAGTGAGATTGAGGGATGAAAGGAACCCTGTCTCAGATTGCTCTGATCCTGCCACCACTGCAGGGCCTGGATCAGGGTTCGAGTTACTGGGATCAATTTGGTTAGGGGATCTCTCCTTTGAGACCAGAAGACTCTCAAATGGAACTGAATGTCCCTCATCTGAAATCTTGCTCCTTGCACTACAGCTGTGGAAGCAGCCATGTGTTCTAGGAGCTGTAGAAAGTGCCTTGCTGGTCGAGAGACCTGCAGAGTGAAGGAGGAGGCCAGGGCCACCAGGGTCTTTACCCTTTCTAGAGGAAGGAAGGCTCTGGCCTGCTTTGTGTCCAGTTTTGCGCCTAGCTGAACAGGTTCTAAAACTGACTTTGGGAGATTGAGAAGAAAACCTAGAGAGGTAAGCAGCTGCTGGGTAACCTGAAGGTGTGATTTGACTTGGTCTGGAGACTGACCCACTATGAGCCAGTCATCTAGGTAGGGAAAGATGGCAATCTTTTGCCTTCTTAAGTGAGCAACTGCTACTGCCAGGCATTTTGTGAATACCCTTGGGGCAGAGGTAAGGCCGAAGGGCATTGCTCTGAACTGGTAATGGCCTGAGGGCAGTTCGAATCTGAGGTACTTTCGTGGGAGCTTCTGATGAGAACATGGAAGTAGGCATCCTTGAGGTCCAGGGATGCTAGCCAGTCCCCTGGCCTTAGGGAGGGTAAAATCATTCCCAGAGTCACCATTTGAATTTTGGTTTTAAAGGTGCTTGTTCAGATATCTTAGATCCAGGATGGGCCGCCATTCTCCTGTCTTTTGGTGTAAGGAAGTACCTGGAGTACAGTCCTTCTGTGTGTAGGGAGGAACCTTTCCACAGCTCTGAGAGCCAGGAGGGTTGAGACTTCTGTTTCCAAAGCAAGAGTCTCTAATGGATTTGCAGGTGGAAAACATCTGATTCTCATCTTTGGAAATTTTTTAAAGCTGAGAACCAGTCCCTGGCTTACTACTTCCAGGACCCACTTGTCTGATGTTAAAGATTCCCAGTCCTGGACGAAGTAAGCCAGCCTGTCCCCTACAGGTAATGGAGAATATGGGCATCCCATCAGGGTGCCTGTTTGGCAGGGGCTTTAGGGTGAGGGGTGGGAGCAGGCCTGCTCGTACCCCGTCTGCCTCTCCCTCTGAAGAACCCCCTCTGGGCATAAGCTGAAGAGGAGGCCTGGGCTTGGTAAAAAGGCCTGTGAAAAGGCCTGCCCCTACCCCTGGGAGGCTGCCTCTGAGGAGTGGCTTGCCTTTCCTTGGCCTGTGCACTCCTATAAGTGGTCTTATACTCATCCATTTTCTTCATGTAATTCTCTGTCTGCTCCCCAAACAGAGAATTACCCACAACAGGAAAATCCATGGCCTTAGCCTGGGTATCCTGTGACAGACTAGTACACCTGAGCCAAGTCATTCTACGAAAAGCCACAGATGTAGCCATGACTCTTGAAGATACATCATTAGAATCCACTGCAGCATGGAATTGCACCTTGGATGCCTCAATACCATCAGCAGCCACCTGTTCCAGCTCCTTGGCAAGCTGGCCAGGGGCCTGTTTCGCTAAAGCCATAACAATATCCCATCTGGATTTCTGGTATCTTGCAACATAGGCCATATAATTTGCCTGTCTGAGTCCCAAGGATGCTACCATGTATTGTTTCTTAGCCATGGCATCAATCCTCCTGGAGTCCTTGTCAGGAGGGTGTGAAGCCAAGGGAATATTTGCCTTATCACAGGCTGCAGCCTACACTACCCCAACATGGCTGCATTGTTGTGAAAGGAACTCTGTATCAGGACCTGACAAAGTGTACCTCCTGTCCATCTTTTTATCCACAGGAGGTAAAGAATTAGGAGTTTTTAAAATTTTTATTGTTTGTTTCCTAAAGGATTTATGTAAAGGAATAGACAATCTCCTGGACTCTGGGATATCCATCATTTCCACATAGTCAGGCTCCTCTTGTTCATCCACAGCTTCTTCCAAAGGGAGCTGGAGGGTTTCAGCAACTTTTTTATAAAACAGAAAATGAGAAGGGGACTCAGAAAGCCTAGGGGGAGACTCTCCTGAAGGTCTGTCTGGGGAGATGTCCGGTTCAATGGGCACATCCAGACTTTCAAAATCACATTCACACTGTTCATAATCCTCCTCCCCCTCCTCCGGTTCATAAAACTCCTCTATATCATATTCTTGAACCAGTGGAACCGGCTGAACCGACCGTTTACCTGATAGTGGCGGTTCGGACGGAACCGGGAAAGCGACTGGACAATTTGGATCGCTTTGGCTATCTCTGCAGCGGTTGGAGAAGGAAATTTTGGCTCCACACCAGCTGATTTTCTAGTCCTCTTGCTGGAACTGGCTCCTCTGAGTCAGCTCTTCGTTTGCCCGAGGAAGTCTCGCCCTGGTCAGAGGGCACTCCCTCCGGTTCGGTTGGCACCGAACCGGGCTGGCCATCCAGGTCAGCGGACTTTTTGGCCTCTCGTTCCCTGAGCCTACCAACTCTCTTATCCAGGGTAGCTGCAGGGAAATTCTGCAAATCTGGCAGTCTGCATTGAGGTGGTCAAACCCCAGACAATAAACACATGTGGTGTGTGGGTCAGCCTTGGCAAAGCTTCCCCACAACACTACAGTGTTGAAACCCAGTGGGCCCGGTTTTTCTTTTGGGTTTCTCAGACAATGCCAGCCTAACCAAAAACTTGCCCTTTTCCGGCAAATGCCAGGCAAGACACCCTTATCGGTTCCCAACCGTGTCACGGGTCGTGGAAAAAAACGTAATGAAATCCGTTTTTTTTAGAACCAATAAGAACCGGGAACCGCACTCTAAATGTAATTAAAATAAGTTTTAAAAGCAACCTGATCGGTTCAAACCGAACCGATAACCACATTTACAAGTTCCACACAGAAAATGAAAACCTGTCTATTACTTACGATACCACAGACAGAGCTTGAACCGACCGGTTTGCGGTTAAAATAAATATAATCGCGGTTTAAATAACCGAGAAAAAACACTTTTTAACCGAGAAATGAACCGAGCAGTAGGAGGAATCTCCAGAGCGACTGTTCAGTGAGGCGGAGTAAAGAATCTGACAGTTTCAGTTTGAAGATAAACAGACAGAGTTTTTCTAACCGAGCTCGCGCTCCAGATTCCATGCCTGGCATGGAAGTTAACTCTTTCACCTACGGAGCAGTTCTAAGGCTGGGACAAACTGCATATGTCATAATATAGCAAGACTTCATGTTGTTTGAAAGTCCTGGGCAGGGCACAATTGCCCAAACAGAAATGACTGGGCAAAGGAGGAGAGAACCTCCGTCCTGTCCGCCAGGAGCCGAGCTCTGGCTTGACGCAACTCAAACTCTGCCCTGATAAAGCACATCACCTGGGAAGGCACAAGTTTCAACTTGGCCTCGTTGATCAGGAGGCTGAGTTGGGAGCAAGTCTGGAGGGCCAGATCCCTGGAACTCTCCACCTGCTGCTGGATGGGACCTGCTAAGAGCCAATTGACAAGGTAGAGGTAAATTCTGACCCCCTTCCCGACACCTGAGATGGGCTGCCACCACTGCAATGCATTTGGTGAAGACCCATGGGGCCGATGACAGGCTGAACGGCATGGCTCGGAACTCGTATAGGGTCCCTTCGACTCTGAAGTGGAGGAACCACCAATGAGATGGACGGACTGGGACATGAAAGAACGCATCCTGCAGATCCAGTGAACAGCATGTTTCGCTCCAAGGACGGTATGATCTAGGACAGAGTGACAATCCGAAAGGTCCGTGACCTAAGATACTGATTCAGGTCATGCAGATCTACAAAGGGGCGCCAGCCCCCCATCCGCTTGGGCACCAGGAAGTTTATTTATTTATTTATTTTTTATTTAATTCTAGGATTACAATTACCTTTCAGCCAAGGCTCTTTTACAAAGGTTCCATGTCACATGTTACAGAAGACTACAAAAAAGTTGCAAAAGAAAACATTTAGGTTGAATTAGAGACGCAACACAAATCAACGCTAAAAACTGGGAAGGGGAGTAAGAAATTATAGGAAGAGGTGGGCTGGAGGAAAAAGAGAAGGGGGTGGTAGCAGGGGGTAAAAGAAGTACCTTGAGACAAAGCCTGGATCTGCTGGAGAATCCACCACCGGAGCTACTGCCTCCTTGAAGAGGAGCTGAACGATGTCGTCTTGGAGCGCTGATTGAGTAAGGGTGGATACTCTTTCCTCCCATGGGGCACAGGCTCGGCTTGGGGGGTACTGCTCGAATTCCAAAGGCCGACTCTTACCGACCACCTCCAAGACCCACTTGTCCGGGGTGATAACGGACCAGGTGGAAAGGAAGTGGCGGAGCCGGCCCCCCACAGGAGGACCCAGAGCTGGTGTGATGGGAGAGGGGATGGTAGCCACCTCCCCGTCACTAAGCAAGCTTTTAGGAGGATCCAGGACCTGAACCTCAGCCTCCTTTACGGACCTGGGAAGGCCGGGGCTTGGGCTGGGGGCGCCAAGCTTGAGCCTGCTGCTGCTGCTGCCCTCCTTGAAAGGAGGGTTACTGGGCAGCAGGGGAAGAATGCCGAAAAGGCTGCTTCTTCTTCTGCTGCTTCTTACTCTAAGAACCTTTAGCAGAAGTGGCGTCCAAGGTGGCACTGGACTGCTCAATACGCTGAAGGTGACCAGCTACACATGGGCCGAAAAGATCAGTGCCCAGGAAAGGCACATCAACTAGTTTGTGCTGAGTATCTACTGGGAAAGAGGAGAATCTCAGCCAAGCCCTGTGGCGAGAGGCAACTGCGGCTGCCAACGAGCGGGCACAAGAATCCCCAATGTCCAGGGCTGTCTGAAGCTGCTGTTTGGCAATAGCCCAGCCCTGGTCCCGGACTTGCTTGACCATGGTCTGCATGTCTGAGCAGAGATGTGGGAGGACTTCATCCAAAGACCCCAAGAGGGCATGGGAGAAGTGTGCCATGATGATGGCCGAAGTTGCCTAACGGAGGCCTAAAGATGAGGCCGCATAGACCTTCTGAGCCGAGTGATCCAAGTTTTTGGATTTCTTCTCGGGAGGTCGATCAGTGTCGGCAGAACTGCCAGTACACGTGAACACAGAGGTGGTCACCAGGCTTTCGGCCGAAGGGTGCTCTGTGAACCCCACAAGGGACCCCATGGGCACCGCATACTTGCGGGCCATGCGGGCAGACAGAACTGGACAAGAGGCAGGGTACTGCCAAAGTGCTAAGGCTGGGCCAACTATGGCCTCGGCCACAGGAAAGGCCTCCATCGGAGTATCCCCTCTCTTGAGGAAGTCCATGACAGGGTAATCTGCCTTTTTCTGGATGGGCTCCAGGGGCATCCCTGTAGACTCAGAGATGAGGTGAAGAATGCCCTGGACAGACGAAGGACCTTTCTCCGTCTCAATCCCACTGGCCGATTCATCATCCCCTGGGTGAGAATGTAGGCTGGTCTCATCCGAATCCAAGAAATCTGGATACAACGGTCGGCCGCCCAGGTCACCTTCGACCCGCCGAGGGCGGTCCGGGGTGACAGTGACCGAAAGACTACAGGGAAGCCCGATGTCTGGTCTAGCTTCCTTGGAAGGAGCCCCTCCAACAGGCTGCTTGGGCAGTGGTTCCACCACTATCGATGGTGAGACTGGTTTAGGCCAAACTGGAGGTTTCGCTGGCTCTGCAGGTGGGGGAGCCGACTTAATCATCTCCAAAAGAGTTGGCTTCGGCCTGGGAGGCGAAAGTCAAGTAGTGGCCGGGGTAGAAGCCAGAGTCGGCTTGTGCCCGGTTAAAATCAGCTGTTGCCACGAGGTCCTCGTGGCGCTGGGGTTTCCGCCGGAGCCTCTCCTTATCCGAGGAGGACGAGGACGACCGATGGCATCGCCTCTTCATAGAGCACTTATGGCTCTTCCTCGGCCTGTCTGTCGAGGGGGTCCTGGACCTCAATTGAGATCGGACAGGCCGATTCAGTCGCTTCGGAGACACCGGCAGGACCGGTTATTTCCCAGGGTTGGGGACCACTTCCTCGATGGGATTCCCAGTCCGATTAAGAGAATCGTCAACTGGAGTCGGTGACAATGGGTTGATCGGATAGATGATTATTTCAACCTCATCGATCAACACTTCGGTTGACTGGCCGGACAGCAAAGCTGAGAAGCCAGTGGCCAAAGAAGTGATTTCGACCGAAGTCGAGACTCCTGGTTCCTGGGACCAAGCTCTCTCCTGATCCCAAGAATGTCTTCGCCGAGATGAAGACGATCCCGGGTCCTTTTCCCAATTATGGACCGAGAAGAGTGTGTGCCCGCAGGACTCTCTCCTTTCGTCGGGAGAGACTGGCAGAACCCGAGAAAGTGGAGCCCCGATTGAGCGGAACGAAGAAAGCCCCAAGAGAAAGATTCACCGGCACGAGCCACTTCCTCCTCGAAGGCTTGCATGAGTTCCAATTGCTTGGCGGATCCCGTGGCAGTGGAAGCCACTCACCGAGCCTCCTTTTGATTTCACTGGAGGGTTCAGTTTTTCTGGCCTCCCCAATTTCAGACATGCGAGACGGTCGTCGAAGACATGAGGTTGAAATGCAACACAAAAATCGTATTTCGAGGTGTCATGGTTGACACCCAAGCAATAGACGCACGTGGTGTGGGGATCGGTGCATGACATCTTCTGGCTGCATGAACACCAGCAAAATCCAGGGGAAGACTTGTCTTCCATAATCGAAGATAAAGAGTCGTGATCGCTAATGCGAACTAGACGGATTTTCAGAATAACCAAAGGTATAGAAGCCAGGGCCTACAAAATGCGGTAGCACGAGGTGGGGCAACCTGAATCTTCCAGCAGAAAGGAAGATCCGGCATCATGGGGCAGAACCGAGAGATATACCACCCGGGTGGGTGGGAGGAGCCAGCCTGAAGACCTTCTGGCGATCCTTAAAGGGAAAGGGATATGTCAAGAAGTGTGGATGAACATATCCACAATCCTAGAATCATATTTTTTTAATGAACATTTTATAAAATAAAATTACTCACCCTATCTGTGCCCCAGAGTCTTCACTGGGTCAGCATAGGGGAGATATATGGGGAACCTTCTTCATTTATTTATTTATAAAGAGGAGAGGAAAAAGGGAGGGAGGGAGGAAGGAGAAAGGGGGGGGGGGAGCCCCAGGGATACAGCCAGTAATGTGTAATAAGTTGTAGTAAATAGTTCTCTTAGACAGGGTGCTGTAAAAAAAATCAAAGACAACTTTAACGATATCAAGCCCCACTCACACCCTTGCCTTTCTCTCTCTCATATGTCTCACAGCTTCTCTCACAGCACACCGATCAGAAAAAAGGCAAAAATGCAGGACTATTGCCATCAATATGCCAAACAACCAATCGCTGGCTAGGGTTTTAGATGGGCTAGCGCTGTCAACCAATTTGAGGGCATGAGAGGCGGGGGCTGACTCCCTCTGCGCTCACTTGATGAGAGTAGTTTGAGGGGGAGTGTGACGGTGCTAGTCGCTGAATGAGATTTCAAGGTACTGCAGTAGTGCGCGAGTACATGACTTAGTTGCTAACCTAGGTGGGTCAAAACTACTACAGAGTCAGAACTAGGCGGCATCACACGGTTCTTGTACTACCCAGCAAAGAAGCAGCAGCCTGCAGTTAGGAGAAGCATGGACTAACAGACACTGGGCACCATGTCAATGGATGAGCTCTACGATGAAGACTGCTACGAGAGGCAAGCCAAGAGACTGAAGACTGTGGAGGAGGAGGACAGTGGTGGCAGCGAAGACCCATACAGTGGCAGTGGAGAGGATGAAGGACATGAGCGGGCTAGGGATACTACCGAGGGGTAACGTACCTCCTCTACCTCTCATCTCACAATCAGTGATGCAGGGATCCTGAGAATCTCAACCTTCTCCTCCAGATAGTAAAAACATGGACAGACAAGAAGGCTTTGTTTGCACCGAGGTGCCTTGGTTTTCAGTAGAACCAGAGAGAGAGTGTCTGGTAACGGAAGGGATTGCGAAACCTTAGTAGGATAGTCAAATCATGTGGTGGAAGGCTTCCCCAGTCTGAGTCTCCAGCAAAGTTAGCCTTTTTAATGAGAATTGGGGGCAGAAAAATATTTAATGAAAAATCTGCCATCACCACCAGGAGCTGGTGTTTGTTGTGGACAGATACTCGGTCCGAGGCATCGCTGCACAATGCCATGGTACTAAGTACACAGTACTATCACATTGATTTGACATTTTCCCTGTAACTCAAGGGCTATTTTCCCCATGTTTCCCTGCAGATCACCTTATAAAGGTGGGAAGGGTGGGCAGACGAGCCACCTGGTGGGGACAGCAAGAAAAGTACAGTTACTTAAGAACTTACCATAACAGTATATCTTCGAGAGGAGTTCTTGCAGCAGGTAACACCTTAAGGACTGAAGCTGGCAGGTGCCAGCACTCCAAGGAAAAGTTCTAGCTACCAGTATATAGCGGGGGAATGCTCCTGACATTGGACCACCCCCGACATCATGTGTGCTGTAAAAGGGGTGGTCCCCCAGCCCATCCCCAGTTCTCCCACCGGAGACCCGGCAAGTAAGAAAAAAGGAGAACTGAGCAGGTTCCTCCAACTGAAGAAACAAAGGTATCTGTGAGGGAGAAGCGGCTACCAGGGGAAAGGTGGGAGAGAAAAGCAGTACCAGCTGCAAGAGCTCCTTCCAAAGATCTACTGTTATGGTAAGTTCTTATGTAACTGTACTGTCCCAGTTGCTCTGGTCCAACTTTGGCCGACTGGACATCATGGATATTGTAAGGGTCATTCAGAGTCTGTGGCCAACCAGCTGTACTTTGGACCCGGGCCCAATGCCTCTCCTTGTGGGGTGTGTTGAGGAAATCAGCCCGGTCCTCGCTGAAATAGTCTGGAGATCATTAGAGAGGGGGGGGGGTCTTGCCAGATCCCCTGAAGGAGGCAATTGGAGGACTACTCCTGAAAAAAACCTCCCTTGACTCGGACTGTCTCTCTAACTACAGACCTGTCTCTAACCTGCCCTTTGTTGGGAAGGTTATTGAGAAGGTGGTTGCGCTGCAGCTGTATGATCATTTATCCATCCACAATATCTATGATTCTTTCCAGTCTGGATTTAGGAAGAGGCATAGCACAGAGATGGCCCTTCTTCAGGTGCTAAATGATCTCCTAATAGCAAGAGATTGGAGGACCCGTTCCATCTTGGTCCTCCTTGATCTCTCGGTGGCATCTGACACTGTGGACAATGGTGTGCTTTGGAACACCTGCGGTTCATCTGTGGATTGTCGGGTACTGTCCTCAGATAGTTTTGATCTTTCCTCGAGGGTAGGACACAGAGAGTGATCTCAGGAATTCATTCCTCAGATCTTCTCCCCCTATCCTGTGGGGTACCTCAGGGCTCCATTTTGGCGCCCATGTTGTTTGCGGTGTATATGCTGCCACTGGGGGACATTATTAGGTGGTACAGTCTGAGTTTTCACTGCTATGTAGATGATACTCAGCTGTACATGTCCTTTGTACCCGAACGGGGAGATGCTCGAATGGGGAGATGTTCTCTTGGTGTTTAACAACTGCCTTTCCAAGATCCAGGACTGGATGAGTGCTAGTTGGGTGAGGTTGAATCCACATATAACTGAAGTACTGGTGGTGGATCCCAATCGTCGGAAGGTAGGTGTGTCAACAGGACAACCCTCTGGTTTTTGGTTTGGGGGTGTCCAGCTTACTACCTCAGATCGGGTGTGAAACCTGGGCGTTATCTGTGACAACGGTTTGACCCTAAAAATTACAGGTGTCAGCCGTTGTCAAGGCATCCTTTTACCATCTGAGGAATATCGCCTGGTTGAAGCACCTGATCACTTCTGAGGATCTTCCGACACTGGTCCATGCCTTCATGACCACTTGCCTTGACTACTGCACTGCCCTGTACCTAGGGTTACCGGGGGTTGATATCTGCCGCCTGCAGCTGGTGCGGAATGTGGCTGCCAGGCTTTTGACTGGTACATCTAGGACCAGTCATATTATGCCTGTGCTCTACGGACTGCATTGGCTACCAGTGTGGTGGCATATCACCTTCAATGTCGGTTTGCTGACCTATAAAGCCCTACATGATCAGGGACCCCACTACCTGCAAGATCTCCTTTCTCCCTACTGTCCCTCCTGACTGCTCCGATCCACCGACGAGGGATTGCTAATGATTCCCAGGGTGCGACTTCAAACATTTGAGGCCCGTTTCTTTGCTTCTGTGGCCCCTACCCTGTGGAATTCTCTAGCTTGTTGGATAAGGGAGTGCCTGACCATCCAAAGTTTTAAAACAAAACTGAAAGCTTACCTCTTTAGCCTGGCATTTTTAGAGGGAGATTAATATTAATTAGGATGGACTGTCATCTTGTTTTATAATTCTGCTGTTTGTTTTTATTTTAAGATGTTGGATGTTTTAATTATTGTATTTTAATTGTTGTTGATGTCAATGGATTTTATATACAGGCACCTTGATCGCTGGAAAGGCACCTTTTTACAAATAAAGTTTGAGTTAAGTTGAGTCTTACTTCGAGGGGCTCCTGCAGCAGGTAACACCTTTAGGACCAAGTACCAAGCAATAAGGAGACCCCAGTCAGAAGGGTGGTGAAGTCTCCCAAAGAAAATTATGACAGGAGGCCCTGAAGGACAGCCAGTTCAAAGCCTGCTCTGCGTCGAAATGCAATGTCCAAAATGTAGTGCTTGACAAAAGTGTGGACAGAACTCCAAGTGGCAGCTGCACAAATGTCAGCAACAGATACATTCTTCAAGGAGGCAAAAGAAGCAGCCTTGCCATGCCCCTGGTAGAGTGACCCTTTACTGAGCCCGGTAAGGGTTTGTCATACTTGCTGTAACAGAAAAATGGAAATTTCGTACCTACCGTAATTATAAATCTTCTCTTGTATCTTCACTATTCATTACTGCTGGGTGTAAGCCGGAGGCGTGCACCCGCTACAGGATGTTTTTTTTTTTAGGATGGAAGTGTCTCGCGCCGATGGGGCCAGCCAATGAGTGATGCACTACATGGTGCGCGAGGGGCAGCCGTTAGGCACAGCAGACTCTTCCTCCATCCCAGTTCTGTAAGCCGGAGAGGCGAAATAAAAAGAATAGAAGAATAAGAGCGAGGCAAGAGAGCCGAGGGATAGTTAAAGGAAAGGAAACAAACTGAAAAAGGAATAAACCGACAAGAAGACAGGAAAGAGAAAAATCCTACCCTATGGGACCGCAGAGCCTCCTTCCTTGGGCTTGCTCTGAGGGAGGAACAGATGAGAGAAAGGAAGAAGGAAGAAAAGGGAAGAAGAAGAAGAGGAGAGGATATTGGGAGGAGGGAAAAATACTGCCACAAATCCTGAGGGAAACCGACTTGAAGCATATCAGCTCAGATCTTGAGCAGGGAAGCAAGGATCCCTTCAGACAAAACTGGTTTGGATGGTTCAAACGAACCTTCCAGACAGCTTAAAATGAGAGAGGCAGATTTCCCTACACATCCCGCTATCCTATTACCCCTCACTCAAGCTGAGAGCTCACAGAATGCCAAGACAAACTCTGTTCCGGAGAGGGAGAGCCCCCAACTAGGTAAAGGGAAAAAGACCCCTCTATCACAAAGATATGTGCTAGTACTGGGGAGGGGGGTGAGTCCTAAGAGAGGGCAACCTCTTTGTCAAGATGGACAGAGATAGAGAAGGAGCTCCTTCTGACTCCCTGGAGAAGGCAGGGCCAAATGGACCAGACCACCAGTTCAAAACGTTAATTTTTGCACTGGGCTAGAACAGGGGTTGACTAGCTTTGGCGTTACCAGGTAATCAAGGGACACCCATTAAGTCCAAAGATTGAGGGTTAGAGGACTGTTTCAGAGCCTAACCCTGATGTCCGGAAATTGAGCTAATCTGGCCCGAGAAGTTCCCAAAGGAAAACCTTCCGGGAAATCAGAAAGAGTTCCCTCAGATGAAAAGGATGAAGTTTCTCCCACTCACCTCCTACTCAAATCCTTCTACCTGTTTTTAGAGAAGAAAAGAAGGTCCCAAGGAACCTGAGGATTTAGTCCCCCCCCCAGAGGGGAGGGGGAAGAGGAGGAGGAGGGCAGGCAGGGTGGGGGAGATGCCCAAGAAATGAGACCCATGAGGGGAAGGTGGGAGGGATTCAGTAATGAATGGTGAAGATACAAGAGAAGATCAATAATTACAGTAGGTACATCATTTCCATATAGAAACATAGAAACATAGACACATAGAATTTGACGGAAGATAAGGACCGCTTGGCCCACCCAGTCTGCCCATTTCCCTACCTACTGGATAAGCTGCAGATCCTAGTTAACCAGCAGCCTACTTCTTCCTAGCCCCACCCCCTAGAATGGCCCTTATGACTGTCCCATGCATGCTTGAATTCCACTACTGATTTTGACTCCACAACCTCCTTCGGAAGGCCGTTCCATGCATCTACACCCCTCTCTGTGAAAAAATACTTCCTTAAATTACCTCTGAGCCTCCCCTTCTCTATCTTCAAATTGTGCCCCCTTGTTCTTGCACACCTCTTTTTTTGAAAGATGCTACCCTCTTGGTATCTTCCCTTGTCAATCTTCAACATTCATTACTGCTGGGTGAGTACCAAGCCCCCCCCCGAAGGGGGCCCGAAATCTGGCCCTGAGAGAACAGATCCCTTAGCCTCCTACTTGTGGAAAGCAGGAGGGGGAGACCCTAACCAACAGACTGAGGCAGTCTAAAGTTGCTGAGGGCGAGGGGGTGTCCCCCATGGCCGGGGGGGGTGGAGGATGCCCCTGAAGAATCCTCCTCGCCCTGCGAGAAAACAGGCGGGTCCCCTGGAAAATGAAGGAGGAAGTCACCCTATGCCGGGCAATGGGTGACGGTCTGGACAGATGAAGCCATGCTGTCCACCTAATGTGGATCACTGTCCTTGCCAGCCTGGAAGCCACCTCATTGGCATTGTAAGATGCTCTTGCTTGGTGCCTTGCAAGCTCCAGACCCTGTGCAGAGAGGGCAATGACTTGTCTAGACTGCTCCATATCAGGCATAGACGCCAGAACCTGCGCTAGTATTGACCACAGTTGACTGTTGCGGGCAGCATGGTGTGCCTGATGTGAACCTATGCACATCTACACACGACTTGAAGAGAAGACTCTTCGTCCCCACCGATCATATTCAGCAGAATCCGGATACGGGGGGTCTGTCATGTGCCAGGCGCAGAGGCCTGGAAGGAGTATCTAGGGACATCAGGCCCGAAGGCGGGTGAGGTAGAGAACTTAGAGACTCGTGTGGGGTACGATACTGTCTCCTGCAGTCTGCTGGGGCTGGAGAAGGGGCGGCTGGAGACTGCCAGGTGCGGATAGATGCCTCCTGGAAGGGGATCAGCCAGGAAGGCACCACGAGGTGGCGAGCGCTGAATTCACTGAGGAATGCACACGTCTGCCGCTCGGTATTGTCTCTGCAGATGAAGGAGATATGAAGCTCTGAAACCAGCCTCGAAAGGAACAGCTGATATTCAGTGAAATCAGCGTCAGAGGATAGGTGGACAGAAGGTTCCTCTTCCTCAGGAGAGAAAGACGAGGAGGAAGTGAAGCTCGAAAGTTCAGAGGACTCCTGCGGTGGGGGAAACAGGTGGAAGACCTGTTGGTCCATGGCCCGGACGTATGATGGGAAGGCCACCACAGTAGCGCTGAAAGTCTCCCAAGTGAACGGCCCCGTAGGACCCACATGGCCCGAGAGAGGGGGGGGTGGCTGCAGAGGGGTGGGCGAGGGGCACCTAAGAGCACGTGCCTGGCCTCTGCCAGGGCTCTGAGATCCAGGGAGTGAAGCCACCAAGACTGGGGACCCTGAGATCATACCGGGTTGCGAGGAAGTAACGTGAGAAGGCAAACTCCCGAAGCGCCCAGAAGGGGAATCTCCCCTGTGACGCGACTGAGGTTGCATGTGTCCAGAAGGGCAACCCTCAGTACTGCCACTAGAAGGTGCTCTGGAGACCTCGAGAGAAAGGCGGGGTTCAGTGCTATGACTCCTTCCCACACCCCGCAGGGCAGTGGAAATGCGCCACCACTCCTCACCCCGACCTCTCAACCCCTCCGACTCCGAAGCGGTCCTCTTCCTCGACACCAGTACAGGAGCTCCCCACTTCATGAGCCTCCGAAGGGAGGCCACAGAAGCAGGGCTCTCCGCCCCTTCTTGAAGAGTCTCAGTAGCACCAGAGATGGCAGCTGCCTGGGCCCTCTCAAAAGAGGGCATCCTTTCACAAATCCCAGAAGGATCGGTCGTAGAAGGTCCCAGGCCACACCTAGCCATGGGACCCTCAAGGCGAACCTGCTCCGGGGACATGAACACTGGGCCACCTGACACTGAGGCCTACAGAGAGTTCCGCATCTGAGGACTCAGGCTGCCAGTCCGGGTCTACCTCTGAGTCATCCTCCCCCGAAGAGGAGTTGAGCAGAGTGACCTCCAGAGAGGCAACCCCAGAAATCTCTCCTGCGACGGCACTGGGAACAGCACCGACATAGGCCACGATGACACCATTGGCACCGCTCGAGTCCCCCGCCCAGGTCCCTGGCTCCACAGATGGTACCATAACCCAAAGCGGTGCCCTGGACCCACAGACGGTGCCAGAACCAAAAGCTGCAATGCAAGGCGGGATCGAGGGTCCACCAGTGCCGGGCCCCACAACTGGAGGCTGTGACATTGGGGGAGCCTGCATTTCCGAGGAGGTGACTGCTAGGACGGTGCCAATGATGCAACCCTGGGAGGGATTGTACCGTTCCTCTGGCGCCAAAGAAGAAACCTCCTCCTTGGCAAGACTGGAAGTGGAGGAGGTTCCCTCCTCGCTGGGCCGTATAGACCCGGGAGGGGACCCGGAGGAAGGGTCGAGAGATCTGGCCTGGGAGGCCCCCGGGCGACGTCATCCTCCAAAAGTCGGCGGAGCCCTGCAGACTTTAAACACGCGGTGTGCCAAAACACGGCGGTCAATGGCAAAACAGGCGTCGCAGTGGTCCATATCATGGTTGGGTCCCAGGCACTGAAGACAAACATCATGCAGGTCCGTGATGGAAAACTGCCGGCCACAAGGGCACTGATGCATAGGGGCATGGCCTGCCTTGGATTTACACTTGGCCCCCGAATTGGACATGATGCAAAATTAATTTATAAACTGAAAAGCTCCCGGCACTGTCGAAATACAAAACTGAACAGTCTTACCACTTCAACGGCGTAGGGAAGGAACCAGGATGAAGGATGATAATGAACTTCGAAACTATAGTCCTAATGGCGCAGCAACAACTCTCGACTCGTGCAGCAGGTGTAGCCTCGATGGCAGGAGAAACAGAACTGGGATGGAGGAGGAGTCTGCGTCTCCAACGGCCGCCCCTCACACACCACATAGTGCGTCGCTCTCATGGGCAGCGCCGTTTCCTCCCTCCAAAAAAAAAAACTCCCATAGCAGGTGCGCGCCTCCAGCTTACACCCAGCAGTAATGAATAGTGAAGATTGACAAGGGAAGATCAATGCAATTAACCAACCATTTGGATAAACACTGCTTAGAAACAGGAGCCCCTTCCATTCTGGGGGTGAAAGATACAACCAACTGGTCAGATTTTCTGAAGGATCGGGTGTGCTCCAAGCAATATCGAAGCACCCTATGAACATCCAGAGTGTGCGATAATGCCTCCCCTCAATTTGAGTACTCTGGATAGTACACAGGAAAGTGGATGTCCTGATTCAAAGTTAATTCTGACACCACCTTAGGAAGGAACTTAGAATTAGTCCACAAGGACACCCGGCCCTTGTGGAAAACGAAATAAGGCTCCTTACACATCAGAGCCTGAAGCTCAGAAATCCTTCGAGCAAAGGTAATGGCAACTAAAAATAACACTTTCCACGACAAAAAGCACAGCTTGCAACTTGCGGCAGGTTCAAAGGGAGGCAATGTGAGCTCTTCTAAAACAAACAAAAGATCCCATAGTGGGACGGGGTCCCTAATGGGAGGCTTCAAGTGTAGAATGCCCCATAAAAATGAACAGGGAAGGTTCACCTGGGCAAGAGTTTTGCCCTCAATAGGTGCATGGTAGGCTGAAATGGCAGACAAGTACACCTTGAGAGAAGAGTAGCAGAGTCCTGCATCAGATAAGGAGAGGAGGTACTCTAGAACCGATGAAAGGATCTAAATGTCGAGCAGTGGCCCAGATGTCAAACCGCTTCCATTTTATAGCATAGGTTGCCCTAGTGGTAGGTTTTCTGGTGGCCACTAGGACATCTGCAACCCTGGGTGATACCCCAAACCTGGAGACAGCTAGGTTTGGAGGAGCCACACATGGAGGTGCAGATATTTGAGATCCGGATGGACCAAAGTTCCCTGTTCCTGGGAGAGCAAGTCTGAGCTTAGGGGCAGGGAGACAGCAGGTTCCACTGTAAGTTGTTGAAGCAGGGGAAGTCAGATCTGGTGCAGTCAGAAGGGTGCCACCAGAATTATCTCTGCCCCCTCTGACTGCAGCTTGAGAGGAACTCACTGTAGTAGAGGAAAGGGAGGGAATGTGTAAAGAAACCTCCCTGCCCAGGAGAGGGACAATGCATCACGCCAGAAAACACCAGACCCTGGATCTAGCGAGCAAAAACTGGGCAGTTTTGCGTTGGATGAGGAGGCAAACAGATCTGGTTCTGGATGACCCCATCTATCGAAGAGATCTTCTGCCACTGAGGGACGAAGCTCCCACACATGTGCCCTGGACTGAGACCAACTTAGGCTGTCGGCCAGGGTGTTTTGTATGCTTGGGGCATGAACCACTGTCAACTCCAGGAGATGGTCGACTGTCCATGTCCACACTTGCATGGCTTCACTGCAGAGGGGATAAGAATGAGTCCCCCCCCCCTGCTTACTGAGGTAAAAGATGACTGACATACTGTCGGTATGGATCAACAGGGGACCAGACAGTAGGACTATCTGGAAGGCCTTTAGGGCATACAGAATTGTCCTCATTTCCAAGACATTGATCTGGAGATGAAGCTTGTGCTGAGCCCAGGACCCCTGAGTCTGGCGGTCTCCTAGATGGGCTCCCCAGCCTTGGCCCAATGCATTTGTGGTCATGATCTGCCTAGGGGATTCTTTCCCTAGGCAAACTCCCGTGGAAAGGTTGAAGGAATTCAATCACCATGTCAATGCTTGCCTGACTGGGTTCGACACCAAGACAGGATGCTCCAGGTCATCTGAACGCAGGTCCTATTGAACTCTCAGGTTCCACTGGATCACCCTTATGTATAGTCTGGCCAGGGGAACCATGGCAATGGTGGTTGCCATGTGTCTCAGAAGTCTGAGGACAGTCCTGACTATGGTCTGATGAGCAGATGAGATCTGCCGCGTGTGCGTCTGAAGGTGCTCTGCTCTGTCTTGAGGGAGAAAAGCTTTGCCTTGTGCCATGTCCAAAATCGCCCCCATGTACTGTAGCCACTGGCTTGGCCAGGGGGATATGAGGAGATTTAATGTAACCCCTAAGTCCTGAAACAGGGACAAGGTGGCCTGCATGGTGTGGAGAAGCCGGTCCATGGTAGGAGTGGTTAGCAGCCAGTCATCTAGGTAGGGAAAGACATAATGCCCCTGCCTTCTAAGAGCTGCGGCTACTACTGTGAGGCATTTGGTGAAAACTCTGGGGGCCGAAGGCAAGCCGAAAGGCAGAGCCCGGAACTGGTATTGGCTTCCCTGGAAGCAGAAGCGAAGAAACTTCCTGTATGGTTGAAAGATCAGAACGTGGAGGTATGCATCCTGCATGTCCAGGAAGCATAACTAATCCTCCTGATGAAGCACAGGGAGTAGCCCTATCAGAGAGACCATCCGGATTCATTTGTACTCGATGTACTGATTCAGGTGGCTGAGGTCTAGGACAATATGCAAGTCCCCTGTTTTCTTTGTCACTAGGAAGAAATGGGAATAAAATGCCTTCTCCTGTTGTGTCTTGGGGACAGGCTCTATGGCCCGTTTTTGCAGAAGGGCCTGGATTTCCTCTGAAATGAGAGTTCTGTGAGCCTGAGAATAATGGGGCGGGATTGGAGGGTTGTCTGGGGCAAACTTGGTGAACTCTAGGGCATGCCCCCTTTCTACGAGTTGCAGAACCCACTGATCTGTGGTTATCCGACACCTTCCTTCTATGTGCAAGGAAAACCAATCCCCCACTGCCTCCCCTAAGACTTCACCTGGGGGAAGGGGGTCAGCAAAGAGGCAGGCTGAAGAGCCAAGGATGGGGAGCATGAGTTGGGAGGTTCTAGGGGCATGGGGGGGCGGAACCTCTGGAAGCAGAAGTGGAGGCCTTATGATTGAATCCTGCTCTCTGCTGCTGTCCTCTACATTGCTGTCTAGTATTCCTATGAACTGTCCAGACTGTTGCTTGGGCTGAGATCAGTACAAGGTATGAACAGACAGAATAGCTTTTCTAGATTCCTGTAGGCGAGTAATGATGTTTTGTGAGTCTTCACCAAACAGGACCAATCCTCTGAATGGGGCATCCATAATCTTGGACTGGACATCAAAGGTATAACTGGACACTCTCAACCACGAGTAACGGCGGATACAGACAGCCAACACCACTGCCCTACCCACCAAGTTGTAGGATGCCTGGAGGATGTGGTTACAGATGTCTGAGCCTGACTTCAATATAGTCAGTAGCTCTGCCCTCCCTGGGCAATTTGGTATGGCCTGAGCAACCTCCACCGACTTGTCCCACAGGGCGTTGAGGTGTTGAACCACGTGGGCAAGGAAATTCTGGAAGTATATAGTGCATGTGGCCGATGAGTACACCTTCCTGGCCAAAAACTCAAACTGTTTAGAATCTTTGTCTGGGGGTTGCATACTTAGATGTCTAGGATGCCTGGAGCAGTTGTGGGCAGCATTAATCACAACTGAGTCTGCCTCTGGTTGTTCCCCGTGAAAGGGATCCTCCTTGGGAGTAGTATATATTCAGTCTGATTTCTTAGACACAGCCAGCGTAGAAACGGGCCGCTTCCAGGCAGTCCTGTTGACATCCTTGTAGTACTCCACAACAGAAGGAACCAACATAGACAGGGTATCTTTTTTCCTGAGAAAGGTGGCCAGCCAACATCTCTCCGGATCCAGCTCTTCTGTGTTGCAGCCGTTCAGCTGCTGGATGTGTCTCATTACATCCATGAACGTTGGGTCATCAGGAAGGCAACGAGGGGTGTCCTTGCCACCCTCGGGCTACGATGGAAGGCTGAAGTCCTCATGACAGGAGAAGAGAAGGAATACCCATCTGAGTCTCTTGAATCTGAGGAGGGAGAGAGCGAATATGGATGCTTGCGCGGTCATCCCGGGGAGGGTGGACACCTGGTCTGGTGTTGGGGAGGTCCACCTAGGTGGAGGAGTAGGTGGGTGAACTGGAGGCTTGTCCGGAGGTGGCCCCTGGGGGAGTGGCTCAGAAGGTTCCGTGGGTGCCTCTTTGCCCTTAAAATAGGCCCACCAGGCTGCCAAAAGCTCGTTGAGGACTTGTGGAGATTTTGCAGCAAAGCTGGAGTGTCTGGCATCGGGAGATTAGGCTTAGATGGCCCCGGCATCTGGTCGTCAGGCTGTGGTAACTCGGGTGTTGGGGTAGGCTGATCCGAGATATCGGGCATTGGACCCAGAGGTACTGCACCCTCTGGTGTCGGAAGGACTGGACCCGATGTCTGACCATTGGGCCCTCAGGCGTCAGCGGAGGATGGGCGACAGGCCCTGCTGGCGAATTATGAGAGTTAGGTGGTGACAGGGTCCCTGGAAGAGACGTCAGGGAGACTGGCGTCAAAGGAACCGGCGTAGGCTGGACTGGCGATGCAGCTGGCAGCCACCTGGGAGGAGTCGCCAGAGTCATGGAGCTGGCTCCAGAGTGGGACAGACGCCCCTCTTTCCCAGAGGAGGTGGGTGACAGTCCTGGGTGGCATCTGGTGGAGTCAGTCCCTGACACTGGGGAGGACACAGTGTACACCCTGGCCAGGAGGGTGACAGACAAAAGCCTGTTGCCTGAAGATCCACTGACTGAGCCACTTGGCTTAGAGCCCACTGGGACTATAAGCTTAAACTTGAGAGGCTGGGAGGCAGGGGACAAAGTCCTGTGCTCCGGAGAACCTTCTCCTGCAACTGTGATTAAGGAGGGAGGTTTGGTCACCGGAAACCCAGAAGAAGGGAGGGCAGCCATGGTGGTAGAATTCGACCCCCCTCGGGGGAATGAGCCTGAGGTGGTCGCTGATGTCATCAGAGACCACGAGCGGTCTTCTGCCTGGGGTTTCTCCTTACACTTTTCCTGGTGCTTGTGTTTGTCGCTCGATTTCTTCTCCTTGTGAGAAGAGGAGGTAGAGGCCCCAGAGGCCAGAGAAGAGGATGAACTCTGTTGGTGATGCTCCTTTTCCATCTCAGATAGCTTCTTGGTGAGCAGAAAGGCTTCAAGGGTCTTCTGGTGGTAGAGCAGAGTGCATTGATTAAAATCTTGGCAATGCTGGCAGGCCTCTATATCGTGGTCTGGGCCTAGGCAGAAGAGGCAAGCCAAATGGCCATCCTTGTGAGGAATCTGTTTGCCGCACGCACACTTCAAACGCCGCCTTTTGATTGAGGAGGATGGAGAAGAAGACATGCAAGTAGAATCTGAAGAAAATACTTGTTTTTGTCAAAAATAACAAAACATGGGTTAGAGAGATAAAAAATTCAAATTACGTACTTACCATAATTATGATCTTTCTGTGTATCTTCACCATTCATCACAGATGGGTACTGGCCGGAGATCAGGACCCCGCGGGAGCCTTTTTTTTTTTTTTTTTTAAAGATAGGCGGAGCCGATGCAGCATCGGGCGCTCCTCGAGGCCGCACTCACGTGGGCGCTCGAGGATCAGCCGTTAGGTTGCATTGATCCGCCTGCCTACCAGTTCTGAGTCGCCGGAGAGGTAAGAGGAAGGGATGGAGGGTGGGAAAGAGTCCAAGGGACAGAAAAAGGAGAGAAAACTGAACTAAAAGGAGAAATAACGACTGAGAGGATAGCATAGAAGAAGTAAGACTAAGGGGGATTGGGTAGGGGCCCCAATCTCTGGAAACGGAAGAAGGGAGGGAAGGGGGGAGAGAATTTCAGGAGAGAGAGTGAGAGGTAACAGGGATCCAGGACCCTTGTCCGTCACCAGACTGTATAGGAGTTGCAAGGAGTTAGCAAAGCTCTTTGCCAGAATTCAAGGCACAGAATAACTGGCAATACCCCAAAGCAGAGTTGGCTATTCTGGAGAAGGACAGGGTACAGGGACTCAGTACTCTCTCTCTAAAGAGATATTTGGTGAAAAAAGAAAAGGAAAAATTTTTTTTTTTTTTTTGATTAGATGGATAACAGAAGGAGGGCAACCACCAGCTCCCACCCCGTAGGGGAGAAGATATGTAGAAGAGAGGAGTGCCACTCAAACTATACCCCTTAGGGAAGACTGTCCCCCCCTGTGTGTCTCAACTAATCTCACTCAAGCAAGGGTGCCGGAAGATGGCAACAGTTGAGGGGGGCTAAGGAAGAAAGGGCACTTTCCCTATACTGGTTTTAACCATACAGGAACAAAAGTGGGAGGCTACCCCCTTTCGCCCAGAGGTTCCGCACCCATGCAGTGAAGATAGGGAAGGAATAGAGGGAGGAGGATTCCAGAGACTGAGCCCCAAGGGGATGTGTGGATTGTGATGAATGGTGAAGATACACAAGATGTCAATTATGGTAAGTACGTAATTTGAATATCTTATCTGTGTCAGTCTTCACCATTCATCACAGATGGGTGAGTACCAGCTCTCGAAGGGGTTGATGGATTGCACCCTAAGGGACAGTGTCCCTTAGCCCTCAGTGGGTGACACACTAAGGGTGGGGACCTTCTGGGCCTGAGGAGGCCCTAGAGAGGGGAGAGCGAGACAGGGTTTCCCCAGAGGGGGAAGGAATTTGCCCCGACAAACGCCTGGTCCCGCTCTACGGGAAAAGAGGTAGGTTCCTGGTGAGCGGAGCAAATCACCCCACGCTGGGCCAAGGTGACAACCGGAAAGGCGCGAAGCCATGCCGATCTTCTTGTGCAGATCGCTGTCCCTACGACCCCTGGTAGCTACCTCATTGGCGCCGTGAGATGCCCTTGCTTGGTGCCTTGCTAGCTCCAGGCCACGTGCAGAGAGAGCAATGGCTTGCCTGGTTTGCTCCGAGTCAGGCAGACCGGCTAGGAACTGACCTAGCGCTGACCACAAGTACCTGTTATAGGCAGCGTAGTGGGCCTGATGCGCAGAAATGGAGAGAAGCAGCCGTGCCGAGTAGAAAGTCCTCCTCCCCCAGAAATCAAAATCCGAGGAGTCCTGATCTGGGGGCCGGTCACGGCGGAGGGTGCGAAGCCCATCAGGAGTGTCTAGGTGCGTCAATCCGGACTGCGGATGAGGCAAGGAGCCTGAGACCTGGGGCGAGAATACCTCTGGCAGAGGTCCCTAGGGGCAGGAACTCCGAGAAGGGCCTCTGCCAGAAACGCATGGACGCCCCGAAAGGGAGCGGGCTAAGGCGGCACCACGAGGGTGGCTGTCCCAAAATGCCGCTTGAAAGGCGTGGCGCCGCATGTCCGGATTGCTCACAGAAGAAGGAGAAAGGTGAAGGTCCTCCATCATCCTCATGAGGAAACGCTGATACTCAGAGATCAGCAGCAGGAGAGATGTGGACAGAAGGTCCTTCCTCCAGAAGAGGGGGATGAGGAGCTGGAGGTCACATAGGCTCGGAGGGTGGCTGCTCGGGGAGGTTGAAAACCTGGCTGTCCAAAGCCCTAACGTAGCAGGGAACCGAGCAGCCACGCTTCTGAACTGCTCCCAGGTGAGAGGCCCGCTTGGACCAAAGATACCTGGGAACGCAGGGAGAAGGCAGCAGAGGGAGTGGACAGAGCCGAGAAGAAGTCGGATGACCTCTGCCAGGGCTAAGGAGCGGACCACGGACTCCCACGGGGAGTCCTGGAAGACCTCGCAGTCGACAGCCGCACAACCGCCCGGCACTGCCTAGACCGCCCAAAAGAATCCCCAGTGAGGCGACCGGGGCCGGAAGGTCCAGAAGGACGGTCCCCTGCCTCGAAAGAATGGGACCCTCTCAAGGAACCCGAAGGGAAGGGCGAAGTCCACACCGCCGTCCCAGGACCCGGTAGGTCCCAGAGAAGGGCCGTGCGCTCGAACCTATACTCCCCACCCTTCGGAGTCCGGAAGGGTCCCAGCCCCTGGCGGGCTAGTCTAGGCAGCTCGCACCCAGGGCTGCCCCTCAAGGCAATCCCGAAGGAGCACCTTCCTCCCGTGGCCCCTCTCGATAGGCCCCAAGTTGGGCGACCGGAGATGTCACAGTAGGGGGTACCACCGTAGAGGGGTCAAGGAACCCCCCAAGGCTAGGCTGCAAGGCGATGGTGGCACGCACCACAGCCCGCTGGTCAGCACCACTGACCCTAGCCCTAGAGGAAACCCGACCACCTCGGAGGGGACTGGCCGAGACCCAAGAGGAAACCACCAGTCGTCCTCCCTTGCAGACAACCCCTGAAGGTGTGACTGCCCATTTGACTCGAGCTGACCTAGACTCAAGAGGAAGAGTCCGAGGCCCTAAGCCAAACAGTAGGGGGGTCGAGGAAGGACACCTCCTGAGGGGCCCAGGAGCCAAGGCAATCCCCGCCCGTCCACAGCACCGCCGAAGCGATGCCAGCAGAAGGTGGCAGGGCAGCTTGGGCCAGAAGTCCCAGGCCAGGCCAGCTGCGGCACCATCAGGTCCACCGTGCCAGGAGGCACTGACGGAGACGGCGCCAGCAGCAACCCCTCGCTCGGAGCCGACGGCCGCCACCAGGTTTCGCCGACGCCGCTGCGGCGGCAGCGAGACCAATGCGCATCGACGTACCCGGCGACTCCGGCTCTGACCACGGTGCCGGTGGAGACCGCCGGCGCCATGAGCGCGCCGAGTCCCAACGGCACCGACGCCGGCACCGACGGACGCCACCGGCGGTTCTACGGGCGCGTGGTCAACCTCGCGCAAGGGCGCGCCAAGGTGAGACATGGCGGCGACGACGCTCAAGGAGGTTTCACGGCACCGCCGGCAGTGTCGGTGCCGCAACAGTGCCGGTAAGCCCCACGACACCGGCAGTCGGGTCGGCGCCGACGCTGACAGGACCTCGCACTGTGAACGGCACCAAAGGCCCCGACGGCATCAACGATGGTCGACCTCGGCCTAGCGGACTGCTGGAGCGACATCGGGGAGCCTTCACCCCAAGGAGTGATTGCCGGAGCGGCGCTTCCCGCCCGCCCCCGGGGAAGCGGACGGGCCTCCGCGCCGCGGAAGGAGCCTCGCCACGGCTAGGCTAGAAGAGGCCGAGGTTCCTCCTCCTCCGGTCCGGAGTAGAACCGGAGGGGACCCGGAGGAGGGGCCGAGAATGCGGCTTGCCCGACGAGTGCACGGCTTCACTTCAAAGTCGGCGGAGCTCGCCCACCTTAAACGCGCTTTCGTTCAAAAACTCAGCGGTCCATCGAGAAGCAGGCGCCGCATCTAATCCATGTCGTAGCGGGCCAAGGCACGAAAGGCACCAGTCATGTTGGTCGGTGACGGAGTACTTGCGTCGCACGGCACCGACGCATAGGGGTCGCCTGCCTTCGCGATTTTTGCCTCCGACCGCGAATGACCTACGGAGAAAAAAACACTAAAAACAGACTCGACATCGCTTTAAATGTAATAAAAAGGAAAGATCTTACCGGCGACGTTGAGTGGAGGCAAACACAGAACTAGTAGACCGACGACTAGAGACGCAGGCTTCAAGGCCTAAAATTTTAGAATAGGCTTCTTCAGGCTTCCCACGAGGCTACCTCGACGGCGGGAGACGAAGAACTGGTAGGCAGGTGGAGTCGATGCAGCCTAACGGCTAATCCTCGAGCGCCACGTAGTACGTCGGCCTCGAGGACGGCGCCGATGCTGCATCGGCTCTGCCTATCTTTTAAAAAAAAAAAAAAGGCTCCCGCGGGGTCCTGATCTCCGGCCAGTACCCATCTGTGATGAATGGTGAAGATTGACACAGATAAGATCAGAGGTCGACTAGCTGAAGGCGTCCATGGAGGTTCGACTTGCACGGTTGATGGCGGGAAAAGAACTGGGGATGGGCTGAGAACCGCCCCTTTTGTACCATATGTGACATTAGGGGCAGGCTGACGTCAAGGGTGGTCCCCCGCTGTATACTGCTAGCTAGAAGTTTTCTGTGAGTCCTGCCGGCTTCAGTCCTAAAGGTGTTACCTGCTCCAACAGCCCCCCTTGAAGTAAGATGAAGCGGTCTGTCCTGATGTTGAAATCCAATCAGCTGCTTGCTGACTGGCTTCATGCAAATGAAAGGACTGAAGCCCTTTCTGATTGGAGTGGCTTTGGTCCTTTCAAGTACATGAAGTTTCCACCCAACGAGCAGCGAGTGGTGTCACGACTACAGTGTGTGGTCATTGGTCTGGACTGTCAAGCCCCTTCCACTTTGAACTGCAACGGGCTCAGTAGTGGCACCCTCCCAAAATCCCATTAAGTGCAACAAAACATTTCTTGCACGTGCGCAAGGAAATGTAAAAAAGGAATGTTCTATTTTCACGATAATGTCACAATTCGTTATTTTATTTATTTTTTTTTTATTTTATTATAGTCTCGGATAACACCACTTGAGCTCAGAGCTATTTACATAGGTTCCACATTATGATCACAATACAAAACAAGCAGTACAGTTACAGTGAAGTCGATACAACAGATATACCAGAGTAGTACATGTTTGACAGGAGGTTAGGATAAGGGAAATGGGGCTAACTAACACACTAAGGGGTATGTGATGCCTGACGGTGAACCTGTCATTTGTCTGCAGAAAGTATGGTTCTAGGGGTGCAGAGGAAGCAAGATGTTGAGGGGGATGAGCCCCATGTGCAAAACAGAATGAGCAATATTAAACAACTTATATGCGGGGGGGGCAATGACGGCAGTAGGAGGGGGAGGGAGAGAGGGGCGCCCAGCCTGATTTCAACAGTCCAGTTATCCAAGAGGTTGCTGTCTACAGCTAAAACAGATGGATGTTTCTGTACTGTGACCTGTCTGGTGTCTAACAAAGTGGATACTGCATAACCCACTGTAGCTACCGTTACACAAATCTACAAAGACACTGTTTTACTAAAACACATACATTTAAACAATTACTGGAAATGAAAATTACGTACCTACCGTAATTCTTGCTCTTCTCTTGTATCTTCACCATTCATTACTGTTGGGTGACAGCCGGAGGCGCGCACCGCCATGGGAGGTTTTTTTTATTTTTGGAGGAGTCGGTGTCGACGGCGCCACCCCTGAGTGACGCTTCATGAGCGAGGGGCGCTGTTAGGCGCCGCAGACTCCTCCTCCATCCCAGTTCTGTTGGCCGGAGAGGCGAAAAAAAAGGGTTAGAAGAAAGAGTGAGGCAAGAGAGCCAAGGGATAGAAAAAGGAAAGGATATAAACTGAAAAAGGAATAATCCGATAGAGGATAGAAGGGAAAAGAAGAACTGCCTACCATAAGAGAACGAAGGGCCTCACTTCTGGGGTGGCTCTAAGGGAGGAACAGAGAGGGAGGGAGGAGAAAGAAGGATAAAAAGAGAGAAGAATAGGAGGGGAGGCTTGAGGGGGGGGAGACTGCTGCTGGCAATTAGTTAAGGGTTATAAGCTCGGAACCACAAACAAGGGAGCAAGGATCCCATTTTGAAATTGAAAGAGAAGGTCAACTGAACTTCTCACTCAGAATGGACACCAAAGGCAGGTTCCCTAACCTCCCGCCTACCCAGTTTTTCCCAGACTCCAGCCAGGAGCTCTTTAATCATTAAGAAGGAAAAACTCTGTTCCAAATGAGAGCTGCCAGCTAGAGGGAGGGAGGAAGCCCACCAGCATTTTGTTAAGTGATAACACAGTATCATGTGAAAGTGAGGGGGGGTGCCTGCAGGGGGCACCCCATGCCAAAGAGAGAGAGCAGGAACTCAATCGGACTCCCTAGAGGCAAGGCAGGCAACACTCTTTAAGGAAATTGGAGTGCCGGATAGCACTACACCTGTAGAGGATGACATAATAGGATTAAGACTTGCCAGAAGTGGTCTGGAAAAGAGAAGTCGAGTCCCGAAAGGGGTCGTCTCTTTAAACTGTGAATTGAGAAGAAATGGCTGGGGAGAACCAAGAGATGCCCATTAAGGGCAGTCAGAAAGAGTTCCCTCAGGACAGATAAATGAAGATCGTTCCTCCTATTCTCAGAGGGAAAGATCCGTTCAGAGGATCGGAAAGAGAGCATGTAAAAAATTATTATTTTTTTTTTTTGGCTTAATGGCCCAGGGAGAAAAGGGAGGGAGGGACGAGCAGGGAGGGGGAGACGCCGAAGAAGGAGGCCCTTGAGGGGATGGGGAGGGATTCAGTAATGAATGGTGAAGATACAAGAGAAGATCAAGAATTACGGTAGGTACGTAATTTTCATATCTTCCCATGTCAATCTTCACCATTCATTACTGTAGGGTGAGTACCAAGCCCCCTCCCCCTAGAAAAGGGGGGGAGAGAGAAAACCCCTGAGGGAACAGACCCCTCAGCCTCCTACTGGTGACAAGTAGAGAGGGAGAGACCCTGACCAATAGACAAAAGTCTAAGGTGGGTGAGGAGGAGAAGATGCCCCCAAGGGGCTGTGGGAAGGGGGTTGCCCCTGAAGACGTCTCCTCACCCTACAGGAAAATAGGCGGGTCCCCCGGAAAGCAGAGCCAGTCACCCTACGCCGGGCCATGGGTGACAGTCGGGAGAGATGAAGCCATGCTGTCCGCCTGATGCAGATCGCTGTACCTACTAGTCTGGATGCCACCCTGCCATGCTATAGGATGCCCTCCTCCCGCTTGCGCCTTGCAAGCTCCAGACCCTGTGAGAGAGGGCAATGGCTTGTCTAGACTGCTCTGAGTCAGGTAGCAAAGCTAAGACCTGAGCCAGCATCGACCACAGATGCCTGTTGTAAGCAGCGTGGTGAGCCTGATGGGAGGAAATGCACAGTAATGCATGACCAGAAGAGAAAACTCTTCATCCCCACCAGTCGAACTCAGCAGAATCAGAGTCCGGAGGCCTGTCGTGCACTGGGCGGCGAAGCCCAGAAGGAGTATCTAGGGACATCAAACCCGAAGGTGGGTGAGGTAGAGAACCTAGAGACTCATGGGGGGCACAATACCGTCTCTTGCAGTCTCCCGGGGCTGGAGAAGGAGTGGCTGAAGACTGCCAGGTGTGGATAGACGCTTCCTGGAAGGGAATCAGCCAGGAAGGCACCACCAAATGGCGGGCACTGAATTCACTGAGGAAAGCATGCGTCTGCCGCTCGGTAGTGTCTCTACGAACGTAGGAAATACGAAGCTCCGAGACCATTCTCGAAAGGAAACGCTGATAGTCAGTGAAGTCAGCGACAGAGGAAAGGTGGACAGGAAGTTCCTCTTCCTCAGTTGAGGAAGATGAGGAGGAAGTGGAGCTCGAATGCCCAGAAGACTCCTGCGGCGGGGGGGGGGACAGGCGTAAAACCCATTCGTCATGGCCCTAACATAGGACGAGAAGGCCGCCGCAGTAGCTCTGAATGTCTCCCAAGTTAATGGCCCAGTGGGCCCCACATGGCCTGGGAGAGAGTGGGGTGGTTGCAGAGGGATGGGCGAAGGGCACCTAAAAGCACGTGCCTGACCTCTGCCAGAGCTCTGAGATCCAGGTAGCGATGCCACCAAAACTGGGGACCCTGTGACCATGCCGGGTTGCACAGAAGAAAGGAAAGGAGGCAACTCCGAAAAGAGCCCTGAAGGGGAATCTCCCCTGTGGCGCGCCTGGGATTGCATGAGTCCAGAAGGGCAACCCTCAGAACCGCCACTAGAAGGCACTTTAGAGACCTTCAGAGAGAGGTGAGGATCAACGCTACGACTCCTCCCCGCACCCCGCAGGGCGGTGGGGGCTCGTCGCTGCTCTCGACCCCTACCCCTCAACCCTTTGGACTCCGAGGCAGCCCTCTTCCTCGAAACCAGCGGTGGAGGTCCCTGCTGAGCAAGGCCCCAAAGGGCGCCTACTGAAGCAGGGTCCACCTCCCTCTGCTGAAGGACCCGGGCAGCACCGGAAACGGCGGCTGCCTGGGACCTACGAGAAGAAGGAATCCCTTCTCGAACTCCCGAAGGGTCCACCACAGATGACTCCAGGCCACCCCTAGCCATGGAGCCATCCGGGCTGACCAGCTCCGGGGAGTCCGGGAGAGGGATACTGGACCGTCTAGCCCTGCGGCCTACAGGAGGTTCAGAGCCAGAGGACTCTAGCTGCTGGTCTGTGTCCTCACCTGAGTCGTGCCCCTCCGAGGAGGGGTCGACAAGGGAAGACTGCAAACCAACCGCAGCAGGAACCTGCCCTGAGGTGGCACCAGGCCTGGTACCACTGTAGGCCGAAACGAGCAACACGTCTGCCGAGTCATTCGTCCCCTTGGCGGTGCCTGGTTCCCGGGCTGCACCATGAACGGTACCGTCCGAGTACCCGACACGGCGCTAAGATCTGGCGTGGCACCGCAAACGGTGCTGCACGCCCAGCGCGGCACCGCCCGAGTCACCGGCACCACGTATGGCGCCGAGGCCCAGCGCGGCACCACCGACGGTGCTGCCTGAGTCCCCAGCACCGCATACAGCGCCGAGGCCCAAGGCGGCACCACTGCTGCCGCCCGAACCCATGACGCCATGACCCAGAGCGACACCGCTGACGGTGCCACCAGAGCCCCTGGTGTTGCGAATGACGCCAAGGCCCAGAACAGCACCGCCTACGGCCCCGACCGAGTCACCAGCGCCATGAGAAGCGGAAGACTCCACGGCAAGGAAAGATGGTAATGAGGGCCCACCAGCGCCGGGCCCCGCAGCCAGGGGCCGCGACACCAGGGGAGCCTGCACCTCCGAGGAGGTGACTGCCAGGACGGCGCCAACAGCACAACCCTGGGTGGGATCATGCCGTTTCTCCAGTGCTGAAGAAGAAACTCCACCTCGGCAAGGCTGGAAGTGGAGGAGGTTTCCTCCTTGCCGGGCCGTATAGGCCCGGGAGGGGACCCGGAGGAAAGGTTGAGAGATCTGGCCTGGGAAGCCCTAGGGACGTCATCCTCCAGTCAGCAGGCCGCCCGACTACTTAGCGGAGTTTTAAAACACGGTGGTCCATGGAGAAGCAGGCGTCGCAATGGTCCATATCATGGTAGGGTCCCAGGCTCCGGAGACAAACATCATGACGGTCCGTGATGGAAAACTGCCGGCCACAAGGGCACCGACTCATAGGGGCATGGCCCGCCTTAGACTTACTCTTTGCACCTGAACCAGACATGATGCTAAATAATCAAGCAAAAACACAGAAAAAGCTCGGCATTGTCGAAAGAAAAAATAATAATGGAAAGATTTTACCAGTCGACGACGTCGAGAAAATACCAGGATGAAGGCGCGTCAAAATAAACTTCGGAGCGGCCTATGACGCAGTAACTATCGAAACTCGCGCAGCAGGTGCAGTCTTGATGGCAGGAGAAACAGAACTGGGATGGAGGAGGAGTCTGCGGCGCCTAGCGGCCGCCCCTCACATTCTTTGCAGAGTGTCACTCCAGGGGGCGGTGCCGTCGACGCCAACTCCTCTATAAAAAAAAAAACAAAAAAAAACCACACACAAAAAACTCCCATGGCAGGTGCGTGCCTCCGGCTGTCACCCAACAGTAATGAATGGTGAAGACTGACAAGGGAAGATCATAAGTTTGGATTCCATAAGGGAGTGAACCCTGTATAGAATTGTTATTGTTTATTTGAAAATTGTAACTGAGAAAGGCACACTGAGACAAGGCTCATTTTCAGGTGCAACCTGGGGATAAGGGAAAGGGATAACAATAAATTACATATAGCAGTAAAGAAGCATTCAAAATACTATAAATGATTGACAACTGTGAGTGACGAGACGATACTTCAATGAAGGGATTTATGGAACATAATAATCCACAAGGCTGAAGGCACAGTTGATGGTGATTTTCTATAAATCCAGAGGTTGATTTCGACCTTCTTAACTCAAGATTTAGCTATCTTTATTTTTTGCATATTATATGGCTAATCTGGCAAGTGCAGGAAGGAAGTGTGTCAGGGTGGCTTGCTGGCCATAGTGAAATCAGGTGTTTTTAGCGCTAAAGAAAACTGCCGCTGTTACTGTTTGGGCTCCCTGCCTCAGTTGAATTGTCCCAGGTGTGCGTGTGTGTGTGTGTGTGAGCCACACAGATGTTAGGCGTGATCAGCACCAGGAGCTCTCGACAGTTTCCAGTATTGCCCAGCCTGATTTCAACAGTCCATGGGGCCAGCAGAACAGTAAGAAAAAATTACTCACCTTAGTAATGTTGTTTCTTCTAATGGAGTCTTGCTATATTCTGACATATGCAGTGAGTCCCAACCTTCGAACTGCCCCGGAGATGAAAGAGTCAACTTTCCATGCCAGGCATGGAATGCTGAGCTCGAGCTCGGTTGAGACTCTGTCTGTTGTTCTTCAAACTCAAACCGTCAGATCTTTATGAGCTAAACTCACTAAGGTCCTGTGTGGAAGCTGTAAACCTACACTAGCCAACTGGCTACTAAACATGAAACACATTTTTTGGTCCCAAAACAAAGACTCAAGTCAGGAGACCCAAAAATGAAAAACACAACACTAACTCACCCCAAGAGAAGAAGGGGTGAAAACAAAAAGGTGGGCACCTACTAAGTGCCAACACTGCACTGCCCACCCACATCCCAAAAAACAGAGGTTCTGAGAGGGGAAGGCAGGAGGGGAGGTCAGAATATAGCAAGACTCCATTAGAAGAAACAACATTACTAAGGTGAGTAATTTTTTCTTCAAACAACATGAAGTCTTGCTATATTCTGACATTATGCAATTCTAAAAGCAGTACCTCCATGGAGGAGGGACAGAACCTACTTAGAAACAGGCTCTGAAGCACAGCTGTGTTAAACCGAGCATCACTCCTAGCCTGGATGTCCAGGAGTAATGCTTGTAAAAGTGTGAACTGTTTTCCAGGTAGCTGCTTGACATATCTCTAGAATAGGGATGTCCCTGGCAGCAGCCAGGGAAGCAGCTGTACCTCTGGTAGAGTGATCCCTCAGGCCTGAGGGAGGAACCTTACCCAGTTTTTCACAGCAAAATTGGATACAAGAGACAATCCACCTAGCAATGGATCTTTTAGTGGCAGGTTTCCCTTTACCAGCCTCACCATAAGTGAGGAACAGTTGGAGGGAGTCAAACCTGTGACCCTTGGTACGCTCTATGTGGTAGCTAAGGGCTCTTTTCACATCCAAACTGTGCAGCCTCCTCTCGCCAGAGGAGGAATGGTCAGTGAAGTGCACTGGAAGAGACATAGATTGATTAAGGTGGAAATCTGAAACCACCTTAGGCAAGAACTTCCTGTTAGTCCTGAGGACCACCTTATCTCTATGAAAGGAGATAAAATCAGGCTCCACTGACAAAGCTTGTAATTCACTTATGCGTCTGGCAGAAGTGATGGCTACCAGAAACACAGTCTTTCAAGTCAAGTACTTAAGCTCTGCTGAAGATAAAGGCTCTAAAGGGGGTTGCATAAGCTGAGCAATGCAAACATTGAGGTCCCAGGCAGGGGCAGGGTCTCTGAATGGAGGGTTGGTGTGAAGCAACCCCTTGAAAAACTTGGAGAATACAGGGTGAGCTGAAAGAGAAGAGGGCTTACCTGCTGAGATAAAAGCAGACACAGCTGCCAGATGCACTTTCAGTGTAGCTGGTCTCAGCCCCAAGCTATTTAAGTGGACCATATAATCAAGGACTGTGGGCAGATCAGCAGATTCTGGGGAAATATGCTTCCCAGAGCACCATATGGAGAATCTTTTCCATTTTGAATTATAAGTAGCCCTGGTGGAAGGTTTTCTAGAAGCCTTCAGGATATCCATTACACCTTGGGAGAGGTGTAAATTAGCAAACTCTAACTCTTCAAGAGCCAGGTCTTGAGATTGAGAGATTTGAGGTTCGGGTACCAAACCCTCCCCTGAGCACAGGTTAACAGGTTGTAATTCCTGGGAAGATACAGGGGAAGATGGACTGCTAAGGACTGTAGGAGTGGATACCAAGGCTGTCTGGCCCAGTCTGGAGCAATCAGGATCATCTTGCAGCGTTGAGATCTGATTTTGACTAGCACTTTGAACAGGAGAGGGAAGGGGGAAAAGCATAGAGACACTTCCCTTCTCAATTGAGAACTAAGGCATCCAGGGGACTGAGCCCAACACTGGGGGCCTGCAGCAAAAAAGGGGAAGTTGGTGATCGTCTGGGGCTGCAAAAAGATCTATCTGCGAGGTGCCCCCATCTGGAAAATATCACTCCAAGACCAGGGGTCAGTGACCATTGTGATGGCCCTGGGAAATCCTGCTGAGAGCATCTGCCAGGACATTGTGCTTGCCTGGGAGGTGAACTGCCGTGAGGGAGGTGTTCAGAGAGTAAGCCAGAGACCACAACTTCATTGCTTCGGTGCACAAGGCCGTAGACCAAGTGCCTCCTTGCTTGTTGATGTACCACATTGTGGTGGTGTTGTCTGTTCTGACCTGTACAACTTTGTTCTGAACAGATTTGGAAAAAGCTTGAAGTGCTAGAAATACTGCTCTGAGTTCCAACAGATTGATATGGAGCAGAGATTCCTGAGGGGACCACAACCCCTGGGTGGTGAGGTCGCCCACGTGAGCCCCCCACCCCAAGAGGGAGGCATCTGTAGTAAGGATTAAAGAGTGAGACTGAGTGACAAAGGGAACCCCTTGTCTCAGATTGTTCTGATCCTGCCACCACTGTAGGGCCTGGATCAGGGTTCGAGTTACTGGGATCAGTTTGGTCAGAGGGTCCTTCCTTTGAGACCAAAAGGCTCTCAAATGGAACTGAATGTCCCTCATCTGAAATCTTGCTCCCTGCACTACTGCTGTAGAAGCAGCCATGTGCCCCAGGAGCTGTAGAAAATGCCTTGCTGGTCAAGACACCTGCAGGGTGAATGAGGAGGCCAGAGAGACCAGTGTTCTTGCCCTGTCCAGGGGAAGGAAGACTCTGGCCTTTACTGTGTCTAGCTCTGCACCTATGAAGGTGAGGAGCTGGACAGGCTCTAGAACTGACTTTGGAAGATTTAGAAAGAAACCCAAAGAAGTGGGCAGTTGCTGAGTTATCTGTAAGTGTAACTTGACTTGGTCTGGGACTGGCCTACTATGAGCCAGTCGTCCAGGTAAGGGAAGATGGCAATCTTCTGCCTTCTTAGAAAAGCAACTACTACTGCCAGGCATTTTGTGAATACTCTTGGAGCAGAAGTGAGGCCAAAGGGCATTGCTCTGAACTGATAATGGCCTGAGGGCAGCTCGAACCTGAGTTACTTTCGATGGGAACTTCTGACGAGAATATGGAAGTAGGCATCCTTGAGGTCCAGGGACACTAGCCAGTCCCCTGGCCTTAGAGAGGGTAGAATAATTCCCAGAGTCACCATTTTGAATTTTGGTTTTAAAAGGTGCTTGTTTAAGTATCTGAGATCCAGGATGGGCAGCCATTCTCCTGTCTTTTTTGGGGTAAGGAAGTACCTGGGTACAACCCTTTGCCCTGGTGTGAGGGTGGAACCCTTTCCACAGCTCTGAGAGCTAGGAGGAGGAGACCTCTGCCTCTAAGGGAAGTGTCTCTGATGGATTGCAGGTGGAAAGGATCTGGTTCTCATCTTTGGAAACTTTTGAAGCTGAGAACCAGTCCCTGGCTACTACTTCCAGGACCCATTTGTCTGATGTCAGAGACTCCCAGTCCTGGACAAAGTAAGCCAGCTTGCCCCTACAGGTAGCTGAGAATCGGCCCTGGCAACCCCATCAGGGTGCCTGTTTGGCAGGGGCTTTGGGCTGAGGGGTGGAAGCAGGTCTGCTTGTAGCCCGTCTGCCTCTCCCTCTAAAGAACCCCCTCTGGGCATAAGCAGAAGAGGAGGCCTGGGCTTGGTAAAAAGGCCTATGAAAAGGCCTGCCCCTGCCCCTGGGAAGCTGCCTTTGAGGAGTGGCCTGCCTTTCCTTGGCCAGTGCACTCCTATAGGTGGTCCTATACTCATCTATTTTCTTCATGTAATTCTCTGTTTGCTCCCCAAACAGAGAATTACCCATAACAGGAAAATCCATGGCCTTAGTCTGGGTATCCTGTGACAGGCTAGTACATCTGAGCCAAGCCATTCTTCGAAGTGCCACAGATGTAGCCACGTCTCTAGATGACACATCATTGGAATCCACTGCAGCATGGAATTGCACCTTGGATGCCTCAATATCATCAGCAGCCACCTGCTCCAGTTCCTTGGCAAGCTGGCCAGGGACCTGCTTTGCTAGGGCCATAACAGTGTCCCATCTGGATTTTTGATACCTAGCAGTATAGGCCATATAATTGGCCTGTCTGAGTCCCAAGGATGCTGCCATGTACTGTTTCTTTGCCATGGCATCAATCATCCTAGAGTCCTTGTCCGGGGGGTGTGAAGCCAAGGGAATGTTTGCCTTATCACACGCTGCAGCCTGCACTACCCCAACATGGCTGCATTGTTGTGTAAGGAACTCCATGTCAGAGCCTGACAATGTATACCTCTTGTCCATTCTCTTATCCACAGGAGGTATAGTGTTAGGACTCTTTAAAATCTTAAATGTCTGTTTCCCAAAAGATTTGTGCAAGGGAATAGACAGCCTCCTAGACTCTGGGATATCTATCATTTCCACATAGTCTGGCTCCTCCTGGTCATCCACAGCTTCTTCCATAGGAAGCTGGAGGGTTTCAGCCACTTTTTTATAAAACATGAAATGGGAGGGGGACTCAGAAAGCCTAGGAGGAGAAACCCCTGAAGGTCTGTCTGGGGAGGTGTCTGGGTCAATGGGCACATCCAGACTTTCAAATCCGCATTCACTTTCCTCATACTCCTCTTCCTCCTCCTCCGGTTCATAAAATTCCTCTAACTCATACTCTTGAACTGTTGGAACCGGCCGAACCGAGCGCCTGCCTGATGGTGCCGGTTCGGTTGGAACCGGGGAAAGTGACTGGACAATTTTGATCGCTATGGCTATCGCTTCAGCGGTTGGAGAGGAAAGTTTTGGCCCCACACCAGCTGATTTTTCTTTTCTAGTTCTTTTAGCCGGAACCGATTCCTCAGAATCGGCTCTCCTTTTGCCCGAAGAAGTCTTGCCCTGGTCAGAGGGCACTCCTTCTGGTTTGGTTTGAACCGAACTGGGCTGGCCATCCAGTTCAGCGGACTTTTTGACCTCCCTTTCCTTGAGCCTACCAGCTCTGTTTTCTAGGGTAGCTGCAGGGAAATTTTTGCAAATCTGGCAGTCTGCATTGAGGTGGTCAAACCCCAGACAATAAACACAGGTGGTGTGGGGGTCAGCCTTGGCAAAGACTTCCTCACACACACTACAGTGTTAAAACCCAGTGGGTCCGGTTTTTCTTCTGGGTTTCTCAGACATAGTGCCAGTCCTAACCAAACTTACCCTTTTATGGCAATCCACCAGGCAAGACCCTCTTATCAGTTCCCAACCGTGTCACAGGTCGTGGAAAAAAGCGTAATAAAATCAGGTTTTTTAGAACCGATAAGAACCGGTAACCACACTCTAAAAGCACAATTTAAGATTTTTAAACAACTTGATCGGTTCAAACCGAACCGATAAACCGTTTACAAGTTCCACACAGAATAGAATAAAATAAAACCTATCTAGTACTCACAAATACCACAGACAGAGACTGAACCGACAGGTTCAGTTTAAATCGGTCGAAAACTGAGAAAAGCGGTACTTTAACCGACAAACTGAACCAAGCAGAAGGAGAAATCTCCGGAGCGACTGTTCAGTGAGGTGGAGTAAAGAATCTGACGGTTTGAGTTTGAAGAACAACAGACAGAGTCTCAACCGAGCTCGAGCTCAGCATTCCATGCCTGGCATGGAAAGTTAACTTTTTCATCTCCGGGGCAGTTTGAAGGTTGGGACTCACTGCATATGTCAGAATATAGCAAGACTTCACGTTGTTTGAACCACTGCGTCAGCTTGTGGCAGTTTTCAGTGTTCCCTGGCCTAGAATTCAGCAGTTTCTGTCCCTTGTTCCAGAAGAAAAAGGAAGAAAGGAGACTGCGTCTATCGCTGCACACAAGGTTTCATCTTTGTTTCAATTTTTGATAGCTAAATCTCACAATGCATGGGTAGTCATACATTAACAGATTTAATTGTGAATTACGATGTCAGAAAGTGCTTCTTAAACATGAATTAATGACCTTAGTTATATACAATAAACTACCACAACAAGATTATAGAAACTACTGAAAGAATGGAAATTTCAACTGTTCTTTCTTCTGATCTATTAGTTTAGTACCCCAGAAAACTCACTTTTCTAAAGTCAGCCCACACATATAATCCTGCAGAGCTTTTCAAAACAGGTATTCCTAATGTTGTCAGGCCATCAACAAGGAGATGATGTGCTTCCTTAAGTCGTCCTCGACTCCCAGGGAGAAATGTATTGTTTACCCATTCTACACAGAGAAAAACAGAACATGAAAATGGTTTTATTTTTTTGTATCTTTTTAATTTTACCATACTTCCACCACTCAAAAAGTCAGATGAGTTATCTTTGAAGAGCTCAGGGTGCTTTACAACTAAATATAAAAAGCAAAGGATTCTGAAAGGGGAAATCAAGCCAAACACATCTCAGTGCATTGTTTGATAATGTCATCAAGAACCAGATATTGGAAAATCTGCGGATGTCGTGCAGTGGGGCCCATTAGAATCCAATGCAGTATCTCAGGTTACTGTATGACAAAGGTATCAGCAGCCACTGAAACTGCCTTACAGTATATTGGGAGCCTATTATTATAGAAGGAATTCGGCTGTGATACAAGCTTGTTGTATCATCGCCGTGGTGTCAGGTTGCTGTTGTACCATTGTCAGTACGTCACAGTGATGGTACAAGTCAGAATGCCATCTTGCGCATCAGTGAATGTTCTATCGTTGATCATTTGTTTTCTTACTTTTACCTCGGCATAACATAACAGTTATGGCTACCGGCAGTGTGTAGAAGTGTTGGGTAAAAAAAAAAAAAAGAACGATTGCGATGGCAGCAGCAAGTAAAGATCAATGTACGCTGGTACCCATGCACTACACAAGATAATGGATGAGCATCAGGTAACAAAAGGGTTGAATTCACTTCTCGAGTTTGCCAATGCAATGGAAAACCTCTCCAGCTTAACTCTCGAGGTTTACATTTATTGTCACGGCAACCTCTCGAAGTGAATACAGCCTTCTTACCTGAGGCCCATCCATTATCCTCTATGTTTCCTGCAGCAACTCTTCTGCAGAATTCTGTTGCCTCCTGGTGGACTCCGATGTATCTGGACACCAGTAAAGCATCTTGGTCTGTGCCACACAGGAGGCTAGTCCGTAAATTACAGAACCAAGATATAGCTAGGAGCGTGACGGAATTCTTTACAAATGGATTACAGGACAGGAAACATGATCATAGCACATGGCAACATATCAACATAGAAACAAGGGACCAGCAGACTCACAGGGGCCCATTCTGGGGCCTACTGTACACTGTTTAATATAGTTAGCATCAGCAGCTGGATCACCAAATTGGCTGACAACACCAAGATGGGAAGTGCAGTTAAATTATAACAGGAAGTGAAATGCAGCATGAGCTGGTCAGGTATGGGAAGTGGGCAGAGAAACAGATGCACTTCAATTTTGATAAATGTAAAGTGATGCCTCAGGGAAAGATGAACATTAAGGCAGAATACTATCAAATGGTATACAGATAAAATAAACAAGAAAAAAAGACCATAGAGAACTAATCAATGGCAAATTTAAATGGAAGAAACTGAATGGGGCAGAAGCTAGCAAAGGCAAACTGAATCATAGCAAGCATCAAGAGAAGCTTTGTATGCACGTTGAGAAATGTTATAATGCCCCATAACTATTTAGTAAGGTCTCACTTTGAACATCTAAGGGAGTAAACTATAAATTTATAATAACTGGTGACCCCCGATATCAACCCGTTTTTGAGACTTGTAAACAGTCATATCAACCAACAATGTGATATGCCAAAGTCATATCAGCCTGCGAGTTGATACGGTTTTTACTGTCTCGTGCCAGGTTGTATGTACCACACCAAGGTACCTACCAACTCAGAAAATTGAATCATTCACAGTTTTTTTAAAACTTTAAACAATGAAGAAGCCATTGAACCTTCACCTTATCATCGTAACAACCAGCATGCCATGGAGCCCATACAGAGGTTGAATCAGCAACGCAGGAAGCACATAATTCTAAAACTCTGAGCTTTGTTTACTTAGCACCAGTTATTATAAAAAATAACACAATCAAGGTGTGTGATATGCAGTTTTATTTACACACCCAAGAGGTGTGATAACACATAAACCTCGAGAGCGAAGGCCTCACCTTGAATATATAAGGGAGTAAACTATAAACTTAAAATGCAACAGCATTACAGAAAAAAATTAAAGAATATTAACTTCAGCTGATTATTCTTCTGATTGATTGTTGTTACTCGCCCCCCATAATCTGCTGATGCTTCTAGCCACGGCAGGCTTGGCTCCCACTCCACCTCCCCCCCCCACACACACACACCCATCCTCTCCCCAGGTTTACCTTGGGTGGCTAGTACACCCATGTATTTCCCCTTCTGGCAGGGTCAGTTGCGGGAGGGCCGTCCCCCTCCAATGCCAGAATCCAGTACTGCTGACTTGGTACCCCGTTGATGTGGCAGGTAGGTGGCTCAGTTTTCTCTTGTCCCAGCCACGGCATACACAGATAAGTGCATAATCCTGGAGGCATGCATGGGTCCCGAGACTGCGACTCCCTCCCCCTGTGACTTTCGTCTGTCGTTCAGTCTCCCATGTGCTACCACCAGGTCTCCACTTGACAGTCACGAGCCGAGGCAGTCAACTACCCCGATCCAGGAAAGCAGAGCTGCCAGGTGTCTGCTCAATCCTCTTCCAGTCGCCCAACCCAACCCATGCTCATTCCTGAGGATGGTTTGCAGGCATGGCAGGAAGTAAGGTGCTCAGCACCTTAACACTCCATGCCACTGGGCTGTTGTTGTTACATTTTAATTATTGCTTCCATTTTTTTTTTTATCTTTGTAACCAATTTAATGCTGGCGCACCACATGAAATGAAAGCTGTTTAATGTCTAGCCTAAATAAAAATGGACAAAAATACAGTGTGCAGTTCTGGTCCCCATACTGGAGGAAATAGATTCAAAATAGAAAGATGGGATGTTGGATCATTTGAGAATCACCACTAGCAGCCAGTAGCCAATACAAAATAATTCATACAAAGATGTCAAAAACTGGGTTGACTCTTGTGGCCCAGCAACAGTGCATGCTGTACTGCCACTCAAGAGACCGGAGTTGGTGTGTCTGGACTTAGGTTTCCTGCTCTGGGATGGACAGGAGTCATGAGTATTAAGGAAATGAGGTGCTTGACTTCTGGTGAATGGTGCAGGCTACCCGGCACTGACAAACCCACTGCCCTGCAAACCCCAGAGTGGCACTGTTTTTTTTTGTTTTTTTTTCCACTGTTTTAAAGGTAACATAGTCATTAACCAGCAGTATAAGGTGGGGCAGTGGCTGCGCAAACAATCAGGAAAAAGGGTGGAAAGAAAACTGGAAAACATTGGGACATTTGGCCCCAAAAGAAAATTAATATTTTGAACATGAATAATGACTTTATACAATATATCAAATTTGAGCACATAATATGGTGTAGTTATTTTTTATTTGTTTATTGAAATGTTTCACCAGGAAGGCACACTGAGCGACAAGTCGCTCGTCTCCCGGTGCGACCTGGGGGAAAGGGGTACAAAAGGACTGAAACATTAAACATTGAAGTTACAAGATTAACATTGACATACAGTTCTAAGGCAGGTGTTACAAGCAGTGGTACAACACTGTTGCGCATAATAGGTAGAAAGAGTGGTCAATAATAAGTGTCGGATTAATAAGTAAACAAGTGCTTACGTAAAAGTAAAGAAAAGGGGGGTGGAAAGGTGGGGGAGGGGGAAGGGTCATGTTCAAGTTATACTCAAGTTACAAGATCAACATTAACATACAGTTGCAAGGCAGGTATTACAGTGTTAAAACAGAGTTGTGTGTAATATGCAGAAAAAGTGAATCAATAATAAGTGCCGGGTTAGTAAGTAACAAGTGCTTACATGAAAGAAAAGGGTGAAATGAGAGGGGGAAGGGTGAGGTGGAGGGATGTAGGGGGAGAGGAGTAGATGAGGGATACAATCTCCTGAGGGGGGGGTAGGAGAGGGACCCATAGAGTGCATTTGGCATCCCTTACATTCTGTGACAGATCAAGGGAAGCCAGTAAGGGGGAGCAGTTTGGAGGAAGGGGAGGAGAACTAGAAATTAGTTAGGTGATGGTAGAGAAGTAGGGTTTATCCAGGGCTTATAGGAGGGAATTAGGGAGTGACATAGCAGGAATAGCTTGGCGCACGGTAATTTTTGAGGGCAGAGCTAATGGAGTAGGCAGAAGATGAGTGCCGGATTTGAGGGGGAAGTGAATTCCAAATGCTTGGGAGGCGTTGAGAGTAAGCGGATTGGCCGATCAGGATGGATTTGCAGGGGACTACCAGGGTTCGGGAGTTGGTTGATCTAAGGGAATGGGAGGATGGAGGGGTTGCTTTAAAGGAGGAGGTTAGGTAGGAAGGGAGCTCACCTAGCCAGTGTTTGGAGTTGAATTTAGCACAGTGGGAGAGTTGCCTATTTGAAAGAGAGGGGAAGGATAGGGCACGATAAAGATCGCAGTGGTGGGTGCAAGGGAGGGCAATCTGGCCAGGGAGAACTTAGGGGCAGCACCACACGCTACATCACAACAGTCGAAAATTGGCAGTATCATCTTCTGGACAAGTTCATGCCTAGCTGTAGGAGGGATGCAACTACAGTTCCTGAAAAGGGCACCAAGCTTGGGGAGCAGCTTTTTCTGGATGGCATCAATATGTCCAGAGAAGTTTAGGTGTTGGTCCAGCCAAACACCTAAGTACCTGAAGGAGGATGTGTCCTCAACAAAGTCCCATCAAGGGTGTGGAAAGTTGGTAGGGAGGGAAGCCTAGAGAGTCTCTGCCTTGTGCCAAAGGTCATGGAGACAGTCTTCTTGGCACTGAGGAAAAGTTGATGGTTAGCAAACCAGAGCTGAACCTTGTCAAAGTCTTGCTGTAAGCTGGTAGTAACCTCAGCAGGACAGAAGCCAGATGCAGTTATAAATGACAGATTGTGGAAAGGTTATGTGATGCTACCAACCAATCACAGTACTTCCTTTAGCTGCGCCTGAAAAACTCATCCCACCTGCTGTGCTGCATAAAAGAACAGTTACGTAAAAACTTACCGTAACAGCAGATCTTCAAGGGGATCTCAGTTATTAGGTAACACCGTAGGAATCTTTGTCATCGGGGACAGAGAATCCCCACGGAAGATTTCCAGCAGTACAACTGGGGCCACCCACACCACTGACGTCCGCCAAGGTTAGCAACCCTATATAGGCGTGGGCGGCCCCACTCCCTCCTCAGTTCTTTCCCTCCGGAGATGAAGGGAGGAAAGCTGACACCCTGGGGAACTGAGGATAGCGAGGGACCCGGCTCTAGATAGAAATGATGGAATACAGCAGATAGCCAGGTCCTAGACAGAAGCCCCAAGAAGTGGGATGGTGGGAGGGAATTCAGACCTGATGACTGAGATCCCCTTGATGATCTACTGTTAGAATAATTCATTTGCGAGGTGGACCTGTTACAGTTCTCAGTGGGTTATATAGCTATACAACATGGGTAGACTACACCAAAAGATACATACAACAATAGAACAATAATACAAGGAATACACAGTTATGTACAACAATGATCAGGAACACAGTGCGGCTTGCGTCCTGTACATCCTCAACACAGAGGCTATCAACAGATTACAATGGTGATGAGAACATACATTGCGCAGAAAGGTGTGAATATATGGTAGATAGATACGCTCAACACAGGTAGGACACAGTAAGTTCATTGCAACAATATATGCGGTGAGGTATAACAACTATGCACAATAGCGTCACTACTTGCACATGGGACCCTGGTTTCCAGCAAGTGACAGCTAGGTGGGGGCGGGAGAAGAGGAGAGGTGAGGTGAGGAAATGGGAGTAAAGTAAAGGAGGAGGTAGGGCTGGTCAAGGGAGGGAGGGAGGGATGGTTGGGCAATGGGAAGAGAGTCAGCTTTGGATACAGTTCATAGCGAGATTGGTCAATAGTGAAAACAGTTGCAGGTTTCCTTGAATGACCGAAGGAACATATTTTTGAAACAAGACAATGTCATTGGAGTAGTGAGGCATAGCATTTTTTGGGCTTTATTCCAGATATTTGGGAGTGCGTGACTTACTGCCGCCAGTCTATAATGCGTTCTAGCCTTGGGGATTGATAGGATAATGTAAGAGTGATGTCTTAAGGTACAAGAAACAAGCAGTGCTTAAGAGCAAGCAATCACTGGTATATTGTGGGAGCTTTTTGATAATGGCTCTGTATCTCCAAAGAACAGCATTTTTAGGTCTCCTGAAACCCAGGGAGCTCTAACCGACGGATGCATAAAGCACACAATGGTGGACGGTAAAAGGGGTACCAGAGATAAATCAAAGCACACGATGATACTGGGACTCTAGATTGGCAAGGGCTGAGTTTGTAGCATGCTCATATAAAAAGCCAGCATAATCCAGCAACAACAAAAATGTAGTTTGTACTAGCTTTTCCTTCGAGTCCTGAGTAAGTATATGTCTTATACGAAAGAATACCCCAAGTCTCTGTTTTAATTTCTTGGAAAGCTCCTCTATACGAGCTGTGAATACCAGATTAGAGTCTACCCAGACACCTAGGTATCTGAATTTCTCCACAAAGTCTAATGGCTCCCCCAAGAGAGTAAGCACTGTGGGGGTTGTCTCCTGGGTGCGGAGTTTATAGTTCGCAGATGAGGGGGCGATAAGCATTGCCTTCATTTTTTTTTGCATTTAAGAGTAGCTGCAGATGCAGTAGGTTTTCCTGCAAGTGGTTGAACTCAAGCTGAAGGTCCCTGCAAGCAAGCTCAGGGGAGGGTATATCAACATACTACAATGTGTCATCAGCGAATAAATGTATATTTGCAGAATTAATTCCATTATGTAAATTATTAATATAGATGGCAAATAAAAGGGGCCCAGTATAGATCCTTGGGGAACACCTCTTTGGATGGTTTTCATAGAGGACAGAACACCATCTACCTTAATTAGCTGTTTACATTCAGTGAGGTAGTTGGTGACTCACTGCAGAGGCAAGACATCCACTCCAATGTTCTTCAGTGCTAAAAGGAGTAGCTTATGATCCACGGTATCAAAAGCTTTGCTAAGATCTAGGAACAAAGCACAAACATATTTTTTTGTCATCTAGAGCTTTCTGCAGATCATTAGTGACTTTGGCAAGTGCTGAGACAGTGCTGTGCCGTGCATGAAAATCAGATTTGGCTGGGTTTAGTAGGCTGTGCTGCTCCAGATGTTGCCTGAGCTGGGTATTAACTATTTTTTCAAGCATTTTAGACAAAGTGGGTAGTAGTGATATTGGGCGGTAATTGTTAGGGTCACTAGAATCCCCAGATTTTAACAGAGGAATGACGTGTGCAATCTTCCACGTGGAGGGAAGGGTTCCTTGGGTAAGGGACATATTGAAAAGGTGAGTAATTGGGGGGGGGGGGCCAGGATGAATAACCTGATCTTTACAAAGTAGGGCTCGATGAGATCAGCACCTGCACTTTTCTTTATGTCCAGCTGAAGTAGTAGGTCCTCAACCTGCTTTAAAGTAACAGGGCTGAATGAAAAATGATTCTCATTCACAGGTGAGGCTGAACATGGGTAATCGTGGAGCTGCCCACATACTTGAAATTTGGAGGATGCTGGCAGGGGAGGCATCAAACATCAACCCAGCTGTGATGAAGTGATCAATAAGTATGTTCAGGATTTCCCTTTTGTCTGAGGCAACCATGCCACCTGACGAGATTTTAGCTGGGATCTGTGAAGTTGAGTGGCAACCTCCTATATCCATTAGGGTTTTACAGAATTTGGTTGCACTGTTAGAAGAGGAATATAGTTCAGTGCGGTGGAATTTAGCTTTTTCAGATCTGACTAACTTCATACAGGCTGGGGGGTAGTTTGAGGGTGGTGGAAGGGTATCTGGAGGTTGTTGAATGAGCTCCAAGGTATGACCATTCTCTATGATCTATAGGATCCAGGCATCTGAAGTTATGGTTCTCCACTGATTCATATAGAGGAAGAACCGACCTCCGACCACTGCCTCCTGGGTCTGGACCAGAGAAGGGGTTCTGGCAAGGAATCAAGCTGAGGAGGGGACAGCTGAAGAGTGTGGTCCATCATTTCTAGGATGCTTGGCTACCGTTCCAGAATTTGAGGGGGTGGGCAAGGAAGACTGAGCTCTGTGTTTGCCCAGGGTGCGGGGGCCAACACCTGGTCTGTTGAGCTGCCTATAAAAGGTATAGCGCCCTCTACCACGGGGCTCAGTGTGGTAGAGAGGGTGGACAGACTTAATGGCTGTGCCAGAGGCCTGCAGATCATTAATAAGGTCCTGGACATCAGGGTCGACGAGTCTGCTGTCAATGAAGGGGGCCATTAAGCACCTTGTTTTGCACGTCAGCTGCAAAGCCAGAGACCCTCAGCCATGAGTGCCTCTGAATGCATATGCCAGTGGCAGTGGCCCTGGCCACTGTGTCGGCCATATCATACAAGGCCCTGAGGAAGTGTTTACTGACATCCTCAGCAGTTTGCAGGCACTGAAGCAACTCCTGCTTCTGGGTGCCATCTGTAAGGGCTTGAGCAGCAGCCTTGCCCTTTCTCCAGTTGGCATTCTGGAACTTAACCATATGTTACAGATAGTTTACAATCCTCAGGCCCAGAGTAGAGGAAGCGTAAACCACCTTACATCAAAGGTCAACCCTGCGGGATTCCTTGTCTGGGCGGAAAGAACTAAGGTGCTTTGGTGCCTTAAACCTGTCGTGGTCTGCCCTGATGACAACAGAGTCTGTCTCAGCCTAGGCAGCAAAATAAGGAAGGCCCTGAGGGGCATTATAAAGCTTGTCCACCCTGCGTGTCATAGCTGGCACCAAATCTAGCCTATGCCAGGCTGCCGTAGTAACATTTTTCAGAGCTGGCAGCATAGGAGGGATTATCTTAGGGGGAGATTCGGGAATCTCCAGGAAGTCCACCAGATCCTTCCTGGTGACATTCTCCTCCTCCTCGGTCTGGAAACCCACTGCGGCAAAGAACTGCTTCATGACAATGAAGAAGGTGGCATCCTCGGGATGAGACCTTGGGGTATGCTTGACTGAGTCTTCACTGACTGAAGAAGCAATGGACTTGTCAGAAAGGAGGTGTTACTCTTGGTCCCCTCACCCATACTGGCATCCCACTATGCACCGCTGACAGCATCTACAATATTACCTAACTGCAGCTCCAATGAGCAATAATCAGTACTAACCTATTAAGTTGTAGATACCTACCATATAACAGTAAGGTATCAGGGACATTATTTTCATGAGATGCTACTTTAAACTAGCTATTAATGACATGGTAATCAGTACTGTATTGCACTGACTAACGTGATTTTATATCAAGATTTGTACAACAATTTAATGAGGTTTTATGATTAGTATATTGTAATGGCTATTGCCGATCAGTATAATTTTTGTACCTTGACATTATTAGTGATTATTACTGTGATTATTGGAAACGTATAACTGATGCACCAAGAATGCATTTTGTAATCTTTGTACAACTTTATTTAAGCCACCTTCGTCGAAGTAGTACTGTAATACACAGACTGCATTGCCATCATGCAGATTTATGTAACACCGCACTTGTCTTATCTCTGTATTTTGTGAGGATTCTTTGTATTCACACTTTTTAGCTGACTTTACGAAAAATGTGTAACTTGCACAATGTGAAGTCACCTAGCTTTTGGCCAATAGGGCCATTTTTGTGTATCTAATTTATGCAAGAAGGGCAAGTGTCCACGGATATTCCATGGATATTATCTAACTACTGTAAAACTAGTTATTTTCACACAAAGTAATTTTAGCACAAACACAAATGCAACCATAACTGCATAAATTAAAAAAGTCTTTAGTATCACATTCACTATAATTGAAAAACTGCTAATTAATTTTAGTGCAAATAACTGCTTCAGTGAAAATAGTAAAAATTATTTGGCAGTGAGAATTTCAAGTTTTACAGTATATACACTTCTGTGTAACTTATTTTCTCTGAGACCATCTTCATATCCTAGGGTACAGGGAAACTTTGGTTCCCAATGTCTACTTTGGTAAGGCTCTGATTAGGGCATATGTCTGCTTTTGTGTAATAAACAAGTTTATTATCGCTTATGCCTTTTGTCTGTTGTTTCTTCTGTTGGTTTATCACCAAGAACCTGACAGGTGATGCACCTTTACAATTTGGAGTCCGTGTGCAGGTGGTCTAAACTAACAGAGATTTCCCACTTAACTGGCATTCTAATGGGTAGTAAGCAGGTGTGCACTCCTGTATCGCCTCACCCATTCTTTCACCCCGTAGCACCCTGAAAAGTCTGGCTGCACATCTGGCAAGTGCGATGCCATCTCACCTTGCTCCATAGCAGTTCTGAGTTGTAGGATTGCGTGAGTACAGATGCCCGACCATCTTTTGGTTTAATCACTGTGGATAGATACACAGGCAGAGTACCACTGATGGGTCATTTAAGTTTCCCTAACATGTCCAATATCTGCGCAGATCTGAGACTTAATGTCTCTAATTTTCTCGCTTCCCATGGAGGCTGGAGTGATTTCATGCTGGAAGCGAAATCCTCAGATAACCCTGTGCTGGGGACTGCAACCCGATACTTGGAGATGAGACAAAAAGCCACAAAGCAAACACTAAAAGGGCTGTTAGTTGCAACTCTTTATGCTGCTCTAGAAGCCTCCGTATCGAGGTTTCATTCCCGTGAACTGCAAAACTCCGCTCTAAAAAAGAGTTGGGCTTGCAGGCAACTGAAATGATTAAGAAAGAGCAGAGACTGGACAAAGAACTTCAGTCTCTGTGCAGTAAGAATGAGACACTTTTGCACTGTGCTGTACAGAATAAATGTTGAGAGATGACTGTGACAGGCTGACGCAGGATAACAGGCAGATATGGCAAATGAATGATTTGAGTGAAACAAATGACATGTTACAAGATGAGAATGAGGAGTTGCGAGTGGATCTGAAAAGGGTAAGTGGTTAATTGGACAGGGAACTTAGGGACAGTTGTGAACTCAGCACCTCATATAGAGTGTTACAGAAAGAGATTACAAGAGATGTTGGGCAGAACAATGCAAAAGTTAGTCACAAGAGGTGCAGAGCTAAGATGGTGAAACTGCATCATTAGTGAGAGGTGTTGGCTGGTCATGTCAAAGCGATGGGCTGAGTTCATTACACCCCCATCGACACTGTGTTATCAGGCGATGACGACTCAGATGACAAAACCACCCAAGGTGTCCAGCTACATCCTCAAAATGGCGCTTCCCACACATCCCACCCACAAGATGGCGTTCCCCTACGCTATGATAGTGTGACCCTACGCCATGAGAAATATGGTGATTTTCATGTGAGACACCAAGATGGTGACCCCCAGACACCAGAGGAGGCCAAAGGCATCCACCTCCAATTGCTGTTCTTAAAAAGGACAGAACAGAGATCGATCAAATGATCGATGCAGCCCTTGCCAGGACCAAGATGAATGAAGAGCAAAAACAAATCTTTTGAGAAAACATGGAACAAATGTCTAAAGAAGCTGCTATTCGTGAATCGATGTTACGCAGTGTGGCAGACGCCGAAGCGGAGGCTGCCCTTCGTGGCACATGCTCCAATCCCTTCCCCGATCTGCGTCTAGCAGTTCCCGATAATCCCCTCCAGGAAGCCCACTCTGTTCAGCAAATTGTTGACAGCATAGGCCACATGGGCCCTAGCGACAATCTCAGTTGTCATTTGGAGAAGGTCCGTTCTAAGTGTGAAATGCTTAGTCTCCCAGCGGACTGTCAGTTACAGGTCCTTCGACAGACTGTAGACCCAGGCCTCTGGGCAAAACTCCCAGAAGCAGTCCGCCAAGCTGTGGATGTGACATTTGATGATGTAGCTGCTGAACTCACTGCCGCTCATTCTTAAGGCATGGTCGGCGTCGTGCTGGCCTATCCTTTCAAACAGTACGTCAAGGAAAGCCCGGCGTCATACCATCAGCAGTTATGGTTGGCCTACTGCACTGACAAGTCTCTCTCTCTCTCAAGGAGGGAGCAGACAGGGACCAGACTGAGTACAAATCCTTATTCATTCAGAACATGCTTCTGGCAGTACGTGACAAGGCTGAACCTGCGGTTTTTCCCTGAACTGACAAGTTCACAGACATCCTCGCGAGAACAGAATGAGTTTACCAACTCAGCCTCCGAGATCTCAATTCAGGCTTGAAAGCCAAGGTGGCCGAGGTACAACCTACCAGCGAGTTCACAACCCACTATACGGCGGAAGACAAGGCCCAGGATGGCAAGGCCACACCCTCTAATGACAAACAACCCTACTTTGGGGGAACAGAACAAGAACCGACAAAAGAAAGTACAGTTACGTAAGAACTTACCGTAACAGCAGATCTTCGAGAGAGGCTCTTGCAGTAGGTAATTACATATAGGACTGACGCCGGCACGTGGCAGGACCCCACAGAAAAATTTCTAACTAGCAGTCCCTGGCGAGGGACCGGCCCCACGTCAGGTGACCGGTGTCAGGAGACATCGGTATAAAGGGGCAGTCCCGGACGCCCGCCTTCCAGTTCTTTCCTGCCACAGGCCGAAAGAGGCCGGTCGAGAGAGGAGCGGATATTTCCCTCAATGGAAAAGGAGCTGAAAAAGCCTAGGGGGATGGAGGGCGGGAAGGTATTACCTACTGCAAGAGCCTCTCTTGAAGATCTACTCTTACGGTAAGTTCTTATGTAACTGTACTATCTTACTTCGAGAGGGCTCTTGCAGTCGGTAATTACATATAGGACTGAATCCCAAGCAGTCTGGAACAAAGAAAAGCACCGGGAGGAGGAAATCTACTCCAAGAAGCAGTTCTGGCCGTGCAAGTCTCAAGATAGGAGGCCTTGCAAAACAGCCAGCCCGAAGCCTGCTCTACGGTGAGAGGCAACATCCAAACTGTAGTGTTTCATAAAGGTATGGACAGAAGTCCAGGTGGCAGCAGCGCAGATGTCTGCCGCAGACACATTCTTGAAACAAGCCGCAGAGGCAGCTACTCCTCTTGTGGAGTGGCCTCTGACTTGACCCGGGAGGGTCTTGTTGTGTTTGTCATAAAAGAAAGTGATGCAATGAGCCAACCACTTAGACAGGCATTGCTTGGAAACAGCATTGCCTTCCCTTTTGTGAGCAAAAGAGACACACAACTGATCAGTCTTTCTGAGATCCTTCGTCCTGTTGGTGTAGTATCTCAGAATCCGGTGAACATCCATAGTATGGAGTAAATACTCCCCTTGATTAGAGTACTGCGTAAAAAAGGCAGGTAACTCTATGGACCGATTTAAGGTAGATTCTGCTACTACTTTAGGTAGAAACTTAGGATTCGTGTGAAGAGCAACTCGTTCCTTGTGATAAAATCAAGTAGGGGACTTTACACATCAGGGCCTGGAGATCGGAGATTCTTCGAGCCGAAGTAATGGCCACCAAGAAGAGCGTCTTCCACGAAAGGAACTTCAAATCCGCAGGAGCTGCAGGTTCGAAGGAAGGAAGAGTAAGTTTCTCGAGAACAAAGTTGAAGTCCCAAGGGGGAACAGGAGTACGGATGGGGGGCCTCAGATGGAGGACCCCTCTTAGAAAGGTCTTGGAGACCTCCAGTTGAGCAAAAGCCTTGTCCGCGAAGGGAACATGATAGGCCGAAACGGCCATGTGTACCTTCAGAGAGGAATGGCTGAGACCCAGGTCAAACAGATAACATAGATACTCCAGCAGAAGCCCCGCTGAACAGGAGAAAGGTTGCACGTTCTTGGAAGCGGCCCAAATAGTGAATCTTTTCCACTTCATGGCATAAGTGGATCTGGTGGAGGGTTTTCTGGCCTCCACTAAACTCTCTGCCACTTTGGGAGACACTCCAAAATGGGATTGGGCTAGGTCTGCAGGAGCCATGCATACAGTTGAAGGGATTTGAGGCCTGGATGGACCAGGGTCCCCTGATCCTGGGTCAACAAACCTCGAGATAGAGGAAGAGGAAGAGGAGGATCCTCTGAAAATTGTTGTAGAAGAGAGAATCAGACTTGCCTGGGCCAGAAAGGAGCGATCAGAATCATTCGCGCTCCTTCTGAAGCTAGTTTCTGCAAGACTCGTGGGATAAGTGGAATTGGGGGAAAGGCATAGACGAATCTGTCCTTCCAGTCTAGAGACAGAGCGTCGCTCCAAAAAACGCCTCGCTCTGGAACGAGCGAGCAGAAGACTGGAAGTTTTGCGTTTAGGGGGGATGCGAACAGGTCGACCTGTGGTGTTCCCCAAAGTTGGAAGATATTGTCTAGGACCCCTTGGTCCAGTTCCCACTTGTAAGTCAGAGCAGAAGAGTGACTTAGCTTGTCTGCCAGGGTGTTGTCGGCTCCCGGAATGTGAATCGCCGTGAGGTGAAGGTCGTGTTGTGTTGCCCAATCCCAAACCCTGATTGCCTCCCTGCATAGAGGGTAGGACCGAGTCCCTCCCTGCTTGTTGATATACCACACCATGCACATGTTGTCCATCTGGACGGCTAGGTGGCCGGGAAGGATGTATTGGTGAAGGGCTTGGAGAGCGTACAACACTGCCCGAAGCTTGAGCACACTGATGTGGAGAGCTTGTTCTAGCTTGGACCAGGAGCCCTGGGTCCGATGAGGGCCTAGATGAGCTACCCAACCTTCGCCTGAGGCATCTGTGGTTAGAGTCTGGGAGGGGGAAGGATGAAAGAAAAGAACTCCCCGAAAAAGGGTCTCTTGAAACATCCACCATTGCAAGTCTCGCATCATCAGCAAGGAGATCAGAACTGAGTGATCTAGGTCATCCACTAGCTGATCCCACTGAGAGTGTAGAGTCCACTGAGAGATCCTCATGTGGAGTCGAGCGCGAGGTACCGTTGGGATAGCAGCCGCCATGAGCCCGAGAAGGCGAAGGACCAACCTCGCAGAGACCATCCTGCGGTCGGACAACAGACTTATTTGGGTCTGAAGGGTGGCCGCCCTGTCCGGAGGCAGGAAGGCCTTGCCCATGGTCGTATCGAGGATCACCCCAATAAACTGTAGCCACTGGGATGGGTCCAGATGAGACTTGGAATGGTTGATGGTAATACCCAGGCAGGCAAAAAACCTGCTGGGTAAGGGAGAGGAAACGCAGGAGTTCCTCCCTGGATGAAGCCGCCAGGAGCCAGTCGTCCAGGTAAGGGAAAACCTGTACTCCCTTGGTACGCAGGTGGGCCACCACCACTGCCAGGCATTTAGTAAATACTCGGGGGGCCGAGGATAGACCAAACTGGAGCGCCTTGAACTGGTAGTGGTCCCCTGGAACGCAAAACAAAGGTATTTGAGATGAGATGGGCAAATTGGAATGTGCAGATAAGCATCCTGCATATCCAGAGCACAAAGCCATTGACCCGGCCGCAGGAGGGACAGAAGGCTTTGCAAAGAGAGCATCCTGAACCTTTTGTACTCTACGTAAAGATTCAAGGAACTGAGATCTAAAATTGGTCTGAGATCTCCTGTCTTCTTTGGGACCAGGAAGAAATGGGAATAGTAACCCATCCCCTGAAGATGAAGGGGGACAGGCTCTATCGCTTGCTTCAGCAGAAGAGATGAGATTTCCTCCTGGACCAAAGGAAGATGTTCCGGTGAACACGACGACTTCAGAGGGGGGTGGCGGGGTGGTTTCTGAAGAAACTCTATGGAGTGTCCTTCTGCTATGAGCTGGAGCAACCAAGAATCCGTGGTGATCCTCTCCCATCCTGGAAGGTGGAGGGAAAACCTCCCTCCTACTGGTTCCTCCGGGGAGTCCAGAGGCAGTGGGAGAGGAAAGGAGTCAGGTGGTGTGGGGCAGCACCACAGCTGAAGCACCCGCTGCTTTTCTGGGTGGGGGGGCTTGGCAGCTGCGGGGGCCCGGCGTTTTGTGGTCTGCCTTACCTGGGGTTTTGCCTTTGGCCGATTCCATCTGCGAAAGGGACGGCACTGCTGCTGATGGGGACAGTACATGGAATCAACTGACTTCAGAGCCGTCCCCGTCTCTTGAAAATCGGTAATGATGTCCTTGACATCACCCCCGAAGAGCACCGACCCCCGGAAGGGTGCTTCCTGGATAGCAGATTGCACCTCCGGGACCAAACCTGACACGCAGAGCCAAGCATGATGCTGTAGGCCTACAGCGAAAGCTGAGGTCCACCCAGCAGTGTTCACTGCATCGTATGTCGCATGTAGCATGTGTCGACTGGCCGAATGAGCAGAGGGGATGAGATCAGCCAACTCCTGCTTGACTTGGGACTCTGGCAAGGAGTCTAGTTTGGCTTCTGCCTGAGTAAGGATGGCCTTCTGGTAGTCCCCCCATGTGGCCGACATAGTTCAGGGCCCTGATCCCCAGTGTGGAAGAAGCGTAAATCTTTCTCCCATACTGGTCCAGAAGGCGAGATTCCTTATCAGGAGGTGATGAGCTAAGATGTTTTGGGTTCACCGACTGGCCGTGAGCAGCGCTAATCACGACCGAGTTGGCACGAGGGTGAGAATCCAGGAAATCAACACCCTCTGGAGCCTGATATAACCGGTTTCACTTCCTAGGAAGTGGGGCTAAGGCCGACGGCTGTTTTCATATTGTGGTAACAAGGTCGGCGTGAGGCTCTATCCAGAGTGGCACCAAGGTAGGAGCTGTCACGGGCAGATCCAGATGTTCAGCGAGTTTCAGACGCTGAGGATCTGGTTCCAGGGAGTGCCACTGATGAACCTCCTGGATTTTCCTAAGCAACTCCGTAAAAGAAGGATCCTCCGGAGGAGACTTCGGAGGAGTCCTTGGCCAGGGCTTCGACGGAGAGCGAGGCTCGTCATCTCTCTTGGAGCAGCAGTTGGAAGAGTCTGAGGAGTCTGAGAGTGAAGAGGAGGATGAAGAAGAGAAAGACTCCCTTTCCTGACCCGGGGGAGGAACAGACCCCTTGGGAAGACCCCGGGGAAGTGTGTCCTGCCCCTCTCTGGTTCCAGACAGAAGAACCCTGGAGTCCAGAGGTGGTGAGGGAGTGTGCCGCCTCGGGCGTACAGGAATCTGGGATGGCACTGTTGCCGGAAGGTGGCTCTCGACCTCTTTGGTGAGCTGAGCCTTGGCCTCAGCCCACCAGGAGGCCAGAGTCTCCTGCAGGTCCACCGGCGGCTGCGAGGGCGGTGGAGGAGGAGGAGGTGGAGGATAAGGATACGGCTTATAACCGTATGGAGCGTATCCAAAACCTGGCTGTGGGTAGTCCAGCGTTGGGTACTGTGGCGCCGGATACTGCGTTCCTGGGTACACCGGCGTCAAACAAGATGGAGGATACCCGGAAGCCGGGGGGGCTACCGGAGCAGGCGGCCTGGCCGGGAACCTCACAGGCGGGTCCGTAGTGGAGAGCCCGGAGGGCCCGATGGGAGCAGAATATCTCCCAGAGTCGGTAAGGCCGATGACGGAGGCCCTGGCGCCGGAGGTACCAACGTCGGAGGGGCTGGCGTCGGAGCTGGCATCCAGGGAGCCGACATCACGTCCGGCACTCCAGGTGGAGGAAGGACTGACGGAGGCAAAAGATCCCCAGCTTCGCCCGAGGACGGAGGGGGAAAAGTCCCCAGGGTCAGGTTGGGGAGACTCTGGTTCCCCAGATGGCAGCGAAGGCTGCGGGGAACTTGGAACGACTGACGTTGGGGGGTCCGTCATCGGTTCCTTCGCCGGCCGGACGTCGGACGAGCCGACATGAGGCTTAGTGGCGAGCTCTCGGCGGTCGCCGGAGGAGCCGACGTCCGACTTATGAGAGCCATCACCGGAGACAGGCCGAGTAGAGTGATCGGCCTGGTCTGGTGGAGAGGAGGCCACGCTTCGCCCCGGAGGGTCGGACGTCTTACCGGCCCTCTCTGGGCAGACGTCAGAGGAGCCGACGCCTGGCTTACCGGAGTCGCCCACAGTGGTAGGCCGTGAGCCTGCAGCCAAACCAGGGGCGGAGGCCTCCAACTGCCTGGAGGCACCCGCAAGGCCCGAGCGCAAGCCAGACGGGCTGGCCGCCGCCGCCTCAGAAACCTCCGAGGCGGCCGTCGAGGAGCGATCCCCTGGAGGGGGGATGTTACCTGCGTCCCAGTGCCTCCTGAGGGAGATGCAGTGGAGGAGCCTTTGTCCCGGTGCCTCTCCTTCTTCTTCTTCCGATGGCCTTCGGGGGAAGTGGACGCCTGCCTCAGTTTTTTTGAGCTCCTTCTCCACAGAACTCATTTTCTTCTTTAGAATATGGGCTTCCAGGGATTGCTGCCGCCTTTTTCGGGTAGCCGCGTTAAAACTGAGGCAGTGCTGGCACTTCTCGACCGGGTGATCGGTGCCTAGAGCAGAACAGGCACAGGGTGGCCGTCCTTGATGCGGTGGTTGGAACCACAAGAATCGTACTTATTCTTGTGCTCGAGGGTGTGGGGACTACACCGATGCTAGTACTGGCGTTAGTCGAAAAATAAAGTTTTTCGGTAAAAACGATGAAGGAAGTGCTTTGTGACATGAACTTTTCAGCAGTGCTACGAGCTAACGGCGACAAAGAACTGGAAGGCGGGCATCCGGGATCGCCCCTTTATACCCGGCGTCTCCTGACGCTGGTCACCTGACGTGGGGGCAGTCCCTCGCCAGGGACTGCTAGCTAGAAATTTTTCCGTGGTGTCCTGCCGCCTGCCGGTGTCAGTCCTATATGTAATTACCTATTGCAAGAGCCCTCTCGAAGCAAGATCTGGACTAATTCTAACCAAAACGGCAATCAAGGCAATCAGAATAACCGATCGGGCCCTTCCTAGTGGTAGGTAGTGGAGGAAAATAAAAACCTCCGGAAAATTATCGGAAAAGTCCAGTCAGTGGACAAGTCCATTCCAAAACAGGCTGTAGCGGTACTTGCACCTGCGGCCCTGCCTCCATCAGGCCAAGGAGACACTGGAAATTCCTCTGGCCAAGCCACAAAAGGCCTAAACTCCAGTCTCCCGTCTGCTGCTGCTACAGCTACCCAAAAGCACCTGTATCCCATACAGGACCTGGAAGAAGCCAGATGGGACCCCGCAGGCCTACAGTTCCAGGACCCACCTGAAGATGATAGTTCAGGTTGACTATTACAGGACCCAGTCCGTCCTGTAAACAATATCACCACTGATACAAATGGACGGTCTTGTACGAAGGCCAAGGTCGGGGGCTGCCAACTGACTGTACTTCTGGATACAGACGCAGCCATGTCTATATTACATGATGAAGACCCATCCTCTTCTCTCTGGTCCACCAGATGGAGGATCGATGCCCAAGGTGTAGATGGTACTACACTGCTCACCTATCACTCCACTATGCTTTCTGTGGTATTGGGGACCCTTACCACAGATTTCATTTTCGACCTCATGATATTACGTCATCATCCCAGCATCCTAGGAATTGATTGCCTAGCACTACATGGCTGTGTAGTAGACTTAGCCAATCAGCTTTTGATCCAAATCAAAGGACAAAATGGCAGTCAGGGCAATCAAAATAACCCATCGAGCCCTTCCTACAGGTAGGGGTGGGGTGATGCTGTCTGTTTTAGACAGGAACTGGGAATCAGGGAGGTGCCAGCTGAAGCGGCCAACTCCTTTGAGTGCATAGTGGGTGCAGGCTACAGGACCCTTCTCATTTACCGTCCACCAGGTAATGGGAAGGTGTTCCTGAAGGAGGTTGCGGACTTCATTGCCGAGATGGTATTGGAGGCCCCCAGATGGTTAATTCTGGGGGACTTCAATGCCTGGGTCGACGATGAACTCTTGCCGGTTGGACAAAATCTCCTCCAATTAAAGTAAATCATTGGGCCTGACGTGGGTTATTATCTCTGCAACTCAACGGGGGGGGGAGGGGCAGTCGCTGGATTTGGTGTTTCATCATGGGATGGAAATCGGATAGTCTGACCATCACGCCCTGAGATTCAGTTTTGCAGCCCCCTGAAATAGGCCTGCCCCAAAGGAGTTGGTACGGTACCATCCTTTGAGAGGAGTTACTTCAGAAGGCCTAATGATGGTAATGGACCTCTCAGGAATTCCAATGGATAGCACTGACCCAGGGCCCCTTGTATAAGCCTGTAACAAGGCTGTTGCTGGGGCCATGGATGTCATTGCTCCGGTTTGTGTTCGCCCTCTTACCCTCCACCCAGGTTCCCCTTGGTTTGACGGGGCGCTTTGAGAGCTGAAGAAACGAGGGCAAAGGTTGGAGAGACATTGGCGGAAAACTCGCCTGGAAGAGGACAGATTTAGATTGCTAGATCACTATAAGACCTACCAATCAGCAGTTTCTCATACGAAGGCAGAGTTCCTGTCCAGGGAAATTGCTGCAGTGAAAAATAGACCAGCCCAGCTCTTCTGGACTGTGGACAGACTGTACAATCCAGCCTGTCTATGTTCTGGTCGAGCACTGTCACAAGAAAAGTGTGAGGAGTTTGTGCAGTTTTTCGCAGATAAGGTGTTCTCTATCAAGGATGAGATCAGCCAATGCCCCCCCCAATGGACCTTGCACTGATCAATCAGGTGGTACTAATGCCCAGTTGGCCTTTTCCACCTTCAGCCAACCAGCAGTCTTGGAGATAGTGAGGATCATTCAGACTCTGCGGCCAACCTGCTGTAGTCTGGACCCGGGTCCAACTCACCTCCTTGTGGTGTGTGCTGAGGTCATTGGCCCAGTCCTTGCTGGGATAGTGGGAGTTTCACTGGAGAGAGGGATCTTTCCGGATCCCTTAAAGGAGGCAATAGTATGGCCTCTCCTGAAAAAGCCCTCCCTTGACCCCGACTGCCCAGCTAACTACAGACCAATCTCGAACTTATCCTTTATTGGGAAGGTTATTGAGAAGGTGGTTGCTCTGCAACTGGAGGATTATTTATCCATTCACAATATCTATGACCATCTCCCAGTCTGGCTTCAGGAAAAGGCATAGCACTAAGACCGCCCTGGTATGGGTGCTAAATGATCTCCCGATAGCGAGAGATCGGAGAGCCCGTTCCATCTTGGTTCTCCTTGATCGCTCAGCAGCGTTTGACACTGTGGACCATGGGGTGTTGCTCAAGTGCCTGCGGTTTTTCTGTGGACTGAGGGGGCGGTTCTCAGTTGGTTTTGATCCTTGCTCGAGGGCAGATCCCAGAGAGCGGTGTCACGGATTCGTTCCTTGACCCCTTGCTGGCTGCCCTACGGGGTATTGCAGGGTTCGGTGCTGTCCCCCATGCTGTTCGCAGTGTATATGCTGCCATTAGGGGACATTATAAGATGGTATGGGATGAGTTTTCACTGTTATGCAGATGATTCTCAACTGTACATGTCTTTTATGCCCGAACAGGAATTAGACTCTGTCTCGGTGTTTAACAACTGCCTGTGGAGATACAGAACTGGACGAGTGCTAGTTGGCTGAGACGGAACTCAGGTAAAATGGAGGTACTGGTGGTGGACCCTGATTGCAGGACAACTAGTGCATGGGTGGGAAGACACTCTGGTTTACATCTTGGAGGAGTCCCACTGACTGCCTCGGGCCAGGTGCGTAACCTAGGCGTGATATTTGATCAGGGCCTGACCCTGAGGGCACAGGTTTCAGCTGTGGTCAGATCTTCCTTTTATCATCTGAGGAACATAGCCAGGGTGAAACACCTGGTCCCATCCAAAGATCTTCCTACCTTGGTCCACGTCTTTGTCACCACTCATTTTGATTACTGCAACGCCCTCTACCTAGGGCTACCGGGGGTGGATATCCGCCGTTTGCAGCTAGTGCAGAACACGATGGCCAGATTGTTAACTGGAACCCTTAGATACAGTCATACAACACCTGTGCTGCATGAACTGCAATGGCTGCCGATACAGTGGCAGATCACCTTCAAGGCCCTATATGACACAAGGATCCTTTTACCTGCAAGAACTCCTGTTTCCTTACCGCCCCACCCGTTCACTCTGATCCTCCAGTGAGGGATTGCTAGAGATTCCCAGAGTATCCATAAAAACATCAGGAGGAAGATCGTTTGTCTTTATGGCTCCTACCCTGTAGAATTCTCTACCATGCCGGATACGAGATAGCCGGACTGTGAAAGGATTTAAAAAATCCTTGAAAACATACTTGTTCCAACAGGCATTTGAAGGGACTTAGTAAGTTAATGTTAAATATTAAATGTATTGCCTTCCAGTGACACAATTGGCCTCACTGGATGCCTTGCTTAGGGCTCCATTCCCCGGGTGCACAATCCAGAACAATCGCATGCTTTAATGCCTGAATTAGCTGCAAATAAATATTCAGATCATCGCACATGACCCCTCTACTATAGGACGTACAAAAAGAAAAGCACTAGCGGGTTCACAGCTGCCACCTCGAGTAAGAAAATGCAGCCGCCTACAGGCCTAATCCCCGTGCCCTCGCAGTCCTCTCTAGTTTCGGGCTTGGTGGACTATGACTCGGGCTCAGATTCTGGCTATACAATCTCCAGACTCGATACTCATAAGATCCTAAAACTCTTACATAGAATTGATGGCAAAGTCACTGATATCCAGAAAGACTTTTAAGAAACTGGAGGCCCGTACCTCCTCAGTGGAGAATCAGCTAGAGATGGTCCTAAATGAACATATGGCCTTTGGGAGATCCCTAGCTTACCTACACAAAAGAGAACGGGTGCTCACCCTCCAAGCTGAGGATGCTGAAGCCAGGTCTAGGAGGAACAATATTCGTGTTTTTGGTATCACTGAGGGAGCAGAGCAAGAACACATGGCTAGCTTTATGGACTGCTGGCTCTGCACGGAGTTAAAGCTGGAGGAAAGTTTTGCCCTTGATATCGAGCAAGCTCACAGGGTTATAGCTCCCAAGCCCAAACCTGGAGTGCCACCGAGAGTGATCCTGATAAAATTTCTGAAGTTCCCAACTAAGGAGAAAGTGCTGAGACTGGCCTGGGCTAAGAGGGACCTTAATTTGGATGGAACCAGGGTATATGTGGACCAGGACTATCCCCTGGTCATGATGGCCAAGAGAAAGAAAGTACTGACTGTGGTCAAACAACTGAGGGAAAAGGGAATGCGAGCGCAACTTGGACACCCTGTCAGGTTGTGGATAGAGAGTAAAGATGGGACCAAACTGTTCGAGAACCTACTGATGGCAAGCCCCTTTCTGGAAGCTGAGGGCACATCCCTCCTGGATATTAAGGAGAAAAAGGCCGAACAGGAATTTGAGGAGTTGCTGAGGTCCCTAGCCCCGGGAGGCCATTGTACAGGCAGATCTAGGACGGAATCACCGGTTCCCTTGCACTCTGATATAGTCAAATGGATCACACCCCACAAGCATACCTGAAGGCCTTGATTAGGCCCCTGCGAATCTGAGTCCTACTGCATACCTAACACTAAATGGGACTTGTTGCTTAGCCACTTTTCAGAGCCACCAATAAACCCAGGCCTAGCTCTCAGAACTGTTTATACTAACATACTAAAATGCCAGCAGAATAGGCCTAACGGTCTCTCGAGTCTGCTCGATTTTCAGCACCCACACTGAGGGCCGATTCTGATGTCCCCCCCTCCCCCTTGGGTTATGGCTCTGTTCATGAAAATGTTGTACCAAACTGAGACATGAGGGGTCAGTTTTTAAATACAGAATATATGATTTTTTTTAGGCATTTCAACATGCTGTGACCCTGCAGAGAAAAATACACTGTGTTGTGAGATAACTCACTTTGAAATTACCTGAGAAAAATGATCATTAAAGTTCTGAATGTTATGGTGGACACGAAGCACGCATTCTGAATGTTATGGTGGACACCAAGCATGCATTCTGAATGTTATGGTGGACATCAAGCATGCGTTCTGAATGTTATGGTGGACACCAAGCATGCATTCTGAATGTTATGGGGGACACCAAGCTTCAGTGCAAGTTCTTTAAAGTTAACAATTTGACATCTATTTGAGTTAACTGTATGAAAATGTATTTGTTATGCTGCAGGATAACAGATGGACACAACAACTGCAATTCAAGTGCAACCCAGTTGCTTTCGTGGGATGTTTATTTCGTCAAATAAAGAAAAATAAATGTTGCAATATGTACTCTAGGCTTTTAAAGCAACATTTGATAATGTCCCAAACTAAAACAGATTTCACTTCCAGCGTTGCTTTAGCTTTTCATATCTCGTTGTGATTATTTGCTGTACTTGCGGTTCAGCTTGGCTTTCTGTATTCAGAGTTAATGGCCCATGAAAAAGTCTGTGTTGCCTGACCACATCAGTGTCCTGTTTTCGTGGCCATTATGTATGATCCGTTTGCACGTCGCTGCAGAAATTTGACTGAAAAAAAGACGTCTGTCTTCAAGGAATTCCACTACCTGCCCGATATAAAATGTTTTTGAATAGTACACTGCATACAATTTCCCAACTTCTATTTTGTCTGGGTTCATCTTTTTCTTTTAAATCGGTGGAAGTACAGTGTGCTGAGCAGTGGTGGTGGGGTCTATTGCAGATGCACCAGAAGCAGAAGAAGGTTCTGTCAGTGGAGACATGGAAGCAATGTTGCAATCCATAACTGGAGTGCTGGAAGCATCACTGGGGTCTATTGATGGCATTGCTTTAGCAGTTGAGGGTTCATTCAGTGGAGTGCCGGAATCCGCATGTGGGTCCATCCCTGGAGTTGACACACAGGAGTCCATCACTGGATAGGCAGAAGCATCACTGGGGTTTATTGTTGGAGTTACAGCAGCAGTTGAAGGATCTAGCTGTGGAGTGCCAGAAACAGTGCAAGGGTCCATCACTGTAATTGCAGTCATAGATGTGCCAGGACCAGGGTCAGAGTTCATCCTGTGGGCAGGCATTCCAGTAACATTTCTCACATGTGAAGTTGTGGGCCTCCTTACTGTCCATGGTTGTACATGTTCGTTGTTCAGACATGGGCCATCATCAGTTTGGCAGTGGATGCAAAAACAACTTAAATTTCTACTGGCCGCCACACCAGGCACCATAGTCTTCACACTTTGAATCTGTCGAGTTCCAGGGACAGGTTTCACATCTTTTCCTTTTGGCCTTCTTATGCTGTTGTTGGGCACCCAAAAGAAAGTTCTTTGGTAGTGTCTGCACCCCTCAGTTGGAGGTGCTAGTGTTACATTATCCTGACAGTACAGAAACAGCTCTTCTGCTGTGGAAATGACTGCACGATGTGACACAACAGCCATCGTTGCCACTGATTTAACAATAGCACTCTGTCCATCTGAAGAGCCCTTCCATGCCTTGATCCAAAGTACGCCCTTTCAATTGAAAATCCAAATTCTTGGGTAGCCATTGAAATTGCACTGAACGCCCACTTTGATTTATATTGGCTCCCACAACCATCTGCAAAATGTACCTCCTTTTCTATGATTAGGTGCCGGATCTTTGTGAGATGTGTGTTGGCCATGTTACCGAAGTGCCGAACTGCATGGTGGTCATGTGTGATGTCCTCTGAGATGACTACCAGGGATTCTGTGATGGTACCTTCACAATGAGCACATCTGTAGTATGCAACAATGGGGTACACTGTAGCCTGTTCATGATGCCAGTGGCAGGATTGGATCTCGTCCTGGTATTTGCAGGCATAGTTTTCAGCGAAGTCCAGCACCATGATAACCCATCCCTGAGGTAGTTTCTTATTAAGTGTTTCAAACTGGCAGTGTTGCCATGCAGCCACATGTAGGTGGTGCCCCAAAAACTGAAGATCCTCCTTAAGCATGTTGATAAGTTATTGTAGTGTTGTCACCTTGCTCTTCAGCACTTTTCGTGATGTTTTTGTTTCCAGTCCATCTATCGTTTTGGTCACAGTCATGCTTTCCCACCAATACCACCTTACCATTTCTGACCCATATTTCCTCAACAGTTCCTCTGTGTGATTATCTGTTGCATTAATAGTACAGCTGTCGCACATCTCATCCACACAGTCTCTTCTAAACAACCTGTTAACTTCTTCCTTTGGACACATTGTCAGCTCCACAGCTTTGTATATGTTCAGGACTTTGCACTCATTCATTTTATGATTATCGGCCATGCGGTTTAAGTTGCGTAGTTTTAAGGAGACATTTTCGCAGTACTCACACAGGCACTGGTCAAGTTTCTGTTCTTTGGCGAGTTTAATATGTATGGGTCGCCAGACTGTTGAATTCGTTACCAATATGGCACTCTGGGTTTTCCTTCAGAAATTCTTGGTGCAGTGTATTGAGCGGTTTGGATAAGAAGGCTTTCACACTGACTTCTTTTCAGAAACCCCTTCTTGTAAGGTAGAGGGTGGCAGACTCTTCAAAAAACTTAGAACTTTATTGGCACTTTCCAAACAGCATGAGATTTGTGTATTTTTCTGCGCTTCTGTTCCCTGCGCATTGCATTCATCAGGGTTGTCCAGCTGATTCCAAGGGTTCTGCTGGCATCAAGTAGCATCTTATATTTTTTCCAAAACAGAAGTGCTCGGACCCATTCACCTTTCTGTTTTTGTCCACTACTGACTTTCTCCTTTGCAGCCTCCAACAGTTTCTTCCCCAAATTTCCACACCAGGCCATGTTTTTTCTGCTTTTTCCCAGTGCTGCTTTCTTTGCAGGTGAACATGTTGTTATCAGCTTATCCACTGTACATGCAAAATGGGAGGGTGACCGTGGCAGTGCTGATTGTGCCCTTTGAAGTGCCTTCCGGATGGCACTATCAGATCGGGGATCCTCCACTGTAGCTGCATCAGATACATTTGTTTGCACTGAAACTGTGGTGCTGATCTGTACTTCTTGGTAGGTTTGTCGTCTTTTTTTCATTGATTCTCCGCTTCTTCTGCACTGACATAGCTGAACGTTGCTTTCTTTTTTGTTCCCTCCATGTCTCTCTTTCTTGTTGCTTTCTTTGTTCCTCTCCTCTTGTCTCTCTTCTTGTGGTAGGTTTGCAAGTAACTGCACAGTCCGCATTATTGGTTTGCTCCAGTTTCTTTTGCTTTTGACATTCTCTGCTTCTGTGCTCGCAGCCTAGATTTCTCTCTGCATTTACAGCGCTTCTCCTCATCCAGGTTCTCATGGTAAGCTTTTGTTCGAGCTTTGCAGGTATTCAGATATGCTTCATAATGTTCGGGGTCATTCTTGATGTCATCTCTGAAGCGTTTACTTCTCTCCTTTCCTGTCAGCGGAGTGGACAACATTCTCAGTCCAACGTTAATCAAGGATGCTGCAGAAACATATGGTCTTCGCCGCTGAGATTCCATTGTTCAGAAGAACCTTAAAGAGCAGAAACATTCTGAATTAATCACACACAATAATGTCCTCTTTCACAGATGATAAGGCCTGCACAACAGGTCACCATTTCTTCACTACAGAGAAGGACAGAGGGAGAACGAACACACACTGGTTGACTCAGAACAGATGACATGATGGAACAAAGGAGTTAGTCACATCAATTGTGGCCTGAGGAGATGCAATGATGAAGGAAGGAGAACATACCAGCAGCCTCACAAACATGGAAGAAAGGAGAGGGCATGTCAGTGTCCTCAGAAGAAATGATGGAAGGAAGAAGAGTGCACGTCAGTGTCCTCCAAAGAAATGATGGAAAGAAGAAGAGTGCACGTCAGTGTCCTCTGAAGAAATGATGGAAAGAAGAAGAGTGCACGTCAGTGTCCTCAGAAGAAATGATGGAAAGAAGAAGAGTGCACATCAGTGTCCTCAGAAGAAATGATGGAAGGAAGGAGAGAGCACGTCAGTGTCCTCAGAAGAAATGATGGAAGGAAGGAGAGTGCAGGTCAGTGTCCTCAGAAGAAATGATGGAAGGAAGGAGAGTGCACATCTGTGTCCTCAGAAGAAATGATGGAAGGAAGGAGAGTGCACGTCAGTTCGCAGAAGAAATGATGGAAGGAAGGAGAGTGCACGTCAGTTGTCGCAGAAGAAATGATGGAAGGAAGGAGAGCGCACATCAGTTGTTTCAAACAAGATGAAAGACAAGGAATTGATGAAGAGTGGTCCACTGCAACAGGAACTAAAAACTCTCCATGCATTATGTGAATAAAAAAAACTGGACGCAAGGCAGCAACCGAAACCAGACACTAACACAGCAAACCATGGATTAAAAAGGGTAAATGGTCACAACACACACCACATGGTCTCAACGTGGTTGGAGCTGAGGCAGAAAACAAAGGCCTGCTCAGCATCCAGCCACGTTAACACCATACAGTGGGTGGTTATGAAAAATTGGTTGGACGTCAGCAGTCAAAACCAAATAAATGAAAGAGCATGCAAAACAGATTTTAAAGAACAACATTTTTTCTGGAAGTACAATACTTTATCACCCCCCCACACACACACACAAAATAACCACAGCCCGCATGGTCTCAACGTGGCTGGAGGTCAAGCAGCAAAGAAAGGCCAGCTCATCGGGCTGGCAGAATAGCCTAGAGGTTAGAGGAATGAGGTGTGAACGAGCTTGATACATCCAGCAGACCAGATCTGAGTCTGATTCTCACAGCCTCCACTTGCATACTGTGTGACTCTGAGCAAGTCACTTAACCGCCCAGCACCCCTGAAAACAGGCACTTGTGCCTAGTGGGCCTTACCTGGTTACCAAAGACTAAAATAAAAATAAAAAAAATTAAAAAAATCATCCAGACAGGTGGAAACCATGTGGCGGGTGACACAACATCGGACAGACGTCACAGTCTAGCACCACAAAAATGGACACAGCAAGCAAACCAATGTAAAGAAATGCATTTTTACGGCCATTCCCCGGCAGAGAAGCATTATACCCAGTTGTAATGATTGCCCATTGACAATGTGGAGTGCTACAGAAACATTCATGCCCAAACAATACTTTGAACTCCCCCCCCACAACCACACACCGCATGGTCTCAACATGGCCGAAGGTGAAGCAGTGAACAAAGGCCTGCCCAGCATCCAGCCATTTTAAGACCATGAGGTGGGTGGTTTGCAAAAATGTTACAAAAGCCCAGAAATGCACACAGAAAAGCACATATTGTTTATTAAACAAACATCTCGGTAACAAGCAGGCCGATCAATAGTCCCCCCCCCCCACCACCACAACCACACACTGCATGGTCTCAACGTGGCCGAATGGTGAAGCAGTGAAAAAAGGACTGCCCAGCATCCAGCCATTTTAAGACCATGAGGTGGGGTTAAAGATGAACGTACCCCACACCAGAAAAATTCAAGCCATCTAGCTAGCTAGCAAAGTGTAGCTCAATACACACCATTTAAAATCTCCGAGAACACCCACACAACAAATAATATTTCACTCAGCAGCTTGCAAAATACATTTTTTTGTCCAACAGCATCCCCAGCATTTACCCCACACCAGCAACCCACCATGCCTGCAGCCCAGCATATACCCCACACCAGCAACCCAGCATGTACCCCACACTTGATCTCCACCCACAGCCTCACTCACTACCCCACACCTGCAGCCCAAGTTACCTGCAGCCCAGCATATACCCCATACCCCACACTAGCAGCCCAGCATGTACCCCACACTTGATCTCCACCCACAGCCTCACTCACTACCCCACACCAGCAGCCCAAGTTACCTGCAGCCCAGCATATACCCCACACTAGCAGCCCAGCATGTACTCCACACTTGATCTCCACCCACAGCCTCACTCACTACCCCACACCAGCAGCCCAGCATACCCCACACTAGCAGCCCAGCATGTACCCCACACTTCCCTCTCCCACAGCATCAGTCACTACCCCACACCAGCAGCCCAGCAACCTTACCTGCAGCCCAGCATTTACCCCCAAATACTAGCAGGCTTACCTTGCTAGACACCTCCCAAATCAGTCTGAGGCACCAAGAATGTCCGGTTTCAGGGGCAACAAAAGCGGTCTCTTCCAGGTGTTCAAGCGTTCTCTGGACACCACCTTGACTGCAGGGACCGTTGCGAATGTGGCATGAGCGCCACATGCCGTTTGAACGCGGTCAAGAAACTGCATCAGTGGCGTCCGCACTTAAAGAAATCGCCCCCCTCGCCGCAGCAACAACTCAATGGCCATGCAGAATCGTGCAGATCAAGCTGCTTTGCTGCGACATATGCAGCACATTGATCCATTGGTCCCTAGCTCACAATACAAGAAAGAATGCTTACCTTTGGCATTCTGAGCACACTTTTGGCAGGCAGGCTGATGAATTGTTCAGAGCGGACGGAAGCTGCTCACACAGGACACGATCACGTAGGAGGCAAATAAAAAATAAACCAAAAGGGCCAGGCAGCTACAAGAAGCAAATTTTGCACCCCTCACAGCCCACTATTTAAACGGGCCAAACGAGAATCCCAAGGAGTGAATGCAACCAATGGGGGGGAGGGTTCTGAACGCACTACAGGAATCCACGGACATGACTGGTGGAGCGCTACAAACTGATGACCTCACACAAAAATGGTAATACCAGGCAAGATAACATACCTGGCATTACAAGAAGGGCACATGCGTCAACAAAACAGAAGCAAAAAGAAAAGGCTGCAGCATGAGTTAAATATGCCAACTGTGTAAGTTCTGAACGCACCAGCAGGAGACACCAGCTGCTATGTTCAGAACATGTTATTTAGGAGCACAGGACAGTAAGATAAAACGTGGAAAGTAACTAAGGTGTAGAAAAAATGACAGGACAGCATCTAATTAATTGAAAACAAGCTTTATTTGAAAAAATACATGCTAGACGTTTATATAGACACACAACAACAACCTATGACTGCCCATGTCACAGTTTAGGCTGAAGAAATAGGCTATCAATTGATGTTGGACAAAAAATAAATAAAACTTCCTGCAAGCTGAGGACAACAATTTTATCGTATGTAAATATACATAAATAAAGATTAAAACAGCATGTGAGACTTTTATTTTTTTCAGTTTGCTTTACTTATATTACAATGTGCATATTGCCATGGCATTGGTACTACATTTTCATGAACACACCCATATACTGTCCCCAGTCCCAGATGTTCCACCTGTACTGGGCCCGGTCAGATTTACCTTCCCCCTGTACCTGTCCCATCTCCTCTTAAACCCATCCACAGTCTCCAACTCTACCGGCTCCCTGGGCAGTGCACTGCTTGGCTCCACCACCCTTTCAGTGAAATAATATCTCCTCCTCTCCCCTCTGAGCCTGCCCCCTTCCAGCTTACACCTGTGACCTCTTGTTGCCCCACCCTCCTTCCTTTGGAACACCCTGACTGGGCCTCCTTTATTGATCCCTTTCATGTAGTTAAAGACCTCTATCATGTCCCCCTGTCCCTCCTCTCCTCCAGGGTGTACATATCGAGCTCCTTGAGCCTCTCCTCATAGCTCCTCTCCCCCAGGTCATTTTGGTTGCCCCCCCCTTTGGACCCTCTCTGGGAGTGTAATGTCCCTCTTTAAATGTGGTCTCCAAAACTGTACACAATACTCGAGGTGTGGCCTAACCAAGCAGTTGTACAGTGGAAGGATCACTTTCGCCTTTCTGGAGGTAATCCCCCTGGCGATGCATCCCAGCATCCTATTTGCCCTTGCCGCTGTCCTCCTACAGGTCTCTAAGTTGTTCATTTTGACATCTACCGCTACCCCCTAGGTCCCTCTCACCCTCGTGACTTGAATCATGTCTCCTCCCAGGGTATACCCCAGGCCTGGATTTCTGACTCTCAGGTGCAGAACTTTGCGCTTCCCCACATTGAATTTTAGTTTCCATTTTCCTGAACACCTTTCCAGAGCTTCCAGGTCCTCCTGCAAGGCCAGCCTCCCCTCCTCCCCATCCACCACTGCGCCCAGCTTTGAGTCATCTGCAAAGAGACTCATCTCACTCCTGATCCCCCTCCTGATGTCTGATATATAGGCGTTGAACAGGAGTGGCCCCAGCACTGACCCCTGAGGATCCCCACTAGTAACCCACCTTGGGGATGAGGCTAACCCTCCAACCTCCACCTTCTGAGTATGCTCAGAGAGCCAATTTCCTATCCATCTTAACAACTGTCTCCCTACTCCCATTTCCTTCAGCATAGCCAGAAGGCCACTGTGGGGTACCGAATCAAACGCCTTGCTTAAGTCCAGAAAGAGGACGTCCACTGGCCTATCCTGGTCCAGGGCCCTTGTCACCCAGTCATAGAACTCAACAAGATTTGTCTGGCACGATCTTCCTGTGACAAAGCCATGCTGCCTATCGTCTAAGTACCCAGTTGGCTCCAGTAACCCCCCTAGCCTTTCCTTGACAATACTCTCCATCACCTTGCCGACTACCGATGTCAGACTGACGGGCCTGTAATTTCCCGCCGCCTCTCTTTTTTTTTTTTTTTTAAATCATTTTTATTGTTGAACAAGACACAGATTCGTGAGTTAGAATTGTCTGTTACATATGACGTTGATTAGCATGATTACAAAATACATTTTGAGCAGGTAATAAGCATTACTGATAATGATTATTTACAGCATATTCATTCTACTTTTTAATTTTCCTCCCTCCCCCTCATCTCCATCCACCAAAGGCACCAGTGCCATTCTAGAGGCAGGCAGCCGCTTTCCCTGATATTGAACGGAAAAGGAAAGGGAAAAAAGGTGAGGGGGGAGTCAAGAATTTTTCTTTATTATTTCAGGATAAGTATGTTATAGCCATTCCAATCATGGAACAAATTCCGGGTAAGATTCTAAGGCATGGAGAACCCACCTGCACCATTTGAATTCAAATTGTGAGAGCCTATCATGTAATTTAGATATCAGATGTTCGGAGTAGTAAATTTCTTTTACTATTTTATACCAGTCTTCGGTTGAAGGTAACGTAGAGGTCATCCATCATCGAGTGATGGTTTTTCTAGATGCTAAATTAAAGAGAGGAGTAACGTTTTGTCCCAACGGGCCTGTGGGGTAAATAGAGAGGAGTGCTATTTCTACTATTAATTCAATATTTTTTCCAAGGTGTCCTGATAATTCTCCCTGTAGGGCACACCAAAAGGGTGTCAGCCTGGGACAGAACCAAAAAATGTCTCCTAAATCTGCCAGGCTGCAATTGCAACCTCTCCAGCAGAATCCAAAAGAAGGTGGAAGGTATTTTATTAGAATAGCTGGGGATCGGAAAAATCGGGAGCGGGATTTCCATGTGAATTCCTGCAACGTGTTTGAGGCAGTAATTTTAATTGCCTTTAAGGTGGAATTAGTCCAAATCTCAAAAGAGATTTCCAATTGTAAGTCCCTGTTCCAGGCCTCAAGTATTGATAAGGAAGAAACCCCTACTGCTTCCCTTATTATTCTGTAGAGGTGGCTGATTAGTTTAACGTAGAAACATAGAATTTGACGGCAGATAAGGACCGCTTGGCCCACCCAGTCTGCCCATTTCCCTACCTCATGGATAAGCTGCAGATCCTAGTTAACCAGCAGCCTACTTCTTTCTGCCCCACCCCTTAGAATTGCCTTATGACTGTCCCATGCATGCTTGAATTCCACCACTGTTTTTGACTCCACAACCTCCTCCGGAAGGCCGTTCCATGCATCCACAACCCTCTCTGTGAAAAAATACTTCCTTAAATTACCTCTGAGCCGACCTCTATCTTCAAATTGTGCCCTTGTTCTTGCACACCTCTTGTTTTGAAAGATGCTACCCTCTTGGACTTTGTTAATTCCCTTGAGGTACTGAAAGTTTCTATCATGTCCCCCCTCTCCCTCCTTTCCTCGAGGATATACATATTAAGCTCCTTAAGTCTCTCTTCATATGTCTCTGGTGCAGACCCTGCACCATTTTAGTTGCCTCCTCCTGACAGCTTCCATCCTGTCTATGTCTTTGAGGAGATTGGGTCTCCAGAACTGCATAATACTCCAGATGGGGTCTGACCAGCTGTCTGTACAGAGGGATAATAACTTCCTGTTTTACTGGTGATGCCTCTCCTATGCATCCCAGTATCCCAACCCTCCTTGCTGCCCTCTCACATTGCTTGCCCACCTTTAGGTCATCTGATATGGCTACCCCCAGGTCCCTTTCCATTTTTGTTGTTGTTAGTATCTCACCCCCCCCCATTGTGTACTCTTCCCCTGGGTTTTTGTTTCCCAGGTGCATTACCTTGCACTTCTTAGCATTGAATCTAAGCTGCCACACATTTGACCATTACTCTAACCTTGCCAAGTCCCTTCTCATCCTTTCCACCCCACCTTGTGCATCAACTCTGTTGCAGATCTGCAAAAAGACATACTTTTCCTTCCAGTCCCTCTGCAATGTTGCTTATAAAGACATTGAAGAGGACTGGTCCTTATACTGAACCTTGCGGTACCCCACTAGTAACCCCACTTTCTTCAGAGTGGACTCCATTTACTATTACTACAGTTTATCCCATAAGTTACTTCTCAGGGTGTCTCCTATTAATTTCCTTAGAGTGGGAAGAGGGGAAGGTAAATAAGCCAGTATTTCTTTTTGTCTAAGAATATAATTCTTCACCTGGACATAACGAAATTAGTCTCTTTGAGGGAGAGTATATCGTGTTTGTAAGTCAATGAAAGGAACCACTCCCTTAGTGTTAAGAAACTGCCTGAAAAAATTCAGGTCCAGCCTTCTCCATTCTTTAAATGTAGAATCAAGTGAGCCTGGTAAAAATAATTTGTCAGCAGAAATTAAAGCGAATGAAAATATTGTTTGTTGTAAGGACTTTTCCTGTTTTATTTTTTGCCAAATCTTTAAGACTTGGCTGTAAATTTAGAAAAATTGCGGAGAGGGGGAGTTCGCTACCGAGAAGCAAACACTATTTTTTCTATATCACCCACCTCCTCTCTTGATCCCCCTTATGCATAGGCATGACATGGGTCACCCTCCAGTCTTGGGGCACCCACCCAGTCCTCAGAGAGATGCTGAAAAGTTCTGTTAGAGGGACTGCCAGGACATCCGCCAGTTCCCTCAGCACCCTGGGATGCATCTCATCTGGCCCAGGTGCTTTCTCTGTCCAAAGGGACGGGAGGGCTTCCCTTACTCTCTCTATTGGGATTTCAGCCTCCACGTCCTTCTCCTTTTCACCCTGCACTGCTGGGCCCCCACTTGTCTGTGGTGGCCACTCCCTTTCCCCAGACCCATCAGGGCCCCTGGTCTCTACCGGTCCCACCCCTTGCTCCGGTTTGCCCCCGCTCCACTCGCAAGACCTAGCCCCTCCATTCCCCCTGGTAAAAACTGAGACAAAGTACTCATTTAGGACTTCTGCCTGTTCCCCCACCTCCTGTGCCCAACCATCACCTATCCTTATCTTGCTGATCTGCCCCCTTACTTTCCTTTTTTCCCCTATGTATCTAAAGAACCCCTTGTCCCCCTCCGTATCCCACTGGCCAAGGACTGCTCCTTTTTTGCCTTAGTTGCTCTCACCACCCTGGTGACTCTCTTGGCTTTCAGCTCATATTCCACCTGATCCCTTTCACTCCTTGAGCACTTGAAGTGCCCATAGGCCACCTTCTTTTCCCTTACCACCTCCTGTACCTCCCGGGTCCACCAGCAGGGTTTTCTGGCCTTGCCGAACTTACGCCTTTCCCTTGCGCAGGATCTGGTAACCTCCTGTATTCCCCTCCTAATGATCCCCCCACCTGCTGTCAGCATCCATATCTGGCCTTATCCTGTCCAGGCGATCTTTAAGGATCCTTCCTATCTCCCTGAAGTCTGCACCCCTAAAGTCGGTTACTACCGTCCTTGTTCGGCTATCCTCCCCCCCCAGGTCCAGGAAGAACGAGACTGTGGCATGATCACTCCCAGCCAATGAGTCCCTCACCTCTAGGTCCCTTATCTGATCACTGTCCGCCAGGACCACGTCCAGTGTTCGGGCCTCCCTAGTTGGCTCACCCACCTGTTGTGTCAGAAATGCATCCTGGAAGACATCCAGCAGCCTCTGCTCTCTGGCCACTGGTGATGTCATAGTCACCCAGTCTGTTCTGGCATGTTGAGGTCCCTCATTACCACTACCCTTCCCTTTCCCAATCTACAGTGTCCCTCGAGATTTGCCACCAAACTTTCTTCCAGGACCTCTGCCAGTGCTTGTGGTCTGTATACCACTCCGACCTTTACTCTATTACCCCCCTGCATCAGCAAGGTGACCCAAATAGCCTCCACATTCCCCTCTGCCTCCTCTACCCCTCCAATACGCACGCCATTTCTGACTAACAGTGCTACAACACCAGCCCTTCCCTCCCCCCTATCTTTTCTGAACATAGTGTAGCCCTCCAGATTTAGGTCCCACTCGTGCCCTTGAGTGGTCCAAGTCTCAGTTACTGCTGCCACATCTACCTCCCCCTCAACTAGCATTGCCTGAGCACAGGCATTTTATTTCCTAAGCTCCTGGCATTTTTCAGAACCACTCTCCACCCCTTTTCCCTCCTCTCCTTTCTCCCCCTTGAGCTCCCATTTCTCAGCTCCTGCACCCTACCTGGTGACCCATTTCCATAACTCCCTAGCCCCCTAGAGGAGTGGAGATCATGTCCCTCATTTATCATACCTGCTGGCACTGCCCCTTTTTTGATCCCTCCCCTTCACAAGTTTAAACCCCACCTTTCGCTGATGAACCCAGCTAGTTTGAGCTTTAGGATTTCCTTCCTCCAATTAAGGTGGAGCCTGTCCCTAGCGTACAGCTCCTTATCCTCCCAGGTCTCCCCCCAGTCCCCCACCAGGCCATACCCAATTCCCCACACCACTCCCTAAACCACTGATTTATCTCCCTAATCTTCATCTTGTTTTCCGAAAAGGAGATCTTACAGCCTATAGAAAGGCATACCCTGGCCAACTCCCGGAACCTTGCCTGAATTTCTAGTTCACTATTTCCACTTACGTCGTTTGTCCCCAAATGCACTAGAATGTCTGGGGTCCCCCCCGCATTCCCTTGCCAGTGAATACAACTCATGTTTGGCCTTGTGCACAGTCAAGCCAGGGTGGCATTTGGTTCTGATCAGACAGGTCTTACCCTCCTCCTGCCCCTCCCACTGGATGCCTCCGATCATGGAGTCCCCCAATAGCAGTACTCTAACCTCCCCCTTGCCTCCCTGCTCAGCCCTCGGGTTCCCTCTCCTTCCATGCCCCTCCTCATCCCTTCATCCAGATTGTCCCCTCAACCAGCTCCTCGCACCTCCCACAATCTGGGTGCTGAGAAAGGTACCCACTATTGTCCTGGTCACCTCCTCTACCCTTGTCCTGGCCTTCTTCCCCCCAGTATCTTTCTCTGTATCTCTTTCTCCACTCCTTACTTATCCATCCATCCTATCCATTTGCCTACTTGGCTCAGCTCACTATCATCCTATTTCGTCCTCCGTCTTCCTGTCTGTCGTGCTCCCCTGTTCCATACCATCAGCCTCCTCCTTGTTCCCCTGATCCTCCTTTTCTTCTCCCTCCTACCCTCCTACCCCTCTTCCCCATGCTGTCCGGGACCCCTCTATTGCACCCTTGCCACTTGCCCCTTCACCCGTTCTATCCGTTCCTGCCCCAGCTACACCAGCAGCAGCATCATCATCCTCCTCTTCCTCCCCACACACCCCCATTCTACCAATGGTGTAGAGGGTTAAAACTATTTGTGAGCCTTAGCCCATCCCCAGTGCCCCCCGTCCCTTCTGCCTCTCTCGGTTTCCTCTGGACACCCCCAGACTCTTGCCTACTGATGTGGAAATTTCCATCTTTTGGGCCCCATCTTCCAGGGTCCCCTAGAGCCCCCTGTGTACCCCTCTTGACTCCTCTCCAAGTGTGAGCAACTCTCTTCACTCTTCCCCCAGCTTGGGAGGCCCCAGCATCTAGTGCTTCCATGTAGGTGACCGCTTGGCTCCTACCTCTCCAATCCTGCCCCCCCAGCTGCCTTTGGATCCCCTCTACCTCCTCCTTAAGCTGTGCCAGCTGGTAGCACACCGGGCATTCCCCAAACTTCCAAGCCCAGTCCAGTATCATGGCTGCACCACACCCTGTGCACCCAACCACCTGCCCAAAGATACCTGCTCTATTGATATGCGGTCCCTTCCCCATAATCACAGCAGTCTTTTCTAGGCCAAATTACCAACTCAGTGGCTCTACAATTTCTCGAGCTACCAGTATCTATACCTAGGCGATTTCATACTAACATACTAAAATGCCAGCAGAATAGGCCTAACGGTCTTTTGCATCTGCTTGTTTGGTCAGCCCCACCCTGGGAGCTGACCTTGCTGCCCCCCTCATCCTCTCTGGCCTCTCCCTTCCCAGTCCTGGATATTCCCATTGCACAGGACTTTGCAACCAGAACCCTTCCCCTGTATCTGTCCTACCCCCTCTTGAACCCCTCCACCATCTCTGCCTCCACCAGCCCCCTGGGCAGCGCATTCCATGGTTCCACCACCCTCTCAGTGAAGTAGCTCTTCCTCCTTTCTCTCCTGAATCTCCCCCCCCCTCCAGCTTCCACCCATGCCCTCTAGTTGCCCCTCCCTTCCTTCGGAGCACCTTGACTGCTTCTACCCTATTAACCCCTTCATGTACTTGAAGACCTCTATCTCCTCGGTCCCTTTGCTCTCTTCCAATGTGTACATATTTAGTTCTTCGAGCCGCTCCCCATAGGTCCTGTCCCCCAAGCCCCAGATCATTTTGGTTGCCCTCCTCTGGACCCTCTCCAGGAGTTCAATGTCCCTCTTTAAGTGTGGCCTCCAAAACTGCACACAGTACTCAAGGTGCGGCTTCATCAAGCAGTTATACAGGAGGAGTATCACTTCCCTCCTTCTGGAGGTGATCCCCCTAGCGATGCATCCCAGCATCCTGTTAGCCTTGGCCGCTGCCCTCCTACAAGTCTCAGAGTTGTTCATCTTGACATCCACCACCACCCCAGGTCCCTCTCAGCCATTGAGACTTGTAGCATCCCCCCCCCCCGGTTGTACTCTTGGCCTGGGTTTCTGGCTCCCAGATGCAGTACCTTGCATTTCCCTGTATTAAACCTCAGCTTCCACTTTCTAGACCACCTTTTCAGAGCCTCCAGGTCCCCCTGTAGGGCCACCCTCCCTATCCACCACCGCCCCCAGTTTTAAGTCATCCGCAAAGAGACTCATCTCACTCCTGATACCCTTCCTTATGTCAGAGACATAGGCATTGAACAGGAGGGACCCAAGGACTGATCCCTGAGGGACCCCACTAATGACCTTCCTTGGGGATGAGACTATCCCACCAATCCGGTCCTGGAGCCAATTGCCTATCCATCTGATCATCTGGTTCCCCACCCCCATTTCTCCCAGCTTATTCAACAGGCCCCCGTGAGGAACAGAGTCAAACGCCTTGCTGAAGTCAAGATAGAGGACGTCCACCGGTCTACCCAGGTCCAAGGCTCTCATCACCCAGTCATAGAACTCCACAAGGTTTGTCTGACATGATTTCCCTGGGACGAATCCATGCTGTCTATCGTCCAGGCACCCCGACTTTTCCAGGTCCCTCCCTAGCCTCTCCTTGACAATGCCCTCCGTCACCTTGCCCACCACCGATGTCAGGCTGACAGGCCTGTAGTTCCCTGCCACCTCCTTTGATTCCCCCTTGTGGATAGGCACTATATGCACCACCTTCCAGTCCTGGGGCACCCACCCTGTCCCCCATACAGCATGCAGACTTTTAAACTTGCAACACTTGGGTGGCTGAACGTTTCCCCACCTGACTATTAGCCTTGAGAGTTAACTTATAGGGGAAGTTTACAACTCCCTAAGCTCCTCTCTCCCAGCCTTTTAACCCTAACCCCCAGTGGCTAGAACTACATGAGCTACACCTGAAGCCTTTTCCTCCAATTGCAGGGCAGGTGTTCCCCATAAATAAGCTGTGCTCTGGGGAGGGGCAGGGGAGGGTGGGATTAGGGCCATACCCGACTCTCACGAGTGTGTCAGCCTGTGTATTCCCCTCACTGCACCTCCAAGCACTGCAACCTCCTCCGGAGGAAGGTCCCACTCAAACACTGCAGTACACAAGTCAGCACTCCTGCCCTAAAAATCCACAGACTGATAAGAATTTAAAGCTTATCCAGCTACTAAAATCCTTTCCCCAGCTGCTCAGCAAAAGCAGGTTCCCACAACCTCTACCAGCCCCAGCTGTTTCTGCAGTTTACTTACCCATTAGATCGCTACAGAGTTTGAGAGATGGCAGGATCGGAATGAGGAGAGGGGAACCTTACTTGCTGAAGATTTGTTCCTGGGTCTAACTTCCTGCTGCACTGGACCCCCTCGGTGCCGCCTCCTAATGGGTCTCCCTGGACATTGTTACAGACTGTGTCATAGATCTTTACTCTGGGTCTGCCATGGAGCTGCTTAATTTTCTCTGCCAGACAGTGTTCTGCTCAGACCAGGGTTACAAATCCATGCAAGTACTGCACCTCTAGTGACTCTCAGCTGTTTCTTGACTGCTACCTATTTTGTCAGCCGCTATGGCTGGGGCCTTATGTGTCCCTGCTACTCGTTATGCCGGCCCCATGAGCTTAACAGAGGGTGTTGTGACCGGGCCCTGGAGCTGTGTTTTGGGGTTGATGACTTGCTACTGGGCATTTACTGAAGGTGACTTTAACCAGGAGTGAGACACTGGGGAATTACACCTTCCATGCCCCATCCCCCCCTCCTTCTCCCAGAATTCAAGATAGGGACCTGCTTCTCACACTACAGGATTTTATCCCTGCAGACACAAAGCAAAGGCTCAATGTGGACTTGTGATTGGGAATCTTCTCTCAGTCCCTCATTTGCTGGGTGGCAGTCTTCATTATAAATAAAAAGACGGGGGGGGATGTAAAACCGAATACAAATAAGAGTAAGCATCTTAATTTGCTTCTGAGCGGGTACTGACAATGTTGATGGATGTTGTGGGCAGCGTTTCTTCAGTCATCTGATTTACAATCTATTTAGGGCTATAAACATCTTGGCCTAGGTCTATAAATATATCGCTGTGGACCCAAGCTAACCCTTAGATCATTGCTCCACTCTAGGTCAGGGAAATTTCACCAAGGTATTACTTTAGCATGCTATTTGAGGCTTAACGTCAGACAGGGGTGCACCCAGGGCCTGCGGGTAGGCCTTCTTTCACCAGAACTTCCAATAAGAGGGCACTAGTTACGAGGCTCTAACGAAGGGAGGAGCCATGGACCTTTAACCCCATCAAGGGGGGTTTATTTCCCTCATAAGATTCCATCCCTTTCCTGTTTTTCAAAGGAAGGTTGGAACTGTTGAGTACCTAGAGGCCAGTGGGGCACAGGACCCAAGGCAGCATGGTTTCACAGCAGGAAGGTCATGTCAGATAAACCAAATAGATTTCTTTGACTGGGTGACCAAAGTAGTAGACCAGGGAGGGGCTGTGGATATGGCCTACCTAGATTTTAGTGAGGCATTTGACACAGTCTCGCACAAAAGATTAATATACAAGTTAGCCAGCCTTGGAGTGGGTCCCAAGGTGGTAGCCTGGATAAAAAACTGGCTGGGCAACAGGACGCAAAGGGTAATAGTAAACGGAGTGCACGGTGAAGAAAGGAGGGTAACTAGTGGGTACCGCAGGGTTTGGTACTGGGACCGGTCCTCTTTAATGTCTTTATAAGGGACACTGGAGAGCACCTGGAAGGAAAGGTGTGTCTCTTTGCAGATGACACAAAAATATGCAACAGGGTTGATACACAAGGTGGGGTAGAAAGGATGAAAAGGGACTTGGCAAGGTTGGAGGAATGGTCAAATATGTGGCAGCTCAGATTCAATGCAAAGAAGTGCAAGGTAATGCATCTGGGAAACAAAAACCCAGGGGAAGAGTACACAATGGTGGGTGAGTTAATAACAAAAATCGAAAAAGACCTAGGAGTAATTATATCAGATGACCTAAAGGTGGGCAAGCAATGTGAGAAGGCAGTAAGGAGGGCTGGGGGGATACTGGGATGCATAAGGAGAGGCATCAACAGTTGAAAACAGGAAGTTGTTATCCCTCTGTACAGACAGTTAGTGAGACCCCATCTGGAGTACTGCGTGCAATTCTGGAGACCCCATCTCCGCAAAGACAGAGTGGAGGCTGTTCAGAGGAGAGCAACCAAAATGGTGCAGGGTCTGCACCAGAAGACATACGAGGAGAGACAAAAGCAGCTTAATATGTATACCCTTGAGGAAAGGAGGGAAGAGGGGGGACATGATAGAAACTTTCAAGTATCTCAAGGGAATTAAAGTACAAGAGGGTAGTATCTTTCAGAAGAAGAGATGTGCAAGAACAAGGGGGCACAATTTGAAGATAGAAGGGGCACGGCTCAGAGGTAATGTTAGAAAGTATCTTCTCACAGAGAGGGTTGTGGATGCATGGAACAGCCTTCCTGAGGAGGTTGTGGAGTCAGGAACAGTGGGAGAATTCAAGAATGCATGGGACAGGCATAAGGAAATTCTAGTTGGGGGTAGGAGGAAGTAAGCTGTTGATTAACTAGAATCTGCAGTTTATCCATTTTATCCATCAGGTAGGGAAATGGGCAGACTAGGTGGCCAAGTGGTCCTTATCTGCTGTCAAATTCTATGTTCTATGTTACGTTTACATTCTCCCTACTGATAGATAGGTGGTAGTCTAGATGAATACTTCACCTCTTCTGATCAGCCTTAGCCCCCCTCTTACTTCCACTGAGCGGCTTCCAGTTATTAATCATTAAGTGCTCCTGTTCGTATTCTTTTTTTCTTTATTATATTTTTCGTTATATACTTGTTTTATTGAGAGGGGATGCTGCGGGGGGGGGGGGAATTACTGCCTGATGATACAGAGTTTATCATGATTCCGATTTCCTTATGGCTGAGCTAAAAGTTTGTTCTATTAATGTGAAAGGTATAAATAATGTGGTCAAGCGCATGTGAATCCTAAATGAATTAAAAAAAGAAAAGTGTGATGTGGCCTGCCTGCAGGAAACCAGGCTTTCCGCCCTGGAACACTTAAAGCTCCGCAGGGCTTGGGTTGGGTCGGTTTACTTGGATGCTCACCCACAATGCAAAAAGGCAGGGGTTGCGGTGTTAATCCATAGGAGACTTCCTTTCCAAGTTCAAAAAGTTACTACTGCCAGCACAGGACGACTAGTGCTAATTTCTGGGGTGTATAGTTGCCGTCCTATTCATATTATCTCGGTGTATGCCCCCACCTCCCCATGGGGAAATTCTTCCGTACAATGTCTGGCCTATCTGAGGGCCAGATAATCCGAATTGGAGATTGGAACTGTGTGGAGGATTTAAGGCTAGATAGGAATCCCTCTGGAGCTACAGCCTCACAGACTTGCTCTCGACTCTTGAAAAATCTGTGTGCCGAGTCTGGGTTAGTCGACCCATGGAGGCAACAGAACCCCTCTCTGGTGAACTTTACCTTTTATTCAGCAGCGACTAATTCATACTCCAGATTAGATAGATTTTATACGCAAAAAGGGTTAATCCATATTTTCCGAGATATCCGGATCCTCCCAGTCACGTTCTCGGATAATGCAATGATCTTCGCCCATCTTAGATGGGAACCACCACCAAGAGGAGGCTGATGGAGATTCAATCCAAGACTCATTAATGACAAGCAGTATATGGAATCCATCAGGGAGGTTATTTAGAACTACCTAAGGGAAAACACAGAGTTGGACTCCCCCCCCCCCCAAAAAAAAATGTATTTGTGATGCCCTTAAGGCAGTGGGGCAGGGCCATACAATCGCGTATGTCTCTCATAAAAATAAACAACACCGGGCCCACCTTAAGGATACTTTAAAAAAGATGAAAGCTCTGGAGGCAGAACATAAGCGCACCAGGCAAAATTCAACCGTGGCTCTTCTCCGGGAGGTTAGATCTGAATATAATTCTCTAATGCTGAGGTGCACAGAGAATACCCTATGATACAACAAACAGCACTATTATGAGAAGGGGGAGAGGGAGGAAAGACTGCTGCCCCAACGCCTCCGGAAACAGGAGGCAGACAAGACACATTCCCCTTATTCAGCCACTGGACTCCGGTTTACCTCCCATAACCCAACCTTCAGAAATAGCTAACAAATTCCTCCAATACTATAAAACCATGTACACCAAGGAGAGAGGGCCAGAGCATGAACACAAGGTTCAAGAATTTTTGAATCAAGTGACATTGCCCGTACTAAGACGCAAAATGACATGTTAGAATCTGTCTTTTCTGAAGCCGAGGTGATTACAATAATAAAATCTCTTAAATCGGGGAAAACACCCTGCCTAGATGGATTCACATTCGAATTTTATAAATGTTTCACAAAATATTTGGCCCCATGTACTTGAATTTGTAATATGGCTCATGAGAAGGGGACAACCCCTGATACCTGGAATGAGGCCCTTCTGTCCGTATTACCTAAGCCTGAGAAGGACCTTTCCTTATGCTCAAGTTTCAGACCTACCTCACTATTAAACCAGGATGCAAAAATCTTTGCTAAAGCTATTAGCATACAACTCTAACGTATTATATCACTCCTGGTACACCTGGATCAGACGGGCTTTATTCCAGGTAGACACATCCAGGATAACATTCGCCTCTTGTTAAATACTCTCTCTTCGGCCAGCTCCCTAATGGATAAGACCCTACAGGCGGTAGTTTCACTTGACATGGAGAAGGCATCTGATCGCCTGGACTGGGCCTATCTAGATCACACACTGGGTAAATTTGGCTTTGGAGACAAATTTAGGAGTTCGATTAAGAGCATCTATAGTGATCCTAGGGCACGGGTCTGGGTAGACGGGGTTACCTCTCCTTCTTTTAAAATCAGAAAGGGTACTAGGCAGGGCTGCCCGCTCTCTCCCCTATTGTTCGCCCTCAGCATGGAGCCCTTAGCTGCTTATATCAGACAGGCTGAAGCTTTTCGGGGAATTAGGGTACGGGAAGAGGAGTTAAAAGTGTCATTGTACGCACATGACACCCTTTTATACGTACTGGATCCCCTCCACACTGTCCCGAATATATTTAATCTCCTTACGGAATTTGGGGAGATCTCTGGCTATAAAATGAATCAGACCAAAACAGATGATCCTGGCAGGGGTGGTCCAGGGATCCCCTCTTCCTGACATGGGCCAAATTAAATGGGCAAAATTAGGCTTCAAATATTTGGGTATCTGGATTCTGAGAGATCTAGGAAAAATCTACCATTATAATCATCTTAAATGGTTACAACAAGTTCAGGCGGACTGCAACTGTTGGAAGGAACTGCCCCTCTCGCTCTCTGGTAGGATAGAATGTTTAAGAATGAATGTCTTGGGGGGGGGGCGTGGCCTGACCGCCATAGGGATGGCAGCATAATTCTTGAGCTCCTCTTCGCTGAGAAAGAACAGTGGCGGGTCGGTCTAATCCCGAGATGCAATCGTTTTTTTGTTGAGTAATAAGTGTCGGGGGGGAACTGCCCTAAATCGGTTGGTGAGGTTTTAAAAGTGAGTGGTATCATTAATCTGCTTCAATCACCGGCGAATCAAGAGTGACGCGGCTCAAATAGGCCAGAGAAGGCATAGGCCCAAGCCTCTGGATTTAAGGTGCATCTGCCCCATGTAACCTGCAGATGGAGACCCTACCAGCACCTGCGCCAGCCCAATCAACCCCGAAGAAAGTGGCGACTGAGACTATTTCACCCATACTTTCCCCAATACCAGCTGCTACCGTGGAACCGCCTTCCGTGACTGAATCGTTAACATATATCACCCGAATGCTGGAGGCAGTCTTGTTGAGCGTTGATACTATTAACACCACACTTACAAACACCACGGCGGAAGTACGGGTGATGCAGGATTGGCTAAATGTTGCAGAGCAAAAAGTGGAATCCCTGGAGCTACAACAGGCAAAATTAACACAGAAAATAAGAACGCAAGGCCTACAGCTGGAAATGCTGCTTGCTAGAGTGGAGGACCAAGAAAATAGGGGAAAGCGAAATAATCTCCGCATTATCGGAGTCCCCGAGGGGGCTGAGGGTACTTCCATGGAAAGGTTTCTCAACGAGTCTCTTCCTAAAATGCTGGGGGAACGTTGGAGAGGCCCAGTCGAAATTGAAAGGGCCCATCGGATTGTGGGGAGGAAAGAAAAACAGCAGCTAGTCCCAAGGCCAATCGTGGCTTACTTTTTGAAATACTCTATAAAAGGACGCATCTTGAGTGCAGCCCGAGATCTGGGTGAAATTAAGTGGCAAGGGGCGGTGATTTCGATATACAATGACTTTGCGCATGAAACTGCTAATAAGCACAGAGCTTTTGGCCCGATCAAAAAGATGTTGTCAGCTCACAAATTTCAATACAGATTTAAAGGCCTTACCAGACTGCTAGTGTCCAAAGAAGAGAGGGAGCTGTTGGCAGAGACGCCTGAGGAGATTGAAAGATGGGCCTCTAAGTACAGGCCCAATCTCCCCCTACAAACTACATCCCCCAGAAAGCTATGGGAACCCTCAGATAACAGAACTAGGAACCGAAGTCATCAACTACGGAACCCAGAGGACAGGACTGAGAAAGGACCAGGTCCTTGGACTGATCAGCCCCCCAGAGAGAGAGATCTGCCCACACGAATGAGAGGCCTGTACCTACACCGGCTGCTGACTCAAACCTGCCATTTCTTCCTCCCAGAAATAATGGCCTGGTTCCAAGACAGTGTCAGTGCTACAGGAGCGGACAGCAGCTTTCCCCGGATCTGCAGAGAACAGCCTAACCAGCGAAGATATCTAGGGATGAACCTTTGGTATCTGGCCCCGATCGGCTTATGGATGAATCTGAATCCCTGATTTCCGAACAAGGGAACTGTGTGGACTGGGCTGATATTCCGGAATCTACCTTGTTGGAGGTGGTGGATATTTCTAATCAGCTCAAACCAAGGATAAAATCGTATGCAGCAGCGGCAGCATCTGAAGAGATCCCAGCTGTTGGAGATTGATTCCAGATGACTAGTGGCTTGGGAAGAAGTGTGGTTCTTGGACTGATCTTGTATGCACGAACTATAATTACAATATTTGCTTGCATGGTGTATCAAAAGTTGGTTTTAATAGGAGTATAGGAGGTTAACACATTTTCCCCTGCTTATGATGGTTGAAACGCTTTGAAATAGAGGACGCTGGTGGTGAACCCCTCCCCTTTTTCTTTTCCAGGTCCCTCCCCCCTTATGTCCCTTCTACCCCTCTCCTCCATCACTACCTTCTAACTTGGATAGCTGGGAAATACAAACAAGGGTGAAGTGGCTGAAACTTCTGTGTTGTTTTTTTTTTTGGCACCTTAGGGTGCATAGCACTATATGGGCAAGGGCTACGGGGGCCCGGCCAGTGTGTTACGATTAGGGAAGTTCCCTGTCACTCCCCCCCCCTTCCATTGAGTTGTTAATTCCCCCTTCCTCCTTCCCTCTTTGTATTTGGATGACGTTCCCCGGGATTACACTTTCTCCGAGGAATGATCCTCAGTTGAGGAGGGCTACAACCCAGAGGAGTTGTGACTCATATTGATAACCCCCAGGCACAGACGCAAGTGGAGCTGAGGATACGGCTTTTGTCCATCCTCTTCCTGGAAACGTCTGTAGCAGTTAGCAGTGAACTGCTGGTTGATTGTTACATAGAGTAGCTTAACTAGTTCTAATTTGGTGTTCTGCTCTTATTAGTGCAGTACTTAATGTTAGTCAGAGTAGTTATTATTGCTTACATATACACTTCCTGTGGCTATTGTTGCTAAGCCAAAATCTCTCTCATGTGTGGTGACATAGCAATTGCTAGATCTTGTATCATAAGGTATAGTAGATTCCTCAAGTGGTAGTCCTTAGTAGGTCACTAAGGTCCACTCTGGTAGAATATCATGGAGCAAGCCCAGTAGAGTTTAATATATTGCTGAAATGCCTCCAGCTACTAAAAGAGGTTTGCGTCTCGTGTCATGGAACGTAAAGGGTTTAAATCACCCTATTAAAAGGACCAAAGTGTTACAATATCTGTGTTCCCTGCACACAGACATAGCTCTTTAGCAGGAGACCCATCTCCTTGACAAATCCACTACTTGGCTCAAGAAGTCATGGGTCGGTACTGTGTTTGTTAGCTCTGCATCTAATAAACAAGGGGGGGTTGCTATTTTAATACGGAAGGCGAGCAATTGGGTAATGGAAGACTCCCGAGCAGATAAACAAGGGAGGTAGGCAACAGTTAAATTATGATCCGGCTTGGATAGTCTGATAGTGTGCAATTTGTACGTTCCAAATATAGATCAGGCCGAGTTTTTTCCGAACCTAAGTCAAGCTATTGCTGGATTAACACAGTTGGACTCCACGACTCCTTTGATAGTAGCAGGGGACTTTAACGTAGTACCAGATATTTTTTTGGACAAATCTCGGCCCACCCTCCAGACACACACGAAGGCCCATGCTGGACTCCAAGAGATGATAGCAGAGTGGGGCTTGGTGGATGTTTGGAGGAGTGATTACCCCTCTGGCTGTGACTACACGTACTACTCCTCCCCACAGGACACCCATAGTCGGACAGACTATTGGTTAGCTAACCAGCTAGCCTCGAGTGCCATCACAAATACTGACATAGGCAGCATAATTATTTCAGACCATGCGCCAGTGTCGTGCACCTACACTGCTCCTGGGAATGGTAGCGGGGGGACAAGATGGAGGTGCAACCCCTTGTTAGTCTGTGACCCTGAATTCCAGAAAAGCATGCGGGAAGTAGGCCGGGAGTATTTTACTTTTAACAAGACGGGGGAAGTCTCGGCGAGTATGATCTGGGAGGCTTTTAAAGCCACTCTGAGGGGACATATCATTGCCTTTGCTGCAAAATAACAAAACCCGGAAAAAAGAAATAGAGCTGTTACAAGCAGAGCTTGCTGACTTAGAGGGCCGCTTTAGGGCCTCTCAGACCACTACTGCGACATCCAGGGTCCCCTCTTTGATAAGACATACAGTGGGACTCAAATATCGAATAAATTCACTATTGCAGCATAAAGCTGAATGGACCTGGCTCAGGGCGAAACATCGGTACTGGGAAGGGGGGACAAAGGGGGGAGGCTCCTTGCCTACCAGTTAAGAAAACAGCAAGCATCTGCAAAGATTCATGCTCTACGTACTCCTATGGGCTCAGTGGCTAGTGACTCGAAGGAGGTTAATGAGACCATGAAAAACTACTACCAGATGCTATATCAATCCAGATCCATATATACGAGGGAACAGCTTGCATGTAAACTGCGTCAGTTTTGTCAGGGACTCGCATTGCCCTTACTAACCCGAGAGCAAATCGACCTCCTAGACCAGCCTATAGTGGAGACAGAAGTGTGACATGCGCTATCCCATATGGCCAAAGGGAAAGCCCCTGGACTGGACGGAATGACCGTCGAATTATATCAAGCTTTAGACCAAGAAATTGTGAACCCTCTGCTGCTTGCTCTGCAATGTGCTCATTCTACAGACTCCCTTCCTGCCACAATGAATGAGGCTTTAATTACGGTCATACCAAAAAAATCTGATGACCCTCTGAACCGTGCAAATTTTTGCCCCATATCATTATTGACAGTGGATACGAAGATTTTGGCTAAAATATTAGCTACAAGATTGCAAAATATTCTCAACTCAATTATTCACCCATCTCAGGTTGGCTTTATGCCTGGAAAGGTAGGCTCTGACAATACCAGATTGTTGCTGAATCTGAAGTGGGTGGCAATCAGAGCAAAAATCCCCATGGCTGCCCTAGCCGTAGATTTTGCAAAGGCCTTTGACTCGGTAGAATGGAATTACCTTTACCTCCATGAGGTTCTTCGTACATATGAATTTGGTCCCCAGTTTTGCTCGTGGGTTTCGACTCTTTATAACTCCCCAAAAGCAAAGATCTTTACTAATTCTACTATCTCTCCTTCCTTTGCACTTTATAGGGGTACACGCCAAGGCTGTAGCCTATCCCCCTTACTCTTTCTAATAGCTCTGGATCCCCTAATTCGTGCGATTGACAATAAGAAGGGGCTATCAGGCATATTGGTGCAGGGTAGGGCGTTTACTGTAGCTGCCTATGCGGATGACTTATTACTTGCCCTGTCTCGTCCACAAGAGTCACTACCAATAGCCCTCTCAGTTCTTACAAATTTTGCGGAGCTATCAGGGCTACAGGTGAATCACCGGAAGACTGTACTTGCCCCACTGAACCCTCTCTGCTTACCGGAATGTCTTCATGGCACAGAACTAAAATGGGCCCCGCAAGGGTTTTCGTATTTGAAAATTTACATACCTTCTAATTGGGCAAATTTCAAGTCTGCTAATTTTCCCCCCTTGTTAAAACAGCCAAGTGTAGAAGTGGAGCGATGGAAGAAATTACATTTGTCTTTGATGGGTAGAGTGGCTTCAGTACGTATGTTACTACTCCCGAGGGTGCTGTACCTATTTAACAATCTTCCAATGCGGCTGTCCCCCAAACTCTTTGATACTCTTGAAAGAATGGTTTCCTCTCTAGTGTGGGAGAAAAAGGCACATAGGTGGGGGAAAAATAAACTTAGGGCACACTGGACTAGGGGAGGCCTTGGGGCCCCTTGGTTTCTGAACTATCATCTGGCATGCACTGCGGCACAGATAACGAAATGGTTTGTACCGCCTAACACTTCCCGGCCAATGTGGGTCGGCCTCAAAAGAGACCTGGCTGCTCCCATGTCGCTTAGATCTCTGTTGAGCTTTAGTGGATCTGCAGGAAAGGGCCTATTCCCGATCATATGTCATTCCCGATATGCCTGGCATCGCATTATGACTCTGTCAAATACCCCCAAGAATGCTTGGGCACCACCCCTGGCCTATGCAGAGTTGTGGCGTAACACCTTTATAACATTAGAGGGACAACCCCTTAATTGGTCTACCTGGCAGGCAAAGGGAATATGCTATGTGAGGGATCTAATGATGCCTGGTTTGAATACATTATTATCCTTTGACCAGTTGAAGAAGAAATTTAGCCTTCCGAATACTGACTTTTGGCGGTGTCTCAAAATACGCAGCCTCATATATGGCCTTTCCTCCCAGATACGAACTGATAACAAGTGGAAGTAGCTTTCCACCCTACATAAGGAGACGTCCTCTCGGGGGCACATAGGTAAATTTTACGCTACAGGCAGAGACTCCCTACCAGATGCTACCGAACAGTGAAGAACTCAATGGGAGCTAGAACTGGGGGTAGCAATACTGAGTTCCACATTGGCTGGGTGCCTTCAAAACGCGCATAGGTTGTATAAGGATGCTAAGAGTCAGTTAATACAATTAAAAATCTTTTTACCATTCAAATTTTATTAACATTTTCCACAACAAAGAATACATCAAACTATAAAAGTACATAATAATTACATCAGTGCTTGAGAATGACATTGCCAGGATGTATTCACCCCCTACCAAGTCCCACCCCACCTCCCCCATCCTCCTCCCCCCAAAATCCCAGCACAGCACACATTTCCTCGACCTATACTATTAAAATAGGGAAGAATCACTCCTTGGATGGTAAAGAATACAAGGTATGTGGGGGCCCCAAATCAGATTAAACTTTGGTAGCTTGTTCTGGAGACTAGCAATGACTCTTTCCGTTCTAAGATTAGCAAGCAACTCTTGTAGCCACTCGCCATAGGTAATTTCTGAGGTATCCCTCCAGTGCCTCAGGACCACCTTCTTAACCGAAGCGGAAATCAGGCTAATATGGTACTTCCTATTCCGTACAGAAATAGTGGAAATGTCCCCTAACAAACATATCTCTGCAGTAAACAAATCATTCAGACCCAGTAAAGGATCAATCTCTTGTCTAATCCTAGTCCAGAGTGGAGCTACCTTGGAACATTTCCAAAAAATGTGAAGAAGATCCCCACTACCCTGCTGACATCTGTAGCAAGTGGAGGAGGACACCATGCCTAACTTTGCCAGCTTGAGAGGGGAATAATAACTATTATGCAATAACTTGAATTACATCAGTCTAAGCCTGTCTTGCGGCATATATTTATGGGAACTACGCCAAATAATCGTCCAATCGGGCTCCGTATCTGGAAAAAGTGAGGACCAGTAACTCATCGGTGCCAAGTTTTGAGAATGAACCCAGCTACAGAGCGTGCTATATATGCTGGAAACAGCATGAGCCAATCCTGCTAATGGTCCTATCTCTATATGGAAGCCCGATGATGGAGTCATCGGGGAAATTGTGCCCAGTCCTTTAACCAAGAGATGCCAAAGTTGGAAAACTTTGAATATACCAGCTTGTGGGATTTGAAATTTATTCAAAATTTCGGCTGACGAGAGCCAGTGCCCTTCTGCCGAAATTAGATCACCTACTAGGCCATCCTCCAATTGTGGGAGCCAACTACCCCTAATGGGTTTACCATCCAATTGGAGGTTGAGATTGCCCTTTAATGGTTGAGATGGGTCTTTAATGTGACTATATTTCAAAAAGGCACATAATTGCAAGTGAACTCTAATGGATATCTCAATAGGAGAATTTCGGAGGGCCATGGGTAGAGAGCTTGGATTGCAATGCAACAAGGCCCTGGGAGATGGGCCTAAGTCGAGTATATGGGATATCTCCACCTTTAACCAAAATGGAACATAAGTACCTTGCTCCAGGGGATCGACTGCCTTCATCCGAGGTGCTTATTTGCATGGCTAGCCCAATAATACAACCCTATATGAGGCAATCTCAACCCCCCAATCGACTTGGGAGTGGCTAATTTATGATAAGCCATTCTGGGCTTCTTATAATTCCAGATAAATCCGGCAATTATACCATGAATTTTCCTGAACCATTTTAAAGGGAGCCAAGCATTTAACATATTTATTGGGTAAAACAAACAGGGAAATACATTCATTTTAACTAAGTTGATTTTCCCCCACATCGAGAGTGGAAGCAAAGCCCATTTTTTAAGGTCTGTTTCAATCACATGAACCAGAGAATCTAGGTTTAACTGTTGTGTACGGGCCGGTGATCTTGTAAGGGTAAGCCCTAAATATTTTATTGCATCTGCGCTCCAAGCTAACCCAAATGCAGCGATCTCTTGTTTAAAAGTTTTATGATTCGGGGGGAATACCAGTGTTTTTCCAATACTGAGTTTATAATTAGCAACTTCACTAAATCACTGAATAATTTCTAATAAGGCAGGAATGGAAGAGACCGGATAGGAAATTTGGAGCAATAGGTCATCTGCGTACGCAGATAGTTTAGTAGTGTACCCATACACCTGAATACCCTGAACCTCCTGGCTTGCATGATCCGCCTAATAAGAGGCTCTAAATATAAACTGAAAAGAAGTGGGGACAATGGACAACCTTGCCTAGTACCCACAAACAGCTTAAAAGGGGTCTGAGATAATGCTTACAGGAAATTCTTGCAGAGGAATTTATAAATAGAGCAAACCATGACCGAATTCCTGGGGAAACCAAATGTTTCAAAGCGGTTAGAAGATATCTCCAGTGGACCCTATCAAATGCCTTCTCGCGTCCAGAGAAACCAAAACCATGGGATGGTCAGCCTCCTGGAGACCGAGAAAACATGTGCCAGAGTCCGCAGTGGTCCACTGAAGATCCCTTCATAAATCTCACTTGCTCTGCCCCAATTAACTTGGAAGAGCTTCACTTACACGATCTGCCAATAATTTCATAAGAATTTTATCATGATTAAGGAGTGAAATGGGTCTATAGCTTGACACAGAGTCTGGGGGTTTATCTGGTTTGGGTAAAAGTACTATTAACGCCTCAAACAATGAGACATCCGTTACCAGCCCACTTAAAATATATTGAAACAAGCTCAACAAAAAAGGGATTAATTCTTTAGAAAAAAACTTTATAGAAATTAGTGGAAAACCCATCTGGGCCTGGGGTGTTATCAGAGGGGAGGGACTTAATGACACGTTCTATTTCCCCTTGTGTTATAGCAGCTGTAAGCCTAGTTTGATGATACTCCAATAGAGATGGCAAGTTCAACCCTCCTATATAATGTTGCAGTTTCTCCTCAGATGGGGGATCATTCATTGCCCCATATAACTTGTCAAAATATTTTTTGAATTCGCCCACAATTTCCTTTGGTGATGTTTTAATAGAGCCATCATCAATTGAGTGAATAGCCGCAATTAATCTAGCAGATTCCAATTGTTTTACTCGTCTAGCCAGCATTCGGCCTGCTTTCTCCCCTTGATCGGAATACACCGCCCTTGTTTTAATAATAGCCCACTCAGCCTGCTCCCCTAGCAAACTGAGATATGAATCCCGCAATTTGGTTAAGTCCTGCCTGTATTCCTCAGACGAGAAGGAAGAGAGCCTAGCCTCCTTTTCTCGGATCTGAGAAAGTATTTCGGAAATCCGCTCTCTCTCTCTTGCTTTCTCTGAGAGGCCAACCCTATAAAGATCCCCCTCAAATATACCTTGAGTGCACCCCACTCCATGTCAGGTCATCTGGTGGAGTTGTAATTGAGAGATATAAACTCCGTTATCTGGGAGGAGATCAATTTGACAACTTCCGGGTCTTCTAGCAACTGATTATTGAGCTTCCATCTGCCCCCTTTTTTAGGGAGAGAAGGAAACAATATTAAGCAAGTAACAACCGAGTGATCGGAGGGTAACCCGGCCGCTATGCCCGCATCCAGTACACCTGATATGAGAGTGTTCGAAATCAGGACATAGTCAATCCAGGACCCGGTGCCGTGCACCTGGGAGGTGAAAGTGAATTCCTGGTCTTTCGGGTGAAGAATTCTCCACACATCGCAGAGACCAATTTGGTCTAACAATTCCCTGACCGCTCTTTGGGCAGGGGAGAGACCCTTTCTAGAAGACCCTGATCTGTCTATTGACGGATCCATTACTAAATTTAGGTCCCGTCCTATAATAATGGGAATATTTAGGAATGGTGTGAGTACTTCCATTATCTGCACAAAAAAGCCTGGGGTGTCAACATTAGGGCCATAAATAGACCCCAACATTATTTCCAGAGTGTGCAAGTTGCCTCTTATAAAAACATATCTCCCTAATGTATCTTGAATTATTTGAAGTGGTTTAAACGGGACAGACCTATGAATCATCACCATCACTCCTCTACTCTGAGTATTACCTTCCGACGCAAATACCTGGCCCACCTGTAACCTCCTCATGTGGTTGACTTCACTATTAAGTAAATGGGTCTCTTGAATAAACATTATATCCGCTTTCACATAATCTAAGTGTTTTAAAATCCTATATTGCTTAGACTTATGACGAGCTCCCTTTACATTCCAGCTAATAAATCTAATATCTCTGGCCATTACTTAATCACTCATTAACACTATATCCATATTACTTTCTATAACCGGACCCTCCTTCCCTTTCCCAAGCCTTGTGTGTGCTGTGCTTCCTTCCCCATTACCCTCCCACCCACCATGCCAAATACCCTTAACCAAGACCCTTTCCCCACCATACCAACAAAACACCCAAAAAACCCCTTTCCCCTCCACCCCAAACCCCTCCCGATCTGCCATGGTCCATGACAACAGTCCACACAGTATTGCCACCTCCTCCCCTTCCGCCCGTCCTCCCACACCACCTATAAACTATAAAGTCCATGCCAAGTTATTAACTTTGATGTTCATGTAACACTTAAAAAAGAAAAGGCTGTCTTGACGGTCAGCAATTGTCTGGAGCATACCAACAAGGTGTAGGAACAAATAATAGTAATAGCTAACAAGTAACTTACCTAAATATATATCTAACCCCCATCCCTTGAAATTACCAAAACAAATTCTAGCAACATCTCCCCATCATCAGCTTCTCCCTATTACCGTAATATTTACTCCCCACGTTTTATGATTTTTTACCATAGACCCCCTTAGAAAACACCCACTAAGCCAGTCCTACAGTCAAAATGACAAGTGCTTGCATCTAGGAAAGAAGAAAAAAAAAAAAAAAAAAGGGAAAAAAACAACCTGCTCCTCCCAAACGAACAAATAAGCACAAATGGCCCTCTGGGTTACCCACCCCTTAACCAAGATTCTGACACATCCCCCTTCAGAAAGATAAAAGCAAGCCTGGAAGTCCCCTTCATGCTGCATACAAACGCTCGAGTGTCTTTGTACAGGATGGGCTTATGCTGAGGCATTCATTGAAGAGCAACAACACGTCTCTGGCTCCATCTAGTGATCGCAATAGCCGCTAACAGCAGATCGTTGATGTTTCCTTAGCACAGGGACCTTCCTCTGCTGGACACACGACCAGATTCCTGGGATTCCTTTAATTTGGCGCATCATCGGACCCAAGAATCAGAGCCCGTCAACACAAGGAGCCAGCTGCAACCACAAACAGAACAGCAGGTACCAACCAGGGAGGCAGTGTCAGATAAAATGAGGGGGCTCGAATTATAAGCAGGTAGGAGAAAACGTCCATGCATCCCTTAACTCTCTGCAAAAGCAGTTGTCCAAATCACTGGGAAGACCTATTAGGGGCTCATCCAACAACTCTCTGCTGAAGCAGGCATAATTTAGCTACCCAGGACCATTATTTAACCAACAGCAGCCCCCATGTCAGACTCAGGGATTTTTAAATAGGTCCGGTAGCGCTGCTTTGAGGACAACTTGACGCTGCTTCTACATTCTCGTAGGCACTCCAGGAACCCGCCAGCAAAACTTGGAACTTAGCAGGGTAGCCCATTTTAAATTTAATGCCCGCTGCAATGAGCTTTTTAACAACTGGATGGAACGATGCTCTCTTTTGCCGGACTGTTAAGGGCAGGTCTTGAACAACTCTTAGCTTCACCCCTTCCCATTGCAGCTCCTTTATATCTTTGACTCTCATAAGAAAGTGCTGGCGCTCCTGATAATTAAGAAAACAGAGGATGAAGGTGCGTGGGGGAGCTCCTTGAGGGGGGAACGGTCGCAAGGCTCGGTGAGCCCTCTCTATTGTGTAGGCATGCCCAAATGGAGAGGGCCCAGCAATTCTCTCTACGAACTTCTGCCCAAACTTGATCGGGTCCGCTCCCTCCTCCTTCTCTGGTAAACCAATAATGACCGCGTTATTGTGGCGGCTACGACCCTCTAGATCCTCAACTTTTATTTCTAGCTTGGAAATACGCTGCCTCATAGCCACTAGATCAGGTTCCAGTCTCTCATTCCTTCCTTCTAGGGAACGAATACGGGTCTCGTTGTCGGACGTCCGCTGTGAAAGGTCTTCCAGGGCATGAGTTAAACTTTTGATTTCCCCAGCGAACTCCTTCATTTCAACCTTAAAAGGTTGAAATTCTTCTAAGAATCTGGCTAAGGTAAGCGGTTTGACTTCCGTGCCCTCTGCTGCCGAGGTCTGGGTCTGGTGGGCAGATGAGGCCTTGGATTTTTTTGAGGCCTTCTCTGGGGAAGCTGATGGGGTATGTCTCGGTATGGCTTTCTTCATCTCCACTTCCATCAGAGTCAGCCAAATGAATGTACCTCCTCTCCCGTGAATAAAACAGAAAAGCCAAGTTATTCAAATGTAGATAACGTTTTTTATTCGTTATTTAGGAGGTCGGGCGGTCGGAGCTCTAGGAAAAGGCAGCTACCTAGATGCTGTCATGATTCCCAATCCTCATGTTGTGGCTGCTATTTCAGTCATCAACAACAAGGACTATGACGTCACAGCTCTATTCCAAACTCATGAGTTCTTCAAGGAACTCTTACCCATTTTGAGAAGCACCTAGACGTTTTTGCAAAGCACAAACATGATTGCAGAAGAATGCAAACCAGCACTGAAGTCCCAGGCCCTTAGTCTATCTGGCAAAGACAGTATCCTTTTCCTGCAGAAGCCTTACCATCACTCAGAGAAACCATTCAGTCACTCCTTCAACAAGGTGTTATCAGGCCTTGTGTCTCAACCCTCAACTCGACAAGCTGGCCTGTGAAGACGCCCAACAACTCTTGGAGACTCACTATTGATTATAGGAATCTTGATCGAGTCACTCCTAGCTGCTCCCCTACAGTAGGATCAACACCAGCAAAGCTCAATCGGCAGCTGGCCGTGGTGGTGAGAGGAGGGCTGTGACAGACGCTAGCTGGGAATGGGTGGAGGCAGGCACTGCTGGGGGTGGGTAAGAAAAAATTACCACCTTAGTAATGTTGTTTCTTCTAATGGAGTCTTGCTATATTATAGACATTAGCAGTTTGATCCAGCTCTAGAACTGCCCTGAGTGAAATGGTTAAAACCATTCCAAAATAGAATTTTGGCACGAGAGCAGCTCTATCTGTGTCATTTCAAACTTGAACTGTCAGATCTTTACGAGCCAAACTCACTAAGGTCTGTGTGAAGCTGTAACTACACTAGCCAAATGGCTACCTAAATAATAACAACCATTGATGGTCCCAACACCCAAGACTCAAGTCAGGGGACCAGAAATACTAACACCATTCTAATAATATGAAAATGGAACATAAATATAATAAAACACACACGCTGCATACATACACACCCCAAAGTCCCAAAGGGACAAAATGCTAACAGGACATAAGTAGTGCCCACACTAAGTTGCCCGCACCCCACCAAGTAGAGGTTCTGAGAGGGCAGGTTGGGGAGGTTCATAATATAGCAAGACTCCATTAGAAGAAACAACATTACTAAGGTGAGTAATTTTTCTTCAAACAACATGAAGTCTTGCTATATTATAGACATTAGCAGAATACACAGCAGTACTTCCATGGAGGAGGGCAGAACCTACTTAGGAATAGGTTCTGAAGAACAGCTGTGCTAAACCGAGCATCTCTCCGGCCTGGACATCCAGGGGAGTAATGCTTGTAAAGTGTGTACCATTTTCCAAGTAGCAGCCTGGCAAATCTCTAATAAAGGATATCTCTGGCAGCAGCTAGAGACGCGCTGTACCCCTGGTAGAATGAGCCCTCAAACCGGGGTGCTCTGCCCACTTTCTGATAACAAAATTGGATACAAGAGACAATCCACCTGGCTATTGATCTCTTAGTGGCAGGTTTGCCTTTCCCAACTTCACCATAGGTAAGGAAAAGTTGGAGGGATTCAACCTGTGACCTTTGGTACGCCTATATAATAACTAAGAGCTCTCTTAACATCCAGGCTGTGCAACCTCCTCTCACCCAAGAGGAGTGATCAGTGAAAAATACTGAAGGAGATAGATTGATTAAGATGGAAATCTGAAACCACCTTAGGCAAAACTTCCTATTAGTCCTAAGGACTACCTTTATCCCTGTGGAAAGAAATAAAGTCAGTCTCCACTGACAAGGCTTGCAATTCACTTATGCGTCTGGCAGAAGTGATAGCCACTAGAAAACAGTTTTCCAAGTTAGGTACTTAAGCTCTGCAGAAGACAGAGGTTCAAAAGGGGTTGCATTAACTGAGCAATGCAAACATTAAGGTCCCAAGCAGGGGCCGGTTCCCGAAAGGAGGATTAGTATGGAGTAATCCCTAAAAACTGGGAAAACAAAGGATGAGAGGAAGAGGGATGACTTTCCTGTTGACACAAAAGCAGACACAGCTGCCAAATGAACTCTCAGGGTAGCTGGTCTGAGACCCAAGGAATTAAGATGTACCATGTAATCTAACAAAATGGGCAATTCAGCAGATTCTGGGAAATATTTTCCCAGCACACCAAATGGAAAACCTTTTCCATTTAGAACTATAAGTAGCTCTAGTGGAAGGCTTTCTGGAAGCCTTTAGGATCTCAAGAACACACTGAGAGAGTGTAAATCAGCAACTCTAACTCCTCAAGAGCCAGGCCTTGAGGTTGAGGGATTTGAGGTCCGGATACCAAACCCTTCCCTGGACACAAGTCAACAGATTGTGATTCCTGGGGAGGCACAGGGAAGATGGACTGTCAGAGACAGAAGGAGTGGGTGCCAGGGCTGCCTGGCCTCATCCGGGCAATCAGAATCACCCTGCAAGGCTGAGATCTGATTTTGACTAGTACTTTGAATAGGAGAGGAAAGGGGAAGCATAGAGGAACTTCCTCCCAATCCAGAAGAAGGGCATCCAGGGGAACTGAGCCCAGCACTGGAGGTCTGCAACAGAACAGAGGAAGTTTGTGATTGTCTGGGGCTGCAAAAGATCTATCTGAGGATGCCCCACCTGGCAAAAACTATCCCCAGCACTTGAGGATCCAGGGACCATTCGTGATGGCCCTGGGAAATCCTGCTGAGGGCATCCGCTAGACATTGTCCTTCCCTGTAAGATGAACTGCTATGAGGGAAGTGTTCAGGAATAGGCCAGAGACCACAACTTCATTGCCTCGTGCACAAGGTCAAGACTGAGTGCCCCCTGTTTGTTGATGTACCACATTGTTGTGGTGTTGTCTGTTCTGACTTGTATCACCTTGTCATGGACAGATGCAGAAAAAGCTGAAGAGCTAAAAAGACAGCTCTGAGTTCCAGCAAATTGATGTGGAGCAGAGATTCCTGGGGACCAAACTCCTGAGTGGAAAGGTCGCCATGGGCTCCCCAACCCAGAAGGGAAGCATCTGTAGTGAGAGTCAAGTCGTGAGAAGGGGAAATGAAGGGGACCCCGCTGTTAATTGCTCTGATCCTGCCACCACTGGAGAGCTAGGATCAAGGTTCGAGTCACTGGGACCAACTTGGAAAGGGAGTTCTTCTCTGAGACCAAAAGGTTCTCAAGTGAAACTGAATGTCTCTCATCTGAAATCTGCCCTGCACAACAGCTGTGGATGCAGCCATGTGCCCCAGGAGCTGCAGAAAGTGTCTTGCTGGTCGAGAGACCTGCAGAGTGAAGGAAGAGGCCAGAGCCACTAAATTCCTTACCCTTTCTGGGGGAAGAAAGGCTCTGGCTAGCTTTGTGTCCAATTCTGCCTCTATAAAGGTGAGTACCTGGACTGGTTCCAAAACCGACTTTGGTAGGTTTAGCAGAAAACCCAGGGAGGTGAGAAGCTGCTGGGTGACCTGCAGGTGAGATTTTACCTGTTCTGGGGACTGGCCTACAATGATCCAGTCGTCTAGATAGGGAAAAACAGCAATCCTCTGCCTCCTTAAGTGGGCCACTGCCACTGCTAGACACTCTGTGAGTACCCTTGAGCAGAGGTAAGGTCAAGGGCATTGCTTGAACTGGTAATGACCTGAGGGCAGTTCGAATCTGAGGTACTGATGGGATCTTCTGATTAGGACATGGAAATAGGGATCCTTGAGGTCCAGGGAGGCTAGCCAGCCCCTGGCCTTAGGGAAGGTAAAATCATTGCCAGAGTTACCATTTTGAACTTTGGTTTCAAAAGATGCTTGTTCAGATATCTGAGATCTAAAATGGGCCGCCATTCTCCTGTCTTTTGGGGTAAGGAAGTATCTGAATACAGACCCCTGCCCTGATGCAGGGGAGGAACCTTTCTACTGCTCTGAGAGCTAACAGGATGAGACCTCTGTTTCCAGAGCGAGGGTCTCTGAAGCACTTGCAGGTAGAAAAGTCTGCTTCTCAACTTGGGAAACTTTTTGAAGCTGAGAACCAGACCCTGGCTTACTACTTCCAGAACCCACTTGTCTGAGGTTAAAGAAGCCCAGTTCTGACTGAAGTAAGCCAGCCTGCCCCCACTGGTACAGGAGATCGGCCCTGGGCACCCCATCAGGGTGCCTGTTTCGCAGGAGCTTTAGGCTGGGGGGTGGGAGCAGGTCTGCCCACCCCTAGTCTGCCCCTGCCTCTGAAGAAGCCCCTCTGAGCATAGGCAGAGGAGGCCTGAGTCTGGTAGAAAGGCCTGTGAAAAGGCCTACCCCTACCCCTGGGGCATGCCTTTGAGGAGTGGCTTGCGGCTCCTTAGCCTGGGCACTCTTGTAAGTAGTCCTATATTCATCCATCTTTTCATGTAATTCTCTGTCTGCTCTCCAAACAGAGAATTTCCCACCACAGGAAAATCCATAGCCTTAGTCTGGGTATCCTGTGACAAACTAGTACACCTGAGCCAGGCCAACCTACTAAAAGCTACAGATGTGGCCATGACCCTAGAGGAAACATCATTAACATCCACAGCAGCATGAAACTGAACCTTAGAGGCTTCAATGCCATCAGCAGCCACCTGTTCTAGTTCACTAGCCAGCTGGCCATGGGCCTGCTTGGCCAATTGCATAACAGTATCCCATCTAGATTTTGATACCTAGCTACATAAGCTTACATAATTTGCTCTGCCTGAGTCCCAGAGAGGCTGCCAGCATACTGTTTTTGCCATGGCATCAATCTTCCTGGAATCCTTGTCAGGAGGATGTGAAGCCAAGGAATATTAGCTTTATCACAGGCAGCAGCCTGAACTACCCCAACATGACTGCATTGTTGAGAAAGGAATTCTGTATCAGGGCCTGACAATGTATACCTTCTGTCCATCTTTTATCTACAGGAGGCACAGAATTAGGAGCTTTTAAAATTTTAATTGTTTGTTTCCTAAAAGACTTATGTAAAGGAATAGACAATCTCCTAGACTCTGGAATATCCATCATTTCTACAAAATCAGGCTCCTCTTGCTCATCCACAGCCTCTTCTAAAGGAAGCTGGAGGGTTTCAGCAACTTTTTATAAAACATAAAATGAGATGGGACTCAGACAGCATAGGGGAGATTCTAAAGGTCTGTCTGGGGAGATGTCCGTTCAATGGGCACACCCAGACCTTCCCAGCCACATTCATACTGTTCATAATCCTCCTCCCTCTCCTCTGGTTCATAAAATTCTCAATATCATAATCCTGAACCACTGGGACCGACGAACCGACCTTTACCAGATAGTGGTGGTTCTGATTGACCTGAGACAGTGACTGGACAATCTGTATGGCTTTTGCTATCTCTGCAGCAGTTGGAGAAGGAATTTTGGACTCCAGACCTGCTGATTTTCTTGTTTTCTTTACTGGAATTGGTTCCTCAGAACCAGCTTTTCTTTGCCTAAGGAAGTCTGGCCCTGGTCAGAGGGCATTCTCTGGTTCGTTGGCACCGAACCGGCTGGCCATCCGGTCAGCGGACTTTTGACCTCTCGCTCCTGAGCCTGCCCAATCTTTTTCCAGGTGGCTGCAGGGAAATTTTACATACCTGGCAGTCTGACTGGAGGTGGTCAAACCCCAGACAATAAACACATGTGGTGTGTGGGTCAGCCTTGGCAAAGACTTCCCCACAAACATCACAGTGTTGAAACCCAGTGGGCCCGGTTTTTCTTTTGGGTTTCTCAGACATAATGCCAGCCTAACCAAAAACTTGCCCTTTAAACGGCAGTGCCAGGCAAGACACCCTTATCGGTTCCTAACCGTGTCACGGGTATTGGAAAAAAACGTAATAAATCCGTTTTTTTAGAACCGATAAGAACCGGGAACCGCACTCTAAAATAGTAACTTTAGTTTTAAATGAGTTTTAAACTCACTGATCGTTCAAACCGAACTGATAACTTACAAGTTCCACACAGACAAACCTTCATTTACTTACGGTTACCACAGATAGAGCTTGAACTGAACGGTTTTAAGTGGTTAAATAAAACTATTCTCGGTTAAATCCAACTGAGAAAACACTTTTAAACCGTGAAATGAACCGAGCAGAAGGAGAAATCTCCGGAGCGACTGTTCACTGAGGCGGAGTAAAGAATCTGACAGTTCAAGTTTGAAATGACACAGATAGAGCTGCTCTCGTGCCAAAATTCTATTTTGGAATGGTTTTAACCATTTCACTCCGGGGCAGTTCTAGAGCTGGATCAAACTGCTAATGTCTATAATATAGCAAGACTTCATGTTGTTTGAAGACACTAGCCCACCAAGCCTATATTGGGCATGTTGGATTACAATATTTAGTTCATTACTGGGATGGCATTTCGGGGGGCAGGGAAAGGAGACTGGGGATAGGGCTGGGGACGGGGTTCCAATAGCCCATAAGGGCTTCAATGTTATGCCAATTGGGGTTCGGGACTGGAGGAAGTGATGGCCCACACAGGCTCTTCTACTAGTTCTGTTGGGGATCTGGGCATGTGGGGGAAGGGGCAAGACCCGCTGCAAGGCTCACTGCCGCCCACCCATCCCACGGCTTGTGGCATTCTTGGGGCCTGCGCCCTTTGTTGGACTGATGCTGCAAGCTGCAGGCTCCGGAACCCTGTATGATTCTGACTCGCGCACAGGGTCCAAGACACAGGGGCCACTGGTGCAAGCTGCCATAGTCACAGCTTGCGGCCAACTTTTGTGAATCTGGCCCTGTGGGTTGGCGGCCTGGTCTTACTAAAGATGTTAGGCACTACATTAACAACTGTCTAATCTGTGCACAAACAATCCAATCCCAACCAAAATAAATGCTAAATTACTTCCAAAGAGACAATCTGGCCCTTGGCATGCAATTCAAATTGATTTCATAGGACCATTGACTAATACCAGCAAAAACAACAAATATGCCCTTGTGGTTACTGATCTATTCTCTAAATGGTTTGAGGCTTTTCCCACCCCCAAAAGCACAGCAAAGGAAACCTCAAAAATCCTGGTGGAACAACTGTTTTCCAGGTGAGGCCTACCTCTCAAGGTAGACTCTGATCAAGGAACCAGCTTTATAGGTGAGTTGATGCAAGAAACACTCAAACTTCTTGGGGTACACCAGAAGTTTCATATCCCCTACCACCCTCAATCTTCAGGTCGGGTAGAAAGAGCCAACAGACGGATAAAACTTATGTTATCCAAATTCATTGAGGACAATACCAAGTATTGGGATTCCCTTTTGCCTTTACTCCTTATGGCAATTAAGGTACTCCTGCTGCCACCACTGTGTAGACCCTTTGAGGTTATGATTGGTAGAACCATGAGATTACCTGAACACCTGCTGACTGATCTGAACACACCCACTTCAGATAGAGTGTCTGCAGACACTTATGTTGCTAAACTCAGAAATGATATTGTCAAGACCCACTTGTATGCAGCACACCACATGGGTAAAGCCCAACAATGTTCTAAACTTCACTTGGACAAACATGCACAAGAAGTGGACTGGCAAGATGGAGACCAGGTAATGGTACTCAAAATCGTGCATCCTACACATTCCTTCACTAACAAATGGGAAGGACCCTACCCCATTATCAACAAACTCAGTCTAGCCGTCTACCAAGTTAGACACGTACAAATGAAGAAACCTACTGATAAATGGCTACATGCTAACCAGCTCAAGCTGTGTAAAGGAGAATAATTACTTTTCCTAACCCCATTGGGCGGAATAGTACCTACTGACCTCCTTGTAGGAATACTTCTCATTGTCTAGTCCAAGGATATGACTACAATATCCAATACCAACAAATGTCTAAGGCGACTCCTTCCACTTCTCCAGCCTGCAGAAGAACAATAACTCACCCCACACAACAAACTTACCACATCCCAGAAGGAGTCAACACAGATGTTCCCAGCAAACTAATCACTATTCAGGAAGGCACAGATGCCTATCTGAATGTCATGGTTGTGGCACCAGACAAATCCATCACTTTAAATTGAATGGCAGACTGACAGTAATGGACAAGCCCCATGGCCCGCCTCTCCAAAGGCACTTTCCAAGGCTGCCCCAATACCAGAATTTTCTCTAATGTCACACTGTCTATGAGACAAGCCAATTACAAACATACTGGTTTATACAACCTCACTGCTCTGATCACTCCCATCTTTTGCAATCATTACCCAGAAGACTCTGCTAGAGACTTTTGCACACGGCATTACATGGCTACATACCTCTCAACTGTACCACATTACGAGGAACATTCCTCATTTTACTTCAGAAAAGGTCCCTGTTCCACATTGTGAGGACTTGTTCACATTCAAAGTCAACATTTTAAAGCAAAGATCCATAGTAAATGATGGAAAAAATAACTTGTTCAAGTAATAACAGACATTCTGAACATAAATGCAACATTTTTAACAGTGTTTTGAGCTTCTTAGGTAAAGATATAATTAAGTGTTCCACATTTTGCCCATTTGTTCCACATTTTGACAGGCAATGTTCCACATTTGGGGGACAAAAGGTTGAGAGGTATGCATGGCTACAGCAGCTATGTTTTTATCAGTAGTTCCCCCTACTGAAGCAGAACTCACAGACTGCCCCATACAAGAACCAAGACCAGCTAGTGGCCTGGCTGCCATATCACTTCCAGATACACTTGTCAACAATGTGCAGTTCATGCACATCCGTTATCTTTAACCTTACACATTGGAACATGGCCAAATTCGGCATGTGCTCTAAAACCAACACATTTAAGTTTCACAGTACTATGTTACTAGACATTCTTGCAGCATACCAGATACGTACACAAGACTCAGTAGCTGGGCCACATACTACTGAACACTTAGGGGTATTGCGACCAAGACCTAACCCCAACAATAAGAATAAGAAACGCACTAGGCATGACACTGCTGATATTATGGGCGCCATTGGTACTGCATCCGGTCTCTTTGGAACCAGCATGCCCATCTGGAACAGGGCAGATCTGGCGGCCATAAAAAGCCAAATAGTAAAATTCCAGACTGGTATAAAGAATGATAGTTTACCCCCTTTATTGTATGGTATAGATGGGCTTAGTCAGGAAGAGAGATATACCATGTATAACGTGCACTATATTGCCAAGAGTTTCAAATGACACTAGAAATAAGATCACTGAACTTGTGTTCCAAAATAACAAGGAAGCAGACAGCCAATATGTTGCCAGGGAACTTTTATGTTCTGCCTATGGCTTTTATGTTATGACTACTGTGAACAATCTCTTCCAGGATTTGGAATCAGGATGTATTCTAGATATCATTAATGACAGGAGATTATCCAAATGGTACTGTCCACATTGTAGATCGGTTTCATGTATTACGCTATGCATGTCTAGGTCTGTTTCAATCCCATTACCGACTGCTAGAAATCTAGGCTGTGTCACACATCATCCTAACCAGGGTCCCTGTTATTCAGCTCATCCAGGTACTATTCATGACACCATGTTTATAATATTCACTGCCTCACTACAACGTTTTGATCCACAAACTGCCATCTTCGACAAGCTAGCCTCCATCCACTCCACTGGACATCTCGACGATGATATCTTGAGTGAGAGAATCGACCTCCCACCTCTGCTGGTCTTTCATCTCACCCTGGAAACTTGGGTGGCACCTCATACTGACTGTTGCACCAAAAAGGGTTACCACCATATTTGTCACTGTGATGTGTTCAACGTCATCAAGCCTGTTTGCGGCTACTCACCAGAAAGCATCAACTGGTCCTTCACTTTGGATTCTGACCTTTCTTAGAATGGAACTCTTAACCCTAGGGCAACAACATCTCCTTCTTCACCAGTTGGCAACACTAGATATCTCTACAAGGACTATATGGAAGAAGTTCATCACTTCACTACAAGGCTGACGAATCAATCTTTCACCTGTCCAATTCAACTACATAAATGGCGGATACCCACAGTGAGAGTGTCATACAATTCTGACGGTCAATATTGTGTTGTTACTCATCATAAATCTTTCTCTTATGGTTCAAAAACTTGTGACATCGTACAACCTAACTTTTGTTTTATTCCTCATCAAACAACTGTTACTGGTCATACCTGAGACTGGGTGACCCCTGTCATTGAAGGGTGCCCTGATGTTTCTGCAGATCCCCCCCAGACTACCTAAATAAGAATGTGGCTCCCCTAAAATGTCTTTGGCAGCTCCTGCCGCCCTGTTTTGAATATAAAAATAAAGTATGCCACTACAGAAGCGCATGTCGCACTGTGTGTGTGTGTGAACTCCTGAGCGGGAGTGTGGGATGGAGAGCACAGTTTGCACTTTTGTAATAATAACATTGGTGCCCCAAAATGTTTGGCGAGAAGAGAGAGAGGGGAATTGTTTTAAAATAGGAGTGCGCTCACTCCTTGAGCGCGCTCTCTCTCTCTCTCTGTTCCGATGTCAACACCCTGAATGAGCTTGAACAGAAAGCACGGTAGCGCTTTTATTACATACTGGGTGCCTCATACAAGAAATGAAATGATTAAAGAGATGGGGGGTAATTGTAAATAAGGAGCAAGCTTGCTCCTTGAGCTTCTCCCCCTCTCTCTGTTGTAGTGCAGCACTAGGAGTGGAGTGGGCAGCTGGAAGGATGCCAGAGACACCTGAGAGAAATAAAAGTAAATCGTGCCCCGAGAGGTGTGCATTGTGCACAATGTGGCACCTCCTCCTTAGCCAGAGAAGGAATGGCTCCATGACTGCTCGAGGATTTACTGCATGCTGCAGTTTAAAAATTAAAGAGAGAAGCCGCAGAAGAGAAGAGAAGAGAGAGACTTTTAAGATGTATAAAAGGGGAAAGTTGTTTACTCCTCGCTCTCTCTCTTTGTGAGAACTGCAGTGTCACAGTTCTGGCAATGTGCGCTCTGTGCTCAGAGATGAGTGCTTCAGTAGAAAAGGGACTGCCACTACTAGAAAGTGTAGGAGCACACTAGCTCCTAAATAAATGAAATATGGCAGCAAAATAAATGTAAGACAAGACCCAGCAGGGTCTAAAGGGACAGGGACATCTATTTTATATTGTGGAACAAAGGGCTGTAATAGATAAGCCTCCTCATAAACAGAATTGTGCCCTGAAGCCCTTGTGTAAATAAAGGGCCAATTTGAAAAGAAAAGCCGATGGACTGAAATTTCAGCCATCGAGAGAAAAAAGAAAATACTGTTTAAAATTAATAAGTCTCTAGAATGAAATCAAAGGAGGTATTAAACGCCAAAGGAGGTAATTCAGAATGTGGGGCATAATGTGCTGGAAGCACAAGAAGAAAAAATTACTCACCTTAGTAATGTTGTTTCTTCTAATGGAGTCTTGCTATATTATGACAGTAGCAGTTTGATCCAGCTCTAGAACTGCTCCAGAGGTGAAATGGTTAATACCATTCCAAAATAGAACTTTGAGCACGAGCTCTAAGAAGCAGCTCTATCTGTGTAATTTCAAACCTGAACTGTCAGATCTTTACGAGCAAAAACTCACTAAGGTCTGTGTGGAAGCTGTAACTCACTAGCCAAATGGCTACCTAAATACTAATCAACCATTGCTGGTCCCAACACCCAAGACTCAAGTCAGGGGACCAGAACTACTAATACAATTCTAACAACATGAGAATAAAACAACAGTATAATAAAACACACCCCAAACCCCAAAAGGGGAGAAACGCTAAAGGCCACAAATAAGTGCCCACACTAAGTTGCCCGCACCCACCCAAGTAGAAGTTCTGAGAGGGCAGGCTGGGGAGGTTTCATAATATAGCAAGACTCCATTAGAAGAAACAACATTACTAAGGTGAGTAATTTTTCTTCAAACAACATGAAGTCTTGCTATATTATGACAGTAGCAGACTACACAGCAGTACCTCCATGGAGGAGGGCCAGAACCTACTTAGGGAATAGGCTCTGAAAGAACAGCTGTGCCAAACGAGCATCTCTCCTGGCCTGGACATCCAGGAGTAATGCTTGGTGAAAGTGTGTACCGCTTTCCAAGTAGCAGCCTGGCATATCTCTAATATAGGATGTCTCTGGCAGCAGCTAGAGATGCAGCTGTACCCTGGTAGAGTGAGCCCTCAAGCCAGAGGGGATCTCTGCCCACTTTCTGATAACAAAATTGGATACAAGAGACAATCCACCTGGCTATTGATCTCTTAGTGGCAGGTTTGCCTTTCCCAACTTCACCATAGGTAAGGAAAAGTTGGAGGATTCGAACCAGGACCTTGGGTACTTCTATATAGTAACTTGGAGCTCTCTTAACATCCAGGCTGTGCAACCTCCTCTCACCAGAAGAGGAGTGATCAGTGAAAAATACTGGAAGGGAGATAGATTGGTTAAGATGAAAATCTGAAACCACCTTAGGTAAAAACTTCCTATTAGTCCTAAGGACTACCTTATCCCTGTGGAAAGAAATAAAGTCAGTTTCTACAGACAAGGCTTGCAACTCACTTATGTGTCTAGCAGAAGTGATAGCCACCAGAAAAACAGTTTTCCAAGTTAGATACTTAAGCTCTGCAGAAAACAGAGGTTCAAAAGGGGGTTGCATTAACTGGGCAATACAAACATTAAGGTCCCAGGCAGGGGCCGGTTCCCAAAAGGGTGGATTAGTATGGAGTAATCCCTTTAAAAACTTGGAAAACACAGGGTGAGTGGAAGAGGGATGACTTTCCTGCTGAAACAAAAAGCAGATACAGCTGCCAAATGAACTCTCAGGGTAGCTGGTCTGAGACCCAAGGAATTAAGATGGACCATGTAATCTAATACAATGGGCAAATCAGCAAATTCTGGGAAATATTTTTCCAGCACCAAATGGAAAACCTTTTCCATTTAGAACTATAAGTAACTCCTAGTGGAAGGCTTTCTGGAAGCCTTTAGGATTTCAAGAACACCCTGAGAGAGGTGTAAATCAGCAAATCCTAACTCCTCAAGAGCCAGGCCTTGAGGTTGAGGGATTTGAGGTCCGGATACCAAACCCTCTCCTGGGCACAAGTTATACGTTGTGATTCCTGGGAGGCAAAGGGAAGATGGATTGTCAGTGACAGAAGGAGTGGGTACCAGGGCTGCCTGGCCCAATCCGGGGCAATCAGAATCACCCTGCAAGGTTGAGATCTGATTTTGACTAATACTTTGAATAGGAGAGGGAAGGTGGGGGGAGCATAAAGAAACTTCCCCACCCAATCCAGGAGGAGGGCATCCAGGGGGACTGAGCCCAACACTGGAGGCCTGCAACAGAACAGAGGAAGTTTGTGATTGTCTGGGGCTGCAAAAAGATCTATCTGAGGGGTGCCCCATCTGGCAAAGACTATCCCCAGCACTTGAGGATCCGGGGACCATTCGTGATGGTCCTGGGAAATCCTGCTGAGAGCATCTGCTAGGACATTGTCCTTCCCTGGATAATGAACTGCTATGAGGGAAGTGTTCAGGGAATAGGCCAGAGACCACAACTTCATTGCCTCGGTGCACAAGGCCAAAGACCGAGTGCCCCCCCCCCGTTTGTTGATGTACCACATTGTTGTGGTGTTGTCTGTTCTGACTTGTATCACCTTGTTGTGGACAGATGCAGAAAATGCTTGAAGAGCTAAAAAGACAGCTCTGAGTTCCAGCAAATTGATGTGGAGCAGAGATTCCTGGGGGGACCACACTCCCTGAATGGAAAGGTCGCCCATGTGGGCTCCCCAACCCAGAAGGGAAGCATCTGTAGTGAGAGTCAAATTGTGAGCAGGGGAAATGAAGGGGAACCCCAATCTTAAATTGCTCTAATCCTGCCACCACTGGAGGGCCTGGATCAAGGTTCGAGTCACTGGGACCAACTTGGAAAGGGGGTCTCTCCTCTGAGACCAATAGGTTCTCAAGTGAAACTGAATGTCTCTCATCTGAAATCTTGCTCCCTGCACAACAGCTGTGGATGCAGCCATGTGCCCCAGGAGCTGAAAGTGTCTTGCTGGTCGAGAGACCTGCAGAGTGAAGGAGGCCAAAGCCACTAAATTGTCACCCTTTCTAAGGGAAGAAAAGCTCTGGCTAGCTTTGTGTCCAACTCTGCCCCTATAAAGGTGAGTACCTGGACTGGTTCCAGAACCGACTTTGGCAGACTTAGCAGAAAGCCCAGGAGGTGAGAAGCTGCTGGGTGACTGCAGGTGAGATTTTACCTGTTCTGGGACTGGCCTACAATGAGCCAATCGTCTAGATAGGGAAAACAGCAATCCTTGCCTCCTTAAGTGAGCCACTGCCACTGCCAGACACTTTGTGAATACCCTTGGGGCAGAGGTGAGGCCGAAGGGCATTGCTCTGAACTGGTAATGACCTGAGGGTAGTTTGAATCTGAGGTATTTTGATGGAGCTTCTGATTAGGACGTGAAATAGGCATCCTTGAGGTCCAGGGAGGCTAACCAGTCCCCTGGCCTTAGGGAGGGTAAAATCATTGCCAGAGTTACCATTTTGAACTTTGGTTTCAAAAGATACTTGTTCAGATATCTGAGGTCTAATATGGGCCACCATTCTCCTGTCTTTTTTGGGGTAAGGAAGTATCAGGAATACAGACCCCTGCCCTGGTGCAGGGGAAGAACCCTTTCCACTGCTCTGAAAGCCAACAGGGTTGAGACCTCTGCTTCTAGAGCAAGGGTCTCCGAAGCACTTGCAGGTAGAAAAAAGCTGGTTCTCAACTTGGGAAACTTTTTGAAGCTGAGAACCAGACCCTGGCTTACTACTTCCAGAACCCACTTGTCTGAGGTTAAAGAAGCCCAGTTCTGACTGAAGTAAGCCAGCCTGCCCCCTACCAGTAAAGGAGAATCGGCCCTGGGCACCCCATCAGGGTGCCTGCTTAGCAGGTGCTTTAGGCTGAGGGGTGGATGCAGGCCTGCCCACCCCTCGTCTGCCTCTGCCTCTGAAGAAGCCCCTCTGAGCATAGACAGAGGAGGCCTGAGTCTGATAAAAAGGCCTGTGAAAAGGCCTACCCCTACCCCTGGGGGTATGCCTCTGGGGAGTGGCTTGCCGCTCCTTAGCTTGGGCACTTTTGTAAGTAGTCCTATATTCATCCATCTTTTTCATGTAATTCTCTGTCTGCTCCCCAAACAGAGAATTTCCCACCACAGGAAAATCCATAGCCTTAGTCTGGGTATCCTGTGACAGGCTAGTACACCTGAGCCAGGCCAACCTACAAAAAGCTACAGATGTGGCCATGACCCTAGAGGAAACATCATTAACATCCACAGCAGCATGAAACTGTACCTTAGAAGCCTCAATGCCATCAGCAGCCACCTGTTCTAGTTCGCTAGCCAGCTGGCCATGGGCTTGCTTGGCTAATTCCATAACAGTATCCCATCTAGATTTCTGATACCTAGCTACATAAGCCATATAATTTGCTTGCCTGAGTCCCAGAGAGGCTGCTATATACTGTTTTTTCCATGGCATCAATCTTCCTGGAATCCTTGTCAGGAGGATGTGAGCCAGGGAATGTTAGCTTATCACAGGCTGCAGCCTGAACTACCCCAACATGACTGCATTGCTGAGAAAGGAATTCTGTATCAGGACCTGACAATGTGTACCTTCTGTCCATCTTTTGTCTACAGGAGGCACAGAATTAGGAGCTTTTAAAATTTTTATTGTTTGCTTCCTAAAAGACTTATGCAAAGGAATAGACAATCTCCTAGACTCTGAATATCCATCATTTCTACAAAATCAGGCTCCTCTTGCTCATCCACAGCTTCTTCCAAGGGATGCTGGAGGGTTTCAGCAACTTTTTTGTAAAACATAAAATGAGATGGGGACTCAGATAGCATAGGGGGAGATTCTAAAGGTCTGTCTGGGGAAATGTCCGGTTCAATGGGCACACCCAGACCTTCCCAGCCACATTCATACTGTTCATAATCATCCTCCCCCTCCTCTGGTTCATAAAACTCCTCAACATCATATTCCTGAACCACTGGAACCGGACGAACCGACCTTTTGCCAGATAGTGGCGGTTCAGACGGAACCTGAGACAGTGACTGGACAATCTGTATGGTTTTGCTATCTCTGCAGCAGTTGGAGAAGGGATTTTGGGCTCCAAACCTGCTGACTTTCTTGTTTTCTTACTGGAACTGGTTCCTCAGAACCAGCTTTTCTTTGCCCGAGGAAGTCTCGCCCTGGTCTGAGGGCACTTCCTCCGGGTTCGCTGGCACCCGAACCGGCTGGCCATCCGGGTCAGCGGACTTTTTGTTCTCTCGCTCCTGAGCCTGCCCAATCACTTTTCCAGGGTGGCTACAGGAAATTTTACATATCTGGCAGTCTGACTGAGGTGGTCAAACCCCAGACAATAGACACATGTGGTGTGTGGGTCAGCCTTGGCAAAGGCTTCCCCACAGACATCACAGTGTTGAAACCCAGTGGGCCCGGTTTTCTTTTGGGTTTCTCAGACATAATGCCAGCCTAACCAGAAAACTTGCTCTTTAAACGGCAGTGCCAGGCAAGACACCCTTATCGGTTCCCAACCGTGTCACGGGTATTGGAAAAACGTAATAAAATTTGTTTTTTAGAACCGATAAGAACCGGGAACCGCACTCTAAAATGTTAAACTTTAAAATTAATGAGTTTTAAACTCAGCTGATCGGTTCAAACCGAACCGATAAACTTACAAGTTCCACACAGACAAAACCTTTAAATTACTTACGATTACCACAGACAGAGCTTGAACCTAACGGTTTTATGTGTTAAAATAAAACTATTCTCGTTGAATCGGACCAAGAAAACACTGTCTAAAACCGAGAAATGAACCTGAGCAGAAGGAGAAATCTCCGGAGCGACTGTTCACTGAGGCGGAGTAAAGAATCTGACAGTTCAGGTTTGAAATTACAGATAGAGCTGCTTCTTAGAGCTCGTGCTCAAAGTTCTATTTTGGAATGGTATTAACCATTTCACCTCCGAGCAGTTCTAGAGCTGGATCAAACTGCTACTGTCATAATATAGCAAGACTTCATGTTGTTTGAAAGTACAGTTACGTAGGAACTTACCGTAACAGTAGATCTTCGAGAGAGGTTCCTTCAATAGGTCATCACATATAGGACTGGTGCCACCTGGCGTCAGGCCGCATGGCAGACTTTTCTAGCAATACCTGACGGGGGACCGCCCACCCGACATCACGTGACTGACGTCAGTGTGACTGTATATAGTGGGCGGTCTCCACGCCCGCCCTCCAGTTCTCCCGCCAGAGCCAGGAAGAGGCCTGACAGCAGAAGCGAACAGGATTTGGAGTCTCAGTAAAACATAAAATGAGGGGAAGGAGGGAGGGAAAAATATGACCTACTGAAGGAACCTCTCTCGAAGATCTACTGTTACGGTAAGCTCCTACATAACTGTACTATCTTACTTCAAGAGGGTTCCTTCAGTAGGTCATCACATATAGGACAGAGTCCCAAGCAGTCCCTCCAAGGAGAGACTGAGAGAAACTAGGGAGGAGGAAAAAACTAACGCCAACGGAAAAAACTGAAGTCCAGAAAGGACCCAGTCTATGAGAGAAGTCCCTGAAGAATGGCTAGGCCAAAGCCAGCCCTCCGCCTAGAAGCAATGTCCAGACTATAATGTTTGGTAAAGGTATGGACAGAACTCCAAGTAGCAGCAGCACAAATGTCAGCAGCGGAAACGTTCTGAAGGAAGGCCGCGGAGGCAGCCATGCCCCTAGTAGAATGACCTCTGATGGTACCAGGCAGAGGTTTATCGTACTTCTGGTAACAGTATCGAATGCAGTTGCCTAACCATTTGGAAAGGCCCTGCTTAAAAACTGGTTTGCCCTTCGATCTCGAGGTGAAGGAGACAAACAACTGGTCGCAAGAGCGAAATTCTTTGGTCCGATGGGTGTAGCACCGGAGAATCCGATGGACATCCATCTTACGGAGGAGTGCCTCACCTCTGTTAGAGGGGGACGGATAATACACCGGAAGCTCTACTGACTGATTCAGCGTGACTTCTGACACCACCTTGGGAAGAAACCTTGGATGAGTTCTGAGGACCGCCCGGTCCCTATGGAAAATCAAGTATGGCTCCTTGCAGACTAGAGCGTGAAGCTCCGAAATCCTTCAGGCTGACGTAAGTATTTCACCCTACTCTGACGCAGCCTCAGTTCACACCAGGGGCCTCTGCATTACTCACCTAAATATCAGAAGCCTGTCCTGCAACCCAATTAAACTTGAGGCTTGGGTTGCTCTGCATAACCCTGACATTCTCTGCCTGTCCGAAACCTGACTGAAACCATCCACCCCTGATTCCCAGTGCTTGTTACCTAATTATCAACTAATAAGGCAAGACAGGCCCCCTAGCTAAGCACAGTAGTGGTGTTGCCATCTTCTATAAATCTCATCTATCACTATCAAGGAACGTCTCCTCCTCCCTCACTCTCTGTGAATCAATTCATGCAATCCTCCAACTTGGCTCTAAGAAGCTGCACATAGTGTGTGCCTATAACCCACCTGGCAGTGGCATCTCTGGTCTTAAGGAACTCCTCTCCCAGGTGGACACTACGATCGGATAAAATGAGGTTCTCATAAAAGGGGATTTCAACCTGAACTGGACCAGTAAAGCAAACCAGCCCTTCCACACCACAGTACAGGGCCACAACCTTCACTAGATTATCACTAATCCAACAAGGGTCACAGCTCCACCCCCCCCCAGTCTAGCTCACTAGTTGACTGGGTCCTTACAAACCGCCCTGACAGTATAGCCTCAACTGGTACCCTGACAGATGCAATAAGTGATCACGCCCCTATCTTCTGCATCTGGCGCGCCCCTAGTCGGTCATCCCCTTCCCCAAAACGTATCACCTTCTGCAATCTGGGTAACATTAAATCAGACACAGTTTATGTACGATCTTTCTATGACTGACTGATCCCCAATTTTCACTACCTCTAATGATCAGTCAGCCCTTGATTTCTTCCTAGCAAGATCTGGACTTCTACAGGATATCCACACTCCCATAGTCACCCGCCGCATACGCGGAACTCAAACAAAGTGGTCAACCAAGGACCTTCTCTCCCAAATAAGGGATAGAGACAAAAGTTGGTGGCGTTTCAAGGCCTCTGGACTTCAATCTGATCATGACACCTACAGGTCATTGGGAAATACCTGCAAAAGAAATATTCGCTTAGCTAAAAGTGCTTTTTGCCAAGACTTATTAACAAAAGCTGCAGGTAACTCAAAGAAATTCTGGACAATCATAACAAACCCTCCTGGGAACAGATCACAAGGCCACTTCAAATGACATGGTGCTTAATGGCACTCATTGTAACAACCTGGTGACCATCGCCAGTTCCTTTAACCATCACTTCTCTGACCTATCAAGTCATGTGGCCTCTTTTCCCCCCGGAAGCACTATGTCCTCCCCCGCAAACACAAAATCCATGCCCACTCATCCACCTTTTCGGTTCCAGGCTATCACAAGAACTGAAGTACTAAAGCTACTACTTGCTATTCCGGACAGCACCAGCTCTGTGTCTGATGGGCTTGAACCCCGGCTTCTGAAAGCAGCTGCCCCTATCATTGCCTCCCCCTTAACCAAAGTCTTTAACTTGTCACTTTGCCATGGCACCTTTCCTGATATCTGGAAAATAGCCAAAATAACACCAATTCCTAAAAAAGGTGATCCAAAACAAATTGTCAATTATTGACCCATTGCCATTCTTTCGGTGCTCAGCAAAATCCTGGAAAAATTAGTGGCTACCCAAATCATAGCTTATTTTCAGAAATATAACCTCCTCTCTGGCGCCCAGCATGGCTTCCGAAAAGGCCACAGCACCTCCACTGCCCTCCTAAAACTAACAAATGACATCTATGCTGCCATGGATGCTGGCCTCTTGACAGGTGCAGTTTTCACTGACCTGACCAAGGCTTTTGACCTGGTCAACCACAGCCTTCTCCTATCAAAACTTCGTAACCTTGGTTTCTCTGCCGAAGTGGTGGCATGGTTTAAGAGCTACCTCTTAAACAGGAAGCAAGCCGTAGTTTTCAATTCTGCCATGTCAGATCTCTCCTCTGTTCAAGTTGGTGTTCCTCAGGGCTCTATACTGAGCCCTCTGCCTTTTTCTGTCTTCATCAATGACCTCCCACTGCTAGCACCAACCTGCTCATCTCTTCTCTATGCAGATGGCCTTGTCATCTACTATAGTGCCAAAAATATCTCAGATATAAACCACTCTCTTGCCTCTGACTTCCTGAGCATACAATCCTGGCTGACATAGAACAAACAAGTGCTCAATCTCAGCAAAACACACTTTATGCTCTTTGGCTCTTCTGTCAGACTTAAAGGAAATCGAAACTCTCTCAATTTCTCGTGTGCAGATGGCTCCCCACTTGTAACTTCCAGATCCTTCAAATACTTGGGGATTCTCCTGGACGAATCCCTGGATTTTGATCAACATATTACCGCCACCAGTAAATCTGTCAACTCGAAAATTGGAGGGGCCTACCGTACTAGCTATGCCCTCACCCCATCTGCCAGACTTGCTGTTGCACAAGGCCTTCTACTCCCAGCCCTGGCCTATGGCGTGGTCACCTACCTAGGTGCCACTAAGTCCTCCCTCCACAAATGGGACACGGCCTATAACAACATCTGCCACTATGCCTCTGCATCACCAAGATTTAAACACCACTGCAAGCTCTATGCTGACTTAAAGTGGCCCTCTCCCACTGCCCATCGACTTCAGTCCTATGGCTCCCTAATTGACGGAATAGTTTCATCAGGTCTCCCTCAATCCCTTGCTTCCATGCTTCACTCCCAGTCCCCCTCTTACAGGCTCCACTCCACAGACCTAGCCCCTTTCTATATCCCCAGATGCAAAACCTCTATGGGTGCACGAGCTTTCTGTCACTCAGCTCGGAAGTACTGGAACTCCATACCTCAAGCTATCCGCCTAGCTCCCACCCATGCCAGTTTCAAGAAACTCCACTGAGATCATCTACATGCTTCTAACCCCTGCAGTTGCTTCCACCCGCCACAGATCCCTCTTTCCATTTTCCTCACCACCCCCTTGCATCTACTCCCCTCCAATCTGCTTTATCACCTCTCTCTATTGACCCTCCCCTTGCACACTCTCCACCACCCTCACCCCTTTCTCCCCTGCCTCTATCACATCCTCCTCTCCCTTCTCTCTAAAGCTCAACTACCACAAAGGCACTTATTGTATATATCTTGCCTATCTCATCCATTTTTTTGTACGCAGTATTTCAGTTGTTTTTGCACTTGTTCTTACCTTATTACCTTGTCTAATGTTATATTGCTTGTACTCTGACCTTGTTCTAAACTGCATTTCGCTCAACCTCCAGTGTCAATTGTTCTGACTCCCTCCCACTGAATTACCTATTTTATGTGCTGCGTCACATGGTGTGCTTATGTATTGTCTACCTGTATTCTCCCAGGTCATGCCTGAAAATAGGCATTCCCATGCCTAGTGCACCCACCCAGTTACCAAAAGCAAATAAATAAATAGCCACAAGAAAAAGCACCTTCCAAGATAGGAAGTGCAAATCACAGCTCATAGCTGTCTCGGAAGGAGGAAGGGTGAGCTTTTCCAGTACAAAGTTCAAGTCCCAGGGGGGGCTGGGCTGCGGATGGGGGGGGTTCAGATGGAGAATCCCTTTCAGAAAAGTTTTTGAGAATTCCAACTGAGCCACGGTTTACCATCCACTAGCTCATGGTACGCAGTGATAGCTGAGATATGGACCTTTAAGGAAGAGTAGGACAGACCGGAGTCTGACAAGTGAAAGAGGTATTCCATGACTTGTGGGGCCAAGCAAGGGAAGGGGTCCCAGCCCTTAGCGGTCGCCCAAATGGAAAATCGCTTCCACTTCATGGCATAAGTGGAACGGGTAGACGGTTTCCTAGCCTCGATGAGGACTTGAGCAACCCTGGAGGAAACCCCGAAGCGGGATATCGCTATGTCTGCAGGAGCCAGGCATGGAGATGCAGGGTCCTGAGCCCCAGGTGTACTAGTTGACCTTGACCCTGGGTCAGGAGGTCATGAGTCATTGGAATTGGAACTGGTGGTTCCCGGGAAAGCTGCTGTAGCAGTGGGAACCAGACTTGTCTCGGCCAGAGAGGAGCAATGAGGATCATCTTTGCCCTCTCTGCCTGGAGTTTGAGGAAAACCCTCTGCAGAATGGGAAATGGAGGGAAAGTGTACAAGAATTTCCCTGTCCAGGATAGAGACAATGCGTCGCTCCAAAAAGCACCTGGCTCTGGAACGAGCAAGCAAAACTTGGGAAGTTTTGCATTGTATTGGGAGGTGAAGAGGTCGATTTCTGGACGCCTCCAATTTTGGAAGATGGAGTCCGCCACTTCCTAATGTAGTTCCCACTCGTGAGCTAGGGTCTGAGTTCTGCTGAGACTGTCCACCAGGACGTTTAGAACACCTGGAACGTGCACGGCCACTAGGACCAAATGGAGCTGGACTGCCCAGTTCCACACCCACGTCGCCTCCCTGCAAAGGGGGTATGACCAGGCTCCTCCTTGTTTGTTGATATACCAAACTACTGACATATTGTCCGTTTGGATTAGCAGTGATCCCGTTGGAAGGAGGGTCTGAAAGGCCTGTAACGTGTACAGGACCGCCCTCAACTCCAGAACATTGATGTGGGGAGAAGACTCCAAGCTGGACCATAGTCCCTGAGCTTGGTGTTCTCCGAGACGAGCTCCCCACCCCATACTTGAGGCATCCGTGGTGAGGGTGGCTAGTGGTGCAGGGTTCCAAAACGGAAGCCCCAGAGAAAGATTGCGAAAATCCTTCCACCATTGTAAGTCTTTCTGAACTGCTGAGGAGACAAGGACCGGATGGTCCAAGTCGTCCAGGAGGTGATCCCACTGCACCCACAAGGACCACGGAGTAATCCTCATGTGGAGCCTTGCACGGGTAACCGTAGTTATGGAGGCCACCATCAGCCCCAGAAGGCGAAGGATTTCCCGGGCAGGGATGGTCCTGAGAGAAGCCACTTTGGAGGCCTGACAGACAATGGTCTCCATTCTGTCTGGAGGAAGGAGGGCTCTGCACTGGACCGTATCCAGGACTGTCCCAATAAACTGAAGTCTCTGGGCAGGGATAAGGGATGACTTGGGAACACTGACCGTGATCCCTAGTCTGCTGAAAAGGTCCAGGGTAAAGGACAGAGACTCCAGCAAGGAACCCCTGGACGGGGCTGAAATCAGCCAGTCGTCCAGGTAAGGGAAGACCGCAATGCCCCTGTGGCGTAGGAACACCGCGACCACCGCCATGCACTTGGTAAAAACCCGTGGTGCTGAAGACAGGCCAAAGGGGAGCACCCGGAACTGGAAGTGTTCCCCTTGGAAACGAAAACGCAGGAATCGGCGGTGGGTGGGGAAAATAGGAATGTGCAGGTAAGCATCCTGCATATCCAGGGCACAGAGCCAGTGGTTCTCTATGAGGAGAGGGAGGAGGCTCTGGAGTGTCAGCATTCGAAAGCTTTTGTACTTGACAAACTGATTTAACTGACTTAGGTCAAGTATGGGTCTGAAGTCCCCAGACTTTTTTGGAACCAGAAAAAATGGGAATAAAATCCCTTTCCCCGTTGCCTGAAGGGGGCGCGCTCAATTGCTTCTTTGAGCAAGAGCGAATTTACCACCTCGCGAACAAGGAGAGCCTGGTCCCGAGAGTAAGAGGACTTTGTGGGTTAAGTTTCTGGAGGAATCTCCAGAAACTCTATGGTGTGTCCAATGGACACTAGTTGCAGGACCCATTCGTCAGAGGTGATCGCCCTACACTCCTGCGCATAGTGGGTGAACCCCCCCACACCTACTCCCTGTCGCGAGACCGAGGAGGCAGTGGGGCCGGGGTGTCAAGAAGCGGCGGGACGTTCAGGGGGAGGGCCCCCTGAAAGTCTCTGATTTTTGAAGGCAGGAGGGGTGGCTGTACCCGTGGCTTCGCCTCTGGCGCATGCCTGAGCATTCTTACTCTGCCTCCAGGTCCTTTTCTGAAAGGGCTGCTTTTGCTGCTGTTGTTGAGAGCCCGATTGGTACACAGACCTGACAGACCTAACTGCAACTCCCTTGTCTTGTAGGTCTGTGATAATGTCCTTGGTGTCCCCATCAAAAAGGACCGAGCCCCTGAAAAGGGCGTCTGAATCACTGACTGGACCTCATTGGCGAGGCCAGAAAGGCGAAGACAGGAATGCCGTCTGAGGGCAACGGCAGTTACCGAGGTATGGGCCACTGAGTCAACTGAGTCATAAGTGGTGCGTAAAGTGTGTCTACAAGAAACCTTGGCGAGGCAGAGATCCTTGGCAAGGTCCTCCTTTAGAGGCGAGGAATCCACGGATTGGACTCGCGCTTCCAGCCTGGCCAGAGTCGCTTTCTGATGGGCATCATGTGGGCCACGTAACTGAGGGACTGGAAGGCGCACATGGCCGAGGAATATATCTTTTTCCCGAACTGGTCCATCTGCCTAGACTCTTTGTCTAGAGGAGTAGTGCTCATGTGCTTAGGCGATGAAGAGCGATCATGAGCCACCGAGATGACCACAGAGTCAGCCTTGGGATGGGCCTTTAGGAAAGGGGCATCCTTCGGCACTCGGTAGATCCTGTCCGCCCGCTTGGGGACAGCCAGGATAGAATGAGACATCTGCCAGACGGTAGTGGTGAGGTCTTGATGGGGGGCCATCCAAGGAGGAATGGGGATGGGAGACAGAGACTCTAAGTCTAGGTGTTCTGCGAGCCTCTGTCTCATGGGGTTCTGTTCCTCCGACTCCCAGTCGAAATAGTCCTTCATGGCCCTCAAGAGGTCGGAGAAAGCAGGGTCTTCTGGTGAGACCTTGCCCCTCGTGTCCTCAGGGACCTCCTCAGAGCAATCTTCCCTTCCCTCTGAACTGTCATCATCATCATCGTCCGCCTCCTCGACAGGACAGCGTCTGGTATCCAGAAGGGAAATGCCCTGTCTAGTCTTCCCCGAGATGTGGACAGTGGCTATAGATGAACTGCTCGGGGAAGGGTACCTATGAGACTGCGGTTGTGGGAGCCTAGTCTCCAGGTCCGAGACCAACTCCGACCGAGCCCCCTGCCACCAAGACTGTATTAAGGTCTTGAAATCCGGGGTAACCAGAGGAGGAGGAGGGGGAGGTGGAGTAGGCCGAGGCTGAGGGGGGAAGGAGGAGGGGGAGGAATGATCGTTGGTGGATAGTAGCCCTGGAATCCCGTATAATGGTAATAGGGATTAAATCCAGGGTAGAACTGTCCGAGGTGACTCCAGTCCAGAGAAGGACTCCCCAGGTAGTGGTCCCCAGGATACCCCGACGAGTAATGTGGGACAATTTGTGGTCGGCTATAAATCCCCATCGTCAGATCAGGCATCGGGGGAACCCACATCGGACCCGCCGTCATATATATATAGGGTGAGGGTCCGGCCGGACAGCGACGCAGGGGACTGACGCCGAACCGCACCACCCGAACTGGTGCCAGAAGGGATCCGCCTCAGAGGGCCAGCCTCGGAACTGGACGAAGGAGCCCTGGCGTCGGGGCCAAAGGCAAAGGCCGATCAGCCGGTCCCAGCTGTGGTACTGTCGTCGGGATAATGGACGTCGAAGGAGGCACCAGAAGCCCGCCAGAAGGCAGAGGAGGGACCTCCACAGTTAGGCCTGTAGGCCGAAGACGAGCCTCCTTCTCCTTGACCCCAGAGGGGGAATGCGGAGCCGGGACATCAACAGGGTTGATGGGCTCTCTGCTGGCATTGCCGGACGTAGCCGCCGATGAAGTAGAGGGCACGGGCGAAGGAAGAGGGAGAGGGACTTTCTCTCTCTGGTCCCGGCGGACGTCGGGTGAGGCGCCATGAGGCCCCGACGGGGGAAACGAGCCCGTGCGGTCGTCAGGGAAGGCCGATTTAGCGGGCAGGATCGGGCAGTCAGGGGAGGTGCCCCCAGCCGACTTATCGACCGGAGACGGGTGACTGCCCCCAGCTGGGGGAGACGACTTACTGGCAGCCGCACGGACCCTGGAGGAGCCAGGAGTCGAATTAATGGCTGAGGCGGCGCGGTCGTCGGAGCCGACGGCCGACTTATCTGCCGAAATTTTGTCCGACTTACTGTCTGGTTTTCTGGGCAGCAGCTTGGCCTTGCTCGTCGAGGGCCTGGCATCATCCGCGGAGTGATCCCGCTCCCTAGACTTCTCTTTGTGCTTTTTTGAGGGAGAAGATTTTTCAGATGAATCCCAGAGACAATCCATTCTCTTTGCTAAGGAAAGCCAAGTGGGCTTTTAGCAAGTGGGCCTCCAAAGCCTGCTGTCTCCTCTTTTTTGTGGCCTGGTTAAAGGATTGACACTCAGGGCAGGAGGAGACTGGATGGTCCGAGCCTAGACAGAGAACGCACTGGGAATGACTGTCTTTGTGCAGGATCTGCATGCCACAGGACGAGCACTTCTTCTTGGGTGAAGACATAAGGAAGAACACGAATCTGAAGAAAAAATAGCAGCGAGAGATAAACTGACGCGATGAACTTTCATGATGATCGCTAACTGGAAGTCTGCAATGCAACTGATATGAGGCGACGGTGGGAAAGAACTGGAGGGCGGGCGTGGGGACCGCCCACTATATACAGTCACGCTGACGTCAGTCATGTGACATCAGGCGGGTGGTCCCCCATGAGGTATTGTTAGAAAAGTCTGCCATGCGGCCCGACGCCAGGTGACGCCAGTCCTATATGTGATGACCTACTGAAGGAACCCTCTCGAAGTAAGATAATAAAGTAACTTATTACTGAGGAAGATAGAGAAAATAAAAGGGAAACAAAACATAACAGCCTACGAAATGAATGTGATATTGTGTGTGCTTTGAAGGTATGTCCCCCTTCTGTATAGAACCCTGTGTGAAATTAAATACAGGGTTATTCATTCATTGAAATACAGGATTATTCATTCATTGAAAGACAGGGTTATTCATTGATTATGAAGATGCCTAGTATGGTACTGCGGACTGACCTGTTAGCAGGAAGGCTCATTCAAGAATGACTAAAGGCTATAGGGACACAGTGGCCCCTAGTGGCCTTCATTTATAGTACCCTAGATTCCTTCTAATTGTTACAGAGGGAGGAATCTGAAATAAATGAAGCTAAATATGTATATAAGGGCATTTTTCTAACCAGGAGTATGGGGAAGGATGCTACTGTTAAATCAGAATGCTTAATACCAACAACAAGGCTTAGAAACAACCTTTTTCTTGTTGTATAGGTGCAGGTTGTGAGCCTTAGAAACTACAAATGTATTAACTATAAGCTAAAGTGATGTCACAAGACAGTGATGTCATCAACAAAAAGATATAAAAGCCTACCACTAGTAGTGGAAAGTTAGATAGGGCGTCAGTGTAGAGCTGACAGAGAGAGGTGCAAGACCTCAGATGCAAACGTGTATGCTTACACACTGAACTGAGCTGCATGGGTGCTGCTGGTCCCAACAGTGTTCTTTGTTGGAATTTGCTGGACTAATCATTATTTTCTTGACTTCTGTTCAACTGCTAATCATTTTATTCACTATCGCTGTTGTCTGCCTGAATTTATTATCCTGACATCCCAACCCCACTACAATATCATTATTACTCCTGTTCTCATCCTGGAACCAGATAACATTGATACTGACCCTGAATATTTGCTTGCACTGTCTCAACATTTACTCATATTTAACGTCCACATAGACCCTTTGAACTTGGCACTTAAGACACTGTTAGATAGAAAGGATACCCATCTCATCTATATCAGCAAGAATATCTCCAAAGCTGGAAATGCTCTCAATACTCATCCATGATGATGATTTAAGTACCGCACTCTCCAATACCTGGTTAGAATTAACTTTCAAAGGTTTTGTGATTATACAAATATTTTTGATCTTTATGATACTAACACTTTGCTGTCTGAGGCGTACTCTAAAACAACACCATGAACAATTAAAATTCCTTTACAAGGCTCGTGCCTCGCGTCTGTAAACGATGCTATCACCCACAGCTTGCCCATTAGTGTTGCCTTTTCAGCATGACAACAAGGGGGGGGGGGAATGTTACACTTGGTCCCCTCACCCATATTGGCAACCCACTATACATTGCTGACAACATCTACAATATTACCTAACTGCAGCTCCAATGATCAATAAGAAAAAATTACTCACCTTAGTAATGTTGTTTCTTCTAATGGAGTCTTGCTGTATTCTGGCTATTGCAGTTAGGTCCTGCCTTTCAACTGCCCCGGAGAACAAAGAGTTAACTTTCCATGGCCAGCATGGAATGTTCAGTGAGAGCTCGGTTGAAGCCCCTGTCTGCTGTTGTTTAAACTCCAACTATCAGATCTTTACGAGCAATACTCACTAGAATTTCTGTGTGGAAACTGTAAAACTCACACTAGCCAACTGGCAACTAAATTTATTAAAAACGTTTTTTTGGTTTCAAAGCAAAGACTCAAGTCAGGAAACCCAAAAAACCAAAACACAACACACACCCAAAGTAAAGGAGGGTGAAAAAGGGGCACCCCTAGGGTGCCAACACTGCTCCTGCCCACCCACATCCCAAAAAACAGGTTCCGAGAGGGGAGGCGGGGGGAGGTCAGAATACAGCAAGACTCCATTAGAAAAAGCAACATTACTAAGGTGAGTAATTTTTTCTTCAAACAACATGACGCCTTGCTGTATTTCTTACTATTGACAGACGATCACTGTACCTCCAAGGAGGAGGGACAGAACCTACTTTGGGAATAGGCTCTGAAGTACTGCTGTGCCAAACCGAGCATCACTCCTAGCCTGGATATCCAGAGAGTAATGCTTGGTGAATGTATGGACTGTTTTCCAGGTGGCTGCTTGACAAATTTCTACGAGAGGAATATCCCTGGCAGCAGCCAGGGAAGCAGCTGTACCTCTAATAGAGTGAGCCCTCAGGCCTGAGGGTGGGGTTCTACCTAGTTTTTCATAGCAGAATTGTATACAAGAGACAATCCACCTGGCAATAGACCTCTTAGTGGCAGGTTTGCCCTTACCGACCTCTCTGTATGTGAGGAACAACTGGAGGGACTCAAACCTGTGACCCTTGGTGCGCCCTGTGTGTAGCTGAGGGCCCTTTTAACATCCAAGCTGTGCAGCCTCCTCTCTCCAGAGGAGGAATGGTCAGTGAAGAAAACAGGGAGAGACATGGACTGATTAAGGTGGAAATCTGAAACCACCTTAGGCAAAAACTTCCTGTTAGTTCTTAGGACCACTTTATCTCTGTGGAAAGAGATGAAATCAGGCTCCACTGACAGGGCTTGTAATTCACTGATATGCCTGGCAGAGGTAACGGCTACCAAAAACACAGTTTTCCAAGTCAAGTATTTAAGCTCATGGAGGACAAAGGCTCAAAGGGAGGTTGCATAAGCTGAGCAATGCAAACATTAATGTCCCAAGCAGGAGCAGGGTCCCTAAAGGGGGGATTGGTGTGCAGCAATCCTTTGAAGAACTTACAAAACACAGGATGAGCCGACACAGGAGAGGGCTTGCCTACTGACAAGAAGGCAGAAACAGCTTCCAAATGCACTTTAAGTGTAGCTGGCCTAACTCCTAAGCCATTAAGATGGACCATATAGTCCAGAACTGTAGGCAACCCGGCAGATTCTGGAGAAATATGCTTATTAGAGCACCAAATAGTAAACCTTTTCCATTTGGAGTTGTAAGTCTTTTTGGTGGAAGGCTTTTGAGAGGCCTTAAGGATATCCAGAACCCCTTGAGAAAGATGCAGATCAGCAAACTCTAACTTCAAGAGACATGCCTTGAGATTGAGAGACTTGAGGTTCGGATACCAAATCCTCCCAAGAGGATGTCAAAAGGTTGTAATTCCTGGGAAGAGACAGGGGAAGGTGGACTGCTAAGGACAGCAACAGAGGGTACCAGGGCTGTCTGGCCCAGTCTGGAGCAATCAGAATCACTTTGCATGTTTGTGACCTGATCTTGACTAACACTTTGAACAGGAGAGGGAAGAGGGGAAAAGCATATAGAAATTTCCCTTACCAATCCAGAATCAGAGCATCCAGGGGGACTGAGCCCAAGACTGGGGGTCTGCAACAAAAGAGAGGAAGTTGGTGATTGTCTGGGGCTGCAAAAAGATCTATCTGTGGAGTGCCCCATCTCGAGAAAATCACTTTCAAAACTAGGGGATCTAGGGTCCATTCGTGATGGCCCTGGGATATCCTGCTGAGAGCATCTGCTAGGACATTGTCCTCTCCTGGGAGGTGAACTACTATCAGAGAGGTTTGCAGGAATAGGCCAGGGACCACAACTTCATTGCTTCTGTGCACAAGGTCAGACCGAGTGCCTCCTTTTGTTGATGTACCACATTGTGGTGGTATTGTCTGTTCTGATCTGGACCACCTTGTTCTGTACAGATTTGGAAAAGGCATGCAGTGCTAGAAACACTGCTCTGAGTTCCAAGAGATTGATGTGAAGCAGAGATTCTTGAGGTGACCACAGCCCTTGGGTGGTAAGATCCCCCAGGTGGGCTCCCCATCCCAGCAGAGAGGCGTCTGTGGTGAGTATCACTGAATGAGACTGAGTGACAAAAGGAACTCCCTGCCTCAAATTGTCCTGATCCTGCCACCACTGTAAAGCCTGGATCAGGGTTCGAGTCACTGGGAATAGCTTGGTAAGGGAATCCTTTCTTTGGGACCAGAAGGCTCTTAAGTGGAACTGAATGTCCCTCATCTGAAATCTTGCTCCCTGGACCACTGCTGTAGAGGCTGCCATGTGGCCCAGAAGCTGCAGGAAATGCCTTGCTGGTCGAGACACTTGAAGGGTGAATGAAGAGGCCAGTTCCATAAGGGTCCTTACCCTGTCCAGGGGAAGGAAGGCTCTTGTCCTTCCTTATCCAGCTCCGCCCCTATGAAGGTGAGGAGCTGTACTGGCTCGAGAACTGACTTTGGAAGGTTGAGGAGGAATCCTAAGGAAGTGAGCACTTGCTGAGTAATTTGCAGATGTGACTTGACTTGGTCTGGAGACTGACCCACTATGAGCCAGTCGTCCAAGTATGGGAAGATGGAGATCTTTTTTCTCCTTAGGAAAGCAACCACTACTGCCAGGCACTTTGTGAACACCCTTGGGGCATTGCTCTGAATTGATAGTGGCCTGAGGGCAACTCGAACCTGAGGTACTTTCTGTGGGAGCACATGATGGGAATGTGAAAATAGGCATCTTTGAGGTCCAGGGAGGCTAGCCAGTCCCCTGGCCTTAGAAAGGGCAGAATTATTCCCAGAGTCACCATTTGAACTTTGGTTTAAAGGTGCTTGTTCAGATATCTTAGATCCAGGATGGGCTGCCATTCTCCTGTTTTTGGTAGGAAGTACCTGGAGTACAATCCTTGCCCTTGTGTAGGGTAGGAACCCTCTCTATGGCTCTGAGAGCCAGGAGGGAAGAAACCTCACCTCTAGGGCAAGGGTCTCTGATGGATTTGCAGGTGGAAAGGATCTGGTTCTCATCTTGGGAAATTTTCTGAAGCTGAGAATCAGTCCCTGGCTTACTACTTCAGGACCCACTTGTCTGATGTCAGAGACTTCCAGTCCTGGAAAAAGTAAGCCAGCCTGCCCCCTACAGGTATTGGAGAATCGGCATGGGCAGACCCATCAGGGTGTCTGCTTGGCAGGGGCTTTAGGCTGAGGGGTGGAAGCAGGCCTGCTCATTCCCCGTCTGCCTCTCCCTCTGAAGAACCTCCTCTAAGCATAAGAAGAAGAGGAGGCCTGGGCTTGGTAAAAGGCCTTTGAAAAGGCCTGCCCCTTGACTGCTGCCTTTGTGGAGTGGTTTGCCTTTCTTTGGCCTGAGCACTCCCGTAGGTGGTCCTGTACTCGTCCATCTTTTTCATGTAGTTCTCTGTCTGCTCCCCAAACAGAGAATTACCAATGACAGGGAAATCCATGGCCTTAGCCTGGGTATCCTGTGATAGGCTAGTACATATGAGCCAAGCCATCCTTCGAAGGGCCACAGATGTAGCCATGACTCTAGATGAAACATCACTGGAGTCGACAGCAGCATGAAATTGCACCTTGGATGCCTCAATCCCATCTGCAGCCACCTGCTCCAGCTCCTTGGCAAGCTGGTCAGGGGCCTGTTTAGCCAGAGCCAGAACAGTGTCCCATCTGGACTTCTGGTATCTAGCTGTGTAGGCCATATAGTTAGCCTGCCTGAGTCCCAAAGATGCTGCCATGTACTGCTTCTTTGCCATGGCATCAATCCTCCTGGAGTCCTTATCTGGTGGGTGTGATGCCAAGGGAATATTTGCCTTATCACAGGCAGCAGCCTGCACTACCCCAACATGGCTGCATTGCTGAAAAAGGAACTCCGTGTCCAAGCCTGAAAGGGTGTACCTCTTGTCCATTCATCTGTCCACAGGAGGTATGGAGTTAGGAGTCTTTAGAATTTTAATTGTCTGTTTCCCAAAAGATTTGTGGAGGGGAATAGACAGTCTCCTGGACTCTGGGATGTCCATCATTTCAACAAAGTCAGGCTCCTCCTGATCCTCTACTGCTTCTTCCATTGGAAGCTGGAGGGTTTCAGCCACTTTTTTTGTAAGACATAAAGTGGGAAGGGGACTCAGAAAGCCTAAGAGGAGAAACACCTGAAGGTCTGTCTGGGGAGATGTCCCGGTCAATAGGCACATCCAGACTTTCATAATCACCATCATCATCCTCATACTCTCCCTCCTCCTCCTCCTCCGGTTCATAAAATTCTTCTGAAGTGTAATCCAGAACCGTGGGAACCGACCGAACCGAGCCCCTGCCAGATGGTGCTGGTTCGGCTGGAACCGAAGTTAGCGATAGCACTATCCTTATCGCTTTGGCTATCTCATCAGCGGTCGGAGTGTGAATTTCTGGATCTGAACCGGATGATTTCTCTCTTCTCTTCCTTTTAACCAGAACCGACTCCTGGGAATCAGCTCTCCTTTTGCCTGTAGAAGTTTCACCCTGGTCAGAGGGCACTCCTTCTGGTTCGGTCGGAACTGAACCGGGCCGGCCATCCGGGTCACCGGACTTCTCGGCCTCCCTTTCCCCTCAGTCTACCTACTCTCTTATCCAGGGTAGCTTTGGGAAAATTCTTACAAATTTGGTAGTCTGAACAAGGTGGTCAAACCCCAGACACAAACATAGGTGGTGGGATCAGCCTTAGCAAAGGCTTCCCACACACACTGCAGTGCTGAAACCCAGTGGGCCCGGTTTTTTTCTTGGGTTTCTCAGACATGGCCAATCCTATCCAAAACATACCCTTTTTTTGGCAATCCGCCAGGCAAGACTCCTCTATCGGTTCCTGACCGTGTTACGGGGCTTGGAAAAAAACATAATTAAATCCGTTGTTTTTTTTAGAACCGATACAGACCGGTTACCACACTCTATTAAATTCACAAACTTTTTAAGACTAAACTGATCGGTTCAGCCGAACCAATCCGAAATTTACAAGTTCCGCACAGAAACTAAATGTAAAACCTATCTAGTACTCACAGTACCACAGAAAGAGACTTAAACCGACAGATTCGGTAGCAGAAATTCAGTAGAAACCGAGCGAAAAAACGAAACTTTAACCGACTTTTTTGAACCGAGCAAAGGAGAAATCTCCGGAGCGACTGTTCAGTGAGGCGGAGTAAAGAATCTGACGGTTGGAGTTTAAACAACAGCAGACAGGGGCTTCAACCGAGCTCTCGCTGAACGTTCCATGCTGGCCATGGAAAGTTAACTCTTTGTTCTCCAGGGCAGCTGAAAGGCAGGACCTAACTGCAATAGTCAGAATACAGCAAGACTTCATGTTGTTTGAATCAGTACTAACCTATTAAGGTGTGGATACCTACCATATAAGAGTAAGTATCAGGGACATTATTAGTGATTATTACTGTGATAGAAACATAGAATTTGACGCCAGATAAGGACCGCTTGGCCCACCTAGTCTGCCCATTTCCCTACCTAACGGATAAGCTGCAGATTCTAGTTAACCAACAGCCTACTTCCTCCTACCCCCCAACAGAATTCCTTTATGTCTGTTCAATGCATTCTTGAATTCCCCCACTGTTTTTGACTCTACGACCGCCTCAAGAAGGCTGTTCCATGTATTCAACCCTCTCTGTGAAGAAATACTTCTCACATTACCTCTGAGCCGCCCCATCTTCACATTGTGCCCCTTGTTTTTGCACATCTCTTTTCTGAAAAATGCTACCCTCTTGGACTTTGTTGATTCCCTTGAGGTATTTGAAAGTTTCTATCATGTCCCCCCTCTCCCTCGAGGCTATACATCTTTAGTTCCTTTACTCTTTCTTCATATGTCTTCTGATGCAGACCCTGCATCATTTTGGTTGCCCTCCTCTGGACAGCCCATCCTGTCTATGTTCTTACGGAGATGGGGTCTCCAGAACTGTACACAGTACTCCAGATGTGGTCTTACCAACTGTCTGTACAGAAGGCCAACAACTTCCTGTTTCCTACTGGTGATGCCTCTCCCTATGCATCCCAGTATCCCACCAGCCCTCCTTACTGCCTTCTCACATTGCTGGCCCACCTTTAGGTCATCTAATATGACTACCCCCAGGTCCCTTTCCATTTATGTTGTTGTCAGTATCTCACCCCCCATTGTGTACTCTTCCCCTGGGTTTTTGTTTCCCTGGTGCACTGCTTTGCACTTCTTTGCATTGAATCTAAGCTGCCATACATTTGACCATTCCTCCAACCTTGCCAAGTCCCTTTTCATCCTTTCCACCCCATCTTGTGTATCAACCGTGTTGCAGATCTTTGTGTCATACCTTCCCTTCCAGTCCCTCTGCGGTACCCCACTAGTAACCCTCCTTTCTTCACTGTGGACTCCATTTACTATTACTCGCTGTGTCCTGTTATCCAACCAGTGTTTTACCCAGGCTACCACCCTGGGACCCACTCCCAGGCTGGATAATTTGTTTCTTAATCTTTTGTGCGGGACTGTGTCAAATGCCTTGCTAAAGTCTAGGTAGGCCATGTCCACAGCCCCTCCCTGGTCTACTGCTTTGGTCATCCAGTCAAAGAAATCAATTAGATTTGTCTGACATGACCTTCCCGCTGTGAATCCATGCTGCCTTGGTCCTGTGCCCCACTGGCCTCTAGGTACTCAACAATTCTTTCCTTCAGAAGTGATTCCATCATTTCCCTACCACTGAGGTCAAACTGACAGGTCTATAGTTTCCTGCCTCTGTCTTGCTCCCACTTTTGTGAAGAGGAATCACATCCGCCCTCCTCCAGTCCTCAGGTACCACACCATCCTCCCATGATTTATTAAAAAGGGTAGTCAGTGGTGTTACTAGTTCTTCCCTTAGTTCTTTTAGAATTCTGGGGTGAATCCCATCAGGCCCCATTGCTTTATCCACCTTCAGTTTTAAGAGTTCTTTCATAACCCTTTCTTCTGTGAAAGGACTAATATCGACCCCATATCCAGAGTGCTTCTATTGGACCGGATTAGGTATTTCCTGCTTTTCCATTGTGAATACTGAGCAGAGGTATTCATTCAGTATCCCTGCTTTTTCACTGTCGCTCTCTGCCCAACTACCTTCCTCTTTGTTCAGCCTCAGTATCCCTGCCTTAGTCTTTCTTTGCTCCCTAATGTACCTATAAAAGGTTTTATCCCCCTTCTTAACTGAGTTGGCTATCTTTTCCTCGGGTTGGGCCATTGTTATTCTGACTGCCTTACCCGCTTCCTTCTGTTTTAACTGGTACAGTTCTCTGTCCTGCTCCTTCTGTGTTTCCTTATACTTCCTGAATGCTATCTTTTTCTCCCTTACCTTCCCCGCCACTTCTTTTGAGAACCATAGTGTTTTTTTCTTTTGTTTTGATTTGTTTATTTGCTTCCACAAAGGCTTGTTGCCTCTGTGGTGCGGTTTTGATGTTCGCTTTTGTTGTTCCAACCCACCTTCTTGCCTGTTTGCTGGTGCTTTTCTGAGGCACTCTCCCATTTTGACAAAATTAGCCCTCCTGAAGTCCAGTACCTGCACTTTTGTGTGGCTTGACTCTACAGCTAAGTTTATCGTGAACCACACTGCTAGTCGCTTGTTCCCAGATGGCTACCCACTTCAAGATCTGAGATCCTCTCTCCGTCCCCATTTGAGAGTACCAGGTCTAAGATTCTCTCTCCCGAGTGGGTTCCAAAACTAGCTGTCTGAGGCATGCCCACTGTAGGGCATCGAGAATGGCCCTGCTCTTGGATGTGGCTGCAGTAAAGGTGCTCCAGTCAACAACTGGCATATTCAGGTCCCCCATCAGCAATATCTCCCCTTTCTCTGCCATCCCAAGGATGTCTTCTATCATTTCCTTGTCCATTTCCTCCCCCTGAGATGGGGGTCTGTATACAACCCCTGTGCGGATTGTGGAGCCATTTCCAGTCTCCAGGGTGACCCACAGTGCCTCCTCTCCTCCCTGTTTACCCTTTAGCTCTGCTGCTTTGATCTCTTCCCTTACGTAGAGAGCTACTCCTCCTCCTCCTCTTCTTCCCCCCCTGTCCCTCCCGTAGATTGTATACCCTGGTATGCTGACACCCCAGTCATGGTTCTCTGTGTACCATGTTTCTGTGACTGCCACTATATCCAGGCATCCCTCTACCATCAAAGCGACCATTTCAGGGAGCTTTTTACCTAGACTATGGGCATTGGTACACATTACCTTCCATTTTTTTATGGCTTTATTTCTTTTTGCCCCATCCCTGTCCCTACTTCTTTTGTCTTTTTCTCCATTTACTCCTGCCCTTCTCCCTATCGACTGCTCTATCTTGGCATTTACCTCACTAATTACCCTGAATTTTTTGGGGGGCTAGGATTTCCCCTTCTCCTCTTCAGTGTCTCCCCCTTGGCTAGTTTAAATGCTTGCCACTGAAGCATTTAAACCTATCACCTAGGATCCTGGTTCCCCTCCAGGATAGATGCAGACCATCGCACCTGTATAGGCCTGCATCCCTCCAGGTGGAGCCCCAGTCCCCAATGAAGCCAAATCCCTGAGCTCTGCACCAGCTTTTCAACCAGTCATTGAATCCCATGGTGCGGAGTGCCCTAGCCTCATCCATGCCATAGACAGGTAGCACTTCCGAGAAAGTTACCGTGTGTGCTACTTGTCTAAGGCCCCTCCCCAACTCCACAAACTCCTGTTGCACTGCTCTGATCCCATTCTCAGCCAGGTCATTCATCCCTAGGTGGATAATGACATCCAGCTCCCTCCTTCCTGCAGCTGCTTCCACGATCCTGAGGATTCGTTTCCTGTCCCTTCAAGCCTCTGGCGCCGGGTAGGCACCTTACCTCCTTTCCCTCCCTCCCCCAGTTCTACCGCCTAACAGCTGAGTCCCCACCAGGAGTTGTTTCCTTCCCTGTGGGGTCCTGGGCCACCCTCCTGTGGGTCTCCATTGTGGAGATTCCCAGCATCCTCCTTGGTCTCACTGCAGGTTCCTCCATAGAGGAACCATGTCCGCCAGAGTGGCGAATGATTGTGGAAAGGCACAACTGGAGGGATGCGCCTCGTTCCACCCCTCACCCTCCCTAAGCTCACTGCGTGGTCCAACCACCCCTTTCTTGGCAACCTCTGAGGTAGTGGCGGTGGCCTGGTGGTCCCTGAGTGGGGGAGCAGGTTTCCCGAATCCTTGCCAGGTCAGCATGGAGACAAACAACCTCCTCCCTCAGACCAGAGAGGTGCCTGCAAATAGGGCAGCAACGCAGTCTCCAGAATGTCTCCCGGAAGACTGCTGCTCCACAGCCAGTGCATTGCACCACTCCCCACATGTCTGTGTCTCTTCCAGTTACAGATGCTTTTTTGTTTTTTATTCTTGTTTTAGTGTGTGCAAGCTTGTGAGTGTCTCTACCCCCTATTCAGTGTGCTGTGCCTTTAAAGATATGAACAGGTGTATGCTGTTAGCAGTTTTGGGGAAGTGATGTCAGAGACCCTGCTATAAAAGAAGTTATGCGCTAGCGGTGGGGTAAAGGAAGGGTGGTGGAGTAACCTATGCCATCCAGAAATGATCACTCCACAACTCTTACCTCCACCTCAGGGAGTGCTTTCCTTCCTTTCAGACTCCTATTTCACAGAGGCTAAGTAACAGGTCTACTCACAACTGACTGCAAATATCTCCCAGCTACAGTTCCTCCCTGGCAAATTAAAATTAAAACTAAGACAAGTCCACCCCAAAAACAAAATCAATACTAGTTACTTACACAGGTCCAAAAAGTAATAATTCAGTTCAGTGTAGTCTAGAAAATAACCTCCCTGATTCAAGGAAGCTGTGGCTGCTTTCTCACTCTCCCTGTCTTAGGCTCAGTGATTACTGGAAACGTATCAGTGATGCACCAAGAATGCATTTTGTATTCTTTGTATAACTTTATGTAAGCTATCTTCTGAGAAGTCGTACTGTATCACACAGACTGCACTGCCATCAAGCAGATTTACGTAACACCGCACTTATTTGTCTGTTATCTCTGTATTTTGTGAGGATTCTTTGTATTCACACTTTTTAGCTGACTTTACAAAAAATATATAACTTTCACACTGTGGAGCCACCTGAGTTTTGGCCAATAAGGCCCATTCTGTATATTTGATGTATGCATGAAGGACAAGTTTCCATGGTTATTATCTAACTATATAAACTTCTGTATAATGTATTTTCACCAAGACAGTCTTCATATCCTAGGGTACAGGGAAACTTTGGCTCCCAGTATCTACTTTGGTAAGGCTCTTATTAGGGCATATGGCTGCTTTTGTGTAACAAACAAGTTTATTACCGCTTATGCCATTTGTCTGTTATTTCTTCTGTTGGTTTATTACCAAGAACCTGAGAGATAATTCACCTTTACAGAGGACTTCCTCCTCATCCTCTATATCGGGGAGGGTGAGATCAGGATGGTACTTCTCCTCGACATTGACCTTATCTGTGTCTGGCATCAGAGTAGTCATCGGTGGCCTACGGGGAGTCTCCCGTGGTCAACAAAGGCCTACTGAAGACCCCAAACTGCTTAACTAGTACGCTAGTAAATTTGACCAGTACTTCGTTCGGGTTCATGGTCATCATCGACGAAGGGGGGTTTCATGGCACAGAAGCAGATGACCCTCAGTCCTGAGAGCCTGACGAACCCACAGCCCTCAGAGAAGAAGGGTCAGGTTTTGCTGGAGCAACCATCGACGATGCGCCCGTCGTCGATGGAGGAGGGGCCGACAACCCAGAGGTCGATGGTCAAATGCTCCAAGAGTCATGCAAAGAAGCTGTCGATATGGATCTGAAGAAAACAATGACCTGGACAGCTAGTCTCTTCATCATGGCAGCTGCCATCGATCAAGAATCCCCGAAGGAGAGGTCAACGGGGAGCAGGATTGTCTCCAAGGGAAGTGGTCTCGATGCCAATCTTTTTTGTGACTCTTCCCCAAGGACTTGTCTTGGGCCTTGGAGGCCTGGGAGCTCGACGATCCTTTGGGCGACTAAGTGGCCAGAGCCCTGGAGGACCCCTGCCCAGAGCTGGCTACCTGATGTTCCATCAGGAATATTCTGAGAGCCTTCTTGCCTTGCCTAAGTGTTGTCTGGTTAAATGTCAGGCAGAGCTCACAATCGGAGACATCGTGGTCAGGCCTAAGACAGCAGACATAAATGGAGTGTTCATCTGTAGAGGCAATCTTCTTCCCACAGCGGCAGCACTGGAAAAGAGAATAAGAAGATGGATTAACTCTCGATATAAACAAGAAAATAAAAATCTCCAAGAGATTTTAATAAGTACCAGAAGAAAAACTTCCATAGGCCGAAAAAGGCGCGAAACACTGCGACAGGTTTTCCGCAGAAACCGTGCTTGCAAGTCGATGACAGGAAAGAACTGAGGAGGGAGTGAGACCGCCCATGCCTATATAGGGTTGCTGACATCGGCATATGTCGATAGTGTGGGCGGCCACAGTTGTACTGCTGAAAATCTTCTGTGTGGATTCCCTGTCTCTGATGGCGAAGGTTCCTACAGTGTTACATGATGACTAAGATACTCCCTAAGAAGATCAGGCTATTCAAGCTGTCAGCATTCTGAAGAAAAAAAGGCAATTAAAAAATTTAAAAAATGGGCACAATCTGTAATAACTTTGTGTGTGTGGTTGGATGCCTCTTATCAATAAGAGTGTTGCCTCTTGTGTCATTAGCATGCCAAAACTGCTTACCTTCAATTCGCAATTCTCTTGTCCCAAGAATGAACCAGGCAACACTCTTATATTCTCTTTCATGGCCAAATTCTGGACATGCAGCCTCCTCTCCTATCTTGTATCTTACATCTGTGTCTCCTCTCAATGCTCTTACTCCCTCCACAACTCTGACAAAAATCATCTGCATCTCTTGAATACAGTTGAGTGCCTGCTGTAAGTGGAGGTAGTAGATGGGTGTCTGGATTGTATCCAGCAGACACACCAGTTGATGCACTAAGAACTGCAGCAAGATTGCCTGCAGTCTCTACCAGAACCAGAAGACTGTTATAGCTAAAGATATGGAATGCAGATTCAGAGTCAAATTCCCCTTCAAAGGTTACTTGGTGTTCAGGGAAGGACTGGAGAAGTACATCAAAAACAAGGAGGATGGAAATGGTCTTGACAAGGAAAAACCAGATCAGAACTCATATCTATCCTCTTTTCACAGTAAGTTTCACCCAAATGTGGCAGGCAAGACAGAGGCTAGGCCAGCTACTATTCCCAACACAGGTCATACAGCTTCAAACTAGCCTATTTCTCCAAGAGCAACCGAAGCAGGATCAGAAGCAGAGGACAAAGAGGCAGATACGGCAGTGCTCCCTCAAGGGGTAAGTTAAACACCACCTGACTATGAGACACTGATATAGCACAGCCTCCTCAGATCAGATCACCACAGCAATCCACCCACAGGTGCCAGATTACAGCAATTCGCGCAAACGTGGAGGCAAACAACATAGGACAAATGGGTCACAGAAGTCATATCATTGGGATACTCCATAGAATTTGAACAGAAGCCCGTCTCAAACAGATTGGTAGTATCCTCGGTGTCATGGCATCCAACCAAAATTCGAACAGTCAAAGACACAATCAGCAAACTACTGCTCATCATGGCCATAGCCCTAGTACCACTGGAACAAATCAACCAAGGGATATATTCCATCTTCTTCCTAGTGCCAAAAAAGACAGGGGATGTGAAACCAGTCCTATATCTCAAACATGTCTACCAGTTGTCAGATACAAGAAGTCGACTTTTTTTATTTCACAATTTTTGGCCACGTTCAAAATGGAAATGTTAAGGTTGTCAGTGAAGTCCATAAGGGTGGAAGATTATCTAACATCCATCAACATGAAAGACGCCTACCTACATATTCCCATCACACCAGCCCATTACAAGTTCCTCCCCTTTCAAGATACTGTGTCACCAGTATTAATACCAAATCCTACCATTTGGGCTCACATCAGCCCCCACAGTATTCACCAAAGTCTCTGTCGCAGTGGCGGCATGTCTAAAAGAAAAGGGCATCCACATATTATCATTCCTAGATGACTGGCTAATCAGGCCCAGGACACTGTAAGTGGCTCAGTAACATACGGAGTTGGTAATGGAGACACTGCAGGCACAAGGATGGGTGATGAACTTGGAGAAGAGCAGTCTCCAACCCAGCCAGCAAACAGAGCATCTGGGGGGCCCCGATAGACACGGCGGCAGGAAAAGTCACCCCATCGCAGAAGAGAGAACCAAGGTCATGGAACAAGCATACTCACTGCTCCAGGCCAAGAGTCCTACATATGAGATGATTCTCCAAGCGTTAGGGTCCATGGCATCATGCACAGATCTAGCCCCATGGGCACTCTGGAACATGCACCCCCTACAGGCCCTAGCAATTTGTGATGCAGATCAGCTCAACCACAACCCGAAGACAATCACACTAAGGCCCCCTGCAAGAAAGTCAGTCTCATGGTGGACTTCCCCAAACAATATCCTCAAGGGAGTCCCAATTCAAGCACATCAGGACATAATAACAGACGCAGACACGTGCCTGATGGGATAGGGCAGAGGAACAGATAGAGAGAGTAAAGGCGTATTTTACTACCAGTTTTGCATGATGCACTACCACTTTCTGATTTTAGGAATTTGTTTTCCACCTTGTATATTTACAGTATGTTAGTGTATATATACAAAACTGGCAGTAGCATTCAATGCTACTAGCCATGGATCCACATACTAGAGGTGGCGTCAGAAAACAGCATAGGTGTCAGCTGCGTACATGCAGACGAAATATTGGAGTCCCCCAGATGTTTAGTACTGGGTGACTTCAATGTTTGGGCTAACAATGAATCCTCCAGGCTTGGGTTAAACCTCTTCCAGATGATGTCATCGCTGGGCCTGTCACAAGAAGTTACTTCCATGACCCACTGGGGTGACCACACGCTGGACCTGGTATTCTCACTGGGGCTTGAGGCTGGTAACCTCAAGACTGATCAGGTCAGTTGGCCTAATCATTGCACAGTGGAGTTCTTGTTGGCCCCCCCCCAGACCACTTCCCCTGAGGAGATGGTCAGCTACCACCCTTTGAGGGGATTATCTCCAGAGCATTTCCTGGCAGTAGCCAACCTAGTTAATGTAGGCACTGCATGTGCAAGCAGCATGGGTGATGCGGTTGTTGCCTATAAGGTGATGTCCGACACACTCAATGCCCTTGCACCGGTCCATGTACAGTCCAGATCTTCTCATCTGAGGTCCCCTTGGTTTGATGGAGAGCTCAAGGCGATGAAGATTATGGGTCAGAATTTGGAGCGCTGCTGGTGGAAGACCGGGCTTGAGGAGGATAAACTGGCCCAGAGTGTTTACTACAATGAGTACCAGGGGGCAATCAACTGTAAGAAGGCAGAGTCCTTGTCCAGGAAGACTGCCGCAGGGAAGAACCGATCGGCTGTGCTATTTCGGACTATAGACAGACTGTTACATCCAGTCTGTCTACAGCCAGAAAAAAACTTTTCTGAATCTCTGTGCATAGAGTTTGATCGATTCTTCTCCTACAGGGTGTCCTCCATCCAGCAGGGAATTCTGCTCATGAGCTGGAATATGACCCACAGTGGTCACCTTGGGCATCGCAGAAGCACTCCGCCTGTTTAGGGTGAGTTTAAACCAGTGGAGGTGGCTGTGGTCATTGGGGTGGCTTCTAAGTTGAAGCACACATATTGTAAACTAGACCCAGTTCCGACCCGTTTCTTGATGGGATGTGTTGACTCCATTGGTCCGGTGTTCGCCTTGATTGTCCAGTGCTTTTTGTTGGAGGGGGTTTTCCCAGATTCCTTGAAAGAGGCACTGGTGAGGCCCCTTCTGAAAAAAACATCCTTAGACCCTAACATCTTGACGAATTATTACCCTATCTCCAACCTTTCTTTTTTAGATAAGGTGGAAGAGAAGATTGTGGTGCAGCAGCTTGAGGAGCACCTCGAGGCCTTTGAGATCTATGAGCCACTCCAGTCTGGTTTCTGTAAGAGGCATAGCACTGAAACGGCATTAGTTCAGGTGCACAGTGACCTCCTAAGGGTAAGAGATGGAGGAGAGGGGTCAATTCTTATTCCCCTTGATCTCTCCTCAGCATCTGATACTGTGGACCATGTGGTGTTACTCGACTGTCTCAGAGAGTACTGTGGACTTGCTGGCACAGTCATCTGCTGGTTTGAGTCCTAGCTCGCGGGAAGGGGGCAGCGGGTGGTGATGGGGAATTTCTCCTTCCCCACCAGCCCTCTGTCCTGTGGAGCACCTCGGGGTTTGATCTCGTCACCCATGCGGTTTGCTGTGTATGTGCTGTCCTTGGGTGAGCTCATTAGGAAGTACAATGTGGGTTTTCACTGCTATGCAGATGCTACCCAGTTGTATCTTTCCTTTGCCCCTAGAACATCAGATACTGTGGATGTGCTAAATAGTTGTCTCGCCGAGATCAATGACTGGATGTCTTCCAGCTGGTTGCGACTGAACCCCAATAAAACAGAGGTGCTGGTGGTGGAGTCGAACCTAAGGTGTGACAGTGCTGCCTATAGAACGGCAACAGGTTTATTCCTTGGGCCTACACCACTGAGGAGTCCTCTAGGGTGCGCGGTCTAGGCATTTTCCTCAATGACCAACTGACATTTGAACCCCAGGTGTTGTCTGTCATCCAAAGTAGTTTTTACCATCTGAGGACTGTCACCAGGATCAAGCCCCTGGTTCCAACTGAGGAGCTCCCCACCTTGGTACATGCCTTTGTAACATCCAGGCTTGACTACCGTAATGCACTCTACTAAGGGGTCTGTGGAGGTACCCTCTGCCAGCTGCAGCTGGTGCAGAACGCTGTGCCAGGCTACTGACAGGACTATCTAAGTTCAGTCATGTTACCCTGGTGTTGCGCGAACTGTACTGGCTGCCGGTCAGCTGGAGGGTCCCCTTTAAGGTGGGCTTGCTCATCTTTAAGATCCTACATGGACTCAGCCGTGGCTACCTGTCTGACCTCCTAACACCTGACACGAATGTCCACTCCCTCTGTTCCTCCTCATGATTCCCAGGACGAGGTTGAAAACTGCTGGTGACAGAGCTTTTAGCATTGCCAGCTCTGTCCTGTGGAATTCACTGCCACCAACTGTGAGACAGGCCCCTTCAGCCGAGGTTTTTAAGTCCCACCTCAAAACGCACTTGTTTGCCCTGACTTTTCCCGATTTTGACCCTTAAGGGCATCGGTATTTCATCTGAATTATTATTAACATATGTGATTTTAAGCCAGTTATTTTTATCTCTGTTTTAATTTTATTTCTGTATTTATGCATGCACTGTCTTCACTTTAATGTACACATTTGTATGGTACCCAGAGCCTCAGGGATTGGGCGCCTGAGAAATAAAAGTTGCCTTGCCTTGTTTGAGGAGTTGTGCACTGGATTGCAAGAAGGGCAGTTGCAACATAAAATGTTAAAAACAGGGTCACCGTGCTGCATTATGCATAGCAGTGGAAAAATATCACAAGACTCCTCACTGGTATCAGAGGAGAAGGATCAGTGGTTGCAGACACCCAGTGGAACTGTGACCATTTTTAGAGATGGGGTCTGAGACAGGTCAATGCATGGTATTACTACCATGTAGAAGAAAATACTACCAGGTGAAAGCAGCTAGCAGTAAAAACTTTCCAGCCCTAAAAATTATCTGGACCCCTGGGATAAGGTGCAACCTTGGAACACATAACCACCCAGGGCACATGGACAAGGACAGAATAGAGGATGCCCATGAACATGACAGAAATAAAGGCAGTATTCTGTGCCCTACACTACTTACAGAAACTAATAGGACACAAGAGAGTACTCATCAGTTCTGAGAACAGGACTACAGTGGCATACATTGTGAACCAAGCGGGGGATAAGAAGTATGCACCTTTTCAAAGAGATGGCAATAGTACTGAACTGGGTGCAGAGCAACCTCGCGCCCATCACAGCCATTCAACTGGTAGGCAAGCTCAATGTCCAGGTGGATTGGCTAAGCAGATAGAAGATAGTACCCAGAGAATGGGCATTATATCCATAAATATTTGCCCAGATAAATGACCGATGGGGTCCAATTCAAACTGACCTGATGGCATCCAAGAAAAACACACAACTACCAGTCTTTTTCTTGAGGTTCAGAGAGCCGGACTCCCTTGGAATAGATGCACTGTCACAGAGGTAGGAGTTCCAGAGTGCATATGTTTTCCCACCCCTGCCACTGCTACAGCAGACACTCAACAAGGTACAGCAGACCCAATCCACAGTGGTAATATTACCTCTTTACTGTCCATGAAGACACTGGTTTACCTTAATTGGGCTGATGGCAATCGACAAGCCTTGGATAATACCGCTCAGAATGGACATATTGACACAAGGTCCAGTTTGTCATCCAAGACCACAGTCCGTACACCGTATGGCCTGGCTCCTGAGAGACAAAGACTGTTAGGCCTTGTTCACACTATAGCACAGTAATTTAAAACATTTTCTAATACGGATTAATTACCGTGCTGTAGCATCCGTGTTGTTGTGTTCGCACTGACAGTAGCGTGTTGTAAACCGTTATTAGAAACATAGAAACATAGACTTTGACAGCAGATAAGGACTGCTTGGCCTACCAAGTCTGCCCATTTCCCTACCTACAGGATAAGCTGCAGATCCTAGTTAACCAACAGCCTATTTCTTCTTACCCCCCACAAGAATTGCCTTATGTCTGTCCCATGTATTCCTGAATTCTCCCACAGTTTTGGACCCCAACCTCCTCAGGAAGGCTGTTCCATGCATCCACCACCTCTCTGTGAAACAATACTTCCTACATTGCCTCTGAACCGCCCCCCATCTTTAAATTGTGTCCCTTGTTCTTGCACATCTCTTTTCTGAAAGATGCTACCCTCTTGGACTTTGTTGATTCCACTGAGGTACTTAAACGTTTCTATCATGTCCCCTCTCCTCCCTTCCTCAAGGGTATACATATTAAGCTCCTTTAGTCTCTCCTCGTATGGCTTCTCTTGCAGACCCTGCACCATTTTAGTTGCCCTCCTCTGGACTACCTCTATCCTGTCTATATCCTTGCGGAGATGGGGTCTCCAGAACTGGATGCAGTACTGCAGATGGGGTCTCACCAACTGTCTGTACAGAGGGATAACTTCCTGTTTTCTACTGGTGATGCCTCTCCCTATACATCACAGTATACCCCCAGACCTCCCTACTGCCTTCTCACATTGCTTGCTAACCTTAAGGTCATCTGATATGATTACCCCAAGTCCCTTTCCATTTTTGTTGTTGTCACTACCTCCCCCTCATTGTGTAATCTTCCCCTGGGTTTTTGTTTCCCAGGTGCATTATTTTGCACTTCTTTGCACTGAATCCAAGCTGCCATACCCCTGACCATTCCTCCAACCTTGCCAAGTCCCTTCTCATCCTTTCCACGCCTCCTTGTGTATCAACCCTGTTGCAGATCTTTGTGTCACCTACAAAGATGCATACTTTTCCTTTCAGTCCCTCTGCAATGTCACTTATAAAGACATTAAAAAGGACTGGACCCAGTACTGAACTCTGCGGTACCCCATTAGTAACCCCTCTTTCTTCAGAGTGGATTCCATTTACACTTACCTTCTGTGTCCTGTTGTCCAGCCAATGTTTTACCCAGGCTACCACCCTGGGACCCACTCCCAGGCTGATTAGTCTGACTATTTATCTTTTGTGTGGGACTGTGTCAAATGCCTTGCTGAAGTCTAGGTAGGCCATGTCCACAGCCCTCCCTGGTCTACTACTTTGGTCACCCAGTCAAAGAAATCAATTAGATTTGTCTGACATGACTTTCCCACTGTGAACCCATGCTGCCTTGGGTCCTATGCTCCACTGGCCTCTAGGTACTCAACAGTTCTTTCCTTCAGAAGTGATTCCATCACTTTCCCTACCACAGAGGTCAAAATGACAGGCTTGTAGTTTCCTGCCTCTGTCTTGGTCCCACTTTTGTGAAGGGAATCACATCCGCCTCCTCCAGTCCTCATGTACCACACCATCCTCCATGATTTGTTAAAAGGGTAGTCAGTGATTTCACTAGTTCTCCCCTTAATTCTTTTAGAATTCTGGGGTGAATTCCGTCAGGCCCCATTGCTTAGTCCACCTTCAGTTTTAGGAGTTCTTTAAGAACCCTTTCTTCTGTGAAAAGACTAGGATCCACCCCCCCTATCAAGAGTGCTTCTGTTAATTGGATTAGGCACCTCCTCCTCCTTTGTGAATACTGAGCAGAAATATTCGTTCAGTATCCCTGCTTTTTCACTGTCCCTCTCTGCCCACCCACCGTCCATTCTATTCAGCCTCACTATCCCTCCCTTTGTCTTTCTATGCTCCCTGATGTACCTATAAAAGGTTTTATCCCCCTTCTTAACCGAGTTGGCTATCTTTTCCTCAGTTTGGGCCTTTGCTATTCTGACTTCCCTCCCTGCTTCCTTCTGCCGTAACTGGTACAGCTCTCCATCTTGCTCCTTCTGTGTTTCCTTATACTTCCTGAATGCTATCTTTTTCTCCCTGACTTTCCCCACGACCTCTTTTGAGAACCATAGTGGTTTTTTCTTTCATTTTGATTTGTTTATTTGCTTGACACAAAGGCTTGTTGCCTCTGTGATGGCAGTTTTGACGTTTCCCCATTGTTGCTCCACCCCTCCTTCTAGCCTGTTTGCTAGTGCTTTTCTAAGGCACTCTCCCATCTTGCCAAAGTCAGCCCTCCTGAAGTCCAGTACCCTCACTTTTGCATGGCTTGATTCTGTAGCTGATTTTATCGTGAACCACACTGTTTGATGGTCACTTGTTCCCAGATGGCAACCCACTTCTAGATCTGAGATCCTCTCACTGTCTCCATTTGAGAGTACGAGGTCTAAGATTGCTCCCTCACGAGTGGGTTCCGAAACTAGCTGTCTGAGGTATGCCACCTATAGGGCATCAAGAATGGCCCTGCTCTTGGATGTGGTTGCAGCAAAAGTGCTCCAGTTAACATCTGCCATATTCAGGTCTTCCATCAACAGTAACTCCCCTTTCTCTGCCATCCTAAGAATGCCTTCTATCATATCCTTGTCCATTCCCTCCCCCTGACATGGGTGTCTGTATACAACCCTTGTGTGGATTGTGGTGCCATTTCCAGTCTCTAAGGTGACCCACAGTGCCTCCTCTCCTCCCTGTTACTCTTTTGTTAGTTGCTTTTATCCCTTCCTTTACATAGAGCTACTCCTCCCCTCTTCTCCCTCCCTGTCTCCTGTGGTTATGTACCCTGGTATGTTAACATCCAGTCATGGTTCTCTGTGTACCATGTTTCTGTGACTGCTACAATATCCAGGCATCCCTCTTCCATCAAGGCCACCAGTTCAGGGAGCTTGTTGCCCAGACTACGGGCATTGGTGCTCATTACCCTCCATTTCCTGATGGCCTTACTCCTTTTTGCCCCATCCCTGTCCTTATTGCCTTTGTTACTTTCTCCATTTACCCCTGCCCTTCTCCCTATCGACATATCTATCTTGGTGTTTACCTCACTTACTACCCTGACTTTTTTGGGGGGGGCTAGGATTTCCCTGCTCCTTTCCAGTGCCTCCCCCCTTGGCTAGTTCAAATGCTTGCCAATGAAGCATTCAAACCTATCACCTAGGATCCTGGTTCCCCTCCTGGACAGATGCAGCCCATCTTGCCAGTATAGGCCTGCATCACTCCAGGTGGACCCCCATTCCCCAGTGAAGCCAAACGGTTTACAGCATCCACACTTACTGCCTCGGGACCGAATTAACCATCAACCAGTTCCCAATCAGTGACATCTGGCTTCACGAAAGGGAACCATGCCAGAGCGTTCGCATTCCTGGTTAGTCCGATTTAACTCCCAAAACGTTTTTAAAACTGTGTTTATTTATATTTTGTTAACCGGGTTAGCCAAAGTTGACTATTTTCAGGCACGACTCAGAAGAATACATACATAAAATGAGATGAGATTATACAACACATAGTATATAGTACAGGTACATAGTATATAGCACAGGTAGGTTACAATATAGATCAAGTCAGACAGTACTCGAGATAATACATATAGCTATGCAGAGATGACAAAAGTGACATTAGTACATGCAAATAACAACTGAAACTGGGCTAACTGGCAGCTATAAAGACATTTTATAGCAAAGCTTGTTTAGAAGTGCAGTAGTGTCTTGGGCAAAATAGGATGGTGAGCTGTGAGGCATTAAGTGGGATCAAAGCACGTGCAGGGGTCCCAGGATAGGTGGCGATATAGTTCTTTTTTGAAGATTGGGTTGGAGTTAGCCTGCCTCAGGGCAGGAGGGAAGGAGTTCCAGGTGGCCGGGGCAGTGCAGTGAAATGCTCCAGAGCCTTTTGAAGCAAGACACCTGGGTACAGTAAGTAGAAATTTGTTTGCTGAGCATAGTCCGTGGGCAGGTGTCTGTGGTACAAGTAGAGCTGCAAGGAAGGAGGGGGTTTGGTTACGGATTACAGAGTCTGTGAGGGTCCCTAGGGAGTATAGTCAGTAGGCAGTTGCAGAAAGCCAGCCTAGGTCGCTATACAGTGTGCTTTGGTGTATGAGGCGATGGGAAGAGGAGGCATACCGACATATGTTGTTATACGCGACATCCCATTTATGGAGAGCAGTCTTATGGGCATTAGCAAAAGTGGAGACACCATATGTCAGTGCTGGAAGCAGAATACCCTAGGCAACTGCCAATCTGGCGGATGGTGTTAGCAGGTGACAAGTCTCACAGGCGATTCCAAGTTTGGCATTTGTTGCTTTTCAGGTTGACTGGATGTGCAGACTGAAATCAAGGGATTTATCAAAGAGGATTCCCAGGTATTTGAAGGATGTGACACAGTCAATGAGAGACTCCCCAGAGTCATGGACTAGGATGGGGTTCCTTACAGGCCCTCAGTTTGGGGGCAGTGCCAAATAGCATGACTTGGGTCTTTTTTGTGTTGAGGATGAGCTTATTGCATTTAGCCATGTTTGCACATTCCTGAAATCTGAGGAGAGGTTTTCGTTGATGATGTTAACTTTGTCAGCACTGGAGTAGAGGACAAGATCATCAGTGTATAGGATAGCTGAGCAGGAGAGCATGGCATAATCTATGGTGTTGATGTATAGCGAGAAAAAAAGGGGTCCCAGGATGGAGCCATGGGGTACTCCGATGTCAGTGCTGGTCACACCCGAGAGAGCGAAGTTGAATTTAACAAGTTGTAATCTGTTTGCTAGGTAGTTGTTAAACCAGTCAACTACTGAGGATGAGAAGATAAGTCTATGTAGGGTTGAGAGAAGCAGGGGATGATCGAAAGCTTTAGTAAGATCGATAAATACTGCTCCAGTGAGTAGGCCTTTGTCCATGTTGCAGAGTACATCGGTGGAGAATTTGAAAAGAGCGGTTGAGGTACTGTGTCCTTTTCTGAAACCATGCTGAGTGTCTGAGAGAAGGTTGTTCTTTGTGAGATAGTCAGTGGTTTGGGTTGTAACAAGCTTCCAGTAGCTTGCTTAGCACAGAGAGGATGGCTATGGGCCTGCCAGTTGTTGATATCCTTTGGGTCTCCTTTTTAAGGATAGGGGTAACTCCGGCAACCTTCCAGAGATCTGGGACGACGCCGAGAGAGAGAGAGACAGAGTGAAAATCTTGGCCAGTGGCAAGGCAATCAATGGTGCTGCTAGTTTCAGGAGTCGTGGCTCGGGTGAATCTGAGCCGGGGCTAGAGTTGTCGGACATGTTTTGCAATAGCCTTTGGACCTCGGATCTAGATATAGCTTTAAAGTGGAAAGGGCGAAATAGTAGTTAGTTGGCAGTGGTCAGCACCAGATGCAGATCTCTGGGGTGTGCAGTAAGGCTGAGATGCTGTGGGAGGTGAGGCGAAGGATGAGGTGTACTGAGACAGGTCTGTGAATAATCTGTTAAAGGCATTCGCTATAGTGTTCGAGTCGTTGCAATGCACACCATTTAGGTTCATATCCCCTGGGGTCGATGACTGGGCAGCCCCAAGAAAGGTCTTGATGTGTGTCCAGAATTTTCTATGGTCACCAGCAGAGTTAGTGAGCAGTTCCTTGTAGTAGATGCTCTTTGCTGTTCTGAAATTTTTTTTTTTTTTTACAGGCGCTCCGAGAGGCCCTGTAGGTATTGTAATCCTCCAGTAGTCTGGACACTTTATACTTCTTCCAGAGTTTATCCCATGTGCGCGGGTTAGCTAGCAGGTCCTTGTGTAGCCATCTTGTTTGTTTACCCCTGACCCTTCTGGTGACCTTCGGGGTATGTTTATCATGAAGTGTTGTGAAATTATCAATGACGATATCAAGGGCTATTTGAACATCATGGGAGTGATAGATGTCAGACCAGTTGATACAGGATACATCATAGAGGAAAGCTTCCACGTCCAGTTTAGCAAAGTTGGTAATTGTGATGTAGCGCAGAGGGAGTGGGGGAGCAGTCTCCGGGCTCCATACACAGAAAGTGGGGGCGTGATCTGTGATAGCATCTGCCAAGATGGCAGCAATTTACACATGGTCAAGGCGATTCACCAGTACCCAGTCTATGAGGGTGGAGGCAGCTAGAGAAGGGGTGGTTCTGGTGGGTTCAGTTAAGATCTGGTGCAGGGTATAGCTCTGTGTTAGTGTCAGCAGTGTGCTATGAGTTGGTCCCAGCCAGTTTAGGTTAAAGTCACCTAAGATTATGACCTCATTTTGCTTGGCATTTGTGATGGTTTGATTAAGTAAATCCTGAAGACCTGTGTTACCTCCAGTGGGCTGGTTGTAGGTGCAGATAATGTGGAGTTTTTTTGCGCCAAGGGCAATGGTTGTGTGTAGGGGACTCACAGACTGAGGGTGAGCCGGTGGGTGGGCAGACCGTAACATCAAGATGGTTTTTATAGAGGAAAGTGACCCCCCTCCACGTTTTGGGGAAGGACTATCTCTCCGTAGCAACGATTAATTGGGCAAGGAACATAAGGAGTCCGGAATGTGAGGCTTTGGCCATGGTTCAGACAGGCAGAGTAGGTTAGGATTGTACACTTTCGTCCATGCCTCGAGATCAGCAAAGTGCCTGGTAATGCTCCTAAATATTCATATGGGCAATGAGAAGTCTTTTCCTGAGACAGCCGATAGGTCAGTGGGAGAGTGGCGGACAAAGAGGCCAGGGTTAACTTCTATGCCCCCTGACAATAGGATGATGAGGAGTAGAAGAAACCACAGTTTAATACTGTCAAATGGGAGATGAACCAGGTGTGTCATTTTGTATTTTCTGAGCATGCGAAACGAGTTGTAGGTACAACCCTTCAGAAGGATAATGGTGGTGTAGGCATGCACATGTGTTTCGGCAATTTGGTTAGAGAAAGTAAAGTTGTTGTGTTGTGAGGTATTCTCCTCCATGGTGGTGGTTGATTGGAACAGAGGTAGATACCCCATGTAAGCATAATAGCAGTATCAGAAGCAGGATTCGTCCTCCCAATCTATGAGTTGGCAGTTTTGGCAGGAGCCTGCAAATATTTACTGTAGCAAGGGTGAGTGTTCCGGAGTGACTCATGGTGAACTACTGGGGACCAGAAAACTGTTGTTACTGTAGATCAAAGACCCAGAATGTATTCAATTCCTGAAGGTGATGAACATTGGCTTAGGGCATATGCAGGATGTAAAAATCCTTTGTTAGAATCTTACCTTTGTTCTCCAAAGCAGTTGTGAATAGACCTCAAAGACAAGCACACATCCTTTAAGAACAAGGTAAACGGAAATCTGGATTCAATGCAGCACTCCACAACCCAGCTCTTGTATAAAAGATTTACTGACCTTACTTTTGCTTTTGATGTTTTCCAAAAAAGTTGATTTATGATGAGAATGCCAATACCTAGTGGTGATGTTTTGCAGTTTCTTAGTCCAGGAAATGTTCACAGATGTTATGTCCAAGAATGGTCCAGTTCCTCCAAGCAGAAACACATGAAAAACCACAAAAACTAAACTACTGACAGAGACAAACACAAACAGCCAGCCACACTGAAATCCTTACATTATGTTTAAGCCTAGGTCTTATCAGGGTTTAAACATGGTTTTAAAAAATGGATTAGCAAGCGTATGTAGTACGAACGCAAACCGTGCTAGGGCTCTTTAAAACGGTATAAGCTTGTTAAACCGTTTTAAATACCCTAGTGCGAACAAGGCTTTAGAGAAAGAATATGACCTAAAGGTAGTGGATACAATGCTTCAATCCAGACACCCATCCACTACCTCCACTTACAGCAGGCGCTTGACTATATTCAAGAAATGGTGCACAGAGAATCAGGTGTCCTTGTAGTCCTTAATTATCTCACATGGGACTGGCAGTATAGCCTAGAGATTAGAGTAAGGGGCTGGCAGTATAGCCCAGAAGTTAGAGTAATGAGCTGTAAATGAGCTTAGTACAGCCAGCAGAAAGACCTGGATTTGATTTCCATAACCTCCACTTGCATGCTGTAAGACTCTAAGCAAGTCACTTAACCTCCCCAGTGCTCCGGGGTCGCCCTTAAAAACAGGCACCTGTGCCTAGTGGGCCTTACCTGGTCACCAAAAAATAAAATAAAATGTATTGTCATTTTTGCAACAGGGGATCGACAAAGGTCTGTCAGTCTCATCACTCAGGGTTAAAACTTCGGAAAAAGGGGAAAGCACAGGTTCCATGGACAGCTATCTCCCAGGGATGCATTCAGATGTCATCAGATTTCTGAACGCAGCGAGTAATATACGCCCAAGACCCAGACCTACAGTAGCACCTTGGGGCCTTGACATGGTTCTAAATGCTGCTTCAATCCCTCGGCACAAGCCTATGGTATCAATGGACATACAGTAGGTTACACTTAAAACAGTCTTTGTTGTTGCAATATGCTTGGCATGCCATATCAGAGAACTGAGTGTGCTGTCTTGCAAGCCCCTCTTCCATACAGGCCATGATGATGGGCTATCTCTATGCATGATTCCATCTTTTACCCCAAAAGAATACACATAAGGAGCCAGAAGAACTGTGGATCACCCTAGAAACAGAAAATGGGACAGCCATATGAACTGGGGTTGTCTACAGGCCTCCAGACCAGGTGGAGGACATAGACATGTTACTGTTAGAAGATATACAAAACATGACAGCTAAAGGGGAGGTTCTGATAATGGGAGACTTCAACATGCCAGATACAAATTGGTCAATACCAGCAGGGACATCTGCCAGAACTAGACACATGGTGGATTCCCTGCAGGAGGAGGGCCTCAAACAACTGGTACAATAACCCACAAGAGACAAGGGCTGTCCTAGATCTAGTACTGACTAACAGGGAAAGGATCACAGATCTCCAGGTAGAAGGTCACCTGGGTGCCAGTGACCATCACATGGTATGGTTCAATTTGGCCACTAGAATAAAATCATCCCAGGCAAAAATATGGGACTTCAGAGGAGTTGACTTTGATGAGATGGCCAACAGAGTTAAACTAGCCCTGACAAAAAGAAATACAGGTGAGGGGGTACAGGCAAAGTGGGCAAGCATTAAAGATGCAATACTTGAAGCAACATCCTATTGTGTTAGTGAGAAAAGGAAGTGCAAAAGAAGAAGGAAACCACTTTGGTTCTCAAACACAGTAGCAGAAAAGGTCAGAGCCAAAAGGCTGTCCTTCAGGAAATATAAGGGAACGCAGCAGGATGAAGATAGGGAGGCATACCAAACTTCCCTAAGGGAAGCAGGGAAGGCAGTAAGGCAGGCAAAGGCCCAAACTGAGGAAACACTAGTACAAACAGTAAAAGAAGGTGACAAGACTTTCTATAGACACATTAGTGAAAAGAGAAAGTCCAGAGTGGGTATTGCTAAGATCAAAGGGGATAAGGGGGCGTGTGAGGAGGAGGACCATGTAAAAGCATCTATCCTAAATAGATATTTCTGCTCAGTATTTATTGAAGAGAAGGTTGGGCAGGGCCCACAGCTCTGCACCATGGACACAAGGGGGAGGGAGGTGTGTACTAGTCCCCTCACAAAAGAAAGGGTCCTACAAGAGCTCAATAAGCTCAGGGTGGACAAGGCAATGGGACCTGATGGCATACATCCCAGGGTACTAAAGGAGCTAAGGGTGGAACTAGAAGAGCCATTATCAGAACTGTTTAGTGAGTCTCTGAGCACAGGAGAGGTCCCAGAAGACTGGAGAAGGGCTCATGTGATCCTGCTCCACATGAGTGGTAGCAGGGAGGGGGCAGGGAACTACAGACCAGTCAGTCTTACCTCAGTAGTGGGAAAGGACAGTGTAATACCTGGAATCCATAGGAGCACAGGATCCAAGACAGCATGGGTTTACAAAAGGAAGGTCCTGTCAAACTAATCTCATAGATTTCTTTGACTGGTTAACCAGAGTGGTGGACCAAGGGGGAGCAGCTGATGTTGCCTACCTTGGCTTCAGCAAAGCTTTCAATACTGTTCCACACAGAAGATTGATTAATAAGCTGGGTAGACTCGGGGTGGGTCAGACGTTGGTCAACTGGGTGGCAAACTGGTTGACGGGCAGAAAACAGAGAGTGGTGGTAAACGGTATATAGTCAGAAGAGATGCAAGTCACAAGTGGGGTACCTCAGGGTTCAGTACTGGGGCCAGTCCTCTTCAATATCTTCATCAGTGACATTGCAGATGGATTGGAGGGTAAGGTTTGTCTGTTTGCAGATAACAGCAAGATCTGCAACAGAGTAGATGATCCAGACAGGGTGGGCAGAATGAGAAGAGAGCTGGATAAACTAGGAAAATGGTCAGAAGAGTGGCAACTGGGATTTAACGCAAAGAAGTGCAAGATCATGCACACAGGGAAGAGAAACCCTGAAGCCACCTATAGAATGGGAGGGGAGTTGTTGGCAGTCACAAGGGAAGAAAGAGACTTGGGTGTCATCATCACAGATGACCTGAAATCATCCAAGCAGACTTCTAAAGCAGTAGGTAAGGCTAGAGGGATGTTGGGGTGTATTAGTAGGGGTATCACAAGTTGGAAGAGGGAGGTAATAATCCCTCTTTACAAGACACTGGTTAGGCCCCATCTGGAGCACTGCATGCAGTACTCAAGGCCACACCTTCACAAGGACATTAACCAAACTGAGGCAGTCCAGAGAAAGGCAACAAAAATGGTGCAGGGACTGCATCAGGCAACATATGAGGACAGATTAACTGAGATCAATATGTATACCCTAGAGCAAAGGAGGGATGGAGAGAGGTGATATGATTGAAACATTCAAACACCTTAAGGGCATTAACAAGGTGAAAGAGTCTAACATGTTTCAGTATAAGAAAAATAGCAGGACAAGAGGACACAGCATGGGATCAGAAAGAGGCCAATTAAGGGGTAATGTGAGGAAGCTCTTTTTCACAGAAAGGGTGGTGGATGCATGGAACAGCCTACCTCAGGAAGTGGTGGATATGAATACAGTGCAGAGCTTCAAACAAGCATGGGATAGGCATAAGGGAGCAATACAGATGAGTATGAATAGATGGGCCATTGACAGAGCAAAGGCCTATGGCACATTCATAAGGTAGAAAAAGAAAGGGGCAGACTGGATGGGCCTTGCAGTCCTTATCTGCTGTCAACTTCTATGTTTGCATGTTTCTAAAAACAGCGAGTCTGTTCCACACGGCACAGACCAAGAACTGTCAGCCTTTCGTAGACATGCGGCTCATGATCAGGAAGAAAGCTCTGAGCAATGGACATGAAGAGAATGATTACAATGTACTTAGAATGAACTAAAAGTTTGAGACTGTTGGAGAAGCCATTTATAGTGCCTAATGTCCTAGAAGGGGACGTGCAGCAGCAAAATCAACATTAGCAAATAGGATTAAAAGGACCATTAATGAGACCTACAAAATGCAAGGTCTCACACCACCACAAGGGATCACAGCACACTCGACAAGGGCGGTGGCTACCTCTTGGGAAGAATGTAATGGCATCACAGTTTAAGAGATATGTGCTGCTGCAGCTTGGTCAAGGATACATACTTTCACTAGACACCGCATGTCTAGAATGTCAACAAGGGAGCATTTGCTAGAAAAGTATTAGTAAATTGCTACAGATCCCTATATCATTCGGCATCCAACCTCCCACCCCCACCCCCTCGGACTAGCACACACTGCTTCTTAGAACCCAGTTGGTGGTGGTTGAGAATGCTGTAAGGTGATGCAACATGCAGTGATAGTTTACTCACCCGGCAAAGGTGTCTGCATAAGCATTATCTCAGAGCACACCCTGGCCCACCCTAAGTGTCATGGCTCACATGATGGATCACCTACGGGTATAGCAGGACAACATATGTTTGTTTTCTGTGCCTTGATACGAGCATATCTAGAGTGTAGCTAATAGGGTAATAAGTCAGATACATCGCACAAAGACGGTGGTAACTGACTTCAGGGGGGCGGACTTCAAGTGGATGGGAAGGATCCTCAAGGATCACTGGGATAAGGCCAGACATGGACGCTGACACTAGGTGGGAAATCATTAGGAGGGGGTGCAGAAGGCTACCAAGACCTGTGCATGAGTGAGGCGCAAATGCGGTAAGGCCAGAAAACCCTGTTGGTGGATCTGGGAAGTTCAGGAGGCAGTAAGGGAAAAGATGGCTGCCTACAGGCGTTTCAAACGCTCAAAGAGCAAAAGAGATCAAGGGAAGTATGAGCTGGCGGCCAAAAGAATCACTAGGGTGGTGAGGTTGGCTAAGGTAAGGAAGGAGCAGAATCTGGCCAGGGAAATCAGGAGGGGAAACAAAGGGTTCTTTAGATACATTGGGGAAAAAAGAAGGTGAAGGGGCAGATTAGCAGGATTAGAACGGGCGGGAGGGATGGGCACAGGACCCTGGGGAGCAGGCCAAGGTACTAAATAAGTACTTTGCCTCAATTTTTATTAGGAGAATGGGGGCTGCATCATTCAAGGGGGAGAGGGTGAGACTGAGGAGGGCAGGACCCTTACTAATCAGGAGCCCCGCAGGTCGGGGGGAGTCATCACCAGCAGGGGTGGGGCAGAACAGGAGCTAAGGGGAAGTGGAGGTGGAAATCCTGGTAGAGAAAGTGAGGGAAGTCCTCAGGGCCCTTAGGATGGAGAAAGCACCAGGGATGGATGAATTACATCCCAGGGTACTGAGAGAACTGGTGGGCATCCTGGCAAAACCCCTGACAGAGCTTTTCAACATCTCTCTGATGACAGGGTGGGTGCCCCAGTACTGGAGGGTGGTGCATATCATGTCTATCCACATGGGAGGATCAAGAGAGGAGGCAGGGAACTACAGGCCAGTCAGCCTGACATCGGTGGTGGGCAAGGTGATGGAGGGTATTATCAAGGAGAGGCTGGGGGATTACTGGAGAAGTTAGGGTACCTGGACGATAGACAGCATGGTTTCATCCCTTGAAAACTGTGTCAGACAAACCTTGTGGAGTTCTACGATTGGGTGATGAGTGCTCTGGACCAGGGTAGGCCAGTGGACATCCTCTTTCCTGACTTCAGCAAGGCGTTTGACTCAGTTCCTCACAGCAGCACTGTTGGACAAGTTGGGGAAATGGGGTGAGGAAACAGATGATCAGATGGATAGGAAATTGGCTCTCGGAGCGTACCCAGAGGGTCATTTGGGTGGGTGGGGTTAGTCTCATCACCAAGGAGGATCATCACTGGAGTCCCTCAGGGATCGGTCCTAGGGCCCCTCCTCTTTAACACCTATGTCTCTGACATCAGGAAGTGTACCAGAAGTGAAATGAGTCTCTTTGCGGATGACTTGAAGCTGGGAGCGGTGGTGGATGGGGAAGAGGGGAGGGTGGCCCTGCAGGGGGATCTAAATGCTCTGGAGAGGTGGTCAAGGAAGTGGATTCTGAGGTTCAATGCAGGGAAATGCAGGGTTCTGCACCTGGGCATCAGAAACCCGGGTCAAGTGTATACCTTGGGGGGGCAGGGATGCTACAAGTCTCGATAGCTGAGCGGGACCTGCGGGTGGTGGTGGTGAGTGTCAAAATCAACAACTCTGAGACCTATAGGAGGGCAGCGGCCAAAGCCAATAGGATGCTGGGATGCATCACTAGAGGGATTATCTCCAGAAGGGGGTAAGTGATACTCCCTCTGTATAACTGCTTGGTTAGGCCACACCTCAAGTACTGTGTGCAGTTTTGGAGGCCGCACTTAAAAAGGGACATTGCACTCTTGGAGAGGGTCCAGAGGAGAGCAACCAAAATGATCTTGGGCTTGGGGGAAAGGACCTATGGGGAGAGGCTCGAGGAGCTCAAAATGTACACGTTGGAGGAGAGGAGGGACGGGGGGGCAAGATGGAGGTCTTCAAGTACATTAGGTGGATAAACGGGGGAGCTCAGTTAGGATGCTCCAAAGGAAGGAGGTGGGCAACTAGAGGGCATGGGTGGAAGCTGGGGGGAACTCAAGGGGGGAAAAGAGGAGGTGCTACTTCACTAAGAGGGTGGTGGAACCATGGACTGCGCTGCCCAGGGGACTAGTAGAGTCAGAGACTGTGGAGGGGTTCAAGAGGGGTTGAGACAGGTACAGGAGTAGGGTTGTGCTGGCAAAATCAAATATAAGGGGAATATCTGGGACTGGGAATGGAGAATCCCGGTTGGGGGGGGGGGTGCTGGGGAGGCGATCAGCAAGGTCTGCTCTCTGGTTGAGGGCTGACCAAACAAGCAGACACTAAAGACTGTCAGGCCTACTCTGCTGGCATTTTAGTATATTAGTATGTTAGATACGTGCCACGGTATTCAGGATCTCTATATGGCTAATACTATAGTGTTGTTCAATGCATGCAGTGCCATAAGTTCGAAAGTTTATTGTTCGACATTTAAAGTCTTTACAATTTGCGTACAAAGACAGATAAAGAAACTCTCTAAAAGGAAAACATATTTACATACCTGGCCTGGAATATTACACAGAAATCCATCAATAAAATATACAGGTATATATTACTGTTACAAAACTCTTGGTATTCCCAACTGGAAATCATCATACTTGAGAGGGCAAGTCCCTATGTAAAATACTACTACAGATTTTTATTTTTAACTTGGTCTATAGCATAGGAAAAGATATGCATGACTTTTAGCTAATTTCATATAATCGAAATTTAATCAGGACATAGAAGGGTTTGGGTCTGGTTACCTACACTCCCTTCATATGTAATTTAGCCTGAAGTCTCAAATCCAAAAGAAAAATTGAACAGTAAGTCCAGAAAAAGATCAGGAGTATCTTCTCCTTTCTATAATATAGATTAAGTTTTGACAGATTGTAGTGGAAGTCAAATCAAGTTTTATTGTTCAACAACATGTCATTACACATTAAATTAATAGAAATAAAGATCACGAGGAGCTTTTAAAACAAATAATCCACATTCCCTATCAAAATAAGTTACTACTCCAAATTTCATAGATTTCATTACAATATACATCAATGTTAATGTGCTATGCCATAACCTGTACCACAGTTCCTTTCCAGATTGTATACAGCTTTGGAAGATTCAAACTCAAGTCCAGCAGCCAAGAAGTGAGACTAGGTGGATCAAGTTTTGAAACAACTGGTCACATGTGCATTGTTAGCATATCGGATGGACATAAAACCTTGTTGGTAATGGGCAGGGATGCCGTAAGGTGATTCTCATGCAATCACCTTTGGCTTTAACAGGTGAGTAAACTACCATTACTTTATTTGACAGGCATAAATAAATAAATCAAGAAATAAAATAAATCAATAAATAAATTACTAAGTGTGATAATGGAAATTGTATCTATCTTATTGCATTAAAGATCAAATGCACATATTCCATAAAAAGCTTGAATACCCTTGAATATACATCCCTGTGTCATGATTAGTGTTTCCTGAAAATATAATGCAGTTTGGTTTTGGGGTTTTCTTTAAATCAGCATCTGTTAATGTGCTCTGCAGTAACTGAAAACAGTGAAGAAACACTGAAGATGTTTCTGTCCCCATCAGTGAGCAATGACATCATACCTGTCCTGCCTGCTGCTTCTGCAATTAAGTCTCTAATTGACTAAATAAGCTGTTGTAGTCCCCAGTTAGAGTAGTCTGTAGAGCTAATTGTTTTCACTCAGAGTTTGTTATTAACCCACCTGGCTTGTGTTTAGAGAGATGTGCTTAAAGTCTATCTTCCTGTTCTCACAAAAAGTTGATCACTTGGGGTTCATTGCTGAATTGAAGTAGCATAAATGAATCTGTGAGAAATAACAGTTTCTGTATCACAGCTCTCGGTTCTCTGTTATCAAAACTCTGCATTCTATTCTGGCTGCATAGTGGATATAAAATAACCTACATTCCTTTAATTCATAGAAGCAGCATATACTTAATGTAGCCTCAATAAATGTGTTCATGTGATAATTATGTTTTAATGTCAGATTGACAAATGTGTGTCTGCCACACTGCTATTTCAGGAACATGTGCTGTATGAACTCATACAATTCAGTTCTTAGAGGGTTTCTATGTGAAAATACATCTTGTATGTGTATAACAAGAACTACTAAATGGCAGCCTGATGCCACTGTCTCCTGCCCGACAGTTTAGGCAGCAGCTCTCTGCTTCCCCCCTTTCCCCTGTCCCAAAAGCCCTCTGTCTCCTGCCCCCATTTGAGGCTGCTGCAGCCAACTGACCACTGTCTTCTCCACACAGAGTTGCTGCACCCTGCTACCCTCTGTCCTCCACCATATAACACAAGATGAAAGTATTTTTTGTATTTTCTTTCGAGTAGTTTCGGCAGTGTACCAAAGGATCTGACTCTAGTGTCAGGGAGCAGCATGGTTCAACAACTCTAATTGTGGAAGCAAGAGGCTGTATGGTGCAGCAGAGCACAGTGGTGTCAAGGGACAGAGGACAGTATGATGCAGAAGCACTGACTGTGGTGCGGGACACAGTGGGGCATCAGGCTGCACATGATGCAGCGGCCCTGCCCATTTGGGGCAATGGAAGTGGGTAGCAGGGTGTAGCAAAAACCCCACCTTTGGTGGCCTGGGGCAGCATGGTGCAGCAGCCCAAACTGTGGTGGCAGAGGCCCTGGGACTCTAGGGCTTAGCAGAGCATATCAGCCCTGTCTGTGGGGACAGGAAAAGGGGGCAACAGAGTGCGTTGGCCCTGACTGTGGGGGACAGAGGGAAGCAGGGTGTAGCAGCCTCAACTGAGAGGCAGAAGATAGGAGCATCAGGATGCCATATAGTATTTCTAGTTAAACAATATTTCCACATTGAAAACCTCAAAGAATTGAATGCTAGGAGTTCATAGTACAGTACATGTTCCTGAAATAGCAGAGCGTGGCAGACACACATTTGTCAATCTGACATGGAAACAAAATTGTTATCACATGAACATATTTGAGAATACATTAAATTCACACTGCTTCTATGAATTAATGGAATGTAGTTTATTTTATATCCATTAAACAACCCTGTGTTATGTAGCTAGAATAGAATGCAGACTTGTGATGACAGAGAACTGAGAGCCGTGATACAGAAACTGTTATTTCTCACAGATTCATTCGTACTACTTCAATTCAGCATTGAACCCCAAATGATCAACTTTTTATGAGAACAGAAAGATGTTACGCATATCTCGCTAAACACAACCCAGATGGGTTAATAACAAACTCTGAGTGAAAACAATTAGCTCTACAGACTGCTCTAACTAGGAACTGCAATAGCTTATTTAGCAATCAGGGACTTAATTGCAGAAGCAGCAGGCAGGACAGGTATGATATAATTGCTCACTGACAGGGACAGAAACATCTTCACTGTTTCTTCAGTTTTCAGTTACTGTAGAACATATTAACAGATGCTAATTTAAAGAAAACCACAAAACCAAACAGCATGATATTTTCAAGAAACACTACTCATGACACAGGGATGTGAATTTAAGTGAATTCAAGCTTTTTATGAAATAGGTGTGCATTTGATCTTTAAATCAATACTAGGGGTGGGAAAAAATGAATGTCCAAATAAACATCAGCCATAGTTTGGTATTCCGTTGTCTGTCTTCCCATTTCAAGCTGCGCTGATTTCAGTGATAGGGTGACATTTTACACTGAAAAGCAAGGTGAAGTACATTAGATAAAACTACTTATCCTGTGATAAATTAGACATTTTTCATGAATACAGCATTTATACCTGTTTTCTGACAGCTGAAATGCATTTTGTTAGATAACTGTTTTTTTTCTACAGACAGGTGAGAAGGGTTAGGGGGCAAAGAAATATTGACCGCCAAATTAACAATTAAAAAAAAGGTTATACTCTAAATAAAGCAGTCTTGCCAGTTGTATTACATGCCATGCAGCTAATACTGGAGTCATCCAATGACTAGCTGAACTATTAAAATGGTTTCCATTTCACCATGCAGCTTGATACTTAAGACATGATCGTAGTACGTGAAAACATGATGGGTAACACAATCGCTAGTGTCCTGATATTCTCCAGGAATATTAAAAAAAAAAAAGAGAGAGAGAGAAAGAGGCCAGTTCCAGACTGCATATTGCATCCCTTCTTTTCGTATAGAAACACACTTCTGTATCACTTTATTACAAAAAAAATTATGAAGACCGAACACTGCCCACTAATACCGTTAGATGCAGCTCCATGCCTATCTCCCCAGATTCAATCTGTGATTAGAGACTAAGTGTAAATGACTGCAATCACACAGCTGCAGTTGAGGTGGATACATACTAATTAAGAAATTATAAATCCTGTCTCGGTAACGAGCTATTCTTGCATTTGCACTGCAGACTGAAATTCAGCCATTGGCAGAAAAAAAACATGATTAACTCCCCCTTTTGCACATAGTTTTGTATTTCAACTCACACCATAGTCCCAGCAGTATTAAAATAATGCTCCCACTTAGCAACCCCACTTTCACCCATCTCCCTCCACAGACCCAGCAACTTAAATCAACCCTCCTTTCCCCTCACCTTTGTGTCAACAATCAAACCCCCATCCTCCTTCCTCATTCCCAGTCGTAGAAAAATGCCCGCTCCCCCCAAACCCACTTAGCAACCCCACTGCATCCCCCCTAAGTGTGCTGACTTAGGGAAAAAAGATACATAGCCATGAGTGATGGCAATGACCATAGTTCCCCCCCCCACACACACACACACAAAACCTCAGCTGGCTGCAGACTGAATTAATGACAACTCAAGTGCACTCACTGTAATTTAAAACGAGCGTGCTCATGCCTCATTTATTCAGATGACGACTGACTGCTCAGGGTGGTATAAGGAGGGCTGCACTGGTGGTTGTCTCCTATGTATTCTTTTGTTCCCTAAATCAGCTCACCCAAGAGTAGGTGGGGGAGCCAAAGTTTGTGGGTGCTAAGTGGATGGGGGGGCATTTTCTGCTACTGGGACCACGGGGTTAGTTGATGCTGTGGGGGTGAGGGTTATGGAAGGGGCTATATTGATAAATAAAAAATCAATACTTGGACTTTCAGGGGAAGCATGAAACTGGGGTTGTTAAGTGGGTTGGAGGAAGGGGCTTTTTTTTGTTAAAGGTATTTGCCCACAGGGTCTGTCAAGTTTGGCTGCGGGCACTATGGGCGAATTAAAGAACACTTATTTAGTTACTTTGAGAAACATGGAGCTCCCTTATCAGAACATCAGTGGCCCCTTACACCACCTCAGGCAGCCGCTGTCTGAATGAATGATATCGCAAGTGTGAGCACTGTAATTTTAAGAGCCGCTGTCAGGATCATACCTGCTTTACATTGTAGGGTCCACAATGTGTCCCTGATGTTGACTGCAGTATTGTTTTCTAAAAAAAAAAAATCCATAATTTTTTTTCCTTGCTTTTGACTGTCACGCGGTGTTGCTCACTCTCGTGGTAAGGCTGAAGCCGCACACCCACCTGCTTGCACTGTGATATAGAGTGGGGATCTGACAGCCACTAGTAGAGCTGTCAGATCGCTGCAAAGGTAGGAGCACGGATGAAGTGTAGTGATTGTATTTGAAGGCTTCTCCGTATTTCTATATTTTAAAATACCAAACCTCTTGAATGCCTTGCATTGTGATTAGTTTATTTTGAGTACTTTGCTGTTGGTGACACTCTTCATCCCGATTTCATTTTTTGATTTTAGCAACTGAAGCATAGCATATGCCATCAACTCCTATTTGGCATACTGTTTTTTGCTCTGAGGTGATAAATGTAGTGGGACATCCTAGAAAATATAGTCAAATATAATATTTGTGTTAGCCATCTTTTTTATTAGAATCTAGCACTGCATAACACACTGCATAGTTTATTGCCTTGTGGCACCGCTGTCATTTTATACTTTAGCATCTCAGGAATTCCATACCACATGGTAGCAATGTGTTGCAGTAAGGTGTGTAATTCAGTGTTTTCTAACATTATTACAGCTAGTTCTGTTCTCTGGCATATTTTACTTATGCATTTTCACAGTATATAATAAAAACTGGTAATTTCTGATTTGAAATTGAAGCCCCTATTTGTGAGGTGAACTATTTAGTTAGGCATCAGCTTGTACTAATTCACATTAGTACACAGTCACCAATTGTTTATTGTTTATTGATAAATATCGGATAACACCTTTGAGTCAAAGACTCCTTTACAAAGATTCCACGTCATACATAAGACAGAGACAACTGTAAACAAAGTAGCAACTAACACAGTAATTAAAGACAATGGTTACAGAATGGTTGCAAATGAATACAGAAAATACAAAATAGCAGCAGGGAATACATGGTAACAGAGAGCTGCTAACAAGGTACAAAGTGCAAAAGGTTACAGGTACGAACATAACATTTCAGGGCGATGGTGCTAGCCATGCCCAGGAGTTCATTCGTTGGCCAAGGCAGGACACTGGGGTCCACTGTCACGGTATAGGCAAGCCCAGAGGCCGCGACCAGTGTTAGGTCCATGGTCAAGGGAGGAGGGGGGAGGTGGGGAGGCAGAAATGGAAGGTCAGGTTAAGGGGCAGTCACATACCGATCCCTGGGTGATAAGGTCCCTTAGTTGGGACTTGAACCAACCAAGTTTGGGTTCAGTGAGGAGGCAATCAGGGAGTGAGTGAACCAGGATGGGGCCAGATATCGAAACGTTCTTTGGCCTGCGGTGGTCTTGCAGCAAGGTACCCTAAAGTGGGTAGTCGCTGATTGCCGTGTGAGGCGGGTAGACAGTGGGGACTGAAGTAGTGGGGAGAGGGCTAATGGGAGTAATGCTGAGGTGATTTTCTTAGCGAAGAGGCAGGCCTGGTACTTTAGCCTCCCATCGAAGTTGAGCCAGTTTGCTGAAGCATAGCGGGTGCAGGTGTGTATAAGTCTAGGACAGCCTGTAGCAAGTCTGCAAGCCTTATTGAGGGCCAGTCTAATCTTGTGTAGGTGGGTGGTGTCGGCTGCACCACAGATGATGATTCCATAATCAGTTAGAGATAGAATAGATGCAGAGATGGCTAGGCAGAGAGATTTAGGGGGGGAGGCAGTGCTTATAGCAGTGAAGGAGACCAATACGTGTTTTGATGGCAGTGCTGAGCATCCGGATATGGTTGTGGAAAGTGAGACCAGTGTCTAGGGTGATGCCAAGGTACAGTATTTGAAAGTGGTAACCTGCTCAAGGGGGTCTTTCAGTGAGTTAAGAATGAGCAGGAGTTGTCCTAGGTTCTTGTTTTGGGGGTGTGCAAACATCACGGATTTAGTGTTTTTGTAATTTAGTACTAACCTATGCTGAATGAACCAGGATTCAACTTCAGAGAAGGATTTCTGGAGTGTCGAGTAGAGGGCTGCGGGATCAGTGTGTGAGTTGAAGAGGACTGCATCGTCTGCATACAACAGAATGTTTCCTGAGCAGGCATTGGGCAGGGTGTTGAGGAATAGGGAAAAGAGAAGTGGGCCAAGAATAGAGCCTTGAGGGACCCCAGACCTGACTTGGTGGGGGGATGACAGGGAATGGGCAATCCAGACTGTCTGGGTTCTCTCAGACAGATAGCTGGCAAACCAGTCAATGGTCTCATGAGAAAGGCCTATCTGAGTGAGGCAGTCCAGGAGAAGCGAGTGGTGCACGGTATCAAATGCTTTTGAGAGGTCTATAAAGACAGCGCCAGCAGTGTAGCCGGTGTCCAGGAATGTATGGAGGGCATCTGTAAGTTCCAAGAGGGCAGTGGTGGTTCTATGGTTCTGACGGAAGCCATGTTGTTCAGGACACAGGATACTATATTTAGTGAGGTAGTCTGTTAGTTGGGTGGCCACGATTTTCTCCAGGGTTTTAGAGAGGGGAGGCAGGATTGATATTGGGCGGTAGTTCCCAGGCAGGGTGTGGTCACCACTTTTAAGGATAGGAGTGATGAGGGCAGATTTCCATTTGGTGGGGAACTGGCCCAGAGAAAGGGAGCAGTTCAAAAGCATGGTAAGGAGGTGAAGAACCTCACTGAATGCGAGTCTAAGCAGTTTCAGGTCCAGTGTGTCACTACTGAAACGAGATTTACTGAGGGCTTTGAGTAAGAGAGGGGCAGTTTCACGTTGGGAAACTGCTTTAAAGTGGAAAGGGGGGTTGGGGAGGGAGCAGTGTGGTGTAGGGTGGGTGGGGGAGAAAAAGTTGGGGGAGGAGAACACCAGTGAGGTCAGAGAAGGTGTCATTTAATGTGTCTGCGATAAGGGCTGGGTCTGAGGTGATAGATCCATTGGCCCTGATATGGGTAGGCGGGGCAGTGGAGGCTTTGCCACTTAGCGTTTTGAGAGAGTCCCAAAACTTGCGACCTGAGCCTCATGTGTTGGTGAGCAAGGTTTACTCAGCCTTTGCTTTTCGAATATCCCAAGTGCATTTATTGTGCGCTTCCTGGTAGCGCTGCCTGTCAGAGGGTTTTCTGGTATCCTGTGCAATGTGCCACAGATTGTCTCATTCGCGCATCTGGTCCTAAAGGGCTTGAGATAGCCAAGGTGTGTTGGCACCTTTAATTTTTTGTTTGGTTAGGGGTGCAAACAGGTTGCAGGCAGTGTTGAACGTATGAATGAAATAGTTGAGGGCAGAGTCAATGTTCTGAGCATTTCTTATGGGGGACCAGTCAGTAACTAGGAGGTACTGTTTAAGGGACTGTAGTTTGCCAGGTTTGAGGCAGCGTTGTAAGACAGTTTTTTTTGGGGGGGGGGCTTGTTAATACAGTACGACCAGTGACATAGCACCGGGGAGTGGTCACTCAGAGCATCGGGTAGTACCCTGGTGTGTGTAGCTTTATGTAGGGTGTTAGTGAGCACTAGATCTAGGAGGGTGGCAGTACCAGTCCTCTGGTTTATTCTTGTGGCAGTAGTCACAAGTTGGGTCAGGTTCTGGGCAGTTGCAGCATCCCTAACAGGGGCTGAAGTGTCAGCCAGCCAGTTTGTATTGAAGTCTCCAACGGCAATGATGTCAGGCATTGTCAGGGAGAATCTGGAGATGGTTGAGGACAGAGAGGAAAGCGGTCTTCTGATTTCGGGGTGTATACAGAGGAGAAGAACAAGGGGGCTCTGTTACGGGCAAGAGTGATCTTCAATGTGAGAGACTGGGCTCCGTGTTCAAGTGATGGGGAGGGTAGGGCGAGACACTGCAGTGATTCCTGGACATACAGTGCACAACCACCCCTTTTCTTTGAGGTTCTATCTGCCTGGTATAGTGTGAAGCCAGGAAGTGAGACCGCAGAGTCGGGGGTGTGGTTGTTGAGCCAGGTTTCAACTTCTGAGATGACATTGGGGCGATTCTGAGCAACCCATTCCTGAAAGGAATCCAATTTCTTGAGTAGGCTACATATATTGAGGGAGCGATAGTGAGGCTCTTGGATGTAGTAACCCGGGGGTCCTGGGGTGGGGTGAATGTCTCCGGAAAGAAGGAGGAGTAGTAGTAGGAGGATGCGCAGGGCAGCCAACTTTAAATGTTTCTTCATGAGCTTACGCACCATTAGGGAGGGGGAACAGCACCGTGTAGAGGTGGGAGTAGATAGGTACTGTAGGGAGGGAGAGGCCAGGCAGAGTAGTGTCCATTGCAGTAACACGGTAGTACCAGTAGGGTGATTGGAGCTTAGGGGAAGTATGGTCCATTGGTGGAGTGAGAGGAATGGGTCGGTGGTAGGGGTGGGTAGGATGGCTAAGGTTAGGAGCTTGGTGCTAGGCTGTTCCAAGTCACCAAGTGGAGGGAGAAGTGGAGCCTCCCCTAGTAGGAAGATGGGTGCTATGGTCAGTAGCAGGTGACATATGGTGATGGAAGACATGGTATGCAGTGTTATAAGGACACTGAGTGGTTGGGGGAAGGGACAAAGCTTAGGGACTTTGGGAGAGTGCAAGGTATTACCCTGAGTTGTTGTGGATGTAGAATATAATTAAAGTGACTAATTCTATATATCTTAAACAGTATGTGGTTTCTGGAAGCACATCTGGACCTTATAACTCTTCTTCACTGTTTGTAAAAGAATCAAAATGATTAGATCTGTGTTTATTACTGCAGTAGCAAAACCACACGCATATACACCCCTTGTTTTAATATGGTGAACAAGTGTGTAGCGTATAGGTGCTCAAACACCCATAAAAACAATGTTAGCTTGCATAAATTTCCAAGTGATGATCAAGTGAGAAGCAAGTGAGAGAATGCAGTACGCAGAGCAAGGGCTGATTGGAAGGGTGCCACTGACAGCAGCAGACTGTGCAGTGATCATTTCCCAGAGGCAGACATTGAACCTGATTTCAGCTTCATGCGTGAGTTTGGTTTACAAACCAGACATGTGTGTCGAAGACTTCAACCAGAGGCTGTGCCAACACAATTTTAAGAGAGTGCAAATACCTGGTAGCATGGGTGCAGTGCCCAAAAAACCCAAGAGTATCTGGTGCCGTAGAAAACGACAGCAGCAAGAGGTTTGTATGTGTTGAAATCCAATTTTTTTTAAAAGACTAATTCTAGTTCAGGTTCCCCCCCATCTCATACATCGTTGGTTGATAGTTTCCCCACTCTCACGCCAACAGCACCGACACCCACCCACCAACCCCGGTCACAAGGGGTGGAAACTGGCATATCATGGGGGGTATCTGGTACCGGGATAGGGATCAGATGTGGGGGAGGGATCACTACATGCCAGTGAACTACAATAATATTAATTGAACTGGTATCGGTTGGGGGGGGGGGACCTGTGGATCTCGGTTACCTATGTTTACTTAATCAGGACTGGGATCAGCGTGATGGGAGGCTGCCACTAGAAACATAGACTTTGACGGCAGATAAGGACCGCTAGGCCCATCTAGTCTGCCCATTTCCCTAACTACCAGATAGGACGCAGATCCTAGTTAAGCAACAGCCTATTTCTTCCTACCCCCACAAGAATTGCCTTATGTCTGTCCCATGCATTCTTGAATTCTCCCACAGTTTTAGACCCCACAACCTCCTCAGGAAGGCTGTTCCATGCATCCACTACTCTCCCTGTGAAATAATACTTTCTCACATTGCCCCTGAACCGCCCTCCTTCTATCTTTAAATTGTGTCCCCTTGTTCTTGCAAGTCTCTTTTTCTGAAAGATGCTACCCTCTTGGACTTTGTTGATTCCACTGAGGTACTTAAAAGTTTCTATCATGTCCCCCCTCTCCTTTCTTTCCTCAAGGGTATACATATTAAGCTCCTTTAGTCTCTCCTCATACGGCTTCTCTTGCAGACTCTGCACCATTTTAGTTGCCCTCCTCTGGACTGCCTCTATCCTGTCTATGTCCTTGCGGAGATGGGGTCTCCAGAACTGGACACAGTACTCCAGATGGGGTCTCACCAACTGTCTATACAGAGGAATAACAACTTCCTGTTTTCTGCTGCTGATGCCTCTCCTATACATCCCAGTATACCCCCAGCCCTCCCTACTGCCTTCTCACATTGCTTGCTAACCTTAAGGTCATCTGATATGATTACCCCAGGTCCTTTCCTTTTTTGTTGTTGTTACTACCTCCCCACCCATTGTGTATTCTTCCCCTCGGTTCTTGTTTCCCAGGTGCATTATTTTGCACTTCTTTGCATTGAATCCTAGCTGCCATACTTCTGACCATTCCTCCAACCTTGCCAAGTCCCTTTTCATCCTTTCCACGCCTCCTTGTGTATCAACCCTGTTGCAGATTTTTGTGTCATCTGCAAAAATGCATACTTTTCCTTCCAGTCCCTCTGCAATGTCACTGATGAAGACATTAAAAGGACGGACCCAATACTGAACCCTCACGGTACCTCACTAGTAACCCCTTTCTTCAGAATGGACTCCATTTACAATTACCTTCTGTGTCCTGTTGTCCAGCCAATGTTTTACCAGGCTACCACCCTGGGTCCCACTCCCAGGCTGGTTAATTTGACTATTAATCTTTTGTGGGACTGTGTCAAATGCCTTGCTAAAGTCTAGGTAGGCCATGTCCACAGCCCCTCCCTGGTCTACTACTTTGGTCACCCAGTCAAAGAAATCTATTAGATCTGGCCTGACATGACCTTCCCGGCCAGAACCCATGCTGCCTTGGGTCCTGTGCTCCACTGGCCTCTAGGTACTCGACTATTCTTTCCTTCAGAAGTGACTCCATCACTTTCCCTACCACAGAGGTCAGACTGACAGGTCTGTAGTTTCCTGCCTCTGTCTTGGAACCACTTTTGTGAAGGGGAATCACATCCGCCTTCCTCCAGTCCTCGGTACCACACCATCCTCCCATGATTTATTAAAAGAGTAGCCAGTGGTTTCACTAGTTCCTCCCTAATTCTTTTAGAATTCTGGGGTGAATTCCATCAGGACCCATTGCTTTGTCCACCTTCAGTTTTAGGAGTTCTTGCAGAACCTTTTTCTGTGAAAGGACTGGGATCGACCCCCTACCAAGAGTGCTTCTGTTAATTGGATTAGGCACTTCCCTCCTCTCTTTGGAATACTGAGCAGAAATATTCGTTCAGTATTCCTGCTTTTCACTGTCCCCTCTGCCCACCCACTGTTCATTCTATTCAGCCTCACTATCCCTCCCTTTGTCTTTCTACGCCGCTGATGTACCTATAAAAGGTTTATCCTTCTTAACTGAGTTGGCTATCTTTTCCTCAGTTTGGGCCTTTGCTATTCTGACTTCCCTCCCTGCTTCCTTCTGCCTTAACTGGTACAGCTCTCTGTCCTGCTCCTTCTGTGTTTCCTTATACTTCCAGAATGTTATCTTTTTCTTCCTGACTTTCACAGCCACCTCTTTTGAGAACCATAGTGGCTTTTTCTTTCATTTTGATTTGTTCATTTGCTTCACACAAAGGCTTGTTGCCTCTGTGATGGCAGTTTTGATAATTCCCCATTGTTGTTCCACACCTCCTTCTAGCCTGTTTGCTAGTGCTTTTCTGAGGCACTCTCCCATCTTGCCAAAGTCAGCCCTCCTAAAGTCTAGTAGCCTCACTTTTGTATGGCTTGACTCTGTAGCTGAGTTTAACGTGAACCACACTGTTTGATGGTCACTTGTCCCCAGATGGCAACCCACTTCTAGATCTGAGACCCTCTCACTGCCCCCGTTTGAGAGTACGAGGTCTAAGATTGCTCCCTCAAGAGTGGGTTCCGAAACTAGCTAATGCCTGCCACCTGTAGGGAATCAAGAATGGTCCTGCTCTTGGATGTGGTTGCAGCAAATGTGCTCCAGTTAACATCTGGCATATTCAGGTCTCCCATCAACAGTATCTCCCCTTTCTCTGCCATTCTAAGAATGCCTTCTATCATATCCTTGTCCATTCCTTCCCCCTGACATGGGGTCTGTACACAACCCCTGTGCGGATTGTGGTGCCCTTTCCAGTCTCCAAGGTGACCCACAGTGCCTCCTCTCCTCCCTGTTTACTCTTTTGTTCAGTTGCTTTTATCCCTTCCTTTACATAGAGAGCTACTCCTCCCCCTTCTCCCTGCCTCTCTCCCTGTAGGTTATGTACCCTGGTATGTTAACATCCCAGTCATGGTTCTCTGTGTACCATGTTTCTGTGACTGCTACGATATCCAGGCATCCCTCTTCCATTAAGGCCATCAGCTCAGGGAGCTTGTTGCCCAGACTACGGGCATTGGTACTCATTACCCTCCATTTCCTGATGACCTTACTCCCTTTTGCCCCATCCCTGTCCTTCTTGCCTTTGTCACTTTCTCCATTTACCCCTGCCCTTCTCCCTATTGACACCCTCATGTTGGTGTTTGCCGCACTTACTAGCGTGATTATTTGGGGAGGCTAGGATTTTCCTGCTCCTTTCCAGTGCCTCCCCCCTTGGCTAGTTTAAAAGCTTGCCAATGAAGCATTTAAACCTATCTCCTAGGATCCTGGTTCCCCTCCCGGACAGATGCAGCCCATCATGCCAGTGTAGGCTTGCATCACTCCAGGTGGACCCCCAGTCCCCAATGAAGCCAAATCCCTGAGCTCCACACCAGTTTTTCAACCACTGATTGAATCCCATGGTGCAGAATACCCTAGCCTCTCCTATGCCATAGATGGGTAGCACCTCCGAGAAGGTTACCGTGCGTGCTACTTGACTAAGGCCCCTCCCCAATTCCACAAACTCTTCCTGCACTTCTCTAATCCCTTTCTTAGCCAGGTCATTTGTCCCTAGGTGGACAATGACATCCAGCTCCCTCCCCTGTGCAGCTGCTCCGGCAATCCTGAGGATTCACTTCCTGTCCCTGCAAGCCATGGCGCCAGGCAGGCACCTTACCTCCCTCTCCCCTTCCTCCCCCAGTTCTACCTTCCTAACAATGGAGTCCCCCACCAGGAGTTGTTTCCTTCCCCTGCAGGGTCCCCTGCCACCCTCCTGTGGGTCTCCTTTGTGGAGGTTCCCAGCATCCGCCTCTGTCTCCACTGTGGGTGCCTCCATAGAGGAACCACACTTTGCCAGAATGGCATAGGGAATTGTGGAGAGGTACAATGGAGGGATGCGCTCTGTTCCACCACCCTCACCCTCCCTGGAGCCCACTGTGGTCCAATCGCTCCGCTTTCTTGGCAACCTCTGAGGCAACGGCAGTGGCACTGGTGGTCCCTGGATGGAAGAGGAGGTCCCACAAATCCTGGTCAACTCAGCCTGGAGATGAGCGACCTCCTCCCTCAGCCCAGAGAGGTGCCTGCAGATGGGACAACACCGCATCCTCCAGAACATCTCCGGAAGACTGCTGCTCCACAGCCACTGCACTGCACCACTCCAATCATGTCTTATTTCTGGCCCCTTAACTGTTTGCAATCCCTACTCTTTCCTCTGTTTTTTTCTCTCTCTCCTTACTTTCTGCCTGTGTGCCCTTTAAGCTCCTGATTGTCCTGTTCTGAGACAAGAATATCCTATATTTCTCAGTAGACCACTTACTTGCTCAGAGGCAGACCTCCAGCAGCTAGAGGGGGCCGGAGAGCTACTCTTGCACTTCTAGGATGGTGGGTCTTTGGTGGTTCTGTGATCACTCGCCTCCTGCTCCCAAACAGGAGGTTTCTGTTGTCAGTCAAATCCTGTGCCTATAAAAATAGAACTAGCTTTGGGTGGAGGGAAGGAGGGCAGAGTCCCAGTCCCAGCAGAGAAGTTCAGTCACACGGCAGTCCTTTCTCCTGGTGTCTTCTGCCAAGGTATTAGCAGAAACTTTCTAAGGCAGTCTTTAAATGTAGCTTCCTTATAGCTAAGCCACTCCCCCCTACTTACCAAATCTTTCTACAAGTAATTTAAACCTCACAGCAGTTAAGTCCTTTCAGTCACCTGAGAGTTACACCTAGATAACTCTTCAGATACCCATTCAGTTCAGTTAACCCAAACACACACTTTTTTTTTTGTATGTTAGTTTTTTTTACCCTAAATTAAAAGTCAAATACAAAAGTTCTTCTACTTTAGTCCCAGTAGAGAAGTTCAGTCACACAGCAGTCCTTTCTCCTGGTGTCTTCTGCCAAGCTATTAGCTAGCATCAGAGGAAGCTCACTATGTTGGGACAATCTGGGGAGCTGCGTTGAGATAAGTAACCTTGCTTCACACTCAAAGAAGCCCATCCTTGTACACTCATCTCACAGTCATGGCTAGCAGCGTATTGTGCACTGTGCTGTGGTTAAATGTTGGTGAGTGACACATCCTCCCACACACACTCACAACCACCCAGAGTCTATCAGTAGATGGTAAAATGGACTGTTTATGTGGCAAGGGGAATGTGCCTTTTCCTATGGAGAAATTGTGCTCCCTTCTACTGATCGATGTTGGGTCATTAAGGTGTTGTGGGATTTGCCGCTTGCCATCGTCTAACTGCTGCAGCAACAGACAAGTATTGTGACCAGGGTGGTGAGTATTGGTGCCATGTGTTAGTTTGGGGACCACTATTCACCAACAGTGTGAGATTGTGGTGGCAGCTGCTAACAGTTTGGGACAGGTATGGGGTTTTGTCATTTTTTTTTAGGAGGGGGCATCTATTCCTAATGCATACCAATTGCATAGGTGACCACGCTATCACGAGGGGTGGAAACTGGCACACCATGGGGGGGGATCTGGTACCAGGATAGGGATCAGATGTGGGGGAAGGACACTACATGCCAGTGAACTACAATAATATTACCTGAACTGGTATCGGGTTGGGGAGGAACCTGTGGATGACAGTTACCTATGTTTATTTAATCAGGACTGGGATCAGCTTGATGGAAGGCCACCACTAGCATCAGGGGAAGCTCGCTATGTTGAGACAATCTGGGGAGCTGCGCTGAGATAAGTAACCTTGCTTCGCATTCAAATGAGCCCATCCTTGTACACTCGCCTCACAGTCATGGCTAGCAGTGTACTGTGCACTGGTTATTATCAATATGTCAACTTCAGTTTATGGCTTCCATGCCACTATGTACGTTATTGATTGCTCAACATGAATATGCGACCCTTTGTGTACATATCTTATGCTACCAGCCCCCTTGCCCTTGGCCTCCATTTCTACAGGTTTGTATGCGTTTAACTTAAAAAAATTTTTTTAAAAGACTAAATATATCACTGAGCACTGTTTAGAGTGTCGGTGTACCGACTGCACAGCGAAACTGCCACAGCGAAGATCATCACAGTGACAGAATTCAACATAAATCATTGGGTTGCTGTGATGGTCCCCGCTGGCACAGGCACTGCATCGCATTGTATGTTGCCCCCTTCCCAAGACAAATCCAACTCAAAGTTGTGTATTTAGAAACCGGGGTGTGTGGGGGCAGAGCTCCCCACATGAGGATTCAGGGGGCACAGTCCCTTGAAGAAAACACACACACATCCCCGACAGTACAATGCCGACACTCGGCATTGTGTCTGTCACTGTCGGGGATGCAGATGTCGTCTCGTCGTAGGTAAACCTAGAGGTCAGCATCACCCTGTGGTTAACTTGTTTCTGCTATGCACAGTAGCACCAACAGAGGTCAAACAGCGAGATGACTGTCATGGGACCAGTGGCTCAGGAGGCCCGTAGGGGTGCACGGAAGAGGTTGGCATGTGCAAACACGGTTTGTGCCTGTGACTGCTGGGCCACCAATTCCCTTAGCATGACCAAAGCAAATATATGCAGCCCAACCCACAACAAAGCCCCACTACCATCCAAAACTATTAGCAGTCCTCCCATCTCATACACTGTTGGCTGATAGCGGCCCGCCTCACACCAATGGCACAGACACCCACCAACCCCGGTCACACTGCCTGACCATCAGTGCTGCAGTTAAATGTTGGTGAGTAACACATCCTCCCACACACACTCACAACTGCCCAGAGTCTATCAGTAGATGGTAAAATGGACTGTTTATGTGGCAGGGGGACTGTGCCTTTTCCTATAGAGAAGTTGTGCTCCCTTCTACTGATCGATGTTGGGTCATTAAGGTGTTGTGGGATTTGCCGCTCGCCATTGTCTAACCGCTGCAGGAACAGACAAGTATTGTGACCAGGGTGGTGAGTATTGGTGCCGTGTGTTGGTTTTGGGGCCGCTATTCACCGACAGTGTGAGACTGTGGTGGCAGCTGCTAACAGTTTAGGACAGGTATGGGGTTTTGTCATTTTGGGGGGTCTATTCAGAATGCATACCAATTGCATAGGTGACCACGCTGTCAGAAGGGGTGGAAACTGGCACATCATGGGGGGGATCTGGTACCAGGATAGGGATCAGATGTGGGGGAGGGACACTACATGCCAGTGAACTACAATAATATTACCTGAACTGGTATCGGGTTGGGGGAGGAACCTGTGGATGACAGTTATCCATGTTTATTTAATCAGGACTGGGATCAGCATGATGGAAGGCCATCACTAGCATCAGGGGAAGCTCACTATGTTGGGACAATCTGGGGAGCTGTGCTGAGATAAGTAACCTTGCTTCGCACTCAAATGAGCCCATCCTCGTACACTTGCCTCACAGGCATGGCTAGCAGTGTACTGTACACTGGTTATTACCAATATGTCAACTTCAGTTTATGGCTTCCATGCCACTATGTACGTTATTGATTGCTCAACATGAATATGCGACCCTTTGTGTACATATCTTATCCTACCAGCCCCCTTGCCCTAGGCCTCCATTTCTACAGGTTAGTATTCATTTAACTTCAATTTCTTTTTTAAAGACTAAATATACCACTGGACACTGTTTAGAGTGTCAGCATCACCCTGTGATTAACCTGTTTCCACAATGCGCAGTGGCACCGACAGGGGTCAGACGGTGAGATGACTGTCACGGGATCAGTGGCTCAGGTGGCCTGTAGGGGTGCCCGTAAGAAGCTGGCATATGCAAACACGGTTTGTGCCTGTGACTGCCGGGCCGCCAATGCCCTTAACATAACCTAAGCAAATATATGCAGCCCACACCACAATCTAGCCCCACCACTATCCAAAGCTGTTAGCAGTACCCCCATCTCATACACTGTTGGCTGATAGTGGCTCACACCAACAGCACCGACACCCACCAATCCTAGTCGCACTGTCTGACCATCAATGCTGCGGTTAAACGGTGAGTGACACATCCTCCCACACACACTCAAGACCACCCAGAGTCTATCAGTAGATCACAGAATGGACTATTTATATATCGCCAGGGCAATGTGCCTTTTCCTATACAGAAGTTGCGCTCCCTGCAGCTGATCGACATTGGGTCACTGAGGTGTTGTGTTGTGGGGTTTGCTGCTCGCCATCATCTAACTGCTGCAGTGACAGACAAGTATTGTGACCAGGGTGATGGATGTCGGTGCCATGTGCTGGTTGGGGGCTGCTATCCACCGACATTGTATGAGATTGTGGTGGCAGCTGCTAATAGTTTGGGATAGGTATGATTTTTTTGGGGTGGGGGACCGTCTGTGCTTACTGCATACCAATTGCATAGGTGACCACGCTGTCACGAGGGGTGGAAATTGGCACATCATGGGGGGGGGATTAGATGTGGGGGAAGGGCCACTACATGCCAGTGAACTGCAATAATATTACCTGAACTGGTATCCTATGTGGTAGGAGGCACTCATCCTGCAACTGTGCTCCCTGATCGTCCCAACCACCCCCTCCTGCATCAATTAATTTTCAAGTAGTGTCACGCTATGTTAAGTATTGAAACATTGTAAGATGTTAAGTAAATGCTGCTTCCTTTATATTTTGGTCTCTTCCTAAATTTTTATTTGTCCCCCCCCCATTTTATTCACCATCCTCTGGCTTGGCCAAACGTATGCCCATCGATTGACGTGCACAACACAGATCTGATGTGCTCTTCTTCTGTATACCGTCATCATATTGCATAAGCTATCTCAGTTAGCAAATAGAAAACAAAAACAAGCATATAATATATGTAACCGTTTATATGTGTCCATCTAGAACACGTTTTATCATGTTTTCATTACACTATATCATAAAGACCTTTTGAAATTATTCAATTATGTCCCCATATTAGGCTTCACTGTCTATATTGACGTTTAATGTGTATATTAATGGGAGTTCTACCCAATGTTAAAGATTTGTTTTTAAATTGTCCTATACATTTTCTGTGTTGAACTTTGTTGGTTTTGTCCCTCTTTTTCTAAATTATTTAGCATGTTGCTGCTGTTTTTGATATCTGAAACTAGCACATCACCGTTTCACGTGGAGCACTGATCCTGCCTCACTCTAAATATTACATCAGGATTACACACCACAGGACCTAAACACACTCAGTGTATGACACAATGAGTAAATACTCCCTCTGCTCAGGAAAAGGCAACCACTGCCGACCACCTACATGGACAAACAAGTTTTCATACTGATGAAGTAAACTCCCATGAGGCCTGAGAGGTAAACCTATGTTAACTGAATTCATTGCATGTCTGTAATGAGCAGATTGCATGGATTGTTTATTTTCTCTCTTCAAGTATTGCATGTTAATTAATTTTAATGTATACGTGTTGTAGAAATATGGGTTCTAAAACCTTGTGTTTTTCTGGTTGTATTACAGATTGTTGCTGAACTTCTTAGACAGCATCATGCGCCCGATGTAATCGAGGAGTGCCACGTAGAGATCGATGATGTATCCAATCAAGAAGAGATGCCGCACACACTGCCTTCACATGTTGAAAGATGCACACAGGTTTGTTCATGGGAACTGAAGAAGATGCCATCAAAGAAGATACAAGCACATATCATGGGCATTAGCGAAGGTAAGCCAGTGTATTTACTAATAGCAGTTAAACTTTACGTATTTTGTTAACATGTATTTATTTATGTCATGAAAAACGGATTGCTTGTTAGAATTAGTGATTGTGTTGGGTGTGTTTATCACATAAAGGAAGTGTGTTCTGTTACAAAATGTTCACCAGTAAGTAGGTAAGCAAGTGAGTGTGACTGGCAGATGTTGACAGCCATAGATAGTGTACACTCAAGAAGTTGAAGCGACAATTGTAAAAAAAAAACACAAAAATTCCAATTGCATTTTTAAAGGCCATCCCAGTTGCACTGTCGTCTTATGTGCCACAGGACAGGTTTTGCGTGTGTTGTGGTGTGGGATGATCTGGATTTAGCAAGTGTATTGTAGCTCTCCTATTAACACTTGTCATTTTGAGTAATTTCTTATACTATCAAGCATGCGATCCCAGGAGTTAGGAAAACAGTCAGCTGCCCTACAGGGGCAAATATTCACATGTCTGCACCTCATGCAACATTCAACTACTAGGGGTTGCTACACAGAATGTGAATTTAACCCCTTGTCATGCCTTACTGCTAAATTAAACATCAACTTTGAAACTCATCATCTTGGTTCAGATTTGCAATATTTATGTATATAGTATATGGTGGAATGCTGTTATGCATGGATTTCCATGCCTGGAACATGATTTTTCTGCTGCAGTAGTGACATCATTATTATTGTTCTGCTGCAGTAGTGATGTCACTACTATAGCAGAACAACTCGGAATGCTGCCACATAGTTTCTTTCCTCTATCCAGTTAAGCGGTACGTTGTTTGTTTTTTTTAAACTTCAATTTGCAGAAACATCTGCAGCACACTGTGTCAGTAAAAAAAAAAAAAAAAGAAACTATTACAATTTCTATTCTCCGTTGTCTTCACTAGCTGGTTTGGTGTGAGTTTCCCTTGGTAGCAGAGCACCTCTTGAGCTGCGCTCTCGAGGTAATCTGTTACCAAGGAAACCTCTCGATACAAGAATGTCCTTGTTGTGTATGACTGCTCATGCACATTCCACTATATGTTGTCATTCCCAGGTATTTAAGAATGAACAGTTCAGTCCCAAAGTGTGATTACTTAAGCAATAAGTCATGACCAAGGGGGTCGATTAACATTGTAGTGTGTATGGTTGTACTTTGTTATGGATGGTACTCTATCCCTGCAAAAACATTGTTATGCTACTCTAGCTACAGGTACGTCAGCTAGTTTGTTATGCTGCTCTAGATACATAGGTAGTGCAGCATAATACCTTATAATGCAGTCGTGCATGCACGTACTGGCCATCTACGATCCTCGAGAAATGGCTGCAAAAGTGAGAGCTGACCATGGATGCGAGTAGCGATTTAAAACAAATAATTAAGGGCACCCAATGCCTTTTTGAGTGACCATACACTATAAAAGACAGTGTATAATCGCTCATACACTCCAAGGATACTTTGAAACTCTCACGGTTTCCATGGTAACTAGACCTCACGAGGTCACCGGTTACCACGGAAACCTCTCGAGTGAAAAATAACCTTGTTGTGTATGAGCGAGCATATACTATCCTCTATGTTAATAACACCCTGGTGGTGTAATAAGACACGAGGCTAAGTCAAATGTCATATTTTGCCTAGTACGTGATTAACTGATTATTAATCTAACTCATGGGAGTGCCTTATTACTATCAAAAAAGTTACTGCAACAGTAATGTGTTAAAAGCAAACCGCAAATACGACTGTATAATTTCTTATATTCTTTTTATAATAAATCTTGATGTAATCACACAGTGTGATCAAATGATACCATAAATAATATTTTCATTTCCTAATTTGTTTGAAAAAAATATTTATTTTCATCTGGTGGTTGGGATTAATCGGTCTTACTTGTCACAGATGTACAGGCCGTGCCAAGGATAAAGATAGGAATACAGTATGAGCGCATAATTCCACCAGAGCCATGATGTAAGGAGGTGTGCGATGATGATGTAATGTTCGATTACAGTGTAGAATTGAATGACTCGGATACCGAATTTGATCTGGATGATGATCCAGACTACATCCCTTCTTCGCCATCAGAGGTGGACAATGATGACTTTGTAATTTGTCTGGATGAACATGAAATGACAACCACTGTGGATCCTGATGTCACCCTAGTACTGACAGGAAATGCATCATTTTTAATGGGGCACTCAATCGTCTACTGCAGTGGTGTCACTGTCCTGAGTGTGGACATCAAGACAGTGTTTCTCCATAAAACAACTAGAACCATGCTTGTTCTAACAATAAGATATCATGCCTGCTCAGTTTCGACTGTGTGGCACAGCCAGACTTTCTTAGGGCGAATACCTGCAGGAAATCTACTGCTATCAGCAGAATACTGTTTTATGATTCTCTGGCTACAAAAGTCCTCAGAGTACTGCAACACACGGGTGTGTGCTGTTACACCCTGCAGACTTTTGTTCGCCACCATGCTAAAATATTGCTACCTACCAGTTGTAAAGTTTGGAATGTGCAGCAGGAATGGCTGATCGCGAACCTATTATCAGAGCAGCATGGATTAGTTTGCGGTGGTGATGGACGGGCAGATAGCCATGGCCACTGTGCCAAGTACAGCACACATTCCTTTATGGAACTAGCCGCTGGAATAGTTTTGGATATAAAGCTAATCCAGGTGATATTATTTCATAGTTCTACAGATTTATTTCTTCATCCGTTCTTTCCCCATACAACTACATTGTAACATATGGTGTGCTTACTTAGACAAACATATGTTCTTTCTAACTAGAGCAATGAGTGGGGCGGAAGTACACATATGGAGTTGGAGGGTCTTAAACAATATGTCGCTTCCATCACGGAGTCAGGCCTAACCATTGAACAGTTCATTACGCACCAACACCTTCGGATTGCAAATGGGTCCGGGAAAACATGGATGACACAGATCACTGCTATGATGTGTGGTATGTTGTAAAAGGTAGTTGTGTCTTTTCTGATCTGCCCTTCCTATGTTTTTTTTATGTAATGATGTGCTGTTAATATTATTTGTTAATCTTTAGATGACCGACCCATCTATTTAGGATTACTTTTTTAATACATTTAGGAAAAAAAGGGCTATAGAAGTTATCTGTGACTCTGCATAAAATGTCACGTGTAATAAGATCAACATGAGATGTACACACTGTATGTAGTACTTCTTTTTGTAAATATGCGTGAATATGGGACGACTCATAATATGTTGTCCAAACTTTTTTAGAGGAATAAAGAAGTTGCCTGCAATGAATAACAAGAAGACAACCTCAGACCATGGGTTTCTAGTATTGTTAATCACTTATACTGGTTAGTCAGTTTCACGACTTGTGATGACGACGAGCTGGTGGTCTCTAAGTGGCAGTCAGTTGCTGCTCATGTCCAGGACATACAGACTCACCGCCACCCTTTGTACCAGTTATGCTCTCACGGAGATCTACCTGGGAGATCACATCGCAAGCCATGGCTTATACCTTGTAAATATGTTTTCTACTTATAGCACTGTATTTTTTGTGAACATAATGCACTTTTTTGTAATGTTACAGGGTTTTAAATAACTGATTAGCATTTTTTTCCTTGGGACAATACTAACTGTATAGAAAGCATTTATATAGGTTTTCTAGAAGTGTTATGTTTGTTGAACACAGTGAGGCAAGTGCTATGCATTTTCACAATGTTTTAGAACTTTTATGAGCAAAACGCTAATCAATTGTTAGAGGTAAATAAAACCCTCCATTACCAATACACCATGCCCTGATCATAGAAACGGATAACACATCAATAGACAAGGACCTCCATGACCATCTACTCCACCCGCAATCACCACACTTGTTTGTAGCCTCTAAGACTATCAGTCAGTGGTTTTTCATACTCCTTCCCACCTCAAGGTACCTTTGAGCCTGTCTCATGCATGGTTAAGACCACCAACTGTACACTCTCCCACTAGCTCTTGTGCCCGACCACGTTGCAGTGACAGTTTTGAAATCTGTCCTAATTATAAAATCATCAAAGAAGTCCATGAGTCACGATTTGCTGAGACTTGTACTAAGTAACTCCAATAATAGATCACTCTCAATACCACCTTCTACATTATCACTTCTCATTGACTTTGCCCATTTATCGTTCGCTCACACCCCCTGCCCCACCCCTCCCCCAACCAGTGGCTATTTCATGGGTTCCTGACCCCATCTATATTTGTAGATCTCTCCCACTCCCACTGCAGGCACCTTAGCCGTTTTCTTGATATGACAAACCATGGAACACTTTGGTCCCAGTCATGAAAGGCCAGAACCAGGTATCTGTTTTTTTCTGCTATGTCCTTGACTGTCTGTACTTATTATGCCTTCAGGTCAGTGCCTTCACTTCCCAGTCTGCGTGCATTTGTAACAATGTACTTCCAGGTTTCGTGCCTGCCCCCAATTATACCCCTCCTATTTTAAATCAGAACTAATAGAAACTGTTGTGTCAGGTGATGGATTGTTTGTAATGCATTACATTACAGTTATAAAATGATAACTTTTTAGTACAGCATCCAATGCTGCTGTGCAGTTGGAGGAATTTGTCTCAGGGACTCGACTTTGCCATGACGTCTGTCATTTATCAGGAAAATACCAGACGTCTGAAACCGAGTCTTTTCATAGTCTACTAATACAACTTGCTCCCAAGATGACAGTGTTCTTGTTCAATGGCATGAAATGCAGGTACACCTAGTTTCCGTATAAATTAAATATTGAAAATCGTTAACAATGTTGCTTTCTATTCAACTGATTTATCAAGGTTACTTTATTCAAAGTTGGTGAATAGTTATGATGTGTTTCACAGTTTTGAAATTTGTCCTAACCATAAAATGATCAGAGAAGTCCATGAGTCACAATTTGTTGAGACTTGTACTAAGTAACTCCATAATAGATCACTCTCAATTTCCCCTTCCACGTACATCACCTCTCATTGATTTTGCCCGTGTATTGTTCTTTCACACCCACTGTCCCCACACCCCACCCCACCCCAACCAATAACTATGTCATGGGTTCCTGACTCCATAGTGCATGACACTACATTTCTTGGCATTGAACCCAAATTGCCATGTGCTAGACCACTCCTCCAGTTTTGCGAGCTCCTCCTGGAGTACTGTACTACCTTCCCCTCCATCAACCACCGCACATATTTTTGTGTCATTGGCAAAAAAGAATGATCTCACTATTTATCCTTTCAGCGATGTCAGCACTGAAGTGTTAAAAAGCACTAGTCCCAGCAATGAGCCATGTGGGTCACAACTTGCTGCTGCCCAGGGCACAGATACCTCACTCCCCATTACTACCTTCTGCTGTCTAGCAAGTAACCAGCTCCTGACCCATCTATCCAGTTTCATTCCCGCTCTCATGTTGCTAATTTTGCTGGTCAGAATACAATGCTGTATCCAATGATAGGCCTTTCTGAAGTCCAAGCATAGGATGTCTACCGCATGAACAATTAAGCAGGCGCTTAGCCTATACTAGCTACTTATTCAAAAATACAATGCTGATCTGATATGTGTTGCAAGTAATTATCCTATGAAAGGCATTAAAACTTGAATATTTCTGATCAATGACTGACAGTGTTAAGCATGTGTAGATTATTAATAGTTAAGTGAAGCAAGCTATTAGTAATAGTATAGAGCTGAAACTGAACTTCAATTATAAAGTTTACTCATATATGCTTATTAATATTGCAGAGCTCTACTGGCAGTGATGCATTATAATGAGAATGCACAATGACAGCAGGCCATCGCAAAACATGGATCTAAGAGATACTCCCTCCATTTTCCAAAGTACAAAAAAGGAGGCTATGTTGTTCGTGGTGTATCTTCTGCATGTACTCATGGTGAGGGATGTTGCTTCATTCTTTGGCAATCAATAGTGTACGTTTGATTACTGTATATTGTATGCGAGAACTGTAGTAAACTATTGATAACAAAGACATTCAGTATAGCGTATAAGATAACGGTTATTAACGCAAAATATATTTTTGTATCCAATATACACTTGTATGTTATCATGTTTTGTAAATAAAGTCACACTTTAAAAAAAGTTGTCGTCACTCTGTGACTGTAACGTGCTGTTCAGGTAAGACAGGTGCATATTATCAAATATGCTATGTTGGTTGCTGTCTGCTCTCGGACCGTTCGATTGATATCAAAGTCAATAACCACAACATAAATGCTTCACTCGGAGCACGCATTTTCTTATAATGTCAATATAGCATGCTCAGTGGTTATATTAAAATGCAGTTAACCACCGACTAGTGGCAACATGACAATCATCTGCACCTAACAAGGATCAACAGTAGCATATGTGCCCATTTTATATGTAAGCAGTAATTAATGACAATAGATTTGATTAACAATCTGTTAATTAACCCGGGGGGGGGGGGTACTCAGCCATATTTCTAATAGTGGTCGAATAGCTGCATGTTATTCTAAGTAATGTTAGTTCCTTACTGCTATTATATAAAAATATATTCAAAAATCAACAGTGTTAGAAGCATACTGTTTGAATATTTTCATCATTTAGAGGGGAGGATTACTGAAAACTCCTTCTGTTATTTATTCAGACTACATTTGAGACTTGATGACTGAAGTTGAGGACATAAGTAGTGGAATTTCTAATGATGATTTGACCAGCATGACTGAACTACCACCACCTGAATTTCTGCCTTCATCATTCGAGCATCCAGATAAAGCACCCTTTTTCTTTGCTCCAATGCTCCCTTCTATGCCAACCTGAGACGTCACTTTCACTTCGTGGGTCTTGGGGACCGGGCGGCAAGCGATCGCCACGGCCCTCCAGATGAACTTGAGGGCCGAACCCTGCCTTCTCTTCTGGTCTCCAAGCCTCCCTTTGAATGATGCCAAAACCTTCCCTTTTATAACCTCAACCAGAGGGTCCCCCTGCTAGTAGCAAACAGGCTCTACTTCCAGATTCAAAGGAACCCAAGTCCCAAATTCCTCCTTAACTACACTGATCCCTCAGAAATTTAACTAGTAAGTACCCAAAGGGTGCTTACACCATTTAGAATTTTTCTTTCTTTAAATGTCTGTCCCGATATCTCAGGTCTAAAATCAGTCACCACTCCCCATTTTTCTTGTGTGTCAGGAAGTATGCTGAAATATATTCCTTGCCCCATTGTGAGACAGGTACTTTTTCCACTGCAACAATTATTTTACCTTCATCTCCATCAGAATTTTTTTTGTTGGGGTGTGAGGCTGGAAAACTTTTGATTCTGTAGTTTTGTATAGTGGGAAGTAATAAATATCATTCTCCTCCTCCACAGGCATTGAGAATGGAATCGGAGCGGGGGCAGGCGTATTCATGAAATTCCAGATAACCCGATGCCTGGAGGGACTGCCATGCCTTTGTCATGTCCTCTACTGAGATCATTTTATTTTTGTCCAATGGCAGCTCATTTTCTTCAGGAGGAAGCACAGTGACATGTTTTTTCTTGGCAAGCACCATCTCCGGTGTCTGCTCAGAGGCTCTTATTTTTACTGGATTCAGGATTCCCACTTTCAGACACTCCGAGTTCTGAGCCATTTTTAGCTGCTTTATCTTTCTTTTCTGTCCCCTTTGACAGGGACTGCTGCTTACTCTGAGGGGTCTGCACCTACCCCTGAGCTTTTTGGTAACATGGAGACAAACTGAGAAGCCATAGAGTCATTTCATTTTTTCAGCCCTTTTCCTTTGTGTTTTAAGGTAAAACTTTATACAGAGATCAAAACTGGCAAAATCATGGTCTGGACCCAGGCACTTCAAAACACAGCTCGTGGTAGTCTGCCTTTGCCAGGAGCTGAAAAGAACAGGTTACTCACCTGTAACAGTAGTTCTAGGAGTGATATATGTTGTTCATCCACAGTCTCTGGCATGTCCCTTTCCCCTTCAAATCTGGCTGGAAAGTCTTCAAGCTGGCTTCTCCCACCCACCCGGGTAGTAAATACCTCAGCTCCGCCCCATGACACCAGATCTTAGCCCGCTGAAGCAAGGTGGTGCCTAAAGCTGGGGAGGTCGGTGGGTGTAAGTGGATGAACAACATATACCACTCCTAGAACTACTGCTACAGGTGAGTAACCTGTTCTTCTAGGAGCTGGATATGTTGTTCGTCCACACTCTCTGGCAGACTCCAAGCAGTTCTCCGGGAGGAGGGAGGCAAGGCGCACACCCCCTACTTGGGGAAATACAGATTGGAAAACTGAGGCCCCAAAACCAGCATCCCAGCGTGACTCAAGGTCAATGTGGTGGTGGGTAATGAAGGTGTTTGCTGACTTCCAGGTAGCAGCCCGACAGATCTCCTGGATAGGGATGTCCCTGGAAGCAGCCACCGATGCAGCCGTATGGTGGGTAGAATCAGCTCTTATCCCTCTGGAAGGTTCCTTCCCCGCCAATTCATAGCACAGACCTATGCATAATGTAATCCATCTAGCAAGGGTCCACTTCACTGCAGATCTGCTAGAAGCAGCTGCAGCGTAGGTGACAAACAGCTGGCAAACCTCTCCCCGAATTTCCGCCGTCCTCTCCTTATAATAGGAGAGAACACATCTGAGGTCCAGAGTATGGAGCCTGTACTAGGCATCCGAGGTGTAATTAGGGTAGTATACCGGCAGAGTCAACACCTGGTTAAGGTGAAACTCTGACACCACCCTGGGAAGGAATTTCGGGTGGGGACGCAGGACAACCTTGTCCCTGTGAAAGACCAGATAAGGGGAGTCCACCGAAAGTGCCTGGAGTTCCCATGTCCTTCTGGCTGACATGATAGCCACCAGGAAGGCCGTCTTCCATGACAAGTGTGAGAGCTCACACTTGTGCATGGGTTTGAATGGTATGCCCATGAGCTTTGCCAAAACCAGCAAGAGATCCCATGGAGGTTCATGCACCAGAGGGGATATATGATCCAGGCCTTGGAAAAAGCGCCTGATCACTGTCTCCTGAGCCAATGTCGGCTCACCAGCCCATGCCTTGGTAAGCAGAAATGGCTGCCAGGTGTACCCTAAGGGTCGATGACTGCAGACCCCCTTTGGAGAGAGAGACCAAAGGTAGCCTAAAATGTTAGCCACAGAGCAGAATAAGGGGTCTACACTCTTACCCTGACACCAAATGGAAAATCTTTTCCATTTGAAGGCATAACATTTCCTGGTCGATTCCTTATGAGATGCCTCCACCACATTGTAGACATCCTCGGAAAGACCCAGAGCCTGGAACTCTAGCCCCTCAGGTACCAGGCTGTGAGGTGCAGGGATTGAAGGTCCGGATGGAATACCTTCCACTGGTTCAATGATATCAGGTCCGGGTGTGTTCAAAGCCACTCCGGGGACCTGCAGCTGAGGCTGAGGAGATCTGGATACCAGAACTGGCAAGGCCAATCTGGGGCTACCAGAATTACTGTACCTTCGCCTTGTCCCTCCTCACCTTGAGTAGCACCTTGTGGATCAAGGGAAATGGAGGGAAGGCGTAGAGGAGGCCTGGGGTCCACGTCCTCGAGAAGGCATCCCCCTGCAGCGAGCCCTGCTGAGGGGGGGGCCGGCATGGTACAGTCTCAGCTTGGTGTTCTCCCTTGAGGCAAACAGGTCCACCAACAATTTGCCCCAATGGGAGAACAGATTGTAAGCTACCTCAGGATGGAGAGGCCACTCATGGGATGTCTGGCCTATGCGGCTGAGAGCATCCACCAGTTAGTTCGAGACTCCTGCCACATGGATGGCAAGGAGATCCGCCTTCAACCGGCTGATGAGGGTCCAGATTTGGAGTGCCTCCTTGCATAGCAGACGGGAGTGCGTGCCGCCCTGTTTGTTGAGGTAGTACAAGGCCGTGATATTGTCCATCTGGGCTTGAACCACTTGACCAGAGCTGAGGAGCGAAAGCTGACAGGGCCAGTCTGACTGCTCTGAGCTCCAACATGTTGATGTGGCATTGGGACTCCTCGGGGGTCCAGAACCCGTGGGCTCTGTTGTCCCCCATATGGGCTCCCCAGCCCATGAGAGAGGCATCGGTCATCAGGATGACCGTCGGCTCAGGGTGGACAAATGGGATTCCTTCCTGCAATCGGACTGGGACGGTCCACCATTGGAGAGTGTCCCAGATCTTCTGGGTTACAGTGATCAGCTGGTCGAAGTGACCATATCGCTGAATCCACTGGGCGGCGAGCTCCCACTGGAGGGGGTGCATGTGCCACCTGGCCCAACGGACCACCGAGGTGCATGCCACCATGTAGCGTAGAAGGCGCACAAAGTCCCGGGCAGGGCGCAAGTGCCCAACCAGAAATGATTGGGCAAAGGAGGAGAGAACCTCTGCCCTGTCTGCCGGGAGCCGAGCTCTGGCTTGACGAGAGCTGAACTCTGCCCCGATAAAGCCCATCGCCTGAGAGGGCACAAGTTCCAACTTGGCCTCATTGATCAGGAGGCCTAGTTGGGAGCAGGTTAGGACAGCCAGACCCCTGGACCTCTCCACCTCCTGAAGGGAAGAACCCGCCAGGAGCCAGTGGTCGAGATAGGGGTATATCCAAACTCTTCAATGCCGAAGATGGGCTGCCACCACTGCAATGCACTTGGTGAAGACCTGAGGGGCCAACGACAGGCCAAACGGCATGGCTCAGAACTCGTACAGGGTCCCTTCAACCCTGAAGCAGAGGAACCGCTGGTGGGATGGATGGATTGGGATGTGAAAGAACGCGTCCTGTAGATCCAGTGAACAGAACATGTTTCACTCCAGAGATGGTATGATCTGGTTCAGAGTTACCATCCGGAAGGTGTGAGACCTGAGATATTGATTCAGGTCGTGGAGATCTAGGATGGGGCACTAACCCCCCATACACTTGGGCACCAGGAAGTACCTGGACACAAAGCCTGGGTCTGTAGGAGGATCCGGCACTGCAGCTACCGCTTCCTTGCGGAGGAGCTGCGCAATGTCATTCTGAAGGGCTGACTGAGTGCGAGCTGAGATCCTTTCCTCCCGAGGGGTGCAGGCTCGGCTGGGAGGGTACTGCTCGAATTCTAGAGGCAGTCCCTGGCTGATCACTTCCAGAACCCACCTGTCCGAAGTGATACCGGACCAGGCGGAAAGAAAGTGACGGAGCCGGCCCCCCCACGGGAGGACCTAGAGTTGGCGTGACGGGTGTAGGGGTGGCAACCCCTGACCCGTCACTGAGCAGACTTAAGAGGAGGAAGAAGCTCCTGGACCAGCACCTCTGCCCCCTTTACGGGGCTGTTGAGGACCCTGCTTGGGCCTGGGGTGCCAAGCTTGAGCCTGCTGTTGCTGCCGACCTCCTTGACAGGAGAGCTGTCTAACCACAGGGGAAGAGTGCTGAAAGGGCTTCTTCTTGCGCTTCTGCTGGTTCTTGCCCGAAGAACCCTTTGCAGAGGTAGCATCCAAGGTAGCAATGGACTGCTCTATTCGCTGGAGGTGACCTGCCACTCCCGGACCGAAGAGTTCGGGACCAAGGAAGGGCACGTCAGCTAACTTGTGCTGAGTATCCGCCGGAAAGGAGGATAACCTCAGCCAGGCCCTGTGGCGAGTGGCTACTGCGGCTGCTAAGGAGCGGGCACAGGAATCTTCAATGTCCAGGGCCATCTGGAGCTGCTGTTTCGCAACAGCACGGCCCTGGTCACTGACCTGCTTCACCGTGGTCTGCATGTCTACTGGGAGATGAGAGAGGACTTCATCGAGTAACCCCAAGAGGGCATGAGAGAAGTGTGCCATGATCACAGCCGAGCTGGCCTGACAATGGCCCAAGGATGAGGCCGCATAAACCTTCCAGGCAGAATGGTCCATATTCTTGGACTCCTTGTCTGGAGGGTGGTCAGTGTCAGCTGAGCTACCCGTGCGTCTAAACACAGAAGCAGTCACAAGGCTCTCAGCCGAGGGATGCTCTCCAGAAACTGCCAGGGACCCCATGGGTACCGGGAGTACTTGCGGACCATGCGGGCAGATGGAGCTGGGCAGGAGGCAGGGCATTGCCATAGCTCAAGAGCCAGGCCAACAATGGCTTCGGCCACTGGAAAGGCCTCCATTGGGGTATCCCCCCTCTTGAGGATATCCGTGAGGGAGTATTCCGCCTACTTTTGGATAGGCTCTAAGGGCATTCCGGTCGATTCAAAAATTAGGCGGAGGATGCCCTGAAAAGAGGACGGACCTTCCTCCAAGCCTGCCACCGATGACTCATCATCCCCCGGATGCGAGTGCAGACCAGTGGCACCCGAGTCCGAAGAGTTGGGATATAAAGGTCTCTCGCCTATGTCTCCCTCGATACTCCGAGAGCAACTGGGGAAAACAGTAATGGACAGACAATGGGGGAGGCCGGTGTCTGTCCGATCCTCTTTCGAGGGAGCCCCTCCCTGAGGCTGCTTAGGCAGTGGTTCCACCAAAATCGGTGGGGAGACTGAAACAGGCCAAGCTGGAATGCGTGACGGCCCTACAGGTGGAGGAACCGAGATCTTGGTTCGGAGGGTCAGGCCGGTCTAAGAGGCTGGGGCCAAGCTGGCACGGCCAGCCAAGTGCAGAGCCGCCTTTTGACCAGTCAGAATCAGCTGTTGCCACGAGGTCCTCATAACATTGACGGAGCTTCCGTCGAAGTCTCTCCTCATCCGAGGAGGATGAGGATCGGTGGCGACGCATTTTCCTGCAGCGCTTGTGACCTTTCTTCGTTTTTTTGACCGAAGGGGTCCTGGTCACGATCAAGACTGACGTGGTCGGCTCGTTCAATTGGGAGAAGCTGGAGTCAGGGGGGAACCAAGGTTCCAGCACCTTTTTCTTGATCGGGACACCCGAGGGCTGGGTCTCCTCATCGGGGAAGGAAAGGATAGGTGTCCTTTCCAAGGAGTCGGCGACCAGAGTCGGCGACAAAGGCTCGACTGGGTCAAGAGAAATCTCTTCCGGTTCAGCCATTTCCTCAACCTCGGTGCCTTAGCCTGATGGAAGGTCCAAGAAGCCGGCCGCCAAGGAAGCAATCTCGACCGAGGTCGAGACCGTAAGCTCCTGAGAATCGGACCTCTCTCTGTTCCAGGAACGTCTTCTTTGGGATGAAGAAGACTTGGGGGCCTTGTTCCTTTTTCTAGGGCGGGAGGATTGCGAGCCCGAGGGTGCCTCACCCCTGGTGGGGAAGAGACTGGCACAGCTCCTGAAAGGACCCAGTGAAGGTAGAGCCAAGGTTAAGAGGCACGAAAAAATTTGGCAGGCCGAAGCTTGAGCAGCTTCCTCTTAGAAAGCCGCCAACTGGTCGAGCTGCTCGGTGGATCCCGCAGCTGCGGAAACCGCCCTCCTTGCCTTCTTCGATTTCACCGGTGGATTGCGAAGCTCTGGTCTTCCCAATTTTAGGCGCGCCTTGCGGTCGTCCAGAACATTGGGATGGAAGAGACAGATGGTGAAAGAGGTGGTGCTGCATGGCACCCAAGCAGTAGACATATGAGAGGTGGGGGACTGCCATGATATTTTCTGTCCGCAGAGACACCGGCGAAACCTGGGGGACGACTTTTCCTCCATGTCCGATGCGCTCGGATCGGTATCGTAAACTCTAATGAGTTTTTCTCCGCAATCACTTTCTTTAAAACTCTTGTTGAGAATCCAGGGCCTACGAACTGCAGAAGTAGCACAAGGGAACCTGAATCTTCCAGCGGAAAGGAAGATCTGGCATCATGGGGCAGAGCCGGGGTATTTACCACCTGGGTGGGTCGGAGAAGCTAGCCTGAAGACTTTCCGGCCAGATTTAAAGGGGAAAGGGACATGCCAGAGAGTGTGGATGAACAACATATCCATGCTCCTACAACAAATAGTACAATTTTAGAGCCTGTAGGTCCTGTCCTCTTTCTGGGTCTGTCAATCATGCCAAACACTGTTTACTCCGAGAAGACGTTTCCGGTTCCCAACAGAAACAGCTGCAATTATAAAAAGCCCAAGAAATGTTAAAAAGGGACTTTAAAGAAAATAATACAATTCAGTTCTTCCGGAAAAATAAAACTGCAAGTTAAATAATACCTCAAGGGAGGTTCCTTAAGCAAATATAGCAAATTATTGTCTCAGTCCCCCTCTCCCCCACAAAAAAATGAGGAACTGAGAGTAATCTAAAGGACTGCAAAGCAGTTTTTATTTTATTTGTTTATTCTTTTGACATCCAGCTTTTCTTGGTACACATACGACCCAGGTTACGGATCTTCCCACCCCTTTCAGTTGTTTCCCCATAGTTCTATTTCGTGCACAAAAATTATTTTATTCTCTTAACATCTAGCTTTTGGTAGGACACATGCAGTTTATATACTTTCCCAACCATTTCAGTTTTGTTTCCCCCCAGTTTTGTTTCTTGCACAAAAGTTTTTTTGGTTTTTTTTATCCTTTCAACATTCAGATTTTCTTGGGACACATCCAGGTTATGGACTTTCCCAACCCTCTGTTTCCCCTATAAAACTGTTTCTAGCAGGAACTGCTTTGGTGTTAGCCCAGGTCCCTCCTTTTGGCACCTAGACTTTTTTTTTTTTTTTTACCCAGGCATGCTCCATCCTCTTTTTCTTCTTTTTTTGGACCCAGGGTCAATCTTTGTCAACTTCTGAATGATAAGTGCAAGCTGGGCAACAGTTTATTTTTTATTGCAGCCTGTTGGTGTTACAGGATAGCTATCTTCTTCTCTCCCAGTCCACCCCAGCATTTTGTTTTCTCTCCCAGGCACCCTTATTTCATTGTGCTATAGTTCCCTTAATTGTTTTTTGGTAGCATCAGTTTTATTTCAGCCAAAAATAAATGCCATTTATTTATTTATTTGTCACTCACCAGAATTTTAGGTCAGTATTTTGATTTTTCATTAATTTGGCTGCTTTTTAGTGACTTGCTTGTCATATTTTTCACCAAAGGCCACCAACTATCAGACTGTTCTTGGCTGCCACAAGCCTTGGCCATGCCCGCCCCTCTGTTTCCCACCAGCACTGTGTTGCTATTTTGTTGCTCTTTTTGGTTAACCATTTCCAATCAAAATGGATCTGCCTGTCTCACTGCCACTGCTGAAGCCAGCAGTCTTCCTCATGCTGTCTCTCCACTCCATTCTCAATTTGTCCATCAACTCCTCGGCTCTTCCCTTGAGCTGCCCTTCTAAGATGGCAGTTCCTGCTCCTGATGCTGCGAAATCTCTCTCCAGTCCATTCATTTGCAGCAGTTTTGCAACAGCAGTGGTGGGACGAGAGAGGCATGCACACTAGACCACCAGGGATGACAGGAATTGGAGGGAGTGGAAAGAAAAAAGGCAGTCAATGGCAAACTGCCATAGAAGACACTCTATGGTACTTTGCCACTGCAATATGAGGGTACTCAGCGTGAGGGCGCTCAGAATGTGCAGCACTGTCTGGGGGGGGGGCTAAAAATAGCACATATGGCACAATACACCCCCCACCCCGAATTATAAGCCCTGGTACTTGGCAAACATTACGAACATCAACAAAACGTACAGCCACCAATGATGCAATAGTCTCCTCTCCTCTCCTCTCCTCCCACTGCATCCTGAGAGGCTAGACTGTGTGGGTGTTCCCAAGTTCAGGAAAGATGCAGTGAAAGCTAATCAAGGAATGTAAACAAACACAATTTTGTGTGGTAACATCAGTATGGTTGGCAGTCTGTTTTTCACTTTTAAAAAGAAAAAGGAATCATAATCAAACAACCAGCTACACCAGGAATCTCTACTGAATGTAAGCAATCATAAAATCTTTTTTTTTTAAACTAGGGACAATTTGATATCTAAGGGGGCTCACAGTGCCGCTTTAAAGTCTATGAAGCATCTTTCAAATTATTTTTTCTATATTTTACAAAGTCATATGGTAAAAATCAAAGTCAGCATTCAACTAACAAGAGCCTTGCCCAAAATATTCTCTCCTTGTTATGAATTGCCTACCTGTGTGTAAAAGAGCTGTTATTTGCTCTTTAAATCTAACAGAACACAGAAGAATAGGGGCCAGATATTCAAAACTTTGCCCCGGGGCTCAATTAGCACTGCCCGGCGGGGAAAACTTAGCCCAGAGCACAAAGCAAGCTATATTCAAAAGGAAATAGCCCGGTGCTAATCATGCTGAATATAGCAGTCTAAGGAAGCTGGGCAAACTGGTCTGGGAGTGCAGGGCAAAAATAGCCCGGGAATAAGACAGCACTGAATATAGCAACAGGGAAGTGCACACTGCAACTGCAGCTCATTAGACTCTGTAGTAAGCCAGTGTTGCAGGTGAAGAACATTGTGAGTGATTGCACAGAGATATCTCACAGCTACTGCTAACACACCTCTCAACCCCCTGCCTCATCAATCAGGGACAAGGCTTAAAAATATCAGGGACAAAGGTTTAAAATCAGGGACACATCCTAATAATTGGTGATATCCACTCAGGAAGCTGATAGGATAAGTGGTGTAGTGTAAAATGCATTTTCTAAGGAAGAACAAGACTGTAACATTAATGTTTGACATTACTCCATGCGTACAACCCCCACTGTATGGTCATGGAAACACAAGTTTTAGGAGGGACAGAGTAAAACACAGGTAAATTCAGGGACGTCTGGAAACCAGGGACAGCTGAGAGCTATGACTGGAAACAACAATGTAAGCTACACGCTGCAGAACTGTGCTATGCTGAAGTGAGGTCTGCCCAGTGCTAACCTGATTGCACAGTGCTAACACATTAGCCCGGTGCAAACTGGTTAGCCTGGGGCAAACGGGAGCTATATTTAAAGCTCCCATGCAAATGAGCCTACTTAGGTAATCCATGGGCAAACAGGTACATTTGCATCTCATTAAGTGCTGCTTAGCATACATTACCATGCAGTTTGCCCAGTGCTACTGCATGGAGCACAAAGCTCCCCCTTTTGGTCAGAATGGACGTGCAGGCTGGATGCTGCAGGCCAAGGCATACCCACAGCGTCCCCTGTCGGTCAGAACAGAAGCACAGGCTGGAAGCAGCAGGAACTGTGTGCTGGCAGGTACTAGCAGTGCATACAACATACCTATGCAGCACTGCAAGCAGTACAAAATGATATATATATATATAGATATATATGTAGATCTGTAGCGATCTATACCTATAGATAGATACAGACACATGAATATATATTTGTGTTTGTGTATATATATATATATATATATATATGTACACACATATATACACACACACACACACCCTGCCAGTGGCCACACGTGCCCTGGATGATGCCACACCCCACACCAACATGGGCAGCCCACAGCAGGTGTGGGTGGTACACAAGTATGCATGGGGCAGGCATAAGGCAAACCTGCTGCGGGCGGGGGATGTCAGCTGTAGGGTCACTGGGCTGTGCAGCGCAGCCATCCAGTAAACAGGGACCTGGGCAGACAGGCTGGGCCACGCAGCCCTTCTCAGCCGTCATGGTCCCTGCTCCCACCTGTGTTAGTTCCACCCCCTGGTAGTCCAGTGGTCCCCCCCCCCAGCATGTATCCCGACCCCTTTATAAATAATGAATAATGTGTTTCCTGGTAGTCCAGTGGTTCCCCCACAGCACGAATCCCGACCCGTGAAAACTGAAATAGTTGTCCCTGGTAGTCCAGTGGTCCCCCCCAGCACGAATCCTCAACCCATGAGAAATGACATAATAGTATTCCTGTTGGTCAGTGGTCCCCCACCCCACAGCATGAATCCTGACCCCCGTGGTTATTTGCTTTTCCTGGTATTCGTGCCCCCCCAACGATTCCAGTCGATGAAACTGCGTTAGCCCTCTTGAATATGTTTCAGAAGTTGGCTGGCATACATGGGCACTCTCCTTACCCCGCCCATGCATGCCCTTATCTATTAGCGTCGGTGCTACCACACAGCGCCAGTGCTAATAGGGCTTCTGAATATTGCAGCCTCGCGCAAATCCAGCACTATTCCAGCACTATGGTTTTGCGCTAGGTGCAATGGTTTGAATATCTGGCCCTAAGTCTCTAGAGTGCCTCAAAAATGCTCCCCAAAACACCAAGCTCACTTTTTGACTTCAACAGGTTCAGAGTAGACATAAAAGATGGAAAAGACAACTCTTTTTCTGACCTCTGTCACTCAGAAGTTGACTGAGGACATGCTGAACAAGCACTGGACATCCATGGAATGCTGTCAGTTGAGAAACAGCTTCCCGAACTTCTTTGCTCCTGGTGTGTAAAACTCCAACTCTAAGGCCACCCACAGCAAAGTCCTTAAACATACAATAAAAGAGAAAAATGACTGATTAGAAACACCACACCACTTTAGTTTACTATATAGGGGAGGCAGTATAGCGCAGCAGTTTAAGGCTCAGAGTTGCAAATCTGGTGACATCCAGCAGACCAGACCTGGGTTTGAATCCCACAGCTTCCACTTGCATACTGTGTGACCCTCAGCAAGTCACTTAACTTCCCTGTGCTCCCAGGTCGCTCCTGTAAAAAAGCTTTCAGCTTAGTGTGCTACTCCTGGTTAAACTAACTAAAAAAAAATGCATGAAACAAGCAAACTAATAGATGCATCCTAAGAATCACTGAAGTTACCGTCTTTAGGAATAAGCAGAACCCAAACTGCAATCCTGCTGTCTGGATAAAGGTAACATGTTTGGCTGCACTTACCACAAAAGAGTGCAAGCATCCTCTTTGTGGAGATACAACAGACCCCCCTGAATCCCAATGACTATTACCAAAATTACTTGACTGGCTGAATTATTCCCCTTGAACAATTATATAAAGAAAAGCTATGTACTTACCGTAACAGTAGATCTTCGAGAGAATCTCTTTCACCAGGCCACACCTATGGAACTATTACCCAACAGGTGCTAGGACCACACAATACCTTTGCAAGCAGTCAACCAGGGACAGTCTACGATGATGTCAGCTCATACCAAAACGTAGGTGGCCCTCCTCTCCTCAGTTCCCCACCAGAGACCATGCTCGGAGGACCTCTCTGTAGAGAACCAGGAAAGGGGCAGATTAGCAGACTGAGGTCAGGAAGTGGGTGGGCTGAGGAGGCCAGGGAGCAGGCTGAGGCACTTAACGATTACTTTGCCTCAGTCTACGCTAGTGACGATGGTGGGCCAACTCCGTAAGGGGGAGAAGGGTCGGATCTGAAGTGTGGGGGGGGGGAGGTCCAGATTGTGGAATTCCTGTTGGTAGGGTGTGGGAAGCCCTCAAGGCCCTGAAAACGGATAGGGCACCAGGTCTGGAAAGCCTTCATCCTAGGGTGCTAAAGGAAATGGCAGATGTCCAGGCTGCACCCTTGGCAGACCTTTTTAACTCCTCCCTTTGGACAGGGTGGGTGCCTCAGGATTGGAGGATAACTCACGTCGTGCCCATCCACAAAGGAGGGCCATGTGAGGAGCCGGCTAACTACAGGCCTGTCAGCCTGATGTCAGTGTGGGTAAAATGATGGAGGCTATGTTAAACGAGAGGTTGGAGGTGTTTCTGGAGGCAAGGGGCCACCTGGATGATCATCAACATGGCTTTGTACACAGCAGATCGTGTCAGACAAACCTTGTGGAGTTCTATGATTGGGTGACAAAGGCGCTTGACCAGGGCAGGCCGGTGCATGTCCTCTTTCTAGACTTCAGCAAGGCGTTTGGCTCAGTGCCACATCCAGGGTTGCTGGATAAGCTGGGGGAAATGGGGGTGGGGAAGAAGTTGATTAGGTGGATAAGAAACTGGCTAACTATGCAGTTTCAGAGGGTGGTAGTGAGGGGGGCTTCTCTCCTAAGAGGGGACTAGTGGGGTACCACAAGGGTCAGTGCGGGGACCACTCCTGTTTAACGTTTACATCTCAGATATCAGAAGCGGTATCAGGAGTGAGATGAGCCTCTCTGCCGATGACTCGAAGCTGGGGGCGGTGGTGGATAGGGAGGAGGGTGGTCTCTCACCTGGGGACTGAAGTTTAAAGCTAGGAAATGAGGGGTTCTCCACATGGGGCTTAGGAACACAGCTCAGGACTACTTTCTTGGAGGGGAGAGACAGCAGGTTTCGGATGGGGAGAAGGACCTTGGGGTGGTTGTGGATGCCAAATTGCACTCCTTGAAAAGGTCCAGAGGAGGGCGACCATGATGATACAGGGAATGGGGAAAGTCCTATGAGGAGATATTCAGGGAACTCAATTTGTACTCCCTGGAGGAGAGGAGGGACAGAGGGGATATGATTGAGGTCTTTAAGTACCTAAAGGGGATAAATAGAGCAAGCCTTGACAGGATTTTCCAGCTGAGGGAGGCAGGGGATTACCGGGGGCATCCAATGAGGTTGGTGGTGGGAGGCTCAGGGCAGAGACTAGGGGACACTACCTGCAGAACTGGTGGAAGTGAAAACTGTGGAGGGCTTCAAGAGGGGCTGAGACAGGTATAGGGGGAAGGTAAAACTGAGTAATGCCAGACCTGAGATGCACTCCCCGGATGGGGATGAGGTGCGGGGATCTATGGGGGAGGGCAGTAATGATGTACCTATGGGGTGCTGCTTCTCGAGCAGACTCAATAGCCCTATGGGCCTACTCTGCTGGCACCTTAGTGTAACCCCCCTGTTACCCGTGGTTACTAGAATCCCAGTAAGACCTAGTGGTAGGCAGGGAAGGCAGCTTGTGAAACTCCAGTTAAATGGATTTCACACTATCTCACTCTGTTCTCAGTCTCAGCTGAGACTGAGGGATGACATCATTTAGAACTGTCGCAGCTGCATAAGCCACACTGGAATGCTGCAGTTGGAGGTTAGAGTAGAACGTTGGGGAATTTGAAGTCAGTTCTGTAGAATTCAGTAGAGTGTGTGCAGTCTGAAAGAGGTGCTCTGCTGTAGGCAGGCCCTCAGAGCTTTAAGCTCTGTCAAAGAGCACTTTTGTTGTTTTTAGGTGTGTGTTCTCACCTGAAGAGGAACACAAGAACTGCATACTGAAGTGGTGGAGACCGCTCTCAATGGTTCAGGGCCCCATCCCTGTGAGGATGGGGGGGAAGTATCAGCCTGTTTCCAAGGGCAAACCCCCCTTGGTCCAGCTAAGGAAAAGAAGCTGCCTGGTTTAAGTTCGTGCTGAGGCACCGGAAGCTCTGGAAGAGAGTTCCTTGAGGAAGAAACACCTGTGGGGCATCTACAACCAAAGGGTGAGTTCGCTCTGCTAAAGGGTCATGTGTTTTCACCTGTATCAAGATGAAACTAAAGGGACTGTTACTGTGGGGCCAGGAAAAGACAGCCAAGTACAGTCTGGAAGATGTGGGAATTGGACTGCTTAACTCTGTGGGGGGGTCTAGAGTAATGGACAAAGCCACTTTTTAAGTATGTTCAAGTCCAGCACAAATGGGATGTAAAGACAGTAGATTGAATGTGATATACATTTAAAAAGAATCTACACAGCAAAGTGTGTTAAAGGATGAAGTGTTACAGTCCAGAGAAATGGCCGGGTATGAATTATGGGAACGAAAGGTGGGAGACCCCCCCATCAGTAGTAACCAAATTCACCTCTACGGATTTGCTCTGGGACACTTGTTGCTTTCTCTCAGGTACTTGGCCAGTGCCTGAGAAAAGTACCCAGACGTGGGATTGATTAGGAAGATTCCCTTATGGAGCAGAAGTGCTGATAGGTGGTTTAGGGATCCACCAGTAAATGTTTCCATGCTATATGAAAAGTGTCCAAGTGGCTGGCAAGGGAGCCGAGCCAGGGAAAACCCAGAGCAATGTACAAGTTCGGGCTGTGTGCCCAGTGTGTTTCACAGCCTGAGGGCTAAAGTGATGAGGATGTGTTCTGGTCTCCTTAAATCTGCATTACCAGGAGTGTAGCCCCATGGGTGTCCATCTATGCTTTGTTTATCCTGTTGGATGCGAATAAAAGCTACACTTTAGAATCCCACTTCTGGTATTGGACATTACAGTTATTGCTTCCTTTGTCCGGAGTTACTAAGGTGCCCCTGTTGCAGAGTAGCCAAACCTAGCCAATGTGCCAAGTGACATATTCCTCCCCGAATCCAGCCCACCAGGTAGAGCTGTCAGATGGAAACAGCATACCTGGTAGTGGTTACATTAGTATGTTACTATGTTAATCCAGCGCACTCTGCAAAACCAAGCGAGGCAGGGTGCTATAAGTAGAACAGAATGGAGATAGGAACAGCAAAGGCTAGAGTTGCAGGCCCACAATGAGGATGGAGGCTGGGACAGCATGGTCTGATGAAAGAGATTCTCTCGAAGATCTACTGTTATGGTGAGTACATAACTGTTCTAGCTTTCACCAGGCCACACCTATGGAATGAGTACCAAGCAGTACTGACAGTGAACAGTCTTGGTGGCTGGTACCTAAAGGCTTATGAAAGTAGGCCTCGCAGTACAGCTAGGCCAAAGCCAGCCTGTCTACAAGCGACAATTTCAAGACAGTAGGATGCAGACTTTGGGAAAATGGGGAGATACTTGAAAGAGGCATTAAGGGGAATGGGACAGGAATCGGGGGTTGAGGAACAGTGAGCAGTATTTAAAATGGGGATTACAAGAACAACAGAATTATGCATTAAGCAGGTTAGCAAGAGGAAAAGGAAGAGGAGACCATTATGGTTTTCCAAAGAGGTAGCAAAGAAAGTGAAAGCCAAAAAGATTGCATTCAGGAAATACAAAAGACACAGGCAGAAGGGGATAGGAGAAGTACCAGGAGAAGCAAGGGAGGCAGGGAGGTCAGTAAGGAAGCCAAAGCTCAGACAGAAGAGCACATTGCAAAATCAGTGGGTAGAGGGACAAAACCTTTACAGGTACATAAGTGAAAAAGAAAAAGACAAAGGAGGGATAGTGAGACTGAAGGGGAGGATGGGAACCGTGTGGAGGATGACAACAGTAAAGCTGACATATTGAACAGGTATTTCTGCTCCAGTCTTTACTGAGGAAGAGGAGGGTAATGGGTCTGAAGGGAGTACAAGGGTGAGAATGTGCAGAAATGGACACAAGTCCCTTTACATGAGAAAGGGTCCTGAAGGAACTGGAAGTAATAAGAGTTGATAAAGCAATGGGGCCCGATGGGGTGCACCCCAGGTCCTTAAAGAACTAAGAGAGGTGGTGGCTGAACCTCTGGCTATCCTGTTTAGCCGATCACTGGAAACAGGGGAGGTACCCAAAGACTGGAGGACAGAAGATGTAGTCCCCTTATACAAAAGTGGGAACAAAGAGGAAGCAGGGAACTACAGACCAGTCACCCTTACCTCGGTAGTGGGGAAGATCATGGAAGCACTACTGAAGGAGAGATTGGTGGAACATCTGGTTGTCAATGGACTACAGGACCCAAGGCAGCATGGTTTCACCAGGGAGGTCATGTCAGACCAACCTCGTTGAATTTTTGACTGGGTGACTAGGGAGGTGGATCGGGAGGGCAGTGGACATGGCCTATCTGGACTTCAGCAAGGCCTTGACACTGTGCCACATAGAAGACTATTACACAAACTGGGAATATGGGTGTGGGCAGGACAGTAGTGTGGTGGGTAGGTAACTGGCTGGGTGGCAGGACACAGAGGGTGGTGGTAAATGGCTGTCACTCCACAGAGGGAAGAGTGACCAGTGGGTACCACAGGGATCAGCTGGGACCGGTCCTATTCAACATCTTCATCAGTGACATTGCAGGACCCAGAAGGCAGAATTTCACTGTTCGCTGATGACACAAAGCTCTGTAACAGAGTAGACATACCAGAGGGTGTAGACAGAATGAGAAGCGTACCTGCAGAAACTTGAAGAATGGTCAGGAGTTTGGCAGTTGAAATTCAATGCAAAGAAGGCAAGATAATGCATATGGGGCACAAAAACCCTGGCACAAAATATCAGTTGGGGGTGAGGATATAGCATGCACCAAGCAGGAAAGGGATCTTGGGGTTATCATCTCTGATGACCTCAAGGTAGGGAAACAGTGTGACAAGGCAGCAGGTAAAGCAAATAGGATGCTGGGATGTATAGGCAGGGCATCACCAGCAGGAAAGGGAGGTCATAATTCAGCTATACAAGACACTAGTGAGGCCCCACCTGGAGTACAGTGTACAGTTCTGGAGACCATACCACGTAAGGACATAGGGTAGAGAAGGTTCAGAGGAGGGCAACAAAGATGGTGCATGGATTGCATCACAAGTCCTATGAAGACAGGTTGAAGGAACTGAACATGTACTCCCTGGAGGAGAGGAGGAGAGAGGATATGATAGAGACATACAAGTATCTTACAGGGAGGAACAGGGTGCAGGAAAACACTATTTTAAGCGAAAAGATGTTCCAGGACTAGAGGGCATGGGATGAAGTTGGAGGGAGGACGATTCAGAGGAAACATGAGAAAAATTTCTTCACAGAACTGGTGGTGGACAAGTGGAACACCCTGCCAGAGGAAGTGGTGGAGTTGAAACAATCACGGGATTTAAGAATGCATGGGATAGACATAAAGGAATTCTGGAGGTCAGGGGTAAGGGGCAACAGACTTCTAGGAAAACAAACTGAACTTACAAGCTCAAATGGACAGACTGGGTGGGCCATAGGCCCTTATCTGCCGACACTGTCTATATATCTATGACAGTAGTGTTCAGTGAAGGTGTGGATAGTACTCTAGGTAGCAGCTGCACAAATATGTGCAGCACAAATACTTTTAAAATAAGCAAAAGAGTTTGCCACGCCTCTTGTGGAATGGCCACAATCCACCCTAGAAAGTTCCTTATCGTACTTCCTGTAACAAAAAGTGTATAGTTGACTAGCCATTTGGACAAGCACTGTTGGAAACTGGGGCACCCGCCTTCCCAGGGGTGAATGAAACAAAAAGCTGTGATGACACTCTGCAGTTCTTCATGCAGTGTATATAGTACCTGGGTATTCTATGTACATCTCGAGCATGGAAAAATGCTGGCATGCTCAGGATAATAAACTGGGAGAAGGATAGTTTGATTTAAAGTAAACTCAGACGCCACCTACAGTAAAAACATTTAGGATTAGTACACAAAGACACCCTGTTTGTTTGGAAAATCAAATAAGCAGGCTCACACATTAGAGCCTGCAGCTCCGAAATCCTTTGAGCAGAAGTGACTGCAACTAAAATTAAGTTTTTTCAAGAAAGAAAGCATAAGCTACAATTTACGGCTGGCTCAAAAGGAGCCAAAGTAAGCTTTTCCAAAACAAAATTCAGGTCCCAAGCTGGGGCTCGATTACAGACGGAACACTTCAGATGTAGAATGCCTCTCAAGAACATATGTGCCACTTCCAGCTGGGCAGCCGTACGACTCTCTATAGGAACTTGGAAAGCTGATATGGCAGTCAGGTGCACCTTAATGGAGGAATACTACAGGACTGAATTCGATAAAGATAGCAGGTGCTCTAGAACCTGATCGACTGAGCAGGTGAATGGATCCAGATGGTGGGAAATGGCCCATAAAGCAAACCACTTCAACTTCATGGAATTAGTGGATCTGGTGGAAGCTTTCTAGCAGCCACTAGAACATAAACCACTTTTTGGGAAACCCCAAAACAAGCAAAGGCTATGTCTTCAAGAGCCATACATGCAATGGGATAGACTTCAGGTCCAGATGGATCAGGGTTCCCTATTCCTGTGACAGTACACCCTTGTGCAGGGGCAGAGGCACTAGGGGTTCCACCGCTAGCTGTTGTAGTAAGGGGAATCAGGTCTGTCAAGGCCATAGGGGAGCAATGAGTATCAGAGTTGCCCCCTCCATTTGGAGCTTGAGTAGCACTCTGTGAATTAGAGAGAAAGGAGGAAACGCATAAAGGAACCTCTCTTTTCAAAGACAGGGACAATGCGTCTCACCAGAAAACTCCAAGCCATGGAGTGAGTAGGCAGAATGAAAAAATTACTCACCTTAGTAATGTTGTTTCTTCTAATGGAGTCTTGCTATATTCTGACATATGCAGTGAGTCCCAACCTTCGAACTGCTCCGGAGGTGAAAGAGTTAACTTTCCATGCCAGGCATGGAACGCTGAGCTCGAGTTCGGTTGAAACTCTGTATGTTGTTCTTCAAACTCAAACCGTCAGATCTTTACGAGCTAAACTCACTGAGGTCCTGTGTAGAAGCTGTAAACCTACACTAGCCAACTGGCTACTAAACAAAAGAACACATTTTTTGGCCACAAAACAGACTCAAGTCAGGAGACCCAAAAAATGAAAAACACAACACAAAGTCACCCCAAGAAGGGAGGGGTGAAAAACAACAAGGTGGGCACCTACTAAGTGCCAACACTGCACTGCCCGCCCACCCACATCCCAAAAAACAGAGGTTCTGAGAGGGGCAGGCAGGGGAGGAGGTCAGAATATAGCAAGACTCCATTAGAAGAAACAACATTACTAAGGTGAGTAATTTTTTCTTCAAACAACATGAAGTCTTGCTATATTCTGACATATGCAGACTACCAAGCAGTATCTCCATGGAGGAGGGACAGAACCTACTTAGAAAATAGGCTCTGAAGCACAGCTGTGCCAAACTGAGCATCACTCCCGAGCCTGGATGTCCAGGAGTAATGCTTATAAAGTGTGAACTGTTTTCCAGGTAGCTTGACATATCTCTAGAATAGGGATGTCCCTGGCAGCAGCCAGGAAGCAGCTGTACCTCTGGTAGAGTGAGCCCTCAGGCCTGAGGGAGGAACCTTACCCAGTTTTCATATCAAATTGGATACAAGAGACAATCCACCTGGCAATGGATCTTTTAGTGGCAGGTTTCCCTTTACCAACCTCACCATAAGTGAGGAACAGTTGGAGGGAGTCAAACCTGTGACCCTTGGTACGCTCTATGTAGTAACTAAGGGGCTCTCTTCACATCTAAGCTGTGCAGCCTCCTCTCGCCAGAGGAGGAATGGTCAGTGAAGTACACTGGAAGAGAAACAGATTGATTAAGGTGGAAATCTGACACCACCTTAGGCAAGAACTTCCTGTTAGTCCTGAGGACCACCTTATCTCTATGAAAGGAGATAAAATCAGGCTCCACTGACAAAGCTTGTAATTCACTTATGCGTCTGGCAGAAGTGATGGCTACCAGAAACACAGTCTTCCAAGTCAAGTACTTAAGCTCTGCTGAAGACAAAGGCTTAAAGGGGGGTTGCATAAGCTGAGCAATGCAAACATTAAGATCCCAGGCAGGGGCAGGGTCCCTGAGTGGAGGGTTGGTGTGAAGCAATCCCTTGAAAAAATCTGGAGAATACAGGGTGAGGTGAAAGAGAAGAGGGCTTACCTGCTGAAATAAAAGCAGACACAGCTGCCAGATGCACTTTTAGGGTAGTTGGTCTCAGCCCCAAGGTATTTAAGTGGACCATATAATCCAGGACTGTGGGTAAATCAGCAGATTCTGGGGAAATATGCTTTCCAGAGCACCATATGGAAAACCTCTTCCATTTGGAATTATAAGTAGCCCTGGTGGAAGGTTTTCTAGAAGCCTTCAGGATATCCATTACACCATGGGAGAGGTGTAAATCAGCAAACTCTAACTCTTCAAGAGCCAGGCCTTGAGATTGAGAGATTTGAGGTTCGGATACCAAACCCTCCCCGAGCACAGGTTAACAGGTTGTGATTCCTGGGAAGACACAGGGGAAGGTGGACTGCTAAGGACAGTAGAAGTGGATACCAGGGTTGTCTGGCCCAATCTGGAGCAATCAGGATCATCTTGCAGGGTTGAGATCTGATTTTGACTAGCACTTTGAACAGGAGAGGGAAAGGGGGAAAAGCATAGAGAAACTTCCCTTCCCAATTGAGAACTAAGGCATCCAGAGGGACTGAGCCCAACACTGGGGGCCTGCAGCAAAAAAGGGGAAGTTGGTGATTGTCTGGGGCTGCAAAAAGATCTATCTGAGGGGTGCCCCATCTGGCAAATATCACTTCCAAGACCAGGGGGTCCAGTGACCATTCGTGATGGCCCTGGGAAATCCTGCTGAGAGCATCTGCCAGGACATTGTCCTTGCCTGGGAGGTGAACTGCCGTAAGGGAGGTGTTCAGAGAGTAAGCCAGAGACCACAACTTCATCGCTTCGGTGCACAAGGCCGTAGACTGAGTGCCCCCTTGCTTGTTGATGTACCACACTGCGGTGGTGTTGTCTGTTCTGACCTGTACAACTTTGTTCTGAACAGATTTGGAAAAAGCTTGAAGTGCTAGAAAAACTGCTCTGAGTTCCAACAGATTGATGTGGAGCAGAGGTTCCTGAGGGGACCACAACCCCTGGGTAGTGAGGTCGCCCATGTGAGCTCCCCACCCCAAGAGGGATGCATCTGTAGTAAGGGTTAAGGAGCGAGACTGAGTGACAAAAGGAACCCCTTGTCTCAGATTGCTCTGATCCTGCCACCACTGTAGGGCCTGGATCAGGGTTCGAGTCACTGGGATCAATTTGGTTAGAGGGTCTTTCCTTTGAGACCAAAGGGCTCTCAAATGGAACTGAATGTCCCTCATCTGAAATCTGGCTCCCTGCACTACTGCTGTAGAAGCAGCCATGTGCCCCAGGAGCTGTAGAAAATGCCTTGCTGGTCGAGACACCTGCAGGGTGAATGAGGAGGCCAGAGAGACCAGGGTCCTTGCCCTGTCTAAAGGAAGGAAGGCTCTGGCTTTCTCTGTGTTCAGCTCTGCACCTATGAAGGTGAGGAGCTGGACAGGCTCTAGAACTGACTTTGAAAGATTCAGAAGGAAACCTAGAGAGGTGAGCAGTTGCTGAGTTATCTGTAGGTGTAACTTGACTTGGTCTGGGGACTGGCCTACTATGAGCCAGTCGTCCAGGTAAGGGAAGATGGCAATTTTTTGCCTTCTTAGAGAAGCAACTGCTGCTGCCAGGCATTTTGTGAATACCCTTGGAGCAGAGGTGAGGCCAAAGGGCATTGCTCTGAACTGGTAATGGCCTGAGGGCAGCTCGAACCTGAGGTACTTTCGATGGGAGCTTCTGTTGAGAATATGGAAGTAGGCATCCTTGAGGTCCAGGGATGCTAGCCAGTCCCCTGGCCTTAGAGAGGGTAGAATAATTCCCAGAGTCACCATTTTGAATTTTGGTTTTAAAAGGTGCTTGTTTAAGTATCTGAGATCCAGGATGGGCCGCCATTCTCCTGACTTTTTTGGGGTAAGGAAGTACCTGGAGTACAACCCTTTGCCCTGGTGTAGGGGTGGAACCCTTTCCATAGCTCTGAGAGCCAGGAGGGAAGAGACCTCTGCCTCTAGGGCAAGTGCCTCTGGTGGATTTGCAGGTGGAAAGGATCTGGTTCTCATCTTTGGAAACTTTTGAAGCTGAGAACCAGTCCCTGGCTTACTACTTCCAGGACCCACTTGTCTGATGTCAGAGACTCCCAGTCCTGGACAAAGTAAGCCAGCCTGCCCCCTACAGGTAGCTGAGAATCGGCCCTAGCAACCCCATCAGGGTGCCTGCTTGGCAGGGGCTTTGGGCTGAGGGGTGGAAGCAGGCCTGCTTGTACCCTGTCTGCCTCTCCCTCTAAAGAACCCCCTCTGGGCATAAGCAGAAGAGGAGGCCTGGGCTTGGTAAAAAGGCCTATGAAAAGGCCTGCCCCTGCCCCTGGGAAGCTGCCTTTGAGGGGTGGCCTGCCTTTCCTTGGCCTGTGCACTCCTATAGGTGGTCCTATACTCATCCATTTTCTTCACGTAATTCTCTGTCTGCTCCCCAAACAGGGAATTACCCACGACAGGAAAATCCATGGTCTTAGTCTGGGTATCCTGTGACAGGCTAGTACATCTGAGCCAAGCCATTCTGCAAAGTGCCACAGATATAGCCATGACTCTCGATGACACACCATTTGAGTCCACTGCAGCATGGAATTGCGCCTTGGATGCCTCAATACCATCAGCAGCCACCTGCTCCAGCTCCTTGGCAAGCTGGCCAGGGACCTGTTTTGCTAGAGCCATAACAGTATCCCATCTGGATTTCTGATATCTAGCAACATAAGCCATATAATTTGCCTGTCTGAGTCCCAAGGATGCTGCCATGTACTGTTTCTTTGCCATGGCATCAATCCTTCTGGAGTCCTTGTCGGGGGGTGAAGCCAAGGGAATATTTGCCTTGTCACAGGCTGCAGCCTGCACTACCCCAACATGGCTGCATTGTTGTGAAAGGAACACCATATCAGAGCCTGACAATGTGTACCTCTTGTCCATTCTCTTATCCACAGGAGGTATACTGTGAGGAGTTTTTAGAATTTTAAATGTCTGTTTCCCAAAAGATTTATGCAAGGGAATAGACAGTCTCCTAGACTCTGGGATATCCATCATTTCCACATAGTCAGGCTCTTCTTGATCATCCACAGCTTCCTCCATAGGGAGCTGGATGGTTTCAGCCACTTTTTTATAAAACATAAAATGAGGCAGGGGACTCAGAAAGCCTAGGAGGAGACACTCCTGAAGGTCTGTCTGGGGAGATGTCGAGGTCAATGGGCACATCCAGACTTTCAAATCCACATTCACTCTCCTCATACTCCTCTTCCCCTCCTCCGGTTCATAATATTCCTCTAAATCATACTCTTGAACCGGTGGAACCGGCCCAACCGGGCACTTACCTGATGGTGCCGGTTCAGTCGGAACGAGGAAAGCGACTGGACAATTTTAATCGCTTTGGCTATTTCTTCAGCGGTTGGAGAGGAAAGTTTTGGCTCCACACCAGCTGATTTCCTAGTCCTTTTTGCTGGAACCGACTCCTCAGGGTCGGATCTCCTTTTGCCCGAGGAAGTCTCGCCCTGATCAGAGGGCACTCCCTCTGGTTCGGCTGGAACCGAACTGGACTGGCCATCCGGTTCAGCGGACTTTTTGGCCTCCCTTTCCCTGAGCCTACCAACTCTCTTTTCCAGGGTAGCTGCAGGAAAATTTTTACAAATCTGGCAGTCTGCATTGAGGTGGTCAAACCCCAGACAATAAACACAGGTGGTGTGGGGGTCAGCCTTGGCAAAGACTTCCCCACACACACTGCAGTGTTGAAACCCAGTGGGCCCGGTTTTTCTTTTGGGTTTCTCAGACACAGTGCCAGTCCTAACCAAACTTACCCATTTATGGCAATCCGCCAGGTAAGACCCTCTCATCGGTTCCCAACCGTGTCACGGGTTGTGGAAAAAAACGTAATAAAATCCGTTTTTTTAGAACCAATAAGAACCGGTAACCACACTCTAAATCACAGATTAAGATATTTTAAACAACCTGATCGGTTCAGACCGCACCGATAAACCATTTACAAGTTCCACACAGAAGAGAATTAATGTAAAACCTATCTAGTATTCACAAATACCACAGACAGAGCCTGAACCGACCGGTTGCAGTTTAAATTCGGTTGAAAACCGAGAAAAACAATACTTTAACTGACAAAATAAACCGAGCAGAAGGAGAAATCTCCGGAGCAACTGTTCAGTGAGGCGGAGTAAAGAACCTGACGGTTTGAGTTTGAAAAACAACAGACAGAGTTTCAACCGAGCTCGAGCTCAGCGTTCCATGCCTGGCGTGGAAAGTTAACTCTTTTACCTCCGGAGCAGTTCGAAGGTTGGGACTCACTGCATATGTCAGAATATAGCAAGACTTCATGTCGTTTGAAAGCAGCAGTTTTGCGTTATGAGGGTACTCAAAATGGTCCAACTCTGGACGATGCCCATCTTTTGCATCCTGGACTGGGACCTGCTTAGCTTGTGTGCCAAGACATTTTGGGCACCTGGAACATGTACTGCCGATAGTTCTAGACCGTGTTCTACAGCCTGGTACCAAACTCTCATTGCTTCCCTGCACAGGGGATAGGAATGAGTCTCCCCTTGTTTGCTGATGTAACGCATCACATGGAGATTATCCATCTGTATTAGCAGTGGACCTGGGGACAAGTTGTTCTGGAAGGCCTGAAGTCTGTACAGAACACCTTGCATTTCTAGAACATTTATGTGCAAAGTGCTCTCCACTGGGATCCACGTTCCACGTGTCTGATGGAGGCCCAAGTGTGCACCCCATCTATCCTCGAAGGATCTGTTGTAAGAATCTACAGAGGGGAAGGGATCAGGAAGAGAACACCCTTTAACAGGTTGCTGGGTTCCATCCACCACTTGAGCACTTTACGTACAGGGGTTGTGACTAAGACCATCTGTTCTAGGGCACCTGTGAGCTGATCCAATGGGACTCTTAGGGTTCACTGGGGAATCTCCATATTTATTTTATTTATTTATATAAAGTCTAGGAATTACAACCCTTTGAGTCAGGGACTCATTTACAAAGGCTCCACGTCATACATTGAATGAGGACAAATACAGAGTATAATAAAGTACAGTGACTAAGTACAGAGACAAAAAATGGACAACACATATATACAGAGCAACACCAAAGGTGTGTAATTATGAATCATATATTAAAATCAGAGTACAATTTAGCAATGGAACTTTGCCCTTGTAGAGGAATTTATCTGCAATCACAGTTACAGCTGGACATAATGTGGGTACGTAGCTCAGATTTAAAAGGCCCCAGCCTGGGAACAGATAGGGCAGTATCAGGGAGGGAGTTCATCCAGAGTCGAGCCCTGTAGCGAAAGGACCTTTGGCTAGCAGTGGTCCTTGAAAAAGGGATGTGAAAGGCAGTAATGTCAGAGTGTCTTGTGGCCCGCGTCGGCAAGCACATTTGGAGGAGCGAGAGACAGCCGGGGGGGGGGGCTAGCCCTAGTTGTATTTTTTTTGGCCAATAATCAGGTCTGATAGAGTAGGCACCCCTGAAAGTTTAGCTATGATGACCGTTGGTAGAGGTCACAGGTATGTGTGAGGCGATCACAGCCAATGGCTAGTCGGCATGCTTTGTTGAGGGCGTGTTTAATGCTGGTCAGGGCAGTGCTGGAGGAGGCACCATATATGACTATGCCATAGTCTACCACGGAAAGAATGGGGCTAGAGATGGCTAAACGGAGGACATCTGGAGGGAGACAGGGCCTATATTTATACTGGAGACTGATTCTAATGTTTGTTGCAGAGCAAGTCGATGCTATATGCTCATGGAAGGAATGCTCATCTGCGGTCTGGCCATTGGCACTGTGCCAATGATCACTGCCATGAGGCCCAGCAGGTGTAGGAACATGCCTGCTGAGACATAACGGATGTCGTGCATGAGCTGTGCTTGGGTAACCAGGTAGTCAGTCCTTCCCAGAGGCAGGAAAGCTGAGCCCTGGGCTGTGTTCAAGACTGCTCCTATGTACTGCCGGCACTGGCACAGTGTCAACTCTAATTTTGGTATGTTGGCAGTCACCCCAGAGCATCAAACAGCTTCCTGGTTTGAGCTAAGTTATTCAGGAGCTGGTCCCTGAAGAGGGCTTTCAAAAGCCAGTCATCCAGGTAAGGGAAAACATAAAGGCCTTTCCTGCAAATGGCTGCTGCCACTACTGCTAAGCATTTGGTAAAGACCCGTGGTGCAGAACATAAGCCAAAGGGACTCTGAATTGGTAATGTTCCCCTTGAAACAGGAACCTCAAGTATTTTCTGTGAGGCTTCCAGATTTTGATATGGAGCAATGCATCTTTCATATAGAGGGAACAGATCCAATCCCCTGTGTGACAAAGTGGAATAGAACCCTGTCCTAGTTGTTATGGAGAGTTTGAATGCAGGGATCTGTTCGGTTCTTTCCTTTCCTTTCCTTTCCTTTCCTTTCCTTTCTCTTCTCTGTCTGGTTGCGCAACCAAATTTTCTTGTGAGACCTAGGATTTGATCACCCCGACAGTCTTGCAGTTATTTGTCTCTCGCTGTCTCTCTGCCTTCCCTTGCTGTTTGTCTTTTCCTTCCTTGCATATCAGCTGGTATAATCATTATATGGAACTGTAACTGATATTGGGATCCCTTTGTTTACAAAATATATAGTGTTAATTTTTGAAATGTATATAATTATAGTTTGAGATGATTACAAAAAGCTATTGGAAACTCAACAGGTTACCTTAGTGCAATTTTTAAGCCTTTTGCAAAAGCTGTAGTGACAGGGCCTCAGTTCTTGGACACTGCATTCCTGCCAGCACCTGCCTGATACTTACAAGAATATTTTAGAAAAAAAAAACAGGATGCTTGGGGTTGCAAGGATTTGTAAGAGAGCTGAGCTGCAATTGCTTGTAAAGATGGACACAGAGATTTAAGGAAAATTCTGATGGATCTTCTTTAGTTTATTTTGCCTTTGTAAATAGTTTTACTGAACAATTTTATTTTTTTTCTTACTGCTAGTACAAATAAATATTTTTTTTGAGAATTCTACAACTGCTTCTGGTTTTTCCTATGCTTCCTGACATGTGCCTCGACGACACCCTGCTTGCAGCAATGGGAGAAGGCCTTGCAAGGTGACCATTCTGAACTTCTTGTACTCTATGAAGAAGTTGAGCTCTCCAAGATCCAGAATAGGCAGCAGGTCTCCTGTCCACTTTGGGACAAGGAAATACCAGGAGTAAAAGCCTGTTTTCCTCTGTTCTAAGGGCACAGGTTCTATGACCCACATTTGCAGCAAAATCTGCTCTTCCTTTAGGAGCAGAGGTAGGTGCTCTGGAGGATAATGTGTCACTAGTTGGGGATGATCTGGAGGTATGTCCTGGAGTTCCAGAACATTGCCCTTTTCTGTGATCTCCAGAACTCATGCATCTGTAGTCACCTCCTTCTACTTGTTTAAGTGGATGGAAAGGTGACCCTCCTACAACCACCCCGGAGGTAAAGGTGGTTGGGGGGTGTATAAGGAGACAAGCACAGCCAGTTGGGGCAGTTCCTCCTGTGCAATCACCTCTAGGAGCTTTTGAATGGGCACCTTGGGTGGTACTGGGGACTGACATGGCTCCTGTTCCCTTGCCCCTATCCTACTGTCTGGGTACTGGGCACTGTCTGACACCAGCTGGATGAAAGTGACTCCTGCTTCTACCCTTAGGCTGGGTATGATAGAGGGAATGCAGAGACTTCAGGGTCCTGCCTGATTCTAGAACTCTGAGCTGAGTGGCTGTGTTTGAGAAGAGCTCCCAAAGCTAAGTGCTTTTTGATATAATTTTCAGTTTAAAAATTGTTTTGTTTTATGTAAATTTAGGTGATTGTGAAAGACAACCCTGTAGGCTCCAGGAAGATATAACATTTGTGCGGTAGATAATCGTTGGAAGTCAGAAGGATCAACACATTTATTTAGTGGGATCTTTCTACTCTGATGTGGTTAATTGTAATACTATTTTAATACTATAGTTTAAACCCTTTCTGAATGTGCCTTTGGTGGTGTCTGACATTGAGAACCTAAGTGTCATTTGTGGGTATCCTGTCTGTTTTGGTAGGTACTTTATTTTCTCTGTTAAACAACTGAGTATACCTATTGCCTAATACATTATAGTACATTGTATCTTTTTGCTCAGTCTCTAATTTTTCTCTTATTTCTCCAATGTTTTAGAACTGTTTAGTTATTGTGGCAGAGGTGTGGTACTGTGTTCTTTCTTGTAGTTCAAGGTGCTTTTGGAACTGCTGATTTCTATTGGTTTAAACAATTACATTTTTCTTTTCTATTTTAAAAAAAGCTACAACAACTTGGTATGTTGTCACCTGTTTGTTGTTGCTAAGTAGCAGATGTTTTTGCATTGTGCTCTGATTCTGTGATAGAATCTGTATTAGTAGAAGGTAGATTATTGTGATTGTAGTTACATTTTGATTGTGAGGATAAAGAGCTTAGATAGAAGTGTATGTATTTTCAAATATTATAGGGGAACAGTGGCAGGATTTTTAGGACAGTAAATTAATAAAAAGGGAACTAGGAGAGCTTCAGTAGCAGACAAGTAGAGGAATTGCAGTATAATGTGGGGAGTGGTGCAATGCAGTGGCTGTGGGGCAGCCATATTCAGGCAGACCTTCTGGACACTGAGGTGCTGCCCTATCCGCATGCATCTATCTGGACTGCGGGATGAGGTAGCCAGACTCAGAGCGGAAGTAAACTGGATCAGGAGTACCATCACCCCTAACCAGGGACCACCCAGTCCAATGCAACTGCCTCAAAGGATGCCGAGAACGAGGAGCACTTGGATGACAGTGGGCTCAGGGAGGAGTAGAGCAGTCAGGAAGAGGCACATCCCAGATTCTATTCCACTCAAGAACTCATATGCCACACTGGCAAATGAGGACAACCAAATACAGGTACCCAGAGAAGTGGAAGGAAAGGATGTGGAGGTTAGCCAAGGAGGTGACCTCAGCGGGGAAAGCAGTGGACCTCAGAGGAGGAGGAAGCGAATCCTGGTGGGGGACTCCATCATAAGAGGGATCCAGCTAGGAACACAGGAGGGGGAGGACAGGGAGGTCAGGTGCCTACCAGGTGCCACGGCATGCAGTGATGGAAGGAAGATCCTGGGGATCACTGGGAAGGCAAGACGGGAGGGTGAGCTGGATGTCATTATCCACCTAGGTACTAATGACCTGGCAAATGGGAGCCAAAGGAAGTTCAGGAAGAGTTTAGGAAACTGGGAGGGTCTCAAGCAAGTAGCTACTTCTGTCACTTTCTCAGAAGTACTACCTGTGAGAGCAAGGAAGAACATAGAGTGCATGCACCAGGAACTTTAACATGGTTGAAGAACTGGTGCTGTGAGGAAGGGTTTGGATTCATTGGACTGGGGACCCACCTGGAGGGATGGAGGTTTGTTCAAGCCTGATGGCCTGCATCCATCCTGGAAGGAATCCAGGCACTCAATGATAAGTTTAAATGTTACATTGACAAGCATTTAAACTAGCAAAGGGGGGTGGCAGGCCAGCAAGGAAGGTACCTACTTGCTCACCCCCCACAGCTAGCAGTGGAACCAATGAACCAGAGGAGTGGCTATCTCTGCAAAGCAGTGTGCAAAAGATGGAGATTAGTGCCCAAGAGGTGGATAAGCAGAAAAGGGGCACAATTCAGCAGACAGGCAGACAGCAAGGAGAACCAGGGATAAATGACAACCAAGGAAGGGGCTGGAGTAGAACAGTGAGACAGTCTAGGGAGGTCAAATCATGGAAAGCCATGTGTGCAAATGCTAGGAGCCTTAGCAACAAGATGGAAGATCTGGAGGCTGTCATGGTGCAGTCAGACCTGGACATTGTGGCCATCACTGAAACCTGGTGTAATGATAACCACGACTGGGAGATGGCCATACCTGGCTACAACATATTCAGAAGAGACAGAGCAGGCAGGAAGGGAGGAGGAGTGCACTCTATGTGAAAAATGACATAAGGGCCACAGAGATCCAGGAGGAACAAAATGGGGAAGAGATATTGTGGGTTAAGCTGGAAAGGAAAATGGGACAGCCATCCGCACAGGTGTGGTCTATAGACCACCAGCCCAGGAGGAAGAAACAGATGGGAGTTGATGCTAGCCATCCAAAGGATGGCAGACAAGAGTGAGGTAGTACTGGTTGGAGGCTTCAATATTCCAGACGTGGACTGGAGCATCCAGCAGCAGCATCAACTAAGAGCAGATTTATCCTGGACTCCTTCAGGGTGCCTTCCTCAAGCAACTGGTCATGGAACCAACTCGGCAGAAGGCAATACTGGACCTTGTGCTCACAAACAGGGACAGTGTGATGGGGGTAACAGTGGGGAGCACCTGGGAAACAGTGACCACCAGTCATTGTGGTTTGAAATCACAGAAGAGCAGAACCAAACCACACAAAAACACGTATCCTGGATTTTAGGGGGCAGACTTTGGGAAAATGGGAGATACTTGAAAGAGGCATTAAGGGAATGGGACAGGAATCAGGGGTTGAGGAACAGTGGGCAGTTTTTAAAATGGGGATTATAAGAACAACAGAATTATTTATTAAGAAGGTTAGTAAGAGGAAAAGGAAGAGGAGACCATTATGGTTTTCCAGAGAGGTAGCAAAGAAAGTGAAAGCCAAAAAGATTGCATTCAGGCAATACAAAAAGATACAGGCAGAAGGGGATAGGGAGAAGTACCAGGAGAAGCAAAGGGAGGCAGGGAGGTCAGTAAAGGAAGCCAAAGCTCAGACAGAAGAACACATTACAAAATCAGTGGGTAGAGGGGACAAAACCTTTTACAGGTACATAAGTGAAAAAAGAAAGACAAAGGAGGATAGTGAGACTGAAGGGGGAGGATGGGGGCCGCGTGGAGGATGACAACAGTAAAGCTGACATACTGAACAGGTATTTCTGCTCAGTCTTTACTGAGGAAGAGGAGGGTAATGGGTCTGAAGGGAGTACAAGGGGTGAGAATGGTGCAGAAATGGACACAAGTCCCTTTACGAGAAAGGGTCCTGAAGGAACTGGAAGTAATAAGAGTTGATAAAGCAATGGGGCCATATGGGGTGCACCCCAGGGTCCTTAAAGAACTAAGAGAGGTGGTGGCTGAACCTCTGGCTATCCTGTTTAGCCGATCACTGGAAACAGGGGAGGTACCCAAAGACTGGAGGACAGCAGATGTAGTCCCTTTATACAAAAGTGGGAACAAAGAGGAAGCAGGGAACTACAGACCAGTCAGCCTTACCTCGTAGTGGGGAAGATCATGGAAGCACTACTGAAGGAGAGATTGGTGGAACATCTGGTTATCAATGGACTACAGGACCCAAGGCAGCATGGTTTCACCAGGGAGGTCATGTCAGACCAACCTCATTGAATTTTTGACTGGGTGACTAGGGAGGTGGATCAGGGGAGGGCAGTGGACATGGCCTATCTGGACTTCAGCAAGGCCTTTGACACTGTGCCACATAGAGACTATTACACAAACTGGGGAATATGGGTGTGGGCAGGACAGTAGTGTGGTGGGTAGGTAACTGGCTGGGTGGCAGAACACAGAGGGTGGTGGTAAATGGCTGTCACTCCACAGAGGGAAGAGTGACCAGTGGGGTACCACAGGATCAGTGCTGGAACCGGTCCTATTCAACATCTTCATCAGTGACATGGCGCAGGACCCAGAAGGCAGAATTTCACTGTTCGCTGATGACACAAAGCTCTGTAACAGAGTAGACACACCAGAGGGTGTAGACAGAATGAGAAGCGACCTGCAGAAACTTGAAGAATGGTCAGGGGTTTGGCAGTTGAAATTCAATGCAAAGAAGTGCAAGATAATGCATATGGTGCACAAAAATCCTGGCACAACATATCAGTTGGGGGGTGAGGATATAGCATGCACCAAGCAGGAAAGGGATCTTGGGGTTATCATCTCTGATGACCTCAAGGTAGGGAAACAGTGTGACAAGGCAGCAGGTAAAGCAAATAGGATGCTGGGATGTATGGCAGGGGCATTACCAGCAGGAAAAGGGAGGTCATAATTCCGCTATACAAGACACTAGTGAGGCCCCACCTGGAGTACAGTGTACAGTTCTGGAGACCATACCTACGTAAGGACATAGACAGGGTAGAGAAGGTTCAGAGGAGGGCAACAAAGATGGTGCATGGATTGCATCACAAGTCCTATGAAGACAGGTTGAAGGAACTGAACATGTACTCCCTGGAGGAGAGGAGGGAGAGAAGGAATATGATAGAGACATACAAGTATCTTACAGGGAGGAACAGGGTGCAGGAAAACACTATTTTTAAGCGAAAAAGATGTTCCAGGACTAGAGGGCATGGGATGAAGTTGGAGGGAGGACGATTCAGAGGAAACATGAGAAGAATTTCTTCACAGAACGGGTGGTGGACAAGTGGAACACCCTGCCAGAGGAAGTGGTGGGGGCTGAAACAATCACGGGATTTAAGAACGGCTGGTGGAGTGGTGTACTGGGGAGGAGATCGACCCCCAAAATGCTATGCTTATCCTGGACATCCCCCTGGGTATCAATACGGACTCTGTACAGGGAGTACTTTCCAAGGTCGAAGGTTTACAAAACCCTGTGGTGGTGGGTCGGCATGCTAATCTGCTCACCCACACTTTCCTGGCCCTAGTAGAGTTTAAAGATCCCATAGATAGCTCCAAAGTGCCACAGACCATTACCCCAGAGGGAGCCCACACTGCCTGGAGAGTGATAACTAAGGACAGTAAAGACCCAGGGGAATGAGCCCCCACCACTATCTGAAACTTTTGAGGCGAATTTGCTAAATGGTTGCTGGGGAAGGGAAAACTGTGGAGGACTTGAAGAAACTATTCTTGCCACCCGGGGTGTTCCTCCCAACACCCTCTCCCTCCAGTACCCGTAATGGTGGCTGAACCAATGCAGACTCCTATTTCTGCACCTGCCATTAGTCACGACTCTTACCGAAGGTTGAGGATCTTCTGGCACCTCCCACCCCCAAGGGAGGATGACTGGGAGACCTGGATAGACTATATTGCCCCAAGTGCTAGAATGGCAATGCTTGGAAGCCAAAAGCTTAAAGAGGGTTAGTGAGAGCCCGAGGTCCCGCCCTGGCTACCATCCGCTAAACGGGCCGTAACCCTGAAGCGACTGCACAGGCCTATCTTGAGGCCTTGGAGAATGTGTATGAGAGCCCAGATTCTGATGAGGACCTATGGTGGAGAGTAAGAAATGCACAACAGTACCAAGGGAGTTGTTGTTTGTGTATGTATCTCGGCTGGAAAATTGTTGCAAGAATGCCTCAGAAAGGGTAGTTTGCCAGCGACTGAACTGGACCGAACCAGGCTGGACAGGATCCTTAAGTCTGCCCCTTCTCAGAACTGCTGTTGCTTCAGTTACGCTTGGCAAATCGACTGGAATCCCCACCTCCTATGATGAGTTAATGAGAGAATTGAGGAGTTGAGAAAGGCAACTCGGGAGGGACCTGCACTAATAGCTGCGGCACGACCCGAGTGACTGAGGTGACCCATTAAGTGAAGTTCAGGGCAGAGGTTGGCAGTCAATGAGTGCTCTGACAAGGAAAAAGATATGCCACAATGGGGCGAACTGTTGAGAGAGATCCGGAATTCAGAAACAGTCCCTTTATGAAGGCCACACCTGCAAGTGACGGGCCCTGACCTATATCCGACTGCATCTACTATGGGGTAGGGGCACCACCATGTGTCTCCTGCTGATAACGGCCCAAACTCGATTCCTTGATCATGGAAGTGGAGAAACTGACGAGATGTCTCCAAATGCTTATCACGCCAGAGACAGAGATGGCACAAGGTTTCCAGTTAGTAATACCCCGCCCTGGCTCCCAGTGTGGCGCCTCGGCCAGCTCAAATGCCAGAAAGTATGTTTTGCTATAATTGTGGGAAGGATGGGCACATGAAAAGGGAATGCCAGTCCCAAAAGACACTGACAAAGTTGCATAAGGCTACAAGGAGAGCTCGGAGAACAAATCAGTGGTTAAGAGGTGCAAGAATGATCCCAGTGAGGGCACCAAAATGCTAACTCACATCTTTTGTGGCAAGGTCAGTTGCCCAGGCCCCACTACCGCCTCTCCAGACTGGTCCAGAATAGTGGGTCCCTCCATGAGACCACTGTAAAGGTGAATGGAGTGTCTACAAGAGCTGTATTAGACAGTGGCTCCCAAGTGACAATTATGTTCCAGGATTGGTATCAGAAGCATTTGTCAGATGTGCCCTTACAACCATTAGAAGGACTGCATGTATGGGGGTTAAGTGAAAGGCCTACCCTATTCTGGGTATATCCGAATTTGGCTGTCTTATCCCACCTCCGTGGCTGGAGTGGCGAACAAGTAGAGACCCTAGTCTTAGTGTGTCCCCACTGGACTGTATGATGGTGTCCTTTGTTGATTGGAACAAATGCTCATATGTTGAAGGCTGGCACAGTTGTGTTATGAAAAACAGGGTCAAAGACTAGTAGAGCTTTAAGAGTTCGGCTTTAATTAAGAAGGCCTATGAGGCACAGAGAGATGCTGAAAAAAGAACCAGAGGAACTGGTCGGAATTGTATGGAAGAAGGATCCTGAGTCTCTGATCCTGGCGCCAAATGCCCAGTGTACCTTACAGAGAGAGGTCCGTGATCAGAAAGGATGTTAAGAATACAATATTAATGTTGGATGCACCAGGCGATGGAAAATTGCCAGAGGGACTGCTGGTCAAGCCTAGTATTTTGCCGCTAGAGCCCATGCTTATGCCAGAAGGGTAATGGCCAAGTTCATAATGTGTCTGAAAGAGACATTCGAGTAAATAGAGGTTGCATCCTGGCTATGTGCATTGTGCAGACACTGCAGTGCTACCCAGCAGCAAGAGTTCAAGGAAGAATGACAGAGTAACGCCTGACTTGTTTGATTCGGCGACTCCCGCTGCCAGCTGAATGGAAAGTGAGGATCAGGAGAAGCTGCCCAGAGAGACCAGGTGTTTTCTTTAAGGAATGGGATGTAGGATGCGTGCAAGGAGTTGAGCACAACTCCGCTGCATGACGTAAAGACCATTTTGTGAGAGGTCTTGACGCCTGGCACCTGCTGACATAGATGATGTGAGACGGCATCTGCAAGAGATGTTAGCTGCTGGTGTAATACAAGAATCCAGAAGCCCTTATGCTTCCCCATTGTGGTAGTGAAGAAAAAGAATGGGACAGTAAGGATGTGTGTGGATTATCGCACATTAAACGCGGACTATCCTGATCAGTACAAAATGCCCGCCCATTCAGGATGCTTTGGACTGCCTAAGCGGAACAAGTGGATCTCTGTGTTTGGATCTCCGCGGGTGCTACCAGATCCCGATGGCCCCAGAGGACCATGAGAAGACAGCCTTTATCTGTCCGCTGGCTTCTATGAATTCATGAGGATGCCTCAAGGATTTCAGGTGCCCCAGCCACTTTTCAACGATTGATGGAGCGTGCAGTGGGGACATGAACTTACTAGAGTACCTGGTATACCTAGATGATGTTATTGTGTTTGGCAGCTCACTGGAGGAACATGAGAGCAGATTATTTAAGGTATTGGACCGACTGGAGGACTTTGTCCTTAAACTGTCCATTGATAAGTGTCAATTCTTTCAAACATCAGTAAAGTATATGGGACACATAGTATCCACGAGGAATAGAGACCGACCCAAGTAAAGTTGAGACCTTGACCACCTGGCCACAGCCCAAAAATCTAAAGAACTGCAAAGATTCCTGGGATTCTGTGGCTATTATCGGCGCTTCATCAAGGACTATTCAAGAGTGATCCGCCTTGCTTAACCTTACTCAAGGGTATCCCCAACCCACAAAAATACCAAAAGTCAAAGGTCCTCAAGACTGAAAGAGTGTATTTTCCGAGTGAAGTATTTGGGGCCCACTGGACCCTGATTGTGAGACTGCTTTTCATGAGATCATATATACAACCCATGCTCCAGTGCTGGCCTATGCCGCTCCAAGAAAACCTTACATCCTGCACACTGATGCTAGCTTGCAAGGGTTGGGGGCTGTGTTGTACCAAGAGCATGAGAATGGCCTGAGACCAGTGGCCTTTGCCAGTAGAAGCCTGACCCCATCCGAAAAGAACTATCCTGTACATAAGTTAGAGTTCCTAGCTTTGAAGTGGGCTATTGTTGACCAATTCCATGAGTACTTGTATGGGGCTAAAATACTAGTAAAAACTGACAATAATCCTTTGACCTATGTGCAGACCTCAGCTAAGTTGGATGCCACTCTGGCCATAGGTGGCTTTCATTATCTACATACACGACTATGCTGTTGAATACGAAGCAGGCCTGAACCACATAGATGCTGATGCTCTCTCCCGAGGCCTGTTCCCCAGAATGACTGGGTCAGATTGGCAGAACCTGACATTCGGCTCTCTGCCAGAAGTTTGACAGGAGGAACAAATGTCCACGGATGCAGTGGACTGCATGGTGGATTGCTTGGGACCCTCTGAGAATTGCATACCTGCTGCTTATTGCCACTTTTCTGCAATAGACATTGGTGCTCTGCCTCAGCTGGACAATGGCAGTGTCGGTAGCGGCTCAATCCCGATCCCATGATCAAATCAGCTTTAGAATCCTCTATGCAGGAAAAGATGTGTCCAAATTACGCTCCACTGATTTGAGACTGCACTGTTATACAAAGAAGGTCCTAAGTTGAAACTGATCAATAAACTGTTGTACAGAGAAACAGTGAACAGGGGGACAAGTAGACAAACAACTAGTGCTGCCCACTACCTTCGAGACTCAGTACTGAGATCCTTGCACAACCACATGGGGCACCTTGGTATAGACAGAACACTTGACTTGGTGAGATCCAGATTCTATTGGCTAAGATGGGGGCTGATGTGGAGCAACACATTCGAACTTGTAGTCGCTGCTTACAGAGGAAAGCTTTTGCCCAGAGGGCTGCCCCTTGTTAACATCACCACCAGTGCACCCATGGAGCTGGTCTGTATTGATTTTCTGAGTTTGGAGTCAGATCAAAGAAATATCAGTAATGTGCTGGTGGTCTGACCATTTAATGAGATATGCCCGCTTTCCCACCAAAGACCAGAAAGCATCCACTGTGGCCAAAGTACTTGTAGAAAACTTTTTTGTTCACTATGGGGCTCCACAAAGAATCCATTCTGATCAAGGGAGAGACTTTGAGAGTCGTCTCATCAAAGAGATGCTTTCTCTGTGGGGAGTGAGAAAGTCCACAACCACTCCTTACCACCCCCAGGGGGACCCACAGCCTGAACGTTTCAACCGCACTTTGCTAGATATGCTAGGCACCCTAGACCCAAAGGACAAGCCTAGATGGAGTCAACAAATTAGCACCCTGGTACATTTTTATAACTGCACCAAAAGTGATGCCACTGGGTTCTCCCCCTACCACCTGATGTTTGGAAGAGAAGCTCGACTGCCGGTAGATGTGTGTTTTGGGGTCTCTCCTGATGGGGTTCAAGCTGACAACTATTTACAGTATGTGCAAAAGTTAAAGGCCCAGCTAACTCATGCGTACCAACTGGCTCAAACCATGGCTGCCAAAAAGAAATCTGGCCAACAAAGAAAGGTATGATAAAAGGTGAAAGCACAGGAACTCCAGGAGGGAGATCGGGTATTGCTAAGAAATCTGGGACTGCATGGCAAACACAAGATTGCTGACAGATGGCACCATCTCCCTCACATTGTAGTGGGCAAACTAGATGATCTGCCAGTGTACAAAGTAAGGCCTGAGAATAATTCAAAGATGTAAAACAATGCATAGAAATCATTTACTGCCCATTGGACAAATCTTGATCAGTCTGAGCCCCAGAAGATGCCCTCTGGACCAGTGACTAGAGGTGCTGCTAAGAAAGATCAAGAAAGTCTGCACCTACAGAAGCAGAGTTAAAGTGTTCCCCTCCACAAGTCCCAGTTGAGCATGACTGTCAGTCCATATCAGAAGAAAGAGAGTGACTTTGAATACCATCCTTCTTCTGAACTGAGTCAATTGTTTGGGGCAATCCCTAGTCAATACTGAAGGCGAAGCTGGGCCTTCTGGACTGCCTAAGCCCCAGCTTCGTCCCTGGAGCCAATGCTCCCAGAAAGTGAAGTGCAAAGTATCAGATCAGATGAAATGGAATCATTGTGCATGGTTGAACTGTTTGAGCTTTCAGGGAGGAAAATGATGGATTGAGGCAGACTGGTGATACACCAGACAAGAAGAGTATTTTGAGTGCCCTGACAGTCCACTGCCAGTGTCCAAAGCTCTCCATGCAAGCCAAATGTTGTGGACTCAGAAACTGTAACACCTGGAGCTGAAAGTGCCCCAAGTTCTAAGCCTCTACCCCATGGAGACTCCCTGACAAGTGAGGACAATGCTGAAAATGAGGCTCAGAGTGCAGAGACTGTAACAGTTCCCCTAGAAAGACTGGTCGAGCTGTAAAGCCTGTGGTGCACCTCAGTTATGATTCCCTTGAGAGGCCTGTGGACTTGCCTCTCAATGTTGTTCATAAAGGAGTGTATGTGTCCCCGAGCTCATTGCCCAAACTGAGCATCAGTGCTAACTCCAAGTTACTTGTGTTGCCCTCTAAGTATGGTGCCCTTGCCCCGTCCAGCCCCAAGGTAACTGATAGGAAAGGGACCCCTCTCTTCAGGTTTCATGTACAAGAGGTAATAACTTGAGTTATGGTACAATGTATGTAATACTGTGTAAAGATGACGTACTGCAATGTTTCAGAAATGTGTTCTTGGTAAAATGATATATTGACTGATGATTACATGTGTGAGCCTAATGCAAATGTATATGGTTGCAGTTAAAACTTATAGTACTTGCTTGACGCGGACGTCAAGCTTTCCCAGGCCAGGAAGGGTGTAACCCCCCTGCAAATGGGGGTTCCCAAAAGACTTCCAGGCGCTTGCTTGAATGCTCCAAGCCTGAATGGTGTTTGGCGTTTAAGCCATTTATCAGTGAGTGTTTTTAGAGCCTATGGTACTGTCTCTTTAAGAGCTGTCTGCTTGCAGACATAATTAGTCTGTATGGGGACTGTGTGCTTCTCTGCTTGAGTACCACTCGAGCTGCTGCCAATTCACTCCATTTTTGCAGTCACTAGGAGTGCAAAGGGAACCTATCTGAAAGATGTAACTGTTTGCCAGAAATCATTGAGAGGAATAATGAAAATACAGTTTGTCTAACCTGCTTTCTTTGCAGTCAGAACTGTGTTTGCCTAGTTCCCACAGTCTAGTTTTGAACTGCTGAACTGGACCAATCAGTGTGGATTAAGGTAGCTCTAAAATGGTGCCTTGGACGAATCAGAACTTGGACTCGTAATCTGAGCCAGCCACAAGAGGATTGTATGGGCAGTGACTCTGGGAGATGTAGTTTGGACTTCGCGCCTTTTTGGACCAACAGGGCAGTCTATTGTGAGTGACAGCCAATCCAGCCAAGAACTGGGAGGAACTCAAAGGAAGTGCCCGGTTTTGTCTGCTGAGTTTCTAGTTGAGCTATGGCAGTGAAGAGGGAAGGAGCCCAAGCTGTGTGTGCCTTTAGTCGGAAACGTGTGTAAGGCCCTCGAGTTCCGGTCTGCAGCTTATGTAACTGCTTGTTAGGACTGAATCCGTCCTGTGAAGAGAATCAAAGGATATCTGAAGAGTAGAAACCAGGCTCACCCTGTAGAACACTGGAGAAATTGCTGAATTGCACTCAGTCTGTCAGAACTGAATCTGCTGTGTGTTCTCCCGGTATTGTGCAGTAATTGCGATCGATAGAGAAGCAGCCTGCCTGGTATAGTACTCTTTTTACCATATAAATGTGTGAGGAGGCTTGTGTAGCTCAAGTGAATCCTGCTGCCATTAAAGGACTTTTGCCTGTTGCAGTTTGCCATATAAATGTGTGAGGAGGCTTGTGTAGCTCAAGTGAATCCTGCTGCCATTAAAGGACTTTGCCTGTTACTGTTTACCTATATAAATGTGTGAGGAATCTCGTGGAGCTCAAGAGTAGCCCTGCTGATGTTGAAGGACCCTATCTTGTTTGGAGGTCGTGAGTACTAATTCAGGGTCGCCCTGTTGAATTGCCACATTAAATCCAAATGGAATTACTGTACTGTTGACTGTTTAACTAATTTTTCTTTCTCTGTGTGAAAGGGCCCCGCCAGCTGCCACGTTTGACTCAGCCACTAGGGCTTGGGTACCCAGGGACAGTAACTGGTAGGGATAGGCCTGTGCACAGAGCCTTAGGTAGATGAGTAAAGTGATAAGCTAATTAACCTGATTTCCCCCTGTCCTTGTTATATCCCCCTAAATAAATCAGAGCTGCTTGTTTCAGCAAAGTTATACTGCCTGAGGTATTTGTCTATGTTAAAGTATTGTACTGTGATTGTTGCACTGTATCTTATTACTTTACAGGGGGTCCCAGTGCCTGAACCAGTCCTGGGGGTAAGTGTATACTGTGAAGGTAATTCTGATATACTGTGGGCCACTAGTGGGAAGAAAGGGGGGTTGCAGTGTCCCAGAGGGCTGTGACCAAGTTAGTTTAACTACGGCAAACCCTGACCTCTGGGTGGAGGCACCCGCCATCGGATCCAGGCCCCTCAACCTGTTAGTGGCAAATCAGGCAGGGGTAGTAGCCCCTGGGATAGCGCCATCTAGGGGTTACACCTGGATTTGGTTGACTGGGCCAGTGAGGTTGCACTCTTCTGTTGGAGCTCCTTTTCCATTCTGGCTGCTTTTTGCTTGGGGAAGTGTTTCTCAAAAGCCCCTTTATGGTGTTGCCTAGTCATAGAACTGAAACCCCAGAAGATTTTGCAGGCTTTCATGTTGCAGTCCAGGCCTAGGCAGCAGACACAAATGTCATGGGAGTCGCTAGTACAAATCTGGTCGCCATCATCACAATACCAAAATAGTTTTGACTGTTGCTTGAACGACATATAGATCATCAAAAATCACTGTAAAAGTGATTATTTTCTTTTTTACCAGAGAAAATAAAAATGGTGACTGTTGCAGTGGTGTTTCCTTCAGTGGTCTGACGAGTCTGATCAACAGTGGGAGAAGAACTGAGGAGTGGAGGGGCCACCACGTTTATGTATAAGCCAATGTCTGATGTTGTTTTGGGAAGCCTCTGGCTGGCTGCTTGCAAAAGTTTCCACGTGGTCCTAGCGCCTAATGGCTAATAGTTCCATAGGTGTGGCATGATGAAAGAAATATCCTCCAAAAACAACTTTCATTCACACACACACAAAAAAAAAAGACTTGTTGACATTGCTGATGGTTAAAAGACGAATGGGGGACAAATCATTTGTCATAGCCTTCTCTCAGTACCAAAATGGACGAGGAAGGTTCCGAAAAGGACTGGACAACAATTTATATCAGACGAACAGAGGAGGAACCTGCGAAAGAGACTGGGTGGTGCCTAAGAGGCTGAACAACAGGTTTGCCTCAGTATATACCAAATAGCCCCTGGGGTGGGGAGTGTACTAACTGGGACAGTCCATGGTATTAAGAATAGACATGATGCAGCCTGTCGACATCATGCATGCCCTAGTAGCCGATTACCTGATACAGATTAAGCAAGGTAAGTCCCAAGGGGCAGACAGTATACACCCAAGAATCATAGTGGAGCTAAAGGAACAATTATGAGGGTCATTTGCAGTAATTTTTCACGAGTGTGTCCAGACAACTGTGGTGCTATAAGACGTAACTGGCCAACATGGTCCCTGGCCTTAAAGATGGTGCAAGACTGGACTTGCTCCTATCAGTTTCTTCCCCTGAGCGCTACCACATAGGCAGTTTTTCAAGTCATGAGCTTTTTTTCTTGCACGAAGCACCTTTAATGCAGATTTACTGTTTACAGCACCATATTGCCACGGATTACCACTCAAGTGAAATTTCAGGGTAAGCAAAATGTTAGCATGTTTGGGGATTCAAATCCTGAACCCCTGTTTCATAGTGCAGTGCCCTAACCATTAGGCTTTGGGAGCTGCTGAGCAGTTTGTTTGCAGGGTGATCTTTGAACAGAAGCTGTGCTGGAGGGCAGCGGGTGCATAACGTGATGAGCATATACTGCCTTGAGGAAGATACTCAGGACTGTTCTGTCATGACTCTTGAACCCGGGTAACTACAAGTCAGTCAGCCTCATATCAGTAATGGGAAAGACCTGGAAGTCATCATCAAGGCCATAATAAAGGAGCACTTGGCTGAGGCAAAGTATTCCTATAATTTAGTAAAACCTCTGCATGGCTGTGCACAGTAAACTAACTGAAAAGTTTAATGTACTGGATTAAACATACTGTGACAGACTGGATGGCAGATTGTTTGGATTAGAGAAATGACAATTATGTACTTACCGTAACTGTTAATCTTCCTGAATATCTTCTGCACAGAATACCATTAATGGGTTGGTACCGGAGATGCTAGGACCCTATGGGAGCCAGAACTTTTCTGGGGGTTAGCAGCACATGTAGGCTCCGCATGCATGTCACCGCACATGCTCACTGGCATACAGTGGAGCCAGCCCCCAACTACCTCAGTACCTTTTTTAACCACGGAGGTGAGCAGCATGAACCTAACGAGTAACCTATGCAACTAACCTAAGGGTATCAGGTAGCCCTGATGGCACATGTAAGAAGGGCCACCAAGACCAGAAACACAGTGTCTTCACAGCCCAAATTAAGTACAAACAGGGTGAAGATCAACACAACAATACTGGAGGGGGGGTGGTCAACAGGCATGGTAATCTATTGAGAAAATATTAAGGAAAAGCAGCAGTTTTCCTAAGTATGTAACCTTCATATCTTCCAAGAATCAATCTTCTTCATATATTCCTACTAATGGGTCAGAGTACTAAATTCAGAGAAGGTCCTCTGACTAGGGACGCTGGTGCTCAGGGCTTGCCCAGAGCAGTAATCCATTCAGAATTGACCTGCCAAAGGTGGCATGCAGCCAGGCATGGAAATCCAGAGCATAGTGCTTGGTGTAGGTACGCACTGTGCTCCAAGTTGCAGAAGTATGTACTGTGTTCAAAGTCGCAGCTCTGCAAATTTCTCCAATAGACACAGAGTGTATTTCTGCCAGGGATTTGGCTATCACTCTGTTGGAGTGGGCAAGTACCTTGCCCTCTAGTTTAACCTAAGTCATGCCCATAAAAGTGGCAAAAGAAACATAGAAACATAGACTTTGACGGCAGATAAGGACCGCTTGGCCCATCTAGTCTGCCCATTAGCAATTTATAATCCAGGCTGAAATGCACTTGACTATGACAGGCCCTTTTGATTACTGTAGCTTCAAAATTAAAAGAGCTGTTTTGACTATCCGTAGCCCTTAGTCCTGTCCAGGTAAAATCTATGGACCCCCTTTACATCCATTGAGTGGTGTTAGTCCTTTCTCCCTCATTTTGAAAGTTGGCAAAGCAGACAGGCAGGATTACAGTCTGATTAAGATAGAACTCAGACACAACTTTAGGAAGAAAAAAAACAGGTTACTCACCTGTAACAGTAGTTCTAGGAATGGTATATGTTGTTCATCCACACTTCTTGGCAGATACCTTGCCGCTTTAAGATGTGCTGGAAAGTCTTCAAGCTGGCTCCTCCCACCCACCAGGGTGATATAATCCTTGGCTCCACCCCATGACGCCAGATCTAGCTCGCTGGAAGCCAGGTTGTGTGCTGAAGCCGGGGAGGTCGGGTGGGTCAGTGTGGATGAACAACATATAGCACTCCTAGAACTACTGTTACAGATGGGTAACCTGTTTTTCTAGGGACGAGGATATGTTGTTCAATGCACACTTCTTGGCAGACTCCGGGAGGAGGGAGGCAAGGAGCACACACCCTACTTAGGGTACAGGGACTGGAGAACTGAGGCCCCAAAACCAGCATCTGGGCATGACTCGAGGTCAATGTGGTAATCGGAAATGAAGGTGTGTGCTGACTTCCAGGTAGCAGCCCTGCAGAGTTCCTGGATAGGGACATCCCTAGAAGCAGCCACTGATGCAGCAGTATGGAGGGTGGAATGAGCCCTTAGCCCTACGGAAGGCTCCCTACCCGCCAACCTATAGCAGAGATCAATGCAAGATGTGATCCATCGAGCTACTGTTTGCTTGGCTGCAGGTCTGCCAGGTGTGGCTTCAGCATAGGTGAAAAACAGCTAACCTTTCCCCGAATGTCCGCCATATGCTCTTTACAGTAGGCAAGCACCGGTCTCAAGTCCAGAGTTTGAAGCCTGTACTCAGCCTCCGAGGTGTAACTGGGGTAAAACACTGGCAGAGTTAACACCTGGTTCAGGTGAAACTCCGACACCACCTTCGGAAGAAATTTTGTGTGGGGGCGCAGGACAACCTTGTCCCTGTGAAAGACCAGGTAAGGAGACTCAATGGAGGGCGCCTATAACTCCCCAATCCTTCTGGCTGACGTGATAACCACCAACAAGGTGGTCTTCCATGACAGGTGGGAGGTATAACATCTGTGCATCGGTTCATATGGCTTGCCCATGAGCTTAGTCAAAACCAGCAATAGATCCCATGGAGGTGGAGGTTCACGCACCGGAGGGCATATGTGATCTAGGCCCTTGGAAAAGCACCAGACCACCTTTTCCTGTGACACTGACTGCTTACCGGCCCATACCCAGTAAGCAGACATGGCTGCCAGGTGCACCTTGAGGGTCGTCGACTGAAGCCCCTGTTGAGAGAGGGACCACAGGTAGTCCAAAATGCTAGCCATTGGACAGGACGAGGGGTCCAACCCTTTGCCCTGACACCAAATGGAGAATCTCTTCCATTTGAAGGCATAGCATTTTCTGGTCGATTCCTTACGAGATGCCTCAACTACGCTGAGAACCTCGTCGGAGAGACCCAAGGCCTTGAACTCTAGCCACTCAGTAATCAGGCCGTCAGGTGCAGGGATTGAAGGTCCGGGTGGAGTACCTTCCCCCGTCTCAGGAGCCTGGAGCTGAGGCTGAGGAGATCTGGATACCAGAACTGGTGGGGCCAGTCTGGGGCTACCAGGATCACCTGCGCCTTGTCCCTCATGACCTTGAGGTGCACCCTGTGAATCAAAGGAAGTGGAGGGAAGGAGTAGAAGAGGCCTGGGGTCCACAGCCTCGAGAAGGCATCCCTCTGTGGTGATCCCTGCTGAGGGGTGCAGGCATGATACGGCCCCAGCTTCGCACTCTCCCTGGAGGTGAACAGGACCACCTGTGGAGTGCCCCAGTGGGAGAACAGATCTTGCACTACCTCCTGCAGGAAAGACCACTTGTGAGATGCTTCGCCCACCTGGCTGAGAGAATCGGACAGACTGTTTGAGGCTCCTGCCACGTGAATGGCTAGGAGATCCACCGCCAGGCTGAGCACGAGGGACCAGACGTGAAGAGCTTCCTTGCATGGGGGGGGGAGGCAAGGAGCATGTCCTGCCTGTCTGTTGAGATAGTACATGGTCGTGGTGTTGTCCGTCTGGACTTGGACCACTTGACTCCGAACAAACGGAGTGGAGGCGGTCAGGGCTGGCCGGACCACTCGGAGTTCCTGCAGGTTGATGGCATCGGGACTCCTGAGGGGACCAGAGCCCGTAGCTCTGTGCTCCCCCAGATGGGCACCCCAACCCATCAGAGAGGCGTCGGTCGTCATGATGACTGTCAGCTTGGGACGGACAAGTGGGATTCCCCTCTGCGAAGACTGTCCCAGATTTTCTGGGTCACAGTGATCAAATGGTCTAGATGACCTGAGTGTTGAGACCACTGGCTGGCCAGACCCCACTGAAGGGGACGCATGTACCAGTGGGCCCAACTGACCACACTGGTGCAGGCCGCCATGTAACCCAGAAGGCACAGGAAGACCCGGGCAGGGCACAATTGCCCAACCTGAAATGACTGAGCAAAGGAGGAAAGAACCTCGGCCCTGCCTGCCAGGAGCCGAGCTCTGGCTCGGAGACAGTCAAGCTCTGCCCCAATGAACTGGATCACCTCAAAAGGCACGAGTTCAGACTTGGCCTCGTTTATCAGGAGACCAAGTTGTGAGCAAGCCTGGAGGGCCAGATTCCTGGACCATTCCACCTCCTGCCTGGAGGGGCCTGCTATCAGCTAGTCGTCCAGGTATGGGTAGACCCTGACCCCTCGGTGCCTCAGGAATGCTGCTACCACCATGATGCATTTAGTGAAGACCCTGGGGGCTGATGCTAGGCTAAAGGGCATGGCATGGAACTCACAGAGGGTTCCCTCTGCCTGAAAGCAAAGGAACCGACAGTGAGACGGACAGATGGGGACATGAAAGAACGAGTCCTGCAGATTCAAGGAGCAGAACTACATGCCCTACTCCAGAGATGGTATTATCTGAGCCAGAGTTACTATCCAGAAGGTGCACGTCCTGAGAAACCTGTTTAGGTCATGCAGATCTAGATTGGGGCACCAGTCCCCTGTCCGTTTTGGGACCAGGAAGTACCTGGAAACGAACCCTGGGTTCGGAGGAGGATCTGCCACCCTGCAGATGACCTCCTTGTGAAGGAGCTGAATGATGTCATCTTGAAGAGCTGACTGGGAGGCAACGGATGCCGCTGGCCCCCCGCCTTAGATCATGGGCTCAGCAGGGAAGGGCCTCTCGAATTCCAGAGACAAACCCTGACCGACCACTTCCAGCACCCAGCGGTCCATGGTGATAGCGGAGCCAACCGCCCACATGGGGACCCAGGGGAGGTGTGACGGGGTTGGGGGCGGCACCCTGCAACCATCTCTGGGCATGCTTGGAGGAGGAGGAGGATCCGGCCGAGGGGCCGCCGGCTCCCTTCCCTCCAGGCTTCCTGACACAGAAGGCCACGGTCTTGACTCTGGGATGCCAAGATTGAGCCTGCTGGCCCTACTGCTAGAGCTGCTGGGCTGGTCTGGTCGAAGAAGCGGAGGGATGAAAGGGCTTATGCTTGTAATAGTGGGCACCCTTGTCTTTTTGAGCAGAGGTCACGGAGTCCAAGGTGGCACTGGACTTCTCAATGTGCTGGAGGTGACCCTGCACACCAAGCCCGAAGAGGTCGGTTCCTAGAAAAGGGACATCTGCTAACTTGTGCTGGGTGTCAACCGTGAAGGTCGAGATTCTCAGCCATGCCCTGCGGCACATGGCCACTGTGACCGCAACTGAACAGGCACAGGAGTCGCCAATGTCCAGAGCAGTCTGGAGTTGCTGCTTAGCCACCACCCTACCCTGATCCCAGACCTGCTTGACCATCATCTGAAGGTCAGCCGGGAGATAAGGAATTGCCTCATCCAGGGAGCCCAACAGGGCATGTGAGAAGTGTGCCATCAGAACAATTGAGCTGGCCCGGCGAAGACCCAGAGAGGCGGCAGTGTAAACCTTCTTTCCCCGAGTGGTCCAGTTTTTCTGATTCCTTATCTGGGGGTGTGTCCACATTCCCAGTGTTGCCCGAGCACCCAAAAATGGAGTCCGCCACCAACCCCTCAGCCGAGGAGTGCTCCGTGATTCCAGAAAGGGAGCCCGTGGGGACCGCATACTTGTGGGCCATCCAGGCAAACAGCACAGAGCAAAAGGCTGGATGCTGCCACAACTCTAAGGCCGGGCCAACAATGGCCTCGGCCACTGGAAAGGCCTCTGTGGGGGAGTCCCCTTTGTCCAGAATCTCCGTGAGGGGATATCTGGCCCATTTCTGCACAGGTTCAAACTGCATCCCGGTGGACTCAGAGATGAGCCGAAGAATGCCAAGGAGCGAGGTAGGGCTCTAGTCCACACACAGACCCCCCTACCCCGAGGACTCCAGGTCCACAGGACGTGAGTGCAACAAGGAGTCTTCGGACTCTGAAGAGTCCTCATAGAGCATAGGCCACCTGGATCACTCTCCACTTGCCAAGGGTGATCGGGGGGTGAGAGTCACCGACAACTGGTGGGGAAGACCTTGAGCCAGCCGAGAATCCTTGGTCTGCACCCCAACTTTCGGTTGCGGTTCCACCACAATGGCTGGAGGGGCCGGCTTTGGCCAAGCCGGCTGGACCGGGACAGACTCCTCGACCGAGGAGCCTATGTTGGTTGTTCGGGTGACAGCCACTTAATAGCCGGTGTAGAAGCTAGCAGCATCAGTGCCTCTCCTCAGCCAAGGAGGATGAGGAAGAAGAGTGGTGGCGCGCTTTCCGCGATGTCAGAACCGAAAGTGCCGATGTTGGAGGGATTTTTCCGATGCTGACGTGGACCGAGACTGAGATCTTAATTGTCAGCAGTGCGGCGATGGACCCGAGAAGAAGGCCAGGAAACCCACGGCCCTGGCAGTTCAGGGTCTGAGACCGGGGACTTCGACCCAGAGGGCTGAGTCGAATCCCCGGAAGGCATCAGAAGCACCAGTGTCCGAGACAAAGAGCTGTCAGCCTCTTCAGGCAACAACCTGTCGGTGGGCTCAAGAAAAATCTTGGCCGCATCGACAGGCGTCTCAGCCGACTGGTCTAACAGGGACACCGCAAAACCAGTGGTCCGGGCTGCAACTTCAACTGACGTCGAGAGTTGACCCTGCAGAGAACCGGATCTTTCCTGCTCCCAAGAGTGTCGAAGGTGGGTTTTATCTTTTTTCAGTTCATTCTTTCAGGGCCAAAAAGAATGAGACCCAGAAGGACCCTCCCCTTTGGTGGAGAGGGACTGACACAACTCCCGAGAGGAAGCCATGTAGGAAGAACCGAGCTGGAGTGGAATAAAGACCGAAGCCGAAGAGGAGCTAGCAGTGGCCTGAGCCGTTCCAGCTGTTCTGACTGTTCCACAGAGTCTGCAGGCACGGACATCGCCCAACAGGCCTCCTTTGATTTGACCGGCAGGTACCGATTCTCCAGTCACCTCAGTTGGAGTCGGGCAGCATGGTCTTCGAGCACCGAAGATGAGAAGGAGAGACAGATCTCGCAAGCCTACAGATCATGGTCGTGCCAGAGACTGTAAATGCACGTGGCGTGAGGATCGGTGCGAGATATCTTCTGCCTGCAGGGGCACCAACAGAACCCAGGAACGGGCTTATCTTCCATCGCAGCCGCGAGTGAGGAAGTTGAAGACCGAACTTGAATGAGTTTTAAGGTAAGTTTTGGTAAAGAATCCAAGGATTCGAGAACCTGGGCCTGTAAACACACAAAGCACTAAGGAGGGAACCTGAGCTTCCAGCGGTAAGGAAGATCTGGCATCATGGGGCGGAGCTGAGGAATATATCACCCGGGTGGGTGGGAGAAGCCAGCTTGAAGATTTTCCGGCACATCTTAAAGCGGCAAGGTACCTGCCAAGAAGTGTGGATTGAACAACATATCCACATGTTTAGAAAGTACAGTTACATAACAACTTACTGTAACATTAGATATTTGGAAGGAGCTCTTGCAGTAGGTGACACCGTTAGGACTAAGCTGCCTGGACCACATGGAAAATGTCTAGCTCGCAGTTGACAACGGGAGACTGCCCCTTGATGTCGGCATGCTACCATCTGCCACTGGTATAAGAGAGGCAGTCCCCCACGCCCACCTCAGTCCCCCGCTGGAGACCCTGTGGGAAAGTCCAACACGACAAAAAGAGGACTCCTGGAGCCAATAAAGGCTGAGATGGAAAAAGAGCAGGGGGATGGAGGAAGGGAAAAACCTGCCTACTGCAAGAGCTCCTCCTGAAGATCTACTGCTATGGTAAATTCTTATGTAACTATACTATCTTACATCGATGGGGGGGGCTCTTGTAGTAGACAACACCACTAGGACGGAGTCCCAAGCAGTGCCAAAAGGAAAAGAAGAACCCCAGGAGGAGGCTGAAGCATTGCAGTAGGCAGAGAGGGATAAGAGGCCGGGGGGCAAGTCCAACTTTAGCCCCCTGGAGTAGAAGATGGCTCTGGACTGCCCTGTTTAAATTAAGAAAGGGCAGGCCTTTAGAAGGCTGAAGAGTAAAATGGCCAAATATCAGCCTGAGAACTGCAAAGGATGCAGCTGAGCCACCCCCCCAAGGAAGCAAGCCAACACAGCCCCTATGAGGCGACAAATGAGGAGAGGAGAGGAGGACTGAATCAGGGACAAAGTGTTGACCTCTCTGATCAGCCGCACACCGGAATCAAAGCGACTCCACTCAGGGAACCCAGGAAAACTAAAAGCAAGCGGACTGCCAAAATGGCCTGGTCTGGAGGGCATACAAGCCCAAGGGAGAGCCCATCCTGAGGGAGAGAAGAGGCACATCCTCCTATGGAAAATGCTCTGAAGAGATCACCCAAAAAGACATCTCCCATGTCTTGTTAAGAAAGACAGACCGTAACTGAGGCAGGGACTCTGAGAGGGGACACAAAGCTCCTAAGATTTTGTGAAGAGAAAACTAAAACTCCTGGGACCCCGGAGCTCCAAGGTTAAGAGTCTTTTGAGCTGTGGGGACCACAGCCAGAGGCAGGTGGACCTTAGAAAGGGGATCCTCCCCAGAAAAAATCTGGGAGATCCCTGCAGGACCCAAGCCTTGCCCGCAAACAAAAGGTAAGAAGGCAGAGATTGCATGGAACTGGACCTCTTGAAACTGACAGGAGCAAGAGGTACCCCATACCTGGGAGCAGTGAAAGGGAAAAAAGGGGGTAGCAACCCACAAATGTACCTGAAAAAAAGAATGATGATTCCCCCCCCCAAATGAGGGAAATGGGGTAGACCCTGGTAAACGGTAGCTGTCATATGACAGAACCACATCCATGTGTGGGTTGAGAAAATAACGACTCCCTGCAAAGAGTCACAAGGAACGGCTGAGAACCTGAGGGTGAAAGCCCCCTCCCCATGTCCAGTGAAAGCAGGACAAGACAGGGGAACTCCTGCCAGTGCAAGACCAAGGGCTAGCTATGGGGCTATCATCTACTTCAAACTGTGAGGGGTAGGAAGATCCGTCAAAGCAGACACATGAATGCCCCCCATTTGTCTACTGCTTCATATTCACCATTACCATGCTCTGGCACAAGGAAGCAGAGCTGGGAGCTAGCTAATCAGACTGAGGTACGGCAGGCCCAGCTGCATCAACGAAAAGCTTGGAGAGTTTCTCGGGCTACCCAGAGTCCTGGGTGCCTTAAAGGTAGATCAATGAAGGTCAAGGCATATGGTTCCACTCCCAGACCATTCGGTCTCTGGGGAAAAAAAGAGACACAAGCGGTGACTCCCCTACCAGGGAGATGTTCCAGAGCAACAACATATCTGCCAACCAGCTACAGGGATGCCCTATAAAGGCATGGGTAGGAGAGTTCCCTGCGGCTGACAAACAATCCTCTGGTTGGCTAACAAGGAGACTGATGTGGCCAGAGGAAACCCTGACTGGGGTTAGTTGTCCACAAGCAGCATGACCTGTTTCCCAGAGGAAGAGCTGGAAGTGAGGGCTGAAGCCCGTGAATATCTGACCCTGGACCCCAAGGATCCTCACGTGGACAGGATCCTGGAGGGATCAGATAGTACAACTGCCCAATGCGCCCCTGACGAAGGGCTCAATGGTCACGGAAAAAAAAACAGGCCACAGTTTAATAACAGGGGAAGAAACCCCCTATAGCTGGCTTCCTGAGCAACTGAGGCCTACCCACAAGAACAGCAAGGCCTACGCTGCATGTGAGCCCTGTCATGCACCAATATAGCAGCCTGAAACCCAGACAGGCAGGTGTCAGTGGAAATGGGTTGAAGGGCCGATGTCTGGCCTCGACAGAGATCCAATGGAGAAGGCAGGCCCGAGGAGAAGCCAGGAAGGATGCTGGGGATCCGAAACCTGTCCAGGTCATCCGGAAGAAAGATCAGAAGGGGCCCCAGGAAAAAGGCCAGAACGGCAGGGACAGAGGGCCCTAGACTCACTGAGTAATATCTGCCCGCAAAGGGGCATGTGAGTGAAGACCAATAACCCGCTAGGGAAGAAAGTACCTGACCGGGCTCTAAAAATAGGTCAGAGTGGAAGACCGCGGAGACCAGGGCAAGCGAACGCTTCGGGCCCGAATATCGGAGCAGAGGGTGAAGAACCCTGGCCATCTGGAAATAGCAGACAGGAGTGTAAGGGGGTTTCAGACCTGCCCTACCAAAAGGGAAATATGGCTTTCCGCCTGTGGAGCGGAAGCATGGCCTGAGGCCCCTCAAAGAGACATCCCAGATATTTCAGTTACTACAGGAAAAAAGGAGCTGAAAAGAGCACGGGGGGACTCCAACTCTGTCTATCCCCCCCACAGTCCCCTGCCAGTGGAGGAAAGCTGTGCTCGGGTAAGGGGAGGCGGTAGGCGCCAAAAGAACAGTTGCCTCAGCCCTGTGAGCTTTGACAGCTGGTGCAGCCAGAACTGAAGTGACCCAGCACTTGCTCTGAGGCTCTGAGGGCTGGTGACAGTGGGGTTGCCATGAAGAGGGATGTAGCGATGGATGGTGTGTCCCGTCCTGCTGGCTACAAGAACCAGTACGGAGGACTGTGCCAGACTCCTTTAAGGAGGAAAGCAAATCCTGTATGTTCTCCCCAGACAGCAAAGGGCCCTGGAATGGTGCATCCATGATGGAGACCTGAACTTCCTGGGTGAAATGTGTCATATGAGGCACAGAGGGCGTGAACACCCATGCTGGAAGCAGAACCTACTAGCCGCTCCATTCTGGGCAGGAGACTCCAGCAATGACTGGACTACGTCCCCCACTTGCCCCAAAAGAGACTGCTGGTGCACCAGCATGTGTGCAAGATAAATCTGGGCATGTAAGGCCAGGGTAGAGGAGGTATAGACCCTACACCCTAGCATGACTAAATGTTTAGACTCTCTGTCTGGAGGGAAGTCACCCAGTTTCTGGACTCCATGAACTCCTTCTTGTCCCCCAATAAGATAGAGGGATCAGTCTTTGGATGGGTATCAAAGTAAGGCTGGCCGCTGGGGGCATGATATAGCTGGTCAGCCTTCCTGGGCACAGAAGGGACTGAGGAAATATGGTTGTGTGAAATCACTAAGAATGAGATAACCACCTATGTGACCTCTGGGAGGTGCAAGTGCTCTGTCAGACGGCGTCGCTGAGGGTCCTGATCCTCAGTGCGCTACCCCTGGAAGGCCTGGATAAGTTTCATCATCTCCAGGAAGGAAGCATCCTCTGGAGGGGATTTAGGAATGTCCCTGACCCACACTTCCCCAAAGAGCGATGGGGGGGGGGGGAAGAGAATCGTGGACTCAAGAGAGTCCGAAACCACGTTCACCAATCCCTCAGATTCTGAAGCTGTGCTGAAGACTGAAACAGTCCCAGTGTCCAGTCAGGGCAGCCTCCATGTCAGGTGAAGGGGAACCCCGTGCCTGGGAAGGGGCAGATGCTGGCATCTCCTGGGCTGGTGCCAGGTGCTGAGCGGACGCCCACAACATATTCAGAAAAGTGCTGTAGTCAGCCAGCATTCAACATAGAAATATCGGGTGAAAAGAGCAGCCCAGCATGGGGTAATGCATCAGGAGACCGCAGATGTGGCCGGACGTCATCCCCGAAAGACCAGCTGTATGCCAACAAGGCGCTGACTGGAGGCCCAGACCTAAGTCCAAAGGGGGGTCCGAAGGGCGGTCCTGTGTCAGAACAGACAGCAGTTGCTGATCAGGCGATGGTCCCTGGAGATCCGAGTTCTGAAATAACGCCTGGGGGACCGAGGAGAGGTCAGGAGGCAGAGCAGCTGGGGGTCCAGATACCTGATCCAGAGAAGGAGGACCAGCAGGCCCTGATGAAGGGTGGCTTGACAAATGGGTCTAAAGAGGGAGGACCGGTGGACAGCGGCCCAGCCGGTGTCTGGTGGGAAGGACCTGGAGAAGGGATCACCGGTGGTGGCTGTGAGCACAGGCTGAGGCCTTGCAGGAGTGGGCGACAGCTGGCATTGGTCCAGAGGACTGTTGTCTGGCCCCATACAGGGGGTCTGGTGAAGACGCCAGGGCCGGGCAGATGACAGTCAAGAAACTGGGGCCTGGAGAACCAGCTAGGCCAACTGACTGAGAACCCTGATGGAGAAAGGGCCTGAGCGTCAGGACAGAGGAAGAGGAAGAGGCTCCCAACCCACAGAGATGCTCCCCGCCACAGAAACTAAGGCAGGTGGCATGGCCAGAAGCAGCCCAGAGGGAAGGAGGACTGGTGTGGCTGCTGAGGTAGACCCCCAGCAGGGAGAAGACCCAGCATCTGCCTCAGCCCCTGGAGGCAACCGTGGCTCTGCAGCAGATCGCTCATGGTCCCGGTGCTTTTTGTGCTTCTTTTAGGAAGAGGAGGTCTCTGCAGAAGTCCCCACGCAGTTTGGGCCTGCAGCTCCTTCTCCATGGTGGCCAATCTTTCCTGGAGGAGGTGGGCCTCCAGAACCTTTTGGCATCTTTTTCGTGTGACCTGGTTGAACTTCTGGCACGCCAGGTGAGCTTCGGTATCATGGTCGGGGCCTAGACAGATGAAGCAGGCCATGTGGCTATCCTTCTCAGGAATTTGTTTGCCGCAGGCACACTTAGATTTGCGGGGATCCGCAGAGGAGATCAGCGAAGACATGCAGCCAAAAATAAAGGTGAACTAAAAGCAGTGAAAAAAATAAAGTTAAAAGAAAATGGCGATAGACTGGAACAGTGTTCCACAAGGTCCAACAAGCACAGGTCGATGGCAGGAAAAGAACTGAGGTGGGCATGGGGGACCGCCCCTCTCATACTAGTGGCAGACGTCGGCGTGCCGATGTCAGGGGGTGATCCCCCATTGTCGACTGCTAGTTAGAAATTTTCCATGTGGTCCTGGTGCCTGGCGGCTTAGTCATAATGGTGTTGCCTACTGCAAGAGCCCCCATGAAGTAAGATCTTGGGTTGTGTACAGATAACTACCTTATATTTATGGAAAACAGTATACAAAGGATCCGATATCAAAACATGGATTTCAGATACTCTGCATGCATAGGTGTCAGGCACCAGAAATGCTGCTTTCCAAGTTAGAAACTTCATGTCACAAGCTGCAACAGGCTCGAAGGGCTTGCAAGTGAAAATATTCGGCACAAGTCTTAGATCCCAGGAAAGCACCAGCTTCTTGATGGGAGGTCTTGTGTGCAGAATACCTCTGACGAATAACCAACTGCAAAGAAATCATGCATTCACCATGTTATAAATAAGCAAAATGCAGCTCTCAGCTTATAGAAAAGCGTTTTATTCAGCAGGTGCAGGTACAACACAGATCCCTACATTTTGACGCAGTTCGGAAGACTTTCCTTTTTCAAAAAGCTTTTTGGAAAAGGAAACTCTTCTGAAACATGTCAAAGCGTAGGATACGTGTCTGTACCTGCACCTGCTGAAAAAAAGGGAACTTTTCTATAAGCTGAGAGTTGTGTTCTGCTTTATTTATAAGGTGGTGAGTGCATGATTTCTTTACAGTTGATTGTACTTCAATTATCATAGTACCCCAACCTAGTGCGCTGCCTTACTTGTTGTGGATACCTCTGAGGAATCTCTTAAACAGCGTAAGTAAAATTTTATTTATATATGGCACCCAATCCTGGAGGTTCTGGGTGCCTTACAGTTACTAAAAATCAGGGTTTACAGGCAACATACAAAACATACAAGACAAATAAGTTAATAAATGATCAATACTTATTAATATCAGCTAAAACTTTTTGAGAATGCTTTCCTAAAGAGGTAATGTCTCCAGGCCACTTTTAAATGCCTCAACTGTTGGGGCCTCCCTCAAAGATTTTGGAAGTGAGTTCCAGAGGGCTGGGCCAGCCACCTCAAAGGAATGATCTCCTGAGGTTTTCAGCCTCCCCCTCGGAACCGTTAGGAGGCCCTTGGTGGAGGAGTGGAGGGAACATACCCGGATGGCTGGAGTGAGGAGGTCAGACAGGTAACCAGGACCCGAGCTGTACAGGGCCTTCTAGGTTAGCAAGCCCACCTTGAAGATGATCGTTCAACTGACAGGCAGCCAGTGCAGATCTTGCAGGCCCGTCAGCATCCTGGCCGCTGTGTGTTCTGCACCAGCTGCAGTTGGTGGAGGATCCCGTCACTTACCCAAAGTACAGAGTGTTAGTGGCAGCTGTGCTAAAAGAGGGGTACTTACAGGTTTGTGGTAAGCTGATATACGGTAGCACATAGGTGCACCTGAACTGTGGAGTACTATAGGCCAGTGTAAGAAAGGTCAAGCAAGTACTCCAAAAACCTTTTCAATCAGACATCTGAAAGGTTCCACATGGGTTTTGGAACACCAGATGGAAAATCTTTTCCACCTATTTATTTATTTCATTTTGATGACCGGGGTAAACCCACTGGAACCAAAGGTCCCTTTTTAGTAAAACTAGTTACAAGGACTCAGTTGGCAAGCTGAGGGCTGGCAAGTGCTGTACGGGTCCCCAAACATTGGGGACAGCTAGGATTGGCTGTGTAGGAGTTCCTGGTAGATTTACAACTAGCCAAAAGTATTTCAAAGGCCATCTGAGATAATTTAAACCTGTTCACTTTTATATCAACAGGAGCCAGGCCTGAAGGAGAAGTAGCACAGTAGGTTAGGGTGGACTAGCTAACCCAGGGTCAACAAGTCCATATGATGTGGCCGAACCCTTGGTTTGCAGATTGACAGCCAATTCAGGGGACACCATACCTGCCAAGGCCAGCAGGGGATCACTAGGATGAAACAGCACAAACACGCATTACTATCTGCCTCCAACCTGAACAGCACTCTCTAGATGAGAGAGATCGGCAGGAATGCATATAGAAACAGATTTTGCCATGGCAGTCTAAATGTATCCCAACAGAAAACACGATGTTCTGGATTTCTGAAGCAGAATCGAGGCAGTTTGGTGTTGAGTGCGGATGCAAAAAGGTCCACATCCAGGGTGCCCCACTCATTGAATAGCAATCTCACAATGTCTGGTGCTAGTGACCACCCATGAGGATCTGCTTCTGTTTGACTGTATTTGTCTACCAGAATATTCTGGGCCCCTGGCAGATAAGATTGCCTGGAGCAAGATCCCCTGCTCCAGACACCATTCCCAGAATCTCACTGCCTCCCTACAGAGAGGATAAGAGTGTACTCCTTAATGCTTGTTGATATAGTACATGACACACTTGACCATCTGGAGAAGACCTGTCTTTCAGTTGACCAAGTTCACTAAGGCTTTCAGACTGTACAGACTGCATGCATCTTTAACACATTTATGTGTAGATGTGTTTTTGACAAGACCCAGAGACCCTAGCAGCAGACTCCCCACTCCAGCAGGCAGGCATCCATGGTGAAAGTCACCTCCGGCTCTGGAAAGGAGAAGGGGAAGCGATGGAGCAGGTTCTCCTTCAACGTCCATCACATCAGCGACCTCACCAGTGGTCTGGACATCTGAATGGGATAGCTTCAAGGCTGCAATGCCTGTGACAACCAAGTATGGATCACCACTAAGTTGTCCTCATGTGCAACTTTGTTAGAGGCACTGTGAACATAGAGGATACTATTATTCCCAGCACGTGTTACATGACATGGACTAGCATGGTCTTGCGTTACAAGATGTAGCAGTGTGACAGGGTGACCACCTGCAAGGGCGTAGCTACTGATACTCCAAGTAAGCCATGGCGTACCAAGTTTGGTAACGGGGTAGCAAACAAGCTGGCCAGCATTCATTTGCTCTGCTCTATCTAGTCCATTGCATTTAAATTCCTTTGTCTGGCTTCACAGGCTTTTTCTTTTCTGTTTCAGCTTGGTTTTGTGGGAGTGGCAGAATGGACCATGGACTTTGAAGCTGAAGGTCTCAATTAGGTCCACATGGTCTGCCCGCACAGTGATTGGCTGTGGCATCTGGTAGGGGGTTTGCCAAGTCTGGGGATGCATGTTTAAATGCCCCAGCAAAGTTAGAAGCCATACTGCTAGTTCAGTTGTACTGGGAATGAGAGAAGCAGTAAAGGAACTGAGAAGCAGCAGATGGAAGAACAGACTCAGAGCCAGCTAAAAGAATGAAGACTTCATGTGAAGTGGCAAGTGGAGTTAATCTGCCTACCTGCGGGGAGAGAGAAGAAATTTCTGCCATGGTCTTGGACTTGTGGTGCAGTCTGTGGCATTTACCAGTGGGCAGTGAGCACCACACTAGCAGTGCAGACAGACAGACAGCAGATCTCATGTGGGAATCATCTGATTGCAGCCAGGAACCTTGGACTCTAGTCTAGGGGGGACAGGCATGAACAACAGTGGGGGAGGGGGTAGCAGTGTGGCAGGTTGGTGTACACATCTGAAATGCCTGGCTACACCTCTGACCACCTGTTCAAGGATTTTACCCCAGTAAGGAGGCAGAGGTCTTCTCCTCCCCCCAACTGGAGCCGAAGGCCTAGAAGCCTTGAAATGTGCAGGCTAACTGACTAAATAAAAAAAAAAGTGCTGTAATGATGCATCTTTAAGACTTAGTGCTATAAAAGATGCCGGTACATTTTAGATAATATAGAGTGCCAGCTCCTGTATAGCCGCTTGCAGGGTTAAGAAAAAAAATACAAGAGAAAAGCGGTTGCAAAAAAGGCAAATGAAATATGAACCCAACAGCTGGGGATTTCAGCCGTTGGAGAAATAACTAGGGCTAAGCAATAAAGAAAAAGCTCTTAAACATTAAGAACAATCCAGGGACACAGGGCTGGTGTACCTTAGACCATGGTGGACTGGGTAAATACAGGGCTTTAGGAAGAAAATAAAACTGAAAATGCTGAAACAAATAAAATAATGTCTGAGAAAATAAGGCCTCACATAGTGAAATGGTCAGAATGACCCAGAAAATAAAGAAGGCCCAAATGAAAAGTTAACCCGATGGCTGGAGATTTCAGCTGTCTTGACAGATAAAATGGGGTTTTGGAGCTGAAATAAAGCCCCAGTGCTGATGAAAAGTCCAAGGAATGCAGGGCCATGAAAAGGCCAAAGAGGGCTAGTTACAAATGTTCTGTTTATTTAGCGAAGTGAAATAAAAAGCATTTAAAGCATATACCTGCGACGAGGTGCCTTTGTAAATGAGTCCCTGACTCAAAGGTTGTAAATCCGACTTTCAAAAATAAATAAAATAAATAATGATGTTTCAAGCAAATAAGTGAAGAAATTATTATTTGGCTGATTTCTGGGTTGGCGGGAGAAGAGGAGCGCGCCCTCATTCTCCCATTCCCCTTGCCTTGCCATCCCAGAAACTGCAGCAAAACAAACCCTGCAGACTGGGGGAAAGGGGGACAGGAACATCCCAAAGACATAAAGGAAAACTACTACTGCACCTCAAATTAAGAAATAAATAAAATAGTGGGTAGAGTTAAGATAAATAAATACTGCCTGCATAAAAAGATAAAAGAAACGCTACATGTCTCTATAAAAACCCTCTGCTCACATAAAGGAATCCTGTGAATCTTTAGGGGATCCACAACAGAAGTGAATATGTTTTAAAACAGTACAGGAGATAAAGTACTTTCAAGGACCCTGGTGGATGAAACCAGGCTAAAATAAAGACAGTGCTAGGTATTTATACTATAAACACATGTTTAAAAGAAAAACAAGACAAAGGTTGTAATGAAATATTGTTGCCCTTACCAGGAAAGGTAGCAGCACAGCATTATTTTCACAGGGACTAGTTATACTAACAAGTGGGTATTCCATTCATTCTAAGGGGCAGCCTTCTTTGGTATTAAGCCCTTTATGGCAGAAGCGGCCCCTAGTGTTCCAATTTATAGTACTGCCAATAAGGAAATTCATGCCTTACAATTCTGTGGGTTTTATTCTTGCCTAATAAATTCATTTTGCAAGAGAACACCTGGGAATGGAATTGATTATTGTTTAGAAAGCTCTCTAGCATTATATAAATTAAAAAGAGAGGTGATAAAAAGAGTTTTAAAAAACTTGATGATGTTCAAATCACTTGACCATAGGACGGGTATAAAAGCCCTACCTGAGTGCTAGTTTTTTAGGTAGGGTAGTCAGTGGGATACTGACTGAGGAAGGTGAAAGAACTTCTTGTAGTGTGTGTTTTCACACTGTTTGTACATCTTGGTTTGAAGATTCACACTGTTAGGCTGAAGAAATAGCCTTGGACACATTACTGAAGCAAAGCAGTTGTCATCCAATTTATTTTGTCTAACTAATTTTTCTTCCTATTTTCTGTATAATTTATTTGTTTTACCTACTCGGAAATAAAAAAAAATGTCTTTAGCCATTTTTTATGCACCTGACCTGATGTCTGCAGTGTTTTCTGTATCCTAATCCCAACTCCACTAAAAGCATGTCATCTGTAAGACTGCCTGCACTCTGCTGTCTGGGAAGAAACCCAAGCACAGGTCATGTCCAGAACAGCTCCCATAAACAATTCTTGGGAGTGCTCCAGCTCAAACTTTAAGGGATTCAGCAGAACTCCAATGGACGGTAGAAACTGAGAGGCAGTGGCCACTGTCTGCTCCATTTCCTGGTTTGAAATTAGTCAGTTGTCCAGATATGGGAAGCCTTGGAGTCCTAGCTTTCTCAGGTGTGCTGCCAGTACTACAAAGCACTTTGTAAAGACTCACGGCACCAAGAAAATTTCAAAGGGCTGGACTCTGAACTGGTAGTGTTGCCCTTCCACACAGAACGTGAAGTATCTATGGAGGTTAGGATGTACCAGTAAGTGCTGGTACGCATCCTGCATATCAAATTTCGCTACACAATCCTGATGCTTCATGTAAGGTAAGCAAGGATCACACAGAAATTATTATGACTTTTTCTCGATCCATGTAACTGTTTAGGTTTCTGAGATCAAGAATGAGGCGCATGGCCCCTGATTTCTTTGGTAGCAGGAAGTAGTGGGAGTAGAACCCTGAGTTTTTTCTGACTCTGGCATGATCTCCTGTGTAAGAAGCTCTGACATGTGAGCTAACAAGGGGAGTTGCCTTCTTGGAGAATAGTCCTGGGGAGGTTCCAATAATTCCATGGAGCACCCCTACTGGATACTCCTTTGAACCCACTCATCTGTCAAGATGGATTCCCACTGATGGTAAAACTAAGTGAGGCATCCCCCTACTGGGGAGGAGTAGTCGACCTCAGGCAGCTGAAGCGGACCTGCTTCAGACAGTGACACTGAGCACTTGTGCCTTTGGCTGAGCTTTCTTCTGGGACTGAGGAGGCTGGGACTTTGTTGTGTTGGGCTCCCATGTTCTACTGCAAAAGGACAGATTGTTATGAATGAGGCTGCATCCGCTACCCATTTGTGGGTTATAGGGAACCAACCTGGCAGTCCTGAGAGCTGCTCTGCTTTTGTTAAGACTCTAAGAGACTGCTCCAACTGCTGTCTAAACAGATAAGTGCCACAGAAGGGCACATTCATGATGTGTTGCTGGATGTCTGGGGTGAAGCCAGCAGTCCGCAACCAGGACTGCCACCTGATGTAAATATCTGTGGCCATAGGGCAAGCTGCTACACCACAAGCATCAATAGAGGCTTCAAGCTGGTGGTGGTTAGGTTCAATACCTTGTTTAACAGTAAGCGGCATCTCTTGTTTTTCCATCTGTGTCCGGCATGGCCTTAGCCAGAGACTTTAGCAGTAGCAGTAGATTTTATTTGTTTATGGCACCTTTGCCTGGAGACCCAGTGTGCCAATACAGAGCAGAGACTACAAATAACACAACCACTGTCATAAAAATAATATAAAATAGAACAAATCCAAAATAAATAAAAATACCCACACATAAAATTAACCCATAAATCTCCAAATAATATTGCACATAACTGAAAGTCAAACTGCCATGGTGCTGACCTTGCACTACTCCTTGTTAGTGGGGTGCGCGATGACCTCCTTGGGCACTATGGCTTTGTCATTCTCATCCAGAATAACAATAACATCTGCTATCTGCTGAGTGAACTATGTGTGCTTAGATTTAGGCAATGCGTATTTCTTGTCTGCCTGCATGGTTACAACTGCCACATTAGCAGACCTTCTCCTATCTGTCTCAGAATGTGTCTCCAGGGTTGAATAGATGGGAGGAACCAGTACTGTAGGAAGGGTTGGGCGGATGGTGCACTCGCCCCGGGCGCATGCCTCCGAGGGGCGCAGTTTTGGTAAAGTTTCGGTAACTTCAAAAATATTTTTTTTCACTGTAGTTACAGTGGCTTCCAGCAGGGGCGCATCTGCGGAAGGACCAGCAAGTGTTTTGGGGGGGGTCACATGGTTGCGCTGTCTGAAGGCAGAAAAAATCATGTGGACTGGTGGTAACTGGGCAGGCCAGAGGCGCCAGTATAAAAGGTAGGGGCAGAGCTGAGCATGTGGTTGTTGTGAGGCGGTTAGAGAGACTAGACTAGTGTAGAGAGATAAACTTACTTGATAGCAAGATCGATTCTGAAATTAAAAACTTAAGTTTTAATGTAAGCATTGGTTTGGCAAGCAAGCACTGCACTCTTCCTCCATCTTCCTTGTTGAGTCGCTTTCTTATTTATTTATCATCTGTCCTAGTAATGACTGTCCTGTGTGTGTCCTCTGACGGAGTTGGACTAGAGTTGAGGAGAGAGAGACTTGCTGAGCCGCCGGCCCACCGCCACGCCACCTGAGATTAGATAAAATAACATTTCCTGGCTTAATTCCATAAAGTTCAGTTGGTTCATGTCAACATTCCTTGTTGTGTGAATGTGTGTGCCTGGATGGGTTTTGTTGTGTTCATTAGTTCATCGTCGTCGTTCTACACTCTATGTGACTGACAACGTGATGAAGGTGGGCGTCTGATTGATAAAAATTCAAATGAGTCAGGAGTGATGATAAATTTTAATCTTGTCACACCGAGGTGTTGTGTATGTGACTGTTGCTGCTGACACCAGGGCACTTCCAGTTTGCTCCATGGGCCGGGGCTTCCGCCCTCCTCCCTCCCTCTGTTCTCCATGGACACCGAGGATAGACTGAGACTCTTTGGAGATTACTAGACTCTTTTAGTACTAGTTACTACTACTAGTAACTACTGAGACTGAGTCAGTCTGTGATGACTTAGACTTGCTGTCAGCTGTTGTCTTGCTGAGCCTGAGAAATAAAATAAACTTTCTGACCTTTATTTCCTTGTGTGTGTGTCCCCTGTAGCTGCCCGAGAGCATGGATCTTTTTTTTTTTTTTTTGTGAATGATCATCGCTGGTTCTCCTAGTACGTCCTTAGTTCGATCTTCAGATCTTTGATTGTGACAGTCATGGGAGAGGGGCGGGGGGCATCTGATTGAAAAAAAAAAGTACATTTCTGGTGTGTTTACAGACAGTGTTTGCGTTGCTGACTTTACTCCCGTCTCCGCGCCAGGGTGGGGTGGGGGTTAGGGTACAACAGACTCCCAGCAGCAGGAGACACAAGAGTAGTAGCCATTGCAAAAAAAATTCAACTTCTGGACTATGAGGCTCTTCTAGCTCATATTCTTTCTCTGTGAGTGTGCTGGTCCAGCACAGAGAAAGAGAGAGTAATTCACCACACCGCAAGCCCCGTTCTACATCAGATTAAATTGACTCAGAGGAATTACAAGGGAAGCTCGGATAAAAGCCAAATAGATTTTACTCTGAAATCACCAGGGGAGCTTAGAAAAGTGCCTTAGAAGCTAGAGAAGTGCACTGAGATGCTCTGCTTTACTAAAGCTGCTCCAGTTGTTTATTTCCCCAGTTACAACAGAGCGTCATGAGCTCCAACTCCAGCTGAAACAACTGCTCTGAGTGCACCTTGTCGAGGAACGGAGCTGAGACTGCTGAGCTCAGTCAGGAAATCGAATGGGCAGGCAAGGCTTACCCCTGGATGGTCAAATTTTTTGTTGCTTTTTTAAAGATTTCAAATTAAGATTCAGGCAGGACACAATGTCCATTAGTCTTCAGAGGGCATACCTGTATTGATCAGAGGCAGGCTGGGAGCATCTCTTGCAGCAATGGGCACCACTAGGGGAAGGCCCAGGGGGCAGTGATGCATCTGGCAATTAAAAAGGGACAGTAGTTAGGCTTGGAGGAGGAGCAGATTGGGTAAGCACAGTAGGTATGGCAGAAAGTAACAAGATATGGCGGGAGGATTCTCAGAGCCAGTATCCGATCAGAAATTGGGGGGGGGGGGGGTGGAAGAGAGACAAGGGCTGACAGACAGAAATGGACTAAGGGTAAAGAGGAAAGGACTGAGAGACAAATGGCGGGGGGAAAACTTACCATAGGAAACAAGCATATATTTTAAAACAAAAAGTATCAGAGCTGGCTAAACAATCAATGAAAGTCATACATTTTATAAACAAACCGTCAGTGTCAGAACGGGCTAAACATTAACTGAAAGTCACCAAATAATGCAACAATAAATTCATTAGCCTGAGTGTAAAAATACCAGGTGCGAGTTCCATGTCACATTCTACACCAGATTAAATTGACTCGGATGAATTTCAAGGGAAGCTCAGATAAGAGCCAAATTTATTTTACTCTGAAATTGCAAGGGGAGCTCCAAAGCGAGTTTTAGATGCTCGAGAAATGCACAGAGACTTGGCTTAACTAAAGCTGCTCCAGACGTTACCCTAGTTACCATGGAGCAGTAGAAGCTTCAGCTCTGGCTGAGATAGATTCACCGAGAAATACAGGTTACTCACCTGTAACAGGAGTTCTAGGAATGGTATATGTTGTTCATCCACACGACCCACCCGACCTCCCCAGCTTCGACGCACAACCTGAGCTTCCAGCGGGCCAGATCTGGCGTCATGGGGCGGAGCCGAGAGTTTTACCACCCGGGTGGGTGGGAGGAGCCAGCTTGAAGACCTTCCGGCAAGATTTAAAGCGGCAAGGAACCTGCCAATTAGTGTGGATGAACAACATATACCATTCCTAGAACTCCTGTTACAGGTGAGTAACCTGTATTTCTAGGGACATGGATATGTTGTTCATCCACACTAATTGGCAGACTCCTAGCAGTTCTCCGGGAGGAGGGAGGCAAGGTGCACACCCCCTACTTAGGGAATAGAGACTGGAGAACCGAGGCCCCAAAACCAGCATCCCGGCGTGACTCAAGGTCGATGTGGTAATGGGTGATGAAGGTGTGTGCTGACTTCCAGGTAGCAGCCCTGCAGATTTCCTGGATAGAGACATCCCTGGAAGCAGCCACCGATGCAGCAGTATGGCGGGTAGAATGAGCTCTTATCCCTCTGGGAGGCTCCATGCCCGCCAACTTATAGCAGAGATCTATGCAGGAGGTGACCCACCTGCTTATCGTCCACTTGGCTGCAGGTCTGCCAGGTGCGGCTTCAGCGTAGGTGACAAACAGCTGGCGAACCTCTCCCCGAATTTCAGCCGTGCGCTCCTTATAATAAGCGAGCGCCCTTTTAGGGTCCAAAGTATGGAGCCTTTATTAGGCCTCCGAGGTGTGATTGGGGTAGAACACCGGCAGAGTCAACACCTGGTTAAGGTGAAACTCCGACATCACCCGGAAGGAATTTCGGGTGGGGGGCGCAGGACAACCTTGTCCCTGTGGAAGACCAGGTAAGGAGACTCAATGGAAAGCGCCTGGAGCTCTCCCATCCTTCTGGCTGACGTAATAGCCACCAAGAAGGCAGTCTTCCACGACAGGTGAGACAGATCACACCTGTGCACTGGTTCGAGTGGCTTGCCCATGAGCTTTGCCAATACCAGCAGTAGATCCCACGGTGGTGGAAGTTCTCGCACCGGAGGGGAAATGTGATCAAGGCCTTTGAAAAAGCGCCAGACCACCTTCTCCTGCACCACTGACTGCTTCCCGGCCCGTGCCCGGTAAGCAGAGATGGCTGCCAGGTGCACCCTTAGGGTCGTCGACCTGAGCCCTTGCTGAGAAAGGGACCATAAATAGTCCAAAATGCTTGCCAAGGAACAGGAGGAAGGGTCCAGGCCCTTGCCCTGACACCAAATGGAAAACCTTTTCCATTTGAAGGCATAGCATTTCCTGGTCGACTCCTTACAGGACGCCTCAACTACATTGAGGACCTTGTCGGAAAGACCCAAGGCCTGGAACTCTAGCCACTCAGGAACCAGGCCGTCAAGTGCAGGGATTGAAGGTCCGGATGGAACACCTTCCCCTGATTGACTGAAAGCAGGTCCGGGCGAGCTGGAAGCTGCCTCAGGAGCCTGGAGCTGAGGCTGAGGAGATCTGGATACCAGCATTGGCGTTGCCAGTCTGGGGCTACCAGAATCACCTGCGCCTTGTCCCTCCTCGCCTTGAGAAGCACCTTGTGGATCAAGGGAAATGGGGGAAAGGCGTAGAAGAGGCCCGGGGTCCATGGCCTCGAGAAGGCATCCCCCTGCAGCGAGCCCTGCTGAGGGGGGTGGGCATGGAACAGCCTCAGCTTCGCGTTTTCCCTGAAGCAAACAGATCCACCTGCGGTGTGCCCCAATGGGAGAACAGATCTTGTACTACCTCCGGCAGGAGAGACCACTCGTGGGATACAGCCCCTATCCGGCTTAGGGTATCGGCCAGGGTGTTGGAGGCTCCTGCCACATGAATGGCTAGGAGATCCGCCTCCAGGCTGCGCACGAGTGACCAAATGCGGAGAGCTTCCTTGCACAAGGGCATGGAGTGCGTCCCGCCCTGGCGGTTTAGGTAGTACATGGTCGTGGTACTGTCCGTCTGACCAAACCACTTGACCCCGTAGAAACGGAGGCGAAGGCGGTGAGCTAGGCGGACCGCTCGAGCTCCAGCAGGTTGTTATGGCATCGAGACTCATGAGGGACCAGAGGCCGTGCGCTTCCGTGTCTCCAGATGGGCACCCCCAACCCATCAGAGAGGCATCGGTCGATAGAGATACCGCCGGCTGGGCGGACAAACGGGATGCCCTCCTGCAGATGAACTGGAATCGATCCACCACTGGAGAGCGTTCCACATCCCCTGGGTCACCGTCACTCGCTGGTCCAATGGATCGCAGCATTGAGACCACTGGCTGGCCAGCCCCCACTGAAGGAGGCGCATGTTCCAGCAGGCCCAACGGACCACACTGGTGCAGGCCGCCATGAGACCCAGGAGGCGCAGGAAGTCCCGGGCAGGGCGCAATTGCCCAACCAGAAATGATCGGGCAAAGGAGGAAAGAACCTCGGCCCTGTCCGCCGGGAGCCGTGCTCTGGCTCAAAGAGAGTCGAGCTCTGCCCCAATGAAGAGAATCACCTGCTTCGGTTCAAGTTCCGACTTGGCCTCGTTGATGAGGAGGCCGATTTGAGAGCAAACCTGGAGGGCCAGATCTCTGGACTGCTCCACCTCCTGTCTGGAAGGGGCTGCTATCAGCCAGTCATCCAGGTAAGGGTACACCCGGACCCCTCGGCGCCTCAGAAATGCTGTCACCACTGCCATGCATTTGGTGAAGATCCTGGGAGCAAGAAAAAGGCCGAAGGAAATGGCTCGGAACTCGTAAAGATATCCCTCCGCTCGAAAGCGAAGGAACCTTCGGTGAGATGGACGGATAGGGACATGAAAAAATGCGTCCTGCAGGTCCAGAGAGCAGAACCACATGCCACGTTCCAAGGATGGTATTATCTGAGCCAGAGTAACCATCCTGAAGGTTTGAGACCTTAGGAACTTGTTTAGGTCATGTAGGTCGAGAATGGGGCGCCAGCCTCCCGTCCATTTTGGGACCAGGAAGTACCCGGACACAAATCCCGGGTCTGAGGGAGGGTCCGCCACCTCTCTGATCACCTCTTTTTCGAGGAGCAGAGCAATGTCGGCTCAGCGAGCCGACAGCAAGGCTGCGGACCCCGAGGCCCCCCTGGGGGCGACGGTTCTGAAGGGCAGGGCCTGCTCGAACTCCAGGGGCAGGCCTTTTCCTACCACTTCCAACACCCACCGGTCTGTGGTAATAGCAGACCAGGCGGAAAGGAAGTACTGGACCCATCCCCCCACGAGGGGAACCTGGGGTGAGGTGACGAGGTTGGGAGCGACACCCCTCAACCCGTCACTGTGCAGGCTTGGAGGAGGGACCGGCCGAGGGACCACCTGGGCCTTCACCTCCCTGCTTTCTGGAGGAGGAAGCCGCGGGCTTGGGTTTGGGACGCCAAGCGCGAGCCTGCTGGCCCTGATGTTGCTGGGCCGGACATGCCGGGGGCGCGGACAGACGCAAGAGCTTGGGTTGTGGTCTGCGGCCCTTGTCCCTCTGATCGGATGAGACTGAGTCCAAGGTGGCATTGGACTTTTCGATCCTCTGGAGGTGGCCTTCCACTCCAGAGCCGAAGAGGTCGGTCCCCAGGAAGGGGACATCCACCAATTTGTGCTGGGTATCCGCTCTGAAGGTGGATATCCTCAGCTATGCCCGACGGCGCATAGCCACTGCGGCCACGACTGACCTGGCGCAGGAGTCTCCAATGTCCAAAGCAGGCTGAAGTTGCTGCTTTGCCACTGCCCTGCCCTGGTCCCGCACCTGCCCTAACCGTAGTCTGCAGGTCAGCCAGGAGATGAGGGACTACCTCATCCAGGGAGTCCAACAGGGCATGGGAGAAATGTGCCATAAGCACGGCCGAGCTGGCCTGGCAAAGGCCAAGAGAGGATGCAGCATAGACTTTTCGCCCGGCATAGTCCAATTTCTTGGACTCCTTGTCGGGAGGTTTGTCCACGTCCCTAGCATTTCCGGCATGCTGGAAAACGCTGTCGGTAACTAACCCCTCGGCTGAGGGGTGTTCCGAGAAACCGGACAGGGAACCGGTATGGACTGCATACTTCCTGGCCATCCTGGCCGAAGGCGCAGGGCAGGAAGCAGGGCACTGCTAGAGCTCCAAGGCCGGGCCCACAATGGCCTCAGCCACAGGAAAGGCCTCCGTAGGGGAATCCCCTCGGTCCAATATCTCCGTGAGGGGGATACTTGGCCCACCTGGATACGGGCTCGAGCTGCATCCCGGTTGACTCCGAGATGAGCCTAAGCAAACCCAGAAAGGATGAAGGGCTATCATCCAGTGACTGACCTCCAGAGGACTCCAAGTCCACTCGCCTGGAGAAGAGGGAGGAATCGTCATCGGACTCGGAAGAGTCCGCAAAGAGCTGCCTCGGGCCTGAGCCACCCTCTACCTGCCGAGGGAGATCGGGAGTAAGGGTGACAGACAGCCTATGGGGTAAACCCTGAGCTGACCGAGAGTTCTTGGTCGGAGCCCCAAACAACGGCTGTGGAGGCGGAGGTTCCACCCTAATCGGTGGAGCAGCTGGTTTCGGCTGAGCAACAGGCCTGGAAACAGGCGCCTCGGCTAAAGCGAGGGGTTGCTTCGGCCGCTCTGGTGACAGCCACTTAATGGCCAGGGAAGGCGATGTCGTCGGCTTGTTCCCGGCCAGCAGAAGCTGTTGCAACATGAGGTCCTCGTATCATCGACGCAACTTGCGTCGAAGCCTCCCCTCGTCCGAGGAAGAGGACGAAGTCGAGCGGCAGCGCCGCTTGCCGAGGTGCCGAGACCGAGACCGCCTCTGGTGGCGGGATTGGCTGGACTGCGAAGAAGTCCGAGACCGCAAACCTCGGCTTTTCCGAGGAGGGTGCAGGGAAAGAGCGGGGGAAACCTGCCCTCCCTTCAGCTCGGAAGGAACACCCAAGGGCTCCGGAACTGGAGGCACTGGCAAGCCCACGGGATCCTCAACCACCACCGGGGAACCAGGGAGAGAGGATTTTCGCTTCACGGTCGACAACCCGGCCCAACGGTCGAGGAAAGATCTCGACGCAGCTCAACGGGAATCTCGGTCAACTGACCTGATGGGGACACTGTGAAGCCAGTGGCCGAAGCCGAAGGATCGACCGAAGTCGATGGTCAACCGCTTGGGGAGGGGGACCTCTCCCGCTCCCAAGAGCGTCGACAGATGGACTTACCCTTGTCCTTCTTCTTTTTGGACCGAGAGGAAAGGTCCCGAAGATGAAGGTCCCTCTCCCTTGGTGGAGAGAGACAGACAAAGCTCCTTAAAGGAAGCAGAATATGAGGATCCCAGGGAGCACGGGATAAATGCCACGGCCGAGGAAGATGCGGTCCGCGCCGCCTCCTCTTCGAGGGCGATCATCTGCTCTAGTTGATCCGCCAAGCCCGCCGCCACGGAATGCCAACCGGCCTCTTTCGACTTTTACTGGAAGGTAACGCCGGATCAGCCAAGTTGCAGACAGGTGGCACGGCCTTTCAGGACGTAGGCTGAGAAAGAAGAGCACAGGTCGCAAGCCTGCGGGTCGTGCTCAAGGCCCAAGCAATAGACGCACGTGGAGTGCGGTTCCGTCTGAGACATCTTCTGCCTGCATGGGCATCTCCGAAAACCGGGAGTCGGTTTGTCCATCACAGCCGCGAGGGAAATAGTTGACCAAAGTCTAGAAAACCTTAAAGATTAATTTTGAAAACCGAAGAGTTAGGAACCAGTCTTATATGCGGAGCGTAAAGGAGGGAACCCAAGCTTCCAAGCAGTAAGGAAGATCTGGCGTCATGGGGTGGAGCCGAGAGTTTTACCACCCGGGTGGGTGGGAGGAGCCAGCTTGAAGACCTTCTGGCAAGATTTAAAGCGCAAGGAACCTGCTAATTAGTGTGGATGAACAACATATCCATGTCCCTAGAACCAGAAGTTTCTAGCCAGGAAGCTGAATTTTGCTATTTAATTTATCTCTTCTGTACTGTGTGCTGTTCTATCATGATTCCAGACTGAAGGAAACAGTAGTCACACAGACCTGGGAGGCTGCTACTCTGTTTCATATTTCTGACAGAAAAGAAACAAACAAACTTAGCCGGGGGAGGGGTGTCTACCAATCCTCCGTTAAAAGAACACAGGAAAAACCTTGTTACATATAACTTTCTCTCACTAAATGCTAGGAGTTTGAATAATAAACTTGGAGAATTGAAATTCTCTATCAAACATCTAAATATTAGTATTTGTGCTGTTAACAGAGACTTGGTGGAGTTCAAATGATCCATGGGATAAGCATATCATTGGATATGATTTGTTCCATAAAGACAGAAATGAGAAAAGAGGTGGGGGAGTGGCTCTGTATATCTCAAATAAAATAAGTTCTGAGGCAACTGATACATCAAAATGGGATAAAATTGAGGTGTTATGGGTTAAGATATCTCCCCACCATTCAGATACTGTTAATACTGGAGTAATATATAGACCACCTTCTGCTACACAGGAACAGGATGAACAAATACTGGATTTCCTAAACATAATTGGTACCACCAAAAGAAATGTGGTACTTGGTGATTTAAATTTACCTGGCATAAATTGGGAAACATTACAGATGAACACAGCTATCAAATCATGATATTTAGAACTATGTTTGCTAGCAGGGATGAATCTGTGGGTCAACTCCAATACTAGAGAAAAGCATATATTAGATCTTGTACTAAGTAATTTAGACGATAATATGATAACTTGTAAGGTACTCCCCCCCCCTCTGGGATCAAGTGACCATTCTATGGTTTATTTCTCCCTAGTCACACTAGCAGATACTACTACTAAAAGTATGATCAGTAAATATAATTATAACAAAGCAGATTTTGACAGTATGAGAATACATTTTAATAACTGGAACTGGGTTGAAGAATTTCAAGATAAAACACTCAGCTCTATGTGGGATCTCCTGGTGAAGAAAATAACCACAGTTACTAAAACTTGTACCCCCCTAATAAAGCGATCAGATGGCACTATTAAGATCATACCCAAATGGATGTCAAAACCTGTACAGCAACTGATTAAGAAAAAAAATAGGGCCTTTTCTGGGGCTAAAAAATCTGGCAGTAACATATGTTGGAACATCTACAAGGATCTCTTAAAAAGGACCAAAAAATGTATTAAGGATGCCAAAATAAGATAAAAGTTGAGTCTTGCAACCAGGGTTCAGAATAACTACAAGTCCTTTTATGCATATATTAATGACAAGAAGGGAGTCAGTCGTGCCATAGGCCCACTACGTGCAACGGATAGTAGTATGGTTACTGACCAGTCCGATTTAGCCCAAATGTACAATGATTTCTTTACATCAGTTTTTAACAATAAATCTTCTCCTAAATTAGATCATTTAGATACTGGACTAGATGTTGGATCATTGATTACGAGAGAAGGGATATTTAAAAGGTTACAAAAAATAGATCATAATAAATCCCAGGGTCCCGATGGAGTACATCCAAGAATAATTAAAGAAATGTCAGGATTCTTGGCTGGACCTTTGGCAGTGATCTTTCAAACATCACTAAATAAAGGGTATGTTCTGGAAGCATGGAAACAAGCTAGGGTGGTTCCTATCTACAAAAAGGGGAGTAGACATGATGCATCAAACTATAGACCGATTAGCCTGACGTTAGTTACTGGGAAAATTTGCTAGGGTATATTAAATGACTACATTATGGAGCATGTCCAGAAAATGGACATGATGGATCCAGTACAGCATGGATTCACTACTGGAAGATCTTGTCAGACCAATTTATTGGAGTTTTATGGAAATGTTAGTAAGGCTATGGGAGAAGGGCAGTCCGTGGACGTGGTGTACCTGGACTTCTCAAAGGCTTTCGATAAGGTTCCTCATGGGGAACTTATCGATGCATTAATATCACATAGTTTACCAGGGAAAATAACCAAATGGATACAGGCATGGCTTAATTTTAGAAAACAATCTGTTAATATAAATGGGATAAGTTCTGCATGGGCCGAGGTGACTAGCGGGGTGCCCCAGGGCTCTGTGCTGGGGCCTTGCTTGTTTAATCTATATATTGCCTCAATGTGTATTAATAATGGAGTTTGGGTTTCCAAGTTTGCCAACGACACCAGGGTAGGGTACCCCATAAATAATCAGGATGATGCCACTAGATTGCAGGAAGCATTAAATACATTGGAAATGTGGGCGCTGGATAAAAAAATTTTATTTAACGTAGATAAGTGCTGTGTGATGCATTTCGGGAGAGCAAATAAACATTGGTCATATACACCTGGAGGACAAATACTGAGTGTTGTGGAGCAACAGAGTGACTTGGGTATTATTGTTACAAAAGACCTGTCATTCAAAACACATTGCAACTCAGTTATTAAGAAATCAAGCAGTATATTACATTGCATAAATAAGCACATCACATCTAGAAGCAAGGAAGTCCTACTGCCTCTCTATACATCTCTAGTGAGACCACACTTGGATTACTGTGCACAATTTTGGTCACCTAGTGGAAGAGCAGAGATAGCTGCACTGGAAAAAGTCCAGCAGAGAGCCACCCACCATATACAAGAGGCAAAAGGACAAGATTATCAAATGAGGTTAAATACTTTGGGATTATACTCCTTGGAGTTTAGGCGATTAAGGGGGGATATGTGCCTGATCTATAAATCACTTATTGATCCTGGTTTATGGGATCTTTTGGGATTGAGATTTAGGGAATCATTGTGCACTACTAGGGCACACCCTCTACAACTGATAGTGGATTGTCCCAAAACAAACAAAAGAAAATCCTGGCTCACATTGAGAGTAACTAATATTTGGAATAAACTACCATTAGAGGTAGTAGCTAGTGAAACCATCAATATCTTCAAGCATGGATTGGATAATTTCTTAATTAAACATAAGATCCAGGGGTATTGATATACCGGCGAGCAAAAGGACTATTGTCTACATAGCTCTGTATTAACAGATGAAACTGTTCAGTCAGTGATTAAAATAAAAAAAAAAAAAAAAAAAGGCTGCAGTTTTTTAATTAAGTATTTTAGACAGTCTTTTAGTGAAGCATATTGTTGTTGTTTTGTGTTATTATTTGTAATTTTGTTATAGATTTTCTTACTTTGTTCCGTATTTGTTTCCCCCTGAGGTACGATGACAGGAACCCGTTCTCGGTTCTCTGGACCTTAGTACGAGTCGTCATCACAATCAGAGATGATGAGGTCAAGATCTGATTCATCTCCCTCTACTCCTACCACACTCAGAGGATAGTAAAGAGGAAAGAGTCAAAAGGGAGACAGTGCAGGCGACAGCCTCAGTAAAACCACAGACATCAAACCCGGCCCTGCCTGGGGCCTCGTGAACGGTGCCATTAGAGGTACAGAGTACAGCCCTGCGCCCGTCCCCGAAGGGTACATACCTGACACAGAAAGCCCATGTGGCACCAGAATACGTCCCAAAGGGCCAAACCACCAGCCACTGCACCGCTAATGGTGTCAACAACCCCACCAGCCCTGAAGGAACTGGCAGCGGCATCATGGTTGTCCTCGTTCCTGGAGGGGTTGGAGGCTGCAAAATAAGTGGGGCAGGCATCGACAGTGCCAAAAGTGGCCACATCCGGAGACCTGAGCAGATGTCTGCCACATTCGTAAGTCAAGCAGCACACAGGATGGCGCTGGCTCAGCCAACACTGACTGGTCAGGAGCCGGCACCAAATATGCCACCTGTTCACTTATACGCTGCATCCTCAGTTTTGCAAGAGCTGCCCCAATGGCCAAACTGTCCACCAGAATCCCCTCTACTGGACAGAGAGGGGCTCCAGGATGGAGTCAACTACCTTGTAGGCCCAGGCATCCCTGGTGTCAGACCCCTGACGATGAGGTCTTAGTGGCCTCAAAGCGCTGGGCTGCTCACACTGACATGGTATGTGAATCCTGCACATTAAGTTTTTTGAATTCTGATCACATATTTATATGCATGTATTTATTTAAAGACTGTTTTTTTATTAAAAATATGTTTTTGTCTTATTTTGAGGCAAATATGAAAAAATAAAATGATTCTTAAAAGATTTAATACTGCCCGAGTGCCTTTTCTTGTATATAGTATCCCTGGTGTCAGTGATGACTGTGGGGTACTCAATCCCACAGAAGTTGAGTGCATCATAGCAGATGGAGCACAAGATGACCTCAATTGGTGCCATTTCTTTCCTTTAAGCTTGTTACAGGAAGAGGTTAAGGCTGAATGGTGAAAGAACCATAACCCAGAGGGAGTGAGGGATCTGGACCATTTCCTTTTGCAACTCAGAGAGGACTATCAATCCTCCCAAGTGCTGGACAGCCCACTGTCAGACCACCCACCTAGACAGGTGATGGCCAAACTTCGTCTTGTTGCCGAAGCAACTTGCTTTTTCAGGCTCCCTACCTTCTTCCATGGTCAAACATTAGAATGAGGTTGGGCTGAGAGAAAACTAAAGAGCTGTGTGTGTTAAACTAACTAAACTGACACATAAATAATAAGCTGCAGTGTAATTTAAACAAAAAATTAGGAACCGAATGCTGTTGTATAGACAGTGAAGTTCTGGCCCGACAAGGAGAGTGGCGAAGAACAGTTATGTAAGAACTTACCATAACAGTAGCTCTTCGAGGTAATCTCTTTCATCAGGTCACACCTATGAAACTACAGCCATCAGGCACCAGGATCACACGGAAGCTTTTTCTGCAGCAGTGTAGTAGGGGCTGCCCATGCTGACATCATATGTCAATGACCCTGCCCATATAAGCGTGGGCAGCCCCACTCCCTACTCAGTTCTTTCCCTTTGGAGACTAAATGAGCCAGGCCTCCTGCTAGGGAATCGAGGAGAGAGATGAGGTGCCCAGCTACAAGCAAAGCTGCAGCAACCAGAAAACCAGTCTGGAAACAAGAGGAAAAGGGGGATGGAGGGTGGGATTGCATGACCTGATGAAAGAGATTCCCTCAAAGATCTACTGTTATGGTAAGTGCTTACCTAACTGTTCTATCTTCTGAGGGGATATATCTTTCATCAGGTCATACCTATGGAACCAGCCCCAATCAGTACTAACAATGAGACAGTCTGGGTGGCAGGAGGCAAAAGGCCTAGGAAAGAAGGTCTTGGAGCACAGCTAAACCAAAGCCTGCCCGCCTCCTAGAGGCAATGTCCAGAATGTAGTGCCTAGTGAAAGTGTGGACAGCACTCCAAGTTGCTGTACCACAGAATTTCTGCAGCTGATACTTTCCTGAAACAACAGAACTGGCCATGCCTCAGGTTGAATGGCCATGAACGACAGGAAGTTCCTTACCGTACTTCCTAGAACAAAAGGTTAATAGAGTTTATTTATATATTAGCTTCTGTTTACCGGGTAGGCACACTAGACAAAGGAATGCCTATTTTCAGGTGCGACCTGGGAGATTACAAGGGCATGGTTTACAAACAGTGCAAGGGACTGACAATAATGTAAAATGCAAGCAATGAGCATGGGGTTACAGTCGGCCAACCACTTGGACAAACACTGTTTAGAAACTGGAATATCCTAAGGGGCGAAAGAAACAAACAACTGAGAGGACTTCCTGCAGTCCTTGGTACGCTGTGTGTATAGTGCCCGAGAATTCCTTGCACATCGAAAGTATGGAACAATGCTTCCCTGGATTGGCATGCTCTGGGTAATAAACACGCAGCTGGATAGATTGATTTAAAGTAAATTCAGACACCACCTTAGGAAGAAACTTAGGGTTAGTGCACAAAGATATTCTGTTTTTATGGAAAATCAAATAAGGCCGCTCACACGAGAACCAGTAGCTCTGAAATATTTTGAGCAGAAGTAATAGCAACTAAAAATAATGCCTTCCACGACAGAAAGCGTAGCTCGCAAGATGCGGCTGCCTCAAAAGCAGGCAAAGTAAGCTTTTCAAAAACAAAATTCAGGACCCGAGCTGGGAACGGATTGGGGATAAGAGACTTTAGGTGAAGAATGCCTCTCAGGAAAGTATGGGCCACATCCAGCTGGACCACGATAATGGCCCCCATTTTTCTGTGGCAATTTGGGTCTAAATTCTGCGGCAAGTCCCTCAGTTGCTGCAGAACTTCTGCAGCATTAGTTTCCTATTTCTTCGGTGGCAGTTGGGGGCTTTGGTAGCAGTCAGCAACCCCCCACAAGCACCCAGATAAGGAAAAAAAAAAGAAAAAGAAAAACAGGTTGCTCACCTTTAACAGTAGTTCTAGGAGTGGTATATGTTGTTCATTCACACTTACTGGCATGTCTCCTTCCACTTTAAGATCAGCTGGAAGTCTTCAAGCTGGCTCCTCCCACCCACCAGGGTGGTATATACCTCGGCTCCGCCCCATGACGCCAGATCTTAGCCCACTGGAAGCCATGTTTGTGCATCCACAGCCAGGGAGGTCGGGTGGGTCCGTGTGGATGAACAACATACACCACTCCTAGAACTACTGTTGCAGATGAGTAACCTGTTTTTCTAGGATCATGGCTATGTTGTTCATCCACACTTACTGGCAGACTCCTAGCAGTTCTCCGGGATGAGGGAGGCAAGGCACACACCCCCGACTTAGGGAACAGAGATTGGAGAACTGAGGCCCCAAAACCAGCATCCCGGCGTGACTCAAGGTCGATGTGGTAGTGGGTGATGAAGGTGTTTGCTGACTTCCAGGTAGCAGCCCGGCAGATTTCCTGGATAGGGATGTCCCAGGAAGTAGCCATCGATGCAGCGGTATGGCGGATAGAATGAGTTCTTTTCCCTCTGGGAGGCTCCTTCCCCGCCAACTCATAGCACAGACTAATGCATGATGTAATCCATCTTGCAATCGTCTGCTTTGCTGCAGGTCTGCCAAAAGCGGCTGCAGCGTAGGTAACAAACAGCTGGCGAACCTCTCCCCGAATTTCCGCCACCCTCTCCTTATAATAGGAGAGAGCACGTCTCAGGTCCAAAGTATGGAGCCTGTATTTGGCCTCCGAGGTGTAATTAGGGTAGTATACTGGCAGAATTAACACCTGGTTAAGGTGAAACTCTGACACCACCTTCGGAAGGAATTTCGGGTGGGGCCGTAGGACAACCTTGTCCTTGTGGAAGACCAGATAAGGGGAGTCCACTGAAAGCTCCTGGTGCTGCCCTGTCCTTCTGGCAGACGTGAGAGCCACAAGGAAGGCAGTTTTCCATCACAAGTGTGACAACTCACACTTGTGCACTGGTTCGAATGACTTGCCCATGAACTTTGCCAGTACCAGCAGTAAATCCCACGGAAGTGGAGGTTCACGCATGGGTGGGGATATGTGATCCAGGCCTTTGAAAAAGCGCCCGACCACTGTCTCCTGCGCCGTCAGTTGACCAGCCCACGCCCGTTAAGCAGAGATGGCTGCCAGGTGCACCCTAAGGGTCGATGACCACAGACCCCCTTTGGAGAGAGACCAAAGGTAATCAAGAATGTTAGCCACTGAACAGGACGAAGGGTCCAGGCCCTTGCCCTGACACCAAATGAAAAACCTTTTCCATTTGAAGGTGTAACATTTCCTGGTCAATTCCTTTCTGGATGCCTCCACCATGGTGTACACATCTTTGCAAAGACCCAAAGCCTGGAACTCTAGCCGCTCAGGTACCAGGCTGTGTGGTGCAGGGACTGAAGATCCGGATGGAATACCTTCCCCTAATTGAGAGAGATCAGGTCTGGGCATGCTGGAAGCTGTTCCGGGGGCTTGCAGCTGAGGCTGAGATCATCTCGATACCAGAACTGGCGCAGCCAGTCTGGGGCTACCAGGTTCACCGTCATCTTGTCCCTACTCACCTTGAGAAGTACTTTGTGGATCAAGGGAAATGGAGAGAAGGCGTAGAGGAGGCCTGGGGTCCATGGCCTCGAGAAGGCATCCCCCTGCAGCGAGTCCTGTGGGGGGGCGGGCATGGAACAGCCTCAGCTTGGTGTTGTCCCTGGAGGCAAACAGGCCCACCATCGGCTTGCCCCAGTTGGAGAACAGGCTGTAAGCTACCTCTGGGTGGAGAAAACACTCGTGGGATGTCTGGCCTAAGTAGCTGACAGCCTCCACCAGATGGTTTAAGGATCCTGCCACATGGATGGCTAGGAGATCTGCCTTCAAATCAACTCACAAAGGTCCAGATGCGAAGTGCCTCTCTGCACAGCAGATGGGAGTGCATGCTGCCATGCTTGTTGAGGTAGTACATGGTCATGGTATTGTCTGTCTGGACTCAAACCACTTGACCCCAGAGCTGAGGAGCGAAAGCTGAGAGTGCCAGTTTGACTGCTCTGAGCTCCAACAGGTTGATGTGGAATCAGGACTCCTCGGGGGGTCCAGAGCCTGTGGGCCCTTTTGTCCCCCATGTGGGCTCCCCAGCCCATGAGAGAGGCATCAGTCATGAGGACGACCGTCAGTTCAGGGCAGACAAACGGGATCCCTTCCTGCAACCGGTCTGGGGCAGTCCACCATTTGAGAACGTCCCACATCTTCTGGGTCATAGTGATCAGTTGGTCAAAATGACCACGGCGCTAAGTCCACTGGGCGGCCAGCTCCCATTGGAGGGGGGCGCATGTGCAACCGGGCCTAATGGACCACTGAGATGCACACCACCATGTAACCCAGAAGGCGCAGAAAGTCCCAGGCAGGGAGCAATTGCCCAACCAGAAATGACTGGGCAAAAGAGGAAAGAACCTCCACCCTGTTCGCCGGAAGTCGAGCTCTGGCTTAACAAGAGTCGAGCTCTGTCCCAATGAAGCCTATTACCTGAGAAGGCACGAGTTCCGATTTGGCCAAGTTGGGAGCAGGTCTGGAGGGCCAGGTCCCTGGACTTCACCTCCTGTTGAGAGGAACCTGCTAGGAGCCAATCTTCGAGGTAAGGATAAATCCTAACCTCCACCCCCACCCCCCGACGCCTTAGATGGGCCACCACCACTACAATGCATCTGGTGAAGACCCGTGGGGCCGATGACAGGCCGAACGGCATGGTTCAGAACTCATACAGGGTCCCTTCAACCCTGAAGTGGAGGAACCGCTGATGGGATGGATGGATTGGGATGGGAAAGAACGCATCCTGCAGATCCAGTGAACAGAACCACATGTTTCGCTCCAAGGATGGTATGATCTGGCACAGAGTGACCATCTGAAAGGTGCATGACCTGAGATATTGATTCAGGTAATGCAGGTCTAAAATGGGGTGCCAGCCCTCCATCCGCTTGGACACCAGGAAGTACCTGGAGACAAAGCCTGGGTCTGCTGGAGAATCCGTCACTGGAGCTACTGCCTCCTTGAGGAGGAGCTGAGCAATGTCGTCTCTGAGAGCCGACTGAGTCTGAGTGGATACTCTTTCCTCCCGGGGGGGCGAGGGCTCAGCTTGAAGGGTACTGCTCGAATTCCAGAGGCAGTCCCTGATCGACCACTTTGTGAACCCACCTGTCCGAAGTGACAGCAGACCAGGCAGAAAGGAAGTGGCAGCGCCTGCCCCCCACAGGAGGACCCAGAGCTGAGGTGACAGGAGAGGGGTTGACAGCCCCCACCCTGTCACTGAGCAAACCTGGAAGAGGAGGCTCCAAGACCTGAACCTCGGCCTCCTTTATGGGCCTGGGGCACCAAGCTTGAGCCTATTGCTGCTGTTGGTGCTGCTGTCTACCTTGAAAGGAGGACTGCTGAACTACAGGGGAAGAATGCCAAAAAGGCTTCTTTTTCTTCGCTGGTTCTTGTCCGAAGAACCCTTGGCAGAAGTAGCATCCCGGGTGGCACTGGATTGCTCAATGCGCTGAAGGTGACCAGCCACTCCTGGGCCGAACAGGTCGGTCCCTAGGAAGGGCACGTCAGCTAGTTTGTGCTGAGTATCCACCGGGAAGGAGGAGAGCCTCAGCCAAGCCCTGCAACGAGAGGCAACTGCGGCAGCCACTGAAAGGGCACAAGAATCCCCAGTGTCCAGGGCTGTCTGAAGTTGCTGCTTGACAACAGCTCGGCCCTGATCCCAGACCTGCTTGACCGTGGTCTGCATGTCAGCGGGGAGATGTGGGAGGACTTCATCCAGAGACCCTAAAAGGGCGTGGGAGAAGTGAGCCATGATGACGGCCGAACTTGCCTGACGATGGCCCAAGGAGGAAGTCGCATAGACCTTCCTGGCTGAATGGTCCAAAAGCTTGGACTCTTTATCAGGAGGTCGGTCAGTGTTGGCAGAACTGCCAGTAAGCCTGAACAAAGAGGTGGTCACCAGGCTCTCGGCCGAAGGGCGCTCTGTGAACCCGCAAGGGACCCTATGGGCACCGCATACTTGTGGTCCATGTGGGCAGATGGAGCTGGATAAGAGGCAGGACGCTGCCAAAGTTCTAAGTCCTGGCCAACAATAGCCTCAGCCACAGGAAAGGCCTCCGTCAGGGTATCCCCTCTTTTAAGGATGTCCTTAAGAGGGTACTCTGCCTTTTTCTGGACTGGCTCCAGGGGCATCCCTTTGGACTCAGAAACGAAGTGGAGAACGCCCTGGAAAGACAAGGGATCTTTCTCCATCTCTAGGCCAACAGTTGATTCCTCATCACCTGGATGAGAATGCAAGCCAGTGATGTCCGAATCTGAGGAATCTGGATAAAACGGTCGACCGCCCAGGTCACCTTCGACTCGACGAGGGCAGTCCAGGGTGACCATGACCGACAAACACTGGGGAAGCCCGGTGTTCGGCCTATCTTGCTTGGAAGGAGCCCCTCCCACAGGCTGCTTGGGCGGTGGTTCTACCACAATTGGTGGAGAGACCGTTTTAGGCCGAACTGGAGGTTCTGCCAGGTCAGTGGGCAGGGGAACCAACCTGATCAGCTCCTAAGGAGTCAGCTTCAGCCTAGGAGGCGAAAGCTAAGTAATGGCCGGGGTGGAAGCCGTGGCTGGCTTGTGCCTGGTCAAAATCAGCTGCTGCCACATGATGTTCTCGTAGCGACGATAGAGTTTCCACCGAAGCCTGTCCACATCCAAGGAGGATGAGGACGACCGATGGCACTGCCTCTTTTTAGAGCGTTTATGGCTCTTCCTTGACCTTTCAGTCGAGGGAGTTCAAGACCTTGACCGAGATCGGACAGGCCAACTCTGTCGCTCAGGAGACACCGGCGGGACCGGTGATTTCCCGGGGTCGGGGACCACTTCCTCGATGGGAGTCCCAGCAGGCTGGGTCTCGTCATCTGGGAAGACCAAAGTAGGAGTTTGATCGAGGGATTCGTCAACTGGAGTCGGCAATAAGAGATCGATCAGTTCGATGATGATCTCTATGTCATCAATCAACACTTTGGTTGACTGACCAGGCGGCAAGGTTGAAAAGCCAGCAGCCGAGAAAGCAATCTCAACCGAAGTCGAGACCACGTGTTCCTGGGACTGAGATCTCTTCTGCTCCCAAGAACATCTCCGTCAGACGAAGATGATCCCTGATCCTTCTCCCACTTACGGGACTGACAGGAGTGTGTGCCAGCAGGCGCCTCTCCCTTGGTCAGAAGAGACTGGCACAACTCTCGGAAGGAACCCAAGAAGGCGGAACCCAGGTTGAGTGGAACAAAGAAACTCCGAGAAGTCTCTGCAGCGCGAGCCGCTTCCTCTTCAAACGCCTGCATGTGCTCCAATTGCTCGGAGGATCCCCCGCAGCCACGGGAACTGCCCACTGAGCCTCCTTGGATTTCACCGGAGGGTTTCGTTTCTCCGGCCTCCCCAGCTTCAGGCATGTGAGACAGTCGTCGAGGATGTTAGGATGACAGGCAAGACACATATCACATTTCGAGGTGTCGTGGTCAACACCAAGGCAGTAAACGCACGCGGTGTGGGGATCGGTGCACGACATTTTCTGGCCACAAGGGCACCGATGAAATCTGGGGGAAGAATTGTCTTCCATAATTAAAGCGGTAAACTCACGGTCGCTAACATGAACGAGACAAATTTTCGGGATAACAAAAGGATTTAGAGCCAGGGCCTACGAAATGCGTGAGCACGAGGGAGGCAACCTGAATTTTCCAGCGGAAAGGAAGATCTAGCATCATAGGGTGGAGCTGAGGTATATACCACCGGGTGGGTGGAGAGGGAGGAGCCAGCTTGAATACTTCCGGCTGATCTTAAAGTGGAAGGGGACATGCCAATAAGTGTGAACAACATATCCACGATCCTAGAAATGTTACGTTTTGTGCTGAGACCTACAAATCAGAGCAGGTTGTCAATTAACTCCTGAGTTCTTAGTATTAGAAAGTAAAACATCCACCCCATCCATCTCAGCTCTATCACCCTGCTGACCCCAGCCTAAGGCCCTGGACACACTACAGAACTGTTTTTGAAAACTGTTTTTAAAACCAGTTTAGTTAAACCATTTCAGTGCAGCCACACTACTCAGTAACCATTTTTGATAATAGTTTAGTGTAGCCACACTGCTAGTGTTAAACCTGTTCTCCTTGTAACTATTTTGTGTTAAGTCCAACACACAGAACTGTGCTTGCCTGGACACACTGCTGCTAGAAGTGTTTTAGTTAAACTATTACAGCTTAAAACGTTTTTACTCCTGGACAGACCTGTAAGTAAAAAACCATTCTAGCTCCAAAATGTTTTTAAAACTGGTTTTAAGACTAACTATGTAGCAGGGTTTAAAAACACTTTTGTTAAAATGTTTTAAGGGGCTTGTAGTCTGTCTGCATACAGTGCTAGGAGGATTTAAACTGTTTTAAAGCACTTAAACCGTTTTAAGTTCCCCAGTGTTGGACAGGGCCTAAGAGTCCACAGGGCCACCAAATTTGAATGAGCAATATTTTTTATCAGCTACCATACTGCACAGTGATACTCATCCTTCTAGTTTTACCACTAGGCCAGAATGCCAGTTTCTCATCTAGTAGTACTTTGTACAGCTGTACTCAAGGCACTTCTGGGAAAAGAAACTGGAATTCGGGCCCGACAGTGAAATTAGGATGAGGATCACTGCACAGTATGGGACCTGATAAAAATGTTTCTACTTCAAATCAAGGGACTCAAGGGGGTTCTCAAGGTAGGTGGTTCAGGGAGGGTGGTGGGCCTGAGCTGGACTTGGGGGGATTTATCTGTCTTGATTTTTAAAGTAAAGACCTAGCAGACAAACAAAAGGGCAGGGGCTGTTCCAAAATGCTTTTCAGACTTTTTTTTTTTTTTTTAATTCCACAGAATTCCAAAAAGCATTCTGCAGAATTTAATATAAACCGCGGAATAGTTTTCTGAGATTCATATATAATCCATGGAATAACTGCAGTTTATATGATCCATGGAATAATGTTTCTTGGTCAGCATCAATGTAAACTGCAGATTTGTTTTATTCACAGCTTAAACTGATTCTTCAGTATAAACTGCGGAATAACATTCCACAGTTCATGTACACCGTGAAGTAATATTCTGCAGTTCAAGTAGACTGCTGAGTAATATTCTGCAGTTCATGTAAACCGTGGAATAATATTCTGCAGTTCATGTAAACCGCAGAATAATATTCCCCCGTTCATTTAAACCCGCAGTTTACACTAAATTCTGCAGCAATCTCTGCGGCGGCAGAATCACAGAAAAATCAGGGCCTTGGCCATGGTAGGGCCCTCAACTGGCACATGGAAGGCTGATATGGCAGATGGGTGCACCTTAACATAGGAGTATTGGAGGCCTGCATCAGACAAGGCTAGAAGATACTCCGGACTGTATACCACTGTAACAGGCACTTTTACAGCAACACTGTAACAGCGACACCAACCCGTCAATACCCGCAGTGTTGACCAGTTTGTCAGAGTGATGACCTTGTCATCGACTCTGGAGTTTGGCGCTCTCCCCTGACATCTGCCCCCGGCCCCCAGAGTTGGAGGTGTCGGTGTGATCCCCAGTCAGGGTCAGGACCTGGCAATGTCGGCGACCATGTGTCGCTGTGGGGGAGGTTGGCGATATTCTTGTCACCGCAGCATGGTGGGACCTTCAGAATCTGGTTTACTGGGCAGGTGAAAGGGTCCAGGTGACAGGAAGTGGCCCATATGGCAAACCACTTCCACTTCATCGACTAAGTGGCCCCTGGGGGAGGGTTTCCTAGCAGCCACCAGGACATTGGTCACTTTCTGAGACAACCTGAGCTGAGCAATGGCTACGGCCTTAGGAGCCAAGCATGCAGATGGAGGGACCTGAGATTCGGATGCATCAGGGTTGCATGAGTCTTAGTCAGCATGTCCCAGCAGAGGGACAGCAGAACTGGAGGTTCCACAGTCAACTGCTGTAGCAACAGAGACCAGATCTGACAAGGCCACAAAGATGCCACCAGAACAAGGGTGGCGCCCTCCATTAAGAGTTAGATTAGCATTTTCTGGATCAGAGAAAAGTGGAGGAAGGTACAGAGAAACCTCCCTTTCCAAGAGAGGGACAATGCATCTCGCCAGAAAACTCTAGGCCCTGGATATAGCGACCAGAAACATGGCAGCTTTGCACTGAGGGGGGGACACAAAAAGGTCCAATTCTGGTACATCCCACCTGTCGAACACATCCAAGGTCAACAGTTCTCACTTGTACTTTCTGGACTGCAACCTGCTGAGGCTGTCCACCAAGTCATTTTGGTCACCGGGGACATGGATGGCTGACAGTTCTAGACTGTGATCTAGAGCTCAGTACCAAACCCTCATTGCATCTAGGCACTAGGTGTAGGAATGAGTCCTCCCTTGTTGTTGATGTAATAGATGACACTGAGGTTGTCCAACTGCACCAGAAGGGGACCCGGGGATAGATAGTTCTGGAAGGCCTGCAAGGCATACAGAACTGCCCTCATTTCTAGGATGTTTATGAGGAGGTAAACCTCCAACCTGGCCCAGATCCCTTAGGTCTGAAAGGGACCCAGATGTGCCCCCAACCCCATACTCGAGGCATCCGGAGTGAGGATCTGTAGCAGACAGGGAATGAGAAATGGAATCTCTGTTAAAACGTTTGGAGGGGTCCATCCACCACTGAAGCACTCTGCATACAGGGTTGGAAACATGGACTAGCTGGTCTAGATCGTCCATGCATTGATCCCACTGGACCAGCACGGTCCACTGAGAGATCCTCATGTGCAGCCTGACCAAGGGTACAGTGACAATGGCCACTGCCATCATGTCCAAACACATGAGGAACGCCCCGGCTGTGACAAAGCGACTTTGGGCCACAAACTGGGCCCAAGCTATGAGGCATTCTGCCCTGTCCTGCGGATGGAAAGCACTGTCTTGGGCAGAGTCCAGAACCACCCCAATATACTGTAACTGCTGGAAAGGGTCAGGACAGACTTGGGAACACTGACAGTTATGCCCAGAGACTGAAAGAAATGAAAATTACGTACCTACCGTAATTCTTGATCTTCTCTTGTATCTTCACCATTCATTACTGCTTGGGTTAGTGCCGGAGGTGCGCACCCTCTAAGGAAGTTTTTTTAAATCTAACCATGGCCGCCCCTCGAGAGCGAACTGACAAGGCCGCGCGAGGGGTGGCCATTAGGTGCGTAGACCCCTCCCTCTATCTCAGTTCTGATAGCCGAAGAGGCTAAAATAAAGGGTAAGAAAAAAGGAAAGCGAGGCAAGAGAGCTGAGGGACAGAAAAAGGAAAGGATATAAACTGAAAAAGGAATAAGCCGGTAGAGAATAGACAGAGAAGAAGGATTCCTACCCTAAGGGACCGCAGGGCCTCCTTTCCGGGCCGGCTCTAGGGGAGGAACAGAGAGAAGGAAGAGAAAGTAGAAGAAGAAGAAGAAGAAGAAGAAAAAGAGGCATGTTGAGAGGGAGAACAGTGCCCATCGAGCATTGGTTGAGAGGCTTATAGGCTCAAGAGTAACAAGGGAGCAAGAATCCCAGTTGCTAGGACTGAGGGGAGGTTCAACCGAACCACCTGAACAGATCCAAATGAGGGCAGACTCTCTGAACTCTCAACATGCCAAGTCCCTTCATCCTAGCTGAGGGCTCGAAGACTGCCCGGGCAGAACCTGTTCAGGGAAGAGCGCCCAACCAGGAAGGGGGCTAAGTCCCTTAGCACCCTGTTAAGTGCTAACACAGTAGTGTATGGGAAAGACTATGCCTTCTCGAAGGCAGTTTTGTATGAAAGATAGAGTGGAACTCAATCAGACTCCCTAAGGCAAGGCAAGTGGATGCTCAGAGCTGACAAGTCCAATCAGCAGCTAGAAGAGCTCAAAATAATACCTGCCAGGAGGATTCTAGACTTTGCTGAGGCCAAGTCAGAGCATGGCCTCTTAGGCTGTGAAACTGCATAACCTGAAGAAGGTATTTTAGGAATCGCACCCTAAGGGCGGTCAGAAAGAGTTCCCTCAGAATTTAGATAAAGTAACACCGTGTTCGTTCCTCTTTACCTTGAGGAAAAAAGGGAGACCATTCATTAAGAATGGAAAAACAGAAAATTTTTTTTTTTTTGGCATAAAGGCCAAAAGAAGGAAGAGGAACGAGACGGGAGGGGGAGACGCCACAGAAGGAGGCCACTGAGGGGAAGGTGGGTGGGTATCAGTAATGAATGGTGAAGATACAAGAGAAGATCAAGAATTACGGTAGGTACGTAATTTTCATATCTTCCCTTGTCAATCTTCACCATTCATTACCGCTTGGGTGAGTACCAAGCCCCCAAAAAGGAGGGGGTAGAACCCTGAGGGAATAAGACCCCCAGCCTTCTGCTGGTGAGAAACAGAAGGGGAAGACCCTGGGCTAATCAAAAGAGAGGCCTATGGGGGAGAAGAGCTAGGAGGTGCCCCCCCGAGGACGGGGAGACGGAGGAAGTCCCTGCAGTAATCTCCTAGCTCTGGAGGAAAAGAGACGGGTCCCCCGGGAGGCGGAGCGAATCACCCTACGCCGGGCCAGGGGTGACAACCTTGATAGACGAAGCCATGCCATCCGCCTAATGCAGATCGCTGTCCCCGCAAGCCTGGAAGCCATCTCATTGGCGTCATAAGATGCCCTTGCTTGGTGTCTTGCCAGCTCCAAGCCTATAGTGGAGAGGGCAATAGCCTGTCTGGTTTGCTCCGTATCAGGCATTGATGCTAGGAGCTGAGAGAGCATCAACCACAGATGCCTACTGTAGGCAGCGTGGTGAGCCTGATGTGACGCAATGCAAGCCATCACATGAGAGGAACAGAACACTCTTCGCCCCCACCGGTCGAATTGTAGGAATCCGATCCGTGGACGGTCGCGGCACTAGGCAAGGCAGCTCGAAGGAGTTCTAGGTATACCAAACCGAGGACGGGTTGGAAGAGTACCCAGGGATTCCGAAGGGGCACAATACCTACGTCGACAGTCTGCCGGGGCTGGAGAAGGGGCGGCTGGCGACTGCCAGGAACGGATAGACGCCTCCTGGAAGGGGATGGGCCTGGAAGGTACCACCAGGTGCTGGGCACTGAATTCTCCAAGGAATTCGCGTGTCTCCCGTTCGGTATTGTCTCGCCTAACGTAGGAGATTTGAAGATCACTCACCATCCTCGAAAGGAATCACTGATATTCAGTGAAATCATCATCGGAGGAGATATGAGCAAGGAGTTCCTCTCCCTCAGAGGAGGGAGACGAGGATGATGGAGAGCTCGAGTGTCCAGAAGATTCCTCCGACGGTGGGGAGAGGCGAAAGACCCGCTCATGCATATACCTGACATATGAGGGGAAGGCCACTGCAGAACCTCTGAACTGCTCCCAGGATAATGGGCCCATAGGACCGACATGGCCTGGAAGAGCGGGGGGTGGCTGCAGAGGCACTGGAGATGGGCACCTACGAAGAGGCAACTGACCTCTGCTAGGGCTCTGAAATCCGGAGAACAGAGCCCGAGCTGGCGGGATTCCGGACAACAGACCAGGTCGCAAAACGGAACCCTGGGGATGCGAAACCTGGAAGAGCCCAGAAGGGGATTCTCCCCTGTGACGAACCTGGGACTGCATGGATCCAGAAGGGCAGTCCGCAGCAACGCCACCGAAGGGGACCCTGGGGTCCAAGAGGGAAAGGCGGGGCCCAGCGCTATGGCTCCTAGCCACCCCACGAGGGGTGGCCGGCAGAGACTGTGACAACCGCCCCCCACCCTTCAGACTCCAAGAGCGCCCTCCTCCTCGACTCCAGCATTCTCCCACCCTGAGAGGTGGTAACAGCACCCGGAAGGGTGGCTGTCACAGGCCCCCCAGGAGGGAGAGCCCCTCCCTCCGTCCCCTCCCCCCCCCCGGGACCCGGGGCCACCCCTAGCCCAAGGGCCCTCAGGGGAAGACGGGAGCGGGGACAGCAGGAGGGGCCCGCTGTGCCGCCTAGCACCATGTGCCATCGGGGACCCCAACTCCAAAGAGTCAGGTTGCCAGGATGGGTCCACGTCTGAGTCATCGACCTCCGAAGAGGAAGAGACCAGCTGAACCACGATGCTGGCAACCCCGGGGGTCCCCAGAGAAATGATGCTGCGAATGGCGCCGGTGCCAGAGACAGCGCTGGATAACCCTGGCCCACCTGCACCCGCTAGGCCCGGCCCCGGCTCCCCTGTGGCATCAGTTAGGGCCACCCGGTGCGCCCGCGCCAGAACCCAACCTGGCACCGACGAGCGCAAACCGGCCCGCGGTGCTGCCGAGGCTGAGAGCGCTGCCTATGGAACCGTCTCGACTGCCGGTGAAAGCCGCAAGGCACCGGATCCAAAACAGCCGGAGGGCAGCTTTGAGGGTCCACCTGTGCTGGGCCCAGCAGGCGCAGGCCTCGACACTGGGGGAGCCTGCACCTCCGAGGAGGTGACTGCCGAGGCGGTGTCCCCGTCGTGGCCCCAGAAGGGACCACGACGTTCCTCCAACACTGCGGAAGAGGAAAAGAGAAGAGGAGGAGGAAGCCTCCTCCTCCATGGACCGTATAGGCCTGGGAGGGGACCCGGAGGAAGGGCCTAGAGATCTTACCTGGGAATCCCTGGAGCGACGCCGTCCCCCGAAGGTCGGCGGGGCCTTGCCGATCTTGAACGCGCGGACTTTGAGGACACGACGGTCCATGGAGAAACAGGCGTCGCACGCATCCATGTCATGGTTGGGTCCCAGGCAACGGAGACAGACATCATGCCGGTCCAAGACGGAGAAATGTCGGCCACAGGAGCACCGGGACGATAGGCACGGCCCGATCTACCTACGCTTGCCCCTGCACCTGACATAATGCGAACTAAACAAGTCAAAAACAGCATAAAGCACTCAGCTGCTGGATAGAAAAATAAACAACGGTCTTACCGGTATATGAGGCCGAACGCAGTCACTGAAGAAAACGAGAGTCTTGAACGAATACGAATAACCGTTATACTATCGCTACCGTGCAGCAGGTGCAGCCTCGATGGCGGGAGAAACAGAACTGAGATAGAGGAGGAGTCTGCGGCACCTAATGGCCGCCCCTGGCGCATGACACAATATGTCGCTCTCGAGGGCGGCGCCGTTGGAGCCGATTTAAAAAAAAAAAAAAAAACTCCCATAGCGGGTGCGCGCCTCCGGCACTAACCCAAGCAGTAATGAATGGTGAAGATTGACAAGGGAAGATCTACAGGGTATGTTCTAGAGTAAACAACAGTAGATCCCTGGATGGCACCTTCAGCAACCAGTCATCCAGATACAGAAGATGTACAGGCCCTCGTGCCCAAAGGCAGCTGCTACTGCAGCTAAGCACTTGGTAAATACATGTGTCACATAGGATAAGCCAAAGGGCAAGACCCTGAACTGGTAAGGTTTCCCCTGGAACCACAACCCGAGGTACTGCCTGTTGGGGGCAAACCCTGATATACAGAGAAGAGGCCAGAAGGGGAAGGATCCAGATTCATTTCAGTGCAGTGCAGTAACTGCTCATTGCTGTTTTTGTTTTAAACCTAGATTTGTGTGCTTTTTAGTGATGTTGTTATTTCTGTACCATCTTTGCTCGGAATTGTTTTGGGGCTATTGAAATTGTGAAACCTAGTTTGGTGTGCTTTCCGTGGTGCTGTTCTTCCTTTGCTGTCTTTACTTGGAATTGTTTTGGGGCTGTTGAAAATCTGAAACCTAGTTTGGTGGGCTTTTAGTGGTGCTGTTTTCCTTTGCTGTCTTTACTTGCTGCACATTTTCACCCACGCTCCCTCCCCTGCCCCCCACTCTTACTTAAATGCCAAGAAATCTGATTGACAAGAGCCAAGCACAGTGAATAGCAGGGGATGTGGAGTAGAGGGGCATAAGGGGGAAGAAGCCCACCCTTCACACAACAAAAGTTTTGACTAATTTTTGTTGTTGTTTCCTTCTTTAAAAGAAAAAGTATCTGAGGATCAGTGGCAGGATTTTCAGGACAGTAGATTAACAAAGAGGGAATTAGAAGGAGACCTTCAGTAACAGACAACTACTGGAACAGCAGTATAATATGGGGAGCGGTGCAATGCAGTGGATGCGGGGAAGCCTTATTCAGGCAGACCTTCTGGACGCTGAGGTGCTGCCCTATCTGCACATATCTCTCTGGACTGAGGGACGAGGTAGCCAGACTCAGAGCGGAAGTAAACTGGGTCAGGAGTACCTTCACCCCTATCCAGAGACCACCCAGTCCAATGCCGCTGCCTCAAAGGATGGCAAGAACGAGGAGCACTTGGATGGTGGTGGGCTCAAGGAGGGTTAGGGCGGTCAGGCAGAGGCACATCCCAAATCCTATTCCACTCCAGAACTCATATGCCACACTGGCAAATGGGGACAACCAAACACAGGTACCCAGAGAAGTGGAAGGGAAGGATGTGGCGATCAACCAAGGAGGTGACCTCAGTGGGGAGAGCAGTGGACCCCAGAGGAGGAGGAGGAAGTGAATCCTGGTGGGGGACTTTAACGTAAGAGGGATCTAGCTAGAACACATGAGGGGGAGGACAGGGCAGAAAGAACAGGTGTCTACTACCAGGTGCCACGGCGTGGATTGATGGGAGGAAGATCCTGGGGCTCGCCAGGAAGGCAAGATGGGAGGGTGAGCTGGATGTCATTATCCATCTAGGTACTAATGATCTGGCAAACGGGGAGCCTAAGGAAGTTTGTGAAGAGTTTAGGAAATTGGGGAAGGGTCTCAAACAAGTAGCTACATCTGTCACCTTCTCGGAAGTACTACCTGTGAGAGGCATGGAAGAGCGTAAGGGCACATGCACCAGGAACTTTAACACATGGCTGAAGAACTGGTCATGCGAGGAAGGGTTTGGATTCATTGGTGACTGGGGACCCACCTGGAGGGATGGGGACTTGTTCAAGCTTGACGGCCTGCATCTGTCCTGTAGGGTAATCCAAGCACTCAATGATAAGTTTAAATGCTACATGGACAAGCATTTAAACTAGACAAGGGGGTGGCAGATCAGCAAGATGGGTACCTAACTGTCCACCCTCCCAAAGCTAGCAGTGGAACCAGTGAACAGGAAAAGGGGATATCTCAGCAAAACAGTGTGCAAAAGATGGAGATAGGCACACAAGGGGTGGATAGGCAGAAAGGGGGCCAAATTCAACAGAAGGGCAGACAGCAGGGAGAACCAGGGATAAAGGACAACCAGGGTGAGGGTTTGAGTAGAACAGCTAAACAGTCCAGGGAGTTCACATCATGGAAAGCCATGTGTGCCAATGCCAGGAGCCTTAGCAACAAGATGGAGGATCAGGTGGCTGCCATGGTGCAGTTGGACCTGGACACTGTGGACATCACACAGACCTGGTGTAATGATAACCACGACTGGGAGATGACCATACCCAGCTACAACATATTCAGAAGAGACACGGCAGGCAGGAAGGAAGGGAGGAGGAGTGGCACTTTATGTGAAAGATTGCATAAAGGCCACAGAGATCCAGAAGGAACAAAATAGGGGAGAGATACTGTGGGTTAAGCTGGAAAGGAAAATGGGGTCAGCCATCCGCACAGGGGTGGTTTATAGACCACCAGCCCAGGAGGAAGAGACAGATAGGGAGTTAATGCTAGCCATCCAAAGGATGGCAGACAAGGGGGAGGTGGTACTGGTTAGAGACTTCAATATTACAGACTTGGACTGGAGCCCCCAGCAGCAGCAGCATCAACCAGGAGCAGATTTATCCTGAAATCCCTTCAAGGTGTATTCCTTAAGCAACTGGTCATGGAACCAACTCAGCAGAAGGCAATACTGAACCTCATGCTCCCAAACAAGGACACTGTGATAGGGGTAACAGTGGGGGAGCACCTGGGGAACAGTGACCATTGGTCAAAGTGGTTTGAAATCACAGAAGGAGCAGAACCATACTGCACAAAAACACATATCCTGGATTTTTGGAGGGCAGACTTTGGGAAAATGGGGACATGTTTGAAAGAAGGACTAATGGGAATGGAAAGGGAATCGGGGGATGAAAAACAGGTTACTCACCTGTAACAGTAGTTCTAGGAGTGGTATATGCTGTTTATCCACACTTCTTGGCATGTCCCTTTCCTTTTAAGGATTACCAGAAGGTCTTCAAGCTGGCTCCTCCCACCCACCCGGGTGGTGTAATCCTCAGCTCCGCCCCATGACGCCAGATCTTAGCTTGCTGGAAGCCAGGTGTGTGCACTGCAGCCGGGGAGGTCGGGTGGGTCCGTGTGGATGAACAACATGTAACCCCTAGATGGCGCTATCCCAGGGGCTACTACCCCTGCCTGATTTGCCACTAACAGGTTGAGGGGCCTGGATCCAATGGCGGGTGCCTCCACCCAGAGGTCAGGGTTTGCAATAGTTAAACTAACTTGGTCACAGCCCTCTGGGACACTGCAACCCCCCTTTCTTCCCACTAGTGGCCCACACATATATCAGAATTACCTTCACAGTATACACTTACCCCAGGTCTGGTTCCGCACTGGGACCTCCTGTGAAATGAGATACAGTGCAACAATCACAGTACAGTACTTTAACATAGACAAATACCTCAGGCAGTATAACTTTGCTGAAACAAGCAGCTCTGATTTATTTAGGGGATATAACAAGGACAGAGGGAAATCAGGTTAATTAGCTTATCACTCTAATAATCTACCTATGGCTCTGTGACAGGCCTATCCCTATCAGTTACTGTCCCTGGGTACCCAAGCCCTAGTGGCTAGTCCAAACCAGTGGCAGCTGGTAGGGCCCTTTCACACAGAGAAAAGGAGAATTAAACAGTCAGCAGTACAGTAATTCCATTTGGATTTAATGTGGCATTCAACAGGAGCGACCCTGAATTAGTACTCACGACCTCCAAATAAGATAGGGTCCTTCAATGTCAGCAGGGCTCACTTGAGGTACACAAACCTCTTCACACATCCATATAAAGAAAGCACTATACCAGGCAGGCTGCATCTGTATCCGATCGCAATTACTGCACAATACCCGAGACACACAGCAGATTCAGTTCCTGACAGACCGAGTGCAATTTCAGCAATTCCTCCAGTCTTCTACAGGGTGAGCCTGGTTTCTACTCTTCAGAGATCCTTTGATTCTTTTCACAGGGCAGATTCAGTCCTAACAAGCTGTTACACAAGCTGCAGACCGGAACTCTGGGCCTTACACACGTTTTTGACTAAAACTGCACACTGAAAAAGCACAGGGCTCCTTCCTTCTTCACTGCCAAAGCTCAACTGAAACTCCAACCCACAAAACGGGCACTTCCTTTGAGTTCCTCCCAGTTCTTGACTGGATTGGCTGTCACTCACAATAGACTGCTGCTGTTGGTCCAAAAGGCACTGAAGTCTAAACTACATCTCCCAGAGTCACTGCCCATACAATCCTCTTGTGGCTGGCTCAGATTATGAGTCCAAGTTCTGATTCGTCCAAGGCACCATTTTAGAGCTAGCTTACCCACACTGATTGGTCCAGTTCAGCAGTTCAAAACTAGAATGGGAACTAGCAGACACAGTTCTGACTGCAAAGAAAGCAGGTTAGACAAACTGTAATTTCATTATTACTCTAAATAATTTCTGGCAAACAGTTACATCTTTCAGATAGGTTCCTTTGCACTCCTAGTGACTGCAAAATGAAGTGACTTGGCAGCAGCTCGAGTGGTACTCAGAGAAGCACACAGTCCCCCATACAAACTAATTATGTCTGCAAGCAGACAGCTCTTAAAGAGACAGTACCAGAGGCTCTAAAAACACTCACTGATAAATGGCTTAAATGCCAAACACCATTCAGGCTTGGAGCATTCAAGCAAGCTCCTGGAAGTCTTTTGGGAACCCCCATTTGCAGGGGGGTTACACCCTTCCTGGCTTGGGAAAGCTTGACGTCCGCGTCAAGCAAGTACCCATAAGTTTCAACTGCAACCATATACATTTGCATTAGCTCGCAATACGTAATCATCAGTCAATATATCATTTTACCAAGAACACATTTCTGAAACATTGCAGTACGTCACTCTTTACACAGTATTACATACATTGTACCATAACTCAAGTTATTACCTCTTGTACATGAAACCTGAAGAGAGGGGCCCTTCCTATCAGTTACCTTGGGACTGGACGGGCAAGGGCACCATACTTAGAGGGCAACACAAGTAACTTGAGTTAGCACTGATGCTCAGTTTGGGCAATGAGCTCGGGACACATACACTCCTTTATGGACAACATTGAGAGGCAAGTCCACAGGCCTCCCAAGTGAATCATAACTGAGGTGCACCACAGGCTTTACAGCTCGACCAGTCTTTCTAGGGGAACTGTTATAGTCTCTGCACTCTGAGCCTCATTTTCAGCATTGTCCTCACTTGTCAGGAGTCTCCATGGGGTAGAGAGGCTAGAACTTGGGGCACTTTCAGCTCCAGGAGTTACAGTTTCTGAGTCCACAACATTTGGCTCGCATGGAGAGTTTCGGACACTGGCAGTGGACTGTCAGGGCACTCAAAATACTCTTCTTGTTCGGTGTATCACCAGTCTGCCCCAATCTATCATTTTCCTCCCTGAAAGCTCAAACAGTTCAACCATGCACAATGATTCCATTTCATCTGATCTGATGCTTTGCACTTCACTTTCTGGGAGCATTGGCTCCAGGGATGAAGCTGGGGCTTAGACAGTCCAGAAGGCCCAGCTTTGTCTCCAGTATTGACTAGGGATTGCCCAGAACAATTGACTCAGTTCGTAAGAAGGATAGTATTCAAAGTCACTCTCACTTTCTTCCGATATGGACTGACAGTCATGCTCAACTGGGACTTGTGGAGGGGAACACTTTAACTTTGCTTCTGTAGGTGCAGACTTTCTTGATCTTTTCTTAGCAGCAGCTCTAGTCACTGGTCCAGAGGGGCATCTTCTAGGGGCTCAGACTCAATTAAGATTTGTCCAATGGGCAGTAAATGATTTCTATGCATTCTTTTACATCTTTTGAATTATTCTCAGGCTTTACTTTGTACACTGGCAGATCATCTAGTTTGCCCACTACAATGTGAGGGAGATGGTGCCATCTGTCAGCAATCTTGTGCTTGCCATGCAGTCCCAGATTTCTTAGCAATACCCGATCTCCTCCTGGAGTTCCTGTGCTTTCACCTTTTTATCATACCTTTCTTTGTTGGCCAGATTTCTTTGGCCATGGTTTGAGCCAGTTGGTACGCATGAGTTAGCTGGGCCTTTAACTTTTGCACATACTGTAAATAGTTGTCAGCTTGAACCCCATCAGGAGAGACCCCAAAACACACATCTACTGGTAGTCGAGCTTCTTCAAACATCAGGCGGTAGGGGAGAATCCAGTGGCATCACTTTTGGTGCAGTTATAAGCATGTACCAGGGTGCTAATTTGTTGGTTCCATCTAGGCTTGTCCTTTGGGTGCAGGGTGCCTAGCATATCTAGCAAAGTGCGTTGAAACGTTCAGGCTGTGGGTCCCCCTGGGGTGGTAGAGGTGGTTCTGGACTTCGCATCCCCACAGAGAAAGCATCTCTTTGATCAGACGACTCTCAAAGTCTCCCTTGATCAGAATGGATTCTTTGTGGAGCCCCTATAGTGAACAAAAAGTTTCTACAAGTACTTTGGCCACAGTGGATGCTTTCTGGTCTTTGGTGGGGAAAGCTTGGGCATATCTCGTGAAATGGTCAGTGACCACCAGCACATTACTGATATTTCTTTGATCTGACTCCAAACTCAGAAAATCAATACAGACCAGCTCCATGGGTGCACTGGTGGTGATGTTAACAAGGGGCAGCCTCTGGGGCAAAGCTTTCCTCTGTAAGCAGCGACTACAAGTTCGAATGTGTTGCTCCACATCAGCCCCATCTTAGGCCAATAGAATATGGATCTCACCAAGTCAAGTGTTCTGTCTATACCAAGGTGCCCCATGTGGTTGTGCAAGGACCTCAGTACTGAGTCTTGAAAGGCAGTGGGCAGCACTAGTTGTTGTTTGTCTACTTGTCCCCTCTGTCTACTGTTTCTCTGTATAACAGTTTATTGATCAGTTTCAACTTAGGACCTTCTTTGTATAACAGTGCAGTTCTCAAATCAGTGGAGTAATTTGGACACATCTTTTCCTGCACAGAGGGCTTCTAAAGCTGCTTTGATCATGGGATCGGGATTGAGCCCAGCAATACTGTCATTGTCCAGCTGAGGCAGTGCACCAATGTCTATTGCAGAAAAGTGGCATAAGCAGCAGGTATGCAATTCTCAGAGGGTCCCAAGCAATCCACCATGCAGTCCACTGCGTCAGTGGACATTTGTTCCTCCCTGTCAAACTTCCGGCAGAGTGCCAATGTCAGGTTCTGCCAATCGGACCCAATCATTCTGGGGAACAGGCCTCCTGAGAGAGCATCAGCATCTATGTGGTTCAGACCTGCTCGTATTAGAGCATAGTCATATGTAGATAATGCAGAAAGCCACCTATGGCCAGTGGCATCCAACTTAGCTGAGGTCTGCACAAAGGTCAAAGGATTATTGTCAGTTTTACTAGTATTTTAGCCCCATACAAGTACTCATGGAATTGGTCAACAATAGCCCACTTCAAAGCTAGGAACTCTAACTTATGTACAGGATAGTTCTTTCGGATGGGGTCAGGCTTCTACTGGCAAAGGCCACTGGTCTCAGGCCATTCTCGTGCTCTTGGTACAACACAGCCCCAACCCTTGCAAGCTAGCATCAGTGTGCAGGACGAAGGTTTTCTTGGATCGGCATAGGCCAGCACTGGAGCATGGGTAAGTTGATATATGATCTCATGAAAAGCAGTCTCAATCAGGAGTCCAGCGGGCCCCAAATACTTCACTCGGATGAAAATACACTCTTTCAGTCTTGAGGACGCTGACTTTGGTATTTTTGTGGGTTGGGGATACCCTGAGTAAGGTTAAGTAAAGGCGGATCACTCTTGAATAGTCCTTGATGAAGCGCGATAATAACCACAGAATCCCAGGAATCTTTGCAGTTCTTTTAGATTTTTGGGCTGTGGCCAGGTGGTCAAGGCCTCAACTTTACTTGGGTCGGTCTCTATTCCCTCGTGGATACTATGTGTCCCACATACTTTACTGATGTTTGAAGAATTGACACTTATCAATTGACAGTTTAAGGCCAAAGTCCTCCAGTCAGTCCAATACCTTAAATAATCTGCTCTCATGTTCCTCCAGTGAGCTGCCAAACACAATAACATCATCTAGGTATACCAGGCACTCTAGTAAGTTCATGTCCCCACTGCACGCTCCATCAATCGTTGAAAAGTGGCTGGGGCACCTGAAATCCCTTGAGACATCCTCATGAATTTATAGAAGCAAGCGGACAGATAAAGCCGCTTTCTCACGGTCCTCTGGGCCATCGGGATCTGGTGGTACCCACCAAGGAGATCCAGCACAGAGAACCACTTGCTCCCGCTTAGGAAGTCCAAAGCATCCTGAATGCGGGCATTGTGTACTGATCAGGATAGTCCGCCGGTTTAAGGTGCGATAATCCACACACATCCTTACTGTTCCATTCTTTTCCTCACTACCACAATGGGGAAGCATAAGGGCTTCTGGATTCTTGTATTACACCAGCAGCTAACATCTCTTGCAGATGCCGCCTCACATCATCTATGTCAGCAGGTGCCAGGCGTCGAGACCTCTCATGAAATGGTCTTTCGTCCATGCAGCCGGATATTGTGCTCAGCCCTTGCACGCATCCTACATCCCATTCCTTTAAAGAAAACACCTGGTCTCTGGGCAAGCTTCTCACTGATCCTCACTTTCCATTCAGCTGGCAGCGGGAGTCGCCAAATCAAACAAGTCAGGCGTTACTCTGTCATTCTTCCTTGAACTCTTGCTGCTGGGTAGCACTGCAGTGTCTGCACAATGCACATTAGCCAGGATGCAACCTCTGTTTACTCGAATGTCTCTTTCAGACACATTATGAACTTGGACGATTACCCTTCTGGCTTAAGCATGGGCTCTAGCGGGCAAAATACTAGGCTTGACCAGCAGTCCCTCTGGCAATTTTCCATTGCCTGGTGCATCCAACATTAATATTTTATTCTTAACATCCTTTCTGATACGGACCTCTCCCTGTAAGGTACACTGGGCATTTGGCGCCAGGATCAGAGACTCAGGATCCTTCTTCCATACAATTCCGACCGGTTCCTCTGGTTCTGTTTTTCAGCATCTCTGTGCCTCATAGGCCTTCTTAATTAAAGCCGGAACTCTTAAAATTCTACTAGTCTTTGACCCCTGTTTTTCATAACACAACTGTACCAGCCTTCCGAACATATGAGCATTTGTTCCAATCAACAAAGGGACACCATCATACGGTCCAGTGGGGGGACACACTAAGGCTAGGGTCTCTACTTGTTCGGCCACTCCAGCCACGGAGGTGGGGAAAGACAGCCAAATTCGGATATACCCGAATAGGGTAGGCCTTCTCACTTAACCCCATACATGCAGTCCTTCTAATGGTTGTAAGGGTACGTCTGACAAATGCTTTGATACCAATCCTGGAACATAATTGTCACTTGGGAGCCACTGTCTAATATAGCTCTTGTAGACACTCCATTCACCTTTACAGTGGTCTCCATGGAGGGACCCACTATTCTGGACCAGTCTGGAGGCGGTAGTGGGGGCCTGGGCAACTGACCTTGCCACAAAAGGACGTGAATTAGCATTTTGGTGCCCTCACTGGGATCATGTCGTGCACCTCTTAACCACTGATTTCTTCTCCAAGCTCTCCTTGTAGCCTATATGCAACTTTGTCAGTGTCTTTTGGGGACTGGCATTCCCTTTCATGTGCCCATCTTTCCCACAATTATAGCAAACATACTTTCTGGAGTTTGAGCTGGCGAGGCACCACACTGGGAGCCAGGGCGGGTATACTTAACTGAAACCTGGTGCCATCTCTGTCTGCGGCGTGGATAAGCATTTGGAGACATCTCGTCAGTTTCTCCACTTCCATGGTCAAGGAATTGAGTTTGGAGCTGTTATCAGCAGGAGATACATGGTGGGTACTCACCCCATAGCAGATGCAGTCGGATATAGGTCAGGGCCCGTACTTGCAGGCGTGGCCTCATAAAGGGACTGTTTTGAATTCTCGGATCTCTCTCAACAGTTCGCTCCCATTGGCATATCTTTTCCTTGTCAGAGCACTCATTGACTGTCAACCTCTGCCCCTGAACTTCACTTGATGGGTCACCCTCAGTCACTCGGGTCGAGCCACAGCTGTAGGTGCAGGTACCTCCCGAGGTCGCCTTTCTCAACTCCTCGAATTTCTCTCATTAACTCATCATAGGAGGGTGGGATTCCAGTCGATTTGCCAGGCGAACTGAAGCAACAGCAGTTCTGAGAAGGGGGCAGACTTAAGGATTCTGTCCAGTCTGGTTCGTCCAGTTCAATCGCTGGCAAACTACCCTTTCTGAGGCATTCTTGCAACAATTTTTCCAGCCGAGAGACATACACAGACAACAACTCCCTTGGTACTGTTGTGCATTTCTTACTCTCCACCATAGGTCCTCATCAGAATCTGGGCTCCCATACATTCTCAAGGCCTCAAGATAGGCCTGTGCAGTGCCCAGGGTTACTGGGCCCGCTTAGCACGGATGGTAGCCAGGGCAGGACCTCGGAGGCTCTCACTAACCTCTTCGCCGCTCCCGAGCATTGCCATTCTAGCACTTGGGGGCAATATAGTCTATCCAGGTCTCCAGTCATCCTCCCTTGGGGTGGGGAGGGCAGAGAAGATCCTCAACCTTCGGTAAGAGTCGTGACTAATGGCAGGTGCAGAAATAGGAGTCTGCATTGGTTCAGCCACCATACGGGCACTGGAGCAGGAGAGGTGTTGGGGAGGAACACCCCAGGTGGCAAAATAGTTTCTTCAAGTCCTCCACAGTTTTCCCTCTCCCAGCAACCATTCAGCAAATTTCTCCTCAAAAGTTTCAGATAGTGGTGGGGCTGATTCCCCCGGTCTTTACTGTCCTTAGTTATCACTCTCAAGCAGTGAGGGCTCCTCTGGGGTAATGGTCTGTGGCACTCTGAGCTATCTATGGGATCCTTAAACTCTACTAGGGCCAGGAAAGTGTGGGTGAGCAGATTAGCATCCGACCCACCACCACAGGGTTTTGTAAACCTTCCACCTTGGAAAGTACTCCTGCACAGTGTCCGTATTGATACCCAGGGGATGTCCAGGATAACATAGCATTTTGGGGTCGATCTCCTCCCCAATACACCACTCCACCAGCGGGTGCACAGCCACTTCTGTCGGGTACCCATTTTTTTCTTAACAGTGGTTCGTAAATATGGCCACTAGAGGACACACAATCCCAGCGGTGCCTCCAAGATGTAACCCCTAGATGGCGCTATCCCAGGGGCTACTACCCCTGCCTGATTTGCCACTAACAGGTTGAGGGGCCTGGATCCAATGGCGGGTGCCTCCACCCAGAGGTCAGGGTTTGCAATAGTTAAACTAACTTGGTCACAGCCCTCTGGGACACTGCAACCCCCCTTTCTTCCACTAGTGGCCCACACACAATATATCAGAATTACCTTCACAGTATACACTTACCCCAGGTCTGGTTCCGGCACTGGGACCTCCTGTGAAATGAGATACAGTGCAACAATCACAGTACAGTACTTTAACATAGACAAATACCTCAGGCAGTATAACTTTGCTGAAACAAGCAGCTCTGATTTATTTAGGGGATATAACAAGGACAGGGGAAATCAGGTTAATTATCTTATCACTCTAATAATCTACCTATGGCTCTTCCACAGGCCTATCCCTATCAGTTACTGTCCCTGGGTACCCAAGCCCTAGTGGCTAGTCAAACCGTGGCAGCTGGTGGGGCCCTTTCACACAGAGAAAAGGAGAATTAAACAGTCAGCAGTACAGTAATTCCATTTGGATTTAATGTGGCAATTCAACAGGGAGCGACCCTGAATTAGTACTCACGACCTCCAAATAAGATAGGGTCCTTCAATATCAGCAGGGCTCACTTGGAGGTACACAAACCTCTTCACACATCCATATAAAGAAAGCACTATACCAGGCAGGCTGCATCTGTATCCGATCGTAATTACTGCACAATACCCGGAGAACACACAGCAGATTCAGTTCCTGACAGACCGATGCAATTTTCAGCAATTCCTCCAGTCTTCTACAGGGTGAGCCTGGTTTCTACTCTTCAGAGATCCTTTGATTCTTTTCACAGGACGGATTCAGTCCTAACAAGCTGTTACACAAGCTGCAGACGAACTCTGGGCCTTACACGTTTTGACTAAAACTGCACACTGAAAAGCACAGGGCTCCTTCCTTCTTCACTGCCAAAGCTCAACTGAAACTCCAACCGACAAAACGGCACTTCCTTTGAGTTCCTCCCAGTTCTTGACTGGATTGGCTGTCACTCACAATAGACTGCTGCTGTTGGTCCAAAAAGGCACTGAAGTCTAAACTACATCTCCCAGAGTCACTGCCCATACAATCCTCTTGTGGCTGGCTCAGATTATGAGTCCAAGTTCTGATTCGTCCAAGGCACCATTTTAGAGCTAGCTTACCCCACACTGATTGGTCCAGTTCAGCAGTTCAAAACTAGAATGGGGAACTAGCAGACACAGTTCTGACTGCAAAGAAAGCAGGTTAGACAAACTGTAATTTCATTATTACTCTAAATAATTTCTGGCAAACAGTTACATCTTTCAGATAGGTTCCTTTGCACTCCTAGTGACTGCAAAATGAAGTGAATTGGCAGCAGCTCGAGTGGTACTCAGAGAAGCACACAGTCCCCCCATACAAACTAATTATGTCTGCAAGCAGACAGCTCTTAAAGAGACAGTACCAGAGGCTCTAAAAACACTCACTGATAAATGGCTTAAATGCCAAACACCATTCAGGCTTGGAGCATTCAAGCAAGCTCCTGGAAGTCTTTTGGGAACCCCCATTTGCAGGGGGGTTACAAACATATACCACTCCTAGAACTACTGTTGCAGGTGAGTAACCTGTTTTTCTAGGGACATGGATATGTTGTTCATTGACACTTCTTGGCAGACTCCTAGCAGTTCTCCGGGAGGAGGGAGGCAAGGCGCATACCACCCCACTGAAATACTTACTTGGGGAACAGAGACTGAAGAACTGAGGCCCCCAAACCAGCATCCTGGCGTAACTCAAGGCTGATGTGGCAATCGGTGATGAAGGTGTTTGCTGACTTCCGGGTAGCAGCCCGACAGATTTCCTGTATGGGGATGTCCCTGGAAGCAGCCACCAATGCAGCGGTATGGTGGTGGAATGAGCTCTTATCCTCTGGGAGGCTCCTTGCCCGCCAACTCATAGCACAGACTAATGCAAGACAAGATGTAACCCATCTTGTGATCGTCCGCCCTTTTTTTTTTTTCCAATTGTTTAACCAGGTGAGAGACACTAAGCTGAAAGCTTGTTTACAGCTGCAACCTGGGAGCACAGGGAAATTAAGTGACTTGCTCAGGATCACACAGTATGCAAGTGGGGGCTGTGGTATTCAAACCCAGGTCTCTAGATTTGCAGCTCAGAGCCTTAAACCACTGCGCAATACTGCCTCCCTTTGCTGCAGGTCTGCCAGAAGCGGCTTCAGAGTAGGTGACAAATAGCTGGCGAACCTCACCCCAAATTTCCACCGTTCTCTCCTTATAATAGGAGAGAGCTCATCTCAGGTCCAAAGTATGGAGCCTCTGAAGTGTAATTGGGGTAGTACACTGGCAGAGTCAACACCTGGTTAAGGTGAAACTCTGACACCACCTTCGGAAGGAATTTCGGGTGGGGGCACAGGACAACCTTGTCCCTGTGAAAGACCAGATAAGGGGAGTCCACTGAAAGCACCTGGAGCTCCCCTGTCCTTCTGGCAGATGTGATAGCCACCAGAAAGGCTGCATTTCACAAGTGTGACGACTCACTCTTGTCCACTGGTTCGAATGGCTTGCCCATGAGTTGTGCCAAGACCAGTAGTAGATCCCACAGAGGTGGAGGTTCACGCACCGGAGGGGATATGTGATCCAGGCCTTTGAAAAAGCATCCAACCATTGATTCCTGTGCCATCTGCTGACTGGCCCGCGCCCAGTAAGAAGAGATGGCTGCCAGGTGCACCCGAAGAGTCGATGACCAAAGACCCCCTTTGGAGAGCGAGCAAAGATAGTCTAGAATGTTAGTCACTGGGCAGGACAGAGGGTCCAGGCCCTTACCCTGGCACCAAATGGAAAACCTTTTCCACTTGAAGGCATAACATTTCCTGGTCGACTCCTTCCTGGATGCTTCCACTACCGTGAGTACATCCTCGGAGAGACCCAAAGCCTGGAAATCTAGCCACTCAGGTACCAGGCTGTCAGGTGCAGGGATTGAAGGTCCGGGTGGAGAACCTTCCCCATACTGACTGAGATCAGGTCCGGGCATGCTGGAAGATGCCTCGGGAGCCTGTTGTTGAGGCTGAGGAGATCTGGATACCAGACCTGGTGGGGCAGGTTTGGGGCTACCAGGATCACCTGCGCCTTGTCCCTCCTCACTTTGAGAAGCACCCTATGGATCAAGGGAAATGGAGGGAAGGTGTGGAAGAGGCCTGGGGTCCACGGCCTTGAGAAGGCATCCCCTTGCAGCGAGTCCTGCTGAGGGAGGTGGGCATGAAACAGCCTCAGCTTGGTGTTTTCCCTGGAGGCAAACAGGTCCACCATTGGTCTGCCCCAGTGGGAGAACAGGCTGTAAGATACCTCTGGATGGAGAGACCACTCGTGGGATGTCTCGCCTAAGTGGCTGAGAGCATCCGCCAGTTGATTTGAGGCTCCTGCCACATGGATGGTTAGGAGATCCACCTCCAGTCAGCTCACGAGTGACCAGATGCAGAGCGCTTCCCTGCATAGCAGCTGGGAGTGTGTGCCGCCCTGCTTGTTGAGGTAGTACATGGTCGTGGTGTTGTCTGTCGGGACTTGAACCACTTGACCCCGGAGCTGAGGAGCAAACGCTGACAGCGCCAGTCTGACCGCTCTGAGTTCCAATAGGTTGATGTGGTAATGGGACTCCTCAGGGGTCCAGAACCCATGGGCCTGTTGTCCCCCCATGTGTGCTCCCCAGCCCATGAGCGAGGCATTGGTCATGAGGATGACCATCGGCTTGGGGCGAACAAACGGGATCCCTATCCTGCAACCAGTCTAGGACGGTCCACCACTGGAGACTGTGGTTGAAATGACCTAGGCGCTGAGTCCACTGGGTGGCCAGCTCCCACTGAAGGGGGCGCATATGCCACTGGGCCCAATGGACCATGCAGGTGCAGGCCGCCATGTAACCCAGAAGGCGCAGAAAGTCCCGGGCAGGGTGCAACTGCCCAACCAGATATGATCGGGCAAAAGAGGAGAGAATCTTCGCCCTGTCTGCCGGGAGCCAGGCTCTGGCTCGGCAAGAGTCGAGCTCTGCCCCGATGAAACACATCACCTGAGAAGGCACGAGTTCCAACTTGGCCTCGTTGATCTGGAGGCCGAGCTGGGAGCAAGTCTGGAGGACCAGGTCCCTGGACCTCTTCACATCCTGTTGGGTGGAACCTGCTAAGAGCCAATCATCAAGGTTGGGGTATATTCTGACCCCCCCGATGCCTGAGATGGGCTGCCACCACTGCAATGCATTTGGTGAAGACTCATGGTGCTGATGACAGGCTGAATGGCATGGCTTGAAACTCATATAGGGTTCCCTCTACCCTGAAGCGGAGGGACCACTGGTGGGACGGACGGATTGGGACGTGAAAGAACACACCCTGGAGATCCAGTGAGCAGAACCACATGTTTTGCTCCAGGAATGGCGTGATCCGGGACAGAGTTACCATCCAGAAGGTGCATGGCCTGAGATACTGATTCAGGTCATGCAGATCTAGAATGGGGTGCTGGCAAACCATCCACTTCAGAACCAGGAAGTACCTGGATACGAACCCTGGGTCTGGTGGAGGATCTGCCACTCGAGCTACTGCCTCCTTAAGGAGGAGCTGAGCAATGTCATCTCGAAGAGCCGACTGAGTGTGGGTGGAAACTCTCTCCTCCCGTGGGGCATGGGCTCGGCCTGGAGGGTACTGTTCGAATTTCAGAGGCAGACCTGGCCGACCACTTCTAAGACCCACCTGTCCATGGTAATAGCAGACCAGACGGAAAGGAAGGGGCAGAGCCGGACCCCCACTGGAGGACCCAGAGCTGGCGTGACGGGAATAAGGGTGGCAGCCTCTATCCCATCACTGGGGAGGCTTGGAGGAAGAGGGTCCAGGGCCTGAACCTCTACCTCCTTTACGGGCCTGGGAAGGTCCGGGCTTGGGGCGGGGGCACCAAGTCTGAGCTTGCTGCTGCTGTGGGCCGCAGGGAAAGAATGCCAAAAAGGCTTCTTCTTCTTCTTATGCTGCTGCTGCTTCTTGGGACCAAAAGAACTCTGAGCAGAAGTGACGTCCAAGGTCGCATTGGACTGCTCGATGCATTGAAGGTGGCTGGCTGCACCTGGGCGGAAGAGATCGGTGCCCAGAAAAGGCACATCAGCCAGTTTGTGCTGGGTATCCACTGGGGAGGAGAAGAGCCTCAGCCAAGCCCTACAGCAGGAGGCCACTGCAGCTGCCAACGAACGGGCACGAGTCCCAATGTCCAGGGCCATCTGGAGCTGCTGCTTAGCAATGGCACAGCCTTGGTCTGGGACCTGCTTGACCATGGTCTGCAAGTCCACGGGGAGGTGTGGGAGGAGTTCCTCCAAGCACCCCAAAAGGGCATGGGAGAAGTGTGCCATGATGATGGCCGTGCTTGCCTAACGGAAGCCTAAGGAAGAGGCTGCATAGACCTTCCAGGTAGAGTGATCCAATTTCTTGGACTCCTTCTCTGGAGGTCTGTTGGTAACAGCATAACTGCCTGTACATCTGAACATGGAGGTGGTTACAAGACTCTCAGCTGAAGGGTGCTCTGTGAACCCCGCTAGGGACCCCATGGGTACTGCATACTTGTGGGCCATCTGGGCAGATGGAGCTGGACAGGAGGCAGGGTGCTGCCAAAGTTCAAGGGCCGGGCCAACGATGGCTTTGGACACAGGAAAGGCTTCCATTGGGGTATCCCCTCTCTTGAGGATATCTATGAGAGTGTACTCCGCCTTTTTCTGGATAGGTTCTAGGGGCATCCCTGTGGACTCAGAGATGAGTCAGAGAATGCCCTGAAAAGATGAAGGACCTTCCTTCATCACTAAATCACCAGCCAACTCGTCATCCCATGGATGAGCATGGAGGCCAGTGTCATCCGAATCCGAAGTATCCGGATACAGCAGTCGACCGCCCAGATCACCCTCCAGTTGCCTAGGGCAGTCGAGGGTGAGAGTGACCGAAAGACGTCGGGGGAGCCCAGTGTCCAGCTGAGCTTCCTTAGAAGAAGTCCCTCCCACAGCCTGCTTAGACAGTGGTTCCACCAGAATCGGTGGAGAGACTGGTTTAGGCTGAACCGGAAGAGGTTTAGCCAGCTCCGTGGGCGGGGGAACCAATTTTATCGGTTCCTGGGGAGTTGGCTTCGGCCTAGGAGGCAAAAGCCAAGTAACTGCCAGGGTAGGAGCCAGGGTCGGCTTATGCTCGGACAAAATCAGCTGGTGCCACATGAGGTCCAAGTAGTGTCGACGGAGCTTCTGCTGAAGCCTCTTCTCTTCCGAAGAGGATGAGCATGACCGATGGTGTTGACTCTTTTTGGCATGCTTGTGCGCCTTCCTCGGCCTGTCGGTCGAGGGGGTCTGAGACCTTGATCGAGATTGGGAAGGCCAACTCGGTCACTCAGGAGACGCCGGTTAAACTGGAGACTTCTGGGGGTCAGTAACCACTTCCTTGATGGGTTTCCCAGTGGGCCGTGTGTCCTCATCAGGGAAGGAAAGGACCCAAGTCTGACAGAGAGTCGGCGACAATGGTTTGATCAAGTCGAGAACAATCTCAACGTCGATCAAAATTTCAGTCGACTGGCCCAATGGCAAAGCCGAGAAGCCAGCGGCCAAAGAGGCAATTTCGAGCAAGGTCAAAATGCCCAGCTCCTGGGACCGAGATCTCTCCCGATCCCAAGAACGTCTCCATCAAGACAAAGATGGTCCTGGGTCCCTCTCCTGCTTACGGAACCGAGAGGAGTGTGTGCCTGCAGGACTCTCACCCTTAGTTGGGAAAGAGTGGCACAACACTCGGAAGAAACCCGAGAAGGTGGAGCCCAAGTTGAGAGGAACAAAGAAGCCCCGAGAGGAAGATTCCGTGGAGCAAGCCACTTCCTCCTCGAAGGCCTGCATGCGCTCCAACTGCTCTGCGGATCCCGTGGCTGCAGAAACTGCCCACTGGGCTTCCTTAGATTTTACTGGTGGGTTCCGTCTTTTGAACTTGCCCAATTTAAGGCGTGCGAGGCGGTCGTCAAAGACGTTGAGGCGGAACTCGCAGGTCGTGGTGTCATGGCTGACACCAAGACAGTAGATGCACGCAGTGTTCAGGTCCGTACATGACATCTTCTGGCCACACAGGCACCAGCGAAATCCAGGGGAAGACTTGTCTTCCATAATCAAGAAACAACAGTCACAATCGCTAATGCGAGTAAGTTTAATTCTCAGCATGACCAAAGGTTGAGAAGCAAGGGCCTATAGAATGAGAGAACATGATGAAGGCAACCTGAATCTTCCAGCGGAAAGGAAGATCTGGCATCATGGGGCGGAGCCGAGGATTTTACCACCTGGGTGGGCGGGAGGAGCCAGCCTAAAGACCTTCCGGCAATCCTTAAAGGGAAAGGGACATGACAAGAAGTGTGGATGAACAACATATCCATGTGCCTAGAACAGAGGGCAATATTTAAAACAGGGATTACAAGAGCAACAGAATTATGCATTAAGCAGGTTAGCAAGGGGAAAAGGAAGAGGAGGCCATTATGGTTTTCCAAGGAGGTAGTGGAGAAAGTGAAAGGTGAAAAGCTCGCATTCAGGCAACACAAAAAGACGCAGGTAGAAGGGGTTAGGGAGAAGTACCAGGAGAAGCAAAGGGAGGCAGGGAGGTCAATAAGGGAAGCCAAAGCTCAGACAGAAAAGCGCATTGCAAAGTCAGTTGGTAGAGGGGACAAAATCGTCTTACACAAGTGAAAAAAAGAAGGGTAAAGGGAGGGATAGTGAGACTGAAGTGGGAGGACGGGGCCGCGTGGAGGGTGACAACAGTAAAGCTGACACACTGAACAGATATTTCTGCTCAGGCTTTACTGAGGAAGAGGAGGGTAATGGACCTGAAGGGAGTACAAGGGGTTGGAATGGCGCAAGAATGGACACAAGTCCCTTTACACAGGAAAGGGTCCTAAAGGATACTGAAGGAATAAGAGTCAATAAAGCAATGGGGCCAGATGGAGTGCACCCCAGGGTCCTAATGGAACTAAGAGAGGTGGTGGCTGAACCTCTGGCTATCCTGTTTAGCCTATCACTGGAAACAGGGGAGGTACCCAAAGACTGGAGGACAGTAGATGTAGTCCCCTTATACAAAAGTGGAAACAAAGAGGAAGCAGGGAACTACAAACCAGTCAGCCTCACCTCGGTAGTGGGAAAGATCATGGAAGCACTACTGAAGAAGAGAATGGTGGAACATCTGGTTGCCAACGGACTAGAGGACCCAAGGCAGGATGGTTTCACCAGGTGGAGGTCATGTCAGACCAACCTCATTGAATTTTTTGACTGGGTGACTAGGGAGGTGGATCAGGGGAGGGCAGTGGACATGGCCTATCTGGACTTCAGCAAGGCCTTTGACACTGTGCCACATAGAAGGCTACTAAACAAACCGGGGAATATGAGAGTGGGCAGGACAGTAGTGCAGTGGGTGGGTAATTGGCTGAGCGGCAGGACACAGAGGGTGATGGTAAATGGCTGTCATTCCACAGAGGGAAGAATGACCAGTGGGGTACCACAGGGATCAGTGCTAGGACCGGTCCTATTCAATGTCTTCATCAGTGACACTGCTAGGGTTGCCACCTGTCAGGTTTTTTACCTGGTGATCAGGTTTTCAGGGTCCCTATCAGGTAATCCGGTTTTGCTCTGTGCTGGTCAGGTTTCTGAGCCATTTTTAGTGCTTACATACTTTTGAAACAGATTGTGTCATATCATTCAGTGTTTCAGCTACATGTGCAGGTTACAAACAAGTTACCTTGTCAATATAACCTTTTGTTTGTGAAAGCATTCAACCTGGGAAGTGTAAAGTATGGCCATTAACACCATTAGCACTTACTTACCCTAATCTTTTCCACTGCATCTTAAATTGGCATAGCAGCAAAGCTGCCCCCTCCTTTTGTAACAGTAACTCAGCCAGCTGTCCTCCACTTTTATTTGCTGGTAAACATTTTCATCTCTAACAGAACATAGGCATTTTTAAATATTTTAAATGGCTTTTCTTCCTCAAGAAAAATATATGGTCACTTCTTTGGCTTTCAAATAATACTATGGACATAAAAATCAAATGGAGCCAGAAAAAGATATAAAGTACACATTATAGGAAACAATATCTTTATTATGTATTACTATATACCACGTACTGTATATTGTTGTATGCTATTTACAGTACTCCCCTTGTCTCCCCTCAGATCATATCTGTAAATGAAATTTATTTTATCTCTGTATGTGTATCTGGTAAACCAATGTCAATAAGTAAATAAATACATAAGTAAATAAATAACTAGGAAAAATCTAGGAAAGTAACTTTAACAGGTACTGTACAGTATCTTACCATTTTTGTTGAACTGCTGTTTTAAGCGTTGTCTTTTATTGATATAACAAATGACTTTCCAGGAGGAGCAATGCATGACAAGCCATGAAAAGGGGTGGGGCTAGAGGCAGAGCTTAGGATCCGGTTTTTGCCTCATCCAAAGGTGGCAACCCTAGACACTGCACAGGACCTAGAAGGCAGAATTTCCCTGTTCACTGATGACATGAAGCTCTGTAACAGAGTGGACACACCAGAGAGTGTAGACAGAATGAAGAGGGACCTGCAGAAGCTTGAAGAATGGTCAAGGGTTTGGCAGTTGAAATTCAATGCAAAGAAGTGCAAGATAATGCATATGGGGCACAAAAACCCTGAACAACATATAATTTGGGGTGTGTGGATATAGCATGCACCAAGCAGGAAAGGGACCTTGGGGTTATCATCTCTGATGACCTCAAGGTAGGAAAACAGTGCGACAAGGCAGCGGGTAAAGCAAATAGGATGCTGGGATGTATAGGCAGGGGCATTACCAGCAGGAAAAGGGAGGTCTTAATTCCGCTATACAAGACACTAGTGAGGCCCCACCTGGAGTACAGTGTACAGTTCTGGAGACGTAACCTATGTAAGGACAGAGACAGGATAGAGAAGGTTCAGAAGAGGGGTAACAAAGATGGTACAGGAATTGCATCACAAGTCCTATGAAGACAGGCTGAAGGACTTGAATATGTACCCCCTGGAGGAGGGGAGGGAGAAATGGGATATGATAGAGACATACAGGTACCTTACAGGGAGGAACAGGGTGCAGGAATTCACCATTTTCCAGTGAAACAGATGTTCCAGGACTAGAGGGCATGGGATGAAGTTGGAGGGAGGGCAATTCAGAGGAAATGTGAGGAAGCATTTCTTCACAGAAAGGGTGGTGGACAAGTGGAACACTCTGCCAGAGGAAGTGGTGGGGGCTGAAACAATCTCGGGAATTAAGAATGCACGGGATAGACATAAGGGAATTCTGGAGGTCAGGGGTAAGGGGCAACAGACTTACAGAAAAACATAAAGGGAACTTACAAGCTCAAATGGGCAGACTGGGTGGGCCGTAGGCCCTTATCGGCCAGCAGTGTCTATGCATCTGTGTAAGCATTTTGCATGTCCAGGGAGCACAGCTAGTCTCCCTGTTTGAGCAGAGGCAGGAGTCTAGGCAGGGTAACCATCCAAAACTTCTTGTACCGAATGTAAAAATTCAGTTCTCCGAGATCTAAAATGGGCCTAAAATCCCCCATTTGCTTGGGCGCTATCAATCAATCAATCAAAATCTTTAGTTCACCAGGCGAACACCATTAAGCAATGCTCATTTTCAAGATGGACCTGGACAGTATACATAGTCATAATTTAACATGTTTACAACATTAAGAGAAGATATATATATATACATATATATTAAAAAAAAGTTTAGAACCACAGCAGTTACAATGAGAAAAATGATGACAGCAGGGCCTAAACAAAAAATGTCTACAGAATATATAAAAGTTTCATTGACTGATGTAGAAAAGTATAACCCAACACAATTGCCTGAAGAGTACCAGGAGAGGAAGAGAAATAAGAGATCCAGAGAAGAGTAAAATGGATTAAAATGGGAGGCGGGGGAGTAAGAAAGGATGAAGGGAGGGGAAGGAAGGAAGGAAGCCCAGGGAACCACCGGAACTGTTGACCGGCTAAACCGAGATAACAGAATACAGGAGCCAAGAATGAGAGCGTGAAGGGGTCTGTATCCACTAACAGGTATAACCGTAGGATGCAGTTACAATACCCTGTAACAGGACAGAAATGTGGTGGGAGTAGGGGAAGTATCAGAATAAGGTTGGAGGAAGTATAAGCTGTTGGTCATGGTTGCAAACACAATCACAGGAAGAACCGAGATATTGGGAATAAAGGAACAAGGGGACAGTGAATGGGGTTGGGGGAGGATGAGGAGAAGGGGGCAGGGAACAGCCTGAACAAACTTGAATCCTTGTTAAAGGATAAGCCAGGATTAAGGGAAGCAATTGCAAGATTCTATAAAGGAACGGGCATACAGTGATTTGAAAGCTGCCAATGTAATAGGGAGGACCACTTTCAACATTTTTTGCAGCTTATTCCACAATAGAGATAGCTTATAACTTATTGAGGCCCTAACAAAACGTGATTTGACCTTGGGTACAGACAATGTAATATAGGAAGCACTTCTCAATATGTACTTGCCTATCATGCTTAGTGGTATTCAATCAGAAATATATTGGGGCAGCTTCTCAGTGATGGCTCTAACTGTCCAAAGTGCCGCATTTCTCTGACGCCTATGCATAAGAGACGACTATCTCACAGCTGTGTATAAGGAGCAGTGATGCGCAGAGTAGGGGAGACCTGTAATAAAACTTAGAGCTCTATGGTAGAGCATGTCCAGCTTCTAAAGTGCAGTGGCTTGACCCTGACTATAGAGAAAGTCTGTCCAGTCTAGTACGGACAGGAAGGTGGTTTGGACCAGCCTCATCTTGGCCTCCCTTGAGAGGAAGGGGTTGATTCTATAGAAGAGACTAAGTCTCTGCTGAAGCCTTTTTATCAGCTCGTCTATGTGGTCTATAAAGGACAGTCTATTGTCGATCCAGACCCCCAGATATTTGAACTTTACTACAAATTCCAAGGGTTTGCCCAGGAGTGTAACAATCGGAGGTGCCATTATGGGATCTGCCACATGAACACGAGGAGAAAATAACACTGCCTTAGTTTTTTTGGCATTTAAAAGTAGTTTCTGGTTTAGGAGCTGATGCTGGAGCTGGTTGAAGGTCACTACATGCAGATTCAAGGGATGGTCTGAAGGCATAGAGTACCATGTTATCAGCAAAAAGATGAATGTTAGCTGCTTCAATACTGACATCGATACTATTAATGTAGATCGCGAAGAGTAATGGTCCTAAAATAGAGCCCTGCGGTATGCCTCTCACTAAGGGTTTTAATGGTGAATGTTCTCCTTCTGCCTTAACCTGCTGGAGCTGACCTGCAAGATAATTAGAGAACCATCTCAAAGATGATAAGCTTAGACCAACGTTCCGGAGGGATGTAAGAAGCAGGTCACGGTCAACAGTATCAAAAGCCTTGCTCAGGTCTAAAAATACTGCGCAAACAAAATTCTTATCATCCAATTTACTAGAAAGAACCAAAAGAAGAACCCCTGGTTCCGTTACTGCCAAGGAATTAGCTCTGTGGCTCTTTTGCACAGCAAGGGAAGCACCTCTTGCCGGAGAACTGGTATGTAGTCCAGAGGGTATGTGGAAGGTACAGGTGGGAAGTCTGGAGGTTGTTCTGGAAGTTCTAAAGCATAACCTAGGTCTATTAGCTGCACTATCCAAACATCAGTAGTATCGGCCATCTACTGATCTAGATGGAAGGAGAAGCAACCCCCCGACCACCACCTCCTTGCTTGGAACACGAGGGGGTTCAGGCAAGGAGTCATGCTGAAGTAGAACCAAGGGCTTGGTCCGCACCTCCAGCTCTGGGACTTTTGGCAGGGGTGCCCAAGGTGGAGGAGGAGGCAGGCAAGAAAAACTGGCTCTGTACTTGCCCTGAGGCCTGGTGCCTGACCCAGACTTCTAAGAGACCTTTCGAAAGGAGGGCCGTGGCCTGCGTATGGTAGAGGGAGTGGACAGACCAGACAGCCCTACTGGAGGCCTGCAGGCTATTAATAATATCCTGCACATCAGGGCTAAAGAGCATGAAGCTCACAAAAGGAGCATCCAAGACCTTCTGCTGGATATCGGCAGCAAAGCCTGAGACTCTCAGCCAAGAGTGCCTCCTAAGGCAAATACCAGTGGCAGCTGCTCTGGCAATGGAATCGGACATGTCATAAATGGTTCTGAGGAGGTACTTGCTGACATCCTCCACAGATTGGAGAGTCTTAAGGAGCTCTTGCTTCTGAAGACCCTCAGGAAGGGCCTGTGCTGCAGCCTTGCTCTTCTTCTTCTAGTGGGGATTCTGGTACGTGACCAAATGGGATGGGTAACTGGCAATCCTAAGGCCTAAAGTGACAGAGGCAAAGGTCCTTTTCCCCCAAAGGTCAATCCTCCTAGAATCCCTGTCATGGGGTTGGGGGAAGGAAGTAAGGTGTTTAGGCACCTTGGATCCATCATGAGCCACCTTGCTAACCATGAGTCAGTCTCTGGTTGAGCAGCACAGAAAGGCTTGCCTAAAGGGGCTTGATAATGTTTATCAGCCCTTCTTGGCATGGCAGGCAATAGAGTTAGGCCTGTGCCATGCAGCACTAGCAGCATCCTCCAGGGCTGGAAGCAAAGGAGGGATGGCTATGGGTGGAGACTCAGGGTCTCCGTCGTCAAGGCACAGGTCAGGAGGCATAGGAAGACCAGGAGTAGTAGTAAAATTCACAAGTAACCTTTTATTATTACCAGTGACAGTAAAATAAAAAAATAAAAATTGTTCAGCAGAACTATTTACAAAGGCAGTACAAACAGAGAAAACGAAGTATTTCATCTGAGGGTATCTCTAATTCCAAGTTTCAGTCTCTGTCTCTCACACTAGAAACAATATTGCTGCTCTTTTTATAAGTCTTTGGCTGGGAATTCGTTAAGAGACATCAGGTTTCTCACAAAATGGTCTTGCCAGTTTCTTTGCAAAAAGAACAATGTCCCAAGCTGCCCCCTGCTGACAGGACTGTAAAAGAGTTTGCAAATAAACCTGAGAGGAACTTGAACTGCATCTCAGGTTAACCTCTTAAATTCCAAACACCACCTTGCAATCATCTCAAAAGTATAACTATATACATTTTAAACAAAGGGATCCCAATTTCACTTACAGATTCACATATATTTTTATAACTGCAGATATGCAAGGGGGAAGAAAAGACAAACAGCAAGTGAAGGCAGAGAAATAGCAAGAGGTGGAGAATCGCGAGACTGTCAGAGTGATCAGTTCCTAAGACTCGTAAGAAAATTTGGTTGTGCAACCAGACAGAGACACAGATAGAAAAGAAGAGGACAGAACAGATCCTTACATTTAACTCTTTTTGCATAACAAATGGCACAGGGTCATATTCAACCCTGTCACATATCCCACTCTTTAAGAGGGAACCTGTTTTTTTTTAAAAAAACAGGTTTCCAAAAAGTTCTATTAATTCTCTTCTAACATTAGCTTATAACTTTTACAGTTCAGTGCACATGCGGTAAAGCAAACAGAGAAGTTTAAACACACACATTTTGTTTTTTCAGCCTTCGGAATTCTCAGTCCCTGATCCATATTTTGACAGAAAATCAGCAATGACATTCTCTTTCCCAGATTTCTGCATCACTTTAAATTTAAATGGCTATAGTGCCAGATACCACCATTTAATTCTGGAATTTTTTATCCTTCATTTGTTTTACATTTCAAACAAAGGGATCCCAGTTTCACTTACAGATTCACATATATTTTTAAAACTGTAGATATGCATGTGGGAAGAAAAGACAGAAACAGCAAGTGAAGGCAGGGAGCAAGAGGTGGAGAATCGCGAGACTGCCAGAGTGATCAGTTCCTAGGTCTCACAAGAAAATTTGGTTGCGCAACCAGACAGACAAGAGACAGAAAAGGAGAGGACAGAACAGATCCTTGCATTTAACTTTTTCTGCATAACAAATGGGACAGGGTCTTATTCAACCATGTCACAGTCTCCAGGAAATCCACCAGGTTCCTCCTGGAGGCATCCTCTTCCTCAGTCTGGAACCCCATAGTGGTATGAAGTTGCTTCCTGATATTGAAGAATGTTGGGTCCTCGGGGAACCTCAGGGTATGGTTGACCAACTTATCTGCCGACACTGTCTATGTATCTATGTAAGTCTTCACTCCTAGAAGAGACCATAGGTCTGTTCAAGGAAGCAGCCCCTGTATCTTTCTCCTACTCCTCCTCATCAGAGAGTAAAAGATCAGTGTGGTATTTCCCCTTAAGATTGACCCAGTCAGAAGCAGGGCTCCATGACAAAGGCACAGTCAACATCCGGAGGGTGGGGTGACTGAAAATGGCAAACCGGCATCGACACTGAAGCAGCATCTGATGGTGGTGGCGATGAAGGCCCAGGCTGGGGGAAGAGCTGCTGAACCAGAGCCATGGTAATGGAAGTATGGATGGCATTGAGATCGATGGCGGGAAATGGAAATACTATCGGTGCCAGCTGCGGCGAAGAGAGGTGAGTTCTCAGCATCGATGAAAGGTTGCCTAGTCCGGCAGAGCTGACACAGCCTGGCGCCCGTGGACCTTATGGCTCAGAAGGTCACAGTGTGGGGCGGGGGCTGATGACCTGGGGGTTGGCGGCTCCACACCAGCCACAGGAAGGCTGACGAAGCTCACTGACAGAAGGGGCTGGAAGAAGCAGAAGCCTAGGCGGCAGGAGAGGTCCAAGCTGAAGCTGTCAACGGCACATTCCATGAAACAGAAGATGAAGTCAATGGGGAATGGGAACGCCTCCGGGGGGGAACAGTCCTTGAAGTGTTCCTTATTCCAGTGACAGTGTTTCCCCGAAGATTTGTCTCAGGCCTTGGTGGCCTGAGAGCCCAAAGAAGGAGCCAGAGATGGCTGGGGGTAGCCCTAGGGGACCCCTGTTCCGTCCAGGCTGCTGGTTGCACCACAAAAAACTTTTGCAGGGCTTTCTCACAGCAGCATCGGGTGGTGAGGTTAAACCTCAGGCAAAGCTTGCAGGTGAGGGTGTTGTGGCTAGGCCCAAGGCATGAAACACAGAGGTGCCGCTGCTGTGGAAAGAACATTTCACCTGCTGACGAACACTACCTTGGTGCTTGTTGCCTCGGGCCTAGCCACAACACCCTCACTACCCGGCGCTGCCACAAGAAAGCCCTGCAAAAGTTTCTCGCGGTGCAACCAGGTACACTGAACCCAACTGCTTGGGACCTTTACCATGAAATTTCACCAGCACAAGAGTAGGGCTCTGTATGAACAGGTGTATGGTGTATTTGCTCCACCTTCAAAGCATGTGACTTTGGGAAGAAGGTCGTCAGAATGAGTATCTGATTAAGGTGAAAATCTTGGGCATTTTTCATGAGGGCGCAGGAAAAAACTTGTCATTGTGCAGAAGCACATATGTTGACTCCACAGATAGCACCTGGAGCTCACTCACTCACCTGCACTAGGTGATGATGAACCAAAATGCTTTTTTTTTTCTTGGTGGCAGTGCCAGTGATGGACTAGCCTTAGGCACCACCCACACCGCCGTCTCCACTGACCCTGATCAACTTTGGAAGATTTGGAAAGGCAGTGCTACTAGACTGCTGCTGCGGTTGCACCTGAGGCTGCTGTCTGCTCCTGGCCTCTCATGGCCCATAACAGGAACCAGAGTCCTATGGCCTTGGCCTGTGCTCTTGCTTGGGGGGTTAGTTACTATTGTCACCAAATCCAAGGTCCCAGTGGACTTCTCAATACACGTGAGATGGTCCCTGACCCCGATCTAAACAGATCTGTCCCCATTAAAGGCTGATCAGCCATCCACTGCTGAATCTCATACACGAATGACAAAATCCACAACCAAGGCCATATGACAGATAGACACTGCTGCTGCCACCACTCACACAGATACTTTAACTAAGTCTAACACTACCTGCAACTAGTCCCTGGCCACAACCCTTCCCAAATCACGGATTTACTGCAGATCAATCTGAAAAAGTCTGAGGGCCTGTCAAATACTATACCTAGCCATAAAAGTTGTGCAGTTAGCTGGCTTATGCCCAGGGACACAGCTGCATAAACTTTTTGACCAAGGTAGTCAAGCTTCTTGGACTCCTTGCCTGGTGGCTTGTCGGACTCAGCTCTATAACTTTCCCTTGCGGGACACTACGTCTGCTGCTATTCAGAAGCGGGACAATCCACCTAGGGGGACTCCATACTTATGGTCCATAAAGCACAGTGGGACCTGGCAGCAGGCTGGGCAGTGCCAGACACTGAGCACAGGGCCAAGAGCAGCATAGGCTATAGGGCAGGCTACCTTAGAGAGGAGTCTTGCTTGAGAATGTACATTTGCAGGTAGGTCTCCTTCTAGAACGTCATGGGCAACAGTGAAGGCTGCCTTGGGAGGAGTCTTGCTAGAGAATTTCCATCAGCAGGTAGGTTTCCTTCTTCCAGACTGCCTCCAACAGAGTGTCTAAAGCCATGGACATCTCTTCCATGAGTACAATGAAGGACTGGTCCCCTGAAGGGGGGGATGGTCAGTTGGCTGGCAGTCGCTACTCTCCCGCAGACATGGAGTCAACAGGTTGAATAGAGGAGCATAGACCACTGACACGAGGTATGGATGGCTCTCTCTATTGGGGTAACCACCATTGACAGGCAAGGAAGTAGTGACTCTGGCCTATAGTTTAGTCGAAGCACTCACCACCAGCTCTGAAGAAGGGGTCTCCATCTACAGTATACACAGTATGCTGCTGCAGCATGGCCAGCAGAGTTGAAAAGCAGCCATGGTGTGCATGATCGGAATCGGCACCAGGAGGGGCAACAAAGGCTTAGATGGGTCTATCAGCATCTTCGATTAACCCGAACTTTGGCCAAAGGCTCTGTAGGCCCACTGCTTCCAAGTAGCCCTCTCCCATCTGCGAAAGGCTTGACATCAATGTCAAAAGTAAACAGGCAAATGTTGGCAAAAGCTGAAGTCTCGTACGTCTTTTACCACATTAGGTATCAAGCATAAAGTGCTAGTGTTACCAAGGTGTCTCCCTATGTTACTAAAATATAAACAAATTGCAAACTGGGAAAAATTGGAAAACATGAACTTTCTAAAGCTCTCTTCTTGAATAAGGCAACAAACTAAAATTACTGACAATCGAAAGCATGTTTTTTTTTGTTAATTTATGCTCCCTGGTATTGGCTGTCCTCTTTAAGACCTAGCTATAATCTCCCAACCCCTACAACCACTCACCTGATCATTTTCCCCCATGGCTTGAACCCCAAGATCTTCATGAGCACCCCCCTTCCAGGTCAGAGAGCACATTCTTTCTTAAGTGCCCCCCAAAAAACAACACCAAGAGCATGAGCTCCAAACCTGCACACACAATGGTGTGATGACAGATGGTATCCTCTCCTCTCCTCCCTCTCAGTTATTTGCCATTTTGCTCTGTTCCCTGGAAGTGCTAGGGGTAGATGTAGAGTGTCCGGGTGGACACTTTTATAGAGGTGCCCTTGGGTTTGGGATGTGAAACGGGGTCACAGGCATGGCATGTGTCTCAGTAGCCTTGTCACACCTGGGTCATCCTTAAAGCATCTTTCGACAAGCAGTGTGGCAGATTATTTTCCTATTCCAAATACTATACTTGGGAGCTGGGACATACAGTATAAGTGAGTCTTGGTCTACAGTAGCAAAGGAATAGTTTATCACACATGCTCTGGCATAGGAAAACAATTTTTTGTTTTCCCTACATAGGTTTTTCTCCCCTTTCCCTGCTGATGCCCAAGGATATATCCTGTTCAGGCATTTAGCCATCACTGGGATGGCAGGGAAGTTTTTCTCCTGCCACCCCCCCCCCCCATGACCAGCCCTACAGGCTCAGAAACGTAGTATGTCCCTGAAAATGGTCCCTGGGATTAGTGGACCCACTAGGTGAAACAAATAAATAAATAATTCAGTACGAATTACTGTGGATCCAAAAAACATCCAAATTTTCCCGGTCCCTATGTGCTCTCAGCAGTCACTGCACCATTTGTGACAGACGTCCAAAAATGACACTATGCCAATTTTTTCTGTCAGCTGACAATCAACTGGTGCTTAAAATACATACAAAGGATTCCTGTAGGATGTTTCCCACTGGGGTTCAAGTTCCTTTGCCTCTAACATCAAAATCTATTGCTGTGCAAACTAGTGTGAAATCAGACTAAAAGGCTTAGGATTTCAGGGCCTCCATTCTCAGCCGCAAGGCAGTGGTGCTTAGTAGTTGCCACGAGCACTTAGTTACAATGGTGACTGAGTGACGCAGTCGCAAGCCTGCCCCTTGCACTTGCTAAACACACTGCAACCATGCTGGGAAAGAGGACTGCCACATCAGTGGTCTGCAAGCCATTCAGAAAGCATGGCAACCCTTACAAACTCCTTCACAGAGGTTTGCAACATCCCCTGCCTATAAAACAGAAACAGAAATTGATGGCAGATAAGGACCGCCAGGCCCATCTAGTCTGTCCCTTTTCCCTGCCTACTGTAAAAGTTAATAACAACAAAAGTTGAAAGAGACCTAGGAGTAATTATATCAGATGACCTAAAGGTAGGCAAGCAATGTGAGATGGCAGTAAGGAGGGCGGGGGATACTGGGATGCATAGGAGAGGCATCAACAGTAGAAAATAGGAAGTAATCCCTCTGTACAGACAGTTAATGAGACCCCATCAGGAGTACTGGGTGCAATTCTGGAGACCCCATCTCTGCAAAGACATAGACAGAGTGGAGGCCGTTCAGAGGAGGGCAACCAAAATGGTGCAGGATCTGCACCAGAAGACATACGAGGAGAGACTAAAGCAGCTTAATATGTATACCCTTGAGGAAAGGAGGGAGTGGGGGGACATGATGGAAACTTTCAAGTATCTCAAGGGAATTAACAAAGTACAAGAGGGTAGTATCTTTCAGAAGAAGAGATGTGCAAGAATAAGGGGGCACAATTTGAAGATGGGGGGGACAGTTCGGAGGTAATGTTAGAAAGTATTTTTTCACAGAGAGGGTTGTGGATGCATGGAACAGCCTTCCTGAAGAGGCAGTGAAGTCAGGAGCAGTGGGAGAATTCAAGAATGCATGGGACAGGCATAAGGCAATTCTAGTTGGAGGTAGGAGGAAGTAAGCTGTTGATTAACTAGAATCTGCAGCCTATCCATCAGGTAGGGAAATGGGCAGACTAGATGAGCCAAGCAGTCCTTATCTGCCATCAAATTCCATGTTTCTAAGCCACAGACCCTACTTGATCTCCAGCTTTACCTCCTTGTTCCTATTGCTAGGGTTCCCCATGCATGCTTGAATCCTCCCACTGTGCTTGCCCCCACCACCTCTGCTGGGAGTCTATTCCATGCATCCACCACCCTTTGTGAAAAGAAATACTTCCTCATGCTACCCCTTAGTCTACCCCCTTCCAACCTCATGGAATGCCCAACCTCATGTCATAAAACGTTACAAGCAGGCGGTGATAGAGTCCCAACAAGGCTGAACACAGGAGAGACATGCAGCAGTCAGACCTGGGGATGGATTCCACAGGTCACTAGACAATCAGTGCAAAGCAGTGACAACAAGTACATTAGCTGGACTGGCAGTCCAGAAGCAGACCTAAAAATACAAGGAGAGCAGGAGGCAGAATGTCTGGCAGTACCACCAGTTGCCACAGTTCACTACATGACATAACACCATGTGACTGGCACTATGTCATGCTGAGACTCCATGGGAGCAACACACCAGTATGTTACTGGGTGAACATATCTGCAGTGCTACTTAGTCTCCTATCCCCTGCAACTAAGAAGTTCTTTTGTATATTGCCTCAAAGGTTTGTAGTGGTGTGAAGAGGCAACTGCTTGCTCCATTTTGTGCTGCCTTCCTCTGCAACTAAGAATGGAGCCCCAGGTGTGATGTAAGCAGCAGGAGCAGTTGAATTCCTTGAGGTGAAGGTGTTGCATTATTGAAAAAGTCTTCGGTAATGAAGAGTGGGGGAAGAGACATGACAAAAATTCAGTAGGTGGATTTGTGTCTTCATTGGTTTTCAATCCTTTACCTGAGAAATCAAAAGATTTACATATGTTACAAAGTAAATAGCTTAGAAAATTGTAACCTACCTTGCTAAATCCCCACATAAAGTGTGTCCTTTCTGGATCAGGTAAGCTATAGAGACACAAGCACACAAAGCACAAAAGTGAATTTTAGTTCCACATTAAGGCGGATAATCTGGCTGTTGAATTAACAAATGTTCTTGATTTATGTAAAAATAAAAACAAATCTTCGGCATCAGTGTTCAGACTCCACATACATACAAGTGCACTAATGTGCTGACCCAACTGTACTTACGAAGCAATTAGCGAACAGGAGAAATTTCTTCATAATTACCATAATTTCCTCTTCTGTTCGTTCCAAGATTGTCAACGGGGAGTCTATACATATAGGTAATGAACACCCCCACTGGGGTAGTGGTATAGCCAAAAACTGTGAGTCAGCACAGAACCTTGGGTACATCAACATCCCGAGATCCTCATTAACTCAGTCACCTTTGTTCACACAGTACAGGTATATGTCTATGTAACAAACAATCCCCATGCCAAGGTCACTGAAGCCTCTCTGTAGCCTAACACCAAACAAGCTGACATGTAAATAATTCATGGCAATATGCAAGCAATAACACACGATGAGGTGTGGGTTACTGCCTGATAAGAGCATGCCCAGGGGCATACTAAGGCACAAAGCGCTTGCGCCGAGTGCCTAATGCCCCTAGGCATGCTCTTATCAGGCGATAAACCACACCACATCGTCTGTTATTGCACTTATGAAATGGGCCCCTATGTAATTATTTAATGGGTAATAAAAAAATAAAGAAGTCAAAAATATAAAAAAAAAAGCATTTGCCAATGCTGAATGTTTGCCTGCTGGCATTGGTAGTGTAGGAGTTAGAGAGATGCATAATAGGAATGGCAGTGAAGTATTGAACTGAAGCCAACCCCACCACCACCCCGCAGAGATTGACACGCATTGGGGTGTGTCTTTGGGTCGTCAGGCATAACGGCCACGTCATTTCATCACACCCTACCCTGCAGACACCAACAAGTGTCACGGTGTGCCTTGGGGTCTTTGGGCCTTATGCTCATCCCATTCCATAAGGAAATATGGTGAGATGGGTGCAGTATAGGAGAATGGGGTAAACTTTGGGGCCGAAGAGTTCAAGGCACACCTTGATGCCTGTCATTGGCTGCAGGGTGTGGGTGGGGGTGGAATGGCATGAGCATTACAGGCGAGAATCCCAAGTCATACCCCTGATGCCTGTCAGTCAGTATTGGGTGGGGCATTATGGTCGGAAACCCTAACGCCCCAAGGCGTTCATTGGTATTTTCACTCCAAATTTTCAACATGGGTTTTTTGTGACCCCCACCTCATGAACAGTCACAATATCAGTTTGTTAGCCGAAAGCTGATTTTGCACAGCGACTATGCCATTTGGCACCACAGGTGCAAAAACACATTTCAAACAGGATGTGACAAATGACAGCTGTACTGTTCATGGGGAGGTATAAAAAATGGCAATGTTGAATATCTGGAGTGAAAATATAAAAAACTGAAGTCACGACCGTGTGTAGAAACTGCGCAATGCACACCCGTAATGTAAATAGTTTGAGGATTTTTTACAGCAGATTGTCAACACAGGCATTTTGGGACCTCTGCTCATGAACAGTGTCACTGTGATTTTCTTAATCTGTCCCGAACACTGATTTCCCACAGCAACCATGCATTTCTGCGTCGGAAGTGCGAAAACACATTTTGGCCAGGGTGTGAAAAATGACAGCTATACTTTTCATAAGGAGGTGTGGAAAATGCCAGTGCTGAAAGTTTGACTGAAAATAGGACAAATTTGTGAACTTAATAGGTGCATGGAACCGCGACCACGCCGTAACACAGTAATTTTTACGGACTTTTGTCACCAAATTTTTTCACATAGCCATTTTAAGACCTCTGCTCATGAGCAGTGTCACTGTGATTTTCTTAATCTGTCCCAAACATTGATTTCGCAACACCGACTGCGCCATTGTGCGCCACGTGCATGAAAACTCATTTGGGCGAGATGTGAAAAATGACAGCTGTACTGTTCATAAGGAGGTGTAGTAAAATGGTAATATTGAAAATCTAGAGTGAAAATATTAAAAATTATGGTTACGAAAAGCGAGAACTGCAAGAACGACCAGAAACAGTCATTTTTGAGAATTTTAGTCTCGAAGGTGGTTCCGCACAGTGACCACGAAATCACCTTTCGGGACCGAATAACAAAACGACAGGTGGGGCCCCAAGACCCCCATGTTGAAAATTTGGTGACAAAATTCCCCAAAATAGCCGAGATATGCACCAAAGTTGATAAAATCCCATTTATGCCATTATACAGCTTACTGGCATTTCTTCAGTTCACAGTCGGCTTTGAAGAGTGCAGACATGTTCCTGGTACACTGAAGATCATCGCGTTGGGCTCCGGAGGCAAGTATGGGGTCGGGGGTAGGTTGGTTTACAGAAGGTGGGCGTGGGTTAGGGGAGGGAGGCAAGACAGGTGGCGGGCCTTTTATTTTATACAGGTCTTTTTCTCTTATTTAGGAAGGCGACATGGGACTTTTGCCCGCATGGGGTGGGCTCTCAGCGTGGCAGCTGGTGCTGGTATTTTGGGGGCCAGTGGAGCGATAGGATTGGGCACCCTCATTAGCCATATCGATTTTGCCACGCTGGGTGGGCCTCAGCGTGATACCTAGAAGTCTGTGGTTTTTTGGGGGTACAGTGAAGCCGATGGGGATTAGGCACCCCGTCGGCCATAAGGACTTTGCCATGCTGGGTGGGCTCCCAGTGTGGCACCTAGAAAATCTGTTTGGGGGCAGTGGAGCCAGCGGAGGATTGGGCACCCCCGTCAGTAATACAGTGTGCGGGGGTGGAGGGGAGCACATGAGCATGCTGGGATGGGCTCCCAGCGTGCTATGTAGTGTTCAGGGGAAAGACGACAATGAACTGTCTATGACAGTTCAGACGCAGTGCTGACGTATGTGTAGGTAATTTGCATACTACTGATGGCAGTATGCAAACTGACTACACATTACCACCGCTGATGCTGATTGTGGCGGTGTTTTCCTCAGAACTGTACGCCACTGCATCTGAACGGCTGTCGTAGACAGCTCGGACATTCATTGGCCCGGTGGAGCCACAACTGCAAAAGGGAGCAGAGCATTGGAAATGGGGGAGGCACACCTACGAAAACTCATATGGTGGCACTATGTTTCTTGCACATGCGTGCAAGCAAACATAAAAAGGTCTCAATATCTCAGACAGTAAAAAAATAGTCCCCCTAATAAGTCACTTTAAAAAGTGTTTCATTGGCAGCACAGGGTTCCTCTGTGTGGTCCCCTAATAAGTCATTTGATTTTAGTACTTTAGGACTCCCTTTCACGTTCTGTTTTTTTGTATGGTCCAGTCCTTTCCCTGAGAGGCAGCGTGTGCTTTCAATCACAGCTGCCACAGGGTCTGCGTATGTTGCTGCTTCTCAGTTCATCGCTAGTCAATTCAAGCTCGATTCCCGCTCTCTGTGCAAGACGTAAAAAATGCAACAGAAAGCAAGGCAAGCACAACAGGACAAGGTGAAAGATGGCTTTATTAAAGTGCAGAATACAGTCAACCACCCATCAGCTCAGGCTGTTCCTTTACCCGTTTCGAATTAACACTCGTCTTCAGGAGGATTAATAAAGCAGTTTTTCACCTTGTCCTGTTGTGCCATGGCTTGCCTTCATTCTCTCAGAAATAAAGAGTGCATATTTTAAGAAGTTTAAAAAAAAAAAATACACAGATAGTGCAGTTGGCAGGAGTATCTGGAAAGAGCGTGTACATTACCAGCCACCACAAGCAAGCGTGTCCATTAGTGGCCGCCATACACTACCGTTTTCCTCTCTAGTGTCACTGTGGAAAAATAAAGTAGTTTTACTTTGTGGCTAATAGTTTTCAGCTCGTTTTTATTATTCGCAGTCTTGAGGCTGGGATTTATACAATAAAGTTGGGGGGAAGGGGCACAGCAGTCCGGAGATTTGAGGATGAAGCGGGACCAAAAGGTAGAAATACAAGGAAGAAATGCTCAGTGAGTAAATAAAGTGGCATATTTATGGTGTGTGTATGAAGGGATTTGTTTATCTTGAGTGGCATGTATGGTGCTGTTTCAATACTTTAGTGTTAGGTGGAAAAAAGTGGTTCTTTTTGCTGTTACAGTTCGCCTCAATGACAACAGCATTTCCCGCTAGCACTTCACTGAGCTGTGCCAGTCGATTTTTTTGTTTAGTATATGCACAGCTCAGTGATTCGCTGCTGTTATGTGCCCTCTGGGTAGAATGTAGTCCCGGATGGCTACAATATCTTCTGATAAGGACACAGCTTGGAAGATGTTGTAGCCAATCAGGTTTCTAGATTTTTGATGCCCATTTTATAAAAAAGAATAAATGGATGACCTACCCATTTGGAGACCTGGCTGACAGTGCCTCACTGACGAATTCCTCTATCACTCAGAACCCAAGGCAGCATGGATTCACAGCAGGAAGGTCATGCCAGACGAATCTAACAGACTTCTTTGACTGGGTGACCAAAGTAGTAGATCAGGGAAGGGCTGTGGACGTGGCCTACCTAGACTTTAGCAAGGCATCTGACTCAGTCCCACACCAAAGATTAATATACAAGTTAGCCAGCCTGGGAGTGGGTCCCAAGATGATAGCCTGGGTAAAGAATTGGCTGGAGAATAGGACACAGAGGGTAATAGTAAATGGAGTCCACTCTGAAGAAAGGGGGGTTACTAGTAGGTGCAGGGTTCAGTATTAGGACCGGTCCTCTTCAATGTCTTTGTAAGCTACACTGCAGAGGGACTGGAAGGAAAAGTATGTCTCTTTTCAGATGACACAAAGATCTGCAACAGAGTTGATGCACAAGGTGGGGTGGAAAGGATGAGAAGGGACTTGGCAAGGTTAGAGGAATGGTCAAATGTATGGCAGCTTAGATTTAATGCTAAGAAATGCAAGGTAATGCACCTGGGAAACTAAAACCCAGGGGAAGAGTACACAATGGGGGGTGAGATACTAACAACAACAAAAATGGAAAGGGACCTGGGGTAGTCATATCAGATGACTTAAAGGTGGGCAAGCAATGTGAGAGGGCAGTAAGGAGGGCTGGGGATACTGGGATGCATAGGGAGAGGCATCACCAGTAGAAAACAGGAAGTTGTTATCCCTCTGTACAGACAGCTGGTGAGACCCCATCTGGAGTACTGTGTGCAGTTCTGGAGACCCGATCTCCGCAGGGACATAGACAAGATGGAAGCTGTCCAGAGGAGGGCAACCAAAATGGTGCAGGGTCTGCACCGGAAGACATATGAAGAGAGACTAAAGGAGCTTAATATGTATAGCCTCGAGGAAAGGAGGGAGAGGGGGGACATGATAGAAACATTCAAGTACCTCAAGGGAATCAACAAAGTCCAAGAAGGTAGCATCTTTCAAAAAAAGAGGTGTGCAAGAACAAGGGTGCACAATTTGAAGATAGAGGGAGGGCAGCTCAGAGGTAATGTAAGGAAGTATTTTTTCACAGAGAGGGGTGGATGCATGGAATGGCCTTCCGGAGTAGGCTGTGGAGTCAAAAACAGTGATTGAATTCAAGTATGCATGGGACAGCCATAAGGCCATTCTAGGGGGTGGGGGTATAAAGAAGTAGGCTGCTGGTTAACTAGGATCAGCAGCTTATCCATTAGGTAGGGAAATGGGCAGACTGGGTGGGCCAAGCAGTCCTTATCTGCCGTCAAATTCTATGTTTCTATGCTCCTTAAGCATCAAGCCACATATGCTTAATAGTGTTGGCATGCTGCCAGTAACACTTGTAGAATAAAAAGGTTAAACCAGTAATAACAAGGAATAATACTGAATAGAGCAGGTGAAGTACTAACCTATAATAAAGGGAAATGGGAAATGTTTTAACCAGGACAGGCACACTAAGCTAGAGTTTGTTTCTGGGTGCTACCTGGGAGCACAAGGAAGTTAATGGACTTGCTCAGGGTTACACAGTATGCCAGTGGGGGCTGATGGGATTCAAACCCATATCTCCAGGTTTGCAGCTCAATGCCTTTACCCATAGCACTATACTGCCTCCAAATAGTGAAGCATCAAACGCTACTCCAAATTCACAACCTGTTAGCGTGTGAGCCTGGTAAATCCAATAAATATATAAACATAGCCACTGTTAGCAGACAATTCTGGTTAAAGGGACACTGTCAACCCCCTTAGGTCTCAAAGTGTCCCTAGTTTAAAAAACTTATTTTATGATTGCCAGCATTCTGTAAAGAATGTTGATGTAGCTGGTAGTTTGATTCTGACTCTTATTTTCTTAAAAAAAGTAAAAAACAGACTACCCAACATACTGGTGTTATCACACCAAAACAGGTTTGTTTACATTCCTTTATCAACCCCAAATGCATCTTTCCTAGACTTGGGAACATCCACAAAACAGTCTAGACCCTCATAATGCAGTGGGAGATTAGGAGGCTATTGTCTTATGAGTGCCTGCACGCATGTGTGTGTTTCTAATGCTCAGGACATAAGCAGTAAGAACAGAACCAGGTTTGTAAACAAAAACAATGTTGTTTATCAATATACACTGCCATGCATTTCAGTTCTACTAAACAAGGAGACAGACAAAACAAACAGCAACATCAATGAATTTTAGAGAAAGTAAGCAATCATAAAATGTGGGGTTTCAACTAGAAATAATATGATGAAAAACAGGTTGACAGTGTCCCTTTAACCATCAATAACCATATATAAAAAACCTTTACTGAAATCCAAAGTCCTTAGATATATTGGACAATATTCTCCAATAGGAGTCAGAGGCTCCCAGAAGAGACCCACTAACAATGTTGGAGCTAATAGAAAAGGAAATTACAATCAAATATGAAGAAATTTCTCCTTTCTTTTTTTTTTTAAATTTGCATTTTTCACCTTCCTAGCTGCCAGCCACCCAATGTTCAGCCCGGTCACGGGCCGACAGCTTCCACCCCCCCACATCGGCCTCGGTCCTCCGATACCTGTGACACACGGTGGGGCTGCAGGATGGAGAGGCGAGACATCCCGCAGAGACCGTGAATTGGTCGGAGGACTGGCCTGGGGCTAATCAAAGCCGTGGGCTTATGGAGGGTGGCCGGCAGCCGTCCATTTTCCTCTTTTCCGGGAGGGAGTCGTGCAATGACGCCCATCATCCGCCCATATCCTACAATCTTTGAGCGGCAGCGTGCGGTGCTCTGGCCTCCGCTTAGAATCCCCATCGCCCGATGCTACCCTATCCTCCCCGAGAAGGAGAGCAGTCCCACGGACGCCGATCTCTTTCCCTGGCTGGCTCGACGACTCAGGTCCGTTCCTCGAACCCGGGTCGCCGGCGTCGCAAGCGGAAATCCAACCGCTGCGCCGACGAGCAGGCGTGAAATTTCTCCTTTCTGTATCACTTCACCTTGTCAATGGGGAGTCTCTGCATATGGGTTCTAAAAAGCAGTACCCATTTCTTCTCAGGATGGGAGAAAATACTGTCCCTATGGCACCTAGCTTCACCTGAGCTCTTTCCTTCTAAGACTGCTTGAAAGGCAGAGTAGAGAAACTTACCAGAGCAAGGGAGAAGGATTAAGACTTAGTTGGGCTAAGCAGATTTACTGTGTGGTGGTGTTTTTATTTTGTACTCACAGGGATTGCTACTGTTTGTTGCTAACATTTCATTGCTTTATTTTTTCTCTGATTCAAATTGTTGTTGCTGGTATACCTTCTTCTGCATTATTACAAGGTGTGCCTACAGGTGTGTGCTAACAGATTACTGCTGTAATCTTCTGATTCAAATTGTCTTTTGCAAGGTATATCTTCTGTTACTGCTTTATTTTTCTCTGGAGAAAAGTGTTTCTTACAGGGTATATCTTCTCTGAAATTACTGTATTACAGGTGGAGCTTACATTTTTGTGACTTTTTTATCATTGGGCTAAGCAAAATTACTGTTTGACATTGTGTTTTATTTTATTCTTGTTTGTTGAAAAGGTTTGTTGTCTCAGAGGTGTTTCAGTCTCCTTCTCACATTGAAGGAGCTAATTGCTTTTCCTCCCACAGCTCTTCCAAAGGATTAGGTGTGTATGTGGGGTGAGCTGGCAAACTGTCAATGTTTCAACAGAAAAAAGGGTTAAAAAGTCAGGTTAGTTGATATCTTGGAGGTAGAAGACTTGGTTTGTGGCCAAGGCACCTAGCTTCACCTGAGCTCTTTCCTTCTAAGACTGCTTGAAAGGCAGAGTAGAAAACTTACCAGACCAAGGGAGAAGGATTAAGATTTAGTTTGGCTAAGCAGATTTACTGTGTGGTGGTGTTTTTATTTTTTACTCACAGGGATTGCTACTGTTTGTTGCTAACATTTCATTGCTTTATTTTTCTCTGATTCAAATTGTTGTTGCTGGTATACCTTCTTCTGCATTATTACAAGGTGTGCCTACAGGTGTGTGCTAACAGATTACTGCTGTAATCTTCTGATTCAAATTGTCTTTTGCAAGGTATATCTTCTGTTACTGCTTTATTTTTCTCTGGAGCAAAGTGTTTCTTACAGGGTATATCTTCTCTGAAATTATTACAGGTGGTGCTTTACAGGTTTTACAGTTTTATCTAACATTAGGATAAGCTTTCAGGGTTACTGCATTTGTTGTTGACTGATTGTTTCTGCTTACCTCCTTGTTCTTTCGTCCGTGGTTCTTCTTTTAGGCAGGAAGGCCCAGCCACCCACCCCCATCCCCAACCACCCCACGCTACACTCCTTTTATAGGGTACCACAGTTGTGACATTTCCTGTGGCAGAGCAGGAAGGGCGGATCAGTGGGGCCTCCACAAGGTGATCTCATTTACAGGGCACTAGTAATTTAACTTGTTATAACAAGTTAAACAAAGCACAATTAAACCATTACTTGCATTTTTTCCCTTTTTTCCTTCTAATTACTCTGACTAGGTTACAAACCCAGCAACTTATTTGGAATGGATTTCATTAACTGCAGGTACTGTGGAACAATTTTCAGAAGGACAGTCTTACAGGATTTAGGACACTGTCCTACATGCTGGGCCTTTGGAGATCTTAGGTCTCAGCTCGGCAGCATGGGCAGAGATTGCACACCTCAAATTTCATATTGAAGAGGAAATACATTATAAGAACCACCCGCCATTTCCCAGCATCCAACAGAAAAACCTCGACCATAGAGGGTAGTTGGTCCAGGAGGTTGGCAGGTGGTTAGGAGGAGCAAATCAGGTGCCCCATCACTCTCTGCTCTCCAACACATTACCTCCAAAACCATATAAACACTACAACAGGTATCTGCCTCTATCTCTGAAATCAAATAAAGAGGCAGAAGACACTGCAGAGCAGGACACTGCAGCACAGGAGCTAGCACAACAATACTCACCCAAATCAGGAACCAAAACTAAACAAGCACAAAGGAAATCCAAAAAACTTCTGATCATAGGAGACTCCATGATTCGGGGAGTTGATACCCATCTCCAGCCAGGGGTGATGGTCAGATGTCTCCCAGGTACATCAGCATGGAGAGACACTGACCGCATTGCTAAAATTGTTCACAAAGCAGGAGAAAACATTGATGTCCTAGTACACATAGGGACTAATGATCTCGCCAGCCGGTCAGTTGTGGAGACCAAGGAACACCTGACTAAGCTGGGTGACAAACTATCATCTATTTCGTCCGGCATCTCCTTCTCTGAGATCCTGCCAGTCTGGGAGAAGGGAGCATGGACGGAAGGTCAGAGAAGGGAGATAGGGGAGCTAAACACGTGGCTCAAGGACTGGTGCCAGGAAAAGGACACAGATTTGTAGGGAACTGGCAACAGTTCTGGGAGCGAAAGTTCTTTAAATTTGATGGACTGCATCTGACTAAAGAGGAGTCAGTGCATTGGGGCAGAAGTTTGACGTCTTTGCAGAATACTTAAACTAGCAAATGGGAGAGGGGTGCAGCACCCATACGTCGATGGGAAGAACACCCTCCCCTCAGCTAGTGGTCAAACAGGAATTCAGCGTGGTTTGCCGCTCATTTGCATCACCAGGTAAGAAAAAAGGTTTGTCTCCCCATACGACGCACAGGGGTAATGCCAAACCTCACCCAACAACTAACACAGCAAAATCTGGCCAATGGAAAATCATGTACACAAATGCTCACAGCCTGGGAAATAAGATCCCAGACCTGCAGGCAATAATGTCAGAGGCTAAACTGGACATAGTAGCAATTAGTGAGACGTGGTTTACCAGTAACCACACTTGGGAGACTTCAGTACCTGGCTATGTATTGTTCAGAAGAGACCGAGATGCAAAAAGGGGGGGAGGAGTGGCCCTGTATGTTAATGAAAATATCAAAGCTACAGAAATTCAGAATACACATAAGGAGCCAGAAGAACTGTGGGTCACCCTGGAAACAGGAAATGGGACAGCCATAAGAACTGGGTTGTCTACAGGCCCCAGACCAGAGGGAGGACATAGACACATTACTGTTAGAAGATATACAAAACATGACAGCTAAAGGGAGGTTCTGATAATGGGAGACTTCAACATGCCAGATACAGATTGGTCAATACCAGCAGGAACATCTGCCAGAACTAGACTCATAGTGGATTCCCTGCAGGGGAGGGCCTCAAACAACTGGTACAGCAACCCACAAGAGACTGGGCTATCCTAGATCTAGTACTGACTAACAAAGAAGGGATCACAGATCTCCAGGTAGAAGGTCACCTGGGGCCAGTGACCATCACATGGTATGGTTCAATTTGGCTACTACATCTAAATCATCCCATTCCAAGGCAAAAATATGGGACTTCAGAGGAGCTGACTTTGATAAGATGGCCAACAGAGTTAAGCTAGCCTGGCAAAAAGAAACACAGGTGAGGAGGTACAGGCAAAGTGGGCAAGCATTAAGGATACAATACTTGAAGCAACATCCCATTGTGTTAGACAGAAAAGGAAGTGCAAAAGAAGAAGGAAACCACTTTGGTTCTCAAATACAGTAGCAGAAAAGGTCAGAGCCAAAAGGCTGGCCTTTAGGAAATATAAGAACACAGAGGGATGAAGATAGGGAGGCATACCAAACTGCCCTAAGGGAAGCAGGGAAGGCAGTAAGGCAGGCAAAGTCCCAAACTGAGGAAACACTAGCACGAACAGTAAAAGAAGGTGACAAGACTTTCTATAGATACATTAGTGAAAGGAGAAAGTCCAGAGGGGGTATTGCTAAGCTTAATGGAGAAAAGGGAGCATGTGAGGAGGAGGACCCTGTAAAGGCATCTATCCTAAATAGATACTTTTGCTCAGTATTTACTGAAGAGAAGGTAGGGCAGGGCCCACAGCTCAGCATCATGGACACAGGGGGGAGGGAGGTGAGCACTACTCCCTTCACAAAAGAAAGGGTCCTACAAGAGCTTGCTAAACTCAGGGTGGATAAGGCAATGGGACCTGATGGCATACATCCCAGGGTACTTAAGGAGCTAAAGGAGGAACTAGCAGAGCCATTAGCAGAATTGTTTAGTGAGTCTCTGAGCACAGGAGAGGTCCCAGAAGACTGGAGAAGGGCTCATGTGATCCCGCTCCACAAAAAGTGGTAGCAGGAGGAGGCTGGGAACTACAGACCAGTCAGTCTTACCTCAGTAGTGGGCAAGATTATGGAGGCACTCCTTAAGGAAAGGATAGTGCAACACCTGGAATCCATAGGGGCACAGGATCCAAGACAGCATGGGTTTACAAAAGGAAGGTCCTGTCAAACTAATCTCATAGATTTCTTTGACTGGGTAACCAGAGTGGTGGACCAAGAGGGAGCAGTTGATGTCGCCTACCTTGACTTCAGCAAAGCTTTTGACACTGTTCCACATAGAAGATTGATAAATAAGCTAGGTAGGCTCGGGGTGGGTCAGTTGGTCAACTGGGTGGCAAACTGGTTGACTGGCAGAAAACAGAGAGTGGTGGTAAATGGTATACAGTCAGAAGAGATGCAAGTCACAAGTGGGTACCTCAGGATCAGTCCTGGGGCCAGTCCTATTCAACATCTTCATTAGTGACCTCGCAGATGGACTAGAGGTAAGGCTTGTCTGTTTGCAGATGACACCAAGATCTGCAACAGAGTAGATGATCCAGATGGGGTGGGCAGAATGAGAAGAGATCTGGATAAACTAGCAAAATGGTCAGAAGAGTGGCAACTGGGATTTAACGCAAAGAAGTGCAAAATCATGCACATAGGGAAGAGAAACCCTGAAGCCACTTATAGGCTGGGAGGGGAGTTGCTAGCAGTCACAAAGGAAGAAAGAGACTTGGGCATCATCATCACTGATGACCTAAAATTATCCAAGCAGACCTCTAAAGCAGTAGGTAAGGCTAGGGGGTGTTAGGGTGTATTAGTAGGGGTATCACAAGTCGTAAGAGGGAGGTAATAATCCCTCTGTACAAGACATTGGTTAGGCCCCATCTGGAGTACTACGTGCAGTATTGGAGGCCACACCTTCACAAGGACATTAACCAAATGAGGCAGTCCAGAGAAGGGCAACAAAATGGTGCAGGGACTGCATCAGAAGACATATGAGGACAGATTAACGGAGCTCAATATGTATACCCTTGAGCAAAGGAGGGAGAGAGGTGATATGATCAAGACATTTAAACACCTTAAGGGCATAAACAAGGTGAAAGAGTCTAACATGTTTAAATATAAGAAAAATAGCAGGACAAGAGGACACAGCATGAGATTAGAGGAGGCCGATTAAGGGGAATGTGAGGAAATTCTTTTTCACAGAAAGGGTGGTAGATGCATGGAATAGCTTACCACAAGAAGTGGTGGCTATGAATACAGTGCAGGCTTCAAACAGGCATGGGATAGGCATAAGGGAGCAATACAAATGACTATGAATAGATAGGTCACTGACAGAGCAAAGGCCGATGGCACATTTATAAGGTAGAAAAAGAAATGGGCAGACTGGATGGGCCTTGCGGTCCTTATCTGCCGTCAACTTCTATGTTTCTATGTTTCTATGTTTCATATACAACCCATACAAGTGACATACTCATCTGTTAACCACCACCTGCAAAACTCTGCATTCAAAGGTTGAATTAGTAGAACTTTGGATGTGCAATCTGTAGTGCTTAGTAAATGTGTGAATAGGGAGCCACGCTGCTGCCTTGCGCAGCTCCAGCATTGATGCCTCCCTTCTCTCAGCCCAGGACGTAGCAAGGGACCTGGTAGAGTGGGCTGTGATGAGAACAGGAGCTTTCTTCCACCCAGCCACCTATGCCTTGTCGATGCAAGCCCTTACCCACCTAGCTAACGTGGCCTTAGAAGCCTTCTGACTCTCTCGTTGCTTCAAACAGAAAAAATGAGTCTATGAATTTCTAAACTTCCTGGTTCATTTTATACAAGACTTAACTGCCCTGTGCAAACCTGGTTTTCTTTTTCGAATTTGCTGGTTTGGGACAAAAGTATGGCAAACAGACTTCCCGATTTGTATGGAAAGCTGTAGGAACGTTAGTCACAAAATCCAGAACCATTTTCTACTTAGGCATATAAGGTAAAAGCTTTTTTTTTTTTAAACATTCCTGAAGTTCTCCAATCCTTCTGGCTGAACACAGCACAACTAAGAAGCAGATGTTGCAGGACAAGATGTCCCGAAGCACTGATGAGAAAAGTGTGAGGTGCCTTACACAGAGCACACAATGCCAAATTCAGGTTCAATAGTGTCACAAGTGATTGGGAAGATGGTCAGCTTCCGCTGACTGCCCCAAGGAAATGCATAACCTCCAAAGGGGTTCCTAAGGATGATCCCAGCACCATTCCAAGAGTAGACACCTGGCTTTGCAGAGTGTTCAATGCTCGACCCTTGTCTACCCCTGCCTGTAAGAAATCCAATATCTGCAGAACTGTAGTCTTTGATGGTCTGATACCTCTCTCTTGGAGAAAAAAAGCCTGTTTCAGTTGTGTCCTCCTCTTCGGAGCCAGGCTGTTAACTGCATTGCATCTGGATTTGGATGCAGAATTCGACCTTGAGTTAGACAGTCCCCTTCCACCGAAACGGGAGTTAAAATGGGAGGCTGCTGGGCTAGATACACTGGGACTGAGAACCACAGCCTTCTTGGCCACTCTGGTGGCTATCATGTCAAAGGTTCTTCTTGACTGCATTATCTTTTTGACCTACCTTGGGAAATGGGAAACAGCAGTAGAGGAGGGCACAAGTAAGCTGTAGGAAAATCCCATATCTGAGGCAGAACATCCATTCCACTGCCTCCGCCTGAGGGTGCTGGAACCAGTTGAAAAAACTTGGTACATGAGCCTTATCCTTTGACGCGAAGAGGTCAATCTGAGGTCAATCAAATCATCTGCACAGAAGTCTAAACACCTCTGCAGTCCAAGTCAATTTCCCCCAGATGAACTTTCTCTTGAATTAGCTTCCCAATGCTCCTGCACATTCAGAGAGAGCAAGAGAGAAAAAGAAAGAGAGAAGGACTTTTTCGGCCCACAGCAGCACCATAGTTGTTTCTGCTGCCATGGCCTGGCCACTTGTGCCTTCTTAATTGTCTATGTATGCCAAGGCATTGGCGCTGAAACAGAGAAGTACTTGATTGAATGCAAAAATATGGAACAAAGAAAAGCACTGACAAAATTAAGAATGGGGATTCTAAATTATTGGTGGATACCCATTATCGAATTTGTATATAGAAACTGTGGATGTGGAATAATGTTTAAATTAGCAATAGAACATCTATTATTGGAGTGTCCAATTTTAAAAATTGAAAGAGAAACACTTTGAGAATAATTCTGAACGGTAGGGTCAGTTTAGAGAGGAAAGATAGGAAAATAGACCAATTCTTGAATCCAACATCTACAAGTGAGATTTTTGCAAATGCAAGTTTTGCACAGAAAGTTTTCTATAGATTAAATGAGATTTTACCAAAGAAATAAGAGGAACTTGCTGAAGTGGGAAAATGCAAACTCATGTGTGAAGTTTTAAAAAGTTGCTAAGAAATGTTATTAAATGCTGGTATTGTATGTTTACAAATTTTTGTGCATATAACAAACTTCGTTTTACACATATTTTTATCAAAATAAACTGAACTGGCGCTGTCCAGCCCTACTTTCACAGCCCTGGACTGCATCTCATCTTGCAAATGGAGAAGGCGAGGGACACTGCCCACATTTTCTTTCTTTCTTTTTTTTTTAAATTTACTATGCTTTTTGGCCGCTCATCAGTGTCGGAGTTCAGCCTGGTCACAGTCCCCGCTGCCCTCCACTCCCATATGAGCCGCTACTCCCCACTGCCCCCTTGACTTGCCCCCCAGGGTGGGGCCGTGGCACCGGCCAAGGTGCCGCGGACATTGGTCAGGTTGGGGAGTCGGCCTGGGACTGAATGAAGGAGCGGCAAGGGGGCGACATGAGGACACTTGCAGCGGTGTTTTTTTCCCCTGTTTTTCCATGGGGCAGGGACATGCAATGACATCCTGCGTCCGCCCCACCCCTGAAGATGTCTAGACGCCGGCTGCTTGTGGTGCCCCCGGACTCCGCCAGGGGTCCCTCGAGCACCGGACACTCTCCCTGCCCTCCCCTCGGAGAAGGAAAGCAGTCCTAGGATGCTCCATCCTTCTCCACCCTAGCCGGCTCTCTGACGACCTAGGTCCGTTCCCGAACCCGGGTCGCCAGTGTCGCAAGCGGAAATCCAACTGCTGTGCTGATGGGCCAGCTACTGCCCACATTTTCAACAAGTGTGTCTGAAGCTGCTGTTCCTGGGGGTTCCCAACCCTCTGAACTGGAACTTGCTCCAGGACCATTCCCTAGCCCAACAGACTGGTATTGGTTGTCCGAATCAGAGGAACACTTTGCTGAGGTTCTTGTGATTTCCCATCATGCCAGTGACTGTAGTACCGATGGAGACAGCAGGTGCAGGGCCTGGTAGACATCCATTTCCAAGAACCATGCCTCCAACATCCTGTTTTGGAGAGTGCGCATATGCGACCAAGCCCATAGTACTAGCTCTACTGCTGCAGTCACCAGCTCTAGAAGCCAAAGAAATCTGTGAGCTGAGACCACCAAATGGCTTCACCACTTTCCTTGTCCTTGACACTGACCTCTCTGCCAGATGTGTAATTTCAGATGGAATGAACAAGTCAAACAGGCAAGAGCAGACATGATGCCCCCCCTGGCTCAAATGCGTCTCTAGGAGGATCAGGATCTTAAAAGAAAAAACGGGAACAGTCATAAACTGAAGGAACGTGCTTGATACTGGACATGCTGTCCCTGGATTGCAATCTCAAACTTCTGGTGCAACCAGCGAATAGGGAAGTGGAGTTGGCCACCCCTCCAATCTATGGACACTAAATAATCCCCTGGTTGGACTGCACGTATGATGGATTGCAAGGGCTCCATCTTGAAGGCTGTGATGGACAAACTTGTTTAAATGTTCCAGCTCTAGACTTGGTCAGACCCCCCTTCCGCACAAAATAAACTAAATAAAATCCCAGGCCCTCCTTGACCTGGGGAATTGGAACTACTGCCTCACCCTGTATCAAACAATCTCCTCACCCTGTGTTAAGGAATCCAAGGTCTGACTGACCGCCAGGCATTCCACTTGATTTCAGGAACTGAGGGATATATTGTAGATAGCCCAAGTAGTGACATTTAATGCCCTGGAAACAAGAAACTGCATATGATGGTCAAAGATTCATCCCATTTGAGGGAAACACTTCTGCACGAGGTGTCCACCCTTTTGTTATTAGGGAAAGTCGGGGTCGCCAAACCTGCAAATGGTAAGGTTGTGTGCTTGACTGAATTAAGAACAGCCTTGTCTGCCAGTTGAGGAACCTACCACTTCTACAGCTCTCCTCCAGGAAGGGGTAACGATTCTCTCTCAGCCTAGGGGTTGTATGCCTTTATCTGTCCTGGCCCAGTCCTCGTTAATAATTTGGTTGCATTGCACAGTCTGGACGACACTTCAGTGCAGGGACAGAGGCAGACATGATAGGATTAACATCTAAGGAGTCCATGACCTGCACCTCATGCAGTTGCAAGGTTCAAGAAGTTCGTGCTGTAAGATAAGATAAGACAAAGATTTTGTATCGGACAGTAGAGAGATCGGAATATTTTTCTTAGGCTCCATCCATTTCACCTCCTCATCCTCAAAGGGATCCTCTTTCTTATCAGAGTACACTGTCAAATCAGTATATTCCCCGTGGTCCCCTGTATCCTCATCTTGACCTGCTGTCAAGGGCAGAGACTACCTGCAAATGTGGGTGAGCCATATCACTTGCTCAGGCGTACGTGGTCATGCTTGTATTGACCCCCCCCCGACCTGAGTGGCCTGCCTTGGGTTCAGGTGTGTTTATGGAAATATCCTGTGGGACATCATAATGAAGCAGTTCATTTAAGAGCATAAAATACTATTTGGGCAACTCGGCCTTGCCACAGCAGCTGTACCCCAGGTGCCCCCCCCCAGCTCAGAGGTTTGGTTGAGAGGAGACCAAAATACGCATGTTATATTATGTTACACAATTAGGGCAGTAAGACCCTAAAGGAGAGGGTCTCATTATCTTCCTGCAGGTCTTACATCTCTTAAACACAACTGGTCTCCACTAACCCATGGTGCCACTTCCCAAATCCAATAACCCAGTACAAAAACAGGTTGAGATCTCTGCTGTAGCCCGTAATCCCTTTCATTGTGCACAAAAAAAGGTAATAAAGCTATGCTGAGCTCAGTGAGTCCAAACTACATGCACCCAAACCGAGTGTTGAGCTTACGAAGCACAAACTAAGGGATATAACCCCCCGGAACTGAGCATACAAACCTGTCCCTGATCATACTGCATTATTTCTCAAGTTGTAGAACAGGTTTACTCCAAGTCCAAGCCGTCATTTTGGTTGCATGTACTGTGATTAACAGCAGCACTGCCTGAGACTGAGCACTTAAAATCATTTCTTTATTGCTGTTTTTTTTTTCCCCCATATTCTGTTTCTCCCCTGGCAGTCGACTCCTATCGGTCCCCCCAAGCCCCGTCACCCGGTGCCCACCAGATCACACACCTCCCAGCTCAGAGGTGTCTGGCTGGCCAGACGAGGTGCCCAAGGAGACAGATTCTCCTGCCTGTCATCAGCCACCTCTTCTTTTTCTGTTTTTTCAGCCCTCCTCTGTTGCTGGGGCATGACATGTCAGCAGCGTACGTGGAGGTGTACGCATGCTGCAGAGTCCCACAGCACCCTTCTGACGCTGGAGTCCCGGACCTGTTCTGCCCTTAGGCCTTCACTTGGGGGCAGTCATTCGGCGAAACTGCCAGGATCCCTCCCTGGGACAGGAGAGCTGTCCTCCGGAGGCTCAATCCTCTCCTCCCTGGCCGACCCTGAGCAACCAGCTCAAGACCATGGCCAGGTTGCCAAGCGTGGCAGGGAGGTGGGGCAAGGATGCCTCAGCCTCACGCCACTGGGCCAGCGCAAGATCATTTGTTTTTAAGCTAATACCCCTTTAAAGACAAAATTAGAATTTAAGCTAGTCATCGGTGCTGAGAGTATAAAATTATTTTAGGACACAGTGAAACTTAACTCTTCCCATTGCTGACAGTAATGTGAGCCGACACCAAGTACAGAGGTAACAGGGACTGCTGAAGGAGAAGACTTTCAGTAAATTTTTTTGGTTTATTTATTTGAAAGTTTGCGACCGAGAGAGGCACACTGAGCCATGGCTCGTTTCCAGGTGCAACCCAGGGGCAAGGGAAGGAGAATATGTGTACAGATGTAAACAGACTTACAGAACCAGATTAAGCGGTTGGTGGTATTTTAGTGAATGATGAAAGTGACTGAGTAATAAACTCAGCCTCAGTGGAATTTCAAAAAGACTTACTCCCACAATGGGAGTTTCTCCATGAAACAAGACTTGGAGCATACCTGGGGAAAATGCTCCACCTCAACTACTGTGCCAACCAAGGCAATCAGAACTCCGATAAGAAAAGTTTTACAGAGCTATTTTATGGCAAGAAGCTCTTCCTCAGCTACTGTGCTGGGTGAGCTATGTAACGGGTGCGCATGCACGTGATGTCACAATATCTGAGGAGGCATGCCACGTCAGACATGCAGGGGGAGCATGCACCTAATGGAGGCGTGAAATACACACCAGTTAAGTCATGGTGGAGGTGCACAATGCCTAATGGAGGCACAAAACACCAGCTGGCAGTCCCCCAGCAATGGTGCAGATGCACTGTGTAGAGTAACAACCATGGAAGGAACAAAAGGCATGAAGATGTCGTTCAGGAAAGTTCTCTGCTCCCGAAAGGCTGGAGTTGTGGTTTACTCAAAATGCTTTCCCCGAAGAGAAAAGAAATCTCTCTAAGAATAAAGATCCTGTGTGTAGAATAATAAGGTCAGTTAAAGCATTTTCCTACATACCACCTCTGGTTTCAGGGAGGGGGGGCACTAAGTTTAGCAAACTCAGAAACCTGGTCTGCTGCTCAGATTAACTACTGTAGCTCAGCTAAACTCTATCTAAAGGGAAACAGTACTCAGCGTCAGGGAGCCCCTCTGTTTGGCAGACTCAGCTAACTAATCTGCTGCTCAGACTAACCATCTCAGCCCCAAACTCTATCTAGGTGGCAAAAGAGAGGGGAGAGAGGGAGGGAAGGTCCATCTCCAGTAGAATGCCGGGGAAAGAAAAGAAAAGGAAAGAACAGGTTTATAGAAGTCCCATACTAGCTTACTAATTGTGTCCCCCAATAAGAAAAAAAAAAAGACTTGCCTCAGGCACTAGGCTATGAAGATCTGAGATACTTGCTGCACACCCTATTTTTAAATAAGTGGAACCGTGGCCCCTAATTCAGCACATCAGGCACTGAAAAGGAAAAATATACAGCAGGTTAGCCAATCTGAAAGTCGCAGCTTAACAGGCACGGTTTCTAAATCTGAGGGTACTCCCCGTCACCAGGTAGTTCCAACCTGCCTCTCAGCTGCATAATCTGTATTTTAAAAATTATAAAATTAATTGCTTCTTCAAGAGAGTTCTTCAACACTGCCTACTCCTCTAGTGGCACAGCAAAGACTGGGTTGATGAGGATCTCATGATGTCCATGTGCCCAAGGTTCTATGCTGATTCGCTCATTAACAGGGCCTAATAAGAAGGCTGAAAGGTGACAAATGTGGGGGAAGGAATGGAGACACTGATAAACCATTGTATCCCACTTTGTCCCTGTCCACACTACGCCTCTGTAACGTTACAGAGTGCCCAAACCGTTACCACAACGGTTTGCGTTTACACCTGTAATGTTACAGGAGGCATTTTCGTAACCGTTGTTGAAACCACATATGAGGTGGTTTCAACAACGGTTATGAAACCGGTCCCGCCGTGGTAACGTTAATAGCGGTAGTGTGGACGGGCGGTAACGGTCCCCTGCAGGAACCAAAGCGCAACGCGAGCTGCATTGTGGGATCAGGCACCGCCGTAACAGTCGCCCGGCTCCCGATGTGTGGACCGGCAGTGCCAGTCCCATAACGGACACCACCGAGGTGTGGACGCACTGCACCGCTCCCCGGCCGTAACAGATTGCATCCGTTACTGGGCCAGAGCGGTGTAGTGTGGACGGGGTCTTTATCTCCATGGACCACAGTGTCAATTACCTTTCTGTCTGAGTACTTCAGCAGGGCTTCTGGGATTCTGATCACAGAAAAATATGGAAACCAAACTGATCATCCGCCTTGGCTCCCAGCAACCCTCTGGTTTAAATGATAGACTTATTTTCTACTGACATCTTTCAGCCACCCCTTGTTTTCCCTAACGTCTGTTTTATCTGTAAACATTTAATTTCTATTTTCATTTTCACCATATCCCATATGTCTCCATCTTTGTCTCCTTCCCCCACATTTGTCACCTTTCAGCCTTCTTACTAGGCCCTGTTATTTAGTCCCCACCTGGGGACTTCTCTAGCTTATTCACTGCTATTATGCCTTATCATTCCCATCATTATCTTTTTTGTTTCCAGATTCTCTCTTTATCTTGCCATTTATCACTTCTTCTCCCTGAGCCTCCCCCACATATATATAAATATATATATATCCCTTATTGTACCTCCCCTCTACACTAACTTTGTGTTTGTCTCTATTAGATATTTCCTGAAAAAGACCTAAGGCTGAAACGTAGATTTTTAACTCTATTTTCAGTGTGCATTTAATATTACCATTTTTTTTGCTATATACATATATATGGCTACATATAGATATATATTAATAAATACTCAAAAGCTGAAAAAGCAATTTGGGCAAGGAAATCCAAACACATTTCACACTTCTGGCAGTATTCTTCCCCATTGAATATCTTGCCGGAAGCTCTTCAAGCTGGCTCCTCCCACCCACCCAGATGGTAACTCCCTTGACACCACCCTGCGATGTCAGATCTTACCTGCTGGAAGCAAGATTCAGTGTGCCACCTGCCAGGGGAGGTTGGGTGGATTGTGTGGATGTACACCATATACCACTCCTAGAACTCCTGTTACAAGTGAGTAACCTATTTTTCTAGGGACGTGGATGTGGTGTACTATCCACACTTCTGGCAAACTCCTAGCAGTTCTCCAGGGAGGTGGGGGCAAGGTGCACATCCCCTACTTAGGGAACAGAGATTGGAGAACTGAGGTCCCAAAACCAGCATCCCAGCGTGACTCAAGGTTGATGTGGTAATGGGAAATGAAGATGTGTACTGACTTCCAGGTAGCATCCCTGCAGATTTCCTGGATATGGATATCCCTGGAAGCAGCCACTGAGGCAGTGGTTATGTCTGTTGGGATGAGTCATTAGCCTTACGGGAGGCTTCCTATCAGCCAACCTATAGCAGAGGGCGATGCAGGATACAATCCACCTGCCAACCGTCTGCTTTGCAGCCGGTCTGCCAGGTGTGGCTTCAGCGTAGGTGACAAACAGCTGGTGAACCTCTCCCCGAACTCCAGATGTGCGCTCCTTATAGTAGGCATGCGCTCGCTCCAGAGTACTGGTCCAGAGTATGGAGCCTGTGCATGGCCCCTGGCTTTGGAGATGTGGTTGGTAAAGAACACCGGAAGATTCATCACCTGGTTAAGATGAAACTCTGAGACAATCTTCAGGAGGAACTTCGGGATGGGGTGAAGGACAACCTTCTCCCTGTGGATGACCAGGTAAGGAGACTCCACCAAGAGCACCTGGAGATCACCAATTCTTATGGCAGAGACGACAGCCACCAAGAAGGTGGACTTCCACGTCAGGTGAGAGATGTTGCCGGTGTTGGCAAAGCTCATGGGCAAGCCATTCGAACCAATGCACAGGTGTGATGAGTCCCAAGGTGGTGGTGGTTCACTCACTGAAGTGGAAATGTGGTCAAGGCCTTTAAAAAAAGTGCCAGTCCACCTTCTCCTGCACCACCGACGGCATACCAGCCTGCACCCAGTATGCGGAGATGGCTGCCAGGTGCACCTTAATGGTCGTCGACCAAAGGCCCGACTGGGAGAGGCACCAAAGGTAATTGAGAATTCTAGCTACCAGGCAAAACAAAGGATCAAGCCCCTTGCCCTGGCACCAAATGGAGAACCTCTTCCATTTGAAGGCATAGCATTTTCAGGTCGACTCCTTCCAAGAAGCCCCGACCATGGTGGGGACATAATCGGAAAGACCCAAAGCCTGGAACTCTAGCTGCTCAGGAAGCAGGCTGTCAGGTGCAGGGACTGAATGTCTGGATGGAATACCTTCCCATGACTGCATGAGAGCAGGTCCAGGTGTAGAGGTAGACACCACAGAAGCCTGCAGCTGACGCTGAGGAGATCAGGGTACCAGAAGTGGTGGGGCCAGTCTGGAGCCACTAGGATCATTCGAGTCTTGACCCTCCTAACTTTGAGTAGCACTCTGTGGATCAGCGGAAAGGGAGAGAAGGCATAAAAGAGGCCCACAGTCCAGGGCCTTGAGAAGGCATCCCCCTGCAGCATTCCCTGCTAATGGGGATGGGCACAATACATCCTCAGCTTTGCGTTTTCCCTGGAGGCAAACAGATCCACCAGACAGGTACCCCACAAGGAGAACAGTGTGTACTACCTTCTGATTGAGAGACCACTTGTGAGACGACGCCTTGCCCACCCAACTGAGGGCGTCCGCCAGCTGATTAGACATGCAAGCCACATGGATGGGCAGGAGTTTGGCATTTAGGCTGAGCACGAGGGTCCAGATGCGGAGAGCATCCCTGCATAGAGGAAGAGAGTACATCCTGCTCAGTTTGTTGAGGTAGTACATGGTCATGGTGTTGTCTGTCTGGACCTGAATGACCTGACTCAGAATGTGTAGAGCAAAGGGTGTCAGTGCCAGCAGGATGATATTGGATTGGGACTCCTCGGGGGTCCACAGCCCATGGGCTCTGTATTCCCCCAGGTGGGCACCCCTGCCCATCATGAAGGCATCGGTTGTGATGGGGACCATTGGCTCCAGATGGACACAGGGTATTCCTTCCTGTAGATGTTCTGGGACTAACCACCACCAGAGGGTGTCCCACATCAGCTGTGTCACAATGACTGGCTGGTCAAAGTGATCCCTGCGCTGAGACCACTGACAGCCCAGTTCCCACTGCAGATGGCACATTCTCCACAGGGCCCAACAAACCACAATGGTGCAAGCTGCCATGAATCCCAGGAGGTGTTGGAAATCCTGACCAGGGTGCAACTACCCACCCTGAAATCATCAGGCAAAGGAGGAAAGAACCTCCGTCCAGTCCACTGGGAGTTGAGCTCTGGCTCTGCAAGAGTCCAACTCTGACTTGGCCTCATTCACTAGAAGGTTGAGGGTCAAGCAACCCTGGAGGGACATGTCCCTGGACCTCTCCACTTCCTCCCTGGAGGGACCTACTATCAGCCAGTCATCCAGGTAGGACTACACCCAGATCCCTCAACATTGTAGGTAGGCTATCACCATTGCAATGCACTTAGTGAAGACCCTGGGAGTCGAGGAGAGGCCGAAGGGCATGGCCTGGAACTCTTACAGCCTCCCTTTAGCTCAGAAACGAAGGAACCAGTGGTGGGACGAACGGATGGGAATATGGAAAAATGCATCCCGAAGAGCTATGGAGCAGAACCATATGTTCTGCTCCAAAGATGGAATGATCCAAGACAAAGTGACCATCCTGAAGGTGCGTGACCAAAGGAACTTACTCAGGTCGGGTAGATCTAAGATGAGGCGCCAGCCCCCCCCGCCCATTTCGGAACCAGAAAGTATCTGGAAAGAAACCATGGCCTTACTGGAGTGTCTGGCACTTGAGCCACTGCCTCCTTCTTGAGGAGCTGGGCGCTATCTTCCTGAAGGACTGACAGAATGTCGGTGGACACCATGCCCTCCCATAAGGCATGTGCTTGGCATGGAGGTTAAGCTGCGAACTCGAGAAGCAGACCTTGACCGGCCACTTCGAGGACCCACCTGTCCATGGTGACAGCGGACCAGGTGGAAAGGAAGTGGCAGAGCCGGCCCTCCATGGGAAGACCCAAGGGAGACAGGACGGGCATGGGGGAGGCACCTTCCACCCCATCACTGTGTAGGCTTGGAGGCGGAGGAGGAGGGACTGCCTGAGGATGCAGCGGGACCTCGATCACCTAGTTTGCAGATGACCGAAGCGACCAATTTTGGTCGAGGGAGCCAAGCCTGGACCTGTTGCTCAGCTGGAGGCTGGGACGGCTTGGCCGCAGGGGCAGAGAAGAGCTGAAAGGGCTTCTTTCTCTGAAGCTTAAAGCCCTTGGGATCCCTCTAGGTGGAGGTAATACAGTCAAGGGTGGCACTGGATTTCTCAGTCAAAGTAAGGTGTCTTTCTACCCCTGGACCGAACAAGTTGGTGCCTAGGAAGGGGACATCTGCCAACTTGTGTTGGGTATCTGCCGTGAAGATACAAATCTGCAGCCAAGCCCTGCAGCACATGGCCACTGTGGCGACCACGGACCGGGTGCAGGAATCACTGATGTCCATGGTCATCTGGAGCTGCTGTTTGGCCACTGCATGGCCCTGGACTTGCTTGACTGTGGTGTGTAAGTCAGCTGGGAGCTAGGTAAGCACCTCATTGAGAGTGCCCAGTAAGGCATGAGCAAAATGGCCATCAAAAGGGCCGAAGACGCTTATCGAAGGCCAAGAAAGAGGTCACATAGACCTTTTTGGTCATGTGATCCAATTTCTTGGATTCTTTCTTGGGAGAGTTGTCCACTTCCATAACCCTGCCAGAATGCCGAAAGACTGAGTAGGCAACCAAACCCTCAGCCGAGGGATGTTCTGTGAAACCAGACAGGGAACCCATAGGGACTGCATAATTTTGGGTCATACGAGCCCATGGAACAGGGCAGGAGGCAGGGTGCTGCCAAGCTCCAGGGTAGGGCCAAGAATGGCCTCGGTGACCAGTAAGGCAACCCCTGGGGAAGCACCTTGGTCGAGAATTTCGGTCAAGGGATACTTGGCCTGTTTTTGGATGGTTCCATCTGAATCCCGGTGGATTCCAAAATTAAATAAAGCAAGCCCCCAAAAGGAGTGAGGCCGTGCTCTATCGACAAAGTCTCCCCCAATTCCACGTCCAACAGACAAGAATGCAGGGAAGAGTCCTCAGACTCTGAGGATCTGCCAAAAAACGGTTGACCTTCTGAATCCCCGCTGACTCTGCCGGGTCTATTAGAAGTAACAGTGACTGACAGCCAATGAGGAAGCCTGGGAGTGGTACAGGTTTCCTTAGGAGTGGGACCCTCCTTCAGTTGTACAGGAGGAGGAGCCACCCTGATGGACGGGGAGACTGGAACAGGCCGAGCCAGAGCAGGATGGGGCCTTGGTGGCGGCACCCATGGAAGAGCCAGGGTGGGGGCCAGAATCAGCTTAACCCCAGAGAGCATCAGCTGCTGCCACTTTAGTTCTTCACAGCACCAGCGCATCTTGCATCAGAGCCTCTCCTCACCCAGGGAGGAAGAAGAGGAGGAACAGCAGTGACACCACTTGCCCCAGTGCCGAGAGCACCTATGCCAGCGAGGGCAGCTCAACTCTAGGCTACAGGATCTCAACCTCAACTGCCGGGGAACCCGACATCAAGAAAGAGAGGGAGCTGGCGAATGCCAAGATTCCTCCGAAGGAATGGGATCCCGAGGGTAGGACTGGAGTCCTTGAGAGGAAAGTATCCCCTTGTCCTGTGACAACGCATCGACTGGCTCGAGAAAAATCTCGATTGATTGGTCAATGCATGTCTCAGCCAACGGGCATGATGGGGAGACCATGGAGCCAGCGGCCTGGACCAAACAATCGATCAAAGTCAAAACCTCCAAGGAAGCATGGGAATCTGAGGCTTGAGAGCACTCGTGATCCCACAGTCTTCGACGGGATCATTTTTTAGGGTCTTTTTTAGTATATTTAGAAGATTTTGTGCCCTTAGGAAGACACTGCCCAACAGTGAGAAGGGAATGACACAAACCCCCGAACACCCCGGAAAGATGGTACCAAAGGAAAGTGGTACAAATGCCGACGCCGAAGAGGCATGGTCCACAGCCTGAGTTGTTGCCTCTTTGCAGGCCACAAGTTATTCAGTGGACCCCGCAGCTGTGGAGACTTCCCGGCGGGTGTCTTTCAAGCAAATGGGAGGGTCCCGTTCATCTGGGCACCCAAAAAGTAGATGAGAGTGCCAGTGCTCCTAGGTGTTTGGATTCAAGGTGCGATATAGGACACAAGCCTGGGGATCATGTTCATGGCCCAGGCAGTAAACGCACAAGGTGTGCAGGTCCCTCCAGGATATCTTCTGCCTGCAGTCACACTTTTTAAAACCAGGCGCTGACTTCGAGTCGTCCATACCAACGATAATGATTTCCGAAACTAAATTGGAAAACAAACTTGAAGACATTGTAGAAAGCAAAGGGCCTACACAAATGCAGAGTGCAAAGAAGGGAACCTTCTCTTTCCAGTGGAAAAAAAGATCTGGTGTAACAGTGCGATGCCGAGGGAGTTACCACCTGGGTGGATGAGAGGAGCCAGCTTGAAGACCTTCCAGCAAGACATTTAAAGGAAAATGATACTGCAATAGTACACCATATCCACATTCCTAGAACAATTCTTACAGGTCAACTTGTTAGTTACAATGAGGTACTGACAAATACAAGGATTTGCAAAAAAAAAAAAAAACACTGTGAGGAGACACCGATCTTAAGAGCATATTATGACAAAGGTGTATTCAAAGACAGGGAAGCAAACCACCCATAGTGGGGGGTAGGCCATCTAGGGCACTTGCATATACTCACTTTAGTAGATGGACCTTTAGGCCCTTCTTAAAGCCACAAGGGAGGTGCAGTCCTGCAGACTACTGGAAAGAGCATTCCAGAGGATAGGGATGATGGTGGCAAGTGACCTTTGACCTGAGGTGGTCCAAACTTTGGGAGCCTGTAGGAGTGTTTGGCTAGAGGATCCAAGAGGTCTTCGCTGTGGTTTGGGTGCCAGGAGTTCACATAGGCTGGTTGCAGAGTTGTTATGCTGGATTTTGTGGGCAAGGCACAAGCAGGAGAACTCTAACCTGCCTTCTAGAGTGGACCAGTTTAGCGCCTGCAGGACTGTGCAGTAATGTTCTCTGAGAGAGGCCCCCAAGGCAAATCAAGTAATGCTGTTGTACAGTGATTTCAACTTCCCCATTTCAGTGGTTTTCATGGTACAGAGTATAGGACAGCCATAGAGGAGGGTGGGGAGGAGAGTGCCAGTAGCTATGCTGAGGTGGGATTTCTTAGTGAGACATGAGCTGAGATGACAAAAGAGGCCCATTTTGTAATTCAGGGTTTTTATCAAATGCTCCACATACAGCCTTAGTGTGAGCTCTTGGTCCACATAAAGCCCAAGGTACCTAACAGAGTCAACAACCTCAATTTCAGACCCATTGGAGAGTGTTATAGTGAGGGCATGGTTCCTTGTATTGGCCGAGCTCCTTGTTCCAAAGAGTATGGCTTTAGTCTTCTTGATGTTTAGGACTAGTTTGTTTGGAACCATTTCTCAAGTGACTGGAAGTTGCTTGTGGGTTGGTTATTCAGTACGTGGATGTCACTGGCACTGCGGTATAGCACCGCATCGTTAGCGTACATTAGCAGGTTTCCTCCTCCACAGTTAGCAGGCATGTTGATGACAAATAGGGAGAAGAGCAAGGGTCCTACAGTAGATCCTTGTGGTACTCCATCCTGGATGAGGTGTTTGGTCGACAGAACCCCTCTCCACTTCACCATTTGTGACCTGTTTGAGAGGTAGTCTGTAAACCAGAGCAGTGACAGGCTATCCAGGTCAAGGACTTTAAGCTTGCTTAGTAACAGCTATTGGTTAACCAGTTCAGAGGCCTTGGTGAGGTCTATAAAGACGGCACCAGTTTGCAGGCCAGTGTCATGGGCAGCAAGGATATCTGTAGTTAATTTGACAAGGGCTGTGTCGGTCCGATGTTGTTTCCTGAACCCATGTTGCTTAGTGGATTGGAGGTCATGCTGACCGATACAGTCTATAAGTTCACTGTATATCAGTCTCTCTAATATTAGGGCAGTAGTTTTCCATCAGATTTTTGGCCCCTCCTTTGTGTACTGGTACTACGGCAGCCGACTTCCAGAGGGAGGGGACACAACCTTTCATGAAAGAACTGTTAAATACCAAGGTAAGTAGAGTGGCTATAACTGGTGCTGCTAGTTTGAAAAGCCTGGGATCAAGCCTGTCAGGCCCTGCAGAACCTTCCTCGGTTAGTTTCAGGAGGAGTTTGAGTACTTCCTTCCTTGAAACTAATCTGAGGCGGAAATTTGGAAATGGGAGGTTGGGAAAATGGGCAGACTAGGTGGGACAAGTGGTCCTTATCTGCTGTCAGATTCTGTATTTCTATGTATGTTTCATCTAAGTTCTCAGCTGGTGAGGGGGAGAAGCTGTAGAGTGCTTTTTATATTTTTCCAGGTCAGTGAAGAAGACATTTAACGCTTAGGAAGATGCCACAGGATCATTGTAGTTCTTTACATGTGCCACAATGTTGCTGATACTGGTACTAAGTCACACATTTAGAAGGGCATTCATTTGTGACCAAAATGTTTTTCGATCAGCCAGGTTCTTGTCTTGTGAGGATCTGTGGTAGTTTCATTTGGCCTTTTTTATATCGTGTTTGTTCTTGTTTCGCAGCTCTCGATATCTATGCCAGTCTCCAGTAGTATCTGTAGTTTTGGAGAGCCTCCATGCTTTGTACTTCTTTCTCACGGGTTTTATAAATTCTTTAGATTGCCATTTTGATTGTCGTCCCTTGACTCTGAGCTGTTTGTAGAGGGCGTGCTTGTTAGCTGCAGAGAGGAAATTATTTACGAAAAAGTCATGGGCAGTGTTGATGCAGGGGAGCTTGTTTATCAAGGACCAATTGCTGGTCCTGTTACCTGTAACTCTTTTCCACTTGATTTCAAGTGGTCCAAAACCAAAAATCAATTTAAAAACAGGCCGAAACATGATCTCATCAATCAATCGCATTAATCAAGTCAACAAAACTGTCTACAGTCTAAGCTTTAACCATGATTAACAACTTGTACATATTCATTTGTTTTTTTAAATGCATTAGTTTAAAGTTAAGTCTTCTGTATTTGCATATATTTTTGCTAATTTCATTTTATGTACTGTATGTATTTATGCCCAGTGTGCTTAAGTTTTTGCATCTATTGCCCTAGTTGTGCTTACCTGGTTAACAAAAACTTAGAGTTACTGACGCCTCAAAAAAAACTTTGAAAAACAAAATAGGCACAATTCAGGTTGCATTCCATATATATTTATGTATTTATCTTCTTCATTATTTATTAATGAGTAAATTTGCATTAATACATCATCTTTATCCCTTAGAGTCTATCTGCCTCTATAGTTAGCTCCCTTCATCAAGTCATAATACTCTGTTGTGACATCACAACCTGTTGCCATGAGAGCAACTATGATGTCACAAGCACTGCATTATGACCTCAGGTAAGGAGAAACTAACATGAACAGATGAACTCTTCAGGAGCAAAGATCAGCTTTTCACGTAGATTACCTCAGCAGTAAATAATAGGGAGGAGGAATACAAAACTAATGTGAAATACAAGCTAAACTGTGTCTAAATATTATATTTTGTTAAAGTTCTCCTGAAGGTGTCAGCTACTCTTTAAATAAGCAATTTGGAATAATTTTTTTTTTTAAATATCTCTAAATTCTAAAGAGGCACCTGAAACACACAAACAACGTGAATGCTTAGTGACTGACATATCTATACCTATGAGGGGAGGAAGTGAATAGTAACTAGATGAAAACACTAATTGAAAGAACAATTACATAATCAATCAATCAATATCTTTATTTATCCAGATGGGCACCATTGAGCAAGCTCATTTACAAGGTGGACCTACGGTCCTACAGTAATAATACAGAAAGACAAGTTACAATAGTACAAACAGTAAAAATAGCTGCTATTATAGTAAAAATGCACATTTACAGATAATATACATTGAACATAGAACTACAAGGAGTCGTGGATAATGAACTTTTGCTGGATCGAAGCCCAAAAACTGTGCATTTTGTAGTGGGAAATGTTAGGGAGAGGGTAGGCATACCAGATAGAAGATATCAAGCGCATAATGTAGGGAGAGGTGGGGAATAGGGGCGCAAGTGAAGAGGACCCAATTGTTAGAGCAGAGTGAGGGACTGGGAGGGCGGAGGACCTTACAAAAGATGATGAAGCGATTTTTGCCACAAAACGCCGCGACATATGGAGGAGAAAAGCTGCCGTTGTACTAAGTGCAAGAGGAGGAATATATTAGCAGGTGCATAACTGGGAGGGTCTTGGAGGTTGGGCCAGAGGGAGGTGTTGGATGGACGAGGGACCGAATATTTTTTTGGGTGAAAGACAAAAACTGTCCCCAAGTGCGGTAGCATGTGCTAGAATCAGGCTGCAGCTGTTCAGAGCGTCAAAGAATAAGATATGGGAGTTCGACAATAAATCCTGTGGATCTGTTGGTGGGCATGCTAGAGGCAGAGGCACACATTTCAGCTGGGGGGCTGCCGTTTGAGGGAGGGAGGTTAGTTAGTTTCTAGTAAAGCAGTTGCAAATTTCCGTAATGCCATCACGGTAAAGCCTTTTGAACAAAAGGGTACTTACTGGGGTTTTCAGCTTAAGTATTTCTGGGGTTTTATTCCATATTGATGGGAGTGCAATTCAAAGGCGGCTCTCCCGACTCGTGTGAGTGCCCTGGGTATATTTAGCAGGAGTTGTGAGCAGCTTCTAAGGGAATAATTCCTGGGCACAATCGGAGACAGGCAGTTGATGATGTATTGAGGGAGTTTGCCACTGAGGACTCTAAGTGTCCAGAGTGCTGCATTAAAGTTGCGCCTACAGTGAAGTGAGGTCCAGCCCGTGGCAGCATATAGTGCGTAACGATGGGTAGAAAAGGGGAGGTCAGTGATGAAGCGTATAGCTCTGTGGTAGAGAGTATCCAACTTTCCAAGATAGGAAGGCGCACAGCTACTGTATATGAAGTCTGCATAGTCAATTAAGGACAGGAATGTGGCTTGGACTAGTCGTTTCTTTGCATCTGCTGTAAGAAGTCTTCTTATCCTGTAAAAAAAGGCCAAGTCTTTGCCCTAATTTTTTCAGCAAGTCTTCCACATGGTCAGTGAAGAAGAGTTTACAGTTGATCCAGACCCCAAGATATCTGAATTTCGGAATGTATTCTAAGCGTACATAAGAACTTACCATAACGGTAGATCTTTGAAGGAATCTCTTTCCTCAGGTCACACCTACAGGACTTAGCACAGTCAGGTACTAGGACCACATGGAAACTTTTCTGTAGTAGTCTATTGGGGGCCAAACATGCTGACATCCTGCCCTATATAAATGTGGACAGCCCTGCTCCCTCCTCAGTTCCCTGTTGGAGGCCATACTCGCTAGGCCTCCCTCTAGGGAACCAAGGAAAGAGATGGAGTGCCCAGCTAGCTGGAAAGGCTGGAGCAGCAGGTAAACCATACTGGAACAGGATACAGGCGTCAAGAGACTCATAATGTCCCATTTCTGCATTGTTCTGCACCATGTTTTACCTGTACTGATGTGGAACCTTTGAAAAGGAGTATTTTGACTGAAAGGTACTTTCCGAATCCTCAATAAAATACATAAATAAAAGAATCCCAAGAGGGGTGGAGGGTGGGTCAGCATGACCTGATAAAAGTAGATTCCCTCGAAGATCTATTGTTACGATAAGTTCTTATGTAACTGTTCTATCTTCTCTGGGGTATCTCTCATCAGGTCATACCTATAGGATGAGCCCCAAGCAGTATAGCCAGGCAGCCTGAGGTGGTAGGAGGCCAAAAGCCTAAGAAAGCAGGACTTGCAGCACAGCTAGGCCAAACCCTGCCCTTCTTCTAGAGGCAACATGCAGACTGTATTGCTTGGTGAAAGTGTGGACAGTACTCCAAGCTGAAGCAGCGCGGATATCTGCAGCCAAAATGTTCCTGAAACACGCAACAGAAGTTGCCATACCTCTGGTGGTATGGCCATGGATCACACCAGGAAGTTGCTTTACGTACTTCCTGTAACAAAAAGTAATATAGTTGGCCAACCATTTGGACAGGCACGGTTTGGAAACTGCTGCGCCCTCTTTCCCCAGGCCAAAAGAAACAAATACATGTAAGGACTTCCTGCAATCCTTTGAAATTATGGGTATAGTACCCAAGTATCCTACGCACATCTAAAGTATAGAGCAATGCTTCCCCTGGATTGGCATGTTCTGGATAATAAATTGTCATGTGGATGACTAGATTTAAAGTGAACTCAGAAACCACTTTAGGTAAAAACTTAGGGTCAGTATGCAAATACACTCTGTCTTTCTGGAAAATCAAATAAGTAGGCTCACACATAACAGCCTGCAACTCTGAAATCCTTCGAGCTGAAATAATAGCAAATAAAAATAATGCTTTCCACTACAGAAAGCATAGCTTGCAATATGCGGCTGGCTCAAAAGGAGCCAAAGTAAGTTTCTCTAAAACATAGTTGAGGGCCCAGGCTGGAACTGGATTGTAGATGGGAGGCTTCAAATGGAGAATGCCTCTCAGAAAAGTATGGGCAACTTCGAGTTGGGACACAATACGGTCCTCAACAGGCACATGGAATGCTGAGATGGCAGAGAGGTGCACATTAACAGAGGAGTATTGCAGACTGGCATCTGACAGGGACAGCAAGTACTCCAGAATCTGGTTCACTGGACAAGTGAAGGGGTCCAGGTAATGTGAAGTGGCTCACAGAGCAAAACTGTTCCACTTCATGGAACAGGTAGCCCTGCCGACCTGTCGGCAGAGCAGTAGTGCTACCGCTCACAATGCTGGCGACCAGAGTTTGGAAGCAAGCTCAGGGTCATTGGGAGTTGTCCAGGAGAGGAGGAATGAGAGTCCCACAGGATGCTCTCCTCCTCTTGGGAGGGAGGGTTGCCTTTCCCACTGCAATATTTCCACCTGGGTGACCACAGGTGGAAGTGCAGTCAGGGATGCCAGGGAAAGGGTCAGACACCAGCCGGGACATGGAAGCAGTGCCACGCCTCTGCATGGATGCACTTCCTTGGGTCTCCTCTGCATGCCAATGTCCTCGGAGAGAAAACATGGAAAATGGCCCCTACGTCCACGGATGAAGGAGTGCCCCGGCACTGCTCCAGATCCTGCCTGCCTGTCCCACTGCTCCTGTATCCCGACGCAAGCAATACTTCGAGGGTCCACACTCTACCTTGTTCCCACCTTGGTGGCACAGCCACTGCTTGATGGGGGAATGGGCATGAGCACCGATGCACAGGTAAGGCAGGGACAGCAGCAGACAGGGTGCCTTGGCGTCTCCCGAAGGAGTGTGCACATGGGAGTTTGACAGCGGCATAAGACATTACTTACACAGTAATCTTGTTTCTTCCAAGGGAATCTTACTGTATTCTGAGATAACCAGTATGATCCCACCATAGTATTGCCCCGGAGCTGAAAAGGTTAATAGAATCTATGCAAATGACAGAATGCTAGGCTTGAGCTCAATTTCCAAACCACTGCCTCTGGTAAACAACCTTCTAACCATCAGATTCTAATGAAGCATGCATAGGAAACTATCTAATAATTAACTTTAATGAGAAAACCAACAATCCAACCCTCCTTTGAACATCCCCCATCTAAGAAGCAAATAGGCATTCATCTCTAAGACTCAAGTCACAGATGGCCCAAGGAAAAAAACAGCCCAGGAGTCCACCACAGTAATCTAAGCTGTAGTGCAGTGCCCCCAGGTTCTAGTAAGAGAGGAAGGGTGGTAGCTCAGAATACAGTAAGATTCCCTTGGAAGAAACAAAATTACTATGCTAAGTAATGTCTTCTTCTAACCCCAGGAAATCTTACTGTATTCTGACATATGCAGAGTACCCAAGCATGCCTTTGGAGGTGGGTACAGAACCTATTTAGGAAACAGGCCCTGCAGTACTGCTGTGCCAAACCTTGCATCACTCCTGGCCTGGGTATCCAGGTTGTAATGTTTGACAAATGTGTGAACAGTTTTCCAGGTAGCTGCCTTACATATTTCCAGTAAAGGGATATCCATTGTAGCTGCCATGGAGGCAGCTGTGCCCCTTGTGGAATGGGCCATGAGGCCAACAGGGGATTCCTTGCCCACTTTGCTGTAACAAATCTGGATACAGGCAACAATCCAGTGGGCAATGGTTCTCTTTGAGGTCGGTTTTCCTTTTCCTAAATCTCCATATGTCAGGAACAACTGGGTCCTTTCCTGTCTATGACTCTTAGTATGGTCAAAGTAATAGCTAACAGCTCTCTTGACATCCAAGCTATGTAACCTGTGTTCCTCTAAACTGGAATGGTCACTGAAAGAGACTGGTAAGGTGACAGACTGATTTAAATGGAAATCAGAAACCACTTTGGGAAGAAACTTTCTGTTTGTCCTCAGGACTACCATGTCTCTGAGAAAAGAGATATAATTCGGTTCTGTAGACAGGGCCTGTAACTCACTGATCCTTTTCGCAGAGGTGATAGCTATAAAGAACAGTTTTCCATGTGACGTACTTCAGCTGTGCTGAAGACATGAGTTCAAAAGGTGGCTGCATCAGCTGTCCAATACAGATGTTAAGATCCCATGCAGGAGTGCGCTCAGTGTGTGGAGGGTGCAAGTGCAAAAGCCTTTTGAAGAATTTTCTAAACACCTTATTGGAAGCCAGAGAAGATTTCTTACCAGCTGAGAGATAAATTGACACAGCTGCTAGATGCACTTTTAGGGTAAAGAGCTTGAGGCCAAGCGAGTGAAGGTGCACTAGGTAATCCAGTAGTACTGAGAAACTAGCCTGAGTACTGATCACCACCTGCTGCTGGCACCAGATTGAGAATCTCTTCTATTATGAAGCATAAGTTTGCCTTGTGGAAGGCTTACTGGAGCCTCTGAGCACCTAAAGGACTCTCTCCTATAACCTAAGGTCTGCATCTTCAATATCCTCAAGAGCCAGGCCTTGAATCTGAGGAACTGAAGGTTTGGGTAAAGGATTCTGCCCTGTGAGGACGTCAGCAGATTGTGCCTCCTGGGTAAGGATACTGGTCTGCTCACTGACAGGACTAGAAGTAGGGAGTACCATGGCTGCCTAACCCAGTCTGGGGCGAAGAGGATCATGGTTGCTGGCTGTGTCCTGAGTTTGTTCAGAGCTCTGAGAAGTAGAGGGAAGGGAAGGAATGCCTACAAGAACTTCCCCATCCAATCCATCATCAGTGTATCCATTGGCACTGTGCCCACTGCAGGAGGCCTGCAACAAAACTGTGGCAGCGGGTGGTTGTCTGGAGCTACGAAGGGGTTCACCTCTGGGGTCTCCCACCATCTGAACACTGTTAGGAGAACCTGTTTGTTCAGTGCCCATTTGTTGTGGTTCTGATTGAGTCTGCTCAGGGCATCTGCTAGGATATTGTCCTTTCCTGGAAGATAGACAGCCACCAGAGAGTGATTCAGAGAATAAGCCAACTTCCATATCGGTATGGCCTCTGTGCACAGGGAGGAGGACCTCGTGCCCCCTTGCTTCTTTATGTAGTACATTGTAGTTGTGTCTGTTCTGACCTGTACGACCTTGCCTCTTAGCTTTGAGGCAAAGGACAGAATCCCCAAAACGTACTGCTCCGAGCTCCAACAAATTTATGTGGAGCAGACTCTCCTTTGTGAGCCAAGTCCTGTGGGCTGTCTGGCCTCCTGTGTGTGCTCCCCACCCCGGAGAGGTACCCCTTGTCTTAGGTTCCCCTTTTCCTGCCACCACTGGAGTGCTAACAGTACAGACTTAGTAACTACTGGCACCAGTTTGGACAAATGGTCTAATTATTGTGACCAATAAGACCTGAGGTGGAACTGAATGTCCCTCATTTGAAACCTGACCCCTGAAACTGTTGCCGTTGTTGCTGCCACGTAGCCTAATAGTTGGAGGAAGTGCCTTGCTGGTCTGGGGGTGGACAGCTGAAAAGAGTTGGCCAGCTGAATCAGTGTTTCCACCCTCCCTTGAGGAAGGAAAGCCTATCCTTCCACCGTGTCTAGCTCTGCCCCTATGAAATCCAGAAGCTGGACTGAGGTCAGCACTGACTTTTGGGGATTTAGAAGGAACCCTAGAGACTGTAGGACCCCCTGAACTATGGTCAGGGACTTTGAAACCTGCTGGGGGGACTGGCCCACTACCAGTCAGTCATCCAGATAGGGAAAGACTATGACACCTTGCTTTCTGAGGTGTGCCACCACCACTGCTAGGCACTTTGTGGATATCCTTGGTGCTGAGGAAAGAAAGGCCGAAGGGCATGGCTCTGAATTGGTAGTGGACTGATGTCAGCCTGAAACCAGGATATTTTCAGTGTGATGGTCTGATGGGAATATGGAAATAGACATCTTTTAGATCTATAGATGCCAGCCAATTCCCTTGTCTGAGTGTGGACAGAATGATTAACATGGTGACCATCTTTCATTTTGGTTTTGTTAGATATTTGTTTAGTTGTCTGAGATCCAGAATGGGTCGCCACTCCAGTTTTCTTTACTGTGAGGAAGTATCTTGAGTAGAACCCCTTCCCCTTCTGAATCAGGAGTACAGGTTCTACTGCCTTGTCCTGCAACATTTTTCTTACCTCCTGCTCCAGTAGTTGGGCTTCTGATGGGGAGGAAGGGTTGAAGACTCTTGTGCTCAGCTTGGGCATAAACCTGAAGAGGAGGGTAAGACCATGGCCCACTACCTCCAGGACCCATCTGTTTGTGGTTATTGACTGCCAGACCTGGAGAAAGTGGGTAAGCCTGCCCCCTACTGGGAGAGAGGAGGCGACCCTGACAGACTTTTCAGGGAGTCTGCTTCACTTCTGAGGTTGGCTGAGGACTGTGTCCAGCCCTATCAGTACCCCTTCTACCCCTGCCCCTGAAATAACCCCTCTGAAGTCGATAGGTCAGATGGGCATGGGTTTGGAAGAAGGGCCTATAATGAGGCCTTGCTCTCCCACCTCTGTTTTGTTGTTTCTGGGGGGTAGCTGCTCTTTCTTTGGCAGCCGCACTCCTGTAGGCCACCTTGTAGTCATCCATCTTTTTCACATAGGCCACAGTCTGCTGGCCAAAGAGGGATGAAGGTTCGCAGGAGAGATCCAGGGATTTTTGTCTGTGTATCCTGAGAGAGATTGGTAGTCCTAGGCCATGAAAATCTCCTTGAGGACACAGAAGTAGCCATTAACCTGGCTGCAGTATCACTGGCGAGATCACTGACATCCGCAGCCATTCTAAATTGAAATTTGGATGCCTCGATGCCCCTCTTGGCAGCTTCTGCCAGGTCAGATGCTATGGGTGCTGGACAGGCCTTAGAAATTTCTGATACTGTGCTCTACAGACTCTTTTGAAATCTGGCTACATAAGCCATGCAAGTAGTTTGTCGAATGGCCAAGGAAGAACCCAAATAAGCCTTTCTGACCATTGAATCCATCTTTCTGGAATCTTTATCCAGAGGGTGGGAAGCCAGGGGTATCCCATCCTTATCACAGGTAGCAGCCTGTACCACCCCTTCATGGCTGGGGTGCCCAAAAAGAAATTCAGCACCAGGTTTGGCCACCCAATACTTCCTGTCCAGTTTTCTGTCTACTGGAGGAATAGATGTAGCTGTCTAAGATTTTTAACACATGCTGTCTCAAGAGATTTATGAATGGTAAATAAAAGCTTTTTTGCTGAAGCCACATCCATTATCTCATCATAGTCTGGTTCCTCCTCCTCCTCGGTTGCCTCTTGAGTGGAGAGGTCCAGAGTTTGAGCTACCTGCTGCATAAAGGCAAACAGGGTAGTAAAATCCTCTGACCCTTTGTCAAGGGAGTCAGGGTGCTGGGGATCAAGGGAAACATCTGGCTCCCCTACATCCTCATCACAATCCTCCTCCTCCTCAATATCATCATCCCCAAAGCCCTCCATGTCCAAATCATAAGGCCCGGGAACCAGGGTAGAAGTTGGGGGGAGAGCCATGGGACTCTAAACCAAGGACCGCAGAACCGAACCGACAAGAGAGTGAAGGGAGTGAATAATTCTTATAGCATTGGCCATCTCCTCTGCAGTCAGAACCGTTGGGTTTAACAGTGATGGTTCCTTTGCCATGTTTCTCCTTTCTCTTTTTCTTGGCCGCAGTTGCTGGTTCAGTGGCAGGCTCCGCAGTTAGTTTCCTTCCCTGAGAACCAGTACCCTTGTCAGAGGGGGTTTCCTCCAGTTCGTCGGTTTCTTTTGAGGAAGGAGACGTGTCCGTAACCGGGTCAGCGTTTTTTTCAGACAACCTTTCCTTCAGTTGGTTAATTTACCTGTCCAGCGTCAACTTAGGAAAGTTTCTGCATATCTCGCAGTCTGTCTTCAAGTGGTCAAATCCGAGACAGAACACACACATTAAATGGGGATCAGCTTTAGCAAAAGTTTCTCCACACTCAGTGCAGTGCTGGAAGCATGTTGGCTGGTTCTTTTCTTAGGAGTCTGAGACACAGCCAACAGAATGCTAATCCCCTTTAAACAAAACTTTTTTTTTTAGGCCGGTTTAATAACCTAGGAATGAACTGAGGCTTAGCCTGGTAACACTCCTACAAAGTGAACAAACTTAAAGATTTACCTTAACAAGAATAGGGAAAAAAAAAGGTCTTTGTTCCCGACCGGTGGGGAAAAACGGACAGAAACCAAGAATTTACCAAAGATTTGCTAATCTAAACTAGTCTACCTGTAAACCACAGACGGCAGTTCAAAAACAAAATAATTTAAAAGCTACTGAACCGAGAAAAATTAAACGATCTTGAGTAAAGATGTAGAGGATTCTTCGAGGCATCTGACTATGCAAGCAGAGTGAAGAATCTTACTGTTAGAAGGCTGTTTACCAGAGACAGTGGTTTGAACACCGAGCTCGAGCCTAGCATTTTTATCATCCGCATAGGTTCTATTAACCCTTTCAGCTCCAGGGCAGTACTATTGTGGGACCATACTGCTTATGTCGGAATACAGCAAGACTTCCTGGGGTTAGAAACAGAAATATTTAAAAAAAAACCAAAAAAAGGAATAGGTAGCCCTGGTGCAGGGTTTTCTGGCAGCCACCAGGACATTAGTCACCTCTGGAGACACCCCAAATCTTGCAATAGCTATGTTCTCAGCAGCCATGCATGGAGGTGAAGTGACCCAAGATTCAGATGGACGAGGGTTCCCTGCTCCTGTGTCAGCAGATCCTTGCACACGGGCAGAGGCACTGGAGGTTCTACTGCTAACTGTTGCAGTAAAGGAAGCTATATCGGACGAGGCCAAAAGGGTGCCACAAGAATTAAAGTGGCCCCTTCCATTTGGAGCTTGATTAGCACCCCATGAACCAGAGAAATGGGAGAAAAGGTATAAAGGGCGGTACTGGATCATCACCGGAGGGGCAGGTCTATTGGGGAGGCGCTATGAAACTGAACACTATAGTGTGATAGTCAGGTTCCACCACCAAGTCGGAGATCTCATCCCCAGGAGGAACACCAGATCCAAGGAGTGACCCTGATTATGGGTCACAGCGGTAACAAACTGTGTGAAGCCCAACAAAGTCATAAGTTGGAGGAAGTCTTGTCCAAATTATGAGAGTTCATTGTTGACCCAGGCGTTGAAGTCCCCCAGAACCAACCACATGGGGTACTCCAACACCATGTCGACCATGAAGTCTGCGACTTTCTGCAGGAATACTTTCCCATCCCCTGGTGGACGGTAGACGAGTAGTATCCGGCAGCCCACACCTGCCTCCAGTTCCGTTTTAAAACAAGTGGCTACACCCCTGCCCCTTCGATACAATCTTGGGCAGTGTATCACTGAGTACTCTGCTGGGATTGCTGATTCCAAAACAGGGCCAGCATTTCCATCCAGCCAGGTTTCGGTGATGCAAGCCAGGTCAGATGTTCCAATAAAATCAGCAATTATTGCTGTCTTGTTCTTTATTGACCTAGCATTGCATGAGGTTGCCCGAGTTGGATGAGTGGCAGAGGGAGAGCGCACTATTTGCCCATCATTTGTGGAGCCCTTGGGTATGGCAACCAGGCGGGGGGGACCCCTATCCTGGAGCCATTTTGCCCCAGGGTGCCTCCTCATCCTCACCACCCAAATCCGTCCACCCCGCTCCTCCCCTCCTCCCAGTCTGCGACCCGCACCCCTCTGACCCTCAAGCTATCCCCAGGGCCCGATAACTGTAGACCCCAATGGGTGGGGGTCAAGGGTGCAAGCCCTAAGTTACAGAGGGAAGTAGTGCCTGACCACCGTGAATAACTGCCAACACATGGCCTATCCCACAAACTAGCAACAATACCCCAAAAATAACAAAATTTGTAAAAGAAATAAACAAACAATAAGAACCCGCCCATAAATCTTTATCTTAAACTACCCCCAACAAACTCCCAGCAATAAACAGTATATAAAATTTAAAACTTATGATGAAAGTATAAACTCAAAAGAAAACAAGTAAAGTAAAAACAGTGCAAAGTCACTGTAAAAATTGCTGACAATTCTCCAGGTGAGGAAATTCCAATAAGCGTCCTTAGACCTCTCACATCAAAGGATAATACATACCATAGGTTCCACTTAAGTCCCACTCCCACCAGGACTCATGTGGAAATAACAGAAACTAATAGTGTTGAGTCATATTAAACGCTATAGTGAGTCCAGAAAACAATTCAATGCAAATTAATGACCAATATAAAGAAGCACACCAAAGCTTCAGTCCAATTGTTTCAAGACAGGTGAGGCCATCACTCTCACCCTGTCCCTGTGGTCACAAACCAGGGTTGTTCTTCTCTCCTTCCAGCAATGACACAGAATTAAAACAACTTGCACAGTCTTTGGAGGTACTCTCACTACCTCCCCAAACTAAAATAAAGTTCTGTAGACACAACGGATCCAACAGACTGTTTTCCCTGGAGCTAAGTCCAAATCTTCACCCATGGACCTCTCCTAATTGCTGTCTCCCCAGCCTCGGGACCACAAGCAGCACCGCCTGGGAGCAAAAACCTTCTGGCCTGTCACCAGTATCGGGTTACTGAGAAGAAGCACACTGGTTCCCACCACAGGGAAAACACCTTGGGCCACTGAGGTACACACCCCCAACGGACTGCACCCCTCCGAAGGCCCTACTGGCAATAAACAGGATCAAACAGTCCCCCAGTACCATACTGTAGCCCCGAGAAAACATACCACCTCCTGCCCCTCTTGAATCGGCCAGCACAGATCACAGGCGGAGACAGTCCACCCGGATCAAAGCAGCGCTGGAAAGACAGCCATCCTCCGGCAGCCGAAGTCACCCCCGCCCAACACGGCAGCAGGGAATTGACCCTCCGGTCCAGAACCCCCACAACCATCTTCCCCAGGAGACCTGATCCAGCCCAAATCCCCAAGCCATCCCTCCAGGAAAAAAAAAAAAAGATCAGTATCTGAAACTGGGAGCCAGCTGGGCAAAAACCAAGGTCCACTCGAGGTCAGAGGTGGTTGCGCTCTCACCACGCCAGCAGTTGATTCCTTAATCCTCAAGAGTGAACTTCACAATCCACAGACCAAGGTAGTCGAAATGGGCTCGATATTCCGTCTTCAGCTCCAATCTCCCTCCAACAAGCTGACCAGGAGTATAAGCTGAAAAGGTTGAAAAATGTTGAAAAGTCTGAATACACCAGCCCGGTGGGTCTGGACAGAGCTCCACTAATCTCCTCCACAATGGTGAATTACTGTACGGTATTACTGGTAAGCAGCTGACCATGAGTAAAAAAGGTGCAAAAAAGTGGCAAAATCTCCTTAATGCAAGGGGAGTAGTTGTTGGCGTGAGCGGGAAAAACAATGCTAGCAATGTAATGCAGCTAGCGGTTTTGGTGTCCAGAAAGCAGTAAAACAATGAACACCAGTGAGCACCAAACAAATACTAGTCATAAAACACTGTCACCTCGAAAATGTCCACGCTTTCATCACTACCTAACTCACTGTGCAACCCTAGCTATCTAAGCTATAACACTATCAAATTAAAAAGCGAAAAACAAAATAAAATAAAGCTGATAAATCGTAAGGGGTTAAACTCAAAAACAGCTACCTCAGACAGCTCACTCACAGTCGTCATGTAACCGGTAATCCTCATGCCCAGGGCGGCGGAAGCAAAGGTCCTCTTACCCTAGAGGTCTAGCTTACTCAGCTCCCTGTCTGGGGGGAGGGAACTACAGTGTCTAAGCACCTTGGATCTGTCATGGGCCTCCTTGATCACCACTGAATCAGTCTCAGGTTGGCCAGCAAAGAAGAGATGCCCTGATGGGGCTGATACAGCTTGTCTGCCTTCCTGGGCATAGCAGGGATCATGTTAAGCCTATGCCAGGTCGCCATAGTGGCATCCTCCAGGACAGGTATCATAGGAGGTATGATTTTTGGTGGGGAATCCGGGAGGTCAAGACAGTCCACCAGGTTCCTTTTGGTAATGTCCTCCCCCACTGCCTCAAACCCCATAGTAGCCTGGAGCTACTTCATCATAGAGGAAAAAAAAAAAGAGGGGTCCTCGGGGGGGGGGAGAGACCTAGGGGTATGCACTATGGAGTCCTCACTCCTGGAGGAGACTGTGGAGCAAGACCTGTCACAGTCAGCACCATCATCATCATCCCCATCCTCATCTGGAGGTAAGAGGTCAGGATGATATTCCTGCTGTACGTTGATGGGTTCTGAAGGTGGCAGTGATGGGAGTGGGGATGGCAATGCCCAAGGAGGGGCAGGGCACTGTGGCTGTGCAAGCGGAGAGGGCTGCGCCACCAGGTCCCAGTGTTACCGGGCTGGGGGCAGGGAAGAGATACTGAAGAACTGCCGCAGAAGAGGAGATGACCACCTGAACATCGATGGTAGCCTGCATAACGGGGGCACCAATGTTGCCCGGCATAGCAGGTGGGCCTTGTGGTAGCGATGGTGGCAGCTGGGGCCTCAGCATCTGAGAACCAGCGCTGCCCGATGATGGACTGGTGGAGCACGCTGCCCACTGACCTTGTAGTTCAGGAAGGCAAGAGGGCAGGGCTGGTGACGGCGACACGGGAAAGCCTGATTTCGATAGCCCTTTGCTGGCCAAGGAAAGCCCAGTGGAACTCACTGCCATACCTCTCAAGTGTCCCTCATTACGAGCGACATCCCTCATCTTACCCCTCAAAATTGCCCTGTCCCTCATTTGTCCTTCATTGAAAAGGTGCTGCACACAGAGAGAATGTGCTGTCAATTCAGACTTTAAAGCAGAAATTAATAATATTCTAAGATGCTAAATGAAAACGAAACTTTGTATAAATAAAGGCAATATTTTTCACAGTGTTCTGAGCTTGAATCTCCATGTTTGAGGATGTGTCCTTCATTATGAGAGTCAGTGTCCTTCATTTTGAGTGTCTGTGTCCCTCATTTCAGTGACAAAAGGTTGAGAGGTATGCTCACTGCACTGGAGGGGACTGAGGTCTGGGCAGCAGGAGAGGTTGACACTAAAGCAGTCGACATCACTGGTCTGGTCGAAGATGAAGAAAGAGGAGACCAGGAGTGCACGGGGGGAGGGGGTGATGGTCCTTGCTCCCACCCCTGTCTGGGGGGGAAGGGGCAGGGCTTTCCTGAGGATTTGTGCCAGGCCTTGGAGGCCTGAGAGATTGAGGAGTCACCCAGCTACCTAGAAAGGGTCCACCCCTGGAGATCCTGCTCCATTCTGGCTACCTACTGCTCGAGCAGGAAGGCACGCAGGCCTTTCTGGCAGTGCCGCCAGGTCGCTTGATTACACTTCACGAAGAGCTTGCAGGCTTCGACATCATGCTTAGGCCTGAGACAGCAGATGCAGAGGTCGTGTTCGTCTTTCGCGTAGATATTCTTCCCGCAGCAGCAGCAATGGAACAGGTTAGCTGGTTCTTGCGTTCTTGACATACAAGACAAAGAAAATCACTTTAAAATAAAGTGATGCTACTAAAAAGAAAAAAAACAGAAGTTCTGGCAGTCGACTGAAGGACGAAGACACTGAGTATGGTTGATGGCAGGAAAGAAAAAATCACTCACCTTAGTAATCTTGTTTCTTCTAAGGGAATCTTACTGTATTCTGACTTATGCAGTATGGTCTCACCACAGGACTGCCCCTGGAGCTGAAATGGTTAATAGAACCTATGCAAATGATGGAATGCTAGGCTCGAGCTTAGTTTTCAGATCACTGTCCCTGGTAAACCACTTCTAAACCATCAGATTCTTACAAAGCATGCACTAAGCAGTTTCCTACTACTATAAAAATAATAATAATAATAAACAGAACCCTCCGAGAGAACAGCAAAGGAAAAAATAAGGGAATTACCCCTTCTTTAGAAAATCGTCCAAAGTGGCATCAATAAGACTCAAGTCACAGATGCCCCAAAAAAACAGAACTTCAGCTAACCCCCAGGTTTACAACAACTCTACCAGAGCTATAGTGCAGTGACCATAGGTTTTTGCAGGGTAGGAAGGGAGGGAGCTCAGAATACAGTAAGATTCCCTTAGAAGAAACAGGATTACTATGGTGAGTAATTTTTTCTTCAAACCCCAAGAAATCTTACTGTATTCTGATTTTTGCAGATTACCAAGCAGTGCCTTTGGAGGTGGGCCTATAACCTATTTAGGAAACAAGCTCTGCAGGACTGCTGTGCCAAACCTGGCATCACCTCTGGCCTGGACATCCAAACAATAATGTTTGGTGAATGTGTGGACTGTTTTCCAGGTTGCACATTTGCAAATGTCCACTAGATGGATATCTCTAACAGCTGCTAGAGAAGCTGCAGTACTCCTGGTTGAATGGGCCCAAGGCCTGCAGGTGGTTGCTTACCACCTTGCCATAGCAAAACTGGATACAAGCTACAATCCACAGAGCAATGGATCAGTTTGTGATAGGATTACCTTTTCCCACCTCTCCATAAATTAGAAAGAACTGGGTTTGATCCTGTCTGTGACCCTTTGTGTGGTCAAGATAGTAGCTGACTGCCCTTTTTACAACCAGGCTGTGCAGTCTACGCTCACCTGAGGTGGAATGGTCTGTGAAGAAAACTGGCAAGGTAATAAGACAGGTTAAGGTGGAAATCTGATACCACCTTTGGCAAAAAATTTCTGTTAGTTCTCAGAACTATTTTGTCTCTATGGACAGCAATATAACTAGGCTCTGTGGACAGTGCCTGGAGCTCACTGATCCTTCTGGCAGAGGTAATGGCTACCAGGAACACTGCTTTCCAAGTCACATATTTGAAATCTGCGGTAGACATGGGCTCAAAAGGGGTCTGCATAAGCTGAGCAATGCAGATATTCAGTCCCACATGGGGTAGGTTCCCTTTGTGGTGGATGCAAAGATAATAACCCCTTAAAAAAATTCTTGAACACTGGCTTCGGAGCCAAAAATGATGCCTTACCTGCTGATAAATAAGCCGAAACAGCTGCCAAGTGCATCCTCAAGGTGGAAATAGTTAAGCCTGTGGAATGCAAATGGGCAATATAGTCCAGGACTGTAGAAAGGCTAGCCTGGGCATGGTCCAAGCCCTTACCTTGACACCAAAAAGAAAATCTTTTCCATTTAGAGGAGTAGGTTTTCTTGGTAGAAGGCTTTCTGGAAACTCTCAGTATATCCATAACTCCTTCTGAGAGGTGCAAATCTGCATACTCTTAAGTTGTCAAGAGCCATGCCTTGAGTCAGAGGGATAGCAGGTTGGGATGAACAGGTTACTCACCTGTAACAGTGGTTCTAGGAGTGGTATATGTTGTTCATCTACACTGTCTGGCATTGTCCCTTTCCCCTTTAAATCTTGCTGGAAGTCTTCAAGCTGGCTCCTCCCACCCAACCGGGTGGTAAATACCTCGGCTCCGACCCATGACGCCAGATTTAGGGCGCTGGAACCCAGGTTGTGCGCCTTAAGCCGGGGAGGTCGGGTGGGTGCGTGTGGATGAACAACATACAGTATACCACTCCTAGAACTACTGTTACAGGTGAGTAACCTGTTCTTCTAGGGCGTGGATATGTTGTTCATCCACACTGTCTGGCAGACTCTAGCAGTTCTCCAGGAAGAGGGAGGCAAGCCACACCTACTTAGGAAACAGAGATTGAGAACAGAGGCCCCAAAACCAGCATGCGTCGTGACTCTGGAGTCGATGTGGTAATGGAGTATGTAAGGTGTTTGCTGACTCAGGTGGCGGCCGACAGATTTCCTGGATAGGGATGTCCTGGAAGCAGCCACGGCAACAGTATAAGCGGGTACAATGAGCCCTTATCCCTTTGGGAGCTCCTTGCCCGCTAATTCCTCTTCCTGAACTTATGCATGATGTAATCCATCTTGCAACAGTCCGGTTAGCTGCAGGTCTGCCAGAAGTGGCTTCAGCGTAGGTGACAAACAGCTGGCGAACCTCTCCTCGAATTTCTGCCATCCTCTCCTTATAGTAGGAGAGAGCACGCCTGAGGTCCAGAGTATGGAGCCTGTACTCAGCATCCGAGATGTAGTTAGGGTAGTATACCGGCAGAGTCAACACCTGGTTGAGGTGAAACTCTGACACCACCTTCGGTAGGAATTTCGGGTGGGGGCGCAGGACAACTTTGTCCCTGTGAAAGATCAGATAAGGGGAGTCCACCGAAAGTGCCTGGAGCTCCCCTGTCCTTCTGGCTGATGTGATAGCCTCCAGGAAGGCAGTCTTCCACGACAAGTGCGAGAGCTCACACTTGTGCATGGGTTCGAATGGCTTGCCCATGAGCTTTGCCAAAACCAGCAAAAGATCCCATGGAGGTGGAGGTTCACGCACCAGAGGGGATATGTGATCCAGGCCTTTGAAAAAGCGCCCGATCACTGTCTCCTGAGCCAACGTCAGCTGAGTGGCCCATGTCCGGTAAGCAGAGATGGCTGCTAGGTGCACCCTAAGGGTTGATGACCGAAGACCCCCTTTGGAGAGAGACCAAAGGTAGTCTAGAATGTTAGCCACAGAGCAGGATAAGGGGTCTAGGCTTTTACCCTGACACCAAATGGAAAATCTTTTCCATTTGAAGGCATAACATTTCCTGGTCGATTCTTTTCGAGATGCTTCCACCACGGTGTAGACATCCTCAGAAAGACCCAAAGCCTGGAACTCTAGCCGCTCAGGAACCAGGCTGTGAGGTGCAGGGATTGAAGGTCCAGTGGAAGATCTTCCCCTGGTTCAGCAATATCAGGTCCGGGCGTGTACACAGCCGCTCCAGGTCCCCACAGCTGAGGCTGAGGAGATCTGGATACCAGAACTGGCGTGGCCAATCTGGGGCTACCAGAATCACCTTTGCCTTGTCCCTCCTCACCTTGAGTAACACCTTGTGGATCAAGGTAAATGGAAGGAAGGCATAGAAGAGGTCTGGGGTCCACGGCCTCGAGAAGGCATCCCCCTGCAGCGAACCCTGCTGAGGGGGGTGGGCATGGTACAGCCTCAGCTTGGTGTTCTCCCTGGAGGCAAACGGGTCCACCAATGGTTTGCCCCAACGGGAGAACAGGTCGTAAGCTACCTCTGGATGGAGAGACCACTCATGGGATGTCTGGCCTATGCGGCTGAGAGCATCCGCCAGTTGGTTCGCGACTCCTGCCACATGGATGGCTAGGAGATCCACCTCCAGCCGGCTGACGAAGGTCCAGATCCGGAGCACTTCCTTGCACAGCAGACAGGAGTGAATGCCGCCCTGTTTGTAGAAGTAGTACATGGTCGTGGTATTGTCCGTCTGGACTTGAACCACTTGACCCCGGAGCTGAGGAGCGAAAGCTGACAGTGCCAGTCTGACTGCTCTGAGCTCCAGCAGGTTGATGTGGCATCGGGACTCCTCGGGGGTCCAGAACCCATGGGCTCTGTTGTCCCCCATGTGGGGTTCCCAGCCCATGGGAGAGGCATCGGTCATAAGGATGACCGTCGGCTCAGGGTGGACAAACGGGACTCCTTCCTGCAAATGACTCGGGACGGTCCACCATTGGAGAGCATCCCCACATCCTCTGGGTGACTGTGATCAGCTGGTCGAAGAGACCCTGACGCTGAGACCACTGGGCAGCCAGCTCCCATTGAAGGGGGTGCATGTGCAGTCTGGCCCAGCGGACCACTGAGGTGCATGCGCCATGTAACCCAGGAGGTGCAGGAAGTCCGGGCAGGCGCCAAGTGCCAACCAGAAATGATTGGGCAAAGAAGGAGAGAACCTCACCCTGTCTGCCAGGGCCGAGCTCTGGCTTGACAAGAGTCGAGCTCTGCCCGATGAAGCCCATCACCTGAGAAGGTACGAGTTCTGAGTTGGCCTCGTTGATCAGAAGGCCCAAGTGAGAGCAGGTTCGGAGGGTCAGGTCCCTGGACCTCTCTACCTCCTGAAGGGAGGAACCCGCTAGGAGCCGGTCATCTAGATAGGGATAAATACGAACCCCTTGACGCCGTAGATGGGCTGCCACCAGTGAGATGCATCTGATGAAGACCCTTGGGGTCGATGAGAGGCCGAACGGCATGGCTCTGAACTCATACAGGGTCCCTTCAACCCTGAAGCGGAGGAACCGCTGATGGGACGGACGAATTGGGACGTGGTAAAAAGCGTCCTGAAGATCCAGTGTACAGAACCACATGTTTCGTTCCAGGGATGGTATGATCTGGTTCAGAGTTACCATCTGAAGAGTACGAGACCTGAGATACCGATTCAGGTCGTGGAGATCTAGAATGGGCACAACCCCCATCTGCTTGGGCACCAGGAATGCGTGGAGGCGAAGCCTGGGTCTGAAGGAGGATCCGCACAGGCAAACCATCTCTTTGAGGAGGAGTTGCAATGTCGCGCGAAGGGGCAGACTGAGTGCCAACTGAGATCCTTTCTCCGGTGGGGCACGGGCTTGGCTGGGAGGGTACTGCTCGAACTCTAGGGGCAGACCCTGCCCGACCACTTCCAGAACCCACCTGTCTGAAGTGATACCGGACCAGGCGGAAAGGAAGTGGTGGAGCCGGCCCCCCACAGGAGGACCCAGAGCTGGCGTGACGGGTGTGGGGGAGGCCACCCCCGACCCGTCACTGTGCAGGTTTAGAGGTGGAGGAGGCACCTGGACCAGCACCTCGGCCTCCTTTGCGGGGCTGCTGGGGACCTTGCTTGGGCCTAGGGCACCAAGCTTTAGCCTGCTGCTGTTGCTGACCTCCCTGGTAGGAGGGCTGTCTGACCGCAGGGGAAGAATGCCGAATTAAAAAATTACTCACCTTAGTAATGTTGTTTCTTCTAATGGAGTCTTGCTGTATTCTGACAGTAGCAGTGAGTCCCAACCTTCGAACTGCCCCGGAGATGAAAGAGTTAACTTTCCATGCCAGGCATGGCAGCTGAGCTCGAGCTCGGTTGAGACTCTGTCTGTTGCTGTTTAAACTCAAATCGTGAGATCTTTACGAGCAAACTCACTAAGGCCCTGTGTGGAAGCTGTAAACCTACACTAGCCAACTGGCTACTAAACATAAAAAACACATTTTTTGGTCCCAAAACAAAGACTCAAGTCAGGAGACCCAAAAAATGAAAAACACAACACCAAATCACCCAAGAAAAGGGGGGTGAAACAACAAGGTGGGCATCTACTGAGTGCCAACACTGCCACTGCCCATCCACATCCCAAAACAGAGGTTCTGAGAGGGGCAGGTGGGGGGGGGGAGGTCAGAATACAGCAAAACTCCATTAGATGAAACAACATTACTAAGGTGAGTAATTTTTTCTTCAAACAACATGAAGTCTTGCTGTATTCTGACGTAACAACTACAAGCAGTAACTCCATGGAGGAGGAACAGAACCTACTTAGGAAATAGGCTCTGAAGCACAGCTGTGACAAACCGAGCATCACTCCTGGCCTGAATATCCAGGAGTAATGCTTGGTAAAAGTGTGAATTGTTTTCCAGGCAGCTGCTTGACATATCTCTAAGATAGGAATATCCCTGGCAGCAGCAGCCAGGGAAGCAGCTGTACCTCTGGTAGAGTGAGCCCTCAGGCCTGAGGGTGGAACCTTACCCAGTTTTCCATAACAAAATTGGATACAAGAGACAATCCACCTGGCAATGGATCTTTTAGTGGCAGGTTTCCCTTTACCAACCTCACCATAAGTGAGGAACAGTTGGAGGAGTCAAACCTGTGACCCTTGGTACGTTCTATGTAGTAACTAAGGGCTCTTTTCACATCTAAACTGTGGAGCCTCCTCTCGCCAGAGAAGGAATGGTCAGTGAAGTACACAGGAAGAGACACAGATTGATTAAGGTGGAAATCAGAAACCACCTTAGGCAACAATTTCCTGTTAGTCCTGAGGACCACCTTATCTCTATGAAAGGAGAAAAAAAATCAGGCTCCACTGACAAAGCTTGTAACTCACTTATGCGTCTGGCAGAGGTGATGGCTACCAGAAAAAAAAATTACTCACCTTAGTAATGTTGTTTCTTCTAATGGAGTCTTGCTATATTATGATAATTTCAGTTTGTCCCACCATTAGAACTGCCCCGGAGCTGAAATAGTTAACTTCCATGCCAGGCATGGAACTTGGAGCGCGAGCTCGGTTAGAGAAGCTCTGTCTGTGTAATTTCAAACTGAAACTGTCAGATCTTTACGACAAAACTCACTAAGGTTCTGTGTGGAAGCTGTAACCTACACTAGCTAACTGGCTACCTAAATATTAACACATATTCCTGGTCCCAACACAAAGACTCAAGTCAGGGGCCAGAAAATAAGATAAGAAAAAGATAAAACAAAACACAACACCCCAAAAAACCCCAAGAAAAAAGGGGGCGGAAAAAACATAAAATGGGCATAAACAAGTGCCCACACTTTACTGCCCACCCCATACCTAAGTAGAAGTTCTGAGAGGGGCAGGCTGGGGGGAGGTCATAATATAGCAAGACTCCCATTAGAAGAAACAACATTACTAAGGTGAGTAATTTTTCTTCAAACAACATGAAGTCTTGCTATATTATGACAATGCAGACTACACAGCAGTACCTCCATGGAGGAGGGACAGAACCTACTTAGGAATAAGCTCTGAAGCACTGCTGTACTTAAGCAGAACATCCCTCCTGGCCTGAACATCCAGGGAGTAATGCTTGGTGAAAGTATGTACCGTTTTCCAGGTAGCTGCTTGACATATCTCTAAGATAGGGATGTCTCAGGCAGCAGCTAGAGACGCAGCTGTACCTCTGGTAGAATGAGCCCTCAGGCCTGAAGGGGGAACTTTCCCCAGTTTTTGATAACAAAATTGGATACAAGAGACAATCCACCTGGCAATGGATCTCTTAGTGGCAGGTTTCCCTTTCCTAACCTCACCATAAGTGAGAAAAAGTTGGAGGGATTCGAACCTGTGACCCTAGATTATGCTCTATATAGTAACTTAGGGCCCTCCCAACATCTAAACTGTGCAACCTCCTCTCACCAGAGGAGGAATGGTCAGTGAAAAACACTGGAAGGGAGATAGATTGATTAAGATGGAAATCTGAAACCACCTTAGGCAAAACTTCCTGTTAGTCCTGAGGACTACCTTATCCCTGTGGAAAGAAATAAAGTCAGTCTCTACTGACAAAGCTTGTAACTCACTTATGCGCCTGGCAGAAGTGATAACTAGGAAAACAGTTTTCCAAGTTAAGTACTTAAGCTCTGCAGAAGACAGAGGTTCAAATAGAGTTGCATCAACTGAGCAATGCAAACATTAAGATCCCAGGCAGGGGCGGGTCCCTAAAAGGTGGATTAGTATGATAATCCTTTAAAAACTTGGAAAATACAGGGTGAGCAGAAAGAGGAGGGCTTTCCTGCTGAAATAAAAAGGAGACAGCTGCCAAATGTACTTTCAGGGTAGCTGGTCTCAGGCCCAAAATTAAGATGGACCATATAGTCCAAAACAATGGGCAAATCAGCAGATTCCGGGAAATATGTTTCCCAGAACACCAGATGGAAAACCTTTTCCATTTAGAGTTATAAGTAGCCCTAGTGGAAGGCTTCCTAGAAGCCTTAGGATTTCAAGAACACCTTGAGAAGGTGTGGGTCAGCAAATTCTAACTCCTCAAGAGCCAGGCCTTGAGGTTGAGGATTGAGATTAGGATACAAACTCTCCCTGGGCACAAGTTAACAGGTTGTGATTCCTGGGGAGACACAGGAAGATGGACTGCTAAAGACAGAAGGAGTGGGTACCAGGGCTGCCTGGCCCAATCTGGAGCAATCAGAATCATCCTGCAAGGCTGGAATCTGATTTTGACTAGCACCCTGAATAGGAGAGGGAAGGGGGGAAAGGCGTGAAGAAACTTCCCTTCCCAATCTAGGAGAAAGGCATCCAGGGGGACTGAGCCCATCACTGAGAGCCTGCAGCAAAACAGTGGAAGTTGGTGATTGTCTGGGGCTGCGAAAGATCTATCTGAGGGGTGCCCCATCTGGCAAAAACTATCCCCAGTACTTGGGGATCCAGAGACCATTCGTGATGGTCCTGGGAAATCCTGCTGAGAGCATCTGCCAGGACATTGTCCTTTCCTGGGAGGTGAACTGCTATGAGGGAAGTGTTCAGGGAATAAGCCAGAGACCACAACTTCATTGCCTCGGTGCACAAGGCCGAAGACCGAGTGCCCCCTTGTTTGTTGACGTACCACATTGTAGTGGTGTTGTCTGTTCTGACTTGTACCACTTTGTTCTGAACAGATGCAGAAAACACCTGAAGTGCTAGAAAAACAGCTCTGAGTTCCACAAATTGATGTAGAGCAGAGATTCCTGGGGGACCACACTCCCTGGGTGGAGAGGTCGCCCATGTGAGCTCCCAACCCAGAAGGGACGCATCTGTAGTAGGGTCAAAGGATGAGATAGGGGATGAAGGGGACCCCTAGTCTCGAATTGTTCTGATCCTGCCACCACTGAAGGGCCTGGATCAGGGGTTCTAGTCACTGGGATCAACTTGAAAGGGATCTTTCCTTTGGGACCAGAGGCTCTCAAATGAAACTGAATGTCCCTCATCTGGAACCTTGCTCCTTGCACTACAGCCCGTGGAAGCAGCCATGTGTCCTAGCAGCTGTAAGAAGTGCCTTGCTGGTCGAGAGACCTGCAGAGTGAAGGAGGAGGCCAGGCCACTGGGTTCCTTACCCTTTCTCTGAGGGCAGGAAGGCTCTGGCCTGCTTTGTGTCCAATTCTGCACCTATAAAGGTGAGAACCTGGACAGGTTCCAGAACTGACTTTGGAAGGTTGAGAAGAAAACCCAGAGAGGTGAGCAGCTGCTGGTAACTTGCAGGTGTGATTTGACCTGGTCTGAGACTGACCTACAATGAGCCAGTCGTCTGGGTAGGGAAAAATGGCAATCTTTTGCCTTCTTAAATGAGCAACTGCTACTGCTAGACATTTTGTGAATACCCTTGGGGCAGAGGTAAGGCCGAAGGGCACTGCTCTGAACTGGTAACGGCCTGAGGGCAGTTTGAATCTGAGGTACTTTCGGTGGGAGCTTCTGATGAGAACATGGAAATAGGCATCCTTGAGGTCCAGGAAGCTAGCCAGTCCCTGGCCTTAGAGAAAATAAAATCATTGCCAGAGTCACCATTTTGAATTTTGGTTTCAAAGGTGCTTGTTTAGATAACTAGGTCCAAGATGGGCCACCATTCTCCTGTCTTTTTTGGGGTAAGGAAGTACCTGGAGTACAGACCCTTGCCCTGGTGTAGGGGAGAAACCCTTTCTACAGCTCTGAGAGCCAGGAGGGTTGAGACTTCTGTTTCCAAGGCAAAGGTCTCTAGAGGGTTTGCAGGTGGAAAAGATCTGATTCTCATCTTTGGAAATTTTTTGAAGCTGAGAACCAGACCCCGGCTTACTACTTCCAGGACCCACTTGTCTGATGTTAGAGACTCCCGTTCTGAGCAGTAAAGCCAACCTGCCCCCTACAGGTAAGGAGAATGGCCCTGGGCACCCCATCAGGGTGCCTGTTTGTAGGTGCTTTAGGCTGAGGGGTGGGAGCAGGCCTGCTTGCACCGTCTGCCTCTCCTCTGAAGGACCCCCTCTGAGCATAAGCAGAGGAGGCCTGGGTTTGGTAAAAGGCCTGTGAAAGGCCTACCTCTACCTGGGGTCTGCCTCTGAGAGTGGCTTGCCGCTCCTTGGCCTGAGCACTCTTATAGGTTGTCCTATATTCATCCATTTTCTTCATGTAATTCTCTGCCTGCTCCCCAAACAGAGAATTTCTTACCACAGGAAAATCCATAGCCTTCGTCTGGGTATCCTGTGACAAGCTAGTACACCTGAGCCAGGCCACCCTACGAAAAGCCACAGATGTAGCCATGACTCTAGAGGATACATCATTAAAATCCACAGCAGCATGGAACTGCACCTTGGATGCCTCAATACCATCAGCAGCCACCTGTTCCAGCTCCTTAGCAAAGCTGGCCAGGGCCTGTTTGGCCAAAAGCCATGACAGTGTCCCATCTAGATTTTTTAGTATCTTGCCACATAAGCATGTAATTTGCTTGCCTGAGTCCCAAGCGAGCTGCCATGTATTATTTTTTAGCCATGGCATCCAATCTTCCTGGAGTCCTTGTCAGGAGGATGTAAGCCAAGGAATATTAGCTTTATCACAGGCTGCAGCCTGAACTACTCCAACATGACTGCATTGCTGTGAAAGGAATTCTGATCAGGACCTGACAAAGTGTACCTCCTGTCCATCTTCTTGTCCTGCGGAGGCACAAAATTAGGAGCTTTTAAAATTTTTATTGTTTGTTTCCAATGACTTATGTAAGGGGATAGACAATCTCCTAGAACACTGGGATATCCATCATTTCTACAAAATCAGGTTCCTCTGCTCATCCACAGCTTCCTCCAATGGGAGCTGGAGGTTTTCAACAACCTTTTATAAAACAAAAAGTGAGAAGGGACTCCAGAAAGCGTGGGGAGATTCTAAAGGTCTGTCTGGGAGATGTCCGGTTCAATGGGCACACCCAGACTCTCAAAGTCACATTCATACTGTTCATAATCATCCTCCCCTCCTCTGGTTCATAAAACTCTTCTAAATCATATTCTTGAACCGTGGAACGGCAGAACTGACCTTTTACCAGACAGTGGCAGTTCGGACAGACTGGAGAAAGTGACTGGACAATTTGTATAGCTCTTGCTATCTCTGCAGCAGTTGAAGAAGAAATTTTGAGTCCACACCTGCTGATTTTCTAGTTTTCTTTGCTGGAACTGGCTCCTCGAGTCAGCTTTACGTTTGCCGAGGGTCTCGCCCTGGTCAGAGGGCACTCCCTCGGTTCGGTTGGCACCGAACCGGGCTGGCTCATCGGGTCAGGCGGACTTTTGGCCTCTCGTTCCCTGGGCCTGCCAACTCCTCTTATCCAGGGTGGCTGCAGGAAATTCTTACAAATCTGGCAGTCTGAATTGGGGTGGTCAAACCCCAGGGCAATATACACATGTGGTGTGGGTCAGCGCCAAAGCTTCCCCAGAACACCACAGTGTTGAAACACAAGTGGGCCCGGTTTTTTCTTTTGGGTTTCTCAGACATAATGCCAGCCTAACCAAAAACTTGCCCGCTTTAACGGCAGTGCCAAACAGACACTTATCGGTTCCCAACCGTGTCACGAGCGGTGAAAACGTCAATGAAATCCATTTTTTAGAACCGATAAGAACCGGAACCGCGACTCTAAAAGCTTTTAAATACTTGATTTTAAAGTTTTAAAACAACCTGATCCGGTTCAAACCGAACCGATAAACATTACAAGTTCCACACAGAAATAAACCTGTCTATTACTTACAATACCACAGACAGAGCTTGAACCGATCGGTTTGCAGTTAAAATAATAATACTCATGGTTGAATTTAACCGAGAAAACACTGTTTAAACCGAGAAATGAACGAGCAGTAGGAGAAATCTCCAGAGCGACTATTCAGTGAGTGAGATAAAAAGAATCTGACAGTTTTCAGTTTGAAATTACACAGACAGAGCTTCTCTAACCGAGCTCGCTCCCAAGTTCCATGCCTGGCATGGAAGTTAACTATTTCACCTCCGGGGCAGTTCTAATGGTGGGACAAACTGCAATTGTCATAATATAGCAAGACTGCATGTTGTTTGAAACACAGTTTTCCAAGTCAAGTGCTTAAGCTCTGCTGAAGACAAAGGCTCAAAAGGGGGTTGCATAAGCTGAGCAATGCAAACATTAAGGTCCCAAGCAGGGGCAGGGTCCCTGAAAGGAGGGTTGGTGTGAAGCAATCCCTTGAAAAACTTGGAGAATACAGGGTGAGCTGAAAGAGAAGAGGGCTTACCTGCTGAGATAAAAGCAGATGCAACTTCAGTGTAGCTGGTCTAAGCCCTAAGCCATTTAAATGGACCATATAATCAAGGACTGTGGGTAGATCAGCAGACTCTGGGGAAGTATGCTTTCCAGAGCACCATATGGAAAATCTTTTCCACTTGGAATTATAAGTAGCCCTGGTGGAAGGTTTCCTGAGTTCAGAATATCAATTACACCTTGGGAGAGGTGTAAATCAGCAAACTCTAACTCTTCAAGAGCCAGGCCTTGAGATTGAGAGATTTGAGATCAGGATGCAAACCCTCCCTGAGCACAGGTTAACAGGTTGTGATTCCTGGGAAGACACAGGAAAAATGGAATGCTAAGGACAGAAGGAGTGGATACAAGGCTGTCTGGCCCAGTCACAGACAATCAGGATCATCTTGCAGGGTTGAGATCTGATTTGACTAGCACTTTGAACAGGAGAGGAAGGGAGAAAGGCATACAGGAACTTCCTCCAACTGAGAACTAAGGCATCCAGGGGACTGGAGCCCAACACTGGGGGCCTGCAGCAAAAGGGAAGTTGGTGATTGTCTGGGGTTGCAAAAGATCTATCTGTGGGTGCCTCATCTGGAGAATATCACCTCCAAGACCAAGGGATCCAGTGACCATTCGTGATGGCCCTGAGATATCCTGCTGAGAGCATCTGCCAGAACATTGTCCTTGCCTGGGAGGTGTACTGCTGTGAGGGAGGTGTTCAGGGAATAAGCCATGGACCACAACTTCATTGCTTCTGTGCACAAGGCCATGAACCGAGTGCCTCCTTGCTTGTTGATGTACCACATTGTGGTAGTATTGTCTGTTCTGATCTGAATAACTTGTTCTGAACAGACTTGCTTAAAACACAGAAGTGCTAGAAAACTGCTCTGAGCTCCAACAGAACTGATGTAGAGCAGAGACTCTGAGGGACCACAACCCCTGGGTGGTCAGGTCGTCAAGTGAGCCCCCACCCAAGAGGGAGGCATCTGTAGTAAGGATTAAGGTGGGACTGAGAGACAAGGGACCTTGTCTCAGATTGCTCTGATCCTGCCACCACTGTAGGGCCTGGATCAGGTTAGTACTAGGATCAATCTGGTCAGAGGGTCCTTCCTTTGAGACCAGAAGGCTCTCAAATTGAACTGAATGTCCCTCATCTGAAATCTTGCTCCCTGCACCACTGCGGGAAGCAGCCATGTGCCCCAGGGCTGTAGAAAATGCCTTGCTGGTCAGGATACCTGCAGGGTGAATGAGGAGGCCAGAGAGATAAGGGTCCTTGCCCTGTCCAGGGGAAGGAAAGCTCTGGCCTTTTCGGTGTTCAGCTCTGCGCCTATGAAGGTGAGGAGCTGGACAGGCTCTAGAACTGACTTTGAAAGGTTCAGAAGGAAATCTAACGAGCTGAGCAGTTGCTGAGTTATCTGTAAGTGTGACTTGACTTGGTTTGGGGACTGGCCTACTATAAGACAGTCGTCCAGGTAAGGGAAGATGGCAATCCTTTGCCTTCTTAGAGGAGCAACTACTACTGCCAGGCATTTGTGAACACCTTGGAGCAGAGAGTTAGTCCGAAGGGCATTGCTCCTGAACTGATAATAATAAGAAGGCAGCTCGAACCTGAGGTACTTCGATGGAGCTTCTGATGAGAATATGGAAGTAGGCATCCTTGAGGTCCAGGGATACTAGCCAGTCCCTGGCCTTAGAGAATAAAATTATTCCCAGAGTCACCATTTTGAATTTTGGTTTTAACAGGTGCTTGTTTAAGTATCTGAGATCCAGGATGAGCCATCATTCTCCTGTCTTTTGGGGTAAGGAAGTACCTGGGTAGCCCTTTGCTCTGGTGTGAGGGGTGGAACCCTTCCACAGCTCTGAGAGCTAGGAGGGAAGACCCTCGCCTCTAGGGCAAGTGTCTCCCGAGGGTTTGCAGGTGGAAAGGATCTGGTTCTCAGCTTTGGAAATCTTTTGAGCTGAGAACCAGTTCCTGCTACCTTCAGGACCCACTTGTCTGATGTTAGAGACTTCCAGTCCTGGACAAAATAAGCCAGCCTGCCCCCACAGGTGGTGAAGAATCGCCCTAGCAAACCCATCAGGGTGCCTGTTGTAAGGGGTTTTGGCTGAGGGGTGAAGCAGTCTGCTGGTACCCTTTCTGCCTCTCCTCCTAAAGAACCCCTCTGAGCATATGCAGAGAGGAGGCCTGGGCTTGGTAGAAGGCCTATGAAAAGGCCTGTTCCTGCCCCTGGGAAGCTGCCTCCTGAGGGGTGGCCTGCCTTTTCCTTAGCCTGGGCACTCCTATAGGTGGTCTATCGCATCCATTTTCTTCATGTAATTCTCTGTTTGCTCCCCAAACAAAAGAATTACCAACAACAGGAAAATCCATGGCCTTAGTCTGGGTATCCTGTGACAGGCTAGTACATCTGACAAGCCATTCTGCGAAGTGCCACAGATGTAGCCATGACTCTTGATGACACATCATTTTGGAGTCCTGCAGCATGGAATTGCACCTTGGATGCCTCAATGCATCAGCAGCCACCTGCTCCAGCTCCTTGGCAAGCTGGCCAGGACCTGTTTTGCTAAAAGCCAGGACAGTGTCCATCTGGATTTCTGATATCTAGCAACATAAGCCATATAATTAGCCTGCCTGAGTCCCAAGGATGCTGCCATGTACTGTTTCTTTGCCATGGCATCAATCCTCCTGGAGTCCTTGTCTGGAGGTGTGAAGCCAAGGAATATTTGCCTTGTCACAGGCTGCAGCCTGCACTACCCCAACATGGCTGCATTGTTGTGTAGGAACTCTGTATCAGAGCCTGACAATGCATACCTCTTGTCCATTCTCTTATCCACAGGAGGTATAGTGTTGGAGTCTTTAAAATTTTAAATGTCTGTTTCCCAAAAGATTTATGCAAGGAATAGACAGCCTCCTGAACTCTGGGATATCCATCATTTCCACAAAGTCAGACTCCTCCTGGTCATCCACAGCTTCTTCCATAGAAGCTGCAGGGTTTCAGCCACTTTTTATAAAACATGAAATGAGAGGGACTCAAGAAAGCCTAGGAGACACTCCTGAAGGTCTGTCTGGGGAGATGTCGGGTCAATGGACACATCAGACTTTCAAATCCACATTCACTTTCCTCATCTCCTCTTCCCCTCCTCTGGTTCATAATACTCCTCTAAATCATAATCTTGAACCAGTGGAACTGACCGAACCGGCGCCTCCTGATGGTGCGGGGTTCGGTCGAACCGGAAGCGACTGGACAATTTTGATCGCTTATTTCTTCAGTGGTTGGAGAGAAAGTTTTGGCTCCCACACCAGCTGATTTCTAGTTCTCTTTGCTGGAACAGACTCCTCAGAGTCGGATCTCCTTTGCCCGAAGAAGTCTCGCCCTGAGTCAGAGGGCACTCCTGCCTGGTTCGGTTTGAACCAAACTGGGCTAGCCATCGGTTCAGCGGACTTTTGGCCTCCCTTTCCTGAGCCTACCAACTCTCTTTTCTAGAGTAGCCGAGGGAAAATTTTTACAAATCTGGCAGTCTGCATTGAGGTGGTCAAACCCCAGACAATAAACACAGGTGGTGAGGGGTCAGCCTTGGCAAAGACTTCCCCACACACACTACAGTGTTGAAACCCAGTGGGCCCAGTTTTTCTTTTGTTCGCAGAGACATTGTCCAGTCCTAACAAACTTACCCTTTTAATGGCAATCCGCCAGGCAAGACCCTCTTATCAGTTCCTGACCGTGTCATGGGTCGTGGAAAAAAAATAATAAAATCCGTTTTTTTTAGAACCAATAAGAACCGATAACCACACTCTAAAAGTACAATTTAGGATTTTTAAACAACTTGATCGGTTCAAACCGAACCAATAAACCGCTTACAAGTTCCACACAGAATAAAATTAATATATAACCTATCTAGTACTCACAAATACCACAGACAGAGACTGAACCGACAGGTTAGGGTTTAAATTGGTCGAAAACTGAGAAAAATGAACTTTAACCGACAAATTGAACCGAGCAGAAGGAGAAATCTCCGGAGCGACTGTTCAGTGAGGCGGAGTAAAGAATCTGACGGTTTGAGTTTAAACAGCAACAGACAGAGTCTCAACCGAGCTCGAGCTCAGCATTCCATGCCTGGCATGGAAAGTTAACTCTTTCATCTCCAGGGCAGTTCGAAGGTTGGGACTCACTGCTACTGTCAGAATACAGCAAGACTTCATGTTGTTTGAAAAGGCTTCTTCTTGCGCTTCTGCAGGTTCTTGCCTGAAGAACCTTTAGCAGAGGTGGCATCTAAGGTGGCATTAGACTGCTCAATGCGCTGAAGATGACCTACCACTCCCGGACCGAAGAGGTCAGTGCCAAGGAAGGGCACGTCAGCTAGCTTGTGCTGAGTATCCATGGGAAAGCAGGATAACCTCAGCCAAGCCCTGCAGCGAGAGGCTACCGCTGCCGCTAGTGATCGGGCACAGGAATCACCAATGTCCAGAGCTGTCTGGAGCTGTTGTTTGGCAACAGCCCAGCCCTGGTCCCGGACCTGCTTGACCGTGGTCTGCATGTCTGCTGGGAGGTGAGGAAGAACTTCATCCAGCGACCCCAAAAGGGCATGAGAGAAGTGTGCCATGATCACTGCTGAGCTTGCCTGACGAAGGCCCAAGGATGAAGCCCGTAGACCTTCCAGGCCGAGTGGTCCATAAGTTTGGACTCCTTGTCCAGAGGGCGGTCAGTATCCGCAGAGCTGCCCATTCGCCTGAATACTGAGGCAGTCATAAGGCTTTCTGCTGAGGGGTGCTCAGTAAACCCTGCCAAGGACCCTGGGGGCACCGCGTACTTGCGGGCAGATGGAGCCGGGCAGGAGGCTGGATGCTGCCAGAGTTCCAGAGCCGGGCCAACTATGGCTTCAGCCACTGGAAAGGCCTCCATCGGGGTATCCCCCCCTTTTAAGAATATCCGTGAGGGGATATTCTGCCTTCTTCTGAATAGGCTGCAAAGGCATTCCTGTGGACTCTGAAATGAGTCAAGGATGCCCTGGAAGAAGAAGGCCCTTCTTCCAAACCTGACAATGACAGCTCATCATGAGAATGAAGGCCAGTATTATCCAAATCGGAGTCCAGATACAAAGGCTTCCCACCTCAATCTCCCTCGATCGCGTAGAGGCGATCAGGGTGACCGTGTCGACAGTCTGTGAGAAGACCCAAAGACTGTCGGTCTCCTAGAGGAAACCCTCCCAAGGGCTGTTTAGGTGGAGGTTCCACCAAATTGGTCGGGAGCCCGTGGCATGGCCGACCAAAAAGCATGACGGGGCCACGACGGACCGGAGCCCTAGAAACCAAGGAAGTCGGTGTCGGCCGAAGAGGCTGAGGCCAAGTGATAGCCGGAACCACCGGGGTAGCTGGTTTCTAGCCCGTTAGCAGTTGCTGCCACATAAGATCCTCATTAGCATCGACGGAGTTTCCGTCGAAGCCTCTCCTCATCAGAGGAGGATGAGGAACGGTGGCGGCACCTCTTCCGGGAGTGTTTGTGTCCCTTCTTGGGTCGACCGACCGAAGAGGACTTACTCCTCGATCGAGACCGACGGCATAGGCTCTGTCGGTCAGGGGAAGCTGGACTCGGTGAAAACCAAGGTTCCAGCTCCTGGCCCTCGATCGGGATACCCGCGGGACAGGTTTCCTCATTGGGGAAGGAGAGAATAGGTGTTCTCTCCAGAGAGTCGTCGACAGGCGTCGGCGAGAACGGCTCGATCGGGTCAAGAGAAATCTCAGCTGGTTCAGTCATGTCCTCGACTTCAGTGCCTTGTCCAGACGGAAGGTCTGAAAAACCGGCAGCCGAGGAGGCAATCTAGACCATAGTCGAGACCCCTTGCTCCTCGAAGTCGGACCGCTCTCGGTCCCAGGAGCGTCTTCTTCGGCTAGAAGAAGACAGTTTTCAATCCTTCTTTTTGGATCGGGAGGAGTGCAAGCCTGAGGGCGCCTCACCCTTAGTAGGGAGAGACTGGTACAACTCCCGGAGGATCCTGTGAAGGTGGAGCCCAAGTTGAGCAGCATGAAGAAGCTTCGGTCGGCCAGCTGGGTAGCTTCTTCCTCGAGGCCGCCATCTGCTTGAGCTGCTCGACGGATCCGCAGCCGCGAAGCCGCCCCACCTGGCCTCCTTTCGATTTCACCGGTGGATTGCAAAGCCCGTCTCCCCAGCTTCAGGTGCGCTGACAGTCCTCCAGAACGGTGGGATGGAAGGCAGAGCAAATAGTGCATTGCGAGGTATCATGCAGTACCCGAGGTAATAAGCACTTGAGAGGGTGGGGGTGGGTTAATGCGACATTTTTGTCACAAGGACACCGCGAAACCGGGGACAACTTGTCATCCATGTCCAAAAGTTCGATCAGAGTCGATATCCTACGAGGTTTCAAAGCGAGAAGATGCGGTGAAAACCGTCGATTAGACTCCAGGGCCTCAATCGCTGCAAAAAAGCAAGAGGGAACCTGTATCTTCCAGCGGAAAGGAAGATCTGGCGTCATGGGGCGGAGCCAAGGTATTTACCACCCGGGTGGGTGAGAGGAGCCAGCTTGAAGACTTCCGGCAAGATTTAAAGGGGAAAGGGACAATGCCAGACAGTGTGGATGAACAACATATCCACGCTCCTAGAAACATGATTCTGCCCTGTGAGGATGACAGTAGGTTGTACCTCCTGGGGAGACTGATTGGCTTGGCTACTGACAATGGTAGGAGCATGGAGTTCCAAGGCTGTCTGGCGCAATCTGTGAGGAAGTACCTCGAATACAGTCATTTTCCTATCTGGCTGGAAGGGACTGGTTCCACTGCCTTTAGCAGCAGAAAGCTTGAAACTTCCTTTTCCAGCAGGGCTGTTTCTGATGGGGAAGAGGGTTTGAAGGCCCCAGACCTCATTTTTGGCATTGCCTTGAAGCTGAGGACAAGTCCCTGGCCGACTACTTCCAGGACCCACTTGTCTGTGGTAATATTTTCCCACTCCTGGAAGTAGTGGTCCAGCCTGCCCCCTACTGGAACTGGGGAGGCGACCCAAACAGTCCCCTTAGGGAGTCTGTTTGGACTGTGCTACTGGCTGGACACTGGGGCTAGTGTGGCCACTCCCCCTCCTTCCCCTGCCTTTGAAGTATCCCCAAGGCTGGTACTGGGGAAAAACTTGAGGCTGGAAAAAAGGCCTGCGAGGAGTTCTACCACTGTCACCTCTTGTATAATACTTCTGGGGGCTGGCAGCTCTCTCTTTAGCTGCTGCACTTTTGTAAGCAGCCTTGTATTCATCCATTTTTTTCCATGTATGCCTCGGTTTGTTCTCCAAACAAAGACACAGGGTCACAAGGCAAATCCATGGCTTTGTTCCGAGTATCCTGTGTCAGGTTAGTAGTTCTGAGTCAAGCAAACCTCCTTAGTGACACAGAAGATGCCGTTTGTCTGGATGCAGTGTCACTGGCATCCACTGCCATCCTAAACTGTGTTTTTGAGGCTTCAACGCCTCTTTTTGCAGTTTCCTCCAGGTCAGCAACCATGGGAGGAGGGGCTGCCTTGGCAATCTCTAGCAACATGGATCACATATTTTTCTGGTACCTAGCTATACAGGCCATATAAGATGCCTGCCTAATAGCCAGGGAAGATCCCAGGTAAACTTTATTGGCAATGGAGTCCACCCTCCTAGGATCTTTCTCTGGAGAGTGAGAGGCCAGAGGGATGCCAGCTTTGTCACAAGCTGCAGCCTGTACCAAACCTTCATGGCTGGGGTGTCCAAAGAGAAAGTCAGCCCCAGTCTTAGCTACCCAGAACTTCTTTTCCACCTTTCTATCTGTAGGTGGGACAGAAGTGGGAGTCTGCAGAATCTTCATGGTCTGCTTTCTTAAACATTTATGTAGGTGAAGGAGCAACCTTTTTGATGGTGGGACATCCATCATTTCTTTGTAGTCCTCTTCCTCTATAGATTCTTGGGATAGGAGGTCGAGAGACTAAGCCACTTGCTCTAAGAAAGCAAACTAGGAGGTGAAATCCTCTGTTCTCTTATCAGAGGACCCTGGCCTATGAGGATCGGGAGAAATATTTGGGTCTATGGGTTCTCCATAGTCCTCGTTCTCATCTTCTTCGTCGGGCTCATCACCAAATTCAGTATCCCTAAAACGCCCCCCACAGAGGTCTATTAAACCGGGGGTTGCCTGTGAACCGGGAGTTTGAGGAACCAGCTGCCTACCAACTGGAACTGGAGACTGAAGAGATTGAATAATTCAAATTGCATTAGCAATCTCTTCAGCCGAAGGAACCGCAGCTGGTTTCGGTTATGGTTCCTGGTGCTTTTCCTTTTTCTTCTTTTTAGCCGCAACGGCCGGTTCAGCAGCCTTATCTGCAGTTCGTTTTTTAGCAGAGTTGTCGCCCCGTCACAGGGCAGCCCCTCCGGTTCATCTGGTTGCTCAGTGGCTTAATTAGCAGCCTTTTCAGCCATTTTTTTCTCTCAGTCGTTTCAGTCTTCTCTCAATGGTAGACTGAGGGAAGTTGGAACAAATTTCACAGTCTGTCTGCAGGTGGTCAGACCCCAGATAAAACAAACAAATAAGAAGCGGATCCGCTTTAGCAGACAGTTCCCCGCACTCAGTACAGTGCTGAAAACCTGCGGGTCCTGTTCTCTTTTTTGTTTTCTGTGACATAACCTAGATACCACACACTTTTTTGCAGTTGTAAAAACTGATAACAAGAACCAGGAATTACCCTGGAATGTTCAAAATAAACAAGTCCAGGAGTTACCCGGGTTGGAATTAGACCCACAAACCAAGAATTACCCTGGTTAAAAAACAGCACAAACTAACCGACTATACCAAGTCAGAAATAAAGATTTAAATTTAAAATACAAATAACACAAAATAGGGAGACTGTTGGTTTCTTCTCGGTTAAACTACCAGGAAGAAAACGACCACTTACCCCCTAACTCAAAATCTAAACAATTACTACCGGAAAACCAAGGACCGTGAAAGGAATACCAATAAAATAAACTTTACTAGTGATAAAACCGAGAAAAATAAAGTTTCTTCAAGCGATGAAGGACAGCTGTCCGGAGACGTCTTACTGAGGCAAGCAGAGTAAAGAATCTGTTTAACAGGGACAGTGATTTGAAAACCGAGCTCGAGCCTAGCATGTCATCATTTGCATAGGTACTATTAATTTCGGCTCCAGGGCAGTCCTATGGTGAAACCATACTGCACAAGTCAGAATACAGTAAGATTTCCTGAGGTTTGAAAGATCTAAGGAGGGAGCGGGGACATCTACGTTTATATAGGGCAGGACATCAGTGTCTGACATCTTTGTGGGCAGCCCCTGACGGAGTGCTATAGAAAAGTTTCCTCATGGTCCTAGTGCTTGATGGCTCTAAGTCCTATAGGAATGACCTGATGAAAGAGGTAGCCCCGAAGACTTATAGTTTTACGGTAAGTAGGTTTTCATCCAACACCAATGTTTTCATCTGCTCACTACTGAAGTAAACTTTTGAAAATTAAGAGGGCACTAGGTTTCTGACATACAGAAACACCAAATCTAGCAACCATGATGGACTCTGCATCCATGCAATAATGGGGTAAAAAAGTGCCCGTTTAAGCAAGTTGCAGCTTTACAAACCTCTTGCAGGGCAATACCCCTGGCAACTACAACACATGCTACTGTACTTCTGTTAAGAGTGTGCTCTGCAACCATCAGTTGATTCTTTGCCAATCAAGGTGCAACAATTAAGAACTACATAAGACTAAAAAGCAAAAAGCTATCTTTTTTAAGCTGCTGGAAGTCAGTCTGCAAGTTCACCACATGTGACAAGTAACTTCTTGGTTAATCATTTCTATTAGAGTACTTGTTTTACTTGATTTATGGAGACTGACATCTCCTGGGCATGTGTGGGGTCTAGTAAAGAATACAAGCAATGTTACTGTTTGGTTCACATGAAATTCAGTTACACCATTAGGTAATTTCATAACAGTGTGCAACACTACTGTTTCTTTATGAAATACAATACACTCTGGTAGGATGTAGAGTGCTTGTAGCTCACGGACTCTCCTTGCTAAAATAACTGTCAATAAGCAAACAGATTTCCAAATGAGGAATTCCAATTCTTTACTGTCTAGTGGCTCATAAGGTTCTTTCATAAGTGGAGAAAGGAGTACGTTTATGTCCCATAAAGGTATGGCTTGTTTGACACTGGGATATATGCAATTCAGACTTTAGATAATGAGACCATAGATTTCTCACCCACCTTACATTAGTTCTGTAAGCGGAAATAGCGATCATATTAACCTTAACAGTGGAAGGCCTAAGACCCTTCTCTTGCAAATTCCATCCTCCAAAAGTCAGAAGGTCTAGCCTTAGAAGCTCTGAGTAGGTATTTTTGAAACTGGCTCAGCAGTAGACAATACCACGGCTGTCTCACCCAGTCTGCTGCAATCTAAATCCTGTTTGGTTTATCCCTCTTGACATTGAGAAGTACTTTCTGAATCAGAGGAAATGAGTGGGGGGGGGGCAATTAGAAACTTCCCTCCCCAACACATTGCCAGTGCTTCCAGTGACACTATACCCAATAAAGCAGGCATGCAGCAAACTATCTCAGCTTTTGTTCTTCCATGCTGCAGAGATCCACCTCTGGTTCCTCACACATTCAGAAACTAATATCTACCACATCTTGGTTCAGGGAGGATTTGACAGTGATGTGGTCCTTTCTGCTCAAAGAATCTACCAGTGAGTTGTTTTTCCATGCCAAATAGACATACAGCGATTTTCTACTATCCTGTCAAAGTTACCATGGAATCAGGAACTTTGTGCTACGCCCTAGTGGGCCAAAGTTTCCCAAACTTCACCCCTACATCGTGTCATTTTTTTGTTAATGTTTTAAACCCAACCCCACCCACTCTAACAAACTGTTGCCTCCCCCTCTCAAACCCGTTAAGAGATAGTTCCGCCCACCCTGCAACCTTTAAGCATTCAACTTCCCTCCCCCGGCCCCAAATTATAAGGACAAATTGCTGTCAGCCAATCTGGTGTTACGATAGGTGAGAACGTCATCATTCATTCATTCATTCATTCTCCTGCAGGACACTGAAGAGAGTGGGCATCTTTCTTCAACACTGTATGATATTTTTTTATAGGTCAGACTACAATTAATCCTTGTAACCCTTCTTTCTTCCAGACTCCAGTAAGTACATGCTAAGGGCTTCAAGTGGTTCTCATAGGATCTGCCCTCCTGGCTCGGAATCCTCTTGGTGACCCTTTTGCTGCATAGACTCTAGCATAGTCATATCCTTTCTCAGGTATGAACTTCAGAACTGGTTGAAATACTCCCGCGGTGAAGCCCCAAGAATGACATATACATGGGCAACATCATCTCCTTCTTCAAACTGTTAAATCCACTCCCAATGCATCCTAGCATCCTTGTTGTCTTGCTGTATGCTTTACTGCACTGGCTGGATTGTTTGAGGGTGTCATTAATGATGACTCCCAGGTCCCTTTCCTCAGCTGTTGTGGCCAACCTACGCCCCCCCCCCCACACACATACACACACACAAACAAACAACTACCCTGTACATGGGTTCCTTTTCCCTATGTGCATCACTGGGCACTTTTTGGCACTGAATCATAACTGCCATAGTTTGGACCATCTCTTCAGCCTCTCCAGATCCCTCTTTAAGTCCCACCTGTTACGCTGTCTACCCTGCCACATAGGTCTATATGCCTTCGTCTACATCACTAATGAACATACTGAACAGGACTGACCCCTGTGGTGCCCCACTAGTCACCCCATCCTCCAACTTGATGCCGTTCACTACTACCCTTTGTTTTCTCTACCTCAGCCAGTTCCCTTTCCACTCTCAGGTCTTTGAACTTCCACAGACGCCTCCTCCGGACCTCCTCTACCTCCTCTTTCACTTCCTTTATCTAGCCTGGATACTCCCTCATTCCCTTACTTTCTCTTATTCTTTTGAAGGCCCCCCCTTTTGCCATCATTTAGCTGAAGAAGAAAATCGAACATTTATATTTGTTCCTCTTAGTGAGTGTCTTCATACAAGAGTCCATCACCTCCAAAATGGACCCTTTAATTAATGATCCTTTTTCTTCTATCCCTTTGACCTCCTCTATTCCCTCCCATTTTTCCTGACCCTCTCCCTCATTTTACTGAAACCTGCCACAACCAGGACCACAGCTTTCAACAAGGGTCTTCAGTTACCCAGGGCCAGTTCAAACCACATGGTACTGAGGTCACGGGACCCCAGTGGTTCCTTCACCATTACCTCTTCCAATACTTCTGAAATGGTAAGCACCAAATCAATGGCATCCCATCTTGTGGGTTCTTTAACTACTGTACCAGTAAGCAGTCCTGCATTGTGTCCAGCAGTGCCCGACTTCTGGTACTCTTAACTAGGGTAGCCCAATCAATATCTGGAAGGTACAGGTCCACCAAAACAACTAGCTGCCCTTTGCCTCCCCTCTCCCAACTTCTTCCCCTAGTTCCCTATCCCCTCTTCCTTCTGCTCTGGTGGTCTGTAGACCACCCCCATCTTTATCCTTTCTTTCTGTAGCCATTCTCAGCTACAGCCAACCTGATTCAAAATTACCCCCTCCTCAGTAGCCTCTACGTTCTCCTTAATGTAGTGGGCTACATCTCCACTCTTGCCCTTATCCCTATCATTCCTCTACAGGACATTACCTGTGATAGCCAGATCATAATTGTTATTTTCAGTCGCCCATATCTCTGTTATGGCCACCAAGTGTAACCTGGCATCTACTACCATTGCCTGGATCTTGCTAACTGTGTTGCCCATGCTCCTGGCATTCAGGCAGACCGCCTTCCATTCTCAGGTCCTTGTCTCTCTCAAACAAACTGTTCATGAGGGGCGTGGCTTGGACCTGCCGGTAATGGCTGCCTGAACTCTCTGCTGTGCCCCAGCCTAGTTTCCGATCGCAGTAAAGTTGCCCCTTGCAGGATCAAAATGCACTGAAGCAGTCGGGTTTTCCCTCCCTACCTAGTCCGCCGGTATCCTGATGGTGTTTTGAGCCCCAAATGTGCACCTTCAGCAGTGGTCCGGCCGACTGATATCTCTACAGGCAAGCACGCACTAGGCCACGTAGGCTCCTTTCCCTATTGCTACAGGGTGCCTCACATCGCTCTGCCTGCGACATCAGGACCGGGAGAGCACTTACGGAATAAGGAGCACTGCCCTACCAAAACATCTATCGGGCGGGTATGGGGGAAGCCTGAAACAGCCTGCATTTGCCAAACTAAAGCGTGGGAATGGCAGGCCCTACCGAACCCCCTGCTTTACCTCAGGCTGAGCCGGGACTACTCATCACTCAATTTCCCCACGGAGCAAGCACACTTAGCGGGAGCGCTCTCCCACATCACTTAAATGCTGGAGGCATTGCTGGTCAGGGTAGACAATACAGGTTCCTCGCTGGCTGGGAATGTAGCCGACATTAGAATGCTGGAGGACAAACAGAACGTGTTTGAGCAGCGCACTGAGGATCTTGAACAGCACCACCTCACGATGCTTCGACAACTAAGGGACCAGGAAGCCAAACTCGCAAAGCTATGGCAAAGAGCAGAAGATCAGGAGCCGCAGAAACAATGTCAGGATCCTGGGGGTCCCTGAGGGCATGGAGGGCCCCAATATGGAGCGCTTTATTAATAAATGGCCCCCCAATTGCTCGGCGAGAGATGGAAAGACCCAACTGGAGTAGAACGGGCACACAGGATCGGGGCTCGGAAAGAAAGTTTGAAAGTACCCAGAACCATTATTGCTTATATCTTAAGGTACTGGGTAAAGGAGAAGATACTGAGAGTGGCAAGAGAGAAAGGGGAGCTTACCTGGAGGGGCGCAAACATTTCTATATATAGAGACTTCTCCCAAGAGGTGACAGCCAGGAAGAGGGTGTTTGGGCCCTTAAAAGCACTCCTTCAATCTAAGGCGTTCCAATATCACTTTAAGAATCTCGCAGTGCTGCAAATCTCCAAGGATGGCAAGTCGTTCATTGCTGAACATCCTAGAGAGGCGGAGATTTGGATTCATAACCACTGGCCAGGCCTCCTCCCTAAGACTCCAACTCCCAGGGTCCATGGGGGAAAAAGGTGGAGGAACTGAAAATCAGCTACCCGGACCCTCAGGCGGCAATAAACAGCTCCGGACAGGTCCTGTAAAAAACTCGCCCCCCAGATCCCCATTGCAAGGCAAACCACGGGAGGATCATGCAGACCCAAGTCATCGCTCTCGTGCAGTGGACTTAAACTTAGAGGCGGTACCACCCAGCTCCCAAACTCTGACAAAACAGCCTGCCTATGGCCGGCAACGACAATGCTCGAAAAGCTCGAAAAGCCCTTACTCCAAGAAGACTGCTAATTCTCCCCCAGCCAAGCTCCCGCATGCTGAAGCACCTCGTGCATTCAGCCTCCTACAACACGACCCAGTCCCCTCAGGGTCAGAAGATTTTTTGGCTGAGATGGAAGCCACAGACTGGACCACAACAATGGTGCCCGAGCGGCGCCCCGCGTCCAAGACGCGGTGTTCCACAGCCGCTGTCACCACCCGCCTGACTGAACCAGCTGAGAACAGCCGCCCTCCTGGTCCCCGCTCCTGGATCTTCTCTGAGGTCCTCTCCGCCCGAGCAGCGCCCCCGCGTCCAAGGGGCGGCGCTCCACGGCCGCTGTCGCCTGCCCGACTGGAACCAGCTGGAGAACAGCCGCCCTACTGGTCCCCACTCCAGATCTCTCTGAGGTCCTCTCCTGACCAGCAGCACCCGCATCAAGAGGTGGTGCTCCACAGCTGCTGTTGCTGCCCACCCGACTGAACCAGCTGAGAACAGCCACCCTCCTGGTCCCCGCTCCCGGATCTTCTCTGAGGTCCTCTCCGCCCGAGCAGCGCCCCGCGTCCAAGAGGCGGTGCTCCACGGCCGCTGTCGCCGCCCACCCGACTGAACCAGCTGAGAACAACTGCCCTCCTGGTCCCCGCTCCTGGATCTTCTCTGAGGTCCTCTCTGCCTGAGCGGCGCCCCACGTCCAAGAGGTGGTGCTCCACAGCCGCTGTCACCACCCGCCAGACTGAACCAGCTGAGAACAGATGCCCTCCTGGTCCCCGCTCCCGGATCTTCCTTGAGGTACATATCGCTATCCCGGTCCTCTACTGCTAACTCCCGATTGGTGCGGCAACTCTGCAGCTCCTAGCCAATTGGCCTACCCTGCAGTGAATCTGTCCGCTGATTGGAGCGCCTTTTTCAGCTTCAGAAGTACGATTTTAAGCGCCTTTCAGCATGGCGTCTGTTAACACTCGGCTGCTCCAAACCTATTTTCTTTGGGACTGTATTTTTTATTGAATTGTACTGCTGTTTTGACTCCCTACACTGCTGTTTTGCATACTGTATTGTTCATTAATGCCTCAGACTATTTTGCTGTGTTTAGCCTGTACTTTTACCTAATACCCATCTCTGCATAGCAGCTGCTGCATAGTACTCTCCTGTCCTACAGTTTAATTACTCTACCTTTTGTCCCACTGCTTTCTCGAATACTACTGCCCTCCCATTTTGAAACATACTTGCCACACTTTATTGCCTCCATCTAACCTACATCTCCACGAGCACTTTCCTTACTTCATTGCCTCCCTCATCCTACTTTCCCTAAACGTTTCGTTGACCAACTTCCTAAATTAACTTTGACTGAGACCTTCCCCCCCTTGCCTCTCAGTATCCCTATGCTAACTGTTCCTTGTTAACTATAATCCCTCTAACCCCTCCCCTGCCTATTCTTTTAGCTTCTGGCTTTTGTTCTCCTTAACTATCTCCACCCCCTGCTGATAGCCTGCTGACAGCCCCTTGCCCATGCGCTTTTGTTCTCATCCTCTACTTTAACCCGCTGTCTTCTCTTCCCCCTAGGTCCTCTCCGCTCGAGTGGCACCCCGTGTCCAGAGGCGGTGCTCCACAGCTGCTGTAGTGCCTGCCCAACTGAACCAGCTGAGAACAGCCGCCCTTCTGGTCCCCACTCCCGGATCTTCTCTGAGGTACATATCACTATCCTGGTCCTCTACTGCTAACTCCTGATTGGTGCGGCAACTCTGCTGCTCATAGCCATTTGGCCTGCCCTGCAGTGAATCTGTCTGCTGATTGGAGTGCCTTTTTCAGCTTCAGAAGTACGATTTTAAGCACCTTTCAGCATGGCGTCTGTTAACGCTCAGCAGCTCCAAACCTATTTTCTTCCGCACCTCCCACCCCCTCCCAGGCCCCCATTAAATAGACTTTAGCTCCTCCTCAATATATCGCTCTTTCCACTGGCCCTTGGCATTCTGAGCTACAGCCCCTCGGCGCTACCCCTGCACCTTGCAGTAACCACGCTTATTAAGGTATCTCCACCCACCGTACACCCCTGACATCTCTCTACCATGGACAAACAGACCCTCGCCCTCACCCTGTACTCCACTTCCCCTCCTCCCCATTCCATCTCCCCATGCACACTGGACCACCAGATCACCCCACTGCATCCCCCACCTATCCCTTCTCCCCCCCCCAACCACCGGTTAAACTGGACTCAACCCATCCTGGCCATACCTGCATTCAGCTCCTTGCCCATCCCCTGTACTCTCCCCACCAGGTCCCCACGCCAAGTCCAATGCAGCCGAGATGGCCATCGCAGCCCACTACTCAGACTAATCACCCTACTTCTTCTGCTCTCTAAGCTGGGTCATCTACCCCCCTACGCCCACTGGATGTGGCCTTCGCATTGCCTCAATGAACATCTGCCGTCTTCCACAGAAAACTGCTGCACTCCAGTGCTGGGTTGTGCAACACAGGCCCGATATCATTGCCATAGTGAAGACCTGGCTCTCTGCATCTATCCCTGACTCTGCCATCTCCCTCCCTGGTTTCACCATCTTCAGGGAAGACAGAGTTGGCAAGCGTGGGGGTGGATGTGCAGTCTACCTCCGTGACTCTCTCCTTAGCTATGCTCTCCCAACCCCAAGCTATCACCATTAAAATCTCCCCTGACCCAGGCAGGGGCCCTCTCTATCTCACTACTGCATACATACCCCGCGGAACCAGGGATCAGCAGTCCACTCCCTCACCGACTACCTATCCACCTGCCCCACAAAGCTGAGCAGCTCATTCTCTGTGACCTTAATATCAACTGGCTTAGCTCCACCACCGTACATATAAAGGACACCTTCACTGCGCTTGACCTCTCTCAATTAGTCACACTTCCGACCAGATTCAGTCAGTCAAGTGGCATCAACTCCCTCCTTGATATAATTCTCTCCAACCACCCCCACAAAATAAAGGATGTTAATATCTTAGCCAACTCACTCAGCGACCACTCCCCCATTCTCTGCCACTGGTCCTCATCCACACAAAAACCCATGCCCCAAGTCACCTCCCACTACTGTTTTCACCCAGGGGGCCTTAGTAAGCTGAAGCAGCACCTATCCTAAACAGATTGGACCCCAATCTCTCTCTCAACTGATATAGACACCGCGCTAGCCCACCTCACCAGTGCTCTCTGCAAGGCCCGTGACCTCTATGCCCATTTACCAGCACTGTCCCCAGACGACAAAATGCCCCTTGGATCTCTCCCACTCTCATTAAACAACTGAGACAAAGAGACAACCTATGTCATATCGCGGTGGAGATGGGGAGGCCTGCGGACAGACAAGCCTTTAACGCTGCTCGTAACAAGTGTACCTGGGCCATACGACAAGCAAAAGCCAAACACTACCAAACCACCCTGTCCTCCTCCTGGGGTTCCGCATGTGCATTCTGGCACAATATTAAGGAGCTCAATGGAAAAACCTGCTCTTCCCCAATCCCAGATAGCAGTCAATGGCAGTGTCACCTCTGACCCCCTTCATACTGCTGAATGCCTCAACACGACTTTCTCAGATCTCAGCTCTGTCCTACCTACCCACTTCTTTGACCCAATTATTCCTTCAATCCCTCCCGGACTGGAGCGACCCCCATTTCACTTCCACACCATATCCCCCCATATAGCAAAACCTTTCCTACTAAAAGCCCTCTCCAGCCACAATCCCAAATGCGACCCAATCGACTCCAGGATTCTCCGGCTAACACTGGATGTCATGCTAGCCCCTCTCACTGACCTGCTAAACCGGTCCCTTTGTCTTGGTCAGTTCCCGAGTACCTGGAAATCAGCTGAAATCACCCCAATTCATTAGAATGGAGATCGCACAATACCAAATAACTACAGGCCAATCTCCATCCTTCCCCCTCTCTAAAGCCCTGGAAAAAATAGTCTCCACCAAACTCATGGAATACCTCACCAAATACAACATACTGTGTCCAGAGCAGCATGGCTTCTGCCCTGGACACTGCACTACGTTGACCCTACTGGAGTTCTCACAACACATAACACTCTGCACTTGACTCTGGTGACGTTACCGGGGCAGTGTTCATAGACCTGTCTACGGCCTTTGACAATGTGTCACACCTCCTGCTCGACTAAACACATTAAACAACACCGGCCCCAGGACAGAGCCCTGTGGCACACCACTAGACACTATTCCTATAGAAGATTGATAACCTCTAATGTTAACAATTTGTGTACAATTTTTGAGCCATTCATCTACCCAATTCATCAGTAAGCTATTAATTCCTAGTTTATTCATTTTGTCAGTTAAAGTTTGATGGGGCACCTTATCAAAAGCTTTTGAAAAATCTAAGTAGATTATATCCACTGGTGTTTTGTTATTAATGAATTCACTTACTTTTCATAAAATGTTAGATTGCTAGTAAGGCAAGATCTTGCATTTTTAAAACCGTGTGGAGATGAATCAGTTATCCCTTTAATTATCATATCTTCCTCTTATTTTTTAATATAGTTTCAAATAATTTCCCTAACATACTGGTTAGACTAATGGGTCGATAATTTGCCACATCACTGACTGTTCCCTTTTTTAAAATGGGAGTTACCACTGCAGTTTTCCAGTCAGTAGGGATAATTCCACTAGATAAGGACAATGAAAATATTTTGTGTAAAGGATCAATTAACCAATTTGAAATCATTTTAATAAATCTAGGATGCAATTTATCAGGTCCTGGTGATTTATTAATGTTAAGTTTGTCTAACTGTAATTTAATTTCAGTTTTAGTTATTTCTATCATATTATTATCAGATGTAGATGTGTTTGCAGTTGGTTTTAAAGTTGGGCTTATGGGGAAGGGGAGAAGAAAGGGGTGCCACTGGACACCAAGGAGAAAGTAAGAGGATTGAGAGAGACTGGGTTCCACTGGAACCCTGCAAGTAATTTGAAATGGACTAGGAAAAGAAGGAGCCCCCAACCTCAATTATAGCTTGGGACCAGTGTAATTTTGGCAGGGCCAGTGCAAACTGGCACCCCTTTCCCAGTTGGAGCAATGCAAAAAAAAAAAGTTGTGTGTGACCCCTGATACACCCTTAATAGAACAACAAGGAAACTCAACTGTATGCAATTAAATTCACTATCATAGCAATTATAGGAAGAAATCAGAAATTATAGCTGTTAGGCCATTATTGTCCTGCACAATCTAGTTACATGATTGGTAAAGATGATTGATCTTATATTTATCAAGGGCTGTCTTAAACTGATTCATAGTTTCACTAGAGACCACCAAAGTAGGTAGAGTATTCCACTGAGTAACTATACGTTGTAAGAACCAGGCCCCTCTCTTATTTCTGTTATACCTTTCTCTTGTAAGTTGATATTGGTGACCCCAGTTAGTAACTATATTTGGTCGGCCTTTTAAACTTATACATTCCCATATGTCAGGTGCCCTGCATGACCTGTAAATCAGGCACATATCCCCTCGATATCTCCTATACTGAAGTGAGTACAGTCTGAGTTCTCTCAGTCTATCCTCATAGGAGAGATTCTCCAAACCCTTTATCCTCCTTGTTGCCCGTCACTGAACCCCCTCCAGATGCCTCATATCCTGTTTTAATTTGGTTTGCCATACACAACCAGCATACTTCAAATGGGGTCTAACAAGAGGCCAGTAAAGGGGCACAATCACATCCCTTTCCCTGCTTTTTATGTTCCTCATAATAGATGCTAGAATCCCATAGGCTTTTTGAACAGTCACTGTACAATGATGAGAGAATTCTAATTCTTTATTAACCCATATTCCTAAATCTTTTTCTACATCCATTGATGATAGACCAACCCCATCTAAGGTGTATTTAAATTCTTGATTATTTCTTCCTAAATGCTTAATCTTACACTTTGCTAGATTGAATTTTAGACTTTTCCCCATGACTGATTTATACAACAGATCAATATTTTCCTGAAATTGCTTAGCATCCAGTTTGTTGGCGACTACTGCACCACATTTCATGTCATCTGCAAACTTAACAAGCCATGCATTTACATCATAACCTAAAAAGGAAACTAGTACACCAAACAAGACCGGCCCCGAAACAGATCCCTGAGGGACACCACTGGGCACTGAGGACCAGTCTGACATCTGACCTTTTATACAAACTCACTGTTTTCTATTGTCCAACCAGGCAGTAATCCATCTAAAAACATAGTGATTTATTTCCAATTCACCCAATGTATCGAGCAGTTCTTTATGTGATACCATATCGAATGCCTTTTCAAAGTCGATGTATAATACATCTACCGATAAGTTGTTATCCAATGCAGAACTCACTATGTCAGACCCACCAATCAGTGATCTCCCATAAAAAGGCAGAATTCCTGTCCGGGGAGATTGATGCCACTCAGAACCAACCAGACCAGCTCTTCCGGACTGTGGACAGATTGAGCAACCCAACCTGCCTACAGTTCCGAAGACCCTTCTCGCAAGAGGAGTGTGATGAGCTTGCTCGATTCTTTGAGAATAACGTGGCCGACATCAGGTCAGAGATCCTTGCTACTTGCTCTACGGGGGATGCTGTTGATCGGTACTTGGTCACCTCACCGCATGTTTCCTGGAGTTCATTTGGCCTTGGTTGTTTGTAGATGTCATGCGGACTGTCCAGAGTATGCGCCCTACATGCTGTAGTTTGGATCCGGGTCCAACCTCCCTGATTATGGGATGTTGTGACATCATTGGCCCGATCCTGGTTCAGACAGTCTGGTGCTCCCTTGATTCGGGTGACTTTCCCAGCTCCCTGAAGGAGGCAGTGGTAACACCTCTCCTGAAGAAAGTTTCTTTAGACCCTGATGCTCTGGCTAACTGCAGACCAATTTCTAACCTCCCTTTTATAGGGAAGGTTACTGAGAAAGTAGTGGTGGTACAACTGAAGAACCACTTGACCATCCATAACATCTATGAACCTCTACAGTCTGATTTTTGAAAGAGGCACAGTACCGAGACTGCGCTGGTTTGGGTCCTCAATGATCTCCTGATGGCGAGAGCTCGGAGAAGCCATACTATTCTGGTGCTCCTTGATCTCTCCTCAGCTTTTGACACTGTAGACCATGGGGTATTGCTTGGGTGTCTGAGGTTCATCTGTGGCCTGACACATAAGGTTCTCATGTGGTTTACATCTTTTCTCACTGGCAGAACCCAGAGAGTGGTGTCCAGGGTTTTTTCCCTCTGGCTCATTCTCTTTGTCTTGTGTGGTACCTCAGGACTCAGTGCTTCCCCCATGTTGTGTGCAAGTCAGCCCTCTGGAATTTATCTAGGGAGCACCCAGATCCTTACCTCTGAATGGGCACAGGACCGGGGGGTGGTGCTTGACAAAGGGTTGACCTTATGATCTCAGGTGTCAGCAGTCATCAAGTCTTTCTTTTACCATCTAAGGAATAGCGCCAGGATCAAGCACCTCATTCTGTCCAAAGACCTGCCTACACTTGTTCACGCCTTTGTGACCTTGCGCCTTGATTACTGCAACTCCCTATACTTAGGGCTTCCTGGGGTTGATATCCGCTGCTTGCAGCTAGTGCAGAATGTGGCAGCGCGTTTGTTGATGGGGGCTTCTCGAACATATCATATTACCCCTGTTCTGCGCAGTCTACACTGGCTGCCGATTTAGTGGCAGATCACCTTTAAGGTTGGTTTGCTGACCTACAAAGCCCTACATGGACTAGGCCCTGACTACTTGAAAGAGCTACTGGTTCCCTATCGCCCCAAGTGACAGCTCTGTTCAGCTGGTGAGGGGCTGCTAGAGATCCCGAAGGTCTCTCTGAAGTCTTCTGGGGTGCATGCTTTTATGCACGTTGCCCCTGCCCTCTGGAATTCTCGACCGCATCGGCTGCAGGAGTGCATGTAGTGTAACATTTTGTAATACAACATTTGTTTCAGTATAATCTTTTATAATAGTTAAACTGACTGTTAAAGTAGAAGCCTTTTACAGAATGCTTCAGTATGATTTATTATACTGTATAACCAAATGTGTTTACTTAAATAGTTAGTTATGACAGTCTCTCACAAGACCTAGTTAAAAGTCTTGTGATGCTTGTCTTGTGATAATTACACAACACTTTACCTTATGATTTTATAATGGTCAGCATTTAGATGTTCTGTGGGGAACTGGAACAGGATAGTATGCCCTCATTAGGATGGCATTACCTGTTTATGAACGGTGTGCACACAAAAAACCTATCTTGTGCAAGAATATATGTGGTAAACACTTTGTGATTATGAGCAATACAGTTATTTTATTTATTTATTTAAATTTCGGAATTACAATCCTTTGAGTCGATGACTCCTTTGCAAAGGCTCCACGTCAGTACAAACATACATAGCTTAAAGACAAATTGTACATTGCTTACTAGTCAAAACATTACATCAAGACAAATTACACATGGTTACTCTGTACAGGTTAATTTACATGGCTCACATTACATTGCTTGGTTAGATTCTCTAGGGTTGTTTATGGACCCTGGGTCATCGCAGGGGAGAGGGACTGGTTACCAATTCTGAGGCCACCTCCAATATGGGAGTATGGGTTTATCGGCACCGTTAGTTTTGTTGGCCTTGGTTTGGAGCTCAGGGAAACACTAGCTTTCAGACACCTACCGTTTTAGTGAGGACTGGTTGTTACAGCCACATATCTCCAAGTCAAGGAGAAATCTCTTGATACCATTTTTAAATAGGCCAAGGCTAGGGGCCAGGGAGATGGTGGAGGGAAGTTTATTTAGCCAGAGTGGAGCACGATACCGGAAAGACCTTTGCCCTATGGCAGTCCTGCAGTGGGGGACTAGGAGAGGGGTGATGGCCAGGTGCCTAGGGGTGCTCCTGTGGGGGATAGGTTGGATGAGGGGGTGGACGCCCTTAGGAGGAAGATTAATTTGGATCTTTTTTGTTAGGAGGCAAATGTGGTACATTAGTCTGCCTTCAAAGGTCAGCCAGTCTGCTCGCTTACAGAGCTCACACGTATGGGTTAATCTATCGCTGCTTGTGACCAGTCTGCAGGCTTTATTGAGAGCTAATTTGATGCTGTTTAGGGCTGTGTTGTCAGCCGTGCCGTAGATTATTATCCCATAATCGACCATGGATAGGACTGAGCTGGTTACCGCCAGCCTTAGTGCCTGGGGGGGAGGCAGTGTTTGTGTCTGTATAATATCCCAAGCCGGAGGTTTGCAGAGGTGGAGAGGTGCTTAATATGTATGTGGTACGTAAGGGATGTATTCAGAGTGATGCCCAGATATTTAAAGTTAGGGATCTGTTCAATGTGGGTGCCCTGAGTGTTTGAGATAGATAGCAGGGCATTACTGTTGGGGTTTTGATGGTGAGCAAAGATCATATATTTAGTTTTGTTGTAGTTAAGTAGTAATCGACGATCGAAGAACCAGGATTCTAGTTCTCTAAAGCAGCCTTGCAGGAAATTTTGGAGAGTTTGGATTGGGGTGTTTCCGGTATACTATGGCATCGTCTGTATAGAGCAACAGTTTACCACTGCAGGCCAGGGGGAGGGAGTTTAGATAGAGAGTGAATAGTAGAGGACCTAATATCGACCCCTGGGGGACTCCTGCATGAACAGATTGCATAGCAGAGAGGGTGGTGTTGATTTTGACCTGTGTCCGGTCAATGAGACAGTTTTTGAACCAGGAGACTGTTTCTTGGGCGAGATGGAGGGAGGGGAGAGAGTGGATAAGGAGTGAGTGGCCGACGGTGTGGAAAGCTTTGCTCAGATCAACAAAGATTGCTCCTGCTTAAGACCCCTGTTCCAACACTTCATGTATGTAAGAGGTGAATTGGAGAAGGGCAGTGGTAGTGCTGTGACCTGCTCTGAACCTGTGCTGTTCTTGACACATCAGGTTGTTTGTTCGGGTATTCGGTATTCGGTGAGCTGGTCTGCTACAATTCTTTTGAGCGCTTTTGGGGGGGGGGAGGATTGTTATGGGCCTATAGTTACCAGGGTCAGCTGGATCTACCTTTTTAGGATAGGTGAGATAATTCCCCTTTTTCCAGAGTGATGGAAATTGACCTAAGTGCAGGGAGCAGTTTAGGATTTTGGTAAGGTGAGGCAGGATGTCGTCAAGAGTTGGTCTGAGAATTTTAAGGTCTAGGGAGTCGCTACTGAACCGTGAGTTGCGCAGGGCTTTGGATAGGTAGTGTTAAGCCTCGTTGCAGGAGATGGTTCTTAGCCGGAAGGGAGGGAGAGTACTATGCTTTGACTGTTATTCACCACACCCTAAGATTAATAGGTTATTTTGTTATATTATTGGTCTATACTAGGGAGTTAGTTTCCAAGATAAGAAAACATTATATAAACCTTGTATAAGATTGAATAAGTTAGCATCAAACAAAAGCCAGACACCTGTATTGAGAAGTATACCAAAATACTTGTACTGAAGACTCGCAAACTGAAAATAAACCAGAGGGAAACATTCATTTGGTGTGGCTTGATTTATTTTGGAGAAAGAACAACACAACGCAGCCATCTTTTCACTTCTTACAAATTGGTGCCATGACTTGGATGTCCGAAGAGAGTCTATACGGTTGCTGATGACATCAAACGAACTGAGAAGAGAAGGAAGCCACTGCGAGGAACGCCTACCATACCTGAACTAATTACTCACATACGGATGGAGGTCGGAAGACAAACAAGGAAGCTGAGGCAAAGTCAGACGTGATTTGCCAGTGAACCTACTGATGTAAGTATGGATGCCATATTACGTAAATTTTTAGAAGCAAACCTTAAAAAAGGTCCGTATAGCTCTCCTGAACAGCAGGAAGATACGTACTTATGTTTAACTAAACAATGTATAGATCATAATGAGAAAAGTAAATCAGACAAAATTAAGTTAGCTAACATATGTCAAATGTACGTACAGTATCAGTTAGAGATAACTGCTAGGACATGTCAATTGAAGAAAGAAATGTTAGACGAAGATGATGCTCATTGCTTAAATATAGCCACATACGTCACAGAGACTAAGAAGAGTGAATACAAATCAAATATTTCTCAAGAAGAAGTATGTGGTTTAATGATTAAGAATAATCAATTGGAAGAAAATATTAAATTTATTAACAAACAGAATCAAGCCCAGATTAATGATCTATCTCGGTCGGCATCTACAGCAAGCCGTGCAAAAATTAGATCATGTTCACCAAGAACATGTTCAAGAATTAGCATATATTGAACAAGAGATGTATACAGTATGTACTGAAGCAAAACTGCAGTGTCAAATATCACTGGAGCTACGGTAACAAGTACAAAAATGTAAACAAGCAGGAGTACAAGTGGTAAAAAAGGAGAGACCTATACCATGTACCTATGTAGGGGAGGACATTGGTTTCAGGCTAGTTCTGATACCAACTCTGAGGAATCTAGCGAGGAAGAGTGTGGTATGAGAAGTAGAAAACAAAAGATGGCTCCCCAATCACCAAAGTTAAAGGGGAAGGAAAGAAAGTTCCAAGACGGGGACGAATGATAAATATTATGATGGAAAAGGCCCGGAGTAATTTGGAGACAAGTTTGGCAGTAAATAAACTTATATATGATAAAATTCATGAGGAAGCCAAAGATGAAGAAGATGAAAATCAAAAGGCAGCCTTAGATGAAAAAGCAGGGAAAATTCATACCAAAATAAAAGAATTAGAAACTAAATTGAAAGAAGATAGTGAAAACCGTAAAGCGGAGAAGGAACAGGAAAAAGCTTTAGAGGAAGTGCAAGTGCATACTGAGATATCTCAAAGGGATCTTACTATTGCAGAATCTATGCAATTAGTGGGCCAGTTGGGAAAATGGGAACCGGGACAAAACCCGGTACCATACTGTAGTAAATTGCGGACATTAGTTGCCAATTTTAATTTGACTAATAAAGATGCTTGTAAAATTGTTACGCTTTCTTTACCAGCAGTATTTTTACAGAGCCTCCCAGATAAAGTGAAGGGGACTCAACATGCATCTGAGATTGATGATAATTGGGCATCCATAGATGAGATACAGACTGTTTTACAGTCTATGCATAGAGTCTCTCACACGGATTGGAGCAGGATCTATGAGATCACGCTGCAACCCAGGGAGTCTCCTGTCACATTTATTAATAGGTTATATACTGCCTATGCCACCTATGGAGGAGAGGCCAATCCAAATAAGGATGAAGAACCTTTCTTGAGTTTAATTGATCGACAGGCTACTATTGTGCCTGCGTCAATATGCATGATGTGTAAACAGGCGGAGACCGCTTTAAGAAAATAACAGTTGCTCACAGATTGGTGGAGAATGCAGCAGGACGAAGGTCCTGAAAAAGGAAAGGTCAAGCGAAGGGTAGCCACCATAGTCAAAACGGAAGGCAAGGGCGGGTTGACCTCTCACAACTGCAATAAAGTAGGCCACTTTAAACGTGATTGTTGGGTCAAAGAAGACGCACTCAAAATCTGGATAGTAATGCTAAACCTAGTGGCAAGGCAGACTTACAAAAATGTATCGAAGTGCTTAGTAATTTGATTAATACCAAGACAGCTGTAGCGGTTTGGAAGGAACCTACTGCGCCTAGCGATAGTGATGAAGAAGAGCTTTTTGCTAGAGATGAGAAGAAAAAGGAACGACGGGACGAAGCCCCTACCTTCCAAATCCTTGGTCAATTACAAGATCATTGGGCAGGGCGTCCAACAATATCAGCAATGGTCAGGGGCTGCCAAACTGTAATATTGGTTGATACTGGTGCTACTGTTAGTATAACAGATAGTGATATGCCTTTAGCAACTCACGGGAAACGACAGATTAATTTGCCAGGTTTCTTAGGAAGTGTGATAACAGCATATTTGACAAACCCAGTTATGGTTCAGATAGGTGAACAACAATTGAAATGTATGTTTTGGAAATGTAATACACAAGAAGGTACCATCATGGGTATGGACATTCTAGCACAGCATGGTTTAGTAGTAGATCTTAGTAACATGATTTTATGGAAAGGAAGCACTACTAACCTGGGACCGAATGTGGATGACTCACATAGTGTGTACACAATCAAGTCATTAAAGATTTATCACATGAGTGATTTATGGAAGCAGGTACCACAACGGATAAAATCTGTTGTACAAAGGCATGAATCAATTTGGGCTAAAAATGCTACAGAATGTGGACAAGTGTCTAATATGGAGGTCCAGATTGAGGGACCAGACCCACCACCACAAAAGCAATATGCGTTTCTAAAGGAAGCACAGGAAGAGGTAGGAATTATTTTGAAACAGTTACAGTCACAAGGGGTCATTAAACCTATATGTTCAACTGTTAATTCCCCTCTTTGGCCAGTTCGTAAAGCGAACGGTACTTGGAGATTGACAATAGACTATAGGGTCTTGAATAAGGTAACACCTTTAGTCACCCCAGTGGTATCTAGACTACCGGACTTAATATCTTGGTTATCTCCCACTGCAACCATCTATACTGTACTAGATGTGTCAAATGGATTTTGGTCTATCCCTGTACATCCAGATAGTCAGTATAAGTTTGCTTTTACCTTTTAGGATAAGCAATACACATTCCAGTGTTTGCCACAATGTTTTCACTCATCGCCCACTTTATTTCACCAGTGTTTAGCGGAAATATTATTGGGTTTTTCAGTACCAGAAGCAATAATACAATACATTGACATTTTATTGCAGACTGATACACAGCAAGAGCATGTTAGTTTATTGAATGAGTTGCTAACAGTCTTAGGTAAAGGAGGGTTAAAACTGAACCCTAGCAAAGCACAAATTGGACAGTCACAAGTTACTTTTTTGGGAATATGTATTAACAAAGAAGGACGAACTGTAGATCCTGATAAGAATCAGGTAATACAGCAGTTACCAAGACCCAAGACAAAGACTGCATTACGACAGTTCTTGGGCATGGTTGGATTTTGCAGAGATTTTATTGAAGCCTTCTCTAGCATGGCAAAACCTCTGTATAATCTATTGAAGGGAGGAAAGGAAACTGATATCCTCAAATGGGAATCAGAACATCAGATAGCTTTTCTGGCTATAAAGCAAGCACTAATGACAGCTCCGGCTCTTATTAGTCCTTCTGAATCCTCTGATTTTGTAATACAGGTACATGCGACAGATCAGGTAATCAATGCAGTACTGTTACAAAAGAAAGCACGGACGTTACAGCCTGTGAAATATTTTTCTTGAGTATTAAGACCTGTGGAAGAGACATATGAGGAATGTGTAAAACATTTGTTAGCTGTGTACTGGGCTATACAAGCCACGGAACATATTGTGGGGTTTAACAAAATGATCCTGCAAACATCTCACACTCCAGTGAAATTTCTACTTGAAAGAGATGTGAGAGGTGCGTCTTCACAGCGATTGGTTAAATGGGCTCTAGCTCTACAAGGGAAAAATATCACTGTAGAAAAATGTACCTCACCTTTGTTAGTTGAATTAATGGCATGGGAGGGAAAGGCACATGATTGCGGAATTGTTATGGGAACTGATTTCAAACCCAGTTTTGCTACAGAACCCAGCACGGAGGCTAGGGATGTGTATGTACAGTAGATGGATCCAGACAATGGGAGGATGGACATTTCCACACTGGATATGCCATTTGGATACCCAGTACCAATCAAGAAATTTTGGTTAGGTGCCCTTCCTCATTTTCAGCACAACGGGGCTGAAGTAGAAGCAGTAAGAGAAGCTTATTATGGCTAACCCAGAGAAATATAGTAATATCTACTCTGACTCAGCCTTCGTAATTAACTCATTACTTAATTTTCTTCCCATTTGGGCAAAAAGGGGTATGAAAACAGCGAGTGATGAACCAATACAACGTGCATCCATATTGCAACACATATGGGATATTGGTGCTCACACTCCACTAAGGATAGCCATTTGTAAAGTACGAGCTATTCAAAGAAACCAAAAGGATGTACATGAGCTAAATAATGGCTCTGTGGATAATCTTACCAAACTGGCAGCCAAACAAACAAATTTCTGGGTAGACCCTCTAGGAGGTGATTCTACACAATTATGGGAGATGGATGAATTTGAAAAACATCATATTAAATGGATAGCTGCCCTCTCACAAGTCCCAAGTTTAGGGTGCATCCAAGATACAGATGCTTGGATAGTGGGTTGTTGGAACCAATGGAAAGACACTGGACAATGTACAACCAAACATGTTACCGTATGGAAAGATATGGTAGTATGGGAACGACAACCTGAGTTTAGGAAGTGGATACCACCCACTTCATTTAGAAGGAACATTATCATGGATAATCATCGAATTGGGGGTCACTGTGGACTCCATAAAATTGTAACATTTTGGCACAAAAATATTGGTGGCCAAAAATTGGAAAAGATCTCAAGCAATGCCTGGAGGCATGTCTCATCTGTGCACAGATGAATCCTCCAGTGCCTGGTAAGAGGGTTCCATTAGAGTGTATACCCTTAGCAGACGGTCCTTGGTCCAGCTTGCAAATTGATTATGTGGGGCCCTTGCCTACTGCCAAAGGGAGGTTCCAGTATTTATTAGTCATTGTTGACATATTTTCTTAACAGGTAGAAGCATTGCCCATATGAAATGATAGTGCTACAGCTACTGCAAAAGCGCTATGGGAACAGGTGTTCTCACCTTGGGGTTTTCCCAGAATACTTGAAAGTGATAGAGGAACACACTTTATAGCGAAAGTAATGACAGCTTTGTGTGATATTTTGGGTATCACTCAACATTTGCATTTACCCTACCATCCGGAATGGTTTAAATCGCACTCTGAAAAATGCACTGAAAAAAGCAGTGTTGGATACTGGTAAAGGGCCGGTGACGCACTTACCAGTAATCCTAATGGGTATGAGTGATATGGAAAATAAAAGTACTGGCTATAGCCCAAATCAATTGATGCCTGGACGAGATATGCGGGTGTATTATCCTTCAGATCCAGATCGATCAACACCAGTAATGGATCACATCAAAACTGATGTGTTTTTGCAACAGCTACAAAAACAGTTAGCTGTTTATTTACCCCACACTGCCAGAAATATGGCACAGGCTCATTGGAAAAACAAACAAAGACATGACAAAAAAGTGATATCTCCCATTGAAAGGGGTCACCACGCCATGGTGAAATATTTTGGCCAAAAGGGACCATGGGATGCTAATTGGATGGGACCCTATGACGTCATTGATGTTTTGGGATCATGGATCATTCAGGGCCGACGAATTCAACGAGGGTCTACAGAGACCAAATGGGTCCATGTGGACCAATCTAAATTGTATCAGCCTTTAAATGATAACAACTGATACTGCCCTGTTTTTCCCACTAGGTGAAGTACAATGCTATTTCCTGTACTTGTACTGTGTAGTACCTTGCTAACCATGGTGACTTTCAACAGCGTAAAATGGATGTCCGGGACATATTTGGAACAGTATGAACAAACTAAATGTCACAAATCGTACTGCATGGGGTCTCCCAGTGCTCTTGGGAGAACAACATGAACACACTGGATACCTTCTTGTCAAATGGTATTTTATTTGTACTGCACAATGTCAAAATGCAACATGGGGATGCTCGCCAGAAGCCTGGCCTGGCACGGTGATAAGTGTAGTGAACACAACAACCCCGAGAGGAATTTATATCCGTTCCACATTGGGAGATACTACAAATCTAACAAAGGAAGAACAAAATTTATTTCAAATGAAATTAAAGGACATATTACCATATCCAGTAAATACAATTGCATTAAATTATTCTTATGGTGCAAGACATAATATGTGGCATTTTCTATATAATACAAATAGAATGTATACTGTAGGATTAAAGCAGTTTTTTACAGTACTACCCTTAACAAATAAATATTCATTGTTAACATATGAGCGTGTCTTTAAAGAGACACATTGGCCAGGAATGTCCTGTAATCCTGTAATGTTAACTTAACAGCATGGCATAATTTTGGGGCATGGGATATAGTGTATCAAAAACAAGGTATACCAGGGCAAAAGTTTTTGGCCCCGTCAGATAGTATTATCTTGACACAAAATGTATATCCTCTATATTATCCTTGTAAATTACAGCATTATAATGTGTTGCTGCATTTGCCTTTTCCACAAATACCGCTTCAATGTAGGAATCGTGCTTCGGTAATAGTGTGGCAACAGTATTATAACAATACTTTAAATCGATACCATAATAGACACAAACTGTTGTCATTTTCAAATTCCTGCAGAAGCACCACCAGGCTTAGTCCGTCGTAAAAGAGCCGTGTGGGGCTGGTTGTGCTCAGGATTGGGAATTGCTAATGGTATTGATTCTATGGTTTTAAAAGGTCATATTTGTTCTTTAGAGACAACTTTAAAAGATATGGCTACTGGACCATTATAGACTACTGTAAAATTAGCAGCTGATAATGAAGAAATTGATTGGTTTGCATTTAGAGAAAACTTACAGAATTTTCAAATTATTGCACAAATATCAGCTCATTTTTATAACTCACTTTCTAATATGTCTAGAGAAAGTTATATAGAACTGGCTTGTTCTCAATTAGCTGCTGAAGCACATGCTTATCTAGTTAATGAGTTGAATAGGAATGAAACCAATAGGTTACCCTTAGGAATAAGTGAGACCAATATAACTAGATTATTGGATCATCCCACTGCATTCCTACCACCCTTAGCTATGATAAAAGTATGGAACTCACCAAATCAATATGCACACGTGTTGCGACATGTGATTCCCATACTAGTGATAATACCTGTATGTTTTGAACCACCACAAATATCGTGGCAAATTAGTAATTTGGGAGTATTAATACATGACCAAGTCATGAGACTCCAACTACCAGGTGACACTATTATCACGGTATGCAATGAATATGTTGTCTTACCTAAGCAACACTGTGTACAAGAACATGAAACCTTAATATGTGGGGAAGAGACATCAACCACCCCATGGTTTCCTAAACAATGTAAATTTACCCTAACGTCTGTAAATCAATACCGCCAAGCTATGAGATGGAACCAATCATGGTGCGTAATTGCAGGTCAACCTTGGAATGTATGGGGGTATAGTGACAAGATCTGGTGGGTTGCAAACTGGACCCTTCGGGAATGTCCTGCCTATAGCCAAACAAATGTTACCCATATCAGTGGTTCCAGTATGGCCTTAGATTTACTCACTGATTTGGCAACTCCACCTCATTTTGACCTACCCAAAATTAATAAAATGACACTTGGTGCCTTGTTGTATCGTTAACAAACAAAAAGACTTATTTTGGCACAAGAGGCCTCTGCTAAAGAGGTAAAAAGACAGTCATCATATATCCCTATTACATCCTGGTGGGATTGGGGATCGGCTGCTTTGGGTACTAGTCCAACCCTAGTAGTGGTGGGTTGTGGTATTGCAGTGATATGTGTTCTTATTATACAATTGTTATTGTATCGTAAAATGAAACACATGGTTCTACAAATACAAATGTTACAATGGCAACATCATCTTGTGTGATCTCCAGGTACAGAGAGTCACAAAGGGGGGATATTGTAGTGTAATATTTTGTAGTATAACATTTATTTCAGTATAACCTTTTATAATAGTTAAACTGAGTGTTAAAGTATAAGCCTTTTACAGAATGCTTCAGTATGATTTCTTATACTATATAACCAAATGTGTTTACTTAAATAGTTATGACAGTCTCTCACAAGACCTACTTAAAAGTCTTGTGATGCCTGTCTTGTGATAATTACACAACACTTTACCTTATGATTTTATGATGGTCAGCATTTAGATGTTCTATGGGGAACTGGAACAGGATAGTATGCCCTCATTAGAACGGCATTACCTGTCTATGAACGGTGTGCACACAAAGAACCTTCTATCTTATGCAAGAATATAAGTAGTAAACACCTTGTGATTATAAGCAATACAGTTATCTCTATGCTTTGACTGTTATTCACCACACCCTAAGATTAATAGGTTATTTTGTTATATGATTGGCCTATACTAGGGAGTTAGTAGTTTTTAAGATAAGAAAACATTATATAAACCTTGTATAAAATTGAATAAGTTAGCATCAAACAAAAGCCAGATACCTATATTGAGAAGTATATCAAAATACTTGTACTGAAGACTCACAAACTGAAAATCAACCTGAGGGAAACATTCATTTGGTATGGCTTGATTTATTTTGAAGAAAGAACAATACAACGCAGCCATCTTTTCACTTCTTACAGTGCATGACAGTGGGAGGCTTTAAGCAAGCATTGAAAACTTACTTATGGTACCAGGCCTTTGATGGCATTTAGTAAATGAACCCTGTTGAACTCTGTTTTATACTGTATTTATTGTTTTACTATCCTCTTAATTCTTTTGTAAAGCGCCTTGATATTTGAAAGGCGCTTTTGTGAAATAAAGCTATTATTATGTCAAAAAAGGACAGTAAATTGGTCACAACTGACCTGCCCCCTGTAAATCCATGCTGCCTCACATCCACAAATCCCTCTTCCCTTACCTGCCTTTCAATATACTCCTTAATAATAGATTCTAATTCTTCACCAATTATACTAGTAAGACTAATAGGACAATAGTTTGATCAATCTGTTTAAGGCCCTTTCTTATGTATTGAAATCACATTGGCCATCTTCCAGTCCTCTGGTAACACTCCATTATCTAGAGAGGACTGGAAAATGACCTGGATAGGGTCACTTATCACCGGAGCTAACTCCTTAAGTAGTCTAGGGTGCAACTCATCTGGTCCAGGAGAAGTAGTTACTTTCAGTGTCATCCGTTTTTCATGGACTGTTCTGACAGATATTTTCAAAGTACCAGTAGCTTCAATAGAAAACACCCTATCAGACATGGGCTCAGTTATATCAATCAGTCAATCAATCTTTATTTATACAGGTGAAACACCATTGAGACAGCTCATTTACAAGTTGGACCTGGGACAAGTAAAGGTATATAATAAAGTTAGAAGAACATATAAGGCACAATAAATACAATCTTGCAAATAGGTTATAGTTTGTACAGTTTGATGAACATAAAATACAAGGCACAATAAGTACAGTCTTGCAATTAGGTTATAGTTTGTACATCATATGCAAAAAGAAGAAGAAAGACATGTTTATACATCAAATACGTAAAACAAACAGCAGGATGCATGAGTCATTTAGTACAAAATGTCGCCCTGTAACCACATTATCCAGACAGTAGAAATCATAAGATAGCTGGACAGTGGGAGAAGAGGAAGAGCTCCAGAACGGTTAAGCTAGTGAGGGCAGTTGCATAGTTCTTTAAAGGTCTTGGCAAAGAGAGTTTTGAAGAAGGGCACTTTCACTGGGAGGACAATTTTTAAGGTTTTTTGCATATTGTACCAAAGGACAGGGAGAAAGTGACTTATGGCCACTTTTCCAAAGCGTGTATTTACCTTAGGAATAACAAGAGAGGAATATGAAAGGCTTCTTAGAAGATAACTCCCTGGTTGACAAAGAGGTAGACAGTCAGAGATGTATTTAGGAAGCTTATTTGTTAATGCTCTAAGTGTCCAAAGGATAGCGTTTTTATGCCGTCTGTAACTAAGTGAGTTCCAGCCAAGCAGAGAGTAAAGGGTGCAGTGATGAGTGGAGTATGGTGCGTTTGTGATAAATCTAATTGCCCGATGATAGAAGATGTCAAGTTTCCCTAAAGCCACACTTGTCCCATGACCATACAGGATATCGGCATAGTCTAGGAGGGGTAAGAACATAGTTTGTACTAGACATATTTTTGCCTCTTGAGTTGGTATCTTTTTTCGCATAAAGCATCTACTAAGTCTTTGTCTTAGTCTTTTGGTTAGGTTTTCAATGTGAATTGAGAATGAAAGCCTGTCATCAACCCAAACCCCCAAGTACCTGAAGACTGATACAAACTCTAGGGATTCACCAAGCAATGACTGTGTGACAGGGAAGGTAAAGGGACCCTTTGAAGTATATATATGCATGGACTTGGAGCAAAAAGCATAGCTTTGGTTTTTTTAGCATTTAAGAGCAACTTCAGGTACAGTAGGTTTTCCTGTAGACGGTTAAACTCAAGTCGGAGGTCTTTGCAGGCCTGGTCTGGAGAAGGCCTGGCTAAATATAACATAGTGTCATCCGCAAACAGATGAATACTAGCATCTAAGATTCCATCATTTAAGTTGTTGATATAGACAGCAAACAACAAGGGTCCTAGGATGTATCCTTGGGGCACTCCTCTTTGCACAGTTTTCAGTGTAGAAAGATTACCATCTGCTTTGACTTGTTGGTGGCGTCCAGTGAGATAGCTAGTAAACCACATGATTGACAGTGGGTCTGCTCCAACAATACGCAGAGTGGTAATATGAAGGTCATGGTCCACCGTATCGAAAACTTTACTCAGATCAAGGAATAAGCTACATACGTAATTTTTTAAGGCCATCTGCCAATCATTTGTGCCTTTGGCAAGCACAGAGATTGTGCTATGGTTAGACCTAAAACCAGATTGGACCTCGTTGAGAAGATTGTGCATATCAAGGTGTTGCCTTAGCTATAAATTCACTACTTTCTCCAGTACCTTTGACAAAATACGGAGTAACGAAATGGGGCGATAATTGTTTAAGTCACAAGTGTCACCAGACCTAAAGAGTGGAATCACCTGCATCGTCTTCCATACTGTTGGGATGGAACCCTGCATGAAGGACAAGTTAAAGAGAAGAGCTATCAGAGCAGCTAGAGCATAATATCCTAACTTTAGGTAATACGGCTCTATTTGGTCTGCACCAGCACTTTTTCTAGTATCTAGAGCCAGGAGAAGGTCCTCAATTTGCTTTATAGTGACGGGTTGGAAGGTGAAAGTTGCCTTTTGTGTTAACAGACAATGGTTCAGCCAATCCAGTTTTGGAACACCTAGCTGAGATCGGAGTGAGCTGGCCGGTGAGGCATCAAAAGCTAGTCCTGCTGTAGCAATATGGTTGTTTAGAAGTCCGAGAATAGATTGTTTGTCAGTAAAGGTATCACCACCCATAGAGATTTTTAAGGGAAGAGAGGGAGCAGAAGAGCAACCTTCAATGTCCTTTAGAGGTTTCCAAAATTTCTTGGAGTCATTAGAGGCATTATCAATTTCTGCTTGGAAGTACTTTGCTTTCTCAGTTCGGGTGAGCTTAGTGCACCGATTCCTAGCTACCCTGAAGGCTGACCGATTAGCTGGGAGTTTAGTTTTCCTTGCTTTTTTCCACAAGGCATCTCTATGCAATAACGCAGCTTTCAATCCACCAGTAAACCATGGACATGTTTTCCTTTTGGTTCTGATTTTTACTAGAGAAGCATGTTTGTCTAGGGCCCTGAGCACTAAATTTTGTGAAATTCCTCATAGGCCGTGTCCACAGTTTGGGCCAGATAGAAGTTCTGCCAGACAGCATGCTGGAGGTCTGAGCAGAAGGCTATCGGGTCAGAATTTCTCCGGCATCTCTTAATGATATACTTGGAGGATGACACCGCCTTAGGAATAGACCTCACACAGGCTATTGTACAATGATCGCTGAAGTTGCTGAAGAATGCACTTGCATGAGTAAATAGGTGCGGTTTATTTAAATCAAGCAAAGTACTTTTCTCCGGGTTTTTGATGTTAGGCCTTGTGGTTTCAATTATGATTTGTATAAAACCAAAGGTGTTGCATAACTCTTTTAGAGGTTTACATACTGCGGAAAGCCAGTCCAGATTGCAAAACAATATAAATATAAACACTAATAAAGTATTTATTGAATTCCATAGCCATTTCCTTGTTATTGGAAACTCCATTTTCACCTACCAATAGAGGTCCCACCCACTTTGTTATCTTTTTGTTTTAAGGAAGCAATATATCCATAGAATGCCTTCTGATTGTCAGCTACTCGGGAAACTAATGTTTCTCCATTTCAGAACTGAAAATGGAATCAAGAGAAAGCTTTTAAAAAGACAAAGGGTACATCAGATCTAGGGAACAAACCTCTTAGGTCATCAACAAAACAAAGCATTTGCTGAGTAATACTAGGCTTAACCAATATCCCTTGATTCCCTGATTCCCTGTATAATCATAGGCTAAAAAAAAGGGATGATTTCAAGGCAATCCCTTTGGCATGGTGCCCCTGGAGAAGTTAAGCACCTAAACGACTATATAACCAACTTCAATCATATCCTTTTTAAAGTTTGATATTTAAGAGGTAAGGGGCCAGATATTCAAAACTTTGCGCTGGGCAAAAATCATTTGCGCAGGTTTAGCGCGGGATTAGCGCGGGTCTGCCATATTCAAAAGGCCAAATAGCGCGGGCAAACTGCATTAGCGCCAGGCAAAAGTATAATGTATGCAAGGGGCAAACTGACATGAATACAAGCGCAATGCTATATTCAGTGGCTAGCGCCCGCTAAGTGGTTTAGCGCGATCGAAGCGGATAGTTAGCGCCGGTAGATTACCACCCAGAAAAAGCTGGTCTAATCCTGGGCAATCAGCTTTGCGCAACATAAATGGCTGCTGCGTGATTTGCTGGGTTTAGCGCCGGGTCTGGCGCGCGACCCCAATACATAAATATACACATAGATAAAGCCAAACATAGTGGAAGCTTGTTTCAACCAATGGCATCACAATGATGCCATCATCTGCCACCAGTCCAGCCATGCCAGGCAGTAAGTGGTGACTCCTGCCGCCAGTGGACAGCATGGCAGTGTAGCCACACAGCACACACCTGCTGACCACACATATCTGTGGACAAAACAGATGCCTGCACACACATGCAGCACTGTGGGCATGGAGAATGTTGAGGGGAGTGTGTATGGGTGGCCAGGCTGTGCCACAGACCAGGTGTGGCCACAAGGCTGGGACTCAGCATGCAGTGCACATGGACCAGTATTAGGAATACCCCCAACACTAGTGTGCCTTTCGGATACTATATGCCCCCCCCCAGCCACATACCACACAGCTGTACAACTGCCACAACACACAAAGCCAGATATGTACATGTCACTGTGAGCATCACATGCCACAGGTACAGCATCTGTGGGTCACACAACAGTGTAACAGTAATGTCGACTGTCAGTAAACACCTGCAGGTTGGGCCTGTCACTGTGTACAGTGCAATCAGCATCACTTGCCCACACACTAGGCAGTGCCACGCCCTCACACTACTGTCTCCTTCATACTGTGTGTCATGTGCACTGTGGCATGCCCAGTGACAGCTGCATGCAGCACCACCACCACCTGTGCCTATGCTGTCCTGTCCCTGGGTACAATATGCTATGCTATGCTATGCTGACTGTTTACCTGTAGCCTGTAGCTATCATCGTGCACTGCCAGACTGACCTACAGATGGAGCTGGCGGTTGGACCTTTCTGCCCTGTACTTCCAGACTGACCTACAGGTGGCATGGGACCCTGCAGTAACGCTGGTAAACTGTGTGCAAATCAGGGTATAATGAGATGCTAATCCGGTTGTTTGCCAGAGACTACCTAAGTAGGCTCATTTGCATGGCACTTTGAATATGGCACATTTTAGCTCCGCAGCGTGTTTGCTCCAGGTTAATGCTTAGCTCCGCTAATGTGTTAGCGCGCGCTAATGGTAATGGGAATATTGTAAAGTTTTGATCACTGTTCTTTCTCATCTGCTGCTTCCTGCAACTGTACTGAGTCCATGCATTTGCTGGCACACATACGCCACGTAGTTCGCCTGTACCTGCCCTCACGTTGCTGTGTACTGTGTTGTTGTTGTGGGTTGCACTTCCTGGTTGTTTTATTCAGTGCTGTTCTTATTCCAGGGCAATGTTTGCCCTGCACTCCCAGACCAGTTTGCATGGCCTCATTACCATGCTATATTCAGAAGCTGTTTGCCCTGGGCTATTCCGTTTGAATATGGCTTGCTTTGTGCTCCGGGCTCAGTTTGCCCGCTGGGCAGTGCTAATTTTGCCCCTGGGCAAAGTTTTGAATATCTGGCCCATGGTGTTTTTCTTTTTGTTTGCAGGTTTGGAATTATGCTGTTCTTAAAATACTGTTAATGTTATTCGGACGCCTTATCAGCTGGTTGTGTTTATGATACACATTATCGTTTTGTTTTTTTATATATGCTATTACATTACCTGCTCTTCTACGTAGCACGTGATATTTTACAGAGTTTTTCTATTCTTGTATTTCTTTGAAAACCTTTTATATATAAACCTTCTGTAATAACACTGTACGGCATGTTAAAAGATTGCTTATTTTATCTCTTTTTATGTTCTGAAAATTAACAAAAAGGATTAACTGCAAAAAAAAAAAATACAAATCGCACTTCCAAAAAACCCGTGAGAAGCCAAAGGGAGAAATGCTACGTCAACTCCACACACTGCATGGTTTAAGTATAAAAATCCATAAAAGGGATTACATTTAAATGATTGTTCACTCACAATGGAATAAGAAGAGCATTGTCTGAGGCACGGATCTCTCTCCTGCCACTGAAAAGATCTGGCAGTTAGAACATGGAGGTCACGAGATCGGAAAAAAATGTGCAGTCTGTGTTTTAACCTACCTGATAGTTCCAGGCAACAGCACATCAGTGCATGTTCAAGCTAATCTGCTCAGATGGTTAACAGATGAAAACATTTAAGAGGTTAGGAGAGAAAAAAAAGGGTACTGAAAACTACAAAAAAGTGACCTTTCCCAAAGGTCACAGGCACTTGTTTGACCCCATGTTTGACCCCATGTTGTGGAGCAGAAGTATTTAAAAGGATTATGCAGCACACACTAAGCATGGAGTGAACAGAGTATACGACATTCTGGAATCTGAATAAAATGTAAACCCAAATAGGGTAAAGATTCTCTTGCATCTTTTAGGATATGCAACTGCCAAGAGTTAAAGAATTCAAACCAAAGGAGCTTAAGATAAGTGCCACTTTATTTACTGTAATTCTGGAAACACCTACTGTATTTATGTATCTGTTTTTTGACAAGTGGAAAGGTCCTTAAACATACAGAAGCCCATTTTCAAGGATGCCCTGGGCCAAAACATGCTAGCATACAAAATTACAATACAGGCAACAAACACAACAAAAAAGGATAAAACACCTCAGAGATGCACATTTATATACTGTACATATCACAGACACATTACACAGACATAATGCCCCGTATCAACTGTGGCAGGGTCAAGCAAACGTTTGTGGAAATGATTTTAAATGTGTGAGGAGGCATTAACTAGTGCAGAATGCATGCCATGTTTGCCTGTATATGGTCACTGCATGACTACTATTTATCTGTTTTATCTATAGAAGGCATTTTATGAATCCAACTTCTACTTAATGTGCATCTGTTGCAATCTCCAAGCCATAAGACTCTGCTGTTAGTCTGCCTACGGTATAGCTAAGGCACAAAGCTGCATTCGATAATGCATTTTAACAAGCCTGCAGAAATAAGGAATTAAAAAGAAAAAAAAAAACTGTAAGAGAATAAGAAGTGGTGAGTATGAGCAAAGGGCATTACATAGAAACACAGAATTTGACGGCAGATAAGGACCACTTGGCCCACCCAGTCTGCCCATTTCCCTACCTGATGGGTAAGCTGCAGATTCTAGTTAATCAACAGCTTACTTCCTCCTACTCCCCACTAGAATTGCCTTATGTCTGTCCCATGCATTCTTGAATTCTCCCACTGTTCCTGACTCCACAACCTCCTCAGGAAGGCTGTTCCATGCTCCACAACCCTCTCTGTGAAAAAATACTTTCTAACATTACCTCTGAGTCGTCCCCCCATCTTCAAATTATGCCCCCTTGTTCTTGCACATCTCTTTTTCTGAAAGATACTACCCTCTTGTAATTTGTTAATTCCTTTGAGATACTTAAAAGTTTCTATCATGTCCCCCCCTCCTTTCCTCAAGGGTATACATATTAAGCTGCTTTAGACTCTCTCATATGTCTTCTGGTGCAGACCTTGCACCATTTTGTCTGCCCTCCTCTGAACAGCCTCCACTCTGTCTATGTCTTTGCAGAGATGAGGTCTCCAGAACTGCACGCAGTACTCAGATGGGGTCTCACCAGCTGTCTGTACAGAGGATAATAACTTCCTGTTTTCTACTGGTGATGCCTCCCGATGTATCCCAGTATCCCCCAGCCCTCCTTACTGTCTTCTCACATTGCTTGCCCACCTTTAGGTCATCTGGTATAATTACTTCTAGGTCTTTTCATTTTTGTTGTTATTATCTCACCCCCATTGTGTACTCTTCCCCGGGTTTTTTTTCCCCCCAGATGCATTACCTTGCACTTCTTTGCACTGAATCTGAGCTGCCATATATTTGACCATTCCTCCAACCTTGCCAAGTCCCTTTTCATCCTTTCCACCCCACCTTGTGTATCAACCTTGTTGCAGATCTTTGTGTCATCTGCAAAGAGACATACTTTTCCTTCCAGGTGCTCTCCAATGTCACTTATAAACAGTGTTGGGTAAGTTACATTTTCTTATTTTTCTATTTCTTTTAGAAACTTGATTCAGGAAGTCTCAGGCTACTAGTAAGGATCGAGGCATTAGAAAGTAATACACCTGACAGTAAAGCAATATTTCTTTTTATATTAAAACAATACAAAATAATAAATAACTATAACAGATTACATTTTTGAAAGTAATAGGTTAGTTACTAGTTAGTTTTCAAATAAATGTAATCAGTTACAGTTACATACTACTTTTGTATAAAAAGACATAAGAAATTGTAACTGTAAGGTGTATTACTTTTTCCAGTACCTCTCCATCCTTGCTACTGACTGCACAGAGCTTTCTGGAACAAGTTTCCAAAAGTAATAGAAAAAGTAACTTACCCAGCACTGCTTAAAAAGACATTAAAAAAGGACCGGTACCAGCACCGAACTCTGCGGTACCCCACTAGTTACCCTCCTTTCTTCACTGTGGACTCAGTTTACTATTACTCTTTGTGTCCTGTTGTTGTTACATAACAAGCGAGAGTTTTAACGGAAAAACAGACAGGGTCATTGTTTTACAAGACAGGTCAGCTTAAGGTGGTTAATACTATACTATGTTAAGCACTGCAAAACAATCTCAGATCCACTGTTGTAATAATATACTTACTCATCCAAGCTAAGAACACTTGTAAAGGTGGTCTCGTCATACACAGACAGCATGTAAATTTCATCTATTATTACATGCAGTTTATATCTGCACATAAGAACAAACAAATGAGTTAAACATGTATTCTAAGTTACTGTATATTTACATTTCTCTGCATGCATCTACCGTTTTTTTAAGAGGTGAAGTGCTTGTTGTATATTCATTTTTATTGTCACCTTTTTCTACTATTAGTTCAACATCATTCTATGTAATCAGATAATGTATTAGGGAATATGGACTTTTAGGATTTATAAGCAATCTTCTCATTCATATGTGTATGTTTCTGGAGGCAAACTACATGCTGAAAGTAAATTTATTTGAATCATTGGATAACACCTTTGAGCTAGGAGCTCTTTTACAAAGTGTGACATAGTACTGGCAATCAGCAAGATCTATAAATAGGAACGTGTGTGCAGTTATTTGGATGTTCATGTTTTCATGGATGACAGGATATACCGATAGCAGAGATGGTTAGAAGTTTTAAAATCCCACTCCACCCCCCCTTCCCCCAAGATAACGGACATTTAGGTCCTGATATTCAAAAATGCGTAAGTGCCCTATAAATAAACTGTGCGCTCCCTGATCCTGTCAGACGGCGGATGGCTGAGGTGATGTGTGGAGGGCTGTAGCGCTCGCTGTCCACTGACCTTGGCACCAATAGTCAGGCAAAGGGGACTAGGTTGTTGGTGCCATGGGTGCGGGTGGAGGTCACTGACCATCACGGACAGATGTGCTGTGGGTGGGGTGCAGATTACTGTTAGGGAACAGGACCGGGGCTTTGTTGTTGGGGGGGGGCTTCCTTGTAAAAGGCAATTGGGGATCGGGTTGGGGAAGGGATCACTAGACACCAGGGAATGATTATTGTACACTGGGTGGACATCAGGTGGGGGGAGGGACCACTGAATGCCAGGAAGTAGTATTATTGTACATCGGGTGTGGATCCAGTGGGAGAAGGGATAGTAGACACCTGGGCAATTTTTCTTTCATATTAGAAGGGGATAGGGTGGGGGGAGGAACCACTGGATACCAGGGATATTTTTCTTTCATATTGGGCAGACATCAGGTTGGGGGGGACCACTGGACACCATGAAATGGGTGTCCGACTACTGGGCATGGGTGCGGGTAGGAGGAGGGACCACTGAACACCAGGGATGCTGGGTTTTATTTTTTGATCGGGACCGGCACGAGGGGGGACACTGCACTTCCTCTGCCAACCACTAGGGTTGTGCGGGAGTAAATCGTGGTCTAAGTCAGTGATATCTGTGCCATGCAAGGGGACTGCACAGAACACCATTGTGTGGCACAAATACACTGAGTATCGGACTGCGACAATATTCAGGTCCCCACCTCTCCATTTGCATTGTGCCCCCCTCCACAGTTTGCCTAAGTGCAAACCCCATTTGCCTGCACTAACTGGGCTTTTGAATGTGGGACATTCGCGCAAAGTCCGGTTTGTGTGCACAAACTAGGATTTGTGCCTGAGCAAACTTTTTAATAAAGGGTCCGCAGTGTCATCCTTCTGAGTTCAGGCAAAGGTTCTTCAGCACTTGGTTGCCCTTACTATACCTCAGTACAACACTAAATTACTTTACTAAGGTACCACGGTTATTTTATCTATTTAAAAATATTGACATAACCAGGAAAAGGCTTGCTGAAACTAGGATTATCCTCGTTTCGTGGAGGATCCTAGGCAGAGTGAACTATAAACCACGCCCAGTTTAGCTCACTGGGATTGGGTGTCTGCACCGTACACAGAGCCCCATCCCCTTAGTCTATGTAGTGAAGAGTCATGTGCGTTATTTATTGCTTCTATACAGCCTGGCATAGGCAGCTGTAGACACAGTATAGAGCTTCTAGTTTGAAGTGCAGTTTAAAGGTTATCAAGGCAGGTCATTTTTCACACTGCATACAGCTACTGTGGGAATGTACTGTGTATGCTCCAATACTGCCATACTAAGAAATCCCTGTATGCCATGGAAATGACTACGTGTCTAGTCACTGGAATTTTTCATCCTGCACTGCCATTTGGTGACACACTAGAAAACTAGAAAAAAGTATGTTTATTCTGTTACTGAACAAACATTAACATTTTCTTATGATTAACAGTAGCTTAAACATTTTTAAAATCATTTTACATTTTAATATATTAATGAATGGAAGTCGTAGCAACATGACATATTAATATCAACATAGCTGATGCCACGCTTTCACTTAAATAAAATGTCCTAGCCTTAATGGTTCAAAGTTAGTCTATATTAAAGAGCTTTTCTTTCAAATGGTCTAACTTTTGAGCTGTTATGGCTAAAAACTTTTTTTTTTTTTTTATGAAAGCTTGGAGTCGGATATGAATAAGTCATAATACATTTTCTATGTGTTGATACATGTCTCTACATATCAATGTAATATATTGGTAAAAGCATACATAGCAATACTTTTTTTATTTTTGAAAGGTAGTTATTTTCACAGATAGTGTAAAATTTAGCTTATTTCCATGTATCAATATATACTGTCGTAACAATTTAAAGTAAGATGGTTTTATCAATATCAAAAGTGAGGAAATTTTAAAAATAAAACTAAAAATTTTTTTTTTGATTTTTGGTAATATTATGCTAGTTTGTAACCCAATATGCATTTATCTTCTACCTTTAATTGCACTGCAAACATTTCCACCCTCTTCAGAGTAGCCTCTTACCTTCCTTACTTTCGCAACCGAAAGGAAGATAAGAAAACAGAACTAAGAAATGGGTAGCTAAAATAGAGAGCTCGGCCTGACTGAGACCCATCGCATGACTGTATGACAATACTGCTTAAATCGAGGTTACAGATTTTTGCTTTCTTTTTACATTTTTTATTAGTTAAAAATCCATTTTAAGTGCAATAACATACATTCCAGGGTTTGCGTTAAGCTATAATCGCCACACACCCTAGGTGTGTAACACATATGGGGCATGCAGTGTTTCTAAATTAATGCTCACCATGCAATAGGTTACTGCTTACTTCTGCTCTATAGCAGCCTTATTTAATTTACTGCTTCGTTTATTATAAGAATGCTGGGCCAAGCCTATTGTACTGCTTAACAGAAGAAAAAGACTAATATTTCATGACTGGTCCATAACTCCATTGTAAGGCACATGACATATGTGGTTTAGCAATGGAATTTTTTTTAATGTAAGTTTTTATTGTTTTCCAACTTTTCACATTACATTACAGTCTTAAGGTGCATAGCTGGAGGGGTTTCAATAAATCCATCCTTGGAGTTACAATTCTACATTTCTCCAGCTTACTCACTACTGGTCATACTCTTTTGTCTGTATATTTCCGAGTTAATCAGAATATAGGGTGCAAGGGTATTATATATAGAGTAATGTATGGGTGGGTGTGTGTAACCAGAATTTTACACACACCTGAGGTTTGGGATGCTACATTAACCCCGAGGGCGAAGGCCAAGGGATTTATACAAGCATCCCACACCGAGAGTGTGTGTAACATTCTGGTACATACACATCCACTCATATATTATTTTATTAAATTAATGGCCACCATTTTTTATATATAAATGTTTTCTGACATTTTGTTCCATTTCCTGCCTTGGTGTTTTGTCTGTGAGGAAGTCCGTTGAAGCAGTTCGCAGGTGGTTGCTTAGCTCGCGCTAAGGTGACTGGGAGCAAGACTGACAGGTGCAGATTACAACCTCCCTGTTATAATCAAAAATATCAACTGAGAGGTGTAACCGAGAATAAAAAGTACAGTTACGTCAGAACTTACCGTAACAGTAGATCTTCGAGAGAGGCTCTTGCAGTAGCTAATTACATATAGGACTGACGCCGGCCGGCGGCAGGATCCCACGGCAAAATTTCTAGCTAGCAGTCCTTGCATGCAGGGACCGCCCCCCACATCAGGGTGACCGCGCCATGCGAAGCCGGGTAGGCAGTCCCAGACGCCCTTCCAGTTCTTTCCTGCCACAGGCCAAAAGAGGCCGAAGCGAGAGGAGCGGATATTTCTCTATATGGAAAAGGAGCTGAAAAAGTCTAGGGGGATGGAGGGCGGGAAGGTATTACCTATTGCAAGAGCCTCTCTCGAAGATCTACTGTTACGGTAAGTTCTTACGTAACTGTACTATCTTACTTCGAGAGGGCTCTTGCAGTAGGTAATTACATATAGGACTGAATCCCAAGCAGTCTGGAACAAATAAAAGGCACCGAGAGGAGGAAACTACTCCAGAAAGTTGCAGTAGCCTTGTAGGTCTCAAGACAGGAGGCCTTGCAAAACAGCTAGCCCGAAGCCTGCTCTACGGCGAGAGGCAATGTCCAAAACTGTAGGCTGCCAGAAAGTATGGACAGTTCACAGGTGGCGCAGCGCAGATGTCTGCCGCAGACACATTCTTGAAACAAGCTGCAGAGGCCGCTACTCCTCGTGTGGAGTGACCTCTGACCTGACCCGGAAGGGTCTTGTTGTACTTGTCATAACAGAAAGTGATGCAATGAGCCAACCACTTCAACAGGCATTGCTTGGAAACAGCATTGCCTTCCCTTTTGTGAGCAAAAGAGACCAACAACTGATCAGTCTTTCTGAGATCCTTTGTCCTGTTGGTGTAGTATCTCAGAATCCGATGAACATCCATGGTATGGAGTAAATATTCCCCTTGGTTTGAGTACTGCATGAAAAAGGCAGGTAGCTCTATGGACTGATTTAAGGTAGACTCTGCTACTACTTTAGGTAGAAACTTAGGATTTGTGCGAAAAGTACTCATTCTTTGTGAAAAATCAAATAGGGGATTTTACACATAAGGGCCTGGAGCTCGGAAATTTTTCGAGCCGAAGTGATGGCCACCAAGAAGAGCATCTTCCACGAAAGAAACTTCAGATCTGCAGAAGCTGCAGGTTCAAAGGGAGGAAGAGTAAGTTTCTCGAGAACAAAGTTCAAGTCCCAAGGGGCAGCAGTAGTTCAGATGGGGGGCCTCAGATGGAGGACCCCTCTGAGAAAGGTCTTGGAGACCTCCAGTTGAGCAAAAGCTTCATCTGTGAAGGGAACATGGTAGGCTGAGATAGCAGCCATGTGAACCTTCAAGGAGTAATGGATGAGACCCAGGTCGAAGAGGTGACGTAAGTACTCCAGTAGAAAAGCCACTGAACAGGGGAAAGGCTCCACGTTCTTGGAGGCTGCCCAAATAGATAATCTCTTCCCCTTCATGGCATAAGTTTTTAGCATAAGGGTTTCCAGGCCTCCACTAGGATTTCCGCCACTTTTGGAGAAACGCTAAAACGTGATTGGGCTAAGTCTGCAGGAGCCATGCATGCAGTTGAAGGGATTTGAGGCCTGGATGGACCAGGGTCCCCTGATCCTGGGTCAGCAAACCTCGAGACAGAGGAAGAGAAAGAGGAGGAACCTCTGAGTTTTGTTGTAGAAGAGAGAACCAGATTTGCCTGGGCCAGAAAGGAGCGATCAGTATCATTCTCACTCCTTCTGCGTTTAGTTTCTGCAAAACTCATGGGATCAGAGGAATTGGGGGAAAAGCATAGATGAATCTGTCCTTCCAGTCTAGAGACAGAGCGTTGCTCCAGAAAGCGCCGCCTGAACGAGCGAGCAAAGTTGGGAAGTTTTGGCGCTTTGGGGAGGCGAAGAGGTCTACCCATGGAGTCCCCCAAAGCTGAAAGATATCGTCTAGCACCCTTTGATCCAATTCCCACTCATGTGCCAGGGCAGAGGAGCAGCTTAGCTTGTCTGCCAGGGCGTTGTCGACTCCTGGAACATGAATCACCGTGAGGTGAAGGTTGTGATGAGTTGCCCAATCCCAAATCCTCATTGCTTCCCTGCATAGAAGGTAGGAACGAGTTCTTCCCTGCTTGTTGATGTACCACACCACGCACATGTTGTCCGTCTGGACGGCTAGGTGGCCGGGAAGTATGTATTGGTGAAGGGCTTGGAGAGTGTATAGCACAGCTCGAAGCTCGATCACACTGATGTGGAGAGCTTGTTCCAGTCTGGACCATGAACCCTGGGTCCAATGAGGGCCCAGATGGGCTCCCCAACCTTCGCCTGATGCGTCTGTGGTCAGAGTCTGGGGGGGGGGGATGAAAGAAGGGGACACCCCCGAAATAGGTTCTCTCGAACCATCCACCACTGCAAGTCCTGTGCCATCGGCGAGGAGATCAGAACTAGTTGATCTAGGTCGTCTACAAGTTGATCCCACTGGGATCGAAGAGTCCACTGAGAGATCCTCATGTGGAGTCGAGCTCGGGGGACCGTCAGAATAGCACCTGCCATGAGCCCCAGAAGACGGAGGACCGACCTCACTGGAACTCTCCTGCTTTCTGATAGCAGGGAAATCTGGGATTGAAGAGAGGCCACCCTGTCTGGAGGCAGGAAGGCCTTGCTCACCATCGTATCGAGGATAGCCCCGATGAACTGTAGCCTCTGGGAGGGGTCCAGATAGGACTTGGAATGGTTGATGGTACTACCCAGGCCAGTGAAAACCTGCTGGGTGAGGTAGAGAAAATGCAGGAGTTCCTCCCTGGACAAGGCCGCTAGGAGCCAGTCGTCCAGGTAAGGGAACACCTGTACTCCCATTGTACGCTGGTGGGCTGCTACCACAGCCAGGCATTTGGTAAATACTCGGGGCTCCGAGGAAAGATCAAAAGGGAGCGTCCTGAACTGGTAGTGGCCCCCCTGAAACGCAAAACGAAGATACTTGAGGTGAGAAAGGCGAATGGGAATGTGCAGATAGGCATCCTGCATATCCAGCGCACAAAGCCATTGACCCGGCCGGAGAAGGGGCAGAAGGCTCTGCAGAGAGAGTATCATGAACCTTTTGTATTCCACATAAAGGTTCAAGGAACTGAGATCTAGAATGGGTCTGAGATCTCCCGGCTTCTTTGGGACCAGAAAGAAATGAGAATAGTAACCCGTCCCTCGAAGATGAAGGGGGATGGGTTCTATTTCCTGCTTCACGAGAAGGGCCGAGATTTCTTCCTGGACCAAAGGAAGATGGTCCCTTGAGTAGGACGACTTTGGAGGAGGGTGGCTGGGTGGTTTCTGAAGAAACTCTATGGAGTTCCCTTCCACTATAAGCTGGAGCACCCAAGAATCTGTGGTTATCCTCTCCCAACCTGGAAGGTGGAGGGAAAATCTCCCTCCTACCAGTTCCTCCAGTGGAACCGGAGGCGGTGGGAGAGGAAAGGAGTCAGGTGGTGTGGGGCAGCGCTGCAGCTAAGGCACCCGCTGCTTTTTTGGACGGAGGGGACCCGGCAGCTGCGGGGGACCAACGTTTAGAGGCCCGCCTTCCTTGAGGTTTCACTTGTGGCCGAGTCAGTCTGCGAAAAGGACGGCGCTGCTGAGGATGGGGACGGTACATGGAATCCATGGATTTCACAGCCGTCCCCTTGTCTTGCAAGTCAGTGATGATGTCTTTGACATCACCCCCAAAAAGCACCGACCCCTTGAAAGGTGCCTCCTGAATAGCAGATTGCACCTCCAGGACCAAACCTGACACGTGGAGCCAGGCGTGATGCCGGAGACTTACGGGCGAGTGGAGTTCGCCCGCAGTGTCCACTGTACTGTATGTCGCCCGTGAAAATATGGCAATCATGCAGGAAAGAACTGAAGGTGGCCCAGGACCGCCTTTATACTAACGCCGCATGACGCCGGTCACCTGACATGGAGGCGGTCCCTCGCCAGGGACTGCTAGCTAGAAATTGTTCCGTGGGGTCCTGCCGCCAGCCGGCGTCAGTCCTATATGTAATTACCCACTGCAAGAGCCCTCTCGAAGTACGATCTTTCATTATCCGTTAATTAATTTCCTATAAACAGTTGCTACAACCACTAAAAGGGGTTTTAACCATCATTATACCAGATAAAGTATAAACTGAGGGGGGAAGAGACATGGAACTTGGAAATTATTATAAGGAAAACTGGGAGTCCAGCATGAGGGATGATCATCTCCTCAGATCAGATAAGTGATTATTTGAGTGTTCTTAATATGTACTGTAATTGTTTATAATATTTACTTTGTTCTTCCCACGTTTGGGCTGGCCATTTCTAGCAGTTCCAAAGGATCTTTTGTTAATGTGTCCGGCTAATGAGCAACTTCTGTTGACTTCATGATAAAATGGATCCATGTCCACCTAGAGATAAATAAATCTTTTTTTTTGTTCAGACTATGGGTCGGGTTCTAAAAGGGTTGGGAAAGACGCAAGTGACTTGTGTCAAAAGAGTGTGACACAAGAGGTGACTTGCATCACAATTTGCATCACACTGCGATTCTGGAAGACAGCCTGTGGCTGCCACAGACACACTGCATCAAAGCCCCTCTGCGCCAGGGTTATGTCCAACAACCCAGTGCACCAGGTCAGAAGGGGGTTTGCACCATGACAGGGCTGCCACATCCCTTTTTGTGGGATTTTGGAAGCCCCACCATGGAGGCAGGAGGCCGCACCACTTAGACCAGCCAGGACGTGGTCCAAGTGGCTTGCGACAAGCTGAGGCTCATGCTTAGTCACAGCAGGTCTGCCCCAGGAGCACAGACTCAGTAGTGCGGTGCGGGGAACAGTTGTGGAGGGTGTGGGACAGGGCGGTGTGCCCCTGTACTGCAGTGCCCCAGCACTGTCTGTGCATCCGTGTGCCACCATCTGGAAAGCCCGTCATGGCAGGCTAGTACCAACCCCCTGATCCCCCAATATACACACAACACGGTGGTGGTATAGTGCCCCCCCAACTCACATGGGGCCTCGATCCTCATTTCCCTAGTGTACCACCGTAGGCTACTCCCTGTCTGTCCCACCTCCCCACCTATGGGGCGCCGTATCACTCATTACTAGCTTATACCTAGTGGTCTAGTGGCCTCCACCCTCCCCACCTCGGCAGGCAGTGGTCAACCGCCCCGCCCCCGCTCCCCCTGTCCCTGACCCACTTCTGAACTAGCACTCCCTCTGCACACCACCATGGCCAGCCACAAAATCTGATCACACAGAGCGCATAAGTATATAGTACACTTACGCGGCCTGTGCAATTGCATTCTGCAACTGGCCGTGGTGGTGTGCGGAGGGACGTGCCAGTCCAGAAGCGGGTCAGGGACAGGGGGGGAGCAGGGTGGCTCGCCACTGCCTGACGGGATGGGGAGGGTGGGGGGCCACTAGACCACCAGGAAGTGTAAGCAGGGATAGTCTTGTCGGGGGATAGGGAATCAGAGGGTGGGGGTTGACACTATGCCACCACCGGACAACAGCCATATGGGGAATTGGCAGGGCTGTCAGTAGCCTGGCAGGCAGGTGGAACACAGTGTGGAACAGGGGGGCCTGGCATGTACAGAGGTTCTGCCCTTGGTCTGCAACATGCCCTGTGCCATGGCTTTCGGGGGGCCTACCCTTTTGTGCCTGGGCTCCGGGTTGCTTGTCCTTGGGGCACTTCTGCTGCCCCCTGCCACCTTCTCCAGGGCTACATCCCTGCCCTGGGCCACAGCCTCCCACTGTGCCTCTCTTCCTGGCACAGGGCTGGATAGTGCGGCTATTCCAGACAGTCTGCTGCAAGTGGAAAATTTTCTGGACTAGCACCTTTTGCGTTTGCCACATCTGCATCAAGCGCAGCCCTGTTGTCTGCCGCAAGTTGTACCCGATGCAGGCAGCTTCCAGAATCGGCCCCTATGTGCAATTCTTTCCATTATGTATGTTCAGTTTACCAGAGAGTGCCAGTCTTCGATTCTTAGTGTTGGGGGGTCTGGCATAGCCATGTCTTAGCCGGTCGTGCATGAAAATAGTCACAATCGTGGCTAAGGTGCCCACCCGGTTAGGAAAAACTAAATAAAAATGTCTTGGTAACAGCCTTATTGGCCATAGTGATTACAATTCTTAAGAGGTATTTTGTTTTTGAGTTTTTTATTGTAGGGGGAAGTAAGAGCAAGACAAAATGTCTGGCAGGTTTCTGGAGGATTTAGTGGCAGGATGTCCTTTAGTATGCATATGATGTCAGTCCAGTATATTTGTACTATTGGGCAGTTCCAGAGGATGTGTGCATGGTGAACTTCTTGGCTGCCACAGCGTCTCCAACGGGCGGTTGAGAATTGTGTTTGGTACTTTATCTGTATTACAGTTTAAAAAAAAATTGGATTTTTAGTTTATATGAGAACTCCCTGAGCAGGGGGGATGGATGTGGCTCTGTGTAATTCTGCTGCTGCTTTTTCCCCATAGTATGGTTGTCAGCGGCAGGCTGGTCTCCTGGGCCCATTTTATTTTTTTGGGAGTGTTGTATCGAGCTGTTGGTCTTGGCGGGCCTGGTATAGCAATGATACGAGATGTGATGGGAGTGGCATAGGTGTGTATGATAAAACACTTGGGATGTTCCTGATGCCTACTGGGCCAATATGTCGCACGCTTAATAGCGTACGACATACCCACGCAACAGCAACAGCGCGGTAGGGAACAGCGAGAGGGTGCAATACTGCTAAAGGAAGTATGCACGGTAGTGCACCCTTTCTCTGTTCTCATGAAGAGGATAAGACCTCTGCTGGGGCAGGAGGCCAGCGAGGTGCTGCTGTGGCTTGACGGGATGAGCCACAAGCAGCAAGGGAAGCTGGCAGTGCGTTTGGGACCGAGTTTCGATTCCTGGTCCCAGACGCAAGAAATTTTATTTTATTCGCACATTGTGCGATTTTAAGTGATACACCCCGAAGTTAGATACATTAGTAGGGGGTGTTTGGGGGCATAGCCCCTGCAAAACAAAGACATATGCTGCTGCAACATATTGTGCTGTTTTGGCACCATGGTATATTGCGGTGGCATAATGTCTTGCAACATTATCACCCCATGCCATGCGGATGTCTCAAAGATGTCACAGTTAAAGTTCTAAAAAGAGAACTTTCTGAGTACAGTCAAATCCCAGAATTAAATGATCAATCTCCTCTTCTAATGGAAAAACTACACAAACAGCACCATCCCATGGTGTGTTTTCCCCATTGTCCCCTGCTCTCTCAGCATGTAGAAGACAGCAGGCTGTAGTCTGTACACAGCAAATTATACGTTTAATAATGGAGCAGACTAATGTTTTGTATACGTATGAGATGGATGTTTTTAAATTGTGATAGCCTGAGTAAATAAATAATTTCTTATACATTTTCCAGGGGGTGTGTTTTTCCCCTTTGTCCCCTGCTCTCCCAGCATGCAGCGCACAGCATGCTGTAGTTTGTACACAGTAAATTATATGTTTACTAATAGCACTGACTAATGTTTTGTATATGTCTGAAAAGTACAGTTACGTAAGAACTTACCGTAACAGTAGATCTTCGAGAGAGGCTCTTGCAATAGGCAATTACATATAGGACTTATGCCAGCAGGCATCAGGACCCCACAGAAAAATTTCTAGCTAGCAGTCTCTGGCGGGGGACTGCCCCCACATCAGGTGACCAACGGCATATGACGTCAGTATAAAGGGGCGGTCCCCCACGCCCACCTTCCAGTTCTTTACCGCCAAAAGCCAAAAGGCAAGACAAGAGAGAAGTGGATATTTCCCATCCTCGAAAAGGAGCTGAAAAAGCTGAGAGAGATGGAGGGCAGGAAGGTAGTACTTACTGCAAGAGCCTCTCTCAAAGATCTACTGTTATGTTAAGTTCTTATGTAACTGTATTATCTTACTTCGGGAGTGCTCTTGCATTAGGTAAATACATATAGGACTGAGTCCCAAGCAGCCTGGAACAAGAAGATGCAAATGGGAGGAGGAAAACTACCCAAAAGTAGGCCCTCTGGCTGTGAAGGTCTTAGGAAAGGAGACCCTGCAAAACAGCCAACCCGAAGCCCGCTCTATGGCGAGAGGCAATGTCCAAACTGTAATGTTTCGTAAAGGTATGGACAGAAGTCCAAGTAGCGGCTGCACAGATGTCTGCCGCTGACACATTCTTGAAACAAGCAGCAGAGGCAGTGACCCCTCTGGTGGAGTGGCCTCTGACTTGACCCGGCAGGGTCTTGTTGTACTTATTATAACAGAAAGTGATGCAATGAGCCAACCATTTAGATAGGCATTGCTTGGAAACAGCATTGCCTTCTCTTTTAGAAGCAAAAGAGACAAACAGTTGATCAGTCTTTCTCAGATCCTTCATCCTAGTGGTGTAGTATCTCAGAATCCGTTGAACATCCAGAGTATGCAAGAGGAACTCCCCTTGATTGGAGTGTTGCATAAAGAAAGCAGGCAACTCTATGGATTGATTCAGCATAGATTCCACTATCACCTTGGGGAGAAACTTAGGGTTGGTACGAAGAGCCACACGTTCCTTGTGAAAAATCAGATAAGGGATTTTACACAAGGGCCTGAAGCTCAGAAATCCATCGCGCAGAAGTGATGGCCACAAGGAAGAGTCTCTTCCACGAGAGGAACTTCAGATCTGCTGAGACTGCCGGCTCGAAAGGAGGCAGAGTAAGCTTCTCAAGGATAAAATTCAAATCCCAAGGAGGGTCAGGAACCCGAATGGGGGTCTCAAATGGAGGACCCCTCTAAGGAAGGTCTTAGAGACCTCCAGTTGCACAAATGTCCTGTCCCCAAAAGGAACACGGTAGGCCGAGATGGCCGCCATGTGAACCTTCAAGGAGGAATGACTGAGACCCAGATCAAAGAGGTGTTGCAAGTAATCAAGAAGCCACCCAACAGAGCACAAGAAAGGCTTGAAAACTTTGGAAGTGGCCCACATAGAGAACTGTTTCCATTTCATGACAAAGGTAGATCTAGTGGATGGCCTCCTGGCTTCCACCAGAATCTCAGCCACCCGGAGGGAACCCCGAATTGGGCTTGAGCTACGTCTGCAGGAGCCATGCATGCAACTGAAGGGACTTGAGGCCTGGATGGATCAGGATCCCCTGATCCTGGGTCAACAAAGTTTGCGACAGAGGAAGAGGAAGTGGAGGATCCTCTGAATACTGTTGCAGAAGAGAGAACCAAACTTGCCTGGGCCAGAAAGGAGCGATGAGGATCATACGAGCTCCTTCCGCGCAGAGTTTCCGTAAGACCCTCGGAATCAAGGGGATCGGGGGGAAGGCATAGACAAATCTTCCCTTCCAGTCTAGAGACAGAGCATCTCTCCAAAAAATGCCGGCCCTGGAGAGAGCGAGCAGAAGGCAGAAGGGAACTCCCTGGCAAAGTTTCTTCTGAACTGGCCACCACTGCAAGTCCCGAGCCATAGGGTTGGAGACCAGAACAAGTTGATCCAAGTCGTCCATCAGCTGATCCCACTGAGACCGAAGCATCCACTGAGAGATCCCCATGTGAAGCCGAGCATGACAGACTGTCAGAATAGCAGCCGCCATGAGCCCGAGAAGGCAAAGGACTGACCTGGTGCTGACCCGCCTGCGGCTGGATAACAGGTTGACCTGAGCCTGGATTGAGGCCGCCCTGTCCAGTGGCAGAAAAGCCATGCTGGAGGTCGTGTCCAGGATCGTGCCGATAAACTGGAGCCCCTGGGATGCGATCAGGTAGGACTCGGCTTGGTTGACGGTAATACCCAGGCAGGCAAAAACCTGCAGGGTAAGGGAAAGGAAGCGTATGAGTTCCTCCTTGGATGAGGCCACCAGGGGCCAATCGTCCAGGTACGGGAAAACCTGCACCCCCTGGGTACACAGGTAGGCTGCTACCACCGAGAGGCATTTGGTAAAAACTTGTGGCGCTGAGAAAAGACCAAATGGGAGAGCCTTGAACTGGTAGTGGTCCCCCTAAAAGCACAACATAGGTATCTGAGGTAGGAAGGGCGAATGGGAATATGCAGGTAAGCATCCTGCATATCCAGAGCGCACAGCCACTGTCCCGGCCGAAGGAGGGGCAGAAGACTATGGAGAGAGAGCATCCTGAACCTTTTGTACTCCACAAACAAGTTCAGGGAGCTGAGGTCAAGAATCGGCCTCACTTCTCCTGACTTCTACAGGACCAGGAAGAAATGGGAGTAGTAGCCCGTCCCCTGAAGGTGTGGGGGGTACAGGCTCCATCGCCTCTTTCAGCAGAAGAGGATATTTCTTCCCGGACTAGAAGAAGATGTTCTGGGAAGTAAAATGACCTGGGGTTGGTTTCGAGGAGGTTTCTGAAGAAACTCTACTGAGTGTACTTCTGTGATCAGCTGGAGCACCCAAGTGTCTATAGTTATCCTCTCCCAACCCGGCAGATGGAGGGAGAATCTCCCTCCTACTGGTTCCTCTGGAAGGCCCAGAGGCAGTGGGAGAGGAAAGGAGTCAGGAGGTATGAGGCAGCGTCACGGCTGAAGCCCCCACTGTTTTTTTGGGCGGGGGGCTTGGCAGCCGGAGTGGCCCGACGTTTGTTGGCCCGCCTTCCCTGAGGTTTCGCTTTTTGCTGAGGACGTCTGCGAAAGGGACAATGCTGAGGTTGAGGGGGTTTGTACAGAGAGTCGACCGACTTAAGCGCAGTACCCTTCTCCTGCAGATCGGTGATGATGTCCTTGACATCGCTACTGAAGAGCACTGAACCCTTGACGGGCGCGTCCTGGATAGCGGACTGCACCTCCGGGACCAAACCTGACACCCGGAGCCAGGCGTGATGCCACAAACCCATGGCGAAAGCCAAGCTCTGACCCACAGCATCCACTGCATCGTACATGGCACGAAGCATGTGCCGACTGGCCGAACGTGCAGATCGGACTAGGTCCGCCACTTCCTGCTTCATCTGAGACTGAGTAAGAGAGTCCAATTTAGCCTCCACCTCATTAAGGATCACCTTCTGGTAATCCCCCATATGACCAACGTAATTCAGGACCCTAATACCCAGAGTGGAAGAAGCGTAGACCTTCCTCCCGTACTGGTCCAGAAGGCGGGATTCCTTGTCGGGTGGTGATGAGCTCGAGTGCTTGGGGTTAACTGTACGGCCATAAGCGGAGCTGATCACGACCGAATCAGCTCGAAGGTGCAAATTGAAAGAGTCGACACCCTCGGGAGCCTGATAAAGCCTATCCGATTTCCTATGAATGGGAACTAATGCCGACGGTTGCTTCCAAATAGTGGAAACAAGATCGGCATGAAGCTCAATCCAGGGTGGCACCAAGGTCGGAGCGGTCTCTGGCAGATCCAGATACACAGTGAGTCTCTTACGCTGTGGATCTGACTCCAAGGAATGCCACTGATTAACTTCCTGGATCTTGTGCAGCAACTATGTAAAAGAAGGATCCTCCAGAGGGGACTTCGGAGGAGTCCTTGGCCTGGGCTTATCCGGAGAGCGGGGCTCATCATCTAAGTCGGAACAACCATCGGAGTCATCCAAGGTGTCAGAGGAGGAGGATGAAGAGGAAGAAGACTCTTCCTCCCGATGCGGGGGAGGAACGAACCCCTTGGGAAGCCCTCAGGGAAGTGTGTCCTGCCCTGAAACTGGAGGGCTCGCCTCTGGTATCCAAAGGTGGGGAGGGAGTCTCTCGGCTCCGATATAGGGGGTCCGGAACGAGGACCGATGTTGGAAGATGGCTCTCTAACTCCATGGTGAGCTGAGCCTTGGCCTCAGCCCACCAGGAGGCCAGAGTCTCCTTCAAATCCACCGGCAGCTGAGGGGGCAGAGGAGGAGGGGGATACGGATACTGAGGATATCCGTACGGCATGTATCCATATCCCGACGGTGGGTAACCTGGCATCGGGTACTGGGGCACCGTGTACTGCAGCATCAGATAGGCCGGCATCGGGTACTGAGGCGCCGGATACTGCGGCCCTGGGTATGACGGCGTCGGATAGGATGGGGTCGGAAACCCGGGGACTGGGTGGGGAGGAGGTCTGCAGGAGCAGAAGGCCCCAGAAAAGGCCCAGAAGGCGGGCCTGGAACAGGAGGCCCGGCACAGGGATGGCATCCAGGAGAGGGATGTCGCCTGGCGTCGGCACCGGCGTCCGAAGGATTGATGTCAGGTCATCCGGCCCAGTGGGAGGGAGACCTGACAGGAGCGTATCTGCATCCTCGGCATCGCCCAGGGAGTGAGGATTAAAATCCCCGGGATCTAGCTGAGGAGACACTGGGGCCTTGGAGGGCAGCGAATGCTGTGGGGAGCCAGTAACGGCAGACTGAACGTCAGCGTCTGGTGTCGGCTCCAACGCCATGCGACCACTGGAAGGGCCAACGTTCGCTTCTTTACCAGCGGAGTCTGGAGAAGCTGCTGTCCCGACTTAGCAGAACTATCACCCGAGGGAGTCTGCGAAGGGGGTGCGCCCTGGTTGGGCGGCTTAGGGGCCGTGCGCTGCCCCAAAGGGTCAAGCGACTTAGCGGCCTTCTCCGGGCGGATGTCAGAGGAGCCGACATCCGGCTTACTGGAGCCACTCATACCAGAAGGCTGCATGGGGGTGGCCTTGCTGGGAGTGGAAGTCTCCTTTGACCTGGAGGCACCCGAAGGGCCCGAGCACGAGCCAGACGGCTGGGTTGACGCCAACTTGGAAGCCTCCAAGACAGCCGGCGCAGATTACCTTGAGCCCAGTGACTCCAGCCGAAGTCGCGGTAAATGAGGAAGAGGAGTCCCGGTGCTTCTCCTTGTCTTTCTTTTTTACAGTGACCCTCAGGGGAAGTTAAGGCCTGATGAAGCTGCTTCAGCTCCTTTTCCATGGAGGTCATTTTCTTTTTAAGGATGTGGGCCTCCAGGGACTGCTGCCTTCGTCTGCGGGTGGCAGCGTTGAACTTCAGGCAATGCTGGCACTTCTCCATGGGGTGATCCGGGCCCAGACAGAAGAGGCACTGAGAGTGTCCATCCTTGTGCGGGAGTTTGGCGCCGCATGAGTTGCACTTATTCTTGTGCTCAGAGAGTGTAAGGGACGAGATACACCACAGAGAAAACTGACAAGTTCGAGAAATAGAAGAAAAACCGGCCGTAAAACTACTGATGACAGACTGACGAGCAGTTGAACTTAACCATGAGGCGCTTACACAAGCTAACGGCGGGAAAGAACTGGAAGGCGGGTGTGAGGGACTGCCCCGCTATACTGATGTTGCATGACGTTTGTCACCTGACGTGGGTGCAGTCCCCCGCCAGAGACTGCTAGCTAGAAATTTTTCTGAGGGTTCCTGATGCCTACCGGCATCAGTCCTATATGTAATTACCTATTGCAAGAGTCCTCTCGAAGTAAGATCAGATGTTTTTAACCCGGGATCTCGTGCATGAATAAATAATTTCTTATACATTTTCCAAGGAGTGGGTTTTTCCCATGGTCCCCTGATCTCCCAGCATGCAGCACATAGAATGCTGTGGTTTGAACACAGCAAATTATATGTTTAATAATGGCACTGGCTAATGTTTTGTACATGTCTGAGACAGATGTTTTTTACCTGGGATCTCGTGCGTAAACAATTTTTTATATATTTTCTAAGGAACATTTTTTTTCCCCGTGGTCCCCTGCTCTCCCAGCATGCAGTGCACAGCACGTTGTAGTTTGTACAAAGCAAATTACATGTTTAATAATGGCACTAACTAATGTTTTGTACATGTCCGAGACAGATGTTTTTAACCCGGGATCTTGTGCGTAAATAAATAATTTCTTACACATTTTCCAAGGAGTGGGGTTTTCCCCCATGGCCCTTTGCTCTCCCAGCATGCAGCACACAGCACACAACATGCCGTAGTTTGTACACAGCAAATCATGTATTTAATAATGGTGCTGAGCAATGTTTTGTATATGTCTGAGATGGATATTTTTATCCTGGAATATCATAATGTTGTTTCCTATTGTAACAGGCATACAGTGTGAATATTTGCTTTGCTATACCTATGGTGAGAACATTATAATATTATCACTCCAAGTTCCTAACAAGCAAAAACAACCTTGATATTTGTGACTTTTATGTGCACTGGCATTGCATTCTATACACACAAATATAATAACTGAGAATAAGAATACTAAATAAATCCATTCTTTTCAATCATGTTTAGCCTATAAGTTACTTTATAGCTCATTAAAATATATTTTCTATCTTGATAATATTCCTTCATAACTTACATGTTAAAGGACTGTCCATCACCATCCTGCAGGCAGTTGCATGCTTCCCTTGCTCGTTGTATGCCAATGTGCCCCGCTGATGACGTTCTAAAGTCAGTTGGGCACATGAGCATATGGTAAGCCAAGGAAGCTCGCTGCTACCCCCAGAATGGTGGTGGACAGCCATTTAAACAGAAGTCATGAAGGAAGATTATCAATATATAAACTATATTTGCTACTTGACCTCCTCTTGAATGATATACTGCTAATTCCTGATATCTCCTCATTCTTGTTGTTTTCCTCTGACCCCCCCGCCAAAAAAACCCTGGCTGCACCATCTATTTCTTTCCTCAACTTTGACTCCTCCCTCACCCCTTTCTAATCATGTTCCTTACCATCTCCCCTTCACCTGGTCCCCTCCTATTCCCTCCTCCCTGTCTCCCTTCCCCTGCCCTAATCACACTCACCTACTGCTTCCCTGCTTTGCACCCCACCTCCCTATCTGATGACAAGGTCTTATTAGGGGGCTGTTCCCTTTTCACTTCTCCTTTTCTCCTCCCCCATCCCCCGCCAGGATTGCTCTTTTTAAGTACAGCTGTTTACAATGTTCATTTTGACAAATGTTTTTGCTGTAACCGTGTCTGTTGTATATCTGTGTTTTTACATTTGTACACTGAACAGTGTTTATTTTGACGTGGAATCTTTGTAAAAGAGCTCTTGTTCAAAGGTTGTTTTTGAATAATTAAATAAAATAAAAATATTTTAAGGTACTATAAAAAATGTATACACTGCAAATGCTAATAGATGTATTGGCTGTCTGTGGTGGGAGGACATTTTAAGATTTACAATGTTTTCCTTTAAAGAAATTCTTATTGCATTCATTGAAAATGATAGCCACGCTATCAGGAAAGATTAGTGGGTAAGGCATGCACCTTCCACAGTGGTGAGGGGAAGGGGAAGATGGCCAAGGTTTATGTTCCAGGCCCAGAATCCTATTTGGGTTGGCAGGAGGTAGGCGTGTATTTGGACATACTCATATTCCAGAGAGGGATCGCAATGCCTGCCATTGCAAAGCTGTCCCCTTGAGACCTAAGGGGTGACCGCCATAATAAGAGACCCTATCCAGGCTAACCACCCAAAGGTCATGCTACTGTTGATGTGGCATGCTGTGGATCTGCTGTCTCTAACTCCCCCAGATGACAATTTGCATTCCCTTCCATAGGGCAGGTGTTGCCTGAGGCAGGTCTGCCATGGTGGTGATCAATTAAAGAGGGCCAAGGAAGAGGAAGGACCACCGTAAGGGAGGTAAGGGGAACCTTATGGCTGCAGGGAGTCACCTGAGAGCACAGCAGTGGTGTGCAGCTGGACAAAAGAAGAACAAGTGCAATACCCACAAATGAGAACTAAAAAAGAAAGAAAAAATGAATGATAGCCAAAGCAAAGAGCACTGGCATTCCAACCTGTATGCAAAGTCTAGACATTCTTTCAGTAACTGTGCAGAGTAAATGTTCCCCAATGGATTGTTAGGGTTGACCAGGATAAAAGCTCTGACTTGGATGCCCTGAAAGAAAGAAGAACTTACAGTTGAAGATGTCAACGGAACATCAAAATAAGGAACAGTGAGATCATTAGATTTTGCTCACCACTCGTTACCATAAAAAGATAAATGTCATTAAAAACTTGGTTCCATTCATGAACACTTCTAAACCTGCTGTGATTATTACTGGGCCCAAATAATGAAAGAACAGTTGCGTACTTACTGTAACAGTAGATCTCTGAGACAACCTCTTTCATCAGGCCACACCTATGGTACTATAGCTGCCAGGTGCCAGGGCCACACGGAACCTTTTTTGCAAGCAGTTCAGTAGCGGCTGCCCACAATGATGTCTTACGTCAGCACCCTATATATAAACGTGGGAGGCCCCTCTCTCTCCTCAGTTCCCCGCCTGAGATTATACTCAAAGAACCTCCTTCTAGGAAACTGAGAGAGAGATGAAGTTTTCAGCTACCAGGCAAGGCTGGAAACAGCAGGTAGGCTGTCCTGAAAAGCGAAGAAGCTCTGAGTCTAAGGGGGACAGAGGGTGGGACGGCATGGCCTGATGAAGGAGATCCTCTGTTTTTTTTGTTTGTTTTTTTTTAGTTGGTGGTGTTTTTCTGGGAGCCCTTCACCTAACCATCTGACGTCCCCCCTCCGCGCCGACCGGGTATTAGACCCCCTCCCCTTCAGCCCCCATGACTTACTCACGGCGGGGGGTGGGGAAATACTCACCCACCAGTCCAGATCCAGTACGGAGGAGGTGCCCTCCCGGAGGCACTGTAAGGGGGGGGACCATCTTCATCCATGGCGAGGGCTCCATTTCCTACTTTTTTTTCCCCTGCGGAAAGGGGCATGCAGGACGTCAGCGGAGAGAGTGCGCACGCATCCACACACGCTCCCTCCAGACATCGGCCCCATCTCTGTCCCCCTATTTTGCAGCATTGGCGCACTGCCCCCCAGCCACCGCTAGGGGCCAGTCGATGCTGAGCACTGGCAAACCCCCCCCTCCCCGGAGAAGGAGAACAGTCCCTCGGACGCTCAATCCTTCTTCAACCCCAGAGACCCCCAGTGACCTGTGCTTGTTCCCGAACATGAGTTGCTGGCATAGCATGAGGTAAGGCGACCAGCACCTCAGCCCTCAGCACCACCAGGCCGGCCAAGAGATTCTCTTGAAGACGTACTGCTACAGTAAGTACATAACTGTTCTATCTTCTTCGAGAATCTCTCTTTTCATCAGGCCACACCTATGGAAAGAGTCCCAAGCTGTACTGACAGAGAAACAGTCTGGGTGGCTGGAGGCTACAGGCCTAAGAAAGGAGGCCTTGAAGCAGCCACACTGAAGCCTGCTCTTCTTTGAGAGGCAATGTCCAGACTGTAGTCAAAGTGTGGACAGTACTCCAAGGTGCAGCAGCAAAAATTTCTGCAGCTGATACCTTCCTGACACAGGCAACAGAAGTGGCCATGCCACTTGTTGAACGACCAAGCACAACCCCAGGAAGTTCTTTACCGTACTTCCTATAACAAAAAAGTAATACAGCTGACCAACCATCTGGACAGGCACTGTTTAGAAACTGGTATGCCCTCATTCCTCGGGGCGAAAGGAAAAAAGCTGCGAGGACATCCTGCAGTCCTCCGTACGGTGAACATATTTGAGTAGTCTATGTACATCTAAGCTATGGAGCAGTACTTCCCCTGGCTTGACATGCTCAGGAAAATAAACTGGCAAGTGGCGGGCTTGATTTAAAGTAAACTCATACATCGTCTTTAGTAGAAATTTATGGCTGGTATGCAAAGACACATTGTCTTTGTGGAAAATCAAATAAAGAGGCTCACATAAGGTCATCTCCTTTTACCCTAGTTGAAGGTGTTCTGTAACCTGCCATTTCAGCCTCACACTAATGACACCAGCCTCCTCACCCTTTGCCCCCACCCCACCCCTCCCTCCCTCTCAACTGGCAATTTCATTCTTGGGGCCCTCCAGCCCCACCAACCCACAGTTTTGCCACCCACCCCATCCTCTGACAATGGCCCTTTAGCCTGCCTGCTTCTTCCTGACTCCCTCCTATCCCATATTCTGTGCACCCTGAACTCTATTAGAAGCTGTTTTTGTTGTCTTGCTTCACTTTTGACTGTATAAATATTGTTTAGTAACCTATGTGTTAAGTTTGTAACCATTGTTTACCTTTGTATGTATGTTACCCTATATCCTGAACGTGGAACCTTTGTAAATTAGCAGTTCCTGCTCAAAGGTACTTGTAATCCTAGAGTTCAATAAATAAATAAAAAAATAAAAAAACATATTAGAACCTGAAGCTCAGAAATCATTCGGGCAGAAGTAAGAGCAACTAAAAATAGTGCTTTCCAAGAAAGGAAGTGTAAGCCACAAGTCATGGCTGACTCAAAATGAGCGAAAGTGATTTTCTCTAGCACAAAATTCAGATCCCAAGCTGGGACAGGATTGCAGATGGGAAGCTTCAAGTGCAGGATGCCTCTCAAGAACGTACGGGACACTTCAACCTGTACCACTGTATGGCTATCAACAGGCACATGGAATGCTGAAACAGTAGCCAAGTGCACACTGATAGAAGAGTATTGCAATCCTGCATCTGACAAGGATAATAAATACTCTAGAATCTGATTCACTGGACAAGTGAAGGGATCTAAGTGATAGGAAGCAGCCCACAAAGCAAACCACTTCCACTTCATGGAGTAGGTGGCCCTGGTGGAAGGTTTTTTTTGGCAGCCACCTTTGGAGACACTCCAAATCTCGCAATGGCTATGTCTTCAGGAGCCAGGCATGGAGATGGAGTGACCTGAGGTCTGGATGAACCAGGGTTCCCCGTCCCTTTGATAGCAAGCCCTTGGACAGGGGCAAGGGCACTGGGGGTTCTATTGCTAAATGCTGCAGTACGGGAAACCATATCTGATGAGGCCACAAGGGAGGCACAAGAATTAGAGAAACTCCATCCATCTGAAGCTTGATTAGCACCCTCTGAATCAGAAGAAAGGGAGGAAAGGCATAAAGGAATCTTCCTTTCCAAGAGAGGGACAACACTTTTCACCAGAAAACTCCAGGCCCTGGAGCGTGCAAGCACAAAAGCGGCAGTTTTGCACTGAGTGGATAAGCATAAAGGTCCAACTTTGGACCACACCAACTATCGAACAGGTCTTCTATTACAGAGGTCAGCAGCTCCCACTCATGCATTCTGGACTGCGACCTGCTTAGCCCATCTGCCAGGACATTTAGGATGCCTGGATCATGGACAACTGACAGTTCTAGATGATATCCTAGAGCCCAGTACCAAACCCTCACCATTTCCCCGCACGGGGGTATGAATGAGTCCCCCCTTACTTGTTTATATAGTATAAGGCATGTATAATCTCTGAAACAAAATTATTTATTGGAACCTTGAGAGCACAGCACTAATCTCCAGCCCCTCCCCGAAGAATCTGTGGTGAGAATCTGATGAGGGAAGGTGATCAGGAAAGGAAACCTCTGAGTAAACTGTCAGGTTACATCCACCATTGGAGCACTTTTTTTACTGGTGAAATTACTGGAGCCTTCTGTTCTAGATCGTCAGTGTGTTGATCCCATTGGACTCAAAGTCAGTAGTTAGAGAGGTAAACACCAAGGCAGAGAAGTCAGTAAGGAGCAGGACAGGGATAAATGCAGAAAAAGGTGTTAGGGACAGGGATGGGGCTAAAAAGGGTAGGGCCATAAAAAATAAATGGAAGGTGATGAGTACCAATGCCCGTAGTCTGTGCAACAAGCTCCCTGAACTAGTGGCCTTAATGGAAGAGGGATGCTTGGATGTTGTGGCAGTCACTGAAACATGGTACACAAAGAACCATGAGTGGGAAGTCAACATACCAGGATACACAGTCTACAGGAGGGACAGGGTGGGTAAAAGAGGAGGAGGAGTAGCTCTCTATATAAGGGAAGGATTAAAGCAACAGAACTAAAGAGTAAACAGGAAGTTGATGAGTCACTATGGGTCACCCTGGAGACAGGAAATGGCACCACAATCGCATGGGGTTGTGTACAGACCCCATCTCAGGGGAGGAAATGGACAAGAAAATGATAGAAGGCATTCTTAAAATGGCAGAAAAAGGGGAGATATTGTTGATGGGGGACCTGAACATGCCAGATGTTAACTGGAGTACCTTTGCTGCAGGCACATCCAAGAGCAGGGTCATTCTTGATGCCCTACAGGGGGCATGCCTCAGACAGCTAGTGTTGGAACCCACTCGGGAGGGAGCAATCTTAGACCTGGTACTCTCAAACAGGGAAGAAGAAAGGATCTCAGATTTAGAAGTGAGTAGCCATCTGGGAACAAGTGACCACCAAACAGTGTGGTTCACAATAAACACAAACATAGAATCAAGCCATACAAAAACAAGAGTATTGGACTTTAGGACGGTTGACTTTGGGAAAGTGAGAGAGTGCCTTAGAAAAGCACTAGCAAATGGGCAAGAAGTAGGGGTAGAGGAATAATGGGGAATAATCAAAACAGCCATCGCTGAGGCAACAAGCCTTTGTGTGAAGCAAATCAATAAAACAAAACGAAGGAAAAAACCACTATGGTTCTCAAAAGAGGTGGCAGGGACGGTTAAGAAGAAAAGGATAGCATTCAGGAAATATAAGGAAACACAGAAGGAGCAGGACAGAGAACTTTATCAGTTAAAGCAGAAGGAGGCAAGGAAGGCAGTCAGAATAGCAAAGGCATAAACTGAGGAAAAGATAGCCAACTCTGTTAAGAAGGGGATAAAACCTTTACAGGTACATTAGGGAGCAAAGAAAGACCAAGGGAGGGATATAGAGACTTAATAAAGAGGAGGGAATGTGGGCAGAGGGTGACAGTGAAAAAGCAGGGATACTGAACGAATATTTCTGCTCAGCATTCACAACAGATGAGGAGGGGGAGGTGCCTAAACCAAACAAGGGAGAAACTCTGAATAGGGGGGTCAATACCAGTCCATTCACAGGAGAAAGGGTTTTGAAAGAACTCTTGAAACTTTGGGTGGACAAAGCAATGGGGCCTGATGGGAGTCACCCAAGAATACTAAAAGAACTAAGGGTAGAACTAGTAACACCACTGACTACTCTCTTTAACAAATCACGGGAGGATGGAGTAGTACCTGAGGACTGGAGGAGGGCAAATGTGATTCCACTTCACAAAAGTGGGAGCAGGGCATAGGCAGGAAACTACAGACCAGTTAATTTGACTTCAGTGGTAGGGAAAATGATGGAATCACTTCTGAAGGAAAGAACTGTTGAGTACCTAGAGGCAAGTGGGGCACAGGACCAAGGCAGCATGGTTTCACAGCAGGAAGGTCATGTCAGACGAACCTAACAGATTTCTTTGACTGGGTGACCAAAGCAGTAGACCAGGGAGGGGCTCTGGATATGGCCTACCTAGATTTTAGCAAGGCATTCGACACAGTCTCACACAAAAGATTACTATACAAGTTAGCCACTCTTGGAGTGGGTCCCAAAGTGGTAGCCTGGATAAAAACTGGCTGGACAACAGGAAGCAAAAAGGTAATAGTAAACAGAGTCCACAGTGAAGAAAGGAGGGTAACTAGCGGGGTACCGCAGGGTTCGGTACTGGGACCGGTCCTCTTTAATATCTTTATAAGTGACATTGGAGAGCACCTGGAAGGAAAGATATGCCTCTTTGCAGATGACACAAAGATCTGCAACAGGGTTGATACACAAGGTGGGGTGGAAAGAATGAAAAGGGACTTGGTAAAGTTGGAGGAATGGTCAAGTACATGGCAGCTCAGATTCAATGCAAAGAAGTGCAAGGTAATGCATCTGGGAAACAAAAACCCAGGGGAAGAGTACACAATGGAGGGTGAGTTAATAACAACAACAAAAATCGAAAGAGACCTAGGAGTAATTATATCAGATGACCTAAAGGTGGGCAAGCAATGTGAGAAGGCAGTAAGGAGGGCTGGGGAGATGCTGGGATGCATAGAGAAAGGCATCAACAGAAAATAGGAAGTTGTTATCCCTCTACAGACAGTTAGTGAGACCCCCATCTGGAGTACTGCATGCAATTTGAGACCCCATCTCTGCAAAGACATAGACAGAGTGGAGGCTGTTCAGAGGAGGGCACCAAATGGTGCAAGGTCTGCACCAGAAGACATATGAGGAGAGACTAAAGCAGCTTAATATGTATACCCTTGAGGAAAGGAGGGAGAGGGGGGACATGATAGAAACGTTCAAGTATCTCAAGGGAATTATGAAGGTACAAGAGGGTAGTATCTTTCAGAAGAAGAGATGTGCAAGAACAAGGGGGTACAATTTGAAGATAGAGGGGGGACGGCTCAGAGGTAATGTTAGAAAGTATTTTTTCACAGAGAGAGTTGTGAATGCATGGAACAGCCTTCCTGAAGAGGCTGTGGAGTCAGGAACAGTGGGAGAATTCAAGAATGCATGGGACAGGTATAAGGCAATTCTAGTGGGGGGCAGGAGGAAGTAAGCTGTTGATTAACTAGAATCTGCAGCTTATCCATCAGGTAGGAAAATGGGCAGACTGGGTGGGCCAAGCGGTCCTTATCTGCCGTCAAATTCTATGTTTCTATTTGGGGATCCACATGTGCAGCCTCACCAGAGGAACCATGACAATGGCTGTAGCCATCAAGCTCAGCAGCCACAGGAATGTCCTGGCTGTGACATACCAGTTACTATAAAGCAGCCGGGCTTCTGCTATCAGGCGTTCTGCCCTGTCTTGAGGCAGGAAGGCTGCACCATGGGCAGTGTCTAGTATAGCTCCTATGTACTGAAGATACTGACAGGGGGTCAAGACTGACTTGGGCACATTGCCCGTGATCCCAAATGCGTGGAACAACTGTCTGGCACATGCTAGGGTGTGGAGCAGTTGCTCCTCAGACTGGGCCTTGAGCAACCAGTTGTCCAGGTAAGGGAAGATGTATAGTCCTTCCCTCCTGAGGGCTGCTGCCACTATTGCCAAGCATTTGGTAAAGACCCGTGGTGCAGAATATAAGCTAAAGGGCAATGCCCTGAACTGGTAGTGCTCCCCAGAACAGGAAAGAACAGTTACATAAGAACTTACCGTAACAGTAGATCTTCGAGGGGATCTCAGTCATCAGGTCACACCAGAGGTACTTCACCATCGGTGAAGCAGGATCCACACAAAAGATTTTCAGCAGTACAACAGGGGCCACCCACGCTCACATCATGTGATGACGTCACTAACCCTATAAAGGCATGAGTGGCCCCGTTTCCTCCTCAGTTCTTTTCCCCCAGAGACAGGGGAAGCATAGCTCTAACCATGGGGAAATGAGAAGCGAGAGAGGTGCCCAGGCCTATAAGAAAGGCTGGATACACCAAATAGCCAGTTCAAGTAAAGAGGCCCCAAAAGAGGGATGGTGAAAGGGAAGACAGACCTGATGACTGAGATCCCCTTGAAGATCTACTGTTATGGTAAGTTCTTACATAACTGTTCTATTTTCTTCGGGGGTATCTCAGTCATCAGGTCACTCCGTAGGTATGAGTCCCAAGCAGTTACAGGTACAAACAAACAGTCTGGGAAGAAGGCAAACCTTAGGCTTAAGACAAGAGGCCCTGCAGCACAGCCCAGCCAAATCCTGCATGGGCTCTAAAGGCAATGGCCAGACTGCAGTGCTTGGTAAAAGTGTGGACGGTACTCCAGGTGGCAGCCGCACAAATGTCAGAGGCTAAAACCCCTCTCAAGGAGGGAAGGATTACCATCCCACTCTGACGATCCCTCTGGCGGCCAGAGGAGATGCAAGCTGGAAGGCACATGAACCAACGTATGCTCGGTGGGGAGGGCGGAAAAATGGAGCTGGCAGGCTCCATGATGGCTCTCCTGAGCCTGTCCCAGCTTCCCGAGCATCTGAATTTCACTCTGGGGTACGGGAAGCTGGCCCCTGCACCCCGCCTCCCTGTCACTGGGGGGCCTGTGGGGATCACAGGGAAGTCTGGTGGGGAATGGAGAGCCGGAGAATGAGCCCTTCCGAAGGAGGGACCGGAGCCGCCTGCCAGGCTCCCAGAGTGCAAAAACAAATAATATGAAAAAAAAAGGGTGAAGGAAACATCCAGTTGAGTTATGGTACGGTCAGCCACAGGCTCATGAAAGGCCGAGATAGCCGAAAGGTGTACCTTGAGGGAGGAGTACTGGAGAATCGAGTCAAGCAGAGAGATCAGGTAGTCTAGGATCTGGTTCACCAGACAGGTGAAACGGTCCAGATTATGCTTGGCAGCCCAAATGGCAAACCGCTTGAATTTCATGGCATAAGTGACTCGGGTGGAAGGCTTTCGGGTGACCACTAGGATGTCCACCACTCTATTAGAAACCCCAAATCTGGCAATGGCTACGTCCTCAAGAGCCAAGCGTGCAGATGGAGGGACCCAAGGTTGGGATGGACCAGGATCCTGATCCTGGGTCAGCAGATTCCTGCAAAGGGGGAGCGGGACCGGAGGTTCCCCCGCCAACTGCTGTAGTACAGGAAACCATATCTGGCAAGGCCACAATGGAGCTACCAGGATCATGGTGGCCCATCCATCTGCAGTTTGATGAGCACACTCTGAATCAGAGAAAATGGAGGGAAGGCGTAAAGGAACCTCCCGCTCCAGGAGACAGACAATGCATCTTGCCAGAAGACTCCAGGCCCTGGATCGAGCGAACAAAAATTGGGCAATTTTGCGCTGAGTGGGGAACACAAAAAGGTCCATCTCTGGATGACCCTATCTGTTGAATAGATCTTCTGTAACGGATAACAGAAGTTCCCACCCATGCATGCTTGACTGTGTCAGGCTGAGGCTGTCCACCAGTGTTCATCACTCCTGGTACATGGACTGCTGATAGTGTCAAACTGTGGTCCAATGCCCAATACCACACTCTCATGGCTTCCCTGCCCAGGGGGTATGAATGTATTCCCCCCCCGCTTGTTGATGTAGTACACTACACTGGGGTTGTCTAATTGAATCAGCAACTGGCCCGGAAGAAGATGGTTCTGAAAGGCCTGCATGGCATACAGAACTGCTGGCATCTCCAGGACAATGATATGCAGGGAGGTTTAGATCAAGGACCAAGAGCCCTGAGTTTGAAAGGGACCCATATGAGCCCCCAGCCCACACCAGTGGCATCCATGGTAAGGATTTGTTGTGGAGATGAGATCTGGAATGGAACTCCTTGCAACAGGTTCTGGGGGTCCATCCACCACTGGAGCACTCTGCGAACTGAGGAGGAGACAGCATTAACTGATCTAATTTGTCCATTCGCTGGTCCCACTGTACTCGGAGAGTAACTGGAGGATGCACATGTGGAGCCTGGCCAGTGGAACAGTGGAGATGGCAGCCGCCATCAGCCCCAACTGCCTCAGGTACTCTGGCAGGAATGTAACGGCTCTGGACCACCTCCTGAGCCTGGGCAATAAGGCACTCCACCCTGGTTTGAGGCAGAAAGACCTTCCCCCACACCGAGTCTAGAACTGCCCCAATGTATTGCAACCTTTGGGAGAGGACCAGGACCGACCTGGGCAGGTTGCCAGTAATGCCCAAGGAGAGGAACAACTGAAGAGTCCTCTCTAAAGTCCCCAGCAGCTGCTCCCTGGATGGAGCCTTTAGGAGCCAATCATCCAGATGAGGGAAAATGTACATTCCCTCCCTTCTGAGGGCCGCAGCTAAGCACTTGGTAAACACCCACAACGCAGAGGACAAACCAAAGAGCAGCACTTTAAATTGATAATGCTCTCCCTGAATAAGAAACCGGAGGAATCTCCTGTGAGGAGGAAATACCGAGATGTGCAGGTAAGCATCCTGCAGGTCCACAGAACACAGCCAGTCACTGCTTGAGAAGGGGCATCAGACCTGGCATAGTTACCATTCGGAACTTTTTGTACTGGACAACCAGATTGAGGTCCTTTAGGTCTAAGATGGGCCTCAGATCTCCGGTCTTTTTGGGGACCAGGAAAAAACTGGAATAAAACACTTTTTTTCTCTGGTGCCAGGGCACTGGCTCGATGACCTGCTTGCGGAGAAGGGACTGTACCTCCTTCTGGAGAACAGACAGATGGGCAGGGGGGGCAGAGGGGGAGTTGGAGGGCAGAGGGGGAGTCTCTGGGGGTTGTTCAGTAAGCTCCTGAGTGTGATCCCTTTCTATGATTTAAAGAATCCATGCATCCAATGTAATGGCTCTCCACTGATTGAGATGGAGGGAGAACCGACCTCTGACCACCACATCTTGGTTGGGGACCGGAAGGAGGGTCAGACAAGGAGTCAAGCGGAGGTGGATCCAGCCGCTGGGGCTGGTCCATCACCTCTGGGACGCTTGGCCACGGCTCCAGACGCTCTGCATTTGCCTTGTGGCCTAGAGGCTGCTCCTTGCCTATTAAATGCCTTGCGAAAGGGAGTATGCTGCCTGCTCTTAGACTGCATGTGGTTGAGCAAGTGGACAGATTCGATAGCCCTGCCAGATGCCTGCAGGTAATTTTGTCCTGGACATCCGAGCCAAAAAACTTAAGAGCCACTGAACAGGGCACTGAACACTTTCTGCTGAACATCAGCAGCAAAGCCAGAGACCCTCAGCCAGGAATGCCTACGGAGGCAAACGCCAATGGCAGTAGCCTTGGCACTAGTGTCCAAAATATCACAGAGGGCCCGTAGAAGGTGCTTGCTAACATCCTCAGTGGTCTGCAAGCATTTAAGAATCTCCTGCTTCTGCATACCTTCTGGAAAGGCCTGGACCATGGCCTTGTCCTTTTTCCAGTTGGTATTCTGGTACTTTACCATATGAGACAGGTTCAATGTGCGGGAATAACGGTTTAGCGAATTTATGATTATGTAATACTTTGTTTTACTGCTCACCCCTTTTGCTCGAAAGGCCGGAAAATTAAGGCCCAAAATGAAGTATCGTGAATACCTCCTCCAACTCGGAGACTGTGAATGACAGCACGTAGGAGAGAGAAAAAAAAACCTGTGGGGCAAACTTCTGAGGAACCATGGCTGTCGAACTGCCCTTCCTCTGAGCATACTAAGAGGACGTAATCTTATGCTACAAAAGCAGACTTGGAATTTCAGAGAGCGACTGTCTAGGAAGGATATGAGTCACTGAAGTCTTCTTGTCTGGAATCTTCTTCGATATGTGTGATGAGTGTGTGATCCAAGTGATCTAGGCAGATGGCTACTGAGCAGTTTGCTGCTATGAAACAGGTCCTTGTCCACAGATGGTGATAAACTATGGAGCAGAGAGTATTAAGGAGTGTTTCTGTGTATTTTGGGCCCTTCATGGGCCGAGATGGGACGGAATGACATCTGCGTAATTCAGCCAGGAAGGAACTGGAGTAGTTGTGCAGGTTGCTAAGTCCTGTGGAGGCCAGACTGGAAATGGCTAGACCCCAGGCTAGGAAAAATCCTATTGCCCGGCAGCCCAGGACAATAGAAACCCCCATCAAGACAACCTAAATGAGAGTTTGTCCTGCCCGCCAAGCAACCAAAATCTGACTCTCACTTTCAGCAGTCTGCGCATGCAGTAAACTAATACAGACTGTGATAGACCGGCACATGTACGACTGCCAAAACACACATTTTTTTCAGTACACTTGCCTTGTAAATTGTTCCGTCCGTCCTCCACCTCTGGCAGCAGGTACTGCACATGGGCGAGTTACGACTGCTGAATGGGACCTTGCCTGCTTCCTGTGTGTGGCATACAAAGAGTTGGCAGGGGGCGGCTATCCCAGGCACAGTAGAAGAGTTTGCGGGCACTCTAGAGACTGTTGAGGGGGATGAAAGGATATCAGCCAACTCCCCAGATTCACCCTGATGGACCAAAAAGTCAGCCTCTGAAAAGGACAGAAGGGGGCAGGAGTTGGATACAGGGCCAGATTTACCATTACCCCGAAGATGCCTGTGCATAGGGCCCTTGCTTTCTAAGGGACCCCTTCTAAACAGGTTTCATTGCGTGTATACACGGCACAACCGCAAAGGATTATTTGGGTCTGGGCACTGGACAGAAGCATCTGGCAGGGCTCTGTGAAGGACTCAGAACTGCTGTCTTCACTCAGTCTGTGACCTGGTGGTGGGGGGAAGGCCAGCGCATGCACAATGCAGAGCCAGGGAGTACAGGACAAGTCTTATGTATCAAGCAGATAAAGAGCGAGAGTCAGGACTTTGGAGCTGGCAGCATGGCTGCACAGACTGATCAGGGTGGTGACTGGTTTTTGGCACCATTCTGACAGTTCATGCTGATGAAATCTAGGTTTACCCTCCATGCTTCTCCAGCCAAACAGACATGGTCGGAGCACTGCTGCAGCGAAGCCATCAAGCTAGAGAATCACCAAGTCTGATTTGAAAAATGGGCGTCATTCACAACAGGCAGATGATAAGGGTTCAGTGGGTCAGGAGGCCAAGCACAGCGTGTGCACCTTGATGTCACTGTCGGGCAGGAAATTCAAAAACATTTTCTATGTGGCCTGCTCAAGCAAATGAATGCTCCAAACACAAACTATTCTTTCTGTTTTCTTTTATTTATGCAAGTCCCAACGTTTCACTGGTCTATAAGGCTTCATCTGGAGAACTCTAGAAATGATTAGAAAAATATATATTCAAACAATTATAATAGTATTTGCATGTAATTTTTATTAATTATGTCACTTTTACCTTATACGAGCCTATCATTTAATTTACCATTTCTTTTGATTTGTTACAATGTTTCATTTTATGTATGGCACAGTGTGGGGCTGTAGCAAGGAGGGAAACCAGTTGGATATGAGGATTACTGGAGCTTGGCCGCCAAAGATGGTACAAGGAGGACAGACAGATGGCTAGGAGCAGACAGCAGATAATGAGAGGGGCCTGCAGGTATGATGGAGGATTAATACTCTGTAGTCGGTATACAAATTTCAAAATAATTAACCATGGTATGTGGTATACAGTAGTTGAAAGAGAGCTGAACTGTAAAACAGGAGGTTCAGGTTTGAATCCCACCTTAGCCACTGGGTCACTATGTGCCTGTGAAGGCAGAGGACTTGTGGAAACAAAAAACTGAAGTGTTGGTGATTATCTAAAACAAAAAAAGCTTTGGGGGAGCTGCATTTTATAAAAAAAAAAAAAAATAAAAAAAAGCCCCACTTAGACAAGACTGAGAGCAAATGACACTGGGGTGTCTGTTACTGGGTCTGTAAGATAGCAACCGACCAGTGGCTGCTTGTTCCAGGAAAAGGGCTCCTTATAGATCCTCTCAATCTTAGTCTTAGAAAATGGCAAGAATCAATTCTCAAACCTGATTGGCTGAGACAGATTCCAAGCTGGGTATTTATTTTTCAGTAGATGCTCAGCTAAAAATAAGAGCCAGTCCAAGTGCCACTTCACAGAGTAACATTCTCTAGTGGTGCCCAGCCTGCTCTGTAATTGGCCGAAAGCATCCCAGAAAATTTGAAATGCCCGCCATGTTTTTTCTTTCACTTAGCGAGAGCTACAGGTTCTACCCCACTACTTGCCTCAGTGCTGGCTGCCTACCTCTTAATAAAATAAAAAAAGGAGAATGATTTTTGCAGTCGGGAGAGTGAAGACAATTTCATAGCCGTATTCTTTAGTATGGCATGACTCTCCAGACCGCCATCTCGCACTACTGCGATGCACAAAAAGTAAACGGAAGCCATTGCTCCTTTCGGCTTCATGTTTCGAAGCACGGCTTTAAAAACAACCGCTACTACTCACTGCATTGCCACACAGTGTAAACATCTCCTGAGAGTCGGGAGGTGGAACCAGAAACCACACCAGTAGCCATTACAAAAAGAAATCCTTTACATACACGCACAACTCTGCCCCCGGTCTCACCAGCAGCCCAAAGTAAACAGTTGTATCCTTGACTATGCTTTGTCTCCCAAACACGCACAAACGGCGCTTCGTTCTCCCGAGCTGAACTGCGGCAGCTCCTGGCCCTACAGAAACGGGGACACACGCAAAAAAAAAAAAGAAATATCCTTTTTCTCATTAAATTAACACACTGTATTAGCGGGGTACAAACGGGCTGCTATGGGAGGCTGCAACTGCATACAACCAGTTTTTTTTTTTTTTTTTTTAATTACAGAGTCCCTAGCAGGTCAAAACCCCACAGCTCATGCAGGTGGAGGAACTATTTTATTACAAAACTAATGTTAAACATTTATTGACAATTTTTTTTTTTTAAACAGTGCCCATTTTTCGTTATTATTACCTCCAGGGTGGATTATTGGAAATACCGGACCTTCCAGGGGCTACAAGACCCTCCGCATGTGGCGTCAGGCCTCATTACGCCCCTGGGCAGTCCAGTATTTCCCAATAAAGCACACCCTGGAGGGTATTATTGCTTACACAGACTACTAGAGAATCAGACTATAGTATCATTAAAATTAAATAGCAGTTCTTGTAAGAGCCATTAGGGCAGGCAAGGGACTCAGAAAAAAAGACTTGAGCTGGAGGAGTAATTCTATTAAAACTGCAGCAGGACAACAGGAAATACATACAAACATACGAAGAAGCCAGCAGAAGAAAGCCATTTGGTCTATCAAGTCTGCCTGTATTGCAGGGTCCACAGTTTGAGCTAATGTCCCTGCCCTCCCTCCCCACTCCTCCCATCCTCCCTACCCATGATCCTTACCTTTCCCCTATGCCTATCCCAGCCTCTCTTAAAGCTGCCCACTGTCTTCAATGAGATCACCTTTTCCAGCAGCGCATTACAAGTGTCCACCACCCTCTTTGTGAAGAAGTGCTTCCTGGCCTTCCTCCTAAACCTCCCACCCTCCAGCTTAAGACTGTGCCCCCTTGTGTTATGGTTGCCCCTCAGCTTAAAGAGACTCTCCTTATCAACCTTATTCTTCCCTTTCAAGTTCTTGACAGTCCCAATCATGTCCCCTCTCTCTCCTGTCTTCCAGGGAGTACATGTTCAGTGCCCTTAACCTCTCCTCATATGCCTTACCCTGCTGACCCACTATCATCTTTGTAGTCCTCCTCTGGACCTTCTCCAGCAGGTCAATGTCCTTTTTAAGTTGTGGGCACCAGTACCGAACTCCATACTCTAGATGTGGCCTTACCAGTGACTTGTACAAGGGCAGTATAACCTCCTCTCTCCTACTACTGATCCCCCTAGATATGCATCCCAGCATCTTGTTTGCCTTTGCTGCTGCTTTCTTGCATCGCATGGAGTGCTTCAGGTCACTAGTGATCATCACTCCCGGGTCCTTCTCCTCCTCTGATGCAGATACTCGAACTCCACCCAGGCAGTATTCTGTCCCAGGATTCTTGGCTCCAATATGCACAACTTTGCATTTCTTGGCATCGAAGCCAAGCTGCCAGATCCTGGACCACCTCCCCAGCTTTTCCAGATCTTCCTGTAGGTCCTGTATCCCTTCAGCTGTGTCCACTCTCCCACAGAGCTTGGTGTCATCCGTGAATAGGCACATTTTGCTCTTAATGTCATTGATGAAGACACTGAACAACACTAGCCCCAGCACAGAGCCCTGTGGGACCCCACTGGCTACTTCTCTGGTGCCAGATAACTCTCCCCCCCCCACAATCACCCTCTGGGTTCTGTCCCTCAGCCAGTTTTCCACTCATCTGGCCATCTTTTCCCCAACCCCAAGATCCACCAACTTCCTGATCAGCCTTTGTTGTGGGGTACGGAGTCAAAGACCTTGCTGAAATCAAGATAGAGGAAATGTGTGTCAGACAAACAAATTCCAGGTCACATTTGCCCATGGGCACGTTATTCTCAAAAACTTTTTCCTAGCCTGCTAGACCCCTAAATTAAAGGAAGTTTCCGATTTAGGGCAGCTACTCACATACTATGGTAGCTGCCCTCAGTGATAGTTATTCTAGCCTGGTGTAATTAAGAAATACTGCCCCGTACCTTAGCATTTTCACTCATAATTCTGTATTTTCCAATGCAGCCCGACCAGTTCTGCAATCCCTGGTAATCGTGACCGCCCCGACCTCAAGCAAGTAATGACGTGTCACCAGGGAGAGCATGGGCGATACCATTGAAAATGAAAGGGGCGGATTTCTAATTCATTTTTAAGATCAAGAATGGCCATCTAAAGATTAATGAAGGACACCGCTCGACTAACAGGGGTCATGTTAGTCTTGCAGTGTCCTTCATTAATCTTTAGGTGGCCATTCTTGATCTTAACAATAAATTAGAAATCCAGCCCCATTCATTTCAATGGGGCACGTTTAGCAGGGATTGCAGAACCGGTTGGACTGCACTGGAAAATACAGAATTACGAGTGAAAATGCTAAGGTACGGGGAGTATTTTATTTTACACCAGGCTAGACATCTGTCGCTGAGGCACCTACCAATAATATGTGCGTGGTAGCTGCCCTCAGCTAACTCAGAAATTCACTTTAAACTGCCAAGGGCATAAGCCAGAAATACAGGTTACTCACCTGTAACAGGAGTTCTAGGAATGGTATATGTTGTTCATCCACACTCATTGGCAGGTATCCTTGCCGCTTTAAATCTTGCCGGAAGGTCTTCAATCTTGCTCCTCCCACCCACCCGGGTGGTATAACTCTCGGCTCCGCCCCATGACGCCAGATCTGGCCTGCTGGAAGCTCAGGTTGTGCGTCAAAGCCGGGGAGGTCGGGTGGGTCGTGTGGATGAACAACATATACCATTCCTAGAACTCCTGTTACAGGTGAGTAACCTGTATTTCTAGGGACATGGATATGTTGTTCATCCACACTCATTGGCAGACTCCTAGCAGTTCTCCGGGAGGAGGGAGGCAAGACGACACCCCAATACTTACTTGGGAAAGAGAGACTGAGAACCGAGGCCCCAAAACCAGCATCCCGGCGTGACTCAAGGTCGATGTGGTAATGGGTAATGAAGTGTTTGCTGACTTCCAGGTAGCAGCCCTGCAGATTTCCTGGATAGGGACGTCCCTGGAAGCAGCCACCGTGCAGCAGTATGGCGGGTAGAATGAGCTCTTATCCTCTGGGAGGCTCCATGCCCGCCAACTTATAGCAGAGATCTATGCAGGAGGTTACCCACCTGCTTATCGTCCACTTGGCTGCAGGTCTGCCAGATGCGGCTTCAGCGTAGGGTGACAAACAGCTGGCGAACCTCTCCCCGAATTTCAGCCGTGCGCTCCTTATAATAAGCGAGCGCCCTTCTAGGGTCCAGAGTATGGAGCCTATATTCGGACTCCGAGGTGTGATTGGGGTAGAACACCTGCAGAGACAACACCTGGTTAAGGTGAAACTCCGACACCACCTTCGGAAGGAATTTCGGGTTGGGGCACAGGACAACCTTGTCCCTGTGGAAGACCAGGTAAGGAGACTCGATGGAAAGCGCCTGGAGCTCTCCCATCCTTCTGGCTGACGGATAGCCACCAAGAAGGCGGTCTTCCACGACAGGTGAGAGAGAGCACACCTGTGCATAGGTTCGAATGGCTTGCCCATGAGCTTTGCCAGTACCAGCAGTAGATCCCACGGAGGTGGGGGTTCCCAGACTGAGGGAAATGTGATCAAGGCCTTGAAAAAGCGCCAGACCACCTCTCTCCTGGCGCAATCGACTGCTTCCCTGCCCGCTCCAAGCAGAGATGGCTGCCAGGTACCCTTAGGTCGCCGACCTAAGCCCTTGACTAGAAAGGGACCATAAATAGTCCAAGATGCTTGCCAAGGAACAGGAGGAAGGGTCCAAGCCCTTGTTCTGACACCAAATGGAAAACCTTTTCCATTTGAAGGCATAGCATTTTCTGGTCGACTCATACGGGACGCCTCAACTACATTGAGGACCTCGTCGGAAAGACCCAAGGCCTGGAACTCTAGCCGCTCAGGAACCAGGCCGTCAGGGGAGGGATTGAAGGTCCGGATGGAACACCTTCCCCTGATTGACTGAGAGCAGGTCCGGGCGAGCTGGAAGCTGCCGCGGAGTCCTGGAGCTGAGACTGAGGAGATCTGGGTACCAGAACTGGCGAGGCCAGTCTGGGGCTATCAGAATCACCTGCGCCTTGTCCCTCCTCGCCTTTGAGAAGCACCTTGTGGATCAAGGGAAATGGGGAAAGGCGTAAAAGAGGCCCGGGGTCCACTGCCTCGAGAAGGCATCCCCCTGCAGCGAGCCCTGCTGAGGGGGGCGGGCATGGAACAGACTCAGCTTCGCGTTCTCCCTGGAGGCAAACAGGTCCACCTGAGGTGTGCCCCAATGGGAGAACAGATGGTACTACCTCCGGCAGGAGAGACCACTCGTGGGATGCAGCCCCTATCCGGCTCAGGGCATCGGCCAGGGTGTTGGAGGCTCCTGCCACGTGAATGGCTAGAAGATCCGCCTCCAGGCTGCGCACGAGTGACCAAATGCGGAGAGCTTCCTTGCATAGAAGCATGCAGCGCGTCCCGCCCTGGCGGTTTAGATAGTACATGGTCGTGGTATTGTCCGTCTGGACTCGGACCACTTGACCCTGGAGGAACGGAGCAAAGGCGGTGAGAGCTAGGCGGACCGCCTGAGCTCCAGCAGGTTGATGTGGCATCGGGACCGCTGGGACCAGAGGCCATGAGCCCGTGTTCCCCAGATGGGCACCCCAACCCATCAGAGAGGCATCGGTCGATAGAGAGACCGCCGGCTCGGGCGGACGAACGGATGCCCTCCTGCAAATGATCTGGAACGGTCCACCACTGGAGAGCGCCCACATCCCCTGTGTCACCGGCACAAGCTGGTCCAAAGGATCGCAGCGCTAGGACCACTGGCTGGCCAGTCCCCACTGAAGGGACGATGTTCCAGCGGGCCCAACGGACCACGCTGGTGCAGGCCGCCATGAGACCCAGGAGGCGCAGGAAGTCCCGGGCAGGGCGCAATTGCCCAACCAGAAATGATCGGGCAAAGGAGGAAAGAACCTCGGCCCTGTCCGCCGGGAGCCGCGCTCTGGCTCGAAGAGAGTCGAGCTGCGCCCCGATGAATAGAATCACCTGCTTCGGCTCGAGTTCCGACTTGGCCTCGTTGATAAGGAGGCCCAGTTGAAAGCAGACCCGGAGGGCCAGATCTCTGGACCACTCCGCCTCCTTCCTGGAGGGAGCTGCTATCAGCCAGTCGTCCAGGTAAGGGTACACCCGGACCCCTCGGCGCCGCAGGAATGCTGTCACCACTGCCATGCATTTGGTGAAGACCCTGGGAGCTGGAGACAAGCCGAAGGGCATGGCTTGGAACTCGAAGAGGGATCCTTCCGCCGGAAGCGAAGGAATCTCTGGTGAGACGACGGATAGGGACGTGAAAAACGCTGTCCCTGCAAGTCCAGAGAGCAGAACCACACGCCGCTCCAAGGATGGTATTATCTGAGCCAGAGTGACCATCCTGAAGGTTCGAGACCTTAGGAACTTGTTTAGGTCGTGTAGGTCGAGAATGGGGCGCCAGCCCCGTCCGCTTCGAACCAGGAAGTACCTGGACACAAACCCTGGGTCTGAAGGAGGGTCCACCACCTCTCTTATCACCTCCTTCTGGAGGAGGAGAGCGATGTCGGCTCGACGAGCCGCCAGTGAGGCTGGGATCCCCCGAGGGGCGACGCTCTGAAGGGTGGTGCCTGCTCGAATTCCAGAGGCAGGCCTCTTCCCACCACCTCCAAGACCCACCTGTCCGTGGTAACAGCGGACCAGGCGGAACGAAGTGCGGGCCATCTCTCCACGGGGACCTGGGGTAAGGTGACGGAATGGGGCGACACCCCTCAGCCCGTCACTGGGCAGGCTTGGAGGAGGGACCGGCCGAGGGACCTCCTGGGCCTTTTCTTCCCTGCCTCCTGTTAGAGGAAGCCGGCGGCTTGGGTTTGGGATGCCAAGGCCGAGCCTGCTGGCCCTGACGTTGCTGGGCCGGCCGCGCGGGGCACAGAAGGACGAAGGGCTTAGGCTGTGGTTTGCGGCCTTTGTCCTTCTGGAGCGGAAGAGACCGGTCCAAGGTAGCATTGACTTCTCGATCCTCTGCAGGTGACCTTCCACCCCAGGGTCAAGAGGTCAGTCCCCAAAGGGAACATCCGCCAACTTGTGCTGGGTATCCGGGTAAAGGTGGATATCCTCAGCCAAGCCCGCCGATGCATAGCCACTGCGGCCGCCACCGATCTGGCACATGAGTCCCCTATATCCAAAGCAGTCTGGAGCTGCTGTTTGGCCACTGCCCTGCCCTGGTCCCGCACCTGCTTAACCGTAGTCTGCAGATCGGTGGGAAGATGAGGGATGACCTCATCCAGGGAGCCCAACAGGGCATGAGAAAAATGTGCCATGAGGACGGCCGAACTGGCCTGACGAGGCGCGAGAGGACGAGCGAGACTTTTCGCCGACATAGTCCACTTTCTTGGACTCCTTGTCAGGAGGTTTGTCCACATCCCTGGCGCGCGCGGCGCACGGAAAACGCTGTCGGTAACCAACCCCTCAGCAGAGGGTGTTCCAAAACCGGACAAGGAACCGTGGGACCGATACTTCCTGGCCATCCTGGCCAAGGCGCAGGGCAGGAAGCAGGGCGCTGCCAAAGCTCCAGTGCCGACCCAATATGGCCTCGCCACCGGAAAGGCCTCCGTCGGAGAATCCTCGGTCCAGAATCTCCGTGAGGGATACCTCGGCCCGTTGGAAGCGGGTTCGAGCTCCATCCCGGTGGACTCCGAGATGAGCCAAGCAGTCCTAGGAAGGACGACGGGCTATCGTCCATTGACTGACCTCCTGAAGACTCCAAGTCCAGTCGCTTGGAGAAAAAGGAGGAATCATCTTCGGACTCGGAAGAGTCCTCGAAGAGCTGCCTCTGTCCTGAGCCACCCTTCACCTGCCGAGGTCAGTCGGGAGTGAGGGTAACTGACAGCCGATGGGGTAGACCCTTAGCCGACCGAGAATCCTTGGTCGGAGCCCCAGTTGGTGGCTGTGGAGGCGGAGGTTCCACCGGAATCGGTGGAGCAGCTGGTTTTGGCCGAACAACCGGCCTGGGTATAGGCTTCTCGGATAAGTCGAGGGGTTGTGTCGGCCGCTCCCGTGACAGCCACTTAATGGCCGGGGAAGGCGACGGGTCGGCTATCGGCCAGGAGGAGCTGTTGCAACATAAGGTCTCGCATCGCCGACGATTTCACGCCGAAGCTCCTCGCCCGAGGAGGAGGACGAGACGAGCGGCGACGCCGCTTTACCGCGTGCTAAGACCAGACCGCTCATGACGGCGGATCGGCTGACCGCTAAGAGGTCCGAGACCGAGACCGAGACCCGGAATTTCCGAGGTCGGTGCGGGAGGTGTCGGCCGAACCGCACTCCTTCGCTCGATGGTCCATCCGAGGGCTCCGGAACCGGAGGCACAGGCGAGCCCACGGATCTCAACTCCTCCTGGGAACCGGGAGAGGGAATCTCGGCTGCTAAAGGCGACAGCTCATCCAACGGGTCGAGAAAATCTCGACTTCATCGGTGGGAGTCTCGGTCAACTGACCTGACGGGACACCGTGAGGCCAGTGGCCAAGTTGAGCGGTCGACTGCCGACGGCCGACGCACCCGGGAGAGGGACCTTTCCTGCCCCAAGAGCGCCGACGGAGGACTTACCCTGTCCTCTTTTGAACCGAGAATAAGGTCCCAGAGACGAGGCCCTTCTCCTTAGTGGAGAGGGACAGACAAAGCTCCTAAAAGAAGCCGTGTAAGAAGAGCCCAGAGAGAGCGGGATAAATGCCGCGGCCGAGGAAGATACGGCCCGCGCCGCCTCCTCTTCGAGGGCGACCATCCGCTCCAGCTGATCCGCCGAGCCCGGCTCCGCGGACACCGCCAACCGGGCCTCCTTGACTTCACCGAGGGAAACGCTTCGGGACGGCCCAAGGTAATCGGGCAGCACGGTCTTCGTGGACGAGGCCGAGAAAGATGAGCACAGGTCGAAGCCTGCGGTCGTGCTCAAGGCCTAAGCAGTAGACACACGTGGAGTGTGGATCCGGTCCGAGACATCTTCGCCGCATGGGCATCTCCAAACCGGGAGTCGATTTGTCCATCGCAGCCGCTGAGGATAGAAGATCGAAGTCTTTTGCAAAATTTATTTTTAAATCTGCAAACGGAGAAATAGGAACCAGTCTCAAACGCAGAGCGTTAAGGAGGGAACCTGAGCTTCCAAGCGGTAAGGAAGATCTGGCGTCATGGGGCGGAGCTGAGTTATACCACCCGGTGGGTGGGAGGAGCAAGCTTGAAGACCTTCCGCAAGATTTAAAGCGGCAAGGATACCTGCCAATGAGTGTGGATGAACAACATATCCATGTCCCTAGAAATGAAAATTACGTACCTACCATAATTCTTGATCTTCTCTTGTATCTTCACCATTCATTACTGCTTGGGTGTCAGCCGGAGGCGCGCACCCACCACGGGAGATTTCTTTTTTGAGTCAGCTCCAACGCGGCGCCCACAAGAGTGACACGCTGCGTCATGTGTGAGGGGCGGCCGTTAGGCGCCGCAGACTCCTCCTCCATCTCAGTTCTGGTAGCCAGAGAGGCCAGAAACAGGTTAAAGGAAAAAAGGGGAGAGCGAGGCAAGAGAGCCGAGGGATAGAAAAAGGAAAGGATATAAACTGAAAAAGGAATAAGCCGGCAGAGGACAGATGGAAGAGGGAGAATACCTACCCTAGGGGACTGCAGGGCCTCCCATCTGGGGTGGCTCTAAGGGAGGAACAGATAAAGAGAAAAGAAAGAGGAAGCAGAAGAAAGAGAAGAGAGAAGGGATGTTGAGAGGGGAGAACACTGCCCATAGGTATATTGGTTGAGAGGTTTATAAGCTCGGAACCAAAAACCAAGGCAGCAAGAATCCCTTCTAATAGGATTGAGAAAGGTGCAACTGAACCACTTGCAAGATTGGACACAAAGGGCAGGTTCTCTATAATCTCATCATCCTAACCCCCTACACTCTAGTTGAGAACTTACAGACTGCCCGGACAGAAACTGTCCCGGGAAAAAAGCGCCCAACTATGAGGAGGGGGGGTAAGCCCCTTAACACCTTGTTAAGTGCTAACTCCGAGGTGTGTGGGTAAGGGTTAGGCCCTACAAGAGGCAGCTTTGTATGAAGGATAGAGTGGGAACTCAATCGGGCTGCCAGAAGGCAAGGCTAGGGCAGTAGCTCTAGGTTAAGAAGTGCAGAAGCACCAACTAGAATGAGCTGACAATTAATAATGCCTGCCAGGGGGAGCCTTAATTTTGAGGCCAAGCCAGAAGGGACGGTCTCTTGAGCTGTGAGCTGAGCACTGTGGTTAAGGAGCCCAGAGGTCACCCCAGGGGCAGTCAGAAAGAGTTCCCTCAGAATAGGTGAAAAAAACCACTTGTTCCTCTTTACTTTGAGGAAAAAAAATCAGTTCAAGAAGAACGGAAACCAGAATGATTTTATTTTGTTTTTTGGGCATAAAGGCCAAAGGAAGGGAGAGGAATGAGACAGGAGAGGGAGACGCCGCAGTAGGAGGCCACTGAGGGGAAGGTGGGTGGGTATCAGTAATGAATGGAGAAGATATAAGAGAAGATCAAGAATTACGGTAGGTACGTAATTTTCATATCTTCCCTTGTCAATCTTCACCATTCATTACTGCTTGGGTGAGTATCTAACCCCCCAGGTGGGGGGATAAGAAACCCTGAGGGAGCAAGACCCCCAGCCTCCTGTTGGTGAGAAACAGAAGGGGAAGACCCTGGGCTAATCAAGTGAGAAGCCTATGGTGGAGGAGAGCTAGGAGGTGTCCGCAGAGGACAGGGAGACGGAGGAAGCCCCTGCAGAAGTCTCCTAGCTCTGGAGGAAAAGAGACCAGTCCCCCAGAAAGCGGAGCGCATCACCCACGCTGGGCAAGGGGTGACAACCTTGATAGACAAAGCCATGCCGTCCATCTAATACAGATCACTGTCCCTGCAAGCCTGGAAGCCACCTCACTGGCGTCATAAGATGCCCTTGCTTGGTGTCTTGCCAGTTCCAGGCCTAAAGTAGAGAGGGCAATGGCTTGTCTGGTTTGCTCCATATCAGGCATTGATGCTAAGATCTGGGAAAGCATCGACCACAAATGCCTACTGTAGGCAGCATGGTGAGCCCGATGTGATGCAATGCATAACATCGCACGAGAGGAAGAGAATACTCTTCGCCCCCCCACCGGTCAAATTGTAGAGAATCTGAGTCCGGTGGACAGTCGTGCACCAGGCAGTGGTGCCCGGAGGGAGTTTCTAGGTATGCCAATCCCAAAGGTGGGTTGGGGAGAGTACCTAGAGATTCCAATGGGGCACAATACCTTCGTTTGCAGTCTGCCGGGGCTGGAGAAAGGGCGGCTGATGACTGCCAGAAACGGACAGACGCCTCCTGGAAGGGAATACGCCAGGATAGTACCACCAAATGCTGGGCACTGAATTCACCGAGGAATTCATGCGTGTCTCCCATTCGGTATTGTCTCGCCTAACATAGGAGATACGAAGATCCCGCACCATCCTCGAAAGGAATCGCTGATATTCAGTGAAATCAGCATCGGAGGAGAGATGAGCAGTAGATTCCTCATCCTCAGAGGAGGGAGACGAGGAAGATGGAGAGCTCGAATGTCCAGAGGACTCCTGCGGCGGTGAGGATAGGCTAAAAACCCGCTCATGCATGTAACTAACATATGAGGGGAAGGCCGCCACAGAGCCTCTGAACGTCTCCCAGGATAACGGGCCCATGGGACCAACATGGCCTGGGGAGGGGTGGCTGCAGAGGAATGGGAGAGGGGCACCTACAGCGAGGCAACTGTTCTCTGCTGAGGCTCTGGAATCCCAGAAACGGAGCCTGAGCTGGCAGGATCCCGGACAACAAACCAGGTCACAGAACAGAACCCTGGGGATGCGAAGCCTGGAAGGGCCTAGAAGGGGATCCTCCCCCCTGTGACGAACCTGGGGCTGCACGGATCCAGAAGGGCAGCCCACAGCAACGCCACCAGAGGGGTCCCCGGGGCTTGAGAGGGAAAGACGGGGCCCAGCGCTACGGCTCCTACTCGCCCCCGAGGGGTGACAGGAGAAGACCGAGGCGCCTGATCCCTGTCCCCACCCTGGACTCAGAGAATGCCTCCTCCTTGACCCCAGCGACTCCAAGACCCCCGAGGGTGCAGCAGCACCAGGATCGGTAGCTGCCATGACCCCTCAGGAGGGAAAGCCCCTCCCTCCACCTCCGCTCCATCCCCCCAGGGACCCCAGACCACCCCCAGCCTGGGAGGCCTCAGGGGAGGACAGTAGCGGAGACAGAGGAATAGGCGCGCTGGGCTGCCAAGCACCACGTCCCACCAGAGACCCTGACTCCAAAGAGTCAGGGTGCCAGAATGGATCCACATCTGAATCATCCTCCTCTGAGGAGGAAGAGACCAGCTGGACCACAATACTGGCAACCCTGGGGGTCGCCAGTGAAACGGCATCGTGGACGGCGCTGATGGTGGCGCCGGATGACCCCGGACCCCCCCGCAATACCTAGACCCGTTCCAGACTCCCTAACGGCACCGGCCAGACCCATGGCACCGCCCTCAGCACCAGGACCCAACTCGGCACCACCAAAAGAACCGACCGGGCCCGCGGCACCACGGGCGGCGGCGAGAGCCAACACGCCACCATGAATGGCGCCGTCTCAATCACCGACGCCATGGACGGCGCCGGGATCCAAAATGGCGCCAGAAGGTGGCGTCGAAGGTCCACTGATGCTGGGCCTCGACACTGGGGGAGCCTGTGCCTCCAAGGAGGTGACTGCCGAGGCAGTGTCCCCGCTGCGACCCTGGGAGGGACCTCGGCGTCCCACCAACACCGCAAAAGAAGCTTCCTCTTCAGCAAGAGAAGATGAGGAAGCTTCCTCCTCTACAGACCGTATAGGCCTGAGAGGGGACCCGGAGGAGGGGTCTAGAGACCTCACCTGGGAGTGGCACCATCCCCCGGAAGTCGGCGGGGCCTTGCCGATCTTAAACACACGGACTTCCAGGACGCGATGGTCCATCGAGAAACAGGCATCGCATGCATCCATATTGTGGTTCAGTCCCAGGCAACGGAGACAAACATCATGCCGGTCCGTGACGGAAAAATGCTGGCCACAGGAGCACTGACGCATAGTGGCGTGGCCCGCCTTCGACTTGTGTTTTGCCCCCGAACCCGACATGATGCGAAAATATTAAGACTAAAACAGCAAAGCTCTTGGCGCCATCGAAGAAAGTGAGAAAAAGAACGGTCTTACCAGTGATGGCATCGAGAAAAAACAGGAGAAGGAGTCTGGAAAGTCGATGACGCAGGTAGGCCTAAAACTGAATCTGACTGTGTAGCAGGTGTAGCCTCGATGGCGGGAGAAACAGAACTGAGATGGAGGAGGAGTGCTGCGCCTAACAGTCACGGTCGATGATGCAGCGTCGGCTTGTGGTCGGCACCATTGGAGCCGACTCAAAATAAATAAATAAATAAATCTCCCATGGCGGGTGCGTACCTCCGGCTGACACCCAAGCAGTAATGAATGGTGAAGACTGACAAGGGAAGATAAGTTATATAAGGAAGGTAAGCCACTCGTGGCCAGGCCGGGAATGCCAGGACCTTCACGTAGCTCTGCCACGGGTAGGAGGGTAGAAAGATTGTGTCGAGGCTGGGCCCCCATACGGGCCAAGCCTGAAAAGGCGGAACCTCCACATAGGTCTGCCATGGGCAGGAATCTAGAGTAAATGAGCCAAAGGCTAGGCTCCCACGTGAACCAAGCTAGGGATGGTGGGACTTCCATGTAGGTCTGCCATAGGTAGAAATCTGAAGGAAATGTGCCGTAAGCTAAGCTCCCATGTGAGCCAAGCCAGGAGTGGTGGGCCTCCCATATGAGTCCGCCACTGGGTAAAGCTGAGAATGGTTGAGTCATGATGGAAGCCCGCATGTGGGCCAGACTAGAGATGGTGGGACCCCCATGTAGGTCTGCTACTGCACGGAGTTCAGAATGATCAAATCAAGAGAGGGCCCCCGCTGGCCAAAGCCAGGGTGGTGGGAACCCTCACGTAACCATACTGGGTAGAGTTTAGAATGGTCAATTAGTGAGAGAGGCCCCCACGTGGGCCAGACTAGGGATAACAGGACCCCTCGGTACGTCCGCCACTGTGTAGAGTTCAGAATGGTCGAGAGCAAAGGCCTCCCCACGGGCCAAAGCCAGGGATGGCAGGACTCCCACATGGGTCTGCCACTGGGTAGGGCTCAGAATGGTTGATTCAGGAGAGAGGCTCCCCCCCTCAGGCTAGACTAGGGATGGCGGGACCCCCACGTAGGTCTACCAATGAGCAGAGTTCAGGATGGTCGAGTCGTGACTGAGGGCCCCTGCCATGGGCCACAACTGGGATGGTGGGAACCCCATGTGGGTCCGCCACTGGGTAGAGTTCAGAACAGTCGAGTCGTGAGTGAGGCCCCTCGTGGGCTGAGCCGGGAATGACGGGACCTCCACGTAGGTCCGCCACTGGACAAGTTTTGATTTAGGCAAGTAGTGAGCCAAGCCTGTTGAGGGTAAAGCTGAAAGGCAGGATCTCCACAGAGGTCCATCGAAGGAAGAGTCCAGAATTCGTGTTGGGAAGAGTAAGTGGTAGGAGTCTCGAGGTTGAGGGGAACCAACTACTGCAGGGCCAGAGAAGCTGGAAGGAAGGGAGAAGTGAATTGCTGGGAGGAATGGAAAGCGCCACTAGTGAGCTAATCATGGACAGTTGGCCCTAGGATGGGTGGATCCATTGAGGGAGCTATGGATAGCAGGCAAATTGATGTGAAGTGGGAGTAGGCTCAACATAGCTGGCAAGAAAGGGCACATTGTTCGGCAAAGTGGTGGCAAAACAAGTCATTGTCCATGGCCGACCAGTCAATCTTCGTACTGAAGTGTGCCAAATCGGCAATTGCTTTGGTGGAGTAGGAGAGGTGGTACTCACAGAAGTGTGTGCCCCCATATCTGGCCCCCAAATCTACCAAGATATATAGGTAGGAATCAAGCTCCTGGCGCTGGGCGGGGAAGGCAGAGCAGGTTATGTCCTTGTAGAGGCCAAATGCAAGCACAAATTCCAGGACAGTCAATTTCTTGGTGAGTCGAGGGTCTTTAGATTTTAGCACCACTGAGACGTCCCCACAGGAGATGACTTTGTTTTCCAGGATGTCGTGGAAGGAAATCAGGAGGGAAATGAGATTAACGTCCTTGCCGTCGATGACAGCTTTGCCCGGGTGACTGGGGACTAGGTGAACCGCAGATATCACAGGAAGGGGAGCGGCCATACTGGAAGATGCAGGATCCTGAGTAGATGGTGACACTGAAACCACTGGAGCAATGGATGCTGGGAAGGCAGGAGGCAACTCTGTGCAAGTACTGGAGAAACTGGTAGGCAAGGAGGGAGGTAAGAAAAAATGACTCGCCTTAGTAATGTTGCTTCTTCTAATGGAGTCTTTCTGTATTCTGACATATGCAGTTAGGTCCTGCCTTTCAACTGCCCTGGAGAACAAAGAGTTAAACTTTCCATGACCAGCATGGAATGTTCACCACAAGCTCGGTTGAAGCCCCTGTCTGCTGTTGTTTAAACTGCAACCGTCAGATCTTTACGAGCAAAGACTCACTAGATGTTCTGTGTGGAAACTGTAAAATTCTTACTAGCCAACTGGCAAATATATCTATATAAAAAGTTCTTTGGTTTCAAAGGAAGACTCAAGTCAGGAAACCCAAAAACAAAACACATCCAAAACACAACCTCGCACCCAAACCAAAAAGAGGGTAAAAAAAAAGGACACCCTTAGGGTGCCAACACTGCTCCTGCCCACCCACATCCCAAAATCTAAGTTCTGAGGGGGGGGGGAGGTCAGAATACAGCAAGACTCCATTAGAAGAAACAACATTATTAAGGTGAGTATTTTTTTCTTCAAACAACATGAAGTCTTGCTGTATTCTGACATATGCAGACTACCAAGCAGTACCTCCATGGAGGAGAGACAGAACCTACTTTGGAAACAGGCTCTGAAGTACTGCTTTGCCAAACCAAGCATCACTCCTAGCCTGGATATCCAGAGAGTAATGCTTGGTGAAAGTATGGACTGTTTTCCAGGTGGCTGCTTGACAAATTTCTAAGAGAGGAATATCCCTGGCAACAGCCAAGGAAGCAGCTGTACCTCTAGTGGAATGAGCCCTCAGGCCTGAGGGTGGAGTTCTACCCAGTTTTTCATAGCAGAATTGTATACAAGAAACAATCCATCTGGCAATAGATCTCTTAGTGGCAGGTTTGCCCTACCAACTTCTCCATACGTAGAGGAACAACTGGAGGATTCAAACCTGTGACCCTTGGTACGCTTGTGTAGTAGCTAAGAGCTCTTTTAATGTCCAAGCTGTGTAGCCTCCTCTCTCCCGAGGAGGAATGGTCAGTGAAGAAAACAGGGAGAGATATAGACTGGTTGAGGTGGAAATCTGAAACCACTTTAGTTAAGAACTTTCTGTTAGTTCTAAGAACCACTTTATCTCTATGAAAAGAGATGAAATCAGATTCCACTGACAGGGCCTGCAATTCACTGATACGTCTGGCAGAAGTAATGGCTACCAAAAACACGGTTTTCCAAGTCAAGTACTTAAGCTCTGCTGAGGACAAAGGCTCAAAGGGAGGTTGCATAAGCTGAGCAATGCAAACATTAAGGTCCCAAGCAGGAGGAGGATCCCTAAAGGGGGGGATTGGTGTGAAGCAATCCCTTGAAAAACTTACAAAATACAGGCTGGGATGAAAGAGAGGAAAGCTTGCCTATTGACAAGAAAGCAGAAACAGCTGCCAAGTGTACTTTAAGGGTAGCTGGTCTGAGGCCTAGGCCATTAAGATGGACCATATAGTCCAGAACCATAGGCAATTCAGCAGAGTCTGGAGAAATATTCTTCTTAGAACACCAAATTCTGAATCTTTTCGATTTGGAGTTGTAAGTCTTCCTGGTGGAAGGCTTTCGAAAAGCCTTAAGGATATCCAGAACCCCTTGGGAAAGATGCAGATCTGCAAACTCTAACTCTTCAAGAGCCAAGCCTTGAGATTGAGAGACTGAAGATTTAGGTACCAAATCCTCCCCTGAGAGGATGTCAACAGGTTGTAATTCCTGGGAAGAGACAGGGGAAGGTGGACTGCTAGGGACAGCAACAAGGGATACCATGGCTGCCTGGCCCAGTCTGGAGCAATCGGAATCACTTTGCATGGTTGTGACCTTATCTTGACTAACACTTTGAACAGGAGAGGGAAGGGGGGAAAAGCATACAGAAATTTCCCTTCCCAGTTCAAAGTCAGAGCATCCAGGGAGACTGAGACCAAGGCTGGGGGTCTGCAACAAAAGAAAGAAAGTTGGCGATTGTCTGGGGCTGCAAAAAGATCTGTCTCTGGTATGCCCCATCTCGAGAAAATCACTTTCAAAACTAGAGGATCTAGGGCCCATTCGTGATGGCCCTGGGATATTCTGCTCAATTCATCTGCTAGGACATTGTCCTTCCCTGGGAGGTGAACTGCTATCAGAGACGTTTGTAGGGAATAGGCCAGAGACCACAACTTCATTGCTTCTGTGCACAAGGCCGTAGACTGAGTGCCTCCATGCTTGTTGCTGTACCACATGGTGGTGGTGTTGTCTGCCCTGACCTGAACCACCTTGTTCTGTACAGATTTGGAAAAAGCTTGTAGTGCCAGAAACACTGCTCTGAGTTCCAAGAGACTGATGTGAAGAAGAGATTCCTGAGGTGACCACAGTCCTCGGGTGGTAAGATCCCCCAAATGGGCTCCCCAGCCCAGCAGGGAAGCATCTGTGGTGAGTATCACTGAATGAGACTGAGTGACAAATGGAACCTCTTGTCTCAAATTGTCCTGATCCTGCCACCATTGTAAGGCTTGGATCAGGGTTCAAGTCACTGGGATTAGTTTGGTAAAGGAATCCCTTCTTTGGGACCAGAAGGCTCTCAAGTGGAACTGAAAGTCCCTCATCTGGAATCTTGCCCCTTGGACCACTGCTGTGGAAGCTGCCACGTGGCCTCGAAGCTGAAGGAAATGCCTTGCTGGTCGAGACACCTGAAGGGTGAATGAGGAGGCCAGTTCCATAAGGGTCCTTGCCCTTTCCAGGGGAAGGAAGGCTGTTGCCTTTACCGTATCCAGTTCTGCACCTATGAAGGTGAGGAGCTGTACTGGTTCGAGAACTGACTTTGGAAGGTTGAGAAGGAATCCTAAGGAAGTGAGCACTTGCTGGGTCACTTGCAGATGTGACTGGACTTGGTCTGGAGACTGACCTACTATGAGCCAGTCGTCCAAGTATGGGAAGATGGAGATCTTTTTTCTTCTTAGGAAAGCAACTACTACTGCCATGCACTTTGTGAAAACCCTTGGGGCTGATGTTAGGCCAAAGGGCATTGCTCTGAATTGATAGTGGCCTGAGGGCAACTCAAACCTGAGGTACTTTCTGTGGGAGCACCTGAAGGGAATGTGAAAGCAGGCATCTTTGAGGTCCAGGGAGGCTAGCCAGTCCCTGGGCCTTAGAGAGGGAAGGATAATTCCCAGAGTTACTGTTTTGAACTTTGGCTTCAAAAGATGTTTGTTCAGATATCTTAGGTCCAGAATGGGCCGCCATTCTCCTGTCTTTTTGGGGGTTAGGAAGTACCTGGAGTACAATCCTTTGCCCTTGTGTAGGGTGGGAACCCTCTCTACAGCTCTGAGAGCTAGGAGAGAAGAAACATCTGCCTCTAGGGCAAGGGTCTCAGAGATTTGCAGGTGGAAAAGATCTGGTTCTCAACTTGGGAAACTTTCCGAAGCTGAGAACCAGTCCCTGGCTTACTACTTCCAGGACCCATCTGTCTGATGTAAGAGACTTCCAGTCATGGACAAAGTAAGCCAGCCTGCCCCCTACTGGTATGGGAGAATCGGCCCGGGCAGAACCATCAGGGTGTCTGCTTGGCAGGGGCTTTAGGCTGAGGGGTGGATGCAGGCCTGCTCATCTCCCTTCCGCCTCTCCCTCTAAAGAACCCCCTCTGAGAAAAGGAAGAAAAGGAGGCCTGAGCTTGGCAAAAAGGCCTTTGGAAAGGCCTGACCCTGCCCCTGGACTGCTGCCTTTGAGGAGTTGCTTGCCTTTCTTTGGCCTGAGCACTCCTGTAAGTGGTCCTGTACTCATCCATCTTTTTCATGTAGTTCTCTGCCTGCTCCCCAAACAGAGAATTACCAATTACAGTAAAATCCATGGCCTTAGCCTGGGTATCCTGTGAGAGGCTAGTACATCTGAGCCAAGCCATCCTCCGAAGAGCCACAGATGTAGCCATGAATCTTGATGATACATCACTGGAGTCTACAGCAGCATGAAACTGTACTTTCGATGCCTCAATCCCATCTGCAGCCACCTGCTCCAGCTCCTTGGCAAGCTGGTCGGGGGCCTGTTTAGCCAGAGCCAGCACAGTGTCCCACCTGGACTTCTGGTATCTGGCTGTATAGGCCATATAGTTAGCCTGCCTGAGTCCCAAAGATGCTGCCATGTATGCTTCTTTGCCATGGCATCAATCTTCCTGGAGTCACTTACGAATATCAAATTTGCCAGCAAATAAGGCCTAGAGGGCTATCAAGTCTGCTGTTGAATATGCAGCTAGCACCCCTTATTCTGCAGCTGCCCCTCCCTTCCACCCTTCCCTTCATTAACCCTCCCCTTGTCCTGTCCCATCCTCGTTTGAAGCAGTCCACTGTTCTACTGCATACCACTTCAGGAGGTGGCGATTCCACCCAGCCACCACCCTCTCTGTAAAAAGTGTCTCCTCATCTCCCTCCTGAATCTTCCTGCTCCAGTCTGTATCATGGCCCCTGGTGGCCCTCCCTCCTTACTTTGAACAGCCCTCTTTACTTGTCTTGTTTATTCCTTTCATGTATTTAAAGGTTTCAATCATGTCACCCCTGTCTCTCCTCTCCTCCAGTGAGTACATGTTCAACTCCTTCAACCTCCTCTCGTATGATAAGTCCCCAGCCCCTTGATCATCTTTGTCGCCTGCGCTCACCCTCCAGTAACAATGTCCTCTTCAGATACGGACGCCAGTACTGCACGAGTACTCCAGGTGTGGTCTAACTAATGACCTATACAGTGGCAGAATCACCTCCTCCTCGAGGATATACCCCTTGCAATACAACCCAGCATTTTGTTGGCCTTTGCAGCTGCCTTCCTACATTGTGCCGAGTTGTTCATTGACCCTGTAATGAGCACACCCAGATCCTTCTCCTCCTCTGTCTGGGCTAGCTGCACTCCCCCTAGCTGGTAACTCCTCCTTGGGTTCTTCATCCCAAAATGCAGCACCTTGCACTTTTTGGCATTAAAGCCCAGTTGCCAGGTGTCTGACCAGGTTTCAAGCTTTGCCAGATCATCCTGCAACCCCTGCCATCCCCCTAGGTCATCCACCACCGCACCTACCTTGGTATCATCAGCAAACAGACTGATCTTGCTCTTGATGTCCCATGATATGTCTGCAATGAATATCCCAAACAACACTGGTCCCAGCACCAAGCCCTGTGGAACACCACTCGTCACTGCCCTTGGGTGTGAGAGCTCCCCACCCACCACCACCCTCTGTTGCCTTCCCTGCAGCCAGTTTCCTACCCATCCCACCAGCTTTGCACCCGCTCCTGTGCCTGCTAACTTCCTTCCCAGCCTCCATGTGGCACTGAGTCGAATGCCTTACTGAAGTCCAGATACAGGACATCCACTGCATGGCCCCTGTCCAGTTGCCTACTTATGCAGTCATAGAACTCGACCAGGTTGGTTTGGCAGGATCTGCTACGTATGAAGCCATGCTGTCTGCTGTCCTGTAGTCCTTTAGCCTCTAGGAGGGCCATCAGCCTCTCCTTCAGGATGGTCTCCATTAGCTTACCCACGATGGATGTGAGGCTCACTGGTCTGTAGTTTCCCGGTTCATCCTTGGGGCCACTCTTGTGGAGGGGCACCACATGAGCCATCCTCCAGTCCTGAGGTAGACACCCCGAATGTAGTAAGGCATTAAATAGGTCTGCCAAAGGTCCTGCAAGGACCTCTGCCAGCTCCTTCAGTACCCTGGGGTGGATGCCATCTGGGCCTGGTGCCTTGTCCACCCTCAGTGCCTTCAAACCCTCTCGAACTCTGCTCTCCATGATTTCCCCATCTGTCACCACTTCCCACCCTGCTTCTGTCATTTCTCCCACCTTGGGTGTCACCCCCCTCTTCTCTTTAGTAAATACTGAGCGGAAGTACTCATTTAGTGCTTTCGCCTTATCGCATCTTGCTTCAACCCAACCCCACTCCTTCCTAATCCTTACTATGTGGTCCTTACAGCTCCTTTTCTCCCTGATGTACTTAAAGATGTCCTTGTCCGGGGTGATGCCAAGAGAATATTTGCCTTATCACAGGCAGCAGCCTGCACGACTCCAACATGGCTGCATTGCTGAAAAAGGAACTCTGTGTCTTAGCCTGAGAGAGTGTACCTTTTGTCCACTCGTCTGTCCACAGGAGGTATAGAATTAGGAGACTTAAGAATTTTATGTGTCTGTTTCCTGAAGGATTTGTGGAGGGGAACAGAGTCTCCTGGACTCTGGGATGTCCATCATCTCAACATAATCAGGCTCTTCCTGATCCTCTACTGCTTCCTCCACAGGAAGCTGGAGGGTCTCAGCCACTTTTCTGTAAAACATATAGTGTGAAGGAGACTCAGAAAGCCTAGGAGGAGAAACACCTGAAGGTCTGTCTGGAGAGATGTCCAGGCCAATAGGCACATCCAGACTTTCACTATCACCATAATCATCCTCATACTCTCCCTCCTCCGGTTCATAAAATTCTTCCAAAGTATAATCCAGAACCGGGGATACCGACCAAACTGAGCCCCTGCCAGATGGTGCCGGTTCGGTCGGAACCGAACTAAGTGACTGCACAATCCTTATCGCCTTGGCTATCTCATCGGCGGTCAGAGTATGAAATTCTGGGTCCGAACCAGTTGATTTATCTTTTCTCTTTCTTTTTACTGGAACCGATTCCTCGGAATCGGCTCGCCTTTTGCGCGAAGAAGTATCGCCCTGGTCAGAGGGCCCTCCTTCTGGTTCGGTCGGAACCGAACCGGGCTTGCCATCCGGGTCAGCGGACTTCTCGGCCTCCCTTTCCCTCAGTCTACCTAATCTCTTTTCCAGGGTAGATTTGGGAAAATTCTTACAAATTTGGCAGTCTGAATCGAGGTGGTCAAACCCCAGACAATAAACACAGGTGGTATGGGGATCAGTCTCGGCAAAGACTTCCCACACACTGCAGTGTTGAAACCCAGTGGGCCCGGTTTTTTTCTTGGGTTTCTCAAACATGGCCAATCCTAACCAAACGTACCTTTTTGGCAATCCAGAGCAAGACTCCCTATCGGTTCCTGATCGTGTCACGGGTCTTGGGGAAAAAAAAAAACGTAATTAAATCCGTTTTTTCCTTTACAAACTGATATGGACCAGTTACCACACTCTAAAGTACGGACAAGCTTTTTTACCTCAAACTGATCAGTTCAGCTGAACTGATCCACAATTTACAAGTTCCACACAGAAACAAAACAAAAAAACCTATCTAGTACTCACGGTACCACAGACAGAGACTTGAACCGACTAAGTGGTAACAGCAATTCGGTAGAAACCGACCGAAAACCGACACTTCAACCGACTTTTTGAACCGAGCAGCAGGAGAAATTTCCGGAGCAACTGTTCAGTGAGGCGGAGTAAAGAATCTGACGGTTGCAGTTTAAACAACAGCAGACAGGGGCTTCAACCAAGCTCATGGTGAACATTCCATGCTGGTCATGGAAAGTTTAACTCTTTGCTCTCCGAGGCAGTTGAAAGGCAGGACCTAACTGCATATGTCAGAATACAGCAAGACTTCATGTTGTTTGAATCAAGATGCATGGAGGAAGGGCTGTGTACCCACTCGGCCTCGAGAGCTGAAAGGCGCTTGCAAGTCTGTTACAACAGACTTGGGCGGCTGAGGTGCAGACAAGCGGGCTTCCAAAGAGAGGAGCTGATTCTGGACGTCTGAGAGGGAAGAAGCCAGAGGAGTCAAGAGGGTACGAATTTCGGCACAGATGTCTGGCACAGGCTGGCGCAGCAATGCATCAGGAAGAGGAGTGATGCCGGGTCCAGAGTCAGCCAGAAGCAGCAAGGCAATCAATTCCTGCGTTCTTGCTGAAGGTGAATAGAGGATGCCCAGTCTTTTCAGTTCAGCCAGGAGGTGAGGAATAATCTAGTTCTTGAAGGTGTAGTAGGGTTTAGCAGGCCGCTTTCGTAGGGCTGGAGGTTCCGGCAGAGGCGGAGGATGTGTGGACGTACCTTCCTCAGGGTCAAGCATAGAGACATCCGGCTGCGCACTAGCCGTAAGATCGCCAGATAACGAATCAGGAGTGCCAGAGAGCGAATCAGAGTCCAGAGCACCAAAGTGAGATCGTAGACGGGGACGAAGGGCAATGAGCCTGGTAATCTCCATGGGTAATGAAGGTATGGCTCAGTACTAACAACTGGTACAGCATGGACCTCCAATGGAGGAAGAAGTGGCAGTATGAGATAGGATGCCAGGCAACTGCTTACTAGATATGATACAGCTGTGATGTGGACCCCCGGAAGTCTGCAATGGCACAAGATCCTTTCCGTGGGTACTGGGAAGCAAAGCAGAGAGCAAGAGACTTGTCAATAGCAATCTGGCAGTTCAAGGGCAGATAGAAGCACCAGGGCAAGGCTTGAAATCGGGGGAGTGCTTCCTCTACAGATACTAGTGCGGAGAAGTGGCTCGGACCGATGAGATGAATGGGAGCCAAATCTTTCAGTAGAGAGGTCTGACGCTAAGAAACTGGGAAAAATAAAGCCTGTGCTTTTAAGGAAGTCCAGCCACAGGTAGGAGGGGCTGGACAAACACCCTCAGCAGGAATGAGGAAGTGAGGAGACTGAGTGGGCCCCTGCCCACAGTTAGCACTGAATATCGAGGATTGAGTACAGGCAGCTGCCAGAGAACGGCAGCAGAGAGGCAAGGAGGAGTCCTCCAGGTGAGCGAGGAAAAGAGGGCTGTGGGCCGATGGCCAGGCGGTGACGTCACGGTGCACTGCCTGGAAGAGAACAATGGATTGAAGAAGGAGGAAGCAGGGCCGGTGATAGAGGAACTAAAGGAGAGATCAGGGGAATCAACCCAAAAAAAAAATACAAGGAGATGGTGCAACAAGGTACGGTGAAGGGAGAGGGATGGGGGGACAACAAAGCAGCCGAACAGGCAGCCATGGAGCAACACGCCAAGGGCAAGCAAAGTGAAGCAGAGTAGGGGAAAGAGGACAGACAGGGAGAGAAAGAGAGAGAGCGCCAGAGGGGAAGCAGGGAGATGGACTCCAGAAGAAAAAAGGAGGAGGGGGTGGTCAGTGGCCGTGGGTGGTGGGAGGGAAAGGGGAAGCAACCAGCCAAAGACAGATCAGAGGGGAGGAAGGATGGACAAATCCAAAAACAGGTGAGGACAGGAAGATCCCAGAGGGGGCGACAAGAAAGAAGGGAGCAGAGACTCAGGCAGAAGGCAAGGCAAAGCACGACTACCAACCATGCAACAGCTCAGTCCTAAACGAACTAAGCACTGAGTGAGTTTGGAGGCATGCTAAAGTAGTGTTGAGGGCAGAGTTATTGCCCCCCATTGAACCACGGCCTAAGCCCTCCCATAATTGGCAATTCTCAGCCCGAGGGTGGAAGAGACATAAACTCTCTTGCTGACTCTCTGTCAGGGGGAAGGAGACAAGATGCTTAGGCACCTTAGATCTGTCACAAGATGCCTTTATTATCACTGAATCTGTTTCAGGCTGGGCAGCATAATGTGGAAACTGGTGGAGCCTCTATCGGGATTCCCTGGGTTTATTCCAAGATTACTGCTCTCTCGGTTTGAGACTGGGGATTTCCCTCGACCATTATAGGATTTCGGGGCGGAGGGAAATGTTTGTAGTGCTTGGTGTCCTGATGACTTACTGCTTGATTTGGCTATACATCGAGACAGTGGGATTTTTAGCTTTTAATTGAAATATTGTGGATGCTGACTGTGTTGTGGCCTTGGATTTCTGGAGTGGCTTGCGGTTTTCTGGATGCTGACTGCAGTTTCCTCGACTCGTTCTGTTGGTTACTATCTAACTGACTGCCGTTTGAGTTTCATCTGAGATTTATCTGGAAGGAGTGTGAGGAGCTGCATCTGGCCGAGAATTTGAGGATCCCTGGCTTGGTAATGGAGTTTGGGCACATGGTTCTTGAGACTCCTTGTGGGGGGTTGAGACTACCAGTTGGAGGGTTGGTGGGTGAATAATCTTCCTCCTTTGCTCCTTACGGCCCCCTAGTTTTACTGGGCGGCTTTGGTGAGCTAAGTGGGGTACCTCTTGTTCCGAGGCCCTTTCTTTATCTGGCCAGAAATACCTCTATTACCCTCCCTTGATTTGATCTTCAAAGGTTTGCTGTTTCATCTTATATTTATTCAGTGCTACATCATTTTTAGGTACTATAATTACATTTTTGGAAGCAGTGAGACAGCTTCGTTGATACCAGAGATCCATGTACAATTTAACTGTAGTTGTTGTGGTAGTGAGAGTGCCACATTCTTCAGTTCGGATTCATTATCCTTTGTTGTGGTAGTGAGAGCACCACATTTTTTCAGCTCAGGTTCATTATTTTTTGAAACTCAGCAACTTTTGAAGACACTGGACACTGCGTCTTATTGGACAATAACTGATGTTTTAATTTGTTGTTGTATTTTATTGTTATTGTGGGGTTATATTTTGGGTTGGGGTTTTATTTCATATTTTCTCTTTTAAATGTGTAATAGTGCTTGGTTTTCTGTTTGTCCCCCCCCCCTGTGAGACAGAGTGGAGGAGTGATTTATTATTTATAGTTTTTTGATACTGATAGGTTTATTTTTGTTTATTATTTTTTGGTTTTTCCTCTCCAGTCAATTTGTTTAATTATAATGTGTTGGGGAGGTTTAGTGACGGTTGAGTGTTATTCCCCCACCAGGCTCAGGGAATTACGTCCCTTTGAATGTCCCCCATTGTCATCCGACACCTATTTTAGGTGTCATGCGTTGGGCATTCTTAGGAAGCGTAGGCGAAGGTGGAGAGCTGGGCCTGGTGGGGGACAGGAGGGGGGTGGGCGGATTGGGGTTTTGGGGTTCAGGAGATGCCCTGGGGTGAAATGGGGTCAGTATAGAGGTTATTCCTGTCTTGTCCCCATACCCAATGGTTCCAATGTTAATGGACAGGTGCCGAGGTCTTCCCTGACAGCTCATCCTACCTTGGCGGTGTTATGCAATGTCAGATCTATTAAAAACAAGACAGCTATTATAGCTGATCTTGTTGGATCAACTGATCTGGCTTGCATCACCAAGACTTGGCTGGATGAAAATCCAGGCCCTATACTGGCCTCAGCAATTCCAGCCGGGTTCTCGGTGAAACACCGTCCAAGGTTGGATCATAGGAGCAGGGGTGTGGCCATTATGTTTAAGACTGAGCTGGGCCTTGTGGATGTGCCATTGGGAAGTACCAGATTCTTTGAATATATCCTGGGAGAGGGTGTAGGCTGCGGGATTCTCCTCGTCTACCGTCCACCAGGTGACGGTGGAGAATTCCTGCAGGAGATAGTAGACTTCATCGTCTACTTGGTGTTGAGGTTCCCCAGACTGATGGCTCTGGGGGACTTCAATGCCTGGGTCGATGATGAACTCTCGCATTTTGGTCAAAATCTCCTCCAGCTGATGATGACGCTGGGCCTAACACAGGTGGTTACCTCCTCGACCCGTATAGGGGGTCATTCATTGGATCTGATCTTTCCTTTGGGTATGGAGATCGCTGACTTGGGGGTGGAACCTGTCAGCTGGTCTGACCATCACACCATAAGTTTCAGTTTCAGGGCCCCCAAATAGGTCTGCCCCTCACGGAGGTGGTTCGCACCGCCTTTAAGGGGTATTAACCCCAGTGACCTAACGGGCGTACTGGACTCTATCGAGCTTGTCGGGTGAATGCATGAGTCCAGGTGATCTCGCATTAGCCTATAATAAGGCTGTGGGAGATGCTCTGGACAAATTGTTCTGTTCGTGTTCGCCTCTGCCCTCCGTCCAAGGAGCCCTTGGTTTGATGGCTCCTTGAAGGAGTTAAGGCAAGTTGGCCGAAGGCTGGAGAGAGTCTGGCGGAAGTCAGGCCAGGATGCTGACAGGCTTAGGTTGATGGCACATTATGATAGCTATCAATCAGAAATCACCCGTAAGGAGGCAGAGTTCCTGTCCAGGGAGATTTCTGCAGCACAAAATCGACCAGCTCAGCTTTTCCGGACCGTGGACAGATTGTGCAATCCAATCTGTCTTCAGCCCAGAGAAGCTTTTTCTCAGCTAAGATGCGAGAAGTTTGCTTGTTTTTTTGCAGATAAGGTTGCCAGCATCAGGTCCGGCATCGGTCCAACCTCCCCTATGGGGGACTGCAGTGGTCAACGGGAAGTGGCATGCTCTCGGTCTGTCTGGTCAGATTTTCGCCGGCTGGAGTTCAGTGACATTGTGAAGATCATCCAAACAATGCGACCAACTAGTTGTAGTTTGGATCCAAGCCCTACACCTCTTTTAGTAGGATGTGTAGAAGTTATCTGCCCAATCCTTGCTGACATTGTCTGGAAGTCTTTGGAGAGGGGGCTCTTTCCTGACCCCCTTAAGGAGGCGGTCATTTGACCACTCCTTAAAAAACCCTCCTTGGATCCAGATTGTCTAGCTAACTACCGGCCTATCTCTAACCTGCCATTTGTTGGTAAGGTTATTGAAAAGGCAGTTGCATTGCAATTGGATGATCATCTTATAACTCACAATGTCTATGATACTCTCCAGTCTGGCTTTAGGAAGAGGCATAGCACGGAGACTGCCCTTGTCTGGGTATTGAGCGACCTCCTAATGACTAGAGATCGAAAGGCATGTACCATTCTGGTCTTTCTCGATCTCTCTGCTGCATTTGACACTGTAGACGATGGTGTGCTGTTGGAGCACCTGCTGGTTTTTTGTGGGCTGTCTGGTACATTCCTCAAATGGTTTCATTCACCTCATGGACAGGTCCCAGAGAGTTGCCACTGGAATTTATTCCTCTAGCACTCGCTTCCTGCCTTGTGGGGTACTGCAGGGCTCCATTTTAGCTCCCATGCTGTCTGCAGTCTATATGCTGCAACTGGGAGAAATCATCAGGTGATACAGTCTGGGTTTTCACTGCTACGCAGATGATACTCAGCTGTATCTGTCCTTTCTCCCCAGTCAGGGTGATGTACTCTCTGTGCTGAATAACTGCCTTGCGGAGATCAGACTTTGGATGAGTTCCAGCTGGCTGAGACTGAATCCGGATAAGACTGAGGTATTGGTAGTGGACCCAGGTCATCCGGGGGCGGGTTTGGGAGCTGGACAACCATCAGGTTTGTTACTTGGTGGTATACCACTCTCTACCTCCGATCAGGTGCGAAATCTGGACGTTATTTTTGATGATGGTCTGACCCTAAAATCTCAGGTGTCAGCTGTCATCAAATCCTCTTTTTACCATCCGAGGAATATCGCCCGGGTGAAACACCTGGTTCCTCCGGATGATCTTCCAACATTGGTCCACGCCTTTGTCACTAACCATCTGGACTACTGCAATTCCCTCTACTTAGGGCTACCTGGGGTTGATATCCGCCACCTGCAGCTGGTGCAGAACGCAGCAGCCAGGCTTTTGACTGGGACTTCTAGAATCAGTCATATTACGCCTGTGCTCCGCGAACTGCACTGGCTGCCTGTTTGGTGGCAGATCACCTTTAAGGTTGGTTTACTAACCTTTAAAGTCCTACATGATCAGGGACCCGGTTACCTGAAAGATCTCCTGATTCCCTACTGCCCCCTCCGTCCTCTCCGTTCCACCAACAAGGGATTGCTGGAGATTCCCAGGGTTCGATTAAAGACATCAGGATCTCGTGCTTTTGCTTTTTCAGCACCAACCCTGTGGAATTCTCTACATCGTTGGTTGAGAGAATGCCCAACCGTCGATAGTTTTAAGGTTGGTTTAAAAACATATTTATTTAGTTTAGCTTTTACTTAGTCATGGTTGATATATTTTAACGTTTGCTAAAATTTTTATTATCGTGTATATGTTTATATGTACAGCGCCTTGGATTTGAAAGGCGCTATATAAATAAAGTTGGATTGGATTGGAAACCCCTGAGGGGCATGATAAAGTTTATCTACCCTGCAGGGCATAGCTGGCACCAAGTCAGGCCTGCGCCAGGCTGCAGTAGTAGCATTCCTCAGAGCAGGTAAAATAGGAGAATGATCTTGGGAGGAGGCTCTGGGATTTCCAAGAAATCCACCAAATTCCTCCTGGTGACATCCTCCTCCACGGTGTGAAAGCCCATGTCTGAGGACAGCTGCTTCATGATATTGAAGATGGTAAGGTCCTCTGGAGTAGACCTGGCTGTTTGCTTGACAGAGTCCTCGCTTATGGAGAAAGCAGTGAACCTGTTCGAAGTTCGAAGTGAGGGGATCTTTCCCCTCTTCTTCCTCATCAGGAAGCATAAGGTCAGGATGGTACTCCTCCTTGACGTCGACCTCTTCCAGTTCCAGCTCAGACATGTGAGGTACCAATGATGACCCGCAGGGAGCAGCCTACGGCCGTCGAGGAGGTGGTTGGTGAAGAGGCTGCCATTGACGGTGCAGGTGATGTAGGCCTGTATGCGTCAAGCTGGTAAACTATCACCAAAGTAAATTTAGTCCAAATCTCACTGAAGTTCACGGGGGGGGGAGGGGGAGGGGCGACAGTACCGGGAGCGACGACCCACCAGATGGGTCCTCAGAACCCAAAAAAGGAGGGGCCAATGAACCAGAGATATACAACAGGCTGCCCCGAGTATCGGATGGAGATGCTGTCAGTATGGGTCGTGTGGGCACAGAGACCTGGACAGCAGACTTATGTTTCAGCACAGACGCAGATGACAAAAAAACCCTGGACGGAGGAGGTGAGGCCGTCGGGGAGCTGGACCATGGTCAAGGGGAGCGGTCCCGATCTAGGTCCTTTTCTGAATTTTCCTCGAGGACTTGTCTTGGGCCTTAGCGGCCTGGGAGCTCGATGACCCTGTCGGTGATTGAGAGGCTGAGATCCCAGAGGCCCCTGCCCAGAACTGGCTACCTGCTGATCCATTAGGAAATTTCTGAGAGCCTTTTTGGGTCACCTAAGTATTGTTTGATTAAACTTCTGGCAGAGCTCACAGTCGGATACTCTGTGGTCAGGCCCAAGACAGCAGACACAGAGAGAGTGTTTGTCTGTGGAGGCAATCTTCTTTCTGCAGCAACGGAAGAGAGAGATAAAAAGATCAACTCTCGACATAAACAAAATGCAGGAATCTCTTTAAAAAGACATTCTAAAATAAAAGGTTAAAAAAATGCCGAATACAAAAATGGCACAAACCTGCTTTGGAGCTTCAGCGGAGACCTATGCGAACAAGTCGATGGCGGGAAAGAACTGAGAAGGGAGCAGGGCCGCTCACGCCTTTATAGAGTTAAAGACTTCGTCACAGGTCATCAGTGTGGGGGGCCCCTGTTGTACTGCCAAAAATCTTCTGTGTGGATCCTGCTTCACTGATGGTGAAGTTAATATGGAGTGACCTGATGACTGAGATACCCCTGAAGAAGATCATGAGGTACTTCCTGTGGGGGCACAAATCTTTATGTGCAGGTATGCATCCTGCATATCTAGGGAGCATCTCCAGTCTCACTTGTGCAGTAGAGGCAGCAGGCCTTGTAGGGTTACCACCCTAAACTTCTTGTACTGCATGAGGAAGTTTAGGTTTCTCTGGTCCAGGATTGACCGCAAATCCCCTGTGGATTTGGAAACTAGAAAGAAGTGAGACTAGAACTCTCTGTTCCTCGGGAACTGGGCTCTATGGCCCTTTTCTGCAGCAGTGCGCAAATTTCCTCCAACAGCAATGAAATGTGGTCTGGAGGGTAGCTTGATGGAACTGGAGGTAGATCTGGAGGACACTCCAGAAGTTCTATAGTGTGGCCTTGCTCTATGAGCTGTAGGACCCACCTCCCTCCACCTGTCTCGGCGTTTGCCTAGCTATTGTGTACTTGGGTCTGTAGGAAGCCCAACAAAAAGGCACCTTCTTCCCAGTTCGTGGCTGGGTATGATAAAGTGAGTGGACATGACCGCGGGTCCTCCCCGAGGCCTGTAGGTCAGAAAGGATGTCCTGCACATCTCCTCTAAAGAGTTTGTAGCCTCTGAAGGGGGCATTCAGGATGGACTGTTGTATGTCAGTAGCAAAGCCAGACATCCTGCACCAAGAATGCCTTCTCAAGCAGAAGCCAACTGCAGCTGCTCCAGCGGTGGCATCTCAGACATCACAGGCAGACCTCAAAAGATGCTTACCCACATCTGTCCCAGACTGGAGGGCTTTAAGCAGCTCTGCTTCTCAAGACCCTCTGAAAGGGCCTGAGCTGCAGTTTTGGTCTTTTTCCAGACAGTGTTCTGGAATTTGACCATATGGGCAATGTAACTGATCATTCCGAGGGCCATAAGATCCAGCTTTCTGGACTTTGTCCAGGGGAAGAGAGCTAAGGTGCTGAGGTCTTTTGGACTTATCATGGGCAGCATTTATCACCACTGACTCTGCCAGTGGTTGCCCTGTGAAAAAAAGGATTCCCTGCGGAACCTGGTACAATTTGTCTGCCTTTCTGGGCATTGCAGGAATCACATTTGGCCTGTACCAGGCAGCAATGGTGGCATTCTCCAATGCAGCCAGCAGAGGAGGAATGAGCAGAAAGGGAGAATCTGGCAATCCCAAACATTTGGCCATATTTCTCTTGGTAATATCCTGCTCCTCAGCATCAAACTCCATTGCTGTTTGTAGCTACTTTATCACTGAGATGGTCATAAGGGACAATTCAGAGTATATTTGGTGGAGTCCTTGCCTCCTGAAGAAACAGTGGAGGTAGATCTGGAGGAGCTCCTATCCCACTCTTCCTCCTCCTAATTTGGGAGGAAGTCAGGAGGGGTACTCATCCTCATCAACTGGCTCTGAATAAGGTACAGAAGACGTTGCCAACTGACAACAAGTAGGGCCAGTCAAAGTGGAAGGTGTTGGCACTGAAGCTGGACTAATAGGCCCTTGTGTCGATGGACCCAGAGGAGGACCAAGGTGGTGCATGAACTCCCAAAAGAAGGAGAGCACAGTCTGGACATCGACGGTGATCGGTGTCACCAAAGCACCTTGAGGGGCTGTCGGTATGGCCTGAAGCGTTGACGAGATGGGCTGGGGCCCCAGCGTCGACACAAGGACCTGATGCATTGACAGGGGAGGCGGAATTCCCAGCGCCAACAAAATGGCCAGATGCTTTAACAGGGGGAGGCAGAAATGCCAGCATCAGTGGGCCAGTGCTGGATGAAGCAGGTCCGGTGAAACTCCCTGTCTGTTGCCCCTGAGCAGAAAGGGGTCTGAATCGGCAGAGGGCATCAGGAGGCCAGACGTCGACGAGCCATCACCCGTCCTGCCAAAGAAGGACCGGTGGGAAGCACTGCCAGGGCCAACCCTGTGGAAGAGAGGGTGTGGACGGTAGTGGGGGTCACCGCTGAGGCGGCTGACGATCCAGCAGCAGCCGTCGCTCAAAGCGGCAAGCAAGAGCGCACTGGGGAGGATTTCTCCTTACTCCTATCCCTCTCCCCTTGCTTGTGGTTACCAGCCACTTTTTCCTGGGCCTTGGAGGAGTAGGAGTCTGAGGACGGAGCCGGCGACGCAGAGGAGCTTCTTGCCTGGAGCTCCTTCTCCATTCTTGTGCCCTTCTGTTTCGGGAGGAAGAACTCTAGGGCCTTCTGACGGCACTGCCGGATAGCCAAGTTGAATTTGTGGAAGACCTCGCAGGCCTCAATGTCGATGTAGGCGTTGTGGTCATCATGGTTGTCTTTATCATAGATCTTCCTATCACACCCTCAGTAATTGAAGACTTTCTCAGGGTCAGTCTGCATACAATGGTGAAAATCACTTTAAAAAATAATGTGGTTAATGAACTAGGGTGAGAAAAGAAAATAAAGACAAAAACCAAAGATCTGGCAGTCGACTGGAGCAGTGGTGTCTCAGTGGAGTCCCGAAAAGAAGAATAACTCTCAGCTTCACTTCACAGACCACTTAACGTCACAAGTTAGCGAACGATAAAAAAATGTTTCAGAAACAGTAGCACCCCCCTCACAGGAAAAATGACGTACATTTCACGGCACACTGACGCTTTGTCAAGACATGTACATAAAACACTCCCCTTAAATACCAAAACTTTGCACACATGATAGGAAGACCACAACAAGCCTTAAAGTGACATAGTGTTTGTTAAAAAGCATGATGCTTGCCAGCAATAAAACATACATCATCAAACATATTTAGTACCATATAAACCTCTAATCAATAAATAATCTATACCAATAATATAAATAAATAAGCCCATGTCCCATCTTATAAACCTACAAAATATTCTACACTATATATCAGAAAGGGATATATATTTATTCTAATTGTATCCATAAGGCACAACTAGATATAATTGTAATCACCACAAATAACAAATGCAAAATACACAATTCAGCTTCCTATCTATAGCGCAAAATACTGAAGAACTGGAGCTAATAATCAACCTAATCTGCAATTCCAATGTATATAACAAAAACATTTTTTTTGAGATATATATATAGTACAGTTACATAAGAACTTACCGTAACAGTAGATCTTCAAGAGAGGCTCTTGCAGTAGGTAATTACATATAGGACTGACATCGGCAGGCGGCAGGACCCCACGGAAAAATTTATAGCTAGCAGTCCCTGGAAAGGACCACTTGCGATCAGTTGACTGGCATCGGAGGCGTCGGTATAAAGGCGGTCCCTAACGCTCGCCTTCCAGTTCTTTCCTGCCACAGGCCAAAAGACGGACGAGAGAGGAGCAGATATTTCCTCACTGGAAAAGGAGCTGAAAAAGCTTGGGGATGGAGGCTGGAAGGTATTTACTGCAAAGCCTCTCTCAAGATCCACTGTTACGTGAGTTCTTACATAACTGTACTATCTTACTTCGAGAGGGCTCTTGCAGTAGGTAATTATATATAGGACTGAATCCCAAGCAGTCTGGAACAAGGAGAAGCACCGGGAGGAGGAAATCTACCCAAGTAGTAGCTCTAGCTGTGCAAGCTTTAAGATAAGAGGCCTTGCAGAACAGCCAGCCCGAAGCCTGGTCTACAGCGAGAGGCAATATCCAAACTGTAGTGTCTAGTAAACGTATGGATGGAAGTCCAGGTGGCGGCAGCACAGATATCTGCCGCTGACACATTCTTAAAACAAGCCGCTGAGGCAGCTACTCCTCTGGTGGAGTGGCCTCTTACTTGACCCGGCAGGGTCTTGTTGTACTTGTCATAACAGAAAGTGATGCAATGAGCCAACCATTTAGATAGGCATTGCTTAGAAACAGCATTGCCTTCTCTTTTATGAGCAAAAGAGACTTACAGTTGATCAGTCTTTCTGAAATCCTTCATCCTGCTGGTGTAGCATCTCAGAATCCAGTGAATGTCCATAGTATGGAGTAAATACTCCCCCTGATTAGAGTACTGCGTAAAAAAGGTGGGTAACTCTATGGACTGATTTAGAGTAGACTCCGCTACTACCTTAGGGAGAAACTTAGGGTTAGTGCGCAGAGCAACACATTCCTTGTGAAAAATCAAGTATGGAATTTTACACATCAGGGCCTGGAGCTCGAAATTCTCCGAGCGGAAGTAATGGCCACCAGGAAGAGAGTCTTCCATGAAAGGAACTTCAAGACTGCTGAAGCTGCTGGTTCAAAGGGAGGCAAAGTAAGTTTCTCGAGAACAAAGTTCAAGTCCCGGGGGGAGCAGGAGTACGTATAGGAGGTCTCAGATGGAGGACCCCTCTGAGAAAGGTCTTAGAGACCTCCAGTTGAGCAAACGTCTTGTCTGCAAAGGGGACATGATAGGCCGAGATGGCCGCCATGTGGACTTTCAGAGAAGAATGACTGAGACCCAGATCGAAAAGATGGCGTAGGTACTTCAGCAGAAACCCCGCTGAGCAGGAAAAGAGTTCCACGTCCTTAGAAGCAGCCCAAATAGTGAACCTTTTCCACTTCGTGGCATAGGTAGATCTAGTGGAGGGTTTTCTAGCCTCCACCAAAATCTCCGCCACCTGGGGAGAAACCCCAAAACGGGATTGAGCTAAGTCTGCAGGAGCCATGCATGCAGCTGAAGAGATTTGAGGCCTGGATGGACCAGGGTCCCCTGATCCTGGGTCAGCAACCCTCGTGATAGAGGAAGAGGATGATCCTCTGAGTATTGTTGTAGAAGAGAGAACCAAACTTGCCTGGGCCAGAAAGGAGCAATCAGAATCATTCGTGCTCCTTCTGAAGCTAGTTTCAGTAAGACTCGTGGGATAAGTGGAATTGGGAGAAAGGCATAGACGAATCTGTCCTTCCAGTCTAGAAACAGAGCATCTCTCTCTCCAGAAAGCGCCTTGCTCTGGAACGAGCGAGCAGAAGACGGGAAGCTTTGCGTTTAGGGGGGATGCGAACAGGTCGACCTGTGGTGTTCCCCAAAGTCGGAAGATACTGTCTAGGACCCCTTGGTCCAGTTCCCACTCGTGAGCCAGAGCAGACGAGCGATTTAGCTTGTCTGCCAAGGTGTTGTCGACTCCCGGAACATGAATTGCCGTGAGGTGCAGGTCGTGTTGTGTTGCCCAATCCCAAACCCTCATTGCTTCCCTGCAAAGAGGGTAGTACCGAGGTCCCCTCGTTTGTTGATGTACCAAACCACACACATATTGTCCATCTGAACGGCTAGGTGACCGGGAAGGATGTATGGGTGAAGGGCTTGGACAGCGTACAACACTGCCCAAAGCTCGAGCACACTAATGTGGAGTGTCTGTTCGAGCTTGGACCAAGAGCCCTGGGTCCACTGGGGACCTAGATGGGCTCCCCAACCTTCGCCCGAGGCGACTGTGGTTAGAGTCTGGGAGGAGGGAGGACGAAAGGAAGGAACTCCCCGAAACAGGTTCTCTCGAACCATCCACCATTGCAAGACTCGGAGCATCGGCGAGGAGACTAGAACTGGGTGATCTAAGTCGTCTACTAACTGATCCCATTGGGAGTGGAGAGTCCACTGAAAGACTCTCATGTGAAGCCGAGCGCGAGAAACTGTCGGGATAGGAGCCACCATGAGCCCGAGAAGGCGAAGTACCGACCTTGCACTGACCCACCTGCGGCCGGACAACAGACTTATTTGAGTCTGGAGGGTGGACGCCCGGTCCGGTGGCAGGAAGGCCCTGCCAATGATCGTGTCTAGAATCACCCCAATAAACTGTAGTCTCTGAGATGGGATCAAGTGAGACTTGGAATGGTTGATGGTAATACCCAGGCAGGCAAAAACCTGCTGGGTAAGGGTGAGACAGCGCAGGAGTTCCTCCCTGGACAAGGCCGACAGAAGCCAATCGTCCAGGTATGGGAAAACCTGCACCCCCCCCCCGGTATGCAGGTAGGCTGCCACCACTGCCAGGCATTTGGTAAACACTCAGGGTGCCGAGGATAGGCCACACAGAAGTGCCTTGAACTGGTAGTGGTCCCCCTGGAAGGCAAAACTAAGATATTTGAGATGAGACGGGTGAATGGAAATGTGCAAGTAAGCATCCTGCATATCCAGGGCACATAGCCATTGACCCGACCGGAGAAGGGGGCAGAAGGCTGTGCAACGAGAGCATTCTGAACCTTTTGTATTCCACAAAAAGATTCAGGGAACTGAGATCTAGAATAGGTCTGAGATACCCTGTCTTCTTTGGGACCAGGAAGAAATGGGAATAGTAACTCGTCCCTTGAAGATGAAGGGGGACGGGTTCTATTGCTTCTTTCAGTAGTAGAGCTGAAATCTCCTCCTGGACCAAGAGAAGATGTTCCCATGAATATGACGACTTTGGGGGCAGTGGCGAGATGGTTTCTGTAGAAACTCTTTCGAGTGCCCTTCCGCGATCAGCTGGAGCACTCAAGAATCTTTTGTTATCCTCTCCCATCCCGGAACGTGGAGGAAAAACCTCCCTCCTCCCGGTTCCTCCGGGGAGTCTGGAGGCTGTGGGAGAGGGGAGGAGTCAGGTGGTGTGGGGCAGCGCTGCAGCTGAAGCACCTGCTGATTTTTTGGGTGGTGGGGCTTAGCAGCTGTAGGGGCCCGATGTTTTGTGGCCCGCCTTCCCTGGGGTTTTGCCTTGGGCCGATTCCGTCTGCGAAAAGGATGGCGCTGCGGCTGGTGGGGGCAGTACATGGAGTCAAAGGACTTCAGTGCCATCCCCTTCTCCTGAAAATCGGTGATGATGTCCTTGACAGCGCCACTGAAAAGCACCGACCCCCGGAAGGGCGCTTCCTGATAGCGGATTGCACTTCCGGGACCAACCCTGACACACAGAGCCAAGCATGACGACGTAGGCCTATGGCGAAAGCTGAGCTCCGACCAGCACTGTCCACTGCATCGTAGGTCACATGAAGCATGTGTCGACTGGCCGAAAGTGCAGAGCGGACAAGATCAGCCAACTCCTTCTTAGCTTGAGAGTCCGGCAGGGAGTCCAGGTTGTCTTCTACCTGAGTAAGAATGGCCTTCTGGTAGTCCCCCATATGGCCGACATAGTTCAGGGCCCTAATCCCCAGCGTGGAGGAAGCAAAGATCTTCTTTCCATACTGGTCCAGTAGGCGGGATTCTTTGTCAGGTGGTGACGAGCTGAAATGTTTTGGGTTAGCCGACCAGCCGTGAGCGGGGCTAATCACGACTGAGTCAGCATGAGGGTGGGAATCTAAAAAATCAACACCTCGGGAGCCTGGTATAGCCTGTTCGACTTCCGCGGAAGTGGGGATAGAGCAGACGGCTGCTTCCAGATGGTGGTAACAAGGTCGACGTGAGGCTCTATCCAGGGTGGCACCAAAGTAGGAGCTGTTATGGGCAGATCCAGATGCTCGGCGAGTTTCAACCGCTGAGGGTCTGGTTCCAAAGAGTGCCACTGATGAACCTCCTGGATTTTCCTTAGCAACTCCGTAAAAGAAGGATCTTCCGGAGAAGACTTCGGAGGAGTCCTTGGCCTGGGCTTCGACGGAGAGCATGGCTCGTCGTCCCTTTCGGAGGAATCCGAGGAGTCCGAGGGTGAAGCGGAAGAGGAAAAAGACTCCCTTTCCCGACCTGGGGGAGGAACGGACCCCTTGGGAAGCACCCGAGGAAGCGTATCCTGCCCCTCTCTGGACCCAGATGGGAGAGCCCTGGAGTCCGGAGGTGGTGAGGGAGTGTGCCGCCGCAGACGTACGGGAACCTGAGACAGCACCGTCGTCGGTAGGTGGCTCTCCACCTCCCTAGTGAGCTGAGCCTTGGCCTCAGCCCACCAGGAGGCCAGAGTCTCCTGCAAATCCACCAGCGGCTGTGGGGGTGGTGGAGGAGGAGGAGGAGGGGGATAAGGATATGGGTGGTACCCATATGGAGAGTATCCAAAACCCAGTGGTGGGTAACCCGGCGTTGGGTACTGCGGCATCGGAAAGACCGGCGTTGGGTACTGTGGTGCCGGATACTGTGGTCCCGGATATGCCAGCGTCGGACAGGACGGAGGGTATCTGGGAGCCGGAGGAGCTGCCAGAGCAGACGGCCCAGCCGGCAGCCTCACGGGCTGATCCAGGTTGAAGGGCCCGGAGGGCGGAGGGCCCGGCGGCGGGGCGACATCCAGAAGCAGGATGTCATCCGGAGTCAGTAAAACCAGCGTCGGGGCCAGTGTCAGAGGCCCCGGCATTGGAGGTGCGCGTCGACCCGGCGTCCGAGCCGACGTCAGATCGGCGCACCTATAGGAGGACGGTCCGACAGGAGGAACCCCAGCGCGCGCCAGGGATGGAGAGAAAATCTCCGGGTCGGGCTGGGGCCTGGTCCCCGGATGGCAGCAAGGCCGCGGAGAACCGGGACGACGGACGCGGGCAAGTCCGTCATTGGTTCTTTCGCCGACCAGACGTCGGACGAACTGACGTGCGGTTTAACAGCGAGCTCCTGGCAGGCGCCGGAGGAGCCGGCGTCTGACTTATGGGAGCCTTCACTGGAGGCAGACCGAGAGGAAGGATCGGCCTGGTCCGGCGGGAGAGGAGCCAAGCGCCGCCCCAAAGGGTCGTGCGCCTTACTGGCTTTCCTCGTGACGTCGGAGGAGCCGACGTCCGGCTATCAGATCGCCCGTGCCAGTAGGCGCGCAGCTACGGCCGAACCAGGGCAGAGGCCTCCAATTTCCCGGGCGCCAAAAGGCCTAGCGCAAGCCAGACGTGGGCAGACTGACGCCCTCGAAACCTCCGAGGCGGCCGAAAGCGGGTCCCCTGGAGGGACGTTACCCGAGTCCTGGCAACTCCTGAGGGAGACGCGTGAGGAGCCCCTTGTCCAGGTGCCTCTCCTTGTCTTTCTTCTTCCGATGGCCTTCAGGGGAAGCGGACACCTGCCTCAGTTTTTTGAGCTCCTTCTCCACCGAGCTCATCTTTTTCTTCAAGATGTGGGCTTCCAGGGATTGCTGCCGCCTCTTCCGGGTAGCCGCGCTGAAGCTGAGGCAGTGCTGGCACTTCTCGACCGGGTGATCGGGGCCTAGACAGAACAGGCACAGGGAATAGCCGTCCTTGAGCGGGAGTTAGGTGCCGCACGAGTCGCACTTATTTTTGTGCTCGGAGGGTGTAGGGGATGACATACACCGACGATGACCTGACGACTGTCAAAAAAAATCAGAATTATTCGGTAAAAACCGACGAAGGGAGGCTGACGAAGCAACAAACTTTTCAGTGAGGCGCTGCACGAGCTAACGGCAGGAAAGAACTGGAAGGTGGGCGTCAGGGACTGCCCCTTTATACCGACGTCTCCCGACGCCGGTCACTTGACATGGGGGCGGTTCTTCACCGGAACTGTTGGGCTAGAACTTTTTCCGTGGGGTCCGGCCGCCTACTGACGTCAGTCCTATATGTAATTACCTACTGCAAGAGCCCTCTCGAAGTAAGATATATATATTTTTTTCTCTGGTGTCCAAAATTCATATGGAGATCAATTCAATATCTTTTCTTTAGATGAGGGGCCAATTGAGAGGACCCATCGAGACCTGGAGGATACCCAGCCCTAAGTCGGAATTGCCAGTACGTTTCTTGACACATTACAACATTGTTCAAGTCACCCTCAGCCCCAGTTGTACATGTTCCAATCCATAAAACAGAAATGAATATCCAGTTCCACCGTATTTCACATGCACTGCAGGGGATTTTCCACTGAGCCCAATCTTATATGTCCAACACACGATGGTCGGCGGCGGGTAAAGAATTGAGGGCGCGGGGCTGCCCACATTTACATGGGAAGGATGGCGTTGGCTGACATCGTCATGGATGGCCCCTACTAGACTGCTAATGAAAACATTTCTGTGTGGTCTTAGTGCCTGGCGGCTATAGTTCCACAGGTGTGGCCTAATGCAAGAGATATCCTCAAAGAAGATCCGGAGGCTTACACCATCAATTCCCAGAGCAGAACTCTCCAGCTCTGTCTGGACCACTGAAGGGTTACCAGGACATATGTGACTACAGTAGATCTAGCGTAGCCAGAGTCTAACCAGGACCATTTAAATCAGTTAAACACTATATATTTTTGTGGTTTGACCGCCTCGATCTTTCATTGACAGGCCACAACTAAAATACCCCCCCCCCCCAATATGATCATTCTGTTCATATGTAAATATGGTTGTATACTTCTTAAATAACTCAACCATGGCAGCTCTCAGTTATGCCCCCTCCTCCTCTGGATCTCAAAATTTGCATACTGAAATCCCCCAAACACTCCTCATAAGACCTCCTTTCTTCCCAGTGTATCATCTTGGTAGCCCTCCTCTGTACTGCCTCCAAACTATCCCAGTCTCTTCTCAAGTGTGGACTCCAAAACTGCATGCAGTACTCCAAATGCAGTCGAATCAATGATTTATACTGGAACAGTATTGACTCCTTCCTTCTGCTAGTTCTGCTAGTTGTCCCACTCCCTATGCATCTCATTATCCAGTTTGCCTTTCCCACAGCCCTAGTACACTGTGCAGACATCTTCAAGATACCTACGATCATCACCCTAGGTCCCTTTTCTCCACTGAGTTATCCACCACCACCCCATCCATCCTGTATTCTGTTCTTGGGTTTCTGGACTCTATGTGCATAACTTTGCACTTTATTGCGTTAAATTTCAGGTGCTACACCTTCTACCATCTCTCTAGATTCTCTCTATTCCTCTTCATGGCCCATACTCCCATCCTACGCATCCACACTACTGCAAATGTTTGTGTCGTCTGCAAACAAGCACATATTTCCCTAGACTCCCTCTTCTATATCGCACATGAAAATATTAACTTTCTTTATTACCAAGGGTTTTTCATCTTGGACTACACTAAATGTCTTCCCACTCAGCCAATTTTTTTACCCACCTTGTTCTCTGTTCCCTACCCCAAGATCACTCACCTTCTTACCACTCTCCCATTTGGGAAAGAGTCAAAATCTCTGCCAAAATCTAGGTACAGTACATCTCCTGCCTGCCCCCCTATTCATGGCCTTTGTCACAAAGTCAAAAAATCCAATGAGGTTTGTCTGGCATGACCTCAGACTGGTGAATCTATGCTGTCTGGAGTCCATTTGCCTCCAGGAAAAAACAGTTACGTAAGAACTTACCGTAACAGTAGATCTTCGAGGGGAGCTCAGTCATCAGGTCACACTGTAGGAACTTCACAGTCAGTGAAGCAGGATCCACACAGAAGATTTTCAGCAGTACAACTGGCGCTGCCCACACTTTCGACTTCACCAACCCTATAAGGCACGAGCGGCCCTACTCCCTCCTCAGTTCTTCCCCCCCCCGGAGACAAAGGGAGCATAGCTCTAGCCATGAGGGACCGAGGAGAGAGAGAGAGAGACAGAGACAAAGAGGTGCCCAGGCCCATGAGAAAGGCTGGATACACCAGATAGCCAGTTTCAGTAAGAAGCGCCACAAAAAGGGCGATGGTGGGAGAGAAAGCAGACCTGATGACGGAGATCCCCCGGAAGATCTATATGGTAAGTTCTTACATAACTGTTCTATCTTCTTTGGGAGTATCTCAGTCATCAGGTCATACCGTAGGAACAAGTCCCAAGCAGTTACAGGTGCAAGCAGACAGTCTGGGAGGAAGGCCAACCTTAAACTTAAGATAGGGAGGCCCTGTCTGCACGGGCTCTAGAGGCAATGTCCAGACTGTAGTGCTTGGTGAAGGTATGGACGGTAATCCAGGTATCAGTTGCGCAAATGTCAGCAGCTGAAACCCCTCTAAAATAAGTGACAGAAGTAGCCATACCTCTGGTGGAATGAGCTTTGACCACTCCAGGCAATTTGTTGCCGTACTTGTAGCAGAAAACAATGCAATTAGCTAACCATTTAAATAAACATTTTTTAGAAACCAAAACACCCTCTCTACCGGGGGTAAAGAAACAAACAACTGCTTCAACTGGTTCGGAGCAAATAATATTTCAAAATTCTGCACACATCTAACATATGGAGTAGTGCTTCCCCTGGATTGGCACACTCAGGAAAGTATACAGGGAGGTGGATAGATTGCTTCAGTGTTAACTCAGACACTACCTTAGAAAGAAACTTAGGATTTGTACGCAAAGGCACCCTTTATGGAAAATCAAATACGGCTCCTCGCACCAGAGGGACTGCAGTTATAAAAAAACCAAAAAAATGCTTTACATGAAAGAAGGCGTAGCTCTCAAGTCGCGACTGGCTCAAATGTAGACAGGGTCAGCTTCTTCAAAACAAAATGTAAATCCCAAGCTGGGATAGGAAAATGGATTGAAGGTTTGAGATATAGGATGCCCCTCAGGAAGGTATGGGAGACATCCAGCTGAGCCACCATACGGTCACCTATTGGCTCATGAAAGGCCAAAATAGCCAAAAGATGCACCTTGAGGGAGGAGTATTGGAGACCTGAATCAGACACAGATATCAGGTAATCTAAAATCTGGTTCATTGGACCGGTGAAAGGGTCCAGATTATGCTTGGCAGCCCATATAGGGAACCGCTTCCACTTCCTGGCATAAGTGGCATGGGTGGAAGGCTTACGGGCGGCCACCAGGATGTCCGCCAGTCTGTTGGATACCCCAAATCCGGTGATGCCTATGTCCTCAGGTGTCAAGCATGCAGATGGAGGTACCGAAAGTTGGGATGGACCACGGTCCCCTGTTCCTAGATCAACAGATTCCTGCAGAGAGGGAGAGGGACCGGAGGTTCCTCTGCCAACTCTGTAGAAACAGAAAACAAATCTATTGAGACACAAATGGGACTACCAGGATCATACTGGCCTCTTCCATCTGCAGCTTGGTAAGTACCCTCTGAATCAAAGGGAACAGAGGGAAGGCATAAAGAAACCTCCCACTCCAGGAGAGGGACAACACATCTTGCCAAAAAACTCCAGGCCCTGGATCGAGCGAGCAGAAATTGGGCAGTTTTGCACTGTATGGGGATGCAAAATGGTCCAGCTATGGATGACCCCATCTGTCATATAGATTTTTTTTTTTAATTGTAAAATGTTTTATTTTGTATAAAAAGAAAGTACAGGTTACAATAAACTTTTCCCAGATACATTTGATGGCATACCGAGGACAAGGAAATAATAATCACAGCCACAGTGAAATATTCCATAGGAAAATAATTTTCTCATACATGTTTGATATTAAACATTAAAGTGCTGAAAACAGAAGAAGGAGATGGGAGGTAGGAGCCCAAGAGAGAGGTAGTAGCATAAATGAAGTAAACTGGTGGGCATGTCCCCCACTCCCAGCGCTGTAAAAGGAAGAAGTCTCATATCCATCATCCTCACTTCATCTCTCTTCATGGTACATAATCTGGATAATGATCTAACTGATACTGGGTCCATTTACTTCACCGGTTGTCAAAGGCTGCAGTCCGAGTGTTTAATTTGGCTGAAATCCATTCCAGAGTGCACACTTCATAAGTCAATTTTCTCAAGGTCTTTTTAGTAGGGGGGTGTCTGAAAGCCAAAGTCTGGTAATTACCTTCTTCACTATCAGTATTAAGAGTGGTATAAGGCTATATAATGCCTTGCTAACTTTGAGCCCAGTAGGGGGAACTGCTGTAAGAATGAAGGTAGGTGTGAGCAATTCAGGAGTTTTGAATATATCCATCAGTTCCGCAGTCACTTCTCGCCAGTATTTTTGTAGGTACAGGCAGGACCATATTATGTGTTCAATACCCGCCCACATCTGTCCACATCCCCTCCAGCACCCACCGTGTTCATGTCCCCTGAATTTGGCAGTAATGTCTGGGATTCGAAAGTACAGCTCTCCACCAAACTCTTTGGACCATTTAATTCTGACATAGTCTAAGTTATCAGGAGAGTATGCTTGCAATGCTTAATAAAGGTTGCTAATAATATGGTCCTGGGTATTCCCTCTGAGATGAAAAATCACCATTTGTATTAGGATTGGAGGGGATTCTGCAATTTTAGACAAAGTCTCCTCATATGGAAAGAGCAAGGTTTTTAAGAGTAAGATACAGTGGGTATTGGTCCGCGGGGAGCTTGTAGGTGGCCTGTAGATAAGTAAAGGAGTATATGCCTAGGGGTCCTACTACTTGGAACATGAAGCAGAGATGGTATGGTTCCCATGCCTGGAAGGAGGCGGCCAGTTGAGGGGGCTATGACGTAGTATCATATGCTAAGGCTATAAGATAGCTCCTTTTAGACAAAGGGACAAGATGATATAGTAGCTGGACTCAATGCCTGAAAAATTCAGCTGTGAAATTAGGGAAATGTCTCGAGGGAACACATGCCGGGGGTTCCCAAGGACATACCGAATAAAGTTGGTTAACCCATTAAGGGTGACCTGAATGTCTTTCCAATGGGCTTGGTATTGAGTTGCCATGTGATATAAGGCAGTATGAAGCTGAGTCACCTGCTCATATCTTTTCATATTTGGCAAGTTGAGCCCCCCTTGAGCTCTGGATAGTTGCAGTGAGGTGCACTTCATTTGTGGTGGGTTGCCCCCCCCCCACAAATAAACCTAGAGATTAACCTGCCCCAGGCTTGAAAGTATGTATTTGAGGGGAAAATGGGTAACGTCTGCATGAGATAGAGAAGGCGAGGGAGTATGTTCTGCTATATAGTTTCAATTCAACTTAATAGTCCATGGGGTAGTTGCGTCCAGTGGGAAAGGTCAGTGGTGATCTGCTGGGTGAGGGGTTCTAAGTTCACCAGCTCCAGATGTATCAGTTTAGAAGGTATCTTAATCCCTAGGTAAAGCATCTCCATTTTATTCCATTGGAACTGGAAACACGTCTTTAATGCCTGAGAGGGATTAAAGGAGTATTTGAGAACTTCTGTTTTAGAGCTGTTCACTCTATATCCTGCCAGGCATCCAAAAACTTCAAGTTGCTCCCAGATTGGTGGAATAGACGATTCCGGCGAAGTGAAAGTTAATAGGATATCATCTGCAAAGAGCATGGCTTTATAAGAATGTCCTCCCACAGGGATACCTTCAATGTTTATTTGTGCTCGTATATTTGCAGCCAGGGGTTCTAGGTAGAGGGCAAATAACAGAGGAATGGTGGGCACCCCTGTTGTGTGCCCCCTGGACAAAGGGAATGGTTTTGAGAGTACGTCATCCAATTTAAGGTATGCGATGGGTGACTGGTATATAGCTTTAATCTGAGATATAAACTTGTCTGGGAAGGCAAAATGCTGCAGGGTGGCCCACAGGAAAGGCCAAGACACTCAATTGAATGCCTTCTCAGCATCTAGTCCCAGAAGGACTAATGGAATCAGTCTTTGTGAGGCATGTTCTGTGAGAAGCAGGACCCGCCTAACCGCAACATGTGCCTGACGTTTCATGACAAAGCCCACTTGGTCTCCAGCAATAAGCTGAGGAAGGAGTGTATCCATCCTGTGTGCAAGTATGGACATAAAAAGTTTATAGTCACAATTAAGCTTCGAGATTGGGCAGTATGATGCCATTAGTAACGGGTCTTTCCCAGGTTTAGGAATGGCCACTATTTCTGCATATTTCCAGGAGGGTTGGGGAGGTTTCCCCTCCTGTATGTCTAAGAGGGCTCTGGTTAGAATTGGGATAACCGCCTGCTTGAACTTTCTATATGAACAGATCTTCTGTGACGGATGAGAGAAGCTCCCACTCGTGCATGCTGGACTGAGTCCAGCTGAGGTTGTCCGCCAGAGTGTTTAGCACTCCTGGGATGTGGACTGTTGAGAGGATCAAGCCATGGTCTAGCGCCCAATACTATATTCTCATTACCTCCCTGCATAGGGGATACGCGTGCATTCTCCCACTTATTGATATAATACAAACACTGAGGTTGTCTGACTGAATCAGGAGTTGACCTGGAAGAAGATGGTTCTGAAAGGCCTACATAGCATACGTAACTGCCTGCATCTCCAGGACATTGATAAGCAGGGAGGCTTCAATCTGGGACCAGAAGCCCTGAGCCTGAAAGGGACCCAGATGAGCTCCCAAGCCCAACCCTGAGGCATCCATGGTGAGGATTTGCTGTGGAGAAGAGATCTGGAATGATACCCCTTTTAACAGGTTCAGGGGGTCTAGCCACCATTAGAGCACCTTGCGGACTGGGGAGGAGACCAGCACCAACCAATCTAGTTTGCCCATGCACTGGTCCCACTGTACACGAAGAGTCCACTGGAGAATGCACATGTGATGCCTGGCCAGTGAACAGTGGGAGTGGCAGCCACCACCAGTTCCAGCAGCCTTAGGTACACTCTGGCCGGGATATAATGGCTCTGGGCCACCTCCTGAGCCTGGGTAATAAGGCACTCCACCCTGTATTGAGGAAAGAAGGCCTTCCCCTTGACCGAGTCTAGGACCACCCCATATACTGCAGTTGCTGAGATGGGACCAGGACCAACTTGAACAGGTTGATGGTAATGCCCAGGGAAAGAAACAGCCAAAGAGTTCTGTCCAAAGTCCCCAGGAGCTGTTCCCTGGGCAAGGCTTTGAGAAGCCAATCATCCAGGTAAGGGAAAACGTACATTCCCTCCTTTCTGAGGGCCGCAGCTACCGCTGCTAAGCACTTGGCAAAGACCCACGGCATAGAGGACAAACCAAAGGGCAGCACTTTAAACTGGTAATGCTCGCTCTGGAACAGAAACAGGAGGAACCTCCTGTGGGGAAGAAACACAGAGATGTGCAGGTAAGCGTCCTGCATGTCCAGAGAATACAGCCAGTCTTTCTTCAGAAGGGGCAATAGGCCTGGCAAAGCTACCATCTGAAACGTTGTACTGGACAAACAGATTGAGGTCCTTTTGGTCTAAGATGGGCCACAGATTTCCGGTCTTTTTGGGGACCAGAAACAACCTGTAATAGAACCTTTCGTTTCTCTGGCACCTGGGAACCAGTTCTATGGCCTGTTTGTGCAGAAGGGACCGTAACACCTCCCAGAGAACAGACAGGTGGGTTGGGGGGTAGTTGGCTTGATGAGCTACAGAGTGTGACCCTGCTCTGTAATTTGCAGAATCCAGGCATCTAATGTTATGGTTCTCGATTGATTGAAATGGAGGGAGAACCAACCTCTGACCACCACCTCTTGGTCGGGGACCAGAAGAGGGGGTCTGGCAAGGAGTCAAGCTGAGGCAGAGCCAGCCGAAGGGACTGATCCGTCACCTCTGCGATGCTTGGTCAGAGCTCCAGCATTGGAGGGGCGGGCAAGGCAGTGGAGGCTCTTCTTTTGCCTTGGGGCCTAGAGGCTGCAGCTAGTCTATTCAACAATCTACAGAAAGGAGGGTGCTGTCTTCCCTTAGGTTGCGTGTGATAAAGGAAGTGGGCAGACTTGATAGACCTGCAGGATGCCTGTAAGTCACTTATGATATCCTGGACATCTGGCCCAAAAAGCTTAGAGCCACTGAAGGGGAAATTAAGTACCTTCTGCTGCACATCAGCTGCAAAACCAGAGGCCCTTAACAAGGAGTGCCTACAAAAGCAAATGTCTGTGATAGCAGCCATGGCAATAGTGTCTGGGATATCATAGAGGGCCCTCAGGAGGTGTTTGCTGACATCCACAGCAGTCTTCAAGCACTGAAACACCTCCTGTTTTTGCGTCATCTTCTAGGAGGCCCTGGTGGCAGCCTTTCCTTACTTCCAGCTGGTATTCCGGTACTTTACCATGTGGGACAGGTAGTTAGCAATTCTCAGCCTAAGGGTGGAGGAGGCATAAACCCTCCTGCCCCAAAGATCAATCATGCATGACTCTTTGTCTGGGGTGAGGGAGCTAAGGTGCTTGGGCACCTTAGACCTGTCATGAGCTGCCTTTATCACCACTGAATGTATCAGGCTGGGCAACATAGTGAGGAAACCCTTGACGGGCATGGTAAAGCTTGTCCACCCTACGGGGCACAGCTGGCACCATGTCAGGTCTGTGCAAGGCTGCAGTGGTACTATTCCTCAAGACAGGCAGAACAGGAGGTGTGATCTTAAGGGGAAGACTCTGCGATCTCCAGGAAGTCCACCAAATCTCTGCAAGTGGCATCTTCCTCCTCGGTTTGGAACCCCATGGCTGAGGACAACTGCTTCATCACACTGAAAAAGGTGGGGTCCTCTGGAGGAGACCTAGGGGTATGTTTGACAGAGTACTCACTGACTAAGGAAGCCATGGACCTGTCTGAAGTGAGGAGTTCCTCCTCATTATCATCAGGGAGGATGAGATCTGGATGGTATTCCTCTTCAGCATCAACCTCTCCTAAGTCAATGTCTGTTGTCTTGAGGTGCCAATGACGGCCCATGGGGAGCAGCCCACAGCTGTCGAGGGGGAGTCGACAACAAAGCTGCCATCGATGACGCAGGCGAAGTGGGCCTGTATGCGCCTACCTGGTGAACAATCACCAAGGTAAATTCTGTTGAGATCTCATTGAGGTCGATGAGCATCGAAGACTACATCAATGGTCGGCAGCACAGGGAGCAACAACCTGCCATAAGGATCTGGTACCCCGAAAAGCCTAAAGGTCACGGACCTGGTGAGGGATCAGACCTTGACAGGAGGGCCGTCGATGATGATGAAGGGGCCAATGACCCAGTGGTCAACAACTGACCACCCCGAGTACCAGGTGGAGAGCTGTCAGTATGGGTCTAGTGGGTACAGAGACCTGGACAGCAGTTTTATGCATCGGTGCAGCTGCAGCTGATGAAGAACCCCAGAAGAAGAAGGAGAGGCGGTCAGGGAGCAGAACTACTGCCATGGGGAGCGTTTTCCAATCACAATCTTTTTTATGACTTTTCCCCTAAGGACTAGTCCAGGCCTTGGAGGCCTGGGAGCTTGATGACCCTGCTGGAGACTGGGAGTCTGGGACCATGGAGGACTCCTGCCCATAACTGGCTACCTGTTGTTCCATCAGAACATTTTTAAGAGTCTTCTTGCGTTGCCTGCGGATTGTTTGATTAAACTTCTGACAGAGCTTACAGTCGGAGACTTTGTGGTCTGGCCCAAGACAGCAGACCCAGACAGAGTGTTCGTCTGTGGAGGTAATCTTCTTTCCATAGCGATAGCAATGGAAGAGAGAAGTTGGAGGATTAACTCTCGACATAAACATACTACAGGAATCTCTTAAAAAAAAAAAAAAAAGATTCTAAAATTGTCGGTTGAAAAAAAGCTGTAGGCGAAAATTGGCGCAAAACTGCATTGGAGCTTCTGCAAAGACCCATGTGAACAAGTCAATGGTGGGAAAGAACTGGGGAGGGAGCTGGGCTGCTCACGCCTTTATAGTGTTGATGACGCCGATGAACGTCAACAGCGTGGGTGGCCCCAGTTGTACTGCTGAAAAATCTGCATGGATCCTGCTTCACTGACAGTAAAGTTCCTATGATGTGACCTGATGACTGAGATACCCCCGAACAAGACCTCCATAATGCCCCACTTTATTATAGTTTCCAATTTCTCTCCTACTACAGGCAACAAACTGACTGGTCTGTAGTTGTCTGGCTCCTTCAGATTTCCACTTTGTGTAGTGCGACATTTTTTGTCCTCCAATGCTCCAGCACTTCTCTTATCTCTAAGCAGAAGTGGAAGAGATCCATTAGCAGACCTGCCCCAGCTCTTCTAAAACCACTGGATGTATCCCATCTTGGTCCACAGATTTATTCACATTCAGTGTCTGGAGTCCCTTCAGCACTCTCTCCTCTGTAACAGGCCCCGCACTAACATCTGCTAGTGATCTCCTGTTGTCGGTCATTGTCTGGCAAAGGGACCCCCCTCTTTAACTCATTCTGTAAATCTGCCCACGATAAACCCCATGCATACTCATGACATTTCTCTGTATAACTCCCTCTCACTCCCTTCTCTTGATGCCAGGTGCCTTTCCCATTGTACCTCTAACTCCAAAGTTTGGTTTGGCTTCCTCCCTTCACTGCTCCTCTCCAGTCTTTCCCCCTTCTACCTCTCACTCCCTTCGCAATGCTTGCATTCCTGCTCTTGCTCTCCCTCAAATGAAATCTACTGCTGGCCAAGCTGCCTTCTTATTCCACTTCCCTAAAGTTTGGAGCTCCCCCCTTCTCCCCACCCCCTGCCATTCATTCATTTCCCTCCCCTCACTCCAAAATCTCTCCTCTTTGATTTCTCTACTTACTCCTGCAGTTGTTTCTGATACTGAGGTGGACTTCTGTCAAACAGCCTTTCTCCCTTCACTGACACTAGATTTTCTCCTCTCCCTAGTTAATCAGTCTCTACTGTACTCCTGTTTTTAGTGTTTTGATGCTCACAGGTTAACTGTTCTTTTCCCTGGTTCAAGGTTTACCATATGCTATTTATAATACGGCAGTTTTCATTCTGTAGTGTTTTCTTGTATCTTGTATATATTGCTTTATTTATTTCTTTACTGCTGTATTAAATAAGAGTGCCCCTGTCCTCTACTGTGAATTTTTAACAGCAATAATCGTAAGTAGATTCACTGTACCCGTTTCATCCTCCACCCATTCTTCCCTCCATTACACTTACTTTTCCTGCTGCCTTTGCCGATCTCACTGCCCAGTTTACCATTCTTGTTCTTTCTGGCATGTTCCCCTGTCCTCTTGAGTTTGACTCTGTATGAATGCCTTCTTTTAGTCTCTCAATGCCTCTGCAACATTCACTAAGAGCCCCAGTGATTTATTTCCCCTCTTACCTTTCTCTTCACAGAGGCCTGTCACCTCCAGTACTTAGATCCCATTTTCTGTCTACTCCTACTGCTTTCCTCCACACCCTGTAGTTTATTCCCCAACTCCCTCAATTTCCCCCAAACTATAAAATACAACCTGATGTATCTACTGTAAATATTATAATTTCCAAAGTCTTCCTGAAAGTCACAAATTCCCTGTAAATTTGCCCAAAATTCACCTGTATTAGGTAATATATATTCACGCTTGGACTGACTTGCAGGGCAACAGGGGAGCTCTCACCCAGAGTAGCTGAGTCTTTGACGGGAGGCATGGAGAGATAAAAAATAAAATTAAACAAGAAACATGAAAGAAGGGCCAAAATGAGAGGAAAGTGACAGAGAAATGGTAATGAGATGGCCATATTAGATGTGTATAGGGAGAGATGCATTTTTGCCATGCTGCCACAGGTTTTAAGCAAGCCCCCAAAGTACACTTGCCCTGTGGGCCCACATACCACAGAGTGAGTGAGAAAGAGAGGGTGCATGAGTGTGTGGTGTGTATGCACTTGATACATACTGCATCTGCAATTTCTGCTCCACTTTATTAACAATTATTGTGCTCAAACTAGTAATCTTTTGTAACTATGTAACTAGCTGTAGTACTTAACATCCCAACTGAATACAGTACGTGAAGTACTGGCAGAAAAATGTAACGGTAAGTCAGTACATCTTACCTGTTCTTTGGCTCTTTGCATGGATGCTTCTAATTTTTCAATGGTTAACTGAAAAGGATGTGTCTCTCCATCACGTATCTAGTTTTTTAAAAAAAGCACTCTTCATTAAAGCCACCAAGTTAACTTTGTACACATTCATTCTACTGGACTAAGTAAATGCATCACGGCATCTTTTTCTATTAGATGTAATCAATTTTATGAAAAAAGTGTCACCACTGTAAATGAGCTTGCTCAACTGGTATTTCTCTAATAAATTAAATTAAATAGGGTGCTAGTGTGGCTCAAGTTTGTAGCACTTCTGCCTCCGAGACAGAAGGTCATGGGTTCTCATCCCACTCTGAGACTGAACTCATACCATAAGATGCTGGCACCCATGTGGAGGACAAAGGGGGTGCTGTGCTGTCAGCATCTGCCATCCTTTGAAGGGATTCAACCAAGGTCCCGTCTACCCGTCTCTGGTGCTGTACTAGTGGGTGTCCAGGTGAAAGTAAAAGAACCCAAGGAACTTCTGCAAGAGTAGGGGATTTCCCCGGCTGTCCTGGCCTACATTCCCCCATTTTAAATGTTCAAGCAACAAAACTCATTTCTGACTCTTTTTGGTTTTAACATACAAGAATAAATTCTTAGAGGCTAGCCAAATACAAGTAAAACAAAACGCCTGGTCCCACGGATGTCAATTAAATCACACCTATTTTATTTACAACTTACTGACCCAGAATAGCTCAGCTGAGTTGCAGCATCTTATTTTCAACAGTTCTGCACCTATGCATTTGCGCAGCTGGGTGAACTGAAGTAGCAAGAGGTATAGTGACTTGCTTAGGGTCATGCAGTATGTTTGGTCTGAACCTGTGATTCCTGGTTCCAAGGCTGCCACTCTAACCACAAGACCCATTCATTTATTTATTTAATTATTTAGTAGAAGATTCAGATGATATCTTTGAGCACAAGTGCTCTTTTACAAATGCTGCACATCAGAGTTACACGTTTTACAACAAATGACACAACAGAATTACAGCATATTTTACAGTTAAGCAAGACAGAGCGAATGAGCACATTCCAGAGGGAAACCTGTTTAACAAAACAAGAAACGTCAAGTTGTGTAAGTGCAAAGCTGACTTAACAAGAACAAGTTCCAGTAACAGGCTGCCAGGGAGACAGCAGAGCATGACAATAATGATTCTGATTAGTTCAGTAACAAACGGTACTTCCACTTACAGTAACTGCTTGTGCAGCCCTCAGGGATTTTTTTTTGAACTGGGCAAACCTGGATTCCAGCAGTTCATTTAACCAGCCTACAACCCTAATGGCAAAGGAACACTTTCCCAGTGGAGTTCTGCAGCAGGGTAGTTCAAGGGCATTCCTGGTCATGCTCCTTGTGCTATACTGGTTAGACACTGGGTGGAAACAATTTTTTTGCGCAGGGGGTGTTAGGTTCATCAGCGCTTTCTTGGCTAGTAGACAGGTTGAAACTCTAATCAACTGGCTACCCCTTCCCAGTAGAATAGAGAATAAAGGATACAGCTGTGGGTAGGATTGTCAGCCACTAACACAAAGCGGTAAGCTCTATTGCGTATCACCTTGACCCTGTTTAATACGGAGTCACTGGCAGCAGCATAGACAGGTAGTCTGTAGTACACTTAGTGATAGGATGGAGCTGGACGCAATCACCCGGCTTCAGTAGTGAGGCTGCTCCGATTTCTGAATAGGGCACCCAACCTTCTATTTACAATGGACACCAGATCGTCCACGTGGGGAGGGGGGCGAAAGATATAGCGAAAGTAGAGAGAGATATTTGAATGTCTCCACTTGATCCAGTATTAGACCTTTGTTATTTAGGATGACAAGGGAGGAGAACTTATTACTGCAGTTAAAAAGCATGTGTTTTTTGTAGCCGAGGACTAGTTTCTTACTCGAGAACCATTTTCTAAGAACTCGGAATTTCCCTGGAGATTAGCGGTATGGTGGCCAACGTTAGTGTTCTTAGCATAGATGACAGTGTCCTCTGCACATAGCAGAACATGAGCCGACTGACACGCATCAGGCAATTCATTAATACAAAGGCCAAAGAGGAGAGGGCCCCGAATACAGCCCTCTGGCACACCCATGGATCCTCTCCAGCTATCAGAGAGGAAGCCATCAATTTTCAACCTCTGTGTGCATGCAGATAAATAACTTTGGAACCAGTTCACAGAGTCTCTAAACAGACCAAAGCCAAAGAGCTTAGTGAGTAGCAGCTGATGGCTGACCATATCAAAGGCCTTTCTTAGGTTGATGCAAATGGCTCCCACCATATTACCAGTATCAAAGGCCTCATGCGTATAATTGGTGCATTCTTCCAGTGCTCAGTTGGTGCTGTGGAGTTTCCTAAAACCATTCTGTTGAGAACATTGTAGTTTATAATTATCTAGGTAGGTGACTAGTTTGTCTGACACAATTCTCTCCAGGGCCTCAGATACTGGAGAGAGGACCGAGATGGCTTTGTAACTAGCTATATTGGAATGATCACCATTTTTGAACACAGGTGTGGCCAGCATGGATTTCCACTTCTCTTTGAACTGGCCGTACCTCAGCGAGAAGCCGAAGATTCCAGAGATGGAGAAGGGAGAGTTAATCCAGAGCCAGGGTGAGTAACTGCATGTCAAGTGCACACACACACACACACACACACACACACACACACACACACACTGGTTTTGCCAAGGACCTTTCTAATATACTTGATGGTGTCTTTGACACGGCCTTAAAGTAAATTTTAGGTGCCTTAGATCGGGATCTTCCAACAAATCAGCTTCACAACCAGGATCCCTGGAGACAGGCTAGTCTGGCACATTCGGGATGACGGCACAGAGATCTGTGGAGGTTTCACTGAATCTACTGGAAATTGCACACTGATCACACCTATCTGTGTTTTATCATCTTCCGATGTCTTCACAGCCAAAGACTGCGAAAGGACAGAATTGGTACTGCTGGGGAGAAGAGTGAAATGTTAGCCATACAATTTAAGGTATAAGATGAATTTGTATGGGTATTACACATCTACAGATACCAACCGAATTATGGGGACTAATACCACAATTCAGAAAAAAAAGTGCAAAAACGTTTACATTTTTTTTTAAACCATTTTATATGTGGATATTAAAAACATACATCGATAATGTACAGTTACATAAGAACTTACCATAACAGTAGATCTTCGAGAGGAGCTCTTGCAGTAGGTAATAACAGTTAGCATTATGCCACCAGGCACTGGGACCCCACAGAAATATTCTAGCTAGCATTCCAAGACTGGGGAGTGCCCCACGACCTCACCCTTAGTATATAGAAGGCAGTCCCCCGACCCCACCTCAGTTCGTCCACCGGAGACCCAGCCAGCATTAACTCATTTGTTCCCATAGATGCCATATGGTATCTGAACCATCCATTGCTGGAATGGACCCAAAATGACCACCGGGAGCGAATGAGTTTAGGACAAACCGAGGAGGTTTTGTCATCCCAATAGGGACATACAGGAAGAAGCACTGGGGGACAAGCATACTTGCTGCAAGAGCTCTTCTCAAAGATCTACTGTTATGGTAACTTCTTATATAAGTGTACTATCTCACTTCGATATAGAACTCTTGCAGCAGGTAATAACAGTTAGGACCAAGTCCCAAGTAGTACTGGGATAGCATCAGGTCAAATGGGCAGTGGATATAAAATGTCCTGGGCTCCTATGAGAGCAAATCCTGGACGACTGTCAGGTCAAAACCTGCCCTCATTTTGAAAGTGATGTCCAAACTGTAGTGCCAGACAAATGTGTGCCCCCGAACTCCAGGTGGCTGCGGCACAGAGATCTGCTGCCGACACATTTTTGAGAGATGCGAAAGAAGTTGCTATCCCTCTGGTCGAATGACCTCTGACTGGGACCGGAAGGGGTTTGCCATATTTTTCATGGCAGAACACAATGCAGTTGACTAACCACTTGGACATAGTCTGTTTGGTGACTGGTGCCCCTAACAGCCATTGAACAAAGGACACGAACAATTGGTCTGACTTCCTTATGTCTGTAGTCAGCAGTGTTTTTTTCCATCTGTGGAACATTCCCAGATTAAGCCCCTCATTCCGTCCAAAAGACCTGCCGATGCTAGTACACACCTTTGTGTCCTCCAGGCTCAACTACTGTAATGCTCTGTACTTCGGGGTCATGGGAAGGACCCTCCGCCGACTACACCTGGTGCAGAACACAGCAGCCTAGTTACTGATGGGTCTTTCGCGGTCCAGTCATGTAACCCCAGTTTTGCGTACCCTGCACTGGCTGCCAGTGAGGTGGAGGGTCCTCTTCAAAGTGTGTCTTCTCACCTTTAAGGCCCTGCATGGATTGGGCCCTGGATATCTGTCAGAGCTCCTGATACCGGTGACCTCTGCTTGCTCCCTCCGTTCCACTTCGAGGGGCCTCCAGGACGTTCCCAGAGTTCGGCTCAAGACTTCGGGAGATCATGCTTTCTGCATTTCTGGGCCAACCCTGTGGAACTCGCTACCATCTGCAGTCTGGGAGGCTCCCTCGGTAGAGGTGTTTAAGCAGAGGTTGAAGGCCCACCTCTTTAGCCTGGCTTTTAATGATTACTAAATTCCATCTTGATTTTTGTTCAGTCCCCAATTATGGTATTTTGAAAGTTTCCCTTTTAACCCAATTTATATTTTATTTATTTAAAATTGTATTTATGTAATTTTATTCTAATTGTGTTACTGCCTGTTCTCTTGTATTTCTCTGTAAGGCACCCAGAGCCTCCGGGATTGGGCGCCATATAAATAAAATGTGCCTTGCCTTATGGACCGTGTACGGTCAACATAATACCTAAGGATTCTATGTACACCTAGAGAATGTAACAATGCCTCCCCTTTGTTAGAGTATTCAGGGTAGTAGACCAGCAGGTTAATGTCTTGGTTAAGAGTAAATTCTGACACCACCTTTGGAGGAAACTTAGGGTTTGTGCGAAAGGACCACTATCCCTATGAAAAACCAAATATGGCTCCTTACACATGAGAGCCTGGAGCTTGGAAATCCTCTGGGCTGAGAAAATAGCAACTAAAAATAACGCTTTCCAAGAGAGAAAGCAAAGCTCGCAATTCATGGCTGGCTCAAAGGGGGGTAATGTTAACTTCTCCAGCATAAATAGCAGATCCCATGTGGGAACTGGGTCCCGAATGGGAGGCTTGATGTGCAGGATACCTTGCAGGAAGGTATGTGACAGATCCAGCTGCGCCAAGGTCCTGCCATCCACCAGTACATGATAGGCTGAGATAGCCAAGAGATATACCTTTATGGATGAATAGCTGAGACCTGAACCAGACAGGGATAAAAGATACTCCAGGACCCAGTTTACTTTGCAGGAGAATGGGGCTATGCCATGGGCAGCAGCCCATAAGCTGAACCACTTCCACTTCATGGCATATGTGACCCTAGTAGATGGTTTTCTTGCGGCCACAATCACCTCGGCTACCTTCTCGGACACCCTGAACCTGCTCCTGGCTAAGTCTGCAGGAGCCATGCATGGAGATGCAAAGACTTGAGGTTGGGGTGAATTAGACAGCCCTGCTCTTGGGATAACAACCAAAAGGACAGAGGAAGTGGAACTGGGGGTTCTACTGCCATCTGTTGTAGAAACGGGAACCAAATCTGTCTCGGCCCGAACGGCACTACCAGAATCATGGTTGCTGATTCTGACTGTAGCTTGAGAATAACTCTCTGCAGAAGGGGGAAAGGTGGGAAGGCACAGAGAAACCTCCCGGTCCAAGAGAGGGACAACACATCTCACCAAAAAACACCAGGCCCTGGCTCTAGCGAGCAAAAATTGGGCAGTTTAGTGTTGAGTGGGGACACAAAGAGGTCTGGCTCTAGAGTCCCCATCTTTCAAATAGGTTGTCTACTACCTCTTGGACTAGTTCCCATTCACGAGCTTAGGATTGCGAGCAACTGAGGCTGTCTACTAAGGTGTTTTGAAGACCTGGGATGTGTACCGCAAACAGTTCCAGGCTGTGACCTACTGCCCAGTACCAGACCCTAATGGCTTCTCTGCACAGGGGATATGAACATGTGCCCCCCTGCTTGTTGAGATGGAAAACCATGGGCATGTTGTCCATCTGGGCCTGGGTGGAGGTTATCCTGGAATGCCTATAAGGCGTACAGCACCACCCTCATCTCCAGAATGTTTATATGCAAAGAGCATTATGTTTGATTCCAAGACCCCTGGTCTGACTGCTCCCAAATTAGGAACCACATCCCATGCCCAACGCATCCGTGGAGATAACTTGATAAGGGAATGGGTTCCTGAAGGGGGCCCTTATCATCAAGCAGAAGGGATTCAGCCACCATAGCAGGGTTTGGTGTACTGTCTTGGAGATTCTGACCCTCTGGTCGAGATTGTCGCTTCACTGGTCCCACTGCACCCTGAGGTTCCATTGCAGAATTCCTATGTGCAGGTGAGTGAGAGACACAGTCATTATGGCAGTGGCCATATGACCCAGGAGACCTAGTACTGTTCTGGCTGGAGCCTGGTCCATGGAGAGTAATCTCCAGGCCAGCGCCTGAAGGTGCTCTGCCCTGCCCGACAGGAGAAAGGTTCTTCCCTGAACCATACCATAGAAACACAGAATCTGACGACAGATAAGGACTGCTTGGCCCACCCGGCCTGCCCATTTCCCTACCTAATGGATAAGCTGCAGATCCTAAACAGCCTACATCCAAGATGGCTCCTATGAATTGGAATCTCTGGGATGGCCAAGGGGCTGATTTCGGGAGATTTAGAGTTATCTCAGGTCCTGGAACATCTTGAAGGTGCACTCCAGGGTAAGACATAGCTGTTCTCTGTATGGGGCAGCTAGCAGCCAGTCGTCGAGGTAGGGGTAGATGTAATGGCCCTGCCTCCTGACAGCTGCAGCTACTACCACCAGGCACCTGGTGAATACCAGAGGTGCTGAGGATAGGCCAAAAGGCAGGGCCCTGAACTGGTAGTGTTCTCCTTCGAATGTGAACGTAAGATACTTCCTGAGAGACGGCAGGATCTTTATGTGCATGTACGCATCTTGCATATCTGAGGGGCAGAGTCAATCTCCTTGGTGCAGCATGGGAAGCAACCCCTGGAGTGTCACCATCCTGAACCTTTTGTACTCTATAAAGATGTTCAGTTGACAGAGGTCCAAGACGGGACAAAGGTCCCCTGTCTTCTTCAGAACTAGGAAGAAGCGAGAGTAGTAATCCTTGCCACTCTGGGATTCCAGTACTACTTGAATCGCTCACTCTGACAGGAGGGCCCGTATCTCCACCCAAATAAGGCTTGCATGGGATGGAGAGTTGAATACATGGGCTGGTGGGTTATTCGGGGGTAGCTGGGAAAACTCCAGAGCGTAGCCCCCGTCTATAAGCTGCAGCACCCATTAATCTATCGTGATATTCTCCCAACCTGCGAGGTAAAGGGAGAATTGCCCTCCCACTTCCTCCCCTATCAACTCTGCTGAAGGAGAGGGAGCGGGCAAGAAGTCAGGCAGAGGCTGAGGGAGTGGGGAGAGGAGCTCTGAACTGCTTAGCTGTTCACGGTCCCAGAGTTCCTGATGCTTGAGGGAGTGCCTTTCTCTTGAACCCTCCTCGTCTTTGCTGTCGCTTTGCTTACTGTCCTTGGTGCCTCTGAAAAGACCAACGCCTAGGGGGATATGGTTCTGACTTGCACATCTTGTGTACTTCCGAGACAGTCTTCCCCAAGTCCTGTAGGCCAGTGATGAGCTTCTCATCCTCTTGGCCAAAGAGCACAGGGCCCTGGAAAGGCAGGTCCAAGATAGTGTCCTGCAGGTCCTGTTGGAACCCGGACACTTGAAGCCATGACTGTCATCTGAGGGATACTCCTGAGGCTGTGGCTCTGGCTGCAGTATCTGCCACATCATACAAGCATCTAAGAACATGCTTGCCCACATCTGCTCCGGACTGCAGGACTGCCAGAAACTCTGACTTATTGTCAGAATCTGGCTGTGTATTAGCTAGGTCCATAGCCTTCTTCCACAGCCACTTCTGGTGCATGACCTTATGTGCTAAGAAATTTAGAGACCTGACAAGTACAGGTGGAAGAGGTGTACACCTTCCTCCTAAACTGGTCAGTCTTCTTTGATTCCTTATCTGGTGCCTGGGAGCTGGTATGCTTAGGCTGTTGTGACCTGCCATGAGCCGCTGTAAGGACTATGGAGTCTGCCATGGGCTGTTCACCAAGGTGGGGCTCGTTTCTGGGGGTCCTGTATAGGTGATCCACTTTTTTGGGCACTGCAGAAGTAGTGGAAGGATGCTCCCATGTAAGATTTGTTACATCATGGAATGGCTCCACCAAAAGGGGAATGACTAGTAGTTTTGGGTCAATAGCTCCCAAAAATTTAGCCAAGCATCTCCTTTCTGGGTCTAATTCCTCTGTTTCCCACTGGTTGAGGAACTGGATATGCCTCATAACCTCAAGGAAGGTGGGATCATCAGGTGAAGACCTGGGTGAATCCTTCCTCGGATCTGGTTAAGGCAGAGGGAGGTCATCCTCAGAAGAGTCATAAGGTGACGAGGAACGGCTATAGTCACCCGATGGCTCAGAGTGACGGTTGGTGGACCTACTCCAACATCAGCAGCGACATCAGCTTGACCAGCTCCGCCCTCGGGAGTGATGGTCACTATACTTGCTCCGCCTGCGGGAGGAAGACCTTGAGAACAGGTGATGTGTGTGTCTTCGACGTCCATCAGACCCCTGATCTGAGCCACCTGGAGTCGGGCGGTCTGGCATCGGGGGTGGTGACAGAAGTCCTGTGGGGAGGCGTAGGCTGCAGAACGGCCACCCCATGGGTTCAGGTTTGAGTAGTAGGTCACCCCTGATGGGGTTCCACCAACTGGAAAAGAGTGCTCCTACTTCCGCCACGGGGACCATCGAGCCCGACAGCTGGTCCAACATCTGGTTAGTTGATCCCAAAGGGGTTGGAACCGAGCCTGGCATCTAAGGGACTTCTAGAACCCGACCGCCGACAGGCAAATCACCTGGCGTTTCGTCCTCCGTCTGAGCATCAGACGCTTTGGCCTTGGCTGATGACTGGGTGGACAAGGATATGATAGAAGGCATTCTTAGGATAGCAGAGAAAGGAGAGATACTGTTGATGGGAGACCTGAATGTGCCAGATGTTAACTGGAACACATTTGCTGCGGCCACATCCAAGAGCAGGGCCATTCTCTATGCCCTACTAGTGGCATGCCTCAGACAGCTAGTTTTGGAACCCACTCGTAAGGGACCAATCTTAGACCTCGAACTCTCAAATGGGGACAGTAAGAGGATCTCAGATCTAGAAGTGGGTAGCCATCTGGGAACAAGTGACCATCAAACAGTGTGGTTCACGATAAACTCACCTACAGAGTCAAGCCATACAAAAGTGAGGGTACTGGACTTCAGGAGGGCTGACTTTGGCAAGATGGGAAAGCACCTTAGAAAAGCACTAGCAAACAGGCTAGAAGGAGGTGTGGAGCAACAATGGGGAAACATCAAATCTGCCATCACAGAGGCAACAAGCCTTTGTATGAAGCAAATAAACAAATCAAAACAAAAGAAAAAACCACTATGATTCTCAAAAGAGGTGGCAGGGAAGGTCAGGGAGAAAAAGATAGCATTCAGGAAGTATAAGGAAACACAGAAGGAGCAGGACAGAAAGCTGTACCAGTTAAGGCAGAAGGAAGCAGGGAGGGAAGTCAGAATAGCAAAGGCCCAAACTGAGGAAAAGATAGCCAACTCGGTTAAGAAGGGGGATAAAACCTTTTATAGATACATCAGGGAGCATAGAAAGATAAAGGCAGGGATAGTGAGGCTGAATAAAATGGACGGTGGGTGGGCAGAGAGGGACAATGAAAAAGCAGGGATACTGAATGAATATTTCTGCTCAGTATTCACAAAAGAGGAGGAGGGGAAGGGAGAGTTGCCTAATCCAAGTAACAGAAGCACTCTGGATAAGGGGGTCAATCCCAGTCCTTTCACAGAAGAAAGGGTTCTGAAAGAACTCCTAAAACTGAAGGTGGACAAACCAATGGGGCCTGATGGGAATTCACCCCAGAATTCTAAAAGATTTAAGGGGAGGACTAGTGAAACCACTGACTACCCTTTTTAACAAATCATGGGAGGATGGTGTGGTACCTGAGGACTGGAGGAAGGTGGATGTGATTCCCCTTCACAAAAGTGGTACCAAGACAGAGGCAGGAAACCACAGACTTATCAGTTTGACCTCTGTGGTAGGGAAAGTGATGGAATCACTTCTGAAGGAAAGAACTGTTGAGTACCTAGAGGCCAGTGGGGCACAGGACCCAAGGCAGCATGGGTTCACAGCAGGAAGGTCATGTCAGATGAATCTAATTGATTTCTTTGACTGGGTAACCAAAGCAGTAAACCAGGGAAGGGCTGTGGACATGGCCTACCTAGACTTTAGCAAGGCATCTGACACAGTCCCACACAAAAGATTAATAGTCAAATTAGCCAGCCTGGGAGTGGGTCCCAAGGTGGTAGCCTAGGTAAAACATTTGCTGGACAACAGGATACAGAAGGAAATTGTAAATGAAGTCCACACTGAAGAAAGAGGGGTTACTAGTGGGGTACCGCAGGGTTCAGTACTGGGTCCAGTCCTTTTGAATGTCTTTATAAGTGACATTGCAGAAGGACTGGAAGGAAAAGTATGCCTCTTTACAGATGATACAAAGATCTGCAACAGGGTTGATACACAAGGGGCGTGGAAAGGATGAGAAGGGACATGACAAGGTTGGAGAAATGGTCAAAAGTATGGCAGCTTGGGTTCAATGCAAAGAAGTGCAAAATAATGCACCTGGGAAACAAAACCCAGGGAAGATAATGGGGGGTAGTAACAACACCAAAATGGAAAGGGACCTGGGGTAATCATATCAGATGACCTTAAGGTTAGCAAGCAATGTGAGAAGGCGGTAGGGAGGGCTGGGCGGATACTGGAATGTATAGGGAGAGGCATCACCAGCAGAAAACAGGAAGTTGTTATCCCTCTGTACATAGAGTTGGTGACACCCCATCTGGAGTACTGTGTCCAGTTCTGGAGACCCCATCTCTGCAAGGACATAGACAGGATAGAGGCAATCCAGAGGAGGGCCACTAAAATGGTGCAGGGTCTGCAAAGAGAAGCATCGAGGAGAGACTAAAAGAGCTTTATGTATACCCTTGAGGAAAGAAGGAAGGGGGGACATGATAGAAACTTTAAGTACCTCAGTGGAATCAACAAAGTCCAAGAGGGTAGCATCTTTCAGAAAAGAGATGTGCAAGAACAAGGGACACAATTTGAAGATGGGGGGACGGTTCAGGGCAATGTGAGGAAGTAATTTTCACAGAGATGGTGATGGACGATGGAACAGCCTTTCTGAGGAGGTTGTGGGTCTAAAACTGTGGGAGAATTCAAGAATACATGGAACAGACATAAGGCAATTTTTGTGGGGGGTAGGAAGAAATAGGCTGTTGGTTAACTAGGATCTGCAGCTTATCCTGTAGGTAGGGAAATGGGCAGACTAGGTGGGCCAAGTGGTCCTTATCTGCCGTCAAAGTATATGTTTTTATGTTTCTAAGCCCTGTGGTCATAGGTTTAGTGGGTCCAGACTTCAGATTGGCGGTTGTCAGGTCCTCTGACATAGTACCATGCCACTCTAGCGAGGCTGACTACAGCTTGGAGACTGATGTCTGGTCGGACTCCAGAGTGATAGAGACAGATGACCCCGGAGGCTGTCATTGGTCTGACGGAATGGCTGACTATAGTTTTGGTGCCGAGGGCGCTTCCTTGGCGTGCTCATGACCCTGGCGCCTGTCAGAGGACAAGGTCTTACCAACGGGGGGGGGGCCTGAACGGATGCCCGTCAAAGTTAAAGTAACAGAGGCCAAGTCCTCGACCCTAGCATCTGTTTGTGGGGTCTGATGACCAGAGACAATGAAGAGAGAGCCTGGGAAGGCCCTTGCCCCTAACCTCCACCTGACACCTGGGTTGAGGCGGAGGGTTTAGCGGCTGAAAAGCCCTGGGAGGACTAGCGACCCCATTGGGGCAGGAATCAGACCTCCAGCTGGAGGCCTTGGATCCCTTGTGTGGCTAACGGGACCATGAATCTGACCTGGACCTGTCCTTGTCTGTCCTGTGATGCTTCCCTGAGTGCTTCTTCTCCTTGGGAGAGACATTGTGGGTGAAGGACGAAGAAGAGCTGTGCCCAGAGTGAGACTTTTGCATCGCGGCTACTTGATCCAGCAGGTGAGCCTTGAGTGTCTTCAGGCGGCGAATACGGGTGCGCTTGTTAAAGCTGAGGCAATGCGGGCAGTCATCAGACTTGTACTGCGGTCCCAGGCACAGGAGGCAAGCTGAATGGCCGTCTTTGGCCAGAATTTGTTTGCCGGATGCACACTTTGCCTTACGTCGCGATGTAAAAGTGGAAGACTTGGCAAAGGTAAAGAGGTGATCGATTAATTCGAAGAGTTGAACTGCGTGGAGTGTCGAGAAAAAATGTCGGTCAACGGTAGCAATAGACATCCGTGGAGCTGACATGCAGGATCGATGGCAGAAAAAGAACTGAGGTGGTGCCGGGGGACTGTCTCCTATATACTGAGGGTGACGTCCGGAGCGGTACCCCATCTTGCTGCTAGCTAGAATTTTTCTGTGGGGTCCTAGTGCCTAGCAGCATAATCCTAATGGTTATTACCTGCTGCAAGAGCTCTATCTCGAAGTGAGATCAGTATATCGGTAAGTTACTATACAAAAAAATAACTTGTGATGTAAATATGTATAACGATACAGCTACTATCGACACCATTTCTTAATGATTGGACTCCAAGCTTTCATTAAAAAAAAATTAAGTTACTAGACCCAACAGTTTCATAGTCAGACCTTTCAAAAGATAGTTTCTTAAAAAATGCGATAACTTGGTGACCGTTAGGGCTAGGGACTTTTTTTTTTTTTTTTTTCAAACAAAACTTGGAGTCAGCCAAGCAGATATTCATATTGTTAATGTATCACTACGGTGACCCTATGTCAATATTAAAAAAAACACAAAATGTTTCATATCGATATTAAAAAGAAAAAAATGATTCACTGTATTTTTTAAGTTCTGTCACTTCTAACATATTATACTGACATGCATACAGATCAACACAGGAGAACTTTATTAATTGTTCAAATGTTACAGCTTTCAAAATGTAGTTTCAAGCATTATAAAAATATTAATTTATTCTTTTTTGAAATGGTCAGAAGATACAAGTGGTTGTTCTGTCTAAGAATAAACACATTCTATATTATAAAATAGGGTGCAAAAACTGACCAAACTGTACAACTTCATTGGTTAAAACACGGCACCAGACCGTTGATTATTTACTTAGAAACTGCACAGTTCTTAACTAGCCTGTCCTAATCTAACTAGCAACAACTACATGAAAATAAAACCTTTTTTTCCAAACAAAATACAAATGTTTCAACCTAAAAACCCACAACAGGGCATAGGTTTCTTTAAAATAAAGGCAGTTTCTGGGTTCATTCAAAGGACAATGGCCTTTGTTACCATATTCACCTATTCTACCTACTGTGGCACAACCTAACCAAAAGGAAAATAAATACTTTTTCCATTGAACAAAAAATTCTATTTTATAAGCGGAATAACCTACTCTAAGGCACGGGGTACTTGAATTAATACACTGAAGTCACTTGGCCGGTGGCCTCGTGTCTTCCAATTCACTTGGGGCGTGGATTCATTCTCTAAAAACACATGCCCTGTTGTGGATTATTTTTTACATAATAATTTTAGATATGCAGAGTTACGTTTCAGCCGCTGGAATTGCACAGATGTGGAATATACCTTAATAATTTAAGTCAATTTGAATCCACGAGAAAACAGACTCCTAAAATGACTTTTCCCATTTGTGTATTACTAAGGAAACTTGAATAAAAACAGGATCTTTAATCCTTGGAGTACATCTGTCCCAGCAGCTCATTCCCACATGAGGTCACAATCTTTCACTGGGACATCACAATTGGTTGCAATAGGAATGGCTATGATGTCATCAGCAGATTTGTAACCTCAAGTGAAAAAAATGCAACTGGAACAGATGAACTCTGGAGGAACAAAGAAAGATCCTCTTTTTATGTAAACTACCACAGTGACGATAAGATTCGGCTGGTGCCAGCAAGACTGGCCTTGCTTTTTGTGTTGCCTTTTTTTTTTTTATTATTTCTGTAGCAGGCTTTACTGTCTCACGGTTATAAAGTACAGTTATGTAAGAACTTACCGTAACAGTAGATCTTCGAGAGAGGTTCTTGCAGTAGGTAATTACATACAGGACTGACGCCGGCAGGCAGCAGGACCCCACGGAAAAATTTCTAGCTAGCAGTCCCTGGCGAAGGACTGCCCCCACGTCAGGTGACCGGCATCAGGGGACGTCGGTATGAAGGGCAGTCCCTCGACGCCTTCCAGTTCTTTCCGCCAAGGGCCAACAGAGGCTAAGCGAGATAGAAGCGGATATTTTCTTAAATGGAAAAGGAGCTGAAAAAACTTAGGGGATGAAGGGAAGGTACTACCTGCAAGAGCCTCTCTCGAAGATCTACTGTTACGGCAAGTTCTTGTGTAACTGTACTATCTTACTTCGAGAGGGCTCTTGCAGTAGGTAATTACATATAGGACTGAGTCCCAAGCAGTCTGGAACAAGAAGAAGCACACGGGAGGAGGAAAGCTACTCAAAGTAGATCCTCTAGCTGTGAAGGCCTTACAGAACAGCCAGCCCGAAGCCTGCTCTACAGCGAGAGGCAATATCCAAACTGTAATGTTTCGTAAAGGTATGGAAGGAAGTCCAAGTGGTGGCAGCACAGATGTCTGCCGTTGACACATTCTTGAAACAAGCCGCTGAGGCAGCGACTCCTCTGGTGGAGTGGCCTCTGACTTGACCCGGGAGGGTCTTGTTGTACTTGTCATAACAGAAAGTGATGCAATGAGCCAACCATTTGGATAGGCATTGCTTAGAAACAGCATTGCCTTCCCTTTTTGGAGGAAAAGAGACAAAGAGTTGATCTGTCTTTCTGAGATCCTTCATCCTCTTAGTGTAGTATCTCAGAATCCGGTGAACATCCATAGTATGTAACAAATACTCCCCTTGATTGAAGTACTGTGTAAAAAAGGCAGGCAACTCTATGGACTGGTTCAGAGTAGATTCCGCTACCACCTTGGGGAGAAACTTAGGATTGGTACGCAGAGCCACACGTTCCTTGGGGAAAATTAAGTATGGAATTCTACACATTAGGGCCTGGAGCTCGGAAATCCTCCGAGCAGAGGTAATGGCTATGAGAAAAAGTGTCTTCCAGGAAAGGAACTTCAAGTCTGCGGAGGCTGCCAGCTCAAAGGGAGGCAGAGATAGTTTCTCAAGAACAAAATTCAAATCCCAAGGAGGGGAAGGAACTCGGATAGGTCGTCTCAGGTGGAGAACCCCTCTGAGGAAAGTCTTAGAGAATTCCAGCTGAGCAAACGTTCTGTCTGCAAAGGGAACATGATAGGCTGAAATGGCCGCCATGTGGACTTTCAGGGAGGAATGACTAAGACCCAGGTCGAAGAGATGGCACAGGTACTCCAACAGACAACCAACAGGGCAGGAGAAAGGCTCAACGTCTTTTGAAGCAGAACAAATTGTGAATCTTTTCCACTTCATGGCATAGGTAGACCTGGTGGAGGGTTTCCTAGCCTCTACCAGAATCTCCGTCACCTGAGGAGAAACTCCAAAGCGGGCCTGAGCTATGTCTGCAGGAGCCATGCATGAAGCTGAAGGGACCTGAGACCTGGATGGACCAGGGTCCCCTAATCCTGGGTCAGCAAACCTTGTGACAGAGCAAGAGGAAGCGGCGGTTCCTCTGAGAATTGTTGCAGAAGAGAGAACCAAACTTGCCTGGGCCAAAAGGGAGTGATCAGAATAATTCGTGCTCCTTCTGACCCTAGTTTCTGCAAGACCCGTGGGATCAAAGGAATTGGGGGAAGGCATAGACAAATTTGTCCTTCCAACCTAGAGACAGAGCGTCTCTCCAAAAAATGCCTCGCTTTTGAACGAGCAAGCAGAAGACTGGAAGCTTTGCATTTTGAGGGGAAGTGAACAGGTCTACCTGTGGTGTTCCCCAGCGTAGGAAGATATTGTCTAGGACCCCTTGATCCAGTTCCCACTCATGGGCCCGGGCAGACGAGCGACTCAGCTTGTCTGCCAACGTGTTGTCAACTCCTGGAACATGAATTGCCATGAGGTGAAGGTCGTGTTGTACTGCCCAATCCCACACTCTCATTGCTTCCCTGCAAAGAGGGTAGGATCAAGTCCCTCCCTGTTTGTTGATGTACCATACCACACACACACATATTGTCCATCTGGATGGCTAGATGGCCTGGAAGGAGATACAGGCGGAGGGCTTGGAGGGCATAAAGTACTGCCTAAAGCTCTAGCACATTGATGTGAAGGGTTTGTTCGAGCTTGGACCAAGAGCCCTGGGTCCGATGAGGATGGGATGGGCTCCCCAACCTTCGCTCAAGGCATCTGTAGTCAGAGTCTGGGAGGGGGGAGAAATGAAGAATGGAACCCCCCGAAACAGGTTCTCTCTGACCATCCACCACTACAAGTCTCGAACCATGGGAGAGGAGACCAGAACTAGCTGATCCAAGTTGTCCACCAATTGATCCCATTGGGAGCAGAGCATCCACTGGGAAAATCTCATGTGGAGCCGAGCGTGAGGAACTGTCGGGATAGCAGCCGCCATGAGCCCGAGGAGGCAAAGAACCGACCTTGCAGTGACTCGCCTGCAGCCGGACAACAGGCTTACCTGAGTCTGAATAGTGGCCGCCCTGTCTGGTGGCAGGAAGGCCCTGCCCAGGGTCGTGTCCAGTATCGCCCTGATAAACTGGAGTCTCTGGGATGGGATCAAATGGGACTTGGAATGGTTGATGGTAATACCCAGGCAGGCAAAGACCTGTTGGGTAAGGGAGAGGCAGCACAGGAGTTCCTCCCTGGATGAGGCTGCCAGGAGCCAGTCGTCCAGGTACGGGAAAACCTGCACTCCCCGGGTACGCGGGTAGGCCACCACCACTGCAAGGCATTTGGTGAATACTCGGGGAGCCGAGGCTAGGGCAAATGGAAGTGCCTTGAACTGGTAGTGGTCCCCCTGGAAAGCAAAACAGAGATATTTGCGGTGGGATGGGCGAATGGATATATGCAGGTAGGCATTCTGCATATCCAGAGCGCACAGCCACTGGCCCGAGCTGAGGAGGGGCAGAAGGCTCTGCAGTGAGAGCATTCTGAACCTCTTGTATTCCACAAATAGGTTCAGGGAACTGAGATCTACGATAGGTCTTACATCTCCTGTCTTCTTTGGGACCAGGAAGAAATGGGAATAGTAACCCGTTCCCTGAAGGGAAAGGGGAACAGGTTCTATCGACTCTTTCAGCAACAGAGCTGAAATCTCTTCCTGGACCAGAAGATGTTGTTCCTGAGAATACGACAACCTTTGGGGAGGGTGATGAGGTGGTTTCTGTAGAAACTCTATTGAGTGTCCTTCTGCGACTAGCTGGAGCACCCATGAATCTGTTGTTATCCTCTCCCAGCCCGGAAGGTGGAGGGAGAACCTCCCTCCTACTGGTTCCTCCGGGAGGCCTGGAGGCTGTGGGAGAGGGAAGGAGTCAGGTGATGTGGGGCAGCGCCGCAGCTGAAGCACCCGCTGCTTTTTTGGGCGGAGGGGGCTTGGCGTTTAGTGGCCCGCTTTCCCAGAGGTTTCGCCATTGGCCGATTCCGCCTGCGAAAGGAACGACGCTGCGGTTGATGGGGATGGTACACAGAGTCAACGGACTTTAGTGCCGTCCCCTTCTCCTGCAGATCGGTGATGATATCCTTGATATCACCTCCGAAGAGCACTGACCCCCAGAAGGGCACATCCTGTATAGCGGACTGCACATCCGGGATCAACCCTGACACAGGGAGCCAAGCATGACGTCGTAAGCCTATGGCGAAAGCTGAGCTCCATCCAGCAGTGTTCACTGCATCGTAAGTCACACGAAGCATGTGTCGACTGGCCGAACGTGCAGAGCGGGCAAGGTCAGACAGTTCCTGCTTGACTTGAGAGTCCAGCAGGGAGTCCAACTTGTTTCCACCTCAGAAAGAATTGCCTTCTGGTAATCCCCCATGTGACCGACATAGTTCAGGGCCCTGATCCCCAGCATGGAAGAAGCAAAAATCTTCTTTCCATACTGGTCCAGAAGGCGAGATTCTTTATCAGGTGGCGATGAGATAAGGTGTTTTGGATTAGCTGACCGGCTGTGAGCGGCGCTAATCACGACCGAGTCAGCTCGAGGGTGGGAATCTAAAAAGTCAACACCCTCTGGAGCCTGGTATAGCCTGTTCAACTTCCAAGGAAGAGGGGCTAATGTCGACAGTTGTTTCCAAATAGTGGTAACAAGGTGGGCATGAGGCTCAATTCAGGGTGGCACCAAGGTGGGAGCTGTGACAGGCAGATTCAGATGCTCAGCGAGTCTGACCCACTGTGGGTCTGGCTCCAAGGACTGCCACTTACGTACTGCCTGGATTTTACGTAGCAGCTCTGTGAAAGAAGGATCTTCCGGAGGAGACTTCAGAGGAGTCCTTGGCCTGGGCTTTGACGGACAGCGAGGCTCGTCGTCCTTCTCGGAGCAGCCATCAGAGGTGTCTGAGGTGTCCGAGGAGGAAGAGGAAGAAACTGAAGATGAGGATGACTCCCTTTCCCGTCTAGGGGGAGGAACGGACCCTATGGGAAGCCCTCGGGAAAGCATGTCCTGCCCCTCTCTGGATCCAGAGGGTTTATCCCTGTTATCTGGAGGAGGTGAGGGAGTTTGTCGCCGTGGACGTATGGGAACCTGTATCGGCACCGTCGTCGGAAGACGATTCTCCATCTCTCTGGTGAGCTGAGCCTTGGCCTCAGCCCACCAGGAGGCTAGTCTCTCCTGCAAATCCACCAGCGGCTGGGGGGGCGGTGGAGGAGGAGGGGGATAAGGGTATCGGTTATACCCATAAGTCAGTATCCATAACCCGGCGGAAGCCCAGCGGCGGTATTGCGGCGTCAGGTACCGCGTCGGGAAGCCGGGCGCCTGGGTACTGCGGCGCGTGATACTGCAGTCGGGTACCCGGGAGCAGGGGAGCTGCCGTCCCCGTGGGCAGAATTGAGCAGAAGCCCCGGGGGGGGCAGAGGGCCCGGCGTCGGGGCGGCATCTGGGAGCGGGCTGTCGCCCGGGGTCGGCACTACTGGCGTCGAGGCCAGCAGCCGAAGTGCTGGCGTCGGAACTGGCGTCTGGGGAGCCGACATCAGATCAGCAGGAGGCTGATCCAATGGAGGAGGAACAGGGACCTCAGCCTCACCCGGGGACGGAGGGGAAAAATCCCGGGGCGGGCTGAGAGACTCAGGGTCCCAGAGGGCAGCGAAGGCTGTGGGAGCCAGGAGCGGCGACGAGGAGGTCAGCGTCGGCTCATCCTCTGTGCGGGCGTCGGGCAGACCGGCGTCGCGTCTTGTCAAGCGGATCCGGAGGCGCCCAGAAGGGCGGCGTCTGACTTAACGGATCCTTCGCACAGAGGCAGACGAGAGGAGGAGGCCTGGTCTGGTGGAAGAGGGTTGTGTGCTGCCCGAAGGGTCAGGCAACCCGACCTTCTCGTCGAACGTCGGAGGAACCGGCGTCTAGCTTATCGGAGCCACCAGCGCGGTAGGCCAGGAAACCACGGCTTTACCAGGGACGGAAGCCTCCAAGAGCCCGAAGGGCCCGAGCGCGAGCCAGATGGGCGGGCCGCGTCACCTTCAAAACCTCTAAGGCAGCTGTTGGGGAGCGGTCCCACGGGGGGGGGACGTTACCTTCAACACGGCGACTCCCGAGGGAGTCGCGGTGGGAGAGAAGAAAAAATTACTCACCTTAGTAATGTTGTTTCTTCTAATGGAGTCTTGCTGTATTCTGACTATTGCAGTGATCTCCAACCTTTGAACTGCCCTGGAGAACAAAGAGTTAACTTTACATGTAGGGCATGGAATGCTGAGCTCAGTTGAAGCCTCTGTCTGAGGCTGTTTAAACTCCAACCATCAGATCTTTACGAGCTATACTCACTAGGCGTTCTGTGTGGAAACTGTAAAACTCACACTAGCCAACTGGCAACTAAATTTGTTAAAAAGGGTTTTTTCGTTTCAAAGCAAAGACTCAAGTCAGGAAACCCAAAAAACAAAACACAACACACACCCAAAATAAAGGAGGGTGAGAAAGGGACACCTCTAGGTGCCAACACTGCTCCTGCCCACCCACATCCCAAAAACCAGGTTCTGAGAGGGAGGCGGAGGTCAGAATACAGCAAGACTCCATTAGAAGAAACAACATTACTAAGGTGAGTAATTTTTTCTTCAAACAACATGAAGTCTTGCTGTATTCTGACTATTGCAGATTACCAAGCAGTACCTCCATGGAGGAGGGACAGAACCTACTTTGGGAAAAGGCTCTGAAGTACTGCTGTACCAAACCGAGCATCACTCCTAGCCTGGATATCCAGAGAGTAATGCTTGGTGAATGTATGGACTGTTTTCCAGGTGGCTGCTTGACAGATTTCTAAGACAGGAATATCCCTGGCAGCAGCCAGGGAAGCAGATGTACCTCTAGTAGAGTGAGCCCTCAGGCCTGAGGGTGGGGTTCTACCCAGTTTTTCATAGCAGAATTGTGTACAAGAGACAATCCACCTGGCAATAGATCTTTTAGCGGCAGGTTTGCCCTTACCGACCTCTCCATAAGTGAGGAATAACTGGAGGGACTCAAACCTGTGACCCTTGGTGCACTCTATGTAGTAGCTAATGGCCCTTTTAACGTCTAAACTGTGCAACCTCCTCTCTCCAGTTGAGGAGTGGTCAGTGAAGAAAACAGGGGGGAGACATAGACTGATTAAGGTGGAAGTCTGAAACCACCTTAGGCAAACACTTCCTGTTAGTTCTTAGGACCACTTTATCTCTATGGAAAGAGATGAAATCAGGCTCCACTGACAGGGCTTGCAATTCACTGATACGCCTGGCAGAGGTAATGGCTACCAAAAACACAGTCTTCCAAGTCAAGTACTTAAGCTCTGCAGAGGACAAAGGCTCAAAGGAGGGGGGTTGCATAAGCTGAGCAATACAAACATTAAGGTCCCAAGCAGGAGCAGGGTCCCTAAAGGGAGGATTGGTGTGCAGCAATCCCTTAAAGAATTTACAAAATACAGGATGGGCTGATAGAGGAGAGGACTTGCCTACTGACAAGAAGGCAGAAACAGCTGCCAGATGCACTTTAAGTGTAGCTGGTCTAAGTCCCAAGCCATTAAGATAAACCATATAGTCCAGGACCGTGGGCAAACCAGTAGATTCTGGAGAAATGTGCTTATTAGAACACCAAATAGTGAACCTTTTCCATTTGGAGTTGTTAGACTTTCTGGTGGAAGGCTTTCGAGAAGCCTTAAGAATATCCAGAAACACCTTGAGAGAGGTGCAGGTCCGCAAACTCTGACTCTTCAAGAGCCAGGCCTTGAGATTTGAGATTCGGATACCAAATCCTTCCCTGAGAGGATGTCAACAGGTTGTAATTCCTGGGAAGAGACGGGGGAAGGCGGAGTGCTAAGGACAGCAACAGTGGGTACCAGGACTGTCTGGCCCAATCTGGAGCAATCAGAATCACTTTGCATGGTTGAGACCTGATCTTGACTAGCACCTTGAACAGGAGAGGGAAGGGGGGAAAGCATACAGAAACTTCCCTTCCCAATTCAGAACCAGAGCATCCAGGGGGACTGAGCCCAAGACTGGGGGTCTGCAACAGAAGAGGGGAAGTTGGTGATTGTCTGGGGCTGCAAAAAGATCTATCTGTGGAGTGCCCCATCTCGAGAAAATCACTTTCAAAATTACGGAATCTAGGGACCATTCGTGGTGGCCCTCAGATATGCTGCTGAGAGCATCTGCTAGGACATTGTTCTTCCCTGGGAGGTGAACTGCTATCAGAGAGGTTTGCAGCGAATAGGCCAGAGACCACAACTTCATTGTTTCTGTGCACAAGGCCGTAGACTGAGTGCCCCCCTGCTTGTTGATGTACCACATTGTGGTGGTATTGTCTGTTCTGATCTGGACCACCTTCGTTCTGTACGGATTTGGAAAAAGCTTGCAGTGCCAGAAACACTGCTCTGAGTTCCAAGAGATTGATGTGAAGCAGAGATTTTTGAGGTGACCACAGCCCTTGGGTGGTAAGATCCCCCAAGTGGGCTCCCCAGCCCAAGATGGAGGCGTCTGTGGTGAGGATTTCTGAATGAGACTGAGTGACAAATGGAACTCCCTGTCTTAAATTGTCCTGATCCTGTCACCATTGCAAAGCCTGGATCAGGGTTCGAGTCACTGGGACTAGTTTGGTCAGGGAATCCTTTCTTTGGGACCAGAAGGCTCTTAAGTGGAACTGAATGCCCTTCATCTGAAATCTTGCCCCCTGGACCACTGCAGTAGAGGCTGCCATGTGGCCCAGGAGCTGCAAGAAGTGCCTTGCTGGTCGAGATACCTGAAGGGTGAAAAAGGAGGCAAGTTCTACAAGGGTCCTTTCCCTGTCCAGGGGAAGGAAGGCTTTTGCTCTTATTGTATCCAGCTCTGCACCTATAAAGGTGAGGAGCTGTACTGGCTCGAGAACTGTCTTTGGAAGGTTTAGGAGGAATCCTAAGGAAGTGAGCAATTGCTGAGTTATCTGAAGATGTGACTTGACTTGGTCTGGAGACTGACCCACTATGAGCCAGTCGTCCAAGTATGGAAAGATGGAAATCTTTTTTCTCCTTAGGAAAGCAACCACTACAGCCAGGCACTTTGTGAACACCCTTGGGGCTGATGTTAGACCAAAGGGCATTGCTCTGAATTGATAGTGGCCTGAGGGCAACTCGAACCTGAGGTACTTTCTGTGGGAGCACCTGATGGGAATGTGGAAATAGGCATCTTTGAGGTCCAGGGAGGCTAGCCAGTCCCCTGGCCTTAGAGAGGGCAGAATTATTCCCAGAGTCACCACTATGAATTTTGGCTTTAAAAGGTGCTTGTTCAGATATCTCAGATCCAGGATGGGCCGCCATTCTCCTGTCTTTCTGGGGGTTAGGAAGTACCTGGAGTACAATCCTTTGCCCTTGTGTAGGGTAGGAACCCTTTCTATGGCTCTGAGAGCCAAGAGGGAAGAAACCTCCGCCTCTAGGGCAAGGGTCTCTGAAGAATTTGCAGGTGGAAAGGATCTGGTTCTCATCTTGGGAAATTTTTTGAAGCTGAGAACCAGTCCCTGGCTTACTACTTCTAGGACCCACTTGTCTGATGTTAAAGACTTCCAGTCCTGGACAAAGTAAGCCAGCCTGCCCCCTACAGGTACTGAAGAATCGGCCCAGGCAGACCCATCAGGGTGTCTGCTTGGCAGGGGCTTTAGGTTGAGGAGTGGAAGCAGGCCTGCTCATACCCCGTCTGCCTCTCCCTCTAAAGAACCCCCTCTGAGCATAAGCAGAAGAGGAGGCCTGGATTTGGTAAAAAGGCCTTTGAAAGGGCCTGCCCCTGCCCCTGGAATGCTGCCTCTCAGGAGTGGCTTACCTTTCTTTGGCCTGAGCACTCCTGTAGGCGGTCCTATACTCGTCCATCTTCTTCATGTAGTTCTCTGTCTGCTCCCCCAACAGAGAATTACCAATGACAGGAAAATCCATGGCCTTAGCCGGGGTATCCTGTGAAAGGCTAGTACATCTGAGCCAAGCCATCCTCCGAAGGGCCACAGATGTAGCCATGACTCTAGATTAAACATCTTTGGAGTCCACAGCAGCATGAAATTGCACCTTGGATGCCTCAATCCCATCCGAAGCCACCTGCTCCAGCTCCTTGGCAAGCTGGTCAGGGGCCTATTTAGCTAGAGCCAGCACAGTGCCCCACCTGGACTTCTGGTATCTAGCTGTGTAGGCCATCTAGTTAGCCTGCCTGAGTCCCAAGGATGCTGCCATGTACTGTTTCTTTGCCATGGCGCCAATCCTCCTGGAGTCCTTATCTGGGGGGTGTGAAGCCAAGGGAATATTTGCCTTATCACAGGCAGCAGCCTGCACTACCCCAACATGGCTGCATTGCTGGGAAAGGAACTCCGTGTCTGAGCCTGAAGGGTATACCTCTTGTCCATTCTTCTGTCCACAGCAGGTATGGAATTAGGAGTCTTTAGAATTTTAAATGTCTGTTTCCCAAAAGATTTATGGAGGGGAATAGACAATCTCCTGGACTCTGGGATGTCCATCATCTCAACAAAATCAGGCTCCTCCTGATCCTCTACTGCTTCTTCCATAGGAAGCTGGAGGGTTTCAGCCACTTTCTTGTAAAACATAAAGTGGGAAGGGGACTCAGAGAGCCTAGGAAGAGAAACACCTGAAGGTCTGTCTGGGGAGATGTCCGGGTCAATAGGCACATCCAGACTTTCATAATCACCACCATCATCATCATCATTATCTTCATACTCTCCCTCCTCCGGTTCATAAAATTCTTCTAAAGTATAATCCAGAACTGGGGGAACCGGCCAAACCGAGCCCCTGACAGATGGTGCCAGTTAGACCGGAACCGAAGTTAGCGACTGAACTATCCTTATCGCTTTGGCTATCTCATCAGCGGTCGGAGAAAGAACTTGTGGATCCGAACCGGATGACTTTTCCCTTTTCTTTCCTTTGGCCGGAACCGACTCCTCAGAATTGGTTCTCCTTTTGCCCGAAGAAGTTTCGCCCTGGTTAGAGGGCACTCCTTCTGGTTCGGTCGGAACCGAACCGGGCTGGCCATCCGGGTCAGCGGACTTCTCGGCCTCCCTTTCCCTCAGTCTACCTACTCTCTTATCCAGGGTAGCTTTGGGAAAACTTTTATAAATTTGGCAGTCTGAATCGAGGTGGTCAAATCCCAGACAATAAACACAGGTGGTGTGGGGATCAGCCTTAGCAAAGGCTTCCCCACACACACTACAGTGTTGAAACCCAGTGGGCCCGTGTTTTTTCTTGGGTTTCTCAGACATGGCCAATCCTAAACACAACTTACCCTTTTTTCGGCAATCCGCCAGGCAAGACACCCCTATCAGTTCCTGACCGTGTTATGGGTCTTGAAAAAACGAATTAAATCTTTTTTTTAGAACTGATACTGGACCGTTACTACACTCTAATAAAGACAGAAGTTTTTTTACACAAACCTGATCGGTTCAAACCAAACCGATCCAATGTTTACAAGTTCCACACAGAAAACTATACAAAACCTATCTAGTACTCACGGTACCACAGACAGAGACTTGAACCGACAGGTTTAGTAGCAGAAATTCGGTAGAAACCGAGCGAAAAAACGACACTTTAACCAACTTTCTTGAACTGAGCGAAGGAGAACTCTCCGGAGCGACTGTTCAGTGAGGCGGAGTAAAGAATCTGACAGTTGGAGTTTAAACAACAGCAGACAGAGGCTTCAACCAAGCTCGAGCTCAGCGTTCCATGCCCTGCATGGAAAGTTAACTCTTTGTTCTCCGGGGCAGTTCAAAGGTTGGAGATCACTGCAATAGTCAGAATACAGCAAGACTTCATGTTGTTTGAAGCCCTTGTCCCGGTGCTTTTCTTTGTCCTTTCTCTTGCGATGGCCTTCAGGGGAAGCTGACATCTGCCGAAGTTTTTTGAGTTCCTTTTCCATGGAGCTCATCTTCTTTTTGAGAATATGGGCTTCCAGGGACTGCTGCCGCCTTCTCCGGGTGGCCGCGTTGAAACTCAGGCAGTGCTGGCACTTCTCAACTTGATGGTCGGGGCCTAGACAGAAAAGGCATAGGGAATGGCCATCCTTGTGCAGGAGTTGGGCGCCACACGAGTCGCACTTATTTTTGTGCTCGGAGGGTGTAGGGGACGACATACACCGACGGATGACTTGACGATTTGACTTGACGATTATAGAGAAAAAGCGAAAAAAACTCAGTAAAATAATCGATGAAAGGGCCTGACGAGCAGGGAACTTTTCCGCAAGGCGCTGGCATAAGCTAATGGAGGGAAAGAACTGGAAGGCAGGCGTAAGGGACCACCCCTTTATACTGACATCCCCTGACGCTGGTCACCTGACGTGGAGGCGGTCCCTCGCCAGGGACTGCTAGCTAGAAATTCTTCCGTGAGGTCCTGCCGCCTGCCAGCGTCAGTCCTATATGTAATTACCTACTGCAAGAGCCCTCTCGAAGTAAGATCTGTAGTTATATGCAGACCACTGATGTTGGATATGGTCCTCATATAACGGACGCAGCAGCACTGCTTTTCAGTAATGCTCCCTACACTGTGTATAGTGGCTCAAGTCTATCCAACACCAGGCAATTAGATTCATCTCCCAGTACCAAACTCCTACCCCCAAAATATCACTTTTTTTAGTTCTCTGATGGCCTCTGTTGGATGCCAGACCCATCAGGTAGATTTTTTTATTTTTTATTCCCTGACGGGCCAGGTTAGACACCAGATCCATCAGTTACTTGGGGTGTGAGGACTAGATGTTTTTTATTTCCTAATGGGTCAGGTATGGCATCAGACCTGTCAGGCAGTTTGGTGGAGGAAGACAGACAAACTCACTTATACCCCCCCTCCCCAATATCACTTTTATTTTAGTTCTCTGATGGTGTGGGTTGGATGCCAGACCCATCAGGTAGAATTATTTTTTTTTTTTAATTCCCTGACGGGCCAGGTTAGGCACCAGATTCATCAGTTACTTGGGGTGTGAGGATCAGGAGATTTTTATTCCCTAATGGGTCAGGTTTGGCATCAGACCTCTCATGCAGTTTGGGGGAAGGAGACAGATTTGTTTTTATTCCCTGACAGGCCAAGCTGGGCTTGGAATTTGTCATGTTGTTTGGGGGGTAGATTTATTTACTTTCTTGTTAATTCCCTGACAGTCTGAGTTTGGCCCTGGACTCATCAGGTAGTTGAGTGGAAAAGGAGGAAAAATTAATTTTCTTTAATTCTTGAATAGATCGTGTTGGGCACTGAACCAGTTAGGTAGTTGGGGGAGGGGAAATATTTTGTTTTATTCCCAGATGGGTCCCCCACAGTCCACAGAAACAGACGCTGTTGGCAGAAAAGGATCTCTTGGTCCACCTAGTCTGCCCTAAAGTCCCTAACTACTGTGCTACCATAGAACCTATTAGGTCTCCGGCCTTAACCCCCCCCCCTTCCCAGGCCTGTTACTAAGGTCCCCCTGTGTCTATCCCATGCATGTTTGAATCCTGCTACCATTTAAACACCCACCACCTCAGCTGGGAGGCTGATCAAGATTTCCATCACCCTTTCCGTAGAGAAATATTTCCTCATATCCACTCCAAGTCTCCCCCTTCCAGCTTCATATCATGCCCCCTTGTCCTTGGGCATCTTTTCCTATGCTAGATGCTACCTTTCTGTACCTTATTAATATCTATGCGGCATTTGAACGTTTCTGTCATGTCTCCCCTTTCCCTCCTTTCCTCTAGAGTGTACATATTTAATTCCTTGAGTCTTTCCTCACAGGACTTCTGATGCAGGCCATGCACTATTTTGATTGCCCTTCTCTGTACCATCTCCACCCTATCTACGTCTTTCCAGAGATGGGGCCTCCAGTACTGGACAAAGTACTCCAGGTGGGGCCTCACCATCGATCGATACAGGGGTAACACGACTAGGCCCAGACTATCTGAAAGAGCTCTTGATTCCCTACCAGCCCGGTCGATCACTCCACTCAGCCGGCTAGAGGTTGCTAGAGGTTCCAAAGGTATGCTTAAAATCTTCTGGGGCAAGAGCTTTCGAGTTCATTGCTCCTACCCTTTGGAATTCTCTACCCCGTCGGATTCGGGAGTGCACAACTATGGAGGCATTTATGCAAGCGTTAAATACTCATCTGTGGCTGCAAGTTTTTAATAATTTAATTTTTTGGATATTTGTATAATTTTATTGAATATGTTATGTTTTATATTGTTATTGTTGTTTTAAAATGTGAGGCGCCTTGGTTCTGGATAAGGCACCATACAAATAAAATTGTATTATTATTATTATTTACTTCCCACTTTCTGCTGGTGATACCCCTCCATATGCACCCCAGCACTCTACTAGCCTTTTCCACTGCCTTATCACACTGCTTTGATACCTTCAGTTCATTGCCAAACCCTTGACCAGTCTTCCAGCATCTTCAGATCTTCCCTTATCTCCCTCCCCTCCCCCGGTGTATCCACTCTGTTGCAAATTTGTTTGTCATCAGTGAACAGGCTTACTTTCCCTTCCAGCTCCTCTGTGATGTCACTAATAAAGACAATGAAGAAGACTGGTTCCAATACTGACCCCCTGTGGCACCCCACTGGTTACCATGCTTTCTTCCAAGTGAACCCTATTTACCACCGTCTGACTCCTATTACTTGGCCAACTTCGTACCCATTTTACCATCTTTAAACCCACTCTCAGGCTATCCAGCTTGTTTACCAGTCTTGTGTGAATCGGTGTCAAAGTCTTGCTGAAATCCAGGTAGGCCACATCCACTGCTCCTCCCTGATCCACCTCCCTGGTAACACAGTCAAAGAACTTGATTAGGTTTGTTTGAAGATTTCCCCTCTGTGAACCCATACTGCCTCGATCCTATAGACCACTCCTTGCTCCTGGTTGCTCTATGGAATATTGGCGTCAGTGACACGGCCCTAGAGTATTTTTCTAACTAACTCTCTGATCGATACCAACAGATCAAGGCTGGGGAGGGTCTCTCTCCCCCAAAAAACACTCTCCAGAGGAGTACCGTAAGGGTCCATCTTGGGTCCTCTCTTGTTTGCCATTTACATAAACAAACTAGATGCTGGAGTCAAGTCAGCTGACATACACCTATTTGCGGATGACACTGTGTTGTATGTAGCCAGACCTACTCTGGAACTCATGTGTAGTCACCTCCAAATAGAATTTAACCACTTACAGAACAATCTCCTTTACTCTAAACTTCTGTTAAACGCTAAGAAAACAAAAGGACACAATCTTCTCCCCTGTAGTAAACTTCCCCTACTCTAGCGTGGTGGGGACAGCCCCTCAAATCCACACCTTGCTCAGCGAATCGCTGGACTATATAGATTCCTTCAAATATCTAGGGGTGTGAATTGACTCCAATCTTTCCTTCAAAGTCCATATTGAGGAACTCTCCAAAAAGCTTAAACAGAGGCTTGGGATTTTCTTCAGAATCAGGCATCTATTAACGCAGGAGGGGAGAACCAGGTTGGTTCAAACAACGTTCTTGCCTCTCATCGACTATGCAGACCTTCTGTATGGGCACTGCTCTAGTGTGGCCCTTGCCAAACTAGACACTCTGTAACACCGGGCGCTCAGGTTTATTACCAGTACCCCCTACTCAACACACCACTGTACCCTCTACAACACTATAGGTTGGGGCTCCCTTAGTCTTAGATGACAAAAGAACACCGTGCTCTGGATCTATAGGGCCATCTCTAACAAGCTGCCTCAATATATTAAGGATTGCCTAGCTTCTTGCATTCCTGGCAGCTATCTGCTGAGAAGCCAGACTCGTATCGTCCTTTACATACCCAGAGTTAGGACGCACTTTGGTCGGGCGACAATTAGTCATGCTCACCAGTCCTCTGAATACTACTCAAAATTTACTGCAGCTCGTTTCACCTGTACCATTACCTGCCTTCATAAATCTTATCAACAATCATTTATGGAGTCCTGCAACTGCTTCGGCACTGAATCTTTGACTCTCCTCCTACCCGGGTCTCCTCCCCCCTACTAATGGCATTCTCACCCCATACCGTCCCCTTACCCTCAGACCTACCGTGCCGACTAATGCAGCTATGACAATCCTGAATGTATTACAATTGCCCCCTCCCACCCCTCCTAACCTCTCCTCCCTCCACTATCCTTGGCGCATCCTGTGCCCTTGCTTTATAGTCGCCTCCTAGGCCACGTAATGCTTTGCTGGTCTAGAACTCATCCAATATAATATTGCACTCTACTGTCTATGAGACCTGCCTTGCACAGAAATCGCACATAGCGGTATGCTGACTGCCTTTGGTACCACGCATGTAAATTATGCTGCCTTGTTCTGTTCTCAGTGTCAAGTCCTACGTTGCTATTTGTAAATTATTGTACACCACTGTGCCAAGCCACGCCATTCTCACTTGTAATGACTGTACATAGGCTGCTAATGTTGCTACGCCTATGCCAAATTGTTGTATTGTGACGTTGTTGTTGTTTAAACTACCAGGTCCATCCTGTAAATGAGCCCCGCTCAATGGTGTTCCGCCTGGCTAAATAAAGATATTGATTGACTAACTGATTGAATCCACTGGTCCTAAGGTATTCCCCAATCCTTTCTTTTAGTAGTGTTTTCAAACTTTGCCCACCACCGAAGTCAGGCTTACAGGTCTGTAGTTTCCTGCCTCCTACCTATTCCCACTTTTGCGAAGTGGGACCACATCCACTCTCCTCCAGTCCCCTGGAACTTCCCCGGTATCTAGTGGTAGATTGAACAGGGCAGTCAGACGCATAGTCTGTTCCTCCTCCTTTAGTTCCCTCAGTACCCTGGGGCAAACCGTCTGGCCCCACTGCCTTATCTACTTTTAATTTCACTAGTTCCCTGAGGACTCTATCCTCCATATAAGGGCTAGTGTCCACCACCCTTCCTTTAATGCCCTTTACCCTTATCTGTGGCCCATCACCTACCCCTTCCTTCATGAATACTGAACAAAAGTACTTGTTTAATATGTCTGCTTTCTTCCGGTCCTCTACCACATTTCCACCCCCTTCCCTTTTCAGTTTTACTATCCCTGCCTTGTTCTTCTTTTCACTTACGTCCCTAAAGAATGTTTTATCCCCCTTTTACTGACATAGCAATGTTCTCCTCTGTTTGTGCCTTTGCATTCCTAACTGCTTTCCCTGCCTCCCTTTGTTTCTCCTGAATAAGCCTCCCTATCCTCTTTCTTCTGTGTTGTCTTGTTCCTTTTGAATGCTAGCTTCTTTGCCTTCACATTCTCTGCTACTTCCTTGGAGAAATATATTATTTTTCTTGCTCTTTTTAACCTGTCTGACACAGAAGCTTGTTACCTTCTCAATGGCCTTCTTTATCATTGCCCACTGTTTCTCTACCCCATCCATCTTCCCAATCCCTGCTAGGGCTTCCCCCAAGGCACTCTCCCATTTTCTTGAAATTGGACCTCCTGAAGCCCATGACCCTCGTTTTAGTGTGGTTTGATTCTGGCCCAGTTCTTATACTGAACCACACCATATGATGATCTCTGGTCCGCAAGTGGCTCCCCACTGTGATGTCAGCGACACTGTCCCTGTTTGACAGTGCCAAGTCTAGTATCCCTCCCACTAGTGGATGTTTTAACTAGTTGCCTGAGGAACGCTCCCTGCAGAGAGTCTAGGATTTCCCCTACTTCTAACTTGCAGCAGCAGGGAGGCTCCAATCCACATCTGGTCGATTGAAGTCCCCCCACAAGCAATACCTCCCCCTTGTTAGCCATCCTTTGGATTTCTTCCAACAATCCTTATTCACCTCTCCCCCTGCGTTAGAGATCTGTATATCACCCTTGTTCGAATAGTAGCCCCCTTCCTTGTCTCCAGGGTGACCCACAGTACCTCCGCTTCTCCCTGTTCCCTCTGTATTTCTGTGGCTTTTATGTTTTCACTCACGTAAAGAGTCACTCCACCTCCCTTTTTTCCTACCCTGTCCCTCCTGAAGAGCATACCCCGGTATGGCTACATCCCAGTCCTGGTTTTCATTATATCAGGCCTCTGTAATTGTGACTGTGTCCAGGTCTGCTGCTGCCATGGTGGCCTCTGGGTCTGCCATCTTGTTGTCCAGACTTTAAGCATTTGCACACATGGCTCTCCATTTTGTACTGCCACTTCCTCTCATCGTGCCCTTCTGCCTTCCCCTGCTTTCGCCACTATTTTTCTTCCTCTTTCCCCCTTCCTCTCCATCCCGGTTTCCCATTTGTATTCGTACCTTTTGGGATTTCTCACCCTCGGGATTCCCACTGCCGACCCTGTTAGCTTGTTAGGGGAGGGGGGACAGTCTATGTCTTCCTGCCTTATTCCACCTCCCCCCTCAGCTAGTTTAAATGCATACCAATGTAGCATTTAAACTGTTCACCGAGGATCTCAGTTTCCTTCCCAGACGGATGCAGGCTGTCACCCCAGTACAGGCCTCTATCCCTCCAGGTGGAGCTCCAGATCACAATGAATCCGAATTTCTCTTCTCTGCACCATTTCCTTAACCGTATGTTAAAGTCCCTGGTGTAGAGTTTCCTGTCATCCCCCTTGTCACAGACAGGCAGCACCTCCGAGAAAGTAACAGATTGTGCTAACTGCCTAAGACCCCTCTCCAATTTCCTGAATTCCTCCTGAATGTGCTAACTGCCTAAGACCCACCCTAATTTCCTGAACTCCTCCCGAACTGTTTCTGGCTCTTCCCTAGCCAGGTCATTTGTCCCCAAATGGACAATGACATCCAGCTCTCCCTCCCTCCCTGCCTCCCCAGTGATCCCTAAGATCCTCCTTCCATCCTTTCAAGCTGTGGCACCTGGAAGGCACCTTACCACCCTCTCCTCATCCCTACCTGTCCCCAACTGTATCTCCCTTACTACTGAGTCCCCCACCAGAATTTGCTTCCTCCTCCTCCTCTAGGGTCCTATAATACCCGCCTTGGAGTCTCCACAATGGAGGACCTCCACATCCATCCAGTCACTATTTCAGGTGCTTCTGGAACAATCCTGCCTGGCTAGTGCAGCGTAGGAGTTATGTAGTAGTATGGGAGGTGGTATGTGCCTACACTTAAGAACCCTAACCATCCCCGATCCCACTGTTGTCCAGTCGCTCCTCCTTCCCGGCAACCTTTGAGGCAGCGGAGGTGGACTAGGTGGTCCCTGGGAGGGGGAGTAGGTCCTCCTAACCCAAGTCAACTCTGCCTTGAGTCTGGTAACCTTCTCCCTCATCCCAGAGAGATGCATGCAGATGAAGCAGCACTGCAGTCTCCAGAAGGTCTCCCTGGAGACTGACACCCCACAGCTGCTGAACTGCACCACTCCTACCATGGCTACCCACCTATTGCTAGATCTTACCCACTACAAAAAAAAAAAAAGTTTCCCCCTCACTCTCTTTCTCACTGAGGATAGATAATAGTCAGGGGTCAACCTTAACCTTTTTTTGCACTAGCCAGCAGGGCAAGTTGATTCAAAACTGCACTAGCCCGCAGATGGTTGCACTAGTTCAAGTTTATGGCAGGAAAGACTCCGTTGAGCAAGCTCATTCACAAGGAGGTCCTGAGGCACATACACATACAGTTCGCAATTACATAGACAAGAGATATAAAATGTAGAACAACATAGAAAAAAATATATATATAATACAACAGGTATACACAATAGAAGTCCTTATGCTATATATGCAGTACATTCCAGCTTTAACCTTGCCCTAAATTATGCAACACATTTCAGCTTAATAAGTAGAGGCAGTTGGTACCTAGGAAGTTGACTTGGCGTTGGGGGCCTAGTAGCACCTACATATGTCTTTTAATTTAGAGATAGCTAGTGTTTTGTAGGAGTTAATTGTCTGATGCTGGTTAGCTTCAGCATGGCTTGTAGTTGGTTCCAAATGTTTGGTAGGGCATATAGGACAGCTCTTTGGCCAGCTGTAGTACGTGTCCTAGGAACATCTAGTAGGATATGGTTGGATTTCCTTAGGGAGTAGGCGCTATCGAGAGATGTATGAGAGACGTTAAATAGACAGGCAGTTTGTGGAGTAGTAATTTGAGGGTCAAATGCCAGCATGCAGGAGGCATCTGGTGGCAAAGAGGTCCACCCAACTGCTGCATAAAGATCACAGTGGTAGGTCCTACGCATGAGTTAGTAATGAAGCGAAGAGCACAGTGATAGAGTACGTCCAGTTTAGATAGGCTCAAGGTTGGGAGGAGATAAAGATAATGTCTCCGTAGTCAAGCAAGGGAAGGAATGTTGCTTGGACAAGTCTTTTGCGGTCGCGAGAGAAAAGAGGTCATATTTCTAAGAAGAAACCAAAGCGTGCTTAAGCCTCTTTGATAGATCCTCGATGTAGTCGTTGAAGGAAAGCTTGTTGTCTATTCACATACCTAGATATTTAAATTTAGGTACGACTTCCAAGGGTTCACCTAGGGAGGTAACTATGAAGTTTTTAGGTGGGGTAGGTAGGGCACCAGACAAGGCAAGTCTCAAGAAAATCATTGTCTTGTTTTTTTTGGCATTTAAGAGAAGTTTGGCATTGATAAGGTTAAAAGACAAAGAACCTCTGTGTGCAAGCACTGAGGCAATGGTACCCCAAAGGGCATTTGGCTGGGAAGCCAAGTTTCAAAGAAATACAAAATCACACATGCCCCCACAATGCAAAGCATCATGGGCTGCATATGCAAATCACCACAGAATATTATGCTGGTTCAACTTTAAGCAGAAATGCATGGTTCCGAAAGGCCTCTCACACAGTTTTGCAAAAGGGTGCGGTCCGGACGCCCACCTTCCAGTTCTTTCCGCCCGTTAGCTCATGCAGCTCTCAGCGATAAAGTTCGTGCTATCAGCCCTGTCTTTCGTCGCTTTTTACGAAAATTAGTTATTCTTTTCAATCGTCGTGGTACATCGTCGTGCACGTCATCCCCTACACCCTCCGAGCACAAAAACAAGTGCGACTCATGCGGCGCCCAACTGCCACACAAGGACGGCCATTCCCTGTGCCTTTCCTGCCTAGGTCCCGATCACCCGGTCGATAAGTGCCAGCATTGCCTCAACTTCAATGCGACTACCCGTAAACAGCGCCAACAGTCCTTGGAAGCCCATCTCCTCAAGAAAAAGATGTCTTCTGTGGAAAAAGAGTTGAAAAAGTTGAGGCAGGCATCCACTTCCCCGGAAGGACATCGGAAAAAGAAGGAAAAGGAGAGGCACCGTGAGAAGTCCTCCTCTACCGTGTCTCCTGCTGGAGTCACGGCCCAGGTAACATCCCCTCCGGGGGACCGTTCGACGGCAGCCTCCAAGGGTTTGGAGGAGGTGTCAGCCCACCTGTCTGGCTCATGCTCAGGCCTTGCGGGCACCTCCAGGCAAATGGAGGCCTCCGCCCCCGGTTCAGCCGCAGGTCTGCGGCCTACTGGCGTGGCGACTCCTCTAAGTCGGACGTCGGCTCCTCTGACATCCGCATGGAGAGGGTCAATAAGACTCCCGACCCTTCGGGGCGGTGCACGACCACTTCCCCATCGGACTGGGCCGTCCCTTCCCCTCGGCCTACCTCCGGTGAGGGCTCCCGTAAGCCCGCCAGGATCTCGCCCCTAAGCCGCACGTCGGCTCCTCTGATGTGCGCCGGCAACAGAACCCGGCGACAGACCCCCACGTCCATCGTCCCCAGTTCCCCGCAGCCTTCGCTGCCGTCTGGGGAGCCTGAGTCACCCCAGCCTGACCCCAGGGATTTCTCTCCTCCTTCCCCGGGCGACGCGGGGGATCTTCCACCTCCGTCAGACCTTTCTCCGACAGAACTGGATCTGACGTCGGCCCCCCGGACACCGGTACCTCCGACGCCGGTACCACAGACGCCGGCAGGGGATGTTCCCCTTCCGTTGGGCCCTCCGCCCCCCCCCGGGCCCGTGCGTGGATCTGCCCGTGGGGCCACCGACGGAACCGTCTGCTCCAGCAGCTCCCGGCTCCGGGTACCCGCCGTCTTATCCGGCGCCGCCATTACCGGGACCGCGTATCCAGCGCCCGCAGTACCGGCGCGGTCCCTCCAATGCCGCTGTACCTGAACCCACATTACCCGGCGCCAGGTTTCCGCAGCTGGGTTACAGATACTTGCCTTACAGGTACAACCCGGTACCCTCCCCTCCACTTCCACGCCCCGGCCACTGGTGGATCTGCAGGAGACTCTGGCCTCTTGGTGGAGGCTGAGGCCAGGCTCAACTCACCAAGGAGGTGGAGAGCCACCTTACGACGACGGTGCCGGCCCCGGCTCCCATACGTCCGAGGCGGCACCCTCCCTCGCCACTTCCAGACTCCAGGGCTCTTCCCTCTGGATCCAGAGAGGGGCAGGATACACGTTCAAGGGTACCACCCAAGGAACCCGTTCCTCCCCCTAGTCGTGAGAGGGAATCTTATTCTTCTTCTGCTTCTTCTTCCCTCTCGGATTCTTTGGATTCTTCCGAAGGATGTTCCGAGAGAGACGACGAGCCCCGCTCTCCGTCTAAGCCCTGGCCGAGGACCCCTCTGGAGGATCCATCCTTCATGGAGTTGCTTAGAAAAATCCAGGAAATTCACCAGTGGCGCTCTTTGGAACCAGATCCCCAGCGTCTCAAACTCGCCGAGCATCTGAACCTGCCCTGTGACAGCTCCAACTTTAGTGCCACCCTGGATCGAGCCTCACGCCCACCTTGTTACCACGATTTGGAAACAACCGTCGGCTAGCCCCACTTCCCAGGAAGTCCAACAGGCTATACCAGGCTCCCGAGGGTGTAGACTATCTTAACTCACCCTCGTGCCGATTCAGTTGTGATTAGCGCCGCTCACGGCCGGTCGGCACATCCAAAGCATCTCAGCTCGTCTCCTCCGGATAAGGAATCTCGCCTCCTGGACCAGTATGGAAGAAAGATTTATGCTTCTTCCACACTGGGAATTCAGGCCCTGAATTACATGGCCCATATGGGGCATTACCAGAAGGCCATCCTTACCCAGGCGGAATCTAAACTAGACTCCTTACCTGACTTTCAAGTCAAACAGGAGTTAGCAGATCTTGTCCGTTCTGCTCGTTCAGCCAGTCGCCACATTTTATGGGCGACATACGATGCAGTAGACACTGCCAGGCGAAGCTCCGCTTTCGCCGTAAGTCTACGGTGTCATGCCTGGCTCCGCGTGTCAAGTTTGGTCCCGGAGGTGCAATCCGCTATTCAGGAGGCACCTTTCAGGGGGTCGGTGCTTTTCGGGGGTGATGTCAAAGACATCATCACTGACTTGCAAGAGAAGGGGACAGCCCCGAAATCCGTGGATTCCATGTACCGTCCCCGTCCTCAGCAGCACCGTCCTTTTCGCAGACGGACTCGGCCTAGCGAAACCCCAAGTAGGCGGGCCACTAAACGTCGGGCCCCACAGCTGCCAGGCCCCCTCCGCCCAAAAAGCAGCGGGTGCCTCAGCTGTGGCGCTGCCCCACACCACCCGACTCCTTTCCTCTCCCACCGCCTCCGGATCCACCAGAGGAACCGGTAGGAGGGAGATTTTCCCTCCACCTTCCAGGTTGGGAGAGGATAACCTTGGATTCTTGGGTGCTTCAGCTTATGGCGGAAGGGCACTCCATAGAGTTTCTTCAGAAACCACCCCGCCACCCTCCTCCAAAGTCGTCATACTCAAGGAACCATCTTCCCTTGGTCCAGGAAGAAATCTCGGCCCTTCTCGCGAAGTAGGCGATAGAACCCGTCCCCCTTCATCTTCGAGGGACGGGTTACTATTCTCATTTCTTCCTGGTCCCAAAGAAGACGGGAGATCTCAGACCCATTCTAGATCTCAGTTCCTTGAACCTTTATGTGTAATACAAAAGGTTCAGGATGCTCTCCCTGCAGAGCCTTCTGCCCCTTCTTCGGCCGGGTCAATGGCTTTGTATGCTGGATATGCAGGATGCCTATCTGCACATTCCCATTCGCCTTTCTCACCGCAAGTATCTTCGTTTTGAGTTTCAGGGGGACCACTACCAATTCAGGGCGCTCCCCTTTGGTCTTTCCTCGGCCGCCCAAGTATTCACCAAAAGCCTAGCTGTGGTAGCGGCCCACCTGCGTACAATGGGAGTACAGGTGTTTCCTTACCTGGACAACTGGCTCCTGGCTGCCTCGTCCAGGGAGGAACTCCTGCATTTTCTCTCCCTCACCCAGCAGGTTTTTACTGGCCTGGGTATTACCATCAACCATTCCAAGTCCCATCTGGACCCCTCCCAGAGGCTACAGTTCATCGGGGCTATCCTCGATATGATGGAGAGCAAGGCCTACCTGCCTCCAGACAGGGTGGCCTCTCTTCAATCCCAGATTTCCCTGCTATCAGAAAGCAGGACAGCTCCGGCGAGGTCGGTCCTTCATCTTCTGGGGCTCATGGCGGCCGCTATTCCGATGGTCCCCCGAGCTCGACTCCACATGAGGATCTCTCAGTGGACTCTTCGCTCCCAGTGGGATCAACTTGTAGATGACCTAGATCAACTAGTTCTGATCTCCTCACCGATGGCACGAGACTTGCAATGGTGGATGGTTCGAGAGAACCTATTTCGGGGGGTCTCCTTCTTTCATCCTCCCCCCTCCCAGACTCTGACCATGGACACATCAGGAAAAGGTTGGGGAGCCCATCTGGGCCCTCATCAGACCCAGGGTTATGGTCCAAACTGGAACTAGCTCTCCACATCAATGTGCTTGAGCTTCGAGCTGTGCTATACACTCTCCAAGCCCTTCACCAATACATTCTTCCCGGCCACCTAGCTGTCCAGACGGACAACATGTGCGTGGTGTGGTACATCAACAAACAGGGAGGAACTCGTTCCTACCCTCTATGCAGGGAAGCAATGAGGGTTTGGGATTGGGCAACTCATCACAACCTTCACCTAACGGCGATTCATGTTCCAGGAGTCGACAACACCCTGGCAGACAAGCTAAGCTGCTCCTCTGCCCGGGCACATGAATGGGAACTGGATCAAGGGTGCTCGATGATATCTTTCAGCTTTGGGGACTCATGAGTAGGACCTCTTAGCCTCTCCCAAAGCACTAAAACTTCCAGCTTTTGCTCGCTCGTTCCAAAGCGAGGCGCTTTCTGGAGCGACACTCTGTCTCTAGACTGGAAGGACAGATTCATCTATGCTTTTCCCCCAATTCCTCTGATCCCAAGAGTTTAGCAGAAACTATCCACAGAAGGAGCGAGAATGATTCTGATCGCTCCTTTCTGGCCCAGACAAATCTGGTTCTCTCTTCTACAACAATACTCAGAGGTTCCTCCTCTTCCTCTTCCTTTATCTTGAGGTTTGCTGACCCAGGATCAGGGAACCCTGCTCCATCCAGGTCTCAAGTCCCTTCAACTTCATGCATGGCTCCTGCAGACCTAGCTCAATCCCGTTTTGGCGTCTCTCCAAAAGTGGCGGAGATTTTGGTGGAGACTAGAAAACCCTCCACCAGATCCATTTATACCATGAAGTGGAAGAGATTCTCTTTTTGGGCAGCCTCTAGGAACGTGGAGCCTTTCTCCTGTTCAGTGGCTGTTCTGCTGGATTACTTACGTCATCTCTTCGACCTGGGTCTCAGCCATTCCTCCTTGAAGGTTCGCATGGCTGCTATCTCAGCCTACCATGTTCCCTTTGCAGATAAAGTTTTTGCTCAACTGGAGATCTCTAAGACTTTTCTCAGAGGGGTCCTTCATCTGAGGCCCCCCCCATCCGAACCCCTGCTCCCCCTTGGGACTTGAACTTTGTTCTCGAGAAACTTACTCTTCCTCCCTTCGAACCTGCAGCTTCTGCAGATCTGAAGTTTCTTTCATGGAAGACGCTCTTCTTGGTGGCCATTACTTCGGCTCAAAGAATTTCCGAGCTCCAGGCCCTTATGTGTAAAATCCACTATTTGATTTTTCACAAAGAACGAGTTGCTCTTCGCACGAATCCTAAGTTTCTATCTAAAGTAGTAGCAAAGTCTACCTTAAATCAGTCCATAGAGTTACCTGCCTTTTTCACGCAGTACTCCAACCAAGGGGAATATTGACTCCATACCATGGATGTTCACCGGATTCTGAGATACTACACCAACAGGACAAAGGATCGAAGAAAGACTGATCAGTTGTTTGTCTCTTTTGCTCACAAAACGGAAGGCAATGCTGTTTCAAAGCAATGCCTGTCGAAGTGGTTGACTCATTGCATTACTTTCTGTTATGACAAGTACAACAAGACCCTTCCGGGTCAGGTCAGAGGTCACTCCACCCGAGGAGTAGTGGCCTCTGCGGCTTGTTTCAAGAATGTGTCTGCGGCAGACATCTGCGCTGCCGCCACCCGGACTTCCGTCCATACCTTTACGAAACACTACAGTTTGGACATTGCCTCTTGCCGTAGAGCAGGCTTCGGGCTAGTTGTTTTGCAAGGCCTCCTGTCTTGAGGCTTGCACGGCTTCTGCTATCTTCTAGAGTAGTTTCCTCCTCCCGGTGCCTTTTATTTGTTCCAGACTGCTTGGGATTCAGTCCTATATGTAATTACCTACTGCAAGAGCCCTCTCGAAGTAAGATAGTACAGTTACGTAAGAACTTACCGTAACAGTAGATCTTCGAGAGAGGTTCTTGCAGTAGGTAATACCTTCCCGCCCTCCATCCCCTAGGCTTTTTCAGCTCCTTTTCCATATAGAGATATATCCGCTTCTCTCTCGTCCGGCCTCTTTTGGCCTGTGGCGGGAAAGAACTGGAAGGTGGGAGTCCGGGACCGCCCCTTTATACCGACGTTGCATGACGCCGGTCACTTGACATGAGGGGCGGTCCCTCGCCAGGGACTGCTAGCTAGAAATTTTTCCGTGGGGTCCTGCCGCCGGCCAGCGTCAGTCCTATATGTAATTACCTACTGCAAGAGCCTCTCTCGAAGATCTACTGTTACGGTAAGTTCTTATGTAACTGTACTTTCTTACTGCCCTGCCTATTCCACCTTCTGCTCACCTCTTTGCTGCTCCTGCTTCTTAAAGTATCTCCTTTCGGCTTAATATATGGGCCAGGTTGGGCACAGGACCTATCAGGTAGTTGGAGGAAGGGGGGACAGATTTTTTCTTTTTAAATTGCCTGATGAGCCAGGTTGGGAACTGGTCTGGCAAGATGCTGTGGTATGTGTGTGTGTGTGTGTGTTGGGGGGGGGATAGTCAGATTATTATTTTTTTTGTAATTATTACTTGCTTGTTGGGCTGGACTGGGTATTGGACAAGTCAGGTAGTTGGAGGGGAGAGGGGCCAAATTTTTTTTTTTTATTCCATGATGGGCCACATTGGGCACTGGATGCTTTTTATTCCTACAGGCTGGGTTACATACCAGTCAGACTGTTGGGGGGGAAAAGACATACCTTTTTTTTTTTTTAATTCCTAAATGGGCTGGATTGGGTATTGGACCAGTCAGGTAGCTGAAGGAGACAGAGGGTCAGACTTTTTTCCTTTTCCATTCCTTGATGGGTCCAGTTGGGCAGTGACTCTGTCAGGTTGTTGGCACAAGAGGACAGATTTGTTTTATTCCCTGATGGGGTGGGTTGGACACTGGACCAATCAGGTAGTTGGGGGAGGAGGGTACAGATTATTTTTTTATTCCGTTGGATGCTGGAAATTCTATACTAGTGTACATTCCTTGCACAACCAGTACAGAACTCCTATGCCTTGTAAAACACTTTGGGATATAGTGTGTATGAAAGTCATGCTGGTTTAGTGGTGTTTGGCAAATTGCATCTTCCCCAATGTTTTCCCAGACCATGGCCAGGCTACTCAAACTGACTGGAAACTCAGCTGTTTTTGTATTTTTTTTTTTTTTAATTATACAGAGAGATAGCAAGAGACAGCTTCTAGTTCCTACAAGAATAAAGTGGTGCCACAGCTATTCTATTCTTTGTCCATTTGCACTGCATGATTTAGTAGCATGAAAAAGTACAGTTACGTAAGAACTTACCGTAACAGCAGATCTTCGAGAGAGGCTCTTGCAGTAGGTAATTACATATAAGACTGATGACGGCCGGCGTCAGGACCCGAGGGAAAAATTTCTAGCTAGCAGTCTCTGGCAGGGGACCGCCCCCACGTCAGGTGACCGACGTCATGCGGCGTCAGTATAAAGGGGCGGTCCCCCACGCCCGCCTTCCAGTTCTTTCCTGCCAAAGGCCAAAAGACAAGACGAGTGAGAAGCGGATATTTACCTTCCTGGAAAAGGAGCTGAAAAAGCTTAGGGGGAATGGAGGGCGGGAAGGTATTACCTACTGCAAGAGTCTCTCTCGAAGATCTACTGTTACAGTAAGTTCTTACGTAACTGTACTATCTTACTTCGAGAGGGCTCTTGCAGTAGGTAATTACATATAGGACTGAGTCTCAAGCAGTCTGAAACAAAGAGAAGCAAATGGGAGTAGGAAAGCTACTCAGAAGTAGACCCTCTGGATGTGAAGGCCTTAGGAAAGGAGGCCTTGTAAAACAGCCAGACCGAAGCCTGCTCTACGGCGAGAGGCAATGTCCAAACTGTAATATTTCGTAAAGGTATGGACAGAAGTCCAAGTGGCGGCTGCACAAATGTCAGCCGCTGACACATTCTTGAAACAAGCCGCAGAGGCCGCGACCCCTCGGGTGGAGTGGCCTCTAACTTGACCAGGCAGGGTCTTGTTGTACTTGTCATAACAGAAAGTGATACAATGAGCCAACCATTTCGATAGGCATTGCTTAGAAACAGCATTGCCTTCTCTTTATGAGCAAAAGAGACGAACAGTTGATCAGTCTTTCTGAGATCCTTCGTCCTGTTGGTGTAGTATCTCAGAATTCGGTGAACATCCAAAGTATGCAGGAGGTACTCTCCATGATTAGAGTGCTGCGTAAAAAAGGCAGCAGGTAATCCAGAAGTCGGCCGACAGAGCATGAGAAGGGCTCGACATCATTGGAGGCAGCCCAAATAGAGAACCACTTCCATTTCATGGCATAAGTAGATCTGGTTGATGGTTTCCTGGCCTCCACCAGAATCTCAGCTACTCGGGGAGGAAACCCCGAATTGGGCTTGAGCTACGTCTGCAGGAGCCATGCGTGCAACTGAAGGGACTTGAGGCCTGGATGGACCAGGGTCTCCTGATCCTGGGTCAGCAAAAGTAGCGACAGAGGAAGAGGAGGTTCCTCTGAGTACTGTTGTAGGAGAGAGAACCAAACTTGCCTGGGCCAGAAAGGAGCGATCAGAATCATTCGAGCTCCTTCCGAACCGAGTTTCTGCAAGATCCTCATAATCAGTAGAATCGGGGGGAAGGCATAGACGAATCTGCCCTTCCAGTCTAGAGACAGAGCGTCTCTCCAAAAAATGCCACACCCTAGAGCGAGCGAGCAGAAGACGGGAAGTTTTGTGTTTTGAGGGGATGCAAACAGGTCTACCTGTGGAGTTCCCCAGCGCAGGAAGATGTTGTCTACGACCCCCTGATCCAGTTCCCATTCGTGAGCTTGAGCAGATGACCAGCTGAGCCTGTCTTCCAGCGTGTTCTCGACCCCCATGACGTGAGATGCCGTGAGGTGAAGGTTGTGCTGTACTGCCCAATCCCAGACTCGCATCGCCTCTCTGCAAAGGGGGTAGGAACGAGTTCCTCCCTGTTTGTTGATGTACCAGACCACACACATATTGTCAGTCTGTACAGCTAGGTGACCGGCAGGCAGATGCAGATACAGAGCCTGAAGAGCATACAGCACTGCCCTTAGTTCGAGTACATTGATGTGAAGGGACTTCACAAGCTTGGACCAGGAGCCCTGGGTCCTGTGAGGACCGAGATGGGCTCCCCAACCCTCGCCGGAGGCATCCGTAGTCAACGTCTGCGAGAGGGGAGAAAGACCGACGGAAACTCCCCAGCAGAGGTTCTCCTGAACCATCCACCACTGCAAGTCCTGAGCCATGGGAGTGGAGACCAGGACAAGTTGATCCAGGTCGCCCAGTAGCTGATCCCATGGAGATCGAAGCGTCCACTGAGTGATTCTCATGTAGAGCCGAGCGCGAGGGACCGTCAGAATCGCAGTCGCCATTAGTCTGAGGAGGTGGCGAAGGACTGACCTGGCACTGACCCACCTGCGGCTGGACAACAGGCTGACCTGGGCCTGGAGAGTGGCCGCCCTGTCCGGTGGCAGGAAAGCCATGCCAGAGGTCGTGTCCAGGATCGCCCCGATAAACTGGAGCATCTGGGATGGGATCAGAAGGGACTTGGCCTGGTTGATGGTAATACCCAGGCAGGCAAAGACCTGCTGGGTAAGGGAAAGGAAACGCAGGAGTTCCTCCCTGAATGGGGCCGCCAGGAGCCAATCGTCCAGGTATGGGAAAACCTGCACCCCCTGGGTATGTAGGTAGGTCGTTACCACCGAAAGGCATTTGGTGAACACCCGGAGCGCCGAGGAAAGACCAAATGGGAGGGCCTTGAACTGATAGTGATCCTCCTGGAACGCAAAACGCAGGTATTTGTGGTGGGAAGGGCGGATAGGGATATGCAGGTAAGCATCCTGCATATCCAAAGCGCACAGCCACTGTCCCGGCTGGAGAAGGGGCAGGAGGCTCTGCAGCGAGAGCATCCTGAACCTCTTGTACTCCACAAACAAGTTCAGGGAGCTGAGGTCGAGAACTGGCCTCACGTGCCCTGTTTTCTTCAGGACCAGGAAGAAATGGAAATAGTACCCTGTTCCCTGAAGAGGAATGGGGATGGGTTGTATCGCCTCCTTCAAGAGAAGGGAGGAAATTTCTTCCCGGACCAGACGACGACGCTCCTGCAAATATGACGACCTTGGGGGAGGGTGTCGAGGGGGTTTCTGAAGAAACTCTATTGAGTGTCCCTCTGCAATGAGTTGGAGCACCCAGGAATCTGACGTTATCCTCTCCAAACCCGGGAGGTGGAGGGAAAACCTCCCTCCTACCGGTTCCTCTGGAAACGACAGTGGCTGTGGGAGAGAAAAGGAGTCAGGTGGTATAGGGCAGCATCGCAGCCGAAGCTCCCGCTGCTTTTTTGGGTGGTGGGGGCTTAGCAGCCAGAGGGGCCCGACGTTTACTGGCCCGCTTTCCCTGTGGTTTCGCCCTTTGCTGATTCCGCCTGTGAAAGGGATGACACTGCGCTGAAGGGGGATTGTACATGGAGTCCACGGACTTCAAAGCGATCCCCTTCTCCTGCAGATCGGTGATAATGTCCTTGACATCACCACTGAACAGCACCGAACCCCGGAAAGGCACTTCCTGAACAGCAGACTGCACTTCCGGGACCAAACCCGACACATGGAGCCAGGCATGATGCCGTAAGCCTACGGCGAAAGGCGAGCTCCTACCAGCAGCGTCCACTGCATTGTACATGGCACGGAGCATGTGCCGACTGGCCGAACGAGCAGAATGGACAAGGTCAGCCACTTCCTGTTTAACCTGAGAGTCAGGAAGGGAGTCCAACTTGGATTCCACCTCACTAAGAATCACCTTCTGGTAATCCCCCATGTGACCGACATAGTTCAAGGCCCTAATACCCAGAGTGGAAGAAGCACAGATCTTCTTGCCGTACTGGTCCAGAAGAAGGGATTCTTTGTCAGGTGGAGACAAGCTCAAATGCTTCGGATTAGCTGACCGGCCATGAGCAGCGCTAATCACAACAGAGTCAGCTTGAGGGTGAGAATCAAGATAGTCAACACCCTCGGGAGCCTGGTATAGCCTATTAGACTTCTGAGAAAGAGGGGCTAATGCCGACGGTTGCTTCCAAATGGTGGAAACAAGGTCGGCATGAGGCTCAATCCAGGGTGGCACCAAGGTCGAAGCAGTCTCGGGAAGATCCAGGTGCTCAGCGAGTTTCTTATGCTGTGGGTCCGGCCCCAAAGAGCGCCACTTATGAACTTCCTGGATTTTGCGCAGCAACTCCGAGAAAGAAGGATCCTCCGGAGGAGACTTCGGAGGAGTCCTAGGCCTGGGTTTGGTCAGACAGCATGGCTCGTCATCTGGGTCAGAACAACTGTTGGAGTCATCTGAGGTGTCCGAGGAGGAAGAGGAAGAAGAAGACTCTCTCTCCCAGCGTGGGGGAGGAACGGATCCCTTAGGAAGCCCTCGGGGAAGCGTGTCCTGCCCCGCCCTGGAACCAGGAGGCTCGCCCCTGGTATCCGGTGGTGTGGAGGGAGTCAGACGTCCGGGGCGTATGGAAACCGGAACCGTGGCCGGAAGACGACTCTCCACCTCTCTGGTGAGCTGAGGTATGGTATGTATGTATTATACTACTACTATGGTAGTCAAGCATAGCTTGATCATAAGTGCCATCACAAGGTTCTAAAAATGGTAGCAATGTAGTATCAATATGGGGCAGATTTAATCATCAATATCTCTGGACTGCTGCCAACTACAGAGGAGCTCAATAAGTAATTCAAAAGATATTTTCATGAACTTTCATATTATGCTAAGCACTGTTCATAAATGTTACCCTTTAAATGCACACTGAAAGAGTTAAATCAATGTTTTGACCAGAGGTCTTCTTCAAGAACTATCTATAAAGAGAAAATAACAAAGTTAGTCAGAACTCCGCTATTTTCTCTACAATTCCTAAACAAGACCTATGGTCGAAATGTTAATTTTTAATTTTATATTCAGCGTGCACATAAAGGGGGACATTTAATTTTACCTTTTTGTAGTGATCTTTCGACACAGTCTCTGTGTATCAATACATGATAACATAAGACATGGATGGGAGTTGCCCAACAGTTATTCCCCTGTATACCCTCTCCCTACATATATTTTTTGATGTATTTAAAATTTTGGTAACCGGGAAAGGGACACTGAGTCGAAGCTCATTTCCAGGTGTGAACCAGAGACAGTGTTAACAATTACATACGCAGGAGATACCTACAATCAATACAAGTGCCAAGAGCAGTTTATGTATGACTGGGTATAGGCATTTTCAGAAAGTGTTTAGCGTGACAAGTTCTACTTTTTATGTAGTGTTTAGACAATTAAGTTGACTGTTTCAGCTAACAGATTAAACCAAATTTACATGCATTTTGTTTACTGTATTGTGGGTGGGTTGGGAGGCCAGCGATATGCAATTTCAATCAAAACTGGAAGCAAACATCCATATATTATATGAAATAAACAACAGATAACTGTAGTATACTCATTAAATATGCTATTGAGGGGAACTCATGAGGTAATAACTGTCACTCATCTTTTGGGCTCATAGTATTTACCCTCATGAGCTCCTCTCAATGGTATATTTCCTCGCACACCAGAGCTGCCCAGCCTTTATTCTGTTAAACCACCAATCCAAAAGATAGGAGTCCCTGAACCTATCCCAGCTCACAACTGAGCCTACTCATCTTAATCTCCACTCATACCATTCTTTGACTGACTAGTTCCTCTCTTCCCATTCACACCACATAACTGCCCCAGTATCCTTCCTGATGCCTTCAACAATCATAGCATGATATCCAGTTCTAAGAAAATTTGTTGCCTTTCCTCCCCTCTAAAATTTATATGGTTTTGGTCATTTAAGTCTCTTTTTTAATTAATGCATTGTACTATGCTCTTTGAATACATAATAAATATAATTTCTAATTTGAATAATAAATTATGAACACTGCATTCATATATTCGGAGGAAAACCTTTTTTCATAATACTGTATTTCCACGTAGGAACTTATTGAATTAATTCAATCATTACAGGATATGTATTTCTGCTAATTGTTCTCATCTTCAACAGCCCTTCCGTTATAAAATAAAATCCCTCTGCATACCTGCATGCTAGTCTTTAACACCAGATCCTAAACACGGGGTAGTATACTCAGCACTGTTCTCCAATTATTATCAGTTAAATCCATTTTATGGCTGCAGGGCAGAGCTCTGCAGATGTTTTGCTAGGACGGTAGACATAAGGAGCTCACCATATGTCTAACGGACTTCTTTTAAATGGACTTTTATAGCGATACCGGCACTCAGCAGTCTGTTTACAGCACTGTTTTGTTCTCTGTTAGTCAGTGTTTCCCAGTGAGGAGTGAGGTTCAAATTTCTCAGACCAACACAGAATGAAGTTTTGTTATAATATTGCAGGAGAGCTAGGCTCATAAATATGTCAAATCACTCTTGCTTTCCCAAGCATAAAGTTTAATTGAGAGTGAGGAAGGAGGTTTCTGGTTTCAGATGCTGTGTTAAAAGGCCTGAAACAGGCCAGACAAAAACTTAAGCATAACTGAGAAATCAGACCAGAGACATACTTTTACATGAAGTATATAGTTTTATTTTTCATACACCAATATTCATTATTCCAAACCAGGCAACATTTACAGATCATGAAGACTTCTTCATAAGAAAATTGGCTGAAATTCAGTAGATCCGGCACCAAACAGTGGAGAACCCCAGGATGTTTGGGTCACAGAGAAAGGAAAGCAGCATCAGACCAGGGGCCAGATTTTCAAAGCTTTGCCCCAGGGCAAAATTAGCACTGCTTAGCAAACAAAATTAGCCTGGAACCATTTGCAAGCCATATTCAAAGGAATAGCCCCATGGGTTAACACAGAATGAAGTTTTGTTATATCATTGCAGGAGAGCTAGACTCATGAATATTTTCTTAAGGGGTCAGAAATAAGACATGATTGGAGTGGTGCAGTGCAGTGCAGTGGCTGTGGAGCAGCAGTCTTCCGGGAGATATTCTGGAGGATGCGGTGTTGTCCCATCTGCAGGCACCTCTCTGGACTGAGGGAGGAGGTTGCTCATCTCCAGGCTGAGTTGGCCAGGATTTGTGGGACCTCCTCTTCCATCCAGGGACCACCAGTGCCACTGCCGCTGCCTCAGAGGTTGCCAAGAAAGAGGAGCGTTGGACCACAGTGGGCTCAGGGAGGGTGAGGGTGGTGGAACAGAGGCACATCCCTCCAGTTATACCTCTCACAATTCCTATGCTATTCTGGCAGTGTGGTTCCTCTATGGAGGCACCTACAGTGGAGACCAAGGAGGATGCTGGAACCTCCACAAGGAGACCCACAGGAGGGTGGCAGGGGGACCCTGCAGGGGGAAGGAAACAACTCCTGGTGGGGGACTCCATTATTAGGAAGATAGAACTGGGCAAGGAAGGGGAGAGGAGGTAAGAGTGCTGCCTGGGCGCCATGGCTTGGAGGGACAGGGGAGCGAATCCTCAGGATTGCGGAGCAGCTGCAGGGGAGGGAGCTGGATGTCATTGTCCACCTAGGAACAAATGACCTGGCTAAGAAAGGGATTAGAGAAGTGCAGGAAGAGTTTGTGGAATTGGGAGGGGCCTTAGTCAAGTAGCATGCATGGTAACCTTTCTGGAGGTGCTGCCCATCTATGGCTTAGGAGAGGCTAGGGTGTTCCGTGCACCATGGGATTCAATCAGTGGTTGAAAAACTGGTGTGGAGCTCAGGGATTTGGCTTCATTGGGGACTGGGGTCCACCTGGAGTGATGCAAGCTTATACTGGCATGATGGGCTGCATCTGTCAGGGAGGGAACCAGGATCCGAGGTGATAGGTTTAAATGCTTCATTGGCAAGCTTTTAAACTAGCCAAGGGGGGAGGCACTGGAAAGGAGCAGGAAAATCCTAGCCCCCCAAACAATCACAGTAGTAAGTGTGGCAAACACCAACATGGAGGTGTTGATAGGGAGAAGGGCAGGGGTAAATGGAGAAAGTGACAAAGGCAAGAAGGACAGGGATGGGGCAAAAAGGGGTAAGGCCATCAGGAAATGGAGGGTAATGAGTACCAATGCCCGTAGTCTGGGCAACAAGCTCCCTGGGCTGGTGGCCTTAATGGAAGAGGGATGCCTGGATATCGTAGCAGTCACAGAAACATGGTACACAGAGAACCATGACTGGGATGTTAACATACCAGGGTACTATAACCTACAGGAGAGACACAGGCAGGGGAGAAGAGGGGAGGAGTAGCTCTCTATGTAAAGGAAGGATAAAAGCAACTGAACAAAAAGAGTGAACAGGGAGGAAAGGAGGCACTGTGGGTCACCTTGGAGACTGGAAAGGGCACCACAATCCGCACAGGGTTATGTACAGACCCCATGTCAGGGGAAGGAATGGACAAGGATATGATGGAAGGAATTCTTAGAATGGCAGAGAAAGGGAGATACTGTTGATGGGAGACCTGAATATGCCAGATGTTAACTGGAGCACATTTGCTGCAGCCACATCCAAGAGCAGGGCCATTCTTGGCGCCTCACAGGTGGCAGGCATTAGACAGCTAGTTTCAGAACCCACTCGTGAGGGAGCAATCTTAGACCTCTAGACTCTCAAACGGGGCAGTGAGAGGATCTCAGATCTAGAAGTACGCTGCCATCTGGGGACAAGTGACCATCAAACAGTGTGGTTCACTTAACCTCAGCTATCAGAGTCAAGCCTACAAAAGTGAGGGTACTGGACTTTAGGAGGGCTGACTTTGGCAAGATGGGAGAGTGCCTCAGAAAAGCACTAGCAAACAGGCTAGAAGGAGGTGTGGAGCAACAATGGGAATTATCAAACTGCTATCACAGACGCAACAAGCCTTTGTGTGAAGCAAATAAACAAATCAAATCGAAAGAAAAAGCCACTATGGTTCTCAAGAGAGGTGGCTGTGAAAGTCAGGAAGAAAAAGATAGCATTCCGAAGTATAAGGAAACACAGAAGGAGCAGACGAGAGCTGTACCAATTAAGGCAGAAAGAAGCAGGAGGGAAGTCAGAATAGCAAAGGCCCAAACTGAGGAAAAGATAGCCAACTCAGTTAAGAAGGGGATAAAACCTTTTATAGGTACATCAGCGCGTAGAAAGACAAAGGAGGGATAGGAGATTGAATAGAATGAACGGTGGGTGGGCAGAGGGGGACAGTGAAAAAGCAGGAATACTGAACGAATATTTCTGCTCAGTATTCACAAAAGAGGAGGGAAGTGCCTAATCCAATTAACAGAAGCACTCTTGATAGGGGGTCGATCCCAGTCCTTTCACAGAAGAAAGGGTTCTGCAAGAACCCTAAAACTGAAGGTGGACAAAGCAATGGGTCCTGATGGAATTCACCCAAGAATTCTAAAAGAATTAAGGAAGGAACTAGTGAAACCACTGGCTACTCTTTTAATAAATCATGGGAGGATGGTGTGGTACCCGAGGACTGGAGGAAGGCGGATGTGATTCCCCTTCACAAAAGTGGGACCAAGACAGAGGCAGGAAACTACAGACCTGTCAGTCTGACCTCTGTGGTAGGGAAAGTGATGGAGTCACTTCTGAAGGAAAGAATAGTTGAGTACCTAGAGGTCAGTGGAGCACAGGATCCAAGGCAGCATGGGTTCACAGCGGGAAGGTCATGTCAGACGAATCTAATAGATTTCTTTGACTGGGTGACCAAAGTAGTAGACCAGGGAGGGCTGTGGACATGGCCTACCTAGACTTTAGCAAGGCATTTGACACAGTCCCACACAAAAGATTGATAGTCAAATTAACCAGCCTGGGAGTGGGTCCCAGGGTGGTAGCCTGGCAAACATTGGCTGGACAACAGGACACAGAAGGTAATTGTAAATGGAGTCCACTCTGAAGAAAGGCGATTACTACTAGTGGGGTACCGCAGGGTTCAGATTGGGTCCAGTCCTTTTAATGTCTTCATCAGTGACATTGCAGAGGGACTGGAAGGAAAAGTATGCCTTTTGCAGATGACACAAAGATCTGCCACAGGGTTGATACACAAGGAGGTGTGGAAAGGATGAAAAGGGACTTGACAAGGTTGGAGGAATGGTCAGACGATGGCAGCTAGATTCAATGCAAAAGTGCAAAATAATGCACCTGGGAAACAAGAACCCAGGGAAGAATACACAATGGGTGGGAGGTAGTAACAACAACAAACAGGAAAGGGACCTGGGGTAATCATATCAGATGACCTTAAGGTTAGCAAGCAATGTGAGAAGGCAGTAGGGAGGGCCGGGGTATACTGGGATGTACAGAGAGGCATCAGCAGCAGAAAACAGGAAGTTGTTATCCCTCTGTACAGACAGTTGGTGAGACCCCATCTGGAATACTGTGTCCAGTTCTGAGACCCCATCTCCACAAGGACATAGACAGGATAGAGGCAGTCCAGAGGAGGGCAACTAAAATGGTGCAGGGTCTGCAAGAGAAGCCGTATGAGGAGAGACTAAAGGAGCTTAATATGTATACCCTTGAGGAAAGAGGAGGGGGACATGATAGAAACTTTCAAGTACCTCAAGGAATCAACAAAGTCCAAGAGGGTAGCATCTTTCAGAAAAAGAGACTTGCAAGAACAAGGGGACACAATTTAAAGATAGAAGGAGGGCGGTTCAGGGCAAAGTGAGGAAGTATTATTTCACAGAGGGTAGTGGATGCATGGAACAGCCTTCCGAGGAAGTTGGGGTCTAAAACTGTGGGAGAATTCAAGAATGCATGGGACAGACATAAGGCAATTCTTGTGGGGGCAGGAAGATAAAGGCTGTTGGTTAACTAGGATCTGCGGCCTATCCTGTAGGTAGGGAAATGGGCAGACTAGATGGGCCTAGCGGTCCTTATCTGCCGTCAAAGTCTATGTTTCTATGTTTCTATGTATAGCATGCAAACGAAGGTGTGCAAACAGGGATGAGAGTGCAGTGCAACAATAGCCTGGCAAATAAGACAGCACTGACAACAGCAACTGAGAGCAGTGCAAACTGCAACAGTGGCCCACTGCAACAGTGCAAACTGCAACAGTGCACACAGAGGTGGAGTGAGTGAAGACTGAACAACATGGGCAACATGTGTGCTAGCAAAGCAGTGGAGCACAACAACAGCAAACAACAGTGCAGGCCAAATACTGCAGAACCATGTAATGGAATATTACAGTCTTACGCGGTGCTGACATGTTTGCCTGGCGTAATCCCATTTTCCTGGCGCTTACGTTTGCTATATTCAAAACTGCTATGCAAATAAGCCTACTCGGGCAATCCAAGGGCAGACAGCCACATTAGCATCTCATTAAAGCCTGTTTAACATGTAGATTGTCCAGCGCTATAACATGGTGCACACAGCTCCACCTGTAGGTCCGACTGGAATTACAGGATGGTAACCACTTTTCCTGTCTGTGATCACAGCTCCACCTGTAGGTCCGTCTGGGATTACAGGTCGGTATCCACATTCCTTTTGTGCTCACAGCTCACAGAACAGTAAGTTTGGACACAGATGCAAAGACTAATGTGACCCAGGGGAGTAGCACTACAGGAATGGGTGGCCATGCTGCATGCCAGAGGCAAATCGTTGTTCCTGCCACAGTGTTCAACATACGGTACAAGTACCATAGTAGGTGATACTGTGAGGTACACAGCAATGTCTCCAGTGTGTCAGGCAACAGTGACTGGTGCCATTTACACAGTGACATGCACAGCTGGTAGGTGTGGTCTGACAGTGGACACCACAGTCATACTGTCCTGTGACCCTCATGTGCTGCACCAGTGGCATGGGATCCCAACACTACCATACACATGGCTGTCCATGTGTGTGGGGATCCTGGACAGGTGTAGGGTATGTGCCCTGGAGCCCACATACCACCATATTGGCACACTGCTGTCAAGGGCATTACCATCAGTGGAACGTATGGCCCCAGCTGTGTGGCAGTACCCACTGTGTTGTGAAGCCTGGCCACCTGTACACCCTCCCCTCAACAACCTCCATTCCCCCAGTGCAGCATGTGTCTGCTGGATTGTGTTGGTGTGCACCAATCGAGGAACTGGAGGTGTGTGCTGCATGGATGCACCGCCATGGTGTCCACTAAGCGCTCGGGCACCCACTAATGCCTGGTAGGGTTAGGACCAGTGCCAGGTGACGGCAACATGGGCAGTGCCATCTGTGTGCATCATGTCTTGGCCACACACGTTTTCTGTACATTGTTCTGTATCACCTTGTTCACTGTGTAGGCACATTGGGCCAAGGCCCAGTGTCAGAAATTACCCGGAGACACTAACGACCCAGAGACACTAACTGTACAGCTGAGATGCAATGGTGTACAATACAGACATACACTGCAATACAGCACACAATACACAAATATCACATTAGGTAAACATTACAGTACATTACAACACATTACAAATAGTTTGGTGCTGCAAGTGGTCTTCAAGCTCAGTCGTATCATTTACAGGAGTGTGCACTTAACAGCACTGTTGGGGCACTGCATTCTACAGTTTGTGTACCTGTGCATATGGAGTGGCCCAGGGTGGCCATCCACCCACACTGCCTCCTCACTGGATGCATGCAGCCTTGTTCCCTGTTGCTGCTGTGTCCACGATCCCATCCTGGGTTTGCCTGGAATTAAGACTACCTTTTCATAGGTGATAAGCAGTGCCGAGCTACGTGTTGCGCAATTGCGCCTTGCACTGTGCTACAGCTTTGAATACAGCACTGTGCATGTATGCATGGTCCCACCCCTCACTTTGCCCCATGCATACATTATCTTGCAGCGCCGGCACTAACAGGTTGCACTGACGCTATTTGGGCTTTTGAATATCACAAGCCGGTGCAATTCTGATGCAATCGGTTTGCGCCAGGCGCAAAGCTTTGAATATCTGGCCCCATGTTTGTAGAGTGGCTAATTCAGTTTACAATTGGCTAAAACAGTGGGTGCATTTTAGCCAGTGGCTAATTTTTATACCCTAGCATTTACTCAGCTGGCATGAAACAGCACTGGACCAATTGCTGGATGTGTAAGGGAAATACAACGCTACAAGTTACAAGTGATTTCTCAAAAATGAATAAAGTGGTTAAAACAAAATCCAAGGTCTCAAATTGTAAGCAGCATCATTGTCTGTGTGTTAGAAACATAGAAACATAGAATTTGACGGCAGATAAGGACCGCTTGGCCCACCTAGTCTGCCTATTTTCCTACCTAACAGATAAGCTGCAGAGCCTAGTTAACCAACAGCTTACTTCCTCCTACCCCTACCCCCACTAGGACTGCCTTATGCATTCTTGAATTTCCCCACTGTTCTTGACTTCACAACCTCCTCAAGGAGGCTGTTCCATGCATCCACAACCCCCTCCGTGAAAAAGTACTTCCTCACATTACCTCTGAGTCGTTCCCCCTCTATCTTCAAATTGTGCCTCTTTGTTCTGTGGTAACATCTCTTTTCTGAAAGATGCTACCCTCTTGGACTTTGTTGATTCCTTGAGGTACTTGAAAGTTTCCATCATGTCCCTCTCTCCCTTCTTTCCTCAAGGGTATACATATTAAGCTCCTTAGTCTTTCTTCATATGTCTTCTGGTGCAGACCCTACACCATTTTGGTTGCCCTCCTGGACAGCCTCCACTCTATGTCTTTGCGGACATGGGGTCTCCAGAACTGCACACAGTACTCCAGGTGGGGTCTCACCAACTGTCTGTACAGAGGGATAACAACTTCCTGTTTTCTACTACTGATGCCTCTCCCTATGCACCCCAGTATCCCCCCAGCCTTCCTTACTGCCTTCTCACATTGCTTGCCCACCTTTAGGTCATCTGATATAATTACCCCCAGGTCCCTTTCCATTTTTACTGTTGTCAGTATCTCACCCCCCATTGTGTACTCTTCCCCTGGGTTTCTGTTTCCCAGGTGCATTACCTTGCACTTATTTGCACTGAATCTGAGCTGCCATACATTTGACCATTCCTCCACCCTTGCCAAGTCCCTTCTCATCCTTTCCACTCCATCTTGTGTATCAACTCTGTTGAAGATCTTTGTGTCATCTGCAAAGAGATACTTTTCCTTCCAGTTCCTCTGCAATGTCACTTATAAAGACATTAAAAAGGACCGGTCTTAGTACTGAACCCTGCGGTACCCCGCTAGTAACCCTCCTTTCTTCACTGTGGACTCCATTTACTACTACCCTTTAATTACTGTGTAGATAATGTCCGAGTTATTAAAAATAAAACAAAATAAATAAAATCCCATATGGCAGCTTATTCAACATTGGTATACAGCTGGATACCATCCTAATACAGTAACTTCATACAGTATGTACCTATCATGGTGTCACCACTCTATGAGTAGTATATTGCTTTACACATGTTCTCCCTGATTTTTTCTCCCTTGCTCACTGACTACATTATTACATAGACAACGACAGTAGAAAAAGACCAAAGGTCCATCGAGTCTGCCTAGACATCTCTATCTGCCCCGGGACCTATTGTCCATACAGAGCACCCCCTGCTCCCCTCCTTAACGCTGCTGACCTGAGCAAACACCAAGCACTTCACTCCACCCCAGCCATGCCTGAAACCATTTATGGTCTTGGTACCCACCACCTCTGCTGGCAGACTGTTCTACAGCTTTACCATCCTTTCCATAAAATAGAATTTCCTCACACCCCTCTTAAACCTTCACCCCTCCAGTTTGAACTCATGACCTCATATTCTTGTTTGTCAAAACATGTTTATTTTTACAGACCTTGATTAACTCCCAGTGCATCTTTCCTGAACTTGGGACTCCGTCCCAAATAAAACATCATTACGCAGTGGGAAGGGAGGACAGTATAGCATCAGGAGTGGCTGCATTGTTTGGGGATGTTTCTAAAGTTCAGGGAGTATACTGTAAGAGTAGGTCAAGGATTTGAAACCAAACAACTCTGGGTATAGTAACACCATTAGCATGCATTTCAGTTCTACTATGAAAGGAGCAGATAAAACAACCAGCAACATTAATTAATTTTAGAAAAGATAAGCAGGCCAGCCTGATGGCGCTGAGGGTTGAGGCGCTGGATGCAACAAGTCACGCCACGTCGGCGACCCAGGTTCGGGAGCGAGCTCAAGCCGCCAGGGTCGGCAGGGGAGGGAGAGGATTGACTGTCCAATGACAGCTTTCCTCTCCCAGGGACGGGTGGGTAGTCCCACTCCATGGCTGCCTCCTGGTGCAGGATGGGGGGGGGTAGTGCCAGACTCTGGAAGACTCAAAAGCGTGTCTGTGTTATGCGCGTGAGATCACAGCTGCGAGGGGAGGGGCCAGACAAAGAGAGAAAATCATGGCTGCAGGCTCCATGATATCCCCTCCAGCATGCCAGCGCTGCCACCTTGGGACCGCCCGTAATTGCTTGCTCCGAATATGGTCACGAGAGAGGGGAGGAGGCCCCCTCCTGCCCCACCAAGAGGAGTAATCCATGGGGGAACTAGGGCACGGGGGTACCTGAGGGAAGGTGACCAGAGATTGGAAGGGGATGGACTACCACCTACAGGCCAAGAAGGATAACAATATAATAGGAAAAAAAGAAAAAGATAAGCAATTAGAAAATATGGGGTTTCAACTAGAAATAATGTGTTGCAAAAAGGGCTGACTGTGACCCCTTTAAAATAAAAATTAAGGGAAAAACAGAGAGAGGTCCTGTTCCATATATATATATATCTCAGTCATTAATAGGGGTCAATTTCTATTCTTCCTGGCACTGGGTGTGCATGAAGGATCGTCACCATCACCAATGGCTACTGTAAAATCCATGTGGTTAACATTTCTAGGCTCCCTTTCGCCACTGTGGCCGGGACATTTTGATGAATGTAACTGAATGTGGCTGGCTGTCACACCATACCACACCATTGCAGGCCGACATGGTCACATCCATCAGTATATGTTTGGGCAATTGGTACCATGCATTAGAGCAATTTTTTTTTTTTTTGTCTTCACAAAAATTATGAGCAAAGCCTGCTAGAGAGTGCAAGTTCACTCACTGCCCCTTGAGAACATGATATCCATTTCCGGCACCAAACAGTGGAGAACCTTAGGATGCTTGGGTCACAGAGAGAGGAAAGTAGCATCAGACCATGTTTGTACAGTGGCTAATTCAGTTCACAAGTGGCTAAAACACTGGGTGCATTTTAGCCAGTGGCTAATTTTTAGACCCTAGCATTTACTCAGCTGGCATGAAGCAGCACTGGGCCACTTGCTGGATGTGTAAGGGAAATATTCTGTACCCCTCCCCACATCATATTCTTTTACACTTTGGAGTTGGACAATAGCCATTTCTATTCGTTCTTACTCATTTATTTATTTATATTTATTGAATTTTGTTGACCAGGTAGGCCCACTGAGACTAGAAGTCCCCTTTTCACATTTTTTCCCCTTTTTTTTTTTTTTATCACAGCCCTTTGTGGGAATAAGGAACCAAGAGAAAACTAGACACATATATGCTTGGGGGATAACTACATGACCATTTCACATGATTATGAGACAACTATATATGGACATACACGTCTCCTGTTGTCTCAGAATTCCTACTAACAACTCCCTGTTGTCTCAGAATTCCTACTAATAACTCCAAGTATTAGAAAAAACAGCTTTGGAAATAGGAAAACAATAAGCTCTTATCAGTTTTTTTTAGCTACAGTGTTGTGTAGTGGCATGACATCAGACTGTACATTGATGGCAGATATCTGGGCATCCCTCTGCACTCTGTACACAGGAAAATACATGGGACCAGTTGTCACTGAGCTTGTAACACCTAGCTGTCTCATCTCCTCTATCCTCTATTACCCGTTTGATTATCGTGTCTGTATAGCATAGTACAACACGAATTATGTGTGCTGCATAGTTTACAGTATCGACATTGCGCATATTAATAATTTACACTGTAGCCATTTGAATCACATGACCTGTTGTACATAGAAACATAGAAATTAATTATTTATGCCCCTTACTCACTGGCTCCTGGACCTCTCTTCGGAGTGGTCATTCGGTCCAGCCTTTCTTCCGTTCACCTGAAGCCTCCAGTCCTGCCAAGTATGGATCCATCTCCACTCCACCGCACCCGACCGCTCGACACCCCCCAGCTCTGAGCCCCCTGGGGCGGGACTGCCGACTCCTACCTGGTGCTCCATCTGTAATCTAGTGGAGCAGCCTGGGCAGGAAGGGACTACTGCAGCAGGCTGGAAGGCCCAACACTGGACATGAGGGCCGACCACTGGACCCTCCTTTGCCCTACAGGAGCCAGTGCTTCTTCTGTTTTACGCCCCCCCAATGCTGGACACACAATGCTGTCCAGCGTGCAGCGTGAGCGCATCCACGCGGACCCACAGGATGGTTGCCTAACGTTCCCCCTGCATGGCGGTCCCTTGACTGCAGTGTGCCTGATCTCCACTGGGTGTCACAAGCATCGCGGGACAGGAACCCAGGTCACCAGTGTGGTGCAAGATAAGGCGGATGCCTCAACGCCACTGGGCTGGCAGAAACATAAAAACTGACAACAGATGATGACTGCTGGGCCCAGCTAGTCTGCCCATATTTAATTATGTTCGCTTTTGCTGCAGACCCAACTTGATCAACAGCTCTTCCTCTTCTACCTCCTTCCGTCCTCCAAACCAATAGTTAATTGGTTGACCAGAACTGCAGTCTCATTACAAGTGATTTTCCAAAAATTAACCAAAAAAAAAAGTCGCACATTATAAAAAGCATCCTTGGCTATCTGTCATTACTGTGTAGGTAATGTCTGGATTATTAAAAATAAATAAAATCCCATATTGTAGCTTACTCAACACTGGAATATAGCTGGGTACCATCATAATACAGTAAATTCATACAGTATGTACCTATCATGGTGTCACGATATTATGAGTAGTATATTCCTTCGCACGTTACACAATGCTATTTGTATACCTAAGTTTAATTGTTTTGCTAAAGTTTAAGCTTGTTAAATCTGTTCTATTGAAACCTTGTAACATTAATGTTTTCTCCATTTGTCTCATCTCTGATATGGAACCTATGTAATGAGCTTGTTCTCAAAAGGTCTTAATCCAAGATTACAAGAAATAAACATACATGTTCCCCTTGATTTTTTCATCGCTTGCTCAATGCATACATTATTACTGATTTGATTATCATGTCTGTGTAGCATAGTACAACATGAATTATTTGTACCACATAGTTTACAGTATCGACATTGTGCATATTAATAATTTTACCCTGTAGCCATTTGAATCATATAACCTGTCATACACAGAAATGGAAATTACATACCTACTGTAATTCTTGATCTTCCTGTGTAGTCACCATTCATCACAGTTCTCGACCCCCCGACACACCAACAGGGTTTTTTTTGGGGGGGGCAACACTACGGAGCATATCCTCCTAAGGGAGGAAGGGCGAGGGCATCCTGGGAGGCCCGGGGGTGGAACAGACCCATCTGAGTAGGTCATACAAGGAGTCCAGGAGAGGAGGCCCCCCCCCCGGGAGACTCAAAGGAGTAAACCCTGAAGGGTTCGAGACTTTTCGAACCCAACCCTGCCCCACGAACCCCCCTCCCCCCCCAACAATCATTGGGAGTGCAGAACTCCAGGAGGGGAGGTGGGGGTGGGTCGGAACAAGAGGGAGGCGGCATGTCTCAGGGACTGAGGCCTCAAGACGGGATCCAGGAAGGTGGGAGGGATTCAGTGATGAATGGTGAAGATACACAGGAAGACCAAGAATTACGGTAGGTACTTAATTTTCATATCTTACCTGTGTCAATCTTCACCACTCATCACTGCTGGGTGAGTACCGAGTACCCCCTAAGGGGGCCCAATAACCCTGAGGGAACACATCCCTCAGTCCCCCCCCCGGGGGAGAAAGGGGGGAAGGGGACCCTCCATTAGCCGGTTTAAGGCTGGGACTTGTCAGAGTGAGACAGCGTCCCCTGGACCTTAGGGGAAGGAAGGCACCCCTGAAGCTCCCATCTCACCCTGCGGGGAAAAATGTTTGGTTCCCTGGAAGGAGGAGGCCAGTAACCTGCGCCGGGCCAAAGGTGACAACCTCGACAGGCGAAGCAATGCTGTCCGCCTAATGCAGATCGCTGTCCCTGCAAGTCATGAAGTGACCTCACTGGCGTCGTACGATGCCCTTGATTGGTGCCTCACAAATTCCAGGCCAATAGTGGACAGGGCTATGGCTTGCTGGGTAGCCTCCAAATCAGGTAGCGATGCTAAAGCTTGACCTAATGTCACCCACAGGTGCCCGTTGTAGGCAATGTGGTGCATCCGATGTGATATGATTGCCAACAGGCTCCGCGAAGAAGAGAAAACTCTTCCCACCATCCGATCCAACTCTCGAGAGTCAGTCTCGGGGGGGGCATGTCGCGGACCGAGGGTCGAAGCCCGAACAGGGTGTCCAGCTGTGTCAGTCCAGAAGGTGGATGAGGAAAGGCGCCTGGAGACCCGCCGGTTGCGCAATACCGCCTGCAGCAGTCCATAGGGGCTGGCTCTAGAGAATATGGATGCTGCCAGGCGCTGTATGACTCTTGCCAGAAGGGAACCGGCCAGGATGGGACTACCAAATGGTGTGCCCCGTATTCGCCTAGGAAGGCCTGCATCGCACACTCGGTAGTGTCCCTCACATAACGGGAGATATGCAAGTCCCTAACCAACATCGACAGGAAGCGTTGATTCCGGGCTTGATCAGCGCTGAGGACACATGGACGGAAAGATCCTCTTCCCCAGTGGAGAAAGACGAGGAGGTTGAGGAGCTTGATGAGTCAGACTTTGGCTGCGGTGGGGGACTGGTCGGAAGGCCTGCTAGTTCATGGCCTGAACGTACTGAGGGAAAGCCGCAGCCCGAGACCTGAACTGATCCCAGGACAAAGGCCCCAGAGGGCCAACGTGGCCTGGGAAAAGGGGAGCTGGGTGCAGAGGCATGGGCGAGCCTGTCACCTGATGTGACATGCCTCTGCCAGGGCTAGCAGAATCCACAGGAGTGGCCTAGCATCAGAGGAAAACCGCAGGTCTGTAGATTCACCATCCTATCCTGAAAGTCAAAATGGTGAGGGCTTAACCCTGCAGGGTGTTACCCTATGAGGGGACCGGGGCCACATGGATCCAGAAGAGTGGACCCCAGACCCACCCAGAGGGACCTCCATGGGAGAACCCGAGGGGAGAACAAAGGACTCAGCACTACAGCTTCTTCTCCGACCCCCGGAGAGTCGTGGAAGTGTGCCGCGGTCCCTTGCCCCTTATCTTCAACCCTGAGGACGCCGAGGAAGCCCTCTTCCTCAACCACTGTGCCAAAGGCTCCGTCGACTCCAAAGGCCCCCCCGGGGAGGGCCTCAGGAGGAGGGGGCTCAATCTTGACCTGAAAGGAGGAACAGCAGCCACTCCCTCACTCAGGAACCCGATCGCCACACCAGCAGCAGAGGAACCGCCAGGCCGCAGCTGGCCCACTGAGCCAGGGGTGGCTGGGGGATCAACACGAGCTGCAGTCACCTGAGCCACCAAAGGGGGCACCTGAGGAGGTGCTAGAGTGCTGGGTCGAGGGGACCCCTCTGATTCGGAAGAACCAGGCAGCCAATCCACATCCACCTCAGAATCATCTGCCTCCAAGTAGGAGACAATTACGAAGGGCTCCGGATCGGCGGCCTAGAGGGATCCCCCAGTCACCCCTCATGGCACTGCCCCAATCACCGGTGCTACACGCGGCTCCGGGATCCGATCCGATGAGCAGCGCCAAGGAACGCCCTGTGCCAGGATCCGCAGCTGTGGGCCCCGACAACGAGGGAGCCTGCACCTCCGAGGAGGTGACTGCCAAGGCGGTGCTCCCGGCCCTCCAGCACCGCGGTAGGGCCCTCCTCTATGACAAGGCTAGAAGAAAAGGAGGCCTCCTCTTCACTGGACCGTATAGGCCCAGGAAGGGACCCGGAGATAGGGCAGAGAGTCCTGAGCTTGGATCAGCGCAAGCAACGCCACCCCCCAAAAGTACACAGGGCCCTGCCGACTTTTAACACGCAGTGCTCTAAAACTCGACGGTCCATCCAGAAGCAGGCATTGCAGGAATCCATATCATGCTGGGGTCCATGACAGGAGAGGCACACGTCATGTCGGTCGATCACGGAAATCTGTCGGCCACAGGGACACCGACGCATAGGGGGCTGATTCGTCTTTTTTAGACCACTTTTTGTCCCAATGACCAGACATAACAGAATGGCAACAAAATCCAAAAATAAGCAAAGACTCGATGCCACACACAATAAATGTAAAGATCTTACCGGTCTGGAATGGCGTCGAGTAGCAGATCCAAGGCTGAGTCGAAGGTCTGAACATCGTCGAACTGTGGAGTCGTTGAAACTAGGCCGCGATAAGTATCGAGTGGCTGAGGTGCTGTCTCGATGGTGGGAGAAGCGGAAGTGAGGTGGAGGAGGACCTAATGGCCGTTACTGGCCAACCCGCGAGCGCCACATAATATGTTGGCCTCATGGGCAGCGTTGACGGCACTGGCCCCTCCTCCAAAAAAATGTCTCCCACTTGGTGCCTGTCTCCAGCAGACACCCAACAGTGATGAATGGTGAAGACTGACACAGGTAAGATCATAGACACTGATGGCAGTTAATGACTGCTGGGCCCATCTAGCCTGCCCATTTTTAATTATGATCAGTTTTGCTGGAGACCCAACTTGATCTACAGCACTTTCTCTTCCATTCCCTTCCTTCCTCCAAGGGTTCCTCTGTGCCTATCTGAGGCATTTTTGAAACTCACCACTGATTTCATCCCCACTGCTTCCCATGGAAGGGTGTTCCAGGAATCCACCACCCTTTCTGTGAAGAAGTACTTCCTCGCATCTCTCCTGAATCTACCTCCTTCCAGCTTCATACCATGATCCCTTGTTCTATGCACCTTTTTCTCTGAAACATACCTCCCTTCTGTACCTTATTAACCGCCCCCCCCAAAGTATTTAGAGGGCTCCATTATATTCCAACTCTCCCTCCTCTCCTCCAGGGTGTACATATTGAACTCTTTCCGTTTCCTCTCATAGGGCCTCTGATACAGACATTGCACCATTTTGACATCCCTCGGCTTTCTTCTTGTCACTTTCTCCTTTTTCCAATTGTTTCCCCTTTCTCACTTTTCTTCTCTGACTGCTCCTCCACCCCCCCTCCTCCTTTGCTAACCCCTTGCCTGGGATATCCCTACTCTCTATCTCAGCCTGTGGTGGACCACTTTCTGCCTTCTCCATCTGTTCATCACACTCCTCAGCAATTTTAATGTCCATCCAAGTAACATTTAAATTGTGCACTGAGGACTATGGTTCGCTCTCTAAAGGGACACTGTCAACCTGCTTAGGCCTCAAAGTGTCCCTAGTTTAAAAAAAAAAAAAAAAACACATTTTATGATTGTTTACATTCTGTAGAGACTGTTAATGCGGCTGGTAGTTTGATTCAGATCCATTTTTTCTTTTAAAAAGTGAAAAATGTGCTGCCCACTATACTGGTGTTACCACACCAAAACATGTTTGTTTACATTTCTTGACCAGCTCCCACTACATCATTCCTGCACCCAGGACCACTCTCAACACAATCTAGCCACTCATTATGCAGTAAGAGTAGAGAAGACTAATTGTATTAAGAGTGGCTGCACGGTTTGAGGGTGTTTCTACTGTTCAGGAAGTATGCAATAAGAGCAGTTCAGTGATTTGAAGCAAAACAAAGCTGGGCATAGCTATATATTACCATGTGTTTCAGTTCTCATAAACAAGGAGGCAGATAAAACAACCAGCAACATCAATGAATTTTAGAGAAGGTAAGCAATCATAAAATGTGGGTTTTTACCTAAAAATAGTATGATGCAAAAAAGGGTGACAGTGTCACTTTAATGGAAGCTGGCCATCACCTCAGTATAGGCTCGTATCCTTCCAGGTTGGCCCTCAGTCCCTTCCAGGTTGGCCCTCGGTCCCCATTGTAGCTACACCTCTCCTCTCTGCACCATTTCTTCTACCATAACTTGAAGGCCTCGGTGCGGACATCCCTCTCCTTCCCCGCATGGTACAAGACGCATTCGCCGCTCTCATTTTAAAGTGATTTTGTCATGTTTGCCTTAGCAAATAAGAGTAGTAACCTGTAGGAGTTGTGAATCAATCTGCTACCATTCAAACTGCCAAAAGGTGCTGTTTTCCAGGAAAAAAAAATGCTTTTATTTCTGTGCTCTGCTTCATTTGCATAATCCTGCCCCTTTTTTTTCTCAGTGCTGCAAGTCACAAGCATGACATCATGTAAGGGAAACAGTTTTTAAGCACTGTGTTGAAACAGAGACCTCTGTTGGTCAGTCTTGGTATTGCAGACATCCTTTTTCTTTCACAATTTTGGACACCAAAGGAAAAGAAAAGTAGTCTGACCCATAATTATACTCCTGAACTACTTATAGCCATTCAGGCCCTATAATATAAACATACTGTAGAAAAGTAACATCACGCTCCCACATTCCATCAGGAGTTGCCACTTCAGACCTCTCACTTTACCACTAGGCAGTAAAAGTCAGACAACATCTATACAGACTGGCAAATTATCTTTTTGGCCTATTTGCATCACAATAACAGTTTTCCAGAAATTTTTCTACAGACTGTACTACTGTAAACGCTACAGACATAGGAGATTGCCCTTTGATAAGAGACAGGAAAATCAGCTATATGTATAAATATTTATACAATAGGGGTGAGCTGATATGTGGCGTGATAAAAGCATGTATTTCTTACCCCAGTGGAATAAACGGCCCGATGACATATGCACTATGTGTATAAATGTAAAATCTTACATTTATACATATAGGCCCGGATATTCAGAAGGGATGCGCACCAGCGCGATATTCAAACAGAGATTGTGCCTGGCACAAATCCCAATGCGCCGGAGCGCATCAGTAATATCGGCGCGCGAGGTGGAAGGCGTGCCCATGCTATTTCGTACATCCCGATATTCAGCCCGGATGTGTTGAGTATGCATCACATAACCTACTTGCACTGCACACAGGTGAGCCAAAACAAAAGGAACAACGGCTGGCCACCCATGGGTGAAGCGTCAGACTGCAGGGCGAACACGGCAGTTGCCACTCGTGGGTGGCCAACGAGTCTGCCGCACTTTCGTAGGCACCCCCATGCCCAATCGTGGGCATACGTAGAAGAATATAAATTCCAATATCCCTGGTGGTCCAGTGGATCGCTTCGCAGTCTGATCGCGGCATATGTAGTAAATGAAAGGTCCTATATCCCTGGTGGTCCAGTGGACCACTCACTGCAGGGTACGATATTCAGCGATGCTGTGCCATGGTGCAGCTCCATTGAATATCACCCTGGCAACACCTCTGCGCAGCCCATTTGTGCTGCACTCAGGCTTGCACCACAACCTGGCGCAGTCTGAATATCTGGGCCCTAGTCTCTACGCCATCAACCCATTTATTCACACAATGCATATGTCACAGTCCCTCCTCCTCCCTCTCTCTCAGTCGGCACTTCTTTCCACAATGTCCCCTACAGTTCAGCATCCTATATTCTACTGATAGCCACCTCTACCACCACCACAAACACACTTTGTCTGCAGCACCTTCAATAACAACACAAGCACATTCTAAATACCTTCTCTGCACCAAACACATGTAGCGGCTGCTAAGTACTACTGGCAATAAACATCTAACTACAAAGCTCGCGCCCCCCGCAATGCACAACACGACACTGTCTTCCATCTGTTATAGCCCTTTATAAATCATACCTTTCTTCCATCATTCCTGAAAAGTAGCAGCTGCACTTCTCCCGTTCTGCAGTAAAAAAACATCCATATCACAATCCACAGCGATTCCTCTACCAGCGCTTGTATTCCCACTGGACATTACCGTCGGCAAACACAGAAGCCACGAACATATCGCATACACCTAAAAAAAAAAAAAAAACTGCCAATGGCACAAATCAAACAGCCCCCAAAAATGTTCTTCTTCACACCACTGTGTAAATCTTAAAGTATAATCTCCACCGGCAACCTCAGTAATTTGTATAGCGAACAGCAGTACCGCCATATTTTATAAATGCTTCAACCCGCCTATATACACAGTAACAGCCGATAGGAAGCATCACTCTCAGTGACTGACGTGCCTGCCTTAGCAACGATTCTCTAATTCCCACTCCAGACACACACACAAGGATACTAAAACACAAAATAATCCCACAAGAACAGATATAAAAGCAACACTTCAAAACAAGTCTAACTCCAGCACAATACAAACAGGACACAACGTGGCCCTATTGTATAAACTGCACATAGGGGCCCAGATATTCAAAAGGGTTGTGCCATGCGCAATAAGGTTGCGCCAGCGCAAGTCCGGAAATGCGCCATTCTGCAATATTCAGCGGGAGGCAGATGCGCCCCCCCAAATCACGCTGAGCAATAGCGCAATGATAATGAATGTATGTGCAACTGAAGGGGGAGGAACCATGCATAAATGGCGCAGTGCGATATTCAACAACATGCGCCATGCGCAATAGGGGAACAAGCAGAAGTTGCGCGATAGCGGAAATGAGCCAAAATAAAAAGCAACAAGGGAGAGGCGCAAGAACGCTACAGGGAAGGCACATGAGGCTGAACTGTAGCTGCACAAACAAGGCAGGAGGGACACACAGGGCAGACCAGGGAAAGGGCACCCTGAACAGAGAGGCACAGGGAAGGTGTGGGGAGCCACAGCCAGTGCAGAAGGGGGAAGTGCCACACAGCACAGAGGCCACCACAGGAAGGTGTTCCTGGCGCAGGGGAAGTAGCAGCCAGGACATGGGAGGAAACACAGAAACAGCTGCCAGTGGAGGGTGAACACAAGCCAGGGACATGACCAGTGCCACCATCCAGATGGAGGCAGTAATGAGGGGGGTGAGAAGGTGGGCAGCAGGGGGGTGCGGCCGTGGAAGGGCCAGTCGGCAGTATGCCCCCAACAGGCAGTACCGAGCCTGCACCAGCTTCGAGCTGTACAGCGATACTGAGATCGTGGGCCAGTACCACCTGAACTGGGCAATTCTGAGGTGGCTCTGTGAGCTGTGCAGTGATGTGATACAGGCACCCACACGACGGAGCCATGCTCTGTCAGTCGAGACTAAAGTGACAGCTTGCATGTGCTTGCTCGCCACGGGTACATTCCAGAGACCAACAGGGGACACCACAGGCATAACCCAGTCGGCCGCCTCACACCACCTCACCCAATTCCTCAGCGCACTGCAGCCACATGCTGTGGAATACATCCATTTCCCCAGCACACCGGCAGAGCGCACAGCAAACATACAGGAGTTCCACAGGGTAGCACGTATGCCTGGCGTGCTAGGAGCAATAGACTGCACCCATGTGGCCATCCGCACACCACCTGGCCCTGAGGGCGCCGCATATATTAATCGGAAGGGCTATGCTAGCATCAACTGCCAGGTGGTGTGCAATGCCAGGGGGCACATAATCAGTGTCTGTGCCACGCACCCTAGGGGAGCACATGATGCCTTCATCTGGCACCAGTCGGTACTGTGCCACAGATTCGAGAGTGTGGACATCCCCACTGGCCGCTTAGTGGGTGAGTATGCAAACCACACGGACAAATATAGGGCTTGGGAGGGGCATGGTCAGAGGTGACATGGGTAGTGGCCTACATGGCCCGGGGCAGGGCGATGCTGATCACCAAACTAACCTCCACCCTCTACACACAGGTGACAGTGGATACCCACTCCGTCCCTGGCTGCTCACACCATACCGGTGGCCCGCGACCCCATCGCAGCAATGCTACAATGAGGCACATGCCACCACACGTAATGTCATCGAGCGGGTGTTTGGTATGCTGAAAGCACGTTTCCGTTGCCTGGACACCTCCGGAGGTGCCCTACAGTACAGCCCCTCAAAGGCCTGCGGGCTGTTCCTGGCCTGCTGCATCCTGCACAACATGGCCAATGAATGTGGGATAGCCGTACAGGTTGAAGAGGGGAACAGCGATGGGGACGATGAGGACGCCGGTGACAATGGTGATGGGCAGCCCCCCCTTGGGCGATGGGACCCCCAACTGCTCCGGCTGGCACAGCTGCACCGGGACACCATCACGGAGGAGCACTTCAGCCAACCCAGGTAAGTCATGGGGCCATGTGCAACCACCAGCGGCAAAGGCACAACCCACAAACACGCATGGACACACACCAGGGGTGCATGCCGTCAAGGGAAGTGGCCAGGCATGGAACCACACACACCGCCAGGGATGGGCGAGGTCTAACATGGCACGTGGTCAGACACACACACACACACACAACTCACCAGACATGCACAAAGGGTAGGAGGCACGACGACCCAGAATGCCACCCCTAGCCACACACATGTCCACAGACCACCACGCCCACTGCCTGTCATTGTGCATGTGTCAGACGCTGGGCACCATTGCACAGTGGCATACAGTGCAATGCAGGCATCACCATGCACGCGCAACTGCAGACAGCAGCTGGGAGGGTGTGCAGATGGACTGTGTGTGTGCGTGTGCAGGGCCAGGTACCCACCCATGCATTGCCCGCTGAATGACACAATGCACACAGGGCAGCATCAGACAGTAGCCACACTGGGAGACAGGTCAGTCAAGCGCCACAGTGCCACAGCCGCCACAGATGCGTGGGTGGCCCCACCAAGACCAGCCAGCAGTGACAGGCTGACCACTGGCCTCATGGGGTGGCACCGATGGTTCCCCAGGGGTTCCACTGCATGAATGCGAGCGTGCTCGCGCAGGGGTCTGCAGCACACCAAACATGCCTGCGCCAGGTGTGCTTGGGATGCCCACAGCTGAACCCAGTGTTGACAAGGATGGTGTCGCACGACGCCGGGAATGGGGGGTGGACATTGCACTGCGTGGTGTCTGCAACGCATGGGCAAATAACTGTGTGCCCATTGTGGCCATGACAGCAGTGAATGCCTGTGTCTGCCTATCAATGGCAGTGGTCACATCCTCCCGCAACCGGTCCATCCCTGCCAGGAGCAGAGCAGTGTCTCTGCTGCGATGCTCCTCTGCCTGGTGCAGAGCCGCACTCAGTGCATCCACCGCCGTCACAAGCCGCATCTGCTGATTGACTGATGCTTGCAGTATGCGGGTGTGCTCATCCAAGAGGTCATCTGCCTGATGCTGTCCCTCAGGGTGTTCACAGCCCTGATGCTCATCACCCCTTGAGGGTGGGCACTGCACACCAGGGCCAGGCCTGGGCATGTCCACAGGCGGTGCACTGACGCCACCCCCTGACACTGTACCCCCATGCCCATTGGCCAACTGATGATGCTGCCCCTCCGGCTGCCACTCCCCAGGGCTCAATGGTGCCGCCACTGTGGCCGCAACAGACCCACTGTCCTGTACACACACCAGTGCTGCCCCACTGGTGCTGACAGGCACAGGCTGGGACTGTGATGACACGCAGGCCTCCACGGTGGCACCACCCACAGCCATGGCCGCGATGTAACCTGCTGTGTGGCCATCCTGTGGCACACACATGTCACTGCCCATGACGTTAGCTCCATCATCATCGGTGACGGATCCAGCACCAGCCAGAGTCCCAGCATGCTGGCATCCATGGACGCTGGCACACTGGGACAGGAGCAGGGCCTTCTCTGCACCTGCTCCACCAACATCAGTCTAGACGTCCAGGCGGGCCCACTGTCGCCCTGACCCGCGTATTCCTGTGGAGGTGGATGGGCCCTCCTCCATCTCCATGTGACTGGCCTCGGTGGAGAAGCCCACCACCGCTGACCCATGCAGATGCTAAGGAGCTATAAGGGAAAACAAAGTCGCGTTACTGCATGTGACCTACCCTGTCCCCTCCCCCCCAATAGACAGACCATGACCTACCATGCAGTGACGTACCACCCATCTGGAATCCACCACCCGGAACACCCTCAATGGCGCAACGCTGCATGCTGCCAGCAACCCGCTCCTCCTGTGGGGTCAGGTGTAGCACCTCTGGCTGTCCCCCACCTGTCGCAGACCATGCTCCCCTGATGGCAGCCACCTTCTCTTTAATCCTCCACCTGTCTGTGCCCATCTTCTTCTTGCACTCCTGCACGGAGCGCTAGTGGCTGCCATGCAGGTTTACAGCACGCACCACCTCCTCCCGTGCAGCAGCACGGGCCTGTGGTGTTCCCTGGCGTCCGCTGAGAAGCGGCTCCTGGTCTAGGTAGGCCTCAAACAGGGCATCTGTCTTGGCCTTAGTGAAATTCGGCCTCCTCTTCCTCCCACGACTCTGTTCCTCTTCCTCCACCACACATTCGGTCATGATTCATCCTGTGAGAATGACAGGTGTTACCTGTGACTGTGCAGTCCCATGCATGTCCCAAACACCACAGTCTATACTCCCAAACAGCATGCAACTCACCGCAATAGACTGCAGTAACCGACTATGGCCAGTGCAGCCCAATGTCGCACTTTTATAGCGCAACCCATGCAAATGAGGCGAGGCACATCTTTAAGTGGATGCAAATGCAGTGACTGCGCCACTGAATGGCTGATTAGCTGATTTGCGTATGCCAGCTGAATATCACGCTGTTGCGCTTTGCGCAATTGTGTTGAACATGCTGAGCCAAGGGTGCAGTTCTGTGACATGCACAGTACACACCTAACTGCGCATGCCCAGGTTGATGACGCAGGCGCCTGCCATGCTGCTGACATGCTGTGCGCGAGGCACAATGCAGGGCACGGCCACCATGGTGTCAGTGGCGCTACAGCGCTGTTCACCTATATGGCGCTGTAGCACTGGGGCGTCGTAGGCACATTGGGGCAACAGCGCGGTAGGCCGCTACAGGAGGCGGCACACAGGCACCCAATCGCGCTACACACATTGGGTTCCAATCACGCTGTGGCTGTCCGTGCACCAGAGACCCTTGACCCTGTGCCCGACCTTTGCCCCCTAGCCGCCATGCGTCAGGCATGGGTGCACCACTATCGCACTGTTCGGTGACAGCGTGATAGGGAATGGCAGCGCTGTACCGCACAGCATCTGCACGTGGCAGGACCGCACTGCAGAGCGCCATTTTGATTGAACTGAGCAGCAGAGATGGCGCGGAGGCGTGCTGTGCAGTGGAGCCAGATCGAGCTGGCAAACCTTGTAGCCATAGCTGAGCCACATGTTGGGCCTTTGTTTGGGGAGGCACCCCTGGACAGCGCCAGGAGTCAAGTATGGCAGGAGGTGGCCGACGCCCTGAAGGAGGCCACCCGTATGGGGTGGACGGCACAGCAGTGCCGCCACCAGTATGGGGACCTGAGGCGCAGGGACCCAGACCTGCTTGCCCACCTGCGGGCACGTGCCAGGAGGGGCACGGTGCCACAGCCAGGTAGGTGCAACATCCATACACTTTTATCGTCCATATGGGTATCATGGTTGCATGTGTCTGGCACATGGGGGCCATCCGGTGTTGGCCGTGGTGGTGGTATCAGGGTGTGGGGTGGGTGGGTCTGGCTGTGTGGGATTGCACACACATGGGGGCGGGGGGACATTGCTACCGGATTGTACTGATGTTCCTCTCTCCATTTTTGCACCTTATGGCCCGCAAAACGCCAGCAGGCCAGAGACCGGAGGCATCGCCTGGAGGAGCAGCAGGCCAGGAGGGATAATGGTGGTCAGTGGTGCGTGGACCGCCCTGATGATGGTGAGTGCCTTACATCCATGATTACTATTGCATGCTGTATAACTGGGCGGGCAGCGGGGCATGGCCACCATCCATTGACACCACTGCCATGCACGCAACTTGTTACAGTCAGCACTGTCCAGTGGCACTGCATGTCTGGGAGTGCGTCAATGGTGGTCCATGCGTGCACTGGGCACATGGCTGTGGCACTGCCTTCACACCGCATAGCCAAGTCACTGTACGGCCATGGTGGTGCTGTGCAGGACATGGGCGGTGGGTGTGTGCAGTGGTCCACATGGCTGTGGCTGCCTGGGTAGGCAGGTCTTGTGGACACGGTCACTGTGGGTGGTCACACACCATCACAGGGGCGTGGCACATGGCTGTATGCCATGCACAATGGGTGGGCTGCAGGGGGTTGGACAGTCACACTTATTGACTCTGCTCCCTCATCCTAGGTGGACGGCAACTCCAGCCGCTGGAGAGGAGTGTGAGGGAGGTGCTCCAGGTAGCGAGGGCGACACTGGAGCTGTTACAGCGTATCCACCGCCACGGGGTGAGGAGTAGTAGGAGGAGCAGTGGCAGACGTAGGCACCATGTGGAGGAGGAGCAGAGCACACACTGAGGACTCCATGCCCCTACTACTACCTTCCCCCCTTTGACCCACACTCACACCCCTTCTTCCCTCTCCCATATGTTCACTCCTGCCCCTTACCTGCCCCCACCTGTTATGTGTCCCTCCCCACCCCTGTAAATACTTGTAAATAGTTTTTGTTACTTCTTTTAAATATAAGCATTTTGTTATGATAACTGTGGTGGTCTCTGATTTGCAGCGGGCTACAGGTGCTCAGCTGCAGTGGTGTGCATGGCGTCAGGGGTGGTGCACACATGGGCGTGTGTGTGCAGAGGTGAACCGCCTATGGTGTGGGCAGGGGATCAGTCACTGTCTGTGGTTTGTGTGTTGTACTCTGTGCACTGGATGCCTGTGTGCAGTGGTCCACAGGGCCTGCACTGTGTGCATGGCACCCTCATCAGACCGTCCATGGTTTCGTGCAGCTGACACCTTGCATGCCTGTGATGATGCACGGGTCTGCTGGCGTGTCAGTGGTGGCTGTCCATGCTGGATAACAACTGTACCCAGCACAATGCCAGGTTGCATTCCATCACCAGTATGGTGCACTTCTGCCTCCGGTGGCACTGTGGCCTCCGCTGTTGTTGTCCCCCCACCATGCTGTCGCTTGTGTCTGCTGCAGGGGATGTGCTCCAGTGTCTGTCACCCGTGCTCCAGCGGCATGCTGGTGGCATACAGCTTCATGGTGCCTGCGCAGGGTGGCTGGCACACCTGTGCAATGTAGGGGTGCTGGCCATGTGTACACGTCAGCCATGGCCATACGCCAGTGGCTTAGTTGACCCGCTACTGTGTCCCTGTGTTGGTGTGCCCTTGGGTATGGGTGGGTGTTTGTCCATGCACTGTGTTGCATCCTGTGTGGTACATGCCTCCATGCTACAGTGTGCGTGTCTGTGCTGGCTGTTGTGGCCAGTGCTGGGATGGGATATGTCCTTGGGAAGGTGTGCAGGGTGCTGTACCGCTGGAGATGGGGTCCGGGGCATGCCCTGTCGCATGTGGGGTACCTCGTGTGCTGACGCATGGTCGATCTCTCAGCTGTACCTCGGGGGGGCATGCAGGGCAGCACTGTGTATGCATCTGTTGCATCACTGTCTGCTGCCGCCCGCTGCGGGGTGCCCACGGTGGGGCTGCCTTGCATGGCTCCATGGTATGCAGGGTTGCATTGTCACAGTGGGGGTGGTGGCATGCATGGGGTGTCCTGCACTGTTGGGTGCTACTCCTGGGCAGGGTGTATGAGGATCATGGTGCAGGGTGTGCTCTGCATTTGTGGGATGGTGTGATACAGGGTGGTCAGCCATCCTTGTGTGCCAGTCACAGCTTGCCAGGGGGTGTGATGGGGCACCATGGCCCAGCTGTGGGTTGGTTGCTGGTATCCATGGCCCAGTGGTTGTTCCAGCTCTCCCCCAGTTGTGCAGTGCATGGGGTGTGGGGATGATGTCTGTTCTGCTGTGTGTTCCTCTGCCCATCTGTGGCATGGGTGGTGGGCCCCTGCATCCCTGGTTGTGCTGTTGCATTGCTGCCCTGCTGCTGGGGGCGTCCCTGGTTGCACTATGGCGCATCTGGACTGCTCAGCTGAACATCCCTTGTTGCGGTATGGTGCATCAGATATGCTCAGCTTCATATCCCTAGTTGCGCTATGGCGCAGGTGATGCGCCATTCAGTCGTCGGCCGTAGGTGCATCTTGGCCTGCACAGTTTTTGAATATCGCGCTTATTGAGCATGGGCGCAATGGACTTGTGCTTGCTCCTGCTGTTGAGCACTTTTTGGGCGCAGTTTGAATATCTGGGCCATGATGTGCAGATCGTGGAATATGGCAAATATTCTCATTCCTGCATCGTGAGGTATGGATATCCCACTTGTGCCTTCGGCACTCGTGAGATATCCATGCCTCACTCTGCAGGAGTGAGAATATTTGCCATATTCCACTCCTGTCCATCATGTATGTATAGTGTGTATGTATATATATATATATATATATATATATATATGTACACACACACATATATACACACACACACACACACACACATACATACATATATATATATATATATATATATATATATATATATTTATTTTCACACACACACACCCAGATCTATATACATAGATGTTGACAGCAAATAAGGGCCTACGGCCCACCTAGTCTGCCCATGTGCACATGTACTTAGCTTCTTCAATCTTCTTCAAGCTTCTGCAGAACTAGGTTGTAGGTCTACATATTAAGTGCTATTCTGCAGTCCTCACTACCTAAATAAGGGACTGCACTTCTAAGTAATGAACATTTAAATCAACTTTCAATTTTATTTTTTATCAGGAGATACACTATTGAGATATTCAACTGCAAAGTGGTCCTGGAAAGACAATACAAAGTTATATAAACAAACTCTGGTCAGAGCCAATATGGCTGTGGAGAGCTTTTGGGATGCTTTTGCCCATTACTTCTGATGAATTTGTACAATGCAGATCTGCTTAGAGGCAGTTTCAATGTGGTCTTCCTTTTACACATTTTCATAATGTATTTTCCTAGAATATGCCTGCTGATTGCCATTTATTTAGCCTGGATAGTTCACAGAAGAAATGGCATCTTATTTTCGGGTGGCAGAGCACTAGCAGTAGGATGCTGGAATGTGCCATACACAGATACGAGCTGTGTGTGGGCGATAATGCCCAGTGGCCATACACCTCAAGCACTCGCATGCAGATCCATCGTCCTGGTGCCACTGCACTACTCAGTGCAGGTGAAAGCCGATGCTGTACTCACTCACACAGGTCCCAGAACAGGCATGTTACAGCCGACCTCCCATTTGTTTGTACAATCGGGGAAACGCGAACACACTATCCATAGCCTGGAGCATACACTACAAATGGCATTGCAGGATACCGCACCCCATGGCACCTAGGGCACCTCAGCAGTCCAGAGGGTAGCATGTTACACAGGGGAGCGGGGGAGTGTATATGACAGCAGGAAGATACAGCATCAACCAGGCATACATTGGAGGTATGTCAGTTCCCTCTTACTGTTTGCCAGGGACATACACACAGCTGCATACACTGGTGGGTCCACAGCTTGCGCAGTGCCCCAATGTATGATAAAGCCACTTGGGTCATTCTGGAGTGCAGGTCCACAGCCCAGGTCCAGTGCAGTCGGTGGCTGGCAGTGGCAGGGTGTGGAGGGCAGTGCTAGTCTCTGCAACAGGTCGAGTATGGGGGGAGCGGGGTTGTCTATGTACCAAGGCAATGGGTGGGGGTCCTCTATGCTAAGGATATGGACCGTGGTTTCCTCTGGTGCAATTAGGTCCAGGGGGGCCCGAACACTATGGAGGTCTTTGGGGAGCTGGATTGATCGGGGGTAGGAGGAGGTGCCTCTAGTCCACCAGGGCTGCCAGGTTGCTGTGCACCTGGGTGCACTTCCGCAGCACCCCTGTGGGTGACTGGCCGGGTTAGGCCAGCTCTCCATGGCCTAGCTGTGGACCGGGCTGCTCTGGGCTGCGAGGGGCAAATTTCCCACTATGTATGCAGCAGCACGGCATATGTATAAGAACGTACCCTCGACTTGTACAGCATACTATTTGTGTGCACTGTGGCCCATTCCCTTGTGGCAGGCGCATCCTGCACGGTTGAATATCACGCTGTGGTGCACTGTTAAGAGTTGCATGGCACATCTCCCTTTTCTGCTGGGATGTGCCGCGCATCTCCTTTGAATATTGGGGCTCTGGACTAGGCTACCTTGAAGAAATACATTATCAAAATGGGAAAATCATGACCCCACTGAAAACAAGATATTGCATCTAATCTGGGACAGCCTGAGGAAATACAGTGCAAAAATGTGTAAATGAAGATCCCTATGACAATGAGATGTAGCATCCCCCCTGTGCTATCCAGGATACAAAATATAGGATAAGAAATATTGAAAGGAAGTCTACTCTAAACCGAACTTCACTGTGGCCACTGTCATAAACAAACAGTTTCTTACAATCACACAGGAGTGCGGTGTACATATTTTATGGAACACATACCAACACAGGTGAGAAAGAGTAAGTGCCTGAGCTGGGACTTGAACCAGGCTTCCTGGAATACCGTTCCGACTGCACTAACCAGCTGCGCCACTGAGACAACTGGGACTTGGGCTGTCCCCGAGCACATTACTCTTTCTCGAATGCACAACCCAATGGCAACATAAACATTTGTTTGTAACAATCACACAGGAGAGTGGTGTGCATATTTTATGGAACACATACAAACAGAAGTGAGAAAGAATAAGTGCCTCCACTGGGACTTGAACCCAGGCAACCCAGAATACTGTTCCGATTGCACTAACCAACTGAGACAACTGGAACCTGGGCCGTCCCCGAGCTTATTACTCTTTCTCAAATGCACAACCCAATGACAACACAAATATTTACTTGTAACAATCACACAGGAGGGTGGTGTGAATATTTTATGGAGCACATACAAACAGAGGTGAAAAGAATAAGTGCCTCAGCTGGGACTTGAACCCAGGCTGCCCGGAATACCATTCATACTAAGTACTAAGTAATGAGGAGCTAAGTGGGGCCCATGATAGACCCATAACAGCGCTCCTTTTCTCTTTACCCACAGTATGTTGGAATGTGGTCTTCTAAGATTTAGGTATCTAGTTTTCTTTTAAACTGTGCCTTACTTGAAGCATATACTATTTCTTCCGGTAACCCGTTCCAGGGGGCCACCACTCTCTGAGTATAAAACGCCATATGTTTACTTGTATTATACTTTATATGTCTTAGCTGAAGGTGGTGCCCTCTGGTACCCAGTTTATTGTTTTTAAACCGAAGATTCAGTTCATTTAGCATATGGTCATCCTGCATTATATCATAACACAGCATTAAGTCCCCTCTGACTCTTCTTGCTCTTCTTGTCTCCAACGACATTAGCCTTAGATCTACCAATCTCTGTGTGTGTGGCCTATCCCGCATGCCGTACACCATCCTTGTGGCCCTCCACTGTATCCTCTCCAAACCCGCCACTGCCCCTTTGTTTATGGGCCCCCACACAGGGGCACCATAGTCCAATATAGGTCTAACATAGGCTCTGTACAAGGGCATGATCACAGCTTCCTTTCTACTTTTAAAGTTTTTTTTTTATATTCCATAAGACCCTGTTAGCTTCTATTATTTGTTAGTCACACTGAGCATGGTACTTAAGTTTTTGGTCTACTAATATGCCCAGGTCCTTTTCCACCTCCGACTTCCTGAGGGTTTGCCCATTGATCTGATGTGTATTCAGGATTTCTGTTTCCCACATGGATCACACAACATTTGTCTATGTTAAAACTCATTCCCTTTTCAGTTGCCCATTTGTTAATTCTGTCCAAGTCTTTCTGTATTGTCTCCGCCCCCTCCCCGTCTGTGTTACTAGGCCAGCCAGCTTAGTATCATCTGCATATTTACTCACCCAGTTGTAAGCCCCTTTCCCCATTTGCACTATGAAGACTCTAAACAGCACCAGTCCCAGCACCGACCCCTGAGAGTCACAGGGATCTCATTAGACAGATAGCCATTTATGCGCACCATCTGAGTCCTATCCGCCAGCCACAGCTGCTCCAACTGCGCCACTGAGATAACTGGAACCTTGGCCATCCCCGAGCACATTACTCTTTCTCAAATGCACAACCTAATGGCAACACAAATATTTACTTGTAACAATCACACAGGAGTGTGGTGTGCATATTTTATGGAACACATACAAACAGAGGTGAGAAAGAATAGGTGCCTCAGCTGGGACTTGAACCCTGGCCACCTGGCAGTATTGTGGCCGTGAGGATTGTGTGTAGTGTGTGTGTGTGTAGTGTGTAGTATGTATACAAAATATAGGATAAGAAATATTTAAAGGAAATCTACTCTAAACTGAACTTCACTGTGTTCACTTGACAAAACAGTTTCTTTATAACATATTAGAATGCAATTTTTATTTTGAGTGTTGTGGCCATGAGGATGGTGTTTACAGAGAGTGTGTGTGAGTGTGTTTGCTGTAGCTCAATATACTTTTTCCCCGAAAAGCGTAGTAGAAAATGGCTTCAGAGTTCTGCATATTTAGTCTAAGCAGTTCACTGAAGACTTGGCATATGTCTGAGACAATGCTCAGCAGACAATGGCTGTAGAGGTTAAAAAAACACTGTAAATTATAGATTTGCTGGGAAAGGGTGACATTTATGAGGTATGAATCTTTCTTGAAAGACAATACATTCCTAAGTGAAACTAGTATCAAGAAGCTGTTTAAATGCGAAGTATTTTCATGTGCAGTTTGTTGCATTCTGAAGGGGGTACACAAATCTCCAGTTTAGTAGGCAACCAATATTTAACAAATATTTAACAAGCTGTTTCAGTTTCCTAATGACATCTGATAAGCAGCTTTTTTCCTCCAATTGTTTAACCAGGAGTAGCACACTAAGCTGAAAGCTTGTTTACAGGTGCGACCTGGGAGCACAGGAAAGTTAAGTGACTTGCTCAGGGTCACACAGTATGCAAGTGGGGGCTGTGGGATTCAAACCCAGGTCACCAGATTTGCAGCTCAGAGCCTTAAACCACTGCACTATACTGCCTCCCAGCTTGGGGTTATGCCTCCAACATTCTTAACATAAAGAAGGGAATATTTTATTACAGTTGGCATGGAAGGATACATTGAAAAGTCCAAAACATGTGTTCCACAATACTCCACTTTACAGCTACAGATAACAAAATGGCTGTAGGCTCTGCCCACAGCCATAAAAATGAACACAACAGGGTTTGTACAGAATAGGAATACAATGCAATGTAAACAGTCCAAATACACAGAATTAAAAGGTCAAAACATAAGTGCAAAACTACTTACTGAACAATTACATTGCCGAAGAGAAGGTACTTGAAACAGGGGGAGGTTGGGCAAAAGGTTAAGGAAGGGGGAAAGGAACGAATACAAAACACAAAGGGAGCAGGAGGGGGAACAAGGGCTATAGGAGAAACGGGGAAGAGAGACAGGATCAGAGGCAGGCAGCAAATTACGAAAAAGGGCGGCAGGGAGCACCAGAGGGCACCTGTAATGGTATATGTGCCATACAAAACCACATAAGGGGAGGGGTTAGGTGTAACACTGGCTTTACTTTATAATTTACCCAGAATTCCTTGTTGCTATACGTAAGACATTGACACTTCCCTTGCATTATATCATTCTGGGGGTGTGGCTGCACACAGAAAACTGGAAGGTGGGCAGAAACAAAAACATACAAATTACTATGACGGATTTTTTTTTATAAAACAAATTGCAACTTCAACATCTGAAGCATGGGTGGCTATGGCATACTGTGTGAAACAGGCATTTGTGGAATGTGATTAAATAACTTTAAACACATGGGAAACACAGGCTCAACCAGGTAAATGATCTAATTTTACCGAAAATGAAATATGCACACAAAGCTGGCTGCCTATAGCAATTCATCTTTACATTTAAGCTTATGAAACACCCTTATCAGGTTAATGCATTAGCAACCGTAGGGGCTCTGACCAGAGTCAGTATTTTCTAGTTGTTCATTATTATCTATCAGACGCCCTAAAAGGAGTGTTTCTCTAAAGACTGTTCTCCACTGACCCAAATCAAATGGTCCAATATCCATCCAAGTATGTTTATTTAATATCATCTGTTTTCTTGCCATATTACCCAATGCTTCATTCTTCATTCACGTTAACTGAGTTCGGACCATTCTGAATTCGGAATTCATGTGTAAAGAGGAAATTTCTATAATTTTATATCTTTTATTATTAGTTACCTTCTACCACCTCTTTATTTTTGGACAGCCCCATACTAAATGTAATAAATCTCCTTCAATTACATTAATGCCAGCACTCTTTCTTTTGATTCTTATACAGTACATATACAAAATTAAACAAAATTACAGAGGAACAGTGATATAGTGGTTTATTTGAACAGTTTCAGAAATGCAGTTTGAAATGTTAGCAAAAGAAAAGTCTGTGTCAACCTTTGTCAAGTCTTTTCCTGCTTCAGATGGATCAGTAAACAGAAAACATTTACTTGCTTTTGCTTGCATATATTTTCAGTTTAGTGGGTAAATGTAGAGAATCTGTAATGTCAAAAGTTTTTAGCTCACCTGGTACTATATCAAAAGCTTTTCTATGCAGTCGCATAGCGTAACTTAAGTCAGGGAAATAAAACATTCCAGTTTTGTCTTACAGTTGCAGTTGGCCTTTATTCTTAGCAGCCTTGATTTGAAGGGTTTCCTGCTTCACTGAGAGCTTATTCCGGATAATTCTGTACACCTTATGAGTCCAGTGACATCCCTATCTAGTGTCTTTTTAATAAGTCTGGGATAAGCCATAGTACGTCGGTCCCCCTCAGGGCCCTCAAGAAATCCCAGTAGTTGGTATGTGTGCTAATCTGGCACCATTCTCAAGTTATTTGAGCTTATTTTCCAAGACTACCAGGCCTGGAGTCGCAGCTGCTGATTTGTCTGCCATCTTCTGAACAAGGCTGGCCACAGAAGACACCAGTTCCAATTTCATTTCAATAACTGTAACTGTTGTTAAACCAAGTTAATTTTTTTTTTATTAGTAATACAGTGCTTTGTGGTCTTGTCAACCTCTTGTACCACTTTCAATACGACGGTATCCGGTGGCTGGCTGCCGATCGCTCTGTCCTTGAGGCCTCCTCTCTCTACACCATCTTGCTGTTTGCCTTGTTTACTCTTCCCAGGATCTTGCGGAGGTACTTGGTGCAGCTTTCTCATGGCTAAACTGCTCATCTTTGAGAAACAGTGCTACCAGTCACCTCTGCTATCGCTGGGAGCGCTCTGTGTTCAACCTGTCCATCATCCATTTTGCTGCCTGTCTGCCAGGTGCAGCTTCAGTGTAGGTGGCAAACAGCTGGCGAACCTCTCCCTGAACTCCAGCCATGCGCTCCTTATAGCAGGCAAGCACTCTCCTCAGGTCCAGAGTATGGAGCCTGTGCTCGGCCTCCAAGGTGTGGCTGGTGATGTACAGCGGGAGATTGATCACCTGGTTAAGATGAAACTCTGAAACAACCTTCAGGAGGAATACGGGTTGGGGTGGAGGAGAACCTTGCCCCAGTGGAAGACCAGGTAAGGAGATTCCACAGAAAGCCCCTGGAGCTCACTGATACTTCTGACGGAGGTGATAGACACCAGGAAGGCAGTCTTCCATGACAGGTGTAATATGCCACACTTGTGCATGAGTTTGAATGGCTTGCCCATGAGCACAGCCAAGACCAGCAACAGGTCCCAACATGGTGGTAGTTCATGTACTGGCGGGGACAAGTGGTTCAGACCTTTAAAGAAGTGCCCAACCACTTTTTCCTGTGCCGTCAGCCTACCGGCCCGTGCACAATATGCAGAGATAACGGCCAGGTGTACCTTAATGGTCACTGACCGAAGGCCCGACTGAGACCCCCAGGTGGGTACCCCACCCCAAAAGGGAGGCATCGGTCATTTGGGTAACTGTCAGCCCGGGCAAACAAAGGGGAATCCTTCCAGGACAGGGACTGGGACTAGTTACCACTAGATGGCAACCCACATCTTCTTGGTCACCGAGGCCAAATGGCCAAGGCGACCATGGCGCTAAGCACATTGCCTGGCCAGCCCCCACTGCAGGGAGTGCATTTGCCAGTGGGCCCAATGGACCACGCTGGTGTATGCTGCCATGAGGTCCAGCAGGTGCAGGAAGTCCCAGACAGGGTGCAATTACCAAACCTGAAATGAGCAGACAAAGGAGGTAAGATTCTCTGCCCAGTTTGCCAGTAACCAGGCCATAGCCCGGAAGGAGTCAAGCTCAGCTCCAATGAACTGAATCACCTGAGATGGAACGAGTTGTGATTTGGCCTTGTTGACCAAGAGGCAGAGAGTCGAGCAGGTCTGACGGGTCAGATCTCTGGACCTCTCCACCTCTAACTTGCAGGATCCCACTATTGGCCTTGGCCAGTCATCCAGGTAGGTGTATACCTGGACCCCTTGGCGCTGCAGAAAGGCTGCCTCCACTGCAATGCACTTAGTGAAGATGACCTTGGACATCAAGGAGAAGCTGAAAGGAATGGCATTGAACTCGTGCAAACTCCCTTCTGAGCAGAACTGTCGGAACTGTCGGTGGGTTGGGCACATGGGGGCAAGGAAGAAGGCATCCTGGAGGTCAAGAGAGCAGAACAATATGTTCTGATAAAGGAACAGGGTGATCTAGCTCACAGTGACCATCCAGAACCTGCGAGGACGCAAGACCCGATTGAGGTCACGCAGATCCAGAATGGGGCACCAACCCCTTGTACACCTCGGGACCAGATAGCATCTGGACACAAACCCCGGGCTGGGCACGATGTCCTGGACATGGACCACCGCGTCCTTGATGGGGAGAAGGAGGCAAATGCCCTCACGAAGGGCAGACACCGTGTCCGAGGGCACTGCGTCTTCTGATGAGGCATGGGCTCAGCTGGGCAAAGGAGCCTCGAATTCCAGAGGCAGACCACTGCTGACCACCTCAAGGACCCATCTTTCGGTAGTAATGGCAGGCCAGGCAGAAGTGAAGTGGCAGAGCCGACCCCCCCATGGGAGGGCTCGGAGCAGGCTACGTGGGTGAAAGGACGCCCCCAACCTGTCACTTTGCAGGCCAGGAGGCAGAAGAGGGACCAGCCAAGGAAGCCTCCTACCCTCTCCCACCAGAATGTCCAGTGGCCGAGGATGAAGACTTTGGCCAGGATCATGAGGACTGATGCTGCTGTCATTGCTGAGACACCAGGGGTGGCATGAGATGGCCGGCAGGGACAGAAGAGGGCCAAAACTGAAAAGGCTTCTTTTTCTGTTTTGGCCCTTTGCCCTTCTGGGTGGAGGTGACAGAGTCCAGAGTAGCACTGGATTTCTCAATCCTGGCGAGATGGTCATCTACCCCAGGTCTAAACAGGTCAGTACCTAGGAAAGGTATGTCCGCCAACTTGTGCTGCATATCAGCCGTAAAGGTCAAGATCTGCAGCCAAGCCCTGCGGCGCATAGCCACAGCAGCGGCCACTGACTGGGTGCATGAGTTGCTGATGTCAAGGACCATTTGGAGCTGTTACTTGGCAACTGCACGGCCTTGGTCCCACACTAGCTTGACGGGATTCTAAAGATTGGCCAGCAACCGTGAGATAACCTGATCTAGGATGCCCAACAACCCATGGGCAAGGTTTGCCATATGTAATGCAGCACTCTCCTGACGAAGGCCCAAGGACGAGGCCGCACAGACCTTTTTGGCCGCGTGGTCTTGCTTCTTAGACTCACTGTCAGGAGGCTTGTCCACGTCGCCCATGTTGCCTGAACAGCAAAATACCGAGTCAGCCACCAAACTCTCTGCAGAAGGATGCTTGGTGAAGCCAGACAACAACCCAGTAGGGAGGGCATACTTGCAGACCATAAGGGCAGAACAGAGTGGAACAAGAGGAAGGACTCTGCCAGAGCTCCAAAGTGAGGGCCTAAGATGGCCACTGTGATAGGGAAAAGTGACTCCAGAGGAGTCATCTTTGTCGAGGAGCTCCATGAGAGGGTAGTGAGCCCACTTCTGGACTATCTCCAAAGGGGTCCTGATAGATTCAGAGATCAAGTGGAGAAGGCCCTCGAAAGAGGTAGGCCCTTGATCCACCAAAAGTTTCTCCCCAGAGTCCTGGTCAAAGTCAGGAGTCCAATGGGAGTGCATCAAAGAAGTCACCAATTCAGGGGACTCTTCGAAGACCAGGTGAGCCCCGGAGTCACCAAGGACACAAGAAGACTTGTTCTGAGAAACAGTGAACGACAGTCGATGGAGCAAACCAGAGGCCAAGCTGACTTGGAAGGAGCCCTGACCTTGGGCTAAAACGGTGCGGGCTCCATCCAAATCAGCAGGGAACCCGGCAGCGACGGAGATGTTAGCAGGGGCTGAGGTGGAGGCGACCAATGTAGTGCTGGAGGGGGCTGAGGCAACACCAGGGGCCTGTTACCTGCACTAAGTAGCAACTGCTGACAGACAAACTCCTCATAGTGGCACCGCACTTTGCAGCCCAGCTAGTCCTCCCCCAAAAAAGAGTAAGAGGGGACTTCCGGTGACATCACCAGGCAATGTAGAGGGGCATATAATGGAGCTCCGACAACCCGACAACAAAACTTGGATTTTCACCCATTACAATGATGAAGAGGCTGAATCAAAGTATGTTGGAGGAGAAAGCAATGACCACTCATCAAAAATTTAAAGCCATTGCAGCCGAAAAAGACAAATCCAGGGTGAAGCTATCATCACCGTGCAGCCGAAGCAGAAGCTGCTCTGCATCATGAAGGCCTGACTCTCTTGATGATCAGAGAAACAGTGAGTCAGACGGGTCAGAAGAGAAACAGTTTACAATTACATTCCGGCACCTTTATGCAGAGCTGAGACGCATGGGGGACACTCTGGACAGGATCCAGAGTGACGTGGCTGACAACAAGCACAAAATTAAACAGCAACATAGAAACAGAGAATCTGGTGGCAGATAAGGATCATACAGCTGAAGCCCTGAATCTGCAGAAGGTCATGAGGGCTTAAGGAGCAGCCCTCCCCCAAAAATAGGAGCCGCTGAAGCAAGCTGAAACCCCGAATCTGCAGGAGGTCGTGAGGGCTTAAGGAGCAGCCCTCCCCCAAAAATAGGAGCCGTTGAAGCAAACCTAATCTGCAGGAGGTCATGAGGGCTTAAGGAACAGCCCTTCCCCCAAAAATAGGAGCCACTGAAGCAAGCTGAAGCCCCGAATCTGCAGGAGGTCGTGAGGGCTTAAGGAGCAGCCCTCCCCCAAAAATAGGAGCCACTGAAGCAAGCTGAAGCCCTGAATCTGCAGGACGTCATGCGGGCTTAAGGAGCAGCCCTTCCCCCAAAATAGGAGCCACTGAAGCAAGCTAAAGCCCCAAATTTGCAGGAGGTTGTGAGGGCTTAAGGAGCAGCCCTCCCCCCAAAACAGGAGCCACTGAAACAAGCTGAAGCCCCGAATCTGCAGGAAGTCGTGAGGGCTTAAGGAGCAGCCCTCCCCCAAAAATAGCCGTTGAAGCAAGCTGAAGCCCCAAATTTGCAGGAGGTCATGAGGGCTTAAGGAGCAGCCCTCCCCCCAAAATAGGAGCCACTGAAGCAAGCTAAAGCCCCGAATTTGCAGGAGGTCATGAGGGCTTAAGGAGCAGCCCGCCCCCAAAAATAGGAGCCACTGAAGCAAGCTGAAGCCCCAAATCTGCAGGAGATCGTGAGGGCTTAAGGAGCAGTCCTCCCCCAAAAATAGGAGCTGTTGAAGCAAGGTACCAAACGCTGAATCCCCGGGGCGCTTGAAATCGCGACCGAGCTATCTGTGAGACTGCTGTTTTGGAGCTTTTTTCCACACTCATTTAATTTAAATTAAATTTTAATGTCAGCGCAGCAGTGGAGATAGTTTTTGCCTACTTCAATTTTACTTGCTTTTTCCTTTAATCTAGAGTAGACTGTGAGTTGCCTTAATTAAATGTAAAACCAGGCTGTGTTTTAAAGTGCTAATAATTGTTACCTTAAAGGGAAATGTCCATGTCCTGTCGGGCCCCACCTGCATGTGAAGTGGGGCCCAATTAGCAAACAAAAATAGTGGTAAATGTTGCACTTCAGGTGTGGTATTTTATTTAAATCCATATTTAGTTGATCCTGCGCCCTCCCAGATGGCATTGTAAGAGCAAACACCCACCCCCCCCATTGTGCCCACAAGCACCCGCGGCTGTCCCCGTGATGACATGGCAGGCGGGAAGCAGCCGGGGTGTCTCCATAGGCTTACAATAGCCTAGGACTGATAAACAACTCTGGTTTGGAGCCCGTGTAGTTCCGTGACATAAGGAGACCAGGTACAGACAGCTAGTGTGCTTGCTAGTCTGTACCTGGTCTCAGTATTGCAAGAATACTGATAGACTCCAAACCGGAGCTATCTGAAGCTACCACAATACATATATCTGGGAGGCTCGAAATAGCTGCACATGGGCCATCAGGCAAGCCAAAGCGGCTTACTACAGACAAGCCCTCACCTCTTTCTGGGGATCTGGCAGAAATTTCTGGAGCAACATTAAGGAACTATCAGGGAGAAAATGTATCCCCTTCCCCACTACAGCTTCTAGTAGATGGGGTTATCTCACAAGACCCTGAAACTATCTCCAATGCCCTTAATACTTCTTTCTCTGACCTCAGCCATATCCTCCCCCCTAACTACTATGACCCAATCAGTACCAACCCCATTCACAATTATGCCACCCCTGACCAACCCCCTTTTCAGCTACATATCATCTCCTGCAAAGAGGCTAAACGCTATCTCAACAAAGCCCCGGCGAACTCGCGCTATAGTAGTGACTCCCTGGACCACAAACTCATCCGGCTCACACTGGATGTGACCGTCCCCCATCTCACCAAAATCCTTAACCTATCCTTATGCCTCAGCCAATTCCCCACAACTTGGAAAAGAGCAGTTATCACCCCCATCCTGAAGGGTGGTGACCCCACGTCCACTAGCAACTACAGGTCAAAATCTATCCTGCCCCCCTCAAAGGCCCTTGAAAAAATTGTGGCTGACCAGCTCACAGACTACCTGACCAAACACAATCTGCTCCGTCAGGAACAACATAGTTTCCGGAGGGGTTATAGCACCTCCACCACACTCGTTGAATTCACGTCATACATGAGGTCCTTGAACAAGGCTCAGTGGTAGGGGCTCTATATGTGGACCCGACCAAAGCATTTGGTACAGTTAGTCATGCGCTTCTTCTCCATACCCTACCATCCCTAAACATCTCCACAGAGGTCACCTCCTGGCTCAAAGACTACCTCTCGGGCCGGATCCAGCAGGTAAGAATTAATACAACACTGTCCTCCAGTAGGCCAGTCCTAACAGGTGTCCCACTAGGGTCCATTCTTGGTCCACTACTTTTCACCCTCTTCCTGAACTCCTTCCCCCAATCCTGCAGTGGGAAGCTAATGCTTTATGCAGATGATGCTGTAGTTTTTTGGAAACATCCTCATCCCAATGTGCTCCAATCCGCCTTGCAGGGTTTCTTTAGAGAACTTGAAGCCTGGTTCTCTGAACACCGCCTTATACTAAACTACAAGACCACCAAATCTATGATCTTTGCCCATCACCAAAACCTGATCAGTAACATTCCACTAACGGTGACAAACTCCCTGGGCACGGCCCTAGAGCAGGTGCACTGCTTCAAATACCTGGGAGTCATGTTGGACACCTCCCTCACCTATCACACGTACATACAACAAGTCTCCTCCTCTGTTAACTCCAGGCTCTGGATCCTGTATAGACACAGACACTGCATTCCCCCGCAGGCAATGCACCTAGCAGTGTCTGCCTCCATACTACCCTTGGTGGACTACGGCATAGTAATCTATGGGTCTGCTGACCTTACTGCCCTTCGCAGCATCAACCTCACCCTAAATAAAGCCTGCCGTCTGGTATCAAAGTGCGACAGGCTAACCCATACCTGTGAGCTTTACAAATCTACTGGTTGGCTAAACTTCCAAGATAGGCTAAAATATCACACCTGCCTCCTTGCAAAAAAGATACTACACAAACAGGCACCTATTGGCCTCCACCCCCTCATCCAAACAGTTACTCACAGGAGGGCACCAAGGCACTCTGCAATCACCCCTTCCAAGTACCTCCATGTAGAACCTCCCCTGGCCAGTGGTCCTTCCGATATCGAGCCCCCTCATGACTAAACAACCTAGCGTCCAGTATCTCCCTTGCATCCAATCCGGGCCAGTTTAAAGCTGATCTCAAATCCTTTCTCCATAACTTTGCAATCTGTGAATGTTCATAATGTACTAATGTACTTAACTCCCCCCTTCCAGGTTTCCTCCTCCATTGCAATGGGATAGCCCTCAGCATAGGCATTTCTTCTCCCATGCTAGAGCTCATTCAAACTCATTGTAAATATTTTATGACTCTGGGCCTAGTATTATGACCCTCCAAAGTTTATACTGTCTTATTAACATATTATTAACCTAGACCTCTTTAAGATCACTGCTGATGTAACTGTGCTGAATATTTTGATGTGTATATTTAAGTGATGCTTGCATATTTTCTTTTTACTGACGTGGAGCCTCTGCAAAGGAGTCTATGACTCAAAGGTTGTAATTCCCAATTCTTTCAATAAATAAAAATACAGCCCACCTAGTCTGCCCATTACCCTACTTGGTTTGGCAATCCCTACTCTTATCTGGACTGCCTTTCCCCCACTCTGCTGTACAACAGGATGCCTTATGCTTGTCCCATGCACTTTTGAATCCCTGTACCGTTTTCGCTTCCACCACCTCCGCTGGTAGGCTGTTCCACAGATCCACCACCCTCTCTGTGAAAAACTACTTCCTAGCATTCCCCCTAAGCCTCCCTCCCTCCCTCCAGTATCATGTTATGTCCCCTTGTCCTTGTGCACTTTCATCACTGAAATATGCTCCCCTCCTGTACCCTATTTATTCCTCTAAGGTATTTGAAAGTCTCTATCATATCCCCTCTCTCCCTTCTCTCTTCCAGTGAATCAATGTTTAGTTCTTTGAATCTTTCCTCATAAGGCTTGTTGTGCAGTCCATGTATCATTTTTGTTGCTCTTCTCTAGACTGCTTCCATTCTGTGTCCTTCCTGAGATGGGGTCTCCAGAGTTGGACACAGTATTCCAGATGAGGCCTCACCAGCGATCTATACAGTGGCATCACCACTTCACTCCTCCTACTGGTTATGCCCCTTCCTATGCACCCCAGCATTCTGTTTGATATGATAACCCCAGGTCTCTCTCCTGACTTGTGGTGGCTAGAACCTGCCCCCCATCCTCTATTCCTCTGTTGTATTTCTGTGCCCAAGGTGCATTATCTTGCACTTCTTAGCGTTGAAACACAAATGCCAAATCCTTGACCATTCCTCAAGTAGTCTTAGGTCATTTCTCATTTTATCTAGCTCCTCCTGTGTGTCAACTCTGTTACAGATCTTGGTGTCATCTGAGAACAGGCATACTTTCCCCTCCAGTTCCTCTGTAATGTCACTTATAAAGACACTGAATAGAACTTGACCCAGCACCGATTCCTGTGGAACCCCGCTGGTCACCTCCCCCATTCTGATTTTATGCCATTTACTACCACCCTCTGGGTCCTGCCTTTTAGCCAGTTACCAACCCATTTTACCACTTGAGAGCCCACACCCAGATTCCCCAATTTGTTAAGCAACCTTCTATGAGGAACGGCCTCACTGAAATCCAGGTAGGCCACATCCACCGCCCCTCCCTGATCCACCACCCTGGTCACACATTCAAAGAAATTGATAAGATTAGTCTGACAAGACCTACCCTCAATTAATTCATGCTGCCTTGGGCCTTTTGCACCGCTTGACTCCAGGAACTTCACTACCCTCTCCTTAAGCAGGGACTCCATCAGCTTCCCCACCACTGAGGTCAGGCTTACAGGTCTGCAATTGCCTTCCTCCTCCCTACTTCCAGTCTTGTGCAGGGGAACCACCTCTGCCCTCCTCCAGTCCCCAGGTAACTCCCCCATCTCTAGTAATTGGTTGAAGAGGGCTGTCAGCGGACCTGCTAGGACTTCCCTGAGTTCCTTCAACACTCTAGGGTAATCCCGTCTGGCCCCATTGCCTTGTCTGTCTTTACTTTTCCTGGTTCATCCAAGACTCTAGCCACCACAAACGGGACGGTGCCCACCTCTCCCCCCGTACATCTTTCCTTGTGAGTCTTGGCTCCTACCCTGCTTCTTCCTTGGTAAATACTGAGCAAAAATATTTGTTCAGTACCTCAGCTTTTTCAAGGTCATCCTCCACCCACCCACCCTCTCCTTCTTTAGCCTAACAATACCATTTCTGGTCATAGCCGGTTTTAGGCACCAGCAAACCCTCCCATTGCTGGGGGCCCCTGCTAATCAGGGGACCCCAACCAGATCCAGAGTGTCACTTTCATTTCTTTTTAATTATTATTATTCATGTTGAATGTAAAACCGCACCAAAAGACATCACTAGGCTCTGTGGAGCCTTTTCTAGTGGTGTTGTAACATCATGAAATGATTCACTAAGGTATGCCCTGTCCATTCAGAGGCTAATGAACAGACACTGATTGAATGGACAGTGGGGCCCCAAAAATTAACATTGCTACCACTCCCTAAAAACACAAATGTAACTGGTTGTATTGAACATAAAATGTGCATTTTGAACAAAGTAAAATATGAAGTATGTTTGGATCGAGGAAGGGCCCTATGACTTGTATTGCTGGGGGCCCCCAAAACTCTAAAGCCGGCCCTGTTTCTGGTCTTCTTCCTCTCACTAATATAATGGAAGAAGGTCTTGTCCCCCTTCTTAATAGCCTGTGCTATTCCTTCCTCCGTTCTTGCCTCAGCCCCTCCCGACAGCTTTCCTAGCTTCTCCAGATATTTCAGTCTGTCTTCTTCTTACGTAGATACATAGACAGTGTCGGCAGATAAGGGCCTATGGCCCACCCAGTCTGCCCATTTGAGCTTGTAAGTTCAGTTTATGTTTTCCTAGAAGTCTGTTGCCCCTTACCCCTGACCTACAGAATTCCTTTATGTCTATCCCATGCATTCTTAAATTCCGTGATTGTTTCAGCCCCCACCACTTCCTCTGGCAGGGTGTTCCACTTGTCCACCACCTGTTCTGTGAAGAAATTCTTCCTCATGTTTCCTTTGAATCATCCTCCCTCCAACTTCATCCCATGCCCTCTAGTCCTAGAGCATCTTTTTCGCTTAAAAATAGTGTATTCCTGCACCCTGTTCCTCCCTGTAAGATACTTGTATGCCTCTATCATATCCCCTCTCTCCCTCCTCTCCTCCAGGGAGTACATGTTCAGTTCCTTCAACCTGTCCTCAAAAGATTTGTGATGCAATCCATGCACCATCTTTGCTGCCCTCCTCTGAACCTTTTCTACCCTGTCTATGTACTTACGTAGGTAAGGTCTCCAGATCTGTATACTGTACTCCAGGTGGGGCCTCACTGAGTGTCTTGTATGGCAGATTATGACCTCCCTTTTCCTGCTGGTGATGCCCTGCCTATGCATCCCAGCATCCTATTTGCTTTACCTGCTGCCTTGTCCACACTGTTTCTCCTTGAGGTCATCAGAGATGATAACCCCAAGATCCCTTTCCTGCTCGGTGCATGCTATATCCTCACCCCCCAACTGATATATTGTGCCTGGGTTTTTGTGCCCCATATGCATTATCTTGCACTTCTTTGCATTGAATTTCAACTGTCAAACCCCGGACCATTCTTCAAGTTTCTGCAGGTCGCTTCTCATTCTGTCTACACCCTCTGGTGTGTCTACTCTTTTACAGAGCTTTGTGTCATCAGCGAACAGTGAAATTCTCCCTTCTAGTTCCTGCGCAATGTCACTGATGAAGATGTTGAATAGGACCGGTCCCAGCACTGATCCCTGTGGTACCCCATTGGTCACTCTTCCCTCTGTGGAGTGACAGCCATTTACCACCACCCTCTGTGTCCTGCCACCCAGCCAGTTACCTACCCACCACACTACTGTCCTGCCCACACCCATATTCCCCAGTTTGTGTAATAGTCTTCTATATGGCACAGTGTCAAAGGCCTTGCTGAAGCCCAGATTCTTTCTGTGTCTCTTTGTATTTCTTGAATGCTTTACTTTTTTCATGCACTTTCTTGGCTACTGACTTAAAGAACCACAGTGGCCACTTCTTTCTTTTGCTTTTGCTAAGCAATCTGACACATTGACTTGTCACTCCTGCTATGATTCTCTTGAGCCTAAGCCACTGTTCTTCTACCCCTCCCCCTGTATCTTCTGCTGCCAGAGCAATTTTGAGCTATTTCCCCATCTCCACGAAGTTGGCCTTCTGGAAATCTAGGATCTTAATCTTTGAATGGCTTTCTTCTGCAAACGTGCTGACTCTAAACCACACAGTTCTGTGGTCACTAGTGCCAAGGGGACTGCCCACTTCTACATCCATGATTCTGTCCCCATTTGTCAGCACTAAGTCAGTACAGCCCCCTCCCTGGTGGGCTCAACCACTAGCTGCCTTAGGTTTGCCCCATACATGGCAGACATGAGGTCCCTGCTCCTTGATTTACTTGCAGTCTGGGCATTCCAATCTGCATCCGGCATGTTGAAGTCACCCATTAGTAGTACTTCCCCTTTGGCTGCCATATTATGGATGGCTTCCACTAATACTAGATCTATATCCTCCGCCTGCATGACAGGCCTGTAAACTACTCCAACACGGATGGTTGTTTTGTTCCCTGAAGTTAAAACTGCTGCACTAGAACAACACGTGGTGTCTCTTGCTGAAACTTCGGATCTACACAATGGAGCAATCCTCCAGTTACATAACAGCGAACAGCTACTTAGACAAAAGCTGGAGGATATCAAGAACTGCTCTCGGAGGACCAACCTAAAGATCCATGGTGTCCCTGAAAAAACAGAGTGATAACATGATCCAGTTTATCGAGAAGTTCCTCCATGAAATTCTGCAACTGGGCCCTGACTTTGGTTTAAATATCATCAGAGCACACCAAGCCCTGTCGGCTCCACCGTCTGACCCCGCAGCCCACCCACGCTCCATTATAATTGCTTTTCTGGATTACCGTACTAAGGAAGCCATCCTCAAAAAGGGGTGGGAAAGAAAGGAAATAGTCTTTGGAGACAAACGGCTGTTCTTTCAACAGAACTATGCCCCACTAACAATGGACCAAAGGAAACTGCTATTCCCCATCCTGAAGGGGCTGAAGGCCAGAGCAGAACACCACACCAAACTCTGGTTCAATTGCAATGTTGCAAGAGACACACTTAAACCTCACTGAACACGCAAAGCTCAAGCGAAAGTGGATGGGGGAGGTCTATGGGACACTCACCCACATAGGAGGGGCACAGCAATCCTGGTCCCCAGGGACACCCCGCTGCAGGTTACAAAGGTGGAACTGGACCCAGCAGGGAGATTTGTGCGGCTGCAAGGGTCTTACAAAAATACGAGATGTACCCTCTTAAATATCTATGCCCCCAATGAGGACAAAGATCGTGGTCTAATTTTTGAAAGAAAAAAAAAAACACTCGAGCCCATCCTGGATCCCCATGGCTTGAATAGGAGGAGATTTTAACACTGAAATTTCAGGGTCACAGGACAGTGGGGGGCTAGAAGGATGGTAAAGCAAGTAAATTGCTTAAGAGATTTGCATTAGAATTAGACATAGTCAACATATGGAAACACACGAATGGCACCACAAGAAAAAATTACTCACCTTAGTAATGTTGTTTCTTCTAATGGAGTCTTGCTGTATTCTGACTATTGCAGTTAGGTCCTGCCTTTCAACTGCCCCGGAGAACAAAGAGTTAAACTTTCCATGGCCAGCATGGAATGTTCACCGCGAGCTCGGTTGAAGCCCCTGTCTGCTGTTGTTTAAACTCCAACCGTCAGATCTTTACGAGCAATACTCACTAGAAGTTCTGTGGAAACTGTAAAACTCACACTAGCCAACTGGCAACTAAATTTATTAAAAGGGTTTTTGGTTTCAAAGCAAAGACTCAAGTCAGGAAACCCAAAAACAAAACACAACACACACCCAAAGTAAAGGAGGGTGAAAAGGGACACCCTAGGGTGCCAACACTGCTCCTGCCCACTCACATCCCAAAACCAGGTTCTGAGAGGGAGGCAGGGGAGAATAGAAATAGCAAGACTCCATTAGAAGAAACAACATTACTAAGGTGAGTAATTTTTCTTCAAACAACATGAAGTCTTGCTGTATACTAACTAATACGAACTACCAAGCAGTACCTCCATGAAGGAGGGACAGAACCTACTTTGGGAATAGGCTCTGAAGTACTGCTAAGCCAAACCAAGCATCACTCCTAGCCTGGATATCCAGAGAGTAATGCTTGGTGAATGTATGTACTGTTTTCCAGGTGGCTGCTTGACAATTTCTAAGACAGGAATATCCCGCAGCAGCCAGGGAAGCAGCTGTACCTCTAGAGAGTGAGCCCTCAGGCCTGAGGGTGGGGTTCTACCTAGTTTTTCATAGCAGAACTGTATACAAGAGACAATCCACCTGGCAATAGATCTCTTAGTGGCAGGTTTGCCCTTACCGACCTCTCCATATGTGAGGAACAATTGGAGGGACTCAAACATGTGACCCTTGGTGCGCTCTACATAGTAGCTGAGGGTCATTTTAACATCCAAGCTGTGCAGCCTCCTTTCTCCAGAGAAGGAATGGTCATTGAAGAAAACAGGGAGAGACACAGACTGGTTAAGGTGGAAATCTGAAACCACCTTAGGCAAAAACTTCCTGTTAGTTCTTAAGACCACTTTATCTCTGTGGAAAAAGATGAAATCAGGTTCCACTGACAGGGCTTGTAATTCACTGATACGCCTGGCAGAGGTAATGGCTACCAAAAACACAGTTTTCCAAGTCAAGTACTTAAGCTCTGCAGAGGACAAAGGCTCAAAGGGTGGTTGCATAAGCTGAGCAATGCAAACATTAAGGTCCCAAGCAGGAGCAGGGTCCCCAAAGGGGGGATTGTGGCAATCCCTTGAAGAACTTACAAAACACAGGATGGGTTGACAGAGGAGAGGGCTTGCCTACTGACAAGAAGGCAGAAATCGCTGCCAAATGCACTTTAAGTGTAGCTGGCCTAAGGCCTAGGCCATTAAGATGGACCATATAGTCCAGAACTGTAGGCAACCCAACAGATTCTGGAGAAATATCCTTATTAGAGCATCAAATAGTGAACCTTTTCCATTTGGAGTTGTAAGACTTTCTGGTGGAAGGCTTTCGAGAAGCCTTAAGGATATCCAGAACCCCCTTGAGAAAGCTGCAGATTAGCAAACTCTAACTCTTCAAGAGCCACGCCTTGAGATTGAGAGACTTGAGGTTCAGGTACCAAATCCTCCCCTAAGAGGATGTCAACAGGTTGTAATTCCTGGGAAGAGACAGGGGAAGGTGGACTGCTAAGGACAGCAAAAGGGGGTACCAGGGTTCTCTGGCCCAGTCTGGAGCAATCAGAATCACTTTGTATGGTTGTGACCTTATCTTGACTAACACTTTGAACAGGAGAGGGAAGGGGGAAAAGCATACAGAAATTTCCCTTCCCAATTCAGAATCAGAGCATCTAGGGGGACTGAGCCCAAGACTGGGGGTCTGCAACAAAAGAGAGGAAGTTGGTGATTGTCTGGGGCTGCAAAAAGATCTATCTGTGGAGTGCCCCATCTCGAGAAAATCACTTTCAAAACTAGGGGATCTAGGGTCCATTCGTGATGGCCCTGGGATATCCTGCTGAGAGCATCTGCTAGGACATTGTTCTTCCCTGGGAGGTGAACTGCTATCAGAGAGGTTTGCAGGCAATAGGCCAGGGACCACAACTTCATTGCTTCTGTGCACAAGGCCGTAGACCGAGTGCCTCCTTGCTTGTCGATGTACCACATTGTGGTGGTATTGTCTGTTCTGATCTGGACCACCTTGTTCTGTACAGATTTGGAAAAGGCTTGCAGTGCCAGAAACACCGCTCTGAGTTCCAAGAGACTGATGTGAAGCAGAGATTCTTGATGTGACCACAGCCCTTGGGTGGTAAGATCCCCCCAGGTGGGCTCTCCAGCCCAGCAGGGAGGCATCTGTGGCGAGTATCACTGAATGAGACTGAGTGACAAAAGGAACTCCTTGTCTCAAATTGTCCTGATCCTGCCACCACTGCAAAGCCTGGATCAGGGTTCGAGTCACTGGGACTAGTTTGGTAAGGGGAATCTTTTCTTTGGGACCAGAAGGCTCTTAAGTGGAACTGAATGTCCCTCATCTGAAATCTTGCTCCCTGGACCACTGCTGTAGAGGCTGCCATGTGGCCCAGAAGCTGCAGGAAATGCCTTGCTGGTCGAGACACCTGAAGAGTGAATGAAGAGGCCAGTTCCATAAGGGTCCTTGCCCTGTCCAGGGAAAGGAAGGCTCTTGCCCTTATTGTATCCAGCTCTGCCCCATGAAGGTGAGGAGTTGTACTGGCTCGAGAACTGACTTTGGAAGATTGAGGAGGAATCCTAAGGAAGTGAGCACTTGCTGAGTTATTTACAGATGTGACTTGACTTGGTCTGGAGACTGACCCACTATGAGCCAGTCGTCCAAGTACGGAAAGATGGAGATCTTTTTTTCTCCTTAGGAAAGCAACCACTACTGCCAGACACTTTGTAAACACCCTTGGGGTTGATGTTAGGCCAAAGGGCATTGCTTTGAATTGATATTGGCCTGAGGGAAACTCGAACCTGAGGTACTTTCTGTGAGAGCACCTGAGGGGAATGTGAAAATAGGCAACTTTGAGGTCCAGCGAGGCTAGTCAGTCCCCTGGCCTTAGAGAGGACAGAATTATTCCCAGAGTCACCATTTTGAACTTTGGTTTTAAAAGGTGCTTGTTCAGATATCTTAGGCCCAGGATAGGCCGCCATTGTCCTGTCTTTTTGGGGGTTAGGAAGTACCTGGAGTACAATCTTTTGCCCTTGTGTAGGGTAGGAACCCTCTCTATGGCTCTGAGAGCCAGGAGGGAAGAAACATCTGCCTCTAGGGCAAGGGTCTCTGATGGATTTGCAGGTGGAAAGGATCTGGTTCTCATCTTGGGAAATTTTTTGAAGCTGAGAACCAGTCCCTGGCTTACTACTTCCAGGACCCACTTGTCTGATGTCAGAGACTTCTAGTCCTGGACACCGTAAGCCAGCCTGCCCCCTACTGGTATTGGAGAATCGGCCCGGACAGACCCATCAGGGTGTCTGCTTGGCAGGGGCTTTAGGCTGAGGGGTAGAAGCAGGCCTGCTCATTCCCCGTCTGCCTCTCCCTCTGAAGAACCCCCTCTGAGCATAAGAAGAGGAGGAGGAGGCCTGGGCTTGGTAAAAAAGACCTATGAAAAGGCCTGCCCCTGCCCCTGGACTGCTGCCTCTGAGGAGTGGCTTGCCTTTCTTTGGCCTGAGCACTCCTGTAGGTGGTTCTGTACTCGTCTATCTTTTTCATGTAGTTCTCTGTCTGCTCCCCAAACAGAGAATTACCAATAACAGGGAAATCCATAGCCTTAGCCTGGGTATCCTGTGATAGGCTAGTACATCTGAGCCAAGCCATTCTCCGAAGCAGGGCTGTGTTTACATAGATAGCACCCATAGGCTTGAAACTTCAGGTGCCCCCCCCACCACTGACCCGTGCACCCAGTGTGCACCAGGCGTGCCCCTCCAACATACACACACACAAACACACACACCTCCCTGCCATGTCCTGCTGAGTTACATCCACACCACAGAGTCCCTGCCTGGTCCCATTCATACCCTTTTGAAAGCTAAACTTGTATAAAACGTTTCCAGAATATGAACATTTTTACAGTCAAAATGTTAAAATTCCTTTTAATAAACTGTTTACACTTATTTAGAGGTGGGAATAAAACAGTCTATCAGCACACAAGCAAGCACAAATACTCTTATTTATGTATTTGATCTGAACAAGGCCAAACAGTGTGCATTCTTATTCAGAGTCTCCCTAGTTAGAAAAAAAGTAATGCACTTGTAACCCCCCTGCAAATGGGGGTTCCCAAAAGACTTCCAGGAGCTTGCTTGAATGCTCCAAGCCTGAATGGTGTTTGGCGTTTAAGCCATTTATCTGTGAGTGTTTTTAGAGCCTCTGGTACTGTCTCTTTAAGAGCTGTCTGCTTGCAGACATATTTAGTTTCTATGGGGGGACTGTGTGTTTCTCTGCTTGAGTACCACTCGAGCTGCTGCCAATTCACTCCATTTTGCAGTCACTAGGAGTGCAAAGGGAACCTATCTGAAAGATGTAACTGTTTGCCAGAAATCATTTAGAGTAATAATGAAAATACAGTTTGTCTAACCTGCTTTCTTTGCAGTCAGAACTGTGTTTGCCTAGTTCCCCATTCTAGTTTTGAACTGCTGAACTGGACCAATCAGTGTGGGTTAAGGTAGCTCTAAAATGGTGCCTTGGACGAATCAGAACTTGGACTCGTAATCTGAGCCAGCCACAAGAGGAGTCTGAGTTCAATCACTGCAAGTCATTCAGGGGTAGCATTTTAAGGCTAAACTAAAGTTAGTGTCATAACAGACAAGCTGCAAGAATAAATGCACTGCCCAAAACTCCCCGTTTTAACTTCTTTAGGAATTAGAGGAAAAAAATCTGCAGGGCATGGGGGTATTTTAAAATGGAGGCTAGTGGTTAAACTTTTTTATCCAAGTGGTCCAAAGGTCAGGGGCAGCATTTTGTTACTAAGTGTGGTGATAACATTATTTAAGAATAAAAGCTACTGCAGTGCCAGTCAGTGTCAGTGTCACTGTCTGATAATACAGAACCTGTGGGTAAACAGTCTGAACTCTGAAGCTGCTGCTATCAATTTAATTTACAGAAGAAAAAAAAAACCTTCAAATTCACTGCAGGTCATGGGGTTGGGGAGGTAGCATGCATCCTGAACTTTCTAAAAATAATGGATACACTACAGATCAACCAGGAGCAGCATTTATTTTTCTTACTATGTAACACAGACAATAGAATAAAATAAGCTTCAAACAAACTGTCAGATGATGTTGTGTGCAATAAAGCAAAAATGGTACCTGATATGCCTTGAATGATTCTGTGGGAAGGTAGTCTGGCAGAAGTTGCAGGCAGCAGTTATTTATCCAGAGAAGCCGACTGACAGGACACGACGACCCAGTCCGTCCGACTAGTTGTGATGAATGATGCATATGCATTGATTTGGAACACACCTAGTCTACAGCTCGCCTCACACACACACTGGCTGGCACTGCTCACTCAAAAAGATGAAGAACAGTTCTGTTTACTTATTGAAGTAAAGTGGGTCTGGTGCTGACTGTGTGAGTCTCAGTGACCTCTCAACTTGCTTTCAAACTTCTCCCCGACCAGACCGGCCATGACTACTGGGCTGGCGGCACTGTCTGGCAAGGAAGGTCCCTCTCAGTCTTTGCCCTCCAGCCTACCCGACTCCTCCATGCTCGCTCAGTCAAGTCAGGAGAGGACAGAGGATTTGAATTTCTTTCACTTCAGTCCACAATACAGTTAGCTGGGCTAAAATTAAGTAGCTGTAGCTGGCTGGTCTAGCTGCTCCAGACTAGCACTACCGCTCTGCATCTGCTGCTTTCTTCCGACTCCCGAATCTCCTACGCAGTCACACTTGTCTTGTCTCTGCGATGGTGACTCTCCCAGACAGAGACCCAGTGAACTTGAAGACACAGCGGCTTGTGGCTTGCGGCGCTCTCTCTCTCTCTCTCTCCCTCCCTCCCAATTCCGGCTGGCAGAGTGGCGATTGATACAGTTCTCCTTCTATCTTCCAAATACTTTTCTGTACTGGTACTGGGGCCATTTAAACTTGCCACCCCTCTTACTTGAAACAGCAGCCAATCGGAGGATGCACAGCACAGTATACGCCCACCATGGACCTAACTGAAATCCTAAATCACAAGGCCCGCAGGGCGCTGCTGACTTGCTGAGGATACTAGTTTCACACAGGGGAGGGGTAGAGCAAGCGGGCGGGTGGGGCACCAACAGTCGGAGTAAGTACATTGATGTCGGCGTCAGTCAGGGTCAGGTCAGCCATTGCCTAAGCGAGGGGCGCCAGCAGTCATGTACATTGATGTCACGTTATCCATTGCCTGGGGGGGGAAGGGGCTTGTCATCAGCACGAGCAATAAACATTTATGTCTGTCACGACAAAGGGGAGGGCGGGGAGCCAATTGTTTAAATGACGATGGCAGGGGTTCCCTTAGTAGGAGTCTGAACTGGAACGTCTTTAGACTTTTGTGTCTTTTTTTTTTGTTTTGTTTTTAGCAAGACATACTGGCAGACAACACAAGCAGCCAGCCCAGAAAAAAACCTTTTTTTTTTTCTGCCTAATTTTGCAGGTGCCCCTAGGCTGCAGTCCAGTTAGCCTATGCACAAAAACGGCCCTGCTCCAAAGGGCCACAGATGTAGCCATGACTCTTGATGAAACATCATTGGAATCCACAGCAGCATGAAATTGCACCTTGGATGCCTCAATCCCATCCGCAGCCACCTGCTCCAGCTCCTTGGCAAGCTGGTCAGGGGCCTATTTAGCCAGAGCCAGCACAGTATCCCACCTAGACTTCTGGTATCTAGCTGTGTAGGCCATATAGTTAGCCTGCCTGAGTCCCAAAGATGCTGCCATGTACTGCTTCTTTGCCATGGCATCAATCCTCCTGGAGTCCTTGTCTGGGGGGTGTGATGCCAAGGGGATATTTGCCTTATCACAGGCAGCAGCCTGCACTACCCCAACATGGCTGCATTGCTGAGAAAGGAACTCCGTGTCCGAGCCTGAAAGGGTGAACCTCTTGTCCATTTGTCTGTCCACAGGAGTTATGAGTTAGGAGTCTTAAGAATTTTATTTGTCTGTTCCCAAAAGATTTATGGAGGGGAACAGACAGTCTCCTGGACTCTGGGATGTCCATCATTTCAACAAAATCAGGCTCCTCCTGATCCTCTACTGCTTCTTCCATTGGAAGTTGGAGGGTTTCAGCCACTTTTTTGTAAAACATAAAGTGGGAAGGGGACTCAGAAAGCCTAGGAGGAGAAACACCTGAAGGTCTGTCTGGGGAGATGTCTGGGTCAATAGACACATCGAGACTTTCATAATCACCATCATCATCCTTGTACTCTCCCTCCTCCTCCTCCTCCTCCTCCTCCAGTTCATAAAATTCTTCTGAAGTGTAATCCGGAACCGTGGGAACCGACCAAACCGAGCCCCTACCAGATGGTGCTGGTTCGGCTGGAACTGAAGTTAGCGATTGCACTATTCTTATCGCTTTGGCTATCTCATCAGCGGTCGGAGTATGAATTTCTGGATCCGAACCGGATGATTTATCTTTTCTCTTCCTTTTAACTGGAACCGACTGCTCAGAATCGGCTCTCCTCTTGCCCGAAGAAGTATCGCCCTGGTCAGAGGGCACTCCTTCTGGTTCGGTCGGAACCGAACCGGGCTGGCCATCCGGGTCAGCGGACTTCTCAGCCTCCCTTTCCCTCAGTCTACCTACTCTCTTATCCAGGGTAGCTTTGGGAAAATTCTTACAAATTTGGCAGTCTGAATCAAGGTGGTCAAACCCTAGACAATAAACATAGGTGGTGTGGGGATCAGCCTTAGCAAAGGCTTCCCCACACACACTGCAGTGTTGAAACCCAGTGGGCCCGGTTTGTTTCTTGGGTTTCTCAGACATGGCCAATCCTATCCAAAACTTACCCTTTTTTCGGCAATCCACCAGGCAAGACTCCCCTATTGGTTCCTGACCGTGTTACGGGTCTTGGGGAAAAAAACGTAATAAAATCTGTTTTTTTTAGAACCAATACAGACCGGTTACCACACTCTAAGTAAATTCACAAACTTTTGTAAACTAAACTGATTGGTTCAGCTGAACCGATTTTACAAGTTCCACACAGAAACTAAATGTAAAACCTATCTAGTACTCACAGTACCACAGACAGAGACTTAAACCGACAGATTTGGTAGCAGAAATTCAGTACAAACCGAGCGTAAAACGACAATTTGACTTTTTTGAACTAAGCAAAGGAGAAATCTCCGGAGCAACTGTTCAGTGAGGCGGAGTAAAGAATCTGGCGGTTGGAGTTTAAACAACAGCAGACAAGGGCTTCAGCCGAGCTCGCAGTGAACATTCCATGCAGGCCATGGAAAGTTTAACTCTTTGTTCTCCAGGTCAGTTGAAAGACAGGACCTAACTGCAATAGTCAAAATACAGCAAGACTTCATGTTGTTTGAAATGATTTTACACATTACTCAGACTGACATGACAGCTATGCCCGCATAGATGTTTTTTTCTGGCATCTGAACGGGTACTTGCAGTGGAGGAGTGTATGATCCTACCACACACATTATCGGACCATGCCCCCCTGTTCTTTTAAATCTGCCCATCTCACCCTCTATCAGAAACTTAAACTGGAGGCTGAATGTGGGGCTACTGAACATTCCTCATTTCAGGACCCTCACAGAGGATAATATAAAAAACTACTTGCAAGACAATCCGGCAGGGGAGATGTCACATGCGGTCAGATGGGATGCATTAAAAGCAGCTCTAAGGGGAGTGATTATTAGTTATGCCTCCTGCCAAAACAGAGAGAACAAAAACAAAGGGAGCTGGAGCATTCAATATCAGATGTCCAGTTCCAGCACAAAATCTAACTAAACCATCAGACTAAGGCACAACTTAAGGCAAAGCTGGTGGAGCCAACGTCCCTCCTGACAGACAAAATAGAGGTGTGGCATACGAGGTCCCAGCAACAGTACTATGAAGGTGGACAGAAGGCGAGGCAACTCTTGGCCTACACTCTCAGGCAACAACAATGTAATAGGGCAGTCCTACAAGATCCTCAGAACCAGGGACATCCCTCTAGTGACCAAGGGGAAGTAGTAAATATCTTCAGCAAATACCATCAAGAACTCTACTCCCAAGATCCCGTAGTAAATTTTGAGCAAAAAGTATAAACCTTTCTCACATGGGTAATCACACCAGGACTTGGGCAGTCAGAGGTGGAAGAGCTGGAAAAAGATATAGAACTACAAGAAATTTGTACCAAAATTAAGAATCTGAAGGGAGGTAAGTCCCCAAGGTTAGACTGCCTTCCTGCAGAATTTTACAAAGTGTTTGTGGACCAACTGGCACCATTGCTTTTGCTGGTATATAGAGAGCTGCAGGAGGGTGAGACCATCCCAGAGTCATGGAGATCAGCACAGATATCAGTACTGTTAAAATTAGATAAGGATCCTATACTGCCAAGCTCATATAGGCCCATCTCCCTCCTGAATGTGAATCTCAAAGTGTTCACTGGAATCCTGGCAGACAGAATACAGAAAATTACACACAAGATAATTCACCCGGATCAGACAGGCTTTATATCAGGGAGGTACCTTCAGTGTAACAGAAGGCGGCTCCTTAACATAAGGGCCACAGAGATCCAGGAGGAACAAAATGGGGGCGAGATACTGTGGGTTAAGCTGGAAAGGAAAATGGGGACAGCCATCCACACAGGTGTGGTCTATAGACCACCAGCCCAGGAGGAAGAAACAGATAGGGAGCTGATGCTAGCCATCCAAAGGATGGCAGACAAGGGTGAGGTAGTACTGGTTGGATACTTCAATATTCCAGATGTGGACTGGAGCAGCCCAGCAGCAGCATCAACTAGGAGCAGATTTATCCTGGACTCCCTTCAGGGTGCCTTCCTCAAGCAACTGGTCATGGAACCAACTCGGCAGAAGGCAATACTGGACCTTGTGCTCACAAACAGGGACAGTGTGATGGGGGTAACAGTGGGGGAGCACTGGGAAACAGTGACCACCAGTCATTGTGGTTGAAAATCACAGAAAGAGCAGAACCAAACCACACAAAAAACACGATCCTGGATTTTAGGGGCAGACTTTGGGAAAATGGGGAGATACTTGAAAGAGGCATTAAGGGAATGGGACAGGAATCAGGGGTTGAGGAACAGTGGGCAGTATTTAAAATAGGGATTACAAGAACAACAGAATTATGTATTAAGCAGGTTAGCAAGAGGAAAAGGAAGAGGAGACCATTATGGTTTTCCAAAGAGGTAGCAAAGAAAGTGAAAGCCAAAAGATTGCATTCAGGCAATACAAAAGACACAGGCAGAAGGGGATAGGAGAAGTACCAGGAGAAGCAAAGGGAGGCAGGAGGTCAGTAAGGGAAGCCAAAGCTCAGACAGAAGAACACATTGCAAAATCAGTGGGTAGAGGGGACAAAACCTTTTACAGGTACATAAGTGAAAAAAGAAAGACAAAGGGAGGGATAGTGAGACTGAAGAGGGAGGATGGGGGCCGCGTGGAGGATGACAACAGTAAAGCTGACATACTGAACAGGTATTTCTGCTCAGTCTTTACTGAGGAAGAGGAGGGTAATGGGTCTGAAGGGAGTACAAGGGGTGAGAATGGTGCAGAAATGGACACAAGTCCCTTCACACGAGAAAGGGTCCTGAAGGAACTGGAAGTAATAAGAGTTGATAAAGCAATGGGGCCAGATGGGGTGCACCCCAGGGTCCTTAAAGAACTAAGAGAGGTGGTGGCTGAACCTCTGGCTATCCTGTTTAGCCGATCACTGGAAACAGGGGAGGTACCCAAAGACTGGAGGACAGCAGATGTAGTCCCCTTATACAAAAGTGGGAACAAAGAGGAAGCAGAGAACTACAGACCAGTCAGCCTCACCTCGGTAGTGGGGAAGATCATGGAAGCACTACTGAAGGAGCGATTGGTGGAACATTTGGTTGTCAATGGACTACAGGACCCAAGGCAGCATGGTTTCACCAGGGGGAGGTCATGTCAGACCAACCTCATTGAATTTTTTGACTGGGTGACTAGGGAGATGGATCAGGGGAGGGCAGTGGACATGGCCTATCTGGACTTCAGCAAGGCCTTTGACACTGTGCCACATAGAATACTATTACACAAACTGGGGAATATGGGTGTGGGCAGGACAGTAGTGTGCTGGGTAGGTAACTGGCTGGGTGGCAGGATACAGGGTGGTGGTAAATGGCTGTCACTCCACAGAGGGAAGAGTGACCAGTGGGGTACCACAGGGATCAGTGCTGGGACCGGTCCTATTCAACATCTTCATCAGTGACATGGCGCAGGACCTAGAAGGCAGAATTTCACTGTTCGCTGATGACACAAAGCTCTGTAACAGAGTAGACACACCAGAGGGTGTAGACAGAATGAGAAGCGACCTGCAGAAACTTGAAGAATGGTCAGGGTTTGGCAGTTGAAATTCAATGCAAAGAAGTGCAAGATAATGCATATGGGGCACAAAAACCTGGCACAATATATCAGTTGGGGGTGAGGATACAGCATGCACCAAGCAGGAAAGGGATCTTGGGGGTTATCATCTCTGATGACCTCAAGGTAGAGAAACAGTGTGACAAGGCAGCAGGTAAAGCAAATAGGATGCTGGGATGTATGAGGCAGGGGCATTACCAGCAGGAAAAGGGAGGTCATAATTCGCTATACAAGACACTAGTGAGGCCCCACCTGGAGTACAGTGTACAGTTCTGGAGACCATACCTATGTAAGGACATAGACAGGGTAGAGAAGGTTCAGAGGAGGGCAACAAAGATGGTGCATGGATTGCATCACAAGTCCTATGAAGACAGGTTGAAGGAACTGAACATGTACTCCCTGGAGGAGAGGAGGGAGAGAGGGGATATGATAGAGACATACAAGTATCTTACAGGGAGGAACAGGGTGCAGGAAAACACTATTTTTAAGTGAAAAAGATGTTCCAGGACTAGAGGGCATGGGATGAAGTTGAGGAGGACGATTCAGAGAAACATGAGAAAGAATTTCTTCACGGAACGGGTGGTGGATAAGTGGAACACCCTGCCAGAGGAAGTGGTGGGGGCTGAAACAATCACAGGATTTAAGAATGCATGGGATAGACATAAAGGAATTCTGGAGGTCAGGGGTAAGGTGCAACAGACTTCTAGGAAAACAAACTGAATTTACAAGCTCAAATGTGCAGACTGGGTGGGCCATAGGCCCTTATCTGCCGACACTGTCTATGTATCTATGTAACATCTTAGAGAAAAGTGGAGAGGATCATCCCTTTCAGATAGCCATCTCAATGGACGCGGAGAAGGCATTCGATAGGGCAGTTTATGTTAAAAAATTATGGAAACAATGCAATTTGGCCCCAAACTTTTAGGAGTAAAAAAATCTCTGTACACTGCCCCACAGGCAATGATTAGGGTGAATGGAATCAACTCACCATTTTTCCACTTAAGCAGGGGCACAAGACAGGGGTGCCCACTGTCACCACTGCTGTTTGCCATTTACTTGGAATCCCTGGCACTTAAAAGTTAGACAAGATGAGGAAATGAGAAGGCTCACAATGGGGGGCAGCGACGGGGCAAAAGATCTCTTTGTATGCAGATGACTTGTTTTTTTTCTTAGTCACCCCAACTTACAGTCCCCTGTTTGGCAGAACACCTTCAAAAGTTTGACCTGATATCAGGATACAAAATAAATTTTGCTAAGTGAGAGGCCCTAGTGGTGATGGGGAGGACACCCCCGGGATTCCTCCCCAGTTTCCCATTTTCTTGGGCACCGGAGGGGGAGGGTGGTGATCCGATACTTGGGAATATATGCTTCTACCAACTTTAAAAAATTACATCAGATAAACTATGGGTGACTCGGATGCAGTGTCGGTGGACATTGCCAGGTGGAGACTACTTCCTCTTTCCCTCGTAGGTAGAATCAACTCCTCAAAGATGAACATACTGTACTTCCCAGGTTCTGTTTTCTCTTTCAGGCCTTCCCATTCCTATTCCTCAGACATTTAGTAATAAATTAAATACCCTTGTAACAAAGTTTGTCTGGAATGGGAAATGCCCACGCATGGCGAGGAGAGTGCTACACCTTCCAAGGGTTTGGCACTCCCAGATTTAAAAAAATATTATTTAGCCACACAGTTCTGTGTGTACTTGGGCATGACAAAGAACGAGCTCAGGATGGTATGACACTGAAAATTAACAACTTCCCCAGGGTGGGAGGATTATATCTCCTGGGTGGCCAAATTGAGAGACCCTCAGAGATATGTTTCAGGGACTTATACTTTGCTGCAGCAGCAGGGGGGTGACACATTAGTAAAGACTGAGGCAGCCTGGGAAAGGGAGACTGACACAATAATCACAGAGTTGGAATGGGAACAAAGGCTTAAAAAACGCTGGAAGGTGACAGTATTCCCCCAATGGTGGAGTTCATTGGAAAATACTTCCCCTCTTCTTTGGGACACCAGTAATCACTAGACACTACCAACCTGCTAACACCAACAGGTGCTAGCGACGTGTGGGGAGCAAGCGAGGAACACACACTTACATATTCTGGCACTGCCCAAGTGCCGGTGTCTTTTTGGGTAATGATTCAAAAACTGACCCAGGAAATAACAGGGGGTTGATGCCCCTGAAACTTAGACAGTGGGTCCTGGGTCTCCCAGATACAGCCAGGCTTAGACCAGACGCTAGACGAATGGAGTTAGTATGCATGGTATTGGCCCTGAAATGTATAACCTCTCACTGGCTTACAGAAGAGGTGCCTTCACAGATGGAATGGGTGAGCAGATTGACCACGATACATGAGCTACAACAACTGAGTGCAAGGCTTCACTTGCAGCAAGAGAGGCACATTGAGCAATGGAGAGGATGGGCTAACTGGCAGGCTACACAGCTCGACCCCACAGGGCCCCTTAACTGCCCAGTTTAAGGGAGGAGGTTGTCCCCGTTATAAAAGGAAAGCTGGTCCTCATGGCTCTTCTTTTTCTCATTTTTTTATTTTATTTTGTAGGTACTGAGCACCAGTACAGAAGTGGACGTCTGCCTCAGAAATTGCCTTGGTATTTTTGGAGGTGTGAACCGTGATCCCTGCCGTCCCCCACCCCCAATCCCCGTTTGAACCTCATCTCCAGGTTTGGTCTAGTTCAGAAAAACTTTGTTTCTTCCAGGTCACCCAGCCTCTACAGGCAACCTCTTTCCATTTTATTTATCTTCAGGGAACATTTATACTGGAAAGTAAGGTAGGAATGCACCCAGGTGAGCCAGTTTATAGAAAGTAATAGGTAAGAATCCCTAGTAACATGTCACAGTTGATAATAAACAACACAGTGAAAGGTTCTGAGTTGAGAATGTAGGAGGACTGTTAGATAATTTACATCCTCAAGCTGGACAGAGAATAGAAAAAAGATTAAAAGTTGGATTAAAAATGCAGTACAGTCATAGTATAATAAGGTATCTAATGTGTTTTGAGATAAGAACTGGAAATATAATGAACAGAACATGGAAAAATATTGCGGCCGAATTTCTGTATGTGACTACTGATACATTTTTGCTTTGAATAAAGCCAAGCTTAAAAAAAAAAAAAGGGGGGACTAAGAAGATGAACATCGACGTTGTTTCCTGCCCAAGCACCAAGAGCTGGACCAGCAATACCGGGAGCCACTCAACCTTGAACTGCGAGACCAAGACCTGGACCTCAGCCATCGGGGAAACCGATAAGGATAAGCCAGAGTCAGCAAAACCTGCCAAGGAAGTTGTGGCAGGTCCAGTTCCAGAAGGGAGGGAAGTGGATCAACAGGCTGGTCCGTTCCTCCCTTGGAAACCATGGGCAGGACCGGAGTCCTGGAGAGGGAATCATTCTTTTCGTTCTGTGACAACGGGTCAATCTCTTCGAGAAAGATCTCAACTGCCTGGTCGACCCGTGTCATCAGCCAATGGGCTCGATGGGGAGACAGTGGAGCCAGCAACCAGGATAGAAGTATCGGCCAAAGCTGAAAGCTCGACAACCATCGAGGTAGAAGAAGTGCAGGAAACCGAGGCCCGAGAGTGCTTGTGGTCCCACGACCAAAGACAAGACTTCTTTGACTTACAGTTCCATTCAGAAGATCTGGAGGACATGGACCCAAGGGGAGGGCCCTCCCCAAGGGTAGAAAGGGACTGGCAAAGGTCCCGGAATGCCCCAGGTGAATGAGGCGCCAAAGCCCACCAAAACGACAGCTGCCGCAGACAACGCTCCCGCTGTGGACTGAGCCTCAGATCCCTTGATGGCAGTGAGTTACTCAGTCGAGTCTGCTGCCACAGAAGACTGAGACTAAATGACAGGCCTCTTCTGAATGAACCAGTGAGTCACGTTCGTGCGGACACCCAAGCAGGAGGCGCACATAGTGGTCTTCCAAGGTGGTGGGGTGGAGACAGTGACATAGGCCACAAGCCTGGGAGTCGGGATCCATCCCCAAACAGTAGACGCACGAAGCACACAGATCGGTTTCAGACATCTTCTGGCCACAAGGGCACTTTTTGAAGCCAGGTCCCAATTTCGAATCGTCCGAGTCCATCACCAAAGAAAACAAAGCTTGAAGACACTGGAAAAAATTCACTAAAGTTTTAGGTTCTACACCAAGCACAGAGCAGCGATGGAGGAAACATAATGCTTCCAGCGGAAAGGAAGCTCTGACATCACAGGGCAGTGCCGAGAAGGATACCACCCGGGTGGGTGGGAGAAGCCAGCTTGAAGACCTTTCGACCTCTTCTTAAAGAGAAAGGATTCTGCTGGACTGTGGATAGTACACCATTATCTACGGCCCAAGAACATAAGGTATTGTCACACACCGTCTTGCTACTTTCTGTGCTCCGCCAATTCTCTCCATCCCTCTTTAATTCAGTTTCAGTTGTTTGTTTTTTTATTTGTAAAATCTTTTTATTAGCAAACAGAGCAACTTGGCTTTACACCATACACAAAAAAGAGGTCATTACAGCAAGGTTGGGTAGACAGAAGAGAGGTACGTTACAGGACCCCTGCAGTCACCATCACACAGAGTAATAAACAATTAACAGGCATATAATGTTTCTCCAGTTAGGATGAGGGATAAGTCCTTTAGCCCTGGGCTGTAAGGCAGATGTTATGAATGAATTCAGTGAAACCTATGGTCAGACGTGTGGTTTCCCCTACATCCCCAGCCCCGGCCCCCTCCTGTGTCTGTATGGATTTATAAATTTGGGAAACACGGGGTAGAATGAGCTTGCTGAAGAGGCTCCCACACCCTGTAGTAATTCTTTATTCTGTATAGGACCGTGTATTTGATTCTCTCCGGGTACATGCAGTCAAGTAGGGTTCCCACCCAATGGGCAGGGAATCTTAGCCGCAGCATTGTGCTATCTCCGTCTTCCCCATGGCAATGCCTAGCATCCATAAGGGATGTTCATGTAATTTTCCCATGTAGCCCCCCTACCCCCACCCGGGAGGCATAGCAACACTCATTCCACCACTGGACACACTGTGGTCCCTAGAGTATTTGCTAAAATCGAGGATATCTCCACCCAGAAATTAAGTATGCAGGGGCATGCCTAGATCATGTGGAAAAACGTACTCTCCTGTACTTTACCTTTCAGGCTGAGCTCTGACCTGTCAGCAACTATATGGTGGGCCAGGGAAGGGATGAAATATGTTCTATGTATAAAGCTGAGGGTATCTGCCAGCGCCTATTGTTAACTGAGCATTTCAAGTGTTGTCTCAATACCAACCGCCAGTCCCCCTCAGTCCAGGGATGGCCACTTAAATCCCCCTCTCATCTAACTGTTGTTCTATCCAAGGGATCAGTCAGGGACCTATTAGTAAGTTGCAAAACTGCTTTATGAGCCTAGCCGAATCCTCAGTGTCTAGGAGGATCTCTTCCTCTGTGGATCTGCTTGGGGCAATCCCAGGTCTTTCAGATTCCCAACACAGGTGCAAACCTGCAAGTACGCAAAGAAGTCCCTAGAGGGGAGGGAGAACCTGGCAACCAAGTCCCAGAAGGGGGCCAATTGACCACCATCAAATAGGTCCCCTATTTTAGTTAGTCCCTCTACCCCCCCCCCCACCACTGATTAAGTGCTCTGGTGGATGGGGCTGGGGCATCCTCTTGAGTCAATTGCACTGGGAGGAATTTTGCCTTCGGGGATAGGGAATTAGTATAACCTATCACATCATGTACTGTTAGCCAGGTCCGCAAAGAGTTTCTGGTAATAGGATTAGGACATTTCACCTTTGAAAGCAGCACTGGAGTGAGGATGAGAGTACCCCCCCAACAGGTTCCAACTCTATGGGCATCCATGCTGGCCTCAGGATTCCAGCTTTAGGGCAACCTTTAGGAATGCCCGACGGGTAGCTAGGTAATAGCAGAAGAAACTGGGAAGCCCAAAGCCTCCGTTATCTACAGGGGATCACAGGGATACCTGCTTAATCTTAATCATCTTAGAAACATAGAAATTTGCCAGCAGAAAAGGACCCCTTGGCGCATTCAGTCTGCCCATTACCCCATCTTACTCTCTTTATGCCATGCCATTCTTTCTTTTGTTTCGCCCCATATAGTTGCCCCATGCCCTCTTGAATTTTCTCACCAAATCTACTCCAACCCCCACCCACCCTGGCAGCCTATTCCAAGGACCCACTACTCTCTCAGTGAAGAACTTCCCCCTCACAGTTCCTCTAAATCTGCACCCTCCCCAACTTGAATGCATGTCCCCTAGTTGGTTTGTTTCCACTCATCTTGAATGTGCTTTCTTCCCCTTACCTTGTTTATTCCCTTCAGATATTTGAAGGTTTCCACCATATCCCCCCCTTCCTCCTTGTCTCCAGTGTGTATAAGTTTAGTTCCTCCAGTCGTTCCTTGTATGACCATCTGTGTAGTCCCTGAAGAAAAAATTACTTACCGCTGTAATCTTGTTTCTTCTAATGGAGTCTTGCTGTATTCTGACTATATGTAGTTAGCCCTTCCAGTTGAACTGCCCAGGAGATACAATAGTTAACTCTATGCAAATGCATACAACGTTGAGCTCGGGCTCGGTTTTCAAACCCCTGTCCCTGGTTTATTCTATGTAACTGCCAGATTCTTACGAGCACTAAAACAGTGGTTACTAAACTACGCTAAATAACATTGAACATTAACAAAACAATGGTTAAATGACTAATAACCCAACAATAGGGCATATAAAGAAGACTCAAGTCATAGATGGCCAAGAAAAATGCCACCCTAGTGGTGCAGCACTTAAAAGAGAACAGCTGTAGTGCAGTGCCCCCCTCAGGTTCTGGTAGGGGAGGCAGGGAATGAGGTCAGAATACAGCAAGACTCCATTAGAAGAAACAAGATTACTGTGGTAATTTTTTCTTCAAACAACATGAAGTCTTGCTGTATTCTGACTATATGCAGACTACCAAGCAATGCCCCATGGAGGTGGGCACATAACTTACTTAGGAAATAGGCTCTGCAATACTGCTATGCCAAACCTGGCATCACTCCTGGCCTGTGCATCCAGGCAGTAGTGTTTAGTGAATGTGTGAACAGTTTTCCAGGTAGCTGCTTTGCAAATTTTGAGCGGGGGATATCTCTGGCAGCTGCTATAGAGGCAGCTGTCCCCCTGGTAGAGTGAGCCCTAAGACCCACTGGTGGCTTTTTCCCCAGTTTGCCATAACAGAACTGAATGCAAGACACAATCCACCGAGCAATGGTCCTCTTGGTGGCTGGCTTGCCCTTTCCCACTTCTCCATAGGTGAGGAACAGCTGAGTACATTCATTCCTATGGGCCTTCGTCCGATCCAGATAGTAGTTAATAGCCCTCTTAACATCCAGGCTATGCAGCCTATGTTCTCCTGAACTAGAATGTTCAGTAAAGAAGACGTGGAAGCCAGTGATCACCTTTGGAAGAAATGTCCTGTTCGTCCTAATGATGACCTTGTGCCTATGGAGTGCTATGAAGTTGGGCTCCACTGACAAGGCCTGTAGCTCACTAATCCTCCTTGCAGAGGTTGCGGCTACTAGAAAGACAAGTTTTCCATGTCAGGTATTTGAGTTTAGCAGACAACATGGGTTCAAATGGAGGCTGCATTAGCTGTGCAATGCAGATATTCAGATCCCAAGAAGGGGTTAGCTCCCTGTGAGGGGTGTGTAGGTGGAGCAACCCTTTAAAGAACTTCTTGAAGTTTGCATGAGAGGTCAGGGAAGGGCCCTTCCCTGCAGAGAGATAGACAGAACCAGCTGCCAAATGTACCTTCAAAGTAGAAAGCTGAAGGTCTAAGTATGAAGGTGGGCTAAACAGTCCAACATGACTGCCAATCCGGCTGCCTGTGGATCTATTTCCTTTTGTGCACACCAGACAGTAAATCTCTTCCACTTGGAAGTATAAGCCTTTCTGGTTGCAGGTTTTCTGGAAACCTTCAAAATATCCAGGGCCCATTCAGAGAGATGCAAGCCTGCATACTCTAGGTCCTCAAGAGCCAGGCCCTGAGCCTGAGGGACTTGAGGTTGGGGTATAGAATCCTCCCTTGAGAGGAGGGCAGAAGATTGTGCCTCCTGGGAAGGGAAGATCGGACTGGTCACTGCCAGAAAGAGCAGCATGGGATACCAGGGCTCTCTGGCCCAATCCGGTGCAATCAGAATCATTGATGATGGCGGGCTCCTGAGTTTCATCAGAACCCTGAAGATCAGAGGGAACTGGAGAAAGGCACAGAGAAGTTTGCCTGTCCAGTCCAGTATCAGTGCATCCAGAGGCACCAAACCCAGAGCTGGAGGTCTGCAACAGAACTGGCGTAGCTGATGACTGTCTGGGGCTGCAAACAGATCTACCTCTGATGTGTTCCATCTCCTGAATGCTGCATACAGTATTTCCCTGTTCGGAGACCATTCGTGGTGACTTGGATTTATTCTGCTAAGGGCATCTGCCAGGACATTCTCCTTGCCTGGCAAGTGCACAGCTGAGAGGGAGGTCTTGAGAGAATAAGCCAGACTCCAGATTTTCATTGCCTCCGTTAACAGGGCAGAGGACCTTGTCCCTTCCTGCTTGTTGATGCAGTACATGGTGGTGGGTATTGTCTGTCCTTACCTGAACCACCTTCCCTTGTACCATTTTTACAAATGACAGATGTGCCAGGAACACTGCCCTGAGCTCCAACAGGTTGATGTGGAGAAGAGACTCCTGTTGAGACCATTTCCCATGAGCAGTGAGATCCCCTAAATGAGCTCCGCACCCCAGGAGGGAAGCATCCGTGGTCAGACCCACTGTAGGAGACTGTTGGAGGAATAGCACACCCTCCCTGAGGTTGTCCCTGTCCCTGCACCACTGTAATGCCTGTATCAAGGTGGATGTCACTGGGATCAGCTTGGACAGGGTGTCCCTTCTCTGGGACCAAAAGGACCTGAGGTGAAACTGAATATCCCTCATCTGACCTGGCTCCTAGAACCACTGCTGTGGATGCTGCCATGTGTCCCAGGAGCTGGAGAAAGTGTCTTGCTGGACGAGACACATGTAGGTGAAAGGAGTCTGCCAGTTGTATGAGGTTCTCTGCCCTTCCAACTGGCAGGAAAGCCTTTGCCTGAACTGTGTCCAGCTCTGCTCCTATGAAATCCAAGATCTGGACCGCTTCCAGCACTGACTTCTTTAGGTTTAACAGGAATCCTAAGGATACGAGAGCATCCTGCACTAGACCTCAAGGCCCCACCTCCCCTTACCTGTTTGGTGGAGTGGCCCACGACTAGCCAGTCATCCAGGTAGGGGGAAACACAGCCACTCCTTGCCTTCTCAGGTGAGCTACAACCACTGCCAGGCATTTTGTGAATGCTTTGGGGGCTGAGGTAAGGCAAAGGGCATTGCCCCGAACTGACAGTGGCCTGAGGGCAATTCAAACCTTAGGTACTTTCTGTGAGAATGTCTACTTGAAATATGGAAATAAGCATCCTTGATATCTAAGGAAGCCAACCAATCTCGTTGCCTGAGGGTAGGAAGAATCATGGTTAGGGTAACCATTTGAATTTGGGTTTTGTCAGATGCTTGTTGAGATACCTCAGATCTAGGATGGTCTGCCACTCCCCAGTTTTCTTTAGGGTAAGGAAATATCTTGAGTACAACCATTTCCTTTGTGAAGAGAAGGAACAGGTTTCACAGCTTTGTGTTCCAGAAGTGTGGTAACCTCTGCTTCCAGAAGAGTTGTCTCTGAACTGCTGGTAGGTTTGAATGTCCTTGCTCTTGTTCTTAGAAACTGCTTGAAACTTAAAGCAAGTCCCTGGCTCACTACTTACAGGACCCACTTTTCTGTGGTAATGGCTTGCCAGGCCTGGAAGTAGTGAGCCAGCCTGCCCTCTACCGGCAATGGGGAGGCGGCCCTGACCGACACATCAGGGTGTCTGCTTGGCAGGAGTCCTAGACTGAGAAGTGGATGCAGCCCTGCTTACACCTCTCCTGCCTCTACCCCTGAAATACCCTCTTGGCTGCTAGTAAGCAGGGAATGCCTGGACCAGGTAGAAAGGCCTCTGATAAGGTTTGCCTCTGCCTGGCTTAGCCTGCTGCTTCTGTGGAGTTGCAGCCTTTTCCTTAGCAGTTGCACTCTTGTACTGTAAGTCACCCTGTACTTGTCCATTTTTTTCATGTATGCCTCTGTTTGCTCTCCAAAAAGAGAATTCTGGAAAACAGGGAGATCCATAGCTTTTGATTGGGTATCCTGGGAAAGATTAGTACATCTAAGCCAAGAAAATCTTCACAGGGAGACAGCAGTAGCCATAACCCTAGAAGATACACCATTCAAATCCACAGCTGAATGAAACTGAACTTTGGAAGCTTCAATTCCATCCTTGCCCACTTGTTCCAAATCCTTAGCCAGCTGGGGTGGAGCAGTCTTGGCCAGTTCCAAAACAGACTCCCACCTGGATTCCTGATATCTGGCTACATAAGCCATGCAAGAAGCTTGCCTAATGCCCAATGAAGCAGCCAAATACTGCTTCTTGGCCATGGCATCAATCTTTCGAGAGTCTGTTTCAGGAGGGTGAGAAGCCAGGGGAATGCCAGCCTTGTCACATGCAGCAGCCTGAACTACTCCTACATGACGACAATAATTAGACAAGAACTCTGTACCATTACCAGTCAGCATATACCTCTTGTCTATCCTTTCATCCACGGGGTGATGGAGGTTAGCATCTGCAGAATTTTATTTGCCTGCTTCTTAAGAGACTTGTGCAGGGGTATTGAAAGTCTCAATGTCAGGGACATCCATCATTTCGACGAAGTCTGGTTCCTCCTCTTCCTCAGCTGCCTCCAGAGTAGGCAACTATGAAGTATCAGCAACTTTCTTAAAAAATAGATAATGAGAGGAGGAATCCCCAGACTGCCTAGGAGGAGAAACAAACTCTGGTCTATCGGGGAAACATCAGGCTCGATGGGTTCACCCAAAATATTCTTCTTCCTGACTGAGAGAAGGTTCAACTGAACCTGCACAGATTGGACATAAAAGGCAGATTCTCTAATCTCTCAACATGCCAAGTCCCTACATCCTAGCTGAGAGCTCACAGACTGCCCGGGCAGAAAATCTGTTCTGGAAAGAGAGCGCCCACCTAGGAAGGGGACTATGCCCCTTAGCACCCTGTTAAGTGCTAACACAGAAGTGTACGGGGAAGGATTGTGCCCTACGGAAGGCAGCTTTGTATGAAAGGATAGAGTGGGAACTCAATCGGACTCCCTAAGGCAAGGCAAGAGCAACCGCTCAAGGCTAAGAAGTGCCAAATGCACCAGCCAGAATGAGCTGAATAATAACACCTGCTGGGGGAATCTAAATTTTGAGGCCGAGCCAGGGCAACGGTCTCTGCTGTGAGTCTGGAATGTGATCAAGGTGCCCAGAGGTCGACCCTAGGGGCAGTCAGAAAGAGTTCCCTCAGAATAGGTGAAACACAGACCCTGCCTGCTCTTTACCTTGAGGGAAAACAGATCCATTCAATAAGAACGGAAAACATAACTTTTTTTTTTGGCATAAAGGCCAAAGGGAGGAGAGGAATGAGACGGAAGGGGAGACGCCACACTAGGAGGCCACTGAGGGAAGGTGGGGGTATTAGTAATGAATGGTGAAGATACAAGAGAAGATCAAGAATTCACGGTAGGTAACGTACTTTTCATATCTTCCTTGTCAATCTTCACCATTCATTACTGCTTGGGTGAGTACTGCTCCCCTAAAAAAAGGGGTAGAAACCCTGAGGGAGCAGACTCCCAACCTCCTGTTAGTGAGAAACAGAAGGGAAGACCCTGGGCTAATCAAGAGAGAAGCCTATGGGGAGAAGATCTAGAAGGTGCCCCCAAGGACGAGGAGACAGAGGAAGCCCCTGCAGAAGTCTCCTAGCTCTGGAGGAAAAGAGATGGGTCCCCCAGAAAGCGGAGCGAATCACCCTACGCTGGACCAGGGGTGACAACCTTGATAGACGAAGCCATGCCGTCCGTCTAATACAGATCGCTGTCCCTGCAAGCCTGGAAGCCACCTCACTGGCGTCATAAGATGCCTTTACTTGGTGTCTTGCCAGCTCCAGGCCTATAGCAGAGAGGGCAATAGCTTGTCTGGTTTGCTCCATATCAGGCATTGATGCTAAGATTTGGGAAAGCATCGACCACAAATGCCTACTGTAGGCAGCGTGATGGGCCTGATGAGATGCAATGCAAGACATCGCACGAGAGGAAAAGAACACTCTTCGCCCCCACTGGTCGAACTGTAGAGAATCCGACCGTGGGCGGTAGTGCATAGGCGGCGGTGCCCGGAGGAGTCTCTAGGTATGCCAATCCCGAGGGTGGGTTGGGAGAGTACCTAGGGATTCGAAGGGCACAATATCTACGTTGGCAGTCTGCCAGGGCTGGAGAAAGGGCGGCTGGCATGCGCTGGCAGAACAGACAGACTTCCTGGAAGGAATAGGCCAGGATAGTACCACCGTGCTGGGCACTGAATTCCGCCAAGGAATTCACGCCTCCCTGCCTCAGTATTGTCTCATCTAACACAGGAAATTCAAGATCCTCACCATCCTCGAAAGGAATTGCGTGATATTCCAGTGAAATCAGCATCGGAGGAGAGATGAGCAGGGTTCCCTCTCCCTCAGAGGAGGAGACGAGGATGATGGAGAGCTTGAGCGTCCAGAGGACTCTGCGGCAGTGGGGATAGGCGAAAAACCCGCCATTCATGTACCTAACATATGAGGGGAGGCCGCCAGAACCTTTCTGAACGCCTCCCAGGATAACGGCCTGTGGACCGACATGGCCTGGGAGAGTGGGGATGGCTGCAGAGGAATGGAGAAGGGCACCTACGGTGAGGCAACTGTCCTCTGCTAGGCTCTGAACCGGGAAAAAGAGCCTGAGCTGGAGGGATCCCGGACAACAGACCAGGTCGCAAAACAGAACCCTGGGGATGCGTAGCCTGGAAGAGCCCAGAAGGGGATCCTCCCCTGTGACAAACCTGGGACTGCATGGATCCAGAAGGGCAGCCCACAGCAACGCCACCAGAGGGGTCCCTGGGGTCCAAAAGGGAAAGACAGGGCCCAGCGCTACAGCTCCAAGCCACACCCTGAGGGGTGGCAGGTAGAGACCGAGATGCCTGAACCCTGCCCCTCGACCCCTTGGACTCAAGAGAACGCCCTCCTCCTCGACCCCAGCGACCTCCCACCCCGAGAGGGTGCAGCAGCATCAGGGTCAGTAGCTGCCATGACCCCCTCAGGAGGGAGAGCCCCTCCCTCCACCCCCGCTCCATCGTCCCCCAGGAACCCCAGACCACTCCCAGCCTGGGGGCCCCAGAGGAGGACGGCAGCAGGGAGGAGTGAATAGGCGGGCTGGGCCGCCTAGCACTGCGGCTACCAGAGACCCTGACTTAAAGAGTCAGGGTTCCAGGATGGGTCCCCGTCTGAATCATCAGCCTCTGAGGAGGAAGAGACCAGCTGGACCACAATACTGGCAACCCCAAGGGTTCCTGCGTGAAACGGCGCCGTACCGGATGACCCCAGACCCCTCCCCGCATATTAAGCCCGCCCCGCTGCCTCAATGGTGCCGCCTGACCCACGGCACCGCTCATCGGCGCCTGGACCCCACTCAGCACCGCCCAGAAAGCGATCTGGGCTCGCGGTGCCACGGGCGGTGCTGAAGGCCAACACGCAGCGGCCTTAACGGTGCCGTCTCGATCACCAGCGCTGCAAGCGGCGCTTGGATCCAAATGGCGCCAGGAAAGCGGCGCCGAGGGGTCCACTGGCGTTGCCCAGCAGACGTGGGCCTCGAGCACTGGAGGAGTCTGCACTCTGGGGAGGTGACTGCCGAAGGCGTGTCCTCAGCCAGCGTCCCGGGGACTTCAGAATTCCTCCGACACCGCAAAAGAAGCTTCCTCTTCGGCAAGAGAAGATGAGGAAGCCTCCTCCTCTACAAACTGTATAGGCCCGAGAGGGGACCCGGAGGAAGGGCCTAGAGACCTTACCTGGGAATCCCTGGAGCGGCGCCATCCCCCGAAAGTCGGCGGGGCCTTGCCAATCTTGAACGCGCGGACTTCTAGGACACGACGGTCCATGGAAAAACAGGTGTCACACGCATCCATATCGTGGTTGGGTCCCATGCAACGAAGACAAACATCATGCCAATCCGTGACAGAAAAATGCTGGCCATAGGAGCACCGATGCATAGGGGCGCGGCCCCCCTCCGACTTACATTTTGCCCCCGAACCTGACATGATGCGAAAAAATTTGAATAAAACAGCAAAAGCTCTCGGCACCGAAGAAATTATAAAAAGAATGGTTTTACCAGGTTTTGACGGCGTCGAGAGAAGATCGAGAGAAGTTCGAGAAGGAGTCTGAATTGAATCCGGCCTAACTGTCACTAACCGCATAGCAGGTGCAGCCTCGATGGCGGGAGAAACAGAACTGAGATGGAGGAGGAGTCTGCAGCACCTAACCATCACCAACGGCCACCCTGCATGACGAAAAGGCGCCTCAAGGGCGGCTACTGCTTGGAGCTGACTCACAAAAAACTCAGAGTAGGTGCGCGCCTCCAGCACTACCCAAGCAGTAATGAATGGTGAAGATTGACAAGGGAAGATACCAACATTTTAACCAAAGTGAGCGAGGAGAAATCTTCGGAGCAACTTCACAGGCAAGTGGAGTAAAGAATCTGGTGGTTACATAGAATGAACCAGGAACAGGGGTTTGAAAACTGAGCTCCAACTCAACATTCTATGCATTTGCATTTGCATAGAGTTAACTCTTTCATCTCTGGGGCAGCCCAACTAGAAGGGTGAACTGCATATAGTCAGAATACAGCAAGACTTCATGTTGTTTGAACCATTTTAGTTGCCCTCTCCACCCTGTCTTTGTCAACCTGTAAGTGTGGCCCCCAGAACTGAACCCTGTATTCCAGATGTGGTCTGATCATAGTGCTGTATAGTGGCATGATCACCTCCTTCCTCCTACTTGTAATGCCCCTCCCTATGCATGCCAACATTACGTTTGCCTTCCCTACCACCTTGTTGCATTGGTTCCCAACCTTCAGATTATCCGAAATGATGATCCCCAGGTCCCTTTCCTGCTCTGTTGCCTCAAGTTCCTCCCCTCCCAGCCAGTATTTTGCCCTCGGGTTCTTTCGCCCTATGTGCATAGTTTTGCATTTCTTTGCTTTAAAGTGCATTTGCCACTTCCCTGACCACTTCTTCAGCTGGACATATGAAATTTGCCAGCAGATAAAGGCCTAGAGGTCTATCAAGTCTGCGCGAATGTCCAGCTAGCTAGACTGGACAGATCCTCCCTCATTCTTTCCACCCCTCCTGGTGTGCCCACCCTGTTACAGATCTTTGTATCATCTGCAAACAGACACACCTTCCCATGCAGGCTCTCTGAAATGTGTTGTCCTCTGAAAAAGGACCCAACACCCGAAACATGTCAGGCGGGAGTTGGTCTGTGTGTTAAGAAAATACAAGTTACTCACCTGTAACAGGAGTTCTAGGAATGGTATATGTTGTTCATCCACACTTACTGGCAGGTTCCTTGCCGCTTTAAATCTTGCCGGAAGGTCTTCAAGCTGGCTCCTCCCACCCACCCGGGTGATAAAACTCTCGGCTCCGCCCCATGACACCAGATCTAGCCCGCTGGAAGCCAGGTTGTGCGTCGAAGCTGGGGAGGTCGGGTGGGTTGTGTGGATGAACAACATATACCATTCCTAGAACTCCTGTTACAGGTGAGTAACCTGTATTTCTAGGGACATGGATATTTTGTTCTATCCACACTTACTTGCAGACTCCTAGCAGTTCTCTGGGAGGAGGGAGGCAAGGCGCACACTCCCTACTTAGGAAACAAGGACTGGAGAACCGAGGTCCCAAAACCAGCATCCCAGCGTGACTCAAGGTCGGTGTGGTAGTGTGTAATGAAGGTGTGTGCTGACTTCCAGGTAGCAGCCCTGCTGATTTCCTGGATGGGGACGTCCCTGGAAGCAGCCACCGAAGCAGCAGTATGGCGGGTAGAATGAGCTCTTATCCCTTTGGGAGGCTCCATGTCCACCAACCTATAGCAGAGATCTATGCAGGAGGTGACCCACCTGCTTATCGTCTGCTTGGCTGCAGGTCTGCCAGGTGCGGCTTCAGCGTAGGCGACAAACAGCTGGCGAACCTCTCCCCGAACTTCAGCCATCCGCTTCTTATAACAAGAGAGCGCTCTTCTAGGGTCCAAAGTATGGAGCCTATATTCAGCCTCTGAGGTGTGATTGGGGTAGAACACCGGCAGAGTCAACACCTGGTTAAGGTGAAACTCCGACACCACCTTCGGAAGGAATTTTGGGTGGGGGCGCAGGACAACCTTGTCCCTGTGGAAGACCAGATAGGGAGACTCGATGGAAAGCGCCTGGAGCTCTCCCATCCTTCTGGCTGAAGGCAGTCTTCCATGACAGGTGAGAGATGTCACACCTGTGCATCGGTTCGAATGGCTTGCCCATGAGCTTAGCCAGTACCAGCAGTAGATCCCAAGGAGGTGGAGGTTCTTGCACCGGAGGGGATATGTGATCAAGGCCATTGAAAAAGCTCCCGACCACCTTCTCCTGCGCCATCAACTGCTTCCCGGCCCGCGACTGGTAAGCAGAGATGGCTGCCAGGTGCACCTTAAGGGTCACTGACCGAAGCCCTAGCTGAGAAAGGGACCACAGGTAGTCCAGAATGCTGGTCAAGGAACAGAAGGAAGGGTCTAACCCCTTATCCTGACACCAAATGGAGAATCTCTTTCATCTGAGTCACACTGACTTTAAATTATCTGTTGGAAGCTGAGAAAGTAACTGCAAAGAACAAACCAACTCCATTTAAACCTGGAAACCTGATTAAGGCATAATACTGCAGAGCATTTGGTAAGAAAAGGGAGCTACGCTTTCTACAAAAAATTTTATTTTTATTTTTCCTTATTGGCATTAAGCAGAGAATTGCAGGATTCCATTAAAAGTGTAGTAATTTTATAACCAGAGGGAGTGAGATACAACTGAATTTGCTTGAGTGCTGGGGTTGAGACCTAGAATTTGGAAGGATATTTTTGTAACATTTTAAGTGTCCTGCTGGCTGAAAAGTTAAGTTTTTCAGCCCTGGTTTCACTGAAAGGTTTTGTGTATTGGAATCAGACATAGCAGGCTGCCTGCATTGAAAGGCCTGCTTACATCACAGGTGTCACTAGTCAATCAATTGGCTCTGGGCGGGGTTTTCATCGCTGCTTGACCTAGACATCCTTCACAGTTAGAAGCCAGTCACACTGACTTTAACTTGTCTGTTGGAAGCTGAGAAAGTAACTGCAAAGAACAAACCAACTCCATTTAAACCTGGAAACCTGATTAAGGCATAATACTGCAGAGCATTTGGTTAGAAAAGGGAGCTAAGCTTTCTACAAAAAGTTTTATTTTTATTTTTCCTTATTGGCATTAAGCAGAGAATTGCAGGATTCCATTAAAAGTGTAGTAATTTTATAACCAGAGGGAGTGAGATATAACTGAATTTGCTTGAGTGCTGGGGTTGAAACCTAGAATTTGGAAGGATATTTTTATAACATTTTAAGTGTCCTGCTGACTGAGAAGTTAGTTCATTTTCATCCCTGGACGCAGTAGAGTGGTTTGTGTAGGAGCTGTGGTCTAGTAAATTGTGGTGTGTGTTGTATTACTATAAAGGACAGTACTTACCAGGGTGGTGGAACAGTTGTGTATTTGATTGTTTCTAACAGTCACCAGTGGCTGTGCACTACCCACCACCTTCCCTTCCCCACTCCAGGCGTGGCATTTTCTTTATAGACACAGTTCTGACAACATTTCCTCAACAGTTCTTGGGCAGAACTGTCATATTCCTTATAACCCTGCAACGGACATAAAGAGTAGCTACAATAAAACAAGTAGTAATACATATATAATTACATATCGTATATAATAAGGAGCAGGACATGTGGGAGTGGTGCAATGCACTGGCTGTGGGGCAGCAGTTTCCGGAGACATTCTGAACCTGCGTTGCTGTCCTATTTGCAGGCAACTGTCAGCTCTGAGAGAGGAGGTTGCCCACCTCCAGGCTGAACTAGCAAGGACTAAGGAGGCCTCCCTCTCCCAAAGAGCACCACTGCCACAACCACTGAGTCAGAGGTTTCGGAGTATGAAGAGCAGTTGGACCACAGTGGGTTCTGGGAGGGTGCGGATGGTGGACCAGAGGCGAAGCCACCCAGTTGTACCTCTACACAAATCATATGCCATTCTGGCAGAGCAAGATTCCTCTATGATGGCACCCTCAGTGGAGACCCAGAAGAATGCTGAGGACATCCACAAGGGAGACTCACAAAAGGGTGGCAAGGGACACCACAGGGGAAGGAAACAGCTACTGATAGGGGACTCAATTGTTAGGGGGGTAGAACTGGGGAAGGGAGAGAAGGAAGTAAGCTGCCTGCCTGGTGCCATGGCTTGAGGGGACAAGAAGCTTAATCCTCACAATTGCAGAAGCAGCATCACAGGAGAGTAACTAGATATCATTGTCCACCTTGGGACAAATGACCTAGCTAGGCATGGGACCAGTGCAGTGCAGAATGAATTTGTGGAGTTGGGGAGGGCCTCAGACAGAGTAAGCACAGTAACCTTCTCAGAGGTGCTACCAGTCCATGGCAGGAGTGAGGCTAGGGTACTACACACCATGCAGTTTAATGAATGGTTGCAAAACTGGTGCAGAGCACAGGGCTTTGGCTTCATTGGGGACTTTAAACTAGAAAAGGGGGGGAGGTACTGATAAAAGGCAGGAAAAGTCAAGCCTCCCCCACAAAACATGGCAGGTAGTAGGGTAAACACGGAGGTACAGAGCTCAACACAGGGCAGGACGGGGGTAAATGGTAAAATAGATAAGAGCAATAAGAGCAGGTATGGGGGAAAAAGTATAAAGCCAACATTAAATGGAGGGCAATGACTACCAATGCCCGTAGTCTGGGACACAAGCTTTCTGAGCTAGTAGCTTTGATGGAAGATGAACAATTGGACATTGTGGCAGTCACAGAAACATGGTACACTGAGAACCATGACTGGGATGTCAACATACCAGGGTACACAATCTACAGAAGGGACAGGGAAGGCAAAAGAGGAGGAGGAGTAGCTCTCTACATAAGGGAAGGGATCAAAGTTACAGAACTAAAAAGTAAAGGGGGAGGACAAGAGGCACTTTGGGTCACCTTGGAGATGGGGAATGGCATCACAATCCGCACAGGGGTTGTATACAGACCCCCATCTCAAGGGGAGGAAATGGACAAGAGAATGATAGAGGACATTCTCAAAATGGCTGAAAAAGGGGAGATACTGTTGATGGGGGACCTGAATATGCCAGATGTTAACTGGAGGACATGTACTGCAGCCACTATCCAAGAGCAGGGTCATTCTCGATGCCCTGCAGGGGCTGACCTAGACAGCTAGTGCTGGAACCCACTTGGGAGGAAGAATACTTGAGACCTGGTACTCTCAAATGGAGAGAGATCACAAATTAGAAGTCGGAGACATCTGGGAACAAGCGACCACTGCACAGTGTGCTTCACAATGAGCACAACAATGGAGATAAGCCATACAAAACAAGGATACTGGACTTTAGAAGAGCTGACTTTGGCAAATGGGTGAACACCTGAAGAATGCACTAAGCAAATGGCCAAATAGGAGGGGTGGAAGAACAATGGAGAAAATCAAACTGCCATCATAGAGGCAACAAGTCTATGTAAAACAAATAAAGAAAACAAAGCAGAGTAAAAAACACTATGGTTCTCAAAGAGGTGGCAGGAAGGTTAAGGAGAAAAGGCTGCATTCAAAAAGTACAAGGAATCACTAGAGAGCAACACGACAGAGAACTGTACCAATTAAAGCAGAAAGAAGTAGGAAAAGTTGTCAGAATAGCAAAGGCACAAACCGAGGATAAAATAGCCAACTCGGTCAAAAAGGGGTATAAAACCTTTTATAGGTACATTAGGGAGCATAGAAAGGTTAAGGGAGGGATAGTGAAGATTAATAAAGGAGAGGGGAGGTCGGCAGAGGGAGACAGTGAAAAGGCAGATACTGAATGAATACTTTTGCTCAGTATTCACCAAAGAAGATGAGGAGCAGTTACCTAAACCAGACAATAGAAGCACTCTGGGTAGGGGTGTTGACACCAGTCCATTCACAGAAGAACGAGTACTGAAAGAATTCCTAAAACTCAAGGTGGACAAAGCAATGGGGCCCGACGGGATTCACCCCAGAATCCTAAAAGAACTAAGGGGACCTAGTGACACCACTGACCACACTTTTAACAAATCATGGCAGGATGGGGTGGTACCTGAGGGACTGGAGGAGGGCAGATGTGATTCCTTACAAAAGTGGAAGCAAGGCAGAAGCAGGAAACTACAGACCTGTAAGTTTGACCTCAGTGGTAGGGAAAATGATGGAATCACTTCTGAAAGAAAGAATTGTTGAGTACCTAGAGGCCAGCGGGGCACAAGACCCAAAGCAGCATGGATTTACAGCAGGAAGGTCATGTCAGACGAATCTAATTGATTTCTTTGACTGGGTGACCAAAGTAATAGACCAGGGAGGGGCTGTGGATATGGCCTACCTAAACTTTAGCAAGGCATTTGACACAGTCCCACACAAAAGATTAATAATCAAGTTAGCCAGCCTGGGAGTGGGTCCCAGGGTGGTAGCTTGGTAGCGAACTGGCTGCACAACAGGCACAGAAGGTAATAGTGAATGGAACACATTCCAAGAAAGGGGGTTACTAGTGGAGTACCTCAAGGCTCAGTATTGGTCCAATCCTCTTTAACATCTTTATAAGTGACATTGCAGAGGGTCTGAGGAAAGGTATGCCTCTTTGCAGATGACACAAAGATCTGTTACAGAGTTGATACACAAGAGGGGGTAGAAAAGATGAGAAGGGACTTGGCAAGGTTGGAGGAATGGTCAGACATATGGCAACTTAGATTCAATGCAAAGAAGTGCAAAGTAATGCACCTGGGAAACAAAAACCCAGGAGAAGAGTACACATTAGCAGAGGAGGTACTAACAACAACAAAAATGGAAAGGGACCTGGGGTAGTCATATCAGATGACCTAAGGGTGGGATGCATAGGAAGGGGCATCACAAGTAGAAAAAGGGAAGTGGTTATCCCTCTGTACAGACAGTTGGTGAGACCCCATCTGGAGTACTGTGTGCAGTTTTGGAGACCTCATCTACGCAAGGACATAGACAGGATGGAAGCAGTCCAGAGGAGGGCAACTAAAATGGTAGGGTCTACATCAGAAACCATATGAGGGAGAGACTGAGAGAGCTTAATATGTATACCCTTGATGAAAGGAGGGACGGGGGACATGATTGAAACGTTCAAGTACCTCAAGGGAATCAACAAAGTCCAGGAGGGTAGCATCTTTCAGAAAAAGAGATGTAAGAACAAGGGGCACAGTTTAAAGATAGAGGGGATGGCTCGGGGTAATGTGAGGAATTCTTTTCACAGAGAGAGTGGTGATACATGGAACAGCCTTCCTGAGGAGGTCGTTGGGTCTAAAACAGTGGGGAATTCAAACATGCATGGGACAGACACAAAGCAATTATAGTGGGGGGTTGCAGGAAACAGGCTGTTGGTTAACTAGAATCTGCAGCTTATCCAGTAGGTAGGGAAATGGGCAGACTGGGTGGGCCAAGTGGTCCTTATCTGCCGTCAAAGTCTATGTTTCTATCTGAAGGCGTAGCATTTTCTGGTCTACTCCTTACGGGATGCCTCAACAATGTTGAGGACCTCGTTGGAAAGACCCAAGGCCTGGAACTCTAGCCACTCAGGAACCAGGCTGTCAGGTACAGGGATTGAAGGTCCGGGTGGAGAACCTTCCCCTCGTTGACTGAGATCAGGTCTGGGCAGGCTGGTAGCCGCCTTGGGAGCCCGGAGCTGAGGCTGAGGCGATCTGGATATCAGAACTGGCAGGGCCAGTCTGGGGCTACTAGAATCACCTGCGCCTTGTCCCTCCTCGCCTTGAGAAGCACCTTGTGGATCAAGGGAAATGGGGGAAAGACGTAGAAGAGGCCCGGGGTCCATGGCCTCGAGAAGGCATCCCCCTGCAGCGAGCCCTGCTGAGGGGGCGGCATGAACAGCCTCAGCTCAGATTCTCCCTGAGGCAAACGGGTCCACCTGAGGTGTGCCCCAGTGGGAGAACAGATCGTGTACTACCTCCGGCAGGAGAGACCACTTGTGAGATGCAGCACCTATCCAGCTTCCGGCATCGGCCAGAGTGTTGGAGGCTCCTGCCACATGGATGGCTAGGAGATCCGCCTCCAGTCTGCTCACGAGAGACCAAGTGTGGAGAGCTTCCTTGCATAGAGGTAAAGAGCACGTCCCGCCCTGGCGGTTTAGGTAGTATATGGTCGTGGTACTGTCCGTCTGGACCTGGACCACTTGACCCTGTACAAACGGAGCGAAGGCAGTGAGGGCTAGTTGGACCGCTCGAGGCTCCAGCAGGTTGATGTGGCATCGAGACTCCCAAGGGGACCAGAGGCCGTGCACTCTGAGCTCCCCCAGATGGGCACCCCAACCCATCAGAGAGGCAGTCGTTAGAGTGACCGTCGGCTCAGGGCGGACAAACAGGATACCCTCCTGCAGATGAGCTGGAACGATCCACCACTGGAAAGCGTTCCACATCTCCTGGGTCACTGTCACTGGCTGGTCCAGAGGGCTGGAGCACTGTGACCATTGGTGGGCCAGTCCCCATTGTAGGGGACGCATGTGCCAATGGACCCAATGGACCACGCTGGTGCAGGCCGCCATGAGGCCCAGGAGGTGCAGGAAGTCCCGGGCAGGGCACAACTGCCCAACCAAAAATGATTGGGCGAAGGAGGAAAGAACCTCGGCCCTGTCTGCTGGGAGCCATGTTCTGGCCCGAAGAGAGTCCAGCTCTGCCCTGATGAATTGAATCACCTGCATTGGCATGAGTTCTGATTTGGCCTCGTTGATGAGGAGGCCAATCTGAGAGCAGACCTGGAGGGCCAGATCCCTGGACCGCTCCACTTCCAGTCTGGAGGGGGCTGCAATCAGCCAGTCGTCCAGGTAAGGGTACACCTGGACCCTTCCGCGCCACATGAATGCTGTCACCCCTGCCATGCATTTGGTGAAGACCCTGGGAGCTGGAGAGAGGCCGAAGGGCATGGCCCGGAACTCGAAAAGGGACTCTTCCGCCCTGAAGCGGAAGAATCGCTGGTGGGACGGACAGATTGGGACATGAAAGAACGCGTCCTGGAGGTCCAGAGAACAGAATCACACACCTCGTTCCAAGGATGGAATGATCTGTGCCAGAGTGACCATCCTGAAGGTTCGAGACCTTAGGAACTTGTTCAGATCGTGTAGGTCTAGAATGGGGCACCAGTCCCCCGCCCGTTTTGGGACCAGAAAATACCTGGACACAAACCCTGGGTCTGGTGGAGGATCCGCCACCTTCCTGATTACCTCCTTCTGGAGGAGCAGGTCAATGTCAGCTCGCCGAGCCGACAGAGAAGGCCATGACCCCTGTAGCCCCCCCTGGTGTCCAGGTGGGGCCTGCTCGGGACTCCAGAGGCAGACCCTTTCCTACCACTTCTAGCACCCAGTAGTCCGTGGTGATAGTGGACCAGGCGGAAAGGAAGTGGCGGAGCCGCCCCATCAGTGCAGTGCAGAATGAATTTGTGGAGTTGGGGAGGGGCCTCAGACAGGCAGCAAGCACAGTAACCTTCTCAGAGGTGCTACCAGTCCATGGCAGGAATGAGGCTAGGGTACTGCACACCATGCAGTTTAATGAATGGTTGCAAAACTGGTACAGAGCACAAGGCTTTGGCTTCATTGGGGACTGGGGGTCCACCTGGAGAGATAAAGGTCTATACTGGTATGATGGTCTAGATTTGTCCACAAAGGGGACCAAGCTCCTAGGTGACAGGTTTAAATGCTTCCTTGGCAAGCTTTTAAACTAGATAAGGGGGGAGGTACTGATAAAAGGCAGGAAAAGTCAAGCCTCCCCCCACAAAACAGGGCAGGTAGTAGGGTAAACACTGAGGTACAGAGCTCAACACAGGGCAGGATGGGGGTAAATGGTAAAATAGATAAGAGCAATAAGAGCAGGGATGGGGGAGAAAAGGATCAAGCCAACATTAAATGGAGGGCAATGACTACTAATGCCCGTAGTCTGGGAAACAAGCTTTCTGAGCTAGTAGCTTTGATGGAAGATGAACAATTGGATATTGTGGCAGTCACAGAAACATGGTACACCGAGAACCATGAATGGGATGTCAACATACCAGGGTACACAATCTACAGAAGGGACAGGGAAGGCAAAAGAGGAGGTGGAGTAGTTCTATACATAGGGAAGGATCAAAGCTACAGAACTAAAAAGTAAAGGTGGAGGACAAGAGGCACTCTGGTTACTTTGGAGATGGGGAATGGCATCAGATTCCGCACAGGGGTTGTATACAGACCCCGCCTCAAGGGAGGAAATGGACAAGAAAATGATAGAGGACATTCTCAAAATGGCTGAAAAAGGGGAGATACTGTTGATGGGGGACCTGAATATGCCAGATGTTAACTGGAGGACATGTACTGCAGCCACATCCAAGAGCAGGGTCATTCTCGATACCCTGCAGGGGGCAGACCTTAGACAGCTAGTGCTGGAACCCACTCGGGAGGGAGCAATACTAGACCTGGTACTCTCAAATGGAGAGAGGATCACAAATTTAGAAGTCGGTAGACATCTGGGAACAAGCGACCACTGCACAGTGTGCTTCACAATGAGCACAACAATGGAGATAAGCCATACAAAAACAAGGATACTGGACTTTAGAAGAGCTGACTTTGGCAAAATGGGTGAACACCTGAAGACTGCACTAGCAAATGGCCAAATAGGAGGGGTGGAAGAACAATGGAGAAAAATCAAAACTGCCATCATACAGGCAACAAGTCTTTGTGTAAAACAAATAAAGAAAACAAAGCGGAGTAAAAAACCACTATGGTTCTCAAAAGAGGTGGCAGGGAAGGTTAAGGAGAAAAAGGCTGCATTCAAAAAGTGTAAGGAATCACAGAGGAGCACGACAGGAACTGTATCAATTAAAGCAGAAAGAAGTAGGAAAGGCAGTCAGAATGGCAAAAGACACAAACCGAGGAAAAACAGCCAACTCGGTCAAAAGGGGATAAAACCTTTATAGGTACATTAGGAGCATAGAAAGGTTAAGGGAGGATAGTGAAGATTAATAAAGGAGATGGAGGTCAGCAGAGGGAGACAGTGAAAAGGCAGAGATACTGAATGAATACTTTTGCTCAGTATTCACAAAAGAAGATGAGGAGCAGTTACCTAAACCAGACAATAGAAGCACTCTGGGTAGGGGGGTTGACACCAGTCCATTCACAGAAGAAAAAGTCCTGAAAGAACTCCTAAAACTCAAGGTGGACAAAGCAATGGGGCCTGACGGGATTCACCCCAGAATCCTAAAAGAACTAAGGGGACCTAGTGACACCACTGACCACACTTTTTAACAAATCATGGCAGGATGGGGTGGTACCTGAGGACTGGAGGAGGGCAGATGTGATTCCCCTTCACAAAAGTGGGAGCAAGGCAGAAGCAGGAAACTACAGACCTGTAAGTTTGACCTCAGTGGTAGGGAAAATGATGGAATCACTTCTGAAAGAAAGAATTGTTGAGCACCTAGAGGCCAGCGGGGCACAGGACCCAAAGCAACATGGATTTACAGCAGGAAGGTCATGTCAGACTAATCTAATTGATTTCTTTGACTGGGTGACCAAAGTAATAGACCAGGGAGGGGCTGTGGATATGGCCTACCTAGATTTTAGCAAGGCATTTGACACAGTCCCGCACAAAAGATTAATAATCAAGTTAGCCAGCCTGGAAGTGGGTCCCAGGGTGGTAGCCTGGGTAGCGAACTGGCTGCACAACAGGACACAGAAGGTAATAGTGAATGGAACACATTCCGAAGAAAGGGGTTACTAGTGAGTACCTCAGGGCTCAGTACTGGGTCCAATCCTCTTTAACATCTTTATAAGTGACATTGCAGTGGGTCTGGAGGGAAAGGTATGCCTCTTTGCAGATGACACAAAGATCTGTTACAGAGTTGATACACAAGAGGGGGTAGAAAAGATGAGAAGGGACTTGGCAAGGTGGGAGGAATGGTCAGACATATGGCAACTTAGATTCAATGCAAAGAAGTGCAAAATAATGCACCTGGGAAACAAAAACCCAGGAGAAGAGTACACAATAGCAGGGGAGGTACTAACAACAACAAAAATGGAAAGGGACCTGGGAGTAGTCATATCAGATGACCTAAAGGTGGGTAAGCAATGTGAGAAGTCAGTAAGGAGAGCCAGGGGGATACTGGGATGCATAGGAAGGGGCATCACAAGTAGAAAAAGGGAAGTGATTATCCCTCTATGCAGACAGTTGGTGAGACCCCATCTGGAGTACTGTGTGCAGTTTTGGAGACCTCATCTATGCAAGGACATAGACAGGATGGAAGCAGTCCAGAGGAGGGCAACTAAAATGGTGCAGGGTCTACATCAGAAACCATATGAAGAGAGACTGAGAGAGCTTAATATGTATACCCTTGATGAAAGGAGGGACAGGGGGGACATGATAGAAACGTTCAAGTACCTCAAGGGAATCAACAAAGTCCAGGAGGGTAGCATCTTTCAGAAAAAGAGATGTGTAAGAACAAGGGGGCACAGTTTAAAGATAGAGGGGGACGGCTCAGGGGTAATGTGAGGAAATTCTTTTTCACGGAGAGAGTGGTGGATACATGGAACAGCCTTCCTGAGGAGGTCGTTGGGTCTAAAACGGTGGGGGAATTCAAACATGCTTGGGACAGACACAAAGCAATTATAGTGGGGGTTGCAGGAAGCAGGCTGTTGGTTAACTAGAATCTGCAGCTTATCCAGTAGGTAGGGAAATGGGCAGACTGGGTGGGCCAAGTGGTCCTTTTCTGCCATCAAAGTCTATGTTTCTATGTCCTCCAGAGAACCCAGGAGGAGACGAGGTTGGGGTGACACCCCTCAACCTGTCACTGGGCAGACTTGGAGGAAGGACGCCGAGGGCCTCCTGGGCCTTTCCTCCCGGCTTCCTGCTGGAGGAAGCTGCAGGTTTGGCTTTGGGTGCCAGGTGCGAGCCTGCTGGCCCTGATGATGGTGTTGCTGGGCCGAACGTGCTGCAGGGGCAGAAGGCTGAAAGGGCTTACGCTGCTGCTGGCTGCCTTTGTCCTTCTGGGCAGACATGACCGAGTCCAAGGTGGCACTGTACTTCTCAATCCTCTGCAGATGACCCACCACCCCGGGACCGAACAAGTCTGTACCCGGGAAGGGAACGTCTGCCAGCTTGTGCTGGGTATCCACTGTGAAGGTGGAGATCCGCAGCCAAGATTTGCGGCGCATGGTCACTGCGGCCGCTACTGACCGGGCACAAGAGTCTCCAATGTCTAAAGCAGTTTGGAGCTGTTGCTTTGCCACCGCCCTTCCCTGATCCCGCACCTGCTTGACCATAGTCTGGAGGTCAGCCGGAAGATGAGGAATCACCTCATCCAGGGAGCCCAAAAGGGTGTGGGAAAAGTGTGCCATCAGTACGGCCGAACTGGCCTGACAAAGGCCTAAGGAGGACGCAGCACAGACTTTACGCCCGGAGTAGTCTAGTTTCTTGGACTCTTTGTCGGGTGGCTTGTCCACGTCCCGAGCATTTCCGGAGCACCGGAAAACACTGTCGGCCACCAACCCCTCTGCAGAGGGGTACTCCGAGAATCCGGAGAGTGAACCGGTGGGAACAGCATACTTTCTGGCCATCCTGGCCGAAGGTGCTGGACAAGAAGCCAGCCACTGCCATAGCTCCAGAGCCGGGCCAACAATGGCTTCAGCCACAGGAAAGGCCTCCATAGGGGAATCCCCTCGGTCCAGTATCTCCGTGAGGGGATACTTGGTTCACTTTAAAATGGGTTCAAGCTTTATCCCAGTAGATTCTGAGATGAGCCGAAGCATTCCCAGGAATGAGGATGGGCTCTCGTCCACTGATTGACCCCCAGTGGACTCCAGGTCAAGGGGCCTGGAGAACAATGAGGAATCATCGTCCGACTCCGAGGAGTCTGTAAACAGCTGTCGAGGGCCTGAGCCACCCTCCACTTGCCAAGGCCGATCGGAAGTGAGGGTGACCGACAACCGATGGGGCAACCCCTGACCCAACCGAGAATCCTTGGTCGGAGCCCCAGATTTAGGTCGTGGAGGTGGGGGTTCCACCACAGTGGGTGGTGCAGCTGGTTTCGGCCGAACAACTGGCGCCGGCTTCGGCTCCTCGATGACAACGAGGGGTTGTTTCGGCCGCTCTGGTGACAGCCACTTAATGGCTGGGGAAGGCGATGGAGTCTGCTTGTTCCCGGTCAAAAGGAGCTGCTGCCCATCAGATCCTCGTAGCACACTGTGAAACTTGCACCAGCCTATCCTCAGAAGAGGGTAGAAGGCGAGGATGAGCCACGCCTTTCTTTCCTCGGTGCCGAGACGCTGGTGTCGGGCGGGATCGGCTGGACTGAGACCTTTGGTGTTTCCAAGGGTGGGTCTGGGAGGCGGGGAGACCTGCTCCTCCATCGGTTCGGGAACCTTAACCGGGTACTCCAGCACAGGAGGTACAGGCAAGTCCTCAGTTTCCACCAGGGGAACCGGTGAAGAAGGGTTGTCGGCTTCTCCAGTCAACAGCCCGTCCGACGGGTCGAGAAAAATCTCGACTGCTTCGACGGGTGTCTCGGACAGCTGACCTGACGGGGACACCGTGAAGCCAGCAGCCTTAGCCGCAACCTCGACTGAAGTCGAGTGTCGACTCTCCGGGGAAGGAGACCTCTCCTGCTCCCACGAACGTCGACAGTGGGGCTTACCCTTAGAGTCCTTTTTCTTGGACCGAGAGGAGTGTCCCGAAGGCCCCTCTCCCTTAGTGGAGAGGGATTGACAAAGCTCCGTGAATGAAGCCGTGTAGGAGGAGCCCAGAGAGAGCGGGATAAATGCCGAGACCGAGGAAGAAGTAGATGCGGCCTCTGCCACCTCCTTCTCGAGGGCGATCATTTGCTCAAGCTGTTCAGCCGAGCCCACAGCCATGGACACCGCCCAAAGGGCCTCCTTCGACTTTACTGGAGGAATACGTCCCTCGGGGCACCCAAGTTGAAGTCTGGCAGCGATCCTCAAGTACACTGACCGAGAAGAACTTGCACATTTTGCAGGCCTTCGGATCGTGATCGAGCCCAAGGCAGTAAACGCACATGGAGGGTGGATCAGTCCAAGACATCTTCTGCCCACAAGGGCACCGCCGAAATCCGGGAGTCGACTTATCCATCACAGCCGTGAAGGAAGAAAAAGACCGAAGTCTAGTAAATTTTAATATAAGTTTCGGTTTAACCGACGAGTTAGGATCCAGGCCTAAAACGCTGAGCGCAAAGGAGGGAACCGGAGCTTCCAAGTGGTAAGGAAGATCTGGCGTCATGGGGTGGAGCCGAGAGTTTTATCACCCGGGTGGGTGGGAGGAGCCAGCTTGAAGACCTTCCAGCAAGATTTAAAGCGGCAAGGAACCTGCCAGTAAGTGTGGATAGAACAACATATCCATATCCCTAGAATAAATGTCTTTTAAAATAGTGAGTACCTGACTCTAGCATCCCTTTTATGAGGTGTGTGTGTGCGAGAAACTGTCTGGACAACACACATGGCAAGTTTCTCAGCACCACTATCTTTGTGCGCACTCTACAGTAATCCTGCCTTCTCAAATGTCCCCAATGTAGATGTTAAACAGTGTGGGAACCAACACAGACCCCTTGGGAACCCCACTCATTACCCCCTCATTACCTGGAGTGCACCTCATTAACCACCACCCTCTGAGTTCTACCAGCCAATTCTCCACTCAGTTTGTTAGTTTACTCCCTACCCCTAAGCTGCCTAACTTGCTTACCAGTCTCCTGTGAGGGACTGTGCCAAAGGCCTTTCTGAAGTCCAGATAGGCCACATCCACCGCCCCTCCCTGATCATTTATCTGTTACTAACATACTAAAATGCCAGTAGAATAAGCCTAACGGCCTTTCGCGTCTGCTGGTTTGGTCAGCCCCCATCCTGGGAGCTGACCTTGCTGCCCCCCTCACCTTCTCTGGCTTCTCCCTTCCCAGTTCCGGATATTCTCGCTGCATTGAATTTTGCTTCCAGAACCCTTCCCCTGTACCTGTCCCACCCCCTCTTGAACCCCTCCACCGTCTCTGCCTCCACCAGCCCCCTGGGCAGCGCATTCCATGGCTCCACCACCCTCTCAGTGAAGTAGCACCTCCTCCTTTCTCCCCTGAATCTTCCCTCCAGCTTCCACCCATGCCCTCTAGTTGTCCCTCCTCCTTCCTTCGAAGCACCCTGACTGCTCCTCCCTATTTATCCCCTTCATGTACCTGAAAACCTCTATCATGTCCCCCGTCCCTTCTCTCTTCCAATGTGTACATATTTAGCTCTTCAAGCCTCTCCCCATAGGTCCTGTCCCCCAAGCCCCAAATCATTTTGGCTGCCCTCCTCTGGACCCTCTCCAGGAGTTTAATGTCCCTCTTTAAGTGTGGCCTCCAAAACTGCATGCAGTACTATGGGTGCAGCCGTATCAAGCAGTTACACAGAGGGAGTGTCACTTCCTTCCTTCTGGAGGTGATCCCCACTCCATCAAATAATTCAATCAGGTTGGTCTGACATGACCTTCCACCTATGAACCCATGCTGGTTGTCATCTATGAGCCCCCCCCGCCCCCAGATACTGTGTCAGCCTTTCCTTTATAAGTGCCTCCATCAGCTTACCCACCACAGAGGTAAGACTGACCAGATGATAGTTGCCAGGCTCTTCTTTCCCTCCCCCTTTGTGCAGTGGCACCACATCAGCCCTTTTCCAATCCCCCGGAACCCTCCCCTTGTCTAGGGATAGATTAAATAACTTGGTGAGTGGTGCCACAAGTTCCTCCCTCAACTCCTTGAGCACCCTGGGGTGGATTGCATCAAGGTCCATTGCCTTGTCCATCTGCAATTTACCTAATTCCTCTAAAACTCTACCCTCTGTAAAGGGGCTTGGGTCCATCTCCCTGCCCACCCTTTCCCTGCTTCTTAGCTTTGGCCCCTTCACTTCTTCCTCAGCCATGAAGACTGAGGTGAGGTATTTATTCAGCAGATTATCCTTTTCCCATCCCCCTCGATCAGAGCTCCCCCCCTCCCCCTCTGAGTCTCACAATCCCCTGTTTGCTTTTCTTTCTCTCACTCATATACTGGAAAAAGTTTTTGTCGTCTCCCCCTTTGGCCTCCCTCACTATTTTCTCCTCCGTAGCTGCCTTAGCCTTCCTGACTATTTTCCAGGCATTCAGTAGCTTCTCCTTGTAAACTTCCCTTTCCACCAGCCCGTGAAGATTTGTAGGTCCTGAATGCTTTTTTCCCCCTGACTGCTCTTGCCACCTTTTTGTAAACCAGAGTGGTTTCCTCCCTCATTTGCGTTTGCTTGGCCTCCTGATGCACTGTTCTGTTGCCAGCAGGATTCCGTGCTTTACTGCCCCCATATCTCATCAACTCCCTCTAGATTCTCTTTCCCTTCTAGCTCCCCTTTGACAATTTTTTTCATTTTCTTAAAATCTGCTTTCCGGAAGTCCATTACCCTAGTGGTGGTCTTGTTCTTTTCCAACCCAGTCCGAAGATTAAACTTGACCTTCTGTGGTCGCTATCCCCCAGATTTTTCCCCAACCTCGACTTTCTCGACACTGTCCCAGTTTGTCATTACCAGGTCCAGTATGGCTCCTCCTCTAGTCGGTTCCCTGACCAGCCGTTGAAGAAGTGCCTCCTGCATGGACTTCAACAGCTCCCTACTCGTTTTTGATGTTGTTGTTGGAATCCCCCAGTTCACATCGGGGAGATTAAGATCCCCTACCACCAGAATTTCTCCTTTGGCAGCTATCTTTTGTATTTCCCTAGGCATCTCCCTGTTCACCTCCTCACCCTGATTTGGTGGTCTGTACACCACCCCTATCCGTACTGCTTCTCCATTCTCTTAGTTATCATGACCCAGAGGATCTCTGCTGAGCCCTGTCCTTCCCTACTCGCCGTTGCCCTTATCCCTTTTCTTACGTATAGGGCTACTCCACCCCCTATTTTTCCTCTCCTGTCCCTCCTATAGAGACTATAACTTGGTATTTCCACTTCCCAACTGTGATGTTCTGTCCAACACGTCTCAGTTACCGCTATCAAATCTAGGTCCTCCGTCCCCACCACTGCCCCTAGGTCCACAATCTTATTCCCCACACTCCTAGCATTTGCCAGTAGACCCTTCCATTTACCTTACTTCTAGTGTCCCCTACTCCCTTTTGTGGAGGAGTGAGAGTTAGGCAAGACCCACTAGCTTCTTTTTCTAGTCCTCCCCTAGCTTTGTACTTCCCCCTCCTTAGTTTAAATCATACCCCAGGATTTAGTCTATATACCCCAGCAGCATCCCCCTTACCAGTCTAGCTCCCCCCTCATTTATATGCAGCCTGTCCCTTGCATACAGGTGTTTATCTGCCCACGTGTCCCCCCCATTCCCCTATGCACGTGAATCACTCCCTTCTGCACCACTGCCTTAGCAAGTGGTTAAAATCTTTGATTCTTAGCTGCCTGGCCATACTTGCACAGTGTTATCGGCAGGACTTCTGAAAATGCCAGAGAACTGACTATCCCCTTACATCCCTTGGCTAACTCCCCGATCTCCTTTGTACCTCTTCCACATCCTCCCCTGCCAGGTTATTCATTCCAAGGTGCAGGACTAGGTGTGGTATACCTTCAAGCAACCTAATGCATTCTTTGATTCTTGGCGGTGCCCTGCTTGCTCCATCCCTGGGTCACTGAAAACTGCTCTCCCCTTATATGCTACCCCCTTCCACAACCAGTGAATCCCTTTTATGATCGAGTCCCAATAAACCATTACCGAGTCTGGATTTTCTATCTCTGAGGATGCCCCAGTATCCTTACTGTGATTCCTTTTTCTTGTGTTTCTATCCTGGTCCCCTTGTTCTTCCACCCTTGTAGTCGCCATCTTTGTTTCTCCCTGCCTTGTCTCATTTCCCCCACCATCTCTCCTCCCCTCCTCACTACAACCCTTCCCCCTTCCCTACCTGTGTCTCCCTTACTATCTCTGTCCCTAATGTTTTTCCTCTTCTCCTGTCTCCCACCTCCCTCTGCATCTTCTTCCTCTACCCTGCTCCCTTTCCCCCTCTTGTCCTTGGCTGCCTCCCCCACCCCCTTTTTGTCTTCCCTCTCTACTTCTGTGCCACTCTTGTCTCTCCTCTCATGATCCCATGCTATGGGTTATGTCTTTTACCTTCGAATTGCCATGTCTTCTGTGTTTCAGCTCCATGCTTTCTTTTGCCCCTTCCTCCTCCTCCTCTACCTCCTTCTGTTCCTGCATATCTGGCTAGAGGCCAGTACCAGACTCCACTGTATATCGATCTGCATTTTCGTTTGTCTTTGTGTACCCCTGTGTTTTGCCCCCTGTCCTTGGCCCTGCCCCCCCTTCCCCCATTCTGGCTCTCTCCTTTCCAGAGTTTTCCACCCTCCCATCCTTCCTGCCTTCTTGCCTCATGTCACCTTCCCCACTGCCTTCTCCTGCCCTCCTTTCCATCTCCCTTTTTAGCCATCCCAGCTCAGATTCTAGTCTCCCTAGTTTCTGACAAACTGGGCACTCTCCCAACCTCCACAGTGTGCTCATAAAAACGGCCATACCACATCCATTACAACCTAATATCCTTCCTCCTCTAGGTCTTCTGCTTTCTTCCTGCCTCCGGTGTAACTCCCCTCTAACACCGGTCCTCCCCTTTTCCCGGCCGCCACCCGCTACCATGATACTGCCCCCCCCCAACCTTCCTGGCTGCTCCACGTTTCCCCATCTCTCCTATCCTTATCCTGCTCAATAATACACTGTTTAGCTATTTGACAAGTCCTCCCTCCGCATTCTTACTGCTTCCTAACCCCCCTTTTGCTTTAGAATTAATGAATATTTGGCTTTTTTCCGCCCTATCCCGTCACAAAAAAAATTCTACTTCAATTTTCTAACAAGCTTCACAATTAATCACACTTTTGTAAGAACTTTTTTCTCCCTAGCCCTACATAAATTAAAAAAAAATTCTAATTCACTTTTCTAGCCAGTTTCATAATCACACTTTTGTAACAACAGTTTTTCCTCCCTATTCCTTCACAAAAAAATTCCTGTTCTATTTTCTAACAAGCTTCGTAATCACACTTTTGTAACAGTCTTATTACCCACACAACCGCCAGGTTAAAACACATAAAAACAGAGTTTTTAAGGTAAATATAACATATTCCTGTGCCAGTTCTGAAAGTCACTGTAGCCCTCCAGCATCACCAATGGCTCCCATTGGTTCTCCCCTCCACCTCTCCAAACTTACTTGCTCACACTCCACTGGGAGGAGCCCTGTGAGAGTAATTAATAAATGGGGCCATGGGAGGAATTTTAACCAGTCCTCTCTGTCCTGCTTGCAGACTGGCATCTGCTTTTTACAGGCAGCCCTCTTGTTTGAAAACGGGTGCTTTAATTTTCCTTTGTGCTGACTGGCTCCCTCAGGCTTTGGAGCCAATCAGCGAGCCCGCACAACCTAGATCAGCTTTCCCCTTGTCCTGCTAGCTTCTCTGTGCAGCAACGGCCGCGAATTCCACTCTTGGTGGTAACGGCCACCGGTGACCTCTTGCTCCTCCAGAGGTGGTAATGGCCGCTCACAGCTGCAACAGCCACTCTTGACGGTAATGGCCACCGGTGACCTCTTGCTCCTCCAGAGGTGGTAATGGCCCCTCACAGCTGCAACAGCCACAAGCACCTCCTCGGCGGCAACGACCAATTGTCCAACCAGTTTCAGCAATGGCCGCAGAAATCTCCCTCGATGCTCACCTCGGCAGTAATGACCGCCGGCTCCCCTGAAAAACGCAATCCTCTCTGTCCTGCAGGTAGCCCTCTTGTTTGAAAATGGGCACCTTAATTTCCCTCTGAGCTGCTTGGCTCCAAAGCCTGAGGGAGCCAATCAGTGAGCCCGCACGACCTGGATCAGCTTTCCCTTTGTCCTGCTAGCTCCTCTGTGCAGCAACAGCCACGGATTCCACACCTGGCGGTAATGACCGCCGGTGACCCCTTGCTCCTCCAGAGGTGGTCACCATACTTGTATTCCTGATGAAGATTAGCAGTTTTATATCTAAACAAAAGTATCAACCATAAAACAAACGTACAGACAGTAGATGAGGCACAGCAGCATTTCAAAAGTAAAAACAAAAATTAAATATGGTGTATGTCATTTGATGACTAATTTGCAGTAAATGTTCATACTTACTTCGCTAGACAAAGGTACATGAACAGGCCTTAATTCACCATACTTCCACATGTTTGGGTACGCCCCACTATAAACAGGTGTTGGGAGAAGACATCCATCTAATCAACAAAAATGAAAAAAAATTAAAATGGGTAATTGCACTGCCAGTCACAAAAGCAAGGCAAATTTATTTACTATAGTGCCCCATATCTTCAAATTTAAAAATCACACAATACACAGTTGTAACATGAGTAAATAGATTCTGCAGATATTAAATAAGAAAAAAATACCATAGTAAAACAGGTTACTCATCTGTAACAGTAGTTCTAGAAGTGGTATATGTTGTCCATCCACACTGTTTGGCATGTCCTTTCCCTTTAAGAACCTTGCCGAAAGGTCTCGAAGCTGGCTCCTCCCACCCACCCAGGTGGCATAACCCTCGGCTCTGCCTCATGACGCCAGATCTTTGCCCGCTGGAAGCTCAGGTTGTGTGTTGAAGCCGGGGAGGTCGGGTGAGTTCGTGTGGATGAACAACTTATACCACTCCTAGAACTACTGTTACTGGTGAGTAAACTGTTTTTCTAGGATCGTGGATATGTTGTTCTATCTGTTCACACTATTGCACTCTGAAGTTGGCACTGTGGGAGCAGAGGGCCTGACCTGTGGAGTGTGTCTTTGACAGATTTATTTCCTGCCCAGATGTGTTCACAGAGTTTCTCTGGTCTGTTTACAACATCCTGTATTATTTATTACACTGGAACCTGGGGGGGAGGGGTCACCCAATGAAGCCCAGCTTGGCTAGATCTAAGCAGACATTCAGACACATTTGTTTATAATACAAATGTCATACAATAATCATAAGAAGATGGCAGCGTCACACTATCCACATTGTTTGGCAGACTCCAAGCAGTTCTCCGGGAGGACAGAGGCAAGGCGCACACCCCCCCTCTGAAATACTTACTTGGGGAAGAGAGACTGGAGAACTGAGGCCCCAAAACCAGCATCCCGGGCATGACTCTAGGTCGATGTGGTAGTGGGTAATGAAGGTATTTGCCGTCTTCCAGGTAGCGGTCCTGCAGATTTCCTGGATAGGGATGTCCCTGAAAGCAGCCACCAACACAGCAGTATGGCGGGTAAAATGAGCTCTTATCCTTCTGGGAGGCTCCTTGCCCACCAACCTATAGCAGAGATCAAGGCGGCATGTAATCCATCTACCAATTGTCTGCTTTGCTGCAGGTCTGCCAGGTGTGGCTTCAGTGTAGGTGACAAACAGCTGGTGATCCCCTGCCCGAACTTCCGCCGTCCGCCCCTTATAATAAGAGAGCTCATCTCAGGTCCAGAGTATGGAGCCTGTACTCGGCCTCTAAGGTGTAGTTCGGGTAGAACACAGGCAGAGTCAACACCTAATTAAGGTGGAACTCCGACACCACCTTCGGAAGGAATTTCGGGTGGAGGTGCAGGACAACCCTGTCCCTGACCAGGTAAAGAAACTCCACTGAGAGCGCCTGGAGCTCCCCAGTCCTTCTGGCTGACGTGATAGCCACCAGGAAGGCAGTCTTCCACGACAAATGTGACATCTCACACTAGTGCACTGGCAGTGTTGGGTAAGTTACTTTTTCTATTGCTTTTGTAAATTTGTTCCAGAAAGCTCTGTGCAGTCACTAGCAAGAATACAGAAGTACTGGAAAATGTAATACACCTTACAGTTACAATTACTTATGTCTTTTTATACAAAAGAAATACGTAACTGTAACCGATTACATTTATTTGAAAGTAACTAGTAACTAACCTATTACTTTCAAAAAATGTAATCTTTTGTAGTTATTTGTTATTTTTGTATTGTTTTTGTATAAAAAGAAATAAGTAACTATAATTGTAAGGTGTATTACTTTTTCTAGTACTTATCTACCCTTGCTAGTGACTGCACAGAGCTTCCTGGAAAAAGATTCTAAACATAATAGAAAAAGTAACTTACCTAACACTATGCACTGGTTCGAATGGCTTGCCCGTGAACTTTGCCAGTACCAGCAGTAGATCTCATGGAGGTTGTGGAACACACACCGAAGGGGATATGTGGTCAAGGTCTTTAAAGAAATGCCAGACCACCTTCTCCTGCATCACTGTCTGCTGACTGGCCCATGCCCGGTAAGCAGAGATGGCTGCCAGGTGCACCTTAAGGGTCGTAGACCGAAGACCCTCTTTGGACAAAGACCAAAGGTAGTCTAGGATACTAGCCACTGGACAGGTTAAAGGGTCCAGGCCGTTACCCTGACACCAAATGGAAAACCTTTTCCATTTGAAGGCGTAGCATCTCCTGGTCGACTCCTTCCTGGATGCTTCCGCTACTGTGAGTACATCCTGAGAGAGACCCAGAGCCTGGAACTCTAGTCATTCAGGAAGTCAGGTGCAAGGATTGAAGGTCCAGATGGAATACCTTCCCCTGATTGACAGATAACAGGTCCGGGCGTACTGGAAGACGCCACGGAGGCCTGGAGCTGAGGCTGAGGAGATCTGGATATCAGAACTAGTAAGGCCAGTCTGGGGCTACCAGGATCACCCATGCCTTGTCCCTCCTGACCTTGAGGATCACCTTGTGAACCAAGAGAAGTAGAGGGAAGGCACAGAAGAGGCCTGGGGTCCACGGCCTCGAGAAGGCATCCCCCTGCAGCGAGCCCTGCTGAGGGGGGTGGGCATGATACAGCCTCAGCTTGGTGTTCTCCCTGGAGGCAAACAGATCCACCTGAGGTTTGCCCCATTGGGAGAACAGGCGTGTACTACCTCTGGATGGAGAGACGACTCATGGGACATCTCACCTACACGGCTGAGAGCGTCCGCCAATTGATTTGAGGCTCCTGCCACATGGATGACTAGGAGATCTGCCTCCAGACGACTCACGAGGGTCCAGATGTGGAGCACTTCCCTGCACAGCAGCCGGGAGTGCGTGCCGCACTGTTTGTTGAGGTTGTACATGGTCGTGGTATTGTCCGTCTGGACTTGCACCACTTGTCCTCAAAGGAGCTGAGCGAATGCTGACAGTTCTGCTCTGAGCTCCAGCAGGTTGATATGATATAGGGATTCCTCAGGAGGCCAGAACCCGTGGGCTCTGTAGTTCCCCATGTGGGCCCCCCAGCCCATGAGAGAGGCATCGGTCGTGAGGACAACCATCGGCTCAGGATGGACAAACGAGATCCCTTCCTGCAAGTGATCCAGGATGGTCCACCATTGGAGAACGTCTCACATCTTTTGGGTCACAGTGACCAGCTGGTCGAATTGACTGTGAAGCTGAGTCCACTGGCTGGCCAGCTCCCATTTAAGTGGGGTGCATATGCCACCGGGCCCATCAGATCATGGTGGTGCAGGTCACCATGTACCCCAGAAGGTGCAGAAAGTACCGGGTAGGGCACACGTGCCCAACCAGAAATGATTGGGCAAAGGAGGAGAGAACCTCCGCCCTGTCCATCAGGAGTTGGGCTCTGCCCCGATGATGCATATCACCTGCGAAGGTACGAGTTTTGACTTGGTCTCATTGATCAGGATACCAAGTTTGGTGCAGGTCTGGAGGGCCAGATCCCTGGACCTCTCTACCTTCTGCTTGGAGGATCCCGTCAGGAGCCAATCGTCGCGATATGGGTAAACCTTGACCCCTCGATGCCGAAGATGGGCCACCACCACTGCAATGCATTTGGTGAAGACCCATGGGGCCAATGACAGGCCAAACGGCATGGCTCAGAACTCAAATAGGGCTCCTTCTGCTTGGAAGTGAAGGAACCTCTAGTGAGACGGACGGATCGGGAACGTGAAAGAACGCATCCTGGAGATCCATAGGCAGAACATGTTCTGCTCCAGAGGTGGTATGATCTGGGACACAGTTACCATCCTGAAGGTGCGGGACCTGAGGAACCTGTTCAGGTAATGTAGACCCAGAATGGGGTGCCAGCCCCCCCCCGTCCACTTCAGAACCAGGAAGTACCTGGATACAAACCCTGGGTTGACCTGGGGCTCCGTGACTCTGGCCACCACCTCCTTGTGGAGGAGTTGGGCAATGTCATCTCGAAGAGCTGACTATGTATGGACACCAAATCCTCCCATGGGGCACGGGCTCAGTTTGGAGGGTACTGCTCGAATTCCAGAGGCAGTCCCTGACGCACCACTTCTAGAACCCACCTGTCCGTGGTAACAGCAGACCAGGCAGAAAGAAGTGGTGGAGCCGGCCCCCCAAGGGAGGACCCAGAGCTTGCGTGACAGGTATGAGGGTGGCCACCCCATCCCATCACCGAGCAGGCTTGGAGGAAGAGGGTCCAGAATGGGGACCTCCTGAGCCCCATCCTCCAGGCTTACGGGCTGCCAGAGGCCCGGACTTGGGCCGAGGGTGCCAAGATTGTGCCTGCTGTTGCTGCCCCACTTGAAAGTGGGGATGCTTGGCCATAGGGGCAGTATGCTGAAAAGGCTTTTTCTTCTGCTTTTTGGAACCTTGGGATTCCTTCTGTGCAGAAGAGATGGAGCCCAAGCTGGCACTGGACTTCTCAATGCGTTGGAGGTGACCATCCACACCTGGGCCGAAGAGGTCAGTACCCAGGAAAGGGATGTCCGTCAGCTTGTGCTGGGTGTCCGCCATGAAGATGGAGACCCTTAACCAAGTCCTGCAGTGCATGGCAACCGCGGCTGCCACCGAACGGGTGCATGAGTCCCCGAGGTCCAGAGCTATCTGAAGTTGCTGTTTTGCAACAGCCCGACCCTGATCCCGGACCTGCCTGACCGTGGTCTGCAGAGAGGTGAGGTAGAACCTCATTGAGGGAGCTCAGAAGGGCATGAGAGAAATGCGCCATGATGACGGCCAAGCTTGCCTGAAGGAGGCCTATCGTAGAGGCGGCATAGACTTTGCGGGCAGAATGGTCCAGTTTTTTGGACTCCTTGTCTGGAGGTCTGTCTGTATCTGCCGAACTACCCGAGCATCTGAACACAGATTCTGTCACCAAATCCTTGGCCGAGGGATGCTCTGTGAACCCCGAAAGGGACCCTATGGGCACCATGTATTTGTGGGCCATACAGGCAGAAGGTGCAGGGCAAGAGGCAGGATGCTGCCATAGCTCCAAAGCAGGTCCAACAATGGCCTCGGCCACTGGGAAGGCTTCCATAGGAGAATCCCCCCATTTGAGGATATCTGTGAGGGGATATTTGGCCTGCTTCTGAACGGGTTCAAGAGGCATCTCCGTGGATTCAGAGACAAGACGTAGGATGCCCAGGAAAGAAGAGGGGCCTTCCTCCATTGATAGACTACAGACCGATTCCTCATCCATGGGACGGGAATGAAGGGCCAAGTCCTCAGACCCCGAAGAGTCCGGATAACTCAGCTGGCCACCCGAGCCTCCCTCCACCCATCACGGACAGTCAGGAGTGAGTGTAATAGACAGCCTATGCGGGAGACCCGGAACAGGCAGAGATTCTTTGGCAGGCACCCCCGCCGGAAACAGTTTAGGTGGCGGCTCCACCAAAATCGGTGGGGAGGTCGATTTTAACCAAATTGAGATGGTTTTGACTGGCTCCGTTGGAGGAGGAATGGTACAAGCCAGCTCCAGAGGAGTCAGCTTCGGTCTGGGAGGCAATAGACAAGTGATGGCCGGTGTGGAAGCCGAGGTCAGCTTCTGACCGGACAAGACCAGCTGTTGCCACATTAGGTCTTCGTAGCGTCAACTGAGTTTCCGTCGAAGCTTCTCCGCATCTGAGGAGGACGAAGAAAAATGTCAGCAACGCCTCTTCTTGGAGCGCTTGTGCGCCTTCTTCGGCCAGTCAATAAGGGGTCCGAGACCGCAACCTCGATCATCGGGGTAACCAATGGGGTCAATTAGAAGGCACTGGGGAAACCAGTGGTGGTTCTTGGTCATGGACTAGTTCTCCGATGGGTTTTCCAGCGGCTGGGTCTCCTCATCAGGGAGAGGCAGGACTGGGGTCCTGAATAAGGAGTCGGCCTCGTCAGGCGACAATGGGTCGACTGGGTCAAGAATTATCTCAACCGGATCGTTGTCCAGTGTCTGGGACAACTGGCCTGACGGTGGGACCATGAAACTAGCGGCTGAGGCTGCAACCTCGACTGAAGTCAAGACAGCAGATTCCTGGGACCGAGATTACTCACGACCCCAGGAACGTTGTCAGTGAGACAAAGAATCTCTCAGTTCCTTGTCCTTTTTACGGAACTGAGACACGTGTGCCTGAAAGCCCCTTGCCTTTGGTGGGAAGGGATAGGCACGTCTCCTGAAAGGAACTGGAGAAAGTGGAGCCCAAGTTGAGCGAAATGAAAAAGGGCTTCGAGGACTGATCCGTGGCCTGAGCCACTTCTTCCTCAAAGGTCTGCATTTGTTTGAGCTGCTTGGCGGACTCCGCAGCCGCGGAGACCAACCATCGGGCTTCCTTCTATCTGACTGGCAGATTCCGTTTCTCCGGTCTGTCCAATTTAAGTCGTGCGAGACAATTGTCCAGGACGTTCGGGTGAAATGCGCAACACATCTCACAGACCTGGGTGTCAAGCAATACACGCATGAGGCATGCAGGTCTGTACAAAACATCTTTTGCCCGCATGGGCAGCAGTGGAAACTGGGAGAAGATTTATCTTCCATAGTGGTCGCAATCGTGAAGCGTTTATTATTAACTCTGATGAGCTTAAGTTTGAACAAATCCGAGGATTCTGAAGTTAGGGCCTTCTGAATGCTACAGCGGTAAGCAGGGAATCCGAATATTCCAGAGGAAAGGAAGATCTGGCCGTCATGGGGCAGAGCCAAGGGTTATACCACCTGGGTGGGTGGGAGGAGCCAGCTTCAAGACCTTCCGGCAAGATTCTTAAAGGGAAAGGACATGCCAAACATTGTGAATAGAACAACATATCCACAATCCCAGAACTATTGTTTTTTTTCCCCCAAGCGATCTCTCACTATGCTTACTCTTTGAATCAGTCTGCAGGTCTGAGCTGCACCAGAGAGTGAAATTTTATGCAACTTGGAGAACGATGGAATGAAATTCAAATCTCTGCTGTGGAGTCACGATCCACTCTGCCCTCTAACGTCAGATTTATTTCTATAGCTTGGGGAGCAATGAACACTAAAGCAGCTAGACTCAACTAAAGAAAACAGACCCCCCAAAAAAATTATTGGCCACTACTAGAGCAAATTATGGCGGACTAAAGTTATGCATCAAAAACACCCAAAAACTGATAGACAATGCAGAAGTAAAGCTCAAGCAAAGTGAATACTGAAAAAGAAATAACTAATTCTCAGAGAACTTCTTCCAGGTTCTGGAAGGGGAGGTAGAGTGGGTGTGTTAAGATGATGGATCCCTTGGTAGAAAGAACAGTTACATAACAATAGATCTTCAAGAGAATCTCTTTCATCAGGCCACATCCATGGAAGTACAGCTGCCAGGCGCTAGGACCACACAGAAACTATTTTGCAAGCAGTCCACTAGGGGCTGCCCACGTCAACGTCTTACATCGACATCAACTATATATATGTGGGTGCCCCCCTCAGTTCCCCACCGGTGATCATACTCAGAGGACTTCCTGCTAGGAAACCAGGAGAGAGCTGAAGTTCCCAGATACCAGGTCAGACTGTCCATCCTGAGAGAGAGAGAGAGAGAGAGAGGAGCGAAGAAGCTCAGAGTCTGAGGGGGACAGAGGGTGGGATGGCATGGCCTGATGAAGAGATTATTTTGAAGATCTACTATTACAGTAAGTACATAACTGTTCTATCTTCTTCGAGGATAGCTCTTTCATCACGCCACACCTATGGAACAAGTCCCAAGCAGTACTGACAGAGAGACAATCTGGGTGGCTGAAGCCTAAGTGCTTAAGAAAGGAGGCCTTGAAGCACAACCAGGTTGAAGTATGCACTTCTTCTAGAGGCCATGTCCCGATTGTAATGTTCAGTGTAAGTGTGGACAGTGTTCCAAGTCGTTGCAGCTGATACATTCCTAAAACAGGCCATGGAAGTGGCCATGCCTCTGTCTGAATGGCCACAAACAACCCCATTAAGTTCCTTACCATACTTCCTATAGCAACAATTGATACAGTTGGCCAACCATCTGGACAGGCACTGTTTAGAAACTGGCAAGCCCTCTTTCTCAGGGGTGAAGGAAACAAAGAGCTGTGAGAACTTCCTACAGCTCTTTGGATGACGAACATAATATCTGAGTATTCTGGGTACATATAAGGTATGGGTCAATGCTTCCCCTGGACTGGCATGCTCAAGAATGTAAACTGGTAGGTGAATAGTGTGATTCAAAGTAAACTTCGACACTACCTTAGGAAGAAACTCCGGATTGGTTCTTAGAGACACCCTGTCTTTACGGAAAATCAAATAAAAAGGCTCGCACATAAGAGCCTGAAGCTTCGAAATCCTTTGAGCAGAAGTAATAGCAACTAAAAATAATACTTTCCAAGAAAGGAAGCATAAGCCACAAGTCGCAGCTGGCTCAAACAGGAGCTAAAGTGAGTTTCAATAGCACAAAATTCATGTCCCAAGCCAAGACTGGATTGCAGATGGGAGGCTTTAAGTGCAAGATGTCTCTCAAGAACAAATGGGCCACCTCTAGCTGAGCCACAATATGCCCATCGATAGGCACATGGAAAGCTGAAATAGCAGCCAAGTGCACTTTGATAGAAGAGTATTGCAAGCCTGCATCTGACAAGGACAATAAATACAGGTACCTGATTCACTGGGTAAGTAAAGGGATCCAAGTGATGAGAAGCAGCCCACAAAGTAAACTGCTTCCGCTTCATGGAATAGGTGGCCCTTGAGGAGGGCTTCCTGGCAGCCACCAGGACATCAGCCACCTCTGGAGACACTCCAATTCTCGCAATGGCTATGTCTTGAGGAGCCAGGCATGAAGATGGGAGTGACTTGACATCCAATTGCACCAGGGTTCCCTGTTCCTGTAAAAGCATGCTCTTGCACAGTTGGTACAGGGTTCCCTGTTCCTGTGATAGCAAGCCCTTGCACAGGGGTATTGGCGTATTCACTACCACCTGCAGCAGCAAGGGAAGCCACATTTGATGGGGCCAAAAGGAAGCCACAAGAATCAGAGCAGCTCCCTCCATTTGGAGCTTGATTAGCACCCTCTGAATCAGAGGAAAGGGAGGGAAGGCATAAAAGAACCCCCCTTTCCAAAAAAGGGACAACACGTCTCACCAGAAAACTCTGGAATGAGCTAACAGAAAAGTGGCATTTTTGCATTGAGTAGGGACACAAAAAGGTCCAACTCTGATTGACCCCACCTGTCAAACAGGTCTTCGACCACCAAGGTCAGCAGCCCTCACTCGTGCAACCTGGAGTGCGACCTGCTTAGCTTGTCTGCCAGGATGTTTTGGATGCCTAAAACATGGACAGCCAACAGCTCTAGACTGTGTTCTACAGCCCAGTACCAAACCCTCTGCTTCCCTGCACAGGGGGTAAGAATGATTCCCCATTTGCTTGTTTATATAGTGCAGCAGATGTCCCAGGGACAGATGGTTCTGGAAGGCTTGTAAAGTCCACAGAGCTGTCATCTCTAGGATGTTTATATGGAGGGAAGTCGCCACTCTGGTCCGTTTTCCTCATGTCTAATGAGGACCCAGATGTGCCCCTCCAGCCCATCCCAGAAGCATCTTTGGTGAGCTCTGCTATGGGGAGGGGTCGAGGAAGGGAACGCCTTTCAGCAAATTGCTGGGTTCCATCCACCGCTGGAGCACCTTTTGGACAGAAGAAGTTACTAGAACCTGCTGTTCTAGATCACTGCTGCACTGATCCCACTGGACTCTTAATGTCCACTGAGGAATCCTCATATGCAGCCTGGCCAAGGGTACCATGACAATGGCTTCTGCTGCCATCAGGCCCAACAGTCTCAGGAATGTCCTGACTGTGACATACCTGTTGTTATAAAGCAGCTGGGTCTGTGCTTCGAGGCGTTCTGCCCAATCCTGGGGCAGGAAGGCTAAGCCCTGAGCAGTGTCCAGTACTGCTCCTATGTACTGCAGACGGTGACAAGGGGTCAAGACTGACTTGGGCATATTGACCATTATCCCTAGGACACTGAACAGCTGTCTGGTACATGCTAAGGTGCGAGACAGTTGCTCCTTCGACTGAGCTTTGAGAAATCAGTCATCTAAATAGGAGAAGATATAAAGTACAGTCCCTCTCTACTGAGAGCTGCTGCCACAACTGTCAAGCATGTGGTAAATACCTGTGGCAGAGATGACAAGCCAAAGGGCAATACCCTGAACTGGTAGTGTTCCCCCTGAAACAGGAACCCGAGGTACTTCCTGTGGGTGGATAAATCTTGATATGCAGGTAAGCATCCTGCATGTCCAGGGAGACTATCCTGTCCCCTTTTTGCAGGAGGAGCAACAGGTCTTGCAGGGTGACCATCCTTCCTGAATGTCTTGTACTGAATATAGAAGTTTAGATTTCTCACATTCAGAATGAGCCTCAAGTCCCCTGTGGATTTGGGGACTAGAAACAAATGAGAAGAGATCCTCCTGTTCCTTTGTTCCTGGGGAATTGGTTCTATGGCCCTCTTCTGTAGCAGTGTACGTACTTCCTCTAGTAGCACTGGTATGTGGTTTGGAGGATAAGTTGAGGGAATGGAGAAAGGTCTGGAGGCAACTCCAGAATTCTAGAGCATAGACCTGTTCCAGTACCTGCAAGACCCAAGCATCTGTTGTAACCTCCCTCCACTGTTCCAGGTGGAGGGAAAGGCACCCCCCACTACCACCACCTCCAGATCTGGTACTGGAGAGGGTGGTCTAAGAAGAAGTCATGATGAAGCAGATCTGGAGGCAGCAGCCTCACCTCCACCTCTAGGGGCTTTGGATTGGGCACCTGTGGAAGAGGTTGAGGAAGGCAAGGCTGACCCTGCTCTGGCTTTGCTCTGTTATCTGGCCCCTGACCTGGGCCTGTTAGTCCTGTGAAATGGCACCCTCTGCCTACTTCTTGGTTGTGTGTGGTAGAGGGAATGAACTGACTTTATAGTCTTGGGCAAACTAGATGGACCTTGTGGTCCCCTTCTGCTGTCATCTTTTATGTTTCCTGCCCGAGGCTTGCAGGTCAGAGAGGATATCCTGCACATCCAGCCCGAAGAGCTTGACTCCTCTGAAAGAGGCATTCAGAATGGATTGCTGGACATCACCAGCCAATCCTGACACCCTCAGTCACGAATGCCTTTTTAGGCAGATACTGGCCACAGCTGCTCTGTCAGAGGCATCCAAAATGTCACAGGTAGTGTTTACCCACATCAGCCCCAATCTGGAGGGCCTTGAGCATCTTCTGCATTTGGGTACCCTCTGGGAGGCACTGGGCTGCTGCTTTAGCCTTTTTCCAGAGGGTATTCTGGTATGTGACCAGATGGGCATGATAATTTGCTATTCAGAGGCCCAGTGTACAGAGGCAAAGGCTCTCTCTCCTACGAGGTCCAGTTTTCTCAACTCTTTATCTGGAGAGAGAGAACTGAGATACTTAGGCACCCAAGACCTATCATGGGCTGCATTTATCACAACGGAATCAACCTCAGGCTGGCCTACGAAAAATGGCTTTTCTGAGAGGGGCCTGATACAGCTTGTTTGCCTTTCTGGGCATGGGAGGGATCAAGCTTGGTCTGTGCCAGGCAGCCAAGGTACATAGATACATACATAGATACATACATAGACAGTGTCGGCAGATAAGGGCCTATGGCCCACCTAGTCTGCCCATTTGAGCTTGTAAGTTAAGTTTGTTTTCCTAGAAGTCTATTTCCCCTTACCCCTGACCTCTAGAATTCCTTTATGTCTATCCCATGCATTCTTAAATCCTGTGATTGTTTCAGTCCCCACCACTTCCTCTGGCAGGGTGTTCCACTTGTCCACCACCCGCTCTGTGAAGAAATTCTTTCTCATGTTTCCTCTGAATCATCCTCCTCCAACTTCATCCCATGCCCTCTAGTCCTGAAACATCTTTTCGCTTAAAAATAGTGTTTTCTGCACCCTGTTCCTCTCTGTAAGATACTTGTATGTCTCTATCATATCCTCTCTCCCTCCTCTCCTCCAGGGAGTACATGTTCAGTTCCTTCAACCTGTCTTCATAGGACTTTGATGCAACCCATGCACCATCTTTGTTGCCCTCCTCTGAACCTTCTCTACCCTGTCTATGTCCTTACGTGAGGTATGGTCTCCAGAACTGTACACTGTACTCCAGGTGGGGCCTCACTAGTGTCTTGTATAGTGAATTATGACCTCCTTTTCCTGCTGGTGATGCCCCTGCCTATACATCCCAGCATCCTATTTGCTTTACCTGATGCCTTGTCACACTGTTTCCTACCTTGAGGTCATCAGAGATGACAACCCCAAGATCCCTTTCCTGCTTGGCATGCTATATCCTCACCCCCAACTGATATATTGTGCCAGGGTTTTGTGCCCCATATGCATTATCTTGCACTTCTTTGCATTGAATTTCAACTGCCAAACCCTTGACCATTCTTCAAGTTTCTGCAGGTCCCTTCTCATTCTGTCTACACCCTCTGGTGTGTCTACTCTGTTACAGAGCTTTGTGTCATCAGCGAACAGTGAAATTCTGCCTTCTAGATCCTGTGCAATGTCACTGATGAAGATGTTGAATAGGACCGGTCCCAGCACTGATCCCTGTGGTACCCCACTGGTCACTCTTCCCTCTGTGGAGTGACAGCCATTTACCACCACCCTCTGTGTCCTGCCACCCAGCCAGTTACCTACCCACCACACTGCTGTCCTGCCCACACCCATATTCCCCAGTTTGTATAATAGTCTTCTATGTGGCACAGTGTCAAAGGCCTTGCTGAAGTCCAGATAGGCCATGTCCACTGCCCTCCCCTGATCCACCTCCCTAGTCACCCAGTCAAAAAATTCAATGAGGTTGGTCTGACATGACCTCCCCCTGGTGAAACCATGCTGCCTTGCGTCCTGTAGTCCATTGACAACCAGATGTTCCACCAACTCTCCTTCAGTAGTGCTTCCATGATCTTTCCCACTACCGAGGTGAGGCTGACTGGTCTGTAGTTCCCTGCTTCCTCTTTGTTCCCACTTTGTATAAGGGGACTACATCTGCTGTCCTCCAGTCTTTGGTACCTCCCCTGTTTCCAGTGATTGGCTGAACAGGATAGCCAGAGGTTCAGCCACCACCTCTCTTAGTTCTTTAAGGACCCTGGGGTGCACCCCATCTGGCCCCATTGCTTTATCAACTCTTATTACTCCAGTTCCTTCAGGACCCTTTCTCGTAAAGGGACTTGTGTCCATTTCTGCACCATTCTCACCCCTTGTACTCCCTTCAGACCCATTACCCCCTCTTCCTTAGTAAAGACTGAGCAGAAATACCTGTTCAATATGTCAGCTTTACTGTTGTCATCCTCCACGCGGCTCCCATCCTCCCCCTTCAGTCTCACTATCCCTCCCTTTGTCTTTCTTTTTTCACTTATGTACCTGTAAAAGGTTTTGTCCCCTTTAACCACTGATTTTGCAATGTGTTCTTCTGTCTGAGCTTTGGCTTCCCTTACTGACTTCCCTGCCTCCCTTTGTTTCTCCTGGTACTTCTCCCTATCCCTTCTGCCTGTGTCTTTTGTATTGCCTGAATGCAATCTTTTTGGCTTTCACTTTCTTTGCTACCTCTTTGGAAACCATAATGGTCTCCTCTTTCTTTTCCTCTTGCTAACCTGCTTAATGCATAATTCTGTTGTTCTTATAATCCCCATTTTAAATACTGCCCACTGTTCCTCAATCCCTGATTCCTGTCCCATTCCCTTAATGCCTCTTTCAAGCATCTCCCCATTTTCCCAAAGTCTGCCCCCCTAAAATCCAGGATACGTGTTTTTGTGTGGTTTGGTTCTGCTCTTTCTGTGATTTCAAACCACAATGACTGGTGGTCACTGTTACCCAGGTGCTCCCCCACTGTTACCCCCATCATCACATTGTCCCTGTTTGTGAGCATAAGGTCCGCATTGCTTGCCTGTCGAAGTTGGTTCCATGACCAGTTGCTTGAGGGAAGGCACCCTGAAGGGAGTCCAGGATAAATCTGCTCCTAGTTGATGCTGCTGCTGGGATGCTCCAGTCCACATCTGGTATATTGAAGTCTCCAACCAGTACTACCTCACCCTTGTCTGCCATCCTTTGGATGGCTAGCATCAGCTCTCTATCTGTTTCTTCCTCCTGGGCTGGTGGTCTATAGACCACACCTGTGCGGATGGCTGGTCCCATTTTCCTTTCCAGCTTAACCCACAGTATCTCTCCCCCATTTTGTTCCTCCTGGATCTGTGTGGCCCTTATGTCATTTTTCACATACAGTGCCACTCCTCCTCCCTTCCTCTAGTGCAGCCAATAGCGGAGGAATGATGAGAGGTGCGGAATCTGACAACTCTAGAAACTCCACCAAATTTCTCCTAGTGATGTCTTGCTCCTCAGAATCAAAGTCCATTGCAGCTTTATTTATTTATGTATTTAAATTTTGGTATCCAGGTAGGCCCACTGAGACCATTACAGTCCCTTTTTCAGGGGAGACCCGGGATTAATTACATAAAACAAGAGAATAAACAGCAGCAACAACTCAAAGCAAATGGAATAATACAGGACATTACAATAAGGACATAATAGATGATACACAGGCAGGTTAGGCACAATTGATGATCATCATGAGGAGTAAAACAGTTTCACAAAAATAAAACAGTTACACATAGCTTATCAAAAAACAGCAAGGGTCCCAATATGGGAGTAATGGCATGCCAGGCGACCGACAGTAGCTACTGAGGTAGCCCTCTGGAGTGTTCTGATGCCCAGTGGTAACATGCACAGAGGCTTAGCCCCAACAGGTGGGTCTTGAGGCCTTTTTAAAGCCTCCAAGGGAGCTGCACTCTTGGAGATTATTAGGAAGGCCCTTCCAGAAGGACAGTATGTAAACTGTGAATGACAGGGGCTCTTGAGATGTCTGGACTCTGGGGACATGGAGGAGCTGCCGAGCGGAGGACCTTAAAGTTCTTCCAGTCTGTTTAAGTGCTAAAGTACCACTCAGACTGGGTGGGTGGGGGATTAGTTTGCTGAAACCTGAAGGCCAGACACAGGGAAGGGTACATTAATCTGCCCTCGAGAGAAGGCCAGTTTAGTGAGTGCAATACTTTGCAGTGCTGTTCTAGGAGTGGTGCTTCTAGGGCAAAACGCCCAACCCTATGATATAATATTCTCAGCTTCTGCATCTCTGTGCTTCTCAGCAAGTGTAGCACCAGGCCCCCATAGAACAACAGCACATTCGAGCAGACTTGATAGACCTCTAGGCCTTTATCTGCTGGCAAATTTTGTATGTTCGTAATATGGGCAAGAGCATGCCAGTGGCTACCCTTAACTTAAATGTCTGAGTGAGGAACAGGCTCAGACGATACAGGAGACCAAACTTCTAGTTCAGTGTCTTGATTAGTTGGTCAACATGACCCTTGAAGGAATAGTCTTGATCTATATACACACCCAGATATTTAATGCAATCCACAACCTCTATCTTGGAACCATTGGACAGATGGGGTACAATAAGCATGACCTATCAGGGCCCAGGCTTTTGGGTCCAAATAAGCTAGCTTTGTTATTTTTCCCATTGAAGACTAGCCAATTGGTCAAAAACCAGTGCTCCAATATGGAGAGGTCCTGGCTAAGAAGTTGATTTAGCTGTGCTGCATCCTGAGATGATCTGTACAGCACAGCATCATCAGCATAAAGGGTCACCTTGGCACCTCCACAGTGCTTGGGCAAGTTACTGATAAATAGGGAGAACAAGAGGAGGCGCCAGTATTGAACCTTGGGGGACCCCATCAAAAATGGAGCATTTGTCAGACTTCATCCCCAGCCATCTCTACCATGCAGTTAATCTATAAACCAGTGCACTGAGTGGTTTTCCAGTCCAAGGGATCGGAGCTGCGAGATAAGCAGCTGGTGGTCCACCAGGTCAAAGGCTTTGGTGAGGTCTGTAAAGATCGCACCAGTTAGTTGTCCATTATCCTGGGCTGCAAGGATGGCTGATGAGGCTAACCAAGGTAATCAGTGCCATGTTGCTTTCTAAACCCATGTTGCCGGGGAGTGAGGAGGTTATGTTGTTCAGTATATTCTTGGACTTGCTGGTACACAATTCTCTAGCATTTTGCTTAGTGTGCAGATTATAGAAATCGGTCTGTAATTCTCAACCAGCTCACTTGGCCGCCCCTTTGGGGATAGGAGTAACCAGAGCAATTTTCCAGGCTATCGGAACTTAACCTTCCAGCTGTGAACTATTGAATAACCGCATGATTGGTGTGGCAATTTCTTGGGCTGCGAATCTGGGTAGTCTGGGTTCAAGTTTGTCATACCGTGCTGAACCAGTGACCTTAATGTTTTTGAGCAGCTTTAGAACCTCAGGTTTAGACACCAGCTTAAGGTGGAAGTTGGGTGAAGGGGGAGGATCCACGTACAAATTGTGGGATATTAAGCTAGAGCTGCTGGAGTGAACCTTATATTTGCTGAGGTCAGTGAGAAATGCAATGAAGGCATTTGCAGAGTCTTGCGGATTTGTGTTGCATACACAACCCACAACAAAGCTGCAGACATTTTGCATGGTATGTCCCTTCAGGAGAACATTCATTTGGGACCAGAACTTTCTCGGGTCAGAGAGATTTTTTGTTTGCAAAGTTCTGGAAGTACTGCCACTTGGCCTGTTTTAATTCTCTTTTACATTTATTCCGGAGTTCTTAGTACAGGGCCCAATCATTGGACAGATTACTGGATTTGTACTTGCCCCAATCCCTGTCTCTTTCCCTAAGTAACTTTTTCAGGTCGCATGTCAGCCATCTAGACTGTTGCCCTTTGATCCACATTTGTTTAAGGGGTGTGCTTATTAGCAGCAGAAAGGAGATTATTGGTGAAAAGTCCAGGGCTATGTCCAGACTAGGGTCAAGTTTGATCTGAGCCCAGACCACTGCTGAGAGGGTACCAAGGAAGGAACTTGTGTCAAATTTGGAGTAATCACGTAGCAAAAAGGTTCGGGGAGATAATCATTTTTCCATATTTCAAAGATAGGGGCGTGGTCACTTAAGGAGTCAGCAAAAGTGCCAGCCAGCTTGAATTTGCTAGGGTCAGACACAAGTATCCAATCCAGAGTGGTGTGGTTCCCAGATTTTAAATTCAGTCTGGTAGATTCCTGGATAAGCTGGGTCAAGTCAACCTCTTGCAGATTGGACTTAATGTCACATTTGGTCAACGGGCCAGTGAAAGTTGAAGTCACCCAGGATCATTTTCTCACAGGAAGGCAGGTCAGGGATAAGTCTGGTAAGGGCCTTTAGTGCATCCGCTGCAGTCTTAGGAGGGTTATATACACAGCCTATTAATACCACCTAGCAGGAGTTTAACGCATAGTGCTTCACAACCCAAATCAGTCAGGGCTGGTGTTGCTACTATATATGCTGCTAGGGACACCTTAACGTATATAATGTTCCCTCCACCTTTTTTTCCAATTCTGTTCTGCCTAAAGGTTTTGAATCCAGGGATCTCAATCTTGTGCGTTAAGATGCTAGGTTTAAGCCAGGTTTCTGAGATGGCTAATGCATCAGGGGAGTGCTGGTCAACCCAGGCCTCAGGTTCTTATAACTTGGGTCCGAGGCTATTAACATTCACATAAATCAGTTTCAACCATTTTGCATTGGCCCAGATGGGGAGGGAGGGAGTTACATTTGGGATAGCAGTGCAAGGAGGACCCAGGTTTGTTTCAATATCCCCTACTAGCAACAACTTCAAAATAACCCATACCTTCTGGCGTGGGGAAAGGAAAAACTGGCATTTGTGCAACCTTAAATATACCATACCCACATAACAATTCCCTCCTTTTCTGAGACAATTCAAAGAGATGAAGATTGGATAGGAGTCGATTTAAGGGTAGACACATGGATAATAAGCTAGTGTGGTACTAGAAAGCTGACTATTATCCAGATGAATATTCAACAACAACTGGTCAGTACACAGGACAAACAGAATATAAATACTCCCCAATGACACACCCAGAAACATTTTCCATCTAGTATGACAAGGCAGCTAATGTAGGGAAGAGAGGAACATGCCTGGAGGTCGGAGGACCCAAACCGGATTACCCACACCAGGCTGGTACACAACCAACACAGCCAAGACACATAGGGAAGAATGGCTGGTCCCTGGGAGGGGGGGTTGTTAAAATTCACCAAAGCAGTAGTTGACTAAGAATACTAATCTTTGAGCAGATCTAAAAGATTTTAGTACTGGTCTAAGCTTTGAGCAGGTCAGATAGAATTCTTTGCCCTGGGTCTTTAGAGGGACCTAAGGAAGTTGTTAACCAATGCTGAAATAGAGCAATTACTTATTAAGATTTGACCAGGTCAGCTAGGTTTCTTTGCACCAAGTCTTTTAAGGGGCCTGAAGAAGTTAGTAACAAATGCTTAAGACAGAACAATTTGAGCCCCAAACAATACATAGATAACAAACAGTGCTGCAACCACCTGGTAAAAGGGGGTGAAGCAGTGGCACATTTAAAGAGCGCAAGGGGTGGGGCAGAGGACAAACTAAAAGCTAACTTCTAGCAGGACCAACAACGTCACCATGGTAAGCTCCAAAAAGTTTCCGTGCAGTGACACAGACAGAGTACTTATTATTCCACGTATCTACAGAAAAATTAGCTCACAGATCCAGCTTCTGTAATCCCTCGAATCTCTCTCTTTTGGTCTTTTTTTTTTGTTTGTTTGTTTAATATGGCTACCCCAACCTTATTCGAACTGTCACAGCATTTTCTGACTGCCCAAACATTTATCAACCGTACCAACATTTTCTATTGACACAGTATTTCAGCAACCAGCACTTGCAGAATCCCAAGTACAAGTATCCCTTTAAATGATCCACCTACCATATTTCACCTTACTTGTTCCAGCTCCTGCCCCCTCCTGATAGGTGGATCCACTACTGGGAGTGGTTCACAGAGTCCATTTAATTCTGGAGGAGGTGCAGGGCGGGAGGGTGGAAGAAAAATCCAACAGCTGTCTGGTGCTTGGCTGGGTTTAAATAGCCCAGCTGAGGAATTCGAACTTTGTGCCCTTCCGGGCTTGGATTTGATTGGCTCCTGCGGGAGCCCACGGACCATCCAATCCTTGGCCACGGATGTGACCCAACCTCTCGCTCACAATGGCCGCCGACAACTCGGCTTCCGAATTCGGCGGCAACAGCTGCCCTCCTTGATCAGTGTGGCAGCGGCTGCCGAGGATTCTTGCTGCCGATGTGGCTTCAAGGAAAAATCCAACTGCTGTCTGGTGCTCGGCTGGGTTTAAATAGCCCAGCCGAGGAGTTCGAACTTCACAACCTTCAGGGCTTGGATTTGATTGGCTCCTGCGGAAGCCCACGGACTATCCACTCCGCGGCCACAGATGAGACTCGACCTCTCACTCACAGCAATGACCACTGACGACTCAGCTTCTGAATTTAGCAGCAACAGCTGCCCTCTTTGATCAGCACAGCAGTGGCCGCCGAGGATTCTTGCCGCCGATGCGGCTCCAGGGAAAAAATCCAACTCAGTGATGAAGCAGCTTGAAGCTGCTTCATCGTAGAGATAAAAGAGGGGTCTTTAGGAGGGGACCAGATGATCAGATGGATAGGCAATTGGTTCCAGGACCAGACCCAGAGGGTCGTAGTTGGTGGGATAGTCTCATCCCCAAGGAGGGTCATTAGTGGGGTCCCACAGGGATCAGTCCTTGGGCCCCTTCTGTTCAACGCCTACGTATCTGACATAAGGACAGGAATCAGGAGTGAGATGAGTCTCTTTGCAGATGACTCGAAACTGGGGGCAGTGGTGGATGGGAGGAGGGAGGGTGGCCCTCACGGGGACCTGGAGGCTCTGGAAAGATGGTCTAGAAAGTGGAAGCTGAGGTTTAATGCAGGAAATGCAAGGTACTCCACCTGGGGCAGAAACCCAGGCCAAGTGTACACCCTGGGGAGAATGCTACAAGTCTCGATGGCTGAGAGGGACCTGGGGTGGTGGTGGATGTCAAGATGAACAACTCTGAGACTTGTAGGAGGCAGCAGCCAAGGCCAACAGGATGCTGGGATGCATCGCTAGGGGATCACCTCAGAAGGAGGGAAGTGATACTCCTCTGTATAACTGCTTGGTGAGCCGCTTTGACTTGAGTACTGCGTGCAGTTTTGGAGGCCACACTTAAGAGGGACATTAACCTCCTGGAGAGGGTCCAGAGGAGGGCAACCAAAATGATTTGGGGCTTGGGGAACAGGACCTATGAGGAGAGGCTCGAAGAGCTAAATATGTACACATTGGAAGAGAGAAGGGACCGGGGGGACAAGACAGAGAAGACTTGGTTTGCTGGCCAAGGCACCTAGCTTCACCTGAGCTCTTTCCTTCTAAGACTGCTTGAAAGGCAGAGTAGAGAAACTTACCAGAGCAAGGGAGAAGGATTAAGACTTAGTTTGGCTAAGCAGATTTACTGTGTGGTGGTGTTTTTATTTTTTACTCACAGGGATTGCTACTGTTTGTTGCTAACATTTCATTGCTTTATTTTTTCTCTGATTCAAATTGTTGTTGCTGGTATACCTTCTTCTGCATTATTACAAGGTGTGCCTACAGGTGTGTGCTAACAGATTACTGCTGTAATCTTCTGATTCAAATTGTCTTTTGCAAGGTATATCTTCTGTTACTGCTTTATTTTTCTCTGGAGCAAAGTGTTTCTTACAGGGTATATCTTCTCTGAAATTATTACAGGTGGTGCTTTACAGTTTTATCTAACATTAGGATAAGCTTTCAGGATTACTGCATTTGTTGTTGACTGATTGTTTCTACTCTTACCTCCTTGTTCTTTCGTCCGTGGTTCTTCTTTTTAGGCAGGGGAAGGGCCCAGCCACCCACCCCCATCCCCAACCACCCCACGCTACACTCCTTTTATAGGGTACCACAGTTGTGACATTTCCTGTGGCAGAGCAGGAAGGGCGGATCAGTGGGGCTCTACAAGGTGATCTCATTTACAGGGCACTAGTAATTTAACTTGTTATAACAAGTTAAACAAAGCACAATTAAACCATTACTTGCATTTTTTCCTTCTAATTACTCTGACTAGGTTACAAACCCAGCAACTTATTTGGAATGGATTTCATTAACTGCAGGTACTGTGGAACAATTTTCAGAAGGACAGTCTTACAGGATTTAGGACACTGTCCTACATGCTGAGCCTTTGGAGATCTTAGGTCTCAGCTCCGGGCAGCATGGGCAGAGATTGCACGCCTCAAATTTCATATTGAAGAGGAAATACATTATAAGAACCACCACCATTTCCCCAGCATCCAACAGAAAACCGGACTCAGAGGGTAGTTGGTCCAGGAGGTTGGCAGGTGGTTGGAGGAGCAAATCAGGTGCCCCATCACTCTCTGCTCTCCAACACATTACCTCCAAAACCATATAAACACTACAAACAGGTATCTGCCTCTATCTCTGAAATCAAATAAAGAGGCAGAAGACACTGCAGAGCAGGACACATGCACAGGAGCTAGCACAACAATACTCACCCAAATCAGGAACCAAAACTAAACAAGCACAAAGGAAATCCAAAAACTTCTGATCATAGGAGACTCCATGATTCGGGAGTTGATACCCATCTCCAGCCAGGGGTGATGGTCAGATGTCTCCAGGTACATCAGCATGGAGACACTGACCACATTGCTAAAATTGTTCACAAAGCAGGAGAAAACATTGATGTCCTAGTACACATAGGACTAATGATCTGCCAGCCGGTCAGTTGTGAGACCAAGGAACACCTGACTAGGCTGGGTGACAAACTATCATCTATTTCGTCCGGCATCTCCTTCTCTGAGATCCTGCCAGTCTGGGAGAAGGGAGCAGATGGACGAAGGTCAGAGAAGGGAGATAGGGGAGCTAAACACGTGGCTCAAGGACTGGTGCCAGGAAAAGGACACAGATTTGTAGGAACTGGCAACAGTTCTGGGAGCGAAAGTTCTTTAAATTTGATGGACTGCATCTGACTAAAGAGGGAGTCAGTGCATTGGGGCAGAAGTTTGACATCTTTGCAGAATATTTAAACTAGCAAATGGGGAGAGGGTGCAGCACCCCATACGTCGAATGGGAAGAACACCCTCCCCTCAGCTAGTGGTCAAACAGGAATTCAAGCGTGTTTGCCGCTCATTTGCATCACCAGGTAAGAAAAAGGTTTGTCTCCCATACGATGCACAGGGTAATGCCAAACTTCACCCAACAACTAACACACCAAAATCTGGCCAATGGAAAATCATGTACACAAATGCTCACAGCCTGGGAAATAAGATCCCAGACCTGCAGGCAATAATGTCAGAGGCTAAACTGGACATAGTAGCATTAGTGAGACGTGGTTTACCAGTAACCACACTTGGGAGACTTCAGTACCTGGCTATGTATTGTCAGAAGAGACCGAGGTGCAAAAGGGGGAGGAGTGGCCCTGTATGTTAATGAAAATATCAAAGCTACAGAAATTCAGAATACACATAAGGAGCCAGAAGAACTGTGGGTCACCCTGGAAACAGGAAATGGGACAGCCATAAGAACTGGGGTTGTCTACAGGCCCCCAGACCAGAGGGACATAGACACATTACTGTTAGAAGATATACAAAACATGACAGCTAAAGGGGAGGTTCTGATAATGGGAGACTTCAACATGCCAGATACAGATTGGTCAATACCAGCAGGAACATCTGCCAGAACTAGACTCATAGTGGATTCCCTGCAGGGGGAGGGCCTCAAACAACTGGTACAGCAACCCACAAGAGACAGGGCTATCCTAGATCTAGTACTGACAAACAAAGAAGGGATCACAGATCTCCAGGTAGAAGGTCACCTGGGGGCCAGTGACCATCACATGGTATGGTTCAATTTGGCTACTACATCTAAATCATCCCATTCCAAGGCAAAATATGGGACTTCAGAGGAGCTGACTTTGATAAGATGGCCAACAGAGTTAAGCTAGCCCTGGCAAAAGAAACACAGGTGAGGAGGTACAGGCAAAGTGGGCAAGCATTAAGGATACAATACTTGAAGCAACATCCCATTGTGTTAGACAGAAAAGGAAGTGCAAAGAAGAAGGAAACCACTTTGGTTCTCAAATACAGTAGCAGAAAAGGTCAGAGCCAAAAGGCTGGCCTTCAGAAAATATAAGGAACACAGCGGGATGAAGATAGGGAGGCATACCAAACTGCCCTAAGGGAAGCAGGTAAGGCAGTAAGGCAGGCAAAGTCCCAAACTGAGAAACACTAGCACGAACAGTAAAGAAGGTGACAAGACTTTCTATAGCTACATTAGTGAAAGGAGAAAGTCCAGAGGAGGTATTGCTAAGCTTAATGGAGAAAAGGGAGCATGTGAGGAGGAGGAGGACCCAGTAAAGGCATCTATCCTAAATAGATACTTTTGCTCAGTATTTACTGAAGAGAAGGTAGGGCAGGGCCCACAGCTCAGCATCATGGACACAGGGGGGAGGGAGGTGAGCACTACTCCCTTCACAAAAGAAAGGGTCCTACAAGAGCTTGCTAAGCTCAGGGTGGATAAGGCAATGGGACCTGATGGCATACATCCCAGGGTACTTAAGGAGCTAAAGGAGGAACTAGCAGAGCCATTAGCAGAATTGTTTAGTGAGTCTCTGAGCACAGGAGAGGTCCCAGAAGACTGGAGAAGGGCTCATGTGATCCCACTCCACAAGAGTAGTAGCAGGGAGGAGGCAGGGAACTACAGACCAGTCAGTCTTACCTCAGTAGTGGGCAAGATTATGGAGGCACTCCTTAAGGAAAGGATAGTGCAACACCTGGAATCCATAGGGGCACAGGATCCAAGACAGCATGGGTTTACAAAGGAAGGTCCTGTCAAACTAATCTCATAGATTTCTTTGACTGGGTAACCAGAGTGGTGGACCAGGGGAGCAGTTGATGTCGCCTACCTTGACTTCAGCAAAGCTTTTGACACTGTTCCACATAGAAGATTGATAAATAAGCTAGGTAGGCTCGGGTGGGTCAGAAGTTGGTCAACTGGGTGGCAAACTGGTTGACTGGCAGAAAACAGAGAGTGGTGGTAAATGGTATACAGTCAGAAGAGATGCAAGTCACAAGTGGGTACCTCAGGGATCAGTCCTGGGGCCAGTCCTATTCAACATCTTCATTAGTGACCTCACAGATGGACTAGAGGGTAAGGCTTGTCTGTTTGCAGATGACACCAAGATCTGCAACAGAGTAGATGTCCAGATGGGGTGGGCAGAATGAGAAGAGATCTGGATAAACTAGCAGAATGGTCAGAAGACTGGCAACTGGGATTTAATGCAAAGAAGTGCAAAATCATGCACATAGGGAGAAACCCTGAAGCCACTTATAGGCTGGGAGGAGTTGCTAGCAGTCACAAAGGAAGAAAGAGACTTGGGCATCATCATCACTGATGACCTAAAATCATCCAAGCAGACCTCTAAAGCAGTAGGTAAGGCTAGGGGGTGTTAGGGTGTATTAGTAGGGGTATCACAAGTCGTAAGAGGGAGGTAAATCCTCTGTACAAGACATTGGTTAGGCCCCATCTGGAGTACTGCGTGCAGTATTGGAGGCCACACCTTCACAAGGACATTAACCAAATTGAGGCAGTCCAGAGAAGGGCAACCAAAATGGTGCAGGGACTGCATCAGAAGACATATGAGGACAGATTAACGGAGCTCAATATGTATACCCTTGAGCAAAGGAGGGAGAGAGGTGATATGATCGAGACATTTAAACACCTTAAGGGCATAAACAAGGTGAAAGAGTCTAACATGTTTAAATATAAGAAAAATAGCAGGACAAGAGGACACAGCATGAGATTAGAGGAGGCCGATTAAGGGGAATGTGAGGAAATTCTTTTTCACAGAAAGGGTGGTAGATGCATGGAATGGCTTACCACAAGTAGTGGCTATGAATACAGTGCAGGGCTTCAAACAGGCATGGGATAGGCATAAGGGAGCAATACAAATGACTATGAATAGATAGGTCACTGACAGAGCAAAGGCCGATGGCACATTTATAAGGCAGAAAAAGAAATGGGCAGACTGGATGGGCCTTGCGGTCCTTATCTGCCGTCAACTTCTATGTTTCTATGTTTCTATAGAGGTCTTCAGGTACATGAAGAGGGTAAATAGGGGAGGAACAGACAGGGTGCTTCGAAGGAAGGAGCCACTAGAGGGCATGGGTGGAAGCTGGAGGGGGGAAGATTCAGGGGAGAAAGGAGGAGGTGCTACTTCACTGAGAGGGTGGTGGAGCCATGGAATGCACTGCCTAGGGGGCTGGTGGAGGCAGAGACAGTGGAGGGGTTCAAGAGGGGGTGGGACAGGTACAGGGAAGGGTTCTGGAAGCAAAATCCAATGCAGCACGAATATCTGGAACTGGGAAGGGAGAAGCCAGAGAAGGCGAGGGGGACAGCAAGGTCAGCACCCAGGGTGGGGGCTGACCAAACGAGCAGACACGAAAGACCGTTAGGCCTATTCTGCTGGCATTTTAGTATGTTAGTAAGGCGCTGTATTATTAAGCCTTGTAAGACTGCGAGCCTGAGGAATGGGCCAGTGACACAGTGGCACTCTCTCTCCATTCTGGCTACCTGTTGCTTGAGAAGAAAAGTGTCCAAGGCTCATTGACAGCATCGCCGGGTAGCTTGTTTAAACATCAGGCAGATCTCACAGGCCGAACATCGTGGGCCTCTCCGACAAAGCACATGCAGATGTCATGATTGTTGCCCGAGTAGATTTTTCCATCACACTCGCAATAACAGGATCTGAAGTAAAGTAGTAGGAACTATTTCACAACAAGGGCAGACGAGATGGACCATGGGTCTTTTTCTGAAGAAAACTACTATGTAACTAAGTAAAGGAAGAGTTTAGCAGTGTCTTTCATCGACATACACGACAACAGCAATCACTTTAAAATAAAGTGATGATTACTAGGGCGAGAAAAATAACAAAACTTCGAAAAATTGAAGATTTAACAGTCGACAGTAGCAGCGGCATCTCTGTGGAGTCTGGTGAGTATGGTCAATGGCGGAAAAAGAACTGAGGAGGCAGGGCCACCCACATTTATATAGTGGATATTGATGTAAGAGGGCGACATGGGTGGTACCAAGTGGACTGCCTGCAAAAATGTTTCTGTGTGGTCTTAGCACCTGGAGGCTATATTTCCATAGGTGTGGCCTGAAGAAAGAAATATCCTCGAAAAAGATACAACATTACTATGGTAAGCAATTTTTTTTCACTCTCCAGGACTCTCTCACTATGCTTACTGCTGCAGACTATAAAGCAGTACCTTGGGAGGCTGGTACAGAACCTATTTAGGGAAAAGGTTCTGCAAAACAAAGTGCCAAATCTGGCATCCCTTCTCGACTGCACATCCAGACAATAGTGTCTTGTGAAGGTGTGTACTGTTTTTCAGATAGCTGCTTTGCAAATTTCTAGCAAGGGGGCATCTCTTGCAGCGCCACAGAGGTAGAGGCAGAGATGCCATGCGTGGAGTGTGCCTTGAGGCCTTGTGGTGGTAGTTTGCCAGCTTTGCTGTAAGAGAACTGGATTCAGGAGATTATCCAGCGAGCAATAATTCTCTTGGAGGCTGGCCTACCCTTGCTCACTTCATATGTGAGGAATAGCTGTAAATGGGAAGAACAGAGTTCCTTAGTGTGATCCAGGTAGTAACTAAGTGCTCTCTTGACATCCAGACTGTGGAGCCTCTGCTCTCCGGAGCTAGATTTTGCTGTGTAGAATACTGGAAGAGTGATGGACTGGTTCTGGTGAAATTCGGACACAATCTTAAGGAGGAATTTTCTTTGTTTCCTTAGGACTACCTTGTACTTGTGAAAGATTATGTAATTTGGGTCTGTGCAGAGGGCCTGCAGCCCGCACACCCTTCTGGCAGATGTTATGGCCACCAGAAAGTACAGTTATGTAAGAACTTACTGTAACAGTAGATCTTCAAGACAGGCTCTTGCAGTAGGTATTCACATATAGGACTAAGCTGCCAGGCATCAGGACCCCACGGAAAAATTTCTAGCTAGCAGTCTCTGGCAGGGGGCCACCTCCACGGAAGGTGACCGGCGTCATGCGACGTCAGTATAAAGGGGCAGTCCCCCACGCCTGCCTTCCAGTTCTTTCCTGCCAAAGGCCAAAAGAGGCAAGATGACAGAGAAGAAGATACTCCCCCCATGGAAATAAAGTAAAGAAACTTAGGGGGACGGAGGGCAGGAAGGCAATACCTACTGCAAGAGCCTCTCTCAAAGACCTACTGTAACGGTAAGTTCTTACGCAACTGTACTATCTTACTTCGAGAGGGCTCTTCCAATAGGTATTCACATATAGGACTGAGTCCTAAGCAGTCTGGAACAAGGAAAAGCAATCGGGAAGAGGATTGTTGTCCATAGCATGGAACCTCAGGGCTGAACGGGTCTCATGAAAGGAGACCTTGTAGGACAGCCAACCCAAAGCCTGCTCTACGGCGACAGACTATGTCCAAACTGTAGTGTTTCATGAAGGTATGGACAGAAGTTCAAGTTGCGGCTGCACAGATGTCTGCCACTGACACATTTTTTAAACAAGTTGCAGAGGCAGCTACTCCTCTGGTGGAGTGACCTCTGACTCGACCCAGAAGGGTCTTGTTTTACTTGTAACAGAAAGTGATACAATGTGCCAACCATTTTGGAAGGCACTGCTTAGAAACAGCATTGCCTTACAAAAGGCTGATCAGTTTTCCTGAGATCCTTAGTCCGACTGGTGTAGTATCTCAGGATTCTGTGAACATCCAAAGTATGCAAGAGGTACTCCCCTTGATTTCAGTGTTATGCAAAGAAAGCAGGTAGCTCAACAGATTGATTCAGCCACCACCTTAGGGTGAAACTTAGGGTTGGTGCACAAGGCCATACGTTCCTTGTGAAAAATCAAGTATGGGATTTTACACATTAAGGCCTGAAGCTAGGAAATTCACCGAGCAGAAATAATGGCCAATAGGAAGAGTGTCTTCCAAGAAAAGAACTTAAAATCAGCTGCTGCTGCTGCTGGCTCAAAGGGAGGCAGAGTAAGTTTCTCCTGGATGAAATTCAGGTCCCATGGAGGGGCAGGATTGCGGATGGGGGGGTCTCAAACGGAGGACCCCTCTGAGGTAAGTCTTAGAGACTTCTAATTGAGCAAATGTCCTGTCTCCAAAGGGAATATGGTAGGCTGAGAAAGCTGCCATGTGGACTTTCAACGAGGAATGGCTGAGACCCAGATCGAAGAGGTGATGAATGTAGTCCAGGACTTTGTTGACTGGGCATGAGAAAGGTTCGAAGTCTTTCGAATTTGCCCAAATAGAAAATCGTTTCCACTTCGTGGCGTAGGTGGACCTGGTGGAAGGCTTCCTGGCCTCCACCAAACTGTCTGCTACTAAAGGAGAGACTCCAAAATGGGCTTAAGCTACATCTGTAGGAGCCACGCATGGAGATGAAGGGATCTGAGACCTGGATGAACAAGGGTCCCCTGATCCTGGGTCAACAACTGTTGCGACAGAGGAAGAGGCGGTTCCTCTGAAAACTGTTGCAGAAGAGAGAACCAAACTTGCCTGGGCCAGAAGGGAGCAATGAGAATCATTCAAGCTCCTTCTGATCTGAGTTTGTTCAGGACCCTCAGAGTTAAAGGAATGGGAGGGAAGGCATAAACGAATCTGTCCCTCCAACTGAGAGACAGAGCGTCCCGCCAAAAAATGTCTCGCCCTGAGGCGAGCAAGCAGAAGGCGGGAAGTTTTGGGGAGAGGCGAAGAGCTCTATCTGAGGTGTTCCTCATCGCTGAAAGATGTCATTTACGACTTGCTGACCTAACTCCCATTTGTGGGACCTGGCTGAGGATCAACTGAGTTCATCTGCCAGTGTGTTTTCCACTCCCGGAACGTGAACTGCGGTCAAGTGAAGGTGATGTTGGGCTGCCCAGTACCAGACTCTCAACGCTTCCCAGCACAGGGGGTAGGAGCGTGTTCCTCCCTGTTTGTTGAGGTAAGAGACTATGCACATATTGTCTGATTGTATGAGGAGATGATCAGGAGGATGAAGGGAAGGAGAGCCCAAAGGGCATAAAGGACTGCTCTCAGTTCGAGCACATTTATGTGCAGGTTTTGTTCGAACTTGGACCAGCTGCCCAGAGTCCTGTGAGACTCTAGATGGGCACCCAACCTTCTCCTGACGCATCTGTCGTCAACATCTGGGAAGGGGAATTAATGCAGAAGTGAACTCCCAGACACAGGTTCTCCTGAACCATCCACCATTGCAAGTCCCTGATCATGGGATCGGATACTAGTACCTCTTGGTCTAGATTGTCCCTGGTCTGGTCCCATTGCGACCGAACTGTCCACTGAGAGATCCTCATATGGAGCCGCGTGAACAGGACTATCGGAATGGCAGCCGCCATTAGCCCAAGGAGGCGGAGGACTGACCTGACTCTGACCCTCCTGCGGCCGGACAGAAAACAAGCCTGATCCTGAAGGGTGTCTATCCTGTCCAGAGGCAAGAAGGCTTTGCCGATGGTCATGTCCAGAATCGCTACTATAAATTGGAGGCATTGGCAAGGGACCAGGTGAGACTTGGCCTGATTGATGGTGATACCCAGGCTGGTAAAAACCTGCAGGGTAAGGGAAAGGGAGTGCAGGAGTTCCTCTCTGGATGAGGCTGCCAGGAGCCAATCGTCCAGGTGCGGGAATACCTGTACTCCCTGGGCATGCAGGTGGGCCACTACCACCGACAGGCATTTGGTAAACATTCGGGGGGCCGAGGAAAGACCAAATGGGAGGGCCTTGAACTGGTAGTGGTCCCCCGGAAAACAAAACCAGAGGAATTTGTGGTGGGAAGGGCATATGGGGATATGCAGGTAGGCATCCTGCATGTCCAGAGCACATAGCCACTGTCCCGGCTGAAATAGTGTTAGAAGGCTCTGCAAGGAAAGAATTCTGAAGCGTTTGTACTCCACGAACATGTTCAGGAAGCTGAGGTCTAGAATGGGTCTCAGATCTCCTGTCTTCTTTGGACCAAGGAAGAAATGGGAATAGTAACCTTTCCCCAAAAGATGAGTGGGGACTGGCTCTACCGCCACCTTTGAGAGAAGGGAGATGATTTCCTCTAGAACCAGAGGAAGATGTTGCGTGGCGTAGGACGACTGAGGGGGTGGTTTTCGGGGTGGTTTCTGCAGAAACTCTTTTGAGTGTCCTGCTGATATCAGATGGAGCACCCAAGCGTCTGATGTTATCCTCTCCCAACCCGGCAGATGGGAGGATAATCTCCTCCCTACCGGTTCCTCTGGAACCTCCAGAGGCAGCGGGAGAGGTGGGTGTTTTGCTGGGGGAGTCTTGGTTGCTAGAGGGGTCTGACATTTGCTGGCACATTTTCCTTGCAGCTTTTGTCATTGTCGGTTTTGGCAATGAAAAGGACACCGCTGCCCTTGAGGGGGCCTGTACATAGTCTGGACAGACTTGAGTGCAGTACTCTTTTCTTGCAGTTTGGTAATGATGACCTTGACATCACCCCCGAACAACACCGAACCCCTGTAAGGAGCATCCTGTATAGCAGATTGTACCTCAGGGACCAAACCTGACACATGGAGCCAGGCATGACGCTGTAGGCCTACAGCGAAGGCCGAGCTCCTTCCAGCTGTGTCCACCGCATCATAAGTGGCAAGTAGCATGTGCCAACAGGCCGAGCGAGTGTAACGTACAAGGTCACCCACTTCCTGCTTAGTCTGTGACTCAGAAAGGGAGTCCAATTTAGATTCTACCTGGCCAAGGATGGTCTTCTGGAAATCCCCCATATGGGCAACATAGTTAAGGGCCCTGATGCCTAGGGTAGAAGAGAAGAAAAAATTACTCACCTTAGTAATTGTGTTCCTTCTAATGGAGTCTTGCTGTATTCTGACAATCTGCAGTTAGCTCCAGCCCTGAACTGCCCCGGAGAGTAGAGGGTTAATTTTCTATGCAGTGCATAGAACGTTGAGCTCGAGCTCGGTTGAGGTCTCTGTCTGCAGCACTTTGAAACCCAACCGTCAGATTCTTATGAGCAAACACTAACTAACAATCTACGTGGAAATTGTAAAAATTTTAACTAGCTAACTAGCAACAAAAAGTTTTGGATTCTCAAAGGAAGACAAGTCAGGAAACCCAAAACCAAAACCTATTCAAAAATAAAAGATCATAATACAAAAGCACCCAGATAAAATGGAGGGTGTGCATGAAGCAGCCCTGGGGTGCAACACAGCACCTGCCCACCCGTTTCCCAAAACCAGGTTCTGAGAGGGGAGGCAGGGAGGGAGGGAGGTCAGAATACAGCAAGACTCCATTAGAAGAAACACAATTACTAAGGAGAGTAATTTTTTCTTCAAACAACATGAAGCCTTGCTGTATTCTGACAATCTGCAAACTACCAAGTAGTACCTCCATGGAGGAGGGACAGAACCTACTTTGGGAATAGGTTCTGAAGTATTGCTGTGCCAAACCGAGCATCACTCCTAGCCTGGATATCCAGAGAGTAATGCTTGGTAAAGGTATGGACTGTTTTCCAGATGGCTGGTTGACAATTTTCTAACAAAGGGATATCCCTGGCAGCAGCCAGGGAAACAGCTGTACCTCTTGTAGAATGAGTCCTCAGGCCTGAGGGTGGAATTTTTCCCAGTTTCTCATAGCAGAATTGTATACAAGAAACAATCCACCTGGCAATAGGTCTCTTGGTGGCAGGTTTGCCCTTTCCCACTTCCCCATAAGTGAGGAACAACTGGAGGGAATCGAACCTGTGACTCTTGGTACGCTCCATGTAGTAGCTAAGGGCTCTTTTAACATCTAAACTGTGTAGCCTCCTCTCTCCTGAGGAAGAATGATCAGTGAAGAAGACAGGGAGAGACAGACTGATTCAAATGGAAGTCTGAAACCACTCTGGGCAAGAACCTCCTACTGGTTCTAAGGACCACTTTATCTCTATGAAAGGAGATAAAATCAGGTTCCACTAACAGGGCTTGCAATTCACTGATACGTCTGGCTGAGGTAATGGCTACCAAAAACACAGTTTTCCAAGTCAAGTACTTAAGCTCTGCAGAGGACATAGGCTCAAAAATGGGTTGCATAAGTTGAGCAATGCAAACATTTAAGTCCCAGGCCGGGGCAGGATCCCTAAAGGGAGGATTGGTATGACGCAATCCCTTGAAAAACTTACAGAACACAGGGTGAGATGATAAAGAGGAAGACTTTCCCGCTGACAGAAAAGCAGAAACAGCTGACAAGTGTACCTTGAGAGTAGCTGGTCTGAGGCCTAAGTCATTAAGATTGACCATATAATCCAGAACTGTAGGCAATTCAGCAGTGTCTGGAGAGATATGCTTCTTGGAACACCAAATGCTGAATCTTTTCCATTGGGAGTCGTAAGTCTTTCTGGTGGCAGGCTTTCGAGAAGATTTGAGAATATCCAGAACCCTTGGGACAGATGCAAATCTGCATACTCCTAACTCTTCAAGAGCCATGCCTTGAGATTGAGAGAAGAATTGGGGTACCAAATCCTCCCCAGGAGGAGGTTAACAGGTTGTAATTCAGGAAGAGACAGGGGAAGATGGACTGCTAGGGACAGTAAGAGGGGTATCAGAGCTGCCTGGCCCCAATCTGGAGCAATCAGAATCACTTTGCAGGGTTGACCTTACCTTGACAGAACCTTGAACAGTAGAGGAAGGGAGGAAGGCAGAGAAATTTCCCTTCCCAGTTCAACGTCAGAGCATCCAGAGGGACTGAGCATAAGACTGGGGGTCTGCAACAAAACAGAGGAAGTTGGTGATTGTCTGGGGCTGCAAAGAGATCTATCTCTGGAGTGCCCCACCTTGAAAAAATCACTTTCAACACCTGAGGGTCCAGGGACCATTCTTGATGGCCCTGGGAGATCCGTCTCAGTGCATATGCTAGCACATAGTCCTTCCCTGGAAGGTGGACTGCTATCAGAGAGGTCAGCAGGGAATAGGCCAGGGACCACAGTTTCATGGCTTCCGTGCACAAGGCCATGGACCAAGTGCCTCCCTGCTTATTGATGTACCACATGGTGGTGGTGGTGTTGTCTGTTCTGACCTGAACCACCTTGTTCTGCACAGACTGAGAAAAAGCTTGCAGCACCAGAAACACTGCCCTGAGTTCCAGGAGATTGATATGAAGAAGGATTTCCTGACGGGACCACAGTCCCTGGGCTGTGAGAGCCCCCAGATGCGCTCCCCACCCCAAAAGGGGAAGCATCCGTGGTAAGGACCACCGAATAAGACTGAGTGACAAATGGGATCCCTTGCCTTAAATTGTCCTGATCCTGCCACCACTGAAGAGCTTGGATCAGTACCCAAGTCACTGGAATCAGTTTGGTAACAGGGTCCTTCTTTTGGGGCCAAAAGGCCCTCAGATGGAACTGAATGTCCCTCATCTGGAATCTTGCCTCTTGGACCACTGCTGTAGAGGCTGCCATGTGGCCCAGAGCTGAAGGAGAAATGTGCTGGGTGGGGACACCCGAAGGCTGAAGGAGAAGCCAGTTCTATAAGAACTCTTGCCCTTTCAGGGGAAGAAGGCTCTTGCTGACAGTATCTAGCTCTGCCCTATAAAGGTGAAGCTGCACGGTTCAAAGAACCGACTTGGGGAGGTTGAGGAAAATCCCAGGAAATTAGCACTTGCTGGGTCACTTGCAGGTCTGACTTGACTTGGTCTGGAGACTAACCCACTATGAGCCAGTCGTCCAGATGTGGGAAAATGGAAATCTTCTGCCTTCTTAAAAAGGCAACTACCACTACCAGGCACTTTGTGAAAACCCTTGGGCTGATGTTGAGACCAAAGGCATTACTTTGAACTAATAATGGCCTGAGGGCAGCAGACCCGAGGTACTTTCTGTGGAAGCTTACCTGATGGGGATAGTAGGCATCTTTGAGGTCCAGGAGGCTGTCCCTGGCCTTGGGAGAAGTATTATTCCCAGAGTCACCATCCATGAACCTTGGTTTTAAAGATGTTGTTCAGGTATCTTAAATCTGGGATGGTCACTACTCCCCTGTTTTTGGGGGAGTAAGGAAGTACCTGAGTACAGACCCTAACCCCCAGTGTGGGGTAGGAACTCTCTCTATGGCTCTTAAGAGCCACAAGACATGAAACCTCTGCCTCTAGGGCCAAGGGTTTTAGGAGGAACTGCAGGTGGAAAGATCTGGCTCTCATCTTGGAAATTTTTGAAGCTGAGACCAGTCCCTGCTTCTACTTCCAGGACCCACTTGTCTAAGTAACAGACACCCAGTCCTGGACAAAAGTAGCCAGCCTGTCCCGAGGGATAGGAGAGTCGACCCAGAGCAGGCCCGTCAGGGTGTCTGTAGTGAGAGCCTAGACTGAGGAGTGGATGAAGCCCTGCTCATCCCAGCCTGCCTCTCCTCTGAAGAACCCCCCTCCGTGAAAAGGAGAAGAGAGGCCTGTGAGCAGGAAGAAAGGCCTATGAAAAGCCTGCCCCTAGATGCTGCCTGTTGATTGCCTGCCTCTCCTTGGCCTGTGCACTCCTAAAGTGGTCCTATATTCCTGCATCTTTTTCATGTAGTTCTCTGTCTGCTCCCCAAACAGAAATTACCTTCCACAGGGAAATCCATGGCCTTAGCCTGGGTGTCCTGTGAGAGGTTAGTACATCTGAGCCAAGCCATTCTCTGAAGAGCCAGAGATGTAGCCATGACATACTAACATACTATTTGCCAGCAAGATTGGGCCCTTGGGTCTGCTCCAGGTCTGCTTTCGAACCCTGATCCCTTAGTTGGTGCCGAGACCCACCCGTCCCTTGTGCTCAAAACTCCTATCATCCATCCCACCCCCAGGACAGGCCATCATCTGATACATCCCTTTCGTGTGTCTGTCCCACCCTCTCTTGAAGCCCTCCACTGTGGATCTCTGAACCAGCTCACCAGGCAGTGCATTCCAAGGGTCCACCACCCTCTCAGTGAAAAACCTCCTCCCTCTTTCTCCCCTCACCTTCCACCTTCCAACTTCAAACCATCCCTCTGGTGATACTCCCTGCTTTAGTCTAAAGTCCCCTCCATGTTTACCCTATTTATTCCTTGTAGATACGAGAGACCTCAATCTGTCTCCCCCCTGTCTCCTCTCCTCCAATGAAAATAGGCAGAGCTCCTCAGTCTGTCCTCATAGGTCAAATCCTAGCCCTCATATCATCTTTGTTGCCCTCCTCTGTACCCTCTCCAGGAGCTGTATGTCCCTCTTCAAGTGTGGTCTCAGTACTGTACACAGTACTCAAGGTGTGGTCTAGACAGTCCATTGTACAGTGGCAGAATCACTTCCTTGCTCCTAGAGGTGATCCCCCTTCACGATGCATCCCAACATCCTGTTTGCCTTGCTAGCTGCTCTTCTGCATGCTCAGAGTTATTCATCTCATGTATCCACCATGACCCTAGGTCTTTTCCCCTATTGAGGGCCTCAGCGCCTCCTCCCAGGGTGTACCTGTGTTTGGGGTTTCCCAGCCAAGATGCAACACCTTGCACTTGGTGATATTAAATTTAATTTCCATGTGTGAGCCCAGCTTTCAGGGTGTCAGGTCCCTTGTAGGGCCAACTCCCCTCTTCTCCCTCAACTACTGCTCCCATCTTGGAGTCATCCACGTAATAGACTCATTTCACACCCTATACCCTCCTGATATCAGATATGTATGTATTAAACAGGATCGGGACCCAGGACCAAGCCCTGTGGTACCACTACCTACCTCTCTGGGGTTCAGAGCTCCCCACCGACCACTACTCTCTGAGTGAAGTCCAGCTAGCCAGTTTTCAATCAAATCCTGACCATCAAAGGGCCTACTCTAACCCCATCAGTTTCTCCACCAGACCATTGTGGGGACAGAGTCAGCAGCCTTGCTTTGCAAGTCCAAGAATAATACCATCCCACAGGCTTGCACCCTGTCCAGTTCTGATGTTACCCATTCATAGAACTCCACAAGGTTGGTTTGACATGATCTACCTGCCTACAAACCCATGTTGCTGACTATCCAGACCTCCCACCTCCTCAAACACCACCCCAATCGTTCCTTTAGTATACTCTCCATTAATTTTCCCACCACTGAGGTCACTGATGGGTCTATGGTTCCTAGTACTTCCTCCAGCCCCCACCCATGGATTGAGGCACCACATGTGCCTCTCTGTAATCCCTAGGTACCCTCCCACCATCTTCGGGAGGCAGTATAACAGTGGTCTAAGGCTCTGAGCTGCAAATTTGGTGATATCCATGGCAGACCTGACCTGGTTTGAATCCACAGCTTCCACTCTGCATACTGTGACCCTGAGCAAGTCACTTAACCTCCTGTGCCCCAGGTTACTCCTGTAAAAAAAGCTTTCAGCTTAGTGTGCCATACCTGCCTAAACAACTAAATAAAATAAAAAAAAAAGTGACCTGCTGAAAAGCTCCGCCAAGAAAGTGCAGCCAATCATCCTCAATTCCCATGGCACTCTCAGATGGGAATGCCATCAGCCTGGAGATCTGTCTTTCTTTAAAAGCCTTGAAGGCTAATCCACACTTTTGGCGGAGATAGCATCATCTCCCCTCTACCTTTACTGGTCTTTTTATCCTTATCCAGATGTGACACCCCTGGGAGCCTTTCCCTCCCTCTCTTGCTCCATTTCTGTTGCTCCCTGATCCTCCTCCCACCTTCTATCCATTCATGCCTTGCTTTGTAGAAATCCCATCCCCTCCTAGTGAACACAGAGCAAAGTACTAGTTAAATACCTCTGCCTGGTCCCTGCGCCTCTTCCACCCACCCTCCTTCAGTCTCAAATCTGCTGAGATAGCCTTAGTTTTCTCTAACTCCCCAGTATACGGAAGAACCCCTTTTCCCCTCCATGTATGCCCTGTACCCAGCCGCTGCTCTTTTACTGGATTTTGCTCCCCTCACCATACGGGTGACTTTCTAGAATGCAAGCTGGTACATTTCCTTATCCTATCCCTCTTGTTTTCTATTTTTTAGTAGCCGCCTCTTTTCTCTGACTGCTACCTGTACCTCACTGGACCACCCAGCATGGTTTATGTGAGCCTTGCTCACCACGTTTCAACATGCGTGAGATCCTGACCTGCCTCATGAAGTCCCGTTTATGACCTCCATCTCCTTTCCACATTTATGGTTGAGGTAATCCCTTCAAGTGATCATGAGAATATTTCCCATGCCCATAAAGTCTGCCCCCTGAAGTCCACTGCCAGTGTCCTAGATCTCACCCCACTCTCCCTTTATTTGAAACCAGCAGACAGTATTGTGGTCCTCTCCCAGTCAGGGTCACAGCCACAACCATGTCCTTCACCAGATCCCCATCTGCCAGAACCACATCAGGACATGCCCCTCCCTTGTGGGCTCCATCAATGCCTGTGTTAAGAACACATCCTGGAAGCCATCAGCAGCCCTGCTCCTTAGCCATCTTAAGAGGACATGGTTCCCCAGTTTGTACCTGGCATATTGAGTCCCCATCAACACCCTCCACTTCCCCTTTTTGGACCACACTGGGCAATAAAGTTGTCCAGCAAACCAATCCTCTAGGAACATCACTCATCCAAATGATATACTCCCAGCTTGACCTTATCTCCTGCTGGGTATCAAGGTGATCCATAAGGCCTCCACGTTTCCCTCTGCCTCTTCTACCATAGCAATTTCTATGTCATCTCTAATGAACATAGCCACTCCACCCCTCTGCCCTCCCTTTCTCCTTCTTTGCATACCCCATTAGGTCCAGTCATGGTTTTTGTTGGCTCCACGCCTCCTGACTGCCGCCACATCCACCACCCCACCCCACCCCCCTCGAACAGCATGGCTCTGGAACTCGGTAACTTGTTTCCAAGCTCCTGGCATTTACTAACACCAACCCCACCCCTTATCCCTGATCCTCTTGTCGAACCCCACCCAGATTCCTTATACTTCCATCCTCCCCTGCTCTCCTGAAACCTCCACCTCCCAGTCTGTTTCCCCTCCCCCTTGAGCCAGGCTACTCCTCATTTTGGAGGGCTTCTGATCAGCCTCCTTGTCCTTCCCCCTTACAAGTTCAACCCACCTTCCTTGTATGTAGTCAGCCATCCCCTGTTTAAGGACTTCCTTCCCCTAATGGGGCAAGATGAAACCTGTCCCCGGTATATAGTCCCTTATCCTCCCAAACTCCATTCCAGTTCCTAACACTAACCATTCTCTTACCCCACTTCTAGCCAGTCATTCGCCTCTGTGAGCCTGTTTTTTCTCCACTGAGGCCTTTGGTACTGGCAATATCTCCAAAAAGGAAATGTTGCATCCATTATCCGACAGACTCTGGCAAGTTCTTGGAACTCTTGGATTTCCAAATGCTATTTCCCTCTAGATCATTAGTTCCCAATGACCGAAATCCAGTTTCCCTCCACAATCCTAACCATTTCATACACATGAACTTTGCTCTGTGCACTGTCAGCCCAGAGATACTCACTACCTTCACCTGGCTATGGCACCACCCCCGTCCCTCCCAATGGATACCCCTAATCATCAAGTCTCCCAGTAACAGAACCTTAACACCACCATCATCCTTATGGTTACCTCCACTATGCCCTCTCAGCCCCCTTCACCCCTTTATTCATGATCTCAATTTCATGGAGTCTTCCTGCCTTATTAGAGACCCCTTGTCACCTCCCTTTCTGCCTCCCTCGTTATTTTGCCCATAACTCAAACCCCCTCACAATAGGTGTCCTTTAAATCCTCCTCTTATCAACCATTTATCCTTAGCTGATGGTTTCCCCTTCCCCACACCACCATCCTCCCCTGTAATAGTACCCTGCCCCCAGAGGCTCTCTGTGGGTCCCTTAGCTATGGCCCCATCCTTAACAATACTGACCCCCTGCCGAAGGGCGCCTCTCCCACCTCGTTTCCCAGTTTCAATCATGCTCTCCTCCCTCTTGTCTGGAATATATTTGCATCTCCCCATTTGCTTAACATATATAGTTTCTCCTTCTCCCTCTGGGACTATGTCTATCTTTTCCACAGCTGGTCTGTGATGCCTATGGGTGTCAGTCTACCTCCCCGACCTCCTGTAAGTTTCCTCAGTTCACCAACCCTTCCTCCCCTCTAGGTTGTAGTAGCTCAAATGATCATGACACTCTATGTCAGCCTCCATCATAACCCAAGTTTCCTGGACTGCATCCTAAACTGACCTCTTCTTCTCCTCTTGCACTGTTCACCTTAGGAGTTCCTTCCCACACAGTCTGCTGTTTTAGGCTTCCTGTAACAGCCCCTCTGACTCTTCCCCTCTAGTCTCTTTGTATTCAGAATGTTCACCCTGTATGCTTTCCCCTAGCATCAACTTCCTCTATCTAAGGGTCCCTGTCCCTAATATCCCCCCCTGCTTTGCTGTAACATAACGTCCTGTAATTTCAGAGAGTTGCCCCAGCTTCCCTCAGCCTCACCTCCTTCTGCTGCCCATACCACACCCTCATCCTTGGACCCCCCAGCCCTCTACAGCTTATTCCTTAACCAATACACTACTCCTGATACAAGATAGCTGTCTACAGGTGGGCAGCCTCCTCTCCAGGCCCAATTTTAGAATTGTGTCATCCCACAGCCTGGGCAGCCACAACCCTTCCAGTGCCTGCCATGGTGGAACATGGACACCCTGATTATCCCTCTCTGTTTATAATAGCACACCACTTTTCTCCAGTCCCTTTCCCTGAGTACAGTTTTCTCTATACTGACTGTAGTTGTTACAAACCCAATTTCAACCCCATCAATAAAGTTCCCAAGTCTACTACACATACAGTCCAGTGTGTGTTTGGTCCCACTAACAGTGTGTGTAAGCAGACATCAGGTACCGTATAATGTCACAGGCCCACCAGCTCCTGTTGCTGATTTCAGTCCCAAACAGAAATACTCAGCCTTTCAATCCCAACCCCAGTGGCTTTTCAGTATTTAAAAAAGTATACAAAACAAGGTGGGAGGGCTCTTCACAAACACCAGACAAACACATTTAAATTTCCCTCTAATTATCCCTGCCAAACAACTATCTCCAAAGTTACAATATCACAGCCAAGTAACAGTTCTAATTCACTGTAATAATTTTTAACACATAGAACTAATTTCACTTACAAACTATTCAAATATTTCAGTTAAAACAGAATATAACTGCAGCCCTCTTTCCTACCATCCTGCTGTTTAAGCTCCCAAGTGAACAATGAAAGCCAAGGTAATTCCTGTTTAAAGACAAGGTAATTGCAGCTAATGTCCCCTTCCCCTAGCACCAGGCAAACACATTTAAATTTCCCTCTAATTATCCCTGCCAAACACCTATCTCCAAAGTTACAATATCACAGCCCAAGTAACAGTTCTAATTCAAGGTAATAATTTTTAACACATAACACTAATTTCATTTACAAACTATTCAAATATTTCAGTTAAAACAGAATATAACTGCAGCCCTCTTTCCTACCATCCTGCTGTTTAAGCTCCCAAGTGAACAACGAAAGGCAAGGTAATTCCTGTTTAAAGACAAGGTAATTGCAGCTAATGTCCCCTCCCCCTAGCACCAGGCAAACACATTTAAATTTCCCTCTAATTATCCCCGACAAACAACTATCTCCAAAGTTACAATATCACAGCCCAAGTAACAGTTCTAATTCAAGGTAATAATTTTTAACACATAGAACTAATTTCACTTACAAACTATTCAAATATTTCAGTTAAAACAGAATATAACTGCAGCCCTCTTTCCTACCATCCTGCTGTTTAAGCTCCCAAGTGAACAATGAAAGCCAGGTAATTCCTGTTTAAGGACAAGGTAATTGCAGCCTGTCCCCTCCCCTAACAGGCAAACACATTTTAAATGTCCCTCTAATTATCCCTACAACAACTATCTCCAAAGTTACAATATCACAGCCCAAGTAACAGTTCTAATTCAAGGTAATAATTTTTAACACATAGAACTAATTTCACTTACAAACTATTCAAATATTTCAGTTAAAACAGAATATAACTGCAGCCCTCTTTCCTACCATCCTGCTGTTTAAGCTCCCAAGTGAACAATGAAAGCCAAGGTAATTCCTGTTTAAAGACAAGGTAATTGCAGCTAATGTCCCTCCCTTAGCACCAGGCAAACACATTTAAATTTCCCTCTAATTATCCCTGCCAAACAACTATCTCCAAAGTTACAATATCACAGCCCAAGTAACAGTTCTAATTCAAGGTAATAATTTTTAACACATATAACTAATTTCACTTACAAACTATTCAAATATTTCAGTTAAAACAGAATATAACTGCAGCCCTCTTTCCTACCATCCTGCTCTTTAAGCTCCCAAGTGAACAATGCCTCTTGATGACACATCACTGAGTCCACAGCAGCATGAAATTGTACCTTACATGCCTCAATCCCATCAGCAGCCACCTCCTCCAACTCCTTGGCCAGCTGGGGGGAGGCCTGTTTAGCCAGTGCCAGTACAGTGTCCCACCTGGACTTCTGGTACCTGGCTGTATATGCCATATAATTAGCCTGCCTGAGTCCCAAAGAGGATGCCATGTATTGTTTCCTTGCCAAGGCATCCATCCTCCTGGAGTCTTTATCTGTGGGGGTGTGAAGCCAAGGGAGCATTATCCCTGTCACAGGCTGCAGCCTGCACGACCCCAACATGGCTGCATTGCTGATAGAAAAACTCTTGTGTCTGAGCCTGATAAGGTATACCTCTTATCCATTCTTCTATCAACAGGAGGTACAGAATTAGGAGGCTTTAAAATTGTTTGTGTCTGTTTCCCAAATGATTTGTGTAGGGGAACAGACAGCCTCCTGGACTCTGGGATGTCCATCATTTCAACAAAGTCAGGCTCCTCCTGGTCCTCTGTAGCCTCCTCCATAGGGAGCTGGAGAGTTTCAGCCACCTTCCTGTAGAACAGGTAATGGGGAGGGGACTCAGAGAGCCTAGGAGGGGAAACACCAGAAGGTCTGTCTGGGGAGATGTCCGGTTCAATGGGCACATCCAGACTTTCTGCTCCATCATACTCATCATCTTGCTCATAATCCCCCTCCACCTCAAATTCCGGTTCATAAAAATCTTCCGGGGCATAATCCTGAACTGAAGGAACTGACCGAACCGAACCCCTAGCTAACGGAGCCGGATTGGACGGAACCGGGCGAAGCGATTCAACAATCCGAATCGCTTGGGCAATCTCATCAGCAGTCGGAACATGAACCTCCGGATCCGAACCAGCTGATTTGTCTTTACATTTCCTTTTCCTAGGAACTGATCCCTCAGGATTGGCTCTCCTCTTGCCCGAAGAAGTATCGCCCTGGTCAGAGGGCACTCCTTCTGGTTTGGTCGGAACCGAACCGGGCTGGCCATCCGGGTCAGAGGACTTCTCGGCCTCCTTTTCCCCAAGTCTACCTAATCTTTTCTCCAGGGAAGACTTAGGAAAGTTTTTACAAATTTGGTAGTCTGTATCGAGGTGGTCAAACCCCAGACAATAAATACAGGAGGTGTGGGGATCGGCCTTAGCAAAGACCTCCCCACACTCACTGCAGTGTTGAAACCCAGTGGGTCTGTTTTTTTTCTTGGGTTTCTCAATGACATGGCCAACCTAACCAAACTTACCCTTTTATCGGCAACCGCCAGGCAAGACTCCCTTATCGGTTTCTAACTGTGTTACGAGTATTGGAAAGAAATGTTAAAACACTTTTTTTTTTTTAAACCGATAAGGACCGGTAACCACACCCTAAAGAAAAACACAAGAATTCAATATATTGGATCGGTTCAGCCAAACCAGTCGAAATACAGTTTTACAATTTCCACAAAGTAAACAGAAAAACTATCTAAAGTACTCACGGTACCGCAGACAGAGCCTGAACCAACAATGAGGAAATAATTTCAGAATGAAACCGACAACTTTAACCAACTTTGAACTGAGCAGAAGGAGAAATCTCCGGAGCGACAATTCAGTGAGGTGGAGTAAAGAATCTGACAGTTGGGTTTCAAAGTGCTGCAGACAGAGACCTCCACCGAGCTCAAGCTCAACTCAAGCTCAGTGCTCTATGCACTGCATAGAAAATTAACCCTCTACTCTCTGGGGCAGTTCAAGGGCTGGAGCTAACTGCAGATTGTCAGAATACAGCAAGACTTCATGTTGTTTGAAATAGATCTTCTTCCCATACTGGTCCAGAAGCCGGGATTCCTTATCAGGCAGAGAAGAGCTTAAGTGTTTAGGATTGGCGGTGAGGCTGTGAGCAGCGCTGATGACAACCGAATCCGCCTTGGGGTGAAGGCTGAGAAAGTCTACACCCTCAAGAGCTCGGTATAGCCTGTCCGCCTTCCTCGGAAGGGAGGCTAATGCAGAAGGTTGTTTCCAAATGGTGGAAACAAGATCTGCGTGAGGCTTTATCCAGGGTGAAATCAGCGTAGGAGTGGTCTCGGGCAGATCCAGATGGGCACCAAGTTATTTATGCTGTTAGTCTGGCTCCACTGATTGCCACTGATGTACTTCCTGAATTTTCTTCAATAACTCTAGAAAGGAGGGGTCCTCCGGAGGGGACTCCGGGGGCTCCCTCGGTCTGGGGTGTTCGAGTATGAGGCTGCGCCCGGGTCAGAGTAGCGGACTCTGAGGTCAGGTCAAGAGTTTCTGATGAAGAGGAAGAAGACTCCTCCCTAGGAGGGGAAGGGACGACTTCTCTGGGATGTTCCCGGGGACCCATATCCTCCCTGTCTTGGGCACCGGAGGGTTCTCCTTGGTGTCGGGCAGGGGGGAAAAAGTCTCCCGTCTCCGACGTAAGGTATCCGGTATAGGGACCGGCGTCGGGAGATGACTCTCAACCTCCCTGGTGAGTTGAGCCTTGGCCTCAGCCCACCAGGAGGCCAAGGTCTCCTTCAGATCTGCTGGCAGCTGTGGAGTGGGCAGCGAAGGAGGTGGGGGATTCAGGTATTGAGGGTACCCGTAAATAAAGAGTATCTGTAACCCAATGGCAGGTAGCCCAGCATTGGGTACTGTGGCACCGGATACTGAGGGGCCGGGTACTGCGGCACCGGGTATTGCGGTGTCAGGTACCCTGGCACCAGGGGCTCTGATGGAGCAGAAGGACCTGGCTGAGGCCCTGCTGGTGGGCCAGACGGTGGAAGCATTGGCCCCACAGGCGTTGGGCCCGGCGTGGGTGCACCACCAAGTGGGTCCGACAGTCCTGACGGAGGAACAGGTCTTCCGTCAGGCAAACGGATGCGGGAGGGTGACGTTGGGTCGGCCGTCGTTGGGACTGGCATCTGAGGATCTGGCGTCCGGGGGTCTGGCGCAGGAGGAGGGAGCCCTGACGGCAGCACCTCAAGGTCCTTGGTGATGACCGGGGAAAGGAGGATTAAAATTCCCGGGTGTCAGTCGCGGGGATGCAGGGACCTCAGTGGGCAACATGGTGAGACGTTGCGGACAGCCTGGGGTGTCAGACTGGTCAATAGGGTCTGGCGCAGGCTTCTTAGCCAGGCGGTCATCAGGGGAGCCGGCATCCGACTTATCGGACTCCCTACCCGAGGAAGGTCGCGAAGGAGTGGCGGTCTTGTTGGAAGAGGTTTTGGCTGGGTGCTCACCCGAGGAGGTGAGCGGCTTAGCAGCCTTGTCTGGGCAGGCGTCGGTGGAACCGTGCCCGACTTACCTGAACCCGCTCTGACCAGAAGGCCGACGAGAAGGAGCGCCTTAACGGGAGCAGAGGCCTCCTTTGCCCCGGAGGCTCCTAAACGGGCTTGAGCTGAGCCCAACAGGAGGGTGACGCTTTCTGGTAGTGCCACCAAGACGCTATCGAGGAGCAATCCCCCAGAGGGGATGTTACCTTAAGGGCCGCGACTCCAGCCGAAGTCGGTGTTGCTGTGAAAGATGACTCCCGCTCCCACTGCTTCTCCTTGTCACGCTTTTTCTTATGACCCTCGGGGGAAGCAGATGCCTGCCTAAGCTTTTTTAACTCTTTTTCCATAGAGGCCGTTTTCCTTTTGAGGAGATTGGCTTCCAGGAATTGCTGCCTTCTCTTGCGGGTAGCCGAGTTGAACTTTTGGCAGTGCTGTCACTTCTCCACAGAGTGGTCTGGGCCTAGACAGAAGAGGCACAAGGAGTGGCCATCCTTGTGTGGAAGCTGGGAATCACATGAGTCGCACTTGTTCTTATGCGATTCGGAGGGCATCAGGGACGACATACACAGCAATTATTGAAGAAAATATCGGAAAATAGGTTGAAAAAAGTTTGAAAACTTTAAGACCGATGAATGACTGATGAGTGCTGTTCTACCGCGAGGAACTTTCACAAGCTGACAGCGGGAAAGAACTGGAAGGCGGGAGTGGGGGACCGCCCCTTTATACTGACATCATATGATGCCGGTCACCTGACGTGGGGGCAGTCCCCCGCCAGTGACTGCTAGCTAGAAATTTTTCCGTGGGGTCCTGACACCTGGTGGCTTAGTCTTATATGTGAATACCTACTGCAAGAGCCCTCTCAAAGTAAGATACACAGTATCCAAGTGACACACTTCAAATCAGCAGTAGCCATGAGCTTGAATGGTGAGTCCATGAGCTTCATTATACACAGGTTCAAATCCCATAGGGAACTGGGTCCTTGACTGGGGGATGCAAGTGCAGAAGCCCTTTAAAGAACCTCCCGAAAATGCAGTGTGACGCCACGTTTTCTCCTTAACTGATGAAACATAAGCAGATTCTGCCGCAAGATGCACCTTGAGGGCCTGAGGCTCAGGGACTGAAGGTGGACTACGTGGTTTAAGATTATGGACAGATCTGCTTGCAAAGGGCTGAGCTGCTTTGAGGCACACCACAGAGAAAACCTTTTCCACTTGGAAGCATATATAGGTTTTTCTGGTTGCTGGTTTTCTGGAGACCCGAAGGACTTTCAAGACTTCCTCAGAGAGGTTAAAGTCAGAGTACTAAAGCTATTCTAGAACCATGCCTTGAAGCACAGAGTCCTGAAGTTTTGGGAAAGTAATCCTGCACTGAGACACTGTCAGCAGGTTCTGCCTCAGTAGGAGGCAGATGTGCTGCTTGATGGAGAGGGATAGGAGCAGGAGTACCAGACCTGCCTGGCCCGATCTGGTGCTATTAGGATCATAGCCACAGACTGGCTTCTCAGCTTCAAGAGTGCTCTCAGGAAGAGAGGGAAGGGAGAGAAAGCATACAGAAACCTCCCTGACCAGTATAGAGTCAGGGCATCCAATGGGACCAAGCCCACTGCTGGAGACCTGCAAGAAAAACAGACGAAACTGATGATTCTCCCAGGATATAAAACAGATCTATGTCTGGTGTACCCCACCTCCTGAACACTGTCGCCAGATCTGTTTGTTCGGGGTCCATTCATGATGTCCCTTGCTGATCCTGCTGAGAGAATCCACCAAGAAATTGTCTTTTTCCTGGCAGGTGAACCGCTGAAAGCTGCACCTCCTAGCCACATTCCAGATCTTCCTTGCTTCTGTACACAGCTCTGAGGATCTTGTGCCCCCTTGTTTGTTGATGCAGTACATAGCTGTGTTCGTCTGTCCTGACCTGGACTGACTGCCCCTTGACAAGGGGAGCAAAAACACTGCAGGGCCAGGAAAACTGCCCTGAGCGAGAGCAGATTTATGTGCTCCTAGGATTCCTGGGAGGACCACACCCACTTACTTTTAGGTCACCCAAGTGAGCTCCCCAGCCTAGGAGGGAGGCCATCTGTTGTCAGAACAACCGTGGGTGACTGCTGCAGGAAGGAGACACCCTCCTTGCAGTTGCCCTCTTCATTCCACCAGTCCAGTGCTCTTAAGAGAGATTTTGTCACAGACACCAGCCTTAAAAGAGGGTCTCATTTTTCGGACCAGTGGGCCCCTAAATGGTACTGGATGTCTCTCATCTGGAACCTGGCCCCTGCCACTGCTGCTGTGGAGACCATATGGCCTAATAACGGAACAAAGTTTCTTGCTTGACCTGGGCTTACCCAGGATGAAGGACTTTGCCAGACTGATGAGATTCCTCTCTCTCTTGTGGGAGGAAGGCCATCCCTTGGAGGGCAGCCAATTCTGCTCTTATGAATTCCAGCACCTGTGCTGGTTCTGTTTGGGACTTTTGCGTGTCTGAGAAAGCCCACATCCTCCAAGGTACACTGAGCAAGGAGAAGAGAGGCTTTGGTCTCTTGGTGAGATTTCCTTGTGACCACTAGTTGTCCAGATATGGGAAAACCAGTACTCCTTGTCTCCTCCCGAGATGTGCTGCCACCACGGACAAGCACTTTGTGAACACCCTGGAGGATGACGGGAGCCTAAAGGGAAGGGCTGCAAACTGCTAATGACCAGTCCCTACCCTGAATCTTAAATACCTCCTCTGACTGAGCCTGACTGTAATATGGAATTAGGCAACTTTTAAGTCCAGAGAACCTAGCTAGTCGCCTTGCTGAAGGGATAGGATCACTGCAGCCAGAGTTACCATCTTGAACTTTTGCTTTCTGAGGTGTTGTCCAAAATGGGTTGCCACTCCTCATTTTTCTTGTGGGCAAGGAAGTATCTTGAGTCAAGGCCCTTTTCCCCACTGTGATGGGGATTTCTGCTGCTGCCTTTGCCTGCAACAACTTTTTGACCTCAAACTCCAGCAGGACCTTTTCTGTTGGAGTAGGAGGTGTAAAGTTTCTGTGAACCTGCAGTCTGGGGAATATTTTTAACTGAAGGGCGAGGCCCTGGCTCACTACTTCGAGGACCCACTTGTCTGTGGTGAAGTTCTTCCATTCCTGACAAAACTGACCCAGCCTTCTCCCCACTGGCAATAGATGGGCGATCTGGACAAAGTCATCAGGTGCTCTGCTTGAGCTGCCCCTTGGGTGCTGGGGTTGGATCAGCAGGCTTGAAGCCCCTTCTACCTCTGCCTTTGAAGAAACCCCTTATCTGGTAGAAATCATAGGCAAGGAAACCACGGGAAAAGTATCTCCCACTCCTATTTCCCCTTCCAAAAGGCCTACTGGAAGTTGAGGCCTCTTCCTTCTCAGTGTTCCTTTAGTAGGTAGCTTTGTACTCCTCTACCTCTTTCATGTATACCTCTGTCTTGTCACCAAATAGGGAATTACCTTCACAGGGAAAATCCATGGCTTTTGAATGAATAACCGGGGAAAGGTCTGTAGCCCTGAGCCAAGCAAACCTTCTCAGGGATACTGCATGGGACATGACTCTGGAGGCAATGTCACTGGTATACACTGCCATATGAAAACTTGTACTTAGTAGCAGCCAAGGCTGACTTAGCAGTGTCTGCAAAGTCCTGTGCCAATTCACCAGAAGCTTTTTCGTTTATGGCCAGTGTGGAGCTCCATAAAGCCTTCTAATACTGGGCAGTATAAGCCATGTAAGTCAGCTGCCTTAGCAGCAGGGATGCAGAGGTATAGACTTTTTTCCCCCATACTATCCAGCTTCCTGGAGTCCTTATCTTGGGACTGGGTAGACAGGGGGACCTTTGTCTTATCACATGCCACAACCTGTACTACCCTTCATGGTCAGGATGGGAATAGAGGTACTCAGCATCCCATTTATCGAGCTGGTGCTTCTTTTCAATTTTTTTGTCAATATCAGGGGTGGCAGTGGGAGTCTGTAAAAGACTACAGGTTGCCTTCTTAAGGGGTTTATGCACCGGAAGGAGCAGCCTCTTGGTTGGGGTTAACCATATCATGTCCAAAAATTCTACCTCATCCTCATCCTCCACAGTCTCCTGGGTGGAAAGGCTGAGAGTGTTTACCATCTGCTTCACAAAACAGTAGAGTGAGGAAACTCATCCTGGCCCTGAGGAGAGCCAAACTGTTACTCAGGAGAACCATTGAGCTCAATAGGCTCCCCCTCTTCCTCCTCTTCATCATAAAATTCAGCCCACTGTTCCTCCAGAAACGGGGTTAGAACTGGAACCAGAGGGGGAACAGGCATGCTTGTGAGTGACCCCATGGCCTGGAGAAACAGCCATGCCTTGCCATGTCCTCCATAGAGGGCATGTTGCTTCTGCCTACTGACAGGCTCCTTTCCTTCTTCAGGAGAAGAGGCAGTGATATGTTTTTCTTTTTGGTTTTTCTCAGCAGGCACCATCTCTGGTACCTGCTCCAAGGGTCTTTTATGTTTACTAGACTCAGGATTCCCCTATTCAGACATCACTCTGAATCATCTTTAGCAGACTCGTCCTTCTACTTACTACGAAGGGATGAACCCTCTTCAGTGTGCTTAGCTGACGTAGAGGCGGACTGACAAGCCATTAAGCCTTCCAATTTTTTCAGCCCTCTTCTTAAGAGTTTTAGAGCAAAACTTAATACAAAGCTCACAATCAGAGAAAAGGTGATCTGGACCCAGGCACCTTAAACAACTTGTGGCAGTCCGACTTAGCCAGGAGATTAACACTTTATACAATGTTTGAAGCCTTTAGGTCCAGTTTTCTTTTTGGGCCTGTCAGACATGCCGATCGCGACAAACTCATAAAAATTTGGTTACCAAATGCAGAAAAAAAAAGAGTTTGAAGTCTGTTTCCTAAACATACAGTACGTGAATCATTAACAAAAAGGATTTGACAAGGTTTAATTATAAAATAAAATAAAAATCACCAATTGCGCCTCAGTGCCTGAAGACCGGGGAACCGGAGGAAATAACAACCGTAAAATCGACTAGAAAGAGTTATTTTATTTAATTATTTTTAACCAAGATATTGGCACTTAGCACGGCTTACAAAAGAGAAAACCATGAGGAAAATAACTTTTCTCCGGTTCCTGGGAACCAGAGAAAAGCGCTACAATAAAACAAAATCTAATTAGTGCAGAGATTTGAAATGAAAATAAAACTACTAAGTAAAAACAAAGAACAAAATGGCAAAAACCAGAAGTTAGCCAAAGAGAGCTCTTCAGGGCGACTTCTCCCTCAGGCGAAAAACAAATTCAGACGTTACACAGCAGAATGGAGCGCAAACAAGTAACAGGGTTGATACACAAAGCGGGGTGGGGGGGGTGGTGGAAAGGATGAGAAAGGACTTGGCAAGGTTGGGGGAATGGTCAAAAATATGGCAGCTTAGATTCAATGCAAAGTAATGCACCTGGGAAACAAAAACCCAGGGGAAGAGTACACAATGGGGGAATACTGGGATGCATAGGGAGAGGCATCACCAGTAGAAAACAGGAAGTTGTTATCCCTCTGTACAGACAGTTGGTGAGACCCCATCTGGAATACTGTGTGCAATTCTGGAGACCCCATCTCTGCAAGGACAGACAGGATGGAGGCAGTCCAGAGGAGGGCAACTAAAATGGTGCAGGATCTGTCTGCACCACAAGCCATATGAAGAGAGATAGAGACTAAAAGAGCTTAATATGTATACCCTTGAGTAAAGGAGGGAGACGTGGGACATGATAGAAACTTTCAAGTACCTCAAGGGGAGTCAGCAAATTCCAAGAGGGTAGCATCTTTCAGAAAAAGATGTGCAAGAACAAGTGGGTAAAATCTGAAGATGGGGGGGGGGAGCGGCTCAGGGACAACGTTAGGAAGTATTTTTTCACGGAGAGGGTGGACGCATGGAACAGCCTTCCTGAGGAGGTTGTGGGGTCAAAAACAGTGCGGGGGGGGGGCACTGTGGAGCCCAAGCTTGTTGGCAGCAGATTATGGCAGCTCCTTAACAGAATGATAAAAAACAAAATCAACTATTTGGAGCACAGATCCAACAAAACGTTTGTCACCACTGGAAAGAGGACACTTTAAAACCTAGAATGGGAAATTCACGTAAAGATCGAGCCAGTGCTTTGGGAGGAAAAGTTTCTGGGTCTTCTCAGCACATGCAGTCGAGCCCTGAGATGCAAGCCGTTTCGAAGCCTGACTCTGAGGAGATTATGTCTACCATCGGGATAAAATTACAGAGGCTAATTTTCTCCATTTCAGATTTAAATGCTAAAATGGATGTATTTGGCACCAAAGTGACTGTGGTGGAAAAAACAGTCAAGATATTGCAAACGGAGATGAGAGATCTCAAAAGGAGCTCTGATTCAGCATTGATGGCCACCACATTGATGGTGAAAGGGAACGCTCACCTCCGGGCTAGTTTGGAGACTTTGGAGAATCAGGCCCAGTTGTCTAATGTGAGGATCCTCGGTCTACCCGAAGGGATTGAGGGGGATCATCCTCTCATGTTTCTGCAAGAATGTTTGGGGAATAAGCTGGTGCCAGAAGGACAAAACATAAAATTTGGTCTTCAAAAAGTATACCGTATCACGCCAAGGGGATATCGTGAAGACTCCAACACCCCACATACTCTGCTTTTAGTTACTGATGGAGTAGGATCACGTGACAAGATCCTGAGAATGGCAAGACAAGCTGGACCAATAACTCAAGATGTTAGCTCTATTTTTCTGTTTCCAGACATTACTTTTGCCACGCGCATGAGGCACAAGAAATCTGATATAGCGTCAGAAAATGACTAAGGGAGGCACTGATAACACACATAGTGTTTTTTCCTGCTCGGCTCAGGGTAGTGCACGAAGGTAAAGTGTGGGTATTTTCCGACCCAACTGAAGCAGGCAAGTAGGCCGCCAGATTTGTCACAAGTTGTTGGAATTCATCTCGGGACTTTGGGGCTGAAGAAAGTGAGCCTGAAGAGATCGAGGATGACTGAATACACTTAAGTACTGTTAAATCTCTCACCCTCTAAACCCTTTTTTTTGTTGCCTAGCCTGCAATGTGACTTTAGTCCATATTCTAAGTAAACTGTGGCAGACTTTGGAGACTATTGCTTATGCTATTCTTTGACGAGACGAGGACACCAGTAATACCTTAAAATTATTTTAAGTTAAAGAGACTCACCAAGCTAATGGGAGTCAGCCCCTGCACCATACCCATCAGTGCCTTGCCCCAGAGGATCCCAATGAAGTTAGTATGTCCAAAAGTGTTCCAGCACATAAAAGATCTGTCCATCGTAAAATATAAAAATCGGGTCTCAAGGACTTCTGATTTTTTCTACCTCCCAACTCTCCCGGCTCACTAGCATAATGACGAGATGCCAGTAGATTGCGGGGCACGCCCAATATATATAATAGGCATCAGCTTTTCTATTGATTTTAAATTATATAGTGGCCACTTGGCAATGAAACGTGGGCACCAGTCAACTAACAAGGGCATCATAGCATGCAAGACTAAAGAGTAAATACTGATATTCCTGATACTGTAAGATGGTGGTCCACGTGAGGGACTGTAGGTCCGGCAGGTCTACAATGGTTGGCTTTTCCCTTATCCCTATGGGGGCACATAAAGGTGATCAAAATTAATGTTCTGCCCCGTATTCTGTACCCCCTAGGGATGTTAAATACTATTCTGCCACAAGATTGGTTTAGACAATTACAGTCACACTTTCATCTAGTTCTCTGGCATGGTAAATCAATTTGAAGAGCTGATATTAAATCTCCCAAAAATACTTGGGGGCCTTTGTTTCTCTAACTTTTACTTCTACTTCGTAGCTCAACATGGCAGTAAGTATTTTAAATGGGGCCATATCCCCCAGGAGCACAAGATGATCCTTATGAACCTCAATGGTTAAGTCTCGAAAGAGCCTTATGTAGGGGGTTTAATATTCAACTTCCTGCACTGTTCTATATCTCTCCTTCCACCCTCCCCACTTTCTTGAAATGGACCTCCTATATACTGGTCTTTACGAGCTCATGTACAATTTAATAAATATTGTAACATCTCAGTTATCCATGGTCTTTCCCAACCAGTTTTTCTAAACCCTAATTTTAAAATATCTCATTGCCCCATTCCCAGGAATTTTCTTCCCTTGGGTGATATGTTTCCATGGACAGGATTTCCTCCTCTGATCGTTTGATCTATTTCCCCTCCTTACACTCTAAATGAACTTTGTCATGAACACACTTTTTAAAATATTTACAAATCTCTCAGGTACTATCATCTCACCTGGGACCCCCTCCATGGTTTACCACAAGCCTCCCCTGTTTATGAGGAAATTATTCAGGCCGCACACTCTCATCGTGAAGTCTCTCAATTATATACAATCTTTCAAACTACAGACCCTTTGACACTATCTTGAACCAGTTTCCACTGGACTTGACTCCTTCAGAGTGGCAAAAGGCTTGGAGAGATCTTCATAAATATATAAAACAGGATCACTATAGATTGCTGCAATTCAAAATACTACACAATTTATATTTTACACCTCAAAGACTTCATAACTAGGCAGACAAATTCATTCTCTGCTCCAGGCGTAATCAAGCAGAGGGTTCTTTACTTCATATTTTACGGACTTGTGAAAAGGCTAAACCATTATGGGCAGCTATTAAGCTCCGTTGCACCCATCTTTTGATCTAGCCAAGGCCTTTACCCCTCAGATTTGTTTACTAAGAAATTATAAGGGGTTTTCTCCAGGATACAGAAAAGGCTAGATCACTCTTGTTTCCACTACTGTTAAGACAGTTCTGCTTCGCCACTGGTTAGATGATAAAGTACCATCCTGGTCGGAGTGGTACACATGAATCCTCGGCACCCTGACTGTCGAATGACATAGTCAAACTACTAATATGAGGCAGAAAACGCAATCTATCTTAGAGAAATGAGGACTACTGTATGCCTGGCTAACTACTCCCTAGTGTTTTGTCAAATACCATGAATACCATACTCTGGATCTGTGTTATATTTCCACTTTTTAGCTTTTCATTGTTATTGTTATTACAGTCAAGTAACTCTAGGTTTCCTGAACTGCACCATCTTGACTATAAGATTTTGTGTTCTTTTCTGAACAGTGTAGATAGTAGCACTCAGCGGGGGCAGTACTGTTTGGGCTTGTACTGTTCTGTGTGCTGTCTTTTTGTACCTTTGTTTTCATTTTTTGATGTTTGTATGTGTGTATAGTTTTGTCATATTTTCTCTACCATTTTGAAGAGTCAATAAAGTACATTTAATTAAAACAAAAAAGTTCACATTCCTAACATTTGGGTCACAGATTCTGGAAGCATCAGCCATAGCTCAACACAGACTGTTTGTTGAGAAAGAAAGAAAACAGCTTAGAAGAGATGAAGAAGAAAGGAAACCGAAAACAGGAGAATGTAGATTATAGTGCAATACAGATGGAAAGTCCAGGAAATTTTTCAGAGAAAATTCACCTGTCAAGAGTAGAGGTAAAAGACACTGAATACTTGGATGCCCATACTTATTTAATTCTTTTGCATTATTGCTTAGCTAAAATTATAGGAAATAACAGGATTGAAACTTTTTAAAATTAAATGTCAGTTACATAGAGAAATGCTAGCTAGAGAGATCTTAATGTTTAGAGATTATTATCTTTTGAATACATACTTTTTCGGCTTGAATATTTGTTATGTGTATATTTAATAATTTTAAAATTCAATAAAATTTTATTGAGAAAATGACTCCTAAGAGGAGGCTAGTTGAAACAGGCGGCAGTTCTTATACTTGGAACACTTTCATTGGACCGGTAGACCACGTTCTTTGATGGACTCATGGGGCAGCAACACAGATGCAGACAGCATGCACAAACCCACCAGTAATAGGAACCTACAGGACCTTCCTCTGCTCGGAGGATCATCTGCTTCGCCAACAGCAACAGTACTAAAGCACCTTCCACTGACATCAGACAGCCCCAAGAGCAAAGTGAATGAACGGCAAGCAGAAAAACAGAAGCTGATCTGAGCTGGCAGGTACACAAAATTAAAACTCTCACAGAACTAACAAAGCTAACTCACTATAATAGCTCTCACCAAACTAAAACTTTGCCTATCAAGTGCCTGTAAATTGTGTAAAAAGCACACAAATGTAGTTGTGTAGCAGTAGTAGTTGTTATTAAAACCTTTATTTTTAAACAGGACAAATTGTTAGGACTGGAGAGTCCTTTTTTAACAAAAAGTGTCACAGGCAAAGAATATAACATAAAATTAGAAGGAAAGGAAAACAAAATGCAAAATAAAGTACAACACTTTATAGTGTATGCAAGTCATCCACTTGAAGGACTTGGTTTATTTTTATTTATTTATTTATTGAATCTTGGAATTCAGACCTTTGAGCCAGGGGCTCTTTTACAAAGGCTCCACGTCAACAAGGAATTATACAGAGGAGGGGTAACAGGCATGAGTGCATTGGGTACAACTAAGCAGGCTGGGTGAGGTACCATAAACCCAGTAGATATCTGAAAATAAACCTAGTACATACAATACATAATAATACTGATATTAAGTGATAGGATTAAAAAGGTAACCAGAAGTTGGTGGAGGGCAGGTGTACAGGCAGAGAAAGCCAATTAGAAGCAAACTAGAATAGTGATGAGTTATGAGATATAACAGGACAACAGGTGGAGGAAGAAGAAAAGAAGAAAGAGCAGTCGAGGAGGCTGACTTTATTTTTTAATTTTTTGTACTTTATTTTTATTCACTTATTATAATTGTCTCATGACAAGTATTACACACAGCAAACAGACCACCTTAGCACATAACATCTGGGAGCGGAGTCCCTTCATCAAAGGATACAGATTGCAATTGTTGTATAGTGGTACATCATTAGAGGGTAACTACATGTTTATGTTTCCTATAATTAAGTCCATATTTACTGTTGATGAGCCCAGGAGCTACATGGGTTTTCTTGATGTAGCAGGACTGACCAGCAATCTAATCCAAACATTTCAGTGTCCCTATATGGGACTATTGTTGCCACGTATAAATGCTTATATGAAAAATTGAAGCAGATATTGATTTTACAGCAAACCTTTCATTATAATATTTAGAATCTGCCCCCCCCCCCAATGACTCCACTCAACACTTTAAACTTCAACAGAGCAAATAAGAAAAGAAAAAGTTGGACCAAGTTAACTTAAAAACAGTCCTGTAATACCTTCCCTGAACAAATGGACCAGGGTCTCCAATACAACTGAGATACCATCCATTTTATCTACTATAGTTTAGTTTATTGTTCTAGGAATTAATACCTTTGAGCCAAGGCTCTTTTACAAAGGTTCCACGTCATTAAGTACAAAAACATAGTAGACAGTGTTACAAACAATCACTAAGCCGTTTAACAAGGCCACAACTTAAACAGTACCATTTATGTACAGAAAAGAAAAAGGAACTCAGAGGCAGTGTCAAGGGCAAGGAATAAGGATTGGAGAGCTTGAGAGGGAAGAGAGGGAGAAATAAGAAGTTTAGGAGCAGACAGAACCGGGTTAGTGGTACTCAGGTTGTCTTTGTCAAAGAGGAGACCATGGTGGTTGAGTGAAACAAATGTAAGTGCACTCAGTGGGATGAGACTTTAGTCAAAGTAGTCACAGGAGCTGGAGGCTGTGAAGTGAGTGTAAAGTATGGATTTGAAAGCTCCCAATGTCGTGGAGGATAGGGAGGGCAGGTTAAGGGCGTTGTACCAGGTAGGGGCACGGTATGTAAAAGATCTTTGTCCCTGAGCAGTCCAGCATCTAGGGACAAGGAAAGGTTGGTGGTCAGATCTTCTGGTGGTACGAGTGCCATTGTTCAGGCACAGCAGGTCCCGGATACATGGAGGAGTGAGTCCCAAGATAGATTTTTTTGCCTTCACGCAGGTGAGATACATGAGGCGATTGGAAAGATGCAACCAACCGGTTTTCGTGTAGAGGTCACAAGTGTGGGTCCATCTCTGTGCTCCAGGGAGGAGTCGACAGGTTTTGTTTAGTGCTGTTGAGATGCGCTTTAGTGCAGTGGTAGTAGCTGAGCCATAGACACTTAGACCATAGTCTATGATTGAGATGATGGAGCTTTGAACAGCAATCCTCAAGGCAGCTTGGTTGAAAAATTGACGGTTCTGGTACAAAATTCCAATGCGTTGGTGCACTGTTTTTGCAGTGTTATCGATATGGGCCACAAAAGTAAGACATTCGTCAAAAGCGATACCAAGGTATTTGAAGGTGTTCACTTGTTCTAGTGTATTTCCAAGAGAAGTTTTTATGACGAGTGGAGTATGCCTATTTCTGTTTTGATGACTGGCGTGATTTAGGACCAGTTTGTGTCAAGGAACCACTTTTCAACACATGAGAAAGCAAGCTGCAAGCTCTGTCATAGTGGATTTGGATCCTTATTGGGGGAGAGAAATACAGCGTCATCAGCATAGAGTAATAATTTTTCAGGGCAGGATTTGGGAGGCAAGTTTAGAAATAGGCTGAAGAGGACAGGACCTAAAATTGAGCCCTGGGGGACACCAGAGAGGACCGGTTTGGAGTCAGAGAGAACCTCGGAGATTTTTACTGTCTGAGAACGTTGTGCCAGGTAACTTTTTACCCAGGCTCCAGGTCTCTCGGCTAGCCCAATGTTGAGCAGAAGAGAGATTAGAAGGCTATGGTGAACAGTGTCAAGGCCTTGTGAGGTCTATTAAAACAGCTCAGTTAAATAACCCTTATCCAAGGCTTTGTGAGTTTCACTACAGAAATCAAGTAGGGCCGTCAACGTATTGTGTCCTTTCCTAAATCCGTGTTGCTGAATACAGAGTAGATCATACTTTTGCTGGTAGTCTGATAGGTGATCCGCCACGATCTGTTCAAGAGCTTTGGAGAGGGGTGGAAGTATAGATATGGGCCGATAGTTCCCTGGTGTGGATTTGTCGCCCCCTTTTTGCACTGGTGATGTGTTGGGGAATTGACTTTGGCACAGGGAGAGGTTGAGAATTTTGGTGAGGGGGTGGATCACTTCTTCCAAGGTGAAGGACAGAAGTTTTCGATCAATGTTGTCACTGCTATTTCTAGATTTAGAGCAGGCCTTTTTTTATGTATCTGTAGGCTTCATATGTCTTAACTATTTTAAAGTGAAATAGTGGTTTGTCTGGCGAGGTGGTTTGCGATACGAGTTTTGGAACTGACAAGTCCTGGAAGAAGTCTGGTGAGAGGACACCACTGAGGTCAGTGAAGGTTTTATTTAGGGCATCAGCCATAGTCTTAGGGTCATGGGTAGTGGAGCCATCAATGTTCATTGCTGTGGGAAAGGATTTAGACTGTTTCCCTATAATATTACGTATATTGTGCCAGAAGGATCTCCCATCACCCCAGGTGGTTTCTAGAGCATTCTTGAAATAGGAGCTCTTCATTTGCCTGATTTGTGAAGTGCATAGGTTGCGCGCCTGTTTATAGTTAAGTGAGTCTGTTATGGAGCCTGTGGCCCTGGTTATAGCCCAAAGATGGTCACGTGCTTTAAGCTGAGCCAGTAGTTTGGCTGTTAGCCAGGGATTAGAGAGGGCTTTGATTTTACGTTTTTTTGAAAGGTGCGTAGGTGTCACAGGCAGTGTTGAAAGTTTTAATGAAGAAGTCTAGGGCAGCGTCCACATCCAGCGTATTGTAGATAGGGGACCAATCTTGTTGTAGGAGGCAGGTCTTTAGCTTAGAAAGGTTTCTGTGCGGTAGCATTCGACTTAAGATGGTTTTAGGAGGTGGTTTGTAGAATTTATTTGTCCAGATACAGATCACAGGGGAGTGGTCATTGAGGGAATCGGAGAGAACGGTGGTGTTTTTTATCCGGTCAGGGCGATTAGTGAGAATCCAGTCAATGAAAGTGCTGGTTCCAGTCTTGTAGTTTTTTCTAGTAGGGGGAGTTGACCATCTGTGTTAGGTTGGTTGCTAGGATAGTATCCCTGCTGGGTCCGATATCTGAGGCAAGCCAATTTATATTGAAATCACCGAGAAGGAGGAGCTCAGAGTCAGGAGGTTGTAATCTTGCAAATTCAAGGATAGACTGGAGCCGGCTCGTGGGTCTTTAGGGGGATATAGACTGCAGCCACGTAAGCTCTTTGTTATGGGCACCAAGGAGAAGCTTGACAGGGAGAAGTTGTACTAGGGTGTTTTCTGGGAGAAACTGGCAAGGTGACATGAGAGGTAGTCCTTTATATAGATAACACATCCCCGCCTTTCTTTTTACCCGTCAAGTCTGGAAGAGGTTGTAGCCTTGGGAGCGAGATTGCATGATCTGGAGTGCTAGGTGTTAGCCAGGTCTCGACAATTACAAGTATGTCAGGATTATGTTGTCCAATAAAGGCTTGAAGAGATGCCAGCTTAGGAAGGAGGCTGCAGATATTTAGGGTAACAATGGATAGTCCGTTTTCAGTTTTTACAGGCTTTATCTTAATGTTTGAGCCAGGGCCAGGGTTTGGGTGGATCCAACCAGACATGAGAAGTAGGAGGAGCAGCAGTTTGAGGGATATCTCCTATAGCTCATACCATGTAACGTCTTTCCTCTGCATGCTGCAGGTTTGGATACAGTGTAGTCGCCTAGGGTCCCAACAAAGGAGGGTTGCTAATGACAGGTGCTCAAATATGATTTTTCCAGCCAGGGTGGTCATTTGCACCCAGTCCTTAGTAATGGGGTGCCTCAGATAGAAATAAAGGGTATTTGCCATGGTTCCATAATGAAGGTAGGATGTCAGGATGCTTACAGTGGGGGGATGCGTGGGGTAGGAGGAGAGAGGAAGTTGACACAGTGGATAACAAATGGAGAGAGATAGAAAAGACAGGAGGAGGTTTACATGGGTAAACCCAAGGCTCACACATGAGCAGGGACAGATCAATTTTGGTGGTGTGCCTCCAGGGGGATGATATTGCCCCATTGCCAAATGATGTAAAATAATCAAATCCACAGGAAAATGACCAGTAAACTGTTTGATCTACGGTAACAAGACAAAGGATGTGTTAAATTCCTGGAACACTGACCTAGGGCATATGCAGGAAGTTAAAACCCTTTGTCAGTGTCTTCCCTTTGTTTAAATAGTTGTGAATGGTTCTCAAAGACATGCAGTTCCCTTTAACAACAAGGTAGATGGAAATGTGGACTCAGTTTGCACTTCCCAGGTCAGAGCTTGTAGAATTTCTTAGCTGTACTTAGTCTGATTGTGATGACTTCCAAAAAAGTTGATTTATAATGAGAATCCCAATATCTGCTGGTGATGTTTTCCAGTTTCTTAGTCCAGGAAACTTTCATAGATCATATATCCAAGAATGGTCTAGTTCCTCCAAGCCAAAACACATGAAAATCCACAAAACTAAACTATTGACAGAGACAAACACAAACACCCAGCCACATAAAAGGGAATTTTCAGATAAGAAGCTATGACAAGCATATGAAACCTTTAAACAATTGTAAACTTTGGTATCCCATAATGTGGCAATTATAAAACTACAGTCACTTATTTAGTCCCGAAAATACAGGTTACTCACCTGGAACAGGAGTTCTAGGAATGGTATATGTTGTTCATCCACACTTATTGGCAGGTTCCTTGCCGCTTTCAATCTTGCCAGAAGGTCTTCAAGCTGGCTCCTTGTACCCACCCAGGTGGTAAAACTCTCAGCTCCGCCCCATGACACCAGACCTAGCCCGCTGGAAGCCAGGTTGCGCGTCGAAGCCGGGGAGGTCGGGTGGGTTGTGTGGATGAACAACATATACCATTCCTAGAACTCCTGTTACAAGTGAGTAACCTGTATTTCTAGGGATGTGGATATGTTGTTCAATCCACACTTACTGGCAGACTCCTAGCAGTTCTCTGGGAGAAGGGAGGCAAGGCACGCACCCCCTACTTAGGGAATAAGGACTGGAGAACCAAGGTCCCAAAACCAGCATCCCGGCATGACTCTAGGTTGATGTGGTAATGAGTAATGAAGGTGTGTGCTGACTTCCAGGTAGCAGCCCTGCCAGGTGCACCTTAAGGGTCACCGACCGAAGCCCTATCTGAGAAAGGGACCATAGGTAGTCCAAAATACTAGCCAATGGACAGGAAGAGGGGTCCAACCCCTTGTCCTGACACCAAATGGAGAATCTCTTCCATTTGAAGGCGTAGCATTTTCTGGTCGACTCCTTAGGGACGCCTCAACAACGTTGAGGACCTCGTCAGAAAGACCCAAGGCCTGGAATTCTAGCCACTCCGGAACCAGGCCATCAGGTGCAGGGATTGAAGGTCTAGGTGGAGAACCTTCCCCTTGACAACAGAGATCAGGTCCGGGTGGGCTGGAAGCCACCTCAGGAGCCTGGAGCTGAAGCTGGGGAGATCTGGGTACCAGACCTGGTGAGGCCAGTCTGGGGCTACCAGAATCACCTGTGCCTTGTCCCTCTTCGCCTTGAGAAGCACCTTGTGGATCAAGGGAAATGGAGGGAAAGCACAGCAGGGGGATGCCTTCTCGAGGCCCTGCTGAGGAGGGCGGGCATGAAATGGCCTCAGCTTCGCATTCTCCCTGGAGGCGAAGAGGTCCACCTGAGGGGTGCCCCAATGGGAGAACAGGTCTGGCAGGAGAGACCACTCGTGAGATGCAGCGCCTATCTGGCTGAGGGCATCGGCCAGACTGCTGGAGGGTCCTGCCACATGGATAGCTAGGAGATCCGCCTCCAGGCTGATCACAAGAGACCAAATGCGGAGAGCTTCCTTGCACAGAGGCAAGCAGTGCATCCCGCCTTGACGGTTGAGATAGTACATCATTGTGGTGTTGTCCGTCTGGACCTGAACCACCTGACCCCATACAAACAGGCGAAGGCGGTGAGAGCTAGTCGAACCACTTGAAGCTCCAGCAGGATGACGTGGCATCGAGACTCCTGAGGGGACCAGAAGCCGTGGGCCCGGAGATCCCCCAGATGGGCCCCCCAACCCATCAAGGAGGCGTCGGTCACAAGGATGACCGTCGGCTCGGGGCGGACAAACGGGATACCATCATCATCATCATCATCATCAAATCTTTATTCATTCAGGCGAACATCATTGAGCAAGGCTCATTTATAAGATGGACCTGATAAGGTCAAGGTTCAATAGCTGATACACAACAGATACACCATACACTTATATAAGACAGTTATACATACAGGGGGAAAATAACATTTATAAACACAGTGATGTACAGTAAATTCACATGATAAAAAACGGTTACAGGAAAGTTAAGCTAATATTTACAGTATGTACAGTATGAAAAAATTACTCACCTTAGTAATTGCTTTTCTTCTCATGGAGTCTTGCTATATTAGGACCTTTGCAGTATGCCCATGGCTTTTGACTGCCCCGGAGATGAAATAGTTAACTCCAGAGTAATCTGGAGTTCCACAGCGCGAGGGCGCTATTGAAAGCTCTATCTGGGTTGTTTGAACCCAAACTGACAGGTTCTTTACGAGGCTAAGCTAACATAGCAAGTCTGTGTGGAAAAGCCTTACACTAACCATTGGCTACCTACTAACAGTAGAACCACAAAACACAACAACAATAAAGAAAAACAGAATTACGTATTATTGTTAGGATAACCCTTTACAATCACTACTAAGGCCCCCTCTGCCCAAAGACTCAAGTCCAGAGAGGGGCCCAGCTACCAATTAACAAAAAACAGAAACTATCTAGTTCCTAACCCAAGAAAGAAAAGAGGGGGGGGGACTAGAAGCTAAACAGGCATGACACAGTGATTGCACCAATTTGCCAACCCCATACCCAAGTAGGGATTCTGAGAGGGGTAGGAGGGAGGGTTGTCCTAATATAGCAAGACTCCATGAGAAGAAAAGCAATTACTAAGGTGAGTAATTTTTTCTTCAAACACCATGAAGTCTTGCTTATATTAGGACCTTTGCAGAGTACACAGCAGTACCTCCATGGAGGAGGGTCAGAACCTACTTAGGAAATAGGCTCTGCAGCACGCTGTGCCAAAGCGAGCATCCTCCTGGACTGGACGTCCAGGGAATAATGCTTAGTGAAAGTGTGGACTGTCTTCCAGGTAGCAGCTTGACACATTTCCAAAATGGAATATCTCTAGCAGCCGCTAGAGATGCAGCTATACCCTGGTGGAATGAGCCCTCAGGCCTGAGGTGGCTCCTTGCCCAGTTTTTGATAACAGAACTGGATACAAGAGACAATCCACCTAGCAATTGTCCTCCTAGTAGCAGGCCTCCCTTACCCATCTCCATAGGTAAGGAAGAGCTGGAGGATTTGAACCTGTGACCCTTAGTACGATCCAAATAATAGCTAAGGGCTCTTTTACGTCCAAACTGTGCAACCTTCTCTCGCCAGAAGAGGAGTGCTCAGTAAAAATACTGGAAGAGAAATGGATTGGTTAAGGCAAAATCTGAAACCACCTTAGGTAAAAACTTTCTGTTAGTCCTGAGGATCACTTTATCTCTGTGGAAAGAAATGAAATCCTTTTCCACTGATAAAGCCTGCAATTCACTTATACGCCTAGCAGAAGTGATAGCCACTAGAAAAACAGTTTTCCAAGTTAAGAACTTGAGATCTGCTGAATCCAGAGGCTCAAAGGGAGGTTGCATTAGCTGGGCAATGCAAATATTCAAGTCCCATGCAGGGGTTGGTTCCCGAAAGGGAGGATTAGTATGAAGTAACCCTTTGAAAAACTTGGCAAACACAGGGTGAGAAGAAAGGGAAACTGGTTTCCCTGCAGAAATAAAAACAGAAACAGCTGCCAAATGAACCTTTAAGGTAGCTGGTTTGAGGCCTAAGGAATTCAAGTGGACCAGGTAGTCCAACAAAATAGGCAGGTCAGCTGATTCTGGGGTGATTTGCCTCTCAGAACACCAAAATGAAAATCTCTTCCATTTAGAATTATAAGTGGCTCTAGTGGAAGGCTTCCTAGAGGCCTTCAAAATATCCAAGACACCTTGAGAAAGGTGTAAATGAGCAAACTCTAACTCCTCAAGAACCAGGCCTTGAGATGGAGGGAGTTGAGATCCGGATACCACACTCTCCCCTGTGCACAGGTCAGCAGGTCGTGAGCCCTGGGCAAGGTCAGGGGAGGGTGGAATGAGAGGGACAGAAGAAGAGGGTACCAAGGCTGCCTGGCCCAGTCTGGAGCAATCAGAATCACCCTGCAAGGCTGAGTTCTGATTTTACTAAAACCCTGAAGAGGAGAGGGAACGGAGGGAAAGCATAGAGGAACTTTCCCTCCCAATCCAGCTGAAAGGCATCCAGAGGGACTGACCCCAGAACTGGGGGCCTGCAGCAAAACAGGGGAAGTTGGTGGTTGTCTGGGGCTGCAAAGAGATCTATCTGAGGGGTGCCCCAGCTGGCAAGACTGACCCCAGCACTTGAGGGTTCAGAGCCCATTCGTGATGGCCCTGAGAAATCCTGCTGAGGCGTCTGCTAGGACATTGTCCTTCCCTGGGAGTGAACCGCTATCAGAGAGGTGTTCAGGGAGTAGGCCAGAGACCACAACTTCATTGCTTCGGGTGCACAAGGCTGAAGAGCAAAGTGCCCCTCCTTGTTGATGTACCACATTGTTGTGGTATTGTCTGTCCTGACTTGAACAACTTTGTTCTGGACAGTTTCTGAAAAACCTGGAGAGCTAGGAAGACAGCTCTGAGCTCCAGTAGATTGATGTGAAGCAGAGATTCCTGAGGGGACCAAACTCCCTGAGTTGAAAGGTCGCCCCCAACGAGGCCCGCGTCCGTGGTGAGGGTGAGGAGTGAGGACAGGAAGGAATGGGACCCCGAGGACAGGTTGCTCCGATCCAGCCACCACTGGAGAGCTAGGATCAGAGTCTTGGTCACTGGGACCAATTTGGAAAGGGGGTCCCTCCTTTGAGACCAATAGGACCTCAAGTGGAACTGAATGTCCCTCATCTGAAATCTCGCCCCTGGCACAACAGCTGTAGAGGCAGCCATGTGCCCCAGGAGTTGTAGAAAGTGCCTTGCTGGTCGAGAGACCTGCATGGTGAAGGAAGATGCCAGGGCAATGAGTTTGTCCACTCTTTCGGAGGGGAGGAATGCCCTGGCTAACTTTGTGTTCAGCTCTGCACCTATAAAAGTTAGTACCTGAACTGGTTCGAGAACTGACTTTGGAACATTCAGCAGGAACCCCAGAAAGGTGAGGAGTTCCTGGGTGATTTGCAAGTGGGATTTTACCTGCTCTGGTGACTGACCCACAATGAGCCAGTCGTCCAAGTAGGGAAACACAGCTATCCCTTTGTCTTCTTAAGTGAGCCACTACTACAGCTAGACATTTTGTGAAAACCTTGGAGCAGAAGTGAGTCCGAAGGCATTGCCCTGAACTGGTAGTGGCCCGAGGCAGTCGAACCTGAGGTACTTTCGGTGAGAGGCCCTGATTAGAATATGGAAGTAAGGCGTCTTGAGGTCCAGGGAAGCTAACCAGTCCCCTGGCCTCAAGGATGGCAAAATCATTGCTAAAGTTAGCATTTTGAACTTTGGTTTTACAAGATGCTTGTTCAGAAATCTTAAATCCAAGATGGGCCGCCAGTCTCCTGTCTTTTTTGGGGTCAGAAAGTACCTTGAGTAAAGACCCTTGCCCTGGTGGCAAGGGGGACCCTTTCCACTGCTTTGCAGTCCAAAAGAGAAGAAACCTCCGCTTCTAGGTGCAGGGTTTCTAAAAGACTTGAGGGGGAAAGTGCCTGGCCTCATCTTGGGAAACTGTTTGAAACTGAGAACCAAGCCTTGGCTTACCACCTCCAGAACCCATTTGTCGAGGTTAGGGACAACCAGTTCTGGCAGAAATAAGCCAGTCTGCCCCCACCGGTACAGGAGAGTCGGCCCCAGACACCCTGTCAGGGTGCCTGCTTGGCAGGAGCAGCTTTAGGTTGGGGAGAGGGAGAGGCCTGCCTGTGCCCGTCTGCCTCTGCCTCTGAAAAAATCCTCTCTGCAAAGCAGAAGATGCCTGGAATTGGTAAAAGGCCCATTGTAAGGCCTGCCCCTCACCCCTGGGGGCATGCCTATGTTGAGTGGCATGCCTCTCCTTAGCTTGGGCACTTTTGTAAGTAGTTCTGTATTCATCCATCTTTTTCATGTAATTTTCTGTTTGTTCTCCAAACAGAGAATTTCCCATAACAGGAAAATCTATAGCCTTTGACTGGGTATCTTGGGACAGATTAGTGCATCTGAGCCATGCCAACCTACGGAGAGCTACAGAAGTGGCCATGACCCTAGAGGAAACATCATTAACATCAACAGCAGCATGAAATTGGACTTTAGAGGCTTCAATGCCATCAGCAGCCACCTGTTCCAACTCACTAGCCAACGGGCCCTGAGCCTGCTTGGCCAACTGCAATATAGTGTCCCATCTAGATTTCTGATATCTAGCCACATAAGCCATATAATTAGCTTGTCTGAGTCCCAAAGAAGCTGCCACATACTGTTTTTTCGCCATGGCATCTATCTTCCTGGAATCCTTATCAGGAGGATGTGAAGCCAGGGGAATATTAGCCTTGTCACAGGCTGCAGCTTGAACAACACCTACATGACTACACTGTTCAATAAGGAAGTCTGTATTAGGGCCTGACAATGTATACCTTCTGTCCATTTTTATCTACAGGAGGGACAGAAAAGGATTTTTAAAATCTTAGTGGTTTGCCTCCTAAATGACTTATGTAAAGGAATAGACAACCTTCTAGCCTCTGGAATATCCATCATTTCCACATAGTCAGGCTCCTCTTGCTCATCCACAGCCTCTTCTAAGGGAGCTGGAGAGTTTCTGCTACTTTCTTATAAAATCTGAAATGAGATGGGGACTCAGACAATAAAGGGGAGACTCAAAGGGTCTGTCTGGAGAAATGTCCGTTCTATTGGCACTTCCAGACCTTCCCAATCACAATTACAATCATCAAAATCTTCCCCTCCTGTGGTTCATAAAATCCTCAACATCATAATCCTGAACCACTGGACCTGAACGAGGCCCCCTTTTTCCAACCAGAGAGGGTTCAACAAGTCCCTGAGACAAAGACTGGACAATCTGTATGGCTTTAGCTATTTCTACAGCAGAAGGAGAGACAAAACTGGACTCCACACTAGCTGATTTCTTTGTCTTTTTTGCTTTGACTGGTTCCTCAGGACCAGCCTTTCTTTTGCCCGAGGAAGTATCGCCCTGGTCAGAGGGCACTCCCTCTGGTCCAGCCCTAGCTGGACCGGGCTGGCCATCCGGGTCAGCGGACTTTTTGGCCTCTCTTTCCCTGAGCCTGCCCAATCTCTTTTCCAGGGTGGCTGCAGGGAAATTTTTACACACCTGGCAGTCTGACAGGAGGTGGTCAGACCCCAGACAATAGACACAAGTGGTGTGTGGGTCAACCTTGGCAAAGGCTTCCCCACAGACATCACAGTGTTGAAACCCAGTGGGCCCGGTTTTTCTTTTGGGTTTCTCAGACATAATGCCAGCCTAACCAAACTTGTCCTTTTTTTCAGGCCTTGCCAGGACAAGACACCCTTATCGGTCCCTAACCGTGTCACGGGTATTTGAAAAAAACAATTTTTAATTGCAGGTTTTTTTAGGACCGATAAGAACCGGGTACCTCACTCTAAATGCAAAGAAAATGATTTTTAAAGCAAACTGATCGGTTCAGAGCGAACCGATAATGAGTTTCCACACAGACTAAAATTATTTTACTTACGGTTACCAGATAGAGCTTTAAACCGAAAACCGCGGTAATTTTAAACACTTTCTCGGTTAAATGAACCGATAAATTTACTTTAAACCGCAAAGCGAACGAAATGAAGGAGCTGGTCTCGGGCGTCTGTTCAGTGAAAGCGGAGTAAAGAATCTGTCAGTTTGGGTTCAAACCAGATAGAGCTTTCAATAGCGCCCTCGCGCTGTGGAACTCCAGATTACTCTGGAGTTAACTATTTCATCTCCGGGGCAGTCAAAAGCCATGGGCATACTGCAAAGGTCCTAATATAAGCAAGACTTCATGGTGTTTGAAACACATATCCCAGTGGGGGGGGGGCATGGCAGACACTCAACATAATGTAATACTAGGATGGTGAAGGTATTACTGGGTGCCATAAGATGGGGTGTCTGTCTGGAAGGAATATGCCATATATGGTTTGGAAAGGAGATTTGTGAGATGACAATGCTAGCTCTAGTGGTAGCAATTGCATTTCTCTTTGAAGAAGACTGTACAATGCTGTTTAAAGGATGCAAATGGAATGATATTGGACCGTTTTAGGGATTTTTGTAGGGTGTTCCATGCTATAGCTAGTGAATAGCTGATTGCTGCCCTCCCTAGCTTGGTGCTGAATTTGGGCAATTTGAGCAGGATGATGTTATTGTTTCTTAGGGCATAGGAGCTAGGAGAGGTCTGGGTGAAGCAGTCCAGGATATAGTTTGGAAGTTTTTTTGACAACGCTCTGTAAATCCATAGTGCTGTATTTCTGTTCTTTCTGAGGTGAAGGGAAACCCACCCAACTGCAGCATAAAGAGAGCAATGATGAGTATTAGATGGCAGATCTGTAATGAACCTTATTGCTCTATAATATAAGGTATCCAAATTGTGATGGTAGGACTACTGCAGGCTGTCCCACATCTTCTGGGTCATGGTCACCGGCTGGTCCAAAGGACCGGAGCACAATGACCACTGGCAGGCCAGCCCTCATTGCAGGGGGCGCATATGCCAGCGGGGACAACAGACCACGTTGGTGCAGGCCGACGTGAGGCCCAGAAGGCGCAGAAAGTCCCAGGCAGGGCACAATTGCCCAACCAGAAATGATTGGGGAAAAGAGGAAAGAACCTCGGCCCTGTCCGCCAGGAGCTGGGCTCTGGCTCGAAGAGAGTCGAACTCTGCCCCGATGAACTGAATCACCTGTGATGGCACGAGTTCCGATTTGGCCTCGTTGATCAGGAGGCCAATCTGAGCACAGACCTGGAGGGCCAGATCCCTGGACCGCTCCACCTACAACCTGGAGGGGGCTTCAATCAGCCAGTCGTCCAGGTGAGGGTACACCCAGACCCCTTGGTGCTGCAGGAATACTGTTACCACTGCCATGCATTTGGTGAAGACCCTGAGAGCTGGAAAGGGCATGGCCCGGAACTCGTAAAGAGATCCCTCTGCTCTGAAGCGGAGGAATCGCTGATGAGATGGATGGATTGAGATGTGAAAGAATGCGTCCTGGATATATAGAAAGCAGAACCATACACCTAGTTCCAAGGATGGAATGATCTGAGCCAGAGTGACCATCCTGAAGGTGTGCGGCCTTAGGAACTTGTTCAGGTCGTGCAGGTCGAGAATGGGACGCCAGCCCCCTGTCTGCTTTGGGACCAGGAAGTACCTGGACACAAACCCCGGGTCTGGTGGAGGATCTGCCACCTTGCTGATCACCTCATTCTGGAGGAGCAGAGCAATGTTGGCTTGACGAGCCAACAGAGAGGCTGCGGAGCCAGTAGCCCCCCCCTTGGGGCGACAGCTCGATAGGGAGGGGACTGCTCGAATTCCATAGGCAGACCCCTGCTGACCACTTCCAGCACCCAGCGGTCTGTGGTGATAGCAGACCAGGTGGAAAGAAAGTGGCGGAGCCGTCACCCCATGGCGGGAACCTGGGGAGGAGTGACAAGATTGGGGGTGACACCCATCCACCAGTCACTGGGGAGGCTTGGGGAAACGGCCAGCCAAGGGGCCACCTGGACCCTTCCCTGCAGGCTTAATTCTGGAGGATGTGGCAGACGGCCTTGGGGCACCAAGTGTGAGCCTGCTGGCCCTGTTGCTGGTGCTGCTGGGCCAGACGTGCCACAGGGCGGAAGGGCGAAAGAGCTTATGCTGCTGCTGGCGGCCTTTGTCCTTCAGGGCAGATGTGACCAAGTCCAAGGTGGCACTGGACTTCTCGATCCTCTGGAGATGGCCTTCCACCCCCAGCCTGAACAAGTAAGTGCCCAGGAAGGGAACGTCTGCCAGCTTGTGCTGGGTGTCCGCCATGAAGGAGGAGATCCGCAGCCAAGTTCTGCGGCGTATGGCTACTGTGGCCACTACTGACCGGGCACACGAGTCACCGATATCCAAAGAAGTCTGGAGCTGTTGTTTGGCCACTGCCCTTCCCTGATCCCGCACCTGCTTGACCATCATCTGAAGGTCAGCCAGGAGATGAGGAATCACCTCATCCAGGGAACCCATAAGAGCATGTGAAAAATGTGCCATCAGTACCGCTAAGCTAGCCTGTCGAAGACCTAGTGAGGAAGCAGCATAAACGTTCCGCCCCAAGTAGTCCAGCTTTTTGGACTTTTTATCAGGCAGCTTGTCCACATCCGCAGCATTCCTGGAACACCGGAAAATACTATCGGTCACCAGCCCCTCGTAGAGGGGTGCTCCAAGAAACCGGCGAGTGAACTGGTGGGAACTGCATACTTGCAAGCCACCCTGGCCGAAGGCACAGGACAAGATGCAGGCCACTGCCACAACTCCAGGGCCAGGCCAACAATGGCTTCAGCCACAGAGAAGGCCTCCAAAGGGGAATCTCCTCGGTCCAGTCTCTAAATGAGGGGATACCTGGACCATTTCTGTACGGGTTCGAGCTGCATCCCAGTGGACGCTGAGGTGAGCCGAAGTATTCCCAAGAATGAGGATGGGCTCTCATCCACCAACTGACCTCCTGCAGATTCTTGGTCAAGGGGCCTTGAGTACAGGGAGGAGTCGTCAGACTCCGAGGAGTCCGCAAACAGCTGCCAAGTGCCTGAGCCACCCTCCACCTGCCGAGGCTGATCGGGAGTGAGGGTGACCGACAACCTGTGGGGCAAGCCCTGACCTGATCGAGAATCCTGGGTCGGGGCCCCAGTCTTTGGTTGAGGAGGCGGTGGTTCCACCACAATGGGTGGAGCAGCCGGTTTTGGCCAAACAACTGGTGCCGGGGTCAGCTCCTCGACTACCATGAGGGGCTGCTTTGGTCATGCGGGCAACAACCACTTAATGACTGGAGAAGGCAACGGAGTCGGCTTACTGCCGGCCAACAAGAGTTGATGCCATATTATGTCCTCGTAGCACCGGTGTAACTTGCGTCGGAGCCTATCTGAAAAGGACGAGCAGCAATGCCGCTTTCCATGGTGCCAAGACCACTGATGTCGGTGGGATCTACCCGACATAGAAGAGGTCCAAGACCTTCGGGGTCGCTGAGGGTGGATCAAAGAGGGGGCAGGGGATAACCACTCATCCCTCGGTTCAAGGTCCTTGACCGGGGACTTCGGCACAGGAGGCACGGGCAAGTCCTTAGTTACCACCAGGGGAACCGGTGAAGAAGGGTTGCCGGCTTCTCCAGTCAACAACCCATCCAACGGGTCGAGAAAAATCTCGACCGTGTCGACAGGTGTCTCGGCTGGCTGATCTGCCGGGGACGCTCTGAAGCCAGCGGCCTTAGCCGCAACCTCAACCGAAGTCGAGAGCCGACAGTCTGGGGAAGGGGATCTCTTCCACTCCCACGAACGTCGACGCTGGGACTTACCTTTCGGTTCTTTTTCTTCGACCTACTCGTGTGTCCCGGGGGTCCTTCTTCCTTGGTGGAGAGGGACTGACAAAGCTCCTTGAAAGAAGCAGTGTAGGAGGAGCCCAAGGAGAGCGGGATAAATGCTGAGGCTGAGGAAGAAGAAGATGAGACCTGAGCCACCTTCTCCTCGAGGGCGATCAACTGCTCCAGCTGCTCCGAAGAGCCCGCAGCCACGGACACCGCCCAACGGGCCTCCTTCGACTTCACCGGCGGGTACCATTTCTCAAGGTGCCCCCGTTGTAGTCAGGCAGCGCGGTCTTCCAAAACGGAAGCCGTGAAAGACTTGCAAAGATTGCAGGCCTGCGGATCGTGAGTAACACCCAGGCAATAAACGCACATGAAGTGCGGGTCGGTCCGGGACATTTTCTGCCTGCAAGGACACCGACGGAAGCCAGGAGTGGATTTGTCCATCACAGCCATGAAGGAAGATGAAGATGTAAGTCTAGAGAATTTTTAAATAATTTTCGGAACTTCCGAATTAGGATCCAGGCCTAAAAACGCAGCGAGCTAAGGAGGAAACCTGAGCTTCCAAGCGGTAAGGAAGATCTGGCGTCATGGGGCGGAGTCAAGGGTTTTACCACCCAGGTGGGTGGGAGGAGCCTGCTTGAAGACCTTCTGGCAAGATTTAAAGTGGCAAGAACCTGCCACAAAGTGTGGATTGAACAACATATCCACGTCCCTAGAAGAGATCTTTTTGGCAGCAAGACAGGTGTGATAGGAGATTCTGCTCAGGAGGTTGCGCCAACTGAACTGCGCGTATAGGTCACAGGTATGTGTGTCCCTACTAGTACCAGTAACTAACCTGCAGGCTTTGTTAAGAGCAACCCCTAACCTTCTGAGGGCAGTGGTGGTGGCAGCACCATAAAATACAATGCCATAATCAATGACAGACAGTATGGAGCTAGTCACTGCGAGGCGTAGTGCCTTTTGGGTCATACAGTGTCGATGTCTATAAAGGAGGCCTAGCCTAATAGTAACAATTTTGGAGATGTTATAAATGTGTTCTTGACAGGAGAAGAGTACTGTCTAGGGTGATGCCCAGGTACCTAAAACTAGTTACCTGCTCAAGCTGTGTACCAATATTGTTGGAGATGGGTAGCTGGGCTCTTTTAAACTTGTTATGAGTCCTGGCAAAGACCACTGCTTTGGTCTTTTTATAGTTCATAATTAATCTATGCAGCAAACCAGGCTTCAACGGAAGCAAAGCTACGTTGCAAGTCACTGGTAAGTGGTGTAGGATCAGGCTGGCTGATGTAAATCACAGCGTCGTCTGCATACAGGAGAAAGCTACAAAGGCAAGCTACAGAAAGGGTATTGAGGTAGAGGCTAAATAGTAGGGGACCAAGGATTGATCCCTATGGACCACCACACTGCACAGGATGGCTACTTGAGAGCGAGTCTAAGATTTTTACGTGTTGGGTTCTGCCACCTAGACAACTTCTGAACCATACGGTAACACCACTGCAGAGTCCTAGGGATGGCAGGGTCCAGAGCAGTAAGGAGTGATCGACCATATCAAACACCAATATATATAGATATAGAAATAAATATATCAGTATAAATATATAGACCCTACAAGGTGACCACAGTCGAGCACTTTATGGATATAGTCTGTGTAGGTGAGGAGGGCAGTGGCAATGCTATGATCTTTCCTAAACCCATGTTGCTTAGGGCACTGAATGCCATAGGTGGATATTCAGTTAGCTGTTCAGCCACTAAGCGTTCAACAGTTTTCGAGAGGGGTGGTAAAACTGAAATGGGACGGTAGTTGACATGGTTTGCTCCATTACCACTCTTGTGGATTGGAGTCACAACTGAGGCTTTCCAGACAGAGGGAAATTGACCAAGGCGTAGGGACAAATTTAGGATCCAGGTGAGTGGGGCCAGGAATGTATCAATGGAGAGGAGAAGCAGTTTGAGGTCAAGGGTGTCAGAGCTGGGCCTTGACTTAACAAGCACCTTCACAAGGTGTTTCCTGGCAGCAGAAGGGGAGACCAACCTGAAGTAGAACTGGGAAGCATTTGGAGGGGCCTGGTTTAGAATATCTGTGTGAGATGACAATCACAATTTTTGGTTCATTCACAATTTAGAGCATTTTTAAAGGCTGTGAGGGTCTGTATATTTCTGGTCTCAGGATTAAGACCATTTCAAGTGTTGAGAACATGGAAACACAACAACATTATGCCATAACTTGCGTAGACTTTGGGGTGATCAGTCACCATTTCTCTCAAACTATGTCTGTGCAACCAGCAATCATAGTCTTTGTAAATTTTTACTGAAACTAATCCTCTAACATTTTTGAAGGCCAAGACATCACTCTGTTTCTGCCTCCTTGGAGACAAAGGATCGCATGCCAAATGTCGAAAACACCAGCAAATGTAGCAAAACAGGTTGCTAATATAATAACAGATATCAAATAAAAGCAAGATAAGAAATCAACAAAGATTAGAAATACATACCCCCAGGGTCACACAAGACAGTCGTCAGTGCAGCTAAGACAGAACAGCATCCATTCATGATGAAAATCTAGGACAAGAAAACACTAGTAAAGTACAGCAACAGTAGACTCCTTGAAATACCGTACTACAGTATATAGTGACTTCTGGTTACACAGTGGGGCATCTCAGCTGGCTTGGTGGGGCACTAAACGACTGAACTAGGAGATCAAGTGTGAATTCAGATTCTCACATCCAAGCTGGAGGAGGTTGAGCACAATGCACAGATGGTGCAATCAGACCTGAGGGGGGCGGGGCACTGCAAGAAGAGGCAATGCTGGCATTACTCTTCTACCCAGACAAGAAGTGAAATTATAAAACAATGGATGGAAATATGCCATTCTTACCGGCTGGCAGCATTTTGACAGCCTTACATTAAGCTCTGTTACACTGCTATGTACAGTCTGGTCACCATGCTGCACAAATACTTCCTATCAACATTCTACCCCAAAGCACTGCTGAATGACTGGAATGATGCATTCTGATTCAGAACCAATCACCTCTAGGGGCAATATGGCATGCAGCTATGCCTCGTGCCACATTACACTCCTAGGGGTGATTAACAGACTGTTAATCTAACCCTCGGTCAAGCCTTATTGCTTAACTAAGACTGCTGCATAATGGGCAGGGATGGGGGAAGCAGGAAGGGGAGCACAGGAAATAAGGTTATCTAAAATTAAGGACTGCAAAACCCAAGGGATATCCTTACAGTTCACACGTACTGTATAAACAGTTCATTATATATGAACTGAAAGAACAAAAAAAAAAAAAAAAGCGTTGCAAGGATACTATTTAAGAATTATGAGCAATGAAAGGGTAACCAGCTACAGTACGTTACCATAACACTGGCCCAAAAAAATATATTTTCTAACTGGATAATTTAGTTGGGCAATCAGACTCAGCAAAGAGTTCTAAGGGAAGTGTAGTTTCTGTAGCAACTGAATCACAAACCATTGGTGCAAGATGTGAAGTAAGCTGCATTTCAGAATCATTTTACCAGCAGAGGGTAGTATAAATCAATCCACATCTCCTAGCACTGGGAATTCTATTTCACTGATGTGGAACCGCCTGCTAGTGGAGTGGCAGCACCGCCGTGCATGGCACCGGAAATCCAGGTTCAAGCCCCAAGCACAGATCACTGTAAAACTAAGAGAGAGGGGAGAGGCAGGACTGAGCATCCCAGAGGACACTTTCCTCTTCCAAGGAATGGGGGGGGAGAAGAGAACCAGGCTTTACTGCAATACTGCCACTGTAGTATGCAGAAAAGTGCCACAAAATGTTCCAGTCAGGAACACGCTAGGTTTCATATATTTTAGATCGAGGCAGCGCTCCTGGACAAACAGACTGCTCCTTTCCTCTGCACATGAGACGCTCTTACTATGTGAAGAGTGTCATGTGCAGCTGCCCTGGAAACAGGCACCGTTCATGGAAGATTTTTTTGTTAAATAAACAAATACATTATTGATAAAGTGCAATAAATACTATAAGAATACTACCACTGATACCACTCTTACAGTTATAAGAGTGGTCTCACGCACATTCCTAGGGCATCAGAACCACTCACCTTTGGTTTGAGGTTCTCACAGCCTAAGAATACGCGCAAGACCACTCTTGTCTTGGTGGCAGCATTAACATGCAATTTACATTTCTATTCAATTTTACAGACTTCTAGAAAAACATAAAGTGAACTCATAAGCTCAAATGGACAGACTGGAAAGGGCCACAGGCCCTCACCTGCCGACAGTCTCTATGTAACTAACATTACAAAATGGGTTACAAAAAAAAAAATGACTGTTCATTCAAAGGCACACAACCTTTGTTACCAAACTCATCTCTCCTACCTAGCAACAACCTAACTAAAGAAAAATAAAACCTTTTTCAATTGAAAAAATAATTTTCCATTTTAGGTTATTACATACATATACTATATATGGTCCTGCTGGGATTAGAGCCCAGGCCGCATGCTTTATAGGTTGGGACTTAACTGCTATACCACAGGAACTGCAATTCCCTTCAGTGCAGCCTAGTGGCACACTGGATGTGCATCCAGTTAGAAAAGCATAAGATTTGTTGTTTGAAACCAGGTATGAGCATAATATGCTTGTTCCAGCAAAAAAAAAAAGACTATGGTTTGATTCCCAACAGAGATTTACACACTTTTTTCAATTATTTTTTTATTGAACTTTTACTTCAGTGACAATCTATGGTGCCAAGGAGTTGGAAGAGTACTGTGAACTACGTTAAATAATAAGTCACAACGGGGTATACAATAAAGGATTTTAATGCACACCCACAGCACAAGCCAAAGGAAGTACATTAAATATAGAATAATGCATGTGGTGCTGTGCATTATGAGAATTTTAAACACACTCAAAGTGTATGATGCTACATAACCCCCAACAGTGATGCTCGAGGGGTTTATTCAAGCATCATACACCAATGCTGTGCATTAAATTAGAGTAAACTCTGCACTTGATGATTATATAATCACTGTCCAGCTTTTCCTCCCCCTAGAGGCTAAGGAGTAGCATTGAGCTACACCCGCTTTCACTTTCACTTGTAAAACCAGTTCAGCGAGCGGGTTACCTTCTGAGGCTACCAGTCAGGATTTTCATATTTCTTTCAGTTTAGTTGATTTTAAGTAACTGTTGCTGAGATCCAATACAAAATCAGCACTTATATGCAGGGAGGAAAAAAGCCATCTGAGGCACTGCTGTGCTTGAGACACACAGCAAGTCTCAAGTGCAGCTCATTTCTATGCAAAAAATGTTGGTGATTTTTTTTTTTTTTTTGTGGCAGAGAGGATTTTTGGTTTCTTTGAGGGCACTGGTTAGTAAGTGAGATGTGCACAGGGCATTTTTTTTTTTGCCCAGACAAAAAATGCTTGAGTAAGCACTGTGTTTGAGATACACTGACCACGAGTCTCGAAAGCAGCTGCTTTGGTTGTTTGCATGTGTTTGCCACAATAACCAGCCAGTTAGTATCAAGGAAAAGCATGGCTGATTCAGCTCCCTGGCCCTAGTACCACCCTTTCTGTGAAGAAATACTTCCTCATGTTGCCCCTTAGTCTACCCCCTTCCAGCCCCTTGATCTAGAACATCTCTTCTTCTGAAAGATGCTACCCTCCTGTACCTTATTTATGCCTTTGTGATATTTGAAGGTCTCTATCATATCCCCCTTCTCTCTCTCTCCTCTCCTCTAGGGTATACATATTGAGGTCCTCCAGTCTCTCCTCATATGTCTTTTGGTACAGACCCTGCACCATTTTTGTTGCCCTTTTCTACACTGCCTCTACTCTGTCTACATCCTTACAGAGATGCAGCCTCCAGAACTGGACACAGTACTCCAGATGAGGTCTCACTAATGTTTTGTACACAGACATCACTATCTCTTTTCTTCTGTTGGTGATACCTTTCCCTATGCACCCCAGTACCCCATTTGCTCTCCCCACATAGGGTGAAACCCGAGAGTACCAGGGTCATCATAAATGGCAGCTGATACACATTTCAGTTTTCTACTTTTCATCCATGTTCCCATCCACTACCCCATATGGCACCAAGCAGCACCCCAACAAATCATGGCTACATGTAGTGCGCCTATGGGGAGGAGGCAAGCTCCCTAGCCCAGCACAGGGACAAGTGATGCAGCGGAACCTGGTGCTGCCCCCTCCCTGGATGCCCCTCCACCCCGGATCACCAGATTGGCTGCAGAATCTGCTCTAGAACCTAGTTTGAGTGGGAACGCAATCTACTACCCATGGGGCCAACAGGCCGCCCCTGCAATGTTCACTTTACTGTTTTTATTAATAAATCATGCACCTTAATAGGGTGTTTACTCTCTTTATTAGGCTCAAATTTGGAATAAAAGCCAGGGGTTGAAGTTAGCCATGGTTACCAGCCAAATGCCGATAGATCATTTTATACTGAGCCAGTAACATTTTCCTTTAACTTGCCTTGCTGGCTTGTCTTGGAGACTGCAACAGTTCAATACATACATGTGGAATTTATGGGGCCAGTAGATCTTCCTTTAACACTAGTCATGATAGTCAGTGGCTACAACATGGAATTCAGACCCCTGAAAGTTGAATAATCTCTTCCAAAACCACCCCTTACCTCTCACTTCACTAAAACAAGTAGACCTACATTGACACTAGTCAAGGCTCTACCCACATCCAAGATTAAAATCTGATAGCAAAATCAAGTGACTGTGGGCCTCAGCTGTTGATCATTTCTTTTAGCTTTTGACTTAACCATCAGGTATCAAACATTTTCAATTGAAATCAACTCTTAATGTACTTGTCTTTAAGGGCTAGCTATCCAACAATCATTTTGAAGAACAAATGAAACTTTTGGCCTGTTCTCAAAACCACTGCAACTGTGCCCTTACAGCTCCTTGCTGTTACTAACTGGTCACTACCTCATGCATCATCCTTATGGAAATAAGCCTGTTAAAAAAAAAAAAAAAAAAAAAGGGGCCCTGCTGCCCCACAGAAGCAACTTCAAACCCCTTTTAAAACATCTAATACTGCTGCTGTTGCTCCTCTCAGGCAACTTGTTTGCCCTATGTTGCATGCGATGTGTAGGAGTAGCGAGGCGGCCTTTGCCCTGGTAGCCCCCGCGAATTACCTTGCACGCTGGTGTGGAGACTATGAAAGCTGGACTGTACCCCTGCTGCACAGCAGGAGATTCATTATGAAGGAAAAGGCGCAGTGTGGGACGTTCGGCACAAAGGACTCACTGGCTTTGCTCGCTGCCTGGGGATTGAAAATTGGCATCGTTTCCAAACTGAATCCCTGCCATTGTGCCGATTGGTTGTTCGGCCGCTGTGACGTCACTCGCCAGTACATAGGTGAGAGGAGCGCCCAGCGGTGGACTTGTTTGCCCTGTGTTGCGTGTGTGTGGGGTAGCGAGGGTGACCTTTGCCTGGTGGGCCCCCCCCCGCGATTACCTTGCCGCTGGCGTGGAGACTGTAAGCTGGACTGTACCCCTGCTGCACAGCAGGAGATTCATTGTGAAGGAAAAGGCGCAGTGTGGGACGTTCAGCACAAAGGACTCACTGGCTCTGCTCGCTGCCTGGGGATTGAAAATTTCCCGCCCACCGTCCCATTCCCTCCTCCCATTAAATGGGCCTAAGCCACTCCCACCTGGGGGTTGTACTATGCTTAGAGTGGGTGATTGGCTGGTCCTACTGTCTGTCCCCTGTGGGGATCGAATTTGGGAGTGATTAATTCTGTCTTCACAACTCTAGGGGACTACTTGTATTATGCTGCTGCCCTTTTCCCCTTCTCTTCCATACCTACTGTGGGGGTGTTGTCTAATCCTCTGGGTGGTACAGATCTTTATAGCTGACCTTTCTCTGCAGTCAGCTGTGGTCTATAAAGTTGTAGTCAATTGTAGTCACTAGCCATTGGTGACGTGTGTTTATCTTATTGTCTGCCCTTGTCTCGCTGCTTTACCATGGGCTGCTTGCTTGAAAATTACTGTGTTGGGCTACAAGTGTGAAATAGGCTACCCAGCGGTACTCTGCTCCTGGTGGAGTGATGGCTACAGGGCTAACTGTCCTTTTTGACTGCTCCTTAGTGCCCTCCAGGTAGCCTGGGGGGGTCTGGTCACCCCATCTCCCTCATTTCTCCCGGGCCCCGGTTGTATTTAAGTCCGACTCCGGTGTGCATTTAGAGCTATGGGGGCCCTGAAGCATTCCAGGAGGGGGGGGCTGCGTTAATCCCCATCTCTAACGCCCTCGCCATAGGGCTGCTCATGGTATTATTCCTCCCCATTATCACTCTGGACTGTGCTCCCCACATGGGGCAACTCTGGTTCTCACCAGGATTACTTGATGAGTGGGACTTTACTTTTTCTAACCTAATAGCCACCAGGGACAGACTCACTCCCTGGCCCATCTGCTGCCTTAACCTGTGGTGCTTCCTGTACCCTATGAAAGTGGTCAGGCGGATCGGCCGCAGGACATCCACTAAGGTGGGCACTCCCCCTCTGAGGCATTTCCTCTGGCTCCTACTGGTGATGACACTCATCCTGGCAGGGGATGTGGAGTTGAACCCAGGTCCTACCTGTCAAGCCCTCTCCTCTCCTGTGGGCTGGCAGTCAGAGAATGGGCTGAAAATAGCTCATCTTAATGTCTGCAGCCTTCTGCCCAACATGGCTGAACTCCATGCCTAGGTCACCCACTACAAGCCTGACATCCTAGGGATAACCGAATCTTGGCTTAAACCCTCGATCCCAGACTCTGCTTGTGTGCTTCCCAGCTTTGACTTCCTCAGGCAGGATCGTCCAGGAAAAAAGGTGGGGGAGGGTGGTATTCTGGTTTACTACAGGAGCCACCTTAACTTGTTGGTGCTGACCTGCCCTCAGCCAGAGCAGTCTTCCTGTGAGCTGTTGCACACTGTTCTGCTACTTGGGAATGCAAAGAAACTGCACGTTATATGTACCTATAATCCCCCCATGGGTGGTGTACTGGGCTTATCCTCCCTTCTTGAATCTGTTGGTTCCAGGACAGGAAACAATGAGGTACTAATCCTAGGAGATCTCAACTTAAACTGGCTTGGAGGCAATGTCAAGCAGTATGAAACTCTGCTAGCTGGCTTCTCAATGTTCCAACTCATTCAGGAGCCCACCAGATGGTCGTCCATAGGTGGTAACAGCTCTCTCCTGGACTGGGTCCTGAACAACAGGCCTGAGCGGATTAGCTCCTCAGGTACCCTCCCGGACTCCATCTCTGACCATGCCCCGGTGTACAGCATATGGAAGATCTCCGCCCCCAAGATCCCTCCCAAAATCATCCAGGTCAGGGACTTCTCCAGGTTTGACCCGGGGACTTTCCAGGAGGATCTCATGTTCCTTGACTGGTCTTCAGTGATGGATGCCCAGAATGCTTCCTCGGCAGTCTGTCACTTCAATAGTATCTTCGGGATGTTACAGGATAAGCATGCCCCCCTCGTCAGATGGAGGGTAAGGGGGGCTGTCACAAAATGGTTGCATGGGAGCCTCCTTGCTCTCATGAGGGTTAGAGATAAATGTTGGGCCAGTTTCAAGGTCTCAATGGACCAGACCATATTCCAATGTTACAGGAGGCTCAGGAATGAGTGTAAAAAGGCTATCAGGGTTGCCAAAAGCAACTTTTGTAAAGCTGCCTTCCAGGCCTCAGCTAAGGACCCTAGGAACTTCTGGAGGAATATTAAAAACATAGTGAGTGGCTCCTCCTCCTGTGAGGCTCTGGACATGCTCATTGATGGTGCTAGCTGTAATAATCTGCTAACCATCGCAAATACATTCAATGCTCACTTCTCGGACCTGTCTGCATTCACCTCACTATTCTCCTCCACTGGTCATGATAGTCCTAGTTCCAGGGACTGCCTCAAATGGCACCTTCCCCCCATCCTCCATTCTATCTCAAGGCTGTGACGGTAAAAGAAATGCAGATTGCTAACTAGTCTCTCACCCTTTTCTAGTGCTGGCCTTGATGGTATGGAACCAAAGCTTCTCTGCCTTGCCGCTGCCTACATTGCCTCCCCTGTGGCCCATACTGTCAACCTATCCTTAGCCTCTGGGGTTATCCCAGACCTGTGGAAGGTGGCACAGGTTGTCCCTGTGCTCAAACAGGGCAACCCCAAGATCCTTGACAACTATCGTCCGATTGCCATTCTGCCTGCCATCAGCAAGCTCCTTGAGAAAGTTGTGGCAGGACAACTCCTGGATTATATCCAAGCTCATGAGCTTCTGTCTCCCTCGCAGCATGGCTTTCGAAAGGGCACAGCACCACCTCTCTGCGTGGTCTCTGTCACTTCTGGGATAAGGGCTGCTATGGACCAGGGCAGACTCTCTGGGGCCATCTTTATTGATCTCTCTAAAGCCTTTGATCTTGTTGACCATGCCTTGCTATGCTCTCAACTTGGGTCTTTGGGCTTATGCCCTCTGGCCCGGAGTTGGTTCTCCAACTACCTTCATGGAAGGCAGCAACTGACCAAATATAGTAAGGTGCTCTCGGACGCCATCCCCATGTCCTCAGGGGTCCCCCAAGGGTCAGTCTTGGGTCCCTGCTTTTTTCCATCTTCATCAACGACCTTTCCTAATCGGCGGCCTCCTGCAGGGCTGTCCTGTATGCTGATGACCTTGTTATCCTCACTCATTCAAAGGATATTGGGGTCATTAACCACCAACTGAGTGAGGGTTTCAGGAGTGTCCATTCCTGGATATCATCCCATAAGCTGGTCCTAAATCTTAAAAAGACCCAGGCCATGCTGTTCGGTTCCCTGGCCAAGTTAAAGGCCTCCTCTGTTCCTATGTGCATCTCGGTATTGATGGCACTCCTGTTCTCACCACCGATTCCATCAAATACCTTGGGGTGACACTTGACCCACAGCTCGATCTTGGTCAGCATATCCAAAATGCATGTAGAGCTGTTAACTGGAAACTGGGTCTGGCTTACAGGGCAAAGAAAGGAAAATTACGTACCTACCGTAATTCTTGATCTTCTTGGACGAGTCTCCACCACTCATTCACACTAGTGGGATTGGCGCCGGAGGCACTAAGACCCATCGGGAGCAACTTTTGCTGGAGGGTCGCGTGAGAGGCAGAAGCGCATGAGACACGGCGCCCACAGCAGCGGCTCGGCGGTAATGACCATCTCGGCGACGACCTCCAACCGCCCAGTACCATTTTTACCAAGGAGGTGCAGCTTAACTAACGAAAAAGGGTAAACCTAACATTAAAAACGGACATAAGATAGTCCGTATGACCCATGTAAGAAGGGTCAGCAAGAAGTCCTCACGGCCTAAAGATTTGAGGGAGTGAAGACCAACACAGCGGTGAGCTCGGGGATGGAGGGAGGGCGTGTAGGTTGTGGAGACTGGCCCAAGAAGATCAAGAATTAGGCTGTAGGCACGAATTTTCCCATCTTCCTGGACATAAGTCTCCACCACTCATTCACACAGTGGGAGAGTACTAAGCTGATAATCCCCAAAAGGCGGCAGGAAAGCCAGAGCTCACGCTGCTCAAGATAGAAGCCCATTAAGGATAGTTCTGCCGATGCGGAATGCCGCTGGCATGAACATCCAGTGCATAGTGCTTAACGAAGTATGCACTGAGCTCCAGGTAGCGGCGTTATATATCTGCAATTGAACATTGCTAATTTCCGCTAGGGATGCTGCGCGACTGCCCTAGTAGAGTGAGCGTATACTCTACCTTCTAATTTAACTTGAGCCATGGAATAGCAATGACGCAAGGCATGCCACTAACCATGAAGAGATACATCTAATAGCGACAGGTTGACCCAGCCGGTGTCGCTGAAAGAAACGAACAGTTGCTGAGTCTTGCGAACATCCTTGGTTCTATCTAAATAGAACCGCGAAGGCCTCTTAACATCCAAGGAATGAATGAGCTCTGTTCCCTTCATTTTGGAAATTAGCTAGTAAGCTGGAAGGTACCAGAGGTTGGTCAGATGGAATTCTGACACAACCTTGGGAAGAAATTAGGATAGCATGGAGAACTACCTTGTCCTTATGGAATACAGTATACGGAGGGTCCGTGAACCAGTGCATGTATCTCTGAGACCCTCGTGGCTGAGGTAATGGCCACCAGGAAGGCAGTCTTCCAGGTAAGAAATTTTAGCTCACAGGTAGCTAAGGGTCTGAAAGGCTTCCGAGTGAGCATGTCCAGCACCAGGTTAATGTCCCAGGCTGCAACTGGACGCTTAACAGGGGGTCTGGTATGGAGAATCTTCAAGAAATCTCTTCACCATAGGTAACTGGAGCCAGAGTTAAGGAAGAAACCGCTCATGGAACGCTGAGATGGCACTAAAGGTGAACTTTAACTGTGGAGTATTGAAGACCTAAGTTTGATAGGTCCAAAAGATACTCCAGAACCTTGCCAGGAGGACAGGAAAAGGGATTCCAAGAGGATTTTTAACATCAGAGAGAAAACGCTCCATTTGGAAGCGCACGTTTTCGGGTGGCTGGCTTCCAGCAGCCAGAAGGATGTCTGAGACTCTCACGAGAGACGTTGAACCTATCACTTCTATCTCTTCAGGAGCCATGCATGAAGGTGAAGTGATTTCAGGTTGATGGACCAACGAACCCCTGAGTCAGAAGACTGATTTGCAAAGGAAGTGGTCTCGAGAGGCTGCCAACATACTGTTGAGTAGAGGAAACCAGTTGCCGAGGCCAGGAAGGAGCAATGAGAATCATCTTGGTCCCTGAGACTCAACTGAGGAGTACTCTCTGGATTAGAGGAAGTGGTGAAAGGCGTAAGAAAGCGCTTTGTCCACCGCAGCCTGAACGCATCCTGACAGAAAATGCCAGGCCCTGGATTTCTGGAGCAGAAGAGAGGCAGTTTTGTGCTGAGTGGGATGCAAAAGGTCCAGGTCTGGAGTCCCCACTCTTTGAACAGGGACCGAGCTACGGCTGGATCGAGAGACCACTGTGAGGGTCTGCCTCCGTTCTGCTGAGGTGATCTGCTAGGTCGTTTGTATACCTGGCAGATAAACCGCTTGAATCAGAGACTTGTGCTCCAAGCACCACTCCCACACCCTCATTGCTTCCTGCAAAGGGGATAAGAATGAGCACCTTTGCTTGTTGATGTAATACATCACTGCTTTGTTGTCCGCTTGAAGGAGAATGTTCTTGTGACAAAGGACATCCTTCAGAGCTCGGATTGCATAGAGGACCGCCTCCATCTCCAGGACATTTATGTGGAGATGAGTTTCAACTGAGTCCATACACCTTGGAGTGTGGAGGGAGACAGTGAGCTCCCATCCCATTAGCGATGCATCTGTGGTGATGGAGATCTGATGATCCGGGGAGCAAAGGGAATCCTTCCAGGAGATTGTTTCTTGAGACCACCAGGTGAGAGACCTTCAAGGGCCCCGCCACCTTGATGGGATAAGACTGGGGTGAGAGGTCGGGGACCACTGAGTGGAGAGCATCCACTGGGTGGTTCTCATGTGCAGTCGGGCCAGAGGGACAGTGAAGACCGAGGACGCATGAGACCCAACATGCTTGCATCGAGAGAGCTGTAAATCATTGGTTCTCCTGATGTAACGGGCCATACATGGGATGTCGAGTCTTCTGTCCTCTGGAAGGAAAGCCTCGCTGAAGAGGTGTCTAGAAGCGTCCCATGAAAGGAGCCTCTGGGAGGGTTGCAGTTGAGATTTTTCAAATTCAGCAGAACTCCCATGGACGTGAGAAGACGAGAAGTCGCTTTGCACGGCTTCCAAAGTCCCTTGGCCGGAAGGGGCTTGCTGAAGCCAATCGTCCGGTGAGGAAACACTCGGAGTCCGGATTTTCCTGAGATGCGCGCGATGAACTGCACAACACTTTGTAAAAACTCAAGGCGCCAAGGATAGCCCAAAGGGCAGGACTCTGAACTGATAATGCTGACCCAAAGCTACAAACCTGAGGAATTTGCGGTGGGTCGGGTGGACGGGGATATGCTGGTAAGCATCCTGCATATCCAGAGAGGCCAGCCAGTCGTGCTGATGCAGCAAGGGTAACAGGGTACCTAGGGAAATCATCTTGAATTTCTCCCTGGGGAGGAATTTGTTTAACTTGAGGTCTAGAATGGGCGATCCCCCAGATTTCTTTGGAACCAGAAAGTAATGGAGTAGAACCCTGTGTTTTCGTAGGATGCGGGGCACCAGTTCTATTGCTCTGTTGTTCAGAAGGCCCTGGATCTCCGCGGAGGAGATCTGATTGAGAGGCCGACAACCTGGGTTGTCGATGGAGGACACCGGGGGTTCCAAGAAATTGAGAGAGTAACTCTCTAATTATCCAAGAACCCATTTGTCTGAGGTTTGGATTCACTGGTTGTAGAAGTACATCAGACGACCTCCCACTGGAGGAGAAAGTTCCACCTCGGGCAGAGTGGATGGAACTTGGGCCAACGATCTAAGGTAGCACTGGGAGCTTTAGGTCCCTGCGCTTTATGCTGCGCTTCTTTGAGGTTGGGCAGGTTGGCTTTTTGGAAGCTTCCCTGCCTCTGCCTCGAAGGACTGACGACTATGAAACTGACGCTGTTCACATGCCCCCAGAGGGGCAGGCGGAGGTCTGCCAACTTAATGGCCGATCTAGTCTTCTGAGTGGCCTCTAAGGCTTGCTCCACCTGAGGGCCAAAAGAAAGGAGCCATCAAAGGCAGCGCCATCACCTGCTGCTGAGCATCATTCGTGAAGCCAGAAGCACGCAGCCAGGAATGGCGCCGATACAATCCCGCGTGCGTTGAGCTGAGAAGCAGTGTCGAAAGCATCCATGGCGGCTTTGACCTGTTGGTTATTGGACTCAATAATTTCTAATAACGGTCAGAAGAAGCTCTGACTTGGAATCCGAATCTGGAAGAGCTTCAACCATTCTTTTCAAGAGTGCCACAGGATATACTCATACTGGAGAAAAATAGCCTTGATAACTGGCAATACGATACTTAGAGTGGAGGCAGCAAAGACTCTCTTTACCTAATGTATCAATCTTACGAGACTTTTGTTAATAGGTCGAGCTGTAGTAGTTTGAGGAAGAACGACCTTGTCATTCTCTGCCAGGACTACAATAGGATCCGCAAAGGCTTGGGATGCCAAAATGGGACGATCCTTGGGAGCTGAATACTTTATCAATGGATTTAGCCACTGAGGAATAAGAGCAGGGTTATTCCATAACACATGAGACAGCGCTCTCAAGGAAGGCTGAATCGGAGGAGTCAACCTGAGGGATCTCCGGCTCGAAGATACTGGAGTCTTAATATCTTCCCAGGATCGATGTCTGTAGTCTGGAGAGAAAGAGTGGATCCCAGGTTCTTCAACAGAGACTTAAAGGACAGGTCCTCGACCACAGGCTCTGTAGCAAAGAAAGATCCTGTTTCTCCACTTCATCACCCAAACCAAGGTCTGGGTCAGGCTCAACATCATCTCCTGATGGTCCAGAAAGGACTGTTTGGACAGGAAAGGAGGAAATTAGGAGAGGAGGAAATGGCAGAAACAAGGAGAGTCCCTGTTGGATGCCGGCGCCAGACGGCAAAACGGGCTGAAGACGGCATCGAGGAGGCGACGGCGCCAAGAGGCACGCTGCCCCGCGAACGCCGCGCGGCGCTGGTGCGACGACAAGGCACGGCGCGCTAACGGGCGCCACGACGACGCTGCCATAACGGCGCTGCTGGACGACGCTCGCGGATCGGCGCCGTGGTCGACGCTGCCAACGGCGCCGCCTCATCTAACGGCACTACGGGCGGCGCCATGAAAACGCGCGCCACCAACGGCGCCGAGATTATGCTGGCGCCGCTTAACGGCGCCGCAAGCTCCGGGCGGTTCTCAAACGGGCGCCGACATCAGCACAGACTCTTGGTAGAAGGCGCCGGAAAAGCCCCTGGAACCTGGAAAACAAGAGAAGGAAAAATACCAGGAGATAAGGGCATCGGTGAGGCCCTCGCGCCGCAGCCATGTGTGAGGGGGAAACACTTGGCACGGAGTCGCTAGCATCAAGAAGGCGCCGCTGACACAGGGAAGGTTCAACCGCCTTACCTGATCGCCGGAGGAGCCCGAGGGCTCGAGGTAACCGAGCCAGGCAGAAGAACCAACCTCCGAGCCCATCGCTCCATAAGAGCGCCCACTGATGAAACTGCTCATCTGGAGCCTACCATAGGCGGGAGGGCTCCGATAGTCGAGGACGACGATTATCGGAAGCTGGCGATCCAAGAAGGAGACCGCAACTAGCAAACGATAACTGACCGCCGACGCCAGAGACATACTCAGAGGGCTTACCTCGAGTGATGCCTTCTTTTGGACCTGTGGGTCAAGAAGAGTTTCAGGCCGAACGGCGCCCAGAAAGCGACCGCTTATTTTTTATGCCGCGGGGACCGCCCATCCCCGGCATCGGACTGACCGTAGTCGGAACCCCGCTGAGGAGAAGGAGGCTGACCGGACCCAGCCCGGCTGACTGAACAGCTTTCATACGAAGTCTCCCTACCGTCACCTGACCTGCTCATGGTCGACTCCGTCCAGTAGGCCGAGACTTCTTCAAGTAAGTTAAATTTAAATATTAGAAAAATTTTACGAAAAATAGAATAAAACTAAGCGATACTACTATCGTGATAATGTTACAAAAAAACAAACTGAAAACTATGCGCTAGTTTGAAGTTTGACTCCCGACAGGCGAGCGACGTCGTCACTGAAGCGCACTGACGCAAGCGGGAAAAAAGGAACTGAGATGGTTGGAGGTCGCCGCCGAGATGGTCATTACCGCCGAGCCGCTGCTCGCGGGCGCTGCAGTCTCGCGGGCGCTGCCTCTCTCGCACGACCCTCCAGCAAAAAGTTTGCTCCCGATGGGTCTTAGTGCCTCCGGCGCCAATCCCACTAGTGTGAATGAGTGGTGGAGACTTATGTCCAGGAAGATTAACCTTACTCCGGCTGCTCGCCTAGCACTGTCTAGAGGGGTGTTTCTACCATCCCTCTGTTATGGGCTCCTTTTGTTTGCCAATACCTCAAAGATCCACCTCTCTAGATGGACCGCTGCCTATAATAACATCTGCCGTTTTGCTCTTGGAGTCCCTCGTCTCACTCACCACTGTGATCTGTACAATAAGTTCAACTGGCTCTCCCCGCCCAATTATTTGAATTTTGTTGTGGGCAGTTTCACAGGTAAGGTTCTGGGTACTGGCACCCCCCCCCCGGACTGGCGGAGCTCCTTGTGCCAGCAGTCCCCGCTACCTACCCCCCTAAGGTCACTGGGCCCTGCTATCCTTAAGGTCCCTCCTACTCGTACCAAAATGGGGGACGGGGACTTTGCATCATGTGCCCCTAGACTGTGGAACTCCTTTCCTGTCCAGGTCCGGACCTCCCCCCAGTCAGGCCTACGCACCTCCCTGTGGAACCACTTGAAGCTCTCGTCAGTACGTGACTGTCTTAACCCTCCCTGATTAGCCTGGTCCTCTGCACAGTATGCCTGAGTGTATTCATTCCATGTATCTTGCAAATGTGTAAATTTTGTATATATCTGTATATATATTGCTGGTGACATTGTGTCAGTGACACTGTACCTTAGCATACTGACTATGATAACTGTCATGACCTGAAATATCTTACTATGTATGTTATGCTTCTCCTGACATCTGTGTATCTGCCCTACTTGCTTCAAATTGTACTCTGCATGTTCTTTGATTTCCTGTACTCTCCCGGGTCATACCTGAAAATAGGCATGTGTTTGTCTAGTGTACTTACCTGGTTAACAAAAGCTAAATAAATAAATAAATAAAGTTTTCCTTACGTGTTCTGGATTCAGTGGTTTGGGAGCTCTGGTATACTCTGTGAGAAAGCTGGCGAGTTCTTCTCTGAAACTGAAAAACAGAAATGAACAAAAATAAATAAATAACACACCCTGTATGAACCTTTTCAAGAGGACAATGTAAAGAGGTTGCATTTGTGTAATGTACAATACAAAGCAATTTAATTTTCCATAATGCAAAGCATCATGGGCTGCATATGCAAATCACCACAGAATGTTATGCTGGTCCAACTTTAAGCAGAATTGCATGGTGCCAAAAGGCCTCTCACACAGTTTGCAAAGGGTGCTAACAGAAGACATAGACACGTGTTGCAAACTGTGTGAGAGGCCTTTCGGCACCATGCAATTCTGCTTAAAGTTGGACCAGCATAACATTCTGTGGTGATCTGCATATGTAACCCATGATGCTTTGCATTGTGGGGGCATGTGTGATTTTGTATTTTCTTGAAACTTGGCTTCCCAGCCAAATGCCCCTTGGGGTAACCCTTGCCTCAGTGTTTATGCACAGAGGTTCTTTGTCTTTTAAATAGTTTTTTATTTTAATGGGTTCACCACAATATATCCCAGGCACACTGCCTTAGGGGTAGCTGATCCATTCCACTGGGGTGTCAAACAGACGAGGCATACTGATGAGTCCTGGTAGGATGAAACACGTGTCTATGTCTCCTGTTAGCACCCTTTGCAAACTGTGTGAGAGGCTTTTCGGCACCATGCAATTCTGCTTAAAGTTGGACCAGTATAATATTCTGTGGTGATTTGCATACGCAGCCCATGATGCTTTGCATTGTGGGGGCATGTGTGATTTTGAATTTAATTTTCAGAGTCTCCCCACTTATTATTTTAGTGTGGTGGGCCAGCCACCACCTTATAGTTCCTACACCACCCCAATACATGTTTAAAACAATTATTTAAAGAAAACCTCTACTGCCACCCTTTATTACATCAGTACCAGTTTGATACCAGTGCTCTATACAGTGCCACCCACTAGAAACAAGCACTCTTTTTGAGATGCTACCGTTCGCTACGTGATGGAGTAATTGTCATCAGATTACACCGAGTTACTGCAGTATCCTGCAAGATATCCCAGCAGAAACGGTGATAACAACGATTGTCCTGGTGAGCAGCACTGGACATTACATAAAACCCACTTTTCTAGCCGTCCCAGTGGTGCTGGACACCACACCTCATGCCACACCGGCGACCCGGGTTCGAGAACGAGCCTGGGCCACCGGGGGTCGGCAGGGGAGAAAGAGGATCGAGCATCCTGAGGACTGCTCTCCTCTCTGGGGGGGGGGGCTCCAGGGGTTTGCTTGGCACCACAGTGACCTCCGGTAGAGACTGGAGGTACTGCACTGCTTAGGGCACACATACAGGGACGCAGAGCTATGATGGACGTCCCCTGGCATCACCGCATGCTCGTGGCTCTGTCTGGGGGGGCAAGGGCATATCTAAGCAGAAAAACCCCGCCCCAGGGATGAGCAGTGGCACCACCTACCTCTCACCACACTCCTGGCGGACTCCCTCCTGTCCTGGGCCGAGCCCAGCCTGGCCCGAATTCTAGATAAAGCGCCCTGGGAGAATAGGGCGGCCCCACCTCGGGGGCTCAGAGCCGAGGGAATAGCCGGGCTGGTGCCAGGAGTCAAGAAGGAGTTTCAGGCTCGAAGGTAGAGCTGGAGGAACAGATGGCTGCCTGAGAGAGTTCCCCGGGGAGTCGGAGCCAGAAAATGAAATTGGGGGGAAAAAAACATACAAAAAAAAAAAACACTTTTCTCTCCAGTGGCACTTACGAGTCAGAACATTCCACTGCTTAACTTTAAGTCAGCAGGCAATAAGACACAGCTGGGTGTTGGCAGTACTGTAATGACATAAATGCACAGTCTGGGTTGTATTACAGTACAAGGCAGCAGGCCAAGTTCTTTCAGCCCACTGAAGTACGCTTATGTCACTACTACCAATATCATAAAGTGTCTTACTGCACTTATAAAATGGGAAACTAGGCAAGTTATTAAAAAAAAAGAAAGAAAAGATAAAAGACACTTTTGCAATATAGTAAGTAAGTAAGTTAAGTAGGTAAGGTTTTATTTATAGGGCGCCCAATCCCAGAGGCTCTGGGTGCCTTACACAATCACAAAAAGAAACAGGCAGGGCAATGTTAACAATAAAACAAAGCAGCCGGCTCAGTGGCACTGAAGGTTGAGGCGCTGGACGCCACACCTCGTGCCACGCCGGCAATCTGTGTTCGGGAATGGGCACGGGTTGCCGTGGGTCAGCAGGGAGGAGATGGACTGAACATCCGATGGACTGCTCTCCATCTCCGGGGAGGGGGTTTTCCCTGCGGCCAGTGCTCACCTGACCCCTGGCAGAGGCTGGGGCTCGGTGGCACGTAGCCACACACCATCAGGGCGGAATGCGGCAGATGCTTGATTGGGGCGCACATGGGAGCGTGCGGGCACCCAGTTGCTGGCGTCATTGCACGCCGTAAGCCCGCAGGGGAGAAAAGCGGAAAAAGGGGAATATCCAGTCGTAGTGGTTTGATGGCCATCTGTGAGCACCTGTGCCGGCTCCAGGAGGGGATCACCAAAGTGGGGGAGTTGGCCACCCCCTACCTCCCCACCACAGGGGGCAAGCCGTGGGGCAATTGGGTGGTCACCCTCCACGGAAAACAGTACGAGTCAGACGGCGGCCGGAGAAAGGGATGCGAGGACAGATTGGCTGACCATAAGTCCCAGAAGAAAAGCAATACCCACAAAAAAAAATAAATAAATAAAACAAAGCTCGAACAGGGTTATTTAAACATTTTTAAAACACAAGCAAAAACTAATAATTAATAAATACTACAGTGATAAAATGGAGTTAACACATTATGGGTTGTCTGGATAGGCCATTTTAAAAAGATGTGTCTTTAGGATCCTCTTAAATGCCTCCACCGATGGGGCCTCCCTTACAGATCTAGGAATTGAGTTCCAGAGGGCCACGGCCACCTCAAAAGAAGGGTCGCCAGGGGTTTTCAGCTTGGCCCTCAGAACCGCAAGGACGCCCCTGGCGAAGGAGTGAAGGGAACGGACTGGAGTGACAGGTGTAAGGATATCCGAAAGGTAACCAGGTCCTGATCTGTACAGGGCCTTGTAGGCGAGCAATCCCACCTTGAAGATGATTCTCCACCTGACAGGCAGGCATTGCAGATCTCTCAGGACCAAGGTTACATGACATGACCTAGACAGGCTCATCAGCAACCTGACCGCTGCGTTCTGCACCAGCTGCAGCCAGCGGAGGGTCCTTCCACAGATCCCGAAGTACAGAGTGTTACAGTAGTCAAGCCTGGAAGTAGCAAAGGCATGTACAGTTCTAGTGATGTCAGGACTTTGAGTGGAACTAGGGGTTTAATCCGGGCAATATTCCTGAAGTGGTAAAACACACTTTGGACAACAGAGGACACCTGTGCATCATGTGTCAATCTATCATACAGCAAAACACCCAGATTTCTCACCTTAGGAGAAGCCACCAATGGAGTGGTTCCCAGGACCAATCCTGTTGCCACTCCGGAGGCAATCCCATCACACCTGCGACCAGGCTCAATCACCGGAACCTCCATCTTGTTAGGGTTTAGCCTAAGTCAGTTGGAGGCCATCCTGTCCCAGATTTCGGACAGGCAGCTGTTAAACACTTCTACGGCGTCATTTGTTCCAGGTGCAAAAGACATGTACAGCTGGGTATCATCTGCATAGCACTGAAAATCCAAGCTCTACCATCTAGTGAGTTCTCCTAGGGGTAGCATGTACACTGCGAACAACACTGGTGACAGGATCGATCCCTTGAGGTACTCCACATGGCAGGAGCTTCGGGGGGAGGGGAAATTCTCCATCACCACCCGTTGCTTCCTGCCCAAGAGAAATGACTTAAACCAATTGATGACAGTACCAGTGAGTCCACAGCACATACTGTTACAACAGTGAAACCAACACAACAAAGACCATTACAGCTACAGAAATCGGTAGGTCACTGTAATGGTCCCCGCTTTACACTGGCACTGCATCTCCTGGTGTTATGCCCCTTCCCTGAAATAACTCTAATTCGAGTTGGTTATAATAATAGCAGGGGGTGCGGGGGGGGAAGCCCCCCACTTGGGGTGTGTGGGGGTCGTAGCCCCCCCTCCTCAAAAAACACACTGGTACACTGACTGCGCAATGCAGACAGTCGGCATTGTGTCTGTCAATGTAATGGATGTTGACAACAATGTCGTCGCTGTGGCTTGGTGGAACTAGTCCACAGTATTCTCCAAGGTGATCCAAAAGCACAGTATGGTCCACGGTGTCAAATGCTGAGGAGAGATCGAGGAGAACAAGAATTAACCAGTCTCCTCTATCTCTCACCCTAAAGAGGTAATTTTGCACCCTGACCAGCGCCTTTTCAGTACTATGCCTAGCCCTGAAACCGGACTGGAATGGCCCATAGATGTCTAGTGCATTACTGAATTCTTTGGGTGAGAACTGTGAAGCAAAGCTGAGCAGTTCTGGCACACAAAGAACTTCAGAAGAAACTCATCACCACAAGAGACACAGGAACTGTACATATACAGTAAATATATTTATAAATCATGTTAAAAATATTTGTTTAAAAGGAGAATTTCAATTTACAATCAAATATTTTACTTTGCAAGATATTAGAGGATCCCCTTTGTGGCAAATGGACTATGCCACCTGAACTTAGAATTTTAGAACTATGTGCATGAGACACCCTCTTATGGCTATAAGAGACCTGGAATGTTTAAGAAACGATCCTGATTGGCTGAGAATGATGTCATGTTTTATAATTATGGTAACCCGGTTTCCATATCCTAATGGGACCAACAGAAATTATACAATGGCAAGAAAGAATCCTGGTCTCTGATTGGTCAGTCATGGGCTGGACCCGTGATGTTATCCCAGCACAACATCACAGCTCTAGTCTCAGCACTGTGAACCAATATGGATGATCCCGATGATCCCTTTTTTTGCATCTCCTCTTAAACAAAAATATTTTTCCACACTAATAAAAACATTCTTTAAAACTATGTTTTTATTTTATATATAACAATAAGCCATTGTATAATAGCAATAATGCCCTCAAGTTGTGTATGCCGTTTAGGACGCGTCCGTCTGTTGTTAAGTGCTTTTCGGCACTGGTGATGACGTTATCCCAGCACGACACAGACCCTATCGGGCATTATTGCTTAAGTGAACCATGGGGACTGTACATGATCATGCTTGAATGATTAGTACTACTCGTACTACCCGAGTAGGCAAACAAGAAGGACTAAACTACAAATACAGCAGATCACAGAAAAAAACAGGCATTTTTGAACCTCTGGAAATGAGACATAAGCATTAGCAGTTTCTTACTATTCTCCTTACCATTTAATGCCCTGCATGTCAGAATACTGCAGCAGATGGGGCTCCAGGTAGTTCATGCCAGGTCTTGTAAGCTGTTGTGTAATGCAGACAAACACATCAAGCAAACAATGCCTCCATAATCAACGATTCATTTTCTAAATCTGAAACCTGCACACAATTAAAATGAGGGTAACGCAGCAAATATGGACAGAAAACTGAAGACTCCTAATAAAACCAATATTTTCATTTGCAAATATACAAAGCTATATTATGGACCCTCGTGCACAAATCAGCTGGCGGATGCCTTCTGCCGGGTGAGCGAGGCATCTCACGAGTGGTCCCTAGTTCACAGTCTGTTCTCTCAGTGGGGCACCCCTCTAGTGGACCTGTTCGCCTCCAGTTTGAACGCAAAGCTGAGGCTGTTTTGTGCCCACCCCCCTCAGCAGGGCTCGCTTCAGGAGGATGCCTTTTCGAGGCCGTGGAACCCAGGCCTCTTCTGTGCCTTCCCTCCACTGCAAAAAAAGGGATCATCGGGATCAAGCAAAATATTATGGTTAAAAAACAATATCACATCTTCGAAGGTCTAACCAAAAGCATGATGGTGTCTTTAGACTGAGCAGTAATAAACTGTGGCAGATCACTGACAGAATATATTGCATGTTGTGTCTTTCGCTTCTGAAGTGTATCTGCAATGAAATACTGTTTATTAAGTAAAAAGAATATTGACATGCACCACAGTACAGCACTTTTGTCACTGCTGCCTCTCCACTGAATTCGCAGAGCAAAGAGATTCCACAGGGAGCAAAAATAAAAAAAAAACAAAAACAAAAAAAAAACAGGTTACTCACCCGTAACAGTAGTTCTAGGAGTGGTATATGGTGTTCATCCATACTTTCAGGCAGTTGCCTTTTCCATTAAGGATTGCTGGAAATGTCTTCTAGCTGGCTTATCCCATCCACCCAGGTGATAACTCCCATGGCTCTGCCCCATGACACCAGATCTTGTCTGCCGGAAGCAGAGGTTGTGCACCGAAGCTGAGGAGGTCGGGTGGGTCCGTGTGGATGAACATCATATACCACTCCTAGAACTACTGTTACAAGTGAGTAACCTGTTTTTCTGGGGACGTGTATATGATGTTCAATCCACAATTTCAGGCAGACTCCTAGCAGTTCTTCGGGAGGAGGAGGAAGGCAAGGCGCACATCCCCTTACTTACAGGAAAACTGAGGTCAATGTGGTAATGGGAAATGAAAGTGTGTGCTGACTTCCACGAAGCAGCCCTGCAGATCTCCTGGAATGGGGCGTCCTTTGAAGCAGCCACTGACGCAGCGGTATGGCTGGTCGAATGAGCCCTAAGCCCTACAGGAGGCTCCCTACCCACCAACCTATAGCAGAGATCAATGCAGGAAGTGATCTATCTGCCAATCGGCTGCAAGTCCGCCAGGTACGGCTTCAGCATAGGTGACAAACAGCTGGCAAACCTCTCCCCAAAATCAAGTCATGTGCCCTTTGTAAAACGCGAGTGCTCGTCTCATGTCCAAGGTATGGAGCCTGTGTTTGGCCTCCGAGATACGATTGGTGAAGAACACCGGGAGGGTCATCACCTAGTTAAGGTGAAACTCACACATAACCTTCGGGAGGAACTTTGGGTTGGGGCGAAGGACAACCTTGTCCCTGTGGAAGACCAGGTAAGGAGACTCCACCAAGAGCACCTGGAGCTCACTGATCCTTCTGGCTGACATCATAGCCACCAGGAAGGTGGTCTTCCACAACAGGTGAGACATGACACACCCGTGCATCGGTTCCAATGACTTGCCCATGAGCTTTGCCAAAACCAGCAGCAAATCCCATGTTGGTGGTGGTTCACACATTGGAGGGGATGTGTGAGCTAGGCCATGGGGGGTGAGATACTAACAACAACAAAAATGGAAAGGGACCTGGGGGTAGTCATATCAGATGACCTAAAGGTGGGCAAGCAATGTGAGAGGGCAGCAAGGAGGGCTGGGGGAATACTGGGATGCATAGGGAGAGGCATCACCAGCAGAAAACAAGAAGTTATTATCCCTCTGTACAGACAGCTGGTGAGACCACATCTGGAGTACTGCTGCAGTTCTGGAGACCCAATCTCCGCAAAGACATAGACAGGATGGAAGCTGTCCAGAGGAGGGCAACTAAAATGGTGCAGGGTCTGCACTGGAAGACATATGAAGAGAGACTTAAGGAGCTTAATATGTATAGCCTCGAGGAAAGGAGGGAGAGGGGGGACATGATAGAAACTTTCAAGTACCTCAAGGGAATCAACAAAGTCCAAGAGGGTAGCATCTTTCAAAAAAAGAGGTGTGCAAGAACAAGGGGGCACAATTTGAAGATAGAAGGGGGTGGCTCAGAGGTAATTTAAGGAAGTATTTTTTCACAGAGAGGGTTGTGGATGTATGGAACAACCTTCCAGAGGAGGTTGTGGAGTCAAAAACAGTGGTGGAATTCAAGCATGCATGGGACAGTCATAAGGCAATTCTAGCGGGTGGGGGTAGGAAGAGGTAGGCTGCTGGTTAACTAGGATCTGCAGCTTATCCATCAGGTAGGGAAATGGGCAGACTGGATGGGCCAAGCGGTCCTTATCTGCCATCAAATTCTATGTTTCTATGTATGTTTCTTTGAAAAAGCAGCAGACCACATTCTCCCGCACCACTGACTGCTGACCAGCCCACGCCCGGTAAGCAGAGATGGCTGCTAGGTGCACCTTAAGGGTTGTCGATAGAAGTTCTCCTTGGGAGAGAGACCACAGGTAGTCCAAAATGCTAGCCACCGGACAGGTCGAAGGGTCCAACTCCTTGCCCTGACACCAAACACAGAATCTCTTCCATTTAAACGCATAGCATTTTCTGGTCGACGCCTTGCAAGATGCCTCCACCACAGTGAGGTTATCTTCGGACAGACCCAAACCCTGGAACTTTAGTCACACAGGAATCAGGCTGTCAGGTGCAGGGACTGAAGATCCGGCTGGAGTACTTCCCTTGATTGATGGAAAGCAGGTCCGGGCGTGCTGGAAGATGCCTCGGGAGCCTGTAGCTGAGGCAGAGGAGATCGAGGTACCAAAACTGGCAGGGCCAGTCCGAAGCCACTAAGATCATCTGTGCCTTGTCCCTCTTGACCTTGAGCAGTACTTTGTGGATTAAGAAAAGTGGAGGGAAGGCACAGAAGCGGCCTGGGGTCCACGGCCTCGAAAAGGCATCCTCCTGAAGCGAGCACTGCTGAGGAGGGTGGGCACAAAACAGCCTCAGCTTTGCGTTCAAACTGGAGGTGAACAGGTCCACCAGAGGGGTGCCCCACTGAGAGAACAGACTGTGAACTAGGGACCACTCGTGAGATGCCTCGCTCACCCGGCAGAAGGCATCTGCCAGCTGATTTGTGCACGAGGGTCCAGATGCGGACAGCTTCCTTGCAGAGGCAAGGTGTGTGTCCCGCCCTGCTTGTTGAGGTAGTACATGGTCATGGTATTGTCCGTCTGGACCTGGACCATGTGACATTGGACAAACGGAGCAAATGCGGTCAGAGCTAGCCAAACCGCTCAGAGCGCCAGCAGGCTGATGTGGCATTGGGACTCCTGGGGGGGCAGAGCTCGTGGACTCTCTGCTCCCCCAGGTGGGCACCCCAACCCGTCAGAGGCACTGGTCATCAAGATGACCATTGGCTCAGGGCAGACAAATGGGAATCCTTCCTGCAGTTGTGCTGGGATGAGCCACCACTGGAGGGCATCCCACATTCTCTGGGTCACCGTGACCAGCTGGTCAAAGTGACCTTTGCGCTGAAACCACTGGCTAGCCAGCTCCCATTGGAGAGAGCGCATATGCCAGCGGACCCATTGGACCACGCTGGTGCAGGCCGCCATGTAACCCAGAAGGTGTAAGAAGTCCCAGGGCAGGGTGCAAGTGCCCAACCAGAAATGACTGGGCAAAGGAGGACAGAACCTCTGTCCCATCCGCCAGGAGCTGGGTTTTGGCTCGGCAAGAGTCGAGCTCTGCCCCGATGAAGCTGATCACCTGTGAGGGCACGGGTTCTGACTTGGCCTCGTTGACCAGAAGGCCAAGGTCGATGCAGGTCTGGAGGACCAGGTCCCTGGACTGCTCTACCTCCTGCCTGGAGGAACCTGCTATCAGCCAGTCATCCAGGTAGGGGTACACCTGGACCCCTTGGCACCTCAGGTAAGTTACCACTGCAATGCATTTGGTGAAGACCCTGGGGGCCGAGAAGAGGCTGAAAGGCATGGCTTGGAACTCGCAAAGAACTCCCTCTGCTCAGAAGCGGAGAAACCTTTGATGGGATGGACGGATTGGAACATGAAAGAACACGTCCTGAAGATTCAGAGAGCAAAACCACAGGTCTTGCTCCAGAGATGGTATTATCTGGGACAGAGTTACCATCCTGAAGGTGTGAGACCTGAGGAATTTGTATAAGTCGTGCAGATTTACAATGGGGCGCCAGCCCCCATCCGCTTTGGCACAAGGGAATACTTGGAGACAAACCCTGGGTGTTCTGGAGATCTACAACTCTGACCACGACCTCTTTGTGGAGGAGCTGGGCTATGTCATCTCCAAGAGCCGAATGAGTGTCTGTGGTTACCAAGTCCACCCGTGGGGCGCGGGCTCAGCTTGGAGGGTGCTGCTTGAATTCCAGAGGCTGACCCTGAGAGACCACTTCCAGAACCCAACTGTCCACGGTAACAGTGGACCAGGTGGAAAGGAAGTGGCGGAGCCAGACCCCCACAGGAGGACCAGGGGAAGCGTGACTGGTATGAGGGTGGCAACCTCCATCCCGTCACTGGGCAGGCTTGGGGGAGGAGGATCTGGCCGAGGAGCCACCGGGTCCCTTCCCTCTGGGCTTTAGCACCACTGAGGTAACAGACTTGGCCCGAGGTCACCAAGATTGAGCCTGCTGACCAGACTGATGCTGGGCTGGTTTGGCTGCAGGGGTGGAGGACCAAAAGGGCTTGTGCTTCTGTTGCTTACAGCCCTTCTTGTCCTTTTGGGTGGATATCACAGAGTCCAGGGTGGCACTGGACTTTTCAATGTGCTGGAGCTGACCCTCCACACCAGGCCCAAATAGGTTAGTGCCCAAAAAGGGTCATCTGCCAGCTTGTGCTGGGCATCAGCCGTGGAGGTCAAGATCTGCAGCCATGCTCTACAGCGCATGGTAACCGTGGCCGCCACTAAGCGGGCACAGGAATCTCCAATATCAAGAGCCATCTGGAATTGTTGCTTCGCCACTGCCCTACCCTGGTCTCAGACCTGTTTGGCCATGGTCTGGAGGTCCGCAGGGAGATGAGGGATCACCTCATCCAGTGAGCCTAATAAGGCATAAGAGAAGTATGCCATCAGGACAGCCAAGCTCGCATGATGGAGGCCGAGCGAGGAGGAGTCAGCATAGACTGTTTTGGCCAAATGATCCAATTTCTTGGATTCTTTGTCTGGCAGTCTATCAACATCCCCTGTATTGCACAAGCGCTGAAACACGGAGTCAGCCACCAACCCCTTAGCTGAGGGATGCTCTGTGAACCCTGAAAGGGAACCAGTGGGCACCGCATACTTGCAGGACACCCGGGCCAAAGGCGCCAGGCAAGAGGCAGGGTGCTGCCAGAGTTCCAGGGCACAGCCAACATACTGGGAAGGCCTCCGTTGAAGAATCCCCCTTTGCCTAGGATTTCTGTAGGGGATATCAAGCCCGCTTCTGAACAGGCTCCAGCTTCATCCCTGTTGATTTGGAAATGAGCCGGAGAATGCCCATGAATGAAGGCCTTCGACCGCGGAAAGGTCCCCAATCGTCTCCATGTCCAGTGGACGGGAATGCAAGGATGAATCCTTGGACTCAGAGGAGTCTGCATAAAGGGGACAGCCACCACTGTGACACTTGACCCACCATGGACAGTTGGGAATGAGTGACCGACAGCCAAAGGGGAAGCCACTTGGCAGATCGAGACTCCATGGTCGGAGCCACAGCTGGCAGCTGTTTAGGTGGCAGCTCCACCACAATCGGCGGAGAAGCCTGCTTCGGCCAAGCCGATGTGGTCTGAACCGGCTCTGCTGGGGGAGGAACGGTGTCAACCAGCCCCGCCATGGGAGTTGTCATCGGCCTTTTGGGTGACAGCCATGTAATGGCCGGGGTGGAAACCGGTGTTGGCTTCAACCCGGTCAGAACCAACTGTTGCCACATTAAATCTTCGCAGCGTCGATGCAATTTGCGATGAAGCCTCGCCTCATCTGAGGAGGACGAAGATGAGCAGCAGAGGTGCCGCTTACCATGGTGTCGAGATCGAGACTGCCGATGCCAGTGAGACCTGTTCAACTCCGAAGTCGAAGATGACTGAGACAGAGACCTCGGCCGTTGGTGGTGCCGATGGGAGTACCTCAGAGGGAGCCAGGGAGATCCGTGGCTCCTCCTGGTCTGGGTCGATGACCGGTGGTTCTGGCTCACCAGGCTGGGCTGACCCATCAGTGGGTCCTGAAGAGAGAATTGTCAGCCTCTTTGGACGACAACTGGTCAACAGGGTCGAGAAAAATCTTGGCCGCATCGTCAGCTGGCGTCTCAGCCAACTGGTCCAACGGGGTTACCGTGAAACCAGTGGTGAAAGCCGCGGTTTCTACCATAGTCAAAACTGGAGCTTCCTGCGAGCGGGAACATTCCCAATCTCAGGAGCATCGACGGTGCGTCTTCTCTTTGTCCTTCTTGGACTCCTCCTTATGTGAGCGAGAACTGTGCAGTTCAGTAGGACCCTCTCCTCTGGTCAAGAGGGACTGGCACAGCTTTTTGAAGGAGGCCAAATAAGTAGAACTCAACTGGAGCAGGACAAAGGCCGAAGCAGAAGAGGATTGAACAGCGGCCTGGGCCACCTCCTCCTTGAAGGCCTTGAGTTGTTCCAGTTGCTCAGCCGACCCCGCAGCAGCGGAGACCATCCAATGGGAATCCTTCGATTTAACCGGCGGGTATCATTTTGCTGATTGTCCCAACTTTAGGTGGGTAGCACGGTCGCCGAGAACATTAGGGTGAAAGGACTGACAAAAGTCACAGGTGTGTGGATCATGATCGTGGCCCAGACAGTAGACACATGTGGCATAAGAGTCCATGTGGGACATCTTCTGCCCGCAAGGGCACCAGCAAAACCCAGGAATGGTTTCGTCTTCCATCGCGGTCGCAATCGAGATGAAGACGGAACTCTAACAAATTTTAGGGTAAGTTTTGGAAGTAAATCCAAAGATTCGAGCACCAAGGCCTACTCAACGTGGGAGCGGTAAGGATGGAACCTGAACCTTTCAGCGGAAAGGAAGATCTGACGTCATGGGGTAGAGCCAGGGGAGTTACCACCCGGGTGGGTGGGAGCAGCCAGCTAGAAGACATTTCTGGCCATCCTTAAAGGGAAAGGCAACTGCCTGAAAGTGTAGACTGAACATCATATTCACGACCCTAGAAAACAGTATTCTTCCAGTCCATGCAGTTTACACACAGGTAAACTTTACCTTTCTAATAAAGAAAATCTGTCACTATAGGTTTATATTTTAATGAGAAAAAAAATACATTAATAAAGTGTTGATGGTAGAAATACACAAGAGCCTAATGACTTATCATTACGGGTCTCATGAATAAAAAGCACAATAGCACAGCTCTATGGTGTCTCTACGGTACACACAAAAACAAATTACAAGATCTTTGCTGACCCTAACCAATGTGTAAAAAAATTTCTTGCAAATCAATAATGATCTGAAGAAAGTCTTGCTTTATCTTTCTTTATTTATTTCCCTTCTGGTCTGTCTGCCTGCAGCTCCTTTCTGCCTCAGTCAACAGGAGGATTACCTCCGTTAGTAACACTGACTGCCAACCAAAGCTCCTGATCCAGACCTCAATCTAACATTTCTATCATCCTGCCTGAAACTCCTGATGTAGGAACACCTAGGATTAGCTAGTTAGTGCCTAAACCATCCCAGGAACAATTCTTAATGTGTCAAGAAGGGCAGAGGGTGTGGGGGGCTTTGATGACATGGTTGTTTCCGTGTGTCGAGAGGGGCAAGAGGAGTTGGGAGGAGGTGGGCTCTGGTGACATGAGTTCTTCCATGGAACTTACAATGGCACCCAACAATTTCCCCATTACATCTGGCAAGCCTACCCACTACCCTCCATGTCTGTCTACATACTGTGGCAGTCAACGTGAGGCAGGAGCAACCCATTCACTTCCAGTCACAATACTGCCCCAGTACCTGCTAAATGAAGCCAAGAAGCAGTGCAAATATGGCAATCCTGCATCGGAGTTAACTCCCCAGCAAGGTGAAGGCAATCAGGATTGCAGCATAAGCCAATGTGTCCCATATGGTAGTGCCATATGCCAAGCCCGAAATTTTCTTTAGCAAGAATTTTCACATGCAGGACACAGTGATCATTTCAAAGTAGAGAACTGTGTCAAAAAATCACATTGAAATTTAGACTCAATTTCTCATCTCCCCTGGGGACATACTGGCTCACTGTTCTAATGGTTTTACACTACAGCTTTAAAAATTTAGGCTGAGAGAGTCGTCTGATGGCTTACTAGAAGTGTGTCATGCTTCTGTGCTGGCACCCCATGTTTGGAAGCGAGCAAGAATCGGTGTAGTCAGAGCTGGTGAGTGCTCCTGAGTACAATGAGAGCTGGCCAAGGGTGGGTGATGTCTAAAATCTGAAGCAGTAGCAGTTCCTCATAGCAAGCTGGGAAGCCTTCTTCATTGCAGGAGGCAGAGTCAGTACAGCATGCATGGGTGACAGGGCTGGTGACTGGCAGGCGAAGAAAGGAGTAGGTGACAGCTCTAGGGGACATAAAGTTAAGAATCTGGGCTCAGGGGCTGCCTGATGACCCAGTGAAAACACAATGCGCTATCATGCTGGAGATCTGGGCTTCCAAGCAGACTCAGAATGCTGGCAATGAGGTGGCCCCTGAACCCATATTCTTAAAGCAGCAGTGCAAAACCACTGAATACTGAGCCAGAGTGTCCCCATGGGACTGTGTCCTCCATATGAAAACCATGTTAAAGAAAATCTTGGATTGGGGCAGCATTTTGGCCATCAGTGACTGGGATGCTCCAGCACCACACCAATCGACATATGTAGACACATAGAGGGTGGCGGGTAGGTTTGCTAAGCATCAAGAGGCAAAATGCTGGTTATCGAAAGTTCCACAAAAGCACACATGTCAAAGCCCACATACAAAGGCACCCATTTCACCAGAGCCCCCATTCCCCCCTCTACACACTGTTAGCAGCGCAATCTATCCGGGGGGAGGGGCGTGTTCCACCTCCACAATGAGACATGCTAGTGGGCCCAGGGAGCTTGCTCTCCCAGCAGGTGCAAACTGTGCATGACGCTAAACGTAGCTGTGTGCGTCCACCCGGGGAACAAAGTCCAGGGAGAAAAAAAGGAAAACGGCACCTGTCTGGATGCCAGCAGCACTCCTGGGCCCTGCGCCACTCCCATGCCTAGAACTGTACTCCAGTGTGGGAGGTCCTTGCCTTCAGTCCCTCCACAGGGGAAATCTGTGGGAGGACCTTAAGGTTTTCAGTGCAGGAAGAGTTTAAACCCACATAGGCTAAATACTGTTTTCTGTGTCTGCCCTTCTGCACAGCTGATGTGTTTTGGGGCTGACTGTTTTCAGAGCACAAGTCACCAGGTTCTTTTGGGGCTGGGGAGGTTTACCTGTGTCTGACTTGGATGTTTGGATTTTTCTCTGTTTGATTAGCAGGGTATTTTCTCTGTCAAATTGGTTTGAAACAGTATTACAAATTGTCGTATATGGCATCTTGCTGACAGGAAGGCACTCATCGCTCGGTAGGTCAGGCGTTTAACTGATTGTTCGTGAGGGCACAGTTTAGGCCAACCCCTTCCCCTCCTCACCCCACCCACCCTGGAAATAGTTCATTTATACCTGGGGTTCTGACATCATTTCTTCAAGAGGGCAAGGTACACATCACTGTCATATCCTGTCTAGCACACTGCACTGACAATATAAGCATACACATTATATAAATACATATATTTCTATATAACGCACCAATCACACACACACAAAAAAAAAACAAAAAAAAAAAACTAAAGGTAGACAGTTATGTGGGGAGTAGTACAATGTAATGGCTGTGGGGCAGCAGTCTTCTGGGAGTCTTTCTGGAGGCTGAGATGCTGCCCTGTTTGCAGACAACTATCTGCCCTGAAGGAGGATGGTGCCCATCTTCAGGCCGCACTGGACAGTGGCAAGGGAACCTCCCCCATCCAGGGAGCACCACAGCCACCACCACTACCTCAGAAGTTGCGAAGAAAGCACAGCAGTTGGACCATAGTGGGCTCAGGGAGGGTAAGGGTGGTGGAACAGAGGCACACCCAGTCAGCTGTTACACTCCACAATCCATACACCATTCTGGGGAGCATAGTTCCCCATGGATGCACCCGCAGAGAGGGACTAAGGAGGGTGCAGACAACTGTCACAAGGGAGGCCCCTCAGAAAGGAGGCAGAGGGCACCACAGGGAAAGAAAGCAGCTCCTGGTGGGGGACTCAGTTATTAGGGGGATAGAACTGGGGGGAGCAGGGAAAACTGAAGTAAGGTGCCTGCCTGGTGCCATGGCTTGGAGGGACAGAAAGCGCATCCTTAGGATCACAAGAACAGTTGCACGGGAGTCTGAGCTGGACATCATTGTCCACCTAGGGACAAATGACTTGGCTCATCATGAGATTAGAGCAGTGCAAAGGACTTTGTAGAGTTGGGGAGGGGCTTATGACAAGTAGCACACACAGTATCCTTCTCAGAGGTGCTGCCTGTCAGTGGCATGAGTGAGGCGAGGGTACTTTGCACCATGCAGTTTAACAAATGGTTGAAAAAATGGTGTGGAGCACAGGGGTTTGGCTTCATTGGGGACTGGGGTTCCACCTGGAGGGACACCAGCCTATACTGGCAGGATTGTCTGCATCTGTCCAGGAAGGGAACAAGTCTTTTGGGCAATCGGTTTAAATGCTTCATTGGCAAGCCTTTAAACTAGTCAAGGGGGGAGGCACTGATAAGCAGAAGGAAAATCCCAGCCTATCCCTACAAAACAGGGTACTAAATGAGAAAAAGACCAAGGTAGAAAGGTCAGTGGGGGTTGCTGCTACAGAAGGTAAAGCCATCAAAAATGGAGAGCAATGAGTACCAATGCCCGTAGTCTGAACAAGCTCCCTGAATTAGTGGCCTTGATGGAGGAGGAAGATCTGGATATTGTGGCAGTCACAGAAACATGGTACACACAGAACCATGACTGGGACGTAAACATACCAGGATACACTACCTACAGGAGGGACAGGGAGGGTAAAAGAGGAGGAGGAGGAGAGCTCTCTACATAAGAGAAGAAATCAAAGCAACAGAACAAAAGGGTAAACAGGAGAGAGAAGAAGCACTGTGGGTCAATTTCGGAGGCAGGCAATGGCACCACAATCCGCACAGGGGTTAGACAGAGACCCCTCTCTCAGGGGAGGAAATGGACAAGGAAATGATAGAAAGTATACTTAGAATGGCAGATAAAGGAGATATTGCTGATGGGTGATCTGAATATGCCAGATGTTAACTGGAGTGCAGTTGCAGCAGCCACTTAAGAGTGGGGTTATTCTAGATGCCCTACAGGGGCATGCCTTAGACAACTAGTATTGGAGCCCACTCGAGAGGGAGCAATTCTTAGACCTGGTTCTCTCAAGCGGAGATGAGGATCACAGATGTAAGTGGTAGCCATCTGGGAACCAGCGACCATGAACAGTATAGTTCTAATAAACACAGCAATAGAGTCAAGCCATACAAAGACAAAGGTACTGGATTTTAGGAGGGCTGACTTTGCCAAAATGGGTGAGTGCCTAAGGAATGCACTAGCAAATGGGCAGGAAGGAGGGTGGAAGAACAATGGGAATAATAAAACTGCCATCACAGAGGTAACAAGCCTTTGTGTAAAGCAAATAAACAAAACGAAACGAGGTAAGAAACCACTATGGTTCTCAAAGGAAGTGGCAGTGAAGGTTCAAGAAAAAAGAAAGCATTCAGGAAGTACAAGGAATCACAGAAGGAACAGGACAGAGAACTGTATCAGTTAAAGCAAAAGGAAGCTGGAAAGGCAGTCAGAACAGCAAAGGCCCAAACCGAGGAAAAGATAGCCAACTCAGTTAAGAAGGGGGATAAAACCTTTTATAGGACATCAGAGCAAAGGAAGACCAAGGGAGGGATAGTGAGGCTTAATAAAGGGAGGGAGGGTGGGCAGAGGGTGACTGTGAAAGGCAGAGATACTAAACAAAAATGTTTGCTCAGTATTTACAAAGGAAGAGGGGGAGGTACCTAAAACAAACAGTAGAAACACTCTGGATACAGAAGTTGATACCAGCCCATTTACAGAAGAAAGAGTTCTGAAAGAGCTCTTAAAATTGAAGGTGGACAAAGCAATGGGGCCTGATGGGATTCATCCCAGAATTCTAAAAGAACTAAGGATAGAATTAGTGACACCACTGACTACCCTCTTTAACAAATCATGGGAGGATGGGGTGGTACCTGAGGACTGGAGGAGGGCAGATGTGATTCCCCTTCACAAAAGTGGAGCAAGGCAGAAGCAGGAAACTACAGACCTGTTAGTTTAACCTCAGTGGTAGGAAAATGATGGAATCACTTCTGAAGGAAAGAATTGTTGCAGTATCTAGAGGCCAGAGGGGCACAGGACCCAAGGCAGCATGGATTCACAGCGGGAAGGTCATGCCAGACAAATCTGATAGATTTCTTTGACTGGGTGACCAAAGTAGTAGATCAGGAGGCGCTGTGGACATGGCCTACCTAGACTTTAGCAAGGCATTTGACACAGTCCCACACAAAAGATTAATATACAAGTTAGCCAGCCTGGGAGTGGGTCCCAAGATGACAGCCTGGGTAAAGAAATTGGCTGGAGAATAGGACACAGAGAGTAATAGTAAATGGAGTCCACTCTGAAAAAGGGGTTAGCAGTGGGTACCACATGGTTCAGTATTAGAGCCGGTCCTCTCAATGTCTTTATAATCGACATTGCAGAGGGACTGGAAGGAAAAGTATGTCTCTTTGCAGATGACACAAAGATCTGCAACACAGTTGATGCACAAGGTGGGGTGGAAAGGATGAGAAGGGACTTGGCAAGGTTAGAGGAATGGTCAAATGTGGCGACTTAGATTCAGTGCTAAGAAGTGCAAGGTAATGCACCTGGGAAACAAAACCCAGGGAAGAGTACACAATGGGGGGTGAGATACTAACAACAAAAATGGAAAGGGACCTGGGGTAGTCATATCAGATGAACTAAAGGTGGGCAAGCAATGTGAGAGGCAGCAAGGAGGGCTGGGGGATACTGGGATGCATAGGGAGAGGCATCACCAGCAGAAAACAAAGTTATTATCCCTCTGTATAGACAGCTGGTGGAGACCACATCTGGAGTACTAGCGTGCAGTTCTGGAGACCCAATCTCCATAAAGACACAGACAGGATGGAAGCTGTCCAGAGGAGGGCAACTAAAATGGTGCAGGGTCTGCACCAGAAGACATATGAAGAAAGACTTAAGGAGCTTAATATGTATAGCCTTTCGAGGAAAGGAGGAGGGGACATGATAGAAACTTTCAAGTACCTCAAGGAATCAACAAAGTCCAAGAGGGTAGCATCTGTCAAAAAAGAGGTGTGCAAGAACAAGGGGCACAATTTGAAGAAGATAGAAGGGGCGGCTCAAGAGGTAATTTAAGGGTATTTTTTCACAGAGGGTTGTGGATGTATGGAACAGCCTTCCAGAGAGGCTGTGGAGTCAAAAACAGTGGTGGAATTCAAGCATGCATGGGACAGTCATAAGGCAATTCTAGGGGGTGGGGGTAGGAAGAAGTAGGCTGCTGGTTAACTAGGATCTGCAGCTTATCCATCAGGTAGGGAAATGGGCAGACTGGGTGGGCCAAGCGGTCCTTATCTGCCGTCAAATTCTATGTTTCTATGTATGACCTTAAAAAGAAGTGGTGTGGTTACAGGGCAGGGTGGTTGCCTGAAGGGAGACATCCTGTTGAGGGAACATACCTAAATTATGAAAACAAAAAGAATCTGGGCTCAGTTGTGCAATATGACCCATTATTTCACTTAACCTCTGCTTGTTATACCCAGTGGGTCAGAGGCCCTTATAGGCAAAGATCTGAAATGAACCTTTAGAAGATTACTCACCCGTTCCTCTATTATGTCAAAACAAAGTTTATTTTCGCTAGTCCCAAAGTCCAGAATGCCCTGAAATGAAGAATGGCCAAATTGAAGTTCAAAGCAGAATTAAACAGCAGAAAATATATATACGTATTTGTTTTCATGAATTAAACTTCAGAACTTGCAACCCATTTTAACTCTTTACTACATGGGGCACTTGTTGAAGTTCGAGCTTTCCACCCCTTAACCCTGATGCAAAATGGCCACCCAGGAGTTTTATCATGTGCCCAGCCGCTTAACTTGAATTCTGCAAAACCAGTGTCTTAGACTCTAAATGTAACATATCAACTGCACAGGACCAGTCACCAGGAAAAATTACATACAAATGTATATATATATATATATATATATATGTGTGTACAGCTTCAGGAGCTATATTTAACCTCCAGACCTCACGAATGGCAAAGCCATGAGTGAGGTCAGAAGAGGTCAAGTATGGTGAGTGAAGATGTTTCTACTGTTGCACGCTCACCCATGTCATATCTGATTTGTACAACAGGCGTTCAGGTGGTTTTATAAGTTACAAAAAGAAAAAAGTATAAAATGTTAAGTGTGCCCTTCTGATCAACGGCTCGGCAGAAGAGAAGCAAATCAATACATTAATATTACAAATCAGTACAGTACAAGTCAATACAATCAATTCAGTACAAGCCAATGTAATTCAATCAAAATAGATGTGAAACAGAAAGCAACTATGTCTACAAATCATGTCACATATACGGACTTTTGTGCTGCACACTGCTACTGTGATGCCATCAGCATTGTTAAAGCTGCTCTCTGATTCAGTATTCCATTGTGACATACCCAACTTTGCAAACTGGAGTACCATCTTGCAAGTTAGTTGTGTGTGTGTGTGTATGAATATAAGGGATATGCAATGGAAGCAGGTGTAATAAATGATTTATCTGAACAAGAGCAGTTTGACCTCGGGTAACCTCGCGAGTGGCGTAAGTAATGAGTGAGGTGTCCGAGGTCAAACTGCTCGAGTGCAGATAAATCATTTATTATACTTGCTTCCATTGCATACTCCATTTATGCAATTCTTTTGTTTTTGCTTTTGTAGGGGGCATTTGTTAGTCAAAAAAGTGAACAACAATTGAATTTTCTGCCATTTTTTGCTGATTATAGAAAATCTAAAAGGAATCTAGAAATGAAACACCTCTCATTTTGTAGATATTTTTATGCCGAACAACATTTGTGCTCAAAGTACCATACTACCATTTTGTTGTTTTTAGGTTATTTGCATTTGTTTGATGAAAAAGTGCACAAAATTGAATTTTCTGCTGCTTTTCGCTAATTCTAAAAAAACTAAAGCGTATCTATAAATGAAACACCACTCACTTTGTAGATATTTCTGTGCTGAATAAACTTTGTACTCACAGTATCATGTTATCATTTTTCATTTTAAAGTTATTTACATTTGTTTGCGGACAAAATGAAAAAATATGAATTTTCTGCTGTGTTTTTGCTAATTATCAAAAAAATCTAAAAGGTATCAATAAATAAAACACCACTCATTTTGTAGATCTTTCCGTGCTGAACAACTTTCATGCTCACTGTACCATGCTATCATTTTTCGTTTTGAAGTTATTCGCATTTGAATATGGTTAATACTGCTACTGAGGTTGAACATTCTAAATTACATAAGCACTGTATAGATAAATGGTTGACATAAGCACTGTGTAGATAAAACAGTGGACGATATAAGCACTGTATACATAAATGAAATTTATGTACACAAGTTACTCAAATAAATGGATTTATCGCACTCCGTTTATCTCCACCCCTATTGCATAAATATATGTATATCATCCGTCATATGGTGGCAAAGTTATTAAGGTGCAAAATTTGAGATTTAACCTCAAATGGGGTACTCAACCCTAACTATAGTGGCACTACCGTGCCACTATAATAATAATATATGATATATACACATGCACATCCATTTATTTATTTAACAGTAGGGCACAGTCGCACCCCTATACGTAGGGTTGAATGTTCACTTCTATGTTAAACTCAAAATTTTCCACTATAATAATTTCGCAACCATTCAACCGATTTCCATGAATTCTTGCATGCATCATGAGGGACCAAAGATCTCTTGATGTACCAAGTTTTGTTCCAGTCAGATGCATGGGTGCGGAGATACAGAGTGTGAAAAAATTGGGAAATTACCTCTTTTTTTTTTTCTTTTTGTCACACTGCAGTGCATAAACGGCTTGGGATTTTGGTCAAACTTTCTGTGTATACAGGTCTTGGGTCACTAATGTGCATTTTGAAAGTCTGGTGAAAAAAAATATTAATCTGTTCCAAAGTTATTCAATTTTAAAGTTTTCCCATTCAAATTCCTAAGGGAATTTCACTTTCCAGTTAGATGTGAGCCTCAACAAGAGATTCTTTGTCCCAAATGGGTAATCCTTTGTCGCGAATGGAGAATCTTTTTTTGTGCTGCCGCCATCTTGTTTTTTCTTAGCGAGGCAAACAATATAAAAAAACTGAAAAAAATTATGTGTTCCGAAGTAACCAACACGTGTTCTGCTAATCGGGACCCGTTCTATCGGATTCTGCTGTTAGTCTTTTGATAAATCACCTGGAAATGTGTTTTTTGAACATGCCAAAATTCTTTTTTGCAAATTGTGTAAAATGAAACACAAAACAGGATTCTATTTCGAAATTTGCAAAAAAGGAATTCCAACATAGCTGTTTCTTTGTCAATGCACACTGAGGAAACGGTTTAGAATTCTGGTCTGAAATTTTCAGGGTACGAAGGGCTTGCCCCACAAATGTGCCTTTTGCTGCTCTGGTGAAATACATTATTCTGCTCTGGAGTTCTACGGCTTTACATTTTGCTTTGTCTTTCATAAGATAACATTGTAATGTGAGATGTACACAGTTGTTCCTTTGTCACTGTGTTGTGAAGAAATGGCTTGCAATTTTGGTCCGAAATTGTCAGGGTACACAAGGGCTTGCTTGCTCCATAGATGTGCCTTTTGCTAGTTTGGTGAAAAGATATTAATTTGGTGTGGAGTTCTACAGGTTTCATATTTTGCTATATTTCCCATAGGATAACATTGCACACTATGAGACAATTCTTTGGCATTGCACACCACAGGATGGGAGCGCAGGGCCCCCACAGGCAGATAAGGATATGATTACACTGCCTCAGAAATTATGCATTGATGGAAGTGAGGGCCCTGCGCCCCCATATGCAAATACAGATACCATTGTGGACTGATGGAGTACAGGGTCTGGAAGGCCCTGCGCTTCCACAGGGAAATAAAGATAAAATTACAATATCTCAAAATTTATGGATGGATGGGAGAGCAGGGCCCTCACGCAAATACTGATACCATTATTGACTTATAGGAGTGCACGTATGCAGGCAAATAAGGATATATGCTTACAGTACCTCAAAAAGTAAGGAAATTCTTTGACAAAAATTTGTTAATGCACTAATTAGGGTTGAAGCCACAAAAGCAGGGAAATGTGGTGTTAGGGTTTCCAACCCTAACACCCTGACCCCACCTTGCTGGCAGCAATAGGCAAGGAGGGGCGCTTTTCTTGCGACCAGCCAGTCATCCAGGTAAGGAAGAAACCGTCATGCCTTACCTTGAGATGTGCTGCCACGATGACCAGCTCTGCAATAGCACCCTAGGAGCAGATCACAGACCAAATGGAAGGCCTGTGAGCTGGTAGTGATCAGAAGGCAGCCTGAACTTTAAGTATTTCTTGTGACTAAGCATGAATGGAAAGTGGAAATACGCCATCTCCCAGGCCCAGAGAATCCATCCCATCTCCCTGCTGCAGGTATGGTTTCACTGTGGACAGGGTGATCATCATGAATTGTCCATTTTCAGGAGTTTGTTCATGAACCTGAGGTTCAGAATAGATCACCACTCCCCATTTTTTCTGGTGAGTGAGAAAATAGCTTGAGTAAAAACCTTTTCCACACTGGTGGGGTGGAAAGGATGAGAATGGACTTGGCAAGATTGGAGGAATGGTCAAAAGTATGGCAGCTTAAATTCAATGCAAAGAAGTGCAAAGTAATGCACCTGGGAAACAAAAACCCAGGGGAAGAGTACACAATGGGGGGAGGTACTAACAACAATTAAAATGGAAAGGGACCTGGGGGTAGTCATATCAGATGACCTAAAGGTAAGCAAGCAATGTGAGAAGGCAGTAAGGAGGACTGGGGGAATACTGGGATGCATAGGGAGAGGCATCACCAGTAGAAAACTAGAAGTTGTTATCCCTCTGTACAGACAGTTGGTGAGATCCCATCTGGAGTACTGCATGCAGTTCTGGAGACCCCATCTCCACAAGGACATAGACAGGATGGAGGCAGTCCAGACGAGGGCAACCAAAGTGGTGCAAGGTCTGCAACAGAAGCCATATGAAGATAGACTAAAAGAGCTTAATGTGCATACCCTCGAGGAAGGTGGGGGCATGACAGAAACCTTCAAGTACCTCAAGGGAATCAACAAAGTCCAAAAGGGTAGCATCTTTCTGAAAGCGAGATGTGCAAGAACAAGGGGGCACAATTTGAAGACAGATGGGGGACAGCTCAGGGGCAACGTGAGGAAGTATTTTTTCATGGAGAGGGTGGACGACGCATGGAACGGCCTTCCTGAGGAGGTTGTGAGGTCGGAAACAGTGGGGAAATTCAAGAATGCATGGGACAGACATAAGTCAATTCTGGTGGGGGTTGGAAGAAGTAGGCTTTTGGTAAACTAGGATCTGCAGCTTATCCAACAGGTAGGGAAAAAGGCAAACTGGATGGGCCAAGCTTCTTATCTGCCGTCAAAGTCTATGTTTCTATGTTTCACTGGGGGAGGGGGGGACTCTTTCGGCTGCACCTGGCTTCAGCAACTGTAACGGGAATCACCACCTGCCAGTCATTTGTATATAATTTTAATATAAATATGTGTTTTAGAATTCTGCTTGTGAAACATGGCAGTCAGCACAATGCATCATGGGACCTTGGATTTTTAAGAGAAAAAAAATGTTCTGTCCTTGCTTGCTGGAACAGATGGTTAAAAAAAAAAAAAAGCTGACTTTTTGGGACTGTAATAAAACCAGATTATAAAACAATCCTCTGCTTTGAACCCAGGCAGCTTGTCATGAAATATCGCCTTTTATGGCGTATCAGGAGGGAAGCATTTTCTGATAGATACCTGTGAAAATTCACCCAGCTATGAAAAATTTTTCCAGGATGTTTCTCTGAAAGATCAAAGGGGTAATTCTGACCTGTCATAAAGCATGCTCTGTGGCTCACTAATTAGGAAGTATACATTCTTTTTAAGTGGAATGTTTAGCAGTACACAGGGGCGTGTGACTGATCAATTAATTACAGGACTAAGAGTGACCTCATGCCAGCAGCCCAGAGCTGACACATCACGGGATGGGAGCGACATTCTGGCCTCTGATATTATCAAGCTGGCTGGAAGAACTGAACTGACACTTCTGCTTCTGGACTCCTAAGAGAGACTTCTGCCAAGACCAGTAATTCCAGTATGAACCTTTACCAACTGAAACTGAGTTAGAACTAGTTAATTCAGTTACAAGGTGCTGTGTTTTGTAATTGTCCATTTCTTTTCTGACTGTAACCATTATGTATGCATATGTTCTGTCTGATGTACTGTATTTATTTACCATTTTTAGTTTTAGTAAATTTGGTTTTCTTTAAACCTGCCAGAAACATCTGCTCATTTTGAGTGTTAATGGTGGAATAGTCTTAATATACTAACACAGCTGTTAAATGCTTATTGTGTCACTTTATGCAGCCACGCTAACAAGGATCCATGTAAAGATCCAGTAAGGTAAGAAAAAATACCAGCATCTCAATTGAGTCAGAAGGGGGTTGTGAACCAGGCTGGTTGTATGTCAGATTGGCCAAGTATATTGAGCTGCTTTCCCCAAAGACAGTGTGATATCTGGACCCGTTACCTGGGTGTACCAACTAAAAAGGGTTCATAATTGACCCCAGAACTCGAGACTAGTAGTTGCTCGGACCCAAAACAAATAGGACGGTGTCCCTGTTTGTCCCGTTCATGAGTCATACTTCAAGGTTGGGCACTGTGGAGGCAGAAGGCCTGACCCCCAGATTAGGTTTGTGTCAGCAACGTCTTGACCTCCAACTCCAGCAGAATTCTTTCTGTTGGGGTGGGGGATTTGTAGTTTCTGCGAACCTGCAGACTAGGACATCTTCTTAACCCACAGAGTGAGCTCCTGGATAATTTCTTCCAGGAACCATTCGTCTGTGGCAACATTTTCCCATTCCAGGAAAAAGTAATCCAACCTTCCTCCCACCAGTGACAGATGGGCAACCTAGACAACTATTCAGGTGATCTGCCTGGGCTGGATCCGAGGGACTGGGGTCAGAGCAGCCCATCTGGAAACTCTTCTGCCCCAGACCCTAAAGAAACTTCTAATCTGAGAGAAATCATAAGGCGTGAATGCATAGGGGCAATAGCCCCTCCCCCTACCCCCCCATGAGGCCTGTTGGAGGTGAAGGCCTTATCCTTCTCAGAGTTGATCTTATAGGTGACCTTGTACTCTTCCACCTTCTTCATGTATAAGACTGTCCTGTCACCAAAACATGGAGCTGTTCTCACATGCGGAATCCATGATCTTTGCCTGGGTGTCCTGGGGCAGGTTAGTGGTTCTGAGCCAGGGCAACCTTCTTAGAGATACTGCATAGGCCATGACTGTGGGAGCATTGTCACAGCCTACGGGACTGTAATCTGGTAGTATCCAGAGCGGATCTAGCTGTGCCTACTAAATCTAGTGCCAGGTCCCTTGAGGCCTTCTAGCTCACGGCCAACACCAAGTTCCAGAGGGCTTTCTGGTACTGGGCATTATAGGCAGGGCCCCGAGTTTTCCGCGATTCCGCGGATGCGGAAAACTGCGGAAATATCCGCGGAATTTGCCATCACCCATGGAATTCGCGGCCGCCCGCGGAACAAACATCCGCTTCATTTGCCGACTGGGGTGCCCAATCCCCCATCGGCTGTACGCCCCCCCCAAGGTCCTTGTGCCACGCTGGGAGCCCACCCCAGCGTGGCAAAAGCACAATAGTTTGTTTTTTGCCGCCAGGGTGCCCAATCCCCGTCGGCTGAAACGCCCAGGTCCTTGTGCCACGCTGAGGCCCACCCAGCGTGGCAAATGCCAATAGTTTTTTTTGCCGCCCGGGGAGTGCCCAATCCCCCGTCGGCTGAATCTCCACAAAGTCGTTGTGCCACGCTGGGAGCCCACCCAAGCGTGGCAAGTGATCCTGACGTCTTTTTTTCCCTGTAAAACAAAAATTGTCCCCGACGCTGCGTCTCCCGAGCCCCCTCCCACATCCCGCACCCACCCTGCTTTCCAGCCTCCCACACCCCCCACCCCATACCTACCTCCGGACTCCGGCGCGACGATCTTCGGTGGACCGGGAACACGTCTGCACTCTTCAAAGGCGACCGCGAACTGAGGAAATGCCGGTAAGCTGTATAATGGGCTAGATAGAAGGGGTTCAACTTTATTGCATATCTCAGGCATTTTTGGGAATTGTTGCACCAAAATTTCAACATGGGGTTTTTGGGACACCTTCTCATGAATGATGTCACTGTCATGGCGTTATTCAGGCTCAAAGGGTGATTTCGCGCAGTGACTGCGAAATCACCCTTCGGGACCGAATACCGCCATGACAGTGACATCATTCATGAGAAGGGGGCCCAAAACCCCCATGTTGGAAAATTTTAAGCTAAAAATTCCAAAAATGACTGTTTAACCAGCCGCGGCGCTGGCGCAGTTCCCACGCAGGCCTCGTAAGTTCATGAATTTCAATATTTTCACTCCAGAGTTTCAACATTGCCATTTCACCACACTGTCTTATGAGTAGTACAGCTGTCATTTTCAATCTCACCCAAAATGTGTTTCCACCCTTGTAGCGCAGAGAATGGCGCAGTCGGTGTGCGAAATCAATGTACGGACAAATTAAGAAAATCACAGTGACACTGTTAATGAGCAGAGGTCTTGAAATGGCTATGTTGAAAATTTGGTGAAAAATTCAAAAATGACTGTTTAACTGGGCGCGTTACGCAGTTCCTACGCAGAGGCTCGTAAGTTCATGAAATTTCAATATTTACTCCAGAGTTTCAACATTGCCATTTCACCACACTGTCTTATGAGTAGTACAGCTGTCATTTTCACATCTCACCCAAAATGTGTTTCCACCCTTGTAGCGCAGAATGGTGCAGTGGTGTCAGCGAAATCAATGTTCGGACAGATTAATAAAATCACAGTGATACTGTTCATGAGCAGAGGTCTTAAACTGGCTATGTTGAAATTTGGTGACAAACACCCATAAAATGACTGTGTTACAGGCGTGCATTGTGTCAGTATGTAATAAAAAACAAAAGGAAAAAAATTAGGGTAAAAATGTGCATAAATTGCCGCAGAGATGGTGTTGATGCCGCAGAAGTTCTCGACAAATGAGAACCCTGCCGCAGAACTTTGCTCCGATGTGCCGCAGAAAAATCGGGGCCCTGATTATAGCCCATCTAAGCTGTCTGCCTGCCTCAATAGAAGGAAAGCAGTAGAGAGAACCTTCTTACCCATATGTCTAGCTTCCTGGATCCCTTGTGTCACAGGTAGCTGCCTGGACCTTTCCCTCGTGATCTGGGTGACAGCAGAGGTACTCAGCGTTACGCCTGCTCACCTGGTATTTCTTTTCAATTTTCTTGCCATCTGCCTCACAAAGACACAGTGGGAGTAAAAAAAAAAAATCCTCTAGACCCTAAGGAGAGGGAACCAAGCTCTTGTTCAGTGGAACCATCGAGTTCAAACGGGTTCCTCATCTTTCTCCTATTCATCATAATTAAAATCTAGCCCACCGTCCTGAGGAACTGAGAGAGACAGGCCCTCTAGGGAGAACTGGCATGCCCATTAGGGATCCCATAGTAGAAACAAAAACAAAACATGTCACTGCCCTTCCTCCTGAAGAAGGAAAGGAGCAGTCAGTGGACAAAGCAAGAAAATGCACTCTGTGGGAGAACACGACTAAAGCTTAGCAGTTGTTTTTATATTTGTTTAACAGGAGCCGAGTCCGGAACCTGTTCAATGATCTTTATGCTTAGCCAGCTCAGAGCTCCCATTATTAGGAACCCTAGGATTGTATGTTTCTTCTGAGGACCTTTCCTTAAGTTTATATGAGAGGAAGGTCCCCCACCGGAGTGCTTGGTGACACAGATGCAGACTGAGCCAATAAACTGTAATTCTAGATATTCATTGCAAAAAACTTTATTAATGCACTAGTTAGGGTTAAAAACGACAAAAGATGGGAAATGTGATGTTAGGGTCTTAACACCCCGCCCCCACCCTGCAGACAGCAACAGGAAAAACCATTACGGTTTCACCTCTCCTGTGTCTTCACAAATAAAGCATGGGGTGTACCCTTTTGTTAACCCTAATGTTTACCCCATTCCATCATTAAATAAGCTGAGATGTGTAAAGTATAAGAAAACTGGATGGGTGTTACGATTAACAACCCCAAGGTACACCCCATGTCTGATATCGAAGATGCAGGAGAGGTGAAACCATAATGGTTTTTCCTGTTTCCCAAAAAATGGTATGATCTTTTTTCACCAAACCATCCAAAGGCACACCCTGGGCACAGACCCCATCATCCCTGAAGATTTCATGAAAACATTTCATAACATCTGGGCTGTAGATGAGAGCAAAAAAAAACATGTTAGGTATAAGGGAAAAAAGTGGTATTTTTTCTGTTTTGTAGCACTCCATATCTAAAAAACTGTACAAGATGCCACCACAAAACTTTTCACTTCGACAGCCTGATCGCACATGCCAAATTGTGGACTTTTCCATCAATGTACACTAAAGTTATTAAGGTGCAAAATTTGGGTTTAACATTGAATTGTCGACACAACTCTAATTATGGAGCAGTACTGTGACCAATTTTTTTTTTTTTTGTTTATGAACAGTCAGTAACACGAGTTCAGTACCTAGGCACCAGGGCCCAGATATTCAAAAGGATTGCACCATGCACAACCCACTGATGCACCCCCGCACGATATTCAAAAGGGAAAAGTGCGCCGCACAAATCGATGCGCCAAAGTACATCAGTAATGTCTGAGCGCACCAGGTAGGCGTGCCCATGCATAACCTGCACAGCCCGATATTCAGCCCGGGATGTCAGAGTCCATCATCACTAAGCCCTTACCTGTGCCTGCACAAAAGTTAAGCCAAAAAATAGGAACAAATGATGGCCACCCACAGGTGAGCTGCCGCATTGCAGGGCACAACACGGCAGCTGCCGCCGCTAATGGGTATTTTCAATTCGCGCCTGGCGGTGCCCTCATGCCCATCGCGGGCATTGGGTATAACTCCCCGTCCAATATCCTGGTGGTCAGTGGACTATGTGCCCGATCGCGAGCATGGCGGCATACCCCAAATCCAATATCCCTGGTGGTCAGTGGACGCACTCACCCCAATCCGGGCATCTGTCAAACACAGAACAGTCCTATCACCCTGGTGGTCTGAGGTACCCACCCCTCACCTGCCCACTGAGGCCCCAGGCATCTTCTAGGGCTCAGACTCAAATTAAGATTTGTCCAATGGGCAGTAAATGATTTCTATGCATTGTTTTACATCTTTTGAATTATTCTCAGGCCTTACTTTGTACACTGGCAGATCATCTAGTTTGCCCACTACAATGTGAGGGAGATGGTGCCATCTGTCAGCAATCTTGTGCTTGCCATGCAGTCCCAGATTTCTTAGCAATACCAGATCTCCCTCCTGGAGTTCCTGTACTTTTCACCTTTTATCATACCTTTCTTTGTTGGCCAGATTTCTTTTGGCAGCCATGGTTTGAGCCAGTTAGTGCGCATGAGTTAGCTGGGCCTTTAACTTTTCACATACTGTAAATAGTTGTCAAGCTTGAACCCCATCAGGAGAGACCCCAAAACACACATCTACTGGTAGTGAGCTTCTCTTCAAACATCAGTGGGGAGAATCCAGTGGCATCACTTTTGAGTGCAGTTATAAGCATGTACCAGGGTGCTAATTTGTTAGCTCCATCTAGGCTTGTCCTTTGGGTGCAGGGTGCCTAGCATATCTAGCAAGTCGGTTGAAACGTTCAGGCTGTGGGTCCCCCTGGGGGTGGTAAGGAGTGGTTCTGGACTTTCGCCTCCCCACAGAAAAGCATCTCTTTGATCAGACGACTCTCAAAGTCTCTCCTTGATCAGAATGGATTCTTTGTGAGCCCCATAGTGAACAAAAAGTTTTCTACAAGTACTTTGGCCACAGTGGATGCTTTCTGGTCTTTGGTGGGGAAAGCTGGGCATATCTCGTGAAATGGTCAGTGACCACCAGCACATTACTGATATTTCTTTGATCTGACTCCAAACTCAGAAAATCAATACAGACCAGCTCCATGGGTCCACTGGTGGTGATGTTAACAAGGGGGCAGCCCTCTGGAGCCAGCTTTCCTCTGTAAACCAGCGACTACAGATTGAATGTGTTGCTCCACATCAGCCCCCATCTTAGGCCAATAGAATCTGGATCTCACCAAGTCAAGTGTTCTGTCTATACCAAGGTGCCCCATGTGGTTGTGCAAGGACCTCAGTACTAGTCTCCAGCAGTCAGGCAGCACTAGTTATTGTTTGTCTACTTGTCCCCCTGTCTACTGTTTCTCTGTATAACAGTTTATTGATCAGTTTCGAACTTAGGACCTTCTTTGTATAACAGTGCAGTTCTCAAATCAGTGGGCGAATTTGGACACATCTTTTCCTGCATAGAGGCTTCAAAGCTGCTTTGATCATGGGATGGGATTGGGCCACCCGAATACTTATCATTGTCCAGCTGAGGCGGTGCACCAATGTCTATTGCAGAAAGTGGCAATAAGCAGCAGGTATGCAATTCTCAGAGGCTCCCAAGCAATCCACCATGCAGTCCACTGCGTCCGTGGACATTTGTTCCCTCCCTGTCAAACTTCGGCCAGAGTGCCCGAATGTCAGGTTCTGCCAATCGGACCCAATCATTCTAGGGAACAGGCCTCCGGAGAAGCATCAGCATCTATGTGGTTCAGACCTTAGCTCGGTATTCGAGCATAGTCATATGTAGATAATGCGAAAGCCACCTATGGCCAGTGGCATCCAACTTAGCTGAGGTCTGCACATAGGTCAAGGATTATTGTCAGTTTTTACTAGTATTTTAGCCCCATACAAGTACTCATGGAATTGGTCAACAATAGCCCACTTCAAAGCTAGGAACTCTAACTATGTACAGGATAGTTCTTTTCGGATGGGGTCAGGCTTCTACTGGCAAAGGCCACTGGTCTCAGGCCATGCTCTTAGGTACAACACAGCCCCCAACCCTTGCAAGCTAGCATCATGTGCAGGACTGGTTTTCTGGATCAGCATAGGCCAGCACTGAGCATGGGTAAGTTGATATATGATCTCATGAAAAGCAGTCTCACAATCAGAGTCCAGCCGGGCCCAAATAACTTCACTGGATGAAAATACACTCTTTCAGTCTTGAGGCGCTGACTTTTGGTATTTTTGTGGGTTGGGGATACCCTTGAGTAAGGTTAGTAAAGAGGCGGATCACTCTTGAATAGATCCTTGATGAAGCGCCGATAATAACCACAGAATCCAGGAATCTTTGCAGTTCTTTTAGATTTTTTGGGCTGTGGCCAGGTGGTCAAGGCCTCAACTTTACTTGGTCGGTCTCTATTCCTCGGTGGATACTATATGTCACACATACTTTACTGATGTTTGAAAGAATTGACACTTATCAATGGACAGTTTAAGGCCAAAGTCCTCCAGTCGGTCCAATACCTTAAATAATCTGCTCTCATGTTTCCTCCAGTGAGCTTCTTAACACAATAACATCATCTAGGTATACCAGGCACTCTAGTAAGTTCATCCCCCACTGCAGCTCCATCAATCGTTGAAAAGTGGCTGGGGCACCAAAATCCTTGAGGCCATCCTCATAGAATTCATAGAAAAGCGGACAGATAAAGGCGTCTTCTCACGGTCCTCTGGGGCCATCGGGATCTGGTAGTACCCACTGCGGAGATCCAGCACAGAGAACCACTTGCTCCCGTTAGGCAGTCCAAAGCATCCTGAATCGCGGGGCATTGTGTACTGATCAGGGATAGTCCGCGGTTTAAAGTGCGATAATCCACACATCCTTACTGTTCCATTCTTTTTCCTCCAACCACAATGGGGGAAGCATAAGGGCTTCTGGATTCTTGTATTACACCAGCAGCTAACATCTCTTTGCAGATGCCGTCTCACATCATCTATGTCCAGCAGGTGATTGCCAGGTAGTCGAGACCTCACGAAATGGCTTTTCTAGGTCATGCAGTCGGATATTGTGCTCAGCCCTGTACCCCATCCCACATCCCATTCCTTTAAAGAAACACCCCGGTCTCTCTGGGCAAGCTTCTCACTGATCCTCACTTTCCATTCAGCTGGCAGCAGTCTCAAATCAAACAAGTCAGGCGCTACTCTGTCATTCTTCCTCGAACCTTGCTGCTGGGTAGCACTGCAGTGTCTGCACAATGCATTAGCCAGGATGCAACCTCTGTTATCAGATATCCTCTTTCAGACACATTATGAACTTGGACCATTACCCTTCTGGCATAAGCATAGGCTCTAGCGGGCAAAATACTAAGACGACCAGCAGTCCCTCTGGCAATTTTCCATCGCCTGGTGCATCAACAGTAATATTTTATTCTTAACATCCTTTCTAATCGGACCTCTCCTGTAAGGTACATAGGCATTTAGCGCATAGGATCAGAGACTCAGGATCCTTCTTCCATACAATTCCAACCGTTCCTCTGGTTCTGTTTTCAACATCTCTCTGTACCTCATAGGCCTTCTTAATTAAAGCGGAACTCTTAAAAGCTCTACTAGTCTTTGACCCTGTTTTCATAACACAACTATGCCAGCCTTCCAACATATGAGCATTTGTTCCAATCAACAAAGGACACCATCATACAGTCCAGTGGGGGACACACTAAGGCTAGGGTCTCTAATTGTTCGCCCTCCAGCCACGGAGGTGGGGAAAGACAGCCAACTCGGATATACCCGGAATAGGGTAGGCCTTCACTCTAACCCCCATACATGCAGTCCTCTAATGGCTGTAAGGGTACGTCTGACAAAATGCTTCTGATACCAATCCTGGAACATAATTGTCACTTAGGAGCCACTGTCTAATACAGCTCTTGTAGACACTCCATTCACCTTTACAGTGGTCTCCATGGAGGACCCACTATTCTGGACCAGTCTGGAGAGGCGGTAGTGGGGGCCTGGGCAACTGACTTTGCCACAAAAGGATAGAATAGCATTTTGGTGCCTCACTGGATCATGTCGTGCACCTCTTAACCACTGATTTCTTCTCTGAAGCTCTCCTTGTAGCCTATATGCAACTTTGTCAGTGTCTTTTTGGGACTGGCATTCCCTTTTCATGTGCCCATCTTTCCCACAATTATAGCAAAACATACTTTCTGGAGTTTGGGCTGGCGGGCGCCACACTGGGAGCCAAGGGAGGTGTGCTAACTGGAAACCTGGGTGCCATCTCTGTCTACGGTGTGATAAGCATTTGGAGACATCTCTCAGTTTCTCCACTTCCATGGTCAAGGAATTGAGTTTGGAGCTGTTATCAGCAGGAGATACATGGGGGTACCCCACCCCATAGAAGATGCAATCGGATATAGGTCAGGGCCCGTACTTGCAGGCGTGGCCTTCACAAGGGACTGTTTTGAATTCATGATCTCTCTCAACAGTTAAGCTCCATTGTGGCATATCTTTTCCTTGTCAGAGCACTCATTGACTGTCAACCTCTGCCCCTAGACTTCACTTGATGGGTCTCCTCAGTCACTCAGGTCAGCCACAGCTGTTGGTGCAGGTACCTCCCAGGGTCGCCTTTTCTCAACTCCTCGAATTTCTCTCATTAACTCATCATAGGGAGGTGGGGATTCCAGTCGATTTGCCAGGCGTAACTGAAGCAACAGCAGTTCTGAGAAGGGGCAGACTTAAGGATTCTGTCCAGTCTGGTTCGGTCCAGTTCAATCGCGACAAACTACCCTTTCTGAGGCATTCTTGCAACAATTTTTCCAGCCGAGAACATACACAGACAACAGCTCCCTTGGTACTGTTGTGCATTTCTTACTCTCCACCATAGGTCCTCATCAGAATCTGGGCTCCATACATTTCTCAAGGCCTCAAGATAGGCCTTGCAGTCGCCTAGGGTTACTGGCCCGCTTAGCACGCGGATGGCAGCCAGGGCAGGACCTCTGAGGCTCCTCACTCAACCCTCTTCGCTGCCTTCCTGAGCATTGCCATTCTAGCACTTGGGGCAACATAGTCTATCCAGGTCTCCAGTCATCCTCCCTTGGGGGTGGGGAGGGTGCCAGAGAAGATCCTCAACCTTCGGTGAGTCGTGACTAATGGCAGGTGCAGAAATAGGGTCTGCATTGGTTCAGCCACCATTACGGGCACTGGAGCAGGAGAGGGTGTTGGGGAGGAACACCCCAAGTGGCAAGAATAGTTTCTTCAAGTCCTCCACAGTTTTCCCCTCTCCCAGCAACCATTCAGCAATTTCTCCTCAAAAGTTTCAGATAGTGGTGGGGCTGATTCCCCCCCAGGTCTTTACTGTCCTTAGTTATCACTCTCCAAGCAGTGAGGGCTCCCTCTGGGGTAATGGTCTGTGGCACTTTGGAGCTATCTATGGGATCCTTAAACTCTACTAGGGCCAGGAAAGTGTGGGTGAGCAGATTAGCATGCCGACCCACCACCACAGGGTTTTGTAAACCATCCACCTTGGAAAGTACTCCCTGCACAGTGTCCGTATTGATACCCAGGGGGATGTCCAGGATAAGCATAGCATTTTGGGGGTCGATCTCCTCCCCAGTACACCACTCCACCAGCCGGTGCACAGCCACTTCTATCGGGGTACCCATTTTTCTTAACAGTGGTTCGTGAATATGGCCACTAGAGGACACACAATCCCAGCGGTGAGCCTCCAAGATGTAACCCCTAGATGGCGCTATCCCAGGGCTACTACCCCTGCCTGATTTGCCACTAACAGGTTGAGGGGCCTGGATCCAATAGGTGCCTCCACCCAGAGGTCAGGGTTTGCAATAGTTAAACTAACAGTCCAGCCCTCTGGGACCTGCAGCCCCCCTTTCTTCCCACTAGTGGCCCACACAATATATCAGAATTACCTTCACAGTATACACTTACCCCCAGGTCTAAGTTCCGGCACTGGGACCTCCTGTGAAATGAGATACAGTGCAACAGTCACAGTACAGTACTTAACATGAACAAATACCTCAGGCAGTATAACTTTGCTGAAACAAGCAGCTCTGATTTATTTGGGGATATAACAAGGACAGGGGAAATCAGGTTAATTAGCTTATCACTCTAATAATCTACCTATGGCTCTGTGCACAGGCCTATCCCTATCAGTTACTGTCCTGGGCACCAAGCCCTAGTGGCTAGTCCAAACCGGTGGCAGCTGGTAGGGCCCTTTCACACAGAGAAAGGAGAATTAAACAGTCAGCAGTACAGTAATTCCATTTGGATTTAATGTGGCAATTCAACAGGAGTGACCCTGAATTAGTACTCACGACCTCCAAATAAGATAGGGTCCTTCAATGTCAGCAGGGCTCACTTGAGGTACACAAACCTCTTCACACATCCATATAAAAGAAAGCACTATACGGCAGGCTGCATCTGTATCGATACTTAATTACTGCTGCACAATACCAGGAGAACACTGGCAGATTCAGTTCTGACAGACCGAGTGCAATTTTCAGCAATTCTTCAGTCTTCTACAGGGTGAGCCTTGGTTTCTACTCTTCAGAGATCCTTTGATTCTTTTCACAGGACGGATTCAGTCCTAACAAGCTGCAGACGGAACTCTGGGCCTTACACACGTTTTTTGACTAAACTGCACACTGAAAAGCACAGGCTCCTTCCTTCTTCACTGCCAAAGCTCAACTCAACTCCAACCGACAAAAACCGGGCACTTCCTTTGAGTTCCTCCCAGTTCTTGACTGGATTGGCTGTCACCAATAGACTGCTGCTGTTGGTCCAAAAGGCACTGAAGTCTAAACCATCTCCCAAGTCACTGCCCATACAATCCTCTTGTGGCTGGCTCAGATTATGAGTCCAAGTTCTGATTCGTCCAAGGCACCATTTAAGAGCTAGCTTCCCCACACTGATTGGTCCAGTTCAGCAGTTCAAAACTAGAATGGGGAACTAGCACACACAAGTTCTGACTGCAAAGAAAGCAGGTTAGACAAACTGTAATTTCATTATTACTCTAAATAATTTCGGCAAACAGTTACATCTTTCACATAGGTTCCTTTGCACTCCTAGTGACTGCAAAAATGAAGTGAATTGGCAGCAGCTCGAGTGGTACTCAATCAAAGACACACAGTCCCCCATACAAACTAATTATGTCTGCAAGCAGACAGCTCTTAAAGAGACAGTACCAGAGGTTCTAAAACACTCACTGATAAATGGCTTAAATGCCAAACACCATTCAGGCTTGGAGCATTCAAGCAAGCTCCTGAATTTTAGGAACCCCCATTTGCAGGGGTTACATAGGTAAAACACATTTCATATATGTAATTTAAAATGGGGATGAGGGATCCAGTAAGCTGATTGCCTGAAGCAGTCATGGACCTATGATGACTTTGTTCTCAATATATCCATGTGTATCTGATGAGACATGTCATTACAAATTATTGCCACCATAATCCTCAACACTTGCTCTGCATATTTGCTCTGAACAACTGAGCTCAGTATCCATCCCCTGATGAAAGGCCCTGTTCCCAGTATTTGTGGTATGCAACAATACCATTCATTTAATGAAACTCTCTCTTTACAAATGCCTTAGGCACCTAAAAACACTGTGGGATGACAGAGTGGTATGATTTTGTTTTTGTTATGTTTAGTTTTATGTATTTTGGGTAATGGTAACTATTTGCAAAGTTTAGTGTATAGTATAATGAGTTTTATGATGTCACTAATACAGTAAAACTAAGGATTTTATGTTAAATAAAATGTTCTGAAACATCAGCATTGGGGTACTGAGAAGGAGACTTCTACTAGAAACAATGAAATACTGTTGAATAGTGGGAAAGCAGTGACTTTTCAGCTACAGTATGTTGGTCAACAGCATTTTCAGTATTCCAATAACATACTAAAATGCCAGCAGAATAAGCCTATACGGTCTTCGCGTCTGCTAGTTTGGTCACCCCCCACCCTGGGGCTGACCTTGCTACCCTCTCCTTCTCTGGCTTCTCCTTCCTAGTTCCAGATATTCTCGCTGCATTGGATTTTGTACCCAGAACCCTTCCCTGTACCTGTCCACCCCCTCTTGAACCCCTCCACCGTCTCTGCCTCCACCAGCCCCTAGGGGCGCATTCCATGGCTCCACCACCCTCTCTCAGTGAAGGGCACCTCCTCCTTTCTCCTGAATCTTCCCCGCCCAGCTTCCACCCATGCCCTCTAGTGGCCCCTCCTTCCTTCAAGCACCCTGACTGCTCCTCCCTGTTTACCCTTCATGTACCTGAAGACCTCTATCATGTCCCCGGTCCCTTCTCCCTTCCAATGTGTACATATTTAGCTCTTCGAGCCTCTCCTTATAGGTCCTGTCCCCAAGCCCCAAATCATTTGGTTGCCCTCCTCTGGACCTCTCCGGAGTTTAATGTCCCTCTTTAAGTGTGGCCTCAAAACTACATGCAGTACTCGGTGCGCGGCCTCACCAAGCAGTTATAAAGAGGTATCGCTTCCTCTCCTTCTGGAGGTGATCCCTCTAGCGATGCATCCCAGCATCCTGTTGGCCTTGGCTGCTGCCTCCTACAAGTCTCTGAGTTGTTCATCTTGACATCCACCACCACCACCCCAGGTCCTCTCAGCCATTGAGACTTGTAGCATCCCACGCCAGGGTGTACTCTGGGCCGGGTTTCTGGCTCCCAGGTGTAGTACCTTGCATTTCACTGCATTGAACCTCAGCTTCCACTTTCTAGACCATCTTTCCAGAGCCTCCAGGTCCCCGTAGGGCCACCCTCCCTCCTCCCCATCCACCACCACCCCCAGTTTTGAGTCATCCATAAAAGACCCATCTCACTCCTGATACCTATCCTTATGTCAGAGGCGTGGGTGTTGAACAGGAGGGCCCAAGGACTGATCCCTGGGACCCACTAATGACCTCGCAGGGATAAGACTATCCCGCCAACTCGACCCTCTGGGTCCGGTCCTGGAGCTAATTTCCTATCCACCTGATCATCTGGTTCCCACCCCATTTCTCCCAGCTTATTTAACAGGCCCTCATGAGGAACAGAGTCAAATGCCTTGCTGAAGTCTAGAAAGAGAATGTCTACTGGTCTCCCAGGTCCAAGGCACTTGTCACCCAGTCATAGAACTCCACAAGGTTTGTCTGACACGATTTCCCCGGGATGAATCCATGCTGTCTATCATCCAGGCACCCTGAGTTTTCCAGGTCCCCCTCCAAGCCTCTCCTTGACAATGAGCTCCATCACCTTGCCCACCACCGATGTCAGGCTGACAGGCTGTAGTTCCCTGCCACCTCTGTGATCCCCGCGGATAGGCACTATATGCGCCACCTTCCAGTCCTGAGGCACCCTGTCCTCAGAGATGGTGAAAAGCTCCCTAGGGGTTTCAGCCAGGACATCCATAAGTTCCTTTAGCACTCTGGGATGTAATTTATCCGGCCCAGTGCTTTCTCTGTCTTAAGAGACCTGAGGCCTCACTCTCTGCTGTGATTTCACTTCTGCTACCTCTTCTCCTGTTAGCATTCCCTCTCCTGCCAGTGATGCCTCCCCTCTCCCCAGACCCTTGATCGGTGAGGTCCCCCCTCCTCAGTATTACTGTCCTCCTCCTGTATGATGCAGCACCCTATTTTCCTTGGTGAAAACTGATGAAGTACTCATTTAGTACCTCAGCCTGCTCCCCGGGACTTGTGCCCATCTCTCCCTGTTTTAATCCTGCTAATCTGCCCTTCACCCTTCATTTTTCCCCAATGTATCTAAAGAACCCCTTGTTCCCTCTCCTAATTTCCCTGGCCAGGTTCTGCTCCTTCCTTGCCTTAGTCGCCCTCACCACCCTAGTGGCCCTTCTAGCCATGAGCTCATTCTCCCCTCTATCCCTTTCACTCCTTGAGCACTTGAATTGCCTATAGGCTGCCTTCTTTCCCCACACCACCTCCTGGACCTCCCTGGTCCACCAGCAATGTTTTTGGGCCCTACCGCATTTTTGTCTTACTCTTGCACAGGTGCTGGTAGCATCCTGCACCCCTCTCCTGATTTCCCACCTACTATCAGCGTCCATGTCTGACCCAGTCACATCCAAATGCTCCTTAAGGATCCTTCCCATTTCCTTAAAATCCGCCCCCCTGAAGTCAGTTACCTCCGTGTTTGTGCAGCCTTCTACCCCTCCTAGGTCCAGGCAGAACCAGATACGTGGCATGGTGCTCCTGCCAGCAGGTTCCTTACCTCCAGGCCTCCAGTCTGGTCACTGTCTGCCAGGACCCATCCAGTACCAGCGCCTCTCTGGTGGTTCCCCCACCTGCTGAGTTAGGAACGCGTTTTGAAAGACATCCAACAACCTCTGTTCCCTGGCCACCGAGGATGACATAGTCTCCCAGTCTGTTCCTGGCATGTTTAAGTCCCCCAACACCACCACCCTTCCCCTGCCCAATCTGCAGTATCTCCCAACATCTGCCACCAGACTCTCCTCCAGCTCCTCCGCCAGTGCAGGGTGTCTATACACCACTCCTATTTTTACTTTCTTGTCCCCCCTTGTTATCAAGGTGACCCAAATTGCCTCCACAGTTCCCTCCGCCTCCTCTACTCCCCCTATGCCAATGCAGTTTTTGACTATCATTGCTACCCCTCCTCCCCTTCCATCCCCCCCGTCCTTCCTGAACATAGTGTAACCCTCCAGGTTCAGGTCCCAGTCGTGTCCTGCACTGGCCCAGGTCTCAGTGACTGCTGCCACATCCACTGCTCCCTCAGTTAGCATCGCCCGGAGCTCAGGCATTTTATTGCTCAAGCTCCTGGCATTTAGCAGGACTACCTTCCACCCTTTCCCTATACTTCCATTTCCCCTGCTAATGTTCCCATGGGGATTCCGTTTTCCCCCTGGTCTGCACTTTACCAGTCGGCCTTTCCCCGCATTCCTCCAGCTCCCCAGGGGGGTGGAGACAGTCCCTCCTTTATCGGACCCCCTCGACAGCCTTTTCTCCCATCCCTCCCCCTTCACAAAGTTTAAACCCATTTTCACCAAGAACCCTCTATTTTCAACTTAAGGATTCCCCTCCTCAAATTGAGATGGAGCCTATCTCTAGCATACAGCTCCTTATCCTCCCAGGTTTCCCCCCAATCACCCATCAACCCATACCCTCTGGCCTCACACCACTCTCTGAGCCATTGGTTTATCTCCCTAAGCTTCCTTTTGTGTTCTCCACTAGCCCTTGACACCAGCAGGATTTCCGAGAAGGAAATTGTGCATCCTATGTCATGACGGACCCTGGCAAGCTCCCTGGACCTTGCCTGCATCTCTAGCTCGCTATTTCCCTCAATGTCATTTGTACCCAGGTGGACCAGTATGTCTGGGAAAGCCCCACAATCCTTTGCCAGCTGATATACCTCGTGCTTGGCCCTGTGCACTGTTAGTCCAGGGAAGCATTTTGTTCTAACTGGCCAGGCTTCTCCCTCCCTGTCCCATTCGATACCTCTGATCATAGAATCCCCCCACAGGAGCACTCTGACCGCTCCTTTTCCTCCATTATCCCCCCCCTTCCATGCTCCTCATCCTTTCTACCAGCTCCTCCACCAGCCGGCTCCTTGTTCCTCCCCTATCTGGGTGCCACATGCCTCCCTTATTTACCCCTGGCCACCCTCCTCCGATCCTGTGCCTCACCTCCTCCTGAGTATTGTTCTGTACCTTGCTAACTCCACCCTCACTGCTCGTGACTGGTCCTTCTCCCTCATCCGATAAAACTAGCCTGGCTCGTCCTCCTTTCCTTCCTGTCTCCGTTTAGTCCCTCCTTGCTTGTCATGCTCCCCTGGCCTAAACCCTCAGCTCCCTTTACTGTATCCTCCTTGTACTTCTGGTCTTTCTCCTTGCCCTTTCCTCCCAACTGGTCCTTCTCCTTGCACTTTCCTCCCTCTTCCGCCTGCTCCTCCTGCTCTGATTCACTGCTCCCCTCATTTCCTGCATTCCAGGTTCCCCTGTTCCTTCTGCTATCCAGCCCCACCTCCTGCCCCACTCCTTTCCATCTCTAATCACCCCTGTCATGGCTACATCACCCCCCATCCTCAAGCAGAAGAAGAGAATTGAAGTGGTTATACTGAGGCGTAAGGTCCAATCCACCTCCCCACCTTGCTTCCTTCTGTCCAGCCCCAGCCATCTGCCTACTTCCCTGAGAATGTTGCCCCTCTGGCCCCCCTTTGTGTGGGTCCCCAGTTACCTGCCTGCTTCCTTGGGAGTGTCCTCCTTTTGGGCCCCCTCTGCCAGGGTCCCTATGTGACCCCAGAGTGTTCTCCTGCACTCCTTTCCCTATGCCCCCGCCCCTAGTGCTTGGTGCAACCCCGTGGGAGATCCCCTGCCCTCTTCCCCAACCATACCTCCCCCCTTCCCCCAGCTGTCTCCTAATCCCTGCAACCTCTTCCCTAAACTGTGCCAGCTGGTAGCATACTGGGCAACCACTGAACTTCCAAGCCCAGTCCACACCCTGTGCACCCCACCACCCTCCCAAAGATGCCGGCCCTAATGACATGTGGTCCCATCCCCCTCCAAGTAGGTTTCCTTGGGTGAGCCACCAGGTTCCCCACTAGTCCAAGATACACCCCTACTGCCTCATCAGGTCATCCACTAATCCTAGATACAGTCCCACAGTAAACCGGTAACCCTGTTACTAGGTGCAATACAACACAGTAAACTTATAAGGGAAGTGAAAAACTCCCTAAGCTCCTCTCACCCAGCCTTTAAATCCAACCCCCAGTGGCTAGAACTACATGAGCTGCACCTGCAGCCTTTTCCTCCAATTGCAGGGTAGGTGTTCCCCTATAAATAAGCAGAGCTCTGGAGAGGGAGGGTGGGGAGGGTGGGATTTGGGCCTACACCTGACTCTCGACAGAGTGTGTCAGCTCTCTATCTGCCCCTCCACGCCCTGCAGCCAAAGAACCAGCCCCAAGCAAATCCCGCCAAATAGGTTTTAAATCAGAAGAAATAGGCCTCCACCGGCGCAGCCTGTTACACAGTGAAACATCCAACAAATGAGCCCATTTACAGCCACCAAACCAGTTTTCCAACTTTCAACAGCCCCAAAAACAATACCCTGCTAGCCCCTTAGAAGAAAGAAAGAAAAGAAATAACCATCTACCAAGTAAATCCACAAGAAACCCTGTAAAAACAAGAAGCAGCTACTGTACTGGAACCCAACTGATCCTGTCCCCCTTCCAGTTCCTTCTGAGAAGCCAGGCTTTTAAAGAGCAAAGAGGGCATTTTGTGGCTTGATAAGTAATTTTTTTTTCTAGGTGTTTTTGCAATATTTTGATACTGATTGCAGATCTCAGTGCTGTGACACTTGCTTTGGAAACGTTACTGCTCATATACTGAATAATAAACTCCATACTGAGGAAGAAAAATGTGAGGGCAAGGCAAACAATGTTGGTTATGGCAACTGTGTAAGGCATCCTTTGAACAAACAGACAGCAGTAGTTGGTATGTACCTGCAAATGGGTGAGCCTTAGGAACTACACTGTGACCAATTAAGAAGCTCAAATGGGAAGACAGAAATAAAGAATTCACACTTGAGATTATGGTATACTGTACCTACTATGAAATTCTAAGGTGATTTGCATTTTGGGTGTTTGCAAATTAATGATGCTTTATTTTCAGAGATGCAAACATTGTCAAATTTAATGTGAGCTCTGTGCTGCACAGAAAAAAAAGTAGACCTTGTGATAGATAGAAAAACAAATTCAGGCCAGAGCCGATAGGACTGATAAACGCTACCAAGTGATGAAAGTTACACACGTGCATAGAAATTATTCAGCCCCTGGGTGTAACTTTGCCATGTGTTGCACCAAATTTTCAACATGGCCTTTTTTGGACCCTCCTGAACAGTGTCAGTGTCATTTTGTTTAATTTTCCCGGAAGGTGATTGCGCAGAGCAAACGTGCTATTCTGCGCCACAGGTGCGAAAACACATTTTGGGCAGCTTGTAGAGAATGACAGTTGTACTGCTGTGAAGGAGGTATGCAAAAATGGCAGTGTTAAAAATGTGGAGTGAAAATATTAAAATTAGCGACGTTAGGGGGGTGCGTAGAAACTGTGCAATACACGCTCATAACGCAGCCATTTTTTGGAATTTTTTCACCAAATTTGCAACATGGGCATTTTGGAACCCCACCTCTTGAACATTGGCACCGTCATGTCATGAATCTGTCCTGAAAGGTGATTCAGTGCAGTGACCACAAAATCGCCTTTCAGGACCGAGTAACAAAATGACAGTGACAGTTTTCATGAGGTGGGGTCCCAAGAACCCCATGTTGAAAATTGGGGGCAAAAATTAAAAAATTGGCTGAGATACCAGCATAAGTTGAAAACCCAATTGAATGGCTGTATAGCACACTTGCCTTTAATTCTTCAGTTCGCGGTTGGGCTTTGAGAGTGCAGGCGTGTCCCGGTCCAGAGGCGATGACAGCGCCCGACCTCCGGAGGTAAGTATTGGGTAAGGGGGATGTGGGGAGGTGGGTGTGCAGTGGGAGGGTGGGGAGGGGAGGAAACGCAGTGATGACAAGGGACCGTTTTTAGTTTCACAGGAAACAAAACCGACAACGAGGACCATTTTCAAATTTATAGCAAAAGGACAAAAAAAAAAAATTTTCAGCACACTGGGTTGGGCTCCCATTGTGCTACATGAATGCCGACATGGGATTGGGTACCCCGATGTTGAGCATGAGGTGGGCAGGGGGCACTGCAGGAGAAAAAAAAAACTCGACGAGGGACCGTTTTCTAATTTACGGAAACAAAAGAAATTCTGCACACTGGAGTGGGTTCCCAGTGTGTGATGTGAGATGGCATGACTTTGGGAGGAGGCGCAAAACAGTGAATGGCATAATGCCATACACAGCATGGTGGCACATGGCACTGCTTGCATGTGCACAACTCTGCGTTCTGTAGCGACTTATCATGCAGTGCATGCATCGGAATCACGGAGTAACAGCCAAAAGTAGCGGTGGTTGTTCCGTATCACCGAGTCAGGGAAGGGTTGTCAGTCTACAGTCGGAAGGATACTTCCAAAAGTCCAATGGAAGCGCGATTGTGAGATCGGCCATTTCAGAGCTAAAAGCTCTTGCAAAACGGCTGTAGGCTTCGCCCATAGCCCTAAAAACAGATGATCATGGCTTCCCATGAAGTTTTAACACACCACACTCTTCATAGTAGAGCAGGATTATAGTCGCCACCAGCCTTACTTCTTGTCTGAAATCTCAAGCTGATGTACATTGATAGAACTTCATTTTCCTAAGCAGTGTGCCTGTAATGGTTTTGCTACAGGGGGTTATGTAAAAAGTCGGTCCTTACAGCCTGGTTTGTAAAAGGATATGATTTTTGCTGACAGTGGTATCTCCAGTAGGTACAACCCCCTTATGGGTGTCTGAACAGAAAATTATAATATCACTACATCAAATGTTAATGTAGAAGTTCAAATTAGTAACACATTCACCATATTAGTTCTGTGTTTCACTTGTGGTTACTAGTATACTTCATTCTTGCGGTGTTATTCTGAAAGTACTGCTTTTCTAAAAAAAATAAATAACATTGAGCTCTTTTCTCATTTCAAATCCATTCTGAGCACTGCAGTTTGGAACTGGGACTTGCAGGCAGTCAAGAATGTGATTTGGAAAGATAGCCTTTCACTGGGCAATTAACTCATGACTGTAGCCACTAACTCATTATATTGCTTCGTAATTCAGAAATGCTTTTTTTTTTTTTTTTGCATTATTTGTTTATCGCCCCCCTGCATCCGACCGGCCTCTCCTTCAGGCCTTCTGCCAAGGACTACCCCCGTATCTCCATTCCGAACCCTCCCCGATGCCAGCTTCCCCCGATCCCAGATCGCAGCTGACCAGGGTAGCCCGACGTAACCTTTTGTCGGATGGGTCCCCTCCTTCCAGAGGCAAATTGCCTTCAGACATTCTTGCTCTCGGCCCTGATTCTACTGGGATCGGTATTTCCTGGCTCTTCGGGGGTTCCATGGTGGCAGGGGATCCAGGGGGCCGTCATCCGGTCGCTTGGACGCCATTTTTCCACTTTTCTGGTTCCCCTGATGTCGCGTCGCTTCTTGTAGTGCCCCCGGTCTCCACCAGGGGCCACTACACAGCAAGGCATGACCCTAACCCACCCTCGGGGAGGAGAGCAGTCCTTGGGATGCTCAATCCTCTCCCATCCCCGCCGACCCCCAGCGACCCGAGTCCGTTCCCGAACCCGGGTCGCCAGTGTGGCTTGAGGTAAAGCACCAGCGCCTCAACCCTCTGCGCCACCGGGCCAGCCAGAAAGGCTTTTTAATGATTTTCATGTTCCTCCAAGGCAACAACATTTGCAGTACAGCTTGGATGCAGAAGCACTGCTTACTCTAAAGCCAACAGCAGTCAAATAGAAAGAGGTCTGATTGGAAACAAAAAAGTACAAGTTCAACTTATTTCTAATATGAAATATACTTAAAGTTAAGGCAAAAATGGCATAAACAATATTATAACAAACTATCCCAGTTTAAGGAATACAGGCCCCCATATTCAGAGTTGACTGTTAGCACTGCACAACCAGTAGCGTGTTGTGGCAAGTAGCCCATGGCTGGCTCTGAGAAGTATTCAGACAGATCTTACTTCGAGAGGGCTCTTGCAGTAGGTAATTACATATAGGACTGAAGCCAGCAGGCGTCGGGACCCCACGGAAATTTTTTTAGCTAGCAGTCTCTGATGAGGGACCGCCCCCATGTCAGGTGACTGGCATCAGGCAACGTCAGTATAAAGGGGCAGTCCCTCACGCCCACATTCCAGATCTTTCCCGCTGTTTGCTTTCGACAGCGCCTCGCGGTTAAGTTCCACTGCTCGTCAGTCTGTCATCGCCGGTAGTTATACCGTTGTTTTTTTCCCTCAGATTTCGATTATTTTCATTAGGATTTTCTTACCTGCTGTGTACGTCATCCCCTACCTCATCCGAGCACAAGAACAAGTGCGGCTCTTGCGGCGCCCAAATCCCGCACGAGGACGGCCATTCTCTGTGCCTTATCTGCCTAGGCCCTGACCGCCCTGTGGATTCCTGTCAGCACTGCCTCAAGTTCAACGCGGCCACCCGCAAAAGAAGGCAGCAGTCTCTGGAGGCTCACATACTTAAGAAGAAGATGTCCTCCATGGAAAAGGAGCTGAAAAAGCTCCGACAGGCTTCCTCCTCTCCTGAAGGCCTTAAGAAGAAGAAGAAGAAAGAGAAGCACCAGGACGGGGATGCCTCATCCGCGGCAGCGACGACTTCAGCTGGAGTTGCCGCCCTTCAGGTAACATCACCTCCGGGGGAACGTTCCCCGACAGTCGTCTTGGTGGTGTCTGAGACGGCGTCGCCCCCCCCCCCGGCTGGTTCGCGCTCGGGCTAGTCGGGAGCCTCCCAGGCAAAGGAGGCATCCGCTTCCAGTAAGGCTGCCCCTGCACGGCCTTCTGATTCGAGCCTCTCCGGTAAGTCAGGCGTCAGCTCCTGCAACGTCCGCCCGGAGCCGACTGCAAAGTCGCTTGACCCTTCGAGGCAGTGCATGGTCGTCAAGCCGCCCGTCAAGGTTGCCTCCCCTGCATGGCCTTCTTTGGGCACTGGGTCCGATCAGTTGGACGTCGGCTTCTCCAACGCCCGCCTGGATTCTGCCGGTCAGACGCCTGCTGGCCCATCCGGCGGTTTCTCAGCGAAGGACCCTAGGCTGGATTCTCTGAGCTCATCTGGCGCCACCGGCTCCCCGCAACCTTCGCTGCTGCTGTCTGAGGCCCCTACGTCTCCCCAGCTGTACCTGAAGGATCCCTCTGGCCCACCCCGGACGCCGCTGGGGACTCTTCGGCACCTCCGTCAGGCCTTCCTCCCATAGGTCCAGATGGCCTGACATCAGACCCTCGAATGCCGGCCCTGTCACCGGCTGACGTCCCCTTTCTGGACATTGCCCCGATGCTGGACCCGACGCCCGCGGGGCCCCCATTCTGGGCCTGCCTGCGGGGCCTCCTCCAGGACCTTCTACTCTGGTAGAGCCCCTGGTGCCGGATCTTATGCCATCTTATCCGGCACCGCAGTACCTGACGCCGGGATTCCCACCGGCTACGGATACTCGCCCCACAGATACCCCCCGGTATCCGTATTCCCACCTCCACCGCCCCCAGCCGCTGGTGGAGCTGAGGGAGATTCGGTTTCTTGGTGGGCTGAGGCCAAGACTCAGCTCACCAGGGAGATGGAGAGTCACCTCCCGGCGACAGACCCGGTCACAGATCTCGTCGCCTGGGTGAGACCCCCCAACCCGAGAGAGACATTGCACGGGTCTAGGGCTGGGGTGGCACCTTGCCCCTAGGGGCCGTGTTCCTCCCCTGAGTGGGGGGGAGTCTTTGTCTCCTTCGGACTCATCGGATGACTCCGATGGCTCCGATCCGGACGAGCCTCTCACTCCTGACAAGCCCAGGCCCAGGACTCCTCCGAAGTCCCTTCCGGAAGATCCTCATTAACGGAGTTGCTGAGAAAAATCCAGGCTCTTCATTAGTGGAAATCACTGGAGCTGGATCCGGCAGAAGCTAGATGCCCATTTGGATCTGCCCAAGGTAGCTCCCATGTTAGTTCCACCCTGGATCGAGCCTCACGCCAACCTCGTCTCCACTATCTGGAAACAACTGTCGGCTTTAGCCCCCCTTCCTCAGAAGGCAAATAGGCTGTATCAGGCTCCTGAGGGGATTGACTTTCTTTTGTCGCACCACAAGGCTGATTCGGTCATGATCAGCGCCACCCACGGCCGTTCGACTAACCCAAAACACCTTGGCTCGTCCCCGCCTGATAAGGAATTCCGCCTTCTGGACCAGTACGGCAGGAAGGTCTTTTCTTCTTCCACTCTGGGTATCAGAGCCTTGAACTATGTGGCTCACATGGGGGATTACCAGAAGGCTATCCTTAGTGAGGTGGAAACTAAGTTGGACACCCTTCCTCAGTCGCAGACTAAACAAGAAGTGGCAGACCTAGTCCACTCCGCACGTTCGGCCAGTAGGCACATGCTGCGTGCTACTTACGATGCGTTGGATGCTTCTGGACAAAGTTCGGTGTTCGACGTGAGTCTGTGGCAACATGCCTGGCTTCGGGTGTCAGGTTTGGCCTCGGAAGTACAATCCACCATTCAGGATGTCCCCTTCTGAGGTTGGGTGTTGTTCGGTGGTGATGTCAAGGACATCATTACTGGGCTGAGAGAGAAGGGCACTGCTCTCAAGGAGGTAGACTCCATGTACAGAACTCCTCAAGCGCAGCGTCATTCCTTTCACCGTCGCGCATGGCCCAAGGCGAAACCACAAGGAAAGCGGGCCAACAAATGCCGGGCCCCTCCGGCTGTGAGACCCCCCCACCCAAATGGGCTGTGGGAGCTCCAGCCCCGGTGCTGCACCACACCTCCTGACTCCCTCCCTCTCCCACAGCCTGTGGTCCACCCAGAGGAACCGGTAGGCGGGAGAGTCTCCCTTCATCTGCCGGGTTGGGAGAGGATCACTACCAATGCTTGGGTCCTCCAGCTTATAGCAGAGGGTCACAGCATAGAGTTTCTTAGGAAACCACCCCCCCAGGTCGTCTTACTGCCCCGAACATCTTATCAAGGTTTAGGAAGAAATCTTCTCCCTTCTGTTGAAGGAGGCAATCGAACCCGTCCCTCCCTCTCTTCGGGGGATGGGGTTCTACTCCCATTTCTTCTTGGTCCCCAAGAAGACAGGAGATGTGAGGCTCATTCTGGACCTCAGCTCTCTAAATCTGTTCGTGGAGTACAAAAGGTTCAGGATGTTCTCCCTACAGAGTCTTCTGCCCCTCCTTCGGCTGAGACTGTGGCTGTGCACTCTGGACATGCAGGATGCGTACCTGCATATCATTATCCGCCCTTCCCACTGTAAATACCTCTGGTTTGGTTTCCAGGGGCACGACTACCAGTTCAGGGCCCTCCCATTTGGTCTTTCCTCGGCCCCCCGAGTATTCACCAAATGTCTGTCAGTGGTGGCGGCCCACCTGCGTACCCAGGGAGTGCATGTTTTCCCGAACCTGGACGATTGGCTTCTGGTGGCTCCATCCAGGGAGGAGCTCCTGCATTCCCTTTGCCTTACCAGGGAGGTCTTTACCAGCCTGGGTATTACCATCAACCAGGCCAAATCCCATTTGATACCATCTCGACGCCTCCAGTTTATCGGGGCGATTCTGGACACGACCACTGGTGTGGCCTTTCTACCTCCAGACAGGGTGGCCACACTCCAGGCTCAGGCAAGCTTCTTGTCCTCTCACAGGCGGATCCCCGCCAGGTCGGTCCTTCACCTCCTGGGGCTCATGGCGGCTGCAATTCCGACAGTTTCGCACGCTCGGCTCCACATGAGAATCTCTCAGTGGAATCTTCTGTCTCAGTGGGATCAATTGGTCAATGACTTGGACCAAGAGGTGCTAGTCTTGACCCCGATGATTCGGGATTTGCACTGGTAGTTGGTTCAGGAGAACCTTTGTTGGGGAGTTCCCTTCTACCTTCCTCCCCCCTGCCAAACTCTGATGACGGACACCTCGGGTGAAGGTTGGGGAGCTCATCTAGGATCTCATCGCACCCAGGGCTCGTGGTCCATTCTTGAGTGGAAAGCTTCACATCAGCATGCTCGAGCTCAGAGCGGTGCTGTACGCTTTTCAAGTGTTACACCCCTTTCTGCTTCCTGGTCACTTGGCGGTCCAGACCGACAATACGAGTGTAGTCTTGTACCTCAGCAGACGGGGGGGACTCGTTCCTACCCTCTTTGTCGGGAAGCAATGCGGGTCTGGGAATGGGTGACCCTTCTCAACCTTCATCTCATGACGATCCATGCTCCAGGGGTAGAGAATTTGTTGGCAGATCATTTGAGCCGATCCTTGGCACAGCCTCACGAGTGAGAATTGGACCATGAAGTAGCAGACAGCATCTTCCTACATTGGGGAACCCCTCAGGTCGACCTGTTCGCGTCCCCACTAAACGCAAAAAATGCCCACCTATTGCTCACTCCAGGGCACGGACGGCTCTGGAGAGATGCTCTGTCTCTCGATTGGAAGGGCAGATTTGTTTATGCCTTTCCCCCAATTCCGTTGATTCCAAGGATCCTGCACAAGCTCAGCTCAGAAGGGGCCCCTATGATTCTCATCGCTCCCTTCTGGCCCAGGCAAGTTTAGTTCTCTCTTATGCAACAGTACTGAGGAACCTCTGATTCCTCTTCCTTTTTCGTGGCTTCTGTTGACCCAGGATTGGGGATCCATGGTCCATCCGGGCCTCCAGTCCCTTCAGCTGCATGCTTGGCTCCTATAGACATAGCATAAGCCCGTTTTGGGGTTTCCCCTCAAGTGGCAGAGATCTTGGTGGAGGCCAGGAAGCCGTCCACTCACTCCACCTATGCCATGAAATGGAAATGGTTTTCCATTTGGGCTTCTTCCAAAGACTTGGAGTCTTTTTCCTGCCCCGTCAGGCGGCTACTGGACTACAGGCAGTATCTCTTTGACCTGGGTCTCAGTCATTCCTCTTTGAAGGTTCACATGGTGGCTGTGGCTGCTTATCGTGTTTCCTTTGGGGACAGAACTTTCGCTCAGCTGGAGGTCGCGAAGACCTTTCTACGAGGGGTTCTTCGTATGAGACCCCCCCCATTCGGATTCCTGCCCCTCCTTGGGATTTGAATGTCATTCTTGAGAAGCTTACGCTGCCTCCCTTTGAGCCAGCAGCCTCAGCAGAACTTGAGTTCCTTTCATGGAAGGCTCTCTTCCTACTTGCCATTACTTCCGCTCGAAGAATTTCCAAGCTTCAGGCCTTGATGTGCAAAATTCCGTATCTGATTTTCCATAAGGAACGTGTGGCTCTGCGCACCAATCCTAAGTTTCTTCTAAGGTAGTAGCGGAATCTACGTTGAATCAGTCCATTGAACTGCCTGCCTTTTTCACGCAGCACTCCAATCACGGGGAGTATCTTTTACATACCCTGGACATTCACGGATTCTGAGATACTACACCAACCGGACGAAGGATCTCAGAAAGACTGACCAACTATTTGTTTCTTTTGCCAGCAAAAGAGAAGGCAATGCCGTTTCCAAACAATGTTTGTCCAAATGGTTGGCTCATTGTATCACTTTTTGCTTCAACAAGTATCACAAGACCTTGCCAGGCCAGGTCAGGGGTCACTCCACCAGGGGTGTCACGGCCTCTGCTGCCTGTTTCAAGAATGTGTCAGCGGCTAAAATTTGCGCCACCGCAACTTGAACTTCTGTCCATACCTTTACGAAACACTACAGTTTTGACATTGCCTCTCGCCAGAGAGCCGGTTTTGGGTTGGCTGTTCTGCAAGGACTTCTTTCTTAAGTCTTTCTCAGCCAGAGGATCCCCTATGGGTAGTTTCCTCCTCCCGTGTGCTTCTCATTGTTCCAGACTGCTTGGGACTCAGTCTTATATGTAATTACCTACTGCAAGAGCCCTCTCGAAGTAAGACAGTACAGTTACGTAAGAACTTACTGTAACAGTAGATCTTTGAGAGAGGCTCTTGCAGTAGGTTATACCTTCCCGCCCTCCATCCCTCTAAGCTTTTTCAGCTCCTTTTCCAGTGAGGGAAATATCCGCTTCTCTCTCGTCTCACCTTTTTGGCATTTGGCGGGAAAGAACTGGAAGGCGGGCGTGAGGGACCGCCCCTTTATACCAACATCTCCTGACGCCGGTCACCTGACGTGGGGGCGGTCCCTCGCCACAGACTGGTAGCTAGAAATGTTTCCGTGGGGTCCTGACGCCTGCTGGCTTCAGTCCTATATGTAATTACCTACTGCAAAAGCCTCTCTTGAAGATCTACTGTTACGTTAAGTTCTTACGTAACTGTACTTTACCTGTCTTAGTATGGGGCCATGCCAGTGATGCAGGGCCTGCAGTGGGCTGGAGCTTCATCCTGTTACTTGGGGATTTACCTCCTCCCTTTTCTCCCCAAAGCTGCCTGCAGTGAAATGACACCCCACATGTGTGTATGGAGATTATGTACATGCAGGCATCTGCTGGCATGCCTGTCCCCAGCTAGATGCTCTGACTGTGCTGCCCCCAGCCTCTGCCAGGTAGCAATCAGGTAGTCCCATGTGTCCCCATGTGAGGAGAGCAGCTCAAGTGACACTCATCCTGTCTTCCCCCAACAGACCCTCATGTAACCCAAGCTTGCTTACAAAACTGGGTCACTGCCATGGCAGGCAATAGCACTACCGCCATGTCACTGGGCTGCTCCTTATGGGATCCGCACAGGGGTTGTGTACAGACCCCCATGTCGGGGGGGGAGGGAATGGACAAGGATATGATAGAAGGCATTCTTAGGATGGCAGAGAAAGGGGAGATACTGTTGGTGGGAGACCTGAATATGCCAGATGTTAACTGGAGCACATTTACTGCAGCCACATCCAAGAGCAGGGCCATTCTTGATGCCCTACAGGTGGCAGGCCTCAGACAGCTAGTTTCAGAACCCACTCGTGAGGGAGCAATCTTAGACCTCATAGTCTCAAATGGGGGGCAGTGAGAGGATCTCAGATCTAGAAGTGGGTTGCCATCTGGGAACAAGTGACCATCAAACAGTGTGGTTCACACTAAACTCAGTTACAGAGTCAAGCCATACAAAAGTGAGGGTACTGGACTTCAGGAGGGCTGACTTTGGCAAGATGGAGAGTGCCTCAGAAAAGCACTAGCAAACAGGCTAGAAGGAGGTGTGGAGCAACAATGGGGAATCATCAAAACTGCCATCACAGAGGCAACAAGCCTTTGTGTGAAGCAAATAAACAAATCAAAACGAAGGAAAAAGCCACTATGGTTCTCAAAAGAGGTGGCTGTGAAAGTCAGGAAGAAAAAGATAGCATTCTGGAAGTATAAGGAAACACAGAAGGAGCAGGACAGAGAGCTGTACCAGTTAAGGCAGAAGGAAGCAGGAGGAAGTCAGAATAGCAAAGGCCCAAACTGAGGAAAAGATAGCCAACTCTGTTAAGAAGGGATAAATACAGGTTACTCACCTGTAACAGGAGTTCTAGGAATGGTATATGTTGTTCATCCACACTGTCTGGCAGGTATCCTTGCCGCTTTAAATCTTGCGGAAGGTCTTCAAGCTTGCTCCTCCCACCCACCGGGTGGTAAAACTCGCCTCTGCCCCATGAGTGCAGATCTGGCCGCTGGAAGCTCAGGTGTGCCGCCGGGCCGGGAGGTGTCGGGTCGTGTGGATGAACAACATATACCATTCCTAGAACTCCTGTTACAGGTGAGTAACTTGTATTTCTAGGGACATGGATATGTTGTTCATCCACACTGTCTGGCAGACTCCTAGCAGTTCTCTGGGAGGAGGAGGCAAGCAGCACACTCCTACTTAGGAATAAAGACTGAGAACTGAGGCCCCAAAACCAGCATCCCAAGGTGACTCAAGGTCGATGTGGTAATGGGTAATGAAGGTGTGTTGACTTCCAGGTAGCATCCCTGCAGATTTCCTGGATAGGGACGCCCTGGAAGCAGCCACCGACGCAGCAGTATGGCGGTAGAATGAGCTCTTATCCTCTGGGAGGCTCCATGCCCGCCAACTTATAGCAGAGATCTATGCAGGAGGTGACCCACCTGCTTATCGTCCGCTTGGCTGCAGGTCTGCCAGGTGCGGCTTCAGCGTGAGGTGACAAACAGCTGGCTAACCTCTCCCATTTCAGCTGTGCGCCCTTATAATAAGCGAGCGCCTCTTCTAGGTCCAAAGTATGGAGCCTGTATTCGGCCTCCGAGGTGTGATTGGGGTAGAACACCGCAGAGTCAACACCTGGTTAAGGTGAAATCTCACACCACCTTCGGAAGGAATTTCGGTGGGAAGAGGACAACCTTGTCCCTGTGGAAGACCAGGTAAGGAGACTCGATGCAGAGCACCTGGAGCTCTCCCATCCTTCTGGCTGACGTGATAGCCACCAAGAAGGTGGTCTTCCACGACAGGTGAGAGAGTTCACACCTGTGCATTGGTTCGAATGGCTTGCCCATGAGCTTTGCCAGTACCAGCAGTAGATCCCACGGAGGTGGAGGTTCTCGCACCAGAGGGGAAATGTGATCAAGGCCTTTGAAAAAGCGCCAGACCACCTTCTTCTGCGCCACAGACTGCTTCCCAGCCCGCACCTGGTAAGCAGAGATGGCTGCCAGGTGCACCCTTAGGGTCGTCGACCTAAGCCCTTGCTGAGAAAGGGACCATAAATAGTCCAAGATGCTTGCCAAGGAACAGGAGGAAGGGTCCAAGCCCTTGCCCTGACACCAAATGGAAAACCTCTTCCATTTGAAGGCATAGCATTTCCTGGTCGACTCCTTACGGGACGCCTCAACTACATTGAGGACTCGTCGGAAGACCCAAGGCCTGGAACTCTAGCCGCTCAGGAACCAGGCCGTCAGGTGCAGGGATTGAAGGTCCGGATGGAACACCTTCCCCTGATTGACTGAGAGCAGGTCCGGGCGAGCTGGAAGCTGCCACGGGAGCCTGGAGCTGAGGCTGAGGAGATCTGGGTACCAGAACTGGCGGGGCCAGTCTGGGGCTATCAGAATCACCTGCGCCTTGTCCCTCCTTGCTTTGAGAAGCACCTTGTGTATCAAGGGAAATGGGGAAGGCGTAGAAGAGGCCCGGGGTCCATGGCCTAGAGAAGCATCCCCCTGCAGCGAGCCCTGCTGAGGGGGGCGGGCATGGAACAGCCTCAGCTTTGCGTTCTCCCTGGAGGCAAACAGGTCCACCTGAGGTGTGCCCCAATGGGAGAACAGATCTTGTACTACCTCCAGCAGGAGAGACCACTCGTGGGATGCAGCCCCTATCCGGCTTAGGGCATCGGCCAGGGTGTTGGAGGCTCCTGCCACATGAATGGCTAGGAGATCCGCCTCCAGGCTGCGCACGAGTGACCAAATGCGGAGAGCTTCCTTGCATAGAAGCATGGAGCGCGTCCCCGCCCGGCAGTTTAGATAGTACATGGTCGTGTATTGTCCGTCCTGGACTTTGACCACTCTGACCCCAGAGAAACGGAGCAAAGGCGTGTGAGCTAGACGGACCGCTGGAGCTCCAGCAGGTTGATGTGGCATTGGGACCCCTGTGGGGACCAGAGGCCGGGGCCTGGTATTCCCCAGATGGGCACCCCAACCCATCAGAGAGGCATCGGTCGACAGAGAGACCGCTGGCTCGGGGTGACAAACGGATGCCCTGCTGCAGATGAACTGGAATGGTCCACCACCGACAGCTGCCCACATCCCCTGGGTCACCGCCAATAGCTGGGTCCAATGGATCGCAGCATTGTGACCACTGGCCGGCCAGTCCTCACTAAAGGGCGATGCCAGCGCCCAATGGACCACGCTGGTACAGGCCGCCATGAGACCCAGGAGGCGAGGAAGTCCCGGCAGGCTGCGATTGCCCAACCAGAAATGATTGGGTAAAGGAGGAAAGAACTGCCCTGTCCGCCAGGAGCCGTGGCTCTGGCTCAAGAGAGTCGCGCTTCTGCCCGCATGAACAGAATCACCTGCTTTGGCTCGAGTTCGACTTGGCCTTGTTGATAAGAAGGCCGATTTGAGAGCAGACCTGGAGGGCCAGATCTCTGACCGCTCCACCTCCTGTCTGAGGGCTGCTGGTCGCCAGTCGTCCAGGTAAGGGTACACCGGACCGCTCGCAGGAAAGCTGTCACCACTGCAATGCATTTGGTGAAGACCCTGGGAGCTGGAGACAGGCCGCAGGGCATGGCTCAGAACTCGAAAAGGGATCCCTCCACTAGAAAGCGAAGGAACCTCTGATGTGATGGACGGATAGGGACATGAAAAAACGCATCCTGCAGGTCCAGAGAGCAGAACCACACGCCGGGTTCCAGGGATGGTATTATCTGAGCCAGAGTGACCATCCTGAAGGTTCGAGACCTTAGGAACTTGTTTAGGTCGTGTAGGTCGAGAATGGGGCGCCAGCCCCCCGTCCGTTTCGGAACCAGGAAGTACCTGGACACAAACCCCGGGTCTGAGGGATGGTCCGCCACCTCCCTGATCACCTCCTTTTGGAGGAGGAGAGCGATGTCGGCTCAGCGAGCCGACAGTGAAGCTGCGGATCCCGATGCCCCCCGAGGTGCGAAGGCTCTGAAAGGCAGGGCCTGCTTGAATTCCAAGGGCAGGCCTTTTCCCACCACCACCAACACCCACCTGTCTGTGGTAATAACGGACCAGGCGGAAAGGAAGTGATGGAGCCGTCCCCCCACGGGGGGAACCTGGGGTGAGGTGACGGGGTTGGGGGCGACACCCCTCAACCCGTCACTGGGCAGGCTTGGAGGAGGGACCAGCCGAGGGACCTCCTGGCCTTTACCCTCCCCTTCCTGTTGGAGGAAGCCGACGGCTTGGGCTTGGGATGCCAAGATCGTGCCTGCTGGCCCTGACGTTGCTGGGCCAGACGTGCTGCAGGTGCAGAGGGACGAAAGGGCTTAGGCTGTGATTTGCAGCCTTTGACCTTCTGAGCGGATGAGACCGAGTCCAAGGTAGCATTGGACTTCTCGATCCTCTGCAGGTGACCTTACACCCCAGGGTCGAAGAGGTCGATCCCCAAGAAGGGGACATCCGACAACTTGTGCTGGGTATCCGAAGTGAAGGTGGATATCCTCAGCCAAGCCCGACGATGCATAGCCATTGCGGCCGCCACAGACCTGGCGCATGAGTCCCCGATGTCCAAAGCAGTCTGAAGCTGCTGTTTGGCCACTGCCCTGCCCTGGTCCCACACCTGCCTAACTGTGGTCTGCAGATCCGCGGGAAGATGAGGGACAACTGGCCCAGGGAGCCCAACAGGGCATGAGAGAAATGTGCCATAAGGACGGCTGAATTGGCTCACAGTAGACGGAGGACACAGTGTGGACTTTTCCCGGCATAGTCCAATTTCTGACCTTTGTCGGGAGGTTTGTCCACATCCCTTACGCTCTCGCACGCCGGAAAATGCTGTCGGTAGCTAACCCTCAGCCGAGGGTGTTCAAAACCGGACAAGGAACCGGTAGGGACCGGTGATACTCCTGGCCATCCTGGTCAAGGCAGGGCAGGAAGCAGGACCTGCCAGAGCTCCAAGGCCGGGCCACTATGGCCCTCGCCACCGGAAAGGCCTCGAGGGAATCCTTGGTCCAGAATTCCGTGAGGGATACCTGGCCCACTTAGAACGGGTTCGAGATTCATCCCGTGGACTCCGAGATAAGCTGAAGCAAACCCAGGAAGGACGAAGGCCATTGTCCACCGACTGTCCTCTGAGGACTCACGGTCCATTCTCTTGGAGTAAGGAGGAATCGCTTCGGACTCGGAAGAGTCCTCAAGAGCTGCCTCGGCCTGAGCCACCCTCCACCCGCCGAGGTCGATCGGGAGTGAGGGGGTGACAGACAGCCATGGGGCAGTCCCTGAGCCGACCGAGAATTTTGGTCGGAGCCCCGAATAATGGCTGTGGAGGCGGAGGTTCCACTGAATCGGTGGGGGCAGCCGGTTTGGCTGGAACAACCGCCTGGGAACAGGCCCTCGGCTAAATCGAGGGGTTGTTTCGCCACCCGGTGACAGCCACTTAATGGTCAATACACGCGCCGGCTTGTTCCCGGTCAGAAGGAGCTGCTGCCAACGAGGTCCTGCATCATCGACGCACCCACGCCGCTGCCTCCTCGTCCGAGGAGGAGGAAGAGGACAAGCGGTGGCGCCGCTGCCGCGGTGCCGAATGACCGCTATGATGGCGGGATCAGCTGGACCGCGAGGAAGTCCGAGATCCGAGAACCGCTTTCCCGAGGACGGCACGGGAGGTGTCGCGGGGAACCGCACCGTTCGAGGGTTCAACCGCCGCTCTGGAACCGGAGGCACAGACGAGCCAACGAGGTCCTCAACTCCACCGGGAACCGGAGAGGGATCGGCTTCTCCCTGCCGATAACCCATCCAACGGGTCGAGAAAATCTTGACCGCTGCCGACGGGAGCTCCCGGTCAACTGGCCTGACGGGACACTGTGGAGACCAGTGGCCAGTCGGCGGTCAACATGCTTCGACGGGCCTATTAACCGGAGAGGGATTCTTCTCGCTCCCAAGAGGCCGACGGTGGGACTTAGCCCTTGCTCTTTTTGACTGATATAACGGTCCAGAAGAAGATGGACCTTCACCTTTGGTAGAGAGGGTCGACAAAGCTCCCTAAAGAAGCCTGAATAAGAGGCAATCAGGAGATAGCGGAACAAATGCCGCGAGCCGAGGTAGAAGCGTCTGGCTGATGCTCTCCTCTTCTTCGAGGGTGATCATCTGCTCGAAGCCGATCCGCGGAGCCTGCCGCCGCGGGAAACCGTCAACGGGCCTCTTGACTTCACCGGAGGAAAACGCTCGGACGCCCGCTGTAAACGGCAGCACGGTCTTCGAGGACGAGGCTTCAAAAGAAGAGCACAGGTCGCAGGCCTGCGGATCGTGCTCAAGGCCCAAGCAGTAGACGACGTGGAGTGCGGATCCGTCGAGACATCTTCTGCCCGCATGGGCATCTCCGAAACCGGAGTTGATTTGTCCATGCAGTCATGAGGGAGAGAAGACCAAGTCTTTACAAAAGAACTTTTAAATTGAAATTTCAAAGAGTTAGAACCAGTCTTATACGCAGAACGTTAAGGAGGGAACCTGAGCTCCAAGCCGTAAGGAAGATCTGGCGCGTGGGGCGGAGCTGAGTTTTACCACCCAGGTGGGTGGGAGGAGCCAGCTTGAAGACCTTCCGCAAGATTTAAAGCGGCAAGGATACCCGCCAGACAGTGTGGATGAACAACATATCCATGTCCCTAGAAACCTTTTATAGTACATCAGCGAGCTGAGAAAGACAAAGGGAGGGATAGTGAGGCTGAATAGAATGAACGGTGGTGGGCAGAGGGGACAGTGAAAAGCAGGGATACTGAACGAATATTTCTGCTTTAGTATTCACAAAGAGGAGGGAAAGTGCCTAATACAATTAACAGAAGCACTCTTGATGGGGGGTCGATCCCAGTCCTTTCACAGAAGAAAGGGTCTCTGCAAGAACTCCTAAAACTGAAGGTCGACAGCAATGGGACCTGATGGATTTCACCCTAGAATTCTAAAAGAATTATGGGGAACGAGTGAAACCACTGGCCACTTCTTTTAATAAATCATGGAGGATGGTGTGGTACCTGAGGACTAGAGGAAGGCGGATGTGATTCCCCTTCAGTGGGACCAAGACAGAGGCAGGAAACTACAGACCTGTCAGTTTGACCTCTGTGGTAGGGAAAGGATGGAGTCACTTGGAAGGAAAGAATAGTTGAGTACCTAGAGGCCAGGGGCACAGGACCCAAGGCAGCATGGGTTCACAGCGGGAAGGTCATGCCAGACGAATCTAATAGATTTCTTTGACTGGTGACCAAAGTAGTAGACCAGAGAGGGGCTGTGGACATGGCCTACCTAGACTTTAGCAAGGCATTTGACACAGTCCCTGCATAAAAGATTAATAATCAAATTAACCAGCCTGGGAGGGTCCCAGGGTGGTAGCCTGGTAAACATGGCTGGACAACAGGACACAGAAGGTAATTGTAAATGGAGTCCACTCTGAAGAAAGAAGGTTACTAGTGGGCACCGCAGGGGTTCAGTATTGGGTCCAGTCCTTTTAATGTCTTCATAAGTGACATTGCAGAGGGACTGGAAGGAAAGTATGCCCTTTGCAGATGACACAAAGATCTGCAACAGGGTTGATACACAAGGAGGCGTGGAAAGGATGAGAAGGGACTTGGCAAGGTTGGAGGAATGGTCAGAAGTATGGCAGCTAGGATTCAATGCAAAGAAGTGCAAAATAATGCACCTAGGAAACAAGAACCCAGGGGAAGATTACACAATGGGGGGGGGAGTTAGTAACAATAACAAAAAAGGAAAGGGACCTGGGGATATTCATATCAGATGACCTTAAGGTTAGCAAGCAATGTGAGAAGGCAGTAGAAAGGGCTGGGGGTATACTGGGATGCATAGGGAGAGGCATCAGCAGCAGAAAACTGGAAGTTGTTATCCCTCTGTACAGACAGATGGTGAGACCCCATCTGGAGTACTGCGTCCAGTTCTGGAGACCCCATCTCCGCAAGAACATAGACAGGATAGAGACAGTCCAGAGGAGGGCAACTAAATGGTGCAGGGTCTGCGATAAGTTAGTTACGAGAGAGACTAAAGGAGCTTAATATGTATACCCTTGAGGAAAGAAGGAGAGGGGGACATGATAGAAACTTTTAGGTCACCTCAGTGAATCAACAAAGTCCAAGAGGGTAGCATCTTTCAGAAAAGAGACGCGCAAGAACAAGGGGACACAATTTAAAGATTGGGGGCGGTTCAGGGGCAATGAGGAAGTATTATTTCACAGAGAGGGTAGTGGATGCATGGAACAGCCTTCCTGAGGAGGTTGGGGGTCTAAAACTGTGGGAGAATTCAAGAATGCATGGGACAGACATAAGGCAATTCTTGTGGGGGGTAGGAAGAAATAGGCTGTTGGTTAACTAGGATCTACGGCCTATCCTGTAGGTAGGGAACTGGGCAGACTAAATGGGCCAAGTGGTCCTTATCTGCCGACAAAGTCTATGTTTCTGTGTTTCTGGACTAAAAAACAATTTAATCTTTAAAAAAGACTACTGGTCCTTACATATGTGCTATACTTATCAGTTATTCCTTTTGTGTTGGTTTTATCCCTGATGAACTAAAAATTGATTGTTACATTTACTGTGTACTGAACAAATATTTGGGGGCGATGGCCAGCTGCTCTGCAGATAGGATGGATAGAGTGAGAGCTACTATACTTTTGGAGATGTATAACTATAGCAAGTATCCTTAAAAATGCAGCAAACTTAATAAAACATATGATAAAGACAGATTTTCTACACATTCTGATATATTTTCAGCAGCTTTGAGAGATGGAGAAACTAGGAAAGTCATCAACTACTAATAATCTTCTAAAACCATATCCCAGAAATTTGGCCCCAGCAGAAGCATCCCATTAGCTGCCACCATGCTACAGTCGGAACTGAACCATAGCGGCTTTCTTACGGGCCATATGGAGTTTGTACCAGACAGTTGAGGCTTTTAGCACTACAGCAGCCCTGAATAACATGAAGGAGGAAGCTTCTCAGAGTGAGACTAAAGTGATGAATGATGGGTCAGAGAAGGCCCTGCTCATGACCACCGGATATAAAGCAGATTGATTTGAACACCTTGAAAATGCCACCTGGGAGACACATGCTAGGGTAGTAGGCTGGCTGGAGGCTATCAAAAGAGAGGACCTTATGGCTTGTCCACATACCAGATTTCCAGAGACACTATCCAGTCACCAGCAGCTCACTGTACTATGGGTTTATTGGATTACACCTCTGGAAGTGACTTTACCCAAGGATTCCTCCTAAATGATTCTGCTTGTCACGTGGAGTTTGGAACAGAGGGACAGTATACTAATGGCAGCCAAAATGTGTGGAGTGGTGCAGAGCACTCACATGATTGTGTGTTTTTGGGGTTAATGTCTAAGCCATAGAATTGAGCTGCTGCTGTCAACACCGCTTGGTAAATTATATATCCTGTTTAAAAACAACATTTTCCCTGACGATTTGTTTTTTATGTCTGTAAAAAAGGAAAATGGTCCCTCTTCGTCTCCCCTTCCCCATACCAACACTCCCTCTGCGTACACACCTCCCCAGTCCAACCCCTTACCCCATACTTACCTCCAGAGGTCGGCGGCTGCAATCTTCTCTTGACTGGGACACATCTGCACTTTTCAAAGCTGAACCGCGAACTGAAGAACCGAGGTAAGTGCAGTATAATGGCTGTCAATGGGAATTTCAACTTATGTTGATATCTCGACCATTTTTCAAAATTTTGACTCCAGATTTTCAACATGGGTTCTTGGGATCCCATCTGATGAACACTGGCACTGATATATCATTATTCGATTCCAAAAGGTTATTTCACGGTCGCTGCGCAGAATCACCTTTCTGGACCGAATAACAAAATGACAGTGCCAGTGTTCGTTAGTGAGAGATCCCAAAAGGCCCACGTTGAAAATCTGGTGCAAAAAATCCTCAAAATGACTGAGTTACGAACGTAGGTTGTGCAGTTTCTATGCGCGCTCATAACTTCACCGGTTTTTAATATTTTCACTCCAGATTTTCAGCATTGCCATTTTTTTACACCTTCTCAGGAACCGTACAGCTGTCATTTTTCACATCCTGCCCCAAACCTGTTTTCGCAAGAGTGGCACAGAATGGCACAGTTGCTGTATGAAATCACCTTTCAGGACAAATAAATGAAATGAGTGACACTTCATGATGTGGGGTCTCAAACAGGCCATGTTGAAAATGTGATGGACCACCCCCCCCCAAAATGTCCTCATTACACATGGTCATTCAACATTTTCTATGCACGCGTGTTATTTTGAACATTTTCAATATTTACGCTATTTTCACCTGTGGGGTTCATGAGGTGGAGTGATAAGAACACTGTGTTCAACATTTGGGGTCAAAATATGAAAAAGTGACAAAAGTTATGCCCATTCCTTGCAATTGACATGGTTTATGCCCCGCTCCCTCAACCTTTAAGACACACACACACACACACACACACACACACACACACTTGAAGTTAATGTATTAGCAGCCGTAGTGGCTCTGTCAGAGTTTTCTTCAATTAACGTTACTGGTTTTGAGTGTTTAGTGTTTCAGTTCCGTTTTTATCAAAACTGAGCCATCTTTACTCGCCCTTACTATAGGGGGAAGTTAGTTTTTTTCTCAGAGCTCAAAAGTAAAAAAAAAGAAGAAAAAAAAGGCATCTGAGCTCTTTTTAACTTAGCAGTTTGTGCTGTTTTTGTAACGTACCGCAGCCTATTCTTTTCCGTTTGGGACCGTGCTTTTTTCATAGGGTCAGTCAGTGACATGTTAGTCAGACCCAGAAGAGAAACTAGACCCATAAAACTGTGTGTTCAGTCTTACGGCATCAGCCTACCACTAGTTTTTGTTTAGATACCTGGGTCGAAATCATCTTCTTGCTATTGTGTATTTTGCAAGTTTTGCCCAAACACTGTAGAAATGGGGAAAAATAGAAAAATAAATAAATATATAGACATTGTTTGGCTTCCCTGCCTGCCTCTGTGTCTCAGACATTTAGAGGAGGGTCCTTTCCTCTCATAGCAACATAAGGAAAGGCCCTCCAAAGACCCCTTTTTTCTAAGGTCTACAAAAAAGAAAAAAAAAAGGGAACCCTGTTATCGCCAAGCAAGAAAGAGCATCCGAGCAGGTTACGGACTCAGTTCCTGCCAAAAAAAAAAAAAAAAAAAGTTTGGGGAGACCCCACCTGGAGTACTGTGTCCAGTTCTGGAGTCCTCATCTCCGAAAAGACATGGACAGAGTTAAGGCAGTCCAGAGGAGGGCAACTAAAATGGTGCAGGATCTGCATCTAAAGCCCTATGAGGAGAGACTGAAGGACCTCAATATGTACAGACTAGAGGAAAGGACCGAGAGGGGGATATGATAGAGACTTTCAAATACCCGTGATGAAAGTGGGCCAAAACTAGAACGCTGTTCCGGTACTTTACAGCCGGCCTAAGACGCTTCTTTTTCTTTTTTTTTTTATTTTTTCACTTTTTACTTCCTGTTTTCTGTGAGTCACGCACACTCCGTCCATCTCCAAAACTTGTTGTTTCTCTACGTTTCCTATTGAGCTGCTCACACTGAGCGATGTACTGCATGTAGACACCCTTTCAACCAACTGAAGGCTCCACTCGGTCCATTAATGTTTTTAGCCCCCCCCCCCACAAAACCTGCACTACTTTGTCCGTTTGTCCCACCCCCAGATCCGTATCCTTGCTGTTAGAGTGTACAGCCTGAGTCCTTCCATTCCGTCCCGTCAGTCTTGTGCCTGAGGAGTGAGGAGTGACGATGAACAGTTGATGGGTGAACCCGTTGAGGCTGAGCTGAGTCCGATGACAACAGTAGTGGAAGTTCCCACCGACGCCTCAGCAGCCAGCGAGCCAGAGTTAGAGTCCCAGGTTCGACCGGCGACTGCTGACTGCAGTGCCATTACAGCTTGCCGTCCAGAAAAGAGCTGTAAAACTTTTTTTAAAACGTACTACTGTACTTCCATTCATGGGTGCCGTCATAGGTTGCATTGCAGACCACCCGCAGCACTTGCCAGCCTGACTGAAGAACAGAGAAGAAAGATGCCAGGAGAGGACTGAGTCCACAGGTGTGCTTCCTTTCACCTTTATGAATTAAATTAAATCCTTTTCTTTTTTTGTCTAACAGCATCGTGGACCCCGCCCCAGGCTGGACTGTATAAAAGAGCAAGATTAAACACAAGTTGAACTTCATTCTCTGAGAGGGGCCCACGTTGCTGTTAAACAAAATGCTCCTCATGGTCTGTGACCCTCAGATACCAATGACATTGCAATAAGCACACAAGAGAAGTTTCATTAAAGGAGAGACCATGTCTCTTCATAACAGTCAGTTAGGAAAGCTGTGTTCTTTCATAGGCACCTCCTGCTGCATTGAACAGAATACCCTAAGAGGTCTACGTTGAGTACGGGGTGGGTGGGGGGGGTAGAAGGGAGGAAGCTGTCATTGGGCAGTGACCAGTGAATACCTGTGTGCAGCACTTCAGATGGGTCCAGTTGTTTGAGGAGTGCATGTCACTTGATGAGGAAGAGGAATGGAACAGGCTTTAATTGTGGAAGGGAGGGGGGAGACTAGGTAGCTGCTGTCTGGAAACATTGAGGGTGTGGAGGTGCTATTCCAGAAGATCACAGGTACAATTACAGGAGTGCATGCTGCAACTGCCTAATACCCATTGCTCATCGTCTTTCTGCCCAGTACCAGTCTGTTGTACATTTATGCTCACTGTCTAAGCTGTGAAAAGCAGAGAAGAGAAGCGTGTGTGTGTTTACTCCGAATTCTGTAGGGATTCCTTTTTGTGAGGCAGTGTCACCTAGTCCCCTTTGGTGTTCCAGAGTGCCCAGGGTAGAGGTCAGATTCTTCCTGGTCTATTTATAATGTGCACTCCTTTTAATAATGCTCTGCTCAGATATATAGTAGATGGATATTGCTTGCAGCAACTAATTTACCAAGTCCTCCATGGCTGCTGCCTTTGCCACCGGGAGTCCTGGATGCAATGGCTAGGGAAGCACGTGAAGGAGTTCCAGTCTAGTAGGTCCCTTAGTGGTAGAGAATGCATGACACTGCTGGCTCACCATATATTTAAGGCAGTTAGTTCTGTTTGGCAAAAGCATGTCCTTTAAATTTAGGGGAGAGACAGGAGGACTGATTTTACATGGCAGATGAGTGTATTTTGCTTATTTCATTATACGCTCAGGTGTGTGAGAGTTAGGTGACAAATGAAGTGGGTGAAGTGCAGCACCAGTAACCAAAAAAGAAAAAGAAACTGCAGCACTAAATGAGATATAGGCTGGAATGTTTACCGAGCATAAGTTCTGGGAGTTGGATCAGCCTACAAGCCTATTATTAGCCATGATGCATAGCAAACAATTTTAAAAGACATTAACTCAACCAGCTTACCTCTCTCTTCCCCCCTCCAGTTGAAGTGAGTGAACACAGCTAGAGTTCGGCCTTTGCTGGGGAAACATTTTTATTTATTTATTTGAAAAGTTGGATTTACAACCTTTGAGTCATGGACTCATTTACAAAGGCACCTCGTTGTAGTGGGAGTAGACAGAGTTACATAGTGTGGTTACAACAGTGAGAACAGTACAGGTGCAGAACATTAAACATATAGTACACATAGATTACATACTAGTGTTACTTACAATAGGTTACAGTCCTATACAAGGTACCTAAGGGTTACATTGGGGGTACAGCCCTGGACATGATGGCCTGCTGAACTGTATTGTGGCTAGGACAGGAAAGGAGGGTGTACCATGCAGAGGGAGGGCTGAGGGAGGATATTGAGTGTGCTGGGGAAGGTACTGTTGAAGGGGGGCTAGCACACATGGCTGCAGAATGCATATAGGATGCCTGTAGTTTGTAGCTGAAAGCAGTTGTAGATCTTACTTCGAGAGGGTTCCTTTGGTAGGTCATCACTTATAGGACTGGCGCCACCTGGCATCGGGTCGCATGGCAGAACTTTGTAGCAATACCTGACGGGGGACCGCCCACCCGACATCACGTGACTGATGTCAGCATGACTGTATATAGTGGGTGGTCCCCACACCCGCCCTCCAGTTCTTTCCTGCCGTCGCCTCGTGTCAGGTCGCATTGCAGACTTCCATTAGAGATCGTTGGGAAAGTTTCTTGCATGGTTTTTCCTCACCTTTTTGTCGATTTTTATTTCTTGATGTCTTCACCCAAGAAGAAGTGCTTATCTTGTGGCATGCAGATCCCGCACAAAGACTGTCACCTCAAGTGTGTCCTCTGTTTAGGCCCAGACCATCCTGTTTCCTCCTGCCCTGAGTGGCAGACCTTCAATCGGACCACAAAGAAAAGGAGACAACAGGCTTTGGAGGCCCATCTTTTAAAAGCTTGCCTGGCTTCCCTTGAAAAAAAGATGGACTGGTTGAGAGAGACCTTGGCTGAAAATCTTCCTTCCAAGAAGTATAAGGAGAAATCTAGGGAGGGAGTGTCCACAGACGCCACTCTATGCCCCCTCGGCAAGGCCCAGCTGCCCAAAAAATTGATGGTAGTCTGGTAAGACCGTAGCGGTCAACGGTCTTTGGCTCACCGCCACAGCCGATAAGTCAACCCTGGCTCCTCTGGGGATCGACACGCCTGCAGGTAAGTCAACTACCCAGGCTGTGGGTACTGCCCGCACCAGTCGATAAGCCGTCAGGGCCTCCCTGCCTGCCTGACTCCATCCACTAGCCGCCATCCCTGATGGTCGCACGGGTGTGGTTCCCCCGTTGGGGCCTAACGGCGCCTCACCCGACGTCTGGCGGAACCAGAAGGAGAAAGCCCCTTTCCCTCCTCTTCCTTTGCCTGTACCCTTCACCTCTCCAGCGGGTACTTCGGGTGACGATGACGGCAAACCCCTCGACATTGTCATGCTACAGGGTCATCTCTGCATTCCCCTCACAGGGTCAAAGAGAAGGAGGCTCCTCCTCAGCCAGCAGGCCTTACCTTGGAGGTCCCTCCTCTGCCTTTGGGCGGGATTCCGGCGCCCCCTCTGACGCCGGATGTCCTGACGACAGTCCTGCAGCCTGGACCTTTTGACTGGCCTCAGCCTCTGCCCCTGACACCAGATCAAGTTCCGTTGCCAGGGCCCCTTCTTCTGGCCCCGATGCCATCCCCTCCAACGTCGGATTGAGTGGTGCCGGTTCCGACGTTGGTTCCCCTGATGTGGGCTGTCCCGACACCAGACCCCCAGGCGATATATACTACAGCGGGTCCGATGTGGGTACCCCCGCCGCTGGATCTGACAATGGGGATTTACTCCAGACCTCGTACTGTCCCAAATTACCCGCAAGGGTTTCCTTGGGACCACTACCCGGTGGGTCCGTCTCTGGACTGGAGTAATTTCAGACAATTTTACCCTGGGTTTAATCCCTACTCTTCTTATCAGGGATTCCAGGGTTATTACTCTCCACCGGTAATTCCACCTCCTCCTCCTCCTTCACCCCCCCCAGCGTCTGCCAACTCCACCCCCCGACATTTGCTCCAGATTTCAAGACCCTAATTCAGTCTTGGTGGCAGGGGGCCCAGTCGGAGTTGGTCTTGGACCTGGAGACTAGGCTCCCACTTCCACGGTCTCCCAGGTCCCCTTCCCCGAGCAGTTCTTCCATTGCTACTGTCCACATCTTGGGGGAGACTCATCAGGACGTTTCCCTTCCTGATACATGACACTATCCTGTTGAGGAGGCAGATGATGACGATAGCTCAGAGGGGGCTGACGATTCTTCAGAGGAGGTCCCGGAGGAGCCTGAGGGCCCAAAAGACAAGGTTTCCCCGAAATCTCCACCAGAGGACCCAGCCTTTTTTGGACCTTCTGAGGTCCATGAAGGATTACCTCGACTAGGAGTCTGAGGATCAGGACCCTATAAGACAGAGGCTCGTGGGATACCTCGATCTAGAGTCTCTGTCCCCGGTCCCCATTCCTCCTTGTATTGCACCTCACCAAGACCTCACCATTAACATCTGGGAGATGCCTCATTCTCTCCTGGCTGTCCCCAAACTTGCGGACAGACTTTACCCGGGCACCGAAGGATGCCCCATTCCTGAAGGCACATCCCAAGGCTGACTCTGTGGTCATCTTTGCGGCTCATGACCGCTCCTCAGCACCAAAGCACATGAACACCTCTCCTCCGGGCAAGGAGTTGAGACAGATGGACTAGTTCGGGAGAAAGATTTATTCATCAGCCACATGCACCCTCCAGTCCCTTAACTATGTGGCCCAGATGGTGTCCCACCAAAAGGCTATCTTGGCCAGGTTAGAAGCGCGAGTCCAGTCCATGGACCCTTCACCCTTAAAAGAGGAACTTGCCAAAGACCTTTGTCTCTCCAAAGTCTCATGTAGGCACGCCTTACGCGCCACTTACGACTCCGTCGATTCGATGGCACGTACCTCGGCAACTGCCGTTGCCCTTAGACGACACTCCTGGCTTCACCTCTCTGGACTTGCCAACGAGGTCCAGTTGGCGATTCAGGATGCCCCTTTTAGGGGCTTGGTGCTCTTTGGTGGGGACACCAAGGACATTATCACAGACCTACAGGACAGGGGCCTTACCCTTTGGTCTGTGAGGTACATGTACTGATCGGGCTCCCAGCAGCAGCAGTCCTTTCAGAAAAGGACCTGGAGGCAGAGAAAGAATGCCCCGGCGTGCCGCCAGGGGAAGCGTAAGGCCACAGGTACAGCCACCCCCTCCTGCCTCCAAAAAACAGAGACGTTCAGGGGGTCCTTCCCCTGAACGCCCCGCCACTTCTTGATTTCTCATCCCCACTACCTCCTCAGTCTTACGACGGGGAGCAGGTGGGGGGGGGGAGTTCACCCACCACACGCAGGAGTGGAGGGCAATCACCTCTGATGAATGGGTCCTGCAACTAGAGTCCATCAGACACACCATAGAGTTTCTGGAAATTCCCCCAGAAACTCCACCAAAGAAGTCTTCCTACTCGCGGGACCAGGCCCTCCTCATTCGCGAAGAGGTAAACTCGCTCTTACTTAAGGAAGCAATAGAGCACGTTCCCCTTTGGGAAAGGGGGTTTTACTCCCATTGTTTCCTGGTCCCAAAAAAGTCAAGGGACTTCAGACCCATACTCGACTTAAGCCAGCTAAATCAGTTTGTTGAGTACAAAAAAATTTCAGATGCTGACCCTTCAGAGCCTCCTTCCACTCCTTATGGAGAACCACTGGCTCTGTGCTTTGGATATGCAGAATGCCTACCCGCACATCCCTGTCTTCCTCAGCCACCGCCGGTTCCTGCGCTTTTGGTTCCAGGGGGAGAACTTTCAGTTTCGAGCGCTCCCTTTTGGTCTGTCTTTGGCACCACACGTCTTTACCAAGTGCCTAGCGGTAGTCGCAGCCTTTTTGTGCTGTAGGGGTATTGTGATTTTCCATTACTTGAACAACTGGCTGATTTCAACCCCATCCAGGGATTCTTTGCTAGAGGCTCTTTCCTTTACTCTGGACCTCTTCAACAGACTAGGGATCACAGTCAACGTACCTAAGTCCTCCCTCATCCCTGCCCAGAGGCTAGTTTATTGGGGCAGTCTTGGATACGGTCCAGTGCAGAGCCTTTCTTCCTCCAGGCAGGGGAGAGACCCTTCTCTGTCAGGCCTCCAAAGTGGCTTTCCTCAGGACCATCCCGGCCCGGGAGGTCCTGCGCCTTCTGGGCCTCATGGTGGCCTCCATACAACCGTTCCCCTGGTGAGGCTTCACATGAGAGTCACTCAGTGGTCCTTGTGGGTGCAGTGGGATCAGCTCCTGGATGACCTGGACCATTCGGTACTGGTCTCCTCGGCGGTTCAGAAAGAATTGCATTGGTGGATGGATTCTCACAATCTTTCCTTGGGGCTTCCCTTCCGGAGCCCAGCACCCTTAGCTTCCCTCACCACGGATGCCTTGAACATGGGGTGGGGAGTACATCTAGGGGAACACCAAGCCCAGGGACTATAGTCCAACTTGGAGACTTCTTTGCATATCAGTGTTCTGGAGATGAAGGTGGTCCTGTACGCTCTGCAGACCTTCCAGCCCCTCCTTCCCAAGAGATCACTGCTAATCCAAATGTACAACATGTCGGTGGTTTGGTATATCAACAAACAAGGAGGAACCTGATTGTACCCCCTGTGCCAGGAAGCAACGTGGGTGTGGAACTGGGCAGTCCAGCACCACCTGGTCCTGGTGGCCATGCACATTCCAGGCATTTTAAAGGTCCTGGCGGACAGTCTCAGCAGATATCAAACCCTAGCTCATGAGTGGGAACTGCATCAGGTAGTGGCGGAATCCATCTTCCTACGTTGAGGGCATCCAGAAATCGACCTCTTCGCCTCCAAATTCAATGCAAAACTTCCCAGCTTTTGCTCGCTCGTTCCAGGGCACGGTGCTTTTTGGAACAACGTATTGTCTCTCTCTTGGACAAGGACATTTTTGTACGCCTTCCCTCCATTTCCCATTCTACAGAGGGTCCTTCTCAAGCTTCAAGCAGAGAGGGTAAAGATGATCCTTATCGCTCCTGTCTGGCTGAGACAGATCTGGTTCCCGCTGCTGCAACAGCTCTTCAGGGCACCACCGGTTTCGCTTCCAGTGACTTATGACCTCACGACCTCCTGACTCAGGATCAAGGTCGATTGTTACATCCGGGGCTCAGGACTCTGCATCCTCATGCATGGCTCCTGCAGATATAGCGATCTCTTGCTTTGGGGTCTCCCCCCGAGTTGCTCAGGTCCTCATTGAGGCCAGAAAATCCTCTACTCGTTCCACTTATGCCATGAAGTGGAAACGGTTTTCCATCTGGGCGACTGCTAAGTGTTGGAACCCCTTCTCTTGTTCTGCCCTGCAAGTCATGGAATACCTCCTTCACTTGTCAGACTGCGGTCTTTCGTACTCTTCCTTGAAGGTCCACATTTCAGCTATCTCATTGTACCATGAGCTAGTGGATTGTAAACCGGTGGCTCAGTTGGAGGTCTCAAATCCCTTTCTGAAAGGGATTCTCCATCTGAAACCCCCCCATCCGCAGCCCAGCTCCTCCTTGGGACTTGAACTTCGTCTTGTAAAGCTCACCCTTCCTCCTTTCGAGCTGCCTATGAGCTGTGATTTGCGCTTCCTTTCCTGGAAGGCGCTGTTTCTCGTGGCCACCACGTCAGCCCGAAGGATTTCAGAGTTTCATGCTCTAGTCTGTAATGAGCCCTATCTGATTTTCCATAGGGACCAGGTGGTCCTCAGAACGCATCCGATGTTTCTTCTCAAGGTGGTGTCAGAAGCCACACTGAATCAATCAGTAGAGCTTCCTGTGTATTACCCGTCCCCCTCTAACAGAGGTGAGGCACTTTAGGTAACGTCTCTGCAGCCAATATTTGTGCTGCTGCTACTTGGAATTCTGTCCATACCTTTACCAAACATTACAGTGTGGACATTGCTTCTAGGTGGAGGGCTGGCTTCAACCTAGCTGTCTTGCAGGGCCTTCTATCCCAGGCTGGATCCATTCTGGATTCCATTTTTTTCTGTTGGGAGTTAGTTTTCCTCCTCTCTAGTTTCTCTCAGTCTCTCCTTGGATGAACTGCTTGGGACTCTGTCCTATATGTGATGACCACCTGAAGGAACCCTCTTGAAGTAAGATAGTACAGTTACGTAGGAACTTACCGTAACAGTAAATCTTCGAGAGAGGTTCCTTCAGTAGGTCATTATTTTTCCCTCCCTCCTTCCTCTCATTTGTGTTTTGCAGGGACTCCAAATCCTGTTTTCCTTGCTGTTAGGCCTCTTCCTGGCTCCGGCGGGAGAACTGGAGGGCGGGTGTGGGAACCGCCCACTGTATACAGTCACGCTGATGTCGGTCACGTTACGTCGATTGGGCGGTCCCCTGTCGGGTATTGCTAGAAAAGTTTGCCGTGTGGCCCGACGCCAGGTGACGCCAGTCCTATATGTAATGACTTACTGAAGGAACCTCTCTTGAAGATTTACTGTTACAGTAAGTTCCTATGTGACTGTACTTTCTAACCCCAGTAATGCTCAGTATATTCATAACTTTATGCAGTAAGCCTTCTAAGCAGAACTACCCGGAGAGATGGAACATATGCAAATGATGGAATCTTTTGCATGAGCCACTTTTCAAATGCTGCATTCTACTAACTGCCTTTGCTCTAAACCCCTCAGATTTTTCTCTCTGACTGTCAAGACTAGACTCTCGGAGGTCCTCTCCTTATGATCTTGTTCTGACATGAAAAAACTTATAAAATATATATAAGTATTCTTTACATTTCATTTGCTGCCTTTAACTTTTCGTAATTTTAAGTAAACCTGTAGTTTTAGTGTTTAAATTGTAAGTTTCTCAGTTTCTCCCGGTTTGGTATAACGGGGGAGTGGGAACTGAGGTTTATTTTGCATGTATCAGAGTTTTCTGACTAAAAAACTCTGTTAGTTATGTTTAATTTTATTTAATTTAGCTTGTTTTAAGAACCGCTAATACTGGTTCCTGAACCAATAGCCTTGGTTCTTTTTACTTGGTTTCTGGTACCACTTGGTTCCTCATTGGTTCTGGAAATGACCGCAAATGTTAAATAAAGTATAAATAAATACATTTTTCAGCAGTTACAACTTTTAGGGGTTTTATATGGAAAATGTCAGGAAAAAATGGTTTTGAATTATGTGTTTGCCTCTCTGGGCATGTACATTTCCAAGCAGAGTGAAATCTGTGATGGACCAGGTTCTGATTGATGGTGTGCGTATCTAGGAGGTGATGGTGGAAGCACCACTGGCAGGAAGCAACCATTACACTGTGTAGCTTTACCTGGACATGGGCAAGGAGAAGATTGGAACAAAAAAAAAAAAAAAAAAGAAAAGGAGGCTAGGTTCAGGAGGGCAGACTACAGTAGGATGGGAGAAATTCTGAAAGGGCACATCTCTCAGATCAGGAAGGAAATGGGGGTAATAAAGAAATTTCTGATTAATTTTATAATATTTATGTATTTTTTTTCTGTTGAAAATGACTTTATTTTATAAGTGACAATAACCCATTCCAGGTCCATGGGTATACTGGGCAATAATGTACTTCTTAATTGGTTGGAAGTCACTCGGGCTGTGCCCTTATTTCTCAAAATGCACCTGGGGCATGCACTAATGGCTAATATACCCATGGTCTCTTGTGAGTTATAGCTTACTTAATATCTATCTGGTGTCCAATTTTTCCTTAAACGTAGTATTCATCTGTCTTATACTTTGTAAGGATGCCCAGGCAGTGCACCAGATGGGATGGTGGGTGGGGGTGCATGTGATGTGGATACAGAGTGGAAATCTGAATCTTACTGCAAACCAGCTATACATGCTGACCCAGTTCATATTAAACACGTTAACTTATTAATCTATAGCAACTTTCTGAGAAAGTAAGGTTGTTAAAATATGACTAGAAAGTGATCATTTTATAAAAAAAAATTGTGATCCACAGTTATCTAGAATGCACCAAATCAACCCAGTTTTTTGAAAATTTTCTTGGGGGAGGGCATTCCCCTGGATCCCCCTAGCAAGGATGTTTTTTCCAATATACAGAGAGTCCCTATACTTTTTCTGAACTACTTTCATCAGGGTATAAATAAGGTTCAAAAGGGAAGCCTTTGTACTGAGAAAGGGACGCACAAGAACAAGGGGTCATGCAATGAAGCTGGAGGGGGATACAATCGGGAAATGTAAGGAAACACTTCTTCACTGAAAGGATGGTGGATGCCTGGAACAGCCTCAATGAGGAGGCGATGGGAGCAAAAACTGTAATGGGATTGAAGAAGGCACTGAGTAGGTATAAGGGACCCTAAGAAGCAGGGGGCAAAGATCAAGTAGGATTTATGGTGTGACTGTAGGTAGGGAACATGGGCAGACTAGGTGGGCCAAGCTGTTCTTAACCCTTTGTGAGGCAATTTGTCGACACCCTTGTCCTCTCCACCCAGGAAACAAGGGAGGAGGATAGGAGGAGGCTGAATTTTAGACATGATGGGGTTAACCCCATCCAAGAGGTTGCTTTGCCTGTAGAGATTAAAGAAGTACCAGTGGGACAGGTGTGATGCTGAGTACCTGTACTCGTACCCAGATCATGAGGAGGTGGTTCAGGTGACTGCCTGTGATGGGGCTCTCCCAGCCCCCCGACAAATATTCCAGGAAGCTGGACAGCATGGGGAAGAAGGTGTACACCTCTGTCTCCTTGCTGTTGGAGCAGGCTGCTTACATGGCCCGTGCTGCCCAGTACCAGAAAACTCTCTGGAATTCATTACTGGCCACAAGCGAGAAAGCCTCAAGGGACCTGGCACAGGATTCGGCAGACACTGCGAAAACTGCTCTTGGCAATCCCATATGGCAGTGGATGTCAAGGACACTGCATCTAGGGTTATGGCCAGTGACTTCTCTTTAGAGATTTGCTTGGCTAACGACCACTAATCCGCCCCAGGATACCAGGGCAAAACAATGAATTTCCCATGTGAGAACAGTCCCTGGTTGATGACTAGACAGAGGCATATATGGAAAATGTGGATGAGTACAAAACCACCTACGAAAGCAACACTGAGCAGGAAAAGGCCTGAACGTCCTACAGGCCTCATGGAAAGGGAGGTGGGGGTAAAGGTTACTTTCCCCTGTGCTTTATTCCCATATTGATGCCCTACAGTTACTCTCAGATGAGAGGTTACTTTAGGGGCAGGGGCACAGGAGCATTCAAACAAGCTGATTCAGCAGCACCTAAGGCCCAGCCCAAATTAAATCCCTGATGAGTCTGTCCAGGTTGCCCGCCCATTGTCAGCCAAGCTACAGGTTGACAGAGACTCCAAACCTTCCACTCCAACAGACATGATTTTGTTGGAGTTGGAGGGCATAAGGTTATTACTGACAAATACAGCATAAAGAGTTCCCCTCTCCCAGTGGGAAAAGGGTAAGGAAGGCAACCTTAAAATGATTACCTTCTCCACAGTGATGCCATCTCCGCAGCAGGGAGACTGGATGGCATCCCTGGACCCGAAAGACTCATATTTCCACATTTCAATCAGGAACAGTCTCAGGAAATACTTAGGGTTTAAGTTACCTTTGGGCCCTCCCGGCCCTCCCTTTCGGTCTCTCGTCTGCTTCCTGAGTGTTCACAAAGTATTTAGCCATGCTAGCAGCACACCTTAGACGACTGGCTAGTCTTAGGGAAGTTGTACCAGCAACTCCCTTCAGTTAACCAAGAGCACCTTGGAGACATTGGGTTCTCTCATAAATGCCCAGACAGAGCCAGTGCAGGTGCTGGAATTCATAGAAGCAGAACTAGACACCCTCCAGGGCAAGTCATTCCTTCCACAACAGAGGATAGAAATCATTCTAATCTTGACAAACCGCTTTGTCCTGATTCAGCCCAGGCCAGCAGTGCATCTGTGTCAGTTTCTGGGTTATATGTTCTCCACCACAGCCATGGTACCAGGAGCCAGATTTCTAATGGGAGACCATAAATATCACTTAAGGGCCCATTGGTCCCAACAGCGACACCCCTTGTCAAGGCTGGGTTCTGTGACAAACACTCTACTAAAAGTCCTGGACTGGTGGAGAGAAAGGGCTATTTTTCTCAATATGAGTATGTCCTTTGGTATTCGCTCAAGCAAATGGTAGAAGCTCTGCCTGAGTCAGAAGCTAATTTATTGCTACTTCACCCTATAACCAGGGGCATCTAGTCCAGTAACCAACAGGTTAAAGCTGTAATGGACGCTTTCGATACTGCTTCTCGAGCAGCGGTGGCGGGCATTTGTACCCGTTGCCACTCTTGGCTATGTACTTCGGGCTTCACGAATGATGCCCAGCAGCAGGTCATGGCTTTACCATTTGGTATGTATCTGTTCAGACCCCAGGTGGAACAAGATCTGGAAATCACACAGAAGACTAGGTCAGCCATTAAGATAGCTTCAATCCCGCCTCCTCGGGAGGGGTTGCCACGCCGCCAGTTTCACAACCGCCAGTCCTCTCGGGCAAGGCAGGGGGCTTTAACAAAAGTCACACCCCGCAGCCACAAAAGAAAATGTAGCAGAAGGCACAAGGGTCCCAAAGCACCCAGTGCCACCTTCTGAGTTCTCGGCCCAGGTCCCACCTCAACTGCCCGAGGGGGGCTCTTCCTCAGCAGTGGGAGGACGTCTGACTCAGTTCTACGACTGGTGGAAGTCTATAACATCAGACAAATGGGTTCTCTGGATTATCTACAAGGGGTATTCGTTCAATCTTTCAGAACCCCCGGATCATCCCCCCAAATGACAGCCCAGGCTGTCGGCAGTACAGTCAGACCTTCTTGCTTCCAAGGTGCAAGGCCTTCTGAACAACAGGGCAGTAGAAGTAGTCCCGCCGGACCAACGAAACACAGGTTTCTACTCCTATTTCTAGTTCCGAAGAAAACTGGAGGCATGCACCCCATTCTGGATCTCAGAAAGTTAAACAGATTCCTTCACAAGGAAAAGTTCAAGATGATATCTCTAGGTACCCTTCTACCTTTGATTCATCAACACATTTGGCTAGCCTCCCTGGACATGCAGGATGCCTACCAACACATTCTTATACACCCAAAAGCACCACAAATACCTGAGGTTTGTGGTGTTGGGTCAACATTATCAGTTCAGAGTCCTGCCGTTTGGGCTATCCTCGGCACTGCAAGTTTTTACAAAGTGTTGTGCAATTCTCGCATCGCATCTCAGGAAAATTGGAATTCAAGTGTTTCCATATCTGGACAACTGGCTTCTAGCAAGCCCTTCCAGGCAGGGAACTCTGGACGCTGTAGCCAAAGCTTCAGACTTCCTCATGTCCATAGGAGTCCTGCTAAATCGCAACAAATCGCAGTTGCAGCCCTCCCAGAAATGCCCTTTCATTGGAACTCTTCTGGATACCTCATGTGCGAAATCTTTTCTCCCAGAGGACAGAAGGAGTGATATCCTACAGATGGCTCAATGCATCAGAGAAAACAGCTCGGTTCGAGCTTTCTCGATGCAGCAGATGCTAGGTCTCATGGCATTCTTGGTGTTCACTGTACTCTAGCTCGTCTCCACATGAGAACCTCTCAGTGGATGCTCAGTACTCCGAGGTCTCCAACCACTCACCCTCAGTCCTTTCCCATCAAGGTGACAGAACCTCTAAAGAGGTCACTCACCTGGTGGTCGCAGGAGAACAACCTTCTGGAATGGTATCCCTTTGCTTCTCTGGATCATCAGCTCTCCATTACCACCGATGCATCCCTGATGGGGTGGGGAGCTCTTCAGGTGATGGGGCACACCAGAAACAGACCTGTTTGCTTCCTAAGAGATTTACCAGTCCTCCCTACTTTGTGGCAGGCCTCCAGCGGCAGGCTCAGTTCCCATGGATGCTATGACACTTGACTGGTCAGGGAGTTTTCTGTACACCTCCCCTCCATTCCCTGTACTGCTAAAGCCTCTCTGGAAATTGAAGAGGCAGCCTACTACCACAGTAGTAGTGATTTCAGACTGGGCCACACAGCCCTGGTACTCCCTGTTCCACAGACACACAATTTATGCCCTGTACACACTGCAGTAACAATTTTGAAATTGTTCTAAAAAGTGTTTTAAACTCACCACGGTCACCCATCCAAACTGGTAGTCACTGTGTTGTATACCCGGGTCACACCTGAAAATAGGCACCTGGTTGTCTAGTGTGCTTACCTGGTTAACAAAAACAAATAAATAACCTGGTGAAGACACGTCCACACGTCAGATCTGGTAACGTTTTTGAGAATGGTTCCATGGCTGCACTGTAACATGGTTTTTGTTCAGCTGCATGTGTTTGCCTGACCGCACCACAAGGTAAAACATTTTTGGTTTGAAACAATGTCCCTTGCAGGGTTTAAGCATGTTTCTTAAACACAGTTTCAAAACGTATTAGGTGCAGATGCCAACCATGTTTCAGCTTTTTAAAATGTTTTAAAACCACTTAAAACATTTTAAAAAGCATGGTGTGGGCCCGGTGGTGCTGAGGGTTGAGGCGCTTGAATGCCACACCCTCGCATACCGATGACCTGTGTTCCCTGGAATGGACTCAGGTCGAAGCGGGGTCAGCTGCGCTCTCCTCCTTGGGGTGGGATGCCAGAGGCACTGTGGAGTGCCCGTCGTCCTAAGAGTTGGTGGATGAACTGATTCTCGAGGGGCTCGGCGGCTTCGTCTACCGGAGCTGGGGAGGGGGGACGCTGTTAGACGTTTGAGAGGAGCGTGCGTCAGCACGTTGACTCTCTGGACTTATGTCCTACACGCCGGCGTCTCAGGGGGTGGGGTTAAGGGAGGGACGAACACAACTCTGAGGAAAAAGCCCTCCAGCTGCCTAGATGAAGTCCTCTGGAGCCAGTCTCACCACCCGCCAACCAGGGCAGACCCCACTGTGCAGCTCGCCACATGAGAAAGAGGGAGGTAGGCAGGGGATCTCTCCTTGCCCTACCCGGGGGGGGGGTAATCTGGGCCATCAAGGGCCCTGAAGGCAGTGTGGCACTCTAGGGGCAGACCCAGTTGGTCGGTAAGGGTCTGGAGGGTGTCACTCCATGAAGACGGAAGGAGTGGTGGTTGGAAGGGACAGTAGGAGTGGAAAAAATAAGTATATATATATATATATATATATATATATATATATAAAGCATGGTGTGTATAGGGCCTTACTGACCATGTCTCAGGGCAGGGTAACCTTTTTAAATCTAAAATTGCTGCACCTCAAGGCCTGGTTCTTGAAGAGTTAGGGTACTCTGGGTTTCATTTTTCAGAGTAGGTCACCAAGGCCCTCAGGGTTTCCAGGAAATCTGCTAACAGAATGACTTATGCTTCCATATGGGAAAGGTTTTTTCCGTGGTGTTCCCCTAAGCAGATCAATCCCTTGCAGGAAGATCTGCTCATACTCTTAGATTACTTGGTTCATCTGCAGAGTCTGGGCCTCAGTCCCTCAACCCTTAAAGTGCACCTGGCAGCTATTTCTGCCTTTATTTCAGCAGCCAGCAGGTAATGGGAAAATGGTGGCTTCGCACAACATTTTCAAGAAATTCTATAAGGATCTTCTCCATCTGTATCCCCTTGTTAAGGAACCAGTCCTTCTCTGGGATTTAAATCTGTGCATAGCCAAGCCCGCAAAACCTCCATTTGAGCCCACGGCTACTGCAGACTTGAGGTATGTCTCTTGGAAGGCAGCCTTCTTGGTGACTGTAACCTCTTCCAGGAGGGCGTTTGAGCTGCGGGTTATCTGCACTAACCCTAGTTGCATTATCTTCCATGGAGACAGGGTAGTCCTTAGGACTGACAGGAAATGCCTTCTTAAGGTGGTGCCCGAGTTTTATTTAAGCTAGTTCAACACTCTCCCAGCATTTTTCACAGCAAAGCCTAGCCCTGGTGAACAGGGATTCCACAGCCTAGACGTCATGCTGTCACTCAGTTACTATCTGGACCATGCTAAGGTCCTCGAGTCTTCCCACTCACAGTGGCTCCTCACAAATGGAGAAGTGGTTATGGTCACACCAGCTTCTAACAGGACCAGCAGAGAACAGCAAGAGGAAGGAGGTACTGTTAGAACTTTACTACTGTACTGGGACTAAAGAACTAGAACTCTGCTACTGGGACCTTCAGTTTAGGGTAAAAACAAAACAAAAAAAAGAGTCAGTGTGTTTGTCTGAATTAGGTGAAGGGGAATTATCTGTGCAGTTAGCTAGGTGAAAAAGGAAACTGTGAATTAGGGGAGTGGCTTAAGCAGAAGGAAGCCATGTGCTTTGGATTTAAAGACTGCCCTAGATAGCTTTCGGCAGAGAACAGCAAGAGGAAGAAGGTGCTGTTAGAACTTTACTACTCTACTGGGACTATATTGCCCTCTCTCCCTCCCTCTCCTCCACCCTAAGCCAGTTCTACTTTTTTAGGCACAGGATTTGACTGACAACAGGAACTTCCTGTTTGGGAGTAGGTTGGGACTGATGACAGAGATTCAAAAGACTCGCCATCCTGGAAGGAAAAGAGTAGCTCTCCATCTCCTCTAGCTACTGGAGGTCTGATTTTTGAGCATGTAAGAAGGAAACTACTGAGGAATATAGGAACGTCCTGTCCCAGAATAGGAAGATCATGAACTTTAAGGGCACGGAGGCAATAGGAAAGTAGGGAGAGAAAAAAAATACATAGATTTAAAAAATAGAGAGAGGGAGGAAAGAGAAAGTATACAAAACAACAGTTAAGGGACTACAAATATGACATGATGGGAGTGGTGCAGTGCAGTGGCTGTGGAGCAGCAGTCTTCCGGGAGACATTCTGGAGGATGCGATGTTGTCCCATCTGTAGGCACCTCTCTGGGCTAAGGGAGGAGGTTGCTCATCTCCAGGCTGAGTTGGCCAGGATTTGGAGGACCTCCTCTCCTACCCAGGGACCACCAGGGCCACTGTCGCTGCTTCAGAGGTTGCCAAGAAAGAGAAGCGGTTGGACCACAGTGGGCTCAGGGAGAGTGAGGGTGGTGGAACAGAGGTGCATTCCTCCAGTTGTACCTCACCACAGTTCATATGCCGTTCTGGCAGAGTGTGGTTCCTCTATGGAGGCACCAGCAGTGGAGACCAAGGAGGATGCTGGGAACCTCCACAAAGGAGACCCACAGGAGGGTGGCATGGGACCCCACAGAGGAAGGAAACAACTCCTGATGGGGGACTCCATTGTTAGGAGGGTAGAACTGGGGGAGGGAGGGGAAAGGGAGGTAAGGTGCCTGTTTTGCACCACAGCTTGGAGAGACAGGGAGCGAATCCTCAGGATCGCGGGAACAGCTGCACGAGGGAGGAAGCTGGATGTTATTGCCCACCTAGGGACAAATGACCTGGCTGGGAAAGGGATCGGAGCAGTGCAGGAGGAGTTTGTGGAGTTGGGGGGGGAGCCTTAGACAAGTAGCACACACTGTAACCTTCTTGGAGGTGCTGCCTGTCTATGGCATGGGTGAGGCTAGGGTGCTCCACACCATGGAATTTAATGAATGGTTGAAAAACTGGTGCATAACTCAGGGTTTTGGCTTCATTGAGGACTGGGGGTCCACCTGGAGTGATGCAGGCCTACACTGGTGCGATGGTCTGCATCTGTCCAGGAGGGGAACCAGGATCGTAGGTGATAGGTTTAAATGCTTCATTGGCAAGCATTTAAACTAGCCAATGGGGGAAGCACTGAAAAGGAGCAGGGAAATCCTAGCCCCTCCCCAAAAGAAATCAGGGTAGTTAGTGAGGAAAACAACAAGATAGAGAAGTCTTTAGGGAGAAGGGCAGGGGTAAATGGAGAAAAGGGCAAAGGCAGTAAGGACAGGGATGGGGCAAAAAGGGGTAAGGCCATCGGAAAATGGAGGGTAATGAGTACCAATATTTGTAGTCTAGGTAACACGCTCCCTGAACTGGGGGCCTTGATGGAAAAGGGATGCTTGGATATCTTGGCAGTCACAGAAACATGGTACACAGAGAACCATGACTGGGATGTCAACATACCAGGGTACACAATCTACAGGAGGGACAGGGAGGGTAGAAGAGGAGGAGGTGTAAGCACTGTATGTGAGGGAAGGGATCAAAGCAATGGAACAAAAGGGTAAACGGAGGAGAGGAGACACTGTGGGTCACCCTGGAGACTGGAAATGGCACCACAGTCTGCACAGGGGTTATATACAGACCCCAGTCTCAGGGGGAGGAAATGGACAAGGAAATCATAGAAGGCATCCTTAGGATGACCACCAGCCCAGGAGGAAGAAACAGATAGGGAGCTGATGCTAGCCATCCAAAGGATGGCAGACAAGGGTGAGGTAGTACTGGTTGAGACTTCAATATTCCAGATGTGGACTGGAGCATCCCAGCAGCAGCATCAACTAGGAGCAGATTTATCCTGGACTCCCTTCAGGGTGCCTTCCTCAAGCAACTGGTCATGGAACCAACTCGGCAGAAGGCAATACTGGACCTTGTGCTTACAAACAGGGACAGTGTGATGGGGTAACAGTGGGGGAGCACCTGGAAACAGTGACCACCAGTCATTGTGGTTTGAAATCACAGAAAGAGCAGAACCAAACCACACAAAACACGTATCCTGGATTTTAGGGGGCAGACTTTGGGAAAATGGGAGATACTTGAAAGAGGCATTAAGGGAATGGGACAGGAATCAGGGTTGAGGAACAGTGGGCAGTATTTAAATGGGATTACAAGAACAACAGAATTATGTATTAAGCAGGTTAGCAAGAGGAAAAGGAAGAGGAGACCATTATGGTTTTCTAAAGAAGTAGCAAAGAAAGTGAAAGCCAAAAAGATTGCATTCAGGCAGTACAAAAAGACACAGGCAGAAGGGGATAGGGAGAAGTACCAGGAGAAGAAGCAAAGGGAGGTAGGGAGGTCAGTAAGAGAAGCCAAAGCTCAGACAGAAGAACACATTGCAAAATCAGTGGGTAGAGGGGACAAAACCTTTTACAGGTACATAAGTGAAAAAAGAAAGACAAAGAGAGGGATAGTGAGACTGAAGAGGGAGGATGGGGGCCTCGTGGAGGATGACAACAGTAAAGCTGACATACTGAACAGGTATTTCTGCTCAGTCTTTACTGAGGAAGAGGAGGGTAATGGGTCTGAAGGGAGTACAAGGGGTGAGAATGGTGCAGAAATGGACACAAGTCCCTTTACACGAGAAAGGGTCCTGAAGGAAATGGAAGTAATAAGAGTTGATAAAGCAATGAGGCCAGATGGGGTGCACCCCAGGGTCCCTAAAGAACTAAGGTGGTGGCTGAACCTCTGGCTATCCTGTTTAGCTGATCACTGGAAACAGGGGAGATACCCAAAGACTGGAGGACAGCAGATGTAGTCCCCTTATACAAAAGTGGGAACAAAGAGGAAGCAGGGAACTACAGACCAGTCAGCCTCACCTCGGTAGTGGGGAAGATCATGGAAGCACTACTGAAGGAGAGATTGGTGGAACATCTGGTTGTCAATGGACTACAGGACCCAAGGCAGCATGGTTTCACCAGGGGAGGTCATGTCAGACCAACCTCATTGAATTTTTTGACTGGGTGACTAGGAGGTGGATCAGGGAGGGGCAGTGGACATGGCCTATCTGGACTTCAGCAAGGCCTTTGACACTGTGCCACAGAAAGATTATTACACAAACTGGGGAATATGGGTGTGGGCAGGACAGTAGTGTGGTGGGTGAGGTAACGGCTGTGTGGCAGGACATAGAGGTGATGGTAAATGGCTGTCACCCACAGAGGGAAGAGTGACCAGTGGGTACCACAGGGATCAGTTCTGGGACCGTCCTATTCAACATCTTCATCAGTTTCTGGCGCAGGACCTAGATGGCAGAATTTCACTGTTCGCTGATGACACAAAGCTCTGTAACAGAGTAGACACACCAGAGGGTATAGACAGAATGAGAAGGACCCGCAGAAACTTGAAGAATGGTCAGGGTTTGGCAGTTGAAATTCAATGCAAAGAAGTGCAAGATAATGCATATGGGGCACAAAACCCTGGCACAATATATCAGTTGGGGGTGAGGATATAGCATGCACCAAGCAGGAAAGGGATCTTGGGGTTATCATCTCTGATGACCTCAAGGTGGGAAACAGTGTGACAAGGCAGCAGGTAAAGCAAATAGGATGCTGGATGTATAGGCAGGGCATTACCAGCAGGAAAAGGAGGTCATAATTCCGCACACAAGACACTAGTGAGGCCCCACCTGGAGTACAGTGTACAGTTCTGGAGACCATACCCACGTAAGGACATAGACAGGGTAGAGAAGGTTCAGAGGAGGCAACAAAGATGGTGCATGGATTGCATCACAAGTCGTAGGAAAGACATGTTGAAGGAACTGAACATGTACTCCCTGGAGGAGAGGAGGGAGAGAGGGGATATGATAGAGACATACAAGTATCTTACAGGGAGGAACAGGGTGCAGGAAAACACTATTTTTAAGCGAAAAAGATGTTCCAGGACTAGAGGGCATGGGAGGAAGTTGGAGGGAGGACGATTCAGAGGAAACATGAGAAAGAATTTCTTCACAGAACGGGTGGTGGACAAGTGGAACACCCTGCCAGAGGAAGTGGTGGGGGCTGAAACAATCACGGGATTTAAGAATGCATGGGATAGACATAAAGGAATTCTGGAGATCAGGGGTAAGGTGCAACAGACTTCTAGGAAAACAAACTGAACTTACAAGCTCAAATGGGCAGACTGGGTGGGCCATAGGCCCTTATCTGCCGACACTGTCTATGTATCTATATTGTTGATGGGCGACCTGAATATGCCAGATATTAACTGGAGCACCTTTGCTGCAACCACATCCATCCAAGAGCAGGGCCATTCTCGATGTCCTACAGGGGGCATGCCTGAGGCAGCTAGTGTTGGAACCCACTCGGGAGGGAGCAGTTTTAGACCTGGTACTCTCCAATGGGGATGGAGAGAGGATCTCGGCTGTAGAAGTGGGTAGCCATCTGGGGAACAAGTGACCACCAAACAGTGTGGTTCACGATAAACTCAGCTGCAGAGTCAAGCCATACAAAAGTGAGGGTACTGGACTTCAGGAGGGCTGACTTTGTCAAAATGGGAGAGTACCTCAGAAAAGCACTAGTAAACAGGCAAGAAGGAGGGGTGGAGCAACAATGGGGAAACATCAGAACTGCCATCACAGGGACAACAGGCCTTTGTGTGGAGCAAATAAATTAAAACGAAAGAAAAAAACACTATGGCTCTCAAAAGAGGTGGCGGGGAAGGTTAGGGAGAAAAAGATAGCATTCAGGAAGTATAAGGAAACGCAGAAGGAGCAGGACAGAGAACTGTACCAGTTAAAGCAGAAGGAAGCGGGGAAGGCAGTCAGAATAGCAAAGGCCCAAACCGAGGAAAAGATAGTCAACTCGGTTAAGAAGGGGGGTAAAACCTTTTATTGGTATATTAGGGAGTGAAGAAAGACAAAAGGAGGGATAGTGAGGCTTAACAAAGGGGAGGGTGGGTGGACAGAGAGTGACAGTGAAAAAGCAGGGATACTGAACAAACTACTTCTGCTCAGTGTTCACAAAAGAAGAGTAGGGGGAGGTACCTAATCTAGTCAGTAGAAGCACTCTGGACAGGGGGGGTCAATACCAGTCCTTTCACGAAGAAAGAGTTCTGAAAGAACTCCTAAAACTGAAGGTGGACAAAGCAATGGGGCCTGATGGGATTCACCCCAGAATTCTAGAAGAACTAAGGGGAGAACTAGTGACACCACTGACTACCCTTTTTAACAAATCATGGGAGAAATCGTGGTACCTGAGGACTGGAGTAGGGCGAATGTGATTCTCCTTCATAAAAGTGGGAGCAAGACAGAGGCAGGAAACTGCAGACCTGTCTGTTTGACCTCAGCGGTAGGTAAAATGATGGAATCACTTCTGAAGGAAAGAACTGTTGAGTACTTAGAGACCAGTGGGGCACAGGACTCAAGGCAGCATGGATTCACAGCGGGAAGGTCACGTCAGATGAATCTAATCGATTTCTTTGACTGGGTGACCAAAGTAGTAGACCAGGGAGGAGCTGTGGACATGGCCTACCTAGAATTTAGCAAGGCATTTGACACAGTCCCACATAAAAGATAAATAAATTAGCCAGCCTTGGAGTGGGTCCCAGGGTGGTAGCCTGGGTAAAACATTGGCTGGACAACAGGACACAGAAGGTAATAGTAAATAGAGTCCACTCCGAAGAAAGGGGGGTTACTAGTGGGGTACCACAGGATTCAGTACTGGGTCTGGTCCTTTTTAATATCATTATAAGTGACATTGCAGAGTGACTGGAAGGAAAAGTATGCCTCTTTTAAAGACAACATGAAGATCTGCAGCAGGGTTGATACACAAGGGGGGTGGAAAGGATGAGAAGGGACTTGGCAAAGTTGGAGGAATGGTCAGAAGTATGGCAGCTTAAATTCAATGCAAAGAAGTGCAGAGTAATGCCCCTGGGAAACAAAAACCCAGGGGAAGAGTGCACAATGGGGGGAGGGGGTAGTAACAGCAAGAAAAAATGTAAAGGGACCTGGATGTAGTCATATCAGATGACCTGAAGGTTAGCAAGCAATGTGAGAAGGTAGTAGGGATGGCTGGGGGGATACTGGGATGTATAGGGTGAGGCATCACCAGTAGAGAACAGGAAGTTTTTATCCCTCTGAACAGATAGTTGGTGAGACCCCATCTGCAGTACTGTGTGCAATTCTGGAGACCCCATCTCCGCAAAGACATAGACAGGATGGAGACAGTCCAGTGGAGGGTAACTAAAATGGTGCAGGGTCTGCAACAGAAACCATGTGAAGAGAGATTAAAGAAGCTTGATATGTATACCCTTGAGGAAAGGAGGGGGAGGGGGGGACATGGTAGAAACTTCTAAGTACCTCAAGGACATCAAGAAAATCAAAGAGGGTAGCAGCTTTCAGAAAAAGAGATGTGCGAGAACAAGGGGACACAATTTGAAGATAGAGTGGGGAGGGCTCAAGGGCAATCGTGAAGAAGTATTTTTTCACAGAGAGGGTGGTGCAGAAGCATGAATGCCTTCCTGAGGAGATTGTGGGGTCAGAAACAGTGGGGGAATTCAAGAATGCATGGGACAGACATAAGGCAGTTCTTGCAGGGGTAGGAAGAAATAGGCTGTTGGTTAACTAGAATCTGCAGCTTATCCAGTAGGTAAGGAAATGGGCAGACTAGGCGGGCCAAGCAGTCCTTGTCTGCCGTCTGAGTCTGTTTCTATGTTTCTGTTGCTCGCTGAATAGCCCTCTGCTCTGAATTCTGCTACAGTAAAGCTGGCAAGCAGCAACCGCAAGGCCTCAAGGCACACTCCAACTGCAGCACTGCTGCCTCTTTGGCAGCTGCAAGGGATATTCCCTTGCTGGTGATTTATAAAGCAGCTACTTGGAAAACTGTACACACCTTTACAAAAGCACTGTTGCCTGAAGGTACAGTCTGGAAGGCATGCCAAGTTCAGCACTGCTGTCTTGCAGAACCTTTCCCCTTAATAGGTTCTGTACCCAGCCTCCCAAGGCACTGCTTTGTAGTCTGAATTTGGTAAACATCCTGGAGTTTGAAGAAAAAAATGACTTGCCATAGTAATATTGTTTCTTGCAGGGGATCCCTCACTATGCTTAAATCTCCCACCCTTCCTCCCCTTCCAGAACCTGGAAAATGTTCTACAAGAATCAGTGCATGTACAGTTTTCACTTGCTTGACCATTACTTGTTTGTTAATTCACAGTCGGCATTTTTCTGTGGTTTTTATTTTAGTCTGCCATAACTTGGCCTGGCAGGCCAATCTTATTGTCCTTTTTTGGTAGTGTCTCTTTTAAAGTTTAATCTGTTTTTGGCACCCCAGCCACGGCCGACCCTGAGGAGTTTTTTTTTTTTTTGGGGGGGAGGACACCGATCCGGCAGTCCTAACACACAGGATGTTTTACTTTAGCACCCTGTTACCCCAGAGAATGCCGGAGCAGGGAAGCCCAGTGAGCCCAGCACACATGGAGACGTGCTGCCACTCCAGGCTTCCTGCTGATGTCTTCCCCTTCCTTTCCCTTCAGTAGCACCCCGAACTGCACTGCCAGTTGTGGTCACCAGGTAGCCGAATGAAACGTGTCTCTTTAGTATAGTTAGGAGAGATTAGTGAGGTTCGTGACCACTGGCCACTTGGCTTTGAAATAAATCTGATGTTAAGCTACAGAATGCAGCGCCACCGCAAGGCAGAGTTTCAAAGTGCTTTCTTTGTTCCATAATTTACATAGATTCCCCATTCTCCGGGGCAGCTTCACCTACCAGACTAGCAGCATGTGTTAAGCATAGTGAGGGATCCCCTGGAAGAAACAATATTACTATGGTATTTTTTTCTTAGGGAGCGGCCATGGAAAAGGGATTTACTGATGTAAAAATGTAGCTTTGTCTTTTCTTTTTATGGGCACCATACTGTACAGTTCTTCTTCTGGAATCTGGAGAATTGAATATGTCACAACATGGATTCAGAACTTTTATAGATCGTGGGAGTGTTGTGATGCTTCTGACCAGTCACATTGCTTCTGTCAATGCGTGAGACGTTATTTCCATATAAATGTACTGTAAGAACTGCCTTTGTGCTGCACACAGTCATTCTTTTGATAAAAAAAAAAAAGTAATTTAAAAATAAAACATTCAAATGTGATCTATAATATGTTTCAAACCCCAGGAATCCCTCACTGTGCTTAACAATTGTAGTTAGCCTGATAGTGAAGCTGCCCTGGAGAGAGTGGAATTTATGTGAGTTATGGAACTTGGAACTTAATTCAAATGATTACCTCGCAGTGGTGCTGTGTTGTGCTGGCTAATGCCAGATTTATTTCTCCGCCTGAGTAATAAGCAAGTCACCCCGTAGAGCTCTCTCAGCTTCTCCTGGTTTTTCTACTTTATTTCTAGAAGTTCAGCATTATTTTTTTTTCTGTTAGCCTCTTTAGTTAGGGAGTTTTTTTCCGAACTTCTCCAGTTTTCCCTATGTCCCATGAACGGGAGGAAGTACTGGTGATTTGATTTGCGGTTTCATTTTATTTTATTTATTTATTTGCTTTTGGTAATCAGGTGGGTGCACTAGACATAGAGATGCCTATTTTCAGGCATGACCCGGGAGCATACAAGTGAAAAATACATGAGCAGTACAATGTGATGCAGCACAAGGGAGAGGTAGACAATGGATTATCTGCGATACAAACAATATTGGCAACTGGATGTTATACAGAGATTAGACAGTACAGCTAGGAAAAAGTAAAACTAAAACAAAACAAGTTTCAACAGGTCTGTATTGGAGCTGTCAGGAAAGTGCAGAAAAACAGTAAGTGCCATCGTGAGGCGCAATATAGAGGGAAGGGAAAAGAGAGAGAAGGGGGAAGGGGAGGTGGGAGATGGGGTGTAAAGGGGTGAGAGGGAAGAAGGCGAGTGCAGGAAAGAACAGGGTGGAAGGTGAAAGGATTGAATGGGCTAGGGTGGATGGAAGCATATGCAGGGATTTGAGGCCAGTAGATGTTCACGGTGGAGTTTCTTGAAACCGGCATTGATGGGAGCTAGGCGAATAGTTTGAGGGATAGAATTCCAGTACTTAGGTGCAGAGTAAGAGAAAGCACGTGCACCATAGTGGTTTTACGTCTAGGGATGAAGAGAAGGGCATAGTCATTAGATCGGAGACCATAGGAGGGGATTTGGGAGTGTAGCAAGGAGGCGAGAGATTTGGGGAGACCGGATCTGGTTATACCATCTAGTAGGGAGCCAAAGGCTAGTAGCCGGTGGGCAGAAGGGCCGGGCCATTTTAGGTCAGCGTAAACCTGACAGTGATATTTGAAACGTGGCGATCCGGAGGCATAGCGGCAGATGCTATTGTAGGTGGTGTCCCATCTATGGAGCGAGGTCTTAGAAGCTCCTAGGTATGTGACTGAGCCATAAGCCAGGGTCGGAAGCAGTAGGCCTTGAGCCACAGCAAACCTGACAGATGACATGAGGGCATAGCTTGTACAGTAGGCACCTTCGATTTTTCAGTTGATCGATTTGCAGGTGGTGGTGATACAAAGTCCAGGGATTCATCAAGGAGGATACCCAGGTATTTGAAAGAGCTGGTGCTAACTATCGGGGAGCCATTTGCACACAACATCCGAAAGGAGTTGCGAGTCGATTGGAGTCTAGCAGGAGAGCCGAAAAACATGGAGTGTGTTTTGCTTGCATTAAGAACAAGATTGTTTTCATTTAGGCAGGATTGAATACTGAGGAAGCCTTTGGTTAGGGAGCGGTTAATATCCACAACATTACTTCCACTACGGTAAATGACAAGGTCATCCGCATACAGCAAGGAAGAGCAGTCTGGAGCAGCCGATGGGAGGTGATTTATAAAAATAGAGAAAAGTGGCAGGCCAAGTATGGAGCCTCGGGGAACTCCCATAAGTATGGGAGAAAGATTAGACATAGCTGAGTTAAAAAGCTACAGCCTGCATCCGGTTGGTTAGGTAGCTATTGAACCAGGCAATTGTTTCGGCTGAGTTTGGTAAGGAGAAGGGTGTGGTTTACCAGGTCAAATGCCTTAGTTAAGTCAATGAAGATAGCACCTGTCAAGAAGCCGGATTCCATTGCACCATATGTGTCGTTTGTAAGTTTTAGGATGGCAGTGGTAGTACTGTGGCCTTTGCAGAAGCCATGCTGGGAACCTGCGAGGAGGCTATGCTTCTGTAGGTATGCTGTAGTTTAGGTTGCTACTAATTTTTCCAGGATTTTGCCGAGCACGAAGAGAATGGCAATAGGTCGATAGATATATCTTTAGGATAACCTTTCTTAAGGATGGGAGTGATTCTGGCCATCTTCCAGATGTTGGGAACCGTGCTGTGACATATTGATAAGTTAAAGATTTTTGTTAAGGGGAGGCAATGAGAGGGGCAGCAATTTTCAGTAACTTAGGTTCCAATCCATTAGCACCGGGGCTAGTGCTGTCAGAGATGGACAGTAACAGCTTTAGAACTTCTTTTCTGGTGATGATCCGAAACTGGAATGGTGGGTGAGAGAGTGCCAGTTCTGTGTCCATGGAACTGGAGGTGGGGGGACCGGGGGGGGGAGGAGGCTGAGTAGCTCGATAGAGCAGAGAAATGGCAGTTTAGTGCGTTGGCTGTGGTCACCCGGATTATTACAATGTATGTTGTTTATCAACATGTCATTACTAGTGGATGTTTTGTTGGCTCCAAGGAGAGTTTTTATGATGGACCAGAATTTCTTGGTGTCACCAGCAGATTTCATTACTAGGTCCTCACAGAAAGAGCTTTTTGCTAGGCGAATATTCCTTTTGCAGGAGTTCCTCTGGACTCTATAGTCGTTAAAATCTGCTCGAAGCCCTGAGGCCTTGAAACGGCGCCAACTTTTATCCCTTGCCCTGAGTTGAGTAAGGAGATCTTTGGTGAGCCACTTTGTTTGTGTTCCCCATATACGGCGTGTGACTCTGGGGGCATGGATGTCCTGTAGGCATCCAGACCTTGCCAGGAAGTAGTCAAGGGCTGATTGAGCATTAGAGGAGGCAAACATGGGAGACCAGTCAATCATTGAGAGGTCAAGCAAAAAATGTGCCTGATTAAGATTAGCCAGATTATGGAAGGTGATGAGTTTGGGAGGAGGAGATGGCAGTCTAGCGGAGCACCAGATGCAGTAAATTGGGGAGTGATCACTTACAGCGTCTGCTAGGGTACCAGCAGAGACTATGCTGTCGAGGCGGTTAGTAAGAGCCCAATCTATTAGTGTACGAGAACGAGGGGGGTGGCCAAAATCCTTGTAGTGTCAATCATTAGCTGGTGGAGGTTATGACCATGAACCACTGTGTGGTAGGACTGATTTGATTTACTAGTCCAGTTGAGATTTAGATTTCAGTTTAAATCTTTTAAATTAATTCAAGAGATTCCCTTCTAGCTACTGTTGCAGTTTTGTGTAAATAGCCCTTTGATTCCCAATATTTAGGGACCAAGATGCTTTTTGTTTTCCCAAGCTATCTCTGAGAAAATGGGAGTTGTAAAGACTTTTGCCCTCTTTTTTTTTTTTTTTTTTTTTTACTTACTGTTTATCCTCCTACAGCTCTCAGACCCTCCTTTTTCTCTCAGTTCCCCAAGTTTTTTTTTTGCCACTCTCCAATCTGCCGAGGAGTCTGCCCCTAGAGTGCACGCCTGCCTGTAGTTACTTTCAACTCCCCAGTTAACCCTCCGGGCAGGGCAAGGAAGGCCCCCTCTTACCTCTCCTTGGACATCAGGGAAACGTGCGTACACAGTGGAGTCTGCCCCTCTGCATCTTGGAAGCGGAGCAGGGATTGTCACCTAGGACCGTCTGGGGTATGTTTCCTCCATTTCTTAATTCCCCTCAATGTCGGCATGCAATGAGGACCAACGAGCCCGACGTACCCTGAGATGTGTGTCCGCTCCTGTCCTCCACCAGCGTCAACCCACGTGTTGTCTCTGACCGTGCCGGCACCACCAGAGATCCCCAGGTGGTGGCGGTAAGCAGTGAGACTAACTCCCCATCCCTCCCCGGAGAAGGAGAGCAGGCCATTGGATGCTCAGTCTTTCTCCCCCCGGCGGCCTGAGTCCGTTACCGAACCTGGGTCGTCGGCATGAAGTGAGGTGTGGCAACCAGTGCCTCAACCCTCAGTGCCACCGGGCTGGCTGGCCTTTTTTTTTTTTTTTTTTATACTAGTGTCTTCTTTTCAAGTACAGGACCATATTATTGTGGTTTTTTTTTCTTTTTTTTCTTCTCTGGGACCAATTTTTTTCCAGGGTCTGTCTGAGTATTGGCATGTCAGACAGTCCCAACTCTGAAACAGGACCTAAGGGCTTTTATAACTGTGCAGGTAGTTTCACAGTCTGGGCAAGGTAGATTGCCACGAGCATGTTAGGGTGCTCAGGTCCAGATCATAAACCACCCCTCGCAAAAAAAAGGCATTTTTTGGACTGTTGTTTTAGTGGTCTTGTCTTTTAGGAACCTGACCACAAACTACATCTACTCTTTAGGGAACTGCACTTCACAAAGGGTCTGGCTATTTTGGCATGTAAGACAGACCCGAAAGAAAAAGGGATCTACAGGCTATAAATTGTTTTAGGTGCTACAACTTCTTGGCAAGGCCTACTGCCACAAGTTGTACTCCTGGGCCCGGATATCCAAACTGCGCCAGGCTGTGGCGCAAGCCTGGGTGCAGCTCAACTTTGTTGCGCAGGGGTGTGGCCTGGGCGATATTCAACGGAGCTGCGCTATGGCGCAGCAGCTTTGAATATCGCACCCTGGCCACCCCCACTGTGCATGGCGCAGTGGCACTGCGCCAGTGCAAGTGGCCAGAGTGGAGCATGGAGATGCGCTAGCGCAAGTGCCATTGCACCATGCACAGCACCTGCGATATTCAAAAGGGGACATGCAAATGGGGCCATAATTTATGCAAGGCGTACATGGGGCCAGTTGCATGTCATTACAGCCCATTTGCATCCCATTAGCATGCAGGTGCACCGATCCCCAACGACTTGCACCTGGCGCCCTGCCAGGCAGCAGCCGTTGGGGACCGATGCCACCTGCAGCCCGATCGCGGGCAGTAGTCTGAAAGAAAACCCCCCTCTAATATCCCTGGTGGTCCAGTGGACCCCTATGTGCCTGATCGCAGGCATTGGTATAAACCCCCCCATCCAATATCCCTGGTGGTCCAGTGGACCCCATGTGCCGATTGCGGGCATCGGCATAACCCCGTCCAGTATCCCTGGTGGTCCAGTGGACCGCACTCTGCCCGATGCGGGCATCTGAAAACATAGAACAGTCCCTATCACCCTGGTGGTCTAGTGTACACCCCTCCCCACCCGCCCACTGAGGCCGCCGCGCTCCCCGGTCAGCGGCAGGTGGCAGCACCCACCCGCCTACCAGAGAGGCGCTGGTACTGGATGTGGCCCTGGCAGACAGTGACCAGACTGGAGGCCTGGAGGTAAGGAACCGCTGGCAGGAGCCCATGCCACTTCATCTGACTTCTGCCTGGACCTAGGAGGGGCAGAAGGCTGCACAAACACGGAGGTAACTGACTTCAGGGGCGGATTTAAGGAAATGGGAAGGATCCTTAAGGAGCATTTGATGTGACTGGGTCAGACATGGACGCTGATAGTAGGTGGGAAATCAGGAGAGGGGTGCAGGATGCTACCAGCACCTGTGCAAGAGTAAGACAAAAAATGCGGTAGGGCCCAAAACATTGCTGGTGGACCAAGGAGGTCCAGGAGGTGGTGTCAGAAGAAGGCAGCCTATAGGCAATTCAAGTGCTCAAGGAGTAGAAAGGGATAGAGGGTATGAGCTCCATGGCTAGAAGAGGCCACTAGGGTGGTGAGAGGCGACTAAGGCAAGGAAGGAGCAGAACCTGGCCAGGGAAATTGGAGAGGGAACAAGGGTTCTTTAGATACATTAGGGAAAAATGAAGGGTGAAGGGGCAGATTAGCAGGATTAAAACAGGGGAGAGATGGGCACAAGTCCCGGGGGAGCAGGCTGAGGTACTAAATGAGTACTTCACTTCAGTTTTCACCAAGGAAAATGGGGGTGCTGCATCATACATGGGAGGAGACAGTAATACTGAGGAGGGGGGACCCTTACCGATCGGCGGGTCTGGGGAGAGGGGGAGGCATCACTGGCAGGAGAGGGAATGCTAAGCAGGGAGAAGAGGTAGCAGAAGTGGAAATCACAGCAGAGAGAGGAGAAGCCTCAGGTCTCTTAAGACAGAAAGCACGGGCCGGATAAATTACATCCCAGAGTGCTAAAGGAACTCGACGGATGTCCTGGCTGAAACCCTGGTGGAGCTTTTCACCATCTCTGAGGACAGGGTGCCTCAGGACTGGAAGGTGGCGCATATAGTGCCTATCCGCGGGGATCACAGAGGTGGCAGGGAACTACAGCCTGTCAGCCTGACATCGGTGGTGGGCAAGGTGATGGAGCTCATTGTCAAGGAGAGGCTTGAAGGGGGACCTGGAAAACTCAGGGTGCCTGGATGATAGACAGCATGGATTCATCCCGGGGAAATCGTGTCAGACAAACCTTGTGGAGTTCTATGACTGGGTGACAAGTGCCTTGGACCTGGGTAGACCAGTAGACATTCTCTTTCTAGACTTCAGCAAGGCATTTGACTCTGTTCCTCATGAGGGCCTGTTAAATAAGCTGGGAGAAATGGGGTTGGGGAACCAGATGATCAGGTGGATAGGAAATTAGCTCCAGGACCGGACCCAGAGGGTCGTAGTTGGCGGGATAGTCTTATCCCCAAGAAGGGTCATTAGTGGGGTCCCACAGGGATCAGTCCTTGGGCCCTCCTGTTCAACACCCACGCCTCTGACATAAGGATAGGTATCAGGAGTGAGATGGGTCTTTAGGGATGACTCAAAACTGGGGTGGTGGTGGATGGGAGGAGGGAGGGTGGCCCTACGGGGGACCTGGAGGCTCTGGAAAGATGGTCTAGAAAGTGGAAGCTGAGGTTCAATGCAGTGAAATGCAAGGTACTACACCTGGGAGCCAGAAACCCGGGCCCAGAGTACACCCTGGCGGGGGGGATGCTACAAGTCTCAATGGCTGAGAGGGACCTGGGGGTGGTGGTGGTGGATGTCAAGATGAACAACTCAGAGACTTGTAGGAGGGCAGCAGCCAAGGCCAACAGGATGCTGGGATGCATCGCTAGAGGGATCACCTCCAGAAGGAGGGAAGTAAGTCTCCCTCTTTATAACTGCTTGGTGAGGCCGCACCACCGAGTACTGCATGTAGTTTTGGAGGCCACACTTAAAGAGGGACATTAAACTCCTGGAGGGGTCCAGAGGAGGGCAACCAAAATGATTTGGGGCTTGGGGACAGGACCTATAAGGAGAGGCTCGAAGAGCTAAATATGTACACATTGGAAGGGAGAAGGGACCGGGGACATGATAGAGGTCTTCAGGTACATGAAGGGGTAAACAGGGAGGAGCAGTCAGGGTGCTTGAAGGAAGGAGGGGCCACTAGAGGCATGGGTGGAAGCTGGGCGAGGGAAGATTCAGGGAGAAAGGAGGGGTGCCCTTCACTGAGAGAGGGTGGTGGAGCCATGGAATCGCTGCCTAGGGGGCTGGTGGAGGCAGAGACGGTGGAGGGGTTCAAGAGGGGTTGGGACAGGTACAGGGGAAGGGTTCTGGAAGCAAAATCCAATGCAGCGAGAATATCTGGAACTAGGAAGGGAGAAGCCAGAGAAGGAGAGGGTGGCAGCAAGGTCAGCTCCCAGGGTGGGGGCTGACCAAACGAGCAGACGCGAAAGACCGTTAGGCCTATTCTGCTGGCATTTTAGTATGTTATTGGAATACTGAAAATGCTGTTGACCAACATACTGTAGCTGAAAAGTCACTGCTTTCCCCACTATTCAACAGTATTTCATTGTTTCTAGTAGAAGTCTCCCTTCTCAGTACCCCAATGCTGATGTTTCAGAACATTTTATTTAACATAAAATCCTTAGTTTTACTGTATTAGTGACATCATAAAACTGCGTATACTATACACTAAACTTTGCAAATAGTTACCATTACCCAAAATACATAAAACTAAACATAACAAAAAACAAAATCATACCACTCTGTCATCCCACAGTGTTTTTAGGTGCCTAAGGCATTTGTAAAGAGAGAGTTTCATTAAATGAATGGTATTGTTGCATACCACAAATACTGGGAACAGGGCCTTTCATCAGGGGATGGATACTGAGCTCAGTTGTTCAGAGCAAATATGCAGAGCAAGTGTTGAGGATTATGGTGGCAATAATTTGTAATGACATGTCTCATCAGATACACATGGATATATTGAGAACAAAGTCATCATAGGTCCATGACTGCTTCAGGCAATCAGCTTACTGGATCCCTCATCCCCATTTTAAATTACATATATGAAATGTGTTTTAACTTATGTAACCCCCCTGCAAATGGGGGTTCCCAAAAGACTTCCAGGAGCTTGCTTGAATGCTCCAAGCCTGAATGGTGTTTGGCATTTAAGCCATTTATCAGTGAGTGTTTTTAGAACCTCTGGTACTGTCTCTTTAAGAGCTGTCTGCTTGCAGACATAATTAGTTTGTATGGGGGACTGTGTGTTTCTTTGATTGAGTACCACTCGAGCTGCTGCAATTCACTTCATTTTTGCAGTCACTAGGAGTGCAAAGGAACCTATGTGAAAGATGTAACTGTTTGCCAGAAATTATTTAGAGTAATAATGAAATTACAGTTTGTCTAACCTGCTTTCTTTGCAGTCAGAACTGTGTGTGCTAGTTCCCCATTCTAGTTTTGAACTGCTGAACTGGACCAATCAGTGTGGGGAAGCTAGCTCTAAAATGGTGCCTTGGACGAATCAGAACTTGGACTCATAATCTGAGCCAGCCACAAGAGGATTGTATGGGCAGTGACTCTGGGAGATGAGTTTAGACTTCAGTGCCTTTTGGACCAACAGCAGCAGTCTATTGGTGACAGCCAATCCAGTCAAGAACTGGGAGGAACTCAAAGGAAGTGCCCGTTTTTGTCGGTTGGAGTTGAGTTGAGCTTTGGCAGTGAAGAAGGAGGAGCCTGTGCTTTTCAGTGTGCAGTTTTAGTCAAAAACGTGTGTAAGGCCCAGAGTTCCGTCTGCAGCTTGTTAGGACTGAATCCGTCCTGTGAAAAGAATCAAAGGATCTCTGAGAAGTAGAAACCAAGGCTCACCCTGTAGAAGACTGAAGAATTGCTGAAAATTGCACTCGGTCTGTCAGAACTGAATCTGCTGTGTGTTCTCCTGGTATTGTGCAGTAATTAAGATCGGATACAGATGCAGCCTGCCGGTATAGTGCTTTCTTTTATATGGATGTGTGAAGAGGTTTGTGTACCTCAAGTGAGCCCTGCTGACATTGAAGGACCCTATCTTATTTGGAGGTCGTGATACTAATTCAGGGTCACTCCTGTTGAATTGCCACATTAAATCCAAATGGAATTACTGTACTGCTGACTGTTTAATTCTCCTTTTCTCTGTGTGAAAGGGCCCTACCAGCTGCCACCGGTTTGGACTAGCCACTAGGGCTTGGTACCCAGGACAGTAACTGATAGGGATAGGCCTGTGCACAGAGCCATAGGTAGATTATTAGAGTGATAAGCTAATTAACCTGATTTCCCCTGTCCTTGTTATATCCCTAAATAAATCAGAGCTGCTTGTTTCAGCAAAGTTATACTGCCTGAGGTATTTGTCTATGTTAAGTACTGTACTGTGACTGTTGCTGTATCTCATTTCACGGAGGTCCCAGTGCCGGAACTAGACCTGGGGGTAAGTGTATACTGTGAAGGTAATTCTGATATATTGTGTGGGCCACCTAGTGGGAAGAAAGGGGGGTTGCAGTGTCCCAGAGGGCTGTGACCAAGTTAGTTTAACTATTGCAAACCCTGACCTCTGGGTGGAGGCACCCGCCATTGGATCCAGGCCCCTCAACCTGTTAGTGGCAAATCAGGCAGGGGTAGTAGCCCCTGGGATAGCGCCATCTAGGGGTTACATCTTGGAGGCTCACCGCTGGGATTGTGTGTCCTCTAGTGGCCATATTCTGAACCACTGTTAAGAAAAAATGGGTACCCGATAGAAGTGGCTGTACCGGCTGGTGGAGTGGTGTACTGGGAGGAGATCGACCCCCAAAATGCTATGCTTATCCGGACATCCCCTGGGTATCATACGGACACTGTGCAGGGAGTACTTTCCAAGGTGGATGGTTTACAAAACCCTGTGGTGGTGGGTCGGCATGCTAATCTGCTCACCCACACTTTCCTGGCCCTAGTAGAGTTTAAGGATCCCATAGATAGCTCCAAAGTGCCACAGACCATTACCCCAGAGGGAGCCCTCACTGCTTGGAGAGTGATAACTAAGGACAGTAAAGACCTGGGGAATCAGCCCACCACTATCTGAAACTTTTGAGGAGAAATTGCTGAATGGTTGCTGGGAGAGGGGAAAACTGTGGAGGACTTGAAGAAACTATTCTTGCCACTTGGGGTGTTCCTCCCCAACACCCTCTCCTGCTCCAGTGCCCGTAATGGTGGCTGAACCAATGCAGACCCTATTCTGCACCTGCCATTAGTCACGACTGTTACCGAAGGTTGAGGATCTTCTCTGGCACCCTCCCCACCCCAAGGGAGGATGACTGGGAGACCTGGATAGACTATGTTGCCCCAAGTGCTAGAATGGCAATGCTCGGAAGGCGGCGAAGAGGGTTGATGAGAGCTCTGGGGTCCTGCCCTGGCTGCAGCCCGTGCTAAGCAGGGCCAGTAACCCTAGGCGACTGCACAGGCCTATCTTGAGGCCTTGGAGAAATGCTGGGAGCCCAGATTCTGATGAGGACCTATGGTGGAGAGTAAGAAATGCACAACAGTACCAAGGGAGCTGTTGTCTGTGTATGTCTCGGCTGGAAAAATTGTTGCAAGAATGCCTCCAGAAAGGGTAGTTTGTCGTGATTGAACTGGACGAACCAGACTGGACAGAATCCTTAAGTCTGCCCCCTTCTCAGAACTGCTGTTGCTTCAGTTACGCCTGGCAAATCGACTGGAATCCCCACCCTCCCTATGATGAGTTAATGAGAGAAATTCGAGGAGTTGAGAAAAGGCGACCTGGGAGGTACCTGCACCAACAGCTGTGGCTACGACCTGAGTGACTGAGGAGACCCATCAAGTGAAGTCTAGGGGCAGAGGTTGACAGTCAATGAGTGCTCTGACAAGGAAAAGATATGCCACAATAGGGGCGAACTGTTGAGAGAGAGATCACGAATTCAAAAACAGTCCCTTTGTGAAGGCCACGCCTGCAAGTACGGGCCCTGACCTATATCCGACTGCATCTGCTATGGGGTGGGGGTACCCACCATGTATCTCCTGCTGATAACAGCTCCAAACTCAATTCCTTGACCATGGAAGTGGAGAAACTGACGAGATGTCTCCAAATGCTTATCACACCGCAGACAGAGATGGCACCCAGGTTTCCAGTTAGTAACACCCTCGCCCCTGGCTCCCAGTGTGGCGCCCGCCAGCCCAACTCCAGAAAGTATGTTTTGCTATAATTGTGGGAAAGATGGGCACATGAAAAGGGAATGCCAGTCCCAAAAAGACACTGACAAAGTTGCATATAGGCTACAAGGAGAGCTTCAGAGAAGAAATCAGTGGTTAAGAGGTGCACGACATGATCAGTGAGGGCACCAAAAATGCTAATTCACGTCCTTTTGTGGCAAAGTCAGTTGCCCAGGCCCCCACTACCGCCTCTCCAGACTGGTCCAGAATAGTGGGTCCTCCATGGAGACCACTGTAAAGGTGAATGGAGTGTCTACAAGAGCTGTATTAGACAGTGGCTCCCAAGTGACAATTATGTTCCAGGATTGGTATCAGAAGCATTTTGTCAGACGTACCCTTACAACCATTAGAAGGACTGCATGTATGGGGGTTAGAGTGAAGCCTACCCTATTCCGGGTATATCCGAGATTGGCTGTCTTTCCCCACCTCCGTGGCTGGAGTGGCGAACAAGTAGAGACCCTAAGCTAGTGTGTCCCCCACTGGACTGTATGATGGTGTCCCTTTGTTGATTGGAACAAATGCTCATATGTTCGGAAGGCTAGCACAGTTGTGTTATGAAAACAGGGTCAAAGACTAGTAGAGCTTTTAAGAGTTCCGGCTTTAATTAAGAAGGCCTATGAGGCACAGAGAGATGCTGAAAAACAGAACCAGAGGAACGGTCGGAATTGTATGGAAGAAGGATCCAGTAGTCTCTGATCCTGGCGCCAAATGCCTCATGTACCTTACAGGAGAGGTCCGATTAGAAAGGATGTTAAGAATAAAATATTAATGTGGATGCACCAGGCGATGGAAAATTGCCAGAGGACTGCTGGTCAACCTGGTATTTTGCCAGCTAGAGCCCATGCTTATGCCAGAAGGGTAATGGTCCAAGTTCATAATGTGTCTGAAAGAGGACATCGAGTAAAAGAGGTTGCATCCTGGCTAATGCATTGTGCAGACACTGCAGTGCTACCCAGCAGCAAGAGTTCAAGGAAGAATGACAGAGTAACGCCTGACTTGTTTGATTTGGAGACCGCTGCCAGCTGAATGGAAAGTAAGGATCAGTGAGAAGCTTGCCCAGAGAGACCGGGTGTTTTCTTTAAAGGAATGGGATGTAGGATGCGTGCAAGGCTGAGCACAATATCCGACTGCATGCCGAAAAGACCATTTAGTGAGAGGTCTCGACGCATGGCACCTGCTGACATAGATGATGTGAGACGGCATCTGCAAGAGATGTTAGCTGCTGGTGTAATACAAGAATCCAGAAGCCCTTATGCTTCCCCCATTGTGGTAGTGAGGAAAAAGAATGGAACAGTAAGGATGTGTGTGGATTATGCACCTAAACCGCGGACTATCCCTGATCAGTACACAATGCCCCGCGATTCAGGATGCTTTGGACTGCCTAACGGGAGCAAGTGGTTCTCTGTGCTGGATCTCCGCAGTGGGTACTACCAGATCCCGATGGCCCCAGAGGACCGTGAGAAGACGGCCTTTATCTGTCCGCTTGGCTTCTATGAATTCATGAGGATGCCTAAAGGATTTCAGGTGCCCCAGCCACTTTCAACGATTGATGGAGCGTGCAGTGGGGGACAGAACTTACTAGAGTGCCTGGTATACCTAGATGATGTTATTGTTTGGCAGCTCACTGGAGGAACATGAGGCAGATTATTTAAGGTATTGGACCGACTGGAGGACTTGGCCTTAAACTGTCCATTGATAAGTGTCAATTCTTTTCAAACATCAGTAAGTATGTGGGACACATAGTATCCACCGAGGGAATAGAGACCGACCCAAGTAAAGTTGAGGCCTTGACCACCTGGCCACAGCCAAAAATCTAAAAGAACTGCAAAGATTCCTGGATTCTGTGGTTATTATCGGCGCTCATCAAGGACTCATTCAAGAGTGATCCGCCTCTTTACTTAACCTTACTCAAGGGTATCCCCAACCCACAAAAATACCAAAAGTCAGCGTCCCTCAAGACTGAAAGAGTGTATTTTCATCCGAGTGAAGTATTTGGGCCCAGCTGGACTCCTGATTGTGAGACTGCTTTTCATGAGATCATATATCAACTTACCCATGCTCCAGTGCTGGCCTATGCTGATCCAGAAAACCGTCCTGCACTGATGCTAGCTTCAAGGGTTGGGGGCTGTGTTGTACCAAGAGCGAGAATGGCCTGAGACCAGTGGCCTTTGCCAGTGAAGCCTGACCCCATCCGAAAAGAACTATCCTGTACATAGTTAGAGTTCCTAGCTTTGAAGTGGGCTATTGTTGACCAATTCCATGAGTACTTGTATGGGGCGCAAATACTAGTAGAAAAACTGACAATAATCCTTTGACCTATGTGCAGACCTCAGCTAAGTTGGATGCCACTGGCCATAGGTGGCTTTCGCATTATCTACATATGACCTATGCTCGAATACCGAGCAGGTCTGAACCACATAGATGCTGATGCTCTCTCCGGAGGCCTGTTCCCAGAATGATTGGGTCCGATTGGCAGAACCTGACATTCGGGCACTCTGCCGGAAGTTTGACAGGGAGGAACAAATGTCCACGGACGCAGTGGACTGCATGGTGGATTGCTTGGGAGCCTCTGAGAATTGCATACCTGCTGCTTATTGCCACTTTTCTGCAATAGACATTGGTGCACTGCCTCAGCTGGACAATGAAGTATTCGGCGGGCCCAATCCGCGATCCCATGATCAAAGCAGCTTTGAAGCCCTCTATGCAGGAAAAGATGTGTCCAAATTACGCCCACTGATTTGAGAACTGCACTGTTATACAAAGAAGGTCCTAAGTTGAAACTGATCAATAAACTGTTATACAGAGAAACAGTAGACAGAGGGGACAAGTAGACAAACAACAACTAGTGCTGCCCTGCTTTTCGAGACTCAGTACTGAGGTCCTTGCACAACCACATGGGGCACCTTGGTATAGACAGAACACTTGACTTGGTGAGATCCAGATTCTATTGGCCTAAGATGGGGCTGATGTGGAGCAACACATTCGAATCTGTAGTCGCTGTTTACAGAGGAAAGCTTTGCCCCAGAGGGCTGCCCCTTGTTAACATCACCACCAGTGGACCCATGGAGCTGGTCTGTATTGATTTTCTGAGTTTGGAGTCAGATCAAAGAAATATCAGTAATGTGCTGGTGGTCACTGACCATTTCACGAGATATGCCCAAGCTTTCCCCACCAAAGACCAGAAAGCATCCACTGTGGCCAAAGTACTTGTAGAAAACTTTTTTGTTCACTATGGGGCTCCACAAAGAATCCATTCTGATCAAGGGAGAGACTTTGAGAGTCGTCTGATCAAAGAGATGCTTTCTCTGTGGGGAGTCGAAAGTCCAGAACCACTCCTTACCACCCCAGGGACCCACAGCCTGAACGTTTCAACGCACTTTGCTAGATATGCTAGGCACCCTGCACCCAAAGGACAAGCCTAGATGGAGCCAACAAATTAGCACCCTGGTACATGCTTATAACTGCACCAAAAGTGATGCCACTGGATTCTCCCCTACCGCCTGATGTTTGGAAGAGAAGCTCGACTACCAGTAGATGTGTGTTTTGGGGTCTCTCCTGATGGGGTTCAAGCTGACAACTATTTACAGTATGTGCAAAAGTTAAAGGCCCAGCTAACTCATGCGTCACTAACTGGCTCAAACCATGGCTGCCAAAAGAAATCTGGCCAACAAAGAAAGGTATGATAAAAAGGTGAAAGCACAGGAACTCCAGGAGGAGATCGGTATTGCTAAGAAATCTGGGACTGCATGGCAAGCACAAGATTGCTGACAGATGGCACCATCTCCCTCACATTGTAGTGGGCAAACTAGATGATCTGCCAGTGTACAAAGTAAGGCCTGAGAATAATTCAAAAGATGTAAAAACAATGCATAGAAATCATTTACTGCCCATTGGACAAATCTTAATTGAGTCTGAGCCCCTAGAAGATGCCCCCTCTGGACCAGTGACCAGAGCTGCTGCTAAGAAAAGATCAAGAAAGTGTGCACCTACAGAAGCAAAGTTAAAGTGTTCCCCTCCACAAGTCCCAGTTGAGCATGACTGTCAGTCCATATCGGAAGAAAGTGAGAGTGACTTTGAATACTATCCTTCTTACGAACTGAGTCAATTGTTTGGGCAATCCCCTAGTCAATACTGGAGACAAAGCTGGGCCTTCTGGACTGTCTAGCCCCACGCTTCATCCCTGGAGCCATTGCTCCCAGAAAGTGAAGTGCAAAGCATCAGATCAGATGAAATGGAATCATTGTGCATGGTTGAACTGTTTGAGTTTTCAGGAGAAAATGATAGATTGGGGCAGACTGGTGATACACCGAACAAGAAGAGTATTTTGAGTGCCCTGACAGTCCACTGCCAGTGTCCAGCTCTCCATGCAGCCAAATGTTGTGGACTCAGAAACTGTAACTCCTGGAGCTGAAAGTGCCCCAAGTTCTAGCCTCTCTACCCCCATGGAGACTCCCCTGACAAGTGAGGACAATGCTGAAAATGAGGCTCAGAGTGCAGAGACTGTAACAGTTCCCCTAGAAAGACTGGTGAGCTGTAAAGCCTGTGGTGCACCTCAGTTATGATTCCCTTGGGAGGCCTGTGGTTGCCTCTCAATGTTGTCCATAAAGGAGTGTATGTGTCCCGAGCTCACTGCCCAAACTGAGCATCAATGCTAACTCAAGTTACTTGTGTTGCCCTCTAAGTATGGTGCCTTTGCCCCATCCAGCCCCAAGGTAACTGATAGGAAGGGCCCCCTCTCTTCAGGTTTCATGTACAAGAGGTAATAACTTGAGTTATGGTACAATGTGTATGTAATACTGTGAAAGTGGCGTACTGCAATGTTTCAGAAATGTGTTCTTGGTAAAATGATATATTGACTGATGATTACATGTGCGAGCCTAATGCAAATGTATATGGTTGCAGTTGAAACTTATGGGTACTTGCTTGACGCGGACGTCAAGCTTTCCCAGGCCAGGAAGGTGTAACCCCTGCAAATGGGGGTTCCCAAAAGACTTCAGGAGCTTGCTTGAATGCTCCAAGCCTGAATGGTGTTTGGCATTTAAGCCATTTATCAGTGAGTGTTTTAGAACCTCTGGTACTGTCTCTTTAAGAGCTGTCTGCTTGCAGACATAATTAGTTGTATGGGGGACTGTGTGTGTTTCTTTTGATTGAGGTACCACTCGAGCTGCTGCCAATTCACTTCATTTTGCAGTCACTAGGGTGCAAAGGAACCTATGTGAAAGATGTAACTGTTTGCCAGAAATTATTTAGAGTAATAATGAAATTACAGTTTGTCTAACCTGCTTTCTTTGCAGTCAGAACTGTGTGTTAGTTCCCCATTCTAGTTTTGAACTGCTGAACTGGACCAATCAGTGTGGGAAGCTAGCTCTAAAATGGTGCCTTGGACGAATCAGAACTTGGACTCATAATCTGAGGCCAGCCACAAGAGGATTGTATGGGCAGTGACTCTGGGAGATGTAGTTTAGACTTCAGTGCCTTTTGGACCAACAGCAGCAGTCTATTGTGAGTGACAGCCAATCCAGTCAAGAACTGGGAGGAACTCAAAGGAAGTGCCAGTTTTGTGCGGTTGGAGTTGAGTTGAGCTTTGGCAGTGAAGAAGGAAGGAGCCTGTGCTTTTCAGTGTGCAGTTTTAGTCAAAAACGTGTGTAAGGCCCAGAGTTCGGTCTGCAGCTTGTTGGGACTGAATCCGTCCTGTGAAAAGAATCAAAGGATCTCTGAAGAAGTAGAAACCAGGCTCACCCTGTAGAAGACTGAAGAATTGCTGAAAATTGCACTCGGTCTGTCAGGAACTGAATCTGCTGTGTGGTTCTCCCGGTATTGTGCAGGTAATTGCGATCGGATACAGATGCAGCCTGCCTGGTATAGTGCTTTCTTTATATGGATGTGTGAAGAGGTTTGTGTACCTCAAGTGAGCCCTGCTGACATTGAAGGACCCTATCTTATTTGGAGGTCGTGAGTACTAATTCAGGGTCACTCCCTGTTGAATTGACACATTAAATCCAAATGGAATTACTGTACTGCTGACTGTTTAATTCTCCTTTTCTCTGTGTGAAGGGCCCCTACCAGCTACCACGGTTTGGACTAGCCACTAGGGCTTAGGTGCCAAGGGACAGTAACTGATAGGGATAGGCCTGTGCACAGAGCCATAAATAGATTATTAGAGTGATAAGCTAATTAACTTGATTTCCCCTGTCCTTGTTATATCCCTAAATAAATCAGAGCTGCTTGTTTCCAGCAAAGTTATACTGCCTGAGGTATTTGTCTATGTTAAAGTACTGTACTGTGACTGTTGCACTGTATCTCATTTCACAGGAGGTCCCAGTGCCGGAACTAGACCTAGAGGTAAGTGTATACTGTGAAGGTAATTCTGATATATTGTGTGGGCCACTAGTGGGAAGAAAGGGGGGTTGCAGTGTCCCAGAGGGCTGTGACCAAGTTAGTTTAACTATTGCAAACCCTGACCTCTGGGTGGAGGCACCCGCCATTGGATCCAGGCCCCTCAACCTGTTAGTGGCAAATCAGGCAGGGGTAGTAGCCCCTGGGATAGCGCCATCTAGGGGTTACACTTAGTTTTCCAGTGTATGCTATAGAAGCAGTTTTTGTCTTGAGTGCACACTATGTAGTAAAAAACAACGTTTTTTGCCCATGCATGTGACCTATTTTCTAGAGGGGATGGTGTTCACAGGGAGATACAGGCTCCCCACCAGAGGCATCCTTCTACCTCCCAAGTAATGCAGCACACTGGCGTGAGTTACTGAACCGGGAAAATGCCCTGGTATTAAAAGTGTTCCTAGGAAAATGCAGCACCCTTCACTTGCGAGTATATATAACCACAGTAGGTGCAGCTTAAACTGTAAAACTCACTAGTGCATACCTCTTAACTGCTATAAATTATGCAGTGATATGATTTTCACACTCAAATTTACCCTTGCTCCTCACAGGTTTACTGATATTCTTAATAATGTTAGAGCTATTCCTGGACACACAAACTATTACATCATTGAATTAAGTTGATAGAAACATTCCTTATCACCAACTACATGGGGCTCACTATTTGTAGTCATATTATAGTATAAAATAAGAAAGTGCTACTCATTCTGGCCATTTACTATGATTTTCGAAGACCACAGCTATGATTTTTAATGCTGAGAGGTTGAGAGGTATGCATTAATGGCACTGCCACCAGTGTGTTACAAAGGTCTCGCCCTCACTAGTGGAGATAAAGGCGGTTACATTCAATGCAAACATATTTAACTACATGATTTAAACCAGGTAAATGTTAAGGCAAGGCGATTTTATTGGGCTGATGCCCTATTCTGAAGAATCAGTGTACCTTATTTTAGTGTTACATACAGTTACACAATTCAGAAATAATTAAAGTAAGAAATAAGAGCAGTTCCACAAATGCAAGACAGTTATAAAACGTTACTATCTGCTATATCAGAAATAGAATTTTAAGGCTTTCTTAAAAACAGTGCTACATTTAATTGTATTTAAGTAGATAATAAAGTGTAATGGTATGGCTGAACTTATTACCTCCATGGCAACATACTGTAGGCTGCAAAAAAGTGAAATGTTACAATTTGTTAGAGTAAAAAAGTATAAATATTAGCAACGGAAAAAAACATTTTGGCAGTACTGAGGAACCAGATAAAAAAATACAGTAAACTGCAGCCACAAAGCTCCACCTATTTTAATGCATGTACAAGACCTTGATTCCGAATGGCATTTCCCACAACAATCAGTCATTCTTTGTAAAAATACCTAAGCAAGCCATGCAAAAGACAATACTGCTACTGTGGATATCCTTATGTAAATGGTGGGCAGTCATTTTTATGTTTGCTTGCATGCATGTGCAAGAAACATAGTGCCGCCATATGAGTTTTCGTAGGTGTGCCTCCCCCTCTTCCAATGCCCTGCTCCCTTTGGCAGGCACGGCTGCACCACGCCAATGAATGTCCGAGCTGTTTATGACAGCCGTTCAGATGCAGTGGCGTACAGTTCTGAGGAAAATACACATATCATCGGTGGCGTAACGCATGTCGACAATTGCATACTGTTGTTGGCAGTATGTAAATTGCCTACACGCAAGGCCAGCACTGCATCTGAACCATCAGACAGTTCATCATCCCCCCCAACACTCGTAGCACACTGGGAGCCCCAGCATGCTCATGTGCTCCCTCCACCCCGCACACTGCATGACGATGGGGTGCCCAATCCCGTTGGCTCCACTGCTCCCCCCAAACAGACTTCTAGGTGCTACGCTGGGAGCTCACCCCAGCATGGCAAAAGTCTTTATGGCCAACTGGGGTGCCTAATCCCCCGTCGGCTCCACTGTACCCCCCCCAAAAGAAAAACACAGACTTCTAGGTGCCAAGCTGGAAGCCCACCCCAGCGTGGCAAAAGTCGGTATGGCCGATGGGGGGTGCCCAATCCCCAGTCGGCTCCACTCTCCCCAAAATAACTTTCCAGCTTGCCCCCCTCACCCAACCCATGCCCACCTTCTGCACCCCCCACACCCCCACACCCCATACTTACCTCCAGAGCCCAGCGCGACGATCTTCAGCGGACTGGGAACTGAAGAAATGCCGGTAAGCTGTATAATAGCATAAATGGTGTTTTTTTAATTTTGGTGCATATCTCGGCCATTTTGGCGAATTTTTTCGCCACATTTTCAACATGGGGTTTTTGGGACCCCAACTCATAAACTCAGTCACTGTCATTTTGTTATTCTGTCCTGAAAGGTGATTTCGTGGTCACTGGAACCACCTTTCGGGACAGAGTAACTAAACGACAGTGTCACAGTTCAGGTGGTAGGCCCCCCCAAAACCCTATGTTGAAAATTTAGTGAAAAAATTCCTGACTGTTTTACGAGCGTGCATTGCGCAGTTTCTACGCACGCTTGTAACTTCGCAAATTTTTAATATTTTCACTCCAGATTTTCAACATTGCCATTTTATTATACCTCCTTATGAGCAGTACAGCTGTCATTTATCACATCTCATCCAAAATGTGTGTTCGCGCATGTAGCGCACAATGGCGCAGTAGGTGTTCAAAATCAATGTTAGGGACAGATTAAGAAAATCACAGTGACACTGTTCATGAGCAGAGGTCTTAAAATGGCTATATTGAAAATTTGGTGACAAAAGTCCATAAAATGACTGTGTTACGAGCATGCATTGAGCAGTTTCCACGCACCCTCGTAAGTTCTCGAATTTGTACTATTTTCAGTCCAGATTTTCAACACTGGCATTTTTCCACACCTTCTTATGAACAGTAGAGCTGTCATTTTTCACACCCTGGCTGAAATGTGTTTTCGCACTTCCGGTGCAGAAATGCACGGTCGCTGTGGGAAATCAGTGTTTGGGACAGATTAAGAAAATCACAGTGACACTGTTCATGAACGGAGGTCCCAAAATGCCTGTCTTGACAATCTGTTGTAAAAAATCCCCAACCTAATTACATTACAGGTGTGTGTAGTGCAGTTTCACCAGGCGTCCGATGCCATTTACCACTGAGAGCATCAGAAGTGACATTATGGGGGGGTCATCAGCCAGTTCTCTCTCTATTTCCAATGGTGATTTTGGTTTGCAGGAACCTTGCACTATTAAAGTCCCACAAAGAAATGCTTTACACATTTTACATGTGAGGTAACAGTCAATGTGTCCTTTTTGCTGTCTAGTTTTTTACTGTCAGAGAAAAACTTTTGGAATGCTCTCTGTTCGGTCTCTGGGCTCTGTAATATGAAAGGCACCGCTTGCTTGCCAGTGCGGTTTTCCCTGTAAACTTGCATTTAGTACTTTTCTGTACAAGTCTGCATGATCTTTTAATTTTTATCCTAATGCTGAAACACTGTGTTATCTATGGTTAACACAATGAATTTATAGTGTTGATATGGTTTTGAACAAAGCTGAGAAAGTCGTGGATCGCTTGTATAAATATATGTAAGATACAATTGTTGCAGTGTGATTTTCAAGGCACTCATTTGAACTGCTAATTCCCAAAAATATTGTTTTGTCATGCAAGTTAGCCCTGCGTATCTTTATCTGCAGAATATGACATAATAGTCTGTGTTAGCGATGAGCAAATGAACTGCAATTTTTTTTTTTTTTGTGCTCTTTTACATCTTAAATTTGTGAACAGATGGTTATGGACAAGATGTGTCAGTGAGTAGGTTGTCAGCCATCCGTCATATGACCACCAAAGACATTATATGGTGGAAGCTATAACATCAGCTCCAATTAGAAGTCAGCACTCCATTAGTCTGGTTCCAGTTCCCACTTCTGATTCTCAGTAGTTCCCAGCTCCAAGCTTTCGAAATGCAGCTGCTGATCACCTGGTTGTGACTACTCTGTACCTACTGGAATAGCTTGTTTCTGCCTTGCTTCCTCCTCCTTACGATCGAACTTCAGTGCTTTTTCTAACCCCATACACACAGGAAGTGGATCTGCCCCTGCCATGGGGGTAGTTAAGGGGGGGGCCCAGGGAGCCAAGGCGGGGGGGAGTAGCATATAGAGGGAGAAAGATGGGTTTTTTTTGTTTGTTTTTAATGAGGCAACCGTGTGTGTGTGTCTGTGTGTGTGTGTGTGTGTGTGTGTGTGTGTGTTGGGGGAGGGGGATCAGCATAAAATGAGACAACAACAGTAGAATACTGAGAAGCCACTAACTGCAGTACGTTTGTGCGGGGAATCGGATTCTCCTCCACTGTACCAAGACAGCAATAGCATTTGAACTGCAGTGCACTCTATTTTGGGTAGCCAGCTCTGTGAGCAACATAATGCATTCTGCATATAATATTTGTTAAAGGCTCATACAGATTAATAGGGTTGAGTTGGGCGTCGGAAGTCAGCTGCTAAACAGCGAACCCATCCAGCAAAAAAGTAAAAGGAGCAAATGGGGAACAATCAGTAAACAGTGCTTGTGCGCTCATTTAAATTCTATAAACAGGGGCACATGAAGTGGATCTGCCCCTGCCGTGGGGGGTAGCTAAGGGGAGGCAAGAAGCCAAGGAAGTAGCATACAGAGGCCACTGACTGCAGTCAGTATGTGCAGGGAATCGGATTCGCTGCCAACGTACCAAGATGGCATTAGCATTTGAACTCCAGTGCGCTCCATTTTGGGTAGCCAGCTCTGTGAGCAACATAACACACAAATAATACCTATTACATAGTTTGTTTGTTTGCATAATTAATAAAAATGCTCTCAGGCACGAAGTGGCTATTTGTCTGGCACACTCACACATAGCTGCACCAAGTTTCGGTAATCTGTGGCTCCCTATGACAGCCAACGGACTTGTATCAAAGTTTATTTTTTCATATATTTTTATTTATTTTTTTTTTACATCTCCTCATTTAAGTAACTTATACTGTACGGTGTTGAGGAAAGTGGTTACCGTGTGTTCTGCCCAATGGCTTATTTCACACAAGTGTGCAGTGCCATCTGATTGTCACTCTTGTGTGCTCAGTCCATGGAGCCGTGTGTGCCTTCCCTATTCATTGCCCCTGCTCTCACTGCTTCTTCTCTTTGCACCTTCCTTCCTCATCATTCAAAAATGGAAATTGCCAGAGAAGACACAACAGAACCCCATGACTTGTCTGTAGAGTTGTGTAGAGGTGTGTGTGTGTGGGGGGGGGGTGGCATGCCAAGGAGCTTCATCTTAATCTACATGGACTGTAATCTACAGGGGAAAAACACAGAGGCCTGCGGAAGCTCCAACTGATGGGGGAGGGGCCTGCTGTACAATAATTTTTACTTTGTTTTCCATTCAAAACACTACACCAGCAGCTGTAGAGTACCACCACTTTCTCCCTTTCATTTTTACCACTTCTTTATTGCTCCTTAGTGAAGAACAGTTTGGTGACTTCTTTCAGACTCCTTCCCCTGACAGTGATGAAGTAAAGGTTAAAAACAACTCGACTTCCAACACATCTGTCGCCATTGCCAGATACCTGCTGCTGCTAAGGCTGCTTTAGTTACGACACACAGACCAGGCGTTACCCACAAAACAGTTCCTTCAAACTTCTTATCACCCTTACTAACTGAACACTGCAGTATTAGTTTCCACTCTCCTGGTTCCATACTAAGATCGCAGTAACCACGTTAGGCTCACAGCTTCACCTGTATATAATTGCAGTTGCCCGGTTTACAATATCTGGTCGCACCCTACTGTCTTGTATATTAGCTCACTGTACTGTATCTGTCTGCAACCATAACTTGTATTAACTTGTATTCTCTGTAACTCTGACGTGGAGCCTTTGGAAATGAGTCCCTGAGTCAAAGGGTTGTAATTCCGATGTTGCCACAAATAAATAAAATAAATAACAGCATCTCTCTCCTGTTCTCTTCTATCAAAGCGTGTAAGGTGGGGCTATTAAAAACAAAGTGACAAAAAAACATATCAGGAGTAGCAAACAGGATGAAGGTGTTGGGGCACAGAAAGAATTGTGTGCTCAGCACTTTCACGGTCAGACCGGTTGAGCCTGTTAAGCAAAAAGCTAAGTTTTGGTTTCGTTTTTCAATCAAAGCATGTGAGTTGCTTTTAAAAGGGGCAGGAGTGGTTCTTCTTTCTCTTTTTTTTTTTTTAAGCTAGATACATACCCCCTCAAATTCCATTCGCCTCCTTAGCAGATGGAGAGACCTGCGAGGGACTAAGGGTGGCAATTTTTTTTTTTTTTTTAATTTTATTTCTAGCTGGAGAGAAAGAAATGGAAATTGGCATGGACACAGTAAGCAAGTTTACATACTGCAGCAAATTCAGTTACCCTGGCAGATGGAAAGACCTGTGAGGGACTAAGGGTGGGATTGTATACTTTGGCAGGAAAGATAGTGTACAGCCGATATGGATAGTAATCAGCAGAAAGCGAATGCATGGTGGGAAATAATAAAGACTGGGGCAGACACAAAAAACGTGCAAGTTAACTGTGGGTGAGACTATATAAAAACAGCTGCAACTAGGGACAGACATGAAGGGGATTCTGCAGTGACTGAGTAAAAGAGGGACTGGGAAAATAAAAGCTGAGCTGTTCCTGTATTAATCACAGCAGAACACTACCCCAGCACTTCTCACACCTGTGCCAGGTACCCAAAACATATAGCGGCAGCAGAAAAAAAATGGCGCCAGTTTGCAGTACAAAAAGTGAACATTTATTGAGCAAAATGCAGTTACATAGTGACACTACCTTAGCTAGTTCGGTTCGGATTTACTTCTAAGGTAGTGCCGATATGTGACTGCATTTTACTCAATAAATGTTCACTTTTTGTACTGCAACTCGGTGTCCTGTTTTTTTTTTCCCTGCTACTTTTCTGTATTAACAACAGTTTCCCTGCTAGACTGCTCAATTTGCTTGAAAATACAACAGTCTGTAGTGGTGGATTACCACTAGAGCACCCAGCTAAAGGGGTGCAGCTAGTAAGAGACCAGGCGGGAAATTCCGATAAATTAGAACCTGCAGGACCTAGAACCATTTCCAGCATTGAATTACTATGTAGATCAGGTAGCCCTGCAATATTTTGTGAATTTAAAATGGCAACCTATTTACTTACAAGTGTATGTGGTCAACCTGTTGTACTTGCTCGGCGCATCTGACCTGCGCCACTTACTTGCAGCAGCACTTGTGACCTGGGTTGTTGGGATAGGAGATGGGAGAATGGGGGAGCTCCTGCACCATCCTTACATTAAAATTATCTGCCTTTTTTTTTGTTCTTGCTGATCAGTCATCCGCCATCGTCCTGCCATATGTATGTCAAGTTTATGTGAAACCACACTGTAAAGTGATGGCTCACCACAGGTGAGACTGCACTATACTATGATATCTACTACACTGTCCTTGATTCTGAGCACAACATACAGTATTACTGTCCCATCACCTAAAATAAATGGGTGGGGTCTAACTTCTGGTTAAAAAAAAAAAAAATCAAGCAGTGCCTGGGGCTCATTCCTCGGATTAAGATGTGCAACAAATCATTGTATCCACCCACTCTTGAGATGGCATCATTGCAAATTATGCGACCAAATGCAGTATAATAAGCATAATAATTTGTTTTTTGCATGGGTTAAGTTCCAATATTTTTATTTACGTGAAAGGCAAATCAATAAAATAACTGCTACACAGCCAGGCTTGCATTATAGTATGTTATGCCACCAACCAGGAAAAGGAAAGGAATAAAGTAACAAAATCTAGACCCCATTTAAAGAGTGTGTTTTAAGCAACAAAACATTTTACATTATCATCAAATGGGCTTGTCCAGGCTTTTGAGCGAGTTCAGTGGTAATACTAAAAAATACTGGCCTAGCTGGCGTGTTGCTCCTGACCAATACAGTGGGGTTGCATTATTAAAAGTGGTGAACCGGTAGGCTTGTGAGCTCTCCTCCCCCCAAGCCAGCTCAGCTGCTCACCCATCAGTTCACAAAATAAAGAAAAAAAAACTGTTGTGCAATCTGCAATAAAAACTATCAAGTGACAAAAAAAAAAGGTAAACCAAGCTCCCCACTACAACTCTGGGGAATCTGCATCATTTTTTAGAGGGTATTGTTAAAATATTAATTAGTATGTTAAGTTGCAAAATTGCCTACTTCCGTGTTTACTTCTGGTGACTGACAGATCGCGCGGTTGTCAACAGTGCTGGGTGGCAATCTGTCAGGCTCTCGTCTAAATTACACTCACAGAAAATAATGTCTCAACCAAACAGATAGTTTACTAAACTCTAGGTAGGTTGACACAAGTGGTGGATACCTATTTTCCGTGTGGTTTTATATAATCATATGTCTAGTTAATGGGTGTTATATCTTTTTATTATCCTTGTAAGAAAAAAAAAAAACAAAGACATAATGCATTCAGACAGTGTCGCAGTGCCAGTCCCCACTGCTACTGTTTATTTATTAACGCATACTTTTAGTTTAATGAAGGTCCCATTACTTTTATTTCTATGTTATCTAAAGCTTGAAGCCATAAAATCTTTGGTAATGGAGTTATATGTGACCCAGTGTAAGAGGTAACGGATTTGCAACTGTCAAAGTTAAATGACGGAGAACAACTCCCTCCCTTACAGTTGACTGCACCCCTGCAAGCCATATAACAGCTGTAAGCAATTCACAACTGCGTCCGTGAAGTTAATGCTATTGGTGGAGTCTTAACTTGTTTGCAATGGCAGTGGTTGTTGGGGGGGTTGGGGGTGTTGAACATGACTGACCAGGAAATTAAATAAAGTTAGGTTTGGAGAAGGTAACTAATCTTCTGGGACAGACACGGAGATGTAATATTCCCTATCTCTCTCTCTCTCTCATCTCCATACCTCTCAAGTGTCCCTCATTACAAGGGACATCCCTCATTTTACCCCTTAAAATTGCTGTGTCCCTCATGGAAAAGGTGCTGCCTACAAAAAGAATGTAGTGTAAATTCAGACTTTAAAGAGAAATTCACAATATTCTAAAATATTAAATCAAAAATAAACTTTGTACAAGTAAACACTATGGTTTTCACAGTGTTATGAGCTTCTAGCTCCATGTTGAGGATGTGCCCCTCATTCTGGGGGTCTGTGTCCCTCATTGTCCCTCATTTTGAGTGTCCAGAAATGTCCATGTCCCTCATTTCAGTGACAAAAGGTTGATAGGTATGCTCGTCTCTCACTGTGTGCCTGCCAGGAGGAGTTTCTGTCGCTGAAGTGGGGTGGGGAGGAGCAGGGCGGGACAGGGCAGCGGCTGACACAGAACAGAGCGGGACAGGGCGGTGGCTGACAGAACAGGGTGGGACAGGGCAGCTGCTGACAGAAGGGGATGATTGCAGGAAAGAGTGCAGTGCTGATGACGATAGGGACAACACGGGCGGATTGTTTCATGGCGGCATATACAACTGTGATGCAATCCAACATGTTGTAAGAACGGAAGAAATGTCCCCTTTCTCAGTGAGCATTAAAGTGCTGCAGGGCTCCACCCACTGCTGCCCTAAAAAGGGAAAGGGAAACTGTAGACGAAAAAACTTGCATTCAAGCAAAAACCGCTAATTATAAAAGAGAAGATTCTCTGGTTCCTGGGACTGCTAAGGAACCAGAGAAAAACTCCTGAAAATGAAATGAACACACCAAAAAAAAAAAACTGAGTTAGCAACATTAAAATGCAGATTTATAAAGAAAATAACAAAAATGAGTACTAAAATGCAGAAATTAAATAGCAAAAGTGAATCTATTGAAGAGAGCTCTTAGGGGCAACTTGCTTTCACAGGCAGAGAAATAAATCTGACATTAAGTTGTAGAATGCAATGCCACCGCATGGCACACCTTCAAAGTGCATTCTATATTCCATATTTTACATACTGTAGATTCCACATTCTCCATGGCAGCTTCAGCTACCAGGTTAATGCCATTTGTTAAGCATAGTGAAGGATTCCCGGGGTTTGAAGCAGCTACTATCCAGTTTTCCTCAGCTGAGGCTAGCACCACAAGGTAACCCTCTTTTGGTGTCAGCTGGGGGTTGGAATGGCCCAGGGAGACCATCATGTCTAGAGGTATAATGGACTGCTTACCAGACAGTGCTGCTACAATACCCACTGTACTTATCCCCAACCATAGGGTAAGCTCATTCTGGAATTGTTTAGACAAGAAAAAAATAAATCACACTGCACTGTGGTTTAAGCAGTAGTCACAGGGTATGGGTACAATCCAGACTAAAATGGTAAAAACCATATCATGTCTTCTGGTTAGACCAACTACAAGTTTCACAATCTGGCTGTTCTGGCCAGACCAATCAGTCTGGTTCTTACTGTTCTGCTTGTCCATTCCTGATGTCACCTAGGTGAGGGTATGGGTGGAATCTGGCCCACTGGACTGAAGCCAAACCAAAACAGTAAAAGGTCCTGTAATCCAGATTTCACCCATGCTCACAGCTGGACTGCTCAAGCTGTGTCCAGACCAGCGCAAGTCTGGTGTTTACCATTTTTGTTTACCATTTTAGTCCAGTCTAGATTTTACCAAGTCCCACAGTCACACTTTACAGGCAAATAGACAGTTACAAACAGGAACAATGGTCCCCAATCACTCTCCTTGTTGGCACTGAACAGACAGGTTTAATCCTGACCCCATACTTCAGTCAGGACCATAGACTCCTTTCATAAAGGTTGTACCCTCCTCTCACAAGATAAGCCACACGACCCACTATTCCTTTTTTCACAAACCAGTGGGTGAGGTTATACCTTGCGTCAAAGCTTGTTCTGCTCTGTACATCTTTACAAGTTATCCTATTATGCCATTAGCTTTTGGGTTTTGTACATTTTACACCTCTTAGCACTATAGTGCCTAGTCACCTAGTGTTGCAAGAGGCATCACTGCTGTAGGGACAGCACACTCAGACTTCAGTTCACTGGTGAATGCATATGCATCTGCAGGTTTGGAAGGCAGCTGTTCTGTGCCAGGACAGCCCCCTGCTGAAGCCCAGAGGCCACCCCTGTGCTGAGTGCCTCACATCACAGCTTCTGCTACTCAACAGACTGTGTGCTGGACACAGCGTGGCAGTGCATATGCTAGCCTTCTCATTGGCATCAACAGGCAAGCACCTTAGCTCCTTGGCAAAGGCGGCAGTTCTAGTACAGATCACAGCTTGGGATCTCCTGTCACACAGTGTACTGTAGGCATATCTCCAGCAGTACCTTAGCACCTTTGTCTCGCTCACCGGGTCTCTCATCAGCTGCTGGGATGGCATCATCTCTCACACTCAGAAATGCAACACCCCCCCCCCCAAAAGGTGACACACTTTCTTCACTGGGACTCCTTCAGCACCACAAGGCTGCTAGGGACTCCCCATGAATGGAAGCCCCTCTTGGTCCCCCACACCCTCCTGGTGTGTCTCCTCACATTCTCCCAGAATTAACATCAATCTCCACTAAACTGCCCTGGATCCCTCTGAGGTTCTACAGCAGAATGCCCTTCAATCCTCAAGCCATTACAGGCAACGACAGGCATACTCCGCTTACTTTAAGTACAGTAAAATCTTGGAAAATCCAGGGGCAACATGAGCCTCAGACCATAGGAACAACCAGAAATGGAGCTGGAGTAAAATAATAAAGCTTCCATTCCCATTCTTGTGCCTGTGAGATTACGCAGGAGCCACCAAGTACTCAAGTGAACTTGTGAGCGATCACAGTGAGTGGAGGTGGGCTGTGGGCTACATGCTGCAAGCTGGACCCCAGGTAGTTTGTTCCATTGTTTACCTCAGCTCACTGTGGCCAGGTAAATCAGGACAGCCTGCAAGACATTGAATACTGAATAGCGAATAACATTAATTTGGGGGTGCACATGACAAATCCTGAACACATATACTAGAATTGGAGGACTAGAGTCCTATGCATTTTTTTTCTTTCAGCCATTAGCCAGGTAAACTGGGAGCACCTGAAGCAGTGTCAGTGAGTAAAAAGAGCTCAGGTCTGCACTTGGCTGCCCTTAGTCCTCTGATGACTGCCTTTCAGGCTTTAGTGTCTGAGTGTCTTGTCTGGAGAATAGGGGTGGTCACCCGTCACCTGCATGCCTGTCGGCTGAGTTCGTGACCAGGGATCCAGCAAACTAACTTCTGTAAGGCTGGCTACCTGGTACGGAGGATTATTAAAATGTATTCTAAACACTGCAAGTAAAATCAGCCAACTTTTCTCTGACTGGCAGTGTGTGTGTGTGTGTGTGTGTGTGTGCATGTTAGATAAAATGTGACTCTAAGGACTTACCACACGTTTGACTGAAACGAGGGGTGGGGCATTTGTGTGGCGGGCCAGCACACCTTGTAGTTTATGTTGGGGGGGTGGCAACAGCTCTGTCAACTGTCCAGTACAAATCTAAATGGCTACACCCTTGTCCCCAGACAGCCTTGACGGCGCAACATAAACCCATTAGGAAAAACAAGGAACAGTAACCAGGGGTGTAGCCAGGGATTTCAGATCTGCACATCAAGTGGACTTACTGCTACCCTCCCCCATCCGCTAGGGTGAGCTCCCCAGTGTAGCCAGACAACATCCAAATGTACACCAGGACTGTGTTTGTTGCCTCATTTGGCACAATAAATACAACTTTTATATCTCATGACAATGGTTGCTGCCATGCAAGGGTAAATACAAATGCCACGCATTGTTCCCTAAGACACCCACATACCAGCCCAGAGCCTGTAAAGTTGTATTGTCCTTGGGATGCAAAGAGAGTATTAGTGACCAGTCCTTCTAGTTTCGACTCCTATGAATAAAATTACAGAGAGCTTCAGTATTTTCTTTGTTAGTTTTCATGAAAAAAGGAACCAGCTCATAGCCTATTTGCTACCCACCCACCCAAATAAAACTGCATACCATGGAGTGCTTGGAGTATGCCTGCCTACACCCATGACAGTAACACCGACACCCTAAGAGTGGCACTGAAGCGCCAATCACCCCAGTTAGGTTTTTAATTTCTACATCTGAAGCCAGAGGAAACGAATCGACGATCTCCTAAATTTACTAAAAAATAATAATAATGGAGAGCGTGACATACTTGCGGATTGTTGTTCTTGTTGAAGGAGTCTCTCAAGTACATTGCGAAGCCCAGCGCATGGCTGCGCTTCTTGAACCCGTTAATGCGGGACCCCCGAGATGACAGGTAGCTACCGCGGTCACCTTGGGCTTGCATGAAGTCGTCCGGGCTCCGAAGTAATTTTCTGTCGGTTACGCGGCCGGTACAAAAATCAAGGTAAATAACGGAATGCTATGGCAGCGGTTCAGCTTATGATACTTTGTCTCTGTTCGCTACTCTTTCTCTCACAGTCCAGTCTTCCGGCTCGGCTCTAGTTCCTAGAATGTTAACCTGAGTCCACTTTCACAAGAAAACTGGCAGGGAAGTCATGCCGATCATTAGGACTCCTGTCAGTAGGCTCTTTTTCGTTGACACACAAAACAGAAATCAAACGAATTCTGCCAACTCGAGTTCTGTGCTGTCAACAATCTGATCAACCAACAAGCACGAGGTGGAACCACATATCCCCGTGACCAGATCGGCTCCGTCGCCAAATTTGCGTTCGCGCAGTTCCCGAACAGCTGCCAAGGTGTTATATAAGATGTTGCTTACCGATGTGTGCCTACCCAGCGCCGAGCGTCGGCGGTATTGCGCTTGCATACACCTCAAGCTCTGAGCATTATAGCACGGGCTTTCAACAATCAGAGCTAGGACCACTTTCTTATTTTAAAAAATAGTGGGCCCCATATACCTAGTGTCAAGCAATATGTTTCTATCAAGTTGATTAATAGTTTGTGTGTCTAGAAATGGCTTTAACATTGTTAAAAATATTAAACCTTTGGGGAACCAGTAAATCTGAGGGTAAAAATCATAGTGCTGTGCGAAATTCATAGCAGTTGAGAGCTATGTGCACCTGTATAACCAATTCCTTCTGTAACATGGCATGGATTGTGCACCTCTGAGGGAGCAAGCCGATAGGGCTAGGGCGGTCACGAGACGGCAGCCGAAGCGGGTGATAACGCCAGCATATATGCCGCGTCCCGCTTCGCGGCAGTACTGTGACCAGCCAGACCCCAGCCTAGCAGCACTGGTCTTGTGGGAAAGGGAGAGCAGAAACGAGAAGAGCGGTGGTCCGGGAGCCCCACTAGAGTGCGAGATGGGAAAGGAGGATGAAACCACGGCGCACAGTCGCAGGTCTGTAGCTGGCAAGGGTGAGGTGGCACAAAGAGGCGGTCTGCTTTTCTTTGCCCAGGAGGGGCAGCGATGCAGGAGTGGGTGGAGGGAGGAGCGTTCCAACTCGAAGTCCGACGATGTGGGCAGGCGGAAAGGGGGAAGAGGCGACACAGGACGGATAGCGAGCAGAGCCCCACACAGAGACCTCCTTCAGGGAAGCGCTATATTGTCGGAGGACCATGCGAGAGGGAACGGAAGTGAGGCAGAGGCATGCTAATTTCTCACTGTGCGCAGAGCGCGGTGACAGAGGCACTCACCGGAGACCTCCAACGGGTGTTAACCGACAAATAGCCGCGCAGATTGGGACAACTGCTCCACAAGAATGTGAGCCGCTCTGGTCAGTAGTAGTACACCTACACACTGTGTTGAACGCATCAGCATCGTAAGGGCGTTGTCTGAGATGAGTTGTAAGTGCACCATAACACTGTACAGATCTCCCAGTCGTCCTCTTATGTTGAGTTTTACCGGCGAAAATGGGCTCCTGGTAGGCATGTCATCCAGAGCCCATCAGCCCTGGCTTGCATTAAGCCACTCGTCGATGTGCTCTAGTGCGATTGATGCATGGGGGTCTGGTGGTAGCCTCACATGGGCCTCGGCACGCATCACTGGCATCAATCCAGCATTAGAGCACACCTCCATCATGGCTTAATGCTTACTTGTTTATGGATGTTTTATCGACAGTTGTTAGAGTGGCTTATGAGTTGTACCCCCCCCCCATGTTTTGTGCACCCTTGGTTGCATCTCTTCTGGAAACCAGCCCAATGTTCCTTCCCAGGTGACCAGTTTTCAGTATTGTTTGTAGTGGGATGAATGGAATAGGATTTTTTTTGGGGGGTGGGGTTACTGGCAGCAGGGAAAGAGTGTTTTATTTTTTAATTTACCCTGTGTGGCCCAGATGAGATTAAACATCTCTTCATTTTGATCCCGATTCTGTCGGGAGGGGCAGACATGGGGGATGTGCAGTGGCCCACCTTCAGGGTTCCCACTTTGGGGAAGGCTGGTGCTTGTCTGGCAGGGGTTTACAGTGGCACCTGGATGCAGATACAGACTCCTTACAGGCAGTATGCTATCTCAGCCACCCCATCAGAATCCCCACCCACCTGATGTAATGCCCACAACCCAGTAGAGACCCCTCCACCCTCTAAAATGCCCTCCCAACCACCAGAGTGCCCCCCCAGTGACTGACTCCCCCAACCAACCAGAATGCACATCCCATGCCAAAATGATCCCAGTTGTCCACTGGAATTCTGTCCCTTACCCCATCCAATGGCAAAGTGTCTCTGGTGACAAGTTGCACCCCCTCTCTAATGCAGTGCCATGTCACCTTGGCCCTTATTGTCTGGTGTCTCCTCCATTACTGCATCCCATGACAGTATGATCCAGATGACTAGTGGTATGCAAACCCATGGCACTATGATACTTGGCATTCAGTGGAAACCTATACCCCACCACCCCAGCCCATGTAAATATGATCCCTTGTGTCCAGAGGCACCCCCATTATGACCCTTATCCAGCAGTAATGTGATTCATGACATCCACTGGCATCTCCCTTCCCCTCCCATTCTGTGCTGCATAATCTCTGGTTCTCTGTGGCACCCCTCCCTTACCCCAATCCCAAGCCAACATGCTCTCTAATGTCCAGTGGCATGCCATTTCTCCATTTTATCCTATGAGTACATGATGCCTACTGTCCAGCTGTATCCCTTCCAAAAGATGGAGACTGGAATAATAGCCATTTCTCCGTCATGGGAGGATATGATATATGGTAGTAAATAGTAGTAGTAAATCATTTTTATTCAGTCAGATGAATCAGGATCACGCCATTGAGCATAGCTCATTTTCAGTGAGGTCCTACTGCAAATAATTACAAAATTCAAGCAGTACGAAAGTTACAATATAAAAAGCACTTAGTTCCAGAGACATACAAAGGTTTATAGTTAAATTGTTATACAAATTGTCATAAGAATAGGCAAATAATCTCACTTGGCCCCTCTGAATCAGAATAGACCAATCCATAATTTATATAACAGCACCCCACAACAATTATTTGATGTCTGGGTCTCAGCTTTTAGCCAGATCTGAATCTTTTTTAGTCTGTCTGGTGAGTTGATATGTCTAAAACCGATAGGTACAGAGTTCCACAATACAGTCCCTCTAAAGATTACTGTGGCTTTATCTATCCTTAAATGAAATTTGGGCAATGTGAATTCGATGCCTTGGGCTGACCTCAAGTTACTCTTAATAGTTCTCAAATAAAATAACTCCAGAAAAAATTTGGGTGAGACCCCTTGCCACACTTTATACATAAATTGTATAAGGTGGAACTTTCTACATTCCGATGGTTTTTGCCAAGTTAATGAATGGTACAGAACACACCGATGAGTATTTTGAGGGACATCTAATACAAAATGAGCGAATTAATTGAACATTAAGCCAGCCCTTTCTAACTGGGTACTGGAGGCCCCAGAATAGACTTATGTCACCATAGTCTGTAATAGGAATAATCACAGAGTTTACAACTTGCAGCCTAATATCTGGAGTCATGTTACCTCTTAATTCATATAAAAGGCCCAATTTCCTACCTCTTATCAAAGTGTTCCTCCCATTTGAAAGTGTGATCTAGCCACATCCCTAAATATTTATACTTGAGAACCTGTTGGATTTTTGTTCCTGCTGTGGTAGTCTGGACCAGTCTGTGTTCATTCAATTCTGATTTGTCCCCAAATAGGATTGACTGTGTTTTAGAGAACCAAAAGATGAGTAACATATACTTTTTGTACTTGGACAAAAGCCTACTGAAGTCGCTCATTAATAATAGCAACAGAATCCCCTTCAACAAAGATAATGGTGTCATCAGCATGAAGATGACACCTTATATCTCCATCCTGAAATTTCAATTCATTAATATATATGTTAAATAACAGTGGCCCCAGGATAGAACCCTGGGGCACACTGGAATCAATTCTAACCATACTGGATTTATAAGGCCCAATTTCAACATACTGTTTTCTGTTAGTAAGATAAAAATCAAACCAACTAAATGCCGGTCCTGACATTCCAATATCACGGAGCCTGGACAGGAGAATGCAGTGGCTCAAGGTGTCAAATGCCTTAGACAAATCTATGAACAAGGCGCCACCATCATTCTCCTGCCCAAGTCCACCTGAATATCACTGACCACCTTGACCAAAGCAGTCTGGATACTATGAAGAGCTCTAAACCCAGACTGGTAGGTACTCATTTTATTTTCCAGACTCCAGATATTCTTTTAATTGTTTAGCTATTATTTTCTCAAACATTTTGGAAACCTGTGGCAATAAAGAAATGGGGTTATAATTGCCTAATTCATCCCTATTTCCTGATTTAAATATTGGCTTAAAGTGATTTTGTGAACTTTGCCATAGAAAATGGGATTAATAACCTGTAGGAGTTGTAATTCAATCTGCTACCATTCAAACTGCCAAAAAGTGCTGTTTTCCATTAAATAAATGATTTTATTTTTGTGCTCTGCTTCATTTGCATAGCCCGCCCCTTCTTTTTTTTCTCAGTGCTGCAACCCCCATGCGTGACATCATGCAAGGGAAACAAAGTTTATAAGCACTGTTTTGAAACAGAGACCTCTGTTGGTCAGTCTTGATTTTGTAGACATTTACACTACCAACACAGGAGACTACATCTCTCAGTATAGAAATCCTGTCAGCTAGATACTATATGCACAATGCCTTGTTTGGAAAATAAACATATACAAGCTTTTATTGTTGAAGCCACTACAGAGATTTGAGACTGCACCTTACAGTAAGGGAAATGGAACACAATGTCTGATTGTACCCACAATTCCTTGCTATGGATATCTACATATTAGGTGCAGTCACCACCACCAAAATAAGTGCCTACGCCTTAGAGTAACTAACATTTATATCAACATGATAGTTTACCCAGAATTCCTTGGTGCTGCATGTAAAACATTGACAGTTCCCTTGCATGATATCTTTCTGGGGGGTGTGACTGCACACAGAAAACTGGAGAACACAGTGCTGATAAAACATAAATAAAAATGTCAATAACATTTTTTTTTATAAAACAAATTGCAGCTTCGGCACCTGATGCATGGGTGGCAATGAGATACTATGTGAAAAAGGCATCTGTAAAAGATCACAAAATCACTTTAACTCTAGCAACCGTCCAACTATCCGGGTATTCTCCAGTACTAATGGAGAGATTAAAAATTAGAGACAAAGGATAAGCTAGACAGGGGGGCTGCATACTTTAGCAGCCTTGACAGGATTTTATCTGGTCCTTCGGCCTTAGTGATGTTTAATTTTAACAATTCGTCCCTTACTTCAGCTACAGAAACATGACTAAACACAAAATTTTCTGTGTTTGAATTTAGATGTTTATCCTTATTATTATCAGTATCATTCATGATACCACGATGGCCTCCCAATGTAGATCCTATATTACTGAAATAATTATTAAAGGTGTTTACCAAATCATCCCCTAATGGGATGGAGTATCCATCAAGTTGTATCTTGTTCACTAACGAGGAACTGTTCTACCCATCACGTCTGTCATGGTTTTCCAAAACATCCTGGGATTTTGTTTAGAGTTTTGTTCCAGATTAGATTTGAAATATTTTTGCTTTGCCCCCCGTTATTGCCGCAGTGTACGCATTTTGTGAATGCCTATATATTTCCCAATCTCTATTAAGCATAGTATTTTTAGCCCTGTGCCATGCCATATCCCTGTCTTTCCTCAGTTCAAAGAGCTGTGCTGAAAAACCACTTAACACCTTGACCCTGGTGTCTATTGGTACCTCATCCCAAAAGACAACAACTGGCACAAACCTCTCTAACTACTTTGGCTGGCCTTTTGAATTTTATTACAACTTCAGAGAACAGTCAGACAAGAATTTCTGAGAAGGGCAATGCCAGTCATCTCGGGGGGGGGTGATGGGCAGTGGACACAAGAGATCATTTTGGCAAGGACTGAGAAATGGGGAAGAGTTGCACTGGGAACCAGGGATCATTCAGCACAGGATGCAGAGAGAGGGAATGTAACTAGATGCTAAGGATCATGTAGTGCATGATGGGGAGAGGGTGGATGCTACTTGACACTAGGGAGCATGTTTGCACAGACTAGGGTGACAATGGACATCTACATAGCAGAATAACAACATGAAAATTAAGAGCCAGCAGAGTGACAGGGAAGGCAAGATAGGGTGGGATGTGACAGTCCACAGCACGGACACCATATATGTAGGATGATAGCAACCAGATTCTGCCAGGGAAAAGATGACAGAACACTGGAAGTAGCAGGTCCAAATGGAGCCTATCTGAGATCTGTCACCAGAAGCAACTCCAAGGAGAAATTGGCAGAAAGACCCGAAGAGAGGCATGTAATAATGAAGGGAGGGTGGTGTGTGTGCAGTGGTATGCATTGCAACAGGTGAGGGGTGGGGGTGGGTGCAAGGGTATGTGTGACAGCAGGTGAGGGATGGGAGTGAGTGTATTGGTATCAGGGTTGGGTAAGACGCTGTCCCATTTGTTATGCAGGGTGAGTTAAAAGAAAGGATCTATCTTGTTCTCTCCTTATCTCTCATTTGTCAGTGTCTTGCCTGTCCGATTGTGCAATCAAAATTTCCTTGTGGCACCTAGGAATTGGCCACTCCAATGGTCTCACAAGTTCCCTCTGTTATCTCCTTTCCTTCACTTACTCATTCTATTCTTTATTTCTCCCTTTGTGTAACCAGGTTGCCATGGATGTTACGGTTACTAGCCCTGCCTTGCGGGCTCAAACAAGGTTGAGGGGCCCAGGCTGTGTTTTTCCTGAATGGGGGGGAAGGGTCATTTCCAACAGAATGACAAATAGTGCGGTGCCTCTACCCAGAGTTAAATTTAAGTGGGCCTGGTGACAAAGTAGTACAACCCCCTGGGGTGCTGTACCTCCCCATCTCCCTATACAGTCAGCCCCCCCCCACACACACGTGGAACACCAAACACTGTTGCAAGATTTCAAAGCACATACAATTATCGACTATCTCTAATAATATGCTCACAGTAGATGCTCACAAATATGGACTCATGAAACAGTTTAAAAAGAACAACAAACAATTTATTAAAAAGGTTAACCATGGGGAATGAGGGATGCAAAATGAATAACTGGTTTCAGCTGTTTTAAAGAGTTAAACACTTTCACTATAACCCCCCCCCCCGGCCAAAGGTAGTTGCCTGACCAGGTTCCACCCATTAAGCAAAATAGAAAACACTCTGGTCAAAACAATAACAGTGACCACCTCCCACCAGCGTCTGCAAACAGTACAGTTCCCCTTCTCTCACAGCCCACCTGCACTGGGTGCACTACCAATCCCACTGGTACCAGTTCCCCACAGTTAGCTAAATGGGAGCTCCCAATATCTTCACTGGGTACCCAGCCACTGGGACGGTGCATGCCTGATGATGGTGCAGCTGGTTGGCAGGTGTTGGTGCACTTTAAACAAATGTGTTAACCCAAAACCCAACAGGCCATGCAATTGCGAAATTGGCAGTTTAGCTGAAACAATTGTAAATCCTGGCCCGATGGCCAAAACAGTAGCTTTGGTGGGAAACTATTTACAAAATCCCCAGTTGCAGGGCAAACCATGATGTTACTCACAGTTCTGGAGATACCAGTCTTTGAAGTTTTTCAGGCTATAGGTGTTTTCAAGTAACAGCTCTGAGGGGCTCGGAAAAAGGATGCAGGCCTCAAAGGTTGAATTGATAGCAGACTTTCTTTGTAGGCTTGACATGTATTCTGCTTCTGTTGCAGAAAACTGGAAGGACCAGTCATAGGGGCCAGGGTCATATGCTTCACCCACCCATCCTGGCATCCAGTCCTTAGGGTGAAAAGATAGCCAGCACCTAGAGGTGGCACTGATTGGCCGATTCCCCAGACCGTTTGCAAACTTTGGAATTCTTCTTTGTTTTCTGGGGCACAGTCTTTACTCACAATGCTGGCTAGTAGCTGTGGCGCAAAGTCCATCTGTAGGCAAACACAGTATCTGCTGGTTCATCTGGTCCAGCTGGATCGAGCAAAACAGCACTTAAATCCTTTCTCAGCTTCTTCCAGATATTGGAATGCAAAGTAGAGCACCTCCTGGACTGTAGGCTGTGAAAGCCCGAGGCAGGCCGCTGCTTTTTGCAGGGACACAGTCCAAGCCCTCCTTACATTCTGAGAGATCCAGGCAGATTGCCCCAAGCTGGATCTGCCCTCTGGTTATGAAGAGGTCAGGGCAGCATCTGATTGGTCAAACAGACTTTAGTCCACAGAATTAGTATATAGAATGTTCGCTATACACCTGATTGGCTGTATGAACAGGCGTCAAGTGCACAGTCCTTTCCTTTTCCCAGGAGCCATTGCTGAAGTCCTCTGTGCTCCTCACCCTCCTGTTGGCTGCTTATAGAGTCAGATGACAAAGATGACTGCTTGTTGGGCAGGCAGTCCAGAGTCCCAACTTTCAGTTTATTTTAGAGGGTTCTTGTCCTGCATTAACATTAGTTTCCCCCATGCCTGGATAGCTGCCCCTCTGTCCCGGTGTCTGGTGGTAGAGTAGATCTTTACAGGGGCTCCCCATGCCTGCCGTGAGCATCATAGCGCTCTCCCCCAGCAGCAGGCAGAGACTACAGGCACAGCAGCAGTGCTGCTTCTTAAACATGTAGCGCTTAAAAGTATTTTTACAGAGTTCTGATTTTCTCCTCCTCCATGTGTCTCTGAGCCCCTTGCTATGTTTGATATCCCTGGGCTGGAGTACATGAAGGGGAACTGTCTAAGAGTCACAGTAGCAGCTTTGAATATAGCGCTTCCACATAGTGCAAGCAAGCACCATGTGGAACTTGCACACACTGAGCTGTGTGGCACAAGCTTTAGCTGCACTGCCAACAGAGGAACAGATAAGGGGAGTAAAGTAGTATTTTACTACCAGTTTTGCATGATTTACTCCCACTTTCTGATTTTTAGGAATTTGTTTCCCACCCTGTACATTTTCAGTGTGTTAGTACATATGCACAAAATTAGCAGCAGCATTCAATGCTACTAGCCATGGATCCACATACTAACAGACTGTCAGCAGTAGAGGTGGGGTCACAAAACAGCAAAAGGTATTAGTTGCGTACATGCAGGAGACTGTTTGAGGAGTTGTGCACTGGTTGGCAAGAAGGGCAGTTGCAACATAAAATGTTAAAAATGGTGTCAACGCATTACATAGCAGTGGGAAAGTATCTCAAGACTCCTCCCAAATATCAGAGAAGGAGGATCAGTAGGTTTAGAGACCCAGTGGAACTGTGACCTTTTTTAGAGATGGGGGTTCGAGACAGGTCAATGCATGGTATTACTACCATGTAGATGAAAATACTACCAGGTGAAAGCAGCTAGCAGTATATACTTCCCAGCCCTAAAAATTATCTGGACCCCTGACTGCCGAGCTGGCAGTTTTAACTTTAACAATGCTCCTCCAGTCCCCCACAGGCTCTACAAACACCGGAGGCTGGCTAGAGCAACAGGAGGCCCAAACAGAATTGGGACCAGTGGACAAAGCCAAGGGGCAAAGAATAAGGTAAACCCAACCAGTGTGTGGGGGGGGGGTTACACTTGCTTCTCTGTGGTTAACAAAAATGTATGTGCATCTTTATGAACAACTGGGATCCTATGACTTGCAAATGTATATCATTATATTGTTAAAATCATTGCAGAAAGCTTTTGGGGTTTATTAGAAAAGGTAAAAATCTGTAACACAGAGAGTTGACCTTGAGACATAGTTTGATCTCTTCAAGCTTGTTAACAGAACTGTGAACAGGAACTAGATCTGGAACAGAGAGTTTTATTTTGTTGCACCTGTTGTGACTGGGTGTACTCTTCAGGCTGGTCACAGGAAAGAAACTGGCAAAATCTTAATACATTTTCTGGAATACAAGAAGTGTAATTTACAACAGCAGGATGCAGAATTTAAACCACCAGGGAAAAAACATATAAAAAGAGAGCCATGCTTTGCCAAGAGAGACTCTCAAATTGTTATTGATAATAAAATGCTACTTGTGAATTTTATAACTTCTGGTATGCTTATGCTTCCTGATCTATGCCTTGACCACAGTTGGTGTTAGACAAAGTGGGATTTACGCCGTGCATGCTCTGCACCAGGAGTTTTGTGCGTGAGTACTAGACCTGGTACCAGGGAAGCATAGAGGAAAGTCCAAGAGTGAGTACCAGAAAAATGGCAGCCAAACTAAAAGCAGAAACAAAATTCCAAACTGAGACTGTACAGCTGGCACTAGTGATGAAAGAAGAACTGGCAGGGACAAAACTGGAAAGCATGTCTGTTTTCTTCAAATAGTGGGCTATCAAAGAAAGACTGCAAAACAATGGCTGCATGACTTAGAAACTATCAAAGCTGGAGGATCTGGTACAGGTCCAGCAAATCAACAAAAGCACAAACAAAAGATATTAACCTGACAAAGCTGTGTCCCTCAGATGATATTGAAGCATAGCCAACAACTTTTGAAAGGGTCACCAGAGCCTGCCACTGGCCAAAACAGCGATGGGCAATCAGGTTGTTATCTTATCTGACAGGTAAAGGCCAACTTGCCTACATCAGTATGGAGACTATGCAGTCAGAAAACTATGACCTTGTGAAAATCAAAATCTTAAAAGACATAACCTCTCAGGAGAGACCTTCAGGCAGAGATTACGGTCACAAAAGCACCATTCAGTCGACAATCCTCGAGAATCCTTCACCTGACTCAGAACCCCTCATTAAATGGCTCCAACCAGAGGGCAAAACAGTCCTACAGGTCATTGACATATCTGCAATGGATCAATTCATCAACAGCCTTTCTACAGATGTGCGGCTTTGGATAAAAGAAAATTGACCAGAAAATGGGGAAAAGGACATTGCTTTTGCTGAGGACTATAGCAATGAAGTAACCACCAAAGAATGGTAAGACCCTCTTTTCCCCCAGTTTAATTCCAGATCAGATAAGTACTCTGATGGGGGTAACAAATCTGCACCCAGAGACTTTATTTGCTGTAACAGTAATAAGCCAGGTCATACTGCAGGAAACTGCCATAAAAACTAAAGATGGTAACACTGGAGCAAATTTGACCTCAGCAAATTGGGGCAAGTGTTTAACATATGTCAAGGTGGGAGATAAGATTGTGAAGGGACTTACAGATTCAAGAAGCAGACAGACCCTTGTGCATGTGAAACCCTGGGAAAAGACTGTGTAAAAGGACTAGGTACTGGAGTCATCTGCATCCATGGGGATGCTCTATACTATCCCAACATCCAAGTGGCTCTGAACATTAATGGGGTGTCACACCAAATGAAAGTGGGGGTAGTACCAACATTACCTGCACATGTGATTTTATTAGAAATGACTTTCCAGGATTTCCTGAGTTAATCACAGATAGAGAGTAAAACCTGCTGTTTCAGCAGCTGTGATAACTAGAGCACAGGCAAAGAAAATCTCAGCTGTTGGGGACTCTTCCTTTTTTGGTGACTTGGATTTGGACTTGTTTGAGCTCAGCTCCAAGATCTGGAAGTCCAGGAAGGAAAGAAGTCATCTGAAAAAATGGTAGCAACAAAAGGCTGAGGGACATTAGTGGCTTGTTCTATGAAAATGTTGGAACTAAGCTGATCACTGATTTTGATTTTGTTTCTGAGCAAACTGACAATGTTTCTCTCCAAGGTTATTTTAAGTAGCTGGGGGTGCAACAAAAACAGGGTGCACCAATGTTTAAAAGAATGTAATGGGCTACTGTACAAAGTTTGTGTTAATCCTCAGACACAGGAACCAATAGAACAATTGGTCATACCAAAGAAATATAGAAATGAGTTGTTACAGATAGCATATGATAGTTATGTGGTTGGTCACTGGGGGACGGACCACACCCTTGCTAGATTGTTTTATAGATTTTACTGGCCTGGGATTCATGAAGATGTTGCTGCCTATTGCAGTTCTTGTGCTGAATGCCAGAAAGTAGCCCCTGTGACTAAAAATGACAAGGTGCCCCTGGTGCTCCTACCCTTGATAGATGTGCCTTTTGAGAGAATTGCAATCGATGTGGTTCACCCCTCAGACAAAAGTAAAAAGGGTAACCAATTCATTTTGGTATTATGTGACTATGCTACTTGATACTCAGTGGCAATTCCAATGCATAGTGTCAGAGCCCCAAAGGTGGCAGCAGAGCTTGCCAAAATTTTCATCGGGGTGGGCAAACATAAAGAGATTATTACTGATCAGGGTAGTAATTTTGGTGCTGCACTGCTGAAGGAGCTTTACCAACTACTAGGCATCACTGCCATAAGATCCTCCCCTTATCACCGTCAGATGTACGGTCTTGTTGAACATTTTAAAAAGCATGTTAAAAATGTTTGTAAAAAGTGACAGGAAAGATTTTGAACCAGTACATACCTTGCCTGCTTTTTGCTTACAGAGAAGTGCCACAAGTATCAACAGATTTTTCATCCTCTGAAATGTTATATGGTAGACAACTAGAGGGCCACTAGATATAATACAAGAAACATGGGCAGATAACCCCACTCAGAAATAATCTATTGCATGTTATATTTGTGCACTGAGAAAGAAACTGGCAAAATATGTTGAAATTGGCCATAGTAATTGGGATGAAGCCCCAGAACAGCAGGTGCATTATGACCATGGTGTAGAAGAAAAAAGTTATTGAGCCAGGTGAAAAGATCTTGTTACTGTTACCCACTACACAAAACAAACTATTAATGAAGTGGCAAGGGCCTTATAAAGTTGTTAGACATACTGGTACAGTTAACTATGAGACTGAGACACTGATAGGAAAAATCGAAGCAAACCTGAAGAAATAGACTGCAAAAACAAAGGTTGCTTTGTTTGTATTACCAGACACCACTAACGAAGATATTGATATAGCTTATGACAGACTGGAACAAACTGAAACCTGTGATGCTATAAACATGAATGTTTCCTTAACCCAAGAACAAACCACAGAAATTCATAGCTTGGTAAAGACATTAGAAGTACTATTACCACAATGCAAAGCCAAGCAAAAGGAGTAGAGCAGGTATTAGTGACAGAGAATGCTCGCCTTATGAGATAAAACACATACAGATTACCAGAGTGGTTAAAAGCAGACGTGGTTAAGGAAATACAAAAAAATGAAAGAGTTGGGTATCATTTAAGAATCAAGAAGTGATTGGTTATCACCAGTGGTGACTGTAAATAAAAACAAGGGGATATGTGAATCCACCTTGATTTTAAGAAACTTAATCAAGTGTCCATATTTGGCAGCCATCCTATGCCCAGGATAGATGATTTGGTGGACAGATTGCGAAGTGCCAAGTACATTAGTATCCTTGATCTCACCAAGGGTTACTGGCATGTTCCCCTAGCTAAAGAAGCCTGAGACAAAACTGCATTTTCCACTCCATTTGGATTCTGTCAGTTCACCACCATGCCGTTTGGTTTACGTGGTGCACTCACTATATTCCAATGATACATGAATTTAATTCCAGACCCTCACACTGGTTATTGTACTGCTTACCTGGATGATGTTGTGGTGTGCAGCCCAGACAGGAGAAATACATAGAAACATAGAGGTTGACAGCAGATAAGGACCGCAAGGCCCATCCAGTCTGCCCATTTCTTTTTCTGCCTTATAAATGTGCCATCGGTCTTTGCTCTGTCAGTGGCCTATGTATTCATACTCATCTGTATTGCTCCCTTTTGCCTATCCCATGCCTGGTTGAAGCCTGCACTGTATTCATAGCCACCACTTCCTGAGGTAGGCCGTTCCATGCTTACACCGCTCTTTCTGTGAAAAAGAATTTCCTCACATTCCCCCTTAATCGGCCTCCCTCTAATCTCATGCTGTGTCCTCTTGTCCAGCTATTTTTCTTACATTTAAACATGTTAGACTCTTTCACCTTGTTAATGCCTTAAGATATTTGAATGTTTCGATCATATCACCTCTCTCCCTCCTTTGCTCAAGGGTATACATGTTGAGCTCCGTTAATCTGTCCTCGTATGTCTTCTGATGCAGTCCCTGCACCATTTCGGTTGCCCTTCTCTGGACTGCCTCAATTTGGTTAATGTCCTTGTGAAGGTGTGACCTCCAGTACTGCATGCAGTATTCCAGATGGGGCCTAACCAGTGTTTTGTAAAGAGGGATCATTACCTCCCTCTTACGACTTGTGATACCCCTACTAATATACCCTAACATCTTCCTAGCCTTACCTGCTGCTTTAGAGGTTTGCTTGGATGATTTCAGGTCATCGGTGATGATGATGCCCAAGTCTCATTCTTCCTTTGTGACTGCCAGCAACTCCCCTCCCAGCCTATAGGTGGCTTCAGGGTTTCTCTTCCCTATGTGCATGATCTTGCACTTCTTTGCATTAAATCCCAGTAGCCACTCTTCTGACCATTTTGCTAGTTTAGCCAGATCTCTTCTCATTCTGCCGACCCCATCTGGATCTTCTACTCTGTTGCAGATCTTGGTGTCATCTGCAAACAGACAAGCCTTACCCTCCAGTCCATCTGCAATGTCACTAATGAAGATATTGAAGAGGACTGGCCCCAGGACTGATCCCTGAGGTACCCCACTTGTGACTTGCATCTCTTCTGACTGTATACCATTTGACACCACACTCTGTTTTCTGCCCGTCAACCAGTTTGCCACCCAGTTGACCAACTTCTGCCACCGAGCCTACCCAGCTTATTTATCAATCTTGATGTGGAACAGTGTCGAAAGCTTTGCTGAAGTCAAGGTGAGCGACATCAACTGCTCCCCTTGGTCAACTCTGGTTACTCAGTCAAAGAAATCTATTAGATTGGTTTGACAGGACCTTCCTTTTGTAAACCCATGCTGTCTTGGATCCTGTGCCCCTATGGATTCCAGGTGTTGCACTATCCTTTCCTTAAGGAGTGCCTCCATAATCTTGCCCACTACTGAGGTAAGACTGACTGATCTGTAGTTCCCTGCCTCCTCCCTGCTACCACTCTTGTGGAGCGGGATCACCAGAGTCCTTCTTCAGTCTTCTGGGACCTCTCCTGTGCTCAGAGACTCACTGAACAGTTCTGCTAATGGCTGTGATAGTTCCACCCTCAGCTCCTTAAGTACCCTGGGATGTATGCCATCAGGTCCCATTGCCTTGTCCACCCTGAACTTAGTGAGCTCTTGTAGGACCCTTTTTTTGTGAAGGGAGTGGTGCTCACCTCCCTCCCCCCTGTGTCCATGGTGCTGAGCTGTGGGCTCTGTCCTACCTTCTCTTCAGTAAATACTGAGCAAAAGTATCTGTTTAGGATAGATGCTTTTACAGGGTCCTCCTCCTCACATGCCCCTTTTTCTCCTTTGAGCTTAGCAATACTCCCTCTGGACTTTCTCCTTTCACTAATGTATCTATAGAAAGTCTTGTCACCTTCTTTTACTGTTCATGCTAGTGTTTCCTCAAGTTTGGGACTTTGCCTGCCTTAGGGCAGTTTGGTATGCCTCCCTATCTTCATCCCGCTGTGTTCCCTTGTATTTCCTGAAGGCCAGCCTTTTGGCTCTGACCTTTTCTGCTACTGTATTTGAGAACCAAAGTGGTTTCCTTCTTCTTTTGCACTTCCTTTTCTGTCTAACACAATGGGATGTTGCTTCAAGTATTGCATCCTTAATGCTTGCCCACTTTGCCTGTACCCCCTCACATGTGTTTCTTTTTGACAGGGCTAGCTTAACTCTGTTGGCCAATTTATCAAAGTCAGCTCCTCTGAAGTCCCATATTTTTGCCTTGGAATGGGATGATTTAGACGTAGTGGCCAAATTGAACCATACCATGTGATGGTCACTGGCCCCCAGGTAACCTTCTACCTGGAGATCTGTGATCCCTCCCCTGTTAGTTAGTACTAGATCTAGGATAGCCCTGTCTCTTGTGGGTTGTTGTACCAGTTGTTTGAGGTCCTCCTCCTGCAGGGAATCCACCATGTGTCTAGTTCTGGCAAATGTTCCTGCTGGTATTGACCAATCTGTATCTGGCATGTTGAAGTCTCCCATTATCAGAACCTCCCCTTTAGCTGTCATGTTTTGTATATCTTCTAACAGTAATGTGTCTATGTCCTCCCCCTGGTTTGGCTGCCTGTAGACAACCCCAGTTCTAATGGCTGTCCCATTTCCTGTTTCCAGGGTGACCCACAGTTCTTCTGGCTCCTTATGTGTATTCTGAATTTCTGTAGCTTTGATATTTTCATTGACATACAGGGCCACTCCACCCCCCCCCCACACTTTTTGCATCTTGGTCTCTTCTGAACAGTACATAGCCAGGTACTGAAGTCTCCCAAGTATGGTTACTGGTAACCCACGTCTCACTAATTGCCACTATGTCCAGTTTAGCCTCTGACATTATTGCCTGCAGGTCTGGGATCTTATTTCCCAGGCTGTGAGCATTTGAGTACATGATTTTCCATTGGCCAGATTTCGGTGTGTTAGTTGTTGAGTGAGGTTTGGCATTTTCCCTGTGGGGAGACGGACCTTTTTTCTTACCTGGTGATGCAAATGAACTGCAAACATGCTGAATCCCTATTTGACCACTAGCTGAGGGAGGAGGGGTGTTCTTCCCATTCTACGTATGGGGTGCTGCACCCCCTCTTCCCATTTGCTAGTTTAAATATTCTGCAAAGACATCAAACTTCTGCGCCAATGCACTGACTTCCTCCTTAGTCAGATGCAGTCCATCAAATTTAAAGAACTTTCGCTCCCAGAACTGTTGCCAGTTCCCTACAAATCTGTGTCCTTTTTCCTAGAACACTTACAAGCAGTTATAGAGTCTTTTAGAAATGCAGATCTGACCATTAATCCTACCAAGTGCACATTAGGCATGCAGAAAAACAGATATTTGGGTTATATTTTGGGAAATGGAGAAGTAGTCAGAGATTTCCAAGACAGAAGCTGTAGCTAACAACCCTGTCCCTAAAACAAACCAACATGCCAGATTATTTTCAGGTCTGGCTGATTACTAATGCTGATTTGTTCCCAGCTTTGCCCAGTTAGCTACTTCCCTCTCTGAACTCACAAAAAACGATATACAAATAATGTGAAATGATACCTAGAGTGTGATGAGGCTTTTCAGGCCATCAAGGCTGCACTATGTTTAGCTCCTGTTTTAAGAAGTACAGACTCTGAGAAACAATTTTAGTTACGGACAGATGCATCAGAAGTAGGTCTAGGTGCAGTCCTGAGTTAGAATATAGATGGTAAGGAACATCCCCTTTTGTATATCAGTAGGCAATTGCAGAAGAGAGAGAAAAAGTACTGTACTACTGAAAAAAATTCCTTGCTGCAAAATGGACAATGGTGTCTCTTAAAGGGGAGGTCCCCTCGACCTTATTTTCCTGTTTGCCAGTGTAATGTGTAGGCATGAACAGCGATTCTCTCTCTTGCATCCCCCTAATTTCATCCTCATTAAACTTTAAATGAAGTTGTTTCACTCTGTTCTGCCCTGGTGTGAAAACCTGTTTGATGCCATTACGAAGGACATGACCCCACTCATAAAAGAAAACATAGGAGTTGATAATGCATATTTGCACATCATAGGGACTGGGAGTAAGCAAATAGCTCCTAGTACATAAGGATTAATCAGTTGAACAGCAAAACTTCACAAGCACCAGCATCCTTCAAACTGCATTTTTCCAACTCAGGCACACATTTAAAAAACAGAAGGCATTTTTGAGCTTACCTTAAAGTTGGAAGACCAGCACAAGAAAAGAATACAGGGACTTCAAAAGACATACAACAGAACTGACTAACAGAAGCACTTCTTCTGACTTGTGCATGTATGCATCAACTCCCACGATGCCTTGCATGAGTGAGTGATAACCTTTGTAATGGCGTCAAACAGGTTTTCACACCAGGGCAGAACAGAGTGAAACAACTTCATTTAAATTTAAATTAGGATGAAGTTGGGGGGATCATTCTTCATGCCTACAAACTACACAGATATGCAGGAAACAGGTTGAGGGGACTTTCCCTTTAAGTTATATATGCAAGGAGCTGCCTTTGTACTTGTAGCAGATCATTATCCTCTCTGTTGGCTTAATCAAATGAAGGGTAAAAATCAGAGAATCACAAGGTAGTGCCTGCCACTACAGCCATTTAAAGAGCACCTTCCCCAGCCCTTATGACATTGATGGATAAATTCCCCCTTGTTGCATTGATGCGTGTGATGTATTTTGTTGATATTGTCTGTGACTTGCTTTTGCAATCTGAACTGCTAAAAACTGGCATGCTGTAGCAGTGCTTCAGCAGGGAGCCTGGTGTTGCTATAAACCCAAGGCTGTGCTGTGGCAACACTATATGGAGCAGCCAGGCAGTGTTTTAGTGAATGTGCAGCATTTTGGCTTGGGAGCAAATGCTATATACCCTTGTTGAACATGTTCACCATTGTTCCGCCTTCCCCTCACAAGACACCTTGTTTAAAATAAAAGTTCCCCTCAGCAAGACACCAGGTTAAAAATAAAATACACCCAGTATTTCAGAACTTTAAGCAGTGACTGCATACAAGCAAACTTTGTAGACATATGCTCAGTAATGTCCCACACAGTCATGGACTTTTGCATTAGTACCTTGCTGATTGTTAAATCACCTGGATTATATTAACTTTCTCCTGGACAACCACCCAAATGGACAAAAGAGACCACAGTTCTCAAATTCTCCCTGCCCAAGAAAAACATTCTCCCCAACCGAGAAAGCCGCGGTCTGCTCTAATCACCATGTCCCCGACACACATAATGGCACTGAGGTTTCACTTTTCAAACAAGAAATACACTCAGAATTAGCTCTCATTTTTACAAACCTTGTGGATTATGGACATAAGGAGAGGTAAGACAATTAAAAACAGCTTGTTTTACACATGCCACCAAAATAGGTGATCTCTCCCCCAGAACCATTCTGTGTTTTCAGGGTTGGAGACGCGGTGATTAGCGCAGACTGTGACTTTCTCAGGTGGGGAGAATTTTTTTCTCGAACGGAGATACTATGAGAACTGTGTTCTCTTTTATCCATTTGGGTGGTTGTCCAGGAGAAAGTTAATATAATCGGAGTGATTAACAATCAGGAAGGTATGAATGCTGTAGTCCGTGACTGTGTGGGACATTACTGCACATATGTCTACACAGTTTGCTTGTATGTAGTCACTGCTTAAAGTTCTGAAATACTTACATAGAAACATAGAATTTGACGGCAGATAAGGACCGTTTGGCCCACCCAGTCTGCCCATTTCCCTGCCTACTGGATAAGCTGCAGATCCTAGTTAACCAGCAGCCTACTTTTTCCTACCCCCAACCCCTAGAATTGCCTTATGACTGTCTCATGCATGCTTGAATTCCACCACTGTTTTTGACTCCACGACCTCCTCCGGAAGGCCGTTCCATGCATCCACAACCTCTCTGTGAAAAAATACCTTAAATTACCTCTGAGCCGCCTCTATCTTCAAATTGTGCCCCCTTGTTCTTGCACACCTTTTTTGAAAGATGCTACCCTCTTGGACTTTGTTGATTCCCTTGAGGTACTTGAAAGTTTCTATCATGTCCCCCTCTCCTCCTTTCCTCTTGAGGCTATACATATTAAGCTTCTTTAGTCTCTCTTCATATGTCTCCCGTGCAGACCCTGCACCATTTTAGTTGCCCTCCTCTGACAGCTTCCATCCTGTCTATGTCTTTATGAAGACTGGGTCTCCAGAACTGCACGCAGTACTCAGATGGGGTCTGACCAGCTGTCTGTACAGAGGGATAATAACTTCCTGTTTTCTACTGGTGATGCCTCTCCCTATGCATCCCAATATCCCCCAGCCCTCATTGCTGCCCTCCACATTGCTTGCCCACCTTTAGGTCATCTGATATGACTACCCCAGGTCCCTTTCCATTTTGTTGTTGTTAGTATCTCACCCCCATTGTGTACTCTTCCCTGGGTTTTGTTTCCCAGGTGCATTACCTTGCACTTCTTAGCATTGAATCTAAGCTGCCATACATTTGACCATTCTTCTAACCTTTGCCAAGTCCCTTTTCATCCTTTCCACCCCACCTTGTGCATCAACTCTGTTGCAGATCTTTGTGTCATCTGCAAAGAGACATACTTTTCCTTCCAGTCCCTCTGCAATGTCGCTTATAAAGACATTGAAGAGGACTGGTCCTAATACTGAAACCTGCGGTACCCCACTAGTAACCCCTTTCATCAGAATGGACTCATTTACTATTACTCTCTGTGTCCTATTTTCCAGCCAATTTTTACCCAGGCTGTCATCTTGGGACCCACTCCCAGGCTAGCTAACTTGTATATTAATCTTTTGTGGGACTGTGTCAAATGCCTTGCTAAAGTCTAGGTAGGCCATGTCCACAGCCCCTCCCTGATCTACTACTTTGGTCACCCAGTCAAAGAAATCTATCAGATTTGTCTGGCATGACCTTCCTGCTGTGAATCCATGCTGCCTTGGGTCCTGTGCCTCTGGCCTCTAGATACTTGACAATTCTTTCCTTCAGAAGTGATTCCATCATTTTCCCTACCACTGAGGTTAAACTAACAGGTCTGTAGTTTCCTGCTTCTGCCTTGCTCCCACTTTTGTGAAGGGGAATCACATCTGCCCTCCTCCAGTCCTCAGGTACCACCCCATCCTCCCATGATTTGTTAAAGAGGGTAGTCAGTGGTGTCACTAGTTCTACCCTTAGTTCTTTTAGAATTCTGGGATGAATCCCATCAGGCCCCATTGCTTTGTCCACCTTCAGTTTTAAGAGTTCTTTCAGAACCCTTTCTTCTGTAAATGGGCTGGTATCAACTTCTGTATCTGGTGTGTTTCTACTGTTTGTTCTAGGTACCCCCCCTCTTCCTTTGTAAATACTGAGCAAAAATATTTGTTTAGTATCTCTGCCTTTTCACAGTCTCCCTCTGCCCACCTTCCCCCCTTTATTAAGCCTCACTATCCCTCCCTTGGTCTTCCTTCGCTCCCTGATGTACCTATAAAAGGTTTTATCCCTCTTCTTAACTGAGTTGGCTATCTTTTCCTCGGTTTGGGCCTTTGCTGTTCTGACTGCCTTCCCAGCTTCCTTTTGCTTTAACTGATACAGTTCTCTGTCCTGCTCCTTCTGTGATTCCTTGTACTTCCTGAAAGCTTTCTTTTACTCTTGAACCTTCACTGCCACTTCCTTTGAGAACCATAGTGGTTTCTTACATCGTTTAGTTTTGTTTATTTGCTTCACACAAAGGCTTGTTGCCTCTGTGATGACAGTTTTTATTATTCCCCATTGTTCTTCCACCCCTCCTTCCTGCCCATGTGCTAGTGCATTCCTTAGGCACTTACCCATTTTGGCAAAGTCAGCCCTAAAGTCAGTACCTTTGCCTTTGTATGGCTTGACTCTATTGCTGTGTTTATTAGTGAACCATACTGTTCGATGGTCGCTAGTTCTCAGATGGCTACCCACTTCTACATCTGTGATCCTCTCTTCATCTCCATTTGAGAGAACCAGGTCTAAGATTGCTCCTCTCAGTGGGCTCCAATACTAGTTGTCTAAGGCATGCCCCTGTAGGGCATCTAGAATAACCCACTCTTGAAGTGGCTGTGGCAACTGCATTCCAGTTAACATCTGGCATATTCAGATCACCCATCAGCAATATCTCCCTTTTTGCCATACTAAGTATACTTTCTATCATTTCCTTGTCCAAACCTCCCCTGAGAAGAGGTCTGTATCTAACCTGTCGCAGTTGTGGTGCCATTGCCGGTCTCCAAATTTACCCACAGTGCTTCTTCTCCTCCTCCCTGTTTTCTCTTTTGTTCTGTTACTTTGATTCCTTCCCTTATGTAAAGAGCTACTCCTCCTCCTCTTTTACCCTCCCTGTCCCTCCTGTAGATAGTGTATCCTGGTATGTTTATGTCCCAGTCATGGTTTTGTGCGAACCATGTTTCTGTGACTGCCACGATATCCAGATGTTCCTCCTCCATCAAGGCCACTAATTCAGGAAGCTTGTTACTCAGACTACGTGCATTGGTACTCATTGCTCTCCATTTTTTGATGGCTTTACTTTCTGTTGCAGCATCCCCCACTGACCTTTTACCTCAGTCTTTTCTCATTTAGTACCCTGTTTTGTAGGGAGGCTGGGATTTTCCTGCTGCTCATCAGTGCCTCCCCTTGACTAGTTTAAAAGCTTGCCAATGAAGCATTTAAACCGATTGCTCAAAAGACTTGTTCCTTCCTGGACAGATGCAGACCATCCTGCCAGTATAGGCTGGTGTCCCTCCAGGTGGAACCCCAGTCCCCAATGAAGCCAAACCCTGTGCTCCACACCATTTTTCAACCACTCATTAAACTGCATGGTGCAAAGTACCTTGCCTCACTCATGCCATTTACAGGCAGCACCTCTGAGAAGGTTACTGTGTGTGCTACTTGTCTTAGGCCCCTCCCCAGTTCTAAAAGTCCTTCTGCACTGCTCTAATCTCATGTTGAGCCAAGTCATTTGTCCCTAGGTGGACAATGACATCCAGCTCAGACTCCTGTGCAGCTGTTCTAGTGATCCTGAGGATGCGCTTCCTGTCCCTACAAGCCATGGCACCAGGCAGGCACTTTACTTCAGTTTTCCCTGCTCCCCCCAGTTCTATCCCCCTAATACTTGAGTCCCCCACCAGGAGCTGCTTCCTTTCCTTGTGGCATCCTTTGCCTCCCTCCTGTGGGCCTCCATTGTGACAGGCATCCTCAGCCTCCTTTATCTCCTCCATGGGTGCATCCATAGGGGAGCTGTGCTCCCCCAGAATGGTGTATGGATTGTGGAGTGGAACAACTGACTGGGTGTGCCTCTGTTCCACCCTCCTCACCCCCTGAGCCTACTGTGGTCCAACTGCTGTGCTTTCTTGCAACCTCTGAGGTAGTGGTAGTGGCTCTGGTGCTCCCTGGATGGGGGTTCCTTCCTACCATCAAGTCTGGCCTGGGGAAGGTTCTCTTACTGCTGTCCAGTGGCCTGAAGACGGGCAACTTCTCCCTCAGGGCAGAGAGTTGTCTGCAAATAGGCAACATCTCAGCCTCCAGAAAGACTCCCGGAAGACTGCTGCCCCACAGCCATTACATTGCACTACTTCCCCACATGACTATGTACTTTTTTTTTTTTTGTGTGTGTCTTGTGTGTGTGATTGGTTTGTTATATAGAAATATATATATTATATAATGTGTATCGATATTTTCAGTGCTATGTGCTAGAGAGGATATGACATTGATATGCACCTTGCACTCTTGAGGAAATGATGTCAGAACCCTAGGTATAAAGGAACTATTTCAGGGGTTGGGCCTAAACTGTGCTCTCGAAAACAATCAGCTAAGAGCTCTGACCCACCGCTGCGATGAGTGCCTTCCTGTCTGCAAGATACTATACACAACAATTTGACAGAGAAAATCCCTGCTAATCAAACAGAGAAAATCCAGACATCCAAGTCAGACACAGGTAAACCTCCCCAGCCCCAAAACAGCCTGGTGGTTTGTGCTCTGAAAAGCAGTCAGCCCCAAAATAAGTCAGCTGTGTTTTGAACTCTTCCTGCACTGAAAATCTTAAGAATTGTAACAAGACTGTCTTTTCCTGATAATTGTAAATTCCTTCTTTCACCTTTCAGTTAGAAGCAGCCTCCACCTGCAGTATATCTGCTACAAACCACAGACAATTGAAAGGTTCCCCTCCCTCTGTTGTGAGCACAACTCGCTTTCTTGCAAATCCTATGTTCAATATTGCAGCTCCCAACAAGAGATAGTTTGGCTAGGAAAAATATTAGCTGTTCTGATGAGTTTGCTATAAACACTTGCTTATAATACTATTCTTCTCAGGTCTGTTACCAAAGCTATTGGCTGAATTAAGTCTCTGTGATGAAATCACTTCCTGAGAAAGTTTGAAATGCCTTTAAGGCAAACAAAGATAAACACAGAAAACAGTTTACTGTCTGGGTCAAATACACAACCTGTACCTGCACTTATTTCAGGATTTGTGACAAATGTTTATTAGAGTTTAAAATCTTCCTGCACTGAAAATCTTAAGAATTGTAACAAGACTGTCTTTTCCTGATAATTGTAAATTCCTTCTTTCACCTTTCAGTTAGAAGCAGCCTCCACCTGCAGTATATCTGCTACAAACCACAGACAATTGAAAGGTTCCCTTCCCTCTGTTGTGAGCACAACTCGCTTTCTTGCAAATCCTATGTTCAATATTGCAGCTCCCAACAAGAGATAGTTTGGCTAGGAAAAATATTAGCTGTTCTGGGTGTATTTTATTTTTAATCTGGTGTCTTGTGAGGGGAATGTTTATTTTCAATAGGGTGTTTTGTGAGGGGAAGGGGGGGCAATGGTGAAGATGTTCAACAGAGGTATGTAGCATTTGCTCCTAAGTCAAAATGTTGCACATTCACTGAAACACTGCCAGGCAGCTGAACAGCCAGGGCAAGAACAGTAGGGCTAAAGCAGGGCCACAAAAACGCATGTAAATTTGGAAAAATGGGAGCACATTAGGCAAAAATAACAAATGCACAAAACCTTTGAGGTGCAGTATGTTGGAAATTGATTGCAAGAACTGAGTGGTTGGGCCATCGGAAAAGGTGCTCTTTAAATTCAAAGTGATGAACAAATCCAGAAAAAAGAATATCCATTTCTGATTTTCTATCAAGATAGGGATCAGAAACTTGAGATTTCACAAGGCTGAAAAAACGTGTGCTTAACTGAAGTGTTTACTGTAAAAGGTGTTATGAAAAAAGGGAAACATGTTAAAAGATAAAGAAGGTTTTCAAAACCTGTTTTTTTTTAAACAGGTTCTCTCCTAAAGAGGAGACTATGTGGTATGGTTGGATACATAGATACACAGATACATAGACAGTGTCGGCAGATAAGGGCCTATGGCCCACCCAGTCTGCCTTGTCCCCTGTGTTATGCAGAGAGAGTTAAAAGCAGGGATCTGTTTTGTCCTCTCTTTTTCTGCCACTTGTCTGTATCTTGCCGGTCTGATTGTACAATCAAATCTTCCTTGTGGCAGCTAGGAGTTGGCCACTCCAGTGACCTCACAATTTCCCCATGTTATCTTCCTTCCTTCACTTGATGTTTCAGTTCTTTTTTTCTCCCCTTGCTTCTCTATGGTTAAAAATATGTGAATTTTTTTGTGAAACTGGGATCTTCCCTTGGTTTGCACATGATTATAGGGGCGCTGGTAGCACCCCTATAGTTAGGGTTGAGCAGGGCTTTCTATGTTAAATCTCAAATTTAGCACTTTAATAACTTTGCAATGGTTTAATGGATTTGCATAAAATTTTGTATGCATAGTCTCATGGGGTAGGTTTCTTGAAGTGCCAATTTTCGTTCTGATCGGATGTGCGGATTCCAAAATCCAGGTAGCGCAAAAACAAATGATTTTTTTTTTTTTTTTTTTCATCACATTGTGCCTGCATAGTTTGGAATTTTGGTCTGAAATTTTCAGGGTACAAAGTGCTTGGATCACGGAACTGCCTTTTGTTTGTTTGGTGAAAGTATATATAATTATAATTCTTTTGGTAACCGGGTAAGGCCTACTAGCCAAAAATGCTTGTTTTCAGGGGCAACCCAGGATCACTGGGGTGATTAAGTGACTTGCTCAGAGTCTCACGGTACACAAGTGGAGGTTGTGGGAATCAAACCAGGTCTGCTGGATGTACCAAGCTCATTCACAACTCGTTACTCTAAACTCTAGGTTATACTACCAGCCCATTTTTAATCTGTGCCAAAGTTATTACATTTTAAAGTTCCCATTATTTTCAATTGGAATTATTTCACTCTCCTGGACAGTGGAATGAAACAAAAAAAAATAATTTGCTTAAATTAAAAAGTATTCTTTTTCATTAGATGCCAATACCTTTTCATGAGAAAAAATTCCTTTTTTGTTTTCCAATATCTTGTTTTCTGTTTTAAAAAAAATCTTGAAAACCCAAGAAAATTAGGTGCTGTGCACACACCAAGAGAAGTATCTTACGCATCAGAACTCCATTAGGTGGATTCTGCCCTTGCCTGGTTACAAAATGAGCCTGGAATATTTTATTTAACATTTTAAATCCTTTTTCATGACTCGCTAAGATCCTTTTTCATGAATCCTTTTTCATTCAACCGAATGAGGATCACGAGTCACAAAAAATGATTTCAGACTTGCTTTTTTTCCAAGCCTTTTTCAGTGAACATGGATTTTTTTTTCTTTTGAAACCGTCTTTCAAACGAAAAAGGATCCCTTCTCTCAAAAAAGGATTTCAGACTTATTTTTTTTTTTATTCCTTTTTTGAGACAAGGGATCCTTTTTTTTCAACTTGATAGCTCCGTTCAGACAAAAAAGCATCCCGACTCACGAAAAAGGATTTGGGGCTTAATTTTTTACCAGATTCCTTTTCAATGACAAAGGATCCTTTTTTGTTTAATATAGCCATTCAAATGAAGAATGATCTGTTCAGACGGAAAAGGATTTCGGATTTGGTTTTTGCCTGATTCTTTTTTTGTTTGAAGGAATCCTTTTCGTTCCATTTCTCGGAACAGAAAAGGATTTCTTCAAATAAAAAAAGCTTCTTCTGTGTGTTGCTCCTAGTTTTCCTGTCTTTTGTTTTTTTGCTATTTTATTTCCACACTTATGTGGTTTATATGTCATATTTTATTCCCTAGTCTCCGGTGAATCCCTTCCCTCCGACTCCTGTCCCCGTTTCATAAATATTTGTTTATTTTTTATGTTAAATATTTTATTTGTCCTTCTGCTATTATTCCCTGGTGTCCAGTGACCCCCCAGTCCCCTCCCTATAAATATTTCAAGAAATCCCTAGTATCTAGTGGTGCCCCAACCCCCCACCCTCTGATGCCTGACTCTGTAAAATACGGGTTTATCCTTGGTGTTTAGTGGCATCCCCATCCTCCAATGCCTGTCATATTCCATGTTTGTGGTTGCCCTGGTGTCTAGTGGCCCCATCTTGTCATGCCCTCTGACTCTGTAATTAAGAAAATTGTCCATTGAGGGCTTCTTTTTTTCCTCTGTAAAAAAAAAAAAGGTCCATCATTGATGCAAACCCCCCCACCCTGACCTTCCACTGAGCACCCACCACCCCACACCCCCCCACACACACACTCTCACTCACCTGATTAGGTCCCACCGTGAAGATCCACTCTCCAATTGAAGACATGTCTTGCTGCTGGAACCGTCGACTACAGTATGAGAAAAAAAGGTAACCATGGTTCAATGTATTTCAATAGGGTTTTCAACTTTGATTCATAACTTGGCCATTTCTGCATATTATGACACCAAATATTCAACACATCTGGTCCGAAAGCCGATTTCATGGTTGCTTAGTGAAATCACCTTTCAGGTGGGATTTTAATAATTTCACTGCCTTTGTTGCCTTTGTGCCTCAGGGGCAATGTGAGGAAGTATTTTTACACAGAGAGGGTGGTGGACGCATGAAACAGCCTTCCTGAGGAGATCATGGGGTCAAAAACAGTGGGAGAATTCAAGAATGCATGGGGCAGACATAAAGCAATTATAGTGGGGGGTAGGAGGAAGTAGGCTGTTGGTTAACTAGGATCTGCAGCTTATCCAATAAGTAGGGAAATGGGCAGACTGGATGGGCCAAGCGGTCCTTCTCTACCGTCAAAGTCTATGTTTCTGTGTTCATGAGGTGGGGTCGTAAGAAGGCTGTGTTGATTCAGGGTCAAAAATATTTAAAAATGGCAACGTTATGCACATGTGTTGGAATTTTGATATCTTGCTTGTAACTGTGGTAATTTTAAACATGTTCACCCCAAATTTTCAACATTGACATATTTTTACACCACCTCATGAATATGATAGCTGTCATTTTTCAAATCCTGGCCAAACTGTCTTTTCACACACTTGGCATGCAGTGACGCGGTGGTGCAGAATCACATTTTGGCAGGGATTTGGACATTTTCAGTGCAGGGTTCATGACGTGAGGGTAATAAGAAGGCTATGGTGAGAATATGATTTGCGGTTTAGCAAAAATTGGAAGTGCAGAGCCCGGATGGCCCACCGCTTCCACAACAACATAAACATGCATTTGCAGAGGGATGGGAGCATAGGGCCCACTGGAAAATAAGGATACAATTACGCTGTCTCAAACAGTATGGATGGATGGGAGTGCAGGGCCCTCTGGGATTACATTATCTCAAAAAGTAAGGAAATTAATTGCAAAACACTTTGTTCATACACTAGTTAGGGTTAAAGTCACAACAATAGGGAAATGTGGCATTAGGCTTTCCAACCATAACACCCCAACCCTGCAGGCAGGAACAGGTGTGAGGTGTGCTTTGGAGTTGTCAGCCCTAATGCTTACCTATTCCATCAGTAAATAAGCTGAGATGGGTACAGTATACCAGAATGGGGTGAGCATTAGGGTTGACAACCCCAAGGCACAACCCACACCGGTTGCTGCCCTAACACCACGTATTTGCCTACTTTTGTTGCTTTAACCCTAACTAGTGCATTAACAAAGTTTTTTTGCAATGAATATAATTATATTGTTTAAATGATTGCAGAAAACTATTTGGTTTATTAGAAAAGGTAAAAATCTATAACACTGGGACTTGACCTTGAGATGTATTCTGATTTCCTCGAGCGTGTTAACAGAATAATCAGCAGGATCCAGTTCTGGGATGGAGTGTTCTATTTTATTGCAGCTATTGAGACTAGATGAACTTTTCTGGCTGGTCACAGGAAAGAAATTGACAAAGACATAATACATTTTGTGGAGCACAGGAGGTGTAATTTACAACAGCAGGTTGCAGAATTTAAACTGCCAGGAAAAAACATCTAATATTAAGAGAGCAATACTTTGCCAAGAGAGACTCTCAGATAGATGACTTTGTTTTATCTCAACTGCCTGTATGAAGATCTATCCTGTACAGTTTTATTTTTATATAATAACTGGCCAGCAATTTTTTCAATACGCTGAGCCAGTTATAATTTGCCGTTATAAACACGCACCACATCAGTAAATGAAGAGCCGCATTCCGATTGGCTCCACGCTTCTAATGGGTGGGCTAAATATCGTCAGAAACATGGTGACTCCTTTCTCGCTTTAGGAGTCATAATTACGCGGTGATGCGGTGAATACTGTTTTATTTCAGTTTTAAACTATCTGTATCTGGCTGATCCTGCCATTCACAACTTACATGGGCATTTCAGAGCCCCATTACATAAAAGCTGCCGGGAATGCCTCATAGCGCTCCACCAAGAACAGCTCCGACCAAGCCTCCTCAGGTAAGAAGATCGCGATCGCGATCTCAGTACACAAATCTGCTGAAACATCCCAAACCTAAAAAAAAAAAAAAAAAAAACTGTCACAATAATTAAATTACTTTAAAAAAAAAAAAAAGATGAACGGGGAGACAGACTGTGTGTGTGTGTGTGTGTGTGTGTGTGTGTGTGTGTGTGTGTGTGTCGCAGACTCAGGGCTGGAAAAAATTGCTGCCCAGCAATTATAAATAATAAAAGATGGGGAAGTGTGCTTAAATGAGAAATTAATGGTTGCCCTCGGTGTGGGATGCTTTAATAAACACCTCAGGCTTCACCCTCAGGGTTTATGTAGCATCCCACACCTCGGGCAACCATTAATTTCTCATTAAGCACACTTCCCCATCCATTATAGTATATTTTATAGTTATTCATAATAATAACATGCTACTTGTGAGTTTTAAAACTTTTCCTGGTATGCTTATATTTGCTGACCTATGCCTTGACAACAGGCGGGAGCGTGTCCATGTGTATGTGTGGCAGCAGGCGAGGTGTGGGAGTGTGCGCATTGGTATGTGTGGCAACAGGCAAGGGATGGGAACATGTGCATGGGTATGTGTGGCATCAAGCAAGGGATGGGAGTGTGTACTGTACATATGTGCAGTATGCTTGGCAGCAGGAAAGGGGTGGCATAATGTGGGCATGGGTATGTGTGGCAGCATGTGATTGGTGGGAGTGTAAATGGGTATGAATAATAGCAGGTGAGGGGTGGAAATGTACATGGATATGTATGGCAGCATGCGAGAGGTGGGAGTACATGGGTATTTATGGCAGCAGACAGGTGGGAGTGAGTGTATGGGTATGTGCGTCAGCAGGCAAGGGGTGGGAGTGTGTGCATGGGTATGTGTGTCAGCAGATAAGTAGTAGTATAGTGTGCATGTATATATGTGGGATTAGGCGAGGTTTGGGAGTGGGTACATGGGTATGTATGGCAGTAAGCTAGGGGATGGAATTGAGCGAATGTATACATTCCAGCAGACGGGGGAGATCGTGTGTACATGCGTACTTGTGGCAGCAGGCAAGGAAATAAGGAGCTATGTAAGCTGACTGGTGAGGGAGTCTGTTCTTTGCTTGGATGCATGGAATGGGCAGAGGCTATGCAGGTGGATGCGGATGGTTGCAAGTATGGTAGTGAGTGTAGCGATTTTGCATTGGATTGGTAAATGGGTGCTTGACTGTAAGGGGCTTATAGTGGCTCCTGGGGGCAGATACAGACTCCTGCTAAGCAGTGGTGCTATCTCAGCCAGCAACCCCCTCCCATATATGGGTCTGCACCCCTCTACCCACCACAAACACATGATCTTGCATCCCCTTCCCATAGGCTGTCTGTATCCCTTCCCCTACACAGAGTCCTGCATCATCCTATCAATGCAGGGACCTGCTGTTCCTTTCTCTTCTCACAAATGGGCAGGAGAACCCCCATCTCAGGGCACTGGCCTTCCCTTCCCAAGCAGCAGCCTGCATGAGCTATCAAAATCCATCCCCAAACAAATTATCTCCTGCCAGCTGAAATATCCACAATCCAATAGCACCCCTCCATGCTCTTAAATGGCCCTCCCTCCACTAGAATCACCATCTGAAATGCCCCCCCACTGGAACTGAATCCCCCCAACCAACCAGAATGTATATCCAGTGCCAAAATGATACCAGGTGTCCACTGGAATCCTGACCCTTACCCCCATCAAATGGCAAAAGTATCTCTGGTGACAGGTTGCACCCCCCGCTCTCACACGCCATGACATGACCCCTATTGTCCAGTGCCTCCACCATCACTACATCCCAGGGCAATATGATCCAGATGACCAGTGGCACCCACACCCATTCTGGTGGCATCATAATCCATGGCATTCAGTGGAAGCCCTCAACCCACCACCTCATCCTACGTAAACATGATCCCTTGTGTCCAGCAGCACCCCCATCCTGATCCTTGTCTGATGGTAACACAATCCCTGAGGTTCACTGGCATGTTCCTCATCCTGCGCCACATGATTCCTGGTTCCCAGTGGCACCCTACCTTTATCCCAGTGGTAATGGTCATGGTAAAATGATGCCTAATATCCAATGGTATCCCTCCCAAAAGATGATGACAGGCATAGTCTATCCATTTCTACCTCATAAAATATATAGGAACATATAAAAACATAGAATTTGTTGGCAGAAATGGACCAGTAGGCTCACCTGGTCTGCCCTAGTTTTTCCTGCCTATTACTACACCCTTGACCCTGTTTGGTCACTGGTGTCCCTCCCTCCTCCCTTTCCTGTACTTATTTTGCCCATGTACATATCCCATGCATGCTTGAAGCTCGCCACTGTCTTCTTCCCCATCACCTCTTTTGGCAGGCTGTTCCAGACATCCACCATCCTTTCTGTTAAGAAGTATTTCTTCATATCCCTCTTAAATATCATGGTGTCCAGTGGTACTTCATCCCAAAAGATAACCACTGGCACAGACCCCTCTCACCTGCTCATCTGGCCTTTTAAACTTTATTACAGCCATAAACTGCAGAAAACAGTTGGACAAGGATTTGTGGGAAGGGCGGTGCTAGTCATTGTCCCGGGGGATTGCCAGTGGACACCAGAGATCATATTGGCAAGGAGTGAGGGACAGAGATGAGTGACACTGGGCAACAGGGATCATGTAGCCCAGGATGTGGAGACAGGGAATGTAACTACACCAGGGATCGTGTAGCCCAGGATGTGGAGAGGGGGAATGTAACTACATCAGGGATCATGTAATTAAAGGACCTCAATATGTACTCACTGGAGGGGAGGAGAGGAGGGATCAGGGGGATATGATAGAAATATTCAAGTACCTCAAGGGCATAAAGAAGGTGCAGGGGGAGACATCTTCCAATGTAGGAGTACAAGAACGAGGGGGCATGATATGAAATTTGAGGAGGGGCAGGTTAAGAGAAAATGTGAGAAAGTATTTCTTCACAGAGAGGATGGTGGATGCATGGAATAGTCTGCCACAGGAGGTGGTGGGAGTGAGAACAGTGGAAGATTTTAAACATGCCTGGGACAAGCACAGAGGAACCTTGAGGGAGGGGGGAGTGATGAAAAGCCACTGACCACTTAGGGTCAGAGGCCACAAACAAGTGTTGGGCTTTTGGGTAGACTGGATGAGCCTAGTGATCTTTATCTGCCGACAAATTCTATGTTTCTATGTAGCACAGGATGTGGAGATGGGGAATGTAACTACATCAGGGATCATGTTTATTTATTCATTTATTTAAGTTTCTGAATTACAATCCTTTGAGTCAGGGACTCATTTAAAAATGCTCCACATCGGACAGTGCAAATTGCATAATAGACAGGAACAAATGGTCAAAGGTACAGATGAAACAAACAAGTTACAGATGAAGATAACAGCAAGTGGGAACAAAGTTAACAACAACAAAGTTAAATTACAATACTGGATTACAAGCCAAATACATGGTATAGGGTTGAAATCTGAACAGGTGGAGTACAGTGATCTGCAGGAAATTACGACCAACAAATAGTCAAATTATTTTATTTATTTTTTATTTATTTAGTTTTTGTTGACCAGGTAAGTGCACTAGACGAATCCTGCCTATTTTCAGGCACGACTCGGGGGCGGGGGATACAGATGAATGCCAACTAACCTTGAACCAGATTAAGCTGTTGGTGGTATTTTTAGTGAATGAAAAGAGTTGAGACAGATTAGCTGGGTAAAGGGGTAGGTGGATGGATGGTTAGGTGCAATCACAGGAAATACTAGCTAGGAGGTGCTGCCAAAGTTGAAATTTGAAGGGCTCTAGCTTTTTTTTTTCTAACTCTATGAACCTACCACTTTACCGAACTCTCTCCGGCGACCTCCAGTCCGATGTCTCTACCTCCCTGCATGACTTGAATTCCCCTACAGCTCCTTTCCGGCACCGGGCATCCCTTGGGTCTGCTCTCCGGGGAAGGGTCACCCCACCCAGGGTGCTGTTTCTCAGGTATTGAGCCACCGGGCCAGAGAGGTGGGACCAGCAGAGGGGGGCCGAGCCCAACATCAAGAGTGTGGACAGAGGAAGGAGGCGCCATCGCCTATCAGTGAAGGGAGGGGTTTTACAGGCTTAGAAGTCCCCCTATGGAGCCCTGGCTTGACATGGCAACGTATTGCCGTGGCTCCATCCCCAGGTACTGCATCACACTGCTGCTGTTGGCTACCCCAGAGGTCGCTCCTCGAGCGAGCATTGTGCCCTAACCCTCCCCAGGAAGCAAGAGTTTTCCTCTGGACGCTCGATCGCTTCCTTCCCCTGCCAACCCCTGATGATCCGGCCTCGCTTCTGAACCTGGGTCGCCGGCGTGGTGCGAGGTGTGGCATCCAGCACCTCAACCCTCAGTGCCACCGGGCTGGCTGGACCCTAGCTTTTGTTTGGTCAGTGCTGTGGCAGGTAGGCTGTTTAGTAGCACCGGAGCATGGGACATGAAGGCATGCTGGCAAAGAGAGGTCCTACAGCATGGGACTGAAAAGGAAGGTTTAGACAAGCTCCTTCTGTTTCTGGGAGTGGCAGCAGGGGTAAGGAGCGACTGTAAGGAGGGTGGGGTGAGGCCAAGGGTAATCTTTTTCGCTAGGAGACAGGATTGGTAGGCAATTCGCCCTTGAAGGTTTAGCCAGCCTACACCTGAATAGAGGTCACAGGTGTGGGTAAGTCTAGCTACTCCAGTAACCAGGCGACAAGCTTTGTTGAGAGCAACCTTTACTCAATTAAGGACAGTATTGGTGGCAGAGTCATAGATTATAAGGCCATAGTCCATGATCGAGAGGATAGAACTTGTTACAGTAAGTCGAAGGGCGTTAGGTGTCATACAGTGCCTGTGCCTGAAAAGCAACCCAATCCTAATATTGACCATTTTGCAGATGTTGGCACATGATGTAAAGAGGGGGAATGTCACTATGTCAGGGATCATGTAGCACAGGATGTGGAGAGGGGGAATGTCACTATGTCAGGGATCATGTAGCACATGATGAGGAGAGGGGGAATGTGACTGCACCAGGGATCATGTATCACAGGATGTGGAGAGGGGGAATGTCACTATGCCTGGGATCATGTAGCACAGGATGTGGAGAGGGGGAATGTGACTACATCAGGGATCATTTAGCACAGGCTGTGGAGAGGGGGAATGTGACTGCACCAGGGATCATTTAACACAGGATATGGAGAGGGAGAATGCAACCAGGGATCATGTAGCACATGATGGGGGGGGAGGGGATATTACCATGTCAGGGATCATGTAGCACTGTATGTGGAGAGGGAGAATGTGACTGCATCGGGGATCATGTAGCACAGCATGTAGCGAGGGGGAATGTGACTGCACCAGGGATCATGTAGAACAGGATGCGGAGAGGGGGAATGCAACCAGGGATCATGTAGCACATGATGGGGGGGGGGGATATCACTACATCAGGGATCATGTAGCACTGTATGTGGAGAGGGAGAATGTGACTGCACCAAGGATCATGTAGCACTGTATGTGGAGAGGGAGAATGCAACCAGGGATCATGTAGCACATGATGGAGAGAGGGGGGATATTACCATGTCAGGGATCAAGTAGCACTGTATGTGGAGAGCAGGAATGTAATTATGCCAGGGATCATGTAGCACAGGATGTAGTGAGGGGGAATGCGACTGCACCAGGTATCATGTAGCACAGGATATGGAGAGGGGGAATGTAATTACACCAGATATCATGTAGCACAGGATGTGGAGAGGGGGAATGTAATTACACCAGGTATCAAGTAGCACAGGATGTGGAGAGGGGGAATGTGACTGCACAAGGGATCATGTAGCACAGGATATGGAGAGGGGGAATGTAATTACGCCAGGTATCATGTAGCACAGGATATGGAGAGGGGGAATGTAATTACGCCAGATATCATGTAGCACAGGATGTGGAGAGGGGGAATGTGACTGCACAAGGGATCATGTAGCACAGGATGTGGAGAAGGGGAATGTGACTGCGCCAGGGATCATGTAGCCCAGGATGGGGGAGGATAGCACTACGTCAGGGATCATGTACTGTAGCACAGTATGTGGAGAGGGGGAATGTGACTGCACCGGGGATCATGTAGCACAGGATGTGGAGAGTGGGAAATGTAATTACGCCAGTGATCATGTAGCACAAAGATGTGTAGAGGGGGAATGTGACTGCACCAGGGATCATGTTGCACGGGATGTAGAGAGTGGGAATGTAATTATGCCAGGGATCATTTAGCATAGGATGTGGAGAGTGGAAATGTAATTATGCCAGGGATCATGTAGCACTGTATGTGGAGAGGGGGAATGTAAGTACACCAGGGATCTTGTAGCACAGGATGTGGAGAGGGGGAATGTAAGTATACCAGGGATCATGTCGCACAGGATGTGGAGAGGGGGAATGTAACTACACCAGGGATCATGTAGCACTGTATGTGGAGAGGGGGAATGTAACTACTCCAGGGATCATGTAGCACAGGATGTGAAGAGGGGGAATGTGACTGCACAAGGGATCATGTAGCACAGGATGTGGAGAGGGGGAATGTAAGTACGCCAGGGATCATGTAGCACAGGAAGTGGAGAAGGGGAATATAATTATGCCAGGGATCATGTAGCACAGGAAGTGGAGAAGGGGAATATAATTACGCCAGGGATCATGTAGCACTGTATGTGGAGAGGGGGAATGTAACTACTCCAGGGATCATGTAGCACAGGATGTGAAGAGGGGGAATGTGACTGCACAAGGGATCATGTAGCACAGGATGTGGAGAGGGGGAATGTAAGTACGCCAGGGATCATGTAGCACAGGAAGTGGAGAGGGGGACTGTAACTATGCCAAGGATCACGTAGCAAAGGATGTGGAGAGGGGGAAGGTAATTATGCCAGGGATCATGTAGCACAGGATATGGAGAGGGGGAATGTAAGTACACCAGGGATCATGTAGCACAGGATGTGAAGAGGGGGAAGGTAATTATGCCAGGGATCATGTAGCACAGGATGTGGAGAGGGGGAATGTAACTACACCAGGGATCATGTAGCCCAGGATGTGGAGAGGAGGAATGTGACTACACCAGGGATCATGTAGCACAGGATGAGACAGTTGACGCCACTGGACAGCAGGATCATGTTTACACAGAATAGGGAGACACTAGACATCAGAATACCAGCATAAAATCCAAGAGCCTGTTTAGCGACAGGGAAGGCCTGATGGGATGGGAGTGACAGTCCTCAGCATGGACACCATAAGAGTAGGGCAGTAGCAACCATACCCAGATCCTGCCATGGAAAAGATGACAGAGCATTGGAAGTAATGGGTCCCAACAGAGCCCATCAGGGATCTGTCAGCAGAAGCAACAAGAAGTGTCAGAAAGACCAGAAGAGAGGCATACAGTAATAAAGACAGGGTGGAGTGTGTGCATGGGTATGTGTGGCAATAGGTGAGGTGTGGGAGTCAGTGCATGTGTATGTGTCATAGAAGGTGGGGGGTGGGAGTCAGGACGTGTATGTGTGGCATGGGCATGTATGTCAATATGTGAGGGGCGGTTGTCTACATGGATAGTTGCCACTGGACACAAGAATCATTTTGGCAAGAGGTGAAGGACAGAGATGACAGCCACCAGGGATCATCTAGCACAGGATGGGAAGTGTGTGTGTGTGTGTGTGTGTGTGTGTGTGTGTGTGTGTGTTTGTGTGTGCTTGCGTGCGTGAGTGTGTGTTGTGTGCAAAGTTTAGTGTGGCAGGTGAGGGGTGGCAATGTGCATGTGTATGTGTAGTAGTAGGTGAGGAGATGTTAGTGAGTGCATGTGTCTGTACGGCAGCAGGCTGAGGGTGGGAGTGTGTGCACAGGTATGTGTGTCAGCAGAAGAGGAGTGGGAGAATGTGCATGTGTATGTATTGGGATCAGGCAAGTGGTTGGAGGGCGTGCATGTGTGTGTGTGTGTGTGTGTGTGTGTCAGCATGTGAGGGGGTGGGAGTGTGTGCATGGGTATGTGTGGCAGCAGGCAAGGGTTGGGAGTGTGTGCACTGGTATATGTGCAGGGGTTGAAATTAAGTGTTGCAGCTTTTGCAGCTACTAGCAAGCAGTGCCAGTGATTGGGAAAATCCACTATCCCCACAGACTTGTCTACTGGGCCAGCTGGTGTGCTTATTGAAATGTTAACTTCTCCACTACAAGCCCACTAGGATATGTTCACCATTAAACTTTGCAGTTTGTCTCATCGTTACTGCACCCTGTCTGACTTTTGCAATCCAATTCCATGTTAAGCTGTGCTGCACTATAACACCAATTTTTAGGGCTGCACAGAAATTCTATGCAATCCTTCTGTGATTATTCAGAGAGAGAGAGAGAGAGAGAGAGAGCAGCTGGAAAACGTGACAGGATACCTAGACTGCTTCCAAAGTTTGAACTGAAGCACATGAAGTTATCTCTGTTTAACACAATGGTTTTCCTTTATGTCTCTCCCATTCATCCCCTCTGCCTCTGGATTGTATTATTGGTTATAATTCATTAATTTAGGTTCACTCAGACTCTCCCGCCTAATGAGGGGAACAAGCATCTGGTCTTAATCAGACTTGTCATGAGTGAAAGAGATTAGCTTAGGCCCTGTCCACACTACACTGCCAAAATGATGTAATGGTTCTAGCCCATTACAGACGGTAACCGGTACAGTGTGTCCACACTGCTGGCGTACCGTCCCAGTAGCGGCATGGGACTGTCACAGCCCATCCACATTGTGGGTGCCCTGCAACTGTTACAGTTGGCGCCCTACCCCACAATGCAGTGCATGCTGCACTACGGGCACTGGTGGGACTACATGCTCACGCGTCCACACTACAGCCGGTAATGGTAGCGGCAGTACCGGTTCCGTAACCATTGTTGAAACCACCTTGTAGCTGGTTTTAACAACAGTTATGGAAACGCCTCCTGTAACGTTACAGGTGTAAACGCAAACCGTTGCGGTAACGGTTTGATCCCCCTGTAACGTTATGGAAGGGTGTTATCGGTGTAGTGTGGACAGGCCCTGAGTTGATTTATTTTTACCAGGAAGAAGGAATGGAGTTGGGGATTCAACCAAATCTAATTATTTATGTAAACAAATGTAGAGAGAAAATTGTTAAGGGTCGAACAAGTATAAGAATTAAATGTTTCGTATTAAAGTACCACAGTACTGATAACTTTTAGTAGGAAGGTGGGGATATCTCTTTCGGGCAGACTAGATGGGCCGAATGGTCTTTTTCTACCGGCAGGATTCTATAGTGTGTGATTACTTAAATGTCTTTATGTATACTTTGATGGGTATAACTTATTTATGCTATGGTATTGCTTAGCCCTACAGAATTATTAGTTATCTAATTGTTTAGTTCAATGCTAATGTTAAAATCAATACTGCTGCTTTATTGAAATATGTATTAGGTAGTATTCATGCTATGTACTTAATTTTATCGTATGCTTTTTTCTTTTCTTTTGTTTAAAAATCAATACACCTTTAATGGAAAAATAAGCCTTTGTCCCCTTGCTTTCCCATTCTCTGACATCTGTCACAAGTGTGACAGTGCTCAGCCACATCTTTATAAACACCGGGCCAATAGAAGTTTAGTATCAACCTTTGCTTGGTCCGTTTCACCCCTCAACAAGTGGAATGTTGTGTGCAATACTGAGTAGCTGTTGCCTAAACTTCTTAGGAACTACCAGCTGTTTGCACACCTGCCAAACTTTGACTCCTTTAGCTGCAGTCTGGGGCAGGATCTGGAGAAAATGTGGTCCTGAGGCAACCATACTTGTGTTATTAAAGCATAAGGGCTATTGTATCAGCATAATTACATTTTAGAAGGCAGATCCTGTCCACGTATACAAACATACGAAATGCCAGCAGAAACAGGCCTCACAGTCTGTCTGGTCTGCTCAATTGTGCAGCTAGCCCCTCAACTTGCAGCTGCCCCACCCTCCCCACCCCTCCTCATAATAGCCCCCTCACTCTGTCCCACCCCTCTTAAAGCTGCCCACCGTTCTACAGGATACCACTTCCTCGGGCAGAGTATTCCACTTGTCTACCACCCTTTCCATGAAAAAGTGTTTCCTGATTTCATCCTGAATCTTCTCCCCTCCAATCTTAGCCAATGCCCTTTCGTGTCCCTCCCCCTTTTGATCTGAAAAATCTCTTCTGTATTAGTCTTGTTTATTCCCTTTAAGTATTTAAAGGTTTTGGTCATATCCCCCTCTCCCTCCTTTCCTCCAGGGAATACATGTTCAGCTCTCCCAGCCTTTCCTCATAGGATTTTCTCTCCAGTCCCTGGATCATCTTCATTGTCCTATGCTGCACCCCTGCCAACAATCTGATGTCCTTCTTCAGGAAGGGACGCCCAGTACTGCACGCAGTATTCCAGGTGTGGCCTGACCAGTGACCTGTACAAGGGAAGGACCACCTCTCTGTTCCTGGAGGAGATTCCCCTCGCTATACACCCTAGCATCTTGTTTGCCTTTGCAGCCACCTTCCTGCACTGGGCTGAGTGGTTCATACTGTTATAAGCACCACCAGATCCTTTTCCTCCACGGTGCTTTCCAACTGAACCCCTCCCAGATGATATTTCCTCCCCTGGTTCCTAGCTCCGAAGTGCAGAACCTTGCACTTCCTGGCGTTGAACCCCAGCTGCCATGTTTCTGACCACTCCTGTAGTTTGTTCAGGTCCTCCTGCAGCTCCCACCACCCCTCTATGTCATCTACCACAGCTCCCATCTTGGTATCATCTGCAAACAGACTGGTCTTACTCCGGATCCCGTGTGAGATATCCTCTATGAATATCCCAAACAGCACCTGTCCCAGTACTGATCCCTCCAGCACCATACTCGCAAGCATCCTTCGGTGATGAGAGTTCCCTCACCACCACCCCCCTTTGCTGCCTACCCTTCAGCCAGTTGGTGATCCAACTGACCATTTTAGTTCCCACTCCTATATATTCCATCTTTCTCCACAGCCTCCCATGCAGCACCGAGTCAAAGGGCTTGCTGAAGTTCAAATACAGGATGTCTACTGCATAGCCCATGTCCAGTTCCCTGGTAACCCGGTCGTAGAACTCAATTAGGTTTGTCTGGCAGGATCTGCCCAAGACAAACCCATGTTGATGACCATATTGGAGACCATTGCCTTCCAAATAGGTCACCAGCCTCTCTTTTAGGATTGCCTCCATCAGCTTCCCCACAATTGAAGTGAGGCTCACCGGTCTGAAGTTGTCTGGCTCATCCTTCGGACCACTTTTGTGAATGGGCACCACATGGGCCATCCTCCAGTCCTGTGGCATGTGTTCTTTGTCCAGTGATGTACTGAAAAGGCCTGCCAGTGGTCCCACCAGGATCTCCACTAGTTCCCTAAGCACCTTAGGGTGAATGCCATCTGGTCCCGGTGCCTTGTCCACCCTCAGCGCCCTTAGTCCTTCCTGAACCCTGTCCTCTGCTATCCTGATATCAGTCACCCCTCCCTTGAGGTATCAGCCCCTCCCTTTTCTTCTGTAAACACAGAGCAGAAGTAATCATTCATTGCCTCTGCCTGGTTCTCCCCATTCTCCACCCACCCCCTGTCCTTCTTAATCCTCACAATCTGGTCTTTGTTTCTCCTTATCTTGCCAATGTATCTAAAGAAGTCCTTTTCCCCCGTCCTTAATTCTCTGTGCCAGTCTCAGCTCTCTAGATGCCTTGGCCACCCTGACTAGCCTGGTAACTTCCCTGGACTTCTTCATGTAGTCATCCTTGTCCCTTTGACCTCACAATTTCATGAGTCTCTGGAATGCTTTTCTCTTGGCCCTCACCCCTTCCATGACCTTTCAAGTTAACCAACTCAACCTCTTTCCCCTATCCTTCTAGCTCTGTGACCTGGTACAGATCTCAGTAGCCTTCTGCTAGCCCTTTTATAATAATATCCCATTTTTGGCTAGCATCCATGCAGGTTTGAATTCCCACTAGATGTCCAGCCAGAATTTCCCCCATCCTTTTAAAGTTTGCCCCCTTAAAATTGATCACCCCAGTACCCATACCTCCTGTTTCCCTGCCCATATTGAGTGTGAACCACACCGAGTGATGGTCACTCCCAGCCAGGGGGTCCTCCACTCTCAGATCACTTATAGCCTCCCTGTTTGATAGTACCAGGTCCAGAGTGCCCCCCCAGTCTGCTCATGGACCAATTGCACCAGGAAGCTGTCCTGAAATGCCTCTAGTTATACCTGCTCTTTTGCACTCGTGGTGGTTGGGGTGTTCCAGTCCACCCCAGGGAGATTGAAGTCCCCCCCACTACTGTGTTCCCCTTCCTACAGACCCTTCTAATCTACTCAGTCAACTCTCTGTCCTGGTCATCCCCCTGAGCTGGTGGCCTGTACACTACCTCCATCCTCAGTGTCCTTCTTTTGGAGTCTTGAAACTGCATCCATGGGGCCTTTGTCTTGCCCTCCTCCCCCTTCTCCCTCATACACCTTATCCCTTCCCTCACATAGATTGTCAAGCCCCCCTTCCCCTTAGCCCTGTCCTTCCTGAATATCCTGTACCCTGGGATCATCATATCCCAGTCCTGGTTCTGGGTGGCCCATGTTTCCATGATGCCCACAATGTCCACCCTCCCCACTGCCATGAGAGCCTGTAGCTCAGCCAATTTGTTACCTAAAGCTTCTCGCATTCAGTGAGACCACCCTCCAACCTGTGTCTTTCCCTCCCCCTCCCTGGTTTCCCCCCAACCCCTCTTTGCGCCCCTACCCTAAATTCCTCTCCGATAGCTTGGGAGTAAGCATCCTCTTCTCCCCCTCTGGGATCCCCGCCTACTAGTTGTCCTCACGCCACCCTCCTTACCTAGTTTAAATCTACCCTTGATGCTAGGTACCCCTCAAACCTCTGCTTTAATACCCTCTTCCTTTCCCCACTCAAGTGCAGCCTATCCCCTGCATATAGATCCTTATTGTCCCAGGTTCTGCCCCAGTCCCCCACTATCCTGTACCCCTTGGACTGACATCATTCCCCCAGCCAAGTGCTGAACTCCCCAATCCTCCTTTTCCTTCCTGTACTTGCGCAGGGTACTGGGAGCACCTCTGAGAAGGTCACTGATGCCTCCACTTTCCCTCCACAGTCTCCCCATCAAGTCATTAGTGCCCACATGCACCACTATGCACAGTTTTTTCCTGCCCCTCCTTGCGCACTTAAGAACTGCCTGCCCCGCCCTGTCCACCATTAGCCCAAGTATGGCCTCCACCCATACATGACTATGCCTTTCCCCCTTGCTGCCTCATCTGATCCCTTTTAGTATGGCATCACCCAACACTAGCATCCCCCTTCCTCATTCCCTATTCCCTGCCCCCCTTTCACAAGGTACCCATTACTAGAGCCTGCCACATCACTAACTTATCCTTCCCTTTGGCTCCCCCCTTCCCCTGTTCTGTCCCCTTCACTGGCCCCTCACTATCCTTCACATCACTCCTCTACCCTGCAACCCCCTCTGCTCTGCCCCTACCATCCTCCCTACCAGCAGTGCTTCTTTCCCCTTCACCCCATCACTCTCCTCTGACCAACTCCTGTCCCTTGTTGAGTCCCCTCCCTTTCCCCTTCCTGTTCCTTCCTGGAGATTGTGCACCCCCACCTCCTCTATCACTGTCGCCAGCACAGCAAACCTATTTCCTGCCTGGCTGTGTTTGGCTCCTTCCCCCTGACTCAAACCTTCCCACTACTGCTAGACCCCCTGTTTGTTCTGCTCATGCACTCCCTCCCCACCCCTTCCCTTGATCTGCTGTTCCTCCCATGTGGTGTCCTCATGTTATTCCCCAGATTAGATCTTCCTGCCTCATTCCCCTCCATCCTCTCCAACTCTCTACCAAGCCACAACACTTCCTCCCTGTGACAAGGCTGAATAGGGCCCTGTCCCAGTTGTTCTGGAGAAAGAGTTTAAATGCAAGGATCTGTTCTATTCTCCCTTTTCTGTCTCTTCTCTGTCTAGTTGCACAACCAAATTTTCTTGTGAGACCTAGGACTTGATCACCCCGATGGTCTTGCAATTCTCTGCCTCTCGCTATCTCTCTACCCACAGTTGCTGTTCTGTCTTTTTTGCCCCTTGCATATCTGCAGGTGTAGAAATATATGTGAATCATTTTGTGGAAATGTAATTGATACTGAGATCCCTTTGTTTAAAAATGTATGTACTGTTGAAATGTATATAGTTATAGTGTTGAAAAGATTGCAAAAAACTGTTTGTTAACTCAAGGGGTTAACCAGTTTGCAAACTCTCTGAGAAGCTGTAAACAAGAGGTCAGTTCTGAGTCACAATGTTCTTTTTGCTGCACTTGTTGAAACTTACAAGAACACTGTGTGAGAAGCATGCTGTTTTCTTAACGAGTGGGGGTTGCAAAGACATAAAAAGAGAGCTGCAGTTTCTTGCAAGAGAAACACAGAGACGGAGATTGGAAAATGAGAAGAAACCCGGAGGGACTTTCTCTATTTATACTGCCTTTGTAAATAGTTATACTGAACAATTTTATTTTTTGATTTTACTGTTATTAATAATTAACTTCTTGTGAATTTTTACAACTGCTCCTGGTTTTCCTATGCTTCCTGACCTGTGCTTTGAGGACAGATTGTGTCAGAAGTGCGATTTACACTGTGCATACTCTAAGCCAGGAGTTTTGTGCGTGGGTACTAGATCTGGTACCAGGGAAGCATAGAAGAAAGGTATGGATTCTGCAGCAGCAAGCCCAGGAGTGGTTACCAGGAGAATGGCAGCCAAACTAACAGAGACAAGGGCATAGCTACCGATACGACAGACACGCCATGGCGTGCTGCTGCAGATCAGCGGGTAGCAGGCACCAGCTGGTCTCTCTGGCGTTGCTCTGTATTCCTCTGTTTGTTTGATTTCGCCCGGAGCTTCGGCCACTCTTGTACTCGTTTTGGGTTGTAGGGGTTGGGGGTGGAGTCAGCTTAAGCATACAAGCCCATCAGACCTGATTGAGAAATAAGTTGCTGTGTCTCAATCAGGTCCGTTTGCCAAGAAAGGAGGCGTGGTGTAGTGATGTAGTAAGGGACTGGTGGGCTCTTTAAATGCCCGTGCCAATGCTGTGCTCTTTCTGTTTTTTTTTTACCTTGCGACTGGGAGAGGACAGGTCAGGCTGGAGTCAGGACATAGTGCAGCAGTGGAACATCGGATTTGAGATTTATTGTACTGGAGCCGCCCGCACCCGGAGGATTGAGTACATTTACGGGAAGGTTCTCATGTGCTGCCTGCAGATCAGCAGTTTTTGTTCATCGTCTAAGGGCGACTGCTGCCTGAGAGAGTAAATTTCGCCGCCGGAGAGAGCGCGACTAGTGAGGATTCCTTCCCAGAGTCTCTAGAGAGCCAGCCTATAAGTTGCTTGCACTTGTGTAACGTTGTTGCAAGCAACGGAGTCGGGACTCAGGCGAGGAAAGTTAAGACACTCCTGACAGTCATCATACTGAGCTGAGCTGTCTGCTGAGGCACTGCAGGTGAGTCCTTTAATCTTTTTAGGGACTGTGACTTGTTTGGATTCTGGAATAGATTTAGGGCAGTGGGCATCTAATTGCTGGCTTGCTTCTAATCTTGAGTCATTCACCTATGAAAACTACTTCAAGTTAGTAGTCTTGCCCTTTGTTGTTATGCATTTTATCCGCCCCCCCCCCAGTATCCTGGAGTAAAAACACTCTTTTTTGGCACTCTAGTGATTACTGGGATGCAGATATGCTTTATGTGTGTGGTACATAGCATTAGCCCTCCCCCCCAAGCACAGATAGCAGTTGCTGTCATGGAACCATACTGAATATGGTATGCTCATGCTTGCAGAAGAGGTGCATGCCCCTTTCTGATGGTATGGCAGGAGCAACCTAAGTTGCCTGAACTGGACAGCAAGGCACAATCAATTGTTCCATGAGTTGATGGTGCAGGCCTGAGTTGTGGGAGCAGCAAAGTTTTATTTATTTATTTATTTATTTATTTTTAGTTGTTTAACCAGGTATAGCACACTAAGCTGAAAGCTTTTTTACAGGAGCGACCTGGGAGCACAAGGAGGTTAAGTGACTTGCTCAGGGTCACACAGTATTCAAATGGAAGCTGTGGGATTCAAACCCAGGTCTGGTCTGCTGGATGTCACCAGATTGGCAGCTCAGAGCCTTAGACCACTGCGCTATACTGCCTCCTCAAAGTTTGCAAAAAGGTTTTGAATAACAGAGCCAAGAAGTTTCTGAATAGTTACAATGCAAACAGTTTTTCCATAATGGAGCTTAAGTACTACAGTACATACACTAATTCCAGCCCCATGTGTGCTGGGACGAGCCCTCCTTCACTGAACTGTACCCCATGATTGATTCCCATGGCTGCTAGAATTCTGTCTGTGTGTGTGTGTGACTGGCTACCTTGATGTGGTACAGAGGCTTGTCACAATGCAATATTGTAACCAAAAGCCAGTCTGTTAGTCTGAAACCTGTTGGTGTGACATGTCTGGTATGGTGGGAATGGACCTCTTTGGGACTGGCTACCTTGATAGGGTATAGGGTGGTCTGAGTAAAATATTGTAACCAAAATCCAGCCTGCCACACCTTTTGGTGGTGTGGCTAGTGGTGTGCTGGTGTATAATACAGAAAATAACACATTGGGTGAGGGGGTATGGATGGGGAAGGGGTAGCTCACCCTAACCGGGGGTAGCAGTGACTCCACACTTGGTGTGCAGTTCAGAAATTCCTGGCTACACCCCTGAACAGAGACAGAAGTCCAAGCTAAGACTGTACAGCTAGCACCAGTTGTAGAAAAAGAACAGCAGTGAGAAAACCTAAAAGCCAGGTTGCCTTTTTCAAATGGTGGGCTATACAACAAAAAGAGACAGAGAAGCAGAGAGAAAAAGAGATTCAACATTTAGAAGCACAGAGTAAAGAAGAAATGCAACAACTCGAACAGCAAAGAAAAGAAGAGATGCAGCGACAGGAGCAGCAAATAAGAGATGCAGCGATGGATGGATGCCTTGCAAGTTATCAAAGCTGGAGGATCTGACACTGGTCCAGCAGAGCAACAAGAAGACATGAACAACTTAAAATACATTAAACTTACAAAATTGTGTCCCTTGGATATCAAAGCATACCTGACAACTTTTGAAAGGGTTGCCGCAGCATGCCAGTGGCCAAAGCAGCAGTGGACAATCAGACTGGTACCTTACCTGACAGGTAAAGCCCAACTTGCCTACAGAAATATGGACACTGCACAGTCAGAAAACTATGACCTGGTGAAAAGGAGGTGTGGCTTAGGAGTAGAAAACCAGGTGTCTCCAATTACAGTTCCCTACTGCTAGCTTTTGGCAGAAAGAAATCTTGCTTTCAGAGCAAGGAGCAGCAAACTAAAAGACTAGAACTTTTCTTACTAGTAGAACACTTCGATCACAGCAGGAATCAGTGCCTGTTGTGATTAAGCAAACAGATACTTTATTAGACATGGGGGTCTCATTTAGGGTAAAAAAAAAGTCAGTGCGTTTTTCTGTGTTGGGGAAAGGGGACTGTATCAGTGAGGAGAGAAGTTAATTGGGGGTGTGGCTTAGGAGTAGAAAACCAGGTGTCTCCAATTACAGTTCCCTACTGCTAGCTTTTGGCAGAAAGGAATCTTGCTTTCAGAGCAAGCAGCAGCAGACTGAAAGACAAGAACTTTTCTTACTAATAGAACACTTCAATCTCAGCAGGAGTCAGTGCCTGTTGTGATTAGGCAAACAGATACATTGTTAGAAGTGGGAGGTCTCAGGGCATGGCTAGCTGTTGGCCACTGTGGATGCACTTTTAGTGAGCTCCCTAGAAAACACCCTCAAAACTGCAAAAAACATTAATTTTATGTGCTTAAACTAGCATATTTCAAACATAGCAACAGCCTGGAACTAACTTCTGACTTTTTCTGGAGATGGAGAAGAAAAACAATGACCAGAAAGCCAGTTTCTTTACCCCACGAGGTGCGACGTCTAAGGTTCCATCTCAAACTGCAGGCCTGTCCCAGGAGGATCTGAAAGGGAACATTTCCCAGCCAGCCACGTTAGAATCACTACAATCTGCCATCCTAAATCTAACTAGAATGGTGCAACAGTTAGACAAGAAGATGGATTCCTACCATGAGAGTATACTGTAAGTAGAACAGAAAATGGACGGGCTGGTTGAGACTGCTCATTCAGCTGAGAAGACCTCTGAATGGGACCAGGCCATGGCTGCAACATGCGTGAAAGAACAGACACTGCTAAAATCATGCCTGGAGCACTTAGAAAATCAATCAAGGGCAGCAAATGTGCATATATTAGGCTTTTCAGAGAGGACAGAAGGAGAAGATCCAATGGCGTTTTGTACATCCTGGCTGGAGAAAATGTACAATTTATCCTTAAAGGACTCTCTTGTGTGATCCTACCATATCAACCTGCGTAGAGCTACAGGTCAGCCAGGAGGAACTAGAACAGTAATGCTGCAAGCTGTATCATCTGTGGTTCAGGACAGAATCCTTCAGGCAGCTTGGAACAAAAGGGGAGTAGAAGTAGATGGCACCAGAGTACTGATCTTTCCAGAGCTTTCATATGCCACCGGCATGAAAAAGAAACTTTTGACCCAATTTGTTGCAGATTGAGGGATTTGGAAATCCCCACCAGCATGCTCATGCCTGCCCACCTACAAGTCATAGTGCGCCAGAGGGTATATGTATATACTGATCCCAAGGATGCAGTAAAGTTAACGGAGAAGCTGGAAGCTGAACGGAAGGCAAGAGAAGGGGATTCCTCTAATGAATTGGAGGATGAAGATAACTGAACTGGGACTGTGAGTCTTATTTGCTACATTTCACCTTGCTAAGCAATAGTCCAAGGTGATTGCTTATAAAGTCTTCTGCTCATTATGTGGAGGTATTTATTGTGTTATTAAAAACCTCTATCCTCATGATATATCTATGGGGGTTATATGGATACTGATATTGGGGATTTGGGCTTTAAGTGAAGACTATCTTTTTTGGATAGGAAGCTCCTGTGGATTTATCCTTAAATTGGGCTGTTATTGGACATTTAGTTTAATTTGAAATGCCTTCGGGGTGTGTAATGGGAAGTTTTACTGAAAGGGAGACTTTGAGTTTTTACCTAAAGAGTTACATAACAAAGACATGTTTGTCGGTTCAGATATCTGGGGTAATTAATATTACTGTTAATTTTTGGTATGGGCATTGACAGCATTGGTCAAAGTGTTTATCACAATGTATAAAGGATTTGATATCTGTTGTTCTCCCTAATCTTGTACCAACAGTAGTCATGTTTTTCCTCTCCGTATATCAACTGTACTAGATATCTGTATGTTCTACAACATGGCTTATGGATTGTCTATGCATTGCATTGTAATGTCATAAAAGATAAAAATAAAAAGTATAAAAAAAAGAAGTAGGAGGTCTCATTTAGGGTAAAAAAAAAGTCAGTGTGTTTTTCTGTGTTGGGGAAAGGGGACTTATCAGTGAGGAGGAAAGTTAATTAGGGGCATGGCTTAGGAGCAGAAAACCAGGTGTCTCCAATTACAGTTCCCTACTGCTAGCTTTTGTCAGAAAGGAATCTTGCTTTCAGAGCAAGGAGCAGCAAACTAAAATACTATAACTTTTCTTACTAGTAGAACACTTCGATCACAGCAGGAGTCAGTGCCTGTTGTGATTAAGCAAACAGATACTTGATTAGAAGTGGGGGGATCTCATTAAGGGTAAAAAAGTCAGTGTGTTTTTCTGTGTTGGGGAAAGAGGACTGTATCAGTGAGGAGAGAAGTTAATTGGGGATGTGGCTTAGGAGAAGAAAACTAGGTGTCTACAATTACAGTTCCCTACTGCTAGCTTTTGGCAGAAAGGAATCTTGCTTTCAGAGCAAGCAGCAGCAGACTGAAAGACAAGAACTTTTCTTACTAATTGCCCTCCTTCCCTCCACCCTCCCACCCTTAGCCAATTCTACTTTTATAGGCACTGGATTTGACTGACAACAGGAACTTCCTGTTTGACAGTAGGAAGGGATGGATCACTGAGACACACAGGTTTTGTCATCCTTGAAGGAAAAGAGTAGCTCTCCCCCTAGCTGCTGGAGGTCTGACTCTGAGCAGGGAAGAAGGAGACTACTGAACAATACAGGAAATTCCTGTCCAAGAACAGGAAGGGCGAGAGCTGTAAGGGCACATAGGCAATAGGAAAGTAGGTTAAAAAATAAACAGAGGGAGGAGAGAGTAAGCATAAAAAGCAACAGGAAAGGGGTCACAAAATAAGACATGATGGGAGTGGTGCAGTGCAATGGCTGTGGGGTGGCAGTCTTCTGGAAGACATTCTGGAGGCTGCAGTGCTGCCCTATTTGCAGGCACCTCTCCAGTCCGAGGGAGGAGGTTGCCTGTCTCTAGGCTGACCTGGTTAGGATTCTTGAAATCTGCTCCCCCACCCAGGGCCACCGCCGCTACCTCAGAGGTTGCCAAGAAAGAGGAGCGGTTGGATCAAGGTGGGCTCAGGGAGGGAGAGGGTGGTGGAACAGAGGCACATCCCTCCATTTGTACCTCTCCACAAGTCATATGCTGTTCTGGCAGAGAGTGGTTCCTCTATGGAGACACCTGCAGTGGAGACCAAGAAGGATGCTGGGAACCTCCACAAAGGATACCCAAAGGGTGGGTGGCATGGGACCCCACAGGGGAAGGAAACAACTCCTGGTGGGGACTCAGTTGTTAGGGGGTAGAACTGGGGGAGGAAGGGGAGAGGGAGATAAGGTGCCTGCATGGTGCCATGGCTTGGAGGGACAGGGAGTGAATCCTCAGGATCGCTGGAGCAGCTGCACGAGGGAGGAAGCTGGATGTCTTTGTCCACCTAGGGACAAGTTACCTGGCTGGGAATGGGATCAGAGCAATGCAAGAGGAGTTTGTAGAGTTGGGTAGGGGCCTTAGATAAGTAGCACATATGGTAACCTTCTCGAAGGTGTTACCTGTCTATGGCAAGGGTGATGCTAGGGTACTCTGCACTATGGGATTCAATGAATGGTTGAAAAACTGGTGTGAAGCTCACGGTTTTGGCTTCATTGGGGACTGGGGGTCCACCTGGAAGGATGCAGGCCTATACTGGCGTGATGGTCTGCATCTGTCTGGGAGGGGAACCAGGATCCTAGGTGACAGGTTTAAATATTTAATTGGCAAGCATTTAAACTAGCCAAGGAGGGAAGCACTGAAAAGGAGCAGGGAAATCTCAGCCTCCCCCAACAAAACACGGTAGTTAGTGAGGTAAACACCAAGGCAGAGAAGTCAATAGGGAGGCTGGACAGAGGTAAATGCAAAAAAAGGCAAAGGCAGTAAGGACAGGGATGGGACTAAAAGGGGTAAGCTCATCAAGAAATGGAGGGTGATGAGTACCAATGCCCATAGTCTGTGTAACAAGCTCCCTGAACTAGTGGTCTTGATGGAAGAGGAACACCTGGATATTGTGGCAGTCACAGAAACATGGTACACAGAGAACCATGACTAAGGTGTCAACATACCAAGGTACACAAGCTACAGGAGGGACAGAGAGGGTAAAAGAGGAGGAGGAATAGCTCTCTATGTAAGGGAAGGGATCAAAGCAACGGAACTAAAGGATAAACAGGAAGTAGAGGAGGCACTGTGGGTCACCCTGGAAACAGGAAATGGCACCACAATCCACATGGGGGTTGTATACAGACCCCCATCTCAGGGGGCGGCAATGGATAATGAAATGATAGAAGGTATCCTTAGAATGGCAGAAAAAGGGAAGATATTGTTGATGGGGGACCGGAATATGCCAGATGTTAACTGGAGCACCTTTGCTGCAGCCACATCCAAGAGCAGGGTTATTCTCGATGCCCTACAGGGGGCATGCCTCAGACAGCTAGTGGTGGAACCCACTCAGGAGGGAACAATCTTAGACCTGGTACTGTCAAACAGGGATGGAGAAAGGATCTCAGATTTAGGAGTGGGTAGCCAACTGGGAACAAGTGACCACAAAACAGTGTTGTTCACGATAAACACAGCCATAGATTCAAGCCATACAAAAGCAAGAGTATTGGACTTTAGGAGGGCTGACTTAGGGAAAATGGGAGAGTGACTCATAAAAGCACTAGCAAATGGGAAAGAAGGAGGGGTGGAGGAACAATGGGGAAAATTAAAACAGCCATCACAGAGGCAACAAGCCTTTGTGTGAAGCAAACCAACAAAACAAAATGAAGGAAAAAAACACTATTGTTCTCAAGAGTGGTGGCGGGGAAGGTTAAAGAGAAAAAGGTAGCTTTCAGGAAATATAAGGAAACACAGAAGGAGCAGGGCAGAGAACTGTACCAGTTAAAGCAGAAGGAAGTGGGGAAGGCAGAATAGCAAAGGCACAAACTGAGGAAAAGATAGCTAACTCAAGAAGGGGGATGAAACCTTTTATAGGTACATTAGGGAGCGAAGAAAGACCAAGGGAGGGATAGTGAGGCTTAATAAAGGGAAGGGAGGGCAAAGGGTGACAGTGGAAAAGCAGGGTTACTAAACAAATACTTCTGCTCAGTATTCACAAAAAGAAGAGGAGGGGGAGGTACCTAAATCAAAGCATAGAAGCACTCTGGATAGGGAGGTCAATACCAGTCTATTCACAGAAGAAAGGGTTCTAAAATAAGTCTTAAAACTGAAGGTGGACAAAGCAATGGAGCCTGATGGGATTCACCCAAGAATTCTAAAAGAACTAAGGGTAGAACTAGTGACACCAGTGACTACCTTTTTTAACAAATCATGGGCGGATGGTGTTGGTACCTGAGGACTGGAGGAGGGCAGATGTGATTCCCCTTCACAAAAGTGGGAGCATGGCAGAGGCAGGAAACTAGAGACCTGTTAGTTTGACCTTAGTGGTAGGGAAAATGATGGAATCACTTCTGAAGGACAGAATTATTGAGTTCCTAGAGGCCAGTGGGGCACAGGACCCAAGGCAGCATGGATTCACAGCAGGAAGGTCATGTCAGATGACTCTAATAGATTTCTTTGACTGAGTGGCCAAAGTAGTAGACCAACTACCTGGACAACAGGACACAGAGGGTAACAGTAACCGGAGTCCACTCTGAAGAAAGGGGGGTTACTAGCGGGGTACCGCAGGGTTCAGTACTGGGACTGGTCCTCTTTAATGTCTTTATAAGTGGCATTGTAGAGGGACTGGAAGAAAAAGTATGTCTCTTTGCAGATGACACAAAGATCTGCAGCAGGATCGATACAGAAGGAGGGGTGGAAAGGATGAGAAGGGACTTGGCAAGGTTGGAGGAATGGTTAAATGTATGGCAGCTTAGATTCAATGCAAAGAATTGAAAAGTATTGTACCTGGGATACAAAAACCCAGGGGACAAGTACACAATGGGGGGTGAGATACTAACAGCAACAAAAATGGAAAGGGACCTGGGGGTAGTCATATCAGATGACCTAAAGGTGGGCAAGCAATGTGAGAAGACAGTAAGGAGGGCTGGTGGGATACTGGGATGCATATGGAGAGGCATCACCAGTAGAAAACAAAAAGTTTTTATCCCTCTGTACAGACAGTTGGTGAGACCCCATCTGGTGTACTGCGTGCAGTTCTGAAGACCCTGTCTCCTAAAGGACATAGACAGGATGGAGGCTGTACAGAGTAGGGCAACTAAAATGGTACAGGGTCTGCACCAGAAGACATACGAAGAGAGATTAAAGGAGCTTAATATGTATACCCTCGAAGAGAGGAGGGAGAGGGGGGGACATGATAGAAACTTTCATGTACCTCTAGGGAATCAACAAAGTCCAAGAGGGTAGCATCTTTCAGAAAAAGCGATGTGCAAGAACAAGAGGGCACAATTTGAAGACAGAGGGGGGATGGCTCAGAGGTAACGTGAGGAAGTATTTTTCATGGACAGGGTTGTGGATACTTGGAATGGCCTTCCTGAGGAGGTGGTGGAGTTAAAAACAGTGGGAGAATTCAAGAATGCATTGGACAGACATAAGGCAATTCTAGTGGAGGGTAGAAGGAAGTAGGTTGTTGGTTAACTGGATCTGCAGCTTGTCCAGTAGGTAGGGAAACAGGCAGACTAGGTGGACAAAGCGGTCCTTATCTGCCATCAAATTCTATGTTTCTAAAGCAAAATCCTGAAAAGGCATGACATCTTAGGAGAGACCTACAGGCAGAGATTTCGATCTCTGAAGTTCAACTCAGTCGACAGTCCTCGAGAAGCCTTCACCTGACTCAGACAACTCCTGATAAAATGGCTCCAACCAGAGAGTAAAACAGTCCCACAGATCATCGACACATTTGTAATGGAGCAATTCATCAACATCCTGCCTACAGATGTACAAATTTGGGTAAAGGAACACTGACCAGAAAGTGGGGGAAAAAGCTGATTCTTTGGTCAAAGACTACCACATGGCCAGACAGACGCCACAGCAGTGAGGTAACAGCCAAGCACCGGTAAGACACTCTTTTTTCCCATTTAAACTCCAAGTCTGATAAGAACTCTGGTGAGGTAACAAATCTGTGCCCAAAGATATTATTTGCTATAACTGTAATGAGCCAGGTTATATTGCAAGAAATTGCTGTAAGAAGAGTGACACTGGAGCAGATTTGTCCTTAGCAAATTGGGGCAAGTACTTAACAGATGTGAAGGTGGGAGATAAGACTGTGAAAGGACTTATAGATTCAGGAAGTAAACAGACCCTAGCACATAACGAAGTGCTGAGAAAACAGTGTCCAAAGAGACCAGGTACTGGTGTCATCTGCATCCACGGAGACACTCGATACTATCCCACCAGCCAAGTGACTCTGACTGTTAATGGGGTGTCACACCAAATGAAAGTGGGGATAGTACCTAAATTACCTGTACATGTGATTATTGGAAATGACTTTCCAGGATTTACTGAGTTAATCAAAGAGGGAGTAAATCCTGATGTTTCAGCAGCTGTGGTGACGAGCTCAGGCAAAGAAAATCTCAGATGGCGGTGACTCTTTTCCTTTCACTGACTTTGATTCAGACTTGTTTGAGTACAACTCCAAGATCTGGAAATCTAGGAAAGAAAGACGATGCCGGAAGAAACAGTGGCAACAAGAGCCTGATGGACATAAGGGGTTAACATATGAAAATGCTGAAACTAAACTGAGAACTGATTATGACTTTGTTTCAGAACAAGCTAACAATGTTTCTCTCCAGGGTTATTTTAAGCAGCTGGGGGTGAAACCAAAACAGGATGAACCTATGTTTAAAAAATGTAATGGGCTACTATACTGAGTTTGGGTTAAACCTCAGACACAGAACCAGATAGACCAATTGGTTATACCACAAAAGTTTAGATCTGGGTTGTTACAGATAACACATGATAGTCCTATGGTTGGTGACTCGGGGAGGGATCACACCCTTGCCAGATTGCTGTACAGATTTTACTGGCCTGAAATTCATGAAGATGTTGTTATCTATTACAGTTCTTGTGGTGAGTGTCAGATAGTTGCCCCAGTGACTAAAAAAGACAAGGTGCCCCTGGTGCCCCTACCCTTAATAGATGTGTCTCTTGAGAGAATTGCAATGGATGTGGTTGGCCTCTTAGGCAAAAGTAAAAAGGGTAATAGATTCATTTTGGTAGTATGTGACTATGCTACTCAATATCCAGAGGCAGTTCCAATGCGTACTGTCACAGCCCCAAAAGTGGCAGCAGAGCTTGTCAAAATTTTCAGCAGAGTTGGCATACCTAAAGAAATCATTACTGTTCAGGGTAGTAATTTTGGTGCTTCATTACTTAAGGAGCTGTACAGACTACTAGGTATTACTTCCATAACCTCCCCTTATCACCCTCAGACAGACAGTCCTGTTGAACATTTTAATCAAAACCTAAAACACATGTTAAAAAGGTTTATAAATGGGAAGGTAAAAACTGGGACCAATACTTGCCCTACCTGCTTTTTGCTTACAGAGAAGTGTCACAGGCATCAACAGTTTTTTCACCATTTGAAATGCTGTATGGTAGACAACCTAGAGGACCACTAGATGTAATAAAAGAAACATGGGAAGATAACCCCCATCAAAAACAATCTATTACATCTTATATGTGTGCCCTGAGAAAGAAGCTGGCAAAATATGTTGAAATCGCCCATAGTAATCAGGAAGAGGCCCAAAATGGCAGAAGATGTATTATGACCATGGGGTAAAAGAAAACGTTTTTGAGCCAGGTGAAAAGATCTTCCTACTGTTACCCCCTATAGAAAATAAACTGTTAATGAAGTGGCAAGGTCCTTATAAGGTTCTTAGATGTACTGGCACAGTTAACTATGAGACTTAGACCCCTGAAAGGAAAAAATCTTACCAAAATATACCATGCTAACCTCCTCAAGGAATGGGTTGAAAAAACACCAAAAGCCGTTTTGCTAATTTTACCAGAAACTGATAAAGAAGGTATTGATGTAGCTTATGATAGACTGGAACAAACTGTAACTGCTGATGCTGTGAAGGTGAATGTTTCCTTAAGCTCCGAACAAACTGCAGAAATTTGTAACTTGCTAAAGACATTTAACAGTACTTTTACCACAGTGCCAGGCCAAGCAAAAAGGGGTCAGGCACATAGTACTAACAAGGAATGCTCGCCCTATAACACAAAAAACATACAGATTACCAGAGCGGTTAAGAGCAGACGTGGTTAAGGAAATACAAAAAAATGAAAGAACAGGGTATCATAGAAGAGTCAAGAAGTGCTTGGTCATTACCAATGGTGATTGTAAACAAAAAAGAAGGGGGCATAAGAATCTGTCTTGATTCTAGGAAACTTAATCAAGTGTCAGAATTGTACAGTTATCCTATGCCCAGAATAGATGATTTGGTAGACAGACTGGGGAATGCCAAATATATCAGTACCCTTGATCTCACCAAGGGTTACTGGCAAATCTCCCTAGGTAAAGAATCCAGAGATAAAACTACATTTGCCACCCCTATAGGATTCTATCAGTTCACCACCATGTTGTTTGGTTTACATGGTACACCTGCTACATTCCAGCGGTATATGGCTATAATTTGATCCCCTCACACTGGTTATTGTGCTGCATACCTGGATGATGTCATGGTGTATAGTCCAGACTAGAAAAGTAATCTGGAACACCCATGAGCAGTTATCCAGTCAATCAAAAAGGCAGGTCTGACAATTAATCCTACCAAGTGTGCATTGGGCATGCAGAAACCAGATATTTGAGCTATGTTTTGCGAAATGGAGAAGTCAAGCCTGAGGTTTCCAAGATAGAAGCTGTAGCTAACAGCCCTGTCCCCCAAACCAAGAAACATGTCAGGTAATTTTTAGGGCTGGCTGGTTATTATCGGAGATTTGTTCCCAACTTTGCAGAGTTAGCTACTCCCCTCACAGAACTCATGCAAAAACGATACCAGAATAAAGTTAAATAGACCCCAGAGTGTGACAAAGCTTTTAGAGCCATTAAGGCTACATTAATGTTCAGCCCGTTGTAAGAAGCCCAGACTTTAAGAAACCATTTTTGTTACACACAGATGCATCAGAGGTAGGCCTAGGTGCAGTCTTGAGTCAGCATATAGATGGGAAAGAACATCCTGTTCTCTATATTAGTAGGAAGTTGCACAACAAAGAAAAAAGGTACTCCACAATTGAAAAAGAATACCTTGCAGCAAAGTGGGCATGGAGTCCCTTAAATTTTATTTACTAGGAGCTGACTTTGTACTTGCAATAGATCACAATCCTCTCTGTTGGCTTAACCAAATGAAGGATAAACATTCTAGAATCACACAATGGTACCTGGCACTACAGCCATTTAAATTTAAAGTGATGCACAAATCTGGGAAAGAGAATGTCAATGCTGATTTTCTCTCTAGATATGGATCAGGAACTGAGAATTATGAAGGTTGAAAAAAATGTGTAAGTTGAAACTTCTCTGTTTGATATGCTGCATATGTATTGAACTATAAAGATTATAAGCTACTGTCATGTTAAAGGAGAATTTAAAGAAAGCTTTGGAAACCTGTTTTTGTAAAATAGGTTCCCTCCTAAGGAGGGAGGTATGTGACTGTGTTGAATAGGGCCCTGTCCCAGTTGTTCTGGAGAAAGAGTTTAAATGCAAGGATCTGTTCTATTCTCCCCTTTTCTGTCTCTTCTCTATCTAGTTGCACAACCACATTTTCTCGTGAGACCTAGGACTTGATCACCCCAATGGTCTTACAATTCTCTGCCTCTCGGTATCTCTCTACCCTCACTTGCTGTTCTGCCTTTTCTCCCCCCTTGCATATCCACAGGTGTAGAAATAAATGTGAATCATTTTGTGGAAATGTAATTGATACTGGGATCCCTTTGTTTAAAAATGTATATAGTTTTACTGTTGAAATGTATATAGTTATACTGTTGAAATGATTGCAAAAAGCTGTTTGGAACTCAAGGGGTTAACTTGTTTGCAAGCTCTCTGAGAAGCTGTAAACAAGAGGTCAGTTCTGGGTCACAATGTTCTTTTTGCTGCACTTGTTGAAACTTACAAGAACACTGTGTAAGAAGCATGTTATTTTCTTAACGAGTGGGGGTTGCAAAGACTTATAAAAACAGAACTGCAATTTCTTGAAAGAGAAACACAGAGACTGAGATTGGAAATTGAGAAGAAACCTGGATGGACTTTCTCTGTTTTTACTGCCTTTGTCAACAGTTATACTGAAGAATTTAATTTTTTTATTTTACTGTTATTAATAAATCACTTGTTGCTAATTTTACAACTGCTCCTGGTTTTCCTATGCTTCCTGACCTGTGCTGCCTCAATGACACTCCTCTAGCCTCCTCAGCCCGCTATGATTGGACACCCCCTAGCCTCCACAATATGTTCATTCAAACTGCCACCCCACATCCACCGCATCCTACGATTCTACCCATGTTGGCCCCCCTAGCATCCTGTTTCCCCGTACCACCCCCATGCTGTCCCCAACTGCTCCCACCCTCTGGTGTGTCCTTCCCTAGCCCCCTCCATTTGTCTTATCCAATGATGTTTTAACCCTCAATATACCCCCAATAGTTAGATGTAGCCTCTCACCTTCCTCCGATTCCTTAGACATTTAAGTGAGCCCCCCTCCTCTATAGTGTACTTCACTTCTGATTAATAGGCTCCTTACTATTGTGTTAATCTCTTAAGACCTTACCTTCTTAATTATTCCTTGCTGCCTCTAAACCTTCCCCCTCTCAGATGCTGTCTAAGCAATTAGACAGTGCAGAACCCTCCAGCTGCTGGAGCCTCCTCTCCCTATGTAGCCTATGCCACTATTAGCAGTATCTAAACTTGCATTTACACTCCTTGCCCTGCTTCCTTCAGAGCAGCCTATGCGCTATTACCAGAAGCTATATGTGACTTGACAATCCTAGCTATGTTTCCTTCCAAGACAGCTCTATCTGAACAGTCCCTCCACACCCAGTGCCTGACATGCAGAGTCACCCAAATAACACCCCCCCTAGACAAAGAGATCCCATCCCAACTTAATTCACCCCCTATGACCCAAGTGTCCCAGAACAATCACAGTGACCCCGGCTTGGTGGCAATGACCAGAACTGGAACATTCATAGTACCTGAACTCTGACTGCAGCTGCAACATAAGAAATGGAAATCACAGTACCTTGTTGTTAAAAACTGGGTCCCTCCAGTCGGCTGAGTTCCTACTCCGCAGCTCACCTTGGTGTCAGTCTCTCTGTCATGCTCCTCCAGCTGCCCTTACCTGATAGCTCCTTCTCTTCTTGCCATCCAGCAATGACCAGTCCCCTTCAGATAGTGACCAGCCCTTTTATGATGTATTTGTTTTGTTATCCTCCACCACTTCCCACTAGAGGTGGCGATCCTTCCTTGGAATGTAGGTTCACCCTGGATTTGGTTCCTCCTCCCTTGGGTATTTGATAGAGGTCAGGGCCAGGGAGGGTGGGTAGGACAAAAAACCACTCCTCTTGTCTTCTTTTGAGCCAGCTGTTGACGATTCCCTCTGTAGCTTCCTCCCTCATTCCTTAGTCCGGCAGTGGCTGTCTGCTCCCCCGGACCCTGCTGTAGAGTGAGCGTCAGCTGGCAGGCTTTTTAAAGCCGGCCGTTCCACTAGAATTTCATTCCTCTTTACTCGATTGGCTTCTCCAGGAGTCTATGTTTTACTATCCCATCTGCAGGATTAGCTGCCTCCTCTTCCCCTGGATTGGCCCCCTCCTGGAGCCGGAAGGAAACGCTTGGTGCGGCGATGCAGCATTCAGCCCCCAAAACCCTCTTCTTTTGAGCCGGCTCCTGCCAACTCCCTCTGTGGCTTCCTCCCTCCTTCCTTAGTGCAGCAATAACTGCCTGGTCCCCTTGCTCCCCTGGACCACATGGCAAATGGCTAAGGGCGGCTTACATAATTTTAGTTATAAGCAATGCAGATGTTTATAATTCTGACCTTGAAGGATGGAGACTGACTCATGTATTTTATTCTCATTTTATTTTATTCTTTGGTAACCGGGCAAGGCCCACTAGGCACAGGTGCCTGTTTTTGGGGGTGAACTGGGGGTGCTGTGGTGGTTGAGCGACTTGTGCAGGGTTGCACAGTATGCAGGTGGAGGTTGCAGGATTCAGCAGGGCTGCAGCTATGAATTTTTGGGGCTCAGGACAAGTCAATTGAAATAGGCCTCTCTTTCCCAAACCAGCTAATGCCAAGGGTAATGCCAGCTCCTCAGGTGGGCCCCTCCTGAGCTCGGGGCTCCAGACAACATCCTCACTTTTCCCCCCATTACTGCAGCCCTGGGATTTAGGCCCATGTCTGCTGAGTGTCCCAGGCTCATTCACAGCTCATTGCTGTAGCCTCAGGCTTATATGAGCATCTGCATCATTAGAATCATAGTTTGTTTGTGCATTAAATGTATGAAATATACATTTAATAGAAATAGTATGTAAGAGCCTGGCCACCCTCCTGTATCTAGGGGTATTGGATGGTATCTCATTCAGGAGAGTGCCCACCTTACACCATGATGACCAGTACTGCACCAACACCAGTAACCTTTGCATCATGGGTCAGGGCAATGGGGATTAGTGGCACCATAATACCACACCCTGGGGAACCATAACAAGAGATCACACGCACAAACTAGTCTGTCCATACTGGAGCTAGGACTAAGCATAGTGGTATTTTATTGTTTAGTTGCAAGAAGATATACAATTCTCTAGTAATTTCTCTATCCATTACTTTTTTTCAGGTGTTGTCCTCATCTTTCCTATCCCATCCAACATCATTTTGCAGCCCTATTTGCTCTGACCAGATTTTGTTGTACTCGACTACTATGTTATGTTATGCACTGTACTACTTGTACTGTCTCTATTAGTGGAACCTTTGTAAAAGAGCACCTGTGCTCAAAGGTCTTCTCCTAGTAAATATTTTAATAAAAAAGTTACTATGGAATGAAGCATCTCAGTAACACCACTTATCCTGTCACTGCTTTCTTTGGTCCAAAAAGGGTATACTTTGTGTAACATAAAAGAGGGGCTGGTACAGGTCTCTTGCCATCACCACAACTCACATACCATGGCTCCGATGCACATTGTACCCAGCACCTCAACAGACAAAACAGAACCGATACTGCAAATCAATACAGTGACCAAATGTACATAGTAAGCATGTGAATGCATATAAGTGCAACTAAAGTTGTGGAAATTTGATCTAAACAGTGTATAAATCAAGTTACTGGATGAACAGCAATACATTTTGATGAACATCCAGGGTATCTGAAAATAAAAATCCTCAGCATACTGGTCACCTACCTTCATTACCTAAGTGCGTGCAGTTGAAAAGACGGGGAGGGGATTGGTGTGGGTTAACAGTTCAGCATAGCCTAACCAAACATGTAGGCCATTTTTGGGGGGTGGGAGTTCTGTATGGGTTTTGCATATCTCAGTAAGAGAAGATGAGCACAGAACAGCAGTAATAGAGCAGGAGCCAGGTGCATGTATCTATGTGTCTGGGTTCAAAAGGTCTGATGATTGTTTCTCATGTTACAAAGTGTGTAGAATTCAGATTTACAACTCTTATTCGGCCATAGTTGTACATTTTCTTGGAAAATGCACTTTCTTAACAGTAACTAAAAGTTTTGCATTTATGTAATAGACTCGGTTTACTTACTTATTTATCATGGGTATCATAGGTAGTATCTGAGCTTAAAATGGAAATTCATCCATAATGCTCGCTCAATTAATAAACCTGTGCTTTCTTTCTAAAGTATTTGTCTAATTTGGTTTTGAATTTGTTCATGGATGAACTCCCCACTACTTCCAAAGGCAGTTTATTCCAAACTGGTACAACTCTTTGGCTAAACCACTTCTGTCTCCTTACTAAATTACATTTGTCCCCGTTTAGTTACATAGATACATAGACAGTGTCGGCAGATAAGGGCCTATGGCCCACCCAGTCTGCCCATTTGAGCTTGTAAGTTCAGTTTGTTTTCCTAGAAGTCTGTTGCACCTTACCCCTGACCTCCAGAATTCCTTTATGTCTTTCCCATGCATTCTTAAATCCGTGATTGTTTCAGCCCCTCACCACTTCCTCTGGCAGGGTGTTCCACTTGTCCACCACCGTTCTGTGAAGAAATTCTTTCATGTTTCCTCTGAATCGTCCTCCCTCCAACTTCATCCCATGCCTCTAGTCCTGGAACATCTTTTGCTTAAAATAGTGTTTTCCTGCACCCTGTTCCCCTGTAAGATACTTGTATGTCTCTATCATACCCTCTCCCTCTCCTCCAGGGAGTACATGTTCAGTTCCTTCAACCTGTCTTCATAGGACTTGTGATGCAATCCATGCACCATCTTTGTTGCCCTCCTCTGAACCTTCTCTACCCTGTCTATGTCCTTACGTAGGTATGGTCTCCAGAACTGTACACTGTACTCCAGGTGGGGCCTCACTAGTGTCTTGTATAGCGGAATTATGACCTCCCTTTTCCTGCTGGTTATGCCCCTGCCTATACATCCCAGCATCCTATTTGCTTTACCTGCTGCCTTGTCACACTGTTTCCCTACCTTGAGGTCATCAGAGATGATAACCCCAAGATCCCTTTCCTGCTTGGTGCATGCTATATCCTCACCCCCCAACTGATATATTGTGCCAGGGTTTTTGTGCCCCATATGCATTATCTTGCACTTTTGCATTGAATTTCAACTGCCAAACCCCACCATTCTTCAAGTTTCTGCAGGTCGCTTCATTATGTCTACACCTCTGGTGTGTCTACTCTGTTACAGAGCTTTGTGTCATCAGCGAACAGTGAAATTCTGCCTTCTAGGTCCTGCGCCCATGTCACTGATGAAGATGTTGAATAGGACCGGTCCCAGCACTGATCCCTGTGGTACTCCACTGGTCACTCTTCCTCTGTGGAGAGACAGCCATTTACCACCACCCTCTGTGTCCTGCCACCCAGCCAGTTACCTACCCACCACACTACTGTCCTGCCCACACCCATATTCCCCAGTTTGTGTAATAGTCTACTATGTGGCACAGTGTCAAAGGCCTTGCTGAAGTCCAGATAGGCCATGTCCACTGCCCTCCCCTGATCCACCTCCCTAGTCACCCAGTCAAAAAATTCAATGAGGTTGGTCTGACATGACCTCCCCCTGGTGAAACCATGCTGCCTTGGGTCCTGTAGTCCATTGAAGTGGTTGAAGTGGGTGTGCTCTTGTATTATATACCTGGTTCTTAAATTTCAGCCCTAGACTGTCCCACAGTGTATTGTCTTCCAAGGCTTTGTATAACAGGCATATGCCTCCTCTAGCTCTTCTGTACTCCAATGAATACAAATCCAAATTTCTCATCCTGTTTTTATAATCTACACCTTTTTGGTCCTTAACTGCTCTTGTTGCTCTCCTCTGTACTCTTTCTATCATGTCAATCTCATTCTTTTTGTATGGCTAGCAGACTTGGGCCCCATATTCTAGTATTGGCCTCACCAGTGAGCTATACAGCAGAACCAGCACTTCTCTTTCTCTACTCACAGGACAGATGTCAGGCTAACAAGGCACTAATTTGCTGGGTCTGTTTTGGGGCCTTTCTTATATAAGGGTATAACTGTGGCAGTTCTCCATTGGTCCACTACTTCGCCTCTGTCCATGGATGTTTGAAAGATATATGTTAGGGGGGCAGCTATTTTGTTAGCTAATTCTTGTAGTACTCTCGGATGAAAGCCATCTGATCCCGGGGATTTGTTGGGATTTAAGTTTTGTAGTCTCGCTCTTACATCATCTACCATGATGTAAATATATGGCTGTTGATCTCCTACCGGTTTATACTTTCCTCCTGTACCTGATTTGGGGTTAAATACTGTAGAAAAATAACTATTATGTATGTTTGCTATATTTTTGATGTCAGTTATTGTTTTTCCATCCTTGTCAATTATGGGCCCATACGGTGTTATCTGAGCCCTTCTTTTTCTTTATGGAAGAGTAGAATGCTTTATAGTTATCTTTAGTCTTGGATGTTAGTTTTAGTTCATAACCAGATTTTGCCTTTTTGATTTCTCTTTTAGTTTTTCTTGCTATTTCTTTGTATTTTGTCCACCCTTCTTTGTGTTTCTTATTTTTCTATGATATTTGTTCTTTATCAGACTCTTTATTTTAGAGATCATCCAGCATGGTGATCTCCCTACTTTACTATATTTAGTTTTTCGGGGAATATTATTGTTTATTTCATGGTTTAATCTGTTATTGAACAACTCCCACATAGTTTTTAGTGGTCTATTTTCCAGTTCCTGTTTCCAGCTCCAGTTGGTTAAGCTATAACTCATGTTCTTAAATTCTGCCTCTCCAAAATTTAGCACCGTAGTTTCTCCTACAAGTTCAGGACTGGTTTCATTTATTTCATAACTGACCATTACATGGTCACTATTTCCTAGTGGTACATTAGTTCTACAGTCCTTTGCTGGGTCTCCCAAATTTGTTAATTTCAGGTCCAGGGTGTTTTGTCCTCTAGTGTTTTCAGTTACTGTTTGTTCCAGGCCCATATGGTCAAATAGTTCTAAATGGTGTTTTATACTTTATTTGTCCCTTGTAGGGTTTTCCAGTTAATGCCTGGTAGGTTAAAATCCCCCATTACTAATAATCTGTCTGCTGAAATGAGATTTTGGATCTGGTTCTGTAGGGCTACATCGTCCTCATATTTGTCTGATGGTGGTCTATAAATTACTCCTAAGATAATTTTTGGGCCTTGTGTGGAGTTATTTTAACCCGTATTTGTTCAAGGTCACTTGGCCCTATACTGATTTCTTCAGATTGAATATTTTCTTCCCCCTTTTCTAGATACCCTCGACCTACTGTAGAGATTATAGCCCTCAATGCGTTGATCCCATACATTGTTTGAGGCCCATCATGTTTCAGTGACTGCACATAGTTGAATTTTCTATGTGACTAATATGTGCTTTAGTTCTTCAAACTTACTGACCAGACTTCTGGGAGTTTAACAATATTCCCTGCCATCCTTTTTTTGGTATATCCTTGCTTTTGTCAGGCGTTATATTTTGTTTTGTGGGCAACACCTATTCATTAACCCCCCCCCCATTTGTTAGTTTAAATGAGTCTGGATATTGTCACTAAATATTCGAGCAAGTATCCTGGTGCCTATTTTGTTCCACTGTAGACCATCTGGTTTAAAAAGTTTCTCATCCCTGAAAGTGTCCCCATTGTACATGAACGCATAATTCTCTTGTGCACACATTCTTCATAACCAGCCATTCAATGTATTAATAGCTGTCTGTTTGGCTGGATGACATCTATGTACTGGAAGTATCCCTGATACTATAGCATCCCCATCTCAGTTTTTTATTTTGGTTGCAATAACCTCATAGTCCTTATGAATATCCTACAGATCTCTTTTTTCCTATGTCATTTACTCCAGCATGAATAATAACACGTGGGCTTAATGTGCTTTCCATTAATCCATCTAATAATCTCCTTATATCACTAATTTTTGCCTCTGGAAGAGTGCTGACTGTAGTATGTTCTTTCCTCCCTTCGCATACTAGTGTGTTGGTCCCCCTAATTATGGAATCTCCCATTATTACAGTATCTCTTTGTTTTTTGGAATCTATAACTATATTCTTTATTTCATGTACTTTGTGCTGGTTACCCTTTATGATTTCCTTATCCCCCCTGTTTCCTTGTGCAGCATCTCTAATATCTTCTGTACTTTTTCCCATGCTACTTTTGTGTAAAACGTTTCTTAATTCTTGGCATTTTGCCCTATTTTGTGCTGTCCTTTAATGTTATTGTCACCTGGGTTTGGGTCAAGAGGCTTAAAACAGTTTTGTAGCTTAACTGGAGCACTGTTATAGACTTGACCCCCTTCTTCTACTGGTACTTGGTTGCATCAGGGACCATTTCTCAATTTCAGGTTCTTCAGGAGCTGTAATAGATTCCTGCTCTTTTGCCTCTACTTGTTTTGGGATAGTTAGGCCATGGCCTGTATTATTACAAGGTGATGTTTCTAGGGCCATTTCATCAGTATACTGTTCCAGAATCCCTATCTCGTTTTGCACTGAAAGTCTTTTGGACAATATCTCAATTTCCTGCTGCAAGGTTTGATTTAGTAGACATTTGTCACATACAAACTGAAGTACCTGTTGATCTAGTGTAAACATTAAGCATACAGTACACATATTTCTTGTGGGTTCCATTTTTAAAACCATTGAAGTCCTTCTTTACAGTCTCTATTTCAATGTACTGCTACATCACTATATACCAAACTAGTATGTATTACCTTTGCTGCGGACACTGCAGACATGCACACAGACTGCGCCTCATCTCAAGACATCTCTCATGGTGCATTGGGCTACTCTTGGGCACCTTGAAATAGCTAAAACCAGAAGTTAGCTCCCTTCTTGGTTTTGGTTCGGTGCTACCTCTCCAGTGTCCCAGTTGCATTAAAAATAATAAAAGAAGGCTCTGCTCATTGGTAGATGCCTGTTGCCACCACTCACTTCTTAGAAGAAGTGTTTTTTCTAGGCTTCCCTGGTAGTGCAGGATATTTGTTTTTGCTGGTGTTGTGAACACCACCTGTGTCCCATAATCCTCTCTGAATGCACCAATGATCTAGTGAAAACTATATAGGCACTCTCCTGCCAGCACCTCTTCACTAACCTAGTGCACACAATAACAGCCATATAAGAATATGTTTGATGTATTGCCTGTCTCTCTCCAGAGACCCACTAACAACTTCAACTGCGATGCAGCAATTTGGTCCCTGCTCATGCTGGGGCACCTGAAGCAGCGCTAGAACTGGAAGTTAGCGCCCTTCCTGGCTCCAGTTCGGCGCTGCCTCTCCAGTGTTGCAACTGTATTAAAAATAATAAAAGAAGGATCTACTCATCCATAGATGCCTGTTGCCACCACTCACTTCTTAGAAGAAGTGTTTTTTCTAGGCTTCCCTGGTAGTGGAGGATGTTTGTTTTTGCTAGTGTTGTGAACACCACCTATGTCTCACAATCCTCGCTGAATGTACCAACGATCTAGTGAAAAATATATAGGTACTCTCCTGCCAGTACCTCTTCAATAACCTAATGCACACAATAACAGCCACGTAAGAATATGTTCAATATGTTACCTGTCTCTCTCCAGAGACCCGCTAACAACTCCAACTGTGATACAGCAACTTATTTAATTGATGTAATTTATTTAATAGACTCAGTTTACTTAGTTATTAATGTAATTTATTTAATGTTTCAGATATGGCTAGCAAGACTGCTCACAAACCACAGAGGCAATGTATCCTACACACTGATCCAGGAGTTAGCACAGATCTTGGAGACCCACCACCTTTTAATGATGCTCATTGAGAGAAAGTAGTTGATGCAAAGAAAAGGAGTTCTAGTCAAACACAGTCAAAGTACAACATGGTGTGTCTTGAATTGCCTGAATGTTACTCCAGCAGCCATGGGTATCATTATATCTGCTACAAGAACGTCACTACATATAAGCATTCCAGTAAACTTGCAGCTGATGAAACTTTAAAAAAAGACATCGTAAAGAGTTATCCAGCAAAACTGCTTTGCTCCCAAGTTCATAGTACTCTATCTGAATCTGCAGCATCTACACCAGACATATTCCCAAATTAATGTATATTTTGTAAATCCTACAAGAAAAGAAATCCTAAGGGGTCAAAGGAGACTTTTGAATATCCTACAACATGTGTAATTTATTTATTTAGTTTTTGTTGACTGGGTAAGTGCACTAGACAAATCCTGCCTATTTTCAGGCACGACCCGGGAAGGGGGGATACAGATGAATGCCAACTGACCTTGAACCAGATTAAGCTGTTGGTGGTATTTTTAGTGAATGAGGGAAATTTGGCCAGGACACCGGGGAAATTCCCCTACTCTTTTCGATAAGTGCCATGGGATCTTTAACATCCACCTGAACTACCACTAATCTCCTCGGTTTAACGTCTCATCCGAAAGACGGCACCTCAGAAGTGCAGCACCCCTCTCATGCTGCATTACAGTGTCAGTACTGGGATATTAACCCAAGTGCCAGATGTGGGAACTGAACCCACAGCCCTCTGATCTCCCTGGAGCATCAGTCAGCATAAAAAAATGCAGCAAAAGAAATGGACGATCGACAAATGGATATGTTGGTAGGCAATATTGATCACATAGAGAAAGAGGTGAAGTACCACAAGAACTGTAAGAACAAGTATGTAAAAAAAAAAAGCAGAACGAAAAAAGGGCACAGGTACAAAATGTGAATACAGTCAGATGAGGGACAGTGACCAGGTTGCCTTTTCCAGACTTGTCAAGTATGTGCACTGCACCATTCTTAATGGAATGCTAGAAGAATTATTGCTATCTCTACACAAAAGGTAGATGGACATTCATGGCCAGATTAATGGATATGGGGGCCCTACTCCAAGTCATATTTTGTGGCCCAGGGGGCCCCTAAATGCCAGCATCCCACTCTTCTGCAGTGCCAGGCCAGAAATGCGGTAACAACCAGGGGTACTCAAGCAGGGTGTGGTTTATAATACTATGTGTTATGCCACAAGACCTGACAGGTCACAAGCCCTTGATTATAAACAACACAATTCAGAATGACCAATTACTGCACAAAGAAACATTTTATCAGTACAATATTAACATTTTGTAAATTTCCACTTTTTAGTTACCTATAACTCAACTTGTTTTTTCCTTGTCACTACTGTACCTTGTAACTATTTTTGTTATTAATAATTATGAATTATTAATTATGGATCCTCTTTTCTTCCTCTTTTTTCCCCTCTCCTGAGACACACCCGGACATCAGATTTCAATTAGTGTGCCCTGCCTTCCCAGATATCAAATTCAAATTCCACATAAATAAATTAATAAAAATGGGGATTGTAGCTGCTACGATTTCCCCACACATGCCTCCTTGAATACCTATTCTCTGCCAAAACCAAAAAACTGAAGCATGTATTGAAGCAGTTAATGGGGCTCACAGCTCCCTCCCATTATTTCCCTGCTCAAGACTCCTTCGAGCTCCAAACCTAAGACATGCTCAAGCTCCTTGCCTCCACAATGCATCTGCCATAATCACTCTCTGTGCAGCTATCTTTGTCCTCAATTCTGTCTGTTCTCCCACTGTCTCCTCTCCTCCATCTCCATTGTCATTTATAGTTTTGTTGTCAACTTAAAAGTTGCTTTGCTGCCAATGCCGAGTTGCCACATCCTTTCCCCTACTCCAAGTCACTGATGCCAAAGCAGCTAAACAGAGTTGTGCCAAAAAGACTGAGCCTTAAGAACCCTGCAGGTGTTGTCTGATGTCACTTCAGAGATTAAGTTTCTTAAAGCAACATGCAGCAACTTCCCAGTAATCTATATGACTCAAATTAAACCAAGCCAAAACTGTGCCAGCAAGAGCAAGTCGCACAAGTTAGTTCCCCTCAGGTGACTTATTAGCACCCCAGGGTCCACTCAGTGCCAAACTCAAATCTTATTAAAGACTCATCAGTACACTACTCAGGTTCCTGAACACTCACAGGCAGACCATGACCAGAGGCAACCACAGCTTAGTTTGTTTCTCCAATGCAATAAAACTAGTTATTTCTGCAGCACAAATAGCTTGGACACTGCAGCATGCAGACAACTAGTCAACACAACATGCCTGGTGTGGCCTGACTGATGTGAATGTGATGAGTCCAGTCTGTCCTCTTGATTGCTACCTCAAGATCACACAGGTAGTGGTGACATGACTCAGCCTTGCAGCGCAGCCCAGCATGGGAGGACTCCTCACAGTCACAGCAGGACCAAAGGCCCAACTAGCAGCAGCACTAACTGACCCTAGCTAATGGCTACACTGAAAACACCAGCAGCACATGACATTGCACTGAAGTCGAATCCGACTCTGGGTGACCCCCTGTGGCCTGGTCAGACTCTCTCTCTCTCTCTCTCTCTCTACTTTTGTGTCTTTAGACAGAGACTCTTCTTTGATAGATGAGACCAACCACTGGCACCAACGATGGCTGCCACAACTCTCTCTCTCATTCTCCTCACCACTGCCCAACCACATGCCCTGATACCATGCACGCACTGATTTCTGCTCCCCAGTAGCCACACCTCCAAAGGACCTCTGATGGACATGATTGGTTGTGTGTGGTGGGGTCAGGGTGGATCTGAGGTGAAGCTGGAGCAGCTGTCAGAGAAACTGAGAGGCTCGCTTGCTCAGAGCAGCTGTGGAGGGGGGTCATCACTCACCAGGCTGACTCAGTGGGTCAGGGTGGCTGACTGACTCCAAGGAGGGGGCTGCTTTTCAGGCAATTCGGCCAGTCGGTGGTCACCCAGTACAGCCAGAATAAAAGAAAGTAACTGTAAATAAGTTAACAGTGGAGGCCCTCCTGAACCTTGGGGCCCTACGCCATGGTGTAATTTGCATGCAGGTTAATCCAGCCCATGTGGACATTGTTATGGAGTTCAGTGGGTGTGAAACAAATTACAACCCACAGAGCTTGCAGTTAAAATTGGTGGATCATTTCAAAGATGTTGGTATATTTGATACCAAAAGTAGAAAAGTGGGTACAATCATCAGGTCTGCTAAGAAACAGGCTGACTAGAGAGAAGCACAAGCAGCTCAACACATAAGAGAACAGTTGCTGGAACTCCTAAAGGTACAACCTCATAATAAAATCAAAGTTAAAGTTGAAGACTTAATAGAAGAAAATGTAAAACTGCCACCCATTCTTCAGACATTTCTACATACTGTACTCACGGGTTCATCACTAGTGGGCAGTGAACAACAGGACAGGGTAGTTCAATCTCTTACAGATTACATAGTATTTGCAATGCCAGGGGGAATAAACAGAAGACAAAAACACCTCTTGTTGGGCATGGGTATTAAATCCAAGAGAGGCAGTAAGAAGGTTTTAACTATTTTGAACAGGTTTGGTCACTGGGTCAGCTACCATGTTGTGGAGGAACTCAAAACTGCAGCCACAGCCAATATAATGGAGAAGAATATGGCTACCCCATATGGATTGCTCACACAGTCAGGCTTAGCCACTGCTTTGGCTTTCAACAATTATGATGAGATGACAGAGACACTTGATGGTCATGACACTTTTGCATGACACTGTGGGTATAGCATACCAAAACATACCATCCAATATTGAGGAGACAGCTGTACCCAAAATAAGGTCTGAAGAAGCTATGACTAGAACACACATGGATGACCAAGTGCCAGCAAGAAATGAAACACACACAATAGAAACAAGCACAAGTAAGCAAAGATCAGAAGTTGATGCCCATGACCAGGCAGGGCCATCTTTATGATAAAGAGCAAACAACACAGAACATCAAAGGCAAAGGCTGAAGATTTTGATGGAGACTATTTGCCAAGTGTAAAGAAGCAGATACTGCAGCCAATGGAACAAGACACTGTACCCAGATGCATTCAGACATCTCAAAGCAAAAGAGCTCTAGATATTGGGGAGAAAGACATTTGACCGTATACATCTGGAAAACCAAAAATAAGACATTATCAACATAAGGTGACAGAAAGCTCTGAACCAAAAAACTTCATGCAAGCTAAGAGAAGGGACGTTGCCTGGATGATATGTTGTGCAAGTGTAGATGCTACTCCAATGTGGCATGGATGGAATGCCCTTGTTTCTGTAGATGACCTGTCACAGCAGATCATATCATACATGAACCCTATAGGAAAACCTCCTATAAGACTTGATGTAGTGCAAGATGCCATGACTACTGTTATCAAGGTTATGGATGAATGCCAGGACTATATGCCTATTACTTTTGACTTGGCCATAGCAAAACCTGTGCTACAAATTCAGTCCACAAAGTCCCCGGAATGTGACAGAGTTTTCATATGTTTTGGACCATTCCATACAAAATTAGCACACGTCAAAAGTCTTGGATACCTCCTGAATGGTTCAGATGGAGATCACATTCTTGTTGAAAGTGGTGTATTGACATTGGGATCCCTGAATGGACTTCAAAGAACATTTTTCAGTCAGGCAAAGAGGCTTCACCCGATGCTATCAGCAGCATTCAGAATTAAACATTTGCATTTGTTTGTCAGACTTTCCCATCTCAGAGCATCTGTAGCAGCTACTTAATGACCTATTGCCTTCCTCGTGGACCTAGAGAATACAGCTGAGTTCAAGACATTCATGGAAGCATATGAAACATTCTCAGATTCCACACACCATGTTGAGCATGGCACAACTGCCCAATTTTGGATGCAGTACTGCAGTTTAGTAGAGTTGTACCAACTCTTCTGCCATTCCATCAGGATAAATGACTTGCCTCTCTTTATATATAGCTTGGAGAAGATGATACCTCTTTACTCCGTAACTGGGCACCACAACTATGCCAAGTGGATGACCCTGTACTTTATGAATTTGCTAAACATGGATGAGACCCACCCTGGACTAAGGAAAAAATGTGAGAATGGAGCATTAACCATTGCAAGATCAAAGAGAGGGTTTAGCAGAAATGATGTAGACTTGACCTTGGCACAGACAATTAATGTCAATGCTGCATCAAGACTAATCAGGATTTCTTCTTTGACACAGAAATTCAACGCAAGGAGGAGGTGGAATATTCTGCGGTCAGCTCAAAGTAAAATTGTTGGAAGTCTTATGGAAAAGTTGGTCTTGTCAGCCATGAAGAAGCCAGCCAAGAGCTGAAGAGTTTTAGAGTTAAACGAGATTTGAAGGATCTAAACAAGCTGTTGAACACAATAGACTTCTCCCTGAATCCATTCCAGGATGCGTTTGAGGACAGCAAGCTTTATTCAATAGGTAGTGGAAAAGCAGTATCACAAGAGGCAGCAAACGAAGTGTTACAGGTTACTGAGATAGGTATTCGGATGTATCATGTTTAGAGATGAATGCATTACCAAAGGCAGTAAGTTTGAGGAATCCATCAAAAGATACCAGTAGAACTTTGCATATGATGCAATGAAGGAGAAGATTAAGAATAAGGACAAGAAAATCATCAAGTTGAAAGGAACTCGAAACCTCTTTCGATGCTTGCTATATCTATCTGCAACTTCAACAGCTGAACTTCTGAAGTCTGAATATTTTAATAACACACTTAATGTAAACCTTGGAAGACCTTCCAAATTCTGGAAAGTCATTAACTCCCTTTTCTCCCCCCAAACAGCTAACCCTCCACCTCTTCTCCTTGCCCAAGGGACTCTCCTTTCCGACCCCCTGGAAGTCGCCTCCGAGTTTAATTCCTATTTCACTACCTGTGCCCTGGCCCTCCTTGAAGCCCTCCCACTTGCAAACACTCCATCTCCTCACCCACCTATCCCCAACTATCTGGCATGAACTCCCTCTCCTTTAGACACATTTCCCCCACTAAAACCTTAGATGCCCTTCGCGCCCTAAACCCCTCCAAAGGCAAATCCCCTGATGGTCTTGACAACAAACTCCTCTTCTTATCTGCTCCTGCCATCGCTACCCCCCTCACAGCCCTACTAAATCTTTCCTTCAGTACCGAGTCACTCCCCTCCAAATGGAAGCATGCAACTGTACTACCCCTCCCTAAAGGTGGTGACACTACCTCTGCATCCAACTACCACCCCCATCTCCCTCCTCCCCTCCCTCGCAAAACTCCAGGAACACCTTGTGCTATCCCAACTCTCCCAATTCCTCACAGAAACTAACTTCTTCACCCCTTTCCATTCCAGGTTCAGAAAACACCACTCCACTACCTCCTCCCTGCTCAGACTCACAGACCACATCCTCACTGGGATGGACAAAGGGCTAATCACTGCTGCTATTTTTATCGACCTAGCAAAAGCCTTCGACACCGTATCCAATTCTCTCCTACTATCCTGCCTTTCGGGAGCTGGCTTAGCTGAATCCGCAGTAAACTGGTTCAGTGCCTACCTTCTAAATAGAACCCAATCCACTAAAATAGCGGACCACATCTCCCCCCCAATCACCACTGGCATACCCCAAGGCTCAGTTCTTGGCTCCATCCTCTTCTTCAACCTCCTAAATGACCTGCCAAACTCCTGCTCCTCTTCCGCTATCCACATGTATGCAGACGACACGGTCCTCTTCACCTCCGGCTGGACCCACGAAGAAGTCTCCTCCAAACTTCAAACTGACTTCAACAAAATCCAACACAGGTTCAATAGCAACCAACTCTCCCTAAATGCTAAGAAAACCAACTCTATGACTTTCGGCACCAGACAGCGCCTATCCAAACTCACCTCCCCTCTGAGATTCCACACCCTAAATAACACCATCCTCGAAGAAGTATCCTCCTTCAGGTATCTCGTGGTTTGGCTTGACTGCCACCTCTCCTTTTCCACTCACATTGATGCCATCATTTCCAAACTGTGCCCAAAACTTGGTGCCCTCTATAGAAACCACACTAGTCTCCCACTATCTGTCAGACGTGAAATTGTTCAGAAAATGATTCTACCCTCCTTCGATTACTGTGATGTAGTTTACAGTTCTGCTGCACAGACCACCCTAATCAGACTAGACCTCCTCTTCAATGCTTTTTGCCGCTTTGCCCTCGATGCCCCCCCTCGATCACATCACTGCATGCTTTATCATTCCCTGTCCCTACCTTCTCTGAGTAACCGGCGCCTAATTCATTGCGCTAAATTCACTTCTAACTTCTGGCTTGGCTCCTTCCCTCCCTATCTCGCATCCACCCTATCCTCCCCACCTACCCCCTCAAACGCCCTCAGGTCCACTGACCCTAGACTACTATTCATCCCTCACCGTAGGACTGCCACCAGCCAATCTGCATTCTCCTACCTCTTCCCTAAACTCTGGAACAGCCTGCCCACCCAGGTCCGTCATTCTTCATCCAAACTCTCCCTTTCCTATGCCCTCTCTAACTTCCTTGCACCTAATTGCTACTGCCCCTGACCACCCCCCCATTAGCTCCTCTTCCCCCGCTCCCCCCTGTGCCTGACCAGTGGCCCGGCCATCGCCTAATTGTCTGGCTTATATACTACCCTGCGCACTTATACCCTCTCTATTACCTACTCTTCGCACTCTCAATTTCTCCCTTCCCCTTCCTAATCAACCTAGCTCCCCAGCCCCACTCCCTCCCTCCTCACCTAACCTCCCTCATACACCTACGCTTCTACACCCTCCTTCTCTACCCCCCATCTTGCTCTCCAAATCCTTCCTTTCTACTTGATGCATCTCCCTGAAGCTCAACCTCTGCTACTGGCACTCAAGTTCTGCTGTTACTACCCCTGTTCTGTAAACTTGCACTTATGTATTTCATGTATTGCCTCGATGTGTAACCTTCTTTTGTATACCATGCCCTTATGATCATGTTCTGTACTGTTCTTACCTCGTTGGGTAACCACGATTTGTATAACCTGTACTTGCTGATCCTGTGCTGTACTGTACTGCTCTGCCTATGTAACAAGTTCAAATGTAATCCCTCCCAACTATGTACATTATCCATATTGTGCTACTGTAAGTTCAACTACTGTATGTATACCTGCCTCCTCTGTAAACCCCGTTCGCACCGTGAGACGAGCATCTTTTTGCTCAGTGTGCCTTTCCTGGTGAAACATTTTCAATAAATAAATAAAACTTATGATGGTGGTTGCCTACCCACTAACACCAGTACCCCTCTCCTTATGAAACGTTGATGGATCAATGAACACAACAATGAAGTCAACACTGCTGAAGAAACTTGAGACCAGAGTCCAAACTAGCCACTGTGGTTGATGCCATGTTCTTGGTCAGAAGTCTTACAAACCTGCCACCAACATTCCACGGTGTGGCAAAAAACATCCTGTCTCTTGTTTGCTGGACTTGCACAAATGAAGTCCACCTTGTCAGTGACTGTTACAAGTCACCATCAATCAAAGGTCTTTAACAAGAGAAGAGAAGAGAGGAAAGCATAGCATCACTCCACTCTCCTATCTCATAACTGGTCCTGACCAAAGTCAGCCAAGAGACTTTGTTGGATCCCTGTCTTCATTTTCATTCAAGATGGCACTCCTAGGTTTTCTAGCTATAGCATGGAATTCTGATGTGTACTGTGAAGTTCAAGGTGATAAAAAACTAATGTATGCAATAGGAGAAACTTGTTACTCATACAAAGTGGAAGCTGGACATATGCTCAGACTAGAGTGCAAGGCCCTAAAAAGCAAATCTATAGAAGCAAACACAAGAATCATGCAACACATACACTACTGTGCATTTACAGTCAAAATTAGGGTGAAGATGTGCATGTTGTGGTTGGGGCAGATGATACTGATATTCTGGTCATTCAGCCGTATCATGCAAGTCTAAGCGATAATCTCAAACTGCACATGGACTTTGGCCATTCAGGGAATAACACAAGAAGATTCATAGATGTATCCCGCTTGTCAGCAGAGTTAAGCAGACCTGTGTGTGCAGCTCTACCAGGTCTCCATGCACTGGCAGGGTCAACTATTCACCAGCGTTCAAAGGCAAGAAGAAGGTGCTACCTCTAACAATTATGGAAAAGAATACAGAGTACACACAGGCATTTGGAAAACTGGGATGTCCACACCTGTCTAAAGAAACTGAGGATAAAATTGAGAGCTTTGTGTGTTCCTTGTACGGACAGAAAGTAAAGAGTGTCAACACAGCCCGCTACAGTATGTCCAACATCAAGTTTCGACCGAGTGACAAAGACGCACCCTCAGAAAAGATCAAAGGAGCAGACGCAAGCATGTTGCCACTGTGCAAATCAACTCTGACACACACAACACATCTGCCGTGCAAATTACATTTCATTGTTATGGAAAAATGCAGACAAACCAGAAATGACACTACTGAAGCCAGAGGACAATGGCTGGACCTATGGGATGGCAAATACAAGCCAACGTGGTTCACATTTGAAGTTGTACCACCAGCCTTAAGTGAACAATTGAACGAACACGACAACAAATGAAGAAGATGATGACATTGACTGTGATGTCGATATTGATGAGACAGATATGCTTAACATGTCAGAAAATGAAGACAGTGAACAAGAATGCTGAGTGTTGTACTTAGGTTTATAAAACATCATAAAAAGTTGATTGTTTCAAGTTAAACATATAATAAAATAAATAATATTTATATTAAGCCTTTGATACATATGTTGCTGTTAGTTACAATGTCTGTAGTATTTCAATAAAAACTTGTAGAATTGAAATTAAAGAAGGAACCATTCATTAAAATATACACAATTTTCACCAACAGTTCATTTTTTCATTGAAGAAGTGCATTTTCCAAGAAAAATTTCAACTTTGAGTGAATAAGAGTTGTAAATCTGGATTCTACACACTTTTTTACATAAGAAACAGTCATTAAACCTTTTGGACCTAGACACATAGATAAATACACCTGGCTCCTGGAGTATGAGGCAAGATATACTGAATATGATGCTATGCTAGTGTACTTCTTGTCCTTACAGGCATTCTTGTTAAGGTTGCCAGTGAGTTAATGGCTTGGCATCACTCAGTGACAGCGGGAATGATCTGCAACCTCCACAAATGGAACATGAGGTATTTAGCCTCAGCTCCCACCACAGTAAGCCAGAGAAGGGAGAAGAATTGGAGACTCTAGTCTGGCAGAAGAAGCCTTTCAAGTGAAGGGATGGTGAATGCGGGAGGCTGCTGCCCAGCACCTTGGCACTGTACAGTCCTTACGGACTCAGGGCCAGAATGATTGTATTTCTGGCTAATACCAGAGGATATGCACCAGGTCCGGGGGAGGAGGGGTTCTATACAAACAAGCCATCCTTTTGCAAGTTATTGTAATTGTTCTTGTCTCCATTTTCAGGTAATATAAACATTTCTCTTGGTAAAAAACAGTTTTTTTTTGTCTTTGATTCCTTATCAGTAGTGTTTTATAAAATAGGCAAAAAATCCTAGTGATCTGATTGGACGAGAAAAACTGATTTGAGCTCAGATTTAGTGATGATACAGCTGACAAAGAAACTACATACAGTATCTGTAGTTATACAATAAGGGTGTTGCTAAAAGGAGCACGATAAAAATGCTCTCCCAGCTGATGACGAACCTGACTCATAAGATAGCACGTCTATTTTATGAGCCGGGTTCATCACACTAGCTGTCTCCACACTCTGGTTTGTCATAATCATGGACCAACTGTTCCAATCCAATGCAGTGTCTGGCGAATGGCAGAGAGAGATCTTCACACTGATATAAAGAAAAAGAAAAAATCAGGGTTACTCTTTTAAAGGTGAACGGTCTTCTGAGAATATTATACACAATGCAGATATTCTCGATGAACCTTACGAAGGTTGATTTAAGCATACTGGAAATGGGGTTTGCCACATTTTTATGGCAAGGAAAACACTGTGGATTGAGTTTACAATGTGTTAAAGTGGAAACGTCCAAGGGGGGGTCTGAATTTCTTGGACCTGAAGAGCTGCTATTAGCGATTCAGCTCCGGTGTATTCAAAACTGGGAGAATTGAACCCCAGCAGCTAGTTGGCTGGATCTGGAAGAAGAAGGGTGTCCGGGACATCTGTCAGCTTATCTGACCAAGGGAGGATGAAAGGCTTATGAATGGATAGGTAGTGCTAACCCACTAGTGGCATGGGTGTTGGAGGCATAGAAGCAAGTGAAGAAATGTGGGGGAGGGGCTGCAGAGGATAATATGTTATTGGTGCCCATGGCACATAACCTGTACTTCCTGCCCAGACTGTATGATAGTAAATTTGCAGAGTGGGGGGGGGGTATGCTGCATTAGCAATCTTTTTATAAAATAGGGCATGCGCTCTTTTGGGGACCTGCAGGGGAGCACGGAACTCCCGAACTCTCACCATTTCTGATATTTACGAATTAGGGCCTTTGGTAGAGGCCTGGGGAAGGATCCCATGGAGGCGTCACTGTCACAAACACACTCAGCAGGTCAGGCCCTCTGCTCCCACAGTGCCAACCTCAAAGAGCAATAGTGTGAACAGGTAACAGACAAGGTAACCCTCCTGTCTGCTTTTGGGTCTGAATCACCTTTAGTCTCAAGTTCTGGGGGGATTCAAACTGTGAACCTTATGCTAGCGTACCTAAATGTACGGGCTTGGATAATATTCTCTTCAGGGGATGCAATATGTATTTTGCCTAAGGGCACCAAGTATCGAAAATAAACCCTTAAAAACTCTATAAGAGACCTTTGGTATCTTCTTACCTTTTACCAAGCTTAGTAACACCATCAAGCCCTTGAACAGTTGTAAGACTTAAAAATACAGGCACTCCACATGCAAAAATGATGGAGAAGACCCAGGCAGAATCTTAAGAAAATGTACTTTACTAAAAGATGATAAAAATATGAAAAATGTAAACAAAGAACAATATATCAAAAAGTTCACACTCACATAAAAGAACAAGGTAAAATTACAAAGCAAAACTCCTACCATAATACATTTAGATTTTTGCTATCTAAGGTATTACCTCTGGAAGTGCGTTTTAAAGTTAGATCAGACAGTTGTGTCTCTCTAGAGTCCCAGGATGATATGACCTACATTTCAGACACAAGTATCAGTTTAAACTCTGTGTCTCCACACCCCTTCTGTAAGTCGTCTAGCTCCTCCTTTTAGAATATAAAAATTACAAAAAATTATTTCCGATCAGGAGGTATTCTAAATAAGGTGCCATCAGAAGAAAAAGACATTTCCTATATGTAACTCCTTAATTACATATGCTTCTTTTGAACTTAGCAAACCCACACTGGCAACAATGTGTTAAGAAGCTAACAGGAATCAGCCTAATGATGTCCTGTTTCTGAAGTCATAAAGTCACATTTAGTTTGCACTTCAGAAAGCTTAGGCATGTCATAAACAGTAATAAAATGCCATTCTGAAGGAAGTCAGTTAATTAAATGGTTCCTGGTCAGTTTTCATATCATGTAGCTTCACTGAAACCTGGGGGGGGGGCACCCATGGAAGCACAGGCTGTCTTATGTGAGATAATCACATACTATATTTTTATTTTACAAATATCATACAATAATCATAATCAGCTGGCCAAGCGTCACAATCCTCCCCACCTAGACTGAATTTGGGGTCTCTATCCCCTGCATGGAATGAGATTCCCAAGTCAGTTCACTCCTCGTATAGACACGACAAGCCATCTGCATTCTGATTGGTCGCTCCAGACCTATGTAAGATCGTCATGTCATACCCTTGCAAGGCAAGACTCTATCTTAATAGTCTACCATTGTTTTTTCCCATTTGTGTCAGCCAAACCGGGGGGTTGTGGTCAGTTTGTACCTCAAAATGCTGCCCATATAAGTATGCCTCTAACTTCTTTAGGGCCCACACTATGGCAAGACACTCTTTTTCCCACAGTAGAGTAAGCCTGCTCCCTGGGAAGTAACTTTTTACTCAGGTACACTATGGGGTGATCTTTCCCTTGGTTGGATGTCTGACTCAGTACTGCCCCAGTACCCACATCTGAGGCGTCAGTCTGGACTATAAAGGGTCTGCTATAGTCAGGACTTGTCAATACAGAAGCACTGCACAGTGCCTCCTTCAGTCTGGTAGAGACTTTTTCACAGGCTGGTTCCCAGGTAATTTTCTTAGGCATCCTTTTCTTTACCAGGTCAGATAGGGGAGCAGCCAGGGCACTGTAATTGGGTAAAAATTTCTTATAGTACCCTGCTCTCCCTAGAAAACTCCTGACCTGCTTCTGCATTTCTGATCTGGGCCATGCCTTGATCAGCTCTATTTTTACTTGGTTAGGATGGAGTTGTCCCCGGCCTACAACATGCCTGAGGTATGCCACTTCAGCCATGGCCACCTGGCACATCTCAGCTTTGACAGTGAGCCCAGCCCTCTGTATCCTGCCCAGCACTTCCCTAAGGTGGGACAGGTGTTCCTCCCAGGTGGCACTAAAGATGGCAATGTCATCCAGGTACACCATGACGTACTCCTCAGCACCATTTAACACCTGGTTCACCAACCTCTGGAAAGTGGCCGGGGCGTTCTTCATCCCGAAAGGCATTACTTTATAGTCAAATAAGCCTATTGGAGTGATGAAGGCCAACCTCTCCCTAGCTCTGTCAGTTAACTCTACCTGCCAGTACCCCTTTGTCAGGTCAATAGTCGTAAGGTAGGTTGCCCCTCCCAACTTGTCCAGGAGTTCATCCATCCAGGGCATCGGGTGGGCGTCTGACTTCATGACTGCAGTCAGTCCATGATAGTCCACATAGAAATGAGTAGAGCTATCTGGCTTGGGCACAAGGACTACAGGTGAGGCCCAGGGGCTGTGGGATCTCTGGATTACCCCTAAATCTAGCATTTTCTCCACCTCCCTCCTAATGTCCTTTTGGACAGCCTCTGACACCCGATATGCTGTCCGCTGTATGGGCGTCTGTGTCCCTGTCTCCACATTGTGCGTCGCTAAGGGGGTTATTCCAGGCTTGGTGCTAAACAGTGGGGTAAAGTCTGCTAAAACCTCCCTTACTTCCAGAATCTTGTCCGGGGCCAGCTGGGGTGACAATTTAACTGCCTCCACAGAGGACTCCCACTTGCTTTCTTCCAGCAAGTCCAGAAGGGGGTCTCCTTTGTCCGTCCCCTCCTCAGGACTACATACTGCAAACACCATGTCAGCCCTATTAGCATATGGCTTCATCAAGTTGACATGGTACATTCTTTCTGTATGTCTTCTGTCAAGTATAGTTCACGTCATTTACCTTTCTGACTACTTTGTACGGTCCTGCCCACTCAGCCTGCAGCTTGTCTTTCTGGACCGGGATAAGGACCATGACTTCCTGACCCACCATGTATGAGCGAGCTCTGGCTCTGTGGTCGTACCACACTTTTTGTTTCTGTTGGGCAGCTGCCAGGTTGCTCTGGGCTGTCCCCATAAGCTCCTTCAGCCTTTCCCTAAACCTAAGGATGTAATCCACTATGGGAGTTTCCTGGGTGGTGTGCTTGTCTTCTCAGTCTTCCCGGATCAAGTTGAGGGGCCCATGGATCAGGCATCCATATAAGAGCTCAAAGGGGGAAAACCCTGTCGATTCTTGGGGCACCTCCCTGTATGCAAACAACAGGTGGAGAAGGTATTTCTCCCAGTCCCTCCCATGCTGTTCAGCAAACACTTGGAGCACTGACTTAAGGGTATCATTAAATCTTTCCACAAGCCCATTGGCTTGTGGGTGATAAGGTGTTGTGCATCTCTGCACCACCCCACACTTCTCCCACAAACATTTCATCAGGTCTGACATGAAGGAATCCCCTTGATCAGTGATAACCTCCTGCAGAAACCCAACACGGGAGAAAATCCCAAGTAAGGCATCTGCCACTTTGTCTGTCCTCAGTGAGGACAGGGCGACTGCCTCTGGATACCGGGTGGCATAATCCAGCACAGTCAGCATGAACCTCTTCCCGGAGGAGCTGGGGGTATTTAAAGGCCCCACAATATCCATTCCCACCCTCTGGAATGGTTCCTCCACAATGGGCAATGGAATTAGGGCAGCTTGGGTTTTCTTACTTGCCTTGCCTATTTCTTGGCACCGGTGACAAGATCTGCAATACTCCTTCACCTGCTGGGTGAGTTGGGCCAACAGAAATTCTGGGCCAACTGCTGCATAGTGCGTATGATTCCCAGATGACCGGACAAGGGAATATCGTATGCAATCTTGAGCAACTACTAACGGTACCCCTGGCGAATGACAAGCTGCCTGCCTATAACCCCTCCCTCTGTCTTCACATCCTGAATATACATCAGTCCATTTTTCCAATAAACTTTATATTTTCTGTCACCTCCCTGTGCTCCATCAGAGTCTGCCCAAGTCCTCAGCTTCTCTAGACTAGGGTCACTTTTCTGAGCAGCTGCAAACTCCTTACACACTCCCAAGGCATGGGACAGGTCCCCGTCAGTATCTAAACTAGGGTCCCTCGCTCTAGCTTCAGGGCACTCAGGATCATTGTCATCCCTAACCCTCTGACAATGGGTCATCCCCTCCTTCTTCGGTGTAACCCTCCGTAGCTGTTTGGTTAACTGCTACTGGGGAAATTTCTACTCCCTTTTCATTAGTCTCCATATCAGGAGACAGGCTTGGGAAGCAGCCTCCCTGTGGTTCCCACAGTGGCTTCTATGGGGTCCAGGGAACTACAATTTTCCCTTGCCACTTGTCTACGGGTAACTGCACACCCCATCCCCTGTTTGAGATTGTTGCCAAGGATGACATCAACTGCTAAAGTCTTGGCTACAGCCACCTGTTGCACAGTTCCCCTTGTTTCACCCCAGTCTAGGAGAACACTAGCGAGTGGCAATGTTTTCTCCTCACCAGTGAACCCTTGTACAGTTACAAATTTATTGGGTATAAGCTGACCAGGTTCTACCAGATCCCCTTTTACCAGCATCAGGGATGCCCCTGTGTCCCTTAACCCTTGTGCCTGTACACCATTCATCATGACTGGGTGCATGTGTTCCATCATGTTCACAGGCATGCTTCCAGGGAAACACAAACAACCACTTCTTTCCTAGCCCCAGTTTGCGTATTGCTCATCCTTTTGGGACACTATATGGCAATATGCCCAGTTTGTTAGCAAACCCAGCATTTGTTTCTTTTCTCAGAAAAATCTTTTCTTTGAAACCTGGGGCTAACTGGTTTCGGTGGAGGCAGTAAAGGTTTTAGCTGCCCTGAAGGAGCGCTTTCCGCTTTCTGCACTGCCACGCCCACCCCATTCACTCTCAGAGCAGGTCAGCTCTTGGCATAGCGGTCTGAGAGTTCAGCAGCCTCTTGCATTGTTTTGGGATCTCGGTCCTCCAGCCAGATTTTCAGCTCTGCTGGGCATGCCCAAAAAAACTGCTCTAACAATACAGCATTTTCAATTTTATCTACAGAGTTTGCTTCAATTCCTTCCCACCAACATTTTAAACATTGACGTTGTTTCGTGGCTAGCTCCTCATAGTTCATGTCAGGGCTTCTCCTGAGCTTACAGAATTTGACTCTCTATGCTTCTGCAGTTAAATCAAACTTTTTTAAAAGTGCAGCTTTAAGTTTGCTGTAATCATTACAGTCCTCATTGTCCATTTGACCCAATGCATCCTGAGCTTTCCCATTAAGTAGCGGGGATAGCTGGAAGCTCCAGGACCCTCTAGGAATCTTTGCCTGAATACAAACTTTTTCAACGGAATTTAAAAAGACATCCATAACCTCCCCCTCTTTAAATTCAGCTATCAATTTGGAATTTAATTTGTAACCTAGTCCTATAGTTCCATTTAAACCCAAGCCACTTACCTGCTCTGGTGCTGGTGGTTGGAGTCATAGCTTCTCCAGTTAATGTTGTCTCTGGTGCTCATGCTCTTCACGCTCCGCTTCTCACCATTCTTGTTCAGCTTCTGGCTGTTCTCACTCCCTCTTCTCCTCTGCAGCTCGTTTCTCTCGCTCCGCTTCTCGCCGTTCCCACTCAGCCTCTCTCTGGAACACCAGCTCCACTCTACGCAACTCAGTCTGCAGCCTGATTGCTTCTGGCTACAGAATGCTGGTGACCTTCCCCTGCTGCTTTGGCCCTTGGCTTGCACTGGCTCTGCTGTCCTCCTCACTGGATCTGGACACTGCACTGGTCACTGGCCCCTCCATGCCCAAGGTTTGGTCCTTTACAGTCATAGTCTGTGACTCGATGCTGTGGGCATCTGCTGCTATCAGGGCATCTATGAGGTTCTACTTGTTGGCTTTTCCCTCATACTGGACTCCTCTGTCCTGGCACAGCTGCCTCAAGTAGTCTGCAATGTACCCGCTGTAGTTGGAAGCCATTTTCTTCCCTAACTACGGCTACTCTAACTTGCACTTTAGAAAAAAAAAATAAAACAGGTAGGAACTTTGACTGTAAGCAAAATGATATGGTTCTGTTTCTTTTAAAAAATAAATCACGTGCCTCGGACTTTCCTGGTGGTGTGCTCGGGAGTTGGAGATCGGGATCGGGTACTCGCCCAAGCCAGGAGGAAGCGAAGCATGAAGTTCGGGGACAGTATCATTCAAATTTTCCTGGACTTGGCTTGTGGCACTCGTGTCAGGAGGAAGGGGTTCGATGGAATTCGTAGTCATCTGAGGCGGTTTAAAATTCAACACCAGCTTCTTTTCCCTGCCCGACTGAGACTTAACTGGCAGGGGTGACAATATCAATTTCATGATCCGAGGGATGCGAAATTGGTGAGGACCATCGAGAAGGAGATGGAGATGGATGAGGAGGAGGCCGAGTTTTCGGGGGGTGAGGACCCCTGAACTTACCAAAGCTGTAAGCTGGCTCTAGGTTTGTGTGGGGTATGCTCCAGCTCAGAACTAGATTCTGGACTCCAGTCACCGTAAGCTGATTCATTTAGTTTAAAGTACATGGGGCCTTTGGCACTGGTTGGACTTCTACATGGGACTTGAATTGACTTTCCCGTCTTTTTTTTTTTTTTTATTTCTCCGGGTGCCTGTATGTTCTTCGCCCATGAGACAAGTTATGCTTATAGTTGTCTTATTCTTGGATATAAATGGCTGTGGGAGGATGGGAAAATATTGGTTAAATTACAAGAGGTATATGTTTACCGGAGGAACCAAATGAACCAGTGGGGCAAACTGGTTCACCTAATAATGGGGATTAGATAAGTAAGTTAGCCCTGGTTCCCTGATATGCTTCTTAGGCTGTATGCGTGGGGTTTTACTTTGGATTAATATATGGGTTTATTCCCCCTATGCGGTAATCGTTTGGGAGGGGCCAACATATGTCGAATGGCATTGTTAATTGCTGTGTTATTGTGTGGATGCTCTATCCCTATGATGTATTGACTGTTTTTGTCTATGCAATGCAAAATTATAAATAAATTATACAAAAAAAAAATAAATCACTGCCTTATTTTGCAAGTGAGCTGTATAGTATTAAGCTGACACACTGAACAGTTAAACCTTGTGTTGCCAAATTTTTTCACACCGCTGCCGACTAAATCTGTCACAAACACACTCAACAGGTCAGGCCCTCTGCTCCCACAGTGCCAACCTCAGAGAGCAATAGTGTGAACAGGTAACAGACAAGGTAACCCTCCTGTCTGCTTTTGGGTCCAAATCACCTTTAGTCTCAAGTTCTGGAGGGATTCAAACTGTGAACCTTATGCTAGCGTACCCAAACGTACAGGCTCAGATAATATTTTCTTTGGGGGATGCAATATCTTTTTTGCCTAAAGACACCTAACCAGGTATCCAAAATGAACCCTTAAAACTCTATAAGAGACCTTAGGTATATTCTTACCTTTTACCAAGCTTAGTAACACCATCAAGCCCTTGAACAGTTGTCAGACTAAAAATACAGGCACTCCACATGCAAAAATGAAGGAGGAAATCCAGGCAGAATCTTAAGAAAATGTACTTTACTAAAAGATGATAAAAATATGAAAAATGTAAACACAGAACAATATATCAAAGAGTTCACAATCACATAAAAGAACAAGGGAAAATTACAAAGCAAAACTCCTACCACAGTACATATAGATTTTTGCTATCTAAGGTACCTGGCTAAGGTATTACCTCTGGAAGTGCGTTTTTTTTTTTTGTATAATGTCTTTATTAAAGTTTTTAAAGTTAATTGTTACAACAAACAACAGGCATACAAGAGACAGACACATACATAAACAAACAAGCAGGTGCAATAAAAAAAGTAAAAAAGTGTACAGTTTATTTTGTTAGGCTTCATAATATAACTAATCTCTAGATTATGCAGCACGAATAAGATACATCAGGCACATAAGGAGTTCTCCACACAGAAGGTCCCAACCCTCTGAACCACTGGGCACATTGTAGATTTCACTCCCCTCATCCCTTTAACCGCTGAGGCCTCCTCTTAGCACTATTTCCTCCATTGGACTTAGAGAGGATAGAAATGGGGCCCAACTCTGAAGGAAGCTCTCCTCCATCTCTCGGGCAGCCAGTGTGAGTCTTTCTAAGGCTAGGGGCTGTAGAGTCAGAGTGCACCACTGCTGTATTTAGGTTTGAGCTGGGAGACCCACGTCTTCTGTATACAATGATGGGCCAGAACAAATAATGTTCTCACCCATCGGGGGAGAAGCACCCACTCATCTCCTTTCTCCTTCTCTACTCCAAATAAACAGGCCAGGGGGTCCCTTTCCAAATTCTTCCCCAGCAATTTTGCGACCTCTGAGACCACATCCCCCCAAAATACTTTAAGTATTGGGCAAGTCCAAAAACAGTGGATATATGTACCTCTCTCTACCCCACACCTGCCACACATGGGGGAAATTGATGGCTGAGTCCTGTGCACTATAACTGGAAGATAGTACAGCCGATGGACAAATTTAAAGAAAGCCTCCTTGAATTTATTACAGACCATTATACCAGAGTGCATTGGGAGCACCACCCCCCAGTTTTCCTCTGAGATAGCCCTAGCCAATTCCCTTTCCCAAAATTTCTTTGTTTTCTCTGTTAAAATTTGTTGCCTCTCTTGCTTGGCTGCCTTCCCAATAAACCCTTTAGGGTTAGTTTTAACCTGGTACACAAGGTTCTCTACTGGATCTAATGTAATCCATCTGGTTTCTTCTCTTCCCAAGCTATTCACAAAAGCTCTAACTTGCCAATATCTAAATTGGTGGTGTCTCCCGAGATTTAAACTATGTTGCATTTGGGCAAAGGTACATATCTCCCCCTGCACTAATAGATTGCCCACATTATGAATTCCAATTTTCTCCTATTCCCAGAAGCCTCCATCCTCCACCCCAGGAAGAAAAAAAGGGGTTTCCCACAATCGGAAGTAACACTGTTTCTCCCTTATGAACATCCTTCCACTTTCTAAGTTGCCCCCATGCCTCCAACACCGTCTCAACTAAAGGCTTACCATTCCCTACCATTTTAAAAGCTTTAAGTCCTTTAGTGTGATGGTGTGCCGTAAGCCTACCAGCATTACCCTTCTGCTCCAGGTCTATCCAACTGGCAACCTTCGGTTGGTGAACCCAATCTGCAAGGTACCATTGCTGTATGGCAAGATAATAGTTCCCCAAATCCAGAAAATTTAACCCACCCTTTCTCTTCTCCTCCTTCAACCTTTGGATACTAGCTTGGGGTCTTTTTCCTCGCCAGATAAAGCTGGAGAAAGCCCCTTCCACCCACTTCAAATCTTTGTTTGTTAACCCCATATAAAGCATCTGTATCTGATAGAGGATTTGAGGAAGGACATTCATTTTAATAAGATTGACTCTCCCGAGCCATGAAATTGGGATTTGCATCCACCTTCTAAGGTCTGCTTCTATCACTTTAATCAGAGGGGAGTAATTCAGACCATATAATGACCCCAGGGATTTTCTTACCTTAACCCCAAGATAGGTGAAACTGGTTTGTACCACCTTCAACCCCCACTTCTCCTTTTCTTGCCCCAGGCCCGGGAAATGGAGCAATTCGGACTTTCCCAGATGGATCTTATACCTGGAAAACTCAGCAAAGTCCCTTATCAATGCCAGCAAGGGGGGGCATCGACTTCTGCAGGTTTTGAACAAAGAGGAGCATATTGTCTACATAAAGCGTGACCTTATGTAATATCCCCGTCTCTCCCTTAATCCCCTCTATACCATTGTTCTGGCGAATCGCCTCCATTAATGGTCCTATTGCTAGGGTGAACAACAGTGGGGATAGCGGACATCCCTGCCTGGTACCCCTCTCAAGATGGAACTGGTCCAACAATACCCCATTCACCAAAATCCTGGCCCTAGGGTCAGCATACATGGCTCGTACCCATCCTATGTATTGTTCACCCAGACCAGACCGGGACATAACCTCAAAAACATATTCCCATTCGACTCTATCAAATGATTTTTCTGCATCCATAGATACAATGCCCACACTCTCCCCACCCTGAGATGCTCCCCACACCACACTGAGAAGGCGGCACATGTTATGGTAGGACTGCCGCCCCTTGATGAACCCGGTCTGGTCTGGGTGAACCAAATCTGGCAGGACTTCCTCCAGCCTGGTAGCCAGGACCTTTGCAGTATTTTCACATCACAGTTGAGCAGCAATATGGGCCTATAAGAGGCACATTCAAGCTCATCTTTACCCGGTTTGGGAAGCAGACATATCGTTGCCTCATAACAAGTGTTAGGCAAGGCCAACTCCTCCCCCTCAGATTTCTTAAACGCCTCACAAAGAACCTTTGCCAGTTGTCCCCTCAGCAGTTGGTAGTACTCTATCGGGAACCCATCTGGTCCACTGGCTTTACCCCTCTGCAATTTTTGTATGGCCTCCCCTATCTCCACCGGTGTGAGTGGTCGATTTGAGAGCTCTCTTTGGGTAGGTGTAAGGCTTTGCAATTGTTTGCTGTCCAGAAAGTCCTTTATCTTTTCCTCCTTTCCATTGTGCTCCGCTCTATATAATTGGCTATAAAATGTCCTAAAACATTCTCTAATCTCCTTGGCGTCCGTACATGGGGTCCCTGCTGCATTCCTAATCCCTGTGACCCTAACAGGGCATCACCCCCCTCTTCATAAGGCGTGCAAGCAGAGGTCCTGGGCGATTACCCCACTCAAATACCTGATGTTTACAAAATATCCAGGATCTACCAGCTTCTTCTCTGAGCATGGCATTCAGGGTCTCCCTAGTTGTTTTCAATACCTGCTCTGCCTCACCCTTCTCACCCCTTGCAACCCTCTTCTCCAGATCCTTCAGTCGCAGTTCTAATTCTTCCCTTTGTTCCCATTTCTTCTTTTTAAGTCTCGGCACATATTCAATTATTACGCCATGCATATATGCCTTCCCTGCATCCCAAAAGATCTGTTTAGTTATATCCTGGCTTGTATATGTCTCAGCATAAAGTTGCCATTTTTCCTCTAAGTGCTCCCGAAAATCCTGACTTCTAACCATGTATGTGGGGAACCTCCGGGGGGGGCTCTCGTTCTTCTCTACAGTATACCTTGAGGATCACCATCACATGATCAGATAGGTGTATGGGGCCATGCGAAATGTCCTGCACTCTCTCACACCATGTTCTAGGCAAAAAGATATAGTCTATGCGCGACCATACTTTGTGTGGGTTGGAGAAGAATGTATACTCTTTTGCCCCCGGGTTAACCGACCACCACCCATCCACCAAGTACAAATCCGCAGCCCCTATCTGCCACTGTCTCATGACCTCCGATGTCTGCCCCTACCCTCTGAGTGATCCATTTTGGGATCCATTGTCCAGTTAAAGTCCCCCCACGGTAAGCCTGGGAACTGCTCCTTGGTGAGAAAATCCAATAGAGACATATAGAACGTTGGGTCATAGACTGCCGGAGCTTCCATATGTAACTTTTTCTTCATGCAACTCCCCTGATATGAAAACATAGCTGCCCTCTTTCTTGTCTTTCACCACTTTCTTTATTTCAAGTGGAAAGACCTTGTGTATGAGGATAGCCATCCCCCATTTATGGGACAAATAGGCTGCCGCATAGCACCTGCCCACCCAACTTTGGACTAACTTATTGTGCTCCACATCTGTCAGGTGCATTTCTTGGAGCAATACCACATGTGTCCCCATCCTTTTCAGAGCAGTGAGCAGTGATGTCCGCTTCACTGGGTTTCGAGCTAACCATGGGCAGTGGGGCACCCCATGCATATCGGATGGTGGCAGGATAGAGGTTGTCGGGTCCAGAAGGTGCCCTGGGTTTCGACGAGCACCTGGGAGAGGCCAGACATGGTTGGTGCCCGTCTCCAGGGAATCCGCCAGACCGAGTGGTCAGGTAACCCGAGGGGCTGTTTCATCCGCCAGTCCCCTGAGGGCAGTGCTATGCAATGCCAAATCGATTAGAAATAAGACAGCAATTATTGCTGACTTGATTTCTTCAGTCGATCTGGCTTGCATTACGGAGACTTGGGTTGGGGATGATGTGGGCCCAGTTTTTGAGGCCACAGTCCCTCCTGGGTATACCGTGGTGCACTGCCCAGAGTGGAACGCAGGGGTGGCAGTGTAGCTACCTGTTTTAGATCCAGTCTGGCCTTCACTGTGCACCCAGTGGGAACTCCAAGTTCATTTGAATGTGTGGCTGTTCGTGGGGGACCAGGTGCGGGCTGCAGGATCTTCCTTATCTACTGCCCCTCTGGGCCGATGGAGAATTTCCTGCAGGAGGTCACTGAATTCATCGCTGATGGAATGCTGGAATCCCCCAGATGTGTTTTTCTGGGGGATTCCAATGTTTGGGTCGATGACAGGTATCAGAGGTATAGTCATGATTTTCTTCAAACTATGTCCTCCCTGGGCCTGACACAAGCTGTTAATGCAGCAACTCATCAAGACGGCCACATGTTGGACCTGGTGTTCTCACTGGGGCTTGAGATTGTTAATCTCAGGATTGATCGAGTACCTTGGTCCAAACACTGCACGTTGCAGTTCATGCTTGGGGCTCCAACCAGAAGCCCTTCCCCTGCTGAGATGATGAGCTGTCGCCCTTTACGGGGTTTGACCCCTGAGGGTTTTTTGGTGGCAGCTAAATTATCTAGTGTGGGTGCTGCATGCATTGGAGGTGTTGGTGCTGGGGTTGACACCTATAATAGGGTGTTATCTGACACCATTAACTCCCTCGCATCTGTCCGTGTATGACTCAGAACTTCATACCTTACGTCCCCATGGTTTGATGGAGATCTCAGGGTGATGAAGAGGATGGATCGGAGGTTAGAGCACTGCTGGAGGAGGTTCGACTTGGAGGCGGACAAACTGGTCATGCGTACGCATTATAGTGCATACCAGGAGGCAATCAACCGTCAGAAGGCAGCATTCCTGTCCAGGGAGATTGCCACTGGGAAGAACTGACCAGCTATGCTTTTCCAAGCTGTAGACAGGCTACTCCATCCTGCTTGTCTGCAGCCCGGGAAGTTTTTTTCTAATAAAGAGTGTGAAGAGTTTGCTCTGTTCTTCTCGGACAGAGTGTCCACGATCCGGCAGGTGGCTTCTTCAGCCAGCAATGTCATAGCTGGCAGTGGTCGCCTTATGTGTTCTGAGTGCACTCTGCCTAGTTGGGGGGAGTTTAGACCAGTGGAGTTGGTAGAGGTCATTGAGGTGGCAGTCAATCTGAAGCACACCTTTTGTGAGCTGGACCCAGTGCCAACACATTTCTTAATGAGATGTGTTGACTCTGTAGGCCCGGTGTTTGCCCTGATTGTTCGGTGTTCCTTATTCGAGGGGGTCTTTCCAGATGCCTTGAAGGAGGCACTAGTGAGACCCCTCTTAAACAAACCATCTTTGGACCCGGAGGTCATGGCAAATTACCATCCTATACCCAACCTTCCCTTTTTGGCGAAAGTGGTGGAGAAGGTGGTGGTGTTTCAGTTGGAAGAGCACCTCATGACTCATGAGTTGTATGAACCCTTCCAGTTGGGATTTAGGTCTAGGCATAGTACAGAAACTGCGCTTGTTCGGGTGCAGAATGACCTCGTCAGGGCAAGAGATCGGGGGATAAGACAACTCTTGTTCTCCTTGCTCTCTCTCTCTTCAGCATTTGACACTGTGGACCATTGTGTGTTGCTTGACTGCCTTAGGGAGCTCTGCGGACTCACCGGTACTATCATCTGCTGGTTTGAGTCCTTTTTCACCAACAGGAGGCAACGGGTTGTGATGGGGAATTCCTCATCTATATCCCGCCTCCTTTTGTGGAGTTCCTCAAGGATCGGTACTGGCCCCAATGTTGTTCGCAGTGTATATACTGCCCTTGGGGGGGATCATTAGGAAGTATAGCTTGGGTTTCCATTGTTATGCCGATGATACCCAGCTATATCTGTCCTTTGCCCCAGGAACATCCAATGCAGTGGATGTACTAAACATCTGCCTGGCGGAGATCAATGACCGGATGGCCTCCAGCTGGCTGCAACTGAACCCTGATAAGACGGAGGTATTGGTAGTGGAGTCGAACAGAGTGCGTGATAGGATGGCCTCTGACACAGCAACTGGACTTGCTCTAGGAGCTGTGTCATTGAAAGCCTCCTCTTGGGTGTGAAATCTTGGAGTGATTCTGGACAGGAATTTAACTATGGAGGCACAAATATCCTCCACAGTTTGTTCCTGTTTTTTCCATCTCAGAAATATTGCCAGGATTAAGCCCCTTGTTCCGCCTCTGGACCTCCCTACCTTGATACATGCCTTAGTCACATCTAGGCTTGACTACTGCAATGTGCTCTACCTCGGGATCACAGGGCGATCTCTCCGCAGGCTGCAGCTGGTGCAAAACGCAGCTGCCCGGTTACTTACTGGGCAGCATAAATTTTGCCACATAACACCGGTACTGCGTGAATTGCACTGGCTGCCAGTCAGGTGGAGAATCCTCTTTAAGGTGGGTCTTCTCACCCATAAGGCCCTACATGGGCAGGGCCCTGGTTATCTATTGGACCTTCTGGTACCTGCTCCCTCTACCCACCCTCTCCGTTCCTCTAGTGGGGGCCTCCTGGCCATTGCTAGAATGAGGCTAAAATCTGCTGGCGACAGGCTTTCAGTGTCGCAGCTCCCGTTCTCTGGAATTCTTTGTCAGCTGAGGTCAGGGGAGCTCCCACTGTAAATATATTTAAGGCTCGCCTGAAGGCCCTCCTATTTTCCCAAGCTTTTATGGGATAAAATCATGAACTGTAGTAAGAACCTGATATTATTTGCTGAGTTATTTATTTTATTCTTGATTTTGTTTAAAAATTTGTGATGTTTTGGACTTCCGGTTCTGCCATGGACCTACTGACAGGGTAGACGAGTGGCTCCTCCACAACCCAACCACCAAACTTGTTAAATCTCCTCATCTAACTAGCTAAATTGCAAGAATCTCCACAAATATGCCAGAAAATGGCCCTAAAAGCAGACGGAGACAGAAAATGACACGGAAAAAAGATGCTAAACCCAAGGATGCAAACAGATCTGGCAGCGGCCTGGACTGAGGGGGAAGGAGTAGATCACCATCCAGCACAAGAGGATCGGAGCCAGATACAGATGGCGAGCTGGAGCATCTTTCGCGCAGCAGGTTTGAAACGCTGCTGAAAGAAATTCAAGGCTTCAGGTTAGACAACAAACGGGAATTTAAGACTATATCAGCAAAGCTCACTAAATTAGAAAATCGGATGGACCAAATGGAGGAGAGAGTATCAGCCACCGAAGACCAGACAACACAAATAGGGGGATTCTAGAGCTCCTACTGCAACAAACGGCAGAGTTGCATGCTAAAACACTGGACTTAGAGAGCCATTCGAAAAGAGAAAATCTCAGGATATACAGTTTAAAAGAAAGAGCTGAAATGCACCCCATGACAGACTTTGTGGAAAACCTCTTGCGGGATGTACTTGAGTTGCCCCCAGGTTACAACCTACAGATAGAAAGACCACACCGCTCATTGATTAAAAAATCTACTGACCCAACGGCGCGTCCAAGATCAGCTGTCATTAAATGTGCAAGCTTTAACGTTATAGAGGACTTATTGCGCCAGGCCTGGGCACAGAAAACGCTGAAATATCTGGACTCCAAAATTACAGTGGACCACGATTACCCGCCAGAAATTCAAACCACAAGACAACAATACTCCCCCATGCTGAAAATGTTAGGGGAACAAGGAATTAAGTTCCAGACCCCCTTTCCAGCATGCTTAAGAGTCCAATGGGAATCAGGCACTGAGGTCTATAATTCAGCACAGGAAGCTGCGCAGGACTTTCTTAAAAGAGGACTTCAGGTTCCAAGACCACAGACAGAATGAGGTGTGATGGGGAGACGCTTCCACCCGGACTGGCAGATGGTTATGCAACGGAAGCAATGGGGACCTGCACGAGTAAGCACAAAGGAGTCAGCTAGATCGCTAGTGACATGGTTCCAACACAAAGACAAACAGCGAGGCAAACGACTCAGTGAACTGGCAGAGGCGGACTGACTGTAAATGCTCTTTAACAGGTACTGACTCAGACAAACACCTTTCCTTTACGAGGGTCCTGACTCACTCAGGTTATGGAGTTTAATATCCCGATCTATTGGGGGGGGGAGAGAAGCGGAGACAGGCCCATGCATCCAAGATGGAATACCCCTAACAGGAACTGAGAAGAAGACAAAATACCGAACAGTAAAAATAACTTGAAGGGGTTTAGGTGTGACTGTCCCGCAGAATACCCTCTTGGGGGAGATGATGTGAAAATAAAGATAAGTAAAAGGAGATGTAAGAAGAAATGCTTGTTAGGATGCTAGATAAAAGAAATGCCTGAGGAGAAAATAGAATCTTTTGACACTAACACAGGTTAGGGGGGGAGGAAGGGGGAGGAAATACCTGCTAGTTACGTTTTGTAGGACCTGTGGCAGCAAACTATAAAAGGCGCGGAGATAAATAGAACAGGCAGCTCAGGAGCAGAGGTCCTCTATAGGAGGAAATGACCCTCACACCCCCTCCTGGTGCGATCCCAGGAAACTGGAAATAACGCTAGGAACAGAAACCCAAAGAACAGGGTGTCCTACTTTGGAAGTAGTTCACTTGAATTTTGTTTATTATTTTGTTTTTTTCAGAACGACATATGGCTCTGTTGGCCAAATGTGTCATAAGTTATAGCTGGTTTACTGAAGTTAAAATAGACATGTTAAAACTAAAGGCTACCAGAAATCTTTTTTACTCTCAAAAGCAACTGCTGGAAAAAACAAAGGGAAAGCTAGAAATGAGAAGAGGAGGGAGGAAGGGAAACAGAAAGACAATTACAGATTATTATGAATGAGTGCTAGAAACACCTTAATTTGCTCATATAATTTACATGGGCATAATAATCCTGTGAAAAGAAGTAAGGTGTTTTCTTATCTTAGAAAAACAAGAGCTGATTTTATATTCATGCAAGAAATGCACCTCTCCAAAGGGGAGCATGAAAAATTGTCTAAGATGGGATTTGAGGAGATAATCACCTCCACTTATAAGAAAGGTAAGCGAAGGGAAACTGCAGTGCTGATCAATAAGGGAGTCCAGTTCCAAAAGAGCGAGGCACTGATTGATAAAGAGGGCAGATATGCTGTATGGGAGGGAACATATAGAAAACAGAAGATTACACTTGCCTCAGTATACTTCCCCCCAGGCTCTGAATACAGAGACTACAAAAATTTTTTCCTCAAACTCCAGAGTTGGGCAGAGGGCATTTTGATATGTGGGGGACTTCAACCTAGTGTTCAATCCCTCACTAGACACCACATCGAATGCTATAAGAAACATGAGTAGAATGGCTAGACAGGTATGTAAGTTACTCACAGAATTGGGTATGGTGGATGTGTGGTGTCAACTACACAAAACGACTAGGGACTACACCTACTATTCGAACCTACACAGAATGTACTCCAAACTGGACTACTTTTTCCTGGGCGGGGAGGAAATGCAGAGAGTTGCCTCAACTTGGATTGGAGACATGGTCCTATCTGACCATGCCCCCATTTTCCTCGCATTGGAACAGGGAGAAGTAAAGAAAAACACACTGTGAAGACTCAATGTATCTCTTTTGAGAGACAAGGAAACCCAGAAAATAATACAGGAGACATATGACCGATTCCTAACTGAAAATTTGGACCCAGGAATTCCAACAAATATGATATGGGACACAGCAAAAGCTGTATTAAGGGGGAAATTCATCCAGATATCAGTAAGGAAGAAAAGGGAGAGAGAAACAGATAAATTGAATCTACAACTTAAAATCAGGGACTTGGAAGAACAACAAAAACAAAAGTGTGATGCAGCCAGAAACAAGGCCCTGCTAGATTTTAAAAAACAACTTAACAGCAAATTAAATTATCAGGTAGAACAGAATCTGATATTTCTTAGACAGAAATTCTACGAAGGGGGACCCCGTTCCTTAAAACTCTTAGTGGCTAGATTAAGAGCCCAAAGGGCAAAAGCAATAATACACCAAATCATACACCCAAATACAGGTAAAATCCTGACACAAACAAAGGATATTGCAGAAGCCTTTAAGGACTTTTATGCTCAATTGTATGCAACTGCACCCCCTCCTGTGGAGCAATTAGTAGAGGACTTCTTGGGAGGATTAAAACTACCTAAACTCACAGAACAACAAATAGAAAAATGAATAAGGCCTCTTAAACAAATAGAACTAAAAATGGAAATAGGGAGGATGAAAACAGAGAAGTGCCCAGGCCATGACGGCCTCCCGGCAGAATTTTATAAGATATTTACAGAAATGGTACAGCCACTACTGTTTCAAACAATGCAGGAAGTATTCACAGGAGAAGGGGAACCGCCTCCCTCATGGGAACAAGCAGTGATCTCGGTGATTCCCAAGCCTGGAAAGGACCCCTCAAGATGCCCAGCTTACCATCCTATTTCCCTGCTAAATAATGATTATAAATTATACACCTCTATACTGGCCCGAAGGCTACAAGAAATTCTACCGAGTCTAGTACACCTTGACCAAACGGGGTTTATACCTGGCAGACAGGCCCAGGATAATCTTAGAAGAACTATACACATTCTAGATCACATAAATCACACTAATACTCCCTCTATGTTTATGAGCCTTGATACAGAAAAGGCATTCAACAAAGTCTCATGGTCTTTTCTGAGGAGGGTCCTTTCTGGGTTTGGAATCCCAGGAGACTTCATCACCAACATGTTTAAACTATATAATAAACCAGGAGGCTATGTTAGGGTGAATGGTCATATCTCAACCGGTTTCAATTTGGAGAGGGGCACAAGACAGGGATGCCCACTTTTGCCGCTGCTGTTCACACTGTACATAGAGCCACTCGCAGAGAGTATCCGCCAGAACCCAAGCATACAGGGCATTAAAATGGGAGGTAGGGAAAATAAATTAGCACTATATGCGGATGATATGTTGGTGTACTTGTCAGCGCCAGAGAAATCCCTAGTAGAGTTGATGGGACAGTTGGACAAATTTTCTAGGATTTCAGGGTACACACTTAATAAAAATAAGACAGAGATACTATGTCTACATTACATACCCGCCCCCTCAATTAAAGAAAAATACCAGATGAAATGGGAATTGCCTAGGATGAGCTATCTAGGAGTTTCTATAGGTCCCAGATCAAAGGAGTTATACGAGCTTAATTACCCCCCCATTAATAAACCAATTAAAGAGGGATATCCAAAGATGGAAACTACTGCCCCTGACTTTTGGGGAGAGGGTACAGGCACTGAAAATGAATGCATTGCCTCGTGTACTGTATTTGTTCCAGTGTGTCCCCTGTGAGATATTGCAATCTATCCTGGCAACATGGCAGCAAATGTTCTTCTCATTTGCTTGGGAAAAGATAAGACCTAGAATAAACAAAAAGGTTTTGTGTTTGCCAAAGTGGGGGAATAGCATTTCCTGACCTAGCCGGGTATTGGTTGGCAGCACAGATGCGCATAGCACTTATTTGGGGAAACAGACAATATGATGCATTGTGGAAGAGAATGGACCAACTGAATCAGAGAGATCCCCAGTTGACGGCCCTAATCTTTCAGCCCAAAACTAGATACACCTGCCAGACATACCTCTCTGGCATCAGAACAGTACTGGAAGGGTGGAGAAGGGGCACCTGAGGGGATAAACTGCAAAAGAACCTGTGGATGTTTAGGTGGTGGATATACTACTCGAAATTTGGGCCAGCAATCCAAGATGTTTGGTTTAATAATCAGGTCCAGAGGGAAAATTACTACCCCATATCAACTAATGCAAGAAAAGCAGATGATCTCCTTTTGAACAGACCCAAGCACACTTCGGCTGGACACATAGAGATTTATTAAGATACTACCAGATTAGAACATATATGAGGGAAATACAAAAACAGGGGGCAAAGACGGAGGAGGGATGGGAGGAGTAAATACCCTTTCGGAAAATCTGGAACACTACACATGGGGAAAAAGCTATTACCTTACTATACAACACCCATGTTAAAATAGCTATGTGTCTACCCAACACATCAGGAGGAAATGGGAAAGAGAATTAGATATAACTCTTACTGATGAAGACTGGGGGGAAAATATGGCAGTACACATGGACAACCACCTCCTCGCCAAGATGGAGGCAATTTTGCTGGAAGGTAAGAACTAGATTCTTCCTAACACCAATACAAGTGGCAAAGTGAGACACAAAATGCAGTGGATTGTGCTGGAGGGACTGTGGGGAGACTGGGGCCACACAGGCACATATATTTTGGAGCTGTCCAGTGTTGGACTCCTTCTGGAAACAGGTACAAAATAATCTACATAAGATTTTTATGTCACAAGTCAAACTGGGACCGGAGCACCTAGTACTGGGGCTACCTCCTAAGGACATGAAAGGAAAGGAAAAAAAATCCTTATGGAACATCTTAGTGGCAGCTGCCCTAAAATCAATAACTAAGAGATGGATGCAAAATATATCATCAACTATATCAGAGTGGGTAGATATAATAAATCAGATACAAGCATCACAAAGAATTACAAGTTATATAAACCAGGGACAGGAGAAACACAGTAATACTTGGAATAGATGGGACCTTCGCCCTAACACTGAGGAACAGATCCCGAAACAGAATTAATACATAATAAAGAAGAAAACTATTCCCAATAGTAGAAGTCTAGATATGGAGGGGCCCAAGCTAACAGGCTGGAAACTCTAGTATAGGCTGAATGGTTATAGGAGGATTTAATACGAATAGATGGAGAGAGGAAAAATAGATGGAAAGATGGTGATAGATAAAGAATGGAATTTTACATTAAGAGAGTGACTGAACTGGAAGCCTTTGTTTGTTTTTAGTTTAGTTGAAGTTTTGTTAAAAGTGAGTTTAGTTTAAATGTATTAACTAATTGACCAAGAAATATGGTTTTTATTATGATGTGATTATTAAGACATGAAATGTGATAAGGAGGCATGTTGCCCCAATACTAGAATATCTGTATAAATTCTTATGTCAAGTTTGTTATTTAAATGGAGAATTTAATAAACAGAGTATAAAAAAAAAATGTGTGTGATGTTTTATTTTATTTTGACGCTGTTTTATTTATTTTGTACGGCACCCAGAGCCTCCGGGATTGGGCGACTTTTAAATAAATTTTGCCTTGCCTTGCCTATACCCTTGGTGTTCCATGAAACCACCTGGGCAGTTTATCTTTTAGCCATTTTTCATCATGCCCTGCCCTTTGATCCCCCCACCATAGAGATGAATATTGAAACAGTCCCTCTCATTCCATAGGGGCCTACAGTGTTGTTCAGCACATCTTACCAAAGCCTGTAAAAGTACACATACACATGAAGCAAATACTGTACCTGAGAACAGTAAAACAGTAACATTTAGAACAAGAACTATATAAACCAGAATAGTGTGATCCCGACGTCACCCCTTCCTCTACCCCTCCCCCATCCTCTCCCTCCCTTCTCAGCCCTAATAATTCTTGCATTTGTGTTAATCGATTCATGGTCCTCCCCAATCCTTTCTCCTGCCTCTGGAGCACCTCCCCATCCTTAGATCATCTTGTTTCCCACTTCCTCTCTTTTTTAATGTTCTCAACCCTCGCTGCCTCCCCTCCTCCTTTATAATTCCCTTTATGCTACCATCTTCCATCCCTCTTGGATCTCCCCCCTCCTGTGTTTGCCAGTAATACAGTCCCCCCCCATACTGCCCCCCACCTTCGACCTAGTCCGTGACACTTACTGCCTCCCGAGCAAGAATGTCATGCTAATACTCTCTTTTGACATTTCCACCCCACCAACCCGCCCGACAGCCGAAATCATGTCTACTATACCCCTCCCCAACTTGAAACAGTGTGTGTCCGTCTTGAAATAAGTGTGTCATCTACAATGCCATCTAAAGCAGGAACGCCCCGCCACAGATCCAGTGCGTCATCTCCCCTGTCCCCCTCATCGAAAACCCTTAACAAATAGGCAACTAAAGCATAAATTAAGGGGAGGAGAAAACTCTCCAACGTATCCCCAGCTGATATCCGATTCTAAAAACACTATGTGCTTCTCTTTAAATCCAGCGTGCTTCCCCCACCTATCCACAGCTCTCCCATCCCCCAATCCAGTTGCCGTATAGTCGTGACACGAGGAGGTAGGAGAGGCCCCATCCACCACCTCGCCTGTTGAATCATGCCCAATACCCACACCTCTACCTCCCTCCCCAGCCCATCTTCCCATCAGCATCCAACAATGCCAGGAAGGAAAAATATCCCCCCAGCAGCAGTCGACCTGGAGAGAGACAAGGCGCAATTTAGGAGAGGAGCAAGGACTCCACCAACATTCACAACCTCCTTTCTGCAAATACCCTCTCCACCCGTTGCTCCCCCCCAACCATCCATGAAGTCACCCCTTGCCCAACGGAATTCCCATCCCAATGCTCACAAATCCCACTAGGGCAGAAGCTCAAGTAAGAAATTCCCCCCAGTCCAACCAGTCCAAGTCTTCAAACTTCATTTTTCAGGGCTGTAACATAAATAGGCCGCATCTTCCACCTCCAACCATCCACACGAGCGGTGTTGAAAGCACGCCAAATGTCCAAAAAAAGGAAGCACATCAGGGCACAAAGTCCAACAAGAACAGAGTCAAACAGTGTCAGAGATAACACAGTAGACGAAATATTTACTCAGCCTTGCATTCCTCAGCCCATTTTCAGTTGCAGGGATTTCACATATTGCTCAGCCTTCGCTACCTCCCAAAACTAAAATGTCGCCCCCTCATACCGAATCTTCAGAGTAGCAGGATATGTTAGGAAATTTTCCACCTTCATGGATTGCAGTTGGGCCATCACTCCATTGAACTTTTTCTGTCATTGTAGCAGCTTAGCAGAGTAGTCTTGTGACAAAACAGGCGGACCCTATGTTATTCCAGACTCCCCTTCTCCCTGTACACTCACAGTATATCCTCCTGGTCTTGGAAATTATGAAATCTCATGATTATCTGCCTCAGGGGTTGGTCAAGCAGGGGTCTGACCATCATGGCACGGTGAGCGCTCTCCATTTTAATGCACCCATTCTTTGGTTGAAGGCCTAGTAATTCTGGCAAGATTTTTGAGCAGAAGTCCAAGACGCTGGCTCCCTCCTTCCCCTCCGGTAGCCCCCTCAAGTGCAAATTGAGACGACGTTGATAATTTTCTTGGTAATCGAATGCTTCTTTGAAGTCTTCCATCTCCCGTTGCAGCTCTCGCACTTGCCCTGGTACTGCCACCAGCTCGTCCTCCAGATGGGAAATTCGGTCCTCCGCCTTGGCTAATTTATTTGCCCGAACAGTCTGTTGCTCCAGGACCTCCTGCAATTTAGAGTCAAGCTTGCCCTCCAGTTTTATAAGACATGGCTCCGGTGCTGCAATCACTTGCCCTGTTACTTTTCTACCAAGTGCCCACTTCTGCAGCCGACAGGGAGATCAGGCCTGAATTTTCAGCCATCGTGGTGGCCGCCGCCTTCTTGCCACTCTTGTTCACCAGTCTCTGACTTTTGGCAGGATTTGGGGTCAGGTATTCATCCATGGTGCTCCCAGTTACCTCTCCACATACTTTCAGATGGAAATTTCAGGTATTTATAGAATTAATTACTTTATTTTCCAGCCGTCGGAGTGGAGCAATGCAAGGTGCGTCTGTCCAGTTAGCTGCTCATTAGCACCCCCCAGAAGTGCGTTTTAAAGTTAGATCAGAGAGCTGTGTGTCTCTAGAGTTCCAAGATGATATGACCTACATTTCAGACACAAGTATCAGTTTAAACTCTGTGACTCCACACCTCTTCTGTGAGTCATCTAGCTCCTCCTTATAAAATTACAAAAAATGATTTCCTAACAAGAGGTATTTTAAATAAGGTGCCATCAGAAGAAAAAGACATTTGCTATATATAACTCCTTAATTACACATGTTTCCTTTGAACTTAGCAATCCCACACTGGCACAATGTGTTAAAAAGCTAACAGGAATCAGCCTAATGACGTCCTGTTTCTGAAGTCATAAAGTCATATTTGGTTTGCACTTCAAAAAGCCTAGGCATGTTATAAATGGTAATAAAATGCATTCTGAAGGAAGTCAGTTAATTAAATGGTTCCTGGTCAGTTTTCATATCCTGTAGCTTCACTGAAACCTGAAGGGGGGGGGCACCCATGGAAGCACAGGCTGTCTTATGTGAGACAATCACATACTATGTTTTTATAGTACAAATATCATACAATAATCATAACCAGTTGGCCAAGCATCACAGTCACCACTAGCACAAATAAAACAGTTGATATATACTGCTAGAACTAATGGTAAAGGACTAATACAGGAAGCAGTGTGACAAGAAAGAGCATTCTTTCCTGACTTGAACAAAAGTAAGGCTCTGTGGGAAAGGGATCTAGGACTTTGTATTTCAGAGAAGGACTGGATTTCAGTTATGCAGTTATACATAGAATTACTAATTTGCAACAAGCATAAAGAATCCCAGTACAAATTCATACACCGTCTGTACTGGCCCCCTATGATAATACATAAGATCAGTCCTCAGATTTCCCCCTTCTGTGACAGATACAGGAGGCAGTTGGGTACATATATACACTATTTTTGGGGTTGTCCTACCCTGAAACAATTTTGGGAAGGAGTGGCACAAGAAGTATCTAATATATTGGTACGCCTCGTGATAGTGACATCGTTCTCCTTGCTTTTCAGTACAGAGGACTTGGAAGGAGGAGGTTGGATTCTGTTCCCTCATTGAATTAGGGTTCTTTTGTCCCCGGCTAGGTAAGGTATTTTAAATACATCGGTATTGTGTAACACCTACAACTCAGCAGTGGAAAACACTGGCTAATCAAACTTTGGCTTTGGAAAGACTGTTCTATTTCCTACAGGGCAGGGAGAAGAAATTCTTAAAAGCCTGGGAACCTTTTTTGAACTCTTTCACCCCAGTGGAAGCTCAGTACTTGAAAGAAGGTGCCAGAAAGGCAGCAGAGAGGTTAGGAGAGTAGGAACGACAGATTTCGATGGTACCCCAAAGATCTGGCTAAAGGCACTTTAAACTGTGACCGGCTACCCTATTTATTTTATTCTATGTTATTCTCATTTTGAAAGAATACTTAGCAATACTCACGGAATGGACTTGTTCGGATATTTTTTAGTAGATAATATAGTAAGTTAAATGTTAGAATATGTTTTTTGAGGTGTTTAAGTAGTTGTGTTTTTTAATGTGTTGTAATAGAGGAATGTAATGTTGTGTACCTGTACTTTACTTTTTCAGAAAATTAATAAACAGATTATACAAGCAAAAAAAATCTATGAACTAAATTGCTGATCTGATCTGGTTCACATGCTAGTTGTATAAACCGGACATGGTATGGGTGAGTGTGTCATATCAGTGTCAGTGGCTCAGTAGGTAGCACACTCGCCTCTGAGGCCAGGAGATCAGAGGGCTGTGGGTTCAGTTCCCACATCTGGCACTTGGGTTAATATCCCAGTACTGACACTGTAGTGCAGCATGAGAGGGGTGCTGCACTTCTGAGGTGCCATCTTCGGATGAGACGTTAAACCGAGGTTCCCATCTGCCTGGATTGGTGGTAGTTCAGGTGGACGCTAAAGATCCCATGGCACTCATCGAAAAGTGAAGAATTGTCCCCGGTGTCCTGGCCACATTTCCCTCATTCACTAAAAATACCACCAACAGCTTAATCTGCTTCAAGGTCAGTTGGCATTCATCTGTATCCCCTTCCCCCCAGGTCGTGCCTGAAAATAGGCAGGATTTGTCTAGTGCACTTACCCGGTCAACAAAAACTAAATAAAATAAATAAAATATGGCTTTTATCTTCATTCGAGATCTGCGACCTCTTGATCCCTTCACTCATGGGTATGCCACTTGTGAGGGGTCAAGAGGTCACAACCCTCTAATGAAGATAAAAACCGTATGACACGCTCACCCATACTATATCCTCTATAAATGAACTGGACCCAATATCACAAGGGAACCAATCTGGATTGTAAGCCATGTGTTTTGTTTCCCGTCACTCATATTTAGCCATTGCACATGCTTAAGTAAAATAATGTGCATGTACAATTCACTGAAGGGGACCAATCTGGCATAACATCGGCTATTAGGAGCAAAGGGAACAAGTCCAATAGAAGTGATGCACATCCTAGCACAGACTAGGCAGAGTGACAGAGAGGGACGCATGTCCTTCCCCAACCTACAGACATGGGACCTGATTCTCAAACCTCGATGCAAGCCACGCCAAAAGCACTGTCGGGTAGGGTCCTGGTGGCAAAGTTCTGCAGCTTGCAGCAACTGTGGTCATGCACCAAACAGACAGCACATCTGGATGGGTTGCAAGCTGCAGGGTGGCTGTGCACCTCTCTAAGACATCCCTGGAGGTTTAGCGGACCCTCACCCAATCCGCCTGACAAAACAAATATTCATTCCCTGGTGGTCTAGCAGCCCCCCGCCCCAATTTGCCTGAATATTAAAATATCTGTCCCTGGTGGTCTAGCCAACCCCCTAAGTCCCGATCCCCTTATCATTAACATAAGCAGGTCCTTGGTGATCAAGCGGACCCCACAATCTGCCCGATGAATAAAATATTCATTCACTGGTGGTCTAGTGGATCCCCTTCCCTATCCCTGACCAACCCATGGAATATAAATATATATTTCCCTGGTGGTCTAGTGGACCCCATCCCATCAGGCAGTGCCCCACCACCCCACTCCCCTGTTCCATCCCCAAGTCAGCAACTGCCACAGCCCTCCACTCACCACCATGGCCAGCCACAGACTGAACTGCAAGGAGTGCATACTGTATACAGTACGTGCTCCTTGCAGTTCGGTCTGCAGCTGGCCATGGTGGTGAGCAGAGGGCTGTGCCAGTCATCAACTTGGGGATGGGATGGGGGGAGCGGAGTGGTGGGGCACTGCCTGACGGGTTGGGGGTCCAGCAGCCCACCAAGAAAATATATATTTATATTCTATAGGCTGATCGAGACTAAGGAGAGGGTTCTGCTAGACCACCAGTGAATGAATAATTTATTTGTCAGGCAGATCAGGGCAGGGGGGCCGCTAGACCACCAGAGACCTAATTATTTTACTAAAAGGGGGATTGGGGCTGGGGGGGAGCCACAGCACTGTAACGGGGAGTGAGATTAGGGTAACTGATGACAGGCAGACCAAGACTTAGGTGCATAAAAAAACACAGATGCGTTTGTCATTTTATAGAGTCAGGCAATTTCTCGTTCAAAATAAGCAATATACAGAAAGCAAAAGAAAATGAGGTTAGCAATCCTCAGCACTATGGCTTAGTTTCAGCCTCTTCAAATACAAACAGTGCTTGTCCAAGCACACCCTGAAGGTCTTACACCTTCCATGGCCAGGAAGCAACTGACCTCCCTATCTTCCTTACAGCCCTGGTGGTGGCCTTTTTATATCATTCAAGGGGTGACATCACTGACATGTGATCCACCCCCTTTTCTTAAACAGCATTATAATTTCTTTATTCCACTGTTTGATTTACATTAAACATCAGTTATATACACTTTGGCTAATATTTGATATAACTTTCATAGATTCAATTCATATTCCCTTGGTATAGGGATTTTAATACTGAATACATATATAACAAACTCTAATGAGGCTAAGCCCATCCCCCTGAGCATGACATCACCCCTAGCAATTTGTATTTTATTTTTTTATATTTATGTATTGAAATCTAGGATTACAAATACCTTTGAGCAGGAACTGCTCGTTTACAAAGGTTCCACGTCGAGAAAATGGAAGGTAAACATACATACAAAGGTCGACATAATTACACATAGTTACACAATAAAAAGAACCAAGAGGCTGAGGCTTAGTTAATTACAGTTCCTCAAAATGTGCCAATGTTAAGTAGAATGACACAACATCCAAGGGCAACCTTAGAAATAAGCGCTGCTGGTGAGAGGGTAGGGAGGGTGGGGAATGCATGAGGCAGGAAGGCGTTGTCAGGAGGGTATGGGGTGATGATATGAGCACTCAAGGGGAGGAAGGATAATTGTCAGCAAGTGCCAGGGAGGGGAGAGGAAGGGGTGGGGTGAAGGAGGTGAGCAGGGGAGGCAGGAGAGGGAGGGGCATGGCAAGGGGGGGTAGCTGTCCTGACTAAAGTAGAGGGCAGTAGACGTGGGGCCCCAGATTAGGTGAAGCAGTCACAATGACTAGTTGAACTGAGATGAAGTCGGAGTCGTCTTTTAAAAGGGTCAAGAGCAGCAGCTGTAAGAGTTTCTTTGTTATCTGAAGTCAAGGGAGTGCTTCAAGCGGACTTCGCACAACTTGAGCATAATCTAATAAAGGCAAAGTTTCTGCTCAATGCTAAGAAGACTAAAGCGATGATATTCTCCTGCAGTGCTGTCACAGGCCCCCCCAATACCCTTGCCCAAGATTTCATTGTCACTACGCTAAATGAGCCTCTGGAAGTTGTAATCAAATTTAAATATCTGGGTATCTGGATCGACAATAAATTATCTTTCAGTGACCACGTCGAAGATGTCTCTAGAAGGTTAAAAGCAAGGTTAGGTTTCTTCTACAGAAATAGGCCCCTTTTCCCCCTTGAAACTCGAAACAAGCTTGTACAGGCCACTTTTCTCCCCCTACTCGACTATGGCGATGTAATCTATTCCTCCACCACTCTTGCAAATCTAAGTAAACTGGACATCCTTTATCACCATGCGTTACGGTTCATTACCAACTCCCCTTACCGTTCGCACCACTGTGACTTATATGCAGCTGTTGGTTGGACATACCTTACTACTAGACGCCTGCTCCATGCTGGGCTATGGACTCTTAAACTGCTCCTGCAGAAATTGCCAAGCTATCTCTCTTCCCTTATTAGTATCTCACATAGTGCATACTCGTTAAGAAAATCTGACTTTATTATGCTTGACATACCAAGGACACGGACTTCCTTTGGTAAACCTTCTAAATAGAACCCAGTCCACTAAAATAGCTGACCACATCTCCCCCCCCATCACCTCTGGTGTTCCGCAAGGCTCAGTACTCAGCCCCATCCTCTTCTCCATCCTCCTAAATGACCTACCAAACTCCTGCTCCTCTTCCGCCATCCATATGTATGCTGACGACACAGTCCTCTTCACCTCTGGCGGACCCACGCAAGTCACCTTCAAACTTCAATCTGACTTCAATAAAATCAACTCTGGTTCAATAGCAACCAACTCTCCTAAATGCCAAGAAAACCAACTCTATGGCTTTCGGCACCTGACAACGCCTATCCAAACTCACCTCCCCCCCCACGATTCCACACCCTAAATAACACCATCCTCGAAGACGTACCCTCCTTCAGGTATCTCAGGGTTTGGCTTGACTGCCACCTTTCCTTCTCCACTCACATCGATGCCATCATTTCCAAACTGCGCCCAAAACTTAGTGCCTTCTATAGAAACCGCACCAGTCTCCCTCTTCCTATCAGACGCGAAATTGTTCAGAAAATGATTCTACCCTCTTTCGACTACTGTGACGTAGTTTACAGTTCTGCTGCACAATCCACCCTTGTTAGACTAGACCCCCTCTACAATGGATTTTGCTGATTTGCCCTCGATGCCCCCCGTCGTGCACATCACTGCACGCTTTATCGTTCCCTGTCCTTACCTTCGCTAAGTAACCGTCGCCTAATTCACAGCACTAAATTCACCTCTAACTTCTGGCTCGGCTCCCTCTCTCGCTATCTCGCCTCTGCCCTATCCTCCCCACCTACCCCCTCTCACGCCCTCAGATCCGCTGACCCTAGACTACTATTCATCCCTCACCGTAGGACCACCTCTGGCCAATCCGCATTCTCTTACCTCTTCCCTAAACTCTGGAACGGCCTGCCCACCCAGATTCGTCATTCTTCATCCAAACTCTCCCTTTCCTATGCCCTCTCTAACTTCCTTACACCTAATTGCTACTGCCCCTGACCACCCTCCCGTTAGCTCCTTCCCCCTCACTCCCCCCTGGCCTGACCAGTGGCCTGGCGATCACCGAATTGTCTGACTTATATACTACTCTGTGCACTTATACCCTCTCTATTACCTACTCCACACTCTCAATTTCTCCCTCCCCCCCCCCAATCATCCTAAGTTCCCCAGCCCCACTCCCTCCCTCCTCACCTAACCTCTCCCTTATACGCCTACGTTTCTCCACCCTCCATCCCGACCCCCACCTTGCTCTCCAGATCCTTATGTATGGCACTTATGTATTTCATGTTTTGCCTTGTTGTGTGCCCTTGTTTGGTATACCACCCCCTTACATCATGTTCTGTACTGTTCTTACCTAGTTGGTTAACCACTACTTGTATACCTATACTTGCTGTGCCTGCGCCGTGCTGAACTGCACTGCCAATGTAATTTGTTCAAATGTATTCTTCCCGACTATGTACATTTTCCTTATTGTGCTACTGTAAGTTCAACTTTTGTATGTATACCTACCTCCTCTGTAATCCCCCCCCAGGTTGCACCGTGAGACGAGTATCTTTGTGCTCAGTGTGCCTTTCCTGGTAAAACATTTTCAATAAATAAATAAACGTGCTGTTGCATATGCCCTTCCCTCCATTTGGAACCAATTACAAACCGTACTGAAACTAACTAGCACAGTTTCAATAGACTTCTACAAATCGCTAAGTTCAGCCAAAATAAAAGACACCTGTAACTGTCATTAAGTCTCTTCCTTCCCCATGTGTGCCATATTTATCCACTGGTAAGGTATAATTGATTTGTCATATTAACTGCTTTCCCTTCCCCTTCTACTCCTGGCTTTATCTATGCTTACGCTCCACTGCTACTCTATCAAATCACTCTTCCCCCCATATCAGTTGTAGTCTGTTGTTTGTTCTAGCTGCCAAAATATATGTATTGCACACACCAGTCATCATGTTTCATTTATCAGTATGCAACCTATAAGTTGCTCCCCTGTCTCATATCAATGTTTACCACCTGCGGTCACCCTATGTGGTACCCTTGTATGTATATCCAGCCTGTATCATGTAACGTGCATTTCATGTTTATACTGTTATTATCTATCTATGTTTGTACTTTAAGTGTTTATGTCACAGGACCTCCTTGTGAATGAGCTTGCTCAATGGAGTTTTTCTGCAATAAACTTGAACTTGAACTTGAGAGTATTGTACCACTGTGGAGCTCTGTGAGCAAAAGCCCTCTGGCCCATTGTAGTCCGGCATCTGGGGACAAGGAAGGTTTGTTGTTGTGAACTTCTAGTTTGCTGGGTGCTGTGATGATCAATGAGGAGCTTTTCAATGCCTGTGGCATGATCCCGAGGAGGACTTTTTTGGCTAAGAGGCAGGTTTGATACTGGATCCGGCTGATGAGAGGAAGCCATCCTGGCTGGACGTACAGGTCACAAGTGTGTGTAAGTCGGTCAGCCCCCATTAGAAGCCTGCATGCTTTGTTGAGTGTGACCACAATTCTGCGGAGGGCAGAGGCAGAGCCGTAGATTGCTAGCCTGTAATCAGTGATGGAGGTGACAGAGCTGTTGATAGCCAGCCGGAGTGTGTCAGGAGTCATGCAGTGTTTGTGCCTGTAGAACAGTTCTATATGGATATTGGTGGCTTTGGCGACAGAATCAATGTGCCGATGTATAAAATATTCCATTCTGTGGGCTGCCAGCTCTTAGAGCGTTACTGATTTTATATACTGCATCTCCCCAGGTAAAGTTTCATTTATAACTTGATGTGCAATGGGGCTTCATATGTTGTTTTTACAACTGCACTAAAACTCGTCATCTTTATTTACATGCGTATTGGGTTGCAGAGGGAACAGGAGAATGAGGGTGCGCTCCTTTTCTCCCTTCTCTTAGTCAACCCAGTGAACCTCTTCTTTTTCTTAATAGAGCCAGGGAAAACACAAACTTGAACACAAAAATTGTCTCCCAAACCGGGAGGCGAGCGGATGTCTGAATGTCTCGGGAAGGGGACAGTGGAACATCATCTGGACAGCTACTCCATTCATTTTCCTAATTATTGTTTTGTGCATCTTTATTTTCCAAAAGTATGACCAGCCTGTAAGACTCTCTGTATACCCCATTCTTTTCTCGTGGCACTAGAGTCAGCAGCAATTTGTCGGTATTGTCCGACGGCTGCACTTGCCAGCCGTAAACTTTTCATTTCGGTCCATTCATTATTTGGTTACATTTTCTTTTTTTGGTCATCGGCCAAACAACCAACTTTTATTTCTTTCAGGGCACCAGAGATAGGGTTTTACACTAAGGATGTTCCTGTCCTGTTTTAGTAACCAGCGGCTGGAATTACCAATGGAGTAGCTTCAGGGGTATTTAAAAAGTGACAATGAAGCTGCCCCATTCAAATTGAGCCATAGAGCGCCGGGGAGGAGGGAGACGAGACAGCAAGGAGTGATTGCGCTCCTGTTTCATTAATTTGAAAGCTAATACCTCTCTCTCATCTCACATTTAGACTGTCTTTACGGTATTTATGACCCAAGGGGTCTCCTGTATATTGTAATAAACCCCGAAAGACAAACAAGATCTGAAACAGTCACGGAGCGGAAGGCGGCACTAAAAGGGAAAGTGCAAGTCACTCCATGCTGGATATGAACTGTACTACATTTTAATTCTCCCGACAGTTTCTTTGTCAGGATGCAAGCCTGACATAACAAGCATTTGTCAATGCCGAATGTTGCTTGCTTCTATGTGCTGTTTAGGTATTTGGAAGTCATTGGAGTGCAAATATTGAAAATATGCGAACTTACGAGCGTGCGTAGGAACTATAGCACTGCCTTTCATCAAAACAGAGTCATTTAGAATTTTTTCACCAAATTTTCAACATAGCCATTTTAAGACCTCTGCTCATGAACAGTGTCACTGTGATTTTGTTAATGTGTCCCAAACATTGAGTTTGCACACCGACTAAGCCATTGTGTGCTACATATGCGGAAACACGTTTTGGGCAGAATGTGAAAATGACAGCTGTACTGCTCATAGGAGGTGTGGTAAAATGGCAATGTTGAAAATCTGGGTGAAAAATATTGAAAATTGTGAACTTACGAGCCTGCGTGGGGCACACTGGCGCACGCTCCGCCAAAACAGTCATTTTAGGAATTTTTTTCACCAAATTTCCAACATAGCCATTTTAAGACCTCTGCTCATGAACACTGTCACTGTGATTGTCTTAGTTTGTCCCGTACATTGATTTCGCATACCGACTGCGCCATTCTGCACTCCATGGGCGGAAACACATTTTGGGTGAGATGTGAAAAATGACAGCTATACTACTCATAAGAAGGTGTGGTAAAATGGCAATGTTGAAAATATGGAGTGAAAATATTAAAATTCCTTGAACTTACGAACCCTCGTAGGAACTGTGCAATGCTGCATTTCGATAAAACAGTCATTTTGGAATTTTGGCACCAAATTTTCAACATGGGGTTTGGGACCCTTCTCATGAGTGATGTCACTGTCATGGTGGTATTCAGGCCCAAAGGGTGATTTTGCAGTCACTGCGCAGTCACTGCGAAATCACCCTCGGCCGAATACGCCATGACAGTGACATCATTCATGAGAAGGGGTCCAAAACCCATGTTGAAAATTTGATGCAAAATTTCCCAAAAATGCCTGAGATATGCAACAAAGTTGAAACCCCATCTAGCCCATTATACAGCTTACGGCATTTCCTCAATTCGGCGGTCGGCTTTGAAGAGTGCAGGCGTGTTCGGTCCACGAAGATCATCGGCAAATACGGAGAGTGAAAGTATGAGTAAGTGTGAGAGGCTGGGTGCGCGGTGGGTGAGTGCGGGTTGTGGGAGGCGTCAGGAGGCACGCGCGGAGACCGTTTTCGTTTTCAGGTAAAAAAAGACATCGATGGGACCATTTGCCCACGCTGGGTGGGCTCCCAGCATGGCATAAGGACATTAAGCGTTTCCACGACGGGATTGGGCACCCTGCCGCCAGTGATTGATTGCCACGCTTGGGGTGGGCTCTCAGCGTGGCACCTACAACTGAGGGGGGAGACGGCCAGCTGATGGGGATTGGGCACCCTGTCAAGTTACACAGTACGCCATGGGGCGACGCCAGTGCGTGTGGGGAGCTACGCTTTATCGCTGCTCACTGAAGCGTAGCTCCCCTTCAACTGTATGCCACTGCATTTTGGAGCTGGTCATAGAGCTCCAAAATGCATTGGCTTACAGGGGCCGCGCCTGCCAGCTCACTGACTGAATTGGAGGAGGAGGTGATACACCTCTGAAATCTCCGATGATGGCACTATGTTTCTTGCACATGCGTGCAAGCAACATAAAAATGATGTGCATTTATTGCAGCATCGCCTCTACTACATTATTTACTCTATTACAGGCAACCATGGGGATTTTTATAGAGCGGCTTGTATAAATGATAATACAATACTTACAGCTGCTCTGTATTTTAAACTGACACTGTATTTTATTCTGCCTTTCCACAGGGCACTCTATCAAATAAAACAATCCCCCGAGCATAATTAGTACCACTCTATGAATCTGTATTCTATGTGTTTTATAATTTTACATCTACATTCCTTCCATCAAGCACCTTTTCTATGCATTTTATCTATCCCAGCATTGTGTATGCACTGGAAAATTCATATGTCCTAGCGGTACACACATTTTTAGTATAAAGCACACAAGCATTTTATTAAGCAGCCAGCTGTTTTTCCTCTTATTACAGCCTTACTTTTATAAACTACAGATACTGAAATGTTGTTTATATTTATCTTCTGAGGCTAGAAGGAGGGGTGGAGCAACAATGGGGACACATCAAAACTGCCATCACAGAGGCAACATGCCTTTGTGTGAAGCAAATAAATCAAAACAAAAGAAAAAGCCACTATGGTTCTCAAAAGTGGTGGCAGGGAAGGTTAAGGAGAAAAAGATAGCATTTATGAAGTATAAGGAAACACAGAAGGAGCAGGACAGAGAACTGTACCAGTTAAGGCAGAAGGAAGTAGGGAGGATAGTCAGAATAGCAAAGGCCCAAACTGAGGAAAAGGTAGCCAACTCAGTTAAGAAGGGGGATAAAACCTTTTATAGGTACATCAGGGAGTGTAGAAAGACAAAGGGAGGGATAGTGAGGCTGAATAGAAAGGACGGTGGGTGGGCAGAGAGGGACAGTGAAAAAGCAGGGATACTGAATGAATGCTTCTGCTCAGTATTCACAAAAGAGGAGGAGGGGGAGGTGCCTAATCCAATTAATAGAAGCACTCTGGATAGGGGATCGATCCCAGTTCTTTCACAGAAGAAAGGGTTCTGAAAGAACTCCTAAAACTGAAGATGGACAAAGCAGTGGGGCCTGATGGAATTCACCCCAGAATTCTAAAAGAATTAAGGGAAGAACTAGTGACACCACTGACTACCCTTTTTAACAAATCATGGGAGGATGGTGTGGTACCTGAGGACTGGAGGAAGGTGGATGTGATTCCCCTTCACAAAAGTGGGAGCAAGATAAAGGCAGGAAACTACTGACCTATCAGTTTGACCTCTGTGATAGGGAAAGTGATGGAATCACTTCTGAAGGAAAGAATTGTTGAGTACCTAGAGGCCAGTGGGGCACAGGACCCAAGGCAGCATGGGTTCACAGTGGGAAGGTCATGTCAGATGAATCTAATTGATTTCTTTGACTAGGTGACCAAAGTAGTAGACCAGGGAGGGGCTGTGGACATGGTCTACCTAGACTTTAGCAAGGCATTTGACTTAGTCCCACACAAAAGATTAATAATCAAATTAACCAGCCTGGGAGTGGGACCCAGGGTGGTAGCCTGGGTAAAACATTGGCTGGACAACAGGACACAGAAGGTAATTGTAAATGGAGTCCACTCTGAAGAAAGAGGGGTTACTAGTGGGGTACCACAGGGTACAGTACTGGGTCCAGTCCTTTTTAATGTCTTTATAAGAGACATTGCAGAGGGACTGGAAGGAAAAGTATGCCTCTTTGCAGATGACACAAAGATCTACAACAGGGTTGATACACAAGGAGGCACGGAAAGGATGAGAAGGGACTTGGCAAGGTTGGAGGAATGGTCAGAAGTAAGGCAGCTTGGATTCAATGCAAAGAAGTGCAAAATAATGCACCTGGGAAACAAAAACCCAGGGGAAGATTACACAATGAGGGGGAGGTAGTAACAACAACAAAAATGGAAAGGGACCTGGGGGTAATCATATGAGATGACCTTAAACTTAGCAAGCAATGTGAGAAGGCAGTAGGGAGGGCTGGGGGATACTGGGATGTATAGGGAGAGACATCACCAGCGGAAAACAGGAAGTTGTTATCCCTCTGTACAGACAGTTGGTGAGACCCCATCTGGAGTACTGCATCCAGTTCTGGAGATCCCATCTCCGCAAGGACATAGACAGGATGGAGGCAGTCCAGAGGAGGGCAACTAAAATGCTGCAGGGTCTGCAAGAGAAGCCATATGAGGAGAGACTAATGGAGCTTAATATGTATACCCTTGAGGAAAGGAGGGAGAGAGGGGGACATGATAGAAACTTTTAAGTACCTCAGTGGAATCAACAACGTCCAAGAGGGTAGCAACTTTAAGAAAAAGAGATGTGCAAGAACAAGGGGACACAATTTGAACATAGAGGGAGGACGGCTCAGGGGCAATGTGAGGAAGTATTTTTTTTCACAGAGAGGGTGGTGGACACATGGAACAGCCTTCCTGAGGAGGTGGTGGGGTCTAAAACTGTGGGAGAATTCAAGAATGCACGGGACAGACATAAGGCAATTCTTGTGGGGGGTAGGAAGAAATAGGCTGTTGGTTATACACTAACTTCAACCGTGCCCTCTCTAACCCCTCTTCAGTTAATTGTAGGGTCCTCCAGGGATCCGTTCTTGGACCCATTCTGTTCTACCTTTTCATTAATGAACTGCCTTCTGTCACTGCCCATGGATGTACCACCTTTTATGCGGATGACCTCGTCGTCCTGGCCAGCTCCCAGGACATCACTACCATTAACTCCCAGCTAAACTCTGACTTTATGCGTATTCAGACCTGGCTAGTGGACCATAAGCCTACCATCAATCTAAAAAAGACCCAAGCAATGCTCTTTGGCTCCTTGAACAAGACAAAAACCTGCCCTGCTCCCTTAAAGATCTATGGGGTTGATGGCTCCCTCCTGCAGACTGTGGATACTGTCAAGTATCTGGGTGTCACCCTTCAGCCGCTATTGGATATTACCTTGCACATTCGGAATATATGTAAGGCAACTAATGGCAAACTTGGTCTTGCTTATAGAGCAAAAATCTGCCTCACCCCGGCTGCACAAGTGGCCCTAGCCAGGGGGGGTCCTCCTACCAACGCTCTGCTATGGGCTTGTATCCTTGGCCCCTGTCCCTAAATCTAGCCTCATGAAATGGGACACTGCTTATAACAATATTTGGTGTTTTGCACTCTCAGCCCCTCTCCTCATGCACCGCTGTGATCTTTACACACAACTGGAGTGACTCCCTGCAGAAAAGCACCGCACCTTTGTCCTCAGCAACTTCATCGACAACATCGTCAGAACGGCTACCCCTTCTGCCCTCGCCCTACCCCTCAAACATGGAACTCCAACCTACCACTTAAGATCTAGGGATTCGCTGGACTGCCTGGTTCCAAAATCCTGCACTCTTGAGGGTGATCTGGCTTTCACCGCCTACGCGCCGAGAATGTAGAACTCCCTTCCTGCTTTAATTCGCTCCTCCTCCTCCCATCCCTGCTTTAAAGCCTCCCTATGGGGCTTCCTGAAATCGGCCTCAGCCTGTCTCTGTGCCTCATAGTCCACCAGCTGAGGCACACTTTTTCTTCCCAGTTTCATACTGGTGGGGGCGTGGCTGCAGTGTTTTAAAGCACTTCTACTGCTGTAACTGGTTGATATAATAATAAGTTGTCATTTTTGCACTGGGCCCACTCCCTGCCTAATCTATCTCTATCTTTTCCAGGTGTCTCTCCTGCACTTTTGTACTCCTCCTGTTTACCCATCTAGCGCCCCCCCAAGGGTATGGCATACCATATATTGTTTGCCTTGTTGACAATGTCTGTACTACTCTGTATTATGCTGTTATCTACCTAATTATCTACTATGTATCGTATGCTGATATCTAAACATTAATCAGTTTGTGCCTGAAGTCTCTTATGCTGTTAGCTACCTATTAATCCCTGTTATGCCCGATGTTTCTTGTATGTTAACATTGACTCTTCCTACTGTTCTTGAATGTATGTACCTTGTAATCCTCCCTAGTCTCACCTGAAAATAGGCACTTGGCTGTCTAGTGTGCTTACCCGGTTAACAAAAGCAAACAAATAAATAACTAGGATCTGCAACTTATCCTGTAGGTAGAGAAATGGGCAGACTAGGTGGGCCAAGCGGTCCTTATCTGCTGTCAAAGTCTATGTTTCTATGTTTCTATGAGATTAGGGAACTAGGTACAGGGACAGCACAGCATTGAGAGTGTAGCCAACCCAGCAGTCAAATTTAAAGTGATAGAGATAGCAAAGATTGAAATTAATTTTGGGGGGGGGGTGGAATTTAGACTGTAAATCAGGGTAACTGCTAAGACAGAGGTCACCCTGTCACAGGCACATTGGCGCAAGTTGCTAAACCCTCCCAGAAGGCAAATTTCTAAGTACCCTTAGGCCAGCCCTGGCTGCTCTGATGGCACTTAAAACGTTGTCCTCTGGGAGAGTTTTGAGAATACTGAATTAGGGTATATGGCAGCCTGTGTCTGCCACAAGCTCCCTAGCACTATGCCACAGTCCATTTTGTGCCACAAGGACAGCACAAGCCCCCTTTGGTGCACGCAGCCTGTGGTTGATGCAGTGTGTGTGTTTGAGAATCACTCCCAGTGCATCTTTTAGTGCAAGGGGCACTTTGCACCATTCCTTGTGGCGCAAGCCTCTTGCACCAGTCTGGTAGCTTTGAGAATCAGGCCCATGGGGTTTAAGTCGAAAGCAGCTAGTTCTACTAGTTCACAATTTGGGTAGGGTTAAAAGAATCTTGCTTTCCTGAACTTGTTTGGAAATTGTAAATGCATTAAAAACCTCCATGAGGTGAATTAAATTTATCCTGCTGATTACAACATTGCGGGCCAGATATTCAGAAATGCGCTAAATGCCGGCACAAGTCTGGTGCAGCGCAAATCCAATGTGCCATGGCACAACGAGTGTCATATTCAAAGGTTGCGCATGGCAAAATGTGCCAGTGCAACACGGCTGAATATAGCACAGAAGCACCATGGTGCAACCAGAGTTGCACCAGGGTGCAACCAGAGGTGCACCAGGGCACAACCAGACCTGCGCCATAGCACAACCAGAGATGCGCCATGGTGCAACGGGACAAATGTCAAGGCACACATGGACCAGCCCCAGTCAATGGTGGGAGCACAGCAGCAGAGGCAAAGCGTGGGGCATGGCAGAGGAACACACCCAGGGACAGTGCCAGGGATGCACAGTGGCAGGCCACAGGTGGCCACCATCAGCAGGGCACACACAGGCATCCAGCCCCCCCTGGAACACTACTGTGGCACAGGAAGCAGGGTACAGGTGGCACCAATGGCCAAAGGAGGGCTGCCACTGGATCCCCGCTGGCTGCATGCTGTGCCCCCACCCATCCAGACCCCAGCAAGCCACACCCTAGACTATGCCGCCAAACACACACGTGCCACACATCCTGGACAGCCACCAAATGGCCACCTCAAGGCATAGCCACCGACCAAGGGGCAGAACACCACCATGCATGACCCACACACCGACACATGCACACCACACAGACACCCACCACGCCACTGCAGCATGGCTCCACATGCCAGCTGCAAAGCAGACACCGACACAGGCAGGTAAGCAAAATAGCTGTATTGAAAAGTAGAACTATGTACAATGGCATAGGGTGGGAAAGGGTAGGAAAGCGAGGGAAGGGGACAGAGAACAGGGACTGTAGAGTGGGAAGGGGGATGGATGGGTAAGGGAAGGCAGCGGTATAAGGGACATGGTGGGGATGAACTCTGGGCGGCCATGGCCTGCTGCCACCTGACACCTCCTCCTCCGCTGGTCCATCAGCACCATCCTCCTCATCTGCTGGACCACCTCCAGGGTCATCGAGATAATCAAAATGATTTGCCTCAGCAGCCGAAAATACAGGGGCAGCTGTGACCTCCTCCGGATGCATATGACAAAGGAATGGACAGGTGATCAGTGCAAGGTCCCAAGGAACCATGCCCACCCACTATGCGCAATGGGCAGTGGGGACACCCCCCCCCCGGAGTGGCACCCTGGCCACCCACAGGGGGTGGGCCAATTCCTGCCAGCATCCCAGCACGCCACGAAAGTGCACAGTGGTGGACACTGCCACCCAATGGCCACCCAACTGTGCAGCGACAGGCAGACAGCACAGGGCACCAGCAGCACCATAGCAACATCAGTGGCAGCCGGGCGCACACTCACCCCACCAACAGCTGGTACACGTGTGCAATGGCTGCTCCACAGTGACATGCACCACACACAGTGTGCAACACACAGCTGCCACGGCACATGGCACAGGTGGCCATGGCCGCACCCACTCCCCCGCTGACCAACCAGTAATGTGCAGAGGAATACAACAGTGCTTACCTGCCCACTGTGGCACTGCTCGTGCCTGTCCCATCGCCGCTTCTCCGCCACCACTTGGTCCCGCAGCAGCCTGCTGAACTCTGCCTGGCGCCCCTGCTGCCCTTGCCTGGCTTTGATCTTCAGGCTCTAGGAATGGAACAAAGACAAGTACACATCAGAGAACACCCACAGCATGTGCCCACCACCCCCACTCCTGTGCACAGCGTATGCCCCTGCCCAACATGTCCCACAAGGCTGTAGCGCAACGCAACCTGCGGCTGGCAATGCTACTCCACAATGCACACACTGACAGTGTACCCCTCTGCAGGGTATGCCAGGCAGCCAAGCCAACACCACAGCACAGCACTAGGGCACACATGCAGCATGGGACGACTTACCAGGCCATGGCACTGCCCTCCTGCAGACGCGTGCCTGCAGCAGCCTCAGTTGCTCAGGGTCCCACCTCAACAGGTCCCCGTACTGGTGACAGCATTGTTCACCAGTCCTGGCTACCTCAGTGTCCTGCACCAGCCTAGCGGCGATGGCCTGCCAGACCTCCATTCTGGCCTGTTGTAGGGGCACCTGGCCAAACAGCCCTGGTGCATGTGGCTGTGCATGGAGCAAGTATGCGATATTCAGCCACCACATGCAAATGAGCTCATCAGCCAATGAGAGGTGCACCAGGGAAATTAGCATTACCATTGCGCCAATGCTCATTTGCATGTGTTGCACTATAAAGGTGCCCTGGAACAGCACAGGCCATGGACCGGTATTGCAACCATCTGAGGTAAGTTGTGCTTGCTGCTGAGCCCAGCCAGCACAGCAGGGTGGATGGGGTAGGCAGCTGCTGACACTGACACATATGTCTATGTCCACAGGTAGCACAATGTCAGAGAGTGAGGACTGTGGGCCTGCCCATAAGTGCAGGCCCAACTTTACAAAGGCAGAGGCCGATGCCCTGTTCGAGGCCTACCTCGACAGGGAGCCACTGCTGAGTGGTGCCACAGGCACACCACAGGCCAGGGCTGCGGCCTGGGTGGAGGTGGCAGCGTGTGTGAACCAGTGTTCTGTGCAGGAGTGCAGGAAGAAAGTGGGAACTGATAAATGCCGCATCAAGGAGAAGTCGGCGGCCATATGAGCAGCCCGGACCGCCACTTGCGAGGGGCCTGCTGATGTGCCACAGCTCACAGGCGCAGGAGTTGCTGGTGGCGGCCACCATGCATCGCAGCACTGTCAAGGGTGTGCCAGGTGGCGGATTCCAGACAGGAGGGAGCCCATCACTGCATGGTATGTATGTTGGGCCCACACTGCAGGCAGGGGTGGGTGGGGGCTGGAGGCCATGCATCACTAACACATCTGTTTTCTCTTACAGCACTGGCACACCTGCATGTGGTGGATGGGGTGCCAGCAGCAGCCATGGAGGCAGGCCCAGCCTCGGTTGACCAGCCATCCACCTCCATGGGCATCCGGAGTCTGACTGGCTGTAGCACACCACCACTGTCCAGCTGTATGTCCTGGGCTTGGGTCGGATGAGGCCCTGGCTCTGTTTCAGCAGGATGCCAGCCATGGCGTCCTCTGCGCGGAGACACTGATCGGGGCAGGGTCTGATACTGATGACGATCAGACTATTATCCTGGGCAGCACTTGAGGTGATGCGGGGAAATGCCCATACCTACTGCCAACACAGGCAGCATGCCCAGTGGCCTGTCAGCGGTGGGTCAGCTGCCCACCACCACCGCAAGTGCTGCTGTGTGCACCACCATGGCAGTGCCATGTGGTGGTGGTGCATCTGCACAGGCGCTGGCCAGCGCACAGGGGCTGGAGGGCCAGCAGTGGCAGATAGCAGGGGATGTTGGGCGGCCGGATGCAGTGTCCACTGCCGGGACGCCTGACAGGGACCAACCCCATGGGGACCCCACTGTGCTGCGTCCACCTGAGCGGGGGGCTGTGCAGCGTGATCATACACCACCGGTGGGTCGGTGGCCTGGCCAGGTTCCCCTGGGTGCCGACCCATTGGCAGAGCACACCCAATTGCTGCAGGCCTCCATGGAGCAACAGGTGCTGCTTGTAGCTGGGGTGTGTGCACTGCGCGCGGAGGTGTGCCAGGCAGCCAAGCAGTGCGAGAGAGGCACTGCGCAGGTCCTGGAAGCTATTAGCACTTGTGGAAGGACACGACCGCATCCCAAGATCGCATTGCCAATGCGATCACGGTTGGCCTTGCACTGCTGGCTGTCACGGGGCATGGCCAGCAGCCTCATACACCGCATAGTGCACTGTCCACCCCATGGACCCGGTGTTGAGTGACACCCTCCCTGTCGATGGCGGGCTCTGCTGCTGGCATCCCAGGCACGCCTGGGGTGGGTCTGTTTGGATGCCTACACAACCCTGCGCAGACCCGGTCACGGTCCTGCTGTACAACCCCTGGGGGGCTGTTGCATACACCCCCTGTGGCCGATGAGCAGCCTGTGGCAGCCGATCAGCCCCAGCGTGGCCACCCCGTGTCCATGGTGGCCATGGTTCCATGCAGCAGACCTCATGTGTGTGCCGCCCTAGCTGCAGTCTGCTGCCGCTGCCCTGTGTGCACATGGATATTGTGTGTGACTGCATACCACAGTTGTGGCACCTGTGTGTCATGTCGCATGCTGCCTGTGTGCGTACCTGCCTGGCCACTGGCCAGTGTGGCATGGGCGTGATGAGAGCAGAACTGCACTGGTTGCGCCTGTGCACCGGCACCCTGCATCTGATCCATGCCACATGCTGGTGCCTGGGCACGTGTGTGTGTGTGTGTGTGTGTGTGTGTACTGCTGTACACTGCTGTGTGCTGTTGTGTGTGGCTGTGTGGCATTGACACCCTCACCCCTGCACCACGCCTCTGTGTGTGCATGCCCATTGCCATGCATGCCCCTGACCGTGTGCCGTACCTTTGTGTGTGGCCAATGCGTGGGTGTTGCTCCACCTACTTGCAAGCACCATAGTGCTCCTGTACAATTGTGTCTCGGTTCAGGCATGTCATCCGCTGGAGCCAGGGATCCCTCCGCCCAGGGGGGCTGCCCACCGCCCTCCAGCCCATTGTCCTTGTCATCCCCACTGCTGTCCCCCTCATCAGCCTCGACAGCTATCCCACGGTCACACGCAGTAGTATGCAGTGGCCAGGAACAGGCCACAGGCTTTCAAGGGGCTGTACTGTAGGGCACCACCAGACCTGTCAAGGCAATGGAACTGTGCCTTCAGCATCCCAAACATACGCTCAATGATGTTCCACATGCTGGCTTGTGCCTCATTGTACCAGTCCTCTGCTGGGGATGACAGGCGCCGGTAGGGGGTGAGCAGCCAGGGCGTGAGTGGGTAGCCACTGTCACCTGTGTGGACAATAACATGGTTAGCCCTGTGTCCTCTGTTGTTGTGCCCCTTGCCCATCCCTGGTGCCCTCGCCAGTGCACCTACCCTACCGGCCCCCATCCCATGCCCTGCTCTGCCCCGCACCCCTTGGCTGTCCCATACTCACCCACTAGGTGGCCAGTGGGGATGTCCCCATGCTAGAACCTGTGGCACAGCGCAGAGCTGTGCCAGATAAATGTATCATGTGTGTTCTCAGAGTGTGTGGCACAGACATTGGTTATGCGCCCTTTGGCATCGCACACCACCTGGCAGTTGACACTGGGATAGCCCTTCCTGTTAACGTACGCTCTGCCCTCAGGGCCAGGTGGCATGCAGATGCCCACATGGGTGCAGTCAATGGCCCCAAGCATGCCAGGCATTCGTGCTACCCTGTGAAAGTCCTGCATGGTTGTTGTATGCTCTGCCTGTGTGCTGGGGAAATGGATGTATTCCGAAGCATATGGCAGCAGGGCGTTGAGGAATTGTGTAAGGAGGCATGACGTGGCTGACTCGGTTATGCCTGTGGTGTCCCCTGTTGGTCTCTGGAAGGTGCCCATGGCAAGCAGGCACATGACAGCTGTTACCTTCATCTCCATTGACATGGCATGGTTCCAACTAGTGGGTGCTGGCATCTCCTCACTGCACATCTCACAGAGCTGCCTCAGAATAGCCCAGTTCAGGTGGTACCAGCCCACAATCTCTGTATCGGTGTAGTTCTCGAAGGTGGTGCGGGCACAGTACCACCTGTTCCGGGCATACCGCCGACGGGCTCTTCCACGGCCATGACACTGTTCTCTCCTACCTCCTCACACCCCTCATTACGGCCTCCATCTGGAAGGCTGTGCTGACCATGGCCCCTGCTGTCCTTTCTCTCCCTGGGTGGTCAGCTGCTGTGGGCTGTTTGCCACTGTAGGGCAGTGCCTTGCACTTTACCTGCCTCTCCCTGTCGCTCTCTCTACCCCTGGCTCGCCCTCCACTGCCACCTCTGTGCCATGCCCCTGTGGCTGCCTGTTCCAGTCCCTCTGTCCCTCACAGGCTCTATCTCCCTTGTTCCTCCTGAATCCTCTCTCCACTGTTCGGTTCCTCTCTGTCTCTCTCTCTCTCGCTCTCTGTCTCTCACCCCTGGCGCAAGTGCTGTCCCTGTGCTTGTGCCCTGTATTTATAGGCTCAAGTCTGCTCGGCGCATCTGGGAGTTGCTCCGCACTTGCACCATGGGTCAGGGGTTGAATATCGCACTGCGCCGCATATTTGTGGGCACGTCTCCTGCCCTTGCACATGCATGCATTAGGGTTGCGCATTGGCACACTGCGACTTGCACTGCGCACTGGCTCCCACTGAATATCGCTCCTTGGCGCATTTCCGCACTTGCACCGCACAACTGCTTTGAATATCCAGCCCTGCGTGTTTACCATAGAAAAGGCAATTGCCACATGACAGGGTCTCAAAACTGTCTGGTGTATTGGAGGTGTCCATGTGTATTTATGTATGTGTTCTGCAATATTTGGGATTGTGTTGGTGTTCTAGGTGTATGTATGTGTATGTGTTCGAGGATATGTCAGTTTGATCCCTGGTGTCAGTTGGTATCCCATCTAATGCAATCATGACTTCCCACCTCAACCCCTTGCTTGCTGCCATGTTTACACATGTACACAATCCCACACCAAACCTTCTGCACATACCCATGCACACACTCTCACCCCTCACTTACTGCCATACTTACCTATGCATACACTCCCACCCCTCACCTACTTACATACATACTCATGCACACACTCTCACCCCTCACATATTATCATATATACCCATGCACACACTCCCACCCCTCACTTTCTACACATACTGTACCCGTGCTCACACTCCCATCCCTAGTCTGCTGCCACACATAGCCTTGCACTCACTCCTACCCCTGCCTGATGCCCCATACCAATGCATTCACTACCAACCCTCACCTGCCACACATACCATTGTATACTCTCCCACCCCTTGCCAGCTACTGTGAATGCCACCATTTATCATACACATTTATAAATCCAGTGCAAACGCCATACACTCATTATTGCAGTCGTACCCTTTGCATCCAACTGCATAACCTCTGTCCACTCCTAGTATCCATGCAAAGAATAGAAACTCTCACCACTCAGGTTACATAGCCCCTTATTATTCCCTCCACCAGTGCCAAAGATCATAACACCCAGCCAACCCACCAAACAATAATTACTGTCTACTCACATCACACGTGCTCACATTGTTACTCCAACCCAGTTATCTGCACAAACGTTACAGATCCAAGCACTTGTGCCAACCCTTCAAAAGCATTGCCTTCCTGTCACCAGAACACTGTGCCAGTGGACGGCACTTAGTGCAACCAGCTCTCATAACACCTAGCACACCACTCTCCCATAGCACACACTGACAGTCTTTCTCTCACACATTTTTACACTAGCAATCCATCTCTCAAACTCAGTAACACTTTGGGAATTAATCACTTTTACACATGCTCTCATGGTATCATACACTCAAAGACCTATTGCACATGCCATTATCCACTTAGTGTAAAAAATAGTTATAAAACAGAATCATTGGGGGAGGGAACAGTGGTGTAAGACAAGGCTCCACTTCCAAATTACCTGCCCTCTTGGTGGGGGGAGGGGGGATGTGATGGCGGGGAGGGGAAACGTGGTGGGAGGATGGCCAATAGCGTGTTCATGGGTTCTCCCTTTTCTCCTGTCCCATCATAAATTATCTAAAAATGGGAACAGAAAAAGTAAAACAGTCCTAAAAAGGGGTATAATGACCATGGGTTAACAAATATCAAAGTCATAAAGTGGAGAGTTATCTTTCTTCATTTCAACCAGGACCCTGGGATAGTTTTTTATAAGATGCACTGGACTACCCACACTTGTATGTGTGTGTGTGGGGGGCAGCAAGGCCTGTTCACCAGGTCTGACCTTTATCTCAGTTTTGTTGGGGGGGTATATGTTTAGTGGAATGGGATCCTGTTTCCACCCCAGATCTGAGGGTTTAGATGCCACAGTTGCCTGTTTGAACACTTATATTCTGGACTTCCTTACTGTAAACTGTCATGGGGGAAGGGGGGTTGGCAGCAGCTAGAATATATTCCCTCCCTTCCAGCGCCATTGTTCACCATGCCACACATTAGATTCTCATTCCAGACATGGACACACATTTTTAGACTATGGTAAAAATGCACACTGAGGATGTTGAATAGGGACCGAATCATAACCAAGACCTCCAGTGAGGTAGGACACCTCACGGTGATAGTCGGCCACCCTGAGTTCCATCCCCCCATAACAGGCAATAGCTTCTGCTGCTGGAACAGGGCAGCTCTCACCAACCACTAACACCTCATCTGAGGAGACATTTGTGTAATTTTTGAATAGTTGACTCAATATGACCTACTCCAATAGGATTTTTATCCTAACATCAAAACATCTAATTCCTCAAGTAAGCAGAGATCTGATTCCCCTGGAAGATTTCTTCTACTGTGCAGCAGTGCTGGCTGGCAGTGGGAAATATATCTCGAGGGCTTATGGGATCCTGTTGGGCCAGGAGACCTAGGAGGTCATAAAGACCAAGGCAAATTGGGAATTCAAACCCAGCATCACCATCACAGACCCAGAGAGGCTGGCATGCTTCTATGAGACTGCATAGTCTATTGCTTAGAGCACAGGTTGGTTATCAGGAGCCCCAGGTTCAAACACCAGCACAGCCCCTTACTCACATGACACTGAACTATTGTTGCACATCCATCTGTAAAAATGGGTACAAGGATGACCCCCACTGAATTCAAGATGTTGTATCTTAACTAGGTAAAAATGTAATTAACAATTTACTTTCACTTGTACTTTTCATATTTTTAAGGTAAAATTTTGTGCATTTTGTTTACTCTTGTGTAAAAATCTGCCATTCTAGACATCAGGAATTTGCAGGGATGGTATTGTTTTTTTATCCATTATTAATAAACGTTATGACAATACACCATTATACATCAAAGCAAATTAATATTTTCCTGAACAAGTTTTCCTTTACCTAGGTTCCATTACACTACAGATGTCCCAGCTGAAGCTGACAGACTTTAAAAAATGGCATAAAAACACTGATGAGTTGGTCAAGTAAGGGCAACTTGATTTTCTCCTGGGGATATTCATTTATTCTGCCATTTAATGTCAGCACCTCTCATCCTCATCAAGCATGAATACTGAAGCTGCCATGATTGCACGTTGCAGCCAGGTGCAATTAACAAATAGACTAGGAACAAATATCACAATGGGAACCAATCTGGCATGTATGCAATGTGGATTTGGTACCCATTGGGAAGTGGCAACAGTTACACATGTGGCACTAAATAAAGTGCATGTGCAAACAGATAAGGGGAACCAATCTGGCAGGGGGACTAATGTGGCACGACATCAGCTTCTGGGTTCATTTGTGAATAACATGGGCATCTTTCAAATATGAACAGCCACAGCGCTACGTAGTATGAATGTATAGAATGAAAAGGAATGGCCCTGTGTCTTTTGTTAACAGGTTATTGATACAAATAGTGGGTCCTCCTCCAGACTGTCCAAATTATATTATATTACAGAGAGAGCACACAGGTCCCTTAAACCAAAGCCTGATCCCAATGAAAAACCACACTCTTTCATATTCAAAAAATGCTTCACTTTCAAAAAAAGATTTATTTTTAAAAATGCTCAGAGACAGACAATACATAGATTTTGAGGGATCCGAATTTTCAATGATCTGCCACCCGAGATGATCAAAAAAAGGGATACTTTCTTCCTACTTAAAAAGAAACTTGAGACTGGTTCAAGTTATAGCCTGCTCCACCCAATGCTGTTCAGAGTGTGGACAAAGGAATGTCCTAAGGACTACAATGGATTGGAAGCTGCAAAAGTCAGTCTGTGTCTTCGTCCAGAGAAGGAGCATTCACAATGGGCTGAGAGGGTCTCCCACAGCAAAAAAATGGAGCCCTCCCCCTGCAGCACAAGTCAGCTTAAAACAGCGGAGCTACAGGGGAGCTAGGTGGCTACACAGGGCTCCAGGCAGGGGCCAATTACAGTGGTAACTGCACCCCCTGCTCTCCAGACAGCCAATTGTGGGTGTTGACCTGCAGGAACAAAAGGCAGACAGTGATTTAAAGCCCACAACTGTGTGGGAAGCTCACTGTTTGCATCCAGAGAAGGAGCATTCACAAGGGGCTGAGAGGGTCTCCTATGGCAAACAAATGGAGCCCTTCCTCCCTGCATTGCAAGACAGCTTAAAGGAGCGGAACTACAGGGGAGCTAGGTAGCTACACAGGGCTCCAGGCAGAAGCCAATCACAGTGGTAGCTGCGCCCCCTGCTCTCCCAGACAGCCAATCACGGATGTTAACCTGCAGGAACAAAAGGCAGACAGTGATTTAAAGACCACAACTGTGTGGAAAGCTCATCGTTTACATCCAGAGAAGGGGCATTCACCAAGGGGCTGAGAGGTTCTCCTGTAGCAAACAAACAGAGCCCCCCCACATCACAAGGCAGCTTAAAGAGCACCTCTTCCAGTCCTTTTGACATTCATGCACAAATTTCCCCTTCTTGCATTGATTCTTGTTTCGTATTTCTGTAATGTCCTCTGCAGTTAGTTTTTGCATTCTGAGCTGCTAAAAACTGCAGGGTGCACTAGAGCTTCTACACCAAGTCTGGTGTTGCTGTAGACCCGGGGCTGTGCTGCTGATGTTACTATATGGAGTAGGAGTGAATCACACTGTGTATACAATGAAGCTGCAGCAGTTTCATTAGGGAAAAGAAAAAAATTACTTCATACTTACGGTAATTTCCCAGTCATTTCCTTTTCGGTTAGCTACAACACCGTCAATGGGTAATCATAACAACTGGGTATAGTGCACCCTTACCATGGGAATGGCACGGCCCAAGCTTTAGAATGTTGGGCACATGAGGATTCCATGCAGTAGCAGCAACTCCCCAGTTACTACTTACCTCATAGTGCCATGAGAGCTACACATACTGTATATACAACAAAAACAATCACATACTTATAAAAAACTGTCTTACCTTCCTATCCAGTATTCGGGGAAGGGAGACATTTCATGGACCCAAAAGGAGGCCTAAAGTATTCGGTTCTTCTTGTAGAGAAAACCATGGAGCTGCCATATGCTTCATAAGAGTCACCAATCTGTGAAATGAAGCTAATACACAATGAGACATGTCCTGTCTTTTTTTTTTTAAAGGCAGAGAACTAATCTGCAACAGGAAACACACCTTAAATAAATCAATGAAACCTGTTAATCTACGGTCACAGATAATTGACAAATCAGAATATAAAATTAACATATCAGAGTACCATACAGCAGAAGAGAGAGAGAGAGAGATCCAAGTAGGGGATTTTATTTTATGAAAAATAGACCTCTTTCAAAGCATGTAGCATAAGATTCTCCCTCAGGAGCCAAGCTCCTGGGCAGGCCCCGTTGACAATTTTGCAACTAATAGAAAAGGAAATTACGGTAAGTATGAAGTTAATTTCTTCTTTCTGTAGCGCTCCACATTGTCAATGGGTAATCAATACAACTGGGTTCTAAGAAGCAGTACCCAGACAAAAACTGGGAGGGGGGAGAATATTATCCCATACGTCAGATGCTTCAGAATTATTTGCAAACTGCTACCTGCAACACTCTGCAACCAAAAGCTGCGTTAGCAGAACTCCGAACATCCAATTTATAATGTTTTGTGAATGCGTGGTCTGAGGACCACATAGCTGCCTTGCATAGTTCTGAAAAGCCGAATACTGCACTCACCACCAAATATAAAAGACAGTCCTTAAATGTGTAAACAACTTTAGTTAAGGTGCCAGTGACAAATGGACTGGACGCATTTTGGGCAAATCCTTTATCAACAGACCCAGAGACTGTTTGTCACTGCACCTTAAATAAAGTTATTTGCACATTTAAGGACCGAGGACGGTCTTTTATATATGGTGGTGAGTGCAGGATTATGCTTTTGTACATTGATCTGGTTTATACCCGACACCACATCCTTGTGCAATCTCCATGCTGCTTTTCCTCTGAAACTGTGGCTTTACCCCTTTCTGCCCAGGAAGTTGCCATCGCCCTGGTGGAGTGAGCCTTGATAAGGGCCGGAGGCCTCTTTTTTTTCGCCACATAGACCTCATCAACATAGGCCCATACCCACCTAGCTAGGGTGGATTTAGAGGCCTTTTGTCCTTGTTTGGCTGCCCCAAAAAGCATAAATAGACATTCTGACTTGTGAAATTCACACATACATTTAAGGTAGATCCTAACTGCCCTCCTCAGGTCCAGTTTATCCAACTCCTTCTCCATGGGGTGAGAAAGATGCAGACAGAAGGATGGAAGACAAATTTCCTGGTTCATATGAAAGGCTGTGGGCACTTCAGAGATGAAGGACGGAACCGTCCTAAGTACCACTTTGTCCTTATGCATGATAACTTCCGTATGATCTCACCCCACGATGCCAAACCTTTCTTAATAAAATCCCTCGCCTCTCAGAACCCTATCAATGACCCTCTTGACTCCAGGATACTTCACCTCGTGCTGGATGTCATGCTTACCCTGCTGACGCTTATCATTAACAAATCCCTCTGCCTCGGCCAATTCCCTAAGGCCTGGAAGCAAGCTGAAGTAACCCCCATCCATAAATCTGGGGACCGCACTCTGCCTAATAACTACAGGCCCATCTCCATCCTTCCCCCCCTATCCAAAGCCTTAGAAAAAATAGTGAACACGCAGCTCTCTGAATATCTTACTAACTACAACCTCCTTTGTCCAGAGCAACATGGTTTCCGCCCTGGCCATAGCACGTCCACTGCCCTTCTGGAATTCTCCCACCACATCTACTCAGCACTTGACAAAGGTCATCTCGCAGGGGCAGTCTTTATAGACCTGTCCAAGGCCTTGACACGGTGTGCCACCCCTGCTACTAAACTCCCTTAGCGTACTGGGTCCTGCAGGCGGCCCCTGAAGTGGTTCACAAGCTACCTACACAACAGGTCCCAGAGAGTCAAGCTAAATGGGACCCTCTCCCCCTACCTTCCTGTACACTCGGGGGTCCCCCAAGGCTCCATCCTTGGCCCGACCCTTTTCAGCCTATTCCTGAACACCCTCCCCAGCTCCTGTTCCAGTAAAATTTTACTCTATGCTGATGATGCTGTTATCCTTGCATCACACCCTGACCCACTCCCACTCCAAGACATGCTGCAAAGCGCCTTCCTCCAAACCGAAAACTGGTTCAATAAGCACCGCCTAGTCCTGAACCTAAAGAAAACTAAGTCCATGCTATTCTCTCATCGGCAAAACAATGCCAGGGACTTTCCTCCACATCTCCACCAGCATGGCCCTCCTCTTGAGCAAGTCTCGTCCTACAAGTACCTGGGCATCACCTTGACACCAGCTCCAACTTTCCACGCCCACCTTAAAGCTTTGGCATCTGCAATGAACTCAGGATCGGTCTTCTCTACCGCCACAAAGACTGTCTCCCGAACCCGCCTTTAAAACTTGCATCACCTCTTCGTATTATCACTGGCTGACTACGGACTCTAGTTCACGCAGCTGCTGATGCCTCTGCCTTATCTAAAATCCAGACCTCCATCAACAAAGCCTGTAGACTCCTTACCGTGCCCACAGCAGAACCCACACCTGTCTGCTATACTCCGCCACAAAAATACTCATTCTTGAGGAAAGACTGAAATATCAAACCTGCCTACTGGCACAAAATCCATGGCAGGTCTCTGCCCTCCTGGGGTCTCCTGACCTCTGCAGCGGGCTGCTAAATCCCTGCCAACCCGGTACGCCGCTGCAGCCACTTTCATCATTCCCAGAGCAAGGACCTCCCGCTGCCAAAGATCTTTCCACCACCTTGCCCCGTCCTGGTTCAACTCCCTTCCTGAAACCATCTCCAAGATCCCAGGCATTGGCCGTTTCAAAATTGCCCTCCGCCAGCATATTATTAACAACCGATGCTGTAAATGTCTGTAGCTGCACTGTGCCGGTCCTTCCTAATACTTTCCAAGCACCTCGCCGGCCGGTCCTCTTTTTACTCTACATATTATTTGCGACATGTTGTTAATTGAATAACGTACCTCCTGTTGTTTTACCAATGTTAGCACCTTACACGAGTTGCTCCAGTACAGCTCGCTGTCTGCACTCTCCAAATGTATATTTTATGTATCTAACCTGTCTGTCATCCCTGTCCTAACACCACTCTATTTGTCGTCTCCCCCACCTTTCTTGACGAGGTACCTTTGTAAACGAGTCTTTGACTCAAAGGTTATAAAACTGATCTTGCAATAAATAAATAAATAAATAAATAAATAAATAAGGTAAGGCTGCTTATGAGACAAGGCCTGGAGTTCGCCCACTCTGCTGGCTGAACACATGGCAATTAAGAAACAGACCTTGTAGGACTACACATCCAGTGGCATGGATGCCAGTAGCTCCAAGGATTCAACACAGAGAGCATTCAGAACCAAGTTAAGATCCTGCAGGGGAACCAGGGATCGAAACAGCAATCAGCTCCTGCCAACCATGTGTAAAAAACTAATAACCTCTCTTTTTGTCCCTAAGGAGAATGACAAGGAAGCTCCGAGAGTGGAAACCTCACCTTTCAGTGTGCTCAGTTCCAGCCCCTTATCCACGCCCTCCTGAAGGAAGTTCAGGATTTGAGAAATGGATTCTTTAGAAGGTTTAAATCCTTTCCCTCTGGACCAAGAGGAAAATATTGCCCAGATTCGGATGTAAGCAGTCAAAGTAGAGGTTTTTCTTGCTGCCATCAAGATTTCAACTACTTTGGGAAAAAAACTAATTTTAGGAGCCTCCTCCTTTCAGGAGTCAGGCTGTGAGTTGAATTGCGCCTGGGTTAGGATGGAGAATGGGGCCTTGCAGCAGGAGGTCCCTTCGTACAAGAAGGCAGAAGGGTACTTGCTGGGCTAAGGTCACTAGATCTGAGAACCACGGTCTTCTTGACCACTCCAGGGCTATCAGAAGAAAGTTTCCACTTGAGTGTCTTATTTTTCTTAAGACTTTCTGAAGGAGAGGCAGTGGAGGAAAGGCATATGCTCAGTGGAAGAACCACACCTGAGTCAGAGTGTCCACTGCCTCTGCCTGTGGACACTGATACCAACTGAAGAACCTGTGGGTCTGAGCATTGTGGCTTGAAGCAAACAGATCTATCTGCAGCTGTCCAAACTGATTGCTTAGGGTGTAAACACTTCTGGGTTTAAATGCCACTCTCCAGGATGAACATTTTCACAACTTAGCCAGTCCGCCTGAATGTTGAACTCCCCCACCAGATGTACTGCCAACAGAGACAGAAGGTTCTCCTCTGCCCAGCTCAGGAGTTCAGAGGCCTCCTGAAGCATTTCCCTGCTTTTTGTGCCTCCTTGGTTGTTTATGTATGCTACTGTGATGGCATTATCTGACCAGACCTTTACTGCAGTGTTCCTCAGTCTGGACTGAAAATGAAGCGGAGCTAAGTGAACTGCACACATCTCCAGGACATTTATGTGGAGACACTGTTCCTGTAGGTACCAAACCTCCTGAGTGGGAAGTTGGTCCAGGACTGCCCCCTGCCCATGCAGATTTGCATCCATTGTGAGAATCACCTCCGGCGGTAGTTCCAATGGAACCCCCTTGTTGAGATTCTGCACATTCATCCACCAACTCAGGAAGTGATGCAGCTGAGGTGTGAGGAGAATCCTGGCTTGATAGTCCTTTGATGATGGGTGCAGGCTGTCAGCAGCCCCATCTGAAGGGTCCACCTGTGGAAGCGGGCCCAGGGAACTAAGTCTATTGCTGCTGCCATGAGGCCAAGAATATGCGGCAGACTGTGGGCCAACGCTGAGGACTGGTTCTTGAGCCACTGCATCTCCAACAGCAATGTTTCCTCCCAGGAGAGTGATGGGAACTCCTTCCCTACTTTCGTGTCAAAGACTGCCCCCAAGTGCTTCAAGGACTGAGATGGTTCGAAGGAGCTCTTCTCCCTGTTTATTATCCAGCCATGTGATTCCAGGATCTACAGGGTCCTGGACACTGACTTCCTTGCAAGAAACAATGTCGGTACCTGAATGAGCAGGTCATCTAGATATGAGTAGACATGGTGATCTTCCTGTCATAGTTGAGCCACCAGAACTATCAACACCTTCGAGAAAACTCGAGGGGCTGTTGCAAGGCCAAACGGAAGTGCCTTGTACTGGAAATGTTGGCCCAGTATCGAGAACCTGAGGTACTTCTTCTGGGACTGATGGAGGGGGATACGAAAGTAAGCATCCATCAGATCTATTGAGGCTAATAAGTCCCCCAGCTAAACAACCTGGATTATTGACCTCAGAGACTCTATCTTGAATGTCTAGTGGTGAACAAACGTGTTGAGATGCTTCAGGTCCAGAATGGCAGAAAACATTCCCTTGAAGGAACCATTAAGTTCTATGGCATAGCCCAGTTGAAGGATTTACAGAACCCAGGTGTCTGTCATTGTTTGGGCCCATCTTGCAAGAAATTCCTGTAGTCTTTCACCAAGGAAAGGGGGGCAGGGATGGGTCCACGTACCTTCATTGTGAGGTATCAGGCCTTTGTGCTGGTCCTCCTCCGTGGCACATGGGAAAGGATCCTTTGTTGCTGTAACCTCTATTGCCTGAGTAGGCACCTCTGTTTCTTTGGGTACCAAAGTTCTAAAAGGGACGATATCCTCCCTGGGACTGCCTGTGCCGACCATCGCCCTGACCTCATTGAGAAGCTGTGGCCTTGCATTGTTGTTTTGACACTAGGAGGTGGCCCTTCTCATCCCCTGTACATCCTGCAAGATACAATCCAACCCGGAACCAAACAATGAACTTCCTTCAAATGGAAGACTAAACAGTTTTGCCTTTGAAGACTGATCAGCAGACCAATGTATTTACCACACAGCCCTCATGGCCAACGCAATGTGGTAGGCTGAGTGGGCTGACATGCGTAAATTGTCCACTGTGGAATCACCAAAGAAGGAGGATGCCATGGACACCAACTGCAAAATGCCTGCACCTTCTGAATCAGGAGGAATGAAGTTGGCCAGCATAGTGACCCAAACGTTTAAGGCTCTGGCAGCAATAAATGAAGCATGGGAGGTACGAATGTTTGTGCCTGTAGAGGCAAAGGCCCTCCTGCATGCAGTATCCATCTGCTTGTCGTGTGAATATGATAGTGCCAAAGCACCCCCCATTGGAATTATGACGTTTTATAGAGCTGTAATAACTGGTCAGCAGTTTTTCCTATGGGCTGGACAATTGATATTTCCCATAACAACTGGCTGGTTGTTATGGCATTCACAAGCCATTTCAATCAAAGTATGCCACTCCCTCATTGGCTCTTGTCTTGCTTTTGGGTGGGCGTAACAGTTTAAAAAACATGGCGGTTCCGTCTCTTGCTTACCATGGAGCCACCACAACATGAGTTTTAAGCATAGTTTTTTTATATCTGGTTGATCCTGCCTTAAAAAATTGCTGCCTGGTGTATTATAAAAAATAAAAGGATGGGGAAGGGGGTGCTATGAGAATTTCATGCATACCCTCATTGTGGGATGCTTTCAGCAGCTTCAGAACATTAAACTGAATGTGCGCACACCCTCCAGATAGAAATCAATAGGGATTAGCACTGAGCAATGACATTAGCGCTGCGCATGCGCGAACACCATGGGTGCACACTCTGGATAGTGGTGGGAAGCTAAACTGATGAAGAAGAATGCACCCAGCCCTAATGGTGGCCATGCAATTGTAAAAAATGGAGGTTTAGGTGGAAAGACACCAAAACACCTCTCAAGTTGCTCAAACTCATAAATATGCTAGAAAACAGTGTAAAACACAAAACCTCAAGCTGGTGTGTGTGTGGGGGGGGGGCAAGGGAACCGATACTAAAGACAAATGACCTTCAGATCCTCTACACTCCCAATAATTAAATCTGTTCTTACCTCTGGCACCTTTTTCTCTCTTTTTTAATTTTTCAACAGGAGACCATTAAAAAACACCCTAGCAATGCAGAAGTGGCTCCCAATCCACACAGGGAATGAGAAAAAGGCAGGTTATTCAATTTGAAAGTTGCAGATTAACAGGTACAATTTAAATGTAGGGGTGCTCCATGAAAGAGGTAGCCCCAACCTGCGGAGCAGAATTCCAGCCCCAAACTGAAGTCTTGAATCTTGAAACTTGAAACCTGCAGAGAAGAGAAAAGAAGCTCTGTCCCCTTTGAATGGGAATTGCTGCTACTGTATGGAATCCTCATGTGCCCTACATTCTAAAGCTTGGGCTGTGCCATTCCCCTGGTACGGGAGCACTATACTCAGTTGTTATGATTACCCATTGAAAATGAGGAGCGCTACAGAAACTTCCATAACCTGGTGTACATACTATGTTCAGCATTGTTCCCCCTTCCCGACACCCTGTTATCAATGCAATATGCTAACACCGAATGCCTTGTGTGTATTTCATTTTCTAAAATGGATTTATTTTGTGCCTCAGTAGCAAAGCATGGGGAATGAGAGAGAAAGTTGCTATCAGCTGAGACAGCTCACTGTGAAACATAGAAACATAGAAGTTGACGGCAGATAAAGACCGCAAGGCCCATCCAGTCTGCCCATTTTTTCTACCTTATGAATGTGCTATAGGCCTTTACTCTGTCAATAGCCTATCTATTCATACTCATCTGTATTGCTTCCTTATGCCTATCCCACGCCTGTTTGAAGCCCTGCACTGTTTTCATATCCACCACTTCCTGAGCAAGGCCATTCCATGCATCCACCACCCTTTCTGTGAAAAAGAACACATTACCCCTTAATCGGCCTCCCTCTAATCTCATGCTGTATCCTCTTGTCCTGCTATTTTTCTTATATTGAAACATGTTAGACTCTTTCACCTTGTTAATGCCCTTAAGATGTTTGAATGTTTCAATCATACCACCTCTCCCTCCTTTGCTCTAGGGTATACATACTGAGTTCCATTAATCTGTCCTCATATGTTTTCTGATGCAGTCCCTGCACCATTTTGGTTGTCCTTCTCTGGACTGCCTCCATTTTGTTAATGTACTTGTGCAGGTGCGGCCTCCAGTACTGCACGCAGTACTCCAGTTGGGGCCTAACCAGTGTCTTGTAAAGAGGGATTATTACCTCCCTCTTACGACTTGTTATACCCTACTTAATACACCCCAACATCCCTCTAGCCTTACCTACTGCTTTAGTGGTCTGCTTTGATGATTTCAGGTCATCTGTGATGATGATGCCCAAGTCTTTCCCTTCCCTTGTGATTGCCAGCAACTCCCCTCTCAAACTGTAGGTAGCTTCAGGGTTTCTCTTCCCTATGTGCATGATCTTGTACTTCTTTGCGTTAAACCCCAGTTGCCACTCTTCCGACCATTTTGCCAGTTTATCCAGATCTCTTCTCATTCTGCCCACCCCATCTGGATCATCTACTCTGTTGCAGATCTTGGTGTCATCTGCAAACAGACAAACATTACCCTCCAGTCCATCTGCAATGTCACTGATGAAGATATTGAAGAGGACTGGCCCCAGGACTGATCCCTGAGGTACCCCACTTGTGACCTGCATTTCTTCTGACTGTATACCATTTACCACCACTCTCTGTTTTCTGCCCACCAACAAGTTTGGAACCCAGTTGACCAACCTCTGACCCACCCTGAGCCTACCCAGCTTATTAATCAATCTTCTATGTGGAACAATATCGAAAGCTTTGCTGAAGTCAAGGTAGGCGACATCAACTGCACCCCCTTGGTCCACTACTCTGGTTACCCAGTCAAAGAAATCTATGACATTAGTTTGACAGGACCTTCCTGTTGTAAACCCATGCTGTCTTGGATCCTGTGCTCCTATGGATTCCAGGTGTAGCACTATCCTTTCTTTAAGGAGTGCCTCCATAATCTTGCCCACTACTGAGATAAGACTGACTGGTCTGTAGTTCCCTGCCTCCTCCCTGCTGCCACTCTTGTGGAGCAGGGTCACATGAGCCCTTCTCCAGTCTTCTGGGATCTCTCCTGTGCTCAGAGAATCACTAAACAGTTTTGCTAATGGCTCTATTTCCACCATTAGCTCCTTTAGTACCCTGAGATGTATGCCATCAGGTCCTATTGCCTTGTCCACCCTACGTTTAGCGAGCTCTTGTAGGACCCTTTCTTTTGTGAAGGGACTTGTGCACACCTCACTTCCCCACTGTGTCCATGGTGCTGAGCTGTGGGCCCTGCCCTACCTTCTCCTCAGTAAATACTGAGCAAAAGTATCTATTAGGATAGATGCTTTTCCTTGGTCCTCATCCACACACACCCCGCCCATCCCCTTTGATCTTAGCAATATCCCCTCTGGACTTTCTCCTTTCACTAATGTATCTATAGAAAGTCTTGTCCCCTTCTTTTACCGTTCATGCTAGTGTTTCCTCGGTTTGGGCCTTTGCCTGCATTACTGCCTTCTCTGCTTCCCTTAGGGAAGTTTGGTATGCCTCCCTATCTTCGTCCCGCTGCGTTCCCTTATATTTCCTGAAGGCCATCCTTTTGGCTCTGATCTTTTCTGCTACTGTTTTTGAGAACCAAATTGGTTTCCTCCTTCTTTTGCTCTTGCTTTTCTCCCTAACACAATGGACTGTTGCTTCACATGTTGCATCCTTAATGCTTGCCCACTTTGCCTGTACCCCCTTACATATATTTCTTCTTTTCAGGGCTAGCTTAACTCTGTTGGCCATCTTATCAAAGTCAGCTCCTCTGAAATCCCATATTTTTGCCTTGGAATGGGGTGATTTAGTTCTAGTGGCCAAATTGAAACACACCATGTGATGGCCACTGGCTCCCAGGTGACCTTCTACCTGGAGATCTGTGATCCTTTCCCCATTAGTCAGTACTAGATCCAGGATAGCCCTGTCTCTTGTGGGTTGTTGTACCAGTTGTTTGAGGCCCTCCCTCTGCAGGAAATCCACTATGTGTCTAGTTCTGGTGGATGTTCCTGATAGTATTGACCAATCTGTATCTGGCATGTTGAAGTCTCCCATTATCAGAACCTCCCCTTTAGCTGTCATATTTTGTATATCTTCTGACAGTAATGTGTCTATGTCCGCCCTCTGGTATGGAGGCCTGTAGACAACCCCAGTTTGTATGGCTGTCCCGGGGGTGTTCTTCCCGTTCGATGTATCGGATGCTGCACGCCTCTCCCCATTTGCTAGTTTAAATATTCTGCAAAGACACAAACTTCTGCCCCAATGCACTGACTCCCACCTTAGTTAGATGCAGTCCATTGAATTTAAAATAACTTTTGCTCCCAAAACTGTTGCCAGTTACCTACAAATTTGTATCTTTTTTCCTGGCACCAGCCCTTGAGTCACAAGTTTAGCTCCCCTATCTCCCCTTCTCTGACCTTCTGTTTATCTGCCCCCCTCTCCCAGACTGGCAGGATCTCAGAGAAGGAGATGCCAGAAGAAATGGATAACAATTTGACTCCTAGCCTGGTCAGGTGTTCCCTGGGCTCCACAACTGACTGGCTGGCGAGATCATTATTCCCTATGTGTACCAAGACGTCAATGTTTTCTCCTGCTTCCTGCACAGTTTTAGTAATGCGGTAAGTGTTGTTCCATGCTGATGTACCTGGGAGACATCTGACCATTACCCCTGGCTGGAGGTAGGTATCAACTCCCCGAATCATGGAGTCTCCTATGATCATACATGTTTTGGATTTCCTTTTTGCTTTTTTTGTTTTGGTCCCTGTTTTGGGTAAGTTTTGTAGTGCAAGCTCCTGTGCTGGAGTGTCCTGCTCTGCAGTGTCCTCTGCCTCTTTGTTTGATATTGGAGATGGAGACAGATATATTTTTGTCATTTTTATATGGTTTGTGGAGGTGATACATTGGTGAGCATTGAGTGATGGGGCACCCGACTTGCCCCTCCCAACCACCTGCCAACTTCCCGGACCAACTACCCTCTGTGGTCAAGGTGCTTCAGTTAGATGTTGGGGAAATGGCGGGTGGTTCTTGTAATATATTTCCTCCTGATTATGTGACTTGAGGCACACAGTCTCTGCCCATGCTGCCTGGAGCTGAGCCCTTAGATCTCCGATGGCCCAGCATGTAGGACAGCATCCTAAATCCTGCATGACTGCCTGTGATAGGGCACAGGTGTATGTGGGCAAACAGGTAGCGTGACACCACAGCAGTTCTTTATATGCTTCAAAGTTTTATTTTATAACAGGAAAGTTCTTTGTAATAGCAGGGTGCATTTTCTTACAATGCCCATCACCGGCACTCCAAATAGTCTGAAGAAAGTCATTACACAGCAGGCTTCTTCAACCATTAACATCATTTCCAAAACTCATCCACAATTCCATCTCTTAGATTGGACTTGCACACTTAGTCTTCCATTTGGCACAAAATATGAACAAAGTCTCATTCCTCAGAGCACCTTAAAGTATCATGCTGAGCACTTTAACACCATTCGCCGGAGTTCACCTCCAGACCCAGAATCAATCTGATTTGATAAACTTAACTGTTTGACTTTTATGCTCTAAGGGGGTCAGGTGACTTTAAAACCCCACCCCTACATGCTATTTTAACAATATTTCTTTATTTACTACATATTTATTTTATTTAAAGTAGTGATATCCCTTTTAATTCATGTAACAACATACTTTCCAGCTTACAAGTAATTTAGACTCCTTTTAAGTATTTTAAGCTTTATTTCTGGTGTCAAAGAAGAGCCACCCCTTTTCCAACAGTATTTAGAAATGCACGGGATGGCCGGCCGGCTCTTAAGAGAACCTGCAGGGATGCTCTACAACGCTAACTAAAGCAGAAACCCCTCATTTCACAAACGACTCAATAATAACACCACAATACCTGAATTCACCTCAAGAATGTATGTAAAGGTATAAACTCTCTTTTTTATGTAGTTAAAATTGCTCCCGAATGAATTAGAAGGCTACATGCCTTCGCAATCGTGTGAATGATCGAGCGGGTCTAAAATTACCAGCGCTCGTACTCGAACAGACATACAGGAGCTTAGCGACAAAACAAAAATGCCAAAGTCGCATTAACTAAGAGCTCCTGCCAAAAGACAAAATGAAGATCAATAGAGAGAACCAAAAAAGTCTCAACATTATTGCAAAGATTGCATAGTACAGGCAAGCCCAAGGAAACGCTACAAAAATAATTGGAAAACCGCACGGGGGGGGGGGGAACGAAACCAACCATTTCCTCCGAACGGCATATTTTCCCAAAAGTTTCCATTTATGTGAAAGGGCTGCTCATTTATTTAACTATGAGTTGAGCAGACTCTAAACAACGAATCCCCTACAATTAAAACTATTTCACAGTAAACTATTTGTCTTTTTACTAGCAATGTCAGGATAAACAAAGTGCTCATTTTCTATACAAAGCGAAGAACGCTAACTTCATTTCGGGGAAAGCTAAAAGGGAAAGTGTTGTACTATAATACTAACAGCATATTTAGATTTGAACTGCATCTAAAATCATAACGCAAACAAAGCGTTATATTTTCAGAAAGACTAAGCCGTCGGCTGAACATTTTCACTATCTGAATGGGGCTAACTTCAAAGGGTAACTACACTCTTCCTAAAAGGGAGATAACTATGATTTTGGGAGCATATTTACTTTTAGAAAATATGGAAGAGTCTACTGATTTTAAACATCAAAATCAAAATATATTTTTAAGCTGCACGAACGTGCGCACGATCGCACAGTCGTGCCGCTTTAGAAATCGTTCGAGCTGCAACAGCGAACAAGAAAAGCTACTCACAGGGGCTAAATTAATTGGAGTTTTCTCTATTACCTCATAGAGACTACATCAAGGGATAATCTGTTGCATATAAGAGAAAACAATTCTAATAGTTTCTAAACTTAACTAAAGAGGTTTTCTCCCTTATTTTGAGAAACTATTACTTGCATCCAGTTGTTTTTTTTTTAAATATAAATCTTTCTTTCTTGAGGGGGAATTTCCAAATACTCCAAAACAAGGAGAAAATATACATCTAACCCAATATGTTACTTTTCCTCAAGTCTCACAGGGCCACTCTGTGACACTGCCCTTTTGAAAAGTGTCCCACAATACCTGCAGTTAATAATATCCATTCTAGTTGAGTTGCCGAGTTTATAACCTGGTCCAAGTAATTAGAAGGGAAATTAAAGCAAAATTTTTTTTTTTATATATTTTTTTGTTTGTTTGTTTTTGTATAACTTTTTATAACAAGTTAAATTAATTGAGTCCCTGTAAGTGAGGTCACTGTGTGGATACACCTCTGATCCTCCCCTTCCTGCTTTGCTACAGGAAATGTCACAACTATGCTACTCTATAAAAGGAATGTAGCACGGGGTGGTTGGGGATGGGGTGGGAGGTTGGGCCCTTCCTCTGCCGAAAAAGAACAACCACGGACAAAAAAAAGGAGGTGAGAGCAGAAACAATCAACCAACAACAAATGCAGTAGCCCTGAAAGCTTAGCCTAATGATAGATAAAACTGTAAAACCTGTAAGCACCACCTGTAACAATTTCACAGAATATATACCCTGCAAAAACACTTTGTTGCAGAGAAAAATAAAGCAGTAACAGAAGATATACCTTGCAAAAAACTACAGCAGTAATCTGTAAGCACAAAACAGTGACAAACCCGTAGGCACACCCTGTAATAATACAACAGAAAGTATACCCTGCAACAGCAGTTTGAATCAGAGAACAATAAAGCAGTAAAATGTAAGCAAAAAACAGTAACAAAACCTGTGAGCACAGAAGAAAATAATAACACACAGTAAATCTGCCTAGCCAAAAGAAGCCTTAATCTTTTTCCTTGCTCTGATAATGTTGTTCCTTGCTCTGTCCTTACAAGCAAACCTGGGAGAAAAGAGTTCAGGTGAAGCTAGGTGCCTTTGCCAGCACACCTAGTTTATTCATCTGGGATAGTGCCTTATCTGTGTTAGTAGTGCCTTTGTACCTTTGTAATCTGAACTCAGTAATGCCTCCTTATCAGTTTGAGAGTCGTGCCTTACATTTCTGTTTGTATTAAAAAGCCTTTTGGTCACCCTGATTGAAATTCTCTGTCTACTCCTCTGTCCCACACCTCCCCGACATCAGAATGACACCATGGGACACCAAACTCAGATTTTGGTGGCACATAAAACAAACATGGTGTTTAAATGTCCTGTATTTCCTGATTTCCACTACAGAAGTGATTTTGTAAACTGAGGGCTATTTCCTAGAGAAATTCTTCTTTGAAAAGTGAAAACAGGATTCCATGCAGTTTTGATATACAGACCTACAACACGTGGGTGGGAGTGGGGGTTGTTAGGAGTGGATATGGAGTTTGTTGCAATTGATCCAAGGGATGTAGCAGAATTGTGAAGTACTGCTGAAGTGTGACTTTAATCTTCTGGATGTAGATTGAAATCTTCTGTCTGCAGTAACAACTAGGTGAAGGGACACCCTGGACTCCAGTGCATGGGGAACATTACTCAAAAAACTGGTACAAGAACCTGCATGTTGGTGGGGGGAATGCATGACCCTGTACCTAGTTCTGACCACTGGGAACACTGTGTATGGATGTGATTGGACTGTGAAGTTTAGTGTACAGACTGGAGTTTAGTCTAGTCACAAGATAACAAGGGTTGCTGAATTCTGGAAGGCCGATTACAAAATAATGGCGGTATGCCTCAGGGACCACATGTCAGAGGTACATGAAATAGGTGGCATATAAGAACAGTGAGTGACAATAAGGGGATAATTGAAACAGTTACAAGAATTTGTGATAGACAAATAAGCAAATGAAGGAGAATGAAGAGTCCACTTTATTACTCATGTTAGATTGCGGAAATAATGAGGGCAAAGAAAACAGCCGTTGGACAATAAAAACAAACAAACAAACAAACAAACAAACAAGCAAGCAAAAAAGGAGACACTAGCCCTTTCAATACGAACATGATCCTAAGTGAATTTTCCTGCTTACCAGTGGTACTAATAGTTGAGTGGTGACTTTCATTTTTATCAAAAGGTAGTTTAAAATTTGGTAAAAACGTTATGAAAATGAGCCCCACAGACTTCTATGGAGCATGTCCCCATACTCTTCCTGGTGACACATCACAAAATGTGGGAGCGTGGGGATGGGGCAGTCGGACCGGGAAGTGGGAAGGGATCAGCTGGCTAGCAGTTCAACCACAGTTACACTCCCTTCCCAAACTTACAGGATGGCGTTACATTTTATAATTTTAACACAGAGGGGCTAGCGGGCTATGAAGCCTGGTCAGATAACTCACACCTTTACTTTAATGCCCATGTCTTTTATCATTGGCCTGCTACCTATCCCCTCCTCCATAAATACTGAACAGAAGTATTTGTTCAGTATGTCCACTTTTTGGTGTTCCTCCTCCACACATACCCCTCCCTCCCTCTTTCAGCCTTACTATCCCTCCCTTGCTCTTTCTCTTTTTGCTTATGTATCTAAAACATGTCTTGTCCCCCTTTTGTTACTGAGTTGGCAATATTCTCCTCTGTTTGTGCTCTTGCACTCCTAACTGTCTTCCCTGCCCCCTTTGTTTTTCCTGATAAGTCTCCCTATCCTCCTCTTTCTGTGTGTTTATTTTATACTTTCTAAAAGCCATTTTTTTTGTTCTTACTTTTTCCGCTACCTTGCTTGAGAACCATAGTGGTTTATTTTTTCTCTTGCCCTTGCTAACCTGCCCAACACAGAGATTTGTAGCTTTTTCAATGCCCTCTTTTATATTCACCCACTGGTCCTCATCTCCCCCTAGTTTTCACATCCCTGCCAGGGTATCTCTGAGACATTCCTCCATTTTCTTAAAATTAGCCATCCTGAAGTCCATGACCTTTATCTTCATGCTTATTTTGGGAAGGCCTACGTAGGCCGAGACTGTTCCCCACCTGTTTGCCCCAGTGCTGACTGTTGTTGGAATAGATGCTGTGGAAGGGCACTACGAGTGCTCAGAGAGAGTGTTGAAGATTACAGGTCCTCCTCTGAAACTTCCTTCAGTGGTAAGGTATTTGGTGGACTAAGTGGGACTTGGTCACTACACATTGACTGGTGGCCAGTTGACTGACCCTGTATGTCCTGGGATATTTTTGCGGTGGGGTATTGTCCCCCCCCCTTAGTAGACGTGAGGGGGGAACTTATGGATTATCTGCCTTAGTTTGCAAGATACTGTGCATTTGAAACAGCGGTATACCGTTAGGTGAGCACCACAATTAGGGCACCACAATTAGCGTGACAGGAAAAGGTTGTGAGTGAGAGGGGCGTGCTGGATTTGCAGCACCCTGCACACATGATCTTTTCACTGTCGACACTGTTCTCCTCCAGGCCACTCATGCCCAGAAACAGAGGAGATTATATTTAGTGCTGGGGAGTGCAGGGGTAAAGCCCCCCATATTGGTGTGTGTGTGTGTGTGTGTGTGGGGAAAGCCCCATCAAAAACTAACTCTTCTCCCCTGTTCTCCCTTGTCCCCCACCTGGGTTGCAGCAGAATGTGGGTCCACAATTACTGCAGGTGACATGTTTCTGGTGCCCTAATTTACAGTGACCAGATTCATGTTGCTTCGCAGTGGGTGAACCAAAACAGATTTTTTTCCCCAGGAAGTGAAGGCATTTTACTGGACTATTTGCACCCTATACAGGCTGTTTTTCTACTGGATAGTAACTGAATTTTATTTTATTGTACTATTTGTATAGTATGTCTGGGGATGGTGAATGATTAGGGATAATTGTATTTATAGGGTGACTGTGGTGTGAGTGGGGGTTAGGGAGGTTGTCTTGCACTGTATTGGGATTTACTGGTTTTTTGAGTTAGTTGCTATTGGAGGATTTAGTTTTCTCTTGTTGTCAGTCAACTCAGAAAAGCAGAGTAGTGTTATATTTGGGGAGGGGGGATTTGTATTTGTAGCTGAAGGGAGTGTAAAGTGCTGCAAAATGGGCTAAGTTTGTACTTTGTATAAGGATTTCTGTACTGAGTCTGTGATAAGGTCAGAGGGCCAGAATGCCATTTCATGGTACCCAAGTCAAGCAACCATTCAGAGCCACATAGGAACAGATTGCCTGGGTAAAAAAGGGGGAACAAGTGTCTACAGCCAGCCAATGGGGTGAAAGTAGTTCCCTTAAATCGCCCAGGGAACCAAGCAACCCCTTTCATAAGTGCCATGAAGGAGTCTGACCAATGGATGTTTGCAGGGCATCTGCAGGTAAGTCCTCAGTTCTGGAGAAAATTGCCTGGGAAAGAGAGGGACAGGCCAAGCAGGAGGCAGGTAAAAGGGAGAGCAGAGAGAATTACCTGGTAGGCACTACTCCCTTTCTGGGGCAGGCCATACTAGGGGTTACAGGAAGGTAAGGGAAACCACCCATGAGGCACTACACCCTATCTGGGGTAGGCCTACGTAGGGATAAACAAGAAGGGAAAAGAAGCCACCCATTTGGCTACACACGCTATCTGGGGTAGGCCTATGTAGGGGTAAACAGAAAGAGAAGGGAAACCCCCATTAGACACTACACCCTATCTGAGGCTATCCTATTGTAGGGATATACAGGAAAGAAAGAGAAGGGAAACCACCCATTAGACACTACACCTCATCTGGTGAAGGCCTACAAAGGGGCAAACAAGAAGGGAAGTAAAACGTAGAATTTGATGGCAAAAAAGGACTACTTAGTCCATAATAGACTGCCCAGCTGTTCCTGATCTGTTCTGTCACTGCAGACCTTATCTGATCGCCGAAGACCCTTTAGCCTCCCGTCATCATAATATACCCCCCAGATGCAGTATAACTGATGCGACAAGCTATCCAAACCCTCAGGGGGATGGACTTAGTCAGATAGTAACAAGAAACCAAGAGATAAGAAAATAACAAAAGCTCTCCTGATTAATGCATGAAGTTTGGCTAAGAAAGCTGCAGAATTAGAATTGTTACTTAAAACTGATGCTATAGAGCTCTGTGGGATAACTGAAACATGGTGGAGGGAGGAGGATTGGGGCAAACAAATCTCGAGTTACAATTAATTCCACAGGGACAGGAAAGATAGAAGGGGAGGAGGAGTTGCAGTTTATGCAAAAGATACACTTAGAGTAAATGAATTGGAAATTCCCTCCCTGCCCTCCACTTCAGTCTTGAAAGCTATCTCCCCCCGCCTTGCCTCCTTCTACCTGCCTACCCCCTTGCCCTCTCTCCCTTTCCTCTCTCGGGGCATTTCCTGACTTCTATCCCTCCTCTCCCTCCCCTTTAGAGCTCTTACCCTCACCCTCTACCCTCCGACAATGGCCTTCCTGCCTGCATACCCCCTTCCCTCTCACCTGCAGTGCTTATTTCCAAGATTGCCCTTGGCTGGTTATGTCATGCTACCTAACATTTGGCACATTTTGAATTACTGGAATTTCCTAAGCCTCAGTTTCTTACTTCTTTGTTATTGTGTAACTATGTATTATTATGTTGACCTTTGTATGTATGTATACCCCCCATTCCTTCGACGTGGAACCTTTGTAAACGAGCAGTTCCTGCTCAAAGGTATCTGTAATCCTAGATTTCAATAAATAAAAAAAATAAAAAAATACCAAAGGAGTTAAGCGGCAACATCGAGCAAATATGGATACATGTCAGTATACCCAACAGCAAGGCTATCAAAGTGTGGGTTTGCTATCGCTCACCTGCACTGACTAAAGAAGAGAATGATAGCTTTATGAAGGTACTGGCACATATGGGATCTGATCCCAGAACAATGATCATGGGTGACTTCAACTTGCCCCATGCAAATTGGACCAACTACTCAGGAAGTAATCCCCTTGAGCAATCGTATATTGGTTTTGCAATAAGTAATGGTATAGAACAACATGCAAAGCAAAACACAAGAGGCTCAAAGATTTTAGACTGGGAGTGGGATATTCAGACATGCGCCAGGCATGGGCACAAGCCTGGCGCAGCACAACTGGGATGCACCAGGGCATGGCCCGGGTGATATTCAACGGTGCTGCGCCATGGCTCTGCACCACTGAATATGGCACTAGGGCCACACACACTGCGCATGGCACAGTGGCACTGCAGCAGCACAAGTGGCAGGAGCAGGGGCTGCACCAGTGCAAGTGCAGCTGCACTAGGTGCAGCAAGAGCGATATTCAGACGTGAGCAAGCAAATGAGGCCATTATGAATGCAAGATGCAAATGGGGCCATTTGCATGTCATTATGGCCCCATTTGCATGCAGGTGCATCGATCCCCAGCGACTTGTGCCTGGCGCCCTGCCAGGCTGCAGCCAACGTGGATCGATGCCTCCTGCCCTTCGGTGGGCAACGTGCCCCAATGCCCAATCGCGGGCTTAAGTAAAATAGAATATTCCTTGGTGGCCCAGTGGACCCAATCCCCAGCCCGATCGTGGGCTTAAGTAAAATAGAATATTCCCTGGTGGTCCAGTGGACCTGATCCCCAGCCCAATCATTGGGCTTCTGTTAGAGTAAAGCCCGTGGCCATCAGTATCTCCTCCCACCCGCCCACCAGACCCGCCACCCCGCACCCCCGTCAACGGCAGGCAGCATCTCACCTGTTCGTCGATCGACAGCTGACAGTATGTTGTAAGTCTGGTCCACCGCAGGCTATGGTGTGAGACCATGTCAGTTACTAACAGTCCCCAAATGTGAATCTCACATTGGACTGTAGTATAGTGATGTTCGCACGCCTACTGGCCCATGCAGTGGACCAATGGGCGACAGCTGCATTCGCTACGCCTGCAGTCAGCGGCAGCCAGGGCAGCTTGTGGGTGGGGATCTGCCACCTGCCGCTGACTGGGGGGGAGCGGCGGTGGGTCTGAATGGACGGGTGGGAAGGGGGTGCCGATGGCCCACTGGGGCATTTACTTACAAGAGAAGCCCACGATCGGGCTGGGGATCAGGCCACTGGATCACCAGGGAATATTCTATGTTACTTAAGCCCATGATTGGGCTGGGGAGCGGGTCCACTGGACCACCAGAGAATATTGTATTTTACCTAAGCCCGTGATCGGGCAGGGGAGCCGGTCCACTGGACTACCAGAGACAGTACACATTCGTTTGCCCACGATCGGGTGAGGGGGTAGGGTCCACTGGACCACCAGGGATATTGATACATTACACCCACATTCGGGCGGGGTGGGGCACAATGCCTGGCCTGTGTCTGGGGTGGTCGGGTGGCCACCCATAGCTGGCGGCTGCTGTGTTGCGCCCTGCAGTACAGCAGCTCACCTGTGGGTGGCCAGGACTTACTCCTGCTTTTCAGGGGCGGATCTTTGTGCACCTCTGTGCGGCATAAGGTGGGTTTGTGCCTGCATATCGCACATCCCGGGCTGAATTTCAGGATGTGCGGATATGCATGGGCACGCCCCACTTGCTGCGCTGCATCACATATTGGCGCCCTCAAGCTCGGGAATTGCAGTGCAACATCCCTTTGAATATCGACAACAAGCATAAGTTGAGGGCTGCGTATGGCACAACACTGTTGCACCATGCGCAACCCCTTTGAATATCCCACCCCTAGTGTTTAGTAATTTGGATAAGGATACACTTGAATGTGAAGTAAAAGAACCACTTATGAATAGTGAGCATAACATGGTTCTGGTTAACATAAAAGGCAACTGAGTTAAACAACCAGGCATTACTAAGATTAAATGTTGTAATAAAGCTAATAATGAACAAATGAGACTGGACTTAAACTCTTGGAATTGGAAAGAGGGATCTCTTTCTCTTTCAGCATCAATAGAATCTACAAACGGCAACCAGGACCCTGCCGTGCATGCTTCGCCATAGCAGATCTTACAGCCCAACTACAGGATGCTTGGACTACAATATACGACCTCCAATATAGGGAACTCTGTAGCACACCTCCTAAACCCTCCCCACCACCAGTACCAGCATGACAGCCAAGGGACAGGACTCAAGGCAGGGCCCAGAGACTGGCAGGTGGTAAGAAAAAAGAGGCATCATAGGAGACCCAGGAAGGAAGTCAAAAACCAAGAGCATTTCCCGTCCATCCAAACAAAAAACATGTTCGCTCCACTGCTACCAACCACAGACAAAGTAGTACAAGGTAAAGAAATCAAACCACCAAAAAAGGCTAACACCCAATTAAAACTAATACAAACTATGATAAAAACAAAAATACTAATACTCAAAATATAACCAACAACAATACCAAAACCAAATGCAATAACGACAAAAATACTAAAACTCAAAATAAAAACGACACAAATATAAACAAAAGCAAAATTCTCATAATCGGGGATTCCATGATCCAAGGAGTGGAACACCACCTAACACAAAATGTTAAAAGCGACAGTGTGGCAATGTGTCTACCAGGAGCCTCTGCAAGCAGGGACATTAACGGCATAAAGACAATTGTGCAGGAATCAGGGGATGTTACACATATAACAATACACCTTGGTACCAATGACTTAGCAAGTCACATAGTTCAGGAGGCCAAGAAACACTTCAAGGATCTGGCTGACAAACTTTCTTCCCTTCCATCCATATTAGCCTTCTCAGAAATGCTGCCAGTGTGGGAAAAAGTAAAAAGCACCAAGTGAGTCAGAGGGATTGAAGTAGGCAAATTCATCTCATGGCTGCTTAATTGGTGCCAAGACAAGGAATACCACTACATAGGGAACTGGCACAACTTTTGGGAAAGAGCTTTTTTTAAATACGACAGATTGCACTTAAACAGAGGGTGGTGGTGGGTGGGGAGCTCTCACACCCAAGGGTAGTGACGAGCGGTGTTCCACAGGGCTCGGTATTGGGACCAGTATTGTTTGGGATATTCATTGCAGACATATCATGGGACATCAAGAGCAAGATCAGTCTGTTTGCTGATGATACCAAGGTAGGAGTGGTGGTGGATGACCTAGGGGGATGGCAGGGGTTGCAGGATGATCTGGCAAAGCTTGAAACTTGGTCAGACACCTGGCAACTGGGGTTTAATGCCAAAAGTGCAATGTGCTGCATTTTGGGATGAAGAACCCAAGGAGGAGTTACCAGCTGAGGGGTGCAGCTAGCCCAGACAGAGGAGGAGAAGGATCTGGGGTTGCTCATTACAGGGTCAATGAACAACTTGGCACAATGTGGGAAGGCAGCTGCAAAGGCCAACAAAATGCTGGGTTGTATTGCAAGGGGTATATCCTTGAGGAGGAGGAGGTGATTCTGCCACTGTATAGGTCATTAGTTGATCACGACCTGGAGTACTGCGTGCAGTACTGGCACCCGTATCTGAAGAGGGACATTAAGTTACTGGAGGGGGTACAGCGCAGGGTGACAAAGATGATCAAGGGGCTGGGGGACTTATCATACGAGGGGAGGTTGAGGGAGTTGAACATGTACTCACTGGAGGACAGGAGGGACAGGGGGGACATGATTGAAACCTTTAAATACATGAAAGGAATAAACTAGACAGGTACAGATGGGCTGTTCAAAGTAAGGGAGGGGAGGAACACCAGGGGGCCATGATATGAGACTGGAGGGAGGAAGGTTCAGGAGGGAGATGAGGAGACACTTTTTTACAGAGAGGGTGGTGGCTGGGTGGAATGTGTTACCTGCAGAAGTGGTATCCAGTAGAACAGTGAACTGCTTCAAAAGGGGATGGGACAGGACAAGGGGAAGGGTTAATGAAGGGGAAGAGTGGATGGGATGGGCAGCTGCAGAATAAGGGGTGCTAGCTGCACATTCGAGCAGACTTGATAGACCTCTAGGCCTTTATCTGCTGGCAAATTTCATATGTTCGTATGTAGGTGTGCGAGCACTCAGACAAAAATTCGATGTCTATACAGGTAGTTTAAACTAAATAAAGGGGAGTATGATGCAGCTCACACCCCTGCTGTCGGTGGACTGGTCATCCCGCCCCAAAATGCCAAATGCACTCATACATCCTCAGAAAACAAATCGGAGCTAACATCCGCCCGAACCAACAACCTCCATAATCTCTTGGCTGGAAAGAGCAAAACTGGAGCAGTCCAGGAAAAGGGTACAACCTCGCACCAAAGAGGATGTACATTCCTGGAAGGCAATGGTTGCAAATACTAGAAACCTAACCAACAAACTTTCTGAACTAACAGCCATCTTGGAAACAGAAAGGTTGGACTAGGTGGCTGTAACAGAAACGTGGTTCACAGAAAACCACAGATGGGATACAGTCATTCCAGGTTACAATCTGTTCAGGAAAGATAGACAGGGAAAAAGGGGGGGGTACAGCTACTTACATTTGGGAGGAAATAAAAGCCACAGAAGTAAATGGGCAACCTGGGGACTTTGAGTCACTGTGGCTAACAGCAGACATGGGCAAAGGAAAACCTTTCAGAATCAGCGGCATGTACAGGCCCCCAAATCAAGGAGATAAAGGAGACAAAGACCTAATAGAGTAAATCCACAAAATGTCTGATAAAGGTGAAGTAATACTGGTGGGGGACTTCAACCTACCAAATATTAATTGGAACACACTAACGGCAGCAACAACAAGAAGTAGGGACTTCTCATTGTCACTACAAGGTATGGAACTATGCCAACTTGTTAAAAACCCAACAAGAGGATATGCCATTCTCGATCTTGTCCTCACAAACTCGGAAACGATCAAGGACATCATAGTGGAATGTCATATGGGCAACAGCGACCATCACATGGTAAGCTTTAAGGTAAACATAACACAGGACACCAGCCACTCAAAGATAAAGGTGCTAGATTTCAGAAAGGCTGACTTCCAAAAAATGAGGAACAACTCAAGTAGCCAGTTAATGGAAATAGAGGTTGAGGAGGTGGAGGTCATGTGGGGGATATTCAAGAAAGCAATAAAGACTGCCACAGATTGATGTGCCAGAAGGGTCAGTAAAGCAACAAGAAAAAGAAATCCTCTATGGTTTTCCAAAGAAGTGGCTACCACAGTCAAAGAAAAAAAGAAGGCGTACAGCATATATCAGGAAACCAAAACTGAGAAAGACTGGGAGTCGTACAAGGAGAAAATGAGAGACTCAAACAAACAAATTAGAAAGGCAAAAGCCCAGACAGAGGAAAAGATAGCAGAAGGGGCAAAGAGAGGAGACAAATCATTTTGTAGATACATTAGGGAACATAGGAAGGCAAAAGTGGGGATAGTAAAGACTGCTACTGAAGAAGGGAAATGCACCAGACATGACGCAGAGGAAGCCAAAATCCTCAACAAATACTTCTGCTCAGTGTTTGCCAAAGAGGACCCAGGGGATGGCCCAGCCCTGAAAAAAACACAACACCCCAGGATCAGGGGTAGACATGAGTCCCTTTACAGAAGCCGAAGTACGGGAGCCACTAAATAAACTAAAAGCAGACAAAGCCATGGGACCAGACAAGATGCACCCCAGAATCTTTAAGGAACAGGGGGCAGAATTAACAGCCCCTCTGGCACTTCTATTCACAAAATCCTTGAAGAGCAGTGTGGTATCCGAAGACTGGAAAAAGGCAATAGTGGTTCCACTTCACAAATCAGGCAGTTGCGAAGAGGCTAGTAATTACAGACCAGTGAACCTTAATCATACAATGGCAAGAAAAAATCCTGGACTCTGATTGGTCAGTCTTGGGCTAGACCCGTGATGTTATCCCAGCACAACATCATAGGTCTAGTCTCAGCCTCACTGTGACCCTACAGATGAGCTTGAGCATCTTGAGCTTGATTGTTTCATCTGCTCTTAAAAAACAAAAATATTTTTCCACACAAAAACATCTTTAAAATGTTTTTTTTATTCTGTATAACAACGAGCCATTGTATAATAGCAATAATGCCCTCCAGGGGGTGTGTCGTTTGGGATAACGTCACACCTCAGTTGTTGGACACACTTCGGCCTGTGGCCTCGTGCCCAACCACCTGAGGTGTGATGTTATCCCAGCACAATCTACACACCCTGTCGGGCATTATTGGCATGCTTAAGTCAGAAACCAATGGAGACACTACCTGACAGGGATCATAGCATTCCTCGAAACTAGCGGCCAACAAGACCCTAAACAGCACAGTTTCACAGCAGGTAGGTCATGCCAGACAAATCTGCCCGAGTTTTTTGACTATGCTACAAAAATAGTGGACGACAGTGGAACAGTAGGTGTGGTCTACCTAGACTTTAGTAAGACCTTCGACTCGTTTCAACACAGAAGGCTGGTAAAGAAGCTTGACCACACAAGGGTTGGTCCAGAAGTAGTCAGATGGGTACAAAACTGGTTATAAGGCAGAATCCAGAGGGTACAGGTTAATGGAGTGCAATCTACAGAAGGCAGGGTGACCAGTGGGGTGCCCCAGGGTGGAGCGCTAGGGCCTGTGCTCTTCAACATTTTTTTAGCAGACATCACTGATGGACTGGAAGACTTGCAGGGAGTCAAAGCGCTGGGTGGCTAGCTGGCAGGCACTGTTGGTGACCTTGCTCCAGTGCTGTTTATACGAATAAAATTCTTTTAATTTTGAATGTACTTCATGCTCTGAGCCTCTTTGAGTACAAGTGCATTCAGTTCTGTTTGGTGGTAAACAGGGCCAACAAGATGTTGGGATGTATTTTTAAGCACATACATAATAGAGACAGAAGTGTAATAATGCCCCTCTATGGTGAAACATAGAAACATAGAATTTGACGGCAGATAAGGACTGCTTGGCCCACCTAGTCTGCCCATTTTCCTACCTAACAGATAAGCTACAGATCCTAGTTAACCAACAGCTTACTTCCTCCTACCCCCCACTAGGACTGCCTTATGCCTGTCCCATGCATTCTTGAATTCCCGCACTGTTCTTGACTCCACAACCTCCTCAGGGAGGCTGTTCCATGCATCCACAACCCTCTCTGTGAAAAAATACTTCCTCACATTACCTCTGAGCCATCCCCCCTCTATCTTCAAATTGTGCCCCCTTGTTCTTGCACATCTCTTTTTCTGGAAGATGCTACCGTCTTGGACTTTGTTGATTCCCTTGAGGTACTTGAAAGTTTCTATCATGTCCCCTCTCTCCCTTCTTTCCTCAAAGGTATACATATTAAGCTCCTTTAGTCTTTCTTCGTATGTCTTTTGTGCAGACCCTGCACCATTTTGGTTCTCTCCTCTGGACAGCCTCCACTCTGTCTATGTCTTTGCGGAGATGGGGTCTCCAGAACTGCACACAGTACTCAGATGGGGTCTCACCAACTGTCTGTACAGAGGGATAACAACTTCTTGTTTTCTACTATTGATGCCTCTTCCTATGCATCCCAGTATCCCCCAGCCTTCCTTACTGCCTTCTCCATTGCTTGCCCACCTTAGGTCATCTGATATAATTACCCCCAGGTCCCTTTCTATTTTTACTGTTGTCAGTATCTCACCCCATTGTGTATGCTTCCCTGGTTTTTGTTTCCCAGATGCATTACCTTGCACTTTTTGCATTGAATCTGAGCTGCCACACATTTGACCATTCCTCCAACCTTGCCAAGTCCCTTCTCATCCTTTCCACTCCATCTTGTGTATCAACCCTGTTGCAGATCTTTGTGTCATCTGCAAAGAGGCATACTTTTCTTCCAGTTCCTCTGCAATGTAACTTATAAAGACATTAAAAGCACGGTCCCAGTACTGAACCTCGTGTACCCGCTAGTAACCCTCCTTCCTTCACTGTGTACTCCATTTACTACTACCTTTATGGCCCTGTTGTCTAGCCAATTTTTATCCAGGCTACCACCTTGGGACCCACTCCAAGGCTGGCTATCTTCTGTATTAATCTTTGTGTGGGACTGTATCAAATGCCTTGCTAAAATCTAGGTAGACCATGTCCACAGCCCCTCCCTGGTCTACTACTTTGGTCACCCAGTCAAAGAAATCTTTAGATTCATCTGACACGACCTTCCCATCGTGAATCCATGCTGCCTTGGGTCCTGTGCACCACTGGCCTCTAGGTACTCAACAATTCTTTCCTTCAGAAGTGATTCCATCATTTTCCTACCACTGAGGTCAAACTAACTGGTCTGTAGTTTCCTGCCTCTGTCCTGCTCCCACTTTTGTGAAGAGGAATCACATCTGCCCTCCTCCAGTCCTCGGGTAGAAGAGTGAATGAATTGTGGAGAGGTACAGCTGGAGGGATGCAACTCTGTTCCACCACTCTCTCCCTCCCTGAGCCCACCCTGGTCCAGCTTCTCCTCTTTCTTGGCAACCTCTGAGGTAGTGGCATTGGTCCTGGTGGTCCCTGGGTGGGGGAGGAGGTTTCACGAATCCTAGCCAGGTCAGCCGGGAGACGGGCAACCTCCTCTCTCAGACCAGAGAGGTGCCTGCAAATAGGCAGCATCGCAGCCTCCAGAATGTTTCCCTGAACACTGCCGCCCCACAGCCATTGCACTGCACCACTCCTATCATGTCTTATTTTGTGTCCCCTCTACTGTTTCTCTGGACGCTTACTTTCTCCTCTCCTTACAACTCTCACCCTTCCTGTTCTGGGACAGCAACTTCCTATCTTCTTCAGTAGCCTCCTTCTTCCTTGCTCAATATCAGACCACCAGCAGCTGGGGGGAGGGAACAGTGAGCTACGTTTTTCCTTTAGGGTTGACAAAACCAGTGTTTCTCTATGATCCTTCCCTTCCTACTGCCAAACAGGAAGTTCCTCTTGACAGTCAAATCCAGTGGCTATAAAAGTAGAACTGGCTTTGGGTGGGATGGCGGGCAATTAGTAAGAAAAAATAAAAGTTTTAAATTAATAAGAAAATGTAGCTTCTTTTAGTTAGCTGCTTTCTGCTCTACAAGCAAGGCTAGCAACAGGAAGTTGTAATTTGACTCACCTGCTATTATAGTGTCTAAACCACACCCCAATTAAGCTCTCTTTCCTCCTACTGGTTTAGCAAAGTCAGCTGATACAGTACCATTCCCAGCACAGAACACACACTGACTTTCTTTCTTTTCTTTCTTTTTAACACTAAATAAGACCCTTCTACTTCTAATAAAGTTATCTGTCTACTTAATCTTAACAGTCACTGACTCCTGCTGAGATATAAGTTTTAAATCAATAAGAAAATGTAGCTTCTTTTAGTTAGCTGCTTTCTGCTCTACAAGCAAGGCTAGCAACAGGAAGTTGTAATTTGACTCACCTGCTATTATAGTGTCTAAACCACACCCCCAATTAAGCTCTCTTTCCTCCTACTGGTTTAGCAAAGTCAGCTGATACAGTACCCTTCCCAGCACAGAACACACACTGACTTTCTTTCTTTTCTTTCTTTCTTTAACCCTAAATAAGACCCCTTCTACTTCTAATAAAGTTATCTGTCTACTTAATCTTAACAGACACTGAATCCTGCTGAGATATACGTTTTAAATTAATAAGAAAATGTTGCTTCTTTTAGTTAGCTACTTTCTGCTCTACAAGCAAGGCTAGCAACAGGAAGTTGTAATTTGACTCACCTGCTATTATAGTGTCTAGACCACACCCCCAATTAAGCTCTCTTTCCTCCTACTGGTTTAGAAAAGTCAGCTGATACAGTACCCTTCCCAGCACAGAACACACACTGACTTTCTTTCTTTTCTTTCTTTTTTTAACACTAAATAAGACCCCTTCTACTTCTAATAAAGTTATCTGTCTACTTAATCTTAACAGACACTGACTCCTGCTGAGATATAAGTTTTAAATTAATAAGAAAATGTAGCTTCTTTTAGTTAGCTGCTTTCTGCTCTACAAGCAAGGCTAGCAACAGGAAGTTGTAATTTGACTCACCTGCTATTATAGTGTCTAAACCACACCCCCAATTAAGCTCTCTTTCCTCCTACTGGTTTAGCAAAGTCAACTGATGCAGTACCCTTCCCAGCACAGAACACACGCTGACTTTCTTTCTTTTCTTTCTTTTTTTTAACCCTAAATAAGACCCTTTCTACTTCTAATAAAGTTATCTGTCTACTTAATCTTAACAGACACTGACTCCTGCTGAGATATACGTTTTAGATTAATAAGAAAATGTAGCTTCTTTTAGTTAGCTGCTTTCTGCTCTACAAGCAAGACTAGCAACAGCTAATGCACTTGTTAGGCCCCACCTTGAGTATTGTTGCCAGTTCTGGACACCACGCAAGATAAAGGATGTCTCCATCTTAGTAGGGGTTCAGAGGACAGCAAGTAAAAAGATAGTGGGTTTAAGACACTTATGGTGAAAGACTAAGAGAACTGCAATTGTATTCTCTTGAATACAGATGGTTATGAGGTGATCTCTGCTTGGTTTATAGGGCCTTTAGAAATGATGATCTATTGGAATGTACCAGATTAATAAAAAAAAGATATAACAAAGGATTTGAGAAGGAATGATTATCTACTGAGTGGAAAGAATTATAGAATACATAAACGAAGGCGCTGGATTAGCCAACGGGTGGTTAAAATATGGAATTCACTGCCTGAGGATATGGTAAACAGTCCAACAATGGATATTTTTAAATCATCAATTGACAGGTATTTATGTGAGAATGATGTCCAATATTAATTGGCGAGTCGTATATGGCTAACGCTTGTAGACTCAATACTAATCCTATGATTCCCCATGTCTATCCCATGCATGACTGAAGCGCCCCTCTGTTTTGGCTTCCACTGTTCCGCTGGCAAGCTCTTCCAGGCATCAACTGCCCTTTCAGTGAAGAAATATTCTCTCATATGACTCTTGAGTTTCCCCTCTTTAACTTCACTGCAAGCCACCTGGTGCTGGTGCCTGTGTTTATTTGAAAGAGGCTCCCCACCTGTACCCTACTCACTTGTTTGATGTACTGTACTTGTCGGGGAGTAGCAAGACATAAAGAGCTAGTGTACTGCCTTAAACTAATATTAGTTTTTAAAAGCAGCCAACCATTACCTTTTATAGCTGAGGTACTTTTTCTTTTATCTTTGTTTAATTGGAAAATCTTTTACTTGATGTTAGTAGGTGTGATGTGTGACAGCACTCTACCTGGAAGCTGACATAGCTATCTCTATTACCCCTCAATACATCATCAGGATTGTCACCTCACTGAATGTGACATCACTACTGCTTAGGAACAGCCACTCATTGGTTGCCAGGTCAGGCGCCTGTGATGTCATTGTTAGTGAGATCACAATGGTGATGATGTAGTGGGGGACCAGAGATAAATAATGTCAGCCACCAGGCTAAAAGGTCTCCCACACATCCAGCACAATATTATCACATAGAAGACTTTCTAATGAGCAAAAGGAAAAAGAAAAATACTTCAGAAAGAAAAAGTTACAACTGACTACTTCTTAAAATTTGTATTATTTTCCTGTCTGCCTGTTTTGGATCCACTAGCTCTTTAAGGCCGGGAGGAGGGGAGTTAGGGGCCTCCTAGGGCCTGAGAAAAGTTTGCAGTTTAGGCTAGTAAATAGTACATCAGATCAGTTTTCAGTATTAATGTGGGAATATACACAAGGGAATTTTTTTATTAGTAGTTAGGGTTTGGTACTCAGACTGCTGCTTTTTAATGCCTTTATCAATGATATTGGGGATGACATTATGGGCAAAATTTTCTTATTCACAGACAACACCAAGTTTTGCGGGAGGGTGGCCATAGCAGAAGGGATACAGGACCTAAGGGAAGATCCAAAAATATTAGAGAGGTGATCTGGGATTTGGCAACTTGACTTCAATGCAAAAAAATGCAAGGTTATGCACACTTGATCTAAGAACCTGAGGACTGAGTACAGCCTGGTTGGGGTCCAGGAATCTGCATCCAAGGAGGAGAAGGATCTGGAGGTGATGATCACTGGTGACCTAAAACATTCCATGCAATGTAGGAAAGCTGCAGCAAAGGCAGATAAAATGTCAGCTGTACTGTCGGGGGATCAGCAGTAGGCAGGAGGAGGTAATACTGCCCTGGCACAGGTAATTCATGAGGCCACAGTGCACAGTACTGGTGTCCATACCTTAAAAAGGGCATAAATCTGCTGGAAATGGTCCAACTGGGGGAAACTAAGATGATCCTTGGCCAGCGGGGTAGGACGTTTGAGGAGAGGTTGGAGGCCCTGTTTAGGTAATCCCTGGAGGAGAGAGAGAGAGAGAGAGAGAGAAAGAGAGAGAGAGGGGGGATATGATTGAGACCTTCAAGTATTTGAAAGGAGTAAATAGGGTGGACATGGAGGGTCTTTTCAAGTTCAGTGGGAATCGAAATACAAGGGGACACAGTCTCAAATTAGAGGTGGGGGTTAGGAGAGGGCTAGGAGGTACAGTATGTCTTCACAGAGAGGGAAGTGGCAGGTTGGAATGGGCTTCCTGAGGAGATGGTTTCACTGCAAATGGTAGGCAGCTTCAAGAGAGGTTGGAATGGAGTTAAGGGGAAAATAAGAGTCACAAGGGAGGCAGATGGAGGGGAAGGGCTGCTTTGGGAGGGGTGTAGGGTCATTACCTGACCCTGAAGATCCTGCAATACAAGTAGACTTGATGGTTCGAATGGAGTTATTCTGCTGGCTTCGTCATACGTTTGTATGTTCATAAATAGTTAGGATGGGGCTCATTTTTTTAGTGTTATTTCTTTCAAATTGTGGTACCATCTACTAACATACTGTATTTTAATAGTTCCCCTCTCTGAGACTTCAAAAGTCTGAATGGGGATGTAGAGTCATTTGTTGTAAAACAAAAACATTATTATGACAAAAGTACTCAATATTAAGGGAAAAGAGGAAATTATTTTTTTCCTCAAAAAACGGAGACCCAAATTGCACCTGTAATGGCATGTGTAATGTATAATAAAGTGTACAACTGGCTCCTTCTGGAATGAAAATGAATATCAGAATATGAATCTCAGATGATGTAACTAATACCTAACAATGAATTTTAATATTTTAGCAGTACTGTTTTACTAAGACTTGGGAGTTTTTTTAATTAATTATGCGTGTTAAGCTGGTTAGATCATTTTTGAAGAGAGTTAAGTAAAAAAAAAAACAGTAGCACACACGTTAATGCCATATTATATGTGTACTAGGAAATTTGTAATGTTCCACTAATAAACTGCCCAAACTGACTGACATGAGGTTATGGTCCCAGTGCAGTGGACATAATAATGTTATAATTAATGGGTTTCATTTTTTAGTATACCAAACCCATAGCATAATTTGCCGTAATAAAGGAATGTTTATTATGGCAAACACGTGCCAGGTTTTGTTTCTGCTGCACATGCGCCAGGCTAGCGCCAGTTGCCGCTCTTCTGCATTCCCCCAGCCAACCTAACCCCAGTGACCAGAGACCGCCACTCTAGCTCGACGGTAAGTACATTTACAAAAAAAAAGAAAGAAACAGCTGCACAAAAACAATTCAACTGCCTCCTACCAAGAGCGGGGGAAAAAAAACAAAGACCGTTCCTTCCAACGGCCGCGTCCGACCGCTAACACTGCCGAAACTCGGTCGGACTGCAGCTGCACCAGACGTCTTCTGTTTATTTTATATAATTGCTGTGCAGAAAAAATGAAACCCAGCAATTATATAAGATAAAATATGGGTCAGTGTGTGTAAATTTGAAGTTTACACACCTCGGGTTAGATGCCACACATAACCCCTTGAGCTTGGCTCGGTCATGTAGCATCTAACCCGAGGGTGTGTGTAAACTTCTTGTTACACATTCCGACCCATACTTTATTCTATTTGTATCTTTTTACATACGTAACGGTCTTAGGTACATGTAACAACTTATTAAAATTAGACTACTGTTGCAAATATTTCACAGAAGAAAAGAACAGGTTACTCACCTGTAACAGTAGTTCTACGAGTGATAGATGTTGTTCATCCACACTCTCTGGCATGTCCCTTTCCCTTTAAATCTTGCCGGAAGTCTTCAAGCTGGCTCCTCCCACCCACCCGGGTGGTATAACTCTCAGGTCCGCCCCATAACGTCAGATCTTAGCCCACTGGAAGCAAGGTTGTGCACCTTAAAGCCGGGGAGGTCGGGTGGGTGCATGTGGATGAACAACATATACCACTCCCAGAACTACTGTTACAGGTGAGTAACCTGTTCTTCTAGGAGCGTGGATATGTTGTTCATCCACACTCTTTGGCAGACTCCTAGCAGTTCTCCGGGAGGAGGGAGGCAAGGCGCACACCCCCTACTTAGGAAACAGAGATTGGAGAACCGAGGCTCCAAAACCAGCATCCCGGCGTGACTCAAGGTCGATGTGATAGGTGGAAATAAAGGTGCTTGCTGACTTCCAGGTAGCAGCCTGACAGATTTTATGGATAGGGATGTCCCTGGAAGCAGCCACCGATGCAGCAGTATAGCGGGTAGAATGAGCTCTTAACCCTCTGGGAGGCTCCTTGCCCACCAACTCATAGCACAGACCTATGCATGATGTGATCCATCTTGCAATGGTCCATTTGGCTGCAGGTCTGCCAGAAGCGGCTTCAGCATAGGTGACAAACAGCTGGAGAACCTCTCCATGAATTTCTGCTGTTCTTTCTTATAATAGGAGAGAGCATGTCTCAGGTCCAGAGTATGGAGCCTGTACTTGGGCATCCGAGGTGTAGTTAGGGTAGTATACCGGCAGAGTCAACACCTGAGTAAGGTGAAACTCTGAGACCACCTTCGGAAGGAATTTCAGGTGGGGGCGCTGGATAACTTTGTCCCTGTGAAAGACCAGATAAGGGGAGTCCACCAAAAGTGCCTGGAGCTCCCCTGTCCTTCTGGCTGACGTGATAGCCACCAGGAAGGCCGTCTTCCACAAGTGTGAGAGCTCACACTTGTGCATGGGTTCGAATGGCTTGCAGATGAGCTTTGCCAAAACCAGCAAGAGATCCCACAGAGGTGGAGGTTCACGCACCGGAGGGGATATGTGATCCAGGCCTTTGAAGAAGCGCCCAACCACTGTCACCTGTGCCAATGTCAGCTGACCGGCCCACGCCTGGTAAGCTGAAATGGCTGCCAGGTGCACCCTAAGGGTCGATGACCGCAGACCCCCTTTGGAGAGAGACCAAAGGTAGTTTAAAATGTTAGCCACAGAGCAGGATAAGGGGTCCAGACTCTTACCTTGACACCAAATGGTAAACCTTTTCCATTTGAAGGCATAACATTTCCTGGTCGATTCCTTACGAGATGCCTCCACCACAGTGTAGACATCCTCGGAAAGACCCAGAGCCTGGGAACTCTAGCCGCTCAGGTACCAGGCTGTGAGGTGCAGGGATTGAAGATCCGGATGGAATACCTTCCCCTGGTTCAGTGATACCAGGTCCGGGCATGTACAAAGCCGCTCCAGGGGCCTGCAGCTGAGGCTGAGGAGATCTGGGTACCAGAACTGGCGCGGCCAATCTGGGGCTACCAGAATCATCTTCGCCTTGTCCCTCCTCACCTTGAGTAACACCTTGTGGATCAAGGGAAATGGAGGGAAGGTGTAGATGAGGCCTGGCGTCCATGGCCTTGAAAAGGCATCCCCCTACAGTGAGCCCTGCTGAGGGGGGTGGGCATGATACAGACTGAGCTTGGCGTTCTCCTTGGAGGCAAAAAGGTCCACCAATGGTTTGCCCCAATGGGAGAACAGACTGTAAGCTACCTCTGGATGGAGTGACCACTTGTGGGATGTCTGGACTATGCGGCTGAGAGCATCCGCCAGCTGGTTCGAGACTCCTGCCACATGGATGTCTAGGAGATCCACCTCCAACTGGCTGACGAGGGTCCAGATGTGGAGCGCCTCCTTGCACAGCAGACAGGAGTGCATGCCGCCCTGTTTGTTGAGGTAGTACATGGTCGTGGTATTGTCCATCTGGACTTGAACCACTTGACCCCGGAGCTGAGGAGTGAATGCTGACAGTGCCAATCTGACTGCTCTGAGCTCCAACAGGTTGATCTGGCATCAGGACTCCATGGGGGTGCAGAATCCGTGGGCCCTGTTGTCCCCCATGTGGGCTTCCCAGCCCATGAGAGAGGCATCGGTCGTGAGAACAACCTTCGGCTCGGGGCAGACAAACGGGATCCCCTCCTGCAACCATTCTGGGGCGGTCCACCATTGGAGAGCATCCCACATCTTCTGGGTTACAGCGATCAGCTGGTCGAAATGACCATGGCGCTGAGTCCACTGGGTGGCCAGCTCCCATTGAAGGGGGCACATGTGCCACCTGGCCCAATGGACCACTGAGGTGCATGCCGCCATGTAACCCAGAAGGTGCAGAAAGTCCCGGGCAGGGCGCAAGAGCCCAACCAGAAATGATCGGGCAAAGGAGGAAAAAATCTCCGCCCTGTCCTCCGGGAGCCGAGCTCTGGCTTGACGAAAGTCGAGCTCTGCTCCAATGAAGCCCATCACCTGAGATGGCACAAGTTCCAACTTGGCCTCGTTGATCAGGAAGCCAAGTTGAGAGCAGGTTCTGAGAGCCAGGTCCCTGGATCTCTCCACCTCCTGAAGGGAGGAACCCGCCAGGAGCCAGTCGTTGAGATAATAATAATAATAATAAAATTTATTTGATTAAGCGCCTTTCAAAAATTTCAAGGCGCTTTACAGTCTTCATACATTTATCATAATCAAAGACAACTATAACAGTACAACAGATAAATAAATAAAACGATTTAAAATACAACAGGGAAGGCCTGAATCCACAAAAATGATTTTAAGGCCTTCTTAAACCCATCCACAGGGTAAATTCAAACTCCTTGACGCCGAAGATGGGCTGCCACCACTGCAATGCATTTGGTGAAGACCCGAGGGGCTGATGACAGGCCGAACGACATGGCTCGGAACTCGTACAGGGTCCCATCAACCCTGAAGCGGAGGAACTGCTGGTGGGACGGACGGATTGGGACATGAAAAAACACATCCTGTAGATCCAGTGAACAAAACCACATGTTTCGCTCCAGCGATGGTATGATCTGGATCAGAGTTACCATCTGGAAGGTGCGAGACCTGAGATACTGATTCAGGTCATGGAGATCTACGATGGGGCATCAACCCCCCATCCGCTTGGGCACCAGGAAGTACCTGGATATGAAACCTGGGTCTACAGGTGGATCCGGCACTGGAGCTACAATCTCCTTGCGGAGGAGCTGAGCTATGTTGTCCCAAAGAGCCGACTGCGTGCGAACTGAGATCCTTTCCTCCCGAGGGGCGCGGGCTCAGTTGGGCGGGTACTGCTGGAATTCCAGAGGTAGTCCCTGCCCTACCACTTCTAGAACCCACCTGTCTGAAGTGATATCGGACCAGGCGGAAAGAAAGTGGTGGAGCCGACCCCCCACAGGAGGACCCAGGGCAGGCGTGACGGGTGTTGGGGTGGCAACCCCCAACCCGTCACTGAGCAGCAGGCTTAGAGGAGGTGGAGGAAGCTCCTGGACCAGTGCCTTGGCCTCCTTTATGGAGCTGTTGAGGGCCCTGCTTGGGCCTAGGGCACCAAGCTTGAGCCTGCTGCTGGTGTTGGTGCTGCTGACCTCCTTGATAGAAGGGCTGCCTGACTGCAGGGGAGGACTGCCAAAAAGGCTTCCTCTTCCTCTTCCTCTTCTGCTGGTTCATGCCCGAGGAACCCTTAGCAGAAGTGGCATCCAAAGTGGCATTGGACTATTCAATACGCTGAAGGTGGCCTGCTACTCCTGGGCCGAACAAGTCGGTACCAAGGAAAGGCACATCAGCTAATTTGTGCTGGGTATCTGCCAGAAAGGATGATAACCGCAGCCAAGACCTGCGGTGGGTGGCCACTGTGGCTGCTAAAGAGCGGGCACAAGAATCCCTGATGTCCAGGGCCATCTGGAGCTGCTGTTTGGAAACAGCATGGCCCTGATCATGGACTTGCTTGACCGTGGTCTGCATGTCCGCGGGGAGGTGAGGAAGTACTTCATCCAATGACCCTAGGAGGGCATGGGAGAAGTGTGCCATGATTACAGCCATACTGCCCTGATGAATACACAAGGAAGAGGCTGCATAGACCTTACGGGCAGAGTAGTCCATGTTCTCGGACTCTGTCCGGAGGTTGGTCGGTGTCGGCCGAGCTACCAGTACGTCTAAAGATGGAAGCAGTCACCAGGCTGTCAGCCGAGGGATGTTCCGTGAATCCGGGCAGGGATCCCATAGGCACCGCGTACTTACGGGCCATATGGGCAGACGGTGCTGGGCAGGAAGCTGGACGCTACCAAAGCTCAAGGGCTGGACCAGTAATGGCTTCCGCTATTGGAAAGGCCTCCGTCGGGGTATCCCCCCTCTTAAGGATATCCATAAGGGGGTACTCTGCCTTTTTCTGGATGGACTCCAAGGGCATCCTGGTAGAATTGGAGATAAGGCAGAGAATGCCCTGGGAGGAGGGACCTTCCTCCAAGGCCACTGAGAGTGACTCCTCATCAGCAGGATGGGAGTGCAAACCGGTGGTATCTGAATCCGAGGAGTCGGGGTACAGCAGTCTCCTGCCCATGTCCCCTTCGATCCGCCAAGGGCAATCTGGAGTGACCATGATGGACAGACATAGGAAAGCCCGGTGTCTGGACAGTCCTCTTTTGAGGGAGCCCCACTGGGGGGCTGCTTAGGCGGTGGCTCTACCCTAATAGGTGGTGAGACTAGCTGGAATACGGACCGGCCCCCCAGGTGGAGGAACCGAAGCCTTCAGTTCTGGATGGGTCGGTGTAGGCCCTTGAGGCGCAAGCCAAGTAATGGCTGGGGTGGACAGTGTAGCCAGCTTCTGTCCAGCCAAAATCAGCTGTTGCCACATGAGCTCCTCATAGCGTCGACGGAGTTTCCGTCGAAACCTCTCCTTGTCCAAGGAGGATGAGGATCTGCGGCAGCACTTCTTTTTTGAATGCTGGTGGACTTTCTTCGATTTTCTGGTCGAAGAAGACCGAGTCCTCGATCAAGACCGATGGGGTTGGTTAGGTCGATCGGGGGAAACCGGACTCGGGGAAAATCGAGGTTCCGGTTCGATTCCCTCGATCAAGACACCCACAGGAGGTGTCTTGTGATCAGGGAAAGAGAGGATAGGTGTCCTCTCTAGAGAATTGTCGACCGGAGTCAACGAAAGTGGCTCGATCGTCTTGAGAAAAACCTCGGCCAGTTCAGCCTATGCTTCAGTGTCCGCCTGGCCAGACGGAAGATCCATGAAGTCGGCGGCCAAGGAAGTGATCTCGGCCGAAGTCAAGACTGCCGTTTCCTGGGACTCGAACCTCTCTCGGTCCCAGGAGCGTCTTCTGGAGGAAGACTTCAGATCCTTGTCCCTCTTGCGAGGGTGGGAGGAGTGTGAGCCTGAGGGCGCCTCACCCCTGGTGGGGAGAGACTGGCACAACTCCCTAAAGGAACCTGAGAAGGTGGAGCCGAGGTTGAGAGGAACGAAAAAACTTCAGCTGGCCGAAGCCTGAGCAGCTTCTTCCTTGAAAGCCTTCATCTGCTCTAGCTGTTCAGCGGATCCCGCGGCCGTGGAAACCGCCCACCTTGGCTCCTTCGATTTCACCGGCGGGTTCCTTTTCTCCAGTCTCCCCAGCTTAAGGCGCGCCATGTGGTCATCCAAAATGTTAGGATGGAAGGCTAAGCAAAAGGTGCAGGTGATGGTGTCATGACCGACACCTAGGCAGTACACACAAGTAAGGTGAGGATCGGTGCACGACATTTTCTGGCCGCATGAACACCGGCAAAATCCGGGGAGCAACTTGTCCTCCATATCCAATACACTGTTATCGGAATCGACAACTCGAACGAGTTTAGGAGATAAATCCGGTAAAAACCGACGTTGCGAAGCCAGGGCCTACGATTGCTAGAGTTAGCACGAGGGAACCTGAATCTTCCAGCGGAAAGGAAGATCTGGCATCATGTGGCGGAGCCGAGAGTTATACCACCTGGGAGGGTGGGAGGAGCCAGCTTGAAGACTTCCGGCAAGATTTAAAGGGAAAGGGACATGCCAAAGAGTGTGGATGAACAACAGATCCACGCTCCTAGAATTAGAAGTTGGACACAACTATAGTATATATTGTTTAATTCATCTTTTCATTGCGCTCATACTCAATAATGTGTTGTGCATGTGGATTTATTAGCGTACAAGTGCCTTCATAATAGAAATGGTTGCTAATCAGAAAGTTGTGTGGATTATGTTTGACTCTTGCTTCAAAATTCAAATAATCTTTGAATGTGTCGATTTTTATTGTTTCTCAGATTTTAACCAATTTTTTCAAGCAATGCAGACAGGTATTATATTGTGATGTATATACATGCAACTCTAAGAAGTGGAGGAAATGAATAAGTCACAGTTAAAGATTATGGGTGGGATATTCAGAAATGCACTAAAGGCATGCACAATCCCGGCACAGTGCAAGTCAGCTACGTAATGGCGCAGTGACTGCGATATTCAACAGTTGCACACTGCAACATGCGCCAGCACAACATGGCTGAATATTGCAGGCACTGCGACATAGCGCAGTGAGAGGTGTGCCAGAACTGCGCCATAGCGCAGCCAGGGATGCGCAAGGGCAGTGGAAGATGCACCAAGGCACAGCAGAAACAGTCACAGTCACAGCAGGGAGACAGGCAAGGGGGAAGGGGGGGGAACAGTGCAGGAAGGCGGGAGCACCAGGCCAGGAACACTGGCAGGGACACAGCCAGCACACAAGTCAGCACTGCACACAGAATGCAGGCATGCAGCCTATGCCCCCCTCATGGAGGACGAAGGGCACAGGTGGCACTGATGTAAAGGGGGCTGGCACCCTAGTCCACCACACACCAGAGGGCACGTGGCCACCCAGCCAACAACATGCCACACCCCAACACATGGCACCCACCACACACACGCCACACATCCCGAACTCCCATCCCAGGACCACGCCACAGCACAGCCACTGACCAAGGGGCATGCCAACACCATGCACGCACCACCCAACAACACAGGCGCACCACACGGTCACCCACCACATGACTGCAGCATGGACCCACTCACCAGCTGCAAAGCAGACACAGACACAGAAGGGTAAACAAGTAACAAATATAATGTCAGAAAGCATCACAGCTGAACAGAAACAAACACAAAGGGAAGAGTAGGTATAGGTGGGAAGGGGTCAGGGGACAGGACCTGTACAGATTGATGGGAGAAGGTAGGGAAAGGGAGGACAGAGGTGTGAAGGGGGCTGGTGATCTTCAAGGCCGGTCATGGCCTGCCTGAGCCTGGCGCCTCCCTCTGTGCCAGCCCCGGAGCAGGATCCGCCGGGTCTGGTCTGCGATCTCCATCGTATGTGATGTTATTAAAATAATCTGCTGCAGCAGACGGCAGTAGAGCAGGAGTCTGGAACCCCTACGGACACCTATGGCAGAGGAAGGGACAGGTGATCAGTGCAAGTCCAAAGCACCCCAGCCCCAACTGTGCGCAGCAGACAGTGGGTGCACACACCCCTGGAGTGGCACCCCGGCCACCTGCAGTGGGTGGGCCTATGCCTGCCACCAACCTGGCAAGCCACAGTGGTACACAGCACTGGAATCCACTGCCCAAGGGCCACCCGACGGCACAGCGGCAAATAGATGACATGGTGCTGCAGTCGAACCACAGTGGCACAAGTGGTGGCCAGACGCACACCCGGCCCACTAACAGCTGCCACACATGTGCAGTGGCCACCTGTGATGCCATGCACACTGCACCTTGTGCTGACCACAGCTGCCATGGTACAAGGCACAGGGGACCAAGGCCGTACCCCCACCCCCACACCCACCCTGCACAACAGTGTGGGACTTCCCAGTGCCTACCTGCTCCCCGTGGTACTCCACGCACTGGTTCTGGCACTGCACACCTGGCCGTGCCTCCACCTGCTGCCGATGGGCCTGCAGCAGCCTGCTGCGGACTGCCAGGTGCTCCAGCCACCCTGACTCTCCTCCGGTCCTCAGGTCCTAGGACGGGAACACAGACAGGCACACATCAGGACACTGCCACAACATAAGCCCATTGCCCCCACCACCCATGCACAGAGTACACCCCGGCCCAGCAGGACTGCTAGGCATATGCGCAGCGCACATAGTGACTGGCAATGCCATGCCATGCCACAGGGCGTGCTACAACAGCCTCTCCCACATGGCATGCAGCCCTGTCAGCCCCATGGAATAGTGGACTTGCACAGATGCAGTCGGGGCCCACTTACCTGGCTGTGGCAGACACCCCCACCTGACGTGCACCTGCAGCACCCTCAGCCTCTCCGGGTTCCTCCGTACCAGGTCCCCATACTGGTGGCGACACTGCTCCCTGGTGCATAGCACACTGGTGGCCTGGACAAGGCCATCGGCAATCTACTACCACACTTTGGTCCTGGGTCTCGTGAGGGGCTGCTGGCCAAACAGGCCGGCAGCATGGGGCTCCACCTGGGCCACCAGGTTCATGAGCTCAACCTGGCTCCAATTGCGGTCACGGGGCACTGCGCGATGCGTCAGGGTCAGTCAGCACTGTAGAATGCCAAAATGGCACCCAGTAACGCATGTGCACAATGTGCATGGGATGCGCGCCTCGCACGGAGATGTGCTGTCCATGGGGATGCGCAGCATGGGCGTGGCCACAACGGCATGTGGGGCAGAGGTCACTGGGGGCACAGTGGGAGTCAAGGGTTAGCACGTGTAAATGTGTGTGGGAGCCACTGGGCCTTACGACGTATATTGCGCAATAGGGCCATGAAGGCGGCATGCCCCATGGGACCAATAGTGCCCGAGCACCACTGGCCTAATGGTGCCCGAGCGCCACAGGCCCAATGGCGCCCGAGCACAATTGTCCCGATTGTCCGATGGGGCCTATGGCACTCGAGCGTCATAGGGCCCATGACACATGGGCACGATGGCCCCTATAGCACACCTAGTGCATGCTGCACAACAGGCGGCAGCATATGCCGTTGCACATGTGCATTGGCGGGTGCGCACTGCGCATGTCACGGCATTGCGCAATGACATGAGCCGGAGCAAGTTCATTGCACAATGCGCAACAGCATGATATTCAGCCGACACATGCAAATTAGCTCATCAGTCTATCCGGGGTGCAATGAGGACATTTGCATGTCATTATAGTTGCGCATCAGTCCATTTGCATGCGATGCGCTATAAAGGCGCTGCACAACATCACAGGCCATGGACCGGTATTGCAACCAACAGAGGTAGGCTGCGCCTGCCGAGGGGAGGGCCAGCATAGGGTGCTGGATGGCTGGTGTGGGCTGCTGCAGTCACTAACCACATGTCCATGTCCACAGGTAGCAACATGTCCGAGCACGAGGAGGGTGAGGAGCGTGGGCCTGCCCAGAAGTGCAGGCCCAACTTTACAAGAGCGGAGGCAGATGACCTGTTCAAGGCGTACCTCAACAGGGAGCCTTTGCTGAGTGGCGCCACTGGCACATCCCAGGCCAGGGCTGCGGCCTGGGAAGAGGTGGTGGAGGCCGTGAACCAGCAGGGTAGCCACCAGCGGTCTGCACAGGAGTGCAAGAAAAAGGTGGGCACTGACAAGTGTCGGATAAAGGAGAAGGTGGCAGCCATCTGGGCCACAAGGTCAGCCACAGGTGGGGCCCAGGCCACCGTGACACAACTCACACCGCAGGAGTAGATGATGGCGGCCACCATGTGGCGTAGTGCAGTGTAGGTAGTGCCGGGCGGTGGCTTCCAGACTGGAGGGAGCCCATCACTGCATGGTAGGTATGGCAGGCAGGCAGGGGTGTGGGGGGGCCTGTCAGGTCAGCAGCTGTAATGCATCTGTGTTCACTTACAGCACCAGCTCGCCAGCATGCGGTGGCAGGGGTGCCTGCGGCTGTCTTGGTAGCCCGCCCAGCCCCAGAGGACTAGCCATCCACCACCAAGGGCATACGGGGGCCTGATAGGCTGCAGAATGCCACCGCCATCCAGCCAGATGTCCTGGGCGTGGTGGCGGACAAGGCCCTGGCTGTGTTCCAGCAAGACGCCAGCCACAGAGTGCTCTGTGCGAAGACACAGATCGGGTTGGGGTCCGACACTGATGACGAACAGACCATTGTCCTGGACGGCGGGGGGCTTGTCGGAGGGGAGTCACCCATACCAAACACCTGCACTGGCTGCGTGGTTGGTGGCCTGTTGGCGGCGGAACAGCTGCCCACCAGTGCCCCTGGTACTGCTGTGTGTGCAGGCACAGTGGTGCAGGGTGGCAGGGCACCTGCACAGGTGCTGGCCAGCGCACAGGGGCTGGAGGGGAGGCAGCAGCAGATGGCTGGAGATGTTGGGAGGCTGGGCACCACATCCGCCTCCGGGGTGCCTGACATTGCCCATCCCCACGAGGGCCATGCTGTGTGGCACCCACCTGAGCGGGGGGCCATGCAGCGCAGTTGACAACACCGGTGGAATGGCACCATGCCCATGCACCCCAGGGCACTAATCCCTTCGCCAAGCACACCCGATTGCTGCGGGCCTCCATCGAGCAACAGGTGCTGCTCGTGGCTTAGGTGTGGGCACTCTGCGCAGAGGTGTGCCAGGCAGCCAAGCAGCATGAGAGGGGCACCGTGCAGGTCCTGAAGGCCATTCAACACCTGTGGGAGGACACAATCACAGCCCTGGACCGCATTGCCAGTGCAATCTCGGTCAGCCTTGCCCCACTGGCTGCCACAGGGCGTGGCCGACCGCTAAAGACACCGCAGAGTGCAATGTCCACCCCACAGCCCTGATGCCAGGCTCTGCTGTGAGCATCCCAGGCACGCCTGGTGTGGGCCTGTTTGGGGGCCTGCAGATCCCTGCGAGGACCCGGTCACAGTCCTGCAGACCCCCCCCATGGCCATTGCACAGCCTGCATCTGCTGGGCAGCCACGGCACAGCTGTTCCTGTGTCCATGGCGGCAGTGTGTCTGTGCAGCAGACCTGATGTGCATGCTCCCCTGTCAGCTGTCTGCAGCCACCGCCCTGTGTGCACATGGCATGGGCGTGGCAGCCGTGTGGTGTGCCACACGCTGCCCGTGTGTGCACCTGCCCAGCCGCTGGTCTGTGTGGCATGTGCATGATGATGCCTTCTCAGCACTAGTTGTGCATGTGCACCAGTGTCCTGCATCTGATCAACACCGCACGCTGGCGCCCAGTCGCATGCATGTGGGAGGCCACTGTGTGTGGGTGTGTGTGTGTGATGCTGTGCAGTGTTGTGTGGTGTTGCATGTGGCCATGTGACACTGCTCTTCCACTGCACCGTGACTGTGTTTGCATGGCCCTGGCCACGGCCACACATGGCTGTGTGCCCTGCCACTGTGTCGGTTCTGTGCACATGTGTTTGTCCACCTACCTGGGTGCACCATAGTGCTCCTGCGTTATTGTGTCTCGCCGGTGGTGTGCCAGCCGCATGAGCCAGGGATCCCTCTGCCCAGGGCTGCTCATTCCCGCCCATCACCCGCCGCCCCCACTATCAGCCCCCCATCACCGGCAGCTATTCCACTGTCAATGGCAATGTTGTGCAGCAAGCAGCAGGCCAGGAATAGGCTGCAGGCCTTCAAGGGGCTGTATTGTAGGGCACCACCAGACCTGTCCAGGCAATGGAACCGTGCCTTCAGCATCCCAAAAACATGCTCAATGATGTTCAGCATGCTGGTGTGTGCCTCATTGTACCACTCTTCCGCTGGAGACGACGGGTGCTGGTAGGGGGTGAGCAGCCAGAGCCTGAGTGGGTAGCCACTGTCACCTGTGTGTGGGGGAGAGAGAGAGAGAGAGAGAGAGAGAGAGAGAGAGATTGTGAATAGGTTAGCCTGGTGACCCCTGTCACTGTGCCCCAAGCCCCTCCCAGTCACACACGGTGGTTTCCCTGCCCTGTCTGCCCCCCCTTCCATGCCCTGCTGTACCCTGCTGCCCGTGGTCTCGCCATACGCACCCACTAGATGTCCGGTGGGGATGTCTCCACTCTCGAACCTGTGGCACAGTGCTGAGCTGTGCCAGATGTAGGCGTCATGTGCTCCCCAGAGTGAGTGGCACAGACATTGGTTATGTGCCCCCTGGCATCGCACACCACCTGGCAGTTGATGCTGGGGTAGCTCTTACTGTTGATGTAGGCTACCCCCTCCATGCCAGGTGGCATGCGGATGCCCACATGGGTGCAGTCAATGGCCCCTAGCACGCCAGGCATATGTGCTACCCTGTGGAACTCCTGCATGGTTGCTGTACGCTCCGCCTGTGTGCTGGGGAAGTGGATGTGTTCCACAACATGTGGCAGCAGGATGTTGAGGAATTGAGTGAGGAGCCATGACGAGGCCAACTGGGTTATGCCTGTGGTGTCCCCTGTTGGTCTCTGGAAGGTGCCTGTGGTGAGCAGGCACATGACAGCTGCTACCTTTGTCTCCACTGTCAGAGTGTGGCTCTGTCTACTGGGTGCCTGCATCTCCTCACTGCACAGCTCACAGAGTTGCCTCATAATTTCCCGGTTCAGGCAACAACGGCCCACGATCTCTATATCAGCATGGGTCTCGAAGCTGATGCGGGGCTGGTACCGCCTGTTCCGGGCGTACCGCCAATGGGCCCTTCCACTGCCATGTTGCTCTGCCTCCTGCCTCCTCACACCCCTCATTACAGCCTCCATCTGGAATGCTGCACTGGCCATGGCCCCTGTTGTTCTGTCACCCCTTTGGCGTCCGGCTCCACTGGACCCCCCCGGGTGGGCAGTGCTCATCACTCTGGTGGCCTCCGCATACCTGCCCTGGCTGGGTTTTACCTGCTGGCTCTGTTGCTCACCCCCTGTGGGTGCCTGTGTCACCCCTTGGGTCCCCTTGGGTCCGAGTAGCTCCCTCGCACCCATTCCTCCCTCCCTCAGTGGCCTCCTTGTGGCACCTCCACCTCTCTCTCTCTCACGTGTTTTGACTCTCTCTCCAACACTCTCTTTCTTTGTCCTTCTCCTCCTCCTCTCCCTGCCTCCCTCTTCCTCTCTCAGCTGGCCTGTGTGTCTCCCACTGTCCTGCTCCCCTCTGGTGCAAATGCTCTCCTCCTACTTGCTCCCTGTTTTTATAGGCTGAAGTCTGCTCCACGCAACTGACAGTTGCTCCTCCCTTGCGCCATTGCTCGGCGGTTGAATATCATGCTGTGCCGCATATTCACGGGTCCACTCCCTGCCCTTGCACATGCATTCATTTATATTGTGCATTGGCACACTGCCACTTGCACTGTGCAGTTGCTCCCACTGAATATTACTCTATGGCGCATCTCTGTGGTTGCGCATGTGCAATTCTGTTGTGCCATGCACAACCGCTTTGAATATCCAGGCCTATGACTTTTTATTGGAACAGCTCAACAAAGAACAAAAAACTGAGCTGCTGTCAATGTCATCTGTAATAAATTATGTATTGCAAATGCATGGAATAATATGGTCAAAATATGTTTGTAAAGACTTAGCCAGACAGTTTCCCAAAGTCAACCGGTCACTTCTCAGTTGCATCAAATTCATGAGAAACCTTACTGCTAGCTATGTCCATGCCCTTATGGATATGCAGAAGAGCCAGGCTGCTGAGACTTTCCTGACCTATGGTGTTTCTTAAACAAGTCTTAAGCATGCAAAGTCTAGAGAAGCTTCTTTCCGCACTACATGTGATAGGCACGGTTAGAACAACCTTTTGTGCAGTATAAATTTCTGGATAAAGAGATGGGTTTGTTACATCTAGTGTCTTGGCAAGACTTAAAACTGCTTGAGATACTAGATATAGCCAACATCCAACTTTTTTCCAACTGGGCCAACTATAGGGTGCTCTGCCAGCAGCGGTGATGCTGCCGGTACTCTGGATGCATTTCCGTGGGAAGGGGTCATCTCGGTGGCCCTGCCTTGAGGGGAAAGCCAGGGTGGTTGGTAGTCGTGGCTGTCCAGGTGGTTTGACAGGTCAGGGTGGAGTCACTAGGGACACTGGCACAAAAAAAAAAAGAAAAAGAAATGAATTCAAAAAGGCCATCAGACAAATCAAAAGCTGGTACTTCAAATCACTGCTTGCCTCTTCAGTTGGTAACTCCAGACTTTTCTGACAAACTTAAAACAAGCCCTAGGCCAGTCCAGTAAGAATACACCACATGACCTAACCATCTATAGAATAAACTGTAATGACCCCATTACCCATTGTGAACACTTTCAATATATGCTCTACCGACTTCTGCTTACTTAGGTAATTTAACTACTACTGCCATCTCCCTCAGCCTCCCCCAATTGAATCCAGCTCCAGTCACCCCCTTTTCTACTCAAAGCTGTCACCTGCTGGGAGGTGCATAGCCTCCTCTCCCAAATCCCCTTAGATAAATCTGCTGGCTCAGACAAACTTGAACCCAGAATCCCGAAAATTGCAGCAGCGAAACTTGCCCTCCCCATCACCAGAATTCTTAATCTATCCCTCACTTACCAAACTGTTCCTAATATATGGAAGTTACCCAATGTTGTCCCAGTCTACAAGAAGGGTGACCAAATGAACATTAACAACCACAGACATATTTCAATACTCCCAGCCCTCAACAAAATACTTGAAAAACTGGTCGCCTTCCAACTGACTGAATACATTACCAACCATAACCTTCTTTCTCTTGCTCAGCATGGCTTTCATAAGGGTCATAGCGCTACCACCTCTGTCATCTCCCTCTTCTCCTCCATTGCCACTGCTATGGACAGGGGTGAATTTACAGGTGCAGTCTTCATTGACCTTAGAAAGGCCTTTGACTTGGTTGACCACACACTACTAAAAGCTAAACTAGGTGCTTTGGGTGTCTCCCACTCAGTCCTGGCCTGGTTCAATAGCTACCTGAGCATTAAGTTTCAGAGAGTTAAATTGGTCATGCCCTGTCTAACACGGCTGCCACTAAAATTGACATCCACCAACGTTCCATACTTGGGCCCCTTCTCTTTTCCATTTAAGTAAATGTCTCAATCACTGTACCTCTATCCTTTATGTTGATGATCTAGCTCTTTGCACTAGCTCTCACAGCATCCCTGAACTAAATCGTCTCCTCTCCGCTGACGTTAAATCCATACAATCATGGCTCTGCTTGAACAAGCTCCTCATGAACACTGCCAAGACCCAAGCAATGTTATTTGGCTCCACCTCTAGGTTTAGAATAAATAACACCCTCTTACTTTAGAATGTGTGGATGGACCTTGCTTCACTACAGTCCCTATATTTAAATACCTGGAGGTGACACTAGATGACTCTCTAGACTTTTCAGCACATATTGTTTCCACATGCAAGGCAATCAACACAAAATTTTGACTCTCTTACAAAGTTAGTGACTGCCTGACACCCACAGCCTTCACTGCTATTGCCCATGGTATACTTCTGCCTACCCTGACATATGGGGTGGCAGTCTATCATCCTGCCTCTAAAACCACCCTTCACAGATGGGAAGTAGCCTACAACTATATCTGCAGATCTGCTCTGGCTACAAACACGTTTACTTACCACTGTGATCTATATGCCAGTTTAGGATGCCCCCCTCCCGAACTGCGGACATTTGCTCTGGGAGGTCTGACCTACTCAGTTGGATGTGCTGACTGAACAATGAAACTTTTATGGCAAAATCCCCCACAGCAACAATTTCACAAGTTTCAAATTGTTGCCTGGGGACCTGAGAGTGAAATTTGCCCTTGGCTGAGTGTCACCCCCCTGCTCACAAATTAATCCGACTTGAGTTGATAAATCTGAAGGGGCATGGGACACAGCCCCCACTTGGGGGTTCAGGGTGCAGCCTCCCGAGAGAAACACCTTAATGTTGGACAGGCAAAATTTTGCCTGTCGACATTGGGGATCTCGCTATGCCGAACTTCAACAACGATGTTGTCGAGTCGGCATAGGTAAACCCTCAGTCATTAATGGACAGTCCCCCATGAACCTGTCTGCGCTTCTGAAGTCTGACAATCACACTTACCCTCTTAGATCCAATGTCCCAAGTTCCTTGCATGTACCTAAAACCAAGACCAACTTTAGTAAACTGTCCTTTGCCTTTACTGCCCCCACTGTCTGAAACTCTTTCCCTGCCGCTGTCCGGCATTGTGAAACCTTTTATGCTTTTAAAAGGCATATCACTCCTACCTCTCCTAGGCTACAGTATGTTCCTGCCCTTAGGCTTAACTGCCCCCCCAACTACTCTGTGCCGTTCCTGTATTTACAGTGCTAAAATGAAATGAATTCTATGCATTCTACAACATGACTTGGTCATACTCTCTGCCTTGTGTACTACATGGATTTTGCTTTTGCACAATGCATGCTTACCTTTTGCTGTAATAGAAATTGTTAGCGTTTTTTCATTTCAGTGTTGTACCATATATTGTATTCTTATTGAACCAATTTTCACTTCCCCTATTGTATTGTTCTTATGTTGATATTGTTCCTATGTTGAGCTGTACTATTTAATAATAACTTCCTGGATACTAGTGATTTATGTTATTACAGGATATCATATGTTATGAGATGTTCATATATTTATGAATTGCTAGATATTCAAGTTATATGAATAATAAGTAATTCAGGCTAATTTTTATGGCGGGGGGGGGTCTGGTTGGGCGGTTAGTGTGTTGATCCCTGCCAGTGCTACGGACACAATTTTCCTGGACTATGACATTTTTCCTATATATTTTGGATATTTCAGGTGCTTTTCTTTTTAGTAGCCTGTTACATGCTAAAGCAACCCATTGCATTTATTTCCAGGGCTATAAGTCTCCTATTCATTGGGCAGTTTGGTGTATCTGCTGTTTTCTACACATGGTTTTTAACATATTCATGGATATTGCATGGGGTAATTGTTTGCACTTTTTCATATTTAAAAGTCTTGCTTGGGGTGGAATGTTTTTGCACTAACATTTTAATACTGTCTCTTTAAGATTCTGAATCATATATATGAAGTGCATGAATGTTCTGACTCCTAATGAAGCATCCCATTTTTGATGCGAAGAGCTGGGGTGTTTGTACATGCTATGGCTTTACATTAAATCTCTGGATGGCTTGAATTTACCTGTACTATAAGTTCCTTTTCTGTCTTTGCGACCATGAGTGCAGCTTTTTGTATGTCAATACATGGTCAGTAGTTTAGCTTGCAGCTGCTCTCTTTTTGTTCCCCTGCAGCATGGTTAAGCTTCAGTTTGATTGAATGCTAGCGAGCATGGAGGAGGGAGGAGGGGAGGAGAGAAACACGGCTGATGCCAGGGTAACAGAAGACAGGGTCAGGAAAGGATTCATGTCACTAAATGTCATGTCACAAATCATAAAAGCAGAATACGTCTGGTCTGCCTTTACTAGAGAAAACGATGGACCAGTGCCGCTAATGAGTTTAGAGGGAGGGAAGGAGGGGGAACATGGCTGAGGCCAGGATAACGGAAGATAGGATTAGGAAAGGCCTTATGCCACTAAATGTGAACAAGTTCCTGGGTCCTGATCGCATGCACTCAGAAGCGATGTGGGAACTTACGGTGGAGCTAGTGGGTCCATTGGCAGATCTGTTTAACATCTCTTTAGCTATGGGGGTGGCACCACTGGAGTGCAGAACTGAAAGGACTGCACTTGTGGAACCACTGCACAAGAGTGGGCCTAGGGATGGCCCTGGAAACTACAGGCTGGTCAGTCTGACTTCCATTGTGGGTAAACTGATGGAGACCATTCAGGAGGAACGGCTAGTTGACTTCCTTGAAGCCAATGGACCACAGGTTGAGAGACAGCATTTGTTCATGTCAGAGAGGTCCTGTCTCACCAACCTGATCAGTCACTATCACTAAGTAATGAAGGCGGTAGGCAAGGCTCCGGCAGTTGAGATACTTATAGTTGGATTTAAACAAGGCTGTCTGAATGGTCATTAGCCATACGCTAGGAGTAACAAACCTATGGCTAAAAATAGCTCCAGACACCTGTGCCTCACAACATTTACTATATCACTACATCTGTTTTGTTTTTTTTGTCAGGTGATTTCTTGATTTGACTCATTACTTCCTACAGCTCTATATATGAAATTCAAACCATGCTTCGCACAACCTGATACAAAATGGGTGCCCAGGTCATAATGAGTTAAAAATTTGTTTATAAAAGGTACAAAACACCAAAGCAAAAACAACTAACCAGCAGATTACAACAAACAACAGATACAGGGATACAGACAAGCAGAATGGAAGTACTTCAGAATTGTAGTGCTGAGACAGAGAACTTTTGTTTGATTTATGTTTACAACGCACCCACAAAACCAGCTGTTAGCTCACCACACCAACTGACTCGTTCATTACCAATTTCAGTTTCTGTTTCATATATTTCTCTGATCGCTATATATGTTATCAATGTCCATAGAATTTACCTGTTGAACATTGCTCTGGATAGTCCTGCACCCCCCCCCCCTCCACAGCAGATTGTCTCCTTGCGATTCTGAGGAGCTGTAAGTACAACCCCAGAAGTGGGTAGAACAGGTTACACACCAAGAAACTTGAGCAGCATTTAAAAAAAATAATTATAAAAAATAAACAACAGCTAGTAATTCAATTGCCAACTCTTTTCTCATGCTGGAGACTTACAATTGGTGGTGGTGGGGTGAGACATACTGAGGACTACAGTCTGCACTATTAAAAGCTACAGTAATGAAGGACACAGTGGTACAAGGCAACTAAAATATGACCGTGGACATGCAGAACTGACACCACAACCAACACCCTGTCGTTGCTTACATATCAAATGTGTGGGTAACATAATGGTTTGGATTGAGACAGACTGACAACCACAAATGTGTCTCTGTGTAATGCTTGCACAATAAAAAACAAATGTGCCTGCAAGTTGCATTTCCTAATATATTCCAGGTCTTTGTTTACTGGATTGTTTCCTCTGTTGTAGGCAAAGGAGCATGCCAAGTGACACTGAGGTTCTGTGGCAAGGGAACAGAGATAGGGGAAAGTTGGCATGGGTTTTAGAGGGTGGTCAGGGGTAGGGTGTTGACTGCGGTTGCTTGGAACAGAATCAGAATGATTAGATTCCATAACCTTTGCCAGAATTTGAAATTTCAGTAATTAAGGGCCAAATCCAAATTTCAGAAAAAGGAATCAATGACTGAATCCAAATTCATCTACATCTAAAACCTCTCCACACCCACTGCTAGAGCAAACCAGGAATACAAACTGGAGGACAGACCAGCCATCGCACATGCTCCTCATGTCAGTTGAGTTAGTCCCATAAGTCCCTCACTACTATAGGTGGCCTGGGAAGACTGGACAGTGAGGAGACCTGCCTACAACAAATACGAGATTATTCAGCTCCTCAGAAACTGGCTGGAAGTAACTTGTGTCTCAGGGTTACCAGGATTTGGTGCAGGCAGGTGACCTCCTCATCTCTCAATTTTCCCACGTCACTAAAGGGGGTAGTTCAACATTTACATTAGGGCTGCCCCTTAAATTTGTTATTTTACTCTGGCAGTGGGTCTGGGTAAGTTAGATGGTTCACGGTCTCGGTGAGAGCTGAGAGTACATGGGTTTGGGGTTGGGGATTACTTGCCTTTTTGCTGACTCAGGCTACTATTTGAGCCTGTGCTCAACATCCATGCAGTGGCACTGACAGTAAAACTGAATGCGTTTATGTGTGTACCAGAATGTCACTGTAGCAAAATGGGCAGCAGCCCAGGCTACTGTGTGGCTCAGTGGATTTAGGAGAAGGCTCTCAGTTTGGAAAGGTATTCAAAGAACTTGCATGATGTAGCCAGACCACTTCTGAGCAGGATGACAATGCTGCCATCAATGGTTGCCACCAGACCACATCTGAGAGAGGCAGGATGCCCTAGGATTCCCCCTTTGCCCCCTAACCCCTACCCTAAAGGTAGGTAAATGCCTAGTACAACACTAAAGGACATAAGACTCAACAGAGAGGCCACACTTCCAACAGCTTGAAATCCTACTACCACCCTCATTATAAAGCTGTCTGTTATGACAGTTAACAGTGCTGGTCACAATAGCCAACTGGGGTATTGTACCAATTGTACCATGTAAAAACAGCACAGAAAGAGCATCAGAGGTAGAGGGGCATAGCAGGTAGAAGTCTCTGGGACTTAATTTGCTGTATGCCCTTAAGTTCTAAAGCCACCATTGGATGCAAGCCCTGGTAAGTCAGGACACCATTTGTTCAATTCAGCCTGTACTGGTGTGTTCACTACCAGAAGCTCAGGACTCATGACAGGGTCACAGACTCATTTTAAAAGGATGGTGAAAGAATGAAACTGTCCACTTAATAACATAATGATAAGCAGTCCAGCTATCGACCCAGATCTGAGTTCAAATTATTCCCCCAACCCCAAACTGTCATTTCTGCACTTCCCAACAGTAGCCATCAGGAGGAAGCAGGCAAGATGGTAATTTTTTACTGTCCCAAAATGTTCACTATTGCTGTGTGCACCAGAGTGGGGGAATTAAACAACTAGAAAAGAATCAAGAGAATCTGAGTACCCCATTTATTGACCGTGGTGTTGAGAACATTCTGATGGCCAGCATCCCCCAGCTGATCTGTGAGATTCTGGCCATCAGGATTATTTCACATATTAGTCTTGCTGTCCTATATTTCAGGCACAAAAAATTGAGAGTGATGCTTTGATGGTTGAACCTTTCTAAGACAGGTAATATTTGCTTACCTTTGACAATAAAAATGATGGAAAAAATTCTGAACTATTATAATTATTTTCATTTTTTAAATAACTCAGTTGTATTTCAAATGTGAAATAATCCTGATGGCCAGAATCTCACAGATCAGCTGGGGGACGCTGGCCATCAGAATGTTCTCAACACCACTTTGCAGATGGCACAAAGATCTGCAACAGAGTTGATGCACAAGGTGAGGTGGAAAGGATGAGAAGGGACTTGGCAAGGTTAGAGGAATGGTCAAATGTATGGCAGCTTAGATTCAATGCTAAGAAGTGCAAGGTAATGCACCTGGGAAACAAAAACCCAGGGGAAGAGTACACAATGGGGGGTGAGATACTAACAACAACAAAAATGGAAAGGGACCTGGGGGTAGTCATATCAGATGACCTAAAGGTGGGCAAGCAATGTGAGAGGGCAGCAAGGAGGGCTGGGGGATACTGGGATGCATAGGGAGAGGCATCACCTGTAGAAAACAAGAAGTTATTATCCCTCTGTACAGACAGCTGGTGAGACCACATCTGGAGTACTGCATGTGCAGTTCTGGAGACCCAATCTCCGCAAAGACATAGACAGGATGGAAGCTGTCCAGAGGAGGGCAACTAAAATGGTGCAGGGTCTGCACCGGAAGACATATGAAGAGAGACGTAAGGAGCTTAATATGTATAGCCTCGAGGAAAGGAGGGAGAGGTGGACACGATAGAAACTTTCAAGTACCTCAAGGGAATCAACAAAGTCCAAGAGGGTAGCATCTTTCAAAAAAAGAGGTGTGCAAGAACAAGGAAAATAATGGAAGATAGAAGGGGGCAGCTCAGAGGTAATTTAAGGGTTATTTTTCACAGAGAGGGTTGTGGATGTATGGAACAGCCTTCCAGAGGAGGTTGTGGAGTCAAAAACAGTGGTGGAATCCAAGCATGCATGGGACAGTCATAAGGCAATTATAGGGGGTGGGGGTAGGAAGAAGTAGGCTGCTGGTTAACTAGGATCTGCAGCTTATCCATCAGGTAGGGAAATGGGCAGCCTGGGTGGGCCAAGCGGTCCTTATCTGCCGTCAAATTCTATGTTTCTAAACCTATTCTATTACTTTGATTCATAGATAATTATTTTTCCTAACATGCTGTATACAAGAACACACCACATAAAACTATTCAGCAGTTGGACTTCCGGTGACATCACCGGGATGACTACATGTTAATTTCTGCAGCACCTCACCCCCCCTTACGAATCTAAATATATTTTGCAGTCTTAATTGAAGTTTCTGGCTTAAAAACAGGATCCCTCGTTAGCCAATAATGGCAGGGAGACAATAACATGGAAAAAGCCTGAAAACTAATACTAATTTCACCAAATTGAAGCAATTGGTGCTGGACGAGGACATGGAGGAATTTCCGGCCCAGTCACAACACCAACGGACGCACTCAGAGTCTTCAGGGGAACAAGAAACAATGGAGACAATCGACTCAGACAATCTGCAATGAACATTGCAACAAATCCTTACTACGGTTAACAAAATTGATACCTCACTATCAGGTCTAAAAAAAGATGTCCAGATCCTAGATAAGAAAGTCTCTACAAATGCCACCAATCTTGGCGCAATCTCGGAAGCCCAAGAGAGCTCAGACAGGCTAATGCTACTTTTATTGCAGAGACAGAGAAATTCAAAATCACTTGGAAGACCTAGAAAACAGGTCCCAGAGGAACAACTTTAGAATTCATGGCATACCTGAAGGAGAAGAAGAGGGATACCCATCAACAGCAGACTTCATACAGCAAGTCCTCCGCTCTGTTCTCTCTCTACCTTTAGACATCAAACTGGATATAGAGCGGGCCCATCGCTCACTCGTAGCAAAATCCCAGGATCCCACCGTGAGGCTAAGATCATGGATCATCAGAATGGTCTTCTTCCAGAGCAAAGACTGGATCTTACAGGAAGCGTGGCGGCATTGGGATCTTAAATATAAAGAATCCCCAATCTTTTTTGATCAGGACTTTTCGTCAGCACTCAAGGCAGAACGGCAAAAAGTCATAAGTGTTATTAGGTACTTAAAGCAAAAAAAGGGGATCAAAGCTCAATTACTGTTCCTGGCTAGAATTAAGATTCATCTGGAAGCTGGCCCAAGAATTTTTTCATCCTTGGTGGAAGCCCAACATATATTGCAACAACTGGACGTCCCGATCCCTGACCTGGAGATAGAAACGCTAGAGCACAAACTCAAGGCCAGAATGTGGTCAGTGGTTCCCTCCACCCAGAACAGAAAGCGAGTGACTCCAGGATCTATTCCCCGTGAGGCCTCTTCAGACATCACAAACTTACTGCAAAGAGCAAGACAACAACCGTGTGGAGGGACCATGCAAGCTACACTGCCAAAGTCACCTCTTCACTGAAGAAGACAGTAGTCAACCCAAGAAAAGAAAAAGCAAACAATTTGCAGCGACAGTTCTACTCCCAAAAGAAGGGACTGACAGAGACAAGTATAATGTAAGATATGGACATTCCTACTTCAGTTTAAAAATGCCCACCGAAAAAAGCAGGTGAAGTTGGGGGGATAGATAATTTAAAATGAAAAGGTGGGAGCTGTATTTCCTCATATAACTACTCACTTATGCGTCAACGTCATCTCATGGGCAGGGAAGGGAACTATGATCGACTGGGGATGCTGCATCTCTCGAGGTGAGGTAGGACTCAAGACTGGTACAGGCAATAATTTAAATATAGTAGGGTGGAGGATCATGAGGGAAACGATATGCTGAATCAAGTGATTGGAAAGAAGAGGGATTTGAGGAAACCGGAGAAGCGCTTGGACCCACTAAAAACCTACTCGAGATGATCATTGGCAAATACCATACGCATACTTAAAAGCTAATGATCTTAGAGTTACAGCGGCCTTGTGTCTCCGTGAGGGGGGGAACCAGGAGAAATAGATTTAAAAAGTAAATCGGGGGTTCCTGGACTCTATTAGACAGAAAAACACTGCAGGAAAAAGTAGATGGGAAAGGAATGTAAGGGCAGGAGGGGGCTTGAGGAGTCCATGGGAGCGGACTCAAGGTCCTTGCTTTGGTGATGTAACAAAGGGGTTATAGGTACTCCCTCTAGGGGCCAGCCTATACCCCCTTTGCCCTACTTCTAGGCACTTCCTGGGTCAAAGAGTTGACCCCCCACAGACTTACTGTGGGCTACACGTGGAAGTCATTATACACCACTTTCTAAACTGTTCAGACAATTTAATGTTGTTTAAAGTTAAAAGTTTATTAGTAAAAAAGGTACCGCAGACCGGTACCAAATTTGTGAGAAGTTTTTTGAAAGTTATTGCTTTAGATTTTCATGTTTTTTTAGGGGCTCTACTGGCTAACTTAGAGGAAGATGGAATGGTGAGATATGGTTGGAGTATGAGAAAAGATGTGAAATAACTTAAGAAAAAATTACTCACCTTAGTAATGTTGTTTCTTCTAATGGAGTCTTGCTGTATTCTGACATATGCAGTTAGGTCCTGCCTTTCAACTGTCCCGGAGAACAAAGAGTTAACTTTTCTATGCCTTGCATAGAATGTTCATCACGAGCTCGGGTGAAGCCCCTGTCTGCTGTTGTTTAAATTGCAACCATCAGATCTTTACGAGCAAAGACTCACTAGGTGTTCTGTGTGGAAACTGTAAAATTCTTACTAGCCAACTGGCAAATACATAAAATGTTTTTGGGTTTCAAAGGAAGACTCAAGTCAGGAAACCCAAAACCAAAAACACATCCAAAACACAACATCCCACCCAAACAAAAAGAGAGTGTAAAAAGGACACCCCTAGGGTGCCAACACTGCTCCTGCCCACCCACATTCCAAAAACTAGGTTCTGAGAGGGGAGGGGGGAGGTCAGAATACAGCAAGACTCCATTAGAAGAAACAACATTACTAAGGTGAGTAATTTTTTCTTCAAGCAACATGAAGTCTTGCTGTATTCTGACATATGCAGACTACCAAGCAGTACCTCCATGGAGGAGGGACAGAACCTACTTTGGAACAGGCTCTGAAGTACTGCTGTGCCAAACCGAGCATCACTCCTAGCCTGGATATCCAGAGAGTAATGCTTGGTGAAAGTATGGACTGTTTTCCAGGTGGCTGCTTGACAAATTTCTAAGAGAGATTATCCCTGGCAGCAGCCAGGGAAGCAGCTGTACCTCTTGTGGAATGAACCCTCAGGCCTGAGGGTGGAGTTCTACCCAGTTTTTCATAGCAGAATTGTATACAAGAAACAATCCACCTGGCAATAGATCTCTTAGTGGCAGGTTTGCCTTTACCAACTTCTCCATAAGTAAGGAACTGGAGGGATTCAAACCTGTGACCCTTGGTACACTCTATGTAGTGGCTAAGGGCTCTTTTAACATCCAAACTGTGTAGCCTCCTCTCTCCCGAGGAGGAATGGTCAGTGAAGAAAATAGGGAGAAATATAGACTGGTTGAGGTGGAAATCTGAAACCACTTTAGGTAAGAACTTTCTGTTAGTTCTAAGGACCACTTTATCTCTGTGAAAAGAGATGAAATCAGATTCCACTGACAGGGCTTGCAATTCACTGATACATCTGGCAGGAGTAATGGCTACCAAAAACACAGTTTTCCAAGTCAAGTACTTAAGCTCTGCTGAGGACAAAGGCTCAAAGTGGGGTTGCATAAGCTGAGCAATGCAAACATTAAGGTCCCAAGCAGGACCAGGAGCCCTAAAGGGGGTATTGGTGTGAAGCAATCCCTTGAAAAACTTACAGAATACAGGATGGGATGACAAAGAGGAAGACTTGCCTACTGACAGGAAAGCAGAAACAGCTGCCAGGTGTACTTTGAGGGTAGCTAGTCTGAGGCCTAGGCCATTAAGATGGACCATATAATCCAGAACCGTAGGCAATTCAGCAGAGTCTGGAGAAATATTTTTCTTAGAACACCAAATGCTGAATCTTTTCCATTTGGAGTTGTAAGTCTTCCTGGTGGAAGGCTTTCGAGAAGCCTTAAGGATATCCAGAACCCTTTGGGAGAGATGCAGATCTGCAAACTCTAACTCTTCAAGAGCCAAGCCTTGAGATTGAGAGACTGAAGATTCGGGTACCAAATCCTACCCTGAGAGGATGTTAACAGGTTGTAATTCCTGGGAAGAGACAGGGGAAGGTGGACTGTTAGGGACAGCAACAAGGGATACCATGGCTGTCTGGCCCAGTCTGGAGCAATCAGAATCACCTTGCATGGTTGTGACCTTATCTTGACTAGCACCCTGAACAGGAGAGGGAAGGGGGGAAAAGCATACAGAAATTTCCCTTCCCAGTTCAGAATCAGAGCTTCAAGGGGGACTGAGCCCAAGACTGGGGGTCTGCAACAAAAGAGAGGAAGTTGGTGATCGTCTGGGGCTGCAAAAAGATCTATCTCTGGAGTGCCCCATCTCGAGAAAATCACTTTCAAAACTAGGGGATCCAGGGCCCATTCGTGATGGCCCTGGGATATTCTGCTCAGTGCATCTGCTAGGACATTGTCCTTCCCTGGGAGGTGAACTGCTATCAGAGAGGTTTGCAGGGAATAGGCCAGGGACCACAACTTCATTGCTTCTGTGCACAAGACCATAGACCGAGTGCCTCCTTGCTTGTTGATGTACCACATGGTGGTGGTGTTGTCTGTTCTGACCTGAACCACCTTGTTCTGTACAGATTTGGAAAAAGCTTGCAGTGCCAGAAACACACTGCTGTGAGTTCCAAGAGATTGATGTGAAGCAGAGATTCCTGAGGTGACCACAGTCCTTGGGTGGTAAGATCCCCCAAATGGGCTCCCCAGCCCAGCAGGGAAGCATCTGTGGTGAGTATCACTGAATGAGACTGAGTGACACCCCTTGTCTCAAATTGTCCTGATCCTGCCACCATTGCAAGGCTTGGATCAGGGTTCGAGTCACTGGGATTAGTTTGGTAAGGGAATCCTTTCTTTGGGACCAAAAGGCTCTTAAGTGGGACTGAATGTCCCTCATTTGGAATCTTGCTCCCTAGACCACTGCTGTGGAAGCTGCCATGTGGCCCAGTAGCTGAAGGAAATGCCTTGCTGGTCGAGACACCTGAAGGGTGAATGAAGAGTCCAGTTCCATCAGGATCCTTGCCCTTTCCAGGGAAAGGAAGGCTCTTGCCTTTACTGTATCCAGTTCTGCACCTATGAAGGTGAGGAGCTGCACTGGTTCGAGAACAGACTTTGGTAGGTTGAGAAGGAATCCTAAGGAAGTGAGCACTTGTTGGGTCACTTGCAGATGTGACTTGACTTGGTCTGGAGACTGACCTACTATGAGCCAGTCGTCCAAGTATGGGAAGATGGAGATCTTTTGCCTTCTTAGGAAGGCAACAACTACTGCCAGTCATTTGTGAAAACCCTTGGGGCTGATGTTAGGCCAAAGGGCATTGCTCTGAGTTGATAGTGGCCTGAGGGCAACTCGAACCTGAGGTACTTTCTGTGGGAGCACCTGATGGGAATGTGAAAGTAGGCATCTTTGAGGTCCAGGGAGGCTAGCCAGTCCCCTGGCCTTAGAGACGGAAGGATAATTCCCAGAGTTACCATTTTGAACTTTGGCTTTAAAAGATGTTTGTTCAGATATCTTAGGTCCAGGATGGGTCGCCACTCTTCTGTTTTTTTGGGGGTTAGGAAGTACCTGGAGTACAATCCTTTGCCCCTGTGTAGGGTGGAAACTCTCTCTATAGCTCTGAGAGCTAGGAGAGAAGAAACCTCTGCCTCTAGGGCAAGGGTCTCTGAGAGATTTGCAGGTGGAAAAGATCTGGCTGTCATCTTGGGAAATGTTTTGAAGCTGAGAACCAGTCCCTGGCTTACTACTTCCAGGACCCACTTGTCTGATGTAAGAGACATCCAGTCCTGGACAAAGTAAGCCAGCCTGCCCCCTACTGGTATAGGAGAATCGACCCGGGCAGACCCATCAGGGTGTCTGCTTGGCAGGGGCTTTAGGCTGAGGGGTGGATGCAGGCCTGCTCATCCCCCTTCTGCCTCTCTCTAAAGAACCCCTCTGCAAAAGGAAGAAGAGGAGGCCTGAGCTTGGTAAAAAGGCCTTTGGAAAGGCCTGCCCCTGCCCCTGGACTGCTGCCTTTGAGGAGTTGCTTGCCTTTCTTTGGCCTGAGCACTCCTGTAAGTGGTCCTGTACTCGTCCATCTTCTTCATGTAATTCTCTGTCTGTTCCCCAAACAGATAATTGCCAATTACAGGAAAATCCATGGCCTTAGCCTGGGTATCCTGTGAGAAGCTAGTACATCTGAGCCAAGCCATCCTCTGAAGAGCCACAGATGTAGCCATGACTCTTGATGATACATCATTGGAGTCTACAGCAGCATGAAATTGTATTTTTGATGCCTCAATCCCATCTGCAGCCACCTGCTCCAGCTCCTTGCAAGCTGGTCGGGAGCCTGTTTAGCCAGAGCCAGTACAGTGTCCCACCTGGACTTCTGGTACCTGGCTGTATAGGCCATATAGTTAGCCTATCTGAGTCCCAAAGATGCTGCCATGTATTGTTTCTTTGCCATGGCATCAGTCTTCCTGGAGTCCTTGTCTGGGGGGTGTGATGCCAAGGGAATGTTTGCCTTATCACAGGCAGCAGCCTGCACAACCCCAACATGGCTGCATTGCTGAAAAAGGAACTCCATGTCTGAGCCTGAGAGAGTGTACCTCTTGTCCATTCATCTGTCCACAGGAGGTATAGAATTAGGAGACTGAAGAATTTTTTGTGTCTGTTTCCCAAAGGATTTGTGGAGGGGAATAGACAGTCTCCTGGACTCTGGGATGTCCATCATCTCAACATAATCAGGCTCTTCCTGATCCTCTACTGCTTCCTCCACAGGAAGCTGGAAGGTATCAGCCACTTTTTTTTAGAATATGTAGTGTGATGGGGACTCAGAAAGCCTAGGAGGAGAAACACCTGAAGGTCTGTCTAGGGAGATGTCCAGGTCAATAGGCACATCCAGACTTTCACCATCATCATAATCATCCTCATACTCTCCCTCCTTCTCCTCCTCCGATTCATAAAATTCTTCCAAAGAATAATCCGGAACCGGGGGAACCAACCGAACTGAGCCCCTGCCAGATGGTGCCGGTTCAGTCGGAACTGAACTAAGCGATTGCACAATCCTAATCTCCTTGGCTATCTCATCGGCGGTCGGAGTATGAAATTCTGGGTCCGAACCGGTCGATTTGTCTTTCTTTTTCTTTTTGTTGGAACTGATTCCTCGGAATCGGCTCTCCTTTTGCCCAAAGAAGTATCACCCTGGTCAGAGGGCACTCCTTCTGGTTCGGTCAGAACCGAACCGGGCTAGTCATCCGAGTCAGCGAACTTCTCGGCCTCCCTTTCCCTCAGTCTACCTAATCTCTTTTCCAGGGTAGATTTGGGAAAATTCTTGCAAATTTGGCAGTCTGAATCGAGGTGGTCAAACCCCAGACAATAAACACAGGTGGTGTGGGGAGCAGCCTTGGCAAAGACCTCCCCACACACACTGCATTGTTGAAACCCAGTGGGCCCATTTTTTTCTCTTGAGTTTCTCAGACATGGCCAATCCTAACCAAAAACTTACCCTTTTTTCGGCAATCCGCCAGGCAAGACTCCCATATCGGTTCCTGACGGTGTCACGGGTCTTGGAAAAAAACGTAATTAAATCCGTTTTTTTTTAGAACCAATACGGACCGGTAACCACACTCTAAAGTAAAGCACAGGTTTTTTTACCTCAAATTGATCGGTTCAGCCGAACTGATCCACAGTTTACAAGTTCCACACAGAAAACAGAACAAAAACCTATCTAGTACTCATGGTACCACAGACAGAGACTTGAACCGACTATGCGGAAACAGCAATTATGAAGAAACCGACCGAAAACCGACACTTCAACTGACTTTTTGAACTGAACAGCAGGAGAAATCTCCGGAGCGACTGTTCAGTGAGGCAGAGTAACGAATCTGATGGTTGCAGTTTAAACAACAGCAGACAGGGGCTTCAACCAAGCTCGTGATGAACATTCTATGCAAGGCATAGAAAAGTTAACTCTTTGTTCTCTGGGGCAGTTGAAAGCCAGGACCCAACTGCATATGTCCGAATACAGCAAGACGTCATGCTGTTTGAATGGATATTATGGCACGTATGAATATAGTCTCATATAATGTCAAAGGTGTCAATTCCCCAATTAAAAGGGCTAGATTACTAACAGAGTTACAACATCTGAAATGTGATGTGGCGTTTCTACAAGAGACCCACCTTTCAGAGCAGGAGCACGCTAAGCTCGGAAGAAGGTGGGTAGGCCAGGTAATAGCAGCCTCACACCCCACAGCCAAAAAAGCTGGGGTAGCGATTTTGATTAGAAGGAATAGCCCCCTGAAAATTCAGTCTACAGAGGAGGGTCCCCAGGACAGATTCCTTAGAGTAACCTGCTCACTGCAAGACAGAATGTTACACTTGGTAAATGTATACGCCTTCCAATGTGGACACAGAGAAATTTCTCAGGGAAATTTTCTATAAACTGGCTAGCTTACCCCAGGGACAACTACTGTTGGTGGGGGGTCTTAACACGGTCCTTTCTCTGAGCCTGGACCGTTCATCAGGTAGCCAGTCCACAAACAATGCAGCAACCAAAAAACTCAGAGCATTGATAATGGAGGCAGGGTTGGTGGATATATGGAGATCCCAGCACAAAATGGAGAGGGATTATTCCTTTTTTTCACAGGCACAACATTCTTATTCCTGCATAGACCTATTCTTCACATATAAAACGGACCTACACCTGTTTTTAAACTCCACAATACATTCAGTCACCCTATCAGATCATAGCCCAATCTCTACTAAGTTAACACTCAAACCAGAAAACAAATCCACTATGTGGAGACTAAATGTTTCATTGCTAAATGAAGAACCTTTTAAAAAACTTATGATCGAAACAATAGAAAACCTTGAGCAGGATTCGCCCATAGAAGACTGTTCCCCATTAATTTGGTGGGACACCTTAAAGGCGGTTATTAGAGGTCAAATAATTAGTTATTCATCAGCTAAGAAAAAACAAGTTAGGGCTAGAGGGGTGGAGCTCCAGAAGAAAGTGGAAGAACTTGAGGCCCAACATAAGAAAAATACTGGTTGGAGTTGACACAGGCCCGAGCAGAACTCCAAACACTGGAAGATCGGAAAGCAGAGGGCTATCTCCGGTTTTCAAATCAGAAATATCATGAGACGGGAGGGAGGGCTCTGAGGCTTTTGGCCTTCCGCCTCTGTAAAAAACAGGCCGAGAGACATGTTTCACGGATTAAGGATATATTAAATCCAGCTAAAATGTGGTCCAAACCAAAAGATATTACTTCCCAATTCAGAACTTTCTATAAGGGATTATACACAGAGGACAAGGTGGACCAGAGAGTTGCGGATTCAGAGGCCTTCCTTGGCTCCCTTGTTCTACCAACCCTCCCTCAGAGTGTACAAGAGGCCCTCTCGGCCCCGATATCTACCCAGGAGACCCTGGAGGCTATTCGAAATTTACAAATGGGCAAAACACCTGGCCCAGATGTCCTTTCTGCAGAATGGTACAAGAAGCTGAGTAAAATACTAGCTCCCAGACTAGTACATATTTTTAATGCCAGCCTGAAGGAAGGGGCCTTCCCTGAATCATGGCGAGAGGCCCTAGTAACAGCTATCCCCAAACCAGGGAAACCATCCTCACACTGCGATTCATATAGACCTATCTCCCTCCTTAATCAGGACCTAAAAACTTTAACCCGCATCTTAGCTACCAGATTACAACGACATATAGAACTATTAGTACACCCAGATCAGACAGGATTTATCCCACATAGGCAATTAAATGATAATATCAGAAAATTACTCAATATTATTACACATAAACACCCTTCTAGCTCCACTCCACTGGCAATATTCCTTGATGCGGAAAAAGCATTTGACCGCCTGAACTGGGTCTATATGAAGGCAATCCTGTCGAAGGTAGGGGCAAGGTGCAATTTCTTTAAGTGGGTGTCTATGTGTTATCAGAATCCTACAGCTCAAGTTAGAGTAAATGGCACTAATTCAGAATCATTTAATTTAGAAAGAGGAACAAGACAGGGGTGTCCTTTGTCCCCATTACTGTTCGCATTCAGCCTGGAATCCCTCACTCAAGCCATCAGGGAAAACCCCACCATTTTCGGGATTAACATTAGTGGAACAGAAAATAAAGTCTCCCCTTACGCGGACGACACAGTAATGTATTTAGACAAACCAGAAACATCTATCCCAGAGGTGATGCAACTCCTAAATCGCTTTGGAAAGATCTCTGGTTTCAAGGTGAATATAGATAAAACTGAAATCATGAGTATTGGAGGCCCTCCACAGAAAGGAGTGCAGAGGCTTATTCCTTTCAAGTGGATTAAAGAAAAAAATTAGGTATTTGGGGATATTTATTTCTATAGAACTTACAAAACTCCATGAATGCAATTACCAGTTATTAAAAGAACAGGTATTTGAGGACTTACATAGATGGCAGACTCTCCTGCTTAATCTCATGAATAGAGTAGAGACAATAAAGATGAATATCCTACCCAGGTTTTTATTTTTATTTACAGCTCTTCCTCTCCTGATACACAAATTGGAGTGGAGAGAGCTGAGAAGGAAGTTATCCAACTTTATTTGGGCAGGTCGCCACCCGCGCAAGAGGTGGAACCTGCTGACCAAGATCAAAGATAAAGGAGGACTGGGGGTTCCGGACCTGCAGAAATATTACTCGTCAGTGCAGACAGTGACAATATTAAAGATGTTAACCCCAGAATACAGGGGAGGTTGGTACAAGCTGGAGGAATGGGCACACCCACAAATCCCTCTTAAACTCCTACCATGGGTTATCAAGTCCTCAGATTTGAAAACCATAAGCAACACCTGGACTAAACACTCCCCGAAAACCTGGTTTGACACCAGACAGTGGTGGGAAATATACTCCCCAACGTGGAAATGTAATCCTCTGGGGTATTTATCTCAATTCCCAGCCAAACATGAAGACCTCTGTTGGAATCATTGGGCAAACTTAGGGCTTAAATACCTATCTCAGATGGTAACTAATGAAGGTATTAAATAATTCGCAAGACTCCACGACAAATTTGGAATCCCCCACAGAGATTTCTTTAGATACCTTCAGTGTCGACACTATATAACTAACACAGCAGGGATTTCAGCCATACAGGGAGATCCAGCCCCCCCATTAACCTATGTATACCAGAAAAGTCATATGGCAGACACTAGAAAATTTATTTCCCTACATATATCAAACCCTACAGGAGGGAGTGGGAACTTTGCACATCCAATCCATGGAAAACAAATGGCAAACAGAATATGAGATCCCAATTTCAGACAAAGCATGGACCCAAATATGGCGAGGAATACATAAAACAACTAATTCTCCCATATGGAGAGAGTTTAGGTGGAAAATCTCAACCAGGTACTTCATTACACCAGTGATCTCCTCCAAATATGCAGCCTCCCACACTGACAGGTGTTGGAGGGGATGTGGGGATAGAGGATCTCACTTTCACATTTTCTGGAGCTGTCCAGGGATTAGAAACTACTGGACGGAGATAACTATGGCTGTCAAAGAAATGTTACAATTGGAAAACCCACCGGAATTCCCCCATATGATATTGGGCCTCCCAAGGGGTCGGTTCTAGGGCACAGAAATATTTGTTTTTCGCTCTGTTAGCTGCGGCCCTAAAGTCGATTACCCAGCATTGGCTTACACCAAATACTCCTACATACTCTGTATGGTGGTCCTACTTATCCAACATTAAAGAAATGGAGGCATTGACAGCACAGCTAAGACTCCTGACAGAACAATTTAACTCTAGATGGCTCCCCCTCTTTGAATATGAGGAGACTAAAAGGGGTACCCCAATCTTAGAGCAATTGTTAACAAAATAGGACAATGAAGTCTCACCAACCCCCACAGTTCTGGGGGAATCTCTGTTTCCCAATTTTTTACCCAGTGGACCCAATTTTAATTTTAAGTACATGCTGTTTATTGTTATTAAGTTTTAATTTAAACTATTTTATTGTAATAACCCCAGTTTAGGGTTCTCAAGTTAAATTAAGTCAAATTAAGTCATTCTGTTTTAAAACCTGTTTTTAAAGCTGTTATTAAAGTGTATATTGCAACAGGAAAGTACAGGAGGTTATATAAAAAGTACACAAAGCAATTATTGGTTGGAACATAGCTTTATGTCACAGAAAACAAGTATGTCATAGGCAGGTTTTTTCTTTTTGGTGGTGGAACGGCTGCTTGAACCTCACAGCCTCCTGATCGAGCTTGGTTGATGAGCACGGCAGATAATCCATGTGGCGGGGAGCGGACCCTTCCACTAACCATTCCTGTAAGACAAAGATTTAACTTATTAAGGCTGTTGGCTATGTATAATTCTAACCATAAACTCCTTAGGAAGCTGTAACTGATCTGTGGAAACTAAATGTCTTTGTGTGTTACTGTATGATTTCCTATCGGATTGATAAGATATACTAACATACTAACATACTATTTGCCAGCAGATTAGGCCTTACGGTCTATCGAGTCTGCTCGAACCTAGATCCTTAGTTGGGTGCCGAGACCCTCCCATCCCTTGTGCTCCAGAAACCCCTATCATCCATCCCCACCCCCCCGGGACAGGCCATCATCTGATACATCCACTTTCTGTGTCTGTCCCACCCTCTCTTGAAGCCCTCTACTGTGGATCTCTGAACCAGCTCACCAGGCAGTGCATTCCAAGGTCCACCACCCTCTCAGTGAAAACCTCTTCCTCTTTTCCCCTCACCTTTCCACCTTCCAACTTCAAACCATGCCCTCTGGTGATACCTCCCTGCTTTAGTCTAAAGATCCCCTCCATGTTTACCCTATTTATTCCCTTGAGGTACTTGAAGACCTCAATCATGTCCCCCCTGTCTCTCCTCTCCTCCAATGAAAACAGGCAGAGCTCCTCAAGTCTGTCCTCATACGTCAAATTCTCTAGCCCTTGTATCATCTTTGTTGCCCTCCTCTGTACCCTCTCCAGGAGCTGTATGTCCCTCTTCAAGTGTGGTCTCCAGTACTGTATACAGTACTCAAGGTGTGGTCTAACCAGTCCATTGTACAGCGGCAGAATCACTTCCTTGCTCCTAGAGGTGATCCCCCTTACGATGCATCCCAACATCCTGTTTGCCTTGCTAGCTGCTCTCCTGCACTGCTCAGAGTTATTCATACATGCATCCACCATGACCCCTAGGTCTTTTTCCCCTATTGAGGCTCCAGCGCCTCCCCTCCCAGGGTGTACCTGTGTTTAGGGTTTCCCGGACCAAGATGCAACACCTTGCACTTGGTGATATTGAAATTTAATTTCCATGTGTGAGCCCAGCTTTCCAGGGTGTCCAGGTCCCCTTGCAGGGCCAACCTCCCCTCTTCTCCCTCAACTACTGCTCCCATCTTGGAGTCATCCTCGAAGAGACTCATTTCACACCCTATACCCTCCCTGATGTCCGATATGTATGAATTAAACAGGATTGGACCCAGGACTGAGCCCTGTGGTACCCCACTACCAACCTCTCTAGGGTTCGAGAGCTCCCCACAGACCACTACTCTCTGGGTGCGTCCAGCTAGCCAGTTTTCAATCCATCTGACCATCAAAGGGCCTACTCCTAACCCCATCAGTTTCTCCACCAGACCATTTGGGGGACAGAGTCAAACGCCTTGCTGAAGTCCAAGAATAATACATCCACAGGCTTACCCCTGTCCAGTTCTGATGTTACCCATTCATAGAACTCCCAAGGTTGTTTGACATGATCTACCTGGCACAAACCCATGTTGCCGACTATCCAGACCTCCCACCTCCTCCAAGTACACCCCCAATCGTTCCTTTAGTATACTCTCCATTAATTTTCCCACCACCGAGGTCAAACTGATGGGTCTATAGTTACCTGGTACTTCCCTCGACCCCCCTTTATGGATTGGTACCACATGTGCCTCTCGCCAATCCCTAGGCACCCTCCCTGTCTCAAGTGACCTGCTGAAAAGCTCCACCAGGGGTGCAGCCAGTATGTCCTCCAATTCCTATAGTACTCTTGGATGAATGCCATCCGGCCCAGGAGATTTGTCTTTCTTTAGGGCCTTGAGGGCTAACCACACCCTTTTGGCGGAGATAGCATCATCCGTCCCCTCCACCTTACTGGTCTTTTTATCCTTATTCAGATGTGACACCCCTGGGGTACCTTTCCCTCCCTCTTGCTCCATTTCTGTTGCTCCCCTGATCCCACTCACTGCTGCTTCTATCCCTTCGTGCCTTGCTTTGTAGATATCCATCCCTCCCTAGTGAACACTGAGGCAAAATACTCAGTAAAATATCTGCCTGGTCCCTCGCTCTTCCACCCACCCTCCTTCTGATCTCAATCTGCTGAGATGGCCCTTAGTTTTTCTCTGCTCCCCAATGTACTGGAAGAACCCCTTTTCCCTCCATGTATCCCTGTGCCAGCCGCTGCTCTTTACTGGACTTGTCTCCCCTCACCATACGGGTGACTTTTCTAGATGCAAGCTGGTACATTTCCTTATCCCTATCCCCTCTTGTTGTTTTATATTTTTTGTAGGCCGCCTTCTTTTCTCTGACTGCTACCTGTACCTCACTGGATCACCAGCATGGTTTATGTGACCTTGCTCCCTTACGTTTCAACTTAGCGCAGATCCTGACTGCCTCGTGAAGTCCCGGTTTTATGACCTCCCATCTCCTTTCCACACTTGTCGTTGAGGTAATCCCCTTCAAGTGACCCTTGAGAATATTTCCCATGCCCATAAAGTCTGCCCCCCTGAAGTCCACTGCCAGTGTCCTAGATCTCACCCCCACTCCCCCCATGCTTATTTGAAACCAGACAGTATTGTGGTCACTCCCAGTCAGGGGTCCTGTACAACCATGTCCCTACTAGATCCCCATCTGCCAGAACCACATCCAGGACATGCCCCTCCCTTGTGGGCTCCATCACATGCTGTGTTAAGAACACATCCTGGAAGCCATCCAGCAGCCTCTGCTCCTTGGCCACCTTAGAGGACATGGTTCCCCAGTTTGTACCTGGCATATTAAGGTCCCCCATCAACACCACTCCTTCCCTTTTGGACACACTGGGCAATGATGTTGTCCAGCAAACCATCCTCTAGAACATCACTCATCCGGGGCCTATATCTACTCCCAGCTTGACCTTATCTCCTGCTGGGGATCGTAAGTGACCCATAAGGCCTCCACGTTCCCTCTGCCTCTTCTACCATAGCAATTTCTATGTCATCTCTAATGAACATAGCCACTCCACCCCCTCTGCCCTCCTTTCTATCCTTCCTAAGCATAGTGTACCCCCGTACATTTAGGTCCCAGTCATGGTTTTTGTTGGCCCATATCTCCGTGACTGCCGCCACATCCACCCCCGAACAGCATGGCCTGGAACTCTGGCAACTTGTTTCCCAAGCTCCTGGCATTTACTAACACCAACCCCACCCTTATCCCTGATCCTCTTGTCGAACCCCACCCAGATTCCTTATACTTCCATCCTCCCATATAACTCAATAAAACAAGCATTTGTCAATGCCGAATGTTTGCTTGCTGGCATTGGCATTGGTAGTGTAGGAGTTAGAGAGCTGCATAATAGGAATGACAGTGAAGTATTGAACTGAAGCCAACCTCACCAGCACCCTGCAGAGACTGACAGGCATTGAGGTGTGCCTTTGGGTCGTCAGGCATAACAGCCATGCCATTTCACCACACCCTACCCTGCAGACACCAACAAGTGTCACGGTGTGCCTTGGGGTCTTTGGCCCTTATGCTCACCCCATTCCATCAGGAAATACAGTGAGATGGGTGCTGTATAGGAGAATGGGGTGAACTTTGGGGCCGAAGAGTCCAAGGCACACCTTGATGCCTGTCACTGGCTGCAGGGTGTGGAATGGTATGAGCATTACAGACGAGAATCCCAAGTCACACCCCTGATGCCTGTCAATCTGTATAGGGTGGGGCATTATGGTCAGAAACCCTAATGCCTCAGGCGTTCGTTGGCATTTTCACTCCAAATTTTTAACATGGGTTTTTTGTGACCCCCACCATATGAACAGTGGCAATATCAGTTCATTAGTCAAAAGCTGATTTTGCACAGCGATTACGCCATTTGGCACCACAGGTGCGAAAACACATTTCGAACAGGATGTGAAAAATGACAGCTGAACTGTTCATAGGGAGGTGAAAAATGGCAATGTTGAAAATCTGCAGTGAAAATATTAAAAAAAATGGTGAAGTCACAAGCGTGCGTAGAAAATACGCAACGCACACCCGTAATGCAATTAGTTTGGGGATTTTTTTACAGCAGATTGTCAACACAGGGATTCTGGAACTTCTGCTCATGAACAGTGTCACTGTGATTTTCTTAATCTGTCCCGAACAGTGATTTCCCACAGCGACCACGCATTTCTGCGCTGAAAGTGCGAAAACACATTTCAGCCATGGTGTGAAAAATGACAGTTGTACTGTTCATAAGGAAGTGTGGAAAAATGCCACTGGTGAAAATCTGGGTGAAAATATGCTCGCTCCCTTGAACTTATGAGGGTGCGTGGAAACTGCGCGGTGGTTGCTAAGTAACACAGTCATTTTATGGACTTTTTCACCAAATTTTAATATAGCCATTTTAACACCTCTGCTCATGAACAGTGTCACTATGATTTTCTTAATCTGTCCAGACATTGATTTCGCACCGACCCCTGCGCCATTGTGCTTGTACATGTGCGAGAACATGTTTTGGGTGAGATGTGAAAAATGACAGCTGTACTGCTCATAAGGAGGTGTGTGGTAAATGGCAATGTTGAAAAATCTGGAGGAAAAATATTGAAAAATTGCGGAACTCATTTAGCGTAGGGAACAGTGCAACGATGCTCAGAAAGTCATTTTTGGGAATTTTTTCACCAAATTTTCAACATAGGGTTTTTGGGGGCCTACCTCATGAACTGTGACACTGTCATTCCATAAATCGGTCCCAAAAGGTGGTTCCATGCACATACTAGGGAAATCAGCCTATCCCATCTTGTTCTCTGGTGAATTCAGCAGGGAGGAGGGCCATCAGTGCCCTCCCCAGTCCCTTCAAAAGTGGAGAAATGAAATGCCGTTGGGTTGCAGGAATCTGAGTGCCAGTCAAGAAGCGTGATCCTCGTGGGTAGGTGACGACCATGTTTGGTGCCAGGTGGGTGGAGGAGGTGACATTACGCCCCTTGTCCACGTACCTGCAGTACCCCCCCTGACTTTTTCTGGTCCCCCTTAACCCCAATCCCAGCTCAAAGTCGGTTCCCAGCTCCCTTACCTGTGGTCCCTCCCATGATCCTGATTCAGTACCTGCAATCTGAGCGGTACCCGTGGTGCAGGGCAGCAGCAGAGCAGAGTAGCCAGACAGCTGCCATGGTGAGAGGGAGGAATTAGAAGAGGTGCCTGCATATCTGTTTTTTTTTTTGGCAGAGCACTGTGTCAAAAAAAGGGAGGGATGTTAGCTTGCTCTGTGGCAGCACGCTAATTTTATTTTTTTGAGATCAACTGCCACCAGCATGGGGTGGGGGGGGGAGTGGTGAATTCAAGAAGAGCAAAGCATCTCCATAACTGAAGAATGTGGTATACTGTGTCGACAAGTCAAGAAAAGCATAACATCTCCAGGTCTCTTCAGATCATGCTGCGCAGCATGCACCTCTCACTCTACTGTTGCTTACAAATGAAATCAAAGCAGTTGGACAGAAATAAAGTTGTTTTTACAAAAGAAAAAAAACTGTAGTGTTTGGGCAGTGTGATCAGCTCAATTGTGGGGGGGTTGGGGAGGGGGAGTAGGCATAGAAACTGCAAAACGGCATCTAACAAGTGGCGGGTCCTCCGACTCAGTACTCTGGTGGGTGAGTGGAAGATCCCGCAGAGTGTCCATGCTGGTTTTAAACATCAAGAGAGGTGGACACAGAGAGAACGAATGGGAGCTAGAACTCCTTCTGCAAGCTGGTGACTGTGTGTTGGATTCCCCCCTCCCCCATTTTTCCAGCGTGCTAACTGAGAGAGCAATGTTGCATTTGCACCAAGCTTAACTCCTGAAGGTATTGGGGGCTATGTAAATGAAAGGGGGTCCCTGTGGCTATAACGTGCAACAGAAACAGTGTCCATCATTGTTACAGAGCTGCTGAGTGTTTGTCTGAACAGCAACGTGCTGAGTAACTGGTGATCCCATTTTTTAAGTACTGTGTGCAATACATCCTGCCATAAGACTGCTACCTATCTGTGCATCTTGAACCCTGCAGTTAAAGCTGCTTTACTGACTGCTCCATAGCTTGTCTATTTTTAATCTGCACATCCTGAACCTTGCAGTTAATACTTGTCTGCTTCACCTGGAGTTTTGAATTGTGCCACACTCAGAGCCTTTACCCAATCAGCTGCGGTGGCAGGGCAACTGGAGGGGGGCTTGTGTTGTATTTAAACACCAGCCCCTAAGACGCGGTGGCATCTGACAAGCAGCAGCTCCTCCGGTTGAGTCCTACGGCTGAGTACTCTGGCAGAGTATGGAGGAGTCTGCCAGAGTCAGCCAGGGAAACAGGGAGAGGATATTATTTTAATTTCAATGAGAGGAAGTGTTGTGTTTATATCTGCTCATTGAATGTGTGTGGTTTGTTTTGTTTTAAAGTTGAAGTGTAAAGCTAAAGAGGGGTAAGCAATTATAATGTGGGTGACTTGTATAGTTAGTATATGTATGCTGGGTCAGTTTGTAGTGTTTGGGGATATTACTTTTGAAAATAAATATATATATATATGTATGTATATGTATATATACATACACACGTGTCCCAAAGGAAAAAAGAGAGATGGAACAGTTTAATATTCTGGTTATAATAAGTCAAAATAGAAAAGGGCAAGTGTAACCCTCCTACAAATGGGGGTTCCCAAAAAGTCTTCCTTGAGCTTGCTTAAATTCTCACTGCCAGGCTAGTGTCCTGCGTTTTAGCAGTTTAAATGTATTGCCAGAGAGTGCCTGTATAGCCTCTGTGTACTGTCTCTTTAAGAGCTGCCTGGATTGCAGTCATAATTAATCTGAGAGGGAGCTCTGTTAGAAGATGTACTTGTTTGCTGATCATTTGTTAGAGTAGTAATAATATTGCAGTTTGTTCTAACCTGCCTTCTTTGCAGCATGGACAGTTCTGTTTGTTTCCAACATCTTGGTCCTGGACTGCTGAAATGGGCCAATCAGTACCTTTGAGGACTCTAAAATGGAGCCTGTCCCCAGGGGCTTCATGGGAGCAAAATTCTGTAGGAATTGTAGTTTTTGCATTTTGGTGCCAAGACAGACCTGGTGGGGGAGCCCTTGTTGCGACTGACAGACAGATCAGCCAACCGAACCTTTTGGATCCCAGGGAAAGTCCCAGACTGTTTTGCAGTTCAGTCAGTCTGAATTGGGAAGTGAAAGTGGTAAAAGCTTGAGTGATTCAAGCAGCAGCCCCTGTGTAATTCGCACAGGAGAACTGTGAAAGGGCTGAGTTTTGGCCTGCCTGTCTGCCTGCTGTCCCTGAGAGGGAAATTGAAGTTTATTCAGACTGAATCCGAATTGTGAGGATGATTTAAGCCACAGAACTGTGCCCAGGCTTTAACCTGAGGAAGATCAAAGATTTGCTGAATGCCCTCGGCCTGTCAGGATTTCCAGCCACCTTTGAACTCCCGGTTTGTGCAGAGACTCTGTAGTTGCGACCGGATAGCAATCTGCCTGGTACAGTAGAATTTCTTACATGTAAATGTGCTGTGTGCTGTTAGTGGGTTGTGATTTGGGTCCCCATTGTGTGCTGAACTGTGTTCTGCTGCTGGAGGATGCATCCAGCTCCCATGGACTGAATCCGTATTCATGTCCATTGGGCCTGGGCTTTGCCACTCTGCCCCAACCAGACTACCCGCTGCACAGAGAAAGCCATTGATGAGAGACCTGCCTGGGGATCAGCCCCCTGCTCACGCTTTGAACAGGAATGATGCCTCAGTGATTCGTGTGGGCCCTGCTTCTCCTGGCACTCCAGCTCAACAACCTGCTGTCTCGATTTCATCCTGCCTGTGTCCTGTATTGGGTATCGTAAATAAACATCGAGGTAGCTCCCTGCAACAACAGCTAAATCTAAAGTGTTGTCATCTGCTTACTTTGTTGTCTTTTCTGTCACAAACTGAGCCATCCAGCTCTGGATTACAAATAGTGTGTGTTGTGCATGTTGCTTTCTTCCATCACAGGGCCCCAACCAGCTGCGAGCCAGCCTATCCTGGGCAACGTTCCAGGCTAGCCCACCGTCTTCCTACCTGGGTACCCAGAGTGTACGACTGTGTAGGGACTCTGAAGTGCATGCATAACTGTCTGACTGATATAGCCTTTAAGCAAATCAACCTGATTACGCCATCCCTTGTTTAAGTCCCCTGAATAAATCAGATCTAACTCTTTTTGCATTTAACCTGACTGTGGTTCCAGTTTGTGCCAATGGTACTGTACTGTTGCTATTTGCTGTGCATAACCTTGTTTTACAGGGGCTCCCCAGGGTTGAGCTAGAGGAACCAGCCCTGGTGGTAAGTGCAAACAGAGTGGGTAATTGCATGGTGAATAAGGGTCATTGTGAAAGTGATTATTGTATATTCTTCAGGTCACTAGAATGGAAGGGGGGGGGGTTACAGTGTCCCGGAGGGCTGTGCCCAGGTTAGCTTGATCACTAACAACCCTGACCTCCAGGTAGAGACACCCTTTTAGTACCCAGGCCCCTTAACCTGTTACTAGCCAAGCAGGTAGGGGTAGTAGCCCTTGGGATAGTGCCACCTAGGGGTTACACAAGTAAAGAGAAATTTTTTCTAATCCAGAAAATTTGTGTCATATAAAAACATTGTATGAAAAGAGGGAAAATGAAAATTGCATTCCTGTCAGGATTACAGAAAGAAAGGGGAGGGACAGAAGTGCTAGAAGAAACGTGTGTAGGAGTCACTTAACATCCATTCCAAATGGAAAAAGATGGGTACCAACAATGTTGAACAGAAATATAAGGGCTTTGGCAACAAAGGCTGATGAACTTGCTATGGTAATGAGACAAAATGAAGTCCGGGTGAGTTTGATAACAAAAACATGGTATAGTGTACATTTATTTATGTATTTAAAGGTTTTACCAGGAAGGCATACTGAGCAGACTACTGCTCAATTTCAGATGTGCCCTGGGGAAGGGGGGGAGAGGGATAACAGAACAAGTTACATATGTACATGTTTAGACAGGTTACGATATACACATAGACTTGTAACAATATTCACATACAAGGTAGTGTGCATTACTCTGGCAGATTTTACAATGCATATCACAGTAGGGTAAAGGTACAGGATATCTTACAGTGTCAAGGCATTTAACAGGGCAAAATAGAACATGTTTAGACAGGTTACAATATACACATTACATGCATTACAGTATTCACATACAATGTAGAGTGCATACATGCGGCAGATTGTACAATGCGTATGACAGTAGGATAAGGGTACAGGATAACTTACAGTGTTGGGGCATATAGCAGGGAACAATAGAAGGAACAGTGCACCATAAGGTTACCCCCCCCCCATGCAAGGTGTACATGTTTCCCTAGTCAGGGGTTCACAAGAGCGCATGAGCAAATAGGGGAGAAGTGGTTATTGAGAAGTGATTTTGAGGTGCTGGCTGGGGGGGGGGCGGTGTTTCGGACAGCCGATATTCCCAATCAGGTGGTTGCAATCAAAGATTATCAGATGGAAAGGAACGACAGACATCAACAAAGTCAGGAAGGGGTTGCCTTGTATATTCATGATAATATCCCTTATAAGAGGTTAGAGGAATTAGAAATTGAAGGTTTTGAAATGATGCGGGTAGAATTAAACATACTGTACCAAATCTCCCAAGACAATGTTGACCATTAATTGTGGTTGGGTTTAATCATCCCCTCATCAAATAATAAACATATGGTAGATCATATAATTTGGTGTTTGGATAAAATTGGGGAAAAACATGATAGGTGTGGCATTGTAATAATGGGATATGCAAACAGACTGCCACTTGGGAAAATATAAGGTGAAAAAGGGTTAAAACTAATAGTTGAAGAACCTACTAGGGGGATACTATTTTAGATATAATTTTTTCTATATACATTTTTGGTGTTTTTTGCCCCGTTTTCTTTCCTGGACCCAGGACCTCAGCAGACACATACGTACACATACGTGGAGGTGCACGTACACTCCGGGGACCAGCTCGGCCCCTTCTACCTCACCCCTTGCTATTGCTGCCACCCCCACCTGCCTACGCTTCCCACCAGACCTCCGCCCAGTGGGAGCGGAACTACGGGGGTTGCAGGTAACTGCCTCTGGAAGGGGAGAGCATCCTTGTGGCTGTTTGATCCCGCTCCATCTCTCCCCCCCCACACCAGCTCCCTGATGGCCTGATGTCATTCCGGAACCCGGGTCACCGGCATAGTGTTAGGTAAGGTGTCCAGCGCCTCAGCCCTCAGTGCCACTGGCCTGGCTAGATATTATTTTGAAAAATTTAAGTGAGTTTTTTTAGTAAACCAATGATTGTGTCACCTATAGACATATCAGACCACAGGGTAGAGTTGACAGCAAATAACCTAGAAGAATGTAAAACGTTGAGGATATTTTAGTATATCACAGAATACAAAACCAACTAAATCATAAAGGAACGTAGTTAGGAAGGAATTATTAATGCCAAAAGGTGGAGGGGTTAAGGAAATCAGATCCGAGAAAGCGGTGGAAGAATACAAAAAAATTTCTAGGAGCAGGAAAGCAAGTAAATCAAACAGATAAACAGAAGCAAATCTGTGCTTTTTGTGATTCAGAGGGAAATGCTCCCTTTTTAACATCTTTAAATAAAATGGTGAAGCGAGTAAGGAATTATCCCCATTACAAAAGAAAGATGGATTGGAGGTGGATGTTCCAGATAGGTTGTTGGTAATCACTGAAGAAATGGCAAAAGAACTGAAAAAGATTAATGTCAACAAAAGCTATGGGTCCTGATGCTATTCCGAATTGGATATGGAGGGAAGGAGCAGATTTGTTGGCACCAGGGGTGTGTCATATTTTTAATAGGTCAATGATAGCGGGAAAAATCCCTTTACAATGGAAGCAAGCAAAAATTGTTTCTCTCCCTAAGGTTGCGACACCAAAGAATATGTCAACAGATTTTAGACTAATGGCTTTAACATGTATGGTATAAAAAGTGTGTGAAATTTTCATTTGTAAATGGATTACGGAGATTGTAGAAGGTTTATTGGATAAGAATTAGTTTGGATCCCTGAGGGGATGTTCAACTACTGACGTTGCTTTGAAATTTTTGGAATTAAGTATGAGAGCTTGGGATAAAGAAAAGAATGTGAGAGTTGTATTAATGGACTATAAAAAAGCTTTTGATCTTATTAATCATGGAACGGTAGTAAAGAATTGGAAGGTTTAAATATCCCTGAGTGCATTATAAATTGGGTATATGATTTTTTGCAGGGAAGATCACTATGGATTGAGATGGAAGGGGTGATATCTGAAGTAGTGGGTGTCAGTGGAGGGTCCCCAGGGTACCATATTGGGGCCTTTGTTGTTTTGATTATGATAAATGATTTAGATGCTAAAGGTCCATGTATGAAGTACATAGATGATAGCACAGTGTTGGATATTTTGGAAAATTCTGAAGATAGTACCATGCAATGTGATTTGGACTATATAGGGAAATGGTCAGGAAATAATTTTATGCAGATAAATCCCAGAAAAACTAAAGAGATACATTTTGGGAAGCAGAATGGATGGGAGGGTATAAAAGCATTACATTTGGGGTTGGGGGTGGGGGGTGGAAGTGGTAAATAAAGTTAAATATTTAGGCCTTATCTTTCAAAATGATTTTTCTTGAGCAGAGAGGTAAAAGAGGCAAACATGTTATATGTTATATTTCTTAACAATTCTGAGACGGGCTGGTATAAGTTTATCTGATTTAGTTTATTATTTTTCTACAGTAGTTATGCCAGTGGTAGAGTATGGGGCAACAGTTTGGCATGGAGGGCTTGCAAAAAATGAATCTGAAGAAATAGAAAGAGTACAGAAAAGGGCACTTAGAATAATGGTAGGGTGGGAAACGAATTATAGGGAAGCACTGCTTTAAATGCGGGTTGGAAAGGTTGGACATTAGAAAGGAAAAATTGGCAAGAGAGACCTTTAGGAGGGTTTGTGATCCAGTCTGTAATTTGCATTGTTTGCTTTCATCAAGGGATATTACAGGATATAATTTACGCACAACACGGGATGTTGGAAAGACCATTAGTAAGGACTTAGACTTATAGTAAATCCCTGTTTGTGCGTTATTTGGATATGGTTGAATTTTTTGGGGAAATGTAATTTTTATGAAATGAGGAGTTTGTACATGTATATGTGTAAAATGTGTATTCTTTTTATATCGAGTAGGTACTATATATATATATAGTATTGAGTTATGCTCTTTTTTATGTAAAAGTGATTATTTTTAACTTTGCATGTGTAATTCAACCTGCAAAATTTGTGTATGGTTGCAATATTAATACTAATAATAAATCAAATAAAAAAAGTCGCAACTTTAAACTGCAGGAAGCAAAATTTTTTGGGCCAACTGATAAAATAAGAATGACTACGGGGTTTGCAACACACAAAGCTGGGAGAATATAATCAAAGACGAAAAAAAATTGAAAACACAAAACTATGCAATTCAGTGCTATATTTATTGCTCCTCTACCTTTTTTTTTTTTAATCCAATTATTTAACCAGGAGTGGCACACTAAGCTGAATCTTGTTTACAGATGCAACCTGGGAGCACAGGGAAGTTAAGTGACTTGCTCAGGGTCACACAGTATGCAAGTGGAGGCTGTGGGATTCAAACCCAGGTCTCCAGATTTGCAGCTCAGAGCCTTAAACCACTGCACTATACTGCCATGACTCAATCTCATCCCAGTACCTGGCCTTCTTATATGGCATGATGCTGCCAGCCCCCCACTTGACCCATTTGGCACCCCAACCCAATCTCATGCCCAGCAGTGGGAGTACTATGTGACTTAAACCCAGCCCAGTAGGTACACTGCCCTGCCCCCTCATCTTACTTATCATCCCCAGCCTGGCCCCTCACTCTCTCCCTGCTCTGGTATACACCAGTCCCAGGCCTGGGTAACTTTATGAGCCAGAGGCCATTCTTCAGGTGTACTTTGCCTTGCTGGTGCAACACTATTATGTCTAATCTCATTAGACGTTTGGTATAGCACTGAGACATGTACATTCCAAACCAGTGCTATTAATTGCTCTAACTATACAGCAAACTTAAGGACTCTCCCCCGACTGTTCCCCTTCTAATAAGTCATTCTCAGGACAGCTGTGGGAGGTTCTGGGTGTGCCACTAGGAGAACTTCTTTTCAAAATGGCAGCGGAAGGGATGGCAGGATCAACCAGATAAAAGCTTAATTAATACACTCACAGTAAATAAAAAAAGTTACACTTTTTATGAAAATGCTAATCGGGCCCTACCTCATACTGAGGTAGGGCCTGATTACATGTGGATCTTTCCTTTTAAGGTAGAAACTAATGGCTGCAGAAATGAGTCAGCATTTATTGAAAGATTTTGTAAAAGGGATGTAATGCTGGAAAAAATTGGTTACATGTGATAGCGGTGATAGCAGAAAGGCGTCGCCATTAGAATGATGTACATTGCCGAAAATCAATTCCAGCAATGTACATCTCAAGACGCAAAAAGGGTGCCGGGACTTTTTTTTTTTTTATGTGGTATTGTGCCCCCACATCCACCCACCCAAGGATTCTCAACTCCAGGGATGCATGTTGGGGTACAATCCAAAAACCTAAAATGTCCAGGAACAACAAACGAACGTGGCGCCGGAACCAAACTGACACCCTCACCTGCCACCCTCCCACCATCCACAGGCCAGCTCAGCAGCCCACCGCCGCACTATGCCTCACAAACCCTCACTCCCCTTCTGCCCGTCGCACTTGCTCCCCACCTCGCACATGTGTACATATAGGAACATCCTGTCACTATATTCGTGGACCCCATCCAGTTGCCCTCTGTGCCCTGTAGCCCTGTGGACAGGTGCCACAATTGAGTCGGCCTTTTTGAAAGCGCTCACTTGTGGTTGCCATTGTCACGGGGTACCAAAAAATTGGGTGGCCAGGCAGATTAGTAGGATTTTTATGTATTTTTGGCAAAATGTACAGTGTGGGTGTTATTGGATGTGACATTTTTATAAAATCAGCCTCATTAGATAATATTCACCCATGCTGTACTGCCATAACCATCATATTGTACAATTCTGTTTTATACATTGCTGTATGATGATCCCCTTTTAAAACTTCTTGCTCATGTTCTACTGATAATAGATCTATAACCTTACCCACATAAAAATCCTCATGCATGATAACAACAGTCCACCCCTTTATCAGACAGTTTACTTATTATACCAGGTGTATTTTTCAGTTTGTTTAAAGCCTTTCTTTCCAATAATGGTGTATGTGTCTTTGAGGGGTTAATATTTAAGAGGTTGGGGTTCTTTTTGATGATACGCCCCCTGACAAAGTTCCCCTGTGGTCAAAGCATGGGGTTTGTTACCTCCTTATGTTTTCCAAAGCTACTTGCTGCAAATAAATGGTAATTTTGCAGCAAAATAAGTTTTTGGTCTCTGTTCACTTTTTTGAGACTACTGTCTCCTTGACTGCAAGCTGTTTTTGTTTTTTAGCATATGCATATGGGATTAAGCTTCCTAGCTTGCACCAGTCTTGTATCCCAGGATGCACTGCACTTTCTGGACTTTAACTTCCTAATCAGTCTTCTATTTTTTTTTGAACTTCAGACTTTATTTTAAAAGTTTAAAAGTTCATCAAGATAAGGATAATACAAACCATATAGCAATCTATACTGCAATCTGTATTACCCCCCAGGTATCTGTCGCCTAGTATCTCTAGGGATCTTATAGTATTACATATGCACTAGTTTATTTAGATTAGCTTACTTGTAGTCTGTACACCACGCATTGAAACCTGCGTGCTCCACTGTATCGCTGAAATTGCTTTGTATGTCCATTTGCTTTGCTTTGTATGCTCTTTTGTATCTCACCTGTATTGTTCCCCACTGTTTTGCTCCACCAAAATGTTGTCTCCCTTCCCTGTGATGAGGTGCCTTTGTAAAAGAGTCTTTGACTCAAAGGTTGTAAATCCGAATTGTGAATAAATAAATAAATAAAATTTGAGGTTTAACTTCTAAACTAGTTAGAGATTGATATACAAGCCTAGTATCTTATCTTGCATAGAATGTATTCTAACATAATGTGCATTTGTTTTCCATCCTTACAGATCCAAAATCTCTTCTATCTGGCTTTAGTCATGGAATGGTCCAATGATCCCCAAATGTGGGTGTTTGTCGGAGCTTAGTGTCCATTAAGAAGATTAAAATCAAGTTCATTTAATTGTTTCTCTAATCTTATATTACCTCAGTTTTCAGCTTATTTATAATAGGTCTCCATAAAATGTAAAATCATGTTTAACCCAAAGACAGACCTCAGTTAACCTTGCTCTTGAATAAACAAACCAAAAAAATATGAACATCTCTTGTATATCTGTTTTTCTTCTACAATACATTATGATCTCACTAAAGTTATTGTTTGTTACTTCCATAACTTCATCTTTTCTTTCAGGAAATAATCAACAAGAAAAACCAAAAACAATGCCTTCTCAGCCTTCAGTTAGCCCTAGTCATAGGACTGCCAAGCTCTCAGCCATACTAGGTTTCTATATGGTGCAGCCTTCCTTTCTGGTCAAACAGTATCCTTACAGTGGGTTTTCTCCTTTCTCCAATTCCTCTCAGTGCCATCAAAAGCCCTCCATTCCACTTTAAAACTTTATAGGGTGATTCCATGTTAGTCCCTATTTTTGCAGCATCTGCTCCAAGACAGGTTGTCCCTCCTTTTCCTCCCAGTGGTGGAAAAAGGGTAGCCATCTGGCGTTATATTTTTCAGTGGCCAGTCTCAGTCTTGCTGAGAGGGCCTCCATCTCTTTAATTTGATTAATATTTTAATACCAGTTGGAGGGCTGTGGGGGATCTCTCCTTAGCCAATTCGGTGTAATTGATTTCAGGGCTGCCACTGTAAGGATATTGAACAGATATTTCGTGGTTTGTGCTTTTACCTCTTGTGGGGGGGCTCCAAGTACCAAATTTTCAAACTCCGGGGGGTAGTCAAAGCTATTTCTATTATTAAATCCGCTATTTCTGCCCAGAAGTGCCCAATTTTGGGACATTCCCAAAAAATGTGGTAATGTGAACCCGGGGACCCACATTGTCTCCAACATTTATTTGTTGTAGAGGTTGCATAGTGATAAGTTACATTAGGGGTTCTGAAAAAATGAATGTTTATTTTCCATCTACATTCCCTCCAGTAGTTTTATGAGTGCCCCACAATATAGCCTGCCAGGTACTCTCTCAATCTGAAGGTTCGCCTCTGCATTCCATCGATTTATCACCTTTTGTATGGCTAAAGTTCCTCTATCCTGCATCATAACTTTATAAATTTGGGAAATATAGGATTTTGTATCCCTCATGGCACTTTTTTGGTAAGTGAGCAAGATGGGGGTTGCTGGGCTCTGTGTTAGTTCTGTCAATCCTATGGTGTTTGTAATAAAGTGTGTTCATTGACAGAACCTAAAGGAGTCTACCATTGGCAAATTAAACTCTGACTGAATTTGGGTGAAAGATTTCAGGCGCTCCCTCTCTAATAACTGCTGTGGGTATTTTAGACCTAGCAATGCCTACTGATGAAAGATCTGGTCCCCTCCCCTGGACAGGAATCGAGGCAAATGTTCAAAGGGAAGATATTTCCAGACCGGACGGGTTATCTCCCACGTCTGTCTGGCTTTAAGCCAATGTACTAAGGTGTGCCTAATTAACTTGTTTGTAATATACTTCAGATCCCCTAGGAGAATTCTCCATGGTAAAACACTAAGGGGTGGAAAATCACATTCTCTTTCCTCTATCTCCAGCCACCTGTGTCCCTTCCCCGGTGTCAGCATTTTAATCACCGGTTGCAGCTGTGCTGCCAGGTAGTACCTTGTAAAATCTGGGAGTCCCATGCCTCCCTTATCCTTTTCCTCTGTTAGAATATCCCACCAAACTCTTGGCTTTTTTCCGGCCCAGATGAAATCTGATAATTTCTTTTTTACGTTTTTCCAGTCTTTTGGGGGGATCAGGATGGGGAGGGTTGTAAAAGGAAAAAAGAAATCTGGGCAGAAAATTCATTTTAACTGTTTCCAGTCTATTGCTAAATGTAAGAGGGAGCAGATTCCATCTGTGCAAATCTACGCTTACCTGTTGTCTAAGGGTTTCATAATTGTATTAGTACAGTGCAGTAAGCTATAGGGGGATCTGAATTCCCAAATATCTTACTTTAGTATCCACCCGTTTAAAAGGGGTCATGTCTATTAAAGCTTGGCCTCTGGTGCCAGCTATACACAGCACTTCTGACTTTGTCATGTTTAACTTAAAGCCTGAGATTTCTCCAAAATCTTTAAGTAGTCTCAATAATTTGGGAATGGTAGAGTAGGGGTTGCTCAGGCAAATCAGGGTATCATCGGCATATAAGGAAATCTTATGGACTGTATGCTGTAATGCTATGCCCTCAATATCTTCCTGCTGCCTTATAGCTTGAGCCAAGGGCTCCACACTGATTGCAAACAGCAGTGGGGACAGAGGACATCCCTGTCTTGTCCCCTAGAAATCTTGAAGGGCGAGGATAAAGTTCTGTTCACCCTAACTCTGGCCTGGGGATGCTGGTAACAAAGTTTAACCTACTTTAGGAAGTTCCCCTCAAGCCCTACTCTCTCCAGGACCTGGAAAAGGTACCCCCAGTTCAGCCTATCAAAGGCTTTTTCTACATCTAGAAAAGCGGCCAGTGCAGGGTGTTGGATGGATTTCTTCCCTTGTAATATATTTAAAAGCCTTCTCATGTTATCAGATAAATGGCGGTGAGGGATAAATCCCGTTTGATCAGGATGGATTAATAATTCAATATGTTTCTGGAGCCGAATAGAAAGTATTTTGGTAAAAGTGTTTTGATTTTGATCCTGATTGAGTAAGGCTATAGGTCTGAAAGAATCGCATTTAGTTTTATCCTTCCCTGGTTTGGGTATTACTGTTATAATCGATTGTGACCAGCTTTCTGGCAGTCTACCCTCCTCCAGTCCCTGACTGAAACCCTCCACTAGGAGGGGTGCCAATGATGAGCCCAATGTTTTGTAAAATTCTTCGCTGAACCCATCCGGGCCAGGGGTCTTCCCCATAGGTAGATGTTTAATAACCTTGAGTACTTCTCCCACCGATATGGGGCTATTCAGTTCTTTTTATACTGATTCTGGTAATTGGGGTAATTTGATAGAATCCAGAAAGGTTTCAGTTTTATTTTGAGTATAGCTTAATTTCTGGTCTTCTGAGTATAGGGCTCAATAGTACTTTCGGAACTGAAATGCTATTTCTTTGTGGGAGTCCAATTTTTGGTTTGGGTTTCCCTTTTCTACAATATATGGGATGTAACGTTCCACTTGGGCTTTCCTGAGCCAAAACGCCAAAAATTTAGAGGCTTTACACCCCACTTCGTGATATGTTTGGTTTGTAAACCTTAAATAACCCTCTACTTTTTTATTTTCAAATTCTTGTAGGGCGTCTCTAACTCGCCTTAACTCTTTCAAACTCTTCTGGTCCCCTGGATTGGCTTTGTGCTTTTGTTCTAAGATAGAGCTCTCCGCTAGCAACCTGTTTTGTGTCAAAGTGGAAAGTTTTTTTTGTGCAGAAGCAAAGCTGATTATCTCCCCTCTGGCCACCGCTTTAAGAGTGTCCCATTTCAGGAAGGCTGGGGAGGCTGTAGTATTGTGTATTTCTGTAAAATCTTTTATATTTTGTTTTAACCAATTCACAAATCCTTTATTGTTCAGCAAGGAGACATTTAGTCTCCATAACTTCTGCTTGTCTTGGGGTGGTAGGGATAAATGAATAGAAAATGGGGAGTGGTCTGACAGTGTTGTAGCATGAATATGGGAGACCACCACATTGTGGATATTAGTGAGATGTGTCAAAATTAGGTCTATTCTAGAATAAGACCTTTGTGCATTAGAATAAAATGTGTAGTCCTTTTCTCTCGGGTGATGTGCCCTCCACACATCTATCAAGCCCATTTCTTTTGTCAGAGAGGCCAAAGCTCTGGTAGCCGTCTGATATGTCAGTGACCGGCCTGAGGATCTATCTTTCTGGGGATGTGGGGCTACGTTGAAGTCGCCTCCCAGTATTAACTTGCCCTAGGGTAGAAGAGCCACCTTCTGGAAGATTCTTTCGAAAAATTCTCCCTGCTGAGTATTTGGGGCGTAGATGTTCACAAAGTGAATTACCCTGCCCTGTGTGTGGGCTGTAACCCTTACATATCTTCCCTGCAAAGCCCCCCTCCATCGAGTCCACCACCAGGTTCAAGCCTCTTCGTATCAAAATAGCCACCCCCACTCTTTTTGCCTTGGGATGAGATGTTGCCACTACTTGACTTACCCATGCCCATCTTAACTTTAAGTGCTCGGTCATTGAGAGGTGCGTCTCCTGAAGGAAGACCATGACTCCCCTGAGCCGCTTTAGTTCTTGTAATAGTCGTGCTCATTTAATTGGCGAGTTGATTCCTTTAAAATTATAGGAACATTTCTTTAGGGTTGCCATTGTGTTACTTTAAAAGAATACATTTGAGATTTATAGGCTCCCTGTAATTTTTTAGGATTACTTCATCTTTGTTATGGTGTTTTTTTGTTATCCTCCAAAAGGGGGATAAACCCTTTTGTGTGAAGTAGGCTTCAGCTTGGCTGTTAATGAAATCTGCTCGGCTGATCATAACTTTTTTTTTTAAGAAGAAACATTTGTAAAGAACAAAGAAACCAACCAAACCCTTAACTAAGGGTAAGAGTAACCAGAACTTTTATAGGAAAAAAAAAAAAAAGAAAGAACAGAGAGGGAAAAAAAACAACCCCCTGGCTGCCTTAACCCTCACAGCTAATTAGTTGTTTAAGTCCCAGGGATGAGGGAAAAATTCCTCCTCTCCTGAAACCTCGCTTAGTTTGTACTTCGAAGATGAAATCCCAAACTGTCCCCTATCCTTAGAATGAGGATCAGCTGGGTCCACGCTTAGTGTGTAGTGTATAAAACACTACTTGTCTCTATGTTAGAGACTTGGAGCTAAGATGGTTAGTGCTCCTGAAGTTATAAAACGTCACCGAGTTTAGGGATGTCGATTAACTGCTGACACCCATCTGACCCCTATTTTTTCCATAGACTTGGTTCTGTTTCCCCTCCCCCCTCAAGAGCTCTATAATCAAACTTTAAGGTTGTACAGAGGGCCTTCATTGCTGTATCCATTCTGTACATCTTTCTTGAGTGAGTGCCTCTCTGCATCAACCTGCCCGCCCTTTTCTTCTAATTGTACTCATCAACTGTTCAATCCCAGGCCCCTTCTCGAAGGTAGGAAAGTTAGGAATCCTCCTCTTTCCTGCTCCCAAGCGCAAGTGTTGTATACCGCTGTGGCAAACAATGAAGGAAAATGAAACAAACATTCCCTCGCCCCCGGTGCCCTTTCAGCCTGGATATGCTATCGAGTCTCCGATTACTGGACCTGGAGGCTGAGTTGAGTGCTCCCCATCCAAGGAGTCCCATGTTATTCCTCACTTGGTGCCTATGATCCGGGAGCCTCTCTCTTCCTTCCCAACCCCGTCAGGCCCCAGAGACTTTTCAATTACCGTTCACACATTTAAAACTCCATAATATTGCCAAACCTTATCCCAAGGCCCTAAACCCAAAGGAAGCGAGTCAGAGGAACTTTCACGGCCATTTTCACTCCAAGCCACGTTCAAAAGCACAGAGGTATTAGGAGAGTGAAGGGTGTCTTAAAATTAACAATGGTAGGCTTACCACAGCTATCTTCAGTGATCACAGCTTTTTCAGTGTTAATGTTTAACTTATCTGCTTGGAAACAGTTCAGGGGGTTAGAGTTCTCCCACAGCAATTTTGTTCCCTGGTCTTCCTCTGGCTGAGTTGGTTCAGCGATGCGGAGAATTTCTCAACGTTGATCCCTGATTGGTTTGAGTTGCCATGTTTCCAGCTCGAAGCATTAGTTTGGCTGCGTCCCTTACTAGGTTTTCAGCAGGGCTCCTGGGAACGCTCGTTTTTGTGCCCTGCTTGCTACTTGCCAGACAGTCTTAAGAAGGTTTTGCTCAAGTGTCTCCAGCTCTAGGTCCGGTGAAGATATACCCCATTCCTTCAGCTGTAGCGTGGCTTCCAAGTGATTAACACAGATTTTAGGGCCCGAGTCCAATTATAATCACAGCCTTGCTGTGAACAGAAGCTGGGCTTTGCAGTTTTTTTCTCTCGAATTTCCTTTATTAAAGCTCGTACCTTAAGCCTCTCATTCTGTAGCGTAGGTGAGAAATCTTGTTCAAAAAAGGCAGAGCTACCTTGGTATTTTAGGTCTTTGTTTCTCCACGCCTCTTGTAGCACCCATTCTTTGCTCTGGAATACATCCATCCGCACCACCCAAGATTGGGGCCTCGCCGCAGGACTGATGGGCTTCGGCACAAGCGATCTATGGGCCCTGTCCATCGTTAAGTCCATATCTGAGGGAGCGGAGAGTACTGAACAGATCAACTGCTGGACAAAATCGATGGAGGTAGTGAATCCCTCCTCCCGCCCTCTGCAACTCTGTGAATAGGGAAATTGTTCTGGCGAGACTGATTCTCCATTTCTTCCAGCCTAGCATGCATCTCCCATTTGCATTGCAGCAGAAATAACAGCACTCTGCGTTCTGTGTCCTGGTTTTCGGAGACTTCTGAAATTTTAGTTGTGTTGTCTGTAATCCATTTATCCATGCTTTTAACATCCTGCCACAGATCCGCGATGGACGATTCTATTTTTTGGACCGATGATAAGATCCGTTAGAGGGTTCTTTCCAATTTTCTTGACCCTACAAGCTCCTCATCCTCTAAGTTGGCCAAGGACTCAGACACCGTGCAGTCGTGGCGGGCCGCGGGCCCTGGATGTGACGGTCTCCATCTCCTTGTCCAGCGTAAGCTGTTTCAACTTGACTTGGGAGGCATTGTTTCTCTGCGTTTTAGGTTTATTTCCTTTCGCTGACATAACTTACACCGCAGTATAGCTGTTGTTCCTCTGATGAGATTATCTGAGGGGAGGATTTTATCAGATTAATCAGATGGGTCTCGGAGCTCTCAGGCTGTGCTCCCATTCACTCGGTGACATCACTGGAAGTCCCTAATCAGTCTTCTATATGGCACCATGTCAAAGGCCTAACTGAAGTCCAAATAGGCCATGTCCGGTATCCTGTGACATTCGCTATTGGAAACTGGGCACCTACAGAAATGGCGACCCACTTTCGTCGGATGTCGACAGGGCGACAGCGTAGGGAAGGCAACTGGATGGGGGGTACGTGAATGGTGACGGGATGTCACTGTATGTACGCATGCGGGGAGGAGTGAGCATGCTCAGCGAGGGAAAAGAGGGTTTGTCAGGGGTGGTGCCACAGTGAGCTGCTGAGCTGGCTCCATGGCATGGTGGGTGGGTGCTGGGCTGGGGTGGCCAGGATGCTGGTTTCGGGTCTGGGCACGGGTGTATTTTGTTGCGCCCGGCCCGAGTAGTGTTTTTTTTTTTTTTTTTTTTAGAATTTGCACCCCCCTGGAGTTGAGAATCCTAAAGTAGGGGTGTGAGGGGGGCACAGCCCCCGGCATGACATAAGAATTCCATGTCCATTGCGCCATTTTGTTTTGTGCTGGGGATGTACACTAGCCATAAGGACGATCGCCTTTCGGCAGTTGCCCTTATGACATAGAACCACCATGTCCACTGCTCTACCTTGATCAATTTCCCTTGTCACCCAGTCAAAGAAATCTGTTAAATTCATTTGACATGACCGCCCCCTTGTGAATCCGTGTTGTCTGTGGTCTAGCAGCCCATTTGATTCCAGATATTCTGTCATACTTTCTTTCAACAGTGTTTTCATCAATAGCATTTAAATCTGCCATGAAGGACTGTGGACTCCTTCATAGAAAGATGCAGGTCATCCCTTCCATATAGGTCCACATCCCTCCTGGTTGATTCCCAGTCCCTGATGTATCTAAAACCTTCCTCCATGTACCATGCTTTCAACCATTCATTAAAAGCTCTGGTGTGGAGTTTGCTTGCCTCTCCCCAGCCATACAGAAGCAGTACCTTGGAAGAAGCCACCATAGGTGTTACTTTCTTAAGAACCCTCCTCCAGCTCTCTAAAATGTTTCTTCAATGTAAACCCTGTTGTTTTCAATGTAAACCCCTGTTGTTTATTTCATGTAAACTCGTTGTTTATTGTATTGACCTTCTTGCTTGATGCTCTTAAATGTATCCTGTACCTGCTTCTACCTGATGTTCATGAATGTACTTGTAATCTCCCGGGTCACACCTGAAAATAGGCACTTGGTTGTCTAGTGTGCTTACCCGGTTAACAAAAGCAAATAAATGAATAAATACTTCCTTTACCACACCTACTTCCTCTTGTGCCATATACGTTGTCCCAATATGACGATGATATCCAGCTCCCACTGTCCCAGCAATCCTCAGAATCCTTTCTCCATCTCTTCTAGCAGAGGCCTCCTTAAGCACCTCACCTCCCTATCATCTCCCCTCTAGCTCCCAATTCTATACCCTTTACAATTCAGTCCTTCTCCCCACAACAACAGCTTCCTCTTTGGCTGGATGATTCCCCTGCCCTCATTGGGTTCTCCACTTTAGAGAACCCACACCTCCTCTCTCATCACTGTGATGGGTTTCTCCTTCCAGTTACCTTTTTCAGACAGTAAGGTAAATGTGCTTGCAGCAGTATATTTTATTTATTTAAGTCTCGGATTACATATACCTTTGAGCTAAGAGCTCCTTTACAAATGTTCCATGTCAGTAGAAAGGACAACAGATTAAACAGGACAGTAAAGTACAGTACAATAAAGTGTAAACAGGAGGTACAAAAATCATAATGGACACAAAATCATAATGGACAGTCAACGTAAAACAACAGAGACACATCATGTTAATCAGTTTCAGGCACAGAAAAATGCATACAGTACACTGATATTGGCCAGCAGGCTTTGTCAAGGCAAACAGGGCACAGGGTGTAGGAAGGGATGTGGGTGGGCTGGGAAGAGTAAGAGAGGGGTGGGAGCGGAGGACATGAGGAGAGGTGGGGCAAGGTGAGGGGGGAGGAAAGGTGGAGGGGGTAGGGGATGCAGGGGGAGGGGTAGGAGGCAAGAGTGCTAAGTTACTATGAAAGAGGTTGAGTGCTAAGGTTGAGGTTTGGAAAACATGGTTAAGGAGATAGTCACAAGTGCTAGCTGTAGAGAGTAGTGATCAAAGCTTGGATTTGAATGGGCCCGCTTAGTTTCTTCGGAGATGTCACAGTTGAAAGCATTCATCCAGGGGGGGGCCCCTGTAGGCAAACGATCTTTGCCCCAGGTATAGGTATAGAATAGGTGGAGCAGCATGCACCCTACCACTCACTCACACCCTCCTGGAGCCTACAAAGTTCCATCTGCTCTGCCTATGTCTAGGTGTCCTCTGGGGAGCAGCGGCAGACTTGGTGGTCCCTTGGTGGTGCAGACGGTTCACTGTACTTTCACCAGTTCAGCCTTAAGTCCAGCCACCTGTGCCCACAACCCAGAGAAGTGAGTACAAATGGGGCAGCACCTCAGTCTCCCATCCCTAAAGACTGCAGCACCACAAATGAAAATTACGTACCTACCATAATTCTTGATTTTTCTGTGTATCATCACCATTCATCACTAGTGGGTATCTTGCCAGAGCTAGGATCCAGTGGGAAGCTTTTTTGTTTTCTTTTTCTGAAGCGGAGTTGACGCAGGGGCGGTGTCACCCTCGAGGCCGATGTACTACGTGGTGCTCACGGGTTGGCCGTTAACTGCCATCGACTTCACCCTCGCCCCAGTTCTGAAACACCAAAGAGAGAGGAAGGAAGGGATGGAGGGGTGGGGCAAGGGAGCCCAAGGGATAGATAAAAGGAAAGGATATAATAACTAAAAGGAGAAATAAATGACAAAGAGGACAGGAAAAGAAAGAGAGGAACAGCCAAAGGGATTAGGAAAAAGGGGGCCCCAATCTCTGGAAGAAAGAACAAGGGATGGGAAAGAGAGGGTAGAAGAGGGGAAAGAGAGATGGGAAGGGAAGGACACTGCCCCTGGCTAATGTGAACCTGGACCTTGAGGGAGAAAGATTTTAACAACCTCCAGTCTGCAGAATAAGCAGAAGGCATGAACTGCCTCAAGCAGTCAGATAGTCCCACAGGAACCAACACCTTTAGAGGAATATTGAGGTTGAACAGAGTAGACAAGGTGGCAGGTCCATCCCCCCCAAATTAAGGAGAAAAAACTCCAAAAAAGGGGAAAACCCCTATAAACTCAAGAAGGGGAAGAGTAGTCCTAATGAGATAATTAAAATAATAACAATAATAGGGATTGAAGAGGGGGTACTCAGGAGTCTCCCAACCCCCCTCTACCCCAGACCCAAAAAGGGGTTGGGGAACCGAGCCAAAAGCAAGGGAGGAGGAGAGAGATGGAGACACCCCAAGACCCCTTAGAAAAGAACTCCTCCCCATGTGCCTCAGAATCCTCTTCCTCCTGACCGCAAGGGAAAGGAGGGAGAGGAGGAAAGCTGGACTGCAACAGCGAGACACACAGGGGAAGGGGGATTGCCCAGAGACTGAGGCTCAAGAGGGGAAGGTGGGTGGGATTTAGTGATGAATGGTGAAGATACACAGAAAGATCAAGAATTACGGTAGGTATGTAATTTTCATAGCTTATCTGTGTCAGTCTTCACCATTCTTCACTAGTGGGTGAGTACCGAGCCCCCCAAAGGGGGCCCAATACGTCCCTAAGAGACAGAGTCCCTTAGCCTCCAGTGGGGGAGAAACTGGAGGGAAGAACCCCTACAGGTCTGGTGAGGCCTGAGACTGGTCTGAGTGAGACAGGAAACTCCCAGCGGGAGAAGAAAGGCACCCTGAAGCCGCCGTCTCACCCTATGGGAGAAGAGATGGGTTCTCCAGAAAGCACAGGAAATCACCCTACGCTGGGCCAGGGGTGACAACTAGGAAAGGCGAAGCCATGCCGTCTGCTTAGTGCAGATCGCTGTCCCCACAAACCTGGAGGCTACCTCACTGGCATCGTAAGACGCCCTTGCCTGGTGCCTTGCAAGCTCCACGCCCTGTGCAGGGAAGGTGATGTCTTGCCTGGTTTCCTCCAAATCAATCATGGAGACTAGAAGTTGTCCTAGCCTAGACCACAAGAACCTGTTGTAGGTAGCATAGTGGGCCTGATGAGCTGCTATGCAAAGCAGAATCCATGCTGGGGAGAATGTTCTCCTCCCCCAAAAAACAAAATCCAAAGAGTCTGAGTCTGGGGGTCAGTCACGGCCCGGCTTCAAAGCCCAGAGGGGGTGTCCAGGCACATTACACCCAAAGGGGGGTGAGGCAGAGTTCCTGGAGACCCTGGGGGGGTGCAATACCTCTGGTGGAGGTCCCTTGGGGCTGGGACGGAGGAGAAGGGATGCCGCCAGACCCGGTGTGACGCTTCCCAGAAGGGAGCAGGCCAGGCGGGAACCACAAGGTTGACCACACTAAACTCGCCTAAAAAGGCACGCATCGCCCGGTCTGGAATGCTTTCAGAGAGTGGGGTGATCTGGAGCTTGCCTAGCATCCCCAAAAGGAAGCACTGATAAGAAGTGAGATCAGCTACTGGGGAAAGGTGGATGGAGGGTTCCTCTCCCTCAGAGGGGGAAGACAAGGAAGCCAACGAGTCTGGAGATTCAGGGTCAGGCTGCACAGGGGTGCAGTGGAACACCTGCTCATCCATGGCTCTAAAATAGGTAGGGAAATGTGCAACTGAAGCTCTGAACTGCTCCCAGGTCAGGGGCTCCATAGGGCTGGGAACACCTGGGAGGGGAGTAGGAATAGGTAGAGGCACGGGGGCCAAACACCTCAGAGAAGGAGCATGGCCTCTACCCGGGCAGGAGGACCGAGCGGATGCTCCCAACAAGGAGGGAGACCCAGTGGTCCCAGCACACAAAAGCCATTCAACCAGGTCAGAACGTCTGGAGCTGTGCCCGCAGGAAGAATTCCCCCCGTGAGGTGACCGGGACCGTGTGAGCCCAAATGGCCCCTGACCTCCAAAGTAGAGGTCCATCTCAAGCAGTGTCCAGGGGAGTGGTGAGGATCCATATTACGACTCCTCCCAGAACTCGGGCTGGTCCCAAGGAGAGGACGCTGTGCTAAACCCTGTTCTCTCTACTCCTCAGACTCTGAAAGGGTCCTCTTCCTTGTGACTACCAGCCTAGGTAGCTAGCAACCCCTAGCTGACCCCTGGGAGTCTGCCCAGAGTACAGTACCTTCCCCCTCCTGGGGTGCCCCGAGCTGTTCCAAACTCGGACTGTCCAGGCACACCAAGGAGGGGGGTACCCAAACTGAGGGGACAGACATATCTGTGGCTCCATGCTGTGCAGCAGTGGCCACCTGGACCACCGTCGGCTGGTCAGTCCCACTGGTCCCGGAACCAACAGGAGCCGTCTGACCCACAGAGGGAGGTTGAGTGGAGGCTGAGGTGCTGGACACCAAGGGACCGGAGGATTCAGAAGAATCCGGAAGTCAGTCTGGATCAGACCCCAAATCCACTGAGGAGGAGGAGGACTGAGAGGCTCAAAGTCAGACCACTCCCCAGTCCCTCCCAGTTCCGGGACCACAAGCCGTGCTGCCTCCAGCCCCAAGCGGCACCAGAGCCCAGAGTGGCACCATGTCCAATGCCGACCTCCCCCCCCGCTCTGTGCGATGCCAGTCCCATCTCAGCACCGTGGACGGCGCCGCAACCAGAAGCAGCCCCAAAAACAAGTTCTGCATCATTCATGGCACCGCTCCCCTCCCCAGCACTGCGAATGGTGCCAGAGAAGGAAATAGCGCCACCCAGGCCCTCGGTGCCGCAAGCAACACCAGAGCCAAGGGCAGCACAGACAGACGGCATCAAGGACGTTGCCGGCCCGGGCTCGCGAGCCCCAGAGCTCGACACTGGGGAAGCCTTCACTTCCGAGGAAGTGACTGCCAATACGATGCCTCCAGCCTGGCCCCCCAGAGGGCCACACTGGGCCTCCTGCACCAAGGAAGGAGCCCCCACTGTGTCAAGGCTAGAATTGGTGAAAGCCTCCTCCTCCTCCACAGTCGCAGTTGTCTATATCATGGGCCGGACCGAGGCAGGAGAGGCACCGATCATGCTGGTCTGTGATGGAGTAAAGGCAGCTGCAGGGACGCCGACGCATAGGAGGCTGCCCCGCCTTTGACTTTTTCTTGGCCCTGGGACAAGGCATGACTGGATGGAAAATAATACAAAACAGTACTCGGCATCGCTTTTTTGAAGAAAAAAGGAACGACCTTATCGGTGTTGAGGAAGCGGCACCTAGCAGGTGAACAGAACCGAGACTACAATCGATAAACAACTGACCAATGGACTAGGCCGAAAACACGCAATTGCTTGAAGCTCCACGAGGTCCTCACTCTATGGCAGGAGAAGAAGAACTGGGGCGAGGGCGGAGTCGACTGCAGTTAACGGCCAACCCGTGAGCATCACGTAGTACATCAGCCTTGAGGGCGGCGCTGTCCCCTGCGACGACTCCACCTCAGAAAAAAAAAGTCTCCTGTGGGGTCCTAGTGGCAAGATATCCACTAGTGATGAACAGTGAAGACTGAGACAGATAAGCTCCATTACTTTGTACCACTCCCATGTTCCTTACCTTTTTTCACTGGATGTCTATGCAAGTTTAAGTTACCCTTCCACGTCCTTACTTCTTCTGTGTTATTACTCCTTTACATTTTTTCCTTAAACTACTTTGTAACCCTACTTTAGATACTGTGTCTCTTTGCTACCCCTCTAACCTACTTCAGATCTTTCTTATTATCCTTTTATACAGACCTCCCTGTTATACTCACTTTACCCCAATTATTTGCTATTTTCTCTACAACTAACTGTTAACTCCTTGGTACATATTACTATATTGCATTAAGTAATATCCTTCCTTGCCAGTGTCTAGGTACATTCATTCACTTACATACCTCTTTCTACCTCCTTGGTCCTACTACCTTAGCCCTTTCCTTCCCTAAAACTGTTTAATCTTACCCTAGCTAGGATTTCTCCAGCCTTTTCCTAAATTAAAATATTATACTGCTTACCAGCATCAATGCAGAATTGAAATGTAGTACGTAATAGTTAAAGATGCATTTACAACAGTATGTCCTTTATAACCCCCTTAGTATAATTTATGCTAATTTCTTTCCCCCCCAATGTAATGCACTTATATATATACATATTTTTTTTTTACCCTCCAGTCGTGCCTCCAGGTTTGCCACTCCTTCCGGCTGCACATTGCTACTCGTGACCCCCTCGTCCTGTCCCTTCTCCCCTCACCTCACATCACAGCCGACCAAGGGGTGGCCCGGCATATCCCTTTGCTGAGTGGGTCCCCCTCCAAGGGGAAAGACACCGGGGTGGGGGTGGGCCCCAGAGTACTAGGCGTCAGTCCCTGGGCACTGCTGAGGTGGGATTGGAGGGCACAGGACCCCTCGGGTCAGCGAGAGCGGGTAGCCATCATCCGGCGAACCCGGAGGCTGGTATTTCCGCTTTTTTCTGGGGTCGGTGTGCCACTAACGCCAAGGCGTAGCTGACGCTCACCACGCCCCCAACGCTCCAGACTACGACTGGACCCTCGGCCTCCGCCAGGGGTACCATGCAGTGGTCCTGATTACCCTCCCTACCCTGGAGTAGGTGAGCAGTCGGGACGCCCGAACCTATTTCCACCCCAGCCGGCTCTCCAGCAACCTGAGTCCTGCTCTCGGCTCTGGGTCGCCAAGCCGCAAGCGAAATTCTGACCGCTGCGCCGACGAGCCGGCATATATTTTTTTTTAAGACTCTTGTTATTTACAAAGTTGAGGCTTAGATGCAGGTTTCTGCAGTTTCACAGCTGAACAAACCACATATTTAAATTGACTTGTACTCAAATTTTCTCACTTAAGGTCCCCTTGGTATGATGGGGAGCACAAGGCGGTGAAGATTGTGGGTCGGAGATTAGAGTGCTGCTGGCGGAAGTCTGGTTTGGAGGTGGACAAACTGGCCCTGCGTATGCACTATGGTGTGTACCGGGGGCAATCAACCACAAGAAGGCAAAATTCCTGTCCAGGGAGATTGCTGCCAAGAGGAACTGACCAACTGTGCTCTTTCAGACTGTGGACAGGCTTCTTCATCCTTCCTGTCTACAGGCGAAAATACCTTTTTCGAATGCATTATGAGAGGAGTTTGCTCGGTTCTTCTTGGACAGGGTGTCCACCATCAGGCAGGAGGTTCTGCCAGTGAGCCATAGTTCAGATGACAGTGGTTGCTATGGGTGTCTGGAGAGCACTCCGCCTAGTTGGGGCAAGTTTAGACTGGTGGAGGTGGCTGAGGTCATTGAGGTTGCTTCCAAGCTGCAGCACACCTTTTGTGAACTGGACCCAGTGTCAATTCATTTCTTGATGGGATGTGTCAACTCCATTGACCCAGTGTTTGCCTTGATTGTCCGGTGTTCCTTGTTGGAGAGGGTCTTTCCCAATGTCTTGATGGAGGCGTTGGTGAGACTGCTTCTGGAGAAACCATCGTTGGACCTTGACGTCAAGGCAAATTACTGTCCCATCTCCAATCTTCCATTCTTGGGTGATTGTGGAGAAGATGGTGGAACTTCATCTTGAGGAGCACCTCGTGGCCCATGATCTATATGAGCTGCTCCAGTCTGGGTTTCATGTGAGGCATAGCACAGAAACTGCGTTAGTTCGGGTGCACAATGACCTCCTCAGGGCAAGAGACTGAGGGAAGGGGATAATTCTTGTCCTCCTCGATCTCTCTTCAGCATTTGACATGGTGGACCATCGCGTGTTACTTGACTGCCTATTGCCCTGGGAACATCTTGCACAGTGGAAGTGCTTAACAGCTGCCTTGCCAAGATTAATAACTGGATGGCCTCCAGCTGGTTGCGACTGAACCCCGATAAGACGGAGGTACTGGTGGTGGAGTCGAACAGAGGGCATGATAGGCTGGCCTCTGGTGCAGAGACAGGGCTTTTTCTTGGCTCTGTACCATTGAAAGCCTCCTCTAGGGTGCGTAATCTGGGTGTTATTCTTGACAGCAGACTGACGCTTGAGTTTCAGGTGTCATCCATTGTCCATACCAGTTTCTATCATCTGAGGAATATCGCCAGTATAAAGCCCCTAGTTCCGCCTCTGGACCTCCGCACCTTGGTTCATGCCTTGATGACATCCAGGCTTGACTACTGTAATGTGCTCTTATCTTAGGGTCTCAAGGGGTACCCTGCGCCGACTGCAGCTGGTGCAGAACACAGTGGCTAGGCTGCTGACAGGACAGCCCAAGTACTGTCATTTCACCCCAGTGCTGCGTGAACTGCACTGGCTGCCGGTCAGGTGGAGGGTCCTCGTTAAGGTAGGCTTGCTCAACTTTAAGGCCCTACACAGCCTGGGCCCTGGCTACCTGAAGGACCTTCTTACACCTGCTGTCTTGTTCCACTCCTCCTCTAGGGGCCTCCTTGCGATTCCCAGGATGAGGCTAAAAACAGCAGGTGACAGAGCATTTAGTGCCGCCGCCCCCGTCCTGTGTGGAATTCGCTTTCTCTAGCTGTTAGGGAGGCCCCTTCTGTTGAGATATTCAAAGCCCGACTCATGGCCTTCTTGTATAATCAGGCCTTCCCGGACTTTGTTTTATAGCCTTATCTTGATTTCTGACTTTTACGCCTTAACTGGTCCATGGTTATCTCTGAGTAAGTTGATTGTATTTATAAATTTTATAATAACTGTTGTAGTATTGCATACTTATGTCCAATATTGTGTTATTTGTGTATATATAATTTACTGAGTTTTGTATGAAATTTTAATATGTTCGGCACCCAGAGCCTCCGGGATGGGTGTCTTTTTTTTAAATAAAACTTGCCTTGCCTGTATTACAATACAGGGTTGCTTAGAGTACAGCATCTCCTACCAACTGCCACCCCATACTGACACCACAGTATGATGCCCTTTAGCTACGGCCCTTCAGTGAGAGGACCGCAGTGGAGGACTGATAGCAAGTAGGGCAGATAAAGCAGACTGGAGCCCTGCCCAATCCGATTTAAAAGCCCCGCTGATTCTGCTTGTCCTGGAGCCCTGACCTCACCAGTGATAAGCCTTCCGACTGGAGAAGAGTGCTAACAGGGCATGTCCTCAGATCTTGCTATGAGCAGGTAAACAGCAGCAGCAGCAGCCCAAATTGAAAGTCCAGGAAACAAGTTAATACATACAGTAGGGAGCCCACCTGACTCCCGTCACCAACACACAAACAAACAGATGATGTGGCATCAAAACACTGCTCACCGATTTAAAATCCATGCTGATTCTGCTTGTCCTGGAGCTCCACCCTCACCACAGGTAAGTCTCTCGACTGAAGGAAAGGGCTAACGGCAAGTTCTCAAGTCCTGCAATGTGCAGGTAAACAGCAGCAGCCCAAATAGAAAGTCCTGGAAGCAAATTAATCCACAGACGTTAACCTGATTGACTCTCGACACCAACGTTCAACCACCCATTTGGTACTACACCCTCTTTGGGGCAGGCCTACATAGGAGTACAGAAGGGAAGGGAGCACATACATTAGGCACTACACCCTATCTGAGGTACCCTATACAGCAGTAAACAGCAAGGGAAACCAGCCTTGGGCACTACAGCCTATGGGGGTAGGCTTCTGCAGGGGACATAGGAGGTGCAGCTAGCAGTAAGGATGGAGGGTAGGCAGGGCAAAGGGTTAGCTATGTGCAGGGACTATGGGGCACTCACCACCTGGACTATGCTTTGGAGCATTGTTCACTACCCTCATACACAGGAGGTTTGAGAAGCTCCATGAAGAGCTACAGACAGCATGAGGAGAAATACTCATGCTGCGTATATAGCTGGGTTGGGCACTTGAACCGCTATCCACCTCCCCTCTCACAGATGTCTACTGAACCAGGGGGATGGAGGGTGGGTAGAAGGGGGAAGAAGGCAGGGCAGAAAAAATGACTCACAGTAGTAGTTTTGTTTCTTATTAAGGGATCCATCAGTAATACTCACAAGCTGCATCTCAGTCCACTAGATTGAGTTGCTATGGAGATAGAACTTTTGCTAATAATAGAATTTAGAATTAGAATGAAGTACTGACTCTGCACTGTGGTCAGCGCCCCCCCCCCCAAAGGCCCTGTACACACTCGGGTACTTAAACCGTGTTAGAGAGCTTAACATGGTTTAACACCCGCCTAACTCGGTTTGGAGACACATTCTGGCCATAATTAAACCATTTTTGATAACCGTGCTTTAACCCTGCTGTCTATCTAGTCTAGAGTCTAGTTTCAAAAATGGTTTAATTGTAACACGCTTATCTCTGGTAATGTGTACGCATTTCCATGCTTCACCCCCCTTCAAGGTACAGTAATTGTGGGATACACGGCTGTAAACACCTAAGCATGGTGGTCGCATTGTTCTGCAGTGTGTATGCCATGCGTGTCTAAGATCAGACTAAAGAACGGTTTAAAAATCAATGTGGATGCTTCAGCACGGGAAGCATTAGTCCAGTTTAAAAATGTTTCTAAATCCAGTTCACAAATGTGTACAAGGCCTAAGTGTCTTTCTTCAGATTTGCTTCTAAAGCTAGGGAGAGCTGTGACCACTGCAACTAGTTAAATGGCTACCAAAAACGTTTTCAAATGTTTTAATAAAGTTTGAAAATAGTACACAACAAAAAGCAGACTTTTGATTGTGTATACTGTTTTCCAAATAGCTACTTTACAAATCTCTTGAAAAGGGTTATTCCTTGCTGCTGCTACAGAGGCAGAGGTGCCCCTGAGGAATGTAAAGTAAGTAAAACTGTATTTATAAAGCGCCTTTCCAAAACCAAGGCACTGTACAGTCAATAAAATCAGAAACAAAAACAATTAAAACAAATAACACCCATAGGCAGCTGAAGATTTTAAAAACCATCAGGAAAAGCCAGATAAAACAGGTAGGTTTTGAACTCCGATTTAAAACTTGAGATGGTCAGACATTCCCTTAACTGACAAGGTAGAGAATTCCACAGGGTAGGGGCAACAAAAGAAAAAGCACATGCGCCTGATGTTTTTAACCAAACCCTGGGAATCTCTAGCAATCCCTCATCGGCGGATAGCAGTGGGCGGAAGGGGCAGTAGGGAGTCATAAGATTTTGCAGGTACTGGGGTCCCTGTTTGTGTAGGGCTTTGTAGGTCAGTAAACTGACCTTAAAGGTGATCCACCACTGTACAGGCAGCCAGTGCAGTTCGTGCAGCACAGGCATAATATGACTAGTCCTAGATGTACCAGTCAAAAGCCTGGCCGCCGCGTTCTGCACTAGCTACAGGCAATGGATATCAACCCCCGGAAGCCCTAGGTAGAGGGCATTGCAGTAATCAAGGCAGGTGGTCCTGAAGGCGTGGACCAATGTAGGAAGGTCAGCCGGAAGAACCACGTGTTTCACTCAGGCGATATTCCTCAGATGATAAAAAGAGGATTTGACAATGGCAGACACCTGAGATTTCAAGGTCAAACCACTGTCAAAAATAACGCCCAGGTTATGCACCTGGTCTGAGGTCGTGAGCTGGGCACCATTGAGCCATAAGCCCAAAAGCCTGCCCAGCCCCCAGACCCACCTCCGGATGACCCGGGTCCACAACCAACACCTTGGTCTTATCCGGATTCAACCTCAGCGAGATGGTGCTCATCCAGCTCTTGATCTCGGCTAGACAGTTGTTAAGCATGGAGACCGCATCATCCTGTCTGGCATAAAGGACATATACAGTTGGGTATCATCTGCGTAGCAGTGAAAACCCAAACTGTATTGCCTAATGATATCTCCTAATGGCAGCATATACACTGCGAGCAACATGGGTGCCAATATGGAGCCCTGCAGCACCCCACAAGATGGGGACAGCATCAGAGAAATAAATTCCAGTGATCACTCTCTGAGACCAGCCCATAAAAAACAATCAAAACCATCTTAAGACTGTTGCAGACAGTCCACAGAGAAGCTGCAGGCAGTCCAGAAGTACACCATGGTCCACAGTGTCAAATGCCGCTGAGAGATCAAGAAGGACTAAGATAGTATGAGCCTTTCGATCTCTCACAATTAGGAGGTCATTTAAAACCTGGACAAGGGCGGTCTCAGTGCTATGTCTCTTCCTAAACCCAGACTGGAGAGCATCGTAAACATTGTGGGTTGTAAGATGGTCATCCAGCTGCAACGCAACCACCTTCTCAATAACCTTACCCACAAAGGGTAGGTTAGAGACAGACCTGTAGTTAGCTAGACAGTCTGGATCCAAGGAGTTTTTTTATAGGAGTTGTCGTATGACCACCTCCTTAAGGGGATCAGGAAAGACCCTCTTCTCCAAGGAACTTCAAGGAATGTGCCCACAGACCTCTTGGGAGCAATTTACCTGCTTTCTTATAACAATTGAATGCTGGAGACTATCCAGCGTGAGACTCCTAGTTGCTGGTTTGTCAACAGCAACTTCTGAAAGGAGCAGGGAGCTACTAGAGTCAGTACAGGAGGTGTTTGTTCAATAGCTGGTCAGGGAACCAACTAGGGGAGAGGCCATACTCGACTTGGTAATGACCAATGGGGATAGTGCTGAGGAGGTGTAGGTCGGAGAAAATCTGGGAGATAGTGACCATAGGATAGTCAAATTTTGGCTTCGGACTGGGTTGGATAATAATAGGTCCACCACTAGGGTTCTGGACTTCAGGAAAGCAGATTTTAGAAAAATGAAAGAAATTTTCAAAAAGGAACTAGTAGGGAAAGAGAACCTAGAGGGAGTTGAGGAATTATGGGGAGCAATAAAGAGGGGAATTCTGATGGCAACAGAGCAATGCATCAGCAGAGTAAGCAAACGCAAAAAGGGGAGGAAGCCACTATGGTTTACATCACAGGTGAAGACAGCAGTCAGGGAAAAAAGAATGAGTTCTGGACCTACAAAGCTTCATGGGGGTGGCGGATAGGGAAGCTTACAAGGAGAAGTTAAAGGAAATGGGGAAAATAGTCAGGAGAGCTAAAGCGAATACAGAAGAGAACATAGTGAGGGAGGCCAAAAGGGGAGATAAGAAATGTTTCCGGTATGTAAGTAAACATAGGAAAAGCAAGCAGGGGATTATGAGGCTAAGAGGGAAGGGGGGGAGCTCTGATAGAGGGAGATGAGGAGACAGCAAATCTGCTGAACAACTACTTTTGTCTTCACGACTGAGGAAGTAGAAAAGGGGCCAAAACTAAGCAACATGGGAAGGGTGGGTAGTGAGATGGACACAAGCTTCTTGTCAGAGGGTAGGGTGTTGGAAGAGTTAGGAAAACTGCGTATGGACAAGGCAATGGGTCCAGATGAAATACACCCCAGAATGCTCAAGGAGTTGAGGGAGGAGCTAGCGGCACCTCTCACAAAGTTATTTAATCTGTTTCTAGACATAGGGAGGGTCCTGGGGATTGGAAAAGAGCTGATGTGGTGCTGTTACACAGGGGAAAGGGAAAATTGTTTAACCAGGAGTAGCACGCTAAGCCAAAGCTTGTTTCCAGATGCGACCTGGGAGCACAATGAAGTTAAGTGACTTGCTCGGGATCACACAGTATGCACCTAGGCGGCTGTGGGATTCAAACCCAGATGTCCAGAGCTGCAGCTCAGAGCCTTAACCCACTGCGCTATTCTTCCTCCAAAGGGGCAGGAACACAAAGGCGGAGGAAAATAACCGGGAAACTGTCACTCGGTCAGCCTTACCTCTGTGGTGGGTAAGCTGATGGAGGCACTTATAAAGGAAAGGCTAGCACAATATCTGGTGAAGGAGGGACTCATAGATGAAAACTAGCATAGATTCACATGGGGTAGGTCATGTCAGACTAACCTGATTGAATTCTTTGATGGAGTAACGGAGATATGCGATCAGGGAGGGGTAGTGGATGTGGCCTATCTGGACTTCAGAAAGGCCTTCGACACCGTCCCTCACAGGAGACTAATAAGCAAGTTGGGTAGCTTAGGGTTGGGGAGCAAACTAGTAAACTGGGTGTAAAATTGGCTGGAGGGTAGAACTCAGAGGGTGGTGGTAATTGGGGTGCCCTCCACAGAGGGAAGGGTGATGAGTGTGGTACCTCAGGGGTCAGTGTTGGGACCCATAATATTCAACATATACATTGGGGGCATTTCAGAAGGCTTGAAAGGGAGTGTCTGTTCACAGATGACAAGAAGATCTGTAACCGGGTGGACACAATGGGAGGGGTGGAAAAGATGAGGGAGAATTCTAGTCAGACTGGAGGAGTGGTCAGGGAAGTGGCAACTGGAATTCAATGCAAACAAAATGCAAAATTATGCACATAGATGACTACATGGGGCTAAATAAAGGCAAAAAATGGCATGGAGGGGAGGGGCAAGATAAAAAGGACAGAGGGGGGCTTGGGCAGACTGGATGGGCCATTGGGTCCTTTTCTGCTGGCAAGTTTCTATGTTTCTATGTCTTTCCCCTTTTCACCATAGGTGATGATAAGCTGAATGCTGTTGGACCTGAAATCTTCCGTGTGGTCCAGAAAGTGGATCAGTGCCTCTTTTTATGTCCAAGTAGTGGAGTTGTTGTTCACCTGTACTGGACTGCTCAATGAAAAAAAATCACAGAAAGGGCAATTGACCGGTTCAGGTCGAATTCTGAGACCACCTTAGGGAGGAACTTCCTATTGGTCCTGAGAACTACCTTATTCCTATGAAAGATTATATAGTTTGGAACTGGGCAGAGGGCTTGGAGCTCAGTCACCCTCCTAGCAGCTGTCATAGCCACTAGAAATATTGTTTCCCAAGTGACATACAAGTGGTAGCAATCTAAAAGTAAAGTACCTAGAGGTACCGCGAGGTAATGGTAGTTATCTACAGGTTGACTACCTCAAAGTACCTCAAGGTGCTGGGACACTTCTGTAAAACTACCACTGTATTTAAGCTCAACAGTAGCCACAGGCTAAAAAGGGAGCTTCCATCAGGGGGGTGATGCACACATTTAGGTGTCGGGCAGGGACAGGATCCCTCACAGAAGGGTACAAGCAATTAAGGTCTTTAAAGAATCTTTTGAAAATAGCTTGTGAGGCCAGAGACTTTTCCTTGCCAGCTGATGTATAAGCTGATACTGCTGGCCACATGCACCTTCAAAGTGGAGGGCCTCAGGTCTAGGGACTGCATGTGTGTAAGGTAATCCAAGACTGTTGGCAGGTGCATAGGGATTATCTTTCTAGGAACACACTAGAATGAAAATCTCTTCCATTTTGAAGCATAAAGTGTTTCTTGTCACTGGTTTTCTAGAAACTTTCAAGACCCTCATTATTTTCACTGATAAATTTAGAGTAGAGAACTCGAGCTCTCCATGAAGCATGCCTCAGGTGTAGGGTTCTGAGATTTGGGAATGTTATCCTGGTTTGAGACAGGGTCAGCAAGTTGTGCCTTTGTGGCATGTTGATTGGAGACTTGCTGGACAGGGTCAAATGTATGGAGTACCAGCTCTGTCTTGCTCAGTCTGGTGCTATCAGAATGACTGTTGCTGTCTCCCTCCTGAGCTTTATAAGCACCCTCTGCAGGAGTGGAAATGGAGGGAAGGCATATAGGAACTTCCCTGTCCTGTCCAGGACCAGGGCGTTCTCTGGGATTGACTCAAATGCTAAGGGCCTACAACAAAAATGTGGGAGCTGGTTGTTCTCCCAGGAAGCAAACAGGTCTATTTCTGGTGTACCCCATCATCTGCACACTGATGCCAGCACCTGCTGGCTTGGAGCTCACTCGTGGTCTCCCTGGCTGATTCTGCTTAGAGAGTCTACCAGGACACTGTCATTCCCCGGCAGGTGTGATAGCGCTACACCTAGGGAATGAGCTAGATTCCGGATCTTCATGAGTTCTTTGTATAGCCTTGAGGATCTTGTTCCTTCCTTCTTGTTTATGTAATATTTTGTTATGGTGTTGTCTGTTTGGATCTGGAAACACTGACCCTGGATCTTGGAGGAAAAGGCTTGCATGGCTAGGAACACTGCCCTAAGCTCCAGGCGGTTGATATGTTTCTGAGTCACCTGTGTGCTCAAATTGCCACTCACAGCAAGATACTCTAGGTGGGCACCCCACCCCAGTAATGAGGCACCTTGTAGGGGACTGCTGTAGGAAGGTAATGCCATCCATGAGGTTGTCCTTCTCTCTCCACCACTCAAGTGCCCTTAGCAAAGTTTCTGTAACTGGCACTAGTTTGAATAGAGGATCCCACCTTTGTGACCAGTGGTCCTTTAAATGGTACTGAATGTCTCTCTAAATGGTACTGAACATCTCTCATCTGGAACCTGGCCCCTGCTACCACTGTGGTGGAAGGGGCCATGTGTCCCAGCAGCTGCAGAAAATCCCTTGCAAGCCTTGGTTGGCCAACTCTGAAGGATTTTGAAGTAGAAATCGGATTTGACATCCTTGTTTCTGAAGAATGGCCTCCCTCTGCAGGGTATCTAGCACTACGCCTATGAAGTCCAATACTACTGAGCCCAGTGTAACCATTCTCAATCTTTCCCTTTTTATGTGTTTGTTCTGATAGCTCAAGTCTTCTGGCGGACTACCAATAACCTCGAGGGGGGGGGGTGCAACTTCTCCTTCCTTACCAAAGCAACTGCATAGTGGCAATCATTTAACAGATAAACAGCTCATACTGGAAGGACTGGACCAACAATTCACTTTAGCAGGAAATGCTTTTGATAATTTAGCCACTGCAAACTTAGTCCCTGCATCGCAAGATCAGTCAAGTGCATCAAAAATTATGCAAATCTTTTCAATTTCTGCCAAATTACTTACAAAGAGACAGAGCACCTACTTTAAACTCTCGACCCCAATAAGAGTGCAGGGGCAGGTAATATTGATCCCATCTTTCTCAAAATGGGCTACCCAATTCTTACAGCACCTATCTCTCCTTCACCTATCTTAACTGATTTCTAGCCCTACTCGAATCTCGGCAAATGGCGTGCATCAATCTCTTCTGGACTGGATAGCTACAAACAGAGCAAATAAAATTATTGCTGCAGGCACCTTTTCTGATTCTACTAGTGATCATCTACCTACCTTCTGCATTTGGAATGGTCACTGCCCTCATCCTCTGCCTAGAATTGTACAGTTTCGGGATTTCGCCAAACTTAATCCAAGCGCACTTCTTGATGATATTAACATTGACTGGTCGCCTCTCTATATCACTGAGGATGTAAATACAGCACTTGACTACCTAAATTCTCAGCTACTAGCCCTACAGGATCTCCATGTCCCATTGAAAAAACGCATCTTAGGGGCTCTGCCAACAGATGGTTACATAAAGACCTCCTTAAGACTATGAGAAGAAGGGACAAGGCCTGGGCTTTGGCTAAGAAATCCCCACGGACAGAAGACTGGGCTAATTATAGAAAAATGAGGAATGCCTGAAAAAAAAGATATTTGGAGGGCTAAAAGGAACTATTGCCTCAAGCTTCTCCAATCCTCAGTGGGTGATACCCGGGGTTTTTTGAACCACATCAAAAATGTCATAGGCCAAAGGCCCAAGACGGCCATAACTGAAATGACACTAAATCATGCCAACTGTAACAAATTACCTACGATTGAAAATGCTCTGAATGCGCAATTCTCTGATCTCTCTGAATACCTGGCAAAATTTAACCAGTCCTCTGCACACCCTCCTGATATGCACCATCCTTCAGGACCCTCCTTTCAGCTCAGATCAGTCTCCACTACCAAGGTGCTGCATCTCCTTAAATCTATCTCCCCTCACAAATCTGCTGGTCCAGATGGATTACTGCCCTATTTTATCAAAATGGAAGCTCCAGCTCTTGCTGTCCCTATTGTGAGAATTTTCAACTTACAGGTATCTATACTAACCCAGACAGTGCCTTTACTATAGAAAACTACTCGAGTTGTCCCTGTACACAAAAAAGGGGATACCAAAAACATGGCAAACTACAGACCGATTGCCATTCTCTCTACCGTAAATAAACTACTCAAGAAAGCTGTTGCCACCCAGGTCTCAAAATATCTGCACCTTCACAACCTTCTATCCCCTGCTCAACATGGATTCCGAATAGGGCACAGCACCACAACTGCACTACTTCAGGTATCTAATGAAGTCCTAACAGCGATGAATAAGGGCTTGCTCACTGGGGCCATATTTATTGACCTCACTAAGGCCTTTGATCTTGTGAGTCACCCCCTACTACTCTCCAAACTGTCCGTCCTGGGTTTTTCCCAGTCTGACATTTCTTGGTTTGACAGCTACCTCACTGGGAGGATGCAGTTTGTACAAATTGCAACTGCTGTCTCTGATCGTTCCCCAACCTCTGCTGGAGTACCCCAGGGATCTATACTTGGCCCTCTCCTTTTCTCTCTTTTAACAACCTGCCCTCACTTCCCTGTCTCTCCTCGTTGATCCTTTATGCCGATGACATGGTACTTCTCGCTAGTGGTAAAGACCCCACATCAGTAAAGGCAAATCTTCAAGCTGACTTTGACTGCTTACAAGTTTGGCTTCTACAAAACAAACTCATACTTAATGCTAAGAAAACTGTGGCTATGCTTTTTGGCTCCCTCTCTAGAATCAAATCCTGTGCTCCAGATTTTTCAGTACTATGTCTTGATGGCTCCCAGCTGGAATCTGTTAACTCCTTTAGGTACCTAGGAGTCACACTTGACCCATCTCTGGATTTTAACCTCCACCTTGTGGCTACCTGCAAGGTGGTTAACTCCAAACTGGGTAATGCCTAAAAAATTAGATCCTCCCTGAATGATGCTGCTCGCCTTGCTATTGCAGAAGGTTTCCTCCTTCCCTCTCTCACATACTGCTCTCAGGTATACCTTAATGCTAGCAAAGGAGCCCTTCAAAAATGGAGCACCTGTTATAAATGGAAATTACGTACCTACTGTAATTCTTGATCTTCTTGGACGAAGTCTCCACCACTCATTCACGCTAATGGGAGTTCGCTGGAGGCGCTAGGATCCAGCGGGAGCAAACTTTTTCAAGAGGGTCGTCGCCTGAGATGGAGCCGCAGGGAGCAGCACTGCGAGCCTTGGCTTGTGCGGCAATGATCTTCATCTCAAGGCCAACCTCCAACGCCTCAGTACCTTTTTTCCGAGGAGGTGCAGCGTAACTTAACCTAGAAGGAGTAACCTAAAATTGGACATACAGTAAGATAGTCCGAATGACCCATGTAAGAAGGGTCAACAATAAAGTCTTCACAGCTCAGTCACTGAGGGAGTGAAGACCAGAAACAGAGAAGTGAGCTCGGGGGATGGTGGGTGGATGTGTGAATGAGTGGTGGAGACTTCGTCCAAGAAGATCAAGAATGACGGTAGGTACGTAATTTCCATATCTTCCTGGACATAAAGTCTCCACCACTCATTCACACTAATGGGAGAGTACCGAGCTAAATAATCCCCAGAGACAGGCGGCAGGAGATAAAGAGCTCACATACTTAGGACAGAATTCCGTTAAGAATGGTCCTTTCCAAATGACAGATGTTGCCTGGCATGGACATCCAAGGCATAGTGCTTAACGAAAGTATGCACAGAGCTCCAAGTGGCCACATTGCAAATATCTGCCATGGGCACGTTGCGGATTTCCACCAGAGATGCCACGACTGCTCTGGTAGAGTGAGCATACACTCTGCCTTCCAGCTTGACCTGTGCCATAGAATAGCAGTAGCGAAGGCAAGCCACCAGCCACGCTGAAATACATCTGATAGCAACAGGTTGACCCAGCCGGGTCTCGTTGAAGGAAACAAATAGTTGTTGAGCCTTTCAAATTTCTTTTGTTTTATCTAGATAGAACTGCAATGCTCTCTTAACATCCAGTGAATGAAGGGTACACTCCCCTTCATTCTGGAAGTTCGCAAAGTAGGTAGGAAGGACTAAAGGTTGGTTTAGATGGAATTCTGAGACAACCTTAGGGAGAAACTTAGGATGAGTCCTAAGAACTATTGTCCTTGAGAAATACAGTGTGTGTGTGGGGGGGTCTGTGACCAGTGCATGAATTTCAGAAACTCTACGGGTCAAAGTAATGGCCACCAGAAAGGCCATTTTCCAAGTGAGGAACTTCAAGTAGCTAGAGGCTCGAAAGGTTTACGAGTGAGCATGTCTAGCACAAGATTAATGTCCCAGGTTGTGACTGGATGTCTGATAGGAGGGCTAGTATGCAGAATACCTCTAAGAAACCTCTTAACCACAGGCAACTGAGCTAGAGACATGGAAAGTACCGGCTCAAGATATGCCGAAATGGCACAAAGATGAACTTTGACTGTGGAGTACTGCAGACCTATATTCGAGAGGTCTAAAAGATACTCCAAGACTTTATTCGGTGGGCAGGAAAAAGGATTCCAAGAGGATTTTGCACAGCAGATAGAGAAACGCTTCCATTTGGCTGTGCAGGTTTTTCTAGTGGCCGGCTTACGCGCAGCCAAAAGAATGTCTGAAACTCTACGAGAAACATTGAACCTACTCACCTCTATCTCTTCAGGAGCCAAGCGTGAAAGTGAAGCGACCCTAGGTTGGGATGGACCATGGGACTCTGGGTCAGAAGGTTCGTCTGAAGGGGAAGCGTCTTCGAAGGGGTTTCTGATAGACTGTTGAGTAGCGGAAACCATATCTGCCGAGGCCAAAAAGGGGCAATGTGAAGCATTCTGCCCCCTGAGACTCCAATTTGAGAAGTACCCTCTGAATTAGGGGAAGAGGAGGAAAGGCATATAGAAAGTGTCTTGTCCACCGCAGCCTGAACGCATTCTGACAAAAAATGCCAGGTCCTGGATTTCTGGAGCAGAAGAGAGGCAGTTTTGCGTTGAGTGGGGGCGCAAAAAGGTCCAGGTCTGGAGTTCCTCACTCTTTGAAGAGTGACTGAATGACAGTTAAGTTGAGATACCACTCGTGAGGATCTGGCTCCGTTCTGCTGAGACGGTCTGCCAGTTTGTTTTGTACTTCTGGCAGGTAAATCACCTGAATCAGAGCCTTGTGTTCCAGGCACCACTCCCACATTCTCATCGCTTCCCTGCATAATGGGTAAGAGTGTGCGCCGCCCTGTTTGTTGATGCAATACATCACTGCTTTGTTGTCCATTTGAAGGAGAATGTTCTTGTGACAGAGTATGTCCTTCAAGGCTCGGACTGCGTAAAGGATGGCTCTCATTTCCAAGACGTTTATGTGAAGTTGGGACTCGTCCGGAGTCCATGTACCCTGGGTGTGGAGATCCTGGCAGTGGGCTCCCCAACCCATCAGGGACGCGACCGTGGTAATGGAGATCTGATGATCCAGGCGGGCAAAGGGATATCCCTCCAGAAGATTGGCCTCCTGTGACCACCAGGCGAGTGACCTCTTTAGAGGTTCCGTCACCTTGATGAGAAAGGAGTGAGGGTGAGTGGTTGGGGACCACTGGGTACTGAGCATTCACTGAGAGGTTCTCATGTGGAGACAAGCTAAGGGTACAGTGAACACTGAGGATGCCATGAGACCCAGCATCCGTTGCATCGAGATAGCTCAAACCGAGCTGTTTTCTCTGATGTATCATGCCATCTGTAAGATATCACTCCTTCTGTCCTCTGGAAGAAAAGCCTTCGCAGAGGAGGTGTCCAGAAGAGTTCCTATGAAGAGGAGCTTCTGGGAGGGCTGCAACTGCAACTTGTTGAGATTCAGCAGGACTCCCATGGAGGTGAGGAATTCTGAGGCCGTGGCCATGGCCTCCAGAGTCTCTTGCCTGGATGGATTTGGTAGGAGCCAGTCATCCAGATATGGGAACACTTGAATTACGATTTTCCTGAGGTGTGTGCGAGAATTGCAGAACGCTTTGTAAAAACTCGAGGCGCCAAGGACAGCTCAAAGGGCAGGACTCTGAATTGATAGTGCTGACCCAATGCCATGAACCTTGGGTATCTGTGGTGGTTTGGGTGTATGAGAATGTGTTGGTAGGCATCCTGCATGTCCAGGGAGGCTAGCCAATCGTATCGATGAAGCAAAGGTAGAAGGGAACCGAGAGATATCATCTTGAATTTCTCCTTGAAAAGAAACTTGTTTAACTTTCTGAGGTTGAGAAGAAAAAATTACTCACCACAGTAATATTGTTTCTTCTAATAGAGTCTTGCTGTATTCAGACATAATGCAGTTAGCCCCAGCACTTGAACTGCCCCGGAGAGGAAAGAGTTAACTCTATGCAGAAGCATAGAATGCTGAGCTCGAGCTGGGTTTTCAAACCTCTGTCTGTGGGACTTCTCAGTGTAACCGTCAGATTCTTATGAGCACACTAACTAACATGCTATAGTATGGAAATTGTTCAACATATAGCCAAAGGGCAAAAAAAAAAAAATTATTTTTGGGGCCCAAAAGACTCAAGTCGAAAACCCAAGAAGGAAAGGTAGTGACAATATTTAAGTATAAAACACCAGAAAAATAATAACATCCACCCCACTCAAGAGAGAGGGTACAAGGTACGCTCCTGAGGTGCAACACTGTACCTGCCAGCCCACTTCCCAAAAACCAGGTTCTGAGAGGGGAGGCACGGGGGAAGGTCTGAATACAGCAAGACTCCAGGCTGGGGGCTGTCCAGAGGAGGGCAACCAAAATGGTGCAGGGTCTGCACCAGAAGACATACGAAGAAAGACTAAAGGAGCTTAATATGTATACCCTTGAGGAAAGAAGGGAGAGAGGGGACATGATAGAAACGTTCAAGTACCTCAAGGGAATAAACAAAGTCCAAGAGGGTAGCATCTTCCAGAAAAAGAGATGTGCAAGAACAAGGGGGCACAATTTGAAGATTGAGGGGAACGCTTACAGGTAATGTGAGGAAGTATTTTTTCACTGAGAGGGTTGTGGATGCATGGAACAGCCTCCCTGAGGAGGTCGTGGAGTCAAGAACAGTGGGGGACTTCAAGAATGCATGGGACAGGCATAAGGCAGTCCTAGTGGGGGGTAGGAGGAAGTAAGCTGTTGGTTAACTAGGATCTGCAGCTTATCTGTTAGGTAGAAAAATGGGCAGACTAAGTGGGCCAAACGGTCCTTATCTGCCATCAAATTCTATGTTTCTATGTTTATGAGTACAGTCCTTTTCCCCTGTGCTGAGTAGGAACCTTCTCTATAGCTCTGAGAGCTAGAAGAGAGGAAATCTCTGCCTCTAGAGTAATGGTTTCTGAGAGTGATGCGGGTGGAAAAGATTTGGCCCTCTTTTTTGGAAACTTTTTGAAGCTGAGGGCTAGTCCCTGGCTTACTACTTCCAGGACCCACTTGTCTGAGGTCACAGACTCCCAGGCCTGGAAGTAGTAAGCCAGCCTGCCTCCTACTGGAAATGGGGAGTCGACCCGGCTGACACATCAGGGTGTCTGCTTGGCAGAAGCCTTAGACTGAGAGGAGGAGGAGCAGCTCTGCTCATCCCTCCTGCCCCTCCCTCTGAAGAACCCCCTCTGTGGGAAGGGACAGGAGGCCTGGGCTTGGTAAAAAGGCCTTTGGAAGGGCCTGCCCCTGCCCCTAGACTGCTGCTTGTGTGGAGTGGCTTGCCTTTCTTTGGCCTGTGCACTCCTGTACATGGTCCTGTATTCATCCATTTTTTTCATGTAAGCCTCTGTCTGCTCCCCAAACAGAGTGTTACCTACTACAGGAAAATCCATAGCCTTAGTCTGGGTATCCTGTGAAAGGCTAGTACATCTGAGCCAAGCATGTCTTCTGAGAGACACAGATGTAGCCATGACTCTAGATGCCACATCACTGGAGTCCACAGCAGCATGACATTGCATTTTGATGCCTCAATTCCATCAGCAGCCACCTCCTCCAGCTCCTTGGCTAGCTGGGAGAGGCCTGTTTAGCCAGTTCCAGAACCGTATCCCATCTGGATTTCTGGTACCTGGCTGTGTAGGCCATATAAGTAGCCTGCCTGAGTCCCAAAAAGGATGCCAAATACTGTTTTTTGGCCATGGCATCCATTTCCTGGAGTCCTTATCCGGGGGGTGTGAAGCCAAAGGAATGTTAGCCCTGTCACAGGCTGCAGCCTGCACTACCCCAACATGGCTGCAATGACTATAAAGAAACTCCACAGCTGAGCCTGATAACAAATACCTCCTGTCCATTCTCTTATCCACAGGAGGTATTGAATTAGGGGGTTGTAAAATTTTGTGTGTCTGTTTCCCCAAGGATTTATGAAGAGGGATAGACAGTCTTTTGGACTGTGGGATGTCCATCATTTCCACAAAATCAGTCTCTTCATCCTCCTCCTCTGTAGCTTCAACCAAGGGAAGCTGCAGGGTTTCTGCCACCTTTTTGTAGAACAAAAAATGTGAAGGGGACTCAGAGAGCCTGGGAAGAGAGACACCTGAGGGCCTGTCTGGGGAGATGTCCGGTTCAATGGGCACATCCACACCCCCCTGGTCATCGTCATCGGGATAGTCTTCGTCTCCCTCCCACTCCTCATAAAAAGCGTCTGGATCATAATCCGGAGGAGACGGATCCGACCTAACAGGTGGTACCGGTTTGGACAGAACCGGTCTAAGTGATTGAACAATGCTAATCGCTTTGGCTATTTTGTCTGCGGTTGGAAAGTGCGATACCGGATCTGAACTGGCAGACTTACGCTTCTTTTTTGATGGAACCGACCCCTCGGGATGGCTCTCCTTTTGCCCGAGGAGGTATTGCCTAGGTCAGTAGGCACCTCCTCAGGTTCGGCCGCAACCGAACCGGGCTGGCCATCCGGATCTACAGACTTCTTGGCCTTCCTTTCCTTCGGCCTACTCAGTCTTTTGTCTAGAGCGGATTTAGGAAAGTTTTTACAGATTTGGCAGTCTGACTTGAGGTGGTCAAACCCCAGACAATAAACACAGATGAGGTGGGGGTCAGCCTTAGCAAAGGCCTCCCCACACTCAGTACAGTGTTGAAACCCAGTGGGATCGGTTTTCTTCTAGGGTTTCTCAGATATGGCCAATCTAACAAATTACCCTATTGCAGCTTTCAAGCTAGGTAATACAATAACCGATCGGTTACAAACCGTGTCACGGGCTTTTTAAAAGAACCGCCAAAAAACCTCGGTTCTTTTGAAATCGATCAGTACCAGAACACCACTCTAATCCCAGAAATAAATTTAAACAGAATGGGTCAGTTCCAAACCGGACCGACCGGAAAGAAACCAAAGAAAAGAACAAGTTCCAACTTCTTCACAGAATAAAACACAGTCACTACCTATCTACTTACTACCTGTACTGTAGACAGAGGCTGGAAATCCAAAAATAACAAAAAATTATATGGTTTAAACCGAACGCTTTACTTTTACCGAATCGAGTAGAGGAAATCTCCGGAGCGACTTCACTGATAGGTGGAGTAAAGAATCTGACGGTTACGCTGAGAAGTACCACAGACAGAGGTTTGAAAACTGAACTCGAGCTCAACGTTCTATGCTTCTGCATGAAGTTAACTCTTTCCTCTCCGGGGCAGTTCAAGTGCTGGGGATAACTGCATTATGTCTGAATACAACAAGACTTCATGTTGTTTGAATAGGGCATGTACTGCCTGTCTTCTATGGAACCAGAAAGTAATGGGAGTAGAAACCTGTGTTTCATTGATCCAGCGGAACTACTTCTGCTGCCCTGTTGTTCAGAAGGCCTTGTACCTCGGAGGCAAGAAGGTCTAACTGTACTGCCGACAGCCTGGGCTGTCATTTGCGAGGATGATCCGGAGGGGTTTCCGAAAGATTGAGAGAGTACCCGACGTGGATTATTCAGAGGACCCATTTGTCTGATGTTATAGATTTCCACTGATTGTAGAACTGAGTCAGACGTCCTCCCACCACTGAGAAGAAGTCTCCCTCGGACAGTTGAGGTGGGACCTGGGCTAGAAACTCAGAAAGTGGCACTGGGCGCTTTGGGCCCTTGTGCCTTCTGCTTCGCTTTCTTTTGTGGCTGAGGGTTGTGGTTTTTTTAAAACCTCCTCTGCTTCTGCCCTGAAAGGACTGACGGTTGTGATACTGCCGCTAGTTCGCACCCCCTCGCGAGGGAGCGGGTGCAGGTCTAGCCGTCTTAATGGCAGACCTAGTCTTCTGCGTGGCCTCCAGAGCTTGCTCCACATGAGGCCTGAACAGATACATACCGTCAAAGGGTAAGGCAATGACCTGCTGCTGGGCGTCATTCGTGAAGCCCGAAGTATGTGGCCAAGAGTGGCGGTAGGTGCAGATGCCAGCTGCTGCCGCACAGGAGGTGGTATCGTAGGCATCCACTGCAGCTTTAACTTGTTGGTTATTGGATTCAATACCCCTAGTTATGGTGTGAAGTAGCTCTGAACTAGCTTCCGATTCGGGCAGAACTTTCACCATTTCTTTGAGGGAATGCCAAAGTACATACTCATATTGAGAAAAATAACCTTGGTAGCTGGTAATTCGCATACCCAGGGTTGAGGCAGCAAAGACTCTCTTATCTAAGGTGTCTATCTTGCGAGATTCTTTGTTCATTGGTCCGGCTGTAGATCCTTGAGGAAGGACAGTCTTATCATTCTCTGCCAAGACCACAATGGCATCAGCAAAGGCTTTTGAGGCCAAAATGGGGAGATCCCTGGGAGGGGCATACTTCCTATCTATGGACTTGGCCACAGATGGAATGAGAGCAGGATTCTTCCACACCATCTGTGAGAGGGTCTCAAAAGAAGGCTGTACTGGAGGGGTTAAATCCATAGGGATCTCCGGGATATGAAGATGGGAGGCAGTATAGCGTAGTGGTTTAAGGCTCTGAGCTGCAAACCTGGAGACCTGGGTGTGAATCCCACAGCTCCCACTTGCATACTGTGTGACCCTGAGCAAGTCACTTAACTTCCTTGTGCTCCCAGGTCACACCTGGAAACAAGCTTCAGCTTAGTGTGCCTTTCCTGATTAAACAATTCCCCCCCCCTTCCCCTATGAAGATATTGGAGTCTCAAAAGCTTCCCAGGATCGATTTCTGTAGTCTGGAGAGAAACAGTGGAGTTTAAATTTTTGAGCAGAGACTTAAAGGAAAGGTCTTCAACCACAGACTCTGCAGAAGGATTGATCCCTGCTCCCAAAGCAGTGTCATCAATATCATCACCCAGACGAAGATCTGGGTCAGGCTCAAAATCATCTCCTGACAGTCCAGGGGGTACTGTATAGGCAGGAAAGGAAGAAAAATCAGGAGGAAGAACAGAAGAAGAAAAGAATTGGAGTTGAGAACCCCTGAAGACTGGTCGGCCCTGCACCAGCTCCCGGCGCCGAAGAGGAAAATGGCGGCGAGCACAAGGAGGGAAGTGCGAGCGGAAGCGACACCACACACAGCGCAGACTGCGCGCATGGCACCGACAGCGCCCCCAGCACCATGCATGGTGCTGACAGACCCCATGGCACCACGCATGGCAACGACAGAGCCCGCGGCACCATGCATGGCACCGATAGAGCCCACAGCACTGCAGATAACGCCGAGTGTTTCCCAGAGGTCAGAAAACTGCGATTTGAGGTAAAAGATGGAAAAATGGCAGGAGATAGAGGCATTGTGTGGACCCCTGCACCGCAGCCATGTGAGGGGGGGATAAACACCGGAGCATGGAGTCGATGGCACCGAAGAAGGCACAGCGTGACTAGGAAGGCCCAACCACCCTACCCGTCCCTCTGGAGCCAAATGGCCCGAAGGCCCCGGCGTCGGAGTGACCGGCTTGGGCAACTGGATCAACCTCCGAGCCCACTGCTCCATAAGAGCAGCCCACTGGTGAAACTGCTCATTGGAGGCTCCTCCAATAAGCGGGATGGAGCTATGGTGTTGAGGAGGTCAGCTACTAGAGACAGAAACCAGTGACTCCAACAGAGGTGGAGACCGGGTGCCTGGCCTTAATAACCGACCGTCTACGTGCAGACATACCAGAGGGTGACCTCAAGTGGTACCTTTTCTTCTTTGACCTACGTGTCGAAGAAGAACTCACGGCCGAACGGCGCCAAGAATGGGACTGTTTCCTTTTATGCTTTCAGGGGGACCACCCATCCCACTGAGCACTGGACCGTCCATTGCCAGACCCCCCTCCAGGGAGGGCGGCGGACTGGACCCGGCCCAGCTGACTGAACAGCTTTCATACGAAGTCGCCCTACCATCACCTGATCCACTCATGGTTGACTCCGTCAATGGAGGGCTGAAGACTTCTGTTGTACAATTTAAAATATATCATCTGTACCGATTCGAATAATTCTACAAAACAATAAACTGAACTATTGCTGCTAGTGAAGTTTAACTCCTGGCGGGTGAGCATCATCGTTACTGAGGCGCACTCGACGGCGGGGAAAAAAAGGAACAGAGGCGGTTGGAGGGTCGACGCCGGGACAGTCATTGCCGCACGAGCTGAGGCTCGCGGTGCCACTCCTCACGGCTCCCTCTCAGGCACCGGCCCTCTTGAAAAAGTTTGCTCCCACTGGGTCCTAGCGCTTCCGGCGAACTCCCATTAGTGTGAATGAGTGGTGGAGACTTTATGACCAGGAAGATCAGCGCATGCCGATCTGCCCTCTCTGCACACAGGCTTACTCATCGTTGCCAACTCTACTCCAAACTCAACTGGATCTCCCCGACTTCACACAGACTCTATTCTGCTGGCTGCCTGATTGATAATATTATCAGAACAGGGACCCGTGAGTAGCTCTCAAGGCTGCTATCTCATCCCTCCCAAGCATATCTCCTTAGGCCATCCATACAAACCCAACTTGAAATTCCCAGATATGTCACAAAAAAGGGGGAACTATCCTTCGCTATATCTGCCCCCAGCATCTGGAACTCCCTTCCCCCTCACATTAAACTCTCTAAATCCCACCAAGCCATTAAACTGGGTCTCCACGCCCACCTGACTCTGATGGCTGCTCCTGTGCTGTAATTTGAGACCGTGCGACTCCTAGTAGCTTTCCTTACCTACATGGCACTTGCTGTTTCCCTCCACTTTCTGAAATCTGCATGTCCCTACTTCCATCACAAATTTGTTAGTTGTAACTGTTATTTATTTCATAGCTGCTGTAGTAGGTCCTTAATATTGTTGTATCATCTAGTGCAAGTATTTAATGTAAGGTTATTTGTTTTCTCTCAGTTTCACAGAAATGGCTTGCTCTTGTCAGTAAACTGCGCAATGTTTTGTTCTCACTTCATGCTGCACCATGAACTATTGTCACCGATGTTTGTACTTTGCGCTCTCCTGATTACAAATCTGTGAGATTTGTTTGACATAACCTCCCCTGTGAAGCCATGTTGCCGGTGGTCCTGCAGCCCATATGTCTCCAGGTACTCCATCACTCTCTTTCAGCAGGGACTCCATTAACTTCCCCACCGTTGATGTGAGTCTGACTGGTCTCTAGTTGCTGGCCTCCTTCCTGCTGCCGTTCTTGTTCAGAAGGACCACAGTGGCCCAGCTTCATTCCTCTGGAGCCACCTCGTTCTCTAATAATGTAATAAACAGTGTTGCCAGAAGGGTGACTAGCATCTTGCTTAGTTCCTTAAGCTCCCCTGGGTGGCTCCCACCCAGCCACATTATCTTGTCTTCCTTCAGGGCTTCAAGCCCCTCACAAACTCTCTGTTAATGGACTAGTGTCCATTCCCCCTCCCTCCAATGCCTGTTAAACATGTCAGCCTGCCCCACCACTCCACTGTGAAGAGCGAGTCTAAGTATTCATTTAAAACTTTAGCTTTTCCATGGTTTTCCTCTGCACAGTCCCCACCTCACGGTCATCAGATTTTCAGTATACCACCCCTTGATTTCCTCTTTTCACTCATGTACCTGATAAAAGCCTCAACTCTATTCTTGACCTCCCAGGCAATCCTTTCCTCAGTTAGAGCTTTTGCTGTTTTTAACCTCCTTCCTGCCTCCCTGCCTCCCTTTGTTTCTCTAAATATACATCCCTGTCTGCCTCTCTTTGGGTCTACTTGTAATTCCTGAAAACTGTTTTTTTTCCTCCTTTACTGCCTTAGCCACCTCCGGTGAGAATGACAGTGGCCTCTTTCTCCTCTTACCCTTGCTTATCACCTTTAAACAGCTTGCTGTTACCTTAGTTATTCCCTCCTTTATTCTGTCCCATTGTGCCTCCACCCCCCAACCCGGCTCTCTCCACCCTTCATGGTATTTCCCAAGGCGGTCTCCATTTCTTTAAAATCTGCTCTTCTGCAGTCAAGGATCACTGCCCTACTGTTTTTTTTTTTCTCCTGCTCAATACATATGCTAAACCACACTGTATAATGGTCGACTGTATCCAGGGGGCTACCCACTGACATCTGCAATGCTATAGTCATGTCATAAAGTGTCATATAATGATGTCACAAAGAAAACATTATGAGATCAGAAAAATCTCCACCAATGTGTTTTATACAGAATTTATGGCTAACTTTCCAGAAATGTGCCGTAAACCATGAGATGCACCACTGAATAAACAAAAACATATTCTCTATTAAACTGTAACAACTTAATATATTATAAAGTAGGTAACTGCTTTTTAATAAACTAGACAGTGAAAAATTACCTGTGCGTGAGTCTGAATTTTAATTTTATTGTGTTATACCAAGTCTCTTCACAGTTAAAATATTTAAATTTGATAAATGTGCAACAATGTTTATACAAAAGATTAATAAAATGTTTATTTCACAGTATTTCAAGTCAGTTCTACAGTATGCTGTACTTTCAATATTATGCTACCAACATAGCAGCTAGATTAATACTATCCATCTTTGTCTTACATTTAACTAATTACACAAACAGAATTTAAATACATATTTACATGATTTACAGTAGCATAACAGATCTAGAATACTTCATTTTCCCCAGTACCCCGAACAACTATGCCAAAGTAACTTTCTGTCCTGCTCGGAGGGTGGCTCCACTGTAACCTCTCCTCTCACGGGAATGCTGAAAGTTGTCATAGCTGAAAAATACAAATACAAACGAAGACCGGTTAGGATTTCTTTTCAGTAAATTTATTCTGTCTGTACAGTACATCACTGCTTAATGTTTTAAGTTTATGCCTTTTGTAAACAGCAAAAGAGACTAGCTAAAAAATCATAAATCAGGAGTATAAACAGAAGTCTGTGAACAGGGAATCCTACTACCCAGGAAAAGGACAAGGATGTTTCAGTGATGACAGGAAAATGCTTTTCATATACAGTGCCGCCCACTTACTGTATACCGGATACTGTTATAGCAGACACTCAGTTGAAATGACAGCTCCTGGCTGCCACAAGGCATTTTCATAGTTGCCTATTAAAAGGAAGTGTCCACATCAGATCGGTCCCAACTTTCGTGTGAAGCAGGACCTGAGTAGGAGTTTCATAAACAGTAGAAATTTTTAAACTCACTGTAATCTGTATTGCCGTAGCTTCAAAACAGCTCTGGTTTGGAGCCTATGTGTGTCTGTGCTATACCAAGGCCAGGTACAGATTGACAGGCACCCTGGCAGTCTGTACCTGGTATCAGTATATCACGGAGAAACGTAGGCTCAAAACTGGAGCTGTTTGAAGGTCAATCACTATAGCAATCCTATGGATGCGCCTCGGCTGCTTCTCGTGCAACACGTCATACCTGGGACAGCCGGGAGTGGTTGTGGGTTCGCTGGGAAGGGCTCTGTGTTGTGAAATGCTGGCAGAGAGGGTGCAGGATCAACCAGATGGTATTTAAAATTAAATGAGGCACAGTAAGTTTAAAAATTTCTAGTATTTATGAAACTCCTAATCAGACCCTGCTTCACAAGGAGGTGGAGCCTGATCAGATGTGGATGTTTCCCTTTAAAAAAACTGCTGCATAGTACGGACTATAGCATCCAGCTAATAAGCTGTCCCTGAACATGCTATCAGCCTTATTGAGCCGTTAATACACTGGGCTTATGCATTAAGAAAAAATTACTCACCATAGTAATGTTGTTTCTTCTAATGGAGTCTTGCTGTATTCAGACATAATGCAGTTAGCCCCAGCACTCGAACTGCCCTGGAGAGGAAAGAGTTACCTCTATGCAGAAGCATAGAACGTTGAGCTCGAGCTTGGTTTTCAAACCTCTGTCTGTGGTACTTCCCAGTATAAACGTCAGATTCTTACACGCAAACTAATATACTATAGTATGGAATTTGTTCAGACATATAGCCAAAGGGCAAAGGATTCTTTCTGGGCCAAAAAGACTCAAGTCGAGAACCCAAGCAGGAAAGGTAATGACAATATTTAAGTATAAAACACCAGAAAAATAATAACATCTATCCCACCCAAGAGGGAGGGTACAAGGTACACCCCTGAGGTGCGACACTGTACCTGCCAGCCCACTTCCCAAAAACCAGGTTCTGACAGGGGAGGCGGGTGGGGGTGGGGGTCTGAATATAGAATACTCCATTAGAAGAAATGACATTACTATGGTGAGTAATTTTTTCTTCAAACAACATGAAGTCTTGCTTTATTCAGATATAATGCAGACTACCAAGCAGTTCCCTATGGAGGAGGGAATGCAGAACCTACTTTGGGAAGAAGCTCTGCAGTACTCCTATCCTGGATGTCCAAGGAGCAATGCTTGGTGAAAGTATGTACTGTTTTCCAGGTGGCTGCTTTACAGATCTCTAACAAAGGTATATCTCTGGCCGCAGCTAGTGAAGCAGCTGTACCCCTAGTCGAGTGAGCCCTCAGGCCTGAAGGGGGCGTTCTACCCAACTTGTCATAACAGAATTGTATACAAGAAACAATCCACCTGGCAAAAGCTCTTTTAGTGGCAAGCTTACCTTTCCCCACTTCACCATAAGTGAGAAACAATTGAAGGCAGTCATTTCTATGTGCCTTAGTATGCTCAAAGTAGTAGCTAAGGGCCCTCTTAACACCAAAACTGTGTAACCTTCTTTCACCTGAAGAAGAATGATCAGTGAAAAACACAGGTAGAGATACAGACTGGTTCAGATGAAAATCCGATACCACTTTGGGCAACAACCTCTTATTGGTTCTTAGGACCGCTTTGTCCCTATGGAAGGAGATGAAGTCAGGTTCAACTGACTGAGCCTGTAACTCACTAATCCGCCTGGCAGAAGTAATAGCTACCAGGAACACAGTTTTCCAGGTTAAGTACTTCAATTCAGCCAAAGCCAGAGGTTCAAATGGTGGCTGCATAAGCTGAGCTATGCAAACATTAAGATCCCAAGGTGGAGTGGGCTCCCTAAAGGGAGGGTTAATGCGGACCAGACCTTTGAAAAACTTTCTGAAAACAGGATGAGATGCCAGAGAACAGCCCTTCCCTGCTGAGAGGAATGCAGAGACAGCTGCTAGATGAACCTTCAGAGTGGCAGGCCTAAGGCCTAGACCATTCAGATGAACTAGATAGTCTAAGATTGTGGAAATGTCTGCAGAATCAGGCAGGATGCCTTTCTGAGAGCACGAAGTACTGAACCTTTTGCATTTGGAGTTATAAGTTTTTCTAGTGTAAGGTTTCCTGGAGACCTTCAGGATATCCAGAACCCCCTGAGAGAGATGTAGTACTGCATATTCTAACTCTTGAAGAGCCAGGCCTTGAGATTGAGAGACTGGAGACTGGGGTACCAGATCCGCTCCTGGGAGGAGGACAGGAGATTGTATGTCCTGGGCAGAGACAGGGGACGTGACACTGACAAGGACAGCAGTACAGGATACCACGGCTGTCTGGCCCAGTCTGGAGCCACCAGTATCACTGTGCAGGGTTGAGTCCTGATCTTGATCAGAACTCTGAACAGCAAAGGGAAGGGAAGGAAGGCATAGAGAAACCTACCCCTCCAGTCCAAAATGAGAGCATCCTGGGGAACCGTCCCCAGGACTGGAGGTCTGCAACAAAACAGAGGAAGTTGATGATTGTCCAGTGCTGCAAAGAAATCTATCTCTGGAGTGCCCCACCTGGAGAAGATGACTTTCAGGATGTGAGGATCCAGGGACCATTCGTGATGTCCCTGTGAAATTCTGCTCAGAGCATCTGCTAGTACGGTGTCCTTCCCTGAAAGGTGAACTGCTACCAGAGAAGTCTGATGAGAATAGGCCAGAGACCAGAGCTTCATGGCTTCTGTGCACAAGGCCGAGGACTGAGTGCCTCCCTGCTTGTTGATGTACCACATTGTAGTGGTGTTGTCCATTCTGACTTGGACCACCTTGCCCTTGACTGAATCTGAAAAGCTCTGCAGAGCTAGGAAAACTGCCCTGAGTTCCAGGAGATTGATATGAAGGAGAGACTTCTGTGGAGACCAGACCCTTTGAGCTGTCAGGGCTCCCAGTTGGGCTCCCCACCTTAGGAGAGAAGCATCTGTAGTTAGAACTACTGATGGGAATTGAGGGAGAATTGGAACCCCTTGTCTGAGGTTGTCCTGGTCCAGCCACCACTGGAGAGCTTGCACCAGAGTCTGAGTCACTGGAATCAGTTCGGTAAGTAAGTCCTTCTTTTGAGATCAAAAATACCTTAGATGAAACTGAATGTCCCTCATCTGGAACCTTGCTCCCTGCACCACTGCCGTGGAAGCTGCCACATGGCCCAGGAGCTAGAGGAACTGTCTTGTTGGGCGGGAGACCTGAGGTCGAAAGGAGAAAGCGAGATCCACTAGGGCCTTCACCCTTGCCAGGGGAAGGAAAGCTTTTGCTTGTAAAGTGTCCAACTCTATGCCGATAAAGGTGAGAAGTTGAACTGGTTCAAGGACAGACTTTGGAAGATTGAGAAGAAACCCCATGGAACGGAGGAGGTCCTGGGTAGTCTGAAGAGCTGACTTGACCTGTAAAGATGACTGACCCACTAAGAGCCAGTCATCCAGATACGGGAAGATGGTGATACCCTGTCTTCTGAGGTAAGCCACCACTACTGCAAGGCACTATGTGAACATCCTTGGAGCTGATGTTAGGACAAATGGCATGGCTCTGAATTGGTAATGGCCAGAAGACAACTCGAACCTGAGGTATTTTCTGTGGGAGCACCTGATAGGAATATGGAAGTAGGCATCCTTGAGGTCCAGAGATGATAACCAATCCCCTGGCCTTAGAGAGGGAAGGATTATTCCGAGTTACCATTTTGAATTTTGGCTTTACAATGTGTTTGTTCAAATACCTTAAGTCTAGGATGGGTCGCCACTCCTCTGTTTTCTTTGGGGTAAGGAAGTACATGGAGTACAGTCCTTTCCTCTTGTGCTGAACAGGAACCCTTTCTACAGCTCTGAGAGCTAGAAGAGAGGAATCCTCTGCCACTAGGGCAATGGTCTCTGAGGCTGATGCAGGTGGAAAAGACTTGGCCCTCTTTTTTGGGAACTTTTGGAAGCTGAGGGCCAGTCCCTGGCTTACTACCGCCAGGACCCACCTGTCTGAAGCCACAGACTTCCAGGCCTGGAAGTAGTAAGCCAGCCTGCCTCCTACTGGAAATGGGGAGTCGGCCCAGGCTGACACATCAGGGTGCCTGCTTGGCAGGAGCCTTAGACTGAGAGGTGGAAGGAGCCACCCTGGTCATCCCCCTCCTGCACCTCCCTCTGAAGAACCCCCTCTGTGGGAAGGGACAGGAGGCCTGGGCTTGGTAAAAAGGCCTTTGAAAGGGCCTGCCCCTAGACTGCTTCTTGTGCGGAGTGGCTTGCCTTTCCTTGGCCTGTGCACTCCTGTACGTGGTCCTGTATTCATCCATTTTCTTCATTTAAGCCTCTGTCTGCTCCCCAGAGAGTCACCCACTACAGGAAAGTCCATAGCCTTAGTCTGGGTATCCTGTGAAAGGCTAGTACATCTGAGCCAAGCATGTCTTCTGAGAGACACAGATGTAGCCATGACTCTAGATGCCACATCACTGGAGTCCACAGCAGCATGAAATTGCATTTTGGATGCCTCAATTCCATCAGCAGCCACCTCCTCCTGCTCCTTTGCTAGCTGAGGAGTGGCCTGTTTAGCCAGTTCCAGAACCGTATTGGATTTCTGGTACCTGGCTACCAAAGAGGATGCCAAATACTGTTTTTTGGCCATGGCATCCACTTTCCAGGAGTTCTTATCCAGGGGTGTGTGAAGCCAAATGAATGTTAGCCCTATCACGGGCTGCAGTGTGCACTACCCCAACATGGCTGCAATGACTATAAAGGAACTCCGCAGCTGAGCCTGACAACAAATACCTCCTGTCCATTCTTTTATCCACAGGAGGTACTGAACTAGGAGTTTGTAAAATGTTGTGTGTCTGTTTCCCCAAGGATTTATGAAGAGGAATAGACAGCCTTTTGGACTCTGAGATGTCCATCATTTCCACAAAATCAGGTTCTTCATCCTCCTCCTCTGCGGCTTCAACCAAGGGAAGCTGCAGGGTTTCTGCCACATTTTTGTAGAACAAAAAATGTGAAGGGGACTCAGAGAGCCTGGGAGGAGAGACACCTGAGGGCTTGTATGGGGAGATGTCCAGTTCAATGAGCACATCCAGACCCTCTGGACATCGCCATCATCTCCGGGATAGTCTTTATCTCCCTCCCACTCCTCATAATAAACATCTGGATCATAATCCAGAGGAAGTGGATCGACCCGGACCAACCCATTGAACCGGTACGGTTGGACGGAACAGTCTAGCGGATTGAACAATGCTGTCGTTTGGCTATTTAGATCCATGGTTGGAGAGTGCGATACAGGATCTGAACCAGCAGACTTTTGTTTCTTTTTCAGCGGAACCGACCCCTCAGAGTTGGCTGTCCTTTTGCTTGAGGAGGTATCGTCTAGGTCAGTAGGCAGCCCCTCAGGTTCGGCCGCAACTGAACCGGGCTGGCCATCCGGATCTACGGACTTCTCAGACTCCCTTTCTTTCAATCAACTCAACCTCTTTTCTAAAGTAGTTTTGTGAAAGTTTTTACAAATTTGGCAGTCTGATTGGAGGTGGTCAAACCCCAGACAATAAACACAGATGAGGTGGGGATTGGCATTGGCAAAGGGCTCCCCACACTCAGTACAATGTTGAAACCCAATGGGACCGGTTTTCTTCTTGGGTTTCTCAGACATGGCCAACCTACCAAAATTACCCTATAGCAGCTTTCAAGCCAGGTAATAACAACCGATCTGTAACAAACCGTGTCACGGGTTTTGAAAAAGAACCAGGAAAAGGCCCGGTTCTTTTGAAACCGATCGGTACCGGAACATCACTCTAATCCCAGAAAATATTAATTTAAGATAGAAGAAAAAGAAGGTTGGTTCCAACCGGATGACCTTATCGGGCCGAAGGGTGATTTGATGCCAGTGACTGCGAAATCACCCTTGAACCAATCTCTCATAAACAGTGACATCATTCATGAGAAGAGTCCCAAAAAACCCCATGTTGAAAATTTGGTGCAAAATTCCAAAAATGACTGTTTTTTTTCTGATGATCGTTGCGGTTCCTCATGAGCTCGTAAGTTCATGAAACTTCAATATTTTTACTCCAGATTTTCAACATTGCCATTTTACCACACCTTCTTATGAGTAGTACAGCTGTCATTTTTCACATCTCACCCAAAATGTGTTTCCGCCCATAGAAACATAGAAGTTGATGGCAGATAAGGACCGCAAGGCCCATCCAGTCTGCCCATTTCTTTTTCTACCTTATAAATGTGCCATCGGCCTTTGCTCTGTCAGTGACCTATCTATTCATAGTCATTTGTATTGCTCCCTTATGCCTATCCCATGCCTGTTTGAAGCCCTGCACTGTATTCATAGCCACCACTTCTTGTGGTAAGCCATTCCATGCATCTACCACCTTTTCTGTGAAAAAGAATTTCCTCATTCCCCTTAATCGCCTCCTCTAATCTCATGCTGTGTCCTCTTGTCCTGCTATTTTTCTTATATTTAAACATGTTAGACTCTTTTCACCTTGTTTATGCCCTTAAGGTGTTTAAATGTCTCGATCATATCACCTCTCCCTCCTTTGCTCAAGGGTATACATATTGAGCTCCTTTAATCTGTCCTCATATGTCTTCTGATGCAGTCCCTGCACCATTTGGTTGCCCTTCTCTGGACTGCCTCAATTTGGTTAATGTCCTTGTGGAGGTGTGGCCTCCAATACTGCACTCAGTACTCCAGATGGGGCCTAACCAATGTCTTGTACAGAGGGATTATTACCTCTCCACGACTTGTGATACCCCTACTAATACACCCTAACACCCCTAGCCTTACCTACTGCTTTAGAGGTCTGCTTGGATGATTTTAGGTCATCAGTGATGATGATGCCCAAGTCTCTTTCTTCCTTGTGACTGCTAGCAACTCCTCCCAGCCTATAAGTGGCTTCAGGGTTTCTCTTCCCTATGTGCATGATTTTGCACTTCTTTGCATTAAATCCCAGTTGCCACTCTTCTGACCATTCTGCTAGTTTATCCAGATCTCTTCTCATTCTGCCCACCCATATAGCGCAGAATGGCGCAGTCGGTGTCTTGGAAATCAATGTCACGGGACAAATTAAGAAAATCACAGTGACATGTTCATGAGCAGAGGTCTTAAAATGGCTATGTTGAAAATTTGGTGAAAAAATTCCTAAAAATTACTGTTTTACGAGCATGCGTTGCGCAGTTCCTACGCAGGCTCGTAAGTTCGCAAATTTTCAATATTTTCACTCCAGATTTTCAACATTGCCATTTTACCACACCTCCTTATGAGCAGTACAGCTGTCATTTTTCACATCCTGCCCAAACGTGTTTCGCCCATATAGCGCATAATGGCGCAGGGTCGGTGCAAACTCAATGTATGGGACACATTAACAAAATCACAGTGACACTGTTCATGAGCAGAGGTCTTAAAATGGCTATGTTGAAAATTTGGTGAAAAAATTCCTAAAAATGACTGTTTTACGAGCGTGCGTTGCGCAGTTCCTACGCACGCTCGTAAGTTCGCAAATTTTCAATATTTGCACTCCACTGACTTCCAAATACCTAAACAGCACATAGAAGCAAGCAACATTCAGCATTGACAAATGCTTGTTTATTATCTTGTATATGTATTTTGTATGCTCTCCCAATTTCTGTTACCCCCCTCCCCCAGGACGCTTCTGGAAACTAGCTGATCTTATCTGTGTCAATCTTCACCATTCATCACCTTTGGGTACTTGGTCGGAGGTCATGACCCCACGGGACCTTTTTTTTTGGATGGGCGGAGTCGACGCACCATCTGCGCCGCCCTCGAGGCCGACGTACTGCGTGGCGCTCGCGGGTTGGCCGTTAGGCACTGTCGACTCCGCCCTCCAGCCAGTTCTTCGTCTCCCGCCATCGAGGTCACCTCGTGGGACGCTTTGGGAAGAATCTCTCCTGAGAGGCCTACTTTTCAAGCCTTCGTGTGTGCAGTTCGAATTTCTTCGACTCCGTGTCAAAGTCCGTCAGCTCTGAGTTTCCTGCCGGTTCTGTTCGCCTACAAGACGTCGCTTGGTAAGACTGTTCCTTATTTTATTTTGCGATTTCGGGTCTTGTTTGGTGTTCTTTTTCCGTAGGTAATGTCTCGGTCGGGGAGCAAGAAAACTTTAAAGACAGGACAGCCCCCCATGCGTCGGTGCCCATGCGGCCGTAAGTTTTTCGTCACCGACCAGCATGACCGTTGCCTCGCGTGCCTTGGCCCACTACGACATGGATTCGTGCAATATTTGCTTCTCCATGGACCGCCCAGGACATCGAACAGCAGCGTGGAAAATGGGACGAGCTCCACCCGCCTTCGGAGGGATGGAGTCGCGCCTCGTCAGGCCAACAGCGTTCTCGGCCTTTCCTCTGGGTCCCCTCCCAGTTCTGTGGGACCCGAGGAGGGCCTCTGCCTCTTGAAGCCTGGCCGTGGCAGAGGCCCTTCCGTGAGTGCAGGAGGCCCAGCCTGCCCCCAGGGGACAGGCGGGAACACTACCTTGGCAATCGCCCCGTTGGAGGGGGGGGCGAAGGCTCCCCTGGTGTCGTACCCGCGGCTTGGAAGGTCTGGGTCGGCACCATCCTCTACGCTGTCCATCGGCGCCGTCTTGGGCCTCAGCGCCATTCGCGGCACCGTGGGCCCTGATGGTGCTGTCACCGGCACCGGACAGTCACTCTGTGCTGTGGCTGCTGTCGACACTGCTCGTGGTGCCGATACTGCTAGCAGCACCATGGAAGGCTCTATGGCGCCGTCCCTGACTGTCTGTCACCTCGGCGCTAGGGGCTGAGCACGGTGCTGTGTCCAGTTCTGGAGCCCCTCACAGCTCCGAGCATGGACACAGTGCCGTGAGGGTTTCGGAGCTTGGTGCCATCCATGGCATCGAGAGCATGGTTGGAGCCGTCGTCGCCGCTCTCTCTGTCTCCTGTGCTGCTTGCGGCACCATGGGGGTCTCCGACCTCGGCACCGAGAGCATGGTCGGGGCCATCGTCGGCACCGTCTCTGGTCTCAGTGCCACTTGCGGCGCTGTGGGCCGGGATGTGCCGTGTCAGGCCTCGTCTCCAAGGCTGCTGCCATTGTTGGGGCCGTGTCTTCCTTTGGCACCATTCGTGGTGCTGTTGGGGACGTCGGCACAGACTCTGGTGCAGTCTTGGTTTCTGGTACCCCTTTCAGTCGGGATGGTAGTAGGCGTCCACGCACCGTTTGGCACAAAACTTCGGTCTCCACCTCTCCAGAGGAGGAGTCGGACTCTTGAGTCAGACAGGCAGTCTGACTCCTTGGAGTTGGCTGCTCACGTGGACACCTTGGTAGTGTCCTCGACAGGTTGGGGCCAGCCCTCCTCTGGGGAGCGACCATTGATTTCTGGGACCAGGGTCAGGGGTGCTGACCAGCAGGCAGTGGTGCAGGCCTCCATTGCTCTGCAGCCTGGTCTCGAAGGGTTCTTTGACCCCTCAGTGGTGGCAATCCCTCAGGTGGTGAGCCTTGATCATCCAACTTTGGGGCCGATCAGAGCACCCACAGGAGGGGAGGGTGCTGCTCCCTGGATAGCTCCTTCGGCGGCCGATCAGGGCTGCCAGCTGCTTAGGCTGACTTTCTCGAGGAGGAGGGCACTCTCTGATTCCGAGGGGTATGGGGTCTGTGTGGTGGCCTTTTTCTGGGGCTCACCCGGGCTCTGGGAGGAGCCGTAGTGTGGATCTCTGCCCTTCTCTTTCGGTTTTCTCGAGAGAGCCCTGTTCTTTGGAGATAGGGGACCATCCTTTTGGACTTTCACAGCCCCGGTCACCTCACGGGGGGATTCTTCAGGGAGCAGCCTAGGCAGTTCCAGTTTGGTTTATCAGCTATCGGCTGTGGAGTTTTCTGGAGCTCCTTTCCCTAGGGCTCCTGGTGAGCTCCCTAGCCCAGGCGGTCATCAGCCGATTTCTGCTGTCGGCTCTGCCCCCACTCCTCTGCCACATTCTCCTGTGCTCCTGGGTATCCTTGGTCCTAGCAGCCCTCTCTCCTAGGAGCAGTTCAGAGCAGTGGCTGCTCAATTTCCCGTTTACATCAGGGCTATGGGCAGACATGTTTTTCAACCTCCCCCTGAGCAGTCAGCCACTGAACTTCCGAGGTCCTCTAACTCCTCATCCCACTCTTCTGGGGGAGGGGAGCCATCTGTCCACATCTCTCCAGCTGCTGATCTCACCAAGTATCAGCGATTCCTCATGAGGATGTTAGAGGATCTATGCATCACTCCCACTCAACACAATCCAGAGCACTCGGTGCACACCTTTCTGGGCGATTTCAGTGCAGACACCCTTGTGGTGCCCCCTGGCCTGCTCTCTTTTGGGAGGTGTCATTGTGCTCCTGGCAGAGACCCTTTTCCGGAGTCCCAGCCCCTAGGGATCTCTGCCAGCGGTATTGTGCCCCCCCCCCCGGAGTCTCAAGGTTCCATGCTTCATCCCCAGTCAGGATTGATGCATTTGGATACTCCCGATGGGCTTTGCACCCTGCACCATGACTGGCCCCCAGATCAAGATTCCTTGGATTTTGACTTCTGGGGGAGGAGGACATTCTACTTGGCATGGTTGCTGTTTTCTATTGCAGCACGTCAGGCCCACTATGCATCCTATGACAGGCTCTTGTGGTCCAGGCTAGGTCAACTCCTAGCTTTGATGCCTGACATGGAGCAAACCAGACAAGCCATTGCACTCTACATGTGGCCTGGAGCTAGCAAGGCACCAAGCAAGGGCATCACATGACACCAATGAGGTAGTTACCAGGGTCGTAGGAACAGTGATCTACACTAGGCAGACTGCATGGCTGCGTCTCTCCCGGTTGTCACCCTTGGCCCAGTGTAGGGTGATTAACTCTGCTCACCAGAGAACCTATCTTTTCTCCCGTAGGGTGAGACGGCGTCTGTCGGGGTAATTGCCTACCCCCTCCTGGGGGTCCCTGTCTCACTCTCCCCACTCTCGGGCCTCTCCAGACCCATGAAGGTTCTCCCTCTTAGTGTGTCACCCACTGAGAGCTAAGGGACTCAGCCCCTTGGGGTTAAAAGCCCCCTTCGGGGGAGTTCGGCACTTGCCCAAAGGTGATGAATGGTGAAGATTGACACAGATAAGATATGGAAATTACGTACCTACCGTAATTCTGATTTTTCTGTGTATCTTCACCATTCATCACAATCCCACCCTCCATCCCCCTGGGGCCTCAGTCTCTGGGTCCCCCTCCCTTTCTGTGCCCCCTCTCTCGCCCCATCCTTTCTTTTAGTCAGGAGTGGGGTAAACTGGGGCACATAGGGCAGAGGATCAGGATGGGGCACTCCTTCTTCAGTGCTTCGGCTCCACCCCTGTGGGGTGGGTGTTGGCAGCTGCCCTCCTTTCTTTCCCATTCCCTTTCTTCCCGTTAATCCTTTGATTTCCTTGTTCTTTGGACATAACCTCAATTAATTTAAGAAACTAGATTTCTGACACCAAAATCTCCTCTTGAGAGGGGGGAGAGATCCCTGTATCCTGTCTTTTCTTCCAGAATAGCCAATTCTGCTTGTGGGAGTTATTGCCAGTGATTCTGTGCCTTGAATTCTGCCAGTTAGCCTCTTGGCTACTCCTTCGCAGTTCCTATATATGTATACCCTTGAGGAAAGAAGGGAGAGGGGGGACATGATAGAAACTTTTAAGTACCTCAGTGGAATCAACAAAGTCCAACAGGGTAGCATCTTTCAGAAAAAGAGACTTGCAAGAACAAGGGGACACAATTTAAAGATAGAAGGAGGGTGGTTCAGGGGCAATGTGAGGAAGTATTATTTCACAGAGAGGGTAGTAGATGCATGGAACAGCCTTCCTGAGGAGGCTGTGGAGTCTAAAACTGTGGGAGAATTCAAGAATGCATGGGACAGACATAAGGCAATTCTTGTGGGAGGTAGGAAGAAATAGGCTGTTGGTTAACTAGGATCTGCAGCCTATCCTGTAGGTAGGGAAATGGGCAGACTAGATGGGCCACGCGGTCTGCCGTCAAAGTCTATGTTTCTATATAAACTGGAAACAGGTCAAGGTTACAGGGCATGTTTCTCCTGTTTTTCCCCCCCTTCAGGCCGGACATCTAATAGAGACCCCAGGCCTTGTCCCTTTGGATCATTAACTTTTTGAGTGCAAGCTCAAGCCATTTGCTGTATTTGCCCATGACCCACAGTTTCTGTATAGGGGCACGTAGGTTGGTGGCAGAAAGAAATTGTTATAGTATTCCATGGCATCGTCTATAGTTGGCAATTTTAGGATAGGGTACCAATTGATGTCAGTAAGAGTTGCGATGAAGGACTCCGACCTAACATGAGAGTAATTTCTTACAGTAAAGATTCTAGGAGGAAGTCTGGTGGATCTGGTTCTACAAACACAAAAAAATAGGCAAGTGTTCACTTAGGACCTCTGAAAAAATTCCTGCAGACTGAATTGTTAGGGTTAGGGACTAATACTCGGTCGAGGTGGGTATGGCTCCTGGTTTTAGTGTTGAGCCTGGTGGGCTCACTTATGACTTGTGTTAGGCTAGCCTCCAGGAGGAGAGTCTGTAAATACAGGTTACTCACCTGTAACAGGAGTTCTAGGAATGGTATATGTTGTTCCTCCACACTTATTGGCAGGTTCCTTGCCGCTTTAAATCTTGCCGGAAGGTCTTCAAGCTGGCTCCTCCAACCCACCCGGGTGGTAAAACTCTCGGCTCCGTCCCATGACGCCAGATCTGGCCCGCTGGAAGCTCAGGTAGTGCGTCGAAGCCGGGGAGGTCGGGTGGGTCGTGTGGATGATTATACAATGGCAAGAGAAAATCCTGGTCCTTGATTGGTCAGAGTGGGACTGGACCCGGGATGTTATCCCAGCATAACATCCCGGCTCTAGTCCCAGTACAGTAACGGCCGCATCGAAAGTTTAAAAATCCATCCACAGCTGTCCGTTGCTTCCTGCTCGGCACTAGAAGTGAAAGCCTGATTCGATCGGCTTCACAGCAGGCACAGCTCTCACACGTTCCCCAAACAAGCCTCGTTTATTTCGTAACAGGAAAAAAACTAAAATCAAAGCTGTCTTCATGATTACCGGCGTTTAGCGTGACAATGATCTGCAGCTCTTTCTCCGGTGCCCCCGGTACCAACACCATCATCTGCTCGCACTGAAAGTGAAAGCAGCATTATAATTGCAAAAACAGTAGGCACAGCTCTCACACGCTCCCCAAACAAGCTTTATTTATTTCTAAAAAAGAAAGAAAAACCTGAAATCAAAGCCGTCACAGCAGTCTCCCGCTCTTTCTCAGGTGCCCGCCTCATTCGCCCGTTGCTCTAACGCTCGCTCAACTCATGTTTCTTCTACGTCTTTTTTTTCTTTAAATACATGAACCAATAGCAGGAGAAAACAGTAAAGAAAGGAACCCAATAGAGAACAATTTGGAGGAGCGGGTTGGGGGCACACCTATTAGAGAGTCTGCAACAGACACACAGAAAACAGCTCCACCTGCTGTACAAACAGTATAAGGCACTATTTTTCAAATCCGCATCCTTCCACAATAAAAAACTAAAAAAATACAATTAAAACACTATTTTTAACCATTTTCTAATGTAAATGTAAGCGAGCCACTGTATAATAAGATAATGCCCTCAGGGTGGGTGTTGTCTGGGATAACATACCGCCTTGGTGTGGGCCTCGGCCGTTGGCCTCGGCCCAACCACCCAAGGTGGGATGTTATCCCAGCATAACACCCACCCTGTCGGGCATTATTCCTTTAACAACATATACCATTCCTAGAACTCCTGTTACAGGTGAGTAACCTGTATTTCTAGGGACATGGATATGTTGTTCATCCACACTTATTGGCAGACTCCTAGCAGTTCTCCGGGATGAGGGAGGCAAGGCGCACACCCCCTACTTAGGGAATAAAGACTGGAGAACCGAGGCACCAAAACCAGCATCCCGGCGTGACTCAAGGTCGATGTGGTAATGGGTAATAAAGGTGTGTGCTGACTTCCAGGTAGCAGCCCTGCAGATTTCCTGGATAGGGACGTCCCTGGAAGCAGCCACTGATGCAGCAGTATGACGGGTAGAATGAGCTCTTATCCCTCTGGGAGGCTCCATGCCCACCAACTTATAGCAGAGATCTATGCAGGAGGTGACCCACCTGCCTATCGTCCGCTTGGCTGCAGGTCTGCCAGATGCGGCTTCAGCGTAGGTGACAAACAGCTGGCGAACCTCTCCCCGAATTTCAGCGGTGCGCTCCTTATAATAAGTGAGCGCCCTTCTAGGGTCCAAAGTATGAAGCCTGTATTCGGCCTCCGAGGTGTGATTGAGGTAGAGCACCGGCAGAGTCAACACCTGGTTAAGGTGAAACTCCGACACCACCTTCGGAAGGAATTTCGGGTGGGGGCGCAGGACAACCTTGTCCCTGTGGAAGACCAGGTAAGGAGACTCAATGCAGAGCGCCTGGAGTTCTCCCATCCTTCTGGCTGACGTGATAGCCACCAAGAAGGCGGTCTTCCACGACAGGTGAGAGAGTTCACACCTGTGCATTGGTTCGAATGGCTTGCCCATGAGCTTTGCCAGTACCAGCAGTAAATCCCATGGAGGTGGAGGTTCTCGCACGGAGGGAAATGTGATCAGGCCTTTGAAAAAGCGCCAGACCACCTTCTCCTGTGCCACCGACTGCTCCCGGCCCGAGCCCGTAAGCAGAGATAGCCGCCAGGTGCACCTTTGAGGTCGCCGACCTAAGCCCTTGACTAGAAAGGGACCATAAACAGTCCAAAATGCTTGCCAAAGAACAGGAGGAAGGGTCCAAGCTCTTGCCCGACACCAAATGGAAAATCTCTTCCATTTGAAGGCATAGCATTTCCTGGTCGACTCCTGCAGGACGCTCAACAACATTGAGGACCTGCCGAAAGACCCAAGGCCTGGAACTCTAGCCGCTCAGGAACCAGGCCGTCAGGTGCAGGGATTGAAGGTCCGGATGGAACACCTTCCCCTGATTGACTGAGAGCAGGTCCGGGCGAGCTGGAAGCTGCCTCGGGAGCCTGGAGCTAGGCTGAGGAGATCTGGGTACCAGAACTGGCGGGGCCAGTCTGGGGCTATCAAATCACCTGCGCCTTGTCCTCCTTGCCTTGAGAAGCACCTTGTGAATCAAGGGAAATGGGGAAAAGGCGTAAAAGGGCCTGGGGTCCACAGCCTCGAGAAGCATCCCCTGCAGTGAGCCCTGCTGAGGCAGGCAGAACAGCCACAGCTTCGACTCTCCTGAGGCAAACAGATCCACCTGAGGTGTGCCCCAGTGGGAAAGCAGATCTTGTACTACCTCCGGCAGGAGAGACCACTCGTGAGATGCAGCCCCTATCCGGCTCAGGGCATCGGCCAGGGTGTTGGAGGCTCCTGCCACATGAATGGCTAGGGAGATCCGCCTCCAGGCTCGCCGCAGTGACCGATCACGGAGAGCTTCCTTGCATAGAAGCATGGGCGCGTCCGCCCTGGCGGTTTAGGTAGTACATAGTCATTATTGTCCGTCTGGACTCCGGGACCACTTGACCCGAAGAACCGGAGCAAAGGCGGTGAGAGCTAGGCGGACCAGCTCGGGCTCCAGCAGGTTGATGTGGCATCGGGACTCCCGCGGGGACCAGAGGCCGTGCGCTCGGTGTTCCCCCAGATGGGCACCCCAACCCATCAGAGAGGCATCGGTCGATAGAGAGACCGTTAGCTCGGAGCGGACAAACGGGATACCCTCTTGCAGATGAGATGGAACGGTCCACCATCGGAAAGCGTTCCACATTTCCTGGGTCACTACCACTAGCTGGTCCAATGGATCGCAGCGTTGTGACCACTGGCTGGCCAGTCCCCACTGAAGGGGGCGCATGCGCCAGCGTGCCCAACGGACCACGCTGGTGCAGGCCGCCATGAGACCCAGGAGACGCAGGAAGTCCCGGGCAGGGCGCGATTGCCCAACCAGAAATGATTGGGCAAAGGAGGTAAGAACCTCGGCCCTGTCCGCCGGGAGCCGTGCTCTGGCTCGAAGAGAGTCGAGCTCTGCCCCGATAAACAGAATCACCTGCTTCGGCTCGAGTTCCGACTTGGCCTCATTGATGAGAAGGCCGACTTGAGAGCAAACCTGGAGGGCCAGATCTCTGGACCGCTCCACCTCCTGTCTGGAGGGGGCTGCTATCAGCCAATCGTCCAGGTAAGGACACCGGACCCCTCGAGCGCGCAGAAAGCTTGTCACCACTGCAATGCATTTGTTGAAGACCCTGGGAGCTGAAGACAGGCCTAAGGGCATGGCTCGGAACTCGAAGAGGATCCCTCCACTTCAGCGAAAGAGTCTCCGATGTGATGGACGGATAGGGGCGTGAAGGACACGTCCTGCAGGTCCAGAGAGCAGAACCCACCCGTGTTCCAGAGATGGTATTATCTGCGCCAGAGTGACCATCCTGAAGGTTCAAACCTTAGGAACTTGTTCCAGGTCGTGTAGGTGAGAATGGGCGCCAGCCCCGTCCGTTGCTGAACCAGGAAGTACCTGGACACAAACCCGGGTCTGAGGGGGGTCCGCTACCTCCTGATCACCTCCTTTTGGAGGAGGAGGCGATGTCGGCTCGGCAGGCGACCCAGTGAGCTGCGGACGAGGCCCCAGGTGTGACGGCTCTGAAGGGCGGGGCCTGCTCGAATTCTAGAGGCAGGCCTTTTCCCACCACCTCCAGTACCCACCTGTCCGTGGTAATAACGGACCAGGCGGAAAGGAAGTGTTGGAGCCGTCCCCCCACGGGGGGAACCAGGGGTGAGGTGACGGGGATGGGGGCGACACCCCTCAGCCTGTCACTAGGCAGGCTTGGAGGAGGGACCGGACGGGGGACCTCCTGGGCCTTTACCTCCCTGCTTCCTGTTGGAGGAAGCCGATGGCTTGGGTTTGAGATGCCAAGCCCGAGCCTGCTGGCCCTGACGTTGCTGGGCCGGGCACGCCGGGGGCGCAGAAGGACGAAAGGGCTTAGGCTGTGGCTTGCGGCCTTTGTCCTTCTGAGCGGAAGAGACCGAGTCCAGGTAGCATTGGACTTCTCGATCCTCTGCAGGTGACCTTCCACCCCAGGGCCGAAGAGGTCAGTCCCCAAAAAGGGAACATCCGCCAACTTGTGCTGGGTATCCAGTAAAGGTGGATATTCTCAGCCAAACCCGGACGACAGCATGGCCACTGCGGCCGCCACAGACCTGGCACATGAGTCCCCGATGTCTAATGCAGTCTGGAGCTGCTGTTTGGCCACTGCCCTGCCCTGGTCCCGCACCTGCCTGACCGTAGTCTGCAGATCCGCGGGAAGATGAGGGACGACCTCATCCAGGGAGCCCAACAGGGCATGAGAAAAATGTGCCATGAGGACGGCCGAGCTAGCCTGTCGAAGGCCTAGAGAGGACGCAGCATAGACTTTTCGCCCGGCATAATCCAATTTCTTGGATTCCTTGTCGGGAGGTTTGTCCACATCCCTGGTGTTCCCGGCGCGCCGACGTGTCGGTAACCAACCCCTCAGCAGAGGGTGTTCAAAAACTGGACAGGGAACTGGTAGGGACCGCGTACTTCCTGGCCATCCTGGCCCGGGCGAGGGCAGGAAGCAGGCGCTGCAAAGCTCAAGGCCAGACCCACTATGGCCTCGGCCACCCGAAAGGCCTCCGTAGGGGAACCCCCTCAGTCCAGAATCTCCATGAGGGGATACTTGGCCCGTTTATAAACGGGTTCGAGCTTCATCCCGGTGGACTCCGAGATGAGCCGAAGCAATCCTAGGAAGGACGAAGGGCTATCGTCCACTGACTGTCCTCCTGAGGACTCCAAGTCCATTCGCTTGGAGAAAAGGGAGCAATCATCTTCGGACTCGGAAGAGTCCTCAAAGAGCTGCCTCGGGCCTGAGCCACCCTCCACCTGCCGAGGTTTATCGGGAGTGAGGGTGACAGACAGCCTATGGGGCAGTCCCTGAGCCGACCGAGAATTTTTGTCGGAGCCCCAAATAACGGCTGTGGAGGTGGAGGTTCCACCGAATCAGTGAGAGCAGCTGGAATTGGCGAACAACCAGCCTGGGAACAGGCTCCTCGCACTACCGAGGGTTGTTTTGGCGCTCGGTGACAACCACTTAATGGCGGGGAAGACGACTGGTCGGCTTATTCCCGAGTCGAAGGAGCTGTTGCCACATGAGTTCCTCATACCTCGGCGCAACACGAAGTCTCCCTCGTCGGAGGAGGAAGAGGAAGAGTGGCGGCGCCGCTGTCGCGTGCCGAGACCGAGACCGCCCTATGACAGCGGGATCGGCTGGACAGAAGACGTCTGAGACCGAGACCGAGGAACCTCGGCTGGGCCGAGGGCGGTGCAGGAGGTGTCGGGAATCGGCACTCCCTCGGCTCGGACGATTCCACCGAGCTCGGAACGGAGGCACAGGCGAGCCGACGGGACCCTCAACTCCCACCGGGGGAACCGGGGAGAGGGGATTCTCAGCTTCTCCAGCCGACAACCCGTCCAACGGGTCGAGAAAAATCTCGACCGCGTCGACAGGAGTCTCGGTCAACTGGCCTGACGGGGACACCGTGAAGCCAGTGGCCGAAGCCGAGGGGTCGACCGAAGTCGACTGTCGACAACTGGGGAAGGGGGATCTTTCCCGCTCCCAAGAGCGTCGACGGTGAGACTTACTTTTGCTCTTTTTGGACCGAGAAAAAGGTCCAGAAGAAGTTGGACCCTCACCTTTCGTCGAGAGGGTCAGACAAAGCTCCTTAAAGGAAGCCGAATACGAGGCACCGAGAGAGAGTGGGACAAATGCCGCAGCCGAGGTAGAAGCGGCCCGCGCCGCCTCTTCTTCGAGTGCATCATCTGCTCGAGCTGATCCACCGAGCCCGCCGCGGGACACCGCCAACCGGGCTCTTTAGACTTAACCGGAGGAAATCTTTTCTGGGGCCCCAGCTGTAAGCGGGCAGCACGGTCTTGAGGCGTGGGCGAAAAAAAACACAGGTTGCAAGCCTGCGGTGCGTGCTCAAGGCCTAAGCAGTAGACGCACGTGGAGGGCGGATCCGTCCGAGACATCTTCTGCCCGCAAGGGCATCTCCGGAAACCGGGAGTCGATTTGTCCATCGCAGCCGCGAGGGAGAAAAGACTGAAGTCTTTTTTGCAAAAAACTTTGATTTCTAAAATTCGAAGAATTAGGAACCAGTCTTATATGCAGAGCGTTAAGGAGGGAACCTAAGCTTCCAAGCGGTAAGGAAGATCTGGCGTCATGGGGCGGAGCCAAGGGTTTTACCACCCAGGTGGGTGGGAGGAGCCAGCTTGAAGACCTTCCGGCAAGATTTAAAGCGGCAAGGAACCTGCCAATAAGTGTGGATGAACAACATATCCATGTCCCTAGAAACCAGGTTTGGTAACAGCTGTCCAGTTCAGACTGAAGTCACCTACCAGGATCAACTCCCTGGGTGAGTGATCAGCAAGCAGCTTGGTCTGCAACATTGAGGGGTGGGAGGGGGAGTATCTGTAGCCTAGATGTAGTGGTTTAATGTTGCCAAGTACCAGCTTCACAAATAAGGTTTCATATTCAATGTCATTTAGGTTAGGTAAGTCAGCAATGGTGGCAGTGACTGAGGATTTAACATACACGAGGACACCGCCTCCCCCCCCCCCCTTTGCCAGTTCTATCCTTTCTGAAAGCAGTGAAGTTAGGTAGGTCAATCACATGTGGAAGCACCTGTGGTTTGACCCAGGTTTCTGAAACCTCCCCTGCGTACTTCTCACTGTCCCTTCTACTTCAGAGCCATCTCCCACAGGGATACCCTCAAACTTATCATGAGCCTCCCATACAGGGGCAGCCCTAGTAGTGATGGACTTTACCCCTTCTTTCTTAAGCTTATTGCCCCTTGCGTCTCCAAACTCCCTACCTTTATCTTTAACTTAGCACTGGCCACATCAACCATGCTCGCCTCATGGAAGAAAACTAAGGTTGTCTCAGTCTTTCAAGCTGGTGACTCCTTACTGCCCGATAACTATAGGCCTATCTCCATCCACCCCCACGTGAGCAAACTCCTGGAAAAAATTGTCCACCACCAGCTCTCTGAACATATAGGAAAATACAACATGCTCTGCCCACAACAACACGGGCTCCGGAAATGCCTCAGTATCACTTCAGCCTTGGCCCACTTCACAAACCATGTCCTCAGGAACATGGACACAGGGAATACCACTGGTGTAGTATTCGTAGACCCGACAAAGGCCTTTGACCTTGTCGACCACACCCTTCTCCACGCTAAACTCCTGCATCTTAGTTGCTCGACTGAGACACTGATGTGGTTCCAGAGCTATCTCTCGGGCAGATCCCAATCTGTAATCATCAGTACAGTCACCTCCCCGGCCATGTCAGTTTTCATTGGAATGCCCCAGGGCTCCATCCCGGGCCCTCTGCTGTTTTCCCTCTTTATAAATTCCCTTCCTGCTGCTACCCTTTCATGTGAGGCCTTACTGTATACTGATAATCCTGTATTATATCACAGTGACTAATTCCTAGCAAATCTACCCACCACCCTTACCAAAAACTACGGGGCAGCCCACAAATGGTTTCTGTCCAAAAGGATCTTAGTCAATGAGAAAAAAACTAAAGCCATCATCCTTGGGTTCAAACCTTACCTTTTAAATCTCACCAAATCTAGTTCCTCCTTCACAGTACTTACACCCAAAGGCCCCCCTCCCTGCAGCATGTTCCCTGTTTTAAATACCTTGGCGTCACCCTAGACCCTCCCTTACTTTCTCAGAGCATATTAACAACACAGTGCGACAGGTCAACCAGAAACTAGGGGCTGGTTTTAGACTCAAACATTACCTGACCCCTGAGGTGCACCCAGCCACTGCCCAAGGCAACCTTCTCCCCCTTTTAGATTACTGTGTCCCTATTTACTTACACATTTCCTCCTCTCTGTGCACCAGACTTATCACCGTCTATAACAGTATCTGTGGATTTGTGCTCCTATCAGCCTACTCCACACATCACTGCACCTTATACCAGACATTAGGGTGGCTCCCGCTGCAAGGACGATATGACTATGCCCCTGGCTGTATCATTGATAACGCCATTAGAGGTGGTAAACTGTCTCCTTATTCATCCCTGCTCGAACACAGAGTCACTCCCAGGTGCTTCTGTGAATCCTCTGTCCCACCATTGGAAGTTCCCAGAATTTCCACTGTTCTGGGAAACAAAGCCCTGTCCTTTGCGGCTCCCACCCTGTGGAATAAACTCCCTGCCTCTCTCCACTCACTTGACTCACACCTTACTTGTAAAACTCATCCCAAAGCCTGTCTGCTGTCTGAAGCCAAATGTTCCTGCTTATCTCGGTAACTTATGGATGCGAGTCCCCATCCCTATTCCTGGGCCCTACTCATCCCTTCCTCTGATAGGGTGCACCATAGACTGTTCTAACATTACCTTTGTTCAGTTTGCACTTGCTCCTTATTTGTATGGTATTGTACTTGTTTTATGTAACTGCATTCCTTGGACTGTATGGTATTTGTACTTCATTTGTGTATCTAGCATCTTGTCCCGTTAGGGAAGGAAGTCCTTAAAGACTGTATGCCAAGGACAGGCTTCATCTTGCCCCGTTAGGGAAGGAAGTCCTTAAACGGGGGTGGCTGACTACATTCAAGAAAAGTGGGGTTTAAACTTGTGGGGGGGATGAGGAGGGCTGACCAGAAGCCCTCTCCTCCAGATGAGGGAGTAGCCTTCAAACCCAATGGGGAGGAAACAGACTGGGGAGAGGTTTCAGGAGGAGCAGAGGATGGATAAGTATAAGGAACCTGGGTGGGGTTCGACAAAGGGGATAAGGGGTGGAGGGTGGTGTTAGTAAATGCCAGGAGCTTGGGAAACAAGTTGCCAGAGTTCCAGACCATGCTGTTTGGGGGTGGGGGGGTGGATGGTGGCGGTCACGAGAAGCGTGGGCCAACAAAACCATGACTGGGACCTAAGCGTGCGGGGTACACTATGCTAGGAAGGATAAAAGGAGGCAGAGGGGTGGAGTGGCTATGTTCATTAGAGATGACATAGAAATTGCTAGGTAGAAGAGGCAGAGAGAAACGTGGAGGCCTTAAGGGTCACCTTACGAACGCTGGCAGGAGGTAAGGTCAAGCTGGGTGTAGTATAGGCCCACCGGGATGGGTGATGTTCTGGAGGATGGTTTGCTGGCCAACATCATTGCCCAGTGTGGACCAAAAGGGGAGGGAGTGGTGTTGATGGGGACCTTAATATGCCAGGTACAAACTGGGGAACCATGTCCTCTAAGGTGGTCAAGGAGCAGAGGCTGCTGGACGGCATCCAGGATGTGTTCTTAACACAGCACATGATGGAGCCCACAAGGGAGGGGCATGTCCTGGATGTGGTTCTGGCGGATGGGGATCTGGTAAAGGACCTGGTTATAGAGGATCCCCTGACTGGGAGCGACCACAATACTGTCTGGTTTCAAATAAGCATCGGGAGGTGGGGGGGAGATCTAGGACACTGGCAGTGGACTTCAGGGGGGCAGACTTTGTCGGCATGGGAAATATTCTCAAGGATCACTTGAGGGGGATTACAACAATGACAAATGTGGAAAAGAGATGGGAGGTCATAAAACGGGGACTTCATGAGGCAGTCAGGACCTGTGCTATGGTGAAGCGTAAGGCAGCAAGGTCACATAAATACAGGTTACTCACCTGTAACAGGAGTTCTAGGAACGGTATATGTTGTTCATCCACACTTATTGGCAGGTTCCTTGCCGCTTTAAATCTTGCCGGAAGGTCTTCAAGCTGGCTCCTCCCACCCACCCGGGTGGTAAAACTCTCGGCTCCGCCCCATGACGCCAGATCTAGCCCGCTGGAAGCCAGGTTGTGCGTCGAGCCGGGGGAGGGCAGGTGGGTGTGGATGAACAACATATACCATTCCTAGAATTCCTGTTACAGGTGAGTAACCTGTATTCTAGGGACATGGATATGTTGTTCATCCACACTTATTGGCAGACTCCTAGCAGTTCTCCAGGAGGAGGGAGGCAAGGCGCACACCCCCTACTTAGGTATAAAGACTGGAGAACCGAGGCCCCGACCAACATCCCGGCGTGACCCAAGGTCGATGTGGAAGGGGAAATGGTACAGCCTGCTTCCAGGTAGGAGCCCTGCGGATATCCTAGACAGGAGTATCCTTGGAAGCAGCCACCGATGCAGCGGAAGGGCGGGTAAAATGAGCACTTATCTCTCTGGGAGGCTCCATGCCCACCCACCTACAGCGGAGACCTATGCAGGAGGTGACCTGCCTGCTCGTCGTCCGCTTGGCTGCAGGTCTGCCAGGTGCGGCTTCAGCGTAGATGACAAACAGCTGGCGAACCTCTCCCGAACTTCAACCCTACGCTCCCTGGGTAGGCAAGCATCAAATAGGGTCTCAATGGATCCTATATACGGCCTCCGAGGCGTGAATGGGGATGAACCCCGACAGAGACAATACCCGGATAGGGAAAGACTCCACCACTGCCTACAGAAGGAACTTTGGGTGGGGCGCAGGACAACCTTGTCCCTGTGGAAGGCCAGATAGGGAGACTGAAGGAGCGCCTAGAACTCTCCCCTCCTTCTGGATGGCAGAGAAGCCCCAAGAAGGTGTTCTTCCACAACAGGTGGGGAAACTCGCACCTGTGCAAAGGTTTGAACGGCTTGCCAGTGAGCTAAGCCCATACCAGCGAAGATCCCACAGAAATGGGGATACTCTCCCGGAAGGGGAGGTGTGATCGAGGCCTAGAAAAGCACCAGACCACCTTTTCTGCGCCACCGACTGCCTTCCGGCCAGCGCCCGGAAAACAGGGGTGACCAACAAAAGCATCTAGAGGGTCGTCGGCCGAAGCCCTAGTTCCAAAGGAACGGACCGCAGATGGTCCGGAATGCTCGCCGAGGGATGGGAGAGAGGCCCCAGGCCCTATCCCAACACCAGATGGAGAACTCATCCATACGAAGGCGAGCATGACTGGCCGACTCCTGGTAGGACGCCTCAAAAATGTCGAGGACCTTGCCGAAGGACCCCAGGCCTGGCCCCTAGCCGCACAGGGACCAGGCCTTCAGGTGCAGGGATTGAAGGTCCAGATGGAAAACCTTCCCCTGAAAACAGAGATCAGGGCAGGGCAGGCTGGAAGCCGCCTCGAAAGCCTGGGGCAGAGACTGAGGAGAGCTGGATACCAGAGCTGGCAAACCAGTCTGGGGCTACCAGCATCGCCTGTGCCTAGTCCCTCCTCGCCTTGCCCGTGGGTCAAGGGAAATGGGGGAGAGGCGTGGAAGAGGCCGGGGTCCGCGGCCTTGTGACATCTAGCGAACCTTGCTGAGGCGGGCATGAGACAGTCTCGGCCTCGTATTCTCCCTGGAGGGAAGGAGGGAGAAGATCCTGTGCTACCTCCGGCAGGGGAGACCACTCGTGAGGCGCAGCCTATGTCCGGCTTAGGGCATCAGCCAGGGTGCTGGAAGCTCCTGCCATTGAATGGCTAGGAAAAATGCCTCCTGGCTGCGCGAAAGACCCAATGCGGAGAACCTCCTTACGCAGAGGCAAGAGGCTCGTCCGAACCTAGTGGGGTAGGTAGCACATGGTCGTGGTGTTGTCCGCCTGGACTGAAACCACTAGACCCCGCACAAACGGAGCGAGCAGTGCAAGCAAGCGGACCGCCTGGAGCTCCAGCGGGTAGGAAGACATCGTGACTCCAGAGAGGACCAGAGGCGGAGCACTCTGTATTCCCCTAGATGGGCACCCCCACCCATCCGAGAAGCATCAGTCGGAGAAGACCGCCGACTCAGGGCGGACGAACAGGATGTTCTCCCGCAAGAGCTGGAACGGTCCGAGGGAGAGCATTCCCCTAACTCCTGGGCTGTAGTCACGAACTGGTCCAAAGGAACGCGGCACTGTGACCGTTGGCTGGCCAGTCCCCACAAGGGGGACGCATGAACCGGCAGGTCCAACAGACCACACTGGAGCCGGCTGCCGCGAGGCCCAGGAGGTGCAGGAGGTCCCGGCAGGGCGCGTTTGCCCAGTCAGACCTGACTAGGTAAGGGAGGAAGAACCTCAGCCCTGTCCGCCAGGAGCTGAGCTCGGACTCAAGAGTCGAGCCTCGTCCCGAAGAAGGATCACCCGCTAAGACACGAGTTCCAACGTGTCTCCAGAAAGGAGACCAGTCTGAGAGCAACCTAGAAGGCCAGAACTCTGGACCATCCCTTTTCCGCCTGGAAGGGTTGCAGTCAGGCCGCCAACTGGGTAGGGTTATGCCCGGACCCCTCAGTGCCGCAGGAGCGCTGCTGAACAGAGACCAAAGGGCCTGGCCTGGAACTAGTATCGAGATCCCCCGCTAAAGAAACAGAGGAGTCTCCCAAGAAACGGACGGAATGAAGTGTAAGTACGTCCTGGAGGACCAGGTAAGAGTCACACGCCTCGTTCTGAGGATGGGATATCTGAGACAAAGAGACCATCCCGACGTGTGGCTAAAGAATGGGGCGCAAGCCCCCGTCCGTTTGGGACCAGGATACCTGGACAGGAACCCAGGGTCTGAAGGAGGATCCGCAACCTTCCTGCTCACCTCTATTTAGAGGGCCAGGCAAGTCGGCTCAGCGGGCCGACAACGAGGTTGCGGACCCCAAGGCCCCCGTGGGACAACGGCTCGAAAAGGGTGGTGCCTGCTCGCAATCCCGAGGCAGGACCTTCCCTTAGCACCCCCAACACCCAAAGGTCCGGGAAGCGGACCAGGTGGAGGAGGGGTGGAGCCATCTCCCCACGGGGGAACCCGGGTAGAAACGACGGGGCCGGGGACAGCGCCCCTAGGCCGTCACTGGGCAGGCTTGGAGGAGGAATTGGCCGAGGGAGCTCCTGGGCCTTTGCCTCCCTGCTTCCTTTTAGAGGAAGACGCTGGTTTGGAGTCAGGACGCCCAGCGCAAGTCTGCTGGCCCTCGTGCTGGGCCGGTCTAGCCGCAGGGGCCGGGGCGCAAAGGGGCTTACGTAAAGGCTGCCGGCTGCCCTTGTCCCTCCGGGCAGGAGTGACCGAGTCCGGAGTGGCATCGGACTTCTCGGTCCCCTGGAGGTGTCCCTCCACTCCAGAGCTGAAAAGGTAAGTCCCCAAGAAGGGGATGTCTGCCAACTTGTGCTGGGTTTCCAGTGAGAAAGAGGATAACCTCAGCCACGCCCTGCGGCGCATCGCCACTGCGGCTGCCACCGACCTGGCACAGGAATCACCTAAGTCCAGAGCAGTCTGAAGCTGCTGCTTCGCCACTGCCCTACCCTGGTCCCGCACCCGCCGGACCGTGGTCCGCAGGTCGGCCGGGAGATGAGGGAGCACCTTGTCCAGGGAGCCCAAGAGGGCGTGGAAGAAATGTGCCATCAGTGCAGCCGAGCTGGCCTGTCAGAGGCCTAGGGAGGATGCAGCGTAAACCTTGCGCCCAACATAGTCCATCCTTTTGGACTCCTTGTCAGGGGGCCTATCCACATCCCGAGCATTCCCAGAACACTGGAAAACATTGTCGGTAACTAACCCCTCAGCCGAGGGGTGCTCCAAGAAACCGGGCAAAGAACCGACAGGGACAGAGAACTTCCTGGCCATGCTGGCCAAGGGCGCAGGGCAGGAAGTAGGCTGCCGCCAGAGCTCCAAGGCCGGGCCCACGATGGCCTCGGCCACCAGGAAGGCCTCCGAGGGAGAACCCCTTCGGTCTAGAATCTCCGTCAGGGGATAAGGGGCCCGTTTGGACACGGGCTCGAGCTGCATCCCGGTGAATTCCGAGATGAGCTGAAGCAGACCCATGAAGGACGATGGGCTGTCGTCCACAGATCGTTCGGAGAGGACCCCGGGTCCTCCCGACTGGGGAACATAGAGAGTCGACTTCGGACTCCGAGGGTCTGCAAAGAGCTGCCTCAGGCCTGAGTCACTCTTCGTCCGCCGAGGGCGGGCGGGAGTGAGGGGGACAGACAACCTGCGGGACAGGTCGTGACCCGACCGAGGTTCCACCGAGGGCGGTGGGGCAGCAAGGTTCGGACGAACAACCGGCCACGAAGTGGGCACCTCGACTGCAGCGAGCGGTTGAGTCGGCCGATCAGGCAGCAGCTGCTAGCTGGACGGGGAATGAATTGGAGTCTATTGATTCCCGGACAACAACAACTGCTTCCACATGAACTCCTCATCACATCGATGCCATCGGCATCGAAGCCACTCCTCATCCGAGGAGGGAGACAAGGAAGAACAGTAATGCCACTTAACTCGGTGCCCCGACCGAGAATGCCGAAGTCGGCGTGAGTGGCTTGACCGAGAGGAGGACCAAGACCGAGACCCGAATCCTCAGGAAAACTGAGGGCGGGCCTGGGCAGGAGCGGGGCGCGCCCGCTCCTCCCTCAGCTTGGAAGAAAGGGCCAAGGTCTGTCGACCCGAAGGTACAGGCAGAACCTCAGCCTCTGCCGGGGGGACCGGCGAAGGGATGGCGGCTCCAGCAGAAGACAGCCCAGATGACGGGTCGAGAGACTCGACAACGTCGACAGGAGTCCTGGCTGGCTGACCTGACGGGGACACCGTGAAGCCAGCGGCCTGAGCCGCATCCTCGACCGAAGTCGAACGTCGGCCGGCAGGGGAGGGGGAACTCTCCTGCTCCCTCCAGCACCGACGATGGGACTTAGCCTGCGACTCCTTGGACTTGGGCCGAGAGGCGGGTCCCGAGGTCCCTCTCCTTTCGGAAGAGGGACCGTGAAGCTCCTTGAGCGAAGCTGAATGAGGAGAACTCAGGAGGCGGGATGAGCGCCACGACTGAGGAGGAGGGGGGGCAGCCGCCCCTTCCCTGGAGGAAAGAAGATCGAGCTGCTCAGCCGAGACAGCCGACGCGGACACTGCCTGACGAGTCTCCAATGAATTTTCCAGAGCGGAAAAGGTTTCAGGTCGCTCGAGCCCCGAACGGGCCGCATGATCCTCCAGTGAGCTGGTCGAAAGGGCACAGCAAAAATCGCAAACTTGAGGATCATGATCCAAGTCGAGGCAGTAGACACACGTGGAGTACGGGTCTTTCCTGGAGGAATTAACCGGGCGCCTCAGGGAGCCGGAAAATGAATGATTCATCGCCGTAGCGAGAGAAGAAGATCGAAGTTCAGCAAAAACTTCCAATTAAATTCGGAGAAACCAAAAATTTCAGGAACCAGTCGAAAACGCAGAGCGCTAAGGAAGGAACCTGAGCTTCCAAGCGGTAAGGAAGATCTGGCGTCATGGGGCGGAGCCGAGAGTTTTACCACCCGGGTGGGTGGGAGGAGCCAGCTTGAAGACCTTCCGGCAAGATTTAAAGCGGCAAGGAACCTGCCAATAAGTGTGGATGAACAACATATCCATGTCCCTAGAAACCATGCTGGTAGTCCAGTGAGGTTCAGGTAGCGGTCAGAAAAAAGAAGGCAGCCTACAAAAAACATAAAACAACGAGAGGGGATAGGGAAAAGGAAATGTACCATCTTGCATCTGGAAAAGTCACCCGGATGGTGCGAGGGGCAAAGTCCAGTAAAGAGCAGCGGCTGGCACAAGGGATACGGGGAGGGGAAAAGGGGTTCTTCCGGTACATTGCGGAGCAAAGAAAAACTAAGGGCCATCTTGGCAGGTTGAGATCAGAAGAAGGGTGGGTGGAAGAGGCAAGGGACCAGGCAGAGGTATTAAACGAGTACTTTGCCTCTGTGTTCACTAGGAAGGGGGATGAGATATCTACAAAGCAAGGCACAATGGGGATAGAAGCGGTAGTGAGTGGGATCAGGGGAGCAGCAGAAATGGAGCAAGAGGGAGGGAGAAGTACCCCAGGGGTGTCACATCAGGATAAGGATAAAAAGGCTAGTAAGGTGGAGGGGACGGATGATGCTTTCTCCACCGAAAGAGTGTGGTTAGCCCTTAAGGGCCTAAAGAAAGATAGATCTCCTGGGCCGGATTGCATTCATCCGAGAGTACTATGGGAATTAGCGGATATACTGGCTGCACCCCTGGTGGAGCTCTTCAACAGGTCGCTTGAGACAGGGAGGGTACCTAGGGATTGGCGAGAGGCACATGTGGTGCCAATCCATAAAGAGAGGTCGAGGGAAGTACCAGGTGACTACAGACCCATCAGTTTGACCTCGGTGGTGGGAAAATTAATGGAGAGTATACTAAAGGAACAATTGGGGGTGTACTTGGAGGAGGTGGGAGGTCTGGATAGTCGGCAACATGGGTTTGTGCCAGGTAGATCGTGTCAAACCAATCTTGTGGAGTTCTACGAATGGGTAACATCAGAACTGGACAGGGGAAAGCCTGTGGATGTATTATTCTTGGATTTCAGCAAGGCATTTGACTCTGTCCCCCACAATAGTCTGGTGGAGAAACTGATGGGGTTGGGAGTAGGCCCTTTGATGGTCAGATGGATTGAAAACTGGCTAGCTGGACGCACTCAGAGTAGTGGTCGGTGGGGAGCTCTCAAACCCTAGAGAGGTCGGTAGTTGGGTACCGCAGGGCTCGGTCCTGGGTCCAATCCTGTTTAATGCATACATTTCGGATATCAGGGAGGGTATAGGGTGTGAAATGAGTCTCTTTGCTGACGACTCCAAGATGGGAGCAGTAGTTGAGGGGGAAGAGGGGAGGTTGGCCCTGCAATGGGACCTGGACACCATGGAAAGATGGGCTCATACATGGAAATTAAATTTCAATATCACCAAGTGTAAAGTGTTACATCTTGGGCGGGGAAACCCTAAACACAGGTACACCCTGGGAGGGGAGGCGCTGGAGGCCTCAAGAGGGGAAAAAGACCTAGGGGTCATGGTGGATGCATGTATGAATAAGTCTGAGCAGTGCAGGAGAGCGGCTAGCAAAGCAAACAGGAGGTTGGGATGCATCGTAAGGGGGATCACCTCTAGGAGCAGGGAAGTGATTCTGCTGCTGTACAATGGATTCCACGCCTTGAGTACTGTGTACAGTACTGGAGACCACACTTGAAGAGGGACATACAGCTCCTGGAGAGGGTACAGAAGAGGGCAACTAAGATGATACGAGGACTAGGGGATTTGACGTATGAGGACGGTTTGAGGAACTCTGCCTGTTTTCATTGGAGGAGAGGAGAGACAGGGGGGACATGATTGAGGTCTTCAAGTACCTCAAGGGAATAAATAGGGTAAACACGGAGGGGATCTTTAGACTAAAGCAGGGAGGTATCACCAGAGGGCATGGTTTGAAGTTGGAAGGGTCGGGGGGAAAAGAGGAGGAGGTTTTTCACTGAGAGGGTGGTGGATCCTTGGAACGTACTGCCTGGTGAGCTGATTCAGAGATCCACAGTGGAGGGCTTCAAGAGAGGGTGGGACAGACACAGAAAGCAGATGTACCAGATGATGGCCTGGCCCAGGAGGGTGGGGATGGATGATAGGGGTTTCTGGAACACAAGGGTGGTGGGAGGGCCTCAGTACCCAACTAGGGATCTGAGGTTTGAGCAGACTCGATAGACTGTAAGGCCTAATCTGCTGGCAATTAGTATGTTAGCATTTCCAATGCATTTTGTACCTTCTTGAATGCCTTGTATACAAATCATCTTTAATTTATTTTTTACTTATGTGTTGACACCTGCACCATTCTCAAGTCATGTAGTCTGTATTTGTCTGCATTCATATGTGCCATCTTCATGGCCTGGGTCATTCCTGAAAACAGTCTATTGGATCAGTGCACTTACCCCGGTCAACAAATAAATAAAATATATCAATAAAATGGCAGCTACATCAGGCTTATACAAGTCGGCCCAGCTTTCAAGTTCTGGCATTTTAGGCCATAGGCTGTTAATGTTCATATGGACAATTCTGAGCCCCTTGGCTGAGGTCCAGCTAGGGTCATTAGGGGAGCATATTCTGTAACTGGAAGGGGGGGCTAGGATTTAGTTCTGCATCACCACACATGGCAAGTAGGAGGGGTGCAATGTATTTGAGGAGCAGAGTCAGGTATGATTTCGCATACTTCCTTCTGCAGAGCAAGCATGAGTAGAAGATGTTATAGCAATTACCTTTCCAATAGAGCCCATGGGTTATCAGATAGTAAGGGTCCCTAAATTGATCTGTCATGGGGGGCAGCTGGTATGAGAAATGGGGGGACTGCCCCACATTTGTCCAGGAGGTCTCAGCTGAGAGGACATGGTCCACCCAGACTGTTAGCAATATATAGGAGAGGGCTTGCAATAGACCACTTGGCATCATGGTGTCAGGGATGCAGCAAAAAATTTACATTTAGTGGTGATACAAGAAAACTTGTTTTGTTGCTGACTATAAGGTGAGGTTGTTTATTCTGGAGGAAAACTGTAAGTAGACATCACTTCTACTGATTCACTTACCAGGTTGAACCTTAACAGTGAGCCAGAAATTCTGATGATGCAACAAAGGTTATGAGGGCTCCTGCAGAGCTGTAATCCCCCCCCCCCCCAAGATCGTTTACAGCTCTCCGATCAACTCGGATGGTGCAACAAGGGTCATGATGGCTCCTGCAGGATATAGCCCCCAGGATCACTTACAGCTCCCGCTCCCTCCCGATGGTGCAATAAAGGTTGTGAGGGCTCCTGCAGGCCTCGCCCCCAGATTGCTTACAGCTCCCTGCTCCACTCTGACGGCACAAGGGTTCACTGGAGCTCCTGCAGGGCTGTAGCGCCCCACCCCGATTGATTATAGTCCCCAATCCACTCTGATGGTGCAACAAGGGTTGTGAGGGCTCCTGCAAGGCTGCAGCCCCCCCCCCAGGATAGCTCACAGCTCCCCGCTCCACTCTGATGCACAACAAAGGTCGTGAGGCCTCCTGCAGGGCTGTAGCCCCCCTCCCGGATTGCTTACAGCTCCCCGCTCCACTCTGACTGCAGAACAAGGGTCGTGAGGGTTCCTGCAGGGCTGTAGCCCCACCCCAGGACTGCTTACAGCTCCCCACTCCACTATAATGGTGCAACAAGGGTTGTGAGAGCTCCTGCAAGGCTGTAGCCCCTCCGCGCAGGATAGCTCACAGCTCCCCGCTCCACTCCGATGGCGCAACAAGGGTCGTGAGGGCATCTGCAGGGCTGTAGCACCCCCCCCCCCAGGATTGCCTACAGCTCCCTGCTCCACTTCCACGGCACAAAAAGGGTCATGAGATGAAGCCAGCCCTTTGCTGCAGCAGACGCATTGTCATGGCTACTGCGTGTGCCCTCGGTTCAAGAATGGACTCGAGATGCTCATGGGCTGGCTAAGGTGGGGGTGGACTGAGCGGCTGTAGCACGCTCTCCAGCCCTGGGGGGTATAGTGACTCCAGTTTTGGTGGTCCTGGGTGACCACAGGACACACCATCACCAGACAACCAACTAATCACTAGGGAAGCATGTTGGATGCATGATGTGGTAGTGTTGTGGCGCCCGACTGACATGCCCCCCACACAAGGAAAAAAGACATCTGGTGTGCCTTAATGAGGCCCTGACTCATGGCAGACCTGGATCCCTCACCGCAACCATAATCTATCACCTCTGGAGTACAGCCAGGGGCTCTGGAGGTTCCGCTCTGGGGGGCAATCCAAGAGCATTGTGTGGGGGGGTGTCGTGAGGGATCCTGCAGAGCTATAGCACCCCCCCATGATTGCTTACAGCTTTGCGCTCCACTCTGATGGTGCAATAAGGGCTCTGAGGGCTCCTGCAGGGCTGTAGCCCCCCACCAAGATCACCTACAGGTACGACCACAAGAACGCCAGCCAAGAGTGCAGCACCATCTTTTTCAGCTACCATGTGGTTCTGGAACCCAGACTTGGAATGCAGAGTTTGATCTGATGCCTTAATTGCACCTCAATTTGCACTGGCATGGCAGTGGTGATACATTTTACTGTTGGGAAGATTTAGATGTGTGCTGTTATCCAGTTTTAGATGCCTTATCTCTGTAATGTGCCTTGACTGCTAAGATATATGCATTGATGCTGCCTTGATTCCTTGTCCCACTGTATGGGTGTTGGTTAGCAATTTCAGTCTGCCAGTAGCTTTGCATCGTTTCCAACTTTGTGAATTTTATACTATGTGCTCCTCTCTCCCTCAGCTCCTATTATCTGCCACCCCTGCCCCTTTTCTGTGTTCCTATAGGCTGCCTTGTAGTTTTTCTGTTTCACTTGCAGCCTCTAATATTTATTCTTATTCCTTTCAGCTCCCCACTCTCCCTGACGTGCAACAAGGGTCGTGAGGGCTCCTGCAGGCTGCTGCCCCCCAGGATCGCTTACAGGAATGACTGCAAGAACACCAGCCATGAGTGCAGTGCAATCTTTTTCAGCTACCATGTGGTTCTGGAACACAGACTCGGAAACCAGTGTGACACCCTCCTGCCCTAAGCTAAGCTGCCTTTTATTGCTGCCAGATCCAATCAGTCCACTTTAACACCCTTCACCTGTAGTCTCAGTTTCCCCCATAATTCCAATCCTCTTGGGTCTTTCTGGAACCTTTCACTCTCCCCTGAGAGACGTCATACTGTAGCAAAGTTCCTTAAGGACACCTGTTGACTTAATATTAACTCCCTCCTCCACTAACCTCGTGCATCCCACCATCTCATCCCATGCCCATGGCCCTACTGTAATCCTCCTTTATCTGTATTTTCCCTATGTCCTTTATACTCTCCTTATCTTCCCCCTTGCTCTGCAAGTTGTCACTGACTCCATGCCCCTTCTACAATCTACCTCCCCTAGCTCCCCCCTCACTGATTTCACTATGTCTAACTTCCTCTTACAAGTTTGACAGCCCTTGCACTTCACTGGTTTAAGCAACCATAAAACCCTTCTTCGATCACCCTACTTCTAAAAAACTTATTGGTAACCTCTACTATAAGTAAAACACCCTAAACCACAAATAATCACCCTTCTTACATACCTTCTGTTATTCCTTGCCAGAGATATTGAGCCCAAACCTCGACCTACCTCGCATGCTACCTCCCTCCCCGGCTCAGGATAAAAGAATTAAAAATCATCCACCTTAATATCAGAAATGTACTGTGTAATTTGGATGAACTCACCATTTGGACACCCCATTACCAGCCAGACATAATATGCCTATCTGAAACATGGCTTAAGACCTCTGTATCTGACAATTTCTGCAACATCTCCGGCTACAATTTCCTTTGGAATGACAGGCCCCCCCTCCAAATGTGGAGGTGGAACCATAATCTATTTCAAGTCACATCTCAGTTTCTCTGCTCCCAGCTCACTGCCTCTGACCCGTTACCTCCTTGGAAATCTCCCACTGTACCCTATCTTTAAGCAACGCAAAAACATTCCACATTTTCTGTGCATACCTGCCTCCTGCGACTCCCCTCTCTCTTAGAAGTGATAGGTCCCCCGAGTGTGCAATAAAGATTTTATCATCCTCAGTGACTTCAACATCAGCTGGCTGGATGGCAACAAATCTACTGCTGAAATATCCCTCAGCAAACTGCCTCTCAGACAAGTTAACTCCCAGCCCACCAAGATCTACAACAATGGATTTATCACCACACTCATAGACTGGATCCTTGCCCCCAACGCTGACAAAATGTTTTGCTCTGGGACCCTCACTGACTCAATAATCGACCATTCACCAGTGTTCTATGTCTAGCGTGCCAAAGTTCCTCCCCTTTCCCAGCACCATCCACTTCTGTGACTTCTCTCGTCTCAATCCTTTACTGTTTAAAGCCAATATTACCCACCATAACTGGTCCCTGGGATCTCTGGATTACTTCAGATGTTGACCTTGCTGTCTAATATCTTAACTCAACCTTCACCTCACTCCAGTACAAGCATACACCCTTTACCACTAGGAGAGTCTGTGGTCAGCAAACAAAATGGCTTACCCGCCCCCTCTTATCCCTCCTGAAACAGAGAGACAAAAGCTGGTCCACCTACAAAGCCACTAATTCCACGTTGAACTGGAACACATATAAAACGCTAAGAAATAAATGTAAGCAAGCCATCAATCACAATAAAAGTTCCTATTTTTACACGTCTGGCCTCTCCTAACTACCCGTGTCAGTATTGGAACCATCTTAAATGGTCTCTTGGACTCTCCAATATCTCTACTTCTTTGACTTTGAGAGCAATGGCATCAACTATAACAATCCACTCACCATATTGAATACCTTTAACACTCTATTCTCCGACCTTTCTGCCTTTACCTTAGCCCTTGACAGCTCTGTAGAGCACCCCTCCCCCACCCCCTCTACTCCCTTAGGGTTACATCCTCCTTTTCTCGTTAAGTCTGTCTGCCCGAAAAGAAGATAAGCTCCTTAAACATATCCCAGAGTCCAGATCTGTCGGCCCTGATGATCTCAAACCCAAGCTGCTTAGATTAGATGCCTGGGTGTTGTTGATCCCAGAGACCAGACTACTTAAGCTTTCCCTTTCCTACAATACCATTCCATCCTCCTGGAAACAGGCCAATATAGTCCCAAAACATAAACAAGCATTTGTCAATGTCAAATGTTTGCTTGCTGGTATTGGCATTGGTAGTGCAGGAGTTATAGAGATGCATAATAGGAATGGCAGTGAAGTATTAAACTAACACCAACTCCCACCCCCACCCTGCAGAGACTGACAGGGGTTTGGGGGGGGTGCCTTTGGGTCTTCGGCCGTAACGCTCATGCCATTCCACCTCGCTCCACCCTGCAGACACCAACAGGTGTTGCGGTGTGCCTTGGAGTCTTCAGCCCTTATGCTCACACCATTCCATGTGGAAATAAGCCAAGATGGCTGTAGCAGAGGAGAAATGGGTGAATGTTAGGGCTGAAGACCCCAAGGCACACCTCAATGCCTGTCACTGGCTAGAGGGTGGGGATGAGGGTGGAATAGCATGAGCATTACGGTCGACGACCCCAAGTCACACCCCTGATGCCTGTCAGCCTCCAGAGGGTGGGGCGTTGCAGTTGGAAACCCTAACGCCCCAGGCGTTTGTTGATATTTTCACCGCAAATTTTCAACATGGGCTTTTTGGACCCAGCCTCATTAACAGTGGCACTATCATTTCGTTACTCAATCCCAAAAGGTAATTTAGCACAGCGACTGCACCATTCAGCGCCACAGGTGCAAAAACACATTTTGGACAGGATGTGAAAAATGATGGCCGTACTGTTCATGAGGAGGTGTGAAAAAATGACAATGTTGAAAATCTGGAGTGAAAACATGAAAGATTGGTGAAGCTATGAGTGTGTGTAGAAACTGCGCAACGCACGCCTGTAATGCAATCATTTATTGGACTTTTTTCATCAAATTTTCAACATGGGCATTTTGGGACCTCTCCTCATGAACAGTGCCACTGTGATTTTGTTACTCTGTCCCACAAGTTGATTTCCCACAGCGACCGTGCCATTCTGTCCCACAGGTGCGAAAACACATTTCGTGCAGGATGTGAAAAATGACAGCTGCACTGTTCATAAAGAGGTGTGAAAAAATGGCAATGTTGAAAATCTGGAGTGAAAATATTTATTGGCGAAGTTAGGAGCATGCGTAGAAACTGTGCAACGCATGCTCGAAGCGCAGTCATTTTTTGGAATTTTTTCACCAGATTTCCAACATTTTTTTGGGACGCCACACTCATGAACAGTGGTACTGTTGTTTCGTTACTCTGTCCCACTGGGATGGGCTCCCTGTGTGTCACATTAATGGGGGATACATGTCAACACGGGATTGGGTACCCCGATGTCAGCTTTCAGGAAGTGTGTAGTGGGTGGCAGGAGTTGCCAATGTGGAAAGCTGTGCTGCTTCTCATTTATTTATTTATTGAAATGGTTCACCAGGATAGGCACACCGAACAAACAAGGTGCTTGGCGGCAGGAGACGACAAGAACCGTAACTCGGGCCATGTGCATTACTGTGCACTGTAATGCACATGGCCGGGGTCGTGTCAGCTGCTGCCAACAAAGAGAAGGTATGATTGTGTGCCTGGTTGCGAGGGAGGGGGAAGGTCCTGCTGCAATGAGGAAACTGTCCCTCACTGCAGTGGCAGGTTTCTTTCAAGTGCAGTCCTCTCTCTCAAACTGCTGTCATAGACAGCTTGCCGATTCATTTGTGCCAGAGGGACAAGCCCTATAAAGTGTCAACTTGGAACCATCTCTGATTAGAGTGGAATTTTTCTTTGAAGTGAAGACCGCTTCTCTCAAACTTCTGTCATAGACAGCTCGCTGATTCATTGGTGCCTGAGGGATGAGCCCCATAAAGTGTCAACTCTACTTGGCAGAAACTTTCACACCTCTAAAATGTCGTACTGTCCCAAGATGTTTCTTGTGCATGCGTGGCGTGCATGCATGCAAGCAACCATAAAAAAGGAACACTAAACTTATGTCAAATTATAGGCCTATCACCATATTTCCAGTCCTGAGTAAAATCCTTGAAAAAATAGTTGCATCCTAATTTAATTCGTATCTTGACAAATACAACTCCCTCTCTCCCTTCCTGTCTTTGATTACTGGGTAAGTGCACTGATCCAATGGATTACCGGGTAAATACACCGATCCAATGGACCGTTTTCAGGCATGAACCAGGCACAAAGATGACAAAGAAAAGAATACAATACAGTTTACATAAGATATGTAACGCCCTGCACTTCGGTGTCTCGGGAGTTACCCTCCACTGGCTGCAGCTGGTGCAGAACGCAGCTTCCAGGTTACTGAGAGGCCTTCTGACGTTCTGTCATGTAACTCCGGTGCTGCGTGAACTGCACTGGCTGCTGGTCAGGTGGAGGGTTATCTTCAAGGTGGGTCTACTCATCTTTAAGTCCCTACATGGCCTAGGCCCTTGCTATCTGTCTGATCTCCTAACACCTGCGGCTCCATTCCACTCCCTCCGTTCCTCCTCTAGGGGCCTCCCAACGATTCCCAGGACAAGGCTTAAAATTGCTGGTGACAGGGATTTTAGCATTGCCAGTCCCATCCTGTGCAATTCACTTCCCCCTAACCATCAGGGAGGCCCCTTCAATCGACGTGTTTAAGGGCCACTTTAAGACCCACCTTTTTTCACTAGCTTTCCCAGACGTAGCTTTTTAGACACGTGATAAAGACTGCTGATTTTATTATTACTCCTGTAGTTGTTTTAGTGCTTTTACTGTATAATGTGTAATTGCTGAGTTTCTATTCTTTATGATTTTTATGTAAGACGCACAGAGCCTCCAGGAATGGGCGCCAAAGAAATAAAATTTGCCTTTCCTTGCTGTCGATGATATAGCCACGTGCATAGTTGAAGCAGCCTAGGAGTGGAAGCCACCTTAGTGCCTGGTAAAGGTTACAGTGATGGGTTGAATATGGAGCCAGGAGTACAAAATGGCAGATGCTATTGTAGACCAACATTAGTCTTGCACGCAGGGGGAGTAAATGGGGAGCAGTAGTCGATGATGGGGAGCAGGTCATCTTGGATGATGGCTAGGTGGGCCTCACAGAGATCAGGTAATGTTTTAGTCGACAGGTGGCCCACGTTTTTGGTTTACTCTATGTACGATGAAGTTGATGTGCTCCATGTAAGAGAAGGTGGGATCAAGTGTAACACCCAAGTATTTGAAATTAGGTACATTCAGCAGAGCAGGGCAGTTGGGTAAAAGCATTGAGCGGGAGGAACTGGATTTCAGGATGTTTGCCAGGTATGGTTTAGACCCAAGAAGCATAGCTTTGGTTTTCTTTTCATTTACCAAGAGCATATTTGACAAGAACCAGTTATAGGCTAATTCATAGTTTTGGGCAAGTACGGAGGATATGTTAGGCAGGGACTTGTCACTGTGAAAGAGGACAAGATCGTCCACGTATGGTAGAGCTTTACAGTTGAGGCTGTCAGTGGGGAGGGAGCTGATAATGACAGTAAATAGTAGGGGCTCAGGATGGAGCCTGGAGGATGTCTGTGGAGACAGGCAAAGCAGGAGAGCTGGCGGAACTGATGCACGCCAATTGGAAGAGGCCCGAGAGATAGCTCCGAAACCATGAGGAGGTTTATTCAATCAATCAATCAATTAATCAAGTCTTTATTTATCCAGGTGAAACACTGTTGAGAAGAACTCATTTACAAGATGGACCTGCATGAAACAAAACTAATAAGGACAACAGTATCACAACTATAGACTAGGACAATATACAGGTTACTCACCTGTAACAGGAGTTCTAGGAATGGTATATGTTGTTCATCCACACTGTCTGGCAGATTCCTTGCCGCTTTAAATCTTGCCGGAAGGTCTTCAAGCTGGCTCCTCCCACCCACCCGGGTGGTAAAACTCTTGGCTCTGTCCCATGATGCCAGATCTAGCGCGCTGGAAGCCAGGTTGTGCGTCGAAGCCGGGGAGGTTGGGTGGGTCGTGTGGATGAACAACATATACCATTCCTAGAACTCCTGTTACTGGTGAGTAACCTGTATTTCTAGGGGCATGGATATGTTGTTCATCCACACTGTCTGGCAGACTCCTAGCAGTTCTCCGGGAGGAGGAGCTAGGCGCACACCTACTTAGGGAATAGAGACTGGAGACAGGGGCCAGAACCCAGCACCCCAGCGTGACCCAAGATAATGTGGTAGTGGGTAATTAAGGATGTGCCGACTTCCAGGTAGAAGCCCTGCAGCTATCCTGGATAGGGACATCCCTGGAAGCAGCCACCGATACAGCAGTATGGCAGGTAAAATGAGCTCTTATCCCTCTGGGAGGCTCCATGCCTGCCAACCTATAGCGGAGATCTATGCAGGAGGTAAGCCACCCGCTCATCGTCCACATGGCTGCAGGTCTGCCAGGTGCTGCTTCAGCGTAGATGACAAACAACTGGCAAACCTCTCCCCGAACTTCAGCCGTACACTCCCTAAGAAGGCGAGTGCTCAACTAGGGTCCAAATGGAGCCTACATACGGCCTCCGAGGTGTGACTGGGGTAGAACACCGGCAGAGTCAACACCCGATTAAGGTGAAGCTCCGACACCACCTTCGGAAGGAACTTCGGGTGGGGCGCAGGACAACCTTGTCCTTGTGGAAGACCAGATAGGGAGACTTGAAGGAAGCGCCTGGAGCTCTCCCATCCTTCTGGCTGACGTGTTAGCCACCAAGAAGGTGTTCTTCCACAACAGGTTGGAGAATCGCACCTGTGCATTGGTTCGAATGGCTTGCCCGTGAGCTTAGCCAATACCAGCAGTATATCCCACGGAGGTGGAGAATCTCACACCAGAGGGGGGAATGTGATCAAGGCCTTGGAAAGTGCGAGACCACCTTTCCTGCGCCACCGACTGCCTTCCGGCCTGTGCCCGGAGGGCAGAGATGGCTGCCAAGAGCACCTTAAGGGTCGTCGACCGAAGCCCTTGCTGAAGAAGAAAGGACCACAGGTAGTCCGGAGTGCTCGCCGAGGGACAGGAGAAGGGACCAGGCCCTTCCCTAACACCAAATGGAGAAACTCTTCCATTTGAAGGCATAGCATTATCCGGACGACTCCTGATGGGATGCCTCAATGACGTTGAGAACCTCGCCGGAAGACCCAAGACCTGGCAACTAGCTGCTCAGGAACAAGGCCGACAGGTGCAAGGATTGAAGGTCCGGATGGAATACCTTCCCCCGATAACAGAGATCAGGTCCGGGCGGGCTGGAAGCTGCCTCGGGAGCCTGGAGCTGAGACTGAGGAGAGCTGGATACTAGAGCTGGTGGAACCAGTCTGGGGCTACCAGAATCACCTGCGCTTTATCCCTCCTCACCTTGAGAAGCACCTTGTGGATCAAGGGAAATGGGGGAAAGGCGTAAAAGAGGCCTGGGGTCCACAGCCTCCAAAAGACATCCCCCTACAGCGAGCCCTGCTGGGGGGCGCGGGCATGAAATAGTCTTGGCTTTGCATTCTCCTTGGAGGAAAAAGGTCGGCCGAGGTGACCCAGAAGGAAAAGATCTTGTGCTACCTCGGCAGGAAGAGACCCCTCGTGAGGAGCAGCCCCTATCCGGCTTAGGGCATCGGCCAGGGTATCGGAGGCTTCTGCCATCCAAATGGCTAGGAAATCGCCGCCAGGCTGTGCATGAGACCAATGCGGAGAGCCTCCTTACATAACGGCAAGGAGTGCGTCCGGTCCTCGTGGGTTAGGTAGCACATGGTCGTGGTATTGTCCGTCTGGACCTGAACCACTTTACCCCGTATAAACGGAGCGAAAGCGGTGTGAGCTAAGCAGACTGCATGAAGCTCCAGCAGGCAGAAATGGCATCGGGACTCCCGAGAGGACCAGAGGCCGTACACTCTGTGCTCCCCCTGATGGGTACCCCAACCCATCAGAGATGCATCGGTTGATAGAAGACCGTCGACTCGGGGCGGATGAACGGGATACCCTCCTGCGGATGTGCCGGAACGGTCCACCATTGGAGAGCATTCCGCATCTCCTGGGTCACTGTCACGGGCTGGTCAAAGGATCGCAGCATTGTGACCACTGGCTGGCCAGCCCCCCATTGAAGGGGACGCATGTACCAACGGGCCCAAAAGACCACGCTGGTGCAGGCCACGACGAGGCTCAGGAGGTGCAGGAAGTCCTGGGCAGGACGGGAATTCCCAACCAGACATGGTTGGGCAAAAGAGGAGGAACCTCGGCCCTGTCCACCGGGAGCCGAGCTCTGGCTCGAAGAGTCGAGCTCTGCCCCGATGAAAAGAATCTCCTGCTTCGGCATGAGTTCCAACTTGGCCCCATTGAAGAGGAGGCCCATCTGAGAGCAACCTGGAGGGCCAGAACTCTGGACTGTTTCACCTCCTCTCTAGAGGGGGTTGCAATCAGCCAGCCATCTGGGTAGGGGTACACCCAGACCCTTTGGCGCCGCAGGAATGCTGTCACCACTGCTATGCATTGTAGAAGACCCTGGGAGCTGGGAAGAGGCCGAAGGGCATGGCTCAGAACTCGTAAAGGGATCCCTCCGATCTGAAGCGGAGGAACCTCTGAAGAGACGGACAGATTGGAACGTGCAGGATGCGTCCTGGAGGTCCAGGGAACAGAACCACATGCCTCGTTCCAAGGATGGGATATTTGAGTCAGAGTGACCATCCTGAAAGTCCGAGACCTGAGGAACTTGTTCAGGTTGTGCAGATCAAGAATGGGGCACCAGCCCCCCCATCCGTTTGGGGACCAAGAAGTACCTGGACATAAGCCCCGGGTCTGAAAGAGGATCTGCACCTTCCTGATCACCTCTATTCGAGGCACAGGGCAGCGTCGGGCGCAGTGGGCCCGGCAAGGGCTTCGGACCTCGTGGCCCCGAGGCCGGCGGCTCAAGGGAAGGGCCCGCTCGAGACCAGAGACAGGCCCTTACCTTCCACCCCCACACCCAACAGAAGAGAAGAGGCGGAGCTGTCCCGGGGGACCCAGAGTGACGAGGTCGGGGGCGAGGCCCCCAACCAGTCACTGAGCAGGCTTGGAGGGGGACTGGCCGAGGGAGCCCCTGGGCCTTTACCTCCTTGTTTCCCATTAGAGGAAGTCACTGGCTTGGGTTCGGGATGCCAAGCGCAAGCCTGCTGGCCCTCTTGTTGGTGCTGATGGGCTGGTCGTGCCGCAGGGGCCGAAGAACGAAGGGGCTTACGCAGAGGTTGCCGGTGGCCCTTGTCCCTCTGGGCGGAGGTGACCGAGTCCAGAGTGACATTGGACTTCTCGATCCCCTGGAGGTGTCCCTTTACTCCAGGGCTGAAGAAGTCAATCCCCAAGAAGGGGATGTCCGCCAACTTGTGCTGGTTATCCACTGAGAAGGTGGATATCCTCAGCCATGCCCTGCGGCGCATGGCCACCGCGGCCGCTACTGACCTGGCACAGGAATCACCTATGTCCAGAGCAGTCTGAAGCTGCTGCTTAGCCACGGCACTACCCTGGTCCCGCACCTGCCAGACCATGGTCCGCAGGTTGGCTGGGAGATGAGGGATCACCTCATCCAGGGAGCCCAAGAGGGCGTGGGAGAAGTGTGCCATCAGCGTGGCCGAGCTGGCCTGTCAGAGGCCTAGGGAGGACGAGGCGTAAACCTTGCGCCCAACATAGTCCATCCTTTTGGACTCTTTGTCTGGAGGCCTGTCCACATCTCGAGCGTTTACGGAACGCTGGAAGACGTTGCCGGTAACTAACCCCTCAGCAGAGGGGTGCTCCGAGAAACCGAGCAAAGAACCGATAGGGACTGCATACTTCCTGGCCATCCTGGCCGAGGGCGCAGGACAGGAAGTAGGCCGCTGCCAAAGCTGCAAGGCTGGGCCGACAATGGCCTCAGCCACAGGGAAGGCCTCCGAGGGTGAATCCCCTCGGTCTAGGATCTCCGTCAGGGGATAATAGGCCCGTTTGGACACGGGCTCGAGCTGCATCCTGGTGAACTCCGAGATGAGCCTGAGCAGACCCAGGAAGGATGATGGGCTGTCGTCCAAAGACCGGTCCAGGGAGGACTCCAGGCCCACCCGCCTGGGGAACACGGAGGAGTCATCGTCGGACTCTGAAGGGTCTGCAAAGAGCTGCCTCAGGCCTGAGCCACTCTTCACCTGCCAAGGGCGGGCGGGAGTGAGGTTGACCGACAACCTGTGGGACAGGCCGTGACCCAACTGAGGTTCCACCACAATCGGTGGGGCAGCAAGATTTGGTCGAGCAACCGGCCTGGAAGTGGGCACCTCGATTGCGGCGAGCGGTTGCGTCGGCCATTCAGATGGCAGCCGCTTGATAGACGGGGAATGAATCGGAGTCGACTGATTCCCGGACAACAGCAACTGCTGCCACATAAACTCCTCGTAACGTCGACGTCATCTGTGTCAAAGCCTCTCCTCATCCAAGGAGGAAGACGAGGAATGATGTTGCCACTTAACTCGGTGCCCCGACCGAGACCGCCAAAGTCGGCGGGAGCGGTTTGACCGAGAAGAAGACCGAGACCAAGATCCTCGGTGAAACCGAGGGCGGGTCTGGGAAGGAGCGGGGGACACTCGCTCTTCCCTCGGCTCGGACACTTTGACCGAGGACTGCCACCCTGAAGGCGCAGGCAGAATCTCGGCCTCCACCGGGGGAACCGGCGAAGGGTGACGGCTCTTCCAGTCGACCGCCCGGGTGACGGGTCGAGAGAAAACTCGACTGCATCGATGGGAGTCTCGCCGGCTGGCCTGATGGGGGACAGCCGTGAAAACAACGACCTGAGCCCAACCTCGACCCGAAGTCGGCGGTCGGCAGTCGGGAAGGAGACCTCTCTTGCTCCCAAAGCGGACGATGGGACTTACCTGTGACTCCTCGACCTGGGCCAAGAGGCAAGTCCCAATGGCCCCTCTCCCTTTGTGGAAAGGGACTGGCGAAGCTCCTTGAACGAGGCCGAATGAGAGGAACTCAGAGCAGGATAAATGCCGCGACTGAGGAGGAGGGAGATGCGGCCTTGGAAGCCGCCTCCTCCAGGGCGATAGAGTGTTTGAGCTGCTCAGCCGAGTCAGTCGTCGCGGACACCACCCGACGAGCCTCAATGGATTTTACCGGTGGGGAAAATTCCTCGGGGCACCCAAGCCTCAATTGGGTTGCACGATCATCCAGGACGTTGGTCGAAAGAGCGGCGGCACAACTTCGTGAACCTGCGGTCATGGTCCAAGTCGAGGCAGTATCGCACGTGGAGTGCGGATCAGTCCTGGAGATATTCCGCCCGCCACGGCGCCTCTGAGAGCCGGGAAACGAATTGTCCATCACAGCCGTGAGGGAGAAGACCACCAAAGTTTAGAAAACTTCAAAACTTAAATTCGGACGAACCGAAGAATCAGGAACCAGTCGGAAAACGCAGAGCGCTAAGGAGGGAACCTGAGCTTCCAAGCGGTAAGGAAGATCTGTCATCATGGGGCGGAGCCGAGAGTTTTACCACCCAGGTGGGTGGGAGGAGCCAGCTTGAAGACCTTCCGGCAAGATTTAAAGTGGCAAGGAATCTGCCAGACAGTGTGGATGAACAATATATCCATATCCCTAGAAACAACATTTTCATAGTAGGTAGAGCATACCACAAAAATGCATAAAGCAAGCAACAAAAGATAGCAATCAACACATTAGGCAAGCTGAACCTACTTATGGATAGTAATAGAAGAGCAGCCAGAATTTAATAGTGAACAGACAGTACTAACTGCAAGGAAATGGGGGGCATGCAGCGGTTGTACAGGAAGGAATGGAACTTGTTGGAGATAGACTGCAGGTGCTACAGATGTGGCAGATAGAAGGCGCTATGCGCAATGCGTCAGCCTCTGCAGTTGCAGAGTTTAGGGAGGGCCCAGGTGAGTAGGGTCCTGAAGGAGGATACTTTAATCGGGGCAGAGATTCAGAGTAATTTTTGCAACTTTTTCCACAAGGATGGTAAGTAACGGCTAAAGGCCGATGATCCAAAACGAGTTCTGACTTTGGGAATAGCAAGAGATATGTATGAGAGACTTCTCAGAGCGTAGCTTCCGGGGGAGCAAATGTGAAGGCAATCAGAGATATATGAGGGGAGCATCCTGGTAGTGGCTCAGAATGTCCAGAGGGCTGCATTTTTATCACGTCTGTGATTGAGGGATGTCCAGCCTACTAGTCTGTATAAATCACAATGGCATGTGGAATAAGGGGCCCCTGTTATAGATCTTACGGCCCTGTGGTATAAGGTGTCGAGTTTATTTAGGAAAGAGTAAGTGCCTCGACCATAAAGAAGGCCAGCATAATCCAGTAGGGAGAGAAAGGTAGTTTGAAAGTCTAGTCATCACTTTTACAGAGAGTAAGTGATGCGAAAGAAAATGCAGAGTCTCTGCTTGAGCTTCTTTGCAAGTTCATCTATATGAACAGAGAAGGTCAGTTTGCTATCAGACCAGGCGCCCAGGGTACTTAAATTTTGAGACAACTTTGAGGGGTTCCTCCAGGAAGGTGGAGATCCGGGGTGTAGGAATCAGGATGGAGGTGTTGGAATTCTTCGAAGATGGTGAGAAGAGCATAGCTTTAGTCTTTTTTGCATTTAGGAGCAGCTTTAAGGAGCAGTTTTAAATGTAACAGTTTTTTTTGGAGTCAGTTGAATTCCAGCTGTAGGTCAAGGAAGGTGCTTTCAAGAGTTGGCCTGGAGATGTACAGTACAGTGTCATTGGCGAATAAGTGAATATTTGCCAATTTAATTCCTGAATGGATATTACTGATGTACATGGCAAATAGGACAGGGCTCAATATGGAACACTGTAGACGCCTCTTGGTAATGTTTTTAGAGGGGGGAGGTCATCTTCTGCTTTTTAAACGTAAGGCATGACCAGGGTTATGTTATGGTATGTTAATCACCTCTGGGGTGTAATGTTGCCGCGAACTGCTTGAGTGCCACTCTCGAGGGTGATTAACTAACCATTAACATAACCCGGGAGTGCCTTATTGCTATTATAATAAAAAGTTTTTTTAGACAGTGTTAAACTTTGGTCAACATATGATTAGGCTCTACATGTATGTTAATAAAAGATTAACAAAAGGCTGATAGAATGCTTCCAGCCAATCAGAATGCTCTATTTCTCAGATCTCTATTACAATGCCTGTTGAGTCCGGCCAATCAGGTAGCTGTTGAACCATTTGATGGCTGTGTCATCAAAGCCAGACTTGTAGAGAATGCCTAGGAGGATGGCATGGTCCACAGTATCAAAGGTCTTGCTGAGGTGAAGTCACAAGCTGGTTCACTAACTACCTTACTGATCGCTCACAATTCATGTGCATTGGTCAAACCTGCTCCCCCACACTGCCCGTCTCTGTGGGGGTCCCTCAAGGCTCAATCCTGGGTCCCCTCCTTTTCTCCTTATTTGTTAATGTGCTTCCCTTAGACTGCCTCAACTGTCGCTCTCTCCTGTATGCCAATGACCTTGTCCTCTTCAACAGTGACAAATGCACGGCTGCAATCTCCTCAGTTCTCTCGCACAACTATGCTGCAGCCTACAACTGGTTCTCAAAAAAACCTCCTCTTAGTAAATGTCAAAAAAACTAAATACATGCTGTTTGGATCTAAGCCCTTCCTTGCCAAAACTAAAAACCATGCCCACTTACGCATTCTCACCCCAGACGGCCCAGCCCTGGAGGATGTCAACACCCACAAATACTTAGGAGTACTGCTCGACCCCTCCCTCACCTTCACTGAGCATGCAAATTCCCTTGTCAGAAGGTTCCATCAAAAGTTAGGTGCCGCCTATAGAGTCAGGCAATACCTTACCCCTGAAGCTAGACTAGCCATTGTCCAGGGTATTCTTCTCCCTATTCTTGACTACTGTTCTCCTATTTATGCCAGGACCTCAGCTACTGCCATGGCTAAACTCTCCACTGCCTACAACAGCACCTGTCACTTTGCTTTATTGGTCCCATTCTCCATTCACCACTGTACACTCTATAATACCCTTGGATGGCTACCGCTGCAAGGTTGCTTTGACCTAGCCCTCTGCTGCATGGTGGACAATGTCATCTGCACGGCTCCAGAATCCCCCCTAACTGCCCTTCTGAAAACCTGAATGCTCCACTGCAACCTCCACTCTAATGGTACTCCCTCTCTAGCTGTTCCTAGGCTATACACCAACATGGGTAGCAGAGCTTGGTCTGCAGCTGCCCCCCTGCAGTGGAATAAACTACTGGCTGAACTTCGTTCCATTGACACACACTCCAGTTTCAAGTCCCACCTTAAAGTCTGGTTCCTGGCAAATTCATCCTGCCGCTGTTCCCAGGGGTCACACACCTACCCACACTAGTCAACTCCCCAGCACAGGGGTTACCCACCTACCCACACTAGTCAACTCCCCTGCCTACAACTGTTATATCGTATTTTTCACAGTAATATTTGACTTCCTTGCCTGTACATATTGTATATATATTTTTTACTGAGTATTCTGTGTATTACTTGCTCACTGGACGATGCAGTCACACATTGTACACTGTGCCTACGATTTGTTTGTTTTGTACCAAATCTCCTCATGTACGAAATTGAAACCTTGCATTCACTGTTCTCAAATGGACCAATGCATCAAGCCTGTATATTATTGTGCTTACTAGTGTTGCTTGTATCAAATCTGTGTCATGTGTATTACTGTTACCTTGTACTCCACTGTCACCCTGCGCCATGTGTTATGACCCGGGTCGTGCCCTGAAAACGGTCCCTGGGATCAGTGCACTCACCCGGTTATCAAAGTCATAAATAAATAAGGTCCAGGAACAAGGCGCCCACAAAAAGTCTATTGTCCAGGGTATTGAGCCAGTCATTAGACACTCCGGCCAAAGCTGATATTGTACTGTGGTGTAGTCTGAATCCTGATTGTACAGGCGTAAGTAATTGAAGGAATCTAGGTAGTTCCTAATCGGTATGTTTACAAGTTTTTCTAGCAATCTGGAGAGCACAGAAAGCAGAGAGATAGGCCTGTAATTGTTGGGGTCTCTGGGGTCGCTCGATTTGAAGAGAGTAATGACATTAGCAGTTTTCCACATGTTTGGGAGAGCACCGTGAGTAAGGGACAGGTTGACTAGATGGGTAATGGGTGCAGCCAGAATGTGGTAGCATACTTTTAGAAAGTATGGATCTACGAGCTCCACTCCAGTGCTTTTCCTGGTGTCGAGATTAAGGAGCAGATCCTCGACTTGTTTCTGTGTTATTGGGCTGAAAGAAAACACAGATTCAGTCCTGGTTGCAGCAAAGGGGTCAGCATGCACGCCCTGGCCATGCAGCTGATCACGTAGGTTGTTGGCTGGGGATGTATCAAATGCCAGCCCTGCAGTGGCAAAGTGGTTGTTCAGTATGTTGAGAATCTTGTGCTTGTGTGTGATGGCAGAGCTTCTGGATGCAAGTTTAGTAGGAAGAGCACTGGAAGGTCTATGTCCCTCTACCTCTCCTAATGTTTTCCAAAATTAGTTTGAGCTTATTGGAGCAGCCAAGCTGGTGAAGTCTGGTATGTAGAAGGGAGTGGTTGACAAGGTCGAAGGCCTTGGTCAGGTCTACAAATACAGCACCTGTGGCTCTCCCCCAGTCCATATTTCTAAGTATGTGGGAAGTAAAGTGTGCCAGGGCAGTTTTGATACTATGGTTTTTATGGAAACCATGCTATTGAGTGCACATCAGGTTGTACTTCCCAATATGATCGGATAGTTCATGGTGGACAATTTTCTCAAGGAGCTTGCTCAGGTGGGGGAGTATGGAAATAGGCCTGTAGCTGTCAGAAGAAAGGGAGTCCCCAGCTTTAGATACAGGTACCACCTTGGTGGTCTTCCATGTGTCCGGCATGGATGAAGTGGCCAATGATAGTTTGAAAAGTTAAGGCGAGGGGTTTGGAGATGGCTGGGGAAATGAGTTTAAGCAGGGAGGTGTACAGGCTATCAGTGCCATGGCTGCCCCGGTTGGGGAGACTCTTAAGGCGTTTGGAGCTATCTTTCTGGGAGATGGCCCAGAAGCAGAAAGGGAGAGGGGGAGACAGCAGAGGGAGAGGAGGAAGTGGGCGGGCCACCTGGGCTAGATCCTAGACTAGTTTACTGAAGTGTAGGCAGTTTATCAAGGAGGGTTGTCAGGTCTATGAATTTTAGGTTGAAGGCCTGGACAACCTCTGACGGATCAGTCGGGTGGGGGCGGGGGGAGCTCAGATAAATAACAGGGCTGTGGGTCCATGGGTTTAGCAAGGAGCTAAGAAAAAATTACTCACTTTAGTAATGTTGTTTCTTCTAATGGAGTCTTGCTATATTCTGACATATGCAGTGAGTCCCAACCTTCGAACTGCCCGGGAGATTAAAGAGTTAACTTTCCATGCCAGGCATGGAACGCTGAGCTCGAGCTCGGTTGAGACTCTGTCTGTTGTTCTTCAAACTAAAACCATCAGATCTTTTCGAGCTAAACTCACTAAGGTCCTGTGTGGAAGCTGTAAACCTACACTAGCCAACTGGCTACTAAACATAAAACACATTTTTGGTCCCAACACAGACACTCAAGTCAGGAGACCCAAAATGAAAATACAACACCCTCACCCCAAAAAAAGAAGTGAAACAAAAGGTGGGCACCTACTAGTGCCAACACTGCACTGCCATCCACATCCCAAAAACAGAGGTTTTGAGAGGGGCAGGCGGAGGTCAGAATATAGCAAGACTCCATTAGAAGAAACAACATTACTAAGGTGAGTAATTTTTTCTTCAAACAACATGAAGTCTTGCTATATTCTGACATATGCAGACTACAAAGCAGTACCTCCATGGAGGAGGGACAGAACCTACTTAGGAAATAGGCTCTGAAGCACAGCTGTGCCAAGCTGAGCATCACTCTAGCCTGGATGTCCAGGGGTAATGCTTGGTAAAAGTGTGAACTGTTTTTCGGTAGCTGCTTGACATATCTCTAGAATAGGGATGTCCTGGCAGCAGCCAGGAAGCAGCTATACCTCTGGTAGAAGTGAGCCCTCAGGCCTGAGGGAGGAACCTTACCCAGTTTTTCATAGCAAAATTAGATACAAGAGACAATCCACCTGGCAATGGATCTTTTAGTGGCAGGTTTCCCTTTACCAACCTCACCATAAGTGAGGAACAGTTGGAAGGAGTCAAACCTGTGACCCTTGGTACGCTCTATGTAGTAACTAAGGGCTCTTTTCACATCTAAACTGTGCAGTCTACTCTCACCAGAGGAGGAATGGTCAGTGAAGTACACAGGAAGAGACATAGATTGATTAAGGTGGAAATCTGAAACCACCTTAGGCAAGAACTTCCTGTTAGTCCTGAGGACCACCTTATCTCTATGAAAGGAGATAAAATCAGGCTCCACTGACAAGGCTTGTAATTCACTTATGCGTCTGGCAGAAGTGATGGCTACCAGAAACACAGTCTTCCAAGTTAAGTACTTAAGCTCTGCTGAAGATAAAGGCTCAAAGGGGGGTTGCATAAGCTGAGCAATGCAAACATTGAGGTCCCAGGCAGGGCAGGGTCCCTGAATGGAGGGTTGGTGTGAAGTAATCCCTTGAAAAACTTGGAGAAAACAGGGTGAGCTGAGAGAGAACAGGGCTTACCTGCTGAAATAAAAGCAGACACAGCTGCCAGATGCACTTTCAGTGTAGCTGGTCTCAGCCACAAGCTATTTAAGTGAACCATATAATCAAGGACTGTGGGCAGATCAGCAGACTCTGGGGAAGTATGCTTCCCAGAGCACCATATGGAAAAGCTTTTCCATTGAGAATTGTAAGTAGCCCTGGTGGAAGGTAGAAGCCTTCAGGATATCCATTACACCTTGGGAGAGGTGTAAATCAGCAAACTCTAACTCTTCAAGAGCCAGGCCTTGAGATTGAGAGATTTGAGGTTCGGGTACCAAATCCTCCCCTGAGCACAGGTTAACAGGTTGTAATTCCTGGGAAGACACAGGAGAAGATGGACTGATAAGGACAGTAGGAGTGGATACCAGGGCTGTCTGGCCCAGTCTGGAGCAATCAGGATCATCTTGCAGGGTTAAAATCTGATTTTGACTAGCACTTTGAACAGGAGAGAGAAGGGGGGGAAAGCACAGAGAAACTTCCCTTCCCAATTGAGAACTAAGGCATCCAGGGGGACTGAGCCCAACACTGGGGGTCTGCAGCAAAAAAGGAGAAGTTGGTGATTGTCTGGGGCTGCCAAAAGATCTGCGGGGTGCCCCATCTGGAAAATATCACCTCCAAGATCAGGGGATCCAGTGACCATTCGTGATGGCCCTGGGAAATCCTGCTGAGAGCATCTGCCAGGACACTGTCCTTTCCTGGGAGGTGAACTGCCGTCAGGGAGGTGTTCAGGGAGTAAGCCAGAGACCACAACTTCATTGCTTCGGTGCACAAGGCCATAGACCGAGTGCCTCCTTGCTTGTTGATGTACCACATTGAGGTGATGTTGTCTGTTCTGACCTGTACAACTTTGTTCTGAACAGATTTGGAAAAAGCTTGAAGTGCTAGAAATACTGCTCTGAGTTCCAACAGATTGATATGGAGCAGAGATTCCTGAGGGGTCCACAACCCCTGGGTGGCGAGGTCGTCCATGTGAGCCCCCCTCACCCCAAGAGGGAGGCATCTGTAGTAAGGATTAAAGAGTGAGACTGAGTGACAAAGGGAACCCCTTGTCTCAAATTGTTCTGATCCTGCCACCACTGTAGGGCCTGGATCAGGGTTCGAGTTACTGGGATCAGTTTGGTCAGAGGGTCCTTCCTTTGAGACCAAAAGGCTCTCAAATGGAACTGAATGTCCCTCATCTGAAATCTTACTCCCTGCACTACTGCTGTAGAAGCAGCCATGTGCCCAAGGAGCTGTAGAAAATGCCTTGCTGGTCGAGACACCTGCAGGGTGAATGAGGAGGCCAGAGAGACCAGGGTCCTTGCCCTGTCCAGGGGAAGGAAGGCTCTGGCCTTCTCTGTGTCTAGCTCTGCGCCTATGAAGGTGAGGAGCTGGACAGGCTCTAGAACTGACTTTGAAAGATTTAGAAGGAAACCCAAAGAAGTGAGCAGTTGCTGAGTTATCTGTAAGTGTAACTTGATTTGGTCTGGGGACTGGCCTACTATGAGCCAGTCGTCCAGGTAAGGGAAGATGGCAATTTTCTGCCTTCTTAGAGAAGCAACTACTACTGCCAGGCATTTTGTGAATACCCTTGGAGCAGAGGTGAGGCCAAAGGGCATTGCTCTGTACTGGTAATGGCCTGAGGGCAGCTCGAACCTGAGGTACTTTCGATGGGAGCTTCTGATGAGAATATGGAAGTAGGCATCCTTGAGGTCCAGGGACACCAGCCAGTCCCCTGGCCTTAGAGAGGGTAGAATAATTCCCAGAGTCACCATTTTGAATTTTGGTTTTAAAAGGTGCTTGTTTAAGTATCTGAGATCCAGGATGGACCGCCATTCTCCTGTCTTTTTTGGGGTAAGGAAGTACCTGGAATACAATCCTTTGCCCTGGTGTAGGGGTGCAACCCTTTCCACAGCTCTGAGAGCTAGGAGGGAAGAGACCTCTGCCTCTAAGGCAAGTGCCTCTGATGGATTTGCAGGTGGAAAGGATCTGGTTCTCATCGTTGGAAACTTTTTGAAGCTGAGAACCAGTCCCTGGCTTACTACTTCCAGGACCCATCTGTCTGATGTCAGAGACTCCCAGTCCTGGGAAAAGTAAGCCAGCCTGCCCCCTACAGGTAGCTGAGAATCGGCCCTGGCAACCCCATCAGGGTGCCTGCTTGGCAGGGGCTTTGGGCTGAGGGGTGGAAGCAGGCCTGCTTGTACCCCGTCTGCCTCTCCCTCTAAAAAAAACCCTCTGGGCATAAGCAGAAGAGGAGGCCTGGGCTTGGTAAAAAGGCCTGCCCCTGCCCCTGGGAAGCTGCCTTTGAGGAGTGGCCTGCCTTTCCTTGGCCTGTGCACTCCTATAGGTGGTCCTATACTCATCCATTTTCTTCATGTAATTCTCTGTCTGCTCCCCAAACAGAGAATTACCCACAACAGGAAAATCCATGGCCTTAGTCTGGGTATCCTGTGACAGGCTAGTACATCTGAGCCAAGCCATTCTTTGAAGTGCCACAGATGTAGCCATGACTCTTGATGACACATCATTAGAGTCCACTGCAGCATGGAATTGCACCTTAGATGCCTCAATACCATCAGCAGCCACCTGCTCCAGCTCCTTGGCAAGCTGGCAAGGGACGTGTTTTGCTAAAGCCATGACAGTGTCCCATCTGGATTTCTGATATCTAGCCACATAAGCCATATAATTCGCCTGTCTGAGTCCCAAGGATGCTGCCATGTACTGTTTCTTTGCCATGGCATCAATCCTCCTGGAGTCCTTGTCCGGGGTGTGAAGCCAAGGAATATTTGCCTTGTCACAGGCTGCAGTCTGCACTACCCCAACATGGCTGCATTGTTGTGAGGAACTCCATATCAGAGCCTGACAATGTGTACCTCTTGTCCATTCTCTTATCCACAGGAGGTATAGTGTGAGGAGTTTTAGAATTTTAAATGTCTGTTTCCCAAAAGATTTATGCAAGGAATAGACAGCCTCCTAGACTCTGGGATATCCATCATTTCTACATAGTCAGGCTCCTCTTGATCATCCACAGCTTCTTCCATAGGGAGCTGGAGGGTTTCAACAACTTTTTACAAAACATAAAATGAGAAGGGACTCAGAAAGCCTAGGAGGAGACACTCCTGAAGGTCTGTCTGGGGAGATGTCGGGTCAATGGGCACATCCAGACTTTCAAATCCACATTCACTCTCCTCATACTCCTCTTCCCCTCCTCCGGTTCATAATATTCCTCTAAATCATACTCTTGAACCGGTGGAACCGCTTGACGACAGTGCCTACCTGATGGTGCAGTTCGGTCAGGAAGGAAGCGACTGGACAATTTTGATCGCTTTGGCTATTTCTTCAGGGCTGGAGAGGAAAGTTTTGGCTCCACACCAGCTGATTTTCTAGTCCTTTTGCTGGAACCGACTCCTCAGAGTCGGATCTCCTTGCCGAAGAAGTCTCGCCCTGGTCAGAGGGCACCTTCTGGTTTGTTTGAACCAACCGGCTGGCCATCCGGTCCAGCTGACTTTTGGCCTCTTTCCTGAGCCTACCAACTCTCCTTTCCAGGGTAGCTGCAGGAAAATTTTACAAATCTGGCAGTCTGCATTGAGGTGGTCAAACCCCAGACAAGTAAACACAGGTGGTGTGGGGATCAGCCTTGGCAAGACTTCCCCACACACACACTACAGTGTTGAAACCCAGTGGGCCCGGTTTTTCTTTTGGGTTTCTCAGACATAGTGCCAGTCCTATCCAAACTTACCCGTTTATGGCAATCCGCCAGGCAAGACCCTCTTATCAGTTCCCAACCGTGTCACGGGTCATGGAAAAAACAGTAATAAAATCAGTTTTTTTTTAGAACCGATAAGAACTGGTAACCACACTCTAAAAGTACAATTTAAGATTTTTTAAACAACTTGATCGGTTCAAACCGAACCGATGAACCGTTTACAAGTTCCACACAGAAAAGATAAAATATAACCTATCTAGTACTCACAAATACCACAGACAGAGACTGAACCGACAGGTTACGGTTTAATTTTGGTCGAAAACCGAGAAAACGTCACTTTAACCGACAAAATGAACCGAGCAGAACGAGAAATCTCCAGAGCGACTGTTCAGTGAGGCGGAGTAAAGAATCTGACGGTTTGAGTTTGAAGAACAACAGACAGAGTCTCAACCGAGCTCGAGCTCAGCGTTCCATGCCTGGCATGGAAAGTTAACTCTTTCATCTCCGGGGTAGTTCGAAGGTTGGGACTCACTGCATATGTCAGAATATAGCAAGACTTCATGTTGTTTGAATGGAGCCCCAGAAACAACAGGGTTTTCAAAGGTTATCCTGCTGTAGACTGTGGTAAAAGTTCCATTTCTGGAACTTGGCCATTTGTTTGCACTGGTTACGCAAACAACTATAGTCATTCCAGAGGGTGGGGAAGGGTTTTTCATTTGTAGGCAGCCCACTTTCTGTCCCTTACTTTCATATTGGCCAGACATTCTTTTGATATCCAGACAGTACAGTTTCCTCTCACTCTCCTAGTGGTGAGAGGGAAATGGCAATCCTGAATCTGCAGGAGGGCATCCATGAGAAAAGTCACTGCCGATTACATGTCCGTGAGTATAGTGCCGACCAGTTCACTGTCCATATGTCCTCCAGGAGGGCAGCAGTGTCCGGGCAGTTAAAATTATGGAAAGATAGGTATTCTTCTTGGGGTGGGGGGTTCGTCTTGAAGGATCATATAATGTATGTGGGAGAGTGGTCACTGATGGACTCGAACAAGGTCCCTGCCTTGAGTACCTTATCAGTCCTGTTCGTGGCTACCCAGTCCAGGAGGGAGTGATTTAATATGCTGGTGTTGTGTCTGGTAGGGACTGAGATAGTTTGCACCAGGTTGTGTTGTTTTAACAGGCTGGCATAGTTGGGTTCAAGAGCACTTAACCAATTAAGGCTGAAGTCACCCAGGAGAATAGCGTCCCTTGGTGGTGTGAGTTTTCCCAGTACAGTCAGGAAATTCATTAAGCCAGGTGTGCCCCCCCGGCGGTTGTAGCAGCACCCTAGGAAAAGTTTTTTTTGCTGAGTACAGGGTCAGCTCCGAGATGAGCCACTCACTGGGGGAATCTGGATCAGAGCTAAGGACAGAGGTGGGTGAGAGAGGTTCCCTGAGGTAAAGGGTGACACCTTCACTCTTCTTTTTCCCTCGTCTATCGTGGCATAACAGAGAGTAGCCGGGCAGCTGGTACAAAGCATCAGGATGTGTAGCTTTAACCATGTTTTCAAGAGACCGAGGACATGGGGCTTGTAAAGAGATACCCAGGCTTCAAAATCAGAGAACTTAGCTGGTAGACTACAAATATTTAGGTGCACTATTTTTAGTCCCGGGGGGCTGGCCCTATTGTTACTGGAGTGGGTGATGGGAATATTTATAGGGCCCCGGTTACTTTCCATGTCCCCTGCCAGCAACAGAAGGGAAAAGAGGGGACAGTAAGGGTGTGGTAGCAATGAGTGTGATAGTGAGAGGGAGTACAAAAAGAATCCGAATTGGCGGCGCTCTAGGTTTGTGAGAAAAGCAAAAAGTAGGGGGCCAAGTGGAGTTAATTCCCATCTGTTTACCCCAGGGGAGGGTTGACTGGCTGGTGGGCACGCATGAAGGAGGATAAGTGTTCTTGTTCCAGAGCAAGCACAGAGGCACAGGAATTGACCATCATTAGAGTGCCAAGCAGCGAAGCAACCAGTAGAAGGAGAAGGACAAGTTTCATTGTTGCTAGTTAGGACTGCTGAACACAAGTAACAGTGAAAGGCAGTGATGGCCTAATGGTTAGGGCTACAGGCTGTGATAGCAAGCAAAGGACTGACCTGGTTCAAATCCCAGAGGCACTAACCTAAGGAATCCCCAACACTGTAGATCGGGAGGGGGGTAGGTCCCTTAAGCAGAGGTGGGACTAAAGGTAGTATTTAGAGCCTGTATAGAGGGGTCCAGAGAGGGCGAGTTTGCTGTTACTTTATAAACCTCACAAAAGCCTTCGACACTACCTAACACCCCATCCTTCTCAACAAGCTTAGTATCCTCCAGATATCTGAAAACTCCTTATCCTGGTTCTCTAGCTACCCCTCCAATAGGCAACAGCAAGTCAAGATAGGCTCCTCTTTCTCTGATTGTTTCCCTTCTCTACTAGGCATCTCACAAGGATCCATACCAGGACCTCTGCTATTCTCACTGCACAGCAACTCTTTTCATAACAGCTTTATTCATTCCACCCCCCCTCTTATACACTGATGACCTGGTGATCTTCCTGGTCTAAGTCTCCATCACTCATTCACACTAGTGGGATAGCGCCAGAGGCACTAGGAACAAGCGGGAGCCTAAAATTTTCTGAAGGGTTGGTGCCGAGACAGGACCACGCATCCATGGCACTGCAAGACTAGCTCGCACCTGCGTAGGCTATCTCAGTGTCGACCCTTCATCCGCCTCAGTTCCTTTTCTCCTGCCGTCGAGTGTGCTTGGATGTCGACGTTGCTCATCTGCTGGAGTCTAAGTTTTCGTCTATACGACAGCAGCTTTTAACTTTTAATTTAATATTTTAAGTAGTAATTTCTTATTTTATGACCAAGAAGAAGATTATGAAGAAGAACAAAAGGAAATTCTTTCCTGCCATCAATGGAGTCGTCCTTAGATGGCAGCGGTGATGGTAGGAGGACTTCGTTTGAGCGTTTTATGGCAGAGGGCTGTGTCCGGTCCGACGCCCTTAATTCGGGGGGGTCCGACTATGGACAGTCCTGTGCTCGGGAGGACAGTCCTCCAAGCACAAATCTAGCGGTTCTGGGGATCCGGCTCCGCTTAACCTTGAGCTCCTCTTCCTCGTTGGGGGAAGAAGAATCTGTGCCGCTCGAGGTTGCCCATTGGTACGTCTGCACGAGGATTGTTCGTCGAGAGGGGCAATGGGCTGAACCGACTTTGGTGGGTTTCTCTTGGCCCTGCTCCTCACGGCTGCATTCTCGACTCCGAGCTCCATCTCTGTCCTCGTTGGAGCTCCGGTGGGCAGTTTCACCTCTGGGCCGCTCCTATGGAGCAGAGGGTTTGACGTTCCAGGTTTTCCTGGTTCTGTTTCTGACTTCATGACCTCTGGGCCTTGGAGCCGTTGGACCGGAGCCGGGTCGACTGGATCATGATGGGCGAGGTGCCCTCTTGGTGCCTTTGCCATCGTGTCGACCCCTTGTGCCTACCCCCTTCTCCCTTTTCCATGCAGGAGCCTACACGGGCACCACCTTTTTCCTTCTCTCCTTCTCAGGATTTCCATTGGCATTTTCCTTTGGCACCGTGGTTCAGCGCCTTGGTCGGCGCTGTGCCTCGGTGCCTTGGTCAGTGCCGTGCCTTAGTTGGCACCATGGGTCAGTGCCATCCCTCTGTGTGGTGCTGTGGATGCTCTTGTTGCTGCTGTTGGTTATCGGCGCCGTCTGTGGTGCCGCGGGTGTCTGGGTGGTGCCGTGCACCCGCGGGTGCTGTGGGTGGTGCCGCAGGCACCTGCGAGTGCCAGGGGTGCCATGGGTGGCACCAAGGGAACCCGTGGGTGCTGTGGGTGGTGCCATGAGCACCCACGGGTGCCATGGGTGCCACAGGTACCATAGGTGCCACTGGTGCCATGAGTACCATGGGTGGCACAGGGAGACACCCGTGGGTGCCATGGGTGGCACCACGAGTGCCCATGGGTGCCATTCTTGCCAATGGTGTCATGGGTACCATGGTGCCATGGGTGTTGGGGTGCCCCCAGGTGCCATTGCTACATGGGTGCCGGGAGTGCCACCACGGCTGCCCTCGGGTATCGCCCAGGATGGCATTAGCACTGCTTGGTGCCCTCCTGTACCACAAGTGATGCTAGTGCCGCACGGGTGCTAGTGGGTGCTGTATGGCAGAATTAGTGACACATTTTTCCTTTTCGTACTTCCTTTACAAAGAACTTGTGGCGGGATGTTTATCGCAGAATGAACTCCTGTTCTGCGGATAATTTTTTCCACACATCTTAGTGAGTGGCGGTCTATGTGGGATCTTGTGTTATCCAGCGGTTTTCTCTTGATGGAACTCTGCAGTACTGCTCTGCCAGCGGAATCTCATGCTGCTCAGCACTTTCTCGGCTCCCTGTGTGGTACCAAGCTCCTTGACATCCTTCCTGATGGTGGAGTCTCCAGTGGCTCTGTCCTAGACCTCTCTTGGAGGTCCTTCTAGGGTAAAAGTTCATCTAGATGGGTTTTTCCCTGTCCTTCTGGTCAGTAATACAGCGGACGGCTCATTTTATATACTGAAGGGCACGTCCTCTCTATCATCGGAGTCCGTGATGGAAAATCTTTTCAGTAGTTCCTCAGTAACGGGGTCCACTATAGTATTTCACACTGCATCTGTGGACCACACACTTCTGCTTCTAGACTTTTTCAATCGTCAAGACAGTTACACTCTGTGGAACATTCTAATTTAATGGCTGGGAGCCGCTCTGGCTCTTCCGCTCCTTTGATAGGGGTATACAGCCCCCTTGTGATATTGCCCTTCGGTGGCTTCTTCGGCACGGGTGGTTAACATCTCTCCAGCTGTGATTATTAGTCCGGTCATGATTTCAGTATGGACGCTCAGGCTCCTTCTGCACTCAGATTGAGAACATCTTCGTAATTTTGTATCAAGACAATCCTTGCGAAAAAGCCTTGTTAGGCTCGGACTAAAAAAAAAAATAATTTTATCACAGCACAGGGCCTAGCCGAAATTACCTGATACCCCCCTTTTTGGATCTGGTCGGGTTCCGCCTCAGCCCCTGAGGCGCTGGTCTCCAAAGTTTGGTAAAGAGTACCTGACTTCTTCTTCCCTTAGGGGGAGTCCGATCTGGCGGCGGTATGGGTCATCTCTTTCTCTAAGAGCGATTTCTCTCATTCAGAGACATTTCCTAGACCTAGGCAACTGCCCAGTCTGTTAATTCCGCTTTCTTTTTATCAGGCTTTCTTCTCTTGAGCAGAGCCTTGCAGCAGCAGAAGTGACTCTCCACCGAGTCTTAACTCAGGTTCCTACTTCCTTGCTTGCTTAACTTAACAGGCAATTTTCTCCTTCTTGATGGAAGGTCAAGTAGGTCTTTTTTCTGAGGCAGCTTCTCAAATATTCACACCTTCGGTTCCTGCGCACTGGCCCATGCCAGTCGCTCACGAAGCTATACTTTTCAAGTGCGTGATGGAGTTTATGATGTTTGTTTTTCAGCAAACAAACTAGAATCCTTTCCTACTCCCTTCAGGGAGGCCAGAGTGGGTAGTGCCTCACCGCACTGAGTCACTGCCTTTTTCAGTCACTTCAACAAATGGGTTAGCCCTAACTTGGTCCTGCTGTGTCCCTCCTCGACGCACATCTGCCTCTATTTGCCGTAGAAATCCAGCCCCTGACACGTCCTCCTGTACACTTTTTCCTTTCTTCCCTGAGTTCAGAGGCTGCTACTACAGTTGTACACACAGGAGCAGGATGATTCTTTGGGAATATGCAGTGGGTAGGATCTGGTTCTACTAGACCACAACGAGAGGCTTCTAAGTCGTGCTTGGCCTTCCATCAGGAAGGTTCCTGTGATTAAGTGGAGACCATTCTCCTTGATGGGCTAACCCCACCAGGACCCCCCTGCTCATCAAGTAAGGGGTTCAAGTACTCCTGGACCTGTTGTTTACAGGTCAGCCATACTTGATAGTGGGGGTTTCCATCTGCACTTTCCGGTCTACCCTGAACCGATAGACTTTACCTCCGACTCTTTCAGTTCCTGAGGTCCCTTTTCGTTACATTAGTACATGTCCTTGATACTATTAATTTTGGTCCTAGACCAAATTGTGAGGCCAGGTTCTTGCCGCTCTCCTAGAGTGGTTGTGGCTTCCTGGCAGACTTTTATTTTGTGTCCATTGCAGTCGTCTGCAAAGCGGTGACTTACAACTCGAGTGCTTATCTTGTAGGTACTGAGTTCTAGTTGCTCTTTACAAGACAGCCCTTTTTATTAACAGGACAGTCCTTGGCTGTCCTTTCTGAGTGAACCCTATCTCCTACCACCCTACTCAGGGTTGTTGGTTTTAGTTCGGTACTCTCCCACTAGTGTGGATGAGGGATGGAGACTTAGTCCAGGAAGATATGGAAATTACGTACTTACCGTTAATTATTGATCTTCTTGGACAGTCTCCATCACTCATTCACACACCCACCCACCATCCCCTGGATTCACTCGTTTTCTTTCCTGGTCTTCATGGCCCTAAGGTTCAGATTGTGAGGACATTATTCTTTGACCTTTCTTGCAAAGGCCATCTGGGCCCTCTCAGGCCCAGAAACTCAGGATGAGTTATTCTAGATTGGATTAGCGCTGCACCTCCTCGGTCGAGAGAAAGATGCTGAGGGCAGATGGAGGGTCGGCCACATAATAGCCTCATGCAGGCGCGAGTTAGTCTCATGGGGTGCTGAGCATGCGTGGTCCTGTCGCGGCGCCGACCCTTCAGAAAATGTTAGGCTCCCTCTTGGTCCTAGCGCCTCTGGCGCTATCCCACTAGTGCGGATGAGTGATGGAGACTGTCCAAAAAGATCAATAATTACGGTAAGTACGTAATTTCCATTTCTTCTGCAGTGCTCCTGCAGAGGTCAACATAGACAGAAGCCAATCCTCTGACCTTAGGGTTGTCCAGTCTTACAATAAATTACTCATAAACCATACTAAGTCCCAGGAGATGCTCTTCGGCACCTCAAAAGCCAGCTCAGGGAGAACCGTGTCCAACTAGTAGTACATTGCGATGACAGCTCCCCTCTCAAAACTGTCACCTCCTTCAAATATCTGGGAATTACACTTGATCCCTCACTGGGCTTTCTCTCCACCTCACGTCCATTAGCAAGACTGTCAACTCTAGCTTTGGGATAGCATACTGTGCTAGTCCCAACCTATCACCATCTGTGCACAAAATCACTGCAAGTAGTCCACTCATTCCCAAGCTCAGTTATGACCTGCCAGTATTCTCTTCCACTTCCAGTACACTTATGGGAAATGGGAAGTAAGCTATAACAACATATGTCACTTTGCCCTTGCATGCGATCCCTGCACCCACCCTCTGCACACTTTACAAAAAACTTGGTTGGCTCTCCCCCTCAGCCTTAATTGACTTATCCCTGGAGAGAATTATCCATAGAACTCTCCATAATAAGCTACCTCTCTCACTACCCTCTCCCCTTGTACCATGCACTAGCCTCTACTTCCTTAGATCTTCTGACAATGACCAGGTATTTATCCCGAGATCTAGGTCCAAATATGGTACTTTGGCCTTTGCTAGTGCTGCCCTCAAACTCTGAAATAGCTTCCCCCATATGTATGACAGTGCCAAGCCACCATCCCCTTCAGAAACTAACTCCACACTTCCCCGATACAGCGTTCCCAGTATAATTTGTTAACCCTTACTTTAACGGACGTTTGCCCTTGTATTCTCTCTGGTCATAGGTCTCTAAGGAGAAAATCTCACTATGCTGAATATGCCTATTGTATGTACTACAGTATGTCAATGAATGTGAATAGCTCTACTGTATTTGTTTTTCTTGATGTGTCTGTAACCCTGAACACCATGTAATCGTACCAGCTGGATATATCATCTTACTGTATGCGTTCCTTAATCCAAAGAAACCAAACTGTCGTGCCTACTTTGTACTGTATCAACTGATGTATTATGTTAAAGTGTTCATTTGTTTTTCATTGTTATGACTGTAACCCTGCCTTGTAATCTCCCGGGTAATGCCTGAAAATAGACAAATGTTTGTCTAGTGCACCTAACCAGGTCAACAAGAAGGAAAAATTACTCACCATAGTAATGTTGTTTCTTTTAATGGAGTCTTGCTGTATTTTGACTATATGCAGTTAGCCCCAGCACTTGAACTGCTCCGGAGAGGAAAGGGTTAACTCTATGCCAAGGCATAGAATGTTGATCTCGAGCTCAGTTTTCAAACCTCTGTCCCAGGTACTCCGCAGTGTAACCGTCAGATTCTTATGAGCACTATACTTAACTAACAACCCAGAAATTGTTTTAGAAATTTCATGCCAACAGGCAGTAACATAACTTTAGGGTCCGAAGACTCAGGTCGAGACCCCCAAAAAGAACCCAAGTAGGTAATAAGGTATATCAATAAAATATAAAAACAAAAGACCTCATAAGAGAAGAGGTAAACCAGGTACATCCCTGAGGTGCATTACTACACCTGCCCACCCTCATCCCAAAACAACTAGGTTCCAGGAGTGGAGGCAGGGAGGGAGGTCAGAATACAGCAAGACTCCATCAGAAGAAACAACATTACTATGGTGAGTAATTTTTTCTTCAAACAACATGAAATCTTGCTATGTTCTGACTATATGCAGACTAGTAAGCAGTACCCCCTTGGAAGAGGGAACTACAGAACCTATTTTGGGAACAGACTACAGTACTGCTGTGCCAAACCTAGCATCACTTCTTGACTGTATGTCGAGGGAGTAATGCTTGGTAAATGTGTGAATAGTCTTCCAGGTGGCTGCTTTACAGATTTCCACTAAGGGTATATATCTCTGGCAGCTGCGACCGAAGCAGCTGTTCCTCTGGAGGAGTGAGCCCTCAGGCCTGATGAAGGCTCCTTCTCCAATTTTGAATAGCAGAACTGTATGCAGGAGACAAACCACCTAGCAATAGTTCTCTTAGTGGCAGGCTTACCTTTACCCACCTCCTCATAAGTAAGAAATAGCTGGGAGCAGTCAATTCTATGGGGTTTAGTGGATTCTATGTAGTAACTCAGAGCCCTCTTTACATCAAGACTGTGCAACCTCCTCTCTCCAGAGGAGGAGTGGTATTGAAGAATACAGGCAGTGTCATAGCTTGGTTCAGATGGAAGTCTGACACCACTTTGGGAAGGAACTTCCTAGTTGTACCTTATCTCTGTGAAAGGAAATGAAATCAGGTTCTACTGATAAAGCCTGTAACTCACTGATTCTTCTGGCAGAGGAGATAGCCACCAGGAACACAGTTTTCCAAGTTAGGTATTTGAGCTCAGCTGTGCACAGTGGTTCAAAGGGAGGCTGCATCAGCTGTGCAATGCAGATATTCAGGTCCCGTAGAGGAGTGGGATCCCTGAATGGAGGATTGATATGGATCAAATCCTTGAAGAATTTTTTGAAAACTGGATGGGAAGCTAGAGAAGAGACCTTCCCAGCCGAAAGAAAGGCAGAAACAGACGTAAAATGCACCTTGAGAGTGGCCGGCCGAAGGCCTAGACTGCTAAGATGCACCAAATAATCCAAAGCGGTGGCAATGTCAGCTGAATCTGGCTGAATGTGCCTCTGGGCACACAAAAACCCAAACCTCTTCCATTTAGAATCATACGTTTTTCTAGTGGAAGGCTTTCTGCTGCCATTAAGGATATTCAGAGCTGACTGAGAAAAATGCAGGCCTACATATTCTAGCTCTTCAAGAGCCAGGCCTTGAGTCTAAGTGTGTGAAGATTGGGGTACAATATCCTTCCCTGAGATGAGGTGAGATAGCTGAACTGTCTGGGGAGGCACAGAGGAATTGTCACAGATAGTGACAATAGTAGAGGATACCAAGGCTGTCTGGGGCCACCAAAATCACAATGCAAGGTTGGGATCTGATCTTGACCAGAGCTCTAAATATGAGAGGAAAAGCATAGAGAAACCTGTTGGTCCAATCCAGCAGCAGGGCATCTAGAGGAACAGAGCCCAGAAGAGGGGGTCTGCAGCAGAACAGAGGGAGCTGATGATTGTCCGAGGCTGCAAAGAGATCTATCTCTGGAGTGCCCCATCTCTTGAAAATGATCTGAAGAATGAGAGGTTTCAGGGCCCATTCGTGGTGACCTTGTGAAATCCTGCTGAGAGCATCTGCAAGTACATTGTCCTTCCCTGGGAGATGCACAGTAGTCAGAGAAACCTGCGAGGAATAAGCTAGTAACCATATTTTCATAGCCTCGGTGCACAAGGCCGAGGACCGAGTGCCTCCCTGCTTGTTGATGTACCACATGGTTGTGGTGTTGTCTGTCCTGATCTGCACCACTTTCCCCTGAATTATGTTCAAGAATGCCTGGAGTGCTAGAAAGACAGCCCTGAGTTTGAGAAGGTTTATGTGCAGAAGAGACTACTGATGAGACCAAGTTCCCTGAGCAGTAAGCTGATCCAGATGGGCTTCCCATCCCAGCAGGGAAGCGTCTGTGGTGAGAATCACTGTGGGAACCTGACTGAGGAAGGGGACTCCTTGCTCAGATTGTCCTCTTCCAACCATCATTGGAGAGCCTGAACCAAAGTTAGGGACACTGGAACCAACTTGGAGAGGGGATCTTTTTTCTGAGACCAAAAGGTTCTTAGATGAAATTCAATATCTCTCATCTGAAACCTTGCCCCTTGCACTACTGCAGTGCAGGCTGCCATGTGGCCTAGCAACTGTAAGAAGTGTCTGGCTGGCCGAGACACTAGTGAACGAAAAGAGGAAGCCAGACTGATGAGGGATTGAACCCTTGAGAGAGGAAGAAAGGCCTTGGCCTGAACAGTGTCCAGCTCCACCCCTATAAATGTGAGAAGCTGGACTGGTTCCTGAACAGACTTTTCCAGATTTAGGATAAATCCTAGAGAGTCTAGAAGTTTTTGGGTGACCCCTAGAGCTGACCTAACTTGGTCTGGGGACTGGCCTACTAAGATCCAATCGTCCAGATAAGGGAACAGTAAGATGCCTGGACTCCTGAGGAAGGCTACCACTACTGCTAGACACTTGGTGAATACTCTTGGAGCAGATGTTAGGCCGAAAGGAATTGCTCTGAACTGATAATGGCCTGAGGGCAGCTAGAACTTGAGGTACTTTCTGTGGGACTGTCTGATAGGTATGTGGAAATAGGCATCCTTGAGATCCAGAGAGGCTAGCCAGTCTCCTGGTCTCAGATTGGGAAGAATTATCCCCAGAGTCACCATCTTGAAATTTGACTTTAAAATATGTTTGTTCGGGTATCGTAGATCTAGGATGGGTCACCACTCCTCTGACTTTTTTAGGGTAAGGAAGTACCTGGAGTACAATCCCTTTCCGCCGTGAATGAGAGGTACCTTTTCCACTGCTTGCAGAAGCAGTAGAGAAGAGACTTCTGCTTCTAAAGCCTGTGTTTCCTCTGGAGGGGGAGGACAGACAGACTTTGCTCTCACCTTTGGGAACCTGCTGAAGCTGAGAGCAAGTCCCTGGGCTCACTACTTCCAGGACCCACCTATCTGAAGTGATAGACTTCCAGGTCTGGAAAAAGTGAGCCAGTCTCCCCTCTACAGGGACTGGGGAGGTGACCCTGACTGACACATCAGGGTGTCTGTTTGGCAGGAGGCTTAGACTGAGAGGAGGATGCAGCCCTTGTCATCCCCCTTCTGCCTCTTCCCCTAAAGAACCCCCTCTGCTGAAAAGAAGAGGAGGCCTGGGCCTGGTAAACAGGCCTTTGAAAAGGCCCGCCCCTAGATTGCTGCCTTTGAGGAGTGGTCTGCTTTTCTTTGGCTGCAGCACTCCTATATGTGGTTCTGTATTCGTCCATCTTTTTCATGTAAGTCTCTGTTTGCTCCCCAAACAGAGAGTTACTGGTGACAGGAAAATCCATGGCCTTGGTCTGGGTATCCTGAGACAAGTTGGTACGCCTGAGCCAGGCAAATCTTCTCATGGAAACAGACGTAGCCATGACCCTAGAATGAACATCATTCGAGTCCACGGCAGCATGAAACTGGATCTTTGAAACTTCGATGCCATCCACAGCCACCTGCTCCAGCTCCCTGGCCAGCTGGGGAGGGGCATTTTTAGCCAGCTCCAGAACCGTATCCTGCCTAGACTTCTGGTATCTGGCTGTATATGCCATGTAGTTGGATTGCCTGAGTCCCAAAGAGGATGCCAAGTACTGTTTTTTTGCCATGGTATCCACTTTCCTGGAATCCTTATCTGAGGGGTGAGATGTCAGGAGAATATTAGCCTTGTCACAGGCTGCAGCTTGCACTACTCCAACATGGCTGCAATGACTGGTAAGGAATTCCGTTCCGGGACCTGACAGGGCATACTTCCTGTCCATCTTCATATCCACAGGAGGTATGGATGTTGGAAACTGTAGTATTTTTGGGGTTTGTTTTCCCAGGGACTTGTGCAGAGGGACAGAAACCCTTTTGGACTCTGGGACATCCATCATCTCAACATAGTCAGGCTCCTCCTGATCCTGTTCAGCTTCTTCCACTGGAAGCTGAAGAGTCTCAGCCACCTTCTTGTAAAACAAGAAGTGGGAGGGGGACTCAGAAAGTCTGGGAGGAGACACATTAGAAGGCCTGTCTGGGGAAATGTCAGGCTCTATAGGTTCATCTAGGTCTTCGTAATCTTCATCATCTTCGCCTCCTTCTCAATCGCCCTCATAAAATGCTTCAGGGTCATATTCAGAAGCAGACAAGTCGGAGCGAACCGATCGTCTCTGAGTTGGTGTCAGCTGGGTCGGAACCAGGCGAAGCGACTGCACAATAACCATCACTTTGGCTATCTTGTCAGCGGTCGGAACATGGGAACTGGAATCCGAACCAGCTGACTTGCATCTTCTCTTTGCAGGAACCGATTACACAGAATCGGCTCTCCTCTTGCCTGAGGGGGTACTGCCCAGGTCAGTGGGCAACCCCTCAGGTTCCGTCGGAACCGAACCGGGCTGGCAATCCGGGTAAGCGGATTTTCCGGCCTCCCTTTCCTTCAGCCTACTTAAACGTTTATCCAAAGTGGCTTTAGTAGTTTTTGCAGATTTGGCAGTCTTCTTTGAGGTGGTCAAACCCCAGACAATAAACACAGATGAGGTGGGGATTAGCCTTGGCAAAGGCCTCCCCACACTCAGTGTAGTGTTTTCTTTTTGGGTTTCTCAGACATGCCTCAATAACAAAGTTACCCGCACCAGCGTTTAAGCCAGGCAACTACAAAAACTTATCGGTTCTTACCGTGTCACGGGTCGGCTGAAAAAAAAACCCGGAAAAATCGTCATTTTTTTTTTTTGTAGGAACCGATAGATACCACACTAAAATTAGGAGAAAATTAAAGTAAACAGATTATTTTGATTCCCAACCGGACCGACCGGAAAGAAACCGAAAAGGCAAAACAATTTCTTCACCAAAACACTACTACCTACTAATACACTTACTGTACCGGGACAGATACGTAAACACTGAAAAATAAAGAAACAGTTTAAACAAACCGACTGATTTTACTGTGAGCGAACCAAAGTGAAGGAGAGGATCTCTGGTGCGACTTCTCAGTTAGGCGGAGTAAAGAATCTGATGGTTACACTGAGGAGTACCTGGGACAGAGGTTTGAAAACCGAGCTCGAGATCAACATTCTATGCCTTGGCATAGAGTTAACCCTTTCCTCTCCAGGGCAGTTCAAGTGCTGGGGCTAACTGCATATAGTCAGAATACAGCAAGATTTCATGTTGTTTGAACTAAATAAATAAATAAATAAATATAACTATTACACCATCCTCTGTAATAGCTGCTCATCTAGACACTGAGAAATTCCACTTGTCACTACAATTTCTTTACTTTTTATATTCACATCAATATTCAACATATGCCAATTGCGACATAGTTTCTATTTAACTGTACCCTTAACACACCAACTTTAAACCTTTTAAATAGTGATCTGCATGATGATCCAGCTTAAATGGTATTTACTTACACGGAGAGTAGCATGAAGCGCTGTTAAGACACATGATACAGTATGTGACCTGTTTTAGCATTTACTAAGGTGCCCAGCAAAGACAGTGAGTATTTAGAATTTTTTCCCACAGTAATACAGAATTCAGTATTGGTCATGCAGTCAGGGTATGCTATACCTCAAGCATCCAATGAGAGTTCCAGTCACCTTTGTCAAGCAGCTTTGGTAGTTACACAGTAATTGGGAGGGCAGGGGATGGGAGGGAGGGACAAAAAATTAAAATTCAATCTGGGACCAATGGTGGCAAGTCCTCCTTTAAGAGCACTCCTGAGACAAAGGAGCTCTTTGTTCCACAGTTTAAATTGTGGTGCCTTTTTTTTTTTTTTTTTTGGAGTTCTGAACTCCGCTCCATGCATCTAGGATTTATTTATTTATTTAGTTCGTTTTTGTTGACTGGGTAAGTGCACCAGACAAATCCTGCCTGTCTTCAGGCACGACCCGGGGAGGGGGATACAGATGAATGCCAACTGACCTTGAACCAGATTAAGCTGTTGGTGGTATTTTTAGTGAATGAGAGAAATTTGGCCAGGACACTGGGGAAATTCCCCTACTCTTTTCAAGAAGTGCCATGGGATCTTTAACATCCACTTGAACTACCACCAATCCAGGCAGATGGGACCTCGGTTTAATGTCTCATCCGAAAGACGGCACCGCAGAAGTGCAGCACGCCTCTCATGCTGCACTACAGTGTCAGTACTGGGATATTAACCCAAGCACAGATGTGGAAACTGAACCCACAACCCTCTGATCACCCAGCCTCAGAGGCCAGTATGCTACCTACTGAGCCACTGACACTTTGACTGTGACTTGCAGGAAGGCTGACTATTGAGTCACCTTGGTGCCTCCAGTTGATGGGAATAGTCCAGCGGGCATTGGGGGAAGGGGAGAGCTGGCAAAAACTCTGTTTCCTCATGACCCCTTCTCGGAGTCCAATCTGGGACCAGCGGTTGCAATTAAGAGATCTTCCACAGGGATATTCTCTTGCAGCAGGTAATACACTTGGGTTGTCGCCAGAAGGCGCACTTGTGCATGGCAGCTTTCTTCTAGCAGTCTTTTAATAGGGGCCACCCACACATGACATCACCCTGCACCTATATAAGAGTGGGTGGCCCCAGGCATCCTCAGTTCATTTTCCTGCTGTCTTCAGCTTGCATGCAGCAGCTAGTGCTTGAGAAGCGGCCATCAACGAGAACTTGAGTTGGGAACAGATTTTCCCTCCATTTCTGATTTTCATCGACGAATGTCCAAAGAATCTACAAGCAAGTCATCACTTTTTCAGTTATGTCATTGCAGTAGGAATATCTACTGTTATGACATCCACACCATTTGTGTTAGGTGTCTGGGTCCCACTCATGACACCATCTCCTGCAAACATTGCCAGGAATTCAACCAGGTAACCTGTCGACAATGGCTGCAGGAAACTGAATCACACTTGATGGTGCAGAAATTGTCTCTCTTGGGGCCCATCCCAAGGAGCCCTCCACTACAGCTTCACACAAGAAGCATAAATGTGATAAGGATAACTCATCCTCATCGGGCAGACATTTGTCGACAGCCACCGTTACTGGTGCTCCACTGTCCACGATGCCCTCCAGAACTGCTGCCTCGTCAATGGGAGTTTACATGCTCTCATTGATGGCGATTTCTGGTGCCCTTTCAGCAGTTTCTATGGAACCTTAGGTAAGTTCCAATGACTCTCTGTTGATGACGTCTACTTTTTAGCATTCTACTACCTCCCCATTTACTGCCCCATCGACGACAGGTCACATTTTCATAGGGAGAGCTACTGGTTTTGCCATGACCACGGCCCCCTACTCCTTCACAACCATTCTCTCATGGGGCCAGCAAGATAAGGACCAAGACCCTGGTCTTTACCACCAAGGGGCCGGACCCATTTATACTTCACGCCCAATTTCCTCAACAATTCCTCTGGTTTCCCAGAAGCCACCTACACTATCCTCTACTACTATTTCATTGGATGTAGCGGCAGTGGTACAACAGGTTTGGGAAGGGATGAGGAATTCTCAACCACCCACTCCAGGAGAGGTGAGCTGCCCTTTCCGTTCTTCCACCCCTCCACCTAAACACTTCCAAGGTGATAGGGAACCCTCTCCGGCCCGGTCCTCTCCATCCTATGAGGAACAGTATTTCTTAGAAGAGGCAGAACTTCCTGAAGGTTTTCCAGGATATCTTGAAGATTTTGAGCTTCAGGACCTGGACTTCTGTCCTCCGTCCTCTATTTTGACTATCTCTTCCTAGCATGAGGATGCCTCCCGTCACACTGCTGCTTCCCTTCCAGATGACCCATCCTTTCACGAGATGATGGTACAAATTCAAAAAATCATGGGATTTTCAACTACGGAACATGATAAACAAAGAAAGGATAAGGCAGACTATTTTGAATTGCTTGAAGAGTCTGTTGTAGTGGTACCCCCACTTATACAAACTTATCAAAATGTTGTGCTGGCGGCTTGGAACCAACCCTCAGCTGTACTTGTTATTCCTAGAAAGGCAGATCACCTTTATCAGGCTCCTCTTGACCATCCTTTCCTTTCCGCTATCCCAGAAGCAGATTCGGTAGTGATCACAGCGGTTCATGATTGTACCAAACATCCAAAGCACATGAGCTCACTGCCTCCTGATAAGGAATCCCACCGTCTCAATTACCTCAAAAAGAAGGTATCCCAGGCAGGTACCATGAATCTCAGAATTTTAAACTATATGGGACACATAGTTAAATACCAATGCACTCTGTGGTCCTCTGCTATTGAACTAGTCAATAAACTCCCTCCCTCTCAGGAGAAGGACCAATTATTGGCAACAATTTCCACTGGCAACTCCATTTCTTGACATCTGCTCCATTCGGGGTATGATGCAGTGGATACTTCTACTTCTATATCGGCCACAGGTGTTACCCTCATACGACATGCCTGGTTACGTGTATCAGGATTTACACCAGATATACAGCATAAAGTGGTAAATGCCCCTTTTAATGGATCCAGACTTTTTGGTCCTGGCACCCAGATGTTTCTGGATGATCTCCAGGCTTCAGGTCAGACCTTACGTACAGTACATGACATGTATCATTCCTCACAGTCATCTTACCAGTACTGCTCCCAGTCCTCTTTTCAATCAAAGAAAAGCGGCAAACACAGAGGTACTTACAGAGGTGGATTCCGTGGTTGTTCCCAGCCATCCTCCAGGACCGCCACACCTATCTCTAAAGGCTCCTGATCCCACCCTCTGGGTGGATCTGGTCTGCCCACTTTCCAGTTACCAACTGGGGCACTGCCCAGGCTTCCCTGATTAGGACTTGGAAGCCGTAGGAGGTCGCTTTGCCCTCCATTTAGAGGCCTGGCAAAGGATAACATCGGACAAGTGGGTGCTTCAGATCATCCGGATGGGGCACACACTGGAACTTACATCATTGCCTCCACCCCATCCTCCCCACTCTGTCTCTTACCCACCCGACCATATCCCATTCTTCAAAAAGAACTCCAGGCACTTCTTCACAAGAATGCAGTTTATCTGGTCCCCCCTTCAGAGTGCCATTAGGGATTCTACTCCCATTTCATTCTGGTGCCCAAATGCACCAGGGATCTCAGACCTACATTAGACCTCAGACAACTGAATCTACACATCCAATGCAAGAGGTTCCAGATGGTCACTTTAAGATCCATCATGTCAATGTTAAAATAAGAGGATTGGCTATGCGCATTAGACATGAAAGATGCCTACCTGCATATCCCCATACACCCCACACACCACCAGTTCCTTCGCTTCTACCTGCTAGGACAACAGTACCAATTTTGGGCACTCCCATTCGGTCTCTCATCCACCCAGAGAGTCTTCACCAAATGCCTGGCGGTGGTGGAACTGGCCGCGGCTCTGAGATGGGACGGACATTTTGTCTTCCCATATTTAGACGATTGGCTCATAAAGGCGGATTCCAAAACCTCTCTGCTTTTGTCCCTCCAGGCAACCCTCAATCTGTTCCAGTCCCAAAGAATTACGGTCAACTGACTGAAATCCAATTCAACTCCTACCCAGCTGCTCTAGTATATAGGAGCCATTCTGGATACCACCTCTGCCAGGTTTTACCTCCCTGCCGACAGACAGGACAAACTTCTATCTCTGGCTTCCCAGATACAAACTCAGCAATTTATCACAGTCAGACGGCTGTTATGCCTTTTAGGACACATGGCCGCAGCCATCCCTATGGTGGTCTTTGCCCGTCTACAAGAGACCACTCCAATAGACTCTTCAAAGTCAGTGGAAGCAAAAAAACAGGAGATTTCGAGGACAAAATCCAAGTCACTCTCGTTCTACGATCAGCCCTAGACTGGTGGATCTATCATGCCAACCCTTCTCAAGACATTCCCTTCCAGTCCCCTCCTCCCCAGCAGATGTTGACTACGGATGCTTCCTCCAATGGCTGGGGGGCACATATGAGTCCTTACATGACCCAGGGCAGGTGGCCCGGTACTCCATCCCTCCTCATATAAAGATACTGGAAATTAGAGCGATCCGCCTCACCCTGCAGGCTTCTTGTCCCCATCTCATCCGGGGACCCCTACTAATCAAATCAGACAACACCTCAGTGGTGTATTACCTGAACAAACAAGGCGGTACCAAATCCCACGCTCTCTACAGGGAAGCGATAGAGGTTTAACAGGAAGCCATACTTCAACATCTATTGTTGACTGCTGTCCATCTACTGGGATGCCACAATACCTTGGCCGACATTCTCAGTCACCAAACCTCCACACACGAGTGGACACTTCATCACAAAGTTCTTCAGATGGTCTTACGGTTGTGGGGGACCCCGTACCTTGACCTCTTTGCCTCCCCTGACAATCACCACGTACCCAGATACTATTCCATTATCCTGAACAAAAAGAGACTGTCTATCAATGCCCTGTCCCAGCTGTGGACAGAATTCTTCTTCTATGATTCCCCCCAGTCCCACTCCTGTAACGGACGTTACTGAAATTACAACTCGAACCATGATCCTCATAGCCCCTCTAAGGCCTCTGCAGGTGTGGTTTCCCCTACTTCAACAATTCTCAGTGGCGAATCCACTCCTGTTGTCCATCAGGTCAGACCTGTTGACACAGGATCTGGTAACGCTCATTCACCCCAACCTGAAGTCACTACATCTTCATGTTTGACTCCTGAGGACACTTTCATAGCATGCCTTCTTGTCTCCTCACCAGTGGCCAACATTCTTTTGGGCTCACACAAACCATCTACCAGGGAAACAAATAATGCTAAATGGAGCCACTTCTCCATATGGGACGCTTGTTGGTCTTTGGACCCTTATTCATGTCCATTGACTAAGATATTGGACTACTTGGTTTCGCTTGCCGCAACGGGCTTGACCTACTCCTCTATTAAAGTCCATCTGGCCTTTATCTCAGCCTTAAGGGGTATGTTACGCCTCAAACCTTCTATTAGATGGCCCATTTCTCTATGGGACTTAAATTTCCTATTGCAAAAGCTGACCCTCGACCCCTTTGAGCCTGCGGCTACTTACGACCTCTGCTTCCTAGCCTGGAAGACATTATTCTTAGTTGCTGTCACTTCGGCTCGACATATATCTGAGCTGCATGCCCTAATGTGTAGGGAACCTTACTTAATCTTCCATAAAGACAGAGTGTCCCTTCGCATCAATCCCTCTTTTTTTACCTAAAGTGGTCTTGGAGCAGACCTTAAATCAGTCTATAGAACTGGCAGTCTACTTTCCTGAGCATTCTAATTCAGGAGAATATCTCTTACACACTTTAGATGTTCATCGCATTTTGAAATATTATAAAAATCGTACCAAATCTTTCAGAAAGACTCCTCAGCTTTTTGTTACTTTTGCCCCAACCAGGGAAGGCTTTCCGGTCACTAAGCAGACCCTCTCCAACTGGTTGGCACATTGCATAACCTTTTGTTATAAGAAGTATAGCAAGCCCTTACCAGGACCTGTTCAAGCCCATTCTACCCCAGCCATGGCCACTACAGCAGCCTGCTTCAAAGGAGCATCTAGCATGGATATCTGCAATGCAGCCACATGGTCCACAGTACACAACTTCATGAAGCACTACAATTAAGACATTGCTTCTTGCCGTAGGATAACCTATGACCGTGCTGTCCTACAAGGCCTTCTATCATAACTTTCCCCATCTTTCCTGGGTCTACTGCTTGGAAGTCATCTCAAGTGTATTACCTGCTGCAAGAGATTAACCCCAAGGAAGATAGTACAGTTGCATGCTTACGGTAACAGTAGATCTTCGAGGGGTATCTCTTGCAACAGGTATGATCCCTCCCTCCATCCCCCTCCTTCTCTAACAGAACTGCTAATCCAAATATATATATATATATATATATATACACAGTATATATAGATATATACACACATACATGAGGGAATACCTAAGGTACCTCAGCTCTCCCTCGGTCCTCGCTTAGCAAGCTGAATCCAGCGGGGAACTGAGGATGCTTGGGGCCGCCCACTCTTACATAGGTTCAGGATGATGATGTTATGTGTGGACAGCTCCTAGGAAAAGACTGCTAGGTGTGGACAGAACTCCAAGTGGCTGCTGGACAAGTGTCTGCGGCAGAAACATTTCTGAAACAAGCAGTAGATGCAGCTGTGCACAAGAGCACCCTCTGGCAACAACCCAAGTGTATTACCTGCTGCAAGAGATGACTCTCGTAGATCTTCCGTTATGGTAAATACGCAACTGTACTTTCTCCTGAGACAAAGGAGTTCTTTGTGCCACAGTGTAAATTCTGGCACCCACTTTTTGTTTTGTTTTTTGTAGTTCTGAAGTCCACTCCGTGTGTCTGGGATGGCTGGGGCTTGCAGGAAGGCTGACTACTGAGTCACCTTAGTGTCTCCATTTGAGGGGGATAGTCCAGCAGGCACTGGGAAGGGGGGGGGAAGCTGGCAAAAACTCTTTGTTCCCTCATTACCCCTTTTCTAAGTCCAGTCTGGAACCAACAGTCGCAAGTCCTCTCTTAAGAGCAATGGAGCTCTTTGTTCCACAGTTTAAATTCTGGTGCCTTTTTTTTTTTTGTAATTCTTGAAGTCTGCTCCATGTGCTTGGGACTGGGGCTTGCAGGAAGGCCGACTGTTAAGCCACCTTAGTGTTTCCAGTCGAGGGAGATAATCCGATGTGTGTGCGCAGGGAGGGGGCTGACAAAAACTCTCTTGCTCCTCGCGGCTTCTTCTCTAAGTCCGATCTGGGACCAACAGACAAAGGAGAGTACAGTTACGTAAGAACTTACTATAGCAGTACATCTTTGATAGTGGTTCTTAAATAGATAATAAGAGTCAGGACTGAGCTGCCAGGTGTTAGACCACACGGATAACTTTAGCCAGCAGTGTATAGCGGGGGACCGCCTCCAACATTATGTGAACGGCGTCAGCCAGACGGTATATAAGGGGCCATCCCCCATGCCCGCCCTTCTTATGACGGAGACCAGAGAAGGTGTGACAGGAGAAAGGAATGGGCTCCTGGAGCCAAAAGAAAGGCTGATAAAGAACAGCAGCAGGGGGAAGGAGGGAGGGAAATGCTTATCAACTGCAAGAGTCTCTCCTGAAGATCTACTGTTATGGTGAGTTCCAATGTAACTGCACTATTTTACTTCGAGTGTGTTCTTGCAGTAGATAATTACCATTAGAACTGAGTCCCAAGCATGTAAGTCAGACAAAGGCTGAACACGGGAGGCAGGAAAAGTCTACAGCAGGAGCAATTTTAAGGCAGGAAGCCTTGAAGGACAGCTAGTCCAAAGTCTGCCCTGTACCTAGAGGTGATGCCCAGACTGTAATGTTTAGTGAAGGTGTGGACAGAACCCCAAGTGGCTGCCAGACAAGTGTCTATGGCAGAAACATTTCTGAAACAAGCAGTAGATGCAGCTGTGCCTCTGGTTGAGTGCCCTTTAACTTTCCCTGGAAGGGCTTGTTGTACTTCTGATAACAAAACAAAATGTAGTTTGCCAACCATTTGGATAAACACTGTTTGGAAACTGCTGTGCCCTTTCTTTTGGGTGCAAAGAAAATGAAAAGCTTATCCGTTTTACAGACTGACTTCATCCGATTCATACAGTAATGCAAATATCTGTGCACATCCAAGATGTGCGAAAATGCCCTCCTTGATTGGAATACTCAGGGTAATACACTGGCAAGTGTATGGTCTGATTTAAAGTAAACTCAAAAACTACCTTTGGTAGACACCTAGGACTGGTATGCAGAACCACCCGGTCTCTGTGAAAAATCCAATAGGGCTCCTTACATACAAGAACCTGAAGCTCAGAAATCCATTGAGCTGAAGTAATGGCAACTAAAAAGAGCGCTTTCAAAGACAAATAGCGTGGATCGCAACTCGCTGTCTGTTCAAAGGGAGACAGAGTGAGTTTCTTGAGAACAAAGTTGAGATCCCATGGGGGAACATGGTTCCGTACCGGGGGTTTCAAATGGAGTATCCCCTTTAGAAAATTTCGGGAGATCTCCAGCTGAACCAAGGTTTTGCCGTCCACTGGAATGTGGTAGGCAGAAATGGCAGACAAGTGGACCTTCATCATAGAATAACTGGGCCCGAGGTCAGAAAGGTGCAATAGGTACTCCATGACCTGAGGGATTGGACAGAACGGGTCCCAACCCTTAAAGGTTGCCCAAATGGAAAACTGTTTCCACTTCATAGAGTAAGTGGTTCTCCTGGATGGCTTTCGAGTCTCCATGAGGGCTTGAGCAACCTTGGAAGAGACTCCAAAGTGTGAGGCAGCTATGTTAGAAGGAGCCACACATGAAGGTGAAGGGACTAGAGTTCTGCATGAACCAGCTTGCTCTGCTCCTGGGGCAGAAGGTATTGGCAGAGGAACCGGAGGCTCCACTGTTAACTGCTGGAGCAGACAGAAACCAAAATTTGGCGGGGCTAATAAGGGGCGATCAGAATCATGTGAGCCCTTCCCGCCTGTAACTTCAAGAGAACCCTCTGCAGGAGTGGGAAGGTGTACAAGAACCTCCATGTCCAGCAAAGAGACAGTGCGTCTTGCCAGAAAGTACCAGGCCCAGGAACGAGCGAGCAGAAAATACAAGTTCTCAACTGTAACAGGAGTTCTAGGAATGGTATATGTTGTTCATCCACACTGTCTGGCAGGTTCCTTGCCGCTTCAAATCTTGCCGGAAGGTCTTCAAGCTGGCTCCTCCCACCCACCCGGGTGGTAAAACTCACGGCTCTGCCCCACGACGCCAGATCTAGCCCACTGGAAGCCAGGTTGTGCGTCGAAGCCGGGGAGGTCGGGTGGGTCGTGTGGATGAACAACATATACCATTCCTAGAACTCCTGTTACAGGTGAGTAACCTGTATTTCTAGGGACATGGAAATGTTCATCCACACTGTCTGGCAGACTCCTAGCAGTTCTCTGGGAGGAGGGCGGCAAGGCGCAGACCTCCTACTTAGGGAAGAGAGACTGGAGAAGTGAGGCCCCAAAACCAGCATCCCGGCGTGACTCAAGGTCGATGTGGTAGTGGGTAATAAAGGTATGTGCCGACTTCCAGGTAGCAGCCCTGCAGATATCCTGGATAGGGACATTCCTGGAAGCAGCTACCGATGCAGTGGTATGGCGGGTAGAATGAGCTCTTATCCCTCTGGGAGGCTCCATGCCCACCAACCTATAGCAGAGCTCTATGCAGGAGGTGACCCACCTGCTTATCGTCCGCTTGGCTGCAGGTCTGCCAGGTGCGGCTTCAGCATAGGTGACAAACAGCTGGCGAACCTCTCCCCGAACTTCAGCCATCCGCTCCTTATAATAAGCGAGCGCTCTTCTAGGGTCCAAAGTATGGAGCCTATATTCGACCTCCGAGGTGTGACTGGGGTAAAACTCCGGCAGAATCAACACCTGGTTAAGGTGAAACTCCAACACCACCTTCGGAAGGAACTTCGGGTGGGGGCGCAGGACAACCTTGTCCCTGTGGAAGACCAGATAAGGAGACTCGATGGAAAGCGCCTGGAGCTCTCCCATCCTTCTGGCTGACATGATAGCCATCAAGAAGGCGGTCTTCCACGACAGGTGGGAGATATCGCACCTGTGCATCGGTTCGAATGGCTTGCCCATGAACTTGGCCAATACCAGCAGTAGATCCCACAGAGGTAGAGGTTCTCGCACCGGAGGGAAAATGTGATCAAGGCCTTTGAAAAAGCACCAGACCACCTTCTCCTGCACCACCGACTGCTTCCCGGCCCGCGCCCGCTAAGCAGAGATAGCTGCCAGGTGCACCTTAAGGGTCGTCGACTGAAGCCCTTGATGAGAAAGGGACCACAGGTAGTCCAGAATGCTTGCCAGGGACAGGCGAAGGGTCCAAGCCCTTCCCTGACACCAAATGGAGAATCTCTTCCATTTGAAGGCATAGCATTTCCTGGTCGACTCTTACGGGACGCCTCAACGACGTTGAGGACCTCATCGGAAAAGACCCAAGGCCTGGAACTCTAGCCACTCAGGAACCAGGTCAGGTACAGGGATTGAAGGTCCAGATGGAATACCTTCCCCTGGTTGACTGAGATCAGGTCCGGGCGGGCTGGAAGCCGCCTCGGGAGCCTGGAGCTGAGACTGAGGAGATCTGTATACTAGAACTGGCGGGGCCAATCTGGGGCTACCAGAATCACCTGCGCCTTGTCCCTCCTCACCTTGAGAAGCACCTTGTGGATCAAGGGAAATGGGAGAAAAGCGTAGAAGAGGCCCAGGGTCCACGGCCTCGAGACGGCATCCCCCTGCAGCGAGCCCTGCTGAGCGGGGTGGGCATGGAACAGTCTCAGCTTTGCATTCTCCCTGGAAGCAAACAGGTCCACCTGAGGCGTGCCCCAGTGGGAGAACAGATCTTGTACTACCTCCGGCAGGAGAGACCACTCGTGAGACGCAGCCCCTAACCGGCTTAGGGCATCGGCCAGGGTGTTGGAGGCTCCTGCCACGTGAATGGCTAGGAGATCCGCCTTCAGGCTGCGCACGAGGGACCAAATGCGGAGAGCTTCCTTGCATAACAGCATGGAGCACGTCCCGCCCTGGCGGTTCAGGTAGTACATGGTCGTGGTATTGTCCATCTGGACCTGAACCACTTGACCCCGTAGAAACGGAGCGAAGGCGGTGAGAGCTAGACAGACAGCTCGGAGCTCCAGCAGGTTGATATGGCATCGGGACTCCCAAGGGGACCAGAGGCCGTGCGCTCTGTGCTCCCCCAGATGGGCACCCCAACCCATCAGAGTTGCTTCGGTCAATAGAGAGACCGTCGGCTCGGGGCGGACGAATGGGATGCCCTCCTGCAGATGTGCAAGAACGGTCCACCACTGGAAAGCGTTCCACATCTCTTGGGTCACTGTCACGGGCCGGTCCAATGGATCGCAGAGCTGTGACCACTGGCTGGCCAGTCCCCACTGAAGGGGACGCATGTACCAACGGGCCCAACGGACCACGCTGGTGCATGCTGCCATGAGGCCCAGGAGGCACAGGAAGTCCCGGGCAGGGCACGGTTGCCCAACCAGAAATGATTGGGCAAAGGAGGAAAAAAAAACTCGGCCCTGTCCGCCAGGAGCCGAGCTCTGCCCCGGTGAACAGTATCACCTGCTTCGGCACGAGTTCCGACTTGGCCTCGTTGATGAGGAGGCCAATCTGAGAGCAAACCTGAAGGGCCAGATCTCTGGACTGCTCCACCTCCGCTCTGGAGGGGCTGCAATCAGCCAGTTGTCCAGGTAGGGGTACAGCCGGACCCTTCGGCGCTGCAGGAATGCTGTCACCACTGCCATGCATTTGGTGAAGACCCTGGGAGCCAGAGAGAGGCCGAAGGGCATGGCCCGGAACTCGTAAAGGGATCCCTCCACTCTAAAGTGGAGAAATCTCTGATGAGACAGATGGATTGGGACGTGAAAGAACGCATCCTGAAGGTCCAGGGAACAGAACCACACGCCTCGTTCCAAGGAAGGGATTATCTGAGCCAGAGTGACCATCGTGAAGGTCCGAGACCTTAGGAACCTGTTCAGGTCATGCAGGTCGAGAATGGGGCGCCAGCCCCCCATCCGTTTTGGGACTAGGAAATACCTAGACACAAACCCCGGGTCTGGAGGAGGATCCGCCACCTTCCTGATCACCTCTTTTTCGAGGAGCAGGGCAATATCGGCTTGGCGGGCCGACAGCGAGGCTGCGGACCCCATGGCCCCCCGAGGGGCAATGGCTCGAAAGGGTGGGATCTGCTCGAACTCCAGAGGCAGGCCCTTTCCTATCACCTCCAACACCCAGCGGTCCGTGGTGATAGCGGACCAGGCGGAAAGGAAGTGGCGGAGCCGTCCCCCAACGGGGGGAACCAGGGAGGAGTGACAAGGCTGGGGCGGCACCCCTCAACCCGTCACTGGGCAGGCTTGGAAGAGGGACCGGCCGAGGGACCTCCTGGGCCTTTACCTCCTTGCTTCCTGTTGGAGGAAGCCGCGGGCTTGGGTTTGGGACGCCAAGCACGAGCCTGCTGGCCCTGTTGCTGGTCCTGTTGGGCCGGTCGTGCTGCAGGGGCCGAAGGACGAAAGGACTTACGCTGTTGTTGACGGCGGCCTTTGTCCCTCTGGGCGGAGGTGACCAAGTCCAGAGTGGCATTGGACTTTTCGATCCGCTGGAGGTGTCCCTCCACTCCAGGGCCGAAGAGGTCAGTCCCCAAGAAGGGGATGTCCGCCAACTTGTGCTGGGTATCCGCTGTGAAGGTGGATATCCTCAGCCACGCCCTGCGGCGCATGGCCACCGCGGCCGCTACTGACCTGGCACAGGAATCACCTATGTCCAGAGCAGTCTGAAGCTGCTGCTTCGCCACCACCCTACCCTGGTCCCGCACCTGATGGACGGTGGTCTGCAGGTCGGCCGGGAGATGAGGGACAACCTCATCCAGGGAGCCCATGATGGCGTGGGAGAAGTGTGCCATTAGCATGGCCGAGCTGGCCTGTCAGAGGCCGAGGGAGAACGCAGCGTACACCTTGCGCCCAGCAAAGTCCAGCTTTTTGGACTCTTTTTTTGGGGGGCTTATCCACGTCCCGAGCGTTACCGGAACACTGGAAGAGGCTGTCAGTGACTAACCCCTCGGCAGAGGGGTGCTCTGAGAAACCAGGCAAAGAGCTGGTAGGGACCGCATACTTCCTGGCCATCCTGGCCGAGGGCGCAGGACAGGAAGCAGGCCGCTACCAAAGCTCCAAGGCTGGGCCGACAATGGCCTCAGCCACCGGAAAGGCCTCCGTGGGGGAATCCCCTCGGTCCAGTATCTCTGTCAGGGGATATCTGGCCCGTTTGGACACAGGCTCGAGCTGCATCCTGGTGGACTCCGAGATGAGTCGAAGCAGACCCAAGAAGGACGATGGGCTATCGTCCAATGACTGGCCCCCGGAGGACTCCAGGTCGACCTGCCTGGAGAACAGGGAGGAGTCGTCATCGGATTCCGAAGAGTCTGCGAAGAGCTGCCTCGGCCCTGAGCCATCCTCCACCTGCCGAGGACGGTCAGGAGTGAGGGTGACCGACAACCTGTGGGGCAGGCCGAGACCTGACCGAGAATGCTTGGTTGGTGCCCCAGACTTCGGTTGTGGAGGCAGAGGTTCCACCACAATTGGTGGAGCAGCTGATTTCGGCCGAACAACCGGCCCTGGAACGGGCATCTCGACTGGGGTGAGCGGTTGCTTCGGTCGTTCGGGCGACAGCCACTTGATGGCCAGGGCCTGAACTGGAGTTGGTTTAGTCCCGGACAACAGTAACTGCTGCCACATAAGCTCCTCGTAGCGTTGACGTAATTTACGTCAAAGCCTCTCCTCATCCGAGGAAGAGAACGAGGAGGAACGGTGTCGCCGCTTACTTTGGTACCAAGACCGAGACCACCGATGTCGTCGGGAATGGCTTGACTGAGATGAAGTCTGAGACCGAGACCCTCGGGGAGACCGAGGGCGGGGGACACCCGCTCTTCCCTCGGCTTGGGCACTTTATCCGGGAACTGTGGCCCCGAAGGCGGAGAAAGATCCTCAGTCTTCACCGGGGGAACCGGTGAAGGTGGGTTGTCGGCTTCACCAGTCGACAGCCCATCCGATGGGTCGAGAAAAATCTCGACTGCGTCGACGGGAGTCTCGGCAGGCTGGCCTGACGGGGACACCGTGAAGCCAGCGACGGTCGGCTGTCTGGGGAAGGTGACCTCTCCCGCTCCCACAAATGCCGATGGTGGGACTTACCCTTCGACTCCTTCTTCTTGGGCCGAGAAGAATGTCCTGAAGGCCCCTCTCCCTTCGTGGAAAGGGACTGACAAAGCTTAAACGAAGCCGTGTATGAGGAACTTAGAGAGAGCGGGATAAATGCCGTGGCTGAGGAGGAAGAAGCGGCCTGGGCTGCCTCCTCCTCGAGGGCGATCATATACTCGAGATGCTCAGCCGAGCCAGCCACCGCAGACACTGCCCAATGAGCCTCTTTGGTTTTTACCGGCTGGCAACTGCCAGGCGCCCGAGCCAATCGGGCAGCGTGATCTTCCAGGACGTGGCCGAAAAAGAGCGGCACAACTCGCAGGCCTGCGGGTCGTGGTCTAGGCCTAGGCAGTAGACGCACGTGGAGTGCGGATCCGTCCTGGACATTTTCTGCCTGGAAGGGCATCTCTGAAAGCCGGGAATCGATTTGTCCATCGCAGCCGCGAGGGATGATGAAGACCGAAGTTTAGAAAACTTCAAAACTAGTTTCGGACGAACCAAAGAGTTAGGATCCAGTCTAAAATGCACAGTGCTAAGGAGGAAACCTGAGCTTCCAAGCGGTAAGGAAGATCTGGCGTCATGGGGCGGAGCCGAGAGTTTTACCACCCGGGTGGGTGGGAGGAGCCAGCTTGAAGACCTTCCGGCAAGATTTAAAGCGGCAAGGAACCTGCCAGACAGTGTGGATGAACAACATATCCATGTCCCTAGAACTGAGTAGTTTTGTGTTGCATGGGAGGCGAACAGATCTAGATATTGGCGACCCCGAGGTCGATGTTATCTTTGGCCACCATCTGGCTCAATTCCCACTTGTGGGCCCTTACTTGGGTGCGACTGAGATTGTCCGCTAGGACATTTTGAACAATTGGAATGTGCACTGCCCAGTTCCACACATGCATCGCTTCCCAGCATAGGGGATATGAAAGCGTGCCTCCTTGTTTGTTGAGCTACCATATCATGCACATATTGTCTGATTGGACAAGTACTGTGTCTGGGAGGAAAAGGAACTGGAATGCATGAAGGGCATACAACACCACCTTCATGTCTAGCATGTTTATGTGCAGAGGGAGCTCCCACTGAGACCAAGATCCCAGAGTCCTGCAGTCTCCTAGATGGGCTCCCAGCCCTGACCATAGACATTCATGGCCAGGGTCTGACTCAAAGTGGGGAGGTGGGGGCTGGAGTGGAGGAATACCTAGGCAGAGGTTGTCCAGGTCCTGCCACCAGAGGAGATCCTGCCACATAGGATTGGACACCAAGACCTTGCTGTCCAGGGCATCCAATCTCTGATCCCACTGAATGCGAAGGGTCCACTGCATGACCTGCATGTGGAGCCTGGCTAATGGAACAGTGGGGATGGTTGCTGCCATAAGACCCAGGAGACTTAACACGGCCCCGGCTGTTGCCCAGTGGCTGGAGGCCACACGCCTGATCTGCTACAGTAGCATTTCTGCCCTGTCCAAAGGGAAAAAAGTCTGACCCTGGGTCATATCCAGCACCGCTCCATTAACATGGAGCTGCTGAGAAGGTATAAGGTGAGATTTGGGGTAGTCACAATAATACTCAACTGACAGAACAGGTCCAGAGTAGCAGATAGAGAGGCTGCCAAACTGTCCCTCAACAGGGCTGACAGGGGCCTGTTGTCAAGGTACAGGAACACATAGTGGCCTTGGCGACGCAAAGCCGCTGCCACTACCGCTAGGCACCTGGTAAAAATCCTGGGTGCTGAAGATAGGCAAAAGGGGAGAGCTTTGAACTGAAAGTGCTCCCCCTGTATGGCAAACCTCAGCAAGCGGTGGTGGACCAGGAAAACTGGGATATACAAGTAGGCATCCTGCATGTCCAGCGCACAAAGCCATTATCCCTGATGGAGCACTAGCAACAGCACCGGGAGAGTCAATATGTGAAACCTCTTGTACTCTACTCAGCTTGGTGAGGTCCAAGATTGGACAAAGGTTTCCTGTCATTTTGGGGACCAGGAAGAAGTGGGAGAAATATCCCCTTCCAATCTGGCTCTGAGGAATGGGCTACATGGCGAATTTTCTCAGCACAGCCTCTATTTCCTCTTGGATGAGTGGAATGTGACCTTGTGGGTAATGAGAGTGACCTGGAGGATTTTCTGGAGGTTCCTCTAGAAACTCTAATGTGTGACCTTGGGCTATGAGCTGAAGGACACACTAGTCTGTCATAGTCGCCTCCCACCTCACTAGGAGGCTGACGAGCCTGCCCCCTACCAGCTCCTCTGGACCCAGTGGAGGATGGAGGGGGCAAGCTGCAAGTCAGGAGGTGGTGGGAGGGTTCGAGTGTACTGCTTTGGCAGTTCTCTGAGACTTGGCTGGGGGAGTGGGTGCTGACGAGGTCGCCTGACATTTGGTCTGAAGTCTGGCAGGCTGCTGCCTGTTTTGACACCTCTGTTGGCGACGAAAAGGCTGTTTAGGCTTAGTGCTAGGCCTGTACAGAGACTGCACTGAGCGCAAAGCCTTGCTTGTAACTCAGAATGTCCTTGACATCTTCTCCAAAGAGGACGGAACCTCGAAAGGGGGTGTCCAAGATAGATTTCTGGACATCCTAGGTGAATCCAGAGACTTACAACTAGGAGTACCTATGCAGGCAAAAAGCCGTGGCAGTGTTCAGAGCTGAAGCATCAACTGCATCATAGAATGCTCGTAAAGCATGGTGGCAGGTAATCTCTGCCATTCTCATTGTCTGTTCTATATAGTCCTGACGTCAGAAGCAGGCAAGGCCTCAAATTTGGAATTGAGCTGCCTTAGCATAGTCTTTTGAAAAAGAATCATGTGGCTCAGATAATTCAGATCCCACATGGCCAGAGTAGAGGACAAGTAAAACTTAAGTCCGAACTGGTCTAGCTGCCTTGACTCCTTATCTGGAGTGGAGGTGCTCATATGTTTGGGCTTAGAGGTGCGGTCATGTGCAGCGTTAATGACCACCGAATCAGCCTTAGGGTATGCACTGAGGTGATCCTTGCCTTCCCGGGCATGATATAACCTGTCAGTCTTTTTAGAAATGACAGGAACCGACGATGGCTGTTGCCAGATCATGGCAGCCAAGTCTTCGTGAGGCCCAATCCGGGGGGAATGAGAAGGGGAGATAGCTCAGGGAGGGTGAGGTGCTCCGCCTATCTCCTACGCTGAGGATCCTGCTCCTCAGACTTACACCCACTAGCCTCCTGGCTCTTCCTGAGGATTTCCATGAAGGAAGGATCCTCTGGAGAGACTTGGGAACCTCCTGGGGTTTGGGATCCTCCAGGGGAGGAGTCTAGCACCCTGAGGCAGAAGAAGAAGAAGAAGATTTAAACTCACAGAGTTTGATGAAGGGCTCCCCTACAGCAAAAGTGTCCTGGGAAGAGGAACCTCCCTGTGAGTTTCAACCAACCCACTACTGCAGCCCTCTACCAAGGAGGCACCCACTGTGTGACCCAACGTGAAGGGGCATGTCTCCACCAGTGATGGAGAGCAAGGAAGGGGAGCCGGATGGACCAGCATCGAAGCTGCCACCGGCTGATGTCAGTCCAGCTGTGTAACCAACTGAGACTTGGTTTTAGCCGACCAAGAATCAAAGAAAGTCTCAAAATTCACCTGCGGCTGCGAGGGAGGTGGAGGTGGAGACAGCTGGTACAGCGGCACACAGCCTAGAGTGTGGTAGCCTGGTGCTGGATAGTGCAGCATCAGGTAGCCCAGCATAGGACAGCTGGGTGATGGATAGTCCAGTGTTGGGTACCCTGGCGTAGGGTACCTCGGCGTCTGATAACCTGGGGTAGGGTACTGTGGTGACGGATAATCTGGCGTAGGGTGTCCTGGCTTAGGCCCCGACGGTAGTGCCAAAGGACCCGATGGTGGCCCAGAAGAGATACTGGACGACCCCAGTTGAGGCAGGTCCGGCTGTGGATCTACCAGAGGTAGGTCTGGTGTCGATCCCGAAGGGTCAGAGGGACCTGGCGGAGCCTAGGGAAGAGCAGAAGGCCCAGGCGATGGGGCCACAGACATGGGTGCTGGAGTCCCCAAAAGGAGGTCTGGCAATGGATGGTCCGGCGCTGGGAAGTCGGGGAGACCAGTGGGTGGCCATACCTCCTCCTCCAGCTCCAAAAGGGTGGGGGAGCCTGGCCTCTCATCAGCAGCAATCCTCAGAGGAAGCTGCAGCCTGGAAGGAGACCAGTCCCGTCCCAGTGTCTCTCCTTGTCATCATCCTTTTTTTTATATTGATATTTTATGCCCCCTTTCTCTCCGACACCTTACGTGGCTCTCTATGGACCCCACAGTCAGCTGCGGTCTTGCTGGCAGTCCTCGGGCCCTATCGTGCCGCAGTACATCCCCCCAGTAGGGAAGGAGGGGGGCAACTCCCCCAATCTCCATGCGTGTCTGCAACCGCCACTACTGCCATAAGGTCCCCAAGCCAGGCTCAGTGGCATGGCCCTTATACGTTTTCTGTTCCCATCCCAAGAATGTCGGCCGCCGAGGAGGTCTATAGAGGCAAGTGCACGCAGAGACATGACGCTGCTCTGGACCCCAGCCGATGTCCCCCACATGGCGCCCTTGCTGCACCACCACCCGTGTGCACCCAGGTGGCAGTGTTGCAGTGGCAGTGGCGACTCTCCTCCACGGGAAGAGAGCGCCCTCGGACGCTCAATCCTCCCCCCACCCCAGCCAACCCTCCAGCAACCTGGGCTCATTCCCGAACCCTGGTTGCCAGCACCACAAGTGGCAGCGCTACCGCTGCACTGGTGGGCTGGCCTCTTCTCCTTCTTCTGCCGCTTGTGGAAGTCAGAAGATCTTCCCGGAGACGTGGAAGCACTTTGCATCTGCTGCAGCTCTTTCCATGGAAGTGAGTTTTATTTTCAAAAGGTGGGTTTCCAGGGCCTGCTGCCCGTGTTTCTGAGTGGCCTGGTTAAGTTTCTGATAGCCCGCACAGACCTTGGTGTCGTAGTTGGGTCCCGGGCACAAGAGACATGAAGTGTGGGTATCCTTCCCTGAGAGCTGCTTACCGCTGGCGCACTTGTTTTGATGCGATTCAGATAAAGTCGGACAAGACATGCAATCCGGAGACAAATTCTACTATTTTTGAAGAAAAAAAGTACAGTTACGTAAGAACTTACCATAACAGTAGATCTTTGAGAAAGGCTCTTGCAGTAGGTAATTACATACAGGACAGAAGCCGGCAGGCATCAGGACCCCAAGGAAAAATTTCTAGCTAGCAGTCTCTGGCGGCGGACCGCCCCCACGTCAGGTGACCGACGTCATGCGACATCAGTATAAAGGGGCAGTCCTCACGCACGCCTTCCAGTTCTTTCCCGCCAAAGCCAAAAAATGCAAGACGAGAGAGAAGCGGATGTTTCCCCTCCTGGAAAAGGAGCTGAAAAAGTTTGGGATGGAGGGCGGGAAGGTATTACCTACTGCAAGAGCCTCTCTCCAAGATCTACTGTTACGGTAAGTTCTTACTTAACTGTACTATCTTACTTTGAGAGGGCTCTTGCAGTAGGTACTTACATACAGGGCTGAGTCCCAAGCAGTCTGGAACAAGGAGAAGCACACTGGAGGAGGCAAACTACCCAAACATAGAACCTCTGGCTGTGAAGGTCTCAGGAAAGGAGACCTTGCAAAGCAGCCAACCCGAAGCCAGCTCTACGGCGAGAGGCGATGTCCAAACTGTAGTGTTTCAGAAAGCTATGGACAGAAGTCCAAGTTGCGGCTGCGCAAATGTCAGCTACAGACACATTCTTAAAACAAGTTGCAGAGGCAGTGACACCCCTGGTGGAGTGGCCTCTGACCTGACCCGGCAGGGTCTTGTGATACTTGTAACAGCAAGTGATACAATGAGCCAACCTTTTAGATAGGCATTGCTTGGAAACACCATTACCATCTCTTTTGCGAGCAAAAGAGACAAACAGTTGATCAGTCTTCCTGAGATCCTTTGTCCTGGTGGTGTAGTATCTCAGAATTCAATGAATATCCAAAGTATGCAAGAGGTACTTCCCTTGACCGGAGTGTTGCGTAAAGAAAGCCGACAGTTCAATGGATTGATTCAGTGTAGATTCCACTACCACCTTAGAAAGAAATTTAGGGTTGGTACGCAGAGCCACACGTTCCTTGTGGAAAATCAAATATGGGATTTTACACATCAAGGCCTGAAGCTCGGGAATACGTCGAGCTGAAGTAATGGCCACTAGGAAGAGAGTCTTCTAGGATAGGAACTTCAGGTCTGCTGAGGCTGCTGGCTTCAAAGGAGGCAGGGTAAGGTTCTCAAGAATGAAATTCAAATCTCAAGGAGGGCAGGAATGCGAATAGGGTGTCTCAAGTGGAGAACCTCTCTAAGAAAAGTCTTAGAAACTTCCAACTGCGCGAAAATTCTGTCCCCAAAGGGAACATGATAAGCAGAAATGGCCACTGTGTGAACTTTCAGAGGGGAATGATTGAAACCCAGACCAAAGAGATGGTGCATATAATCCAGAATCCTCCCGACAGGGCACGAGAATGGCTCGAAATCCTTGGAAGGGCCCAAATAAGAGAACCGTTTCCATTTCATGGCATAGATAGATCTAGTGAGGGCTTTATGGCCTCCACCAGAATCTCAGCCACAAGCGGGGAAACCCCGAATCGGGCTTGAGCTACGTCTGCAGGAGCCACGCATGCAAATGAAGGGATTTGAGGCCTGGATGGACCAGGGTCCCCTGATCCTGGGTCAGCAAAAGTTGCGACAGAGGAAGGGGAAGTTCTTCTGAATACTGTAGCAGAAGAGAGAACCAAACTTGGCTGGGCCAGAAAGGAGCGATTAGGATCATGCGAGCGCCTTCTGAGCTGAGTTTGTGTGAGACCCTCGGAATCAAGGGAATTGAAGGGAAGGCATAGACGAATCTGCCCTTCCAGTGTAGAGACAGAGTGTCTCTCCAAAAAATGCCTCACCCTGGAGCATGGGAGCACAAGGCGGGAAGTTTTTCATTGTGAGGAGATGCAAACGGGTCTACCTGAGGAGTTCCCCAACGTTGGAAGATATTGTCTACTACCCCCGATACAGTTCCCACTCATGTGCCAGGGCAGATGACCAACTGAGGTGGTCTGCCAATGTGTTTTCGACCCCTGGAACATGAACCACTGTAAGGTGAAGGTTGTGTTGCACTGCCCAATCCCAAACCTGCATCGCCTCCCTGCAAAGAGGGTAGGAACGAGTCCCTCCCTGTTTGTTGATGTACCAGACTATGCACATGTTGTCCGTCTGGACAGCCAGATGACCAGGAAGCAGATAGAGATGCAGAGCTTGTAGAGCATACAGCACAGCCCTGAGCTCGAGCACGTTTATGTGAAGAGTCTGTTCGAGACTGGACAAGGAGCCCTGGATTCTGTGAGACCCCAGGTGGGCTCCCCAACCCTCTCCTGAAGAGTCTGTTGTCAATGTTTGGGAGGGGGGGAGTGAGGCAGAAGGGAACTCCCCGGCAAAGGTTCTCTTGAACCATCCACCATTGCAAGTCCCGAACCATAGGGTTGGAGACCAGAACTACTTGGTCTAGGTCGTCCACCAATTGGTCCCACTGAGACTGAAGTGTCCACTGAGAGATCCTCATGTGGAGCTGAGTGCGAGGGACTGTCAGAATAGCAGCTGTCATGAGCCCATAGAGGCGAAGAACTGACCTGGCGCTGACCCACCTGCGACTGGACAATGGGCTTACATGAGCCTGGAGGGAGGTCACCCTGTCCAGTGGCAGGAATGCCATGCCGGAGGTCGTGTCCAGGATCGCTCCGATGAACTGGAGCCTCTGGGATGGGATCAAATAGGACTTGGCCTGGTTGATGGTAATACCTAGGCTGATAAAAATCTGCAGGGTAAGGGAAAGGGAGCGTAGGAGTTCCTCCCTGGACGGGCCCGCCAGGAGCCAATCGTCCAGGTACGGGAAAACCTATACTCCCTGGGTACACAGGTGGGCCGCTACTACAGAGAGGCATTTGATGAACACTCGGGGCGCCGCGGAAAGACAAAGTGGGAGGGCCTTCTGCTGGTAGTGATCCCCCTGAAACGAAAAATGAAGGTATTTGAAGTGGGAAGGGTGAATAGGGATATGCAGGTAGGCATCCTGCATGTCCAGAGTGCACAGCCACTGTACTGGCTGAAGTAAGGGCAGAAGGCTCTGCAAAGAGAGCATTCTGAACCATTTGTACTCCACGAACAGGTTCAGGGAGCTGAGGTCCAGGACAGGCCTCACGTCTCCCGATTTCTTTGGAACTAGGAAGAAATGGGAGTAGTAACCTGCCACCCGAAGGTGGGTTGGGACAGGCTCTATTGCCGCCTTCAGCAGAAGGGAGGATATTTCTTTTTGAACCAGAAGAAGGTGTTCCAGGGAGTAAGACGACCTGGGGGTGGTGGTGGGGGTTTGGGGTGGTTTCTGTAGAAACTCGATTGAGTGTCCTTCTGCTATCAGCTGGAGCACCCAAGTGTCTGAAGTGATCCTCTCCCAACCCGGCAGATGGAAGGAGAACCTCCCTCCTATTGGTTCCTCTGGAAGGTCCAGAGGCTGTGGGAGAGGGAGGAGTCAGGAGGCGGGGCAGCACCACGGCTGAAGCTCCCGCCACTTTTTGGACGGGGCTTGGCAGCCGGAGGGGCCCGACGCTTGTTGGCCCACTTGCCCTGGAGGTTTCGCTTAGGCCGAGAACGTCTGCGAAAAGGGCGGCGCTGACCTTGAGGGTGCCTGTACATAGAGTCGACAGACTTTAGAGCAGTACACTTCTGTTGCAGATCGGTGATGATGTCCTTGACATCCACACTGAACAGCACTGAATCCCTGAAGGGCGCATCCTGAACAGCAGACTGCACCTCCGGGACCAAACCTAACACCTGGAGCCAGGCATGATGCTGCAAACCTACCGCAAAAGCTGAGCTCCGACCAGCAGTGTCCACTGCATCGTACGTGGCACAAAGCATGTGCTGACTGGCCGAACGAGCAGACCAGACCAGATATGCCGCTTCCTGCTTAGTCTCAGACTCAGGAAGGGAGTCCAACTTTGCTTCCACCTCACTAAAGATCGTGTTCTGGTAATCCCCCATATGAGCAACATAATTAAGGGCTCTTATTCCCAGAGTGGAAGAAGCGTAGATCTTCTTCCCATACTGGTCCAGAAGATGGGATTCCTTGTCAGGTGGGGATGAGCTAAGATGCTTAGGGTTAGCCGTACGGCAGTAAGCGGCGCTAATCATGACTGAGTCGGCTTTGGGGTGAGTAATTAGGGAATTCACACCCTCCGGTGCCTGGTATAGCCTATCCGCCTTCCTCAGAAGGGGGGCTAATGCTGACGGTTGCTTCCAAATAGTGGAAACAAGGTCCGCATGAGGCTCGATCCAGGGTGGAATCAATGTTGGAGTGGTTTCAGGCAGATCCAAATGAGCAGCGAGTTTCTTCCACTGTGGATCCGGCTCCAAAGATTGCCACTGGTGAACTGCCTGGATCTTAAGCAACTCCAGAAAGGGAGGATCTTCTGGACGTGACTTCAGAAGAGTCCTGGGCCTAGGCTGGTCTGCACCCATCAGACTCAGCCATGGTCTCCGAAGAGAAAGACCCCTCCTGGCACGTGGGAGGAACGGATCCTTGGGCAACCTCGGGGAAGCATGTCCTCCCCTGCCCTGGCACCAGATGGCTCGCCTCTAGTGTCAGGGAGGGGGTAGGGAGTCTTTCGCCTCCGACGATGGGAGTCTGGAACCGGGTCCTGCATCAGAAGACGACTCTCCACCTCCCTGGTGAGTTGAGCCTTGGCCTCAGCCCACCAGGAAGCCAGGGTCTCCTTCAGGTCCACCGGAGACTGAGGGGGCGGTGGACGAGGAGAAGGTGGGGGATACGGATACTGGGGATATCCGTATAGCGAGTATCCATAACCCAGTGGCGGGAAGCCTGGCGCTGGGTACTGGGGCACCAGGTACTGGGGCGTCGGGTAGGCCAGCATCAGGTACTGCGGTGCAGGATACTGCGGTCTCGGGTAGGATGGCATCAGATAAGATGGGGTCAGATACCCAGGTACCAGAGGCTCTGATGGAGCAGAAGGCCCTGGGAGAGGCCCAGTATGGGTGGCCCGGCAGGCGTAGAGACGGTATCCGACAAGGGAATGTCGTCTGGCATCGGGTATGCTGGCATCGGAGCTGGCGTCCGAGGGTCCGACGTCAGTTCATCCAGCCCAGCGGGAGGGAGACCTGATGATAGCATACTGGCATCCTCGGTGTCGCCCGGGGAAGGAGGACTAAAATCCCCAGGGTCCAACAAGGGAGACGCAGGAGCCTCAGAATGCAACAGTGAATGCCGCGGCGAACCATGGACAACGGACTAATCCATAGGGTTTGGCGTAGGCTCTAACATTGTGCGTCCATCGGAGGAACCGACATCCGCCTTACTGGTGGGGTTCGAGTGGGTGTCGGAGGAGCCAGTATCCGACTTATCAGACCCAACGCCCAAAGAAGGCTGCGAGGGAGGAGCGGCCTTGGTGGGTGCTTTGGAGGCTGAGCGCTGCCCAGAAGGGTTGGGTGTCTTATCGCCCTTGCCCGTGCGGGCGTTGAAGGGGCCAACATCTGGCTTACTGGATCTGCTCGAACCAGAAGACCGCATGGTGGTGGGTTTCCTGGGAGCAGATGTCTCCTTTGACCCGAGGGGCCCGAGCACGAGCCCGACAGGAGGACTGACGCCACCGTGGAAGCCTCCAAGACACCCATCATGGAACGGTCCCCTGAAGGGGACGTTATCTTCAGCACAGCGACTCCGTCCAGAGTTGCGGTGACCAGGGAAGAGGAGTCCCAGTCCCGGCGCTTCTCTTTCTTTTTACGGTGACCCTCGGGGAAGTACAGGCCTGCTGAAGTTTCTTCAGCTCCTTCTCCATGGAGGACATCTTTTTCAAAATGTGGGCCTCCAGCGACTGCTGCCTCCATTTGCAGGTGGCGGCGTTGAACTGTTGGCAGTGCTGGCACTTCTGCACGGGGAGATCCAGGCCTAGGCAGAAGAGGCACTAGGAGTGTCCGTCCCTGTGCGGGAGCTGGGTGCCGCAGGAGTCACACTTGTTCTTGTGCTCGGATGGAGTAGGGGACGGCATACACGGCAGATGCTGAAGAAAATCTGATGAGAATGTCGAACAAATTCGAGAAAAAATATAAGTAATAATACTGACGATTGACTGATGAAGCAGTGAACTTAACTGCGAGGTGCTTTCACAAGCTAACGCCGGGAAAGAACTGGAAGGCGGGCATGGGGGACCGCCCCTTTATACTAACGTCGCATGACATCGGTCACCTGACATGGGGGTGGTCCCCCGCCAGAGACCGCAAGCTAGAAATATTTCTGTGGGGTCCTGACGCCTGCCGGCTTCAGTCCTATACGTAATTACCTACTGCAAGAGCCCTCTCGAAGTAAGATCAGAAAATATTGAAGAAATACTTATCAAAAAATGGCATTCATGTGATATTGAAGTAAATTTCGCTATACACTGCTAGCTAAAGTTTTCGTGGTCGTAGCACCTAGCGATTCAGCCCTCTCGAAGTAAGATCTCTTTGTTTTACAGTTTAAATTCTGCTGCCTTTTTTTTTTGTAGTTCTGAAGTCCGCTCCGTGCACCTGGGATAACGAGCTCACAGGAAGGATGACTACGGAGTCACCTTAGTGCCTCCACTCAAGGGAGATAGTCTGGCAGGCATTGGGGAGTGGGGGAGGCAGCTGGAAAAAAATGTAAATTATGTACCTACTGTAATTCTTGATCTAACTGTATATCTTCACCATTCATCACTGGTGGGTACTACGCTGAAGGCGCTAGGACCTCACGGGAAGCTTTTTAGCTTAGAAAAGCTTTCTCCCTCCTAGCAGGAGGGACTGATGTAGAGGATGGTGCCACTCTCGAGGCTGACGCATTGTGTGATGCTCGTGGGTTGGCCAGTAACTGAAGTCGGCCTCTCCGACACCTCAGAGTTCTGTTCGCCTGAGACGAAAGAAGAAATAGAGAAAACAAGGGCAGGAGGGTGGGGCAAGGGAGCCCAAAGGACAAAAAGGAAAGGATATAAACTGATAAAGGAACAAGTCGACTAGAGAAGTAGAGGATGGAGACTAGCAGGTTCTGGGAGATGGGCCCCAACCTCTGGAAAGGCTAGGGAGGGAGGAGAGGCGAAGAGAAGTAGGAGAAGAACAGAGGAGGAGGAGGCGGCAGGGGGAGAAGGATGGACATCCACCAAACATGCTCCAGAGGTCTCTGAGGATCAGAGGAGGTAGACTTAACTCCTCTGTCTCTCACTTGCGAATAAAGTCTGTTTTTTTTTTTTTACTAGGAGCAAGCCTTAAGACGAGGTGACTAAATCCACTGGATGCTCCCATGTGGAGAGGAAAAAAGCAAACCTTAACCAGAAAGAGTGTCTTGGTAGGCGACATGATTAACAGACCAGGAGCTAACCTCAGTTCCACCAAGGAAAAGAAACCTAATCCCAAAATGCTCCTTCCACTTCCCCTTCCTCTGAGGCTGGAAGGTGGGAGGAACCCATCATCAGGCCAGTGATCACCTCGGCCCCCAAGAGAAAATCCTGGGGTGTAAGAGGATAAAAAATTCCTATATTTACGCACCACCAGGGAGGTGATTTTAACCAGTCAAGGAAACCTCAACGAGGTTCCTAACTATTGGGAGTCCAAGGGAAAGTATAGTTACATAAGAACTCACCGTAACAGTAGATCTTCGAGGGGGGCTCTTGCAGCAGGTATTAGATATAGGACTAATGTGGTCAGGCGTTAGGACCCTACAGAAAAATCTTCTAGCCAGCAGTCTGTGGCGGGGGATCGCCACCGACGTCGGCTCTGCCTGACGTCCAGTGTGGTATAAAGGGGCGGTCCCCCGGCACCATCTCAGTTACCCGCCAGACACCCGGCTAAAAGTGTTGGAGAACTGAGAAGGAACTCCCCTACCCGAGAGAAGTGTACACAATGAAAAAACCTGTGGGATGCTGGGTTGGAAAGCCACCTGTTGCAAGAGCTCCTCTCGACGATCTACTGTTATGGTAAGTTTTTACGTAACTGTACTATCTGACTTTGAAGTGGTGCTCTTGCAGCAGGTATTACATATAGGAATGAGTCCCAAGCAGTATCCCAAGATAGGCCCAGGTCAGACAGGTGGAGGGACAACTGAAAGAAATTTGCAAATCAATTCTGGAGAGAAAGCCTTGAAGGACTGCCAGTCCCTAACCTGCTCTCCTTCTAGAAGCTATGTCCAGACTGTAATGTCCGATAAATGTGTGGATAGTGCTCCAGGTGGCTACAGCACATAAATCTGCCACTGAGACATTTAGTAGTGAAGCAAACAAGGTTGCCATTGCTCTGGTAGAATGACCCTTGACTGCTCCCTGTAAGTGCTTGCCGTGGTGCTGATAACAGAAAGTAATGCAGTGGACTATTCACCTGGTTAGTGTCTGCTTAGTGACAGGATCCCCTGTCTTCCTGTGAGCAAACAAGATGAACAACTGGTCCGTCTCACGAATAGAACTGGTTCTGTCTAGGTAATAATGAAGAACTCGATGAACATCCAAAGTATGCAACAGGGTACTCCCCCCCGTTGGAGAACTCTGGATAGTAAACCAGAAGCTGTATGTCCTGGTTCATCATCAATTCGGACACCACCTTCGGAAGGAAAGTACAGTTACGTAGGAACTTACCGTAACAGTAGATCTTCTAGAGGTTCCTTCCAGTAGGTCATTACATATAGACTGGCACCACCTGGCTAGCAGACGTGAGACTTCAGCAATCCCTGATGGGGACCGCCACCCGATGTCACATTACTGATGTCAGCATGGTCATATAAAGTGGGCGGTCCCCACGCCTGCCCTCCAGTTCTCCCACCGGAGCCAGGAAAAGGCCTGACAGCATGAGTAAACAGGATTTGGAGTCCCTGTGTAAGAAATAAAATGAGGGGAAGGACGGAGGGAAAAATAAGACCTACTGAAGGAACCTCTCTCGAAGAGCTACATATCTGTACTATCTTACTTCGAGAGGGTTTCTTCAGTAGGTCATTACATATAGGACTAAGTCCCAAGCAGTCCCTCCAAAGAGAGACCGAGAGAAACAAGGGAGGAGGAGGAGAAAATAACTCCAATAAAACTGGGAACAAGAATGGACCCAGCCTAGGATAGAAGGCCTTGCAAGACAGCTAGGCCGAAGCCTGCCCTCCGCCTAGAAGCAATGTCCAGACTGTAGTGTTTAGTAAAGATGTGGACAGAACTCCAAGTGGCTGCGGCGCAGATATCAGCCGCAGAGACATTCCGCAAAAAAGCAGCGGAAGCAGCCATGCCTCTAGTAGAATGACCTCTGATGGGATCTGGCAGAGGTTTGTTGTACTTTTGGTAACAACACCAAATACAGTTGCCTGACCAGTTGGAAAGGCACTGCTCCGAAACCGTTTTGTCCTTCGACCTGGGAGCAAAGGAAACAAAAAGCTGATTGCAGTTACAGATATCCTTTGTTCGGTGTGTGTAACACTGAATGATCCGATGGGTGTCCATGGTGTGCAGGAGTGCCTCCACCTCTGTTCGTAGGGGACAGAAAGTAAACTGGAAGCTCTACTGATTGGTTCAGTGTGGCTTCTGACATCACCCTGGGTAAAAACATAGGATTTGTCCTGAGGACTGCCTGGTCCCTGTGGAAAATAAGATAAGGCTCATTATAAACCAGAGCATGAAGCTCCAAAATCCTTCGAGCTCACATAACGGCAACTAAAAATAATGTCTTTCAGGAAAGGAAGCGTAAATCGCAGCTCATTGCTGGTTCAAATGTGGGAAGGGTGAGTTTCTCCAACACAAAGTTCAAACCCCAAGGTGGGGTTGGGCTGCGGATGGGGATTTCAGATGGAGGATCCCTTTCAGAAAGGTTTTTGAGACCTCCAGCTGAGCCACGGGTTTACCATCCACCAGCTCGTGGTACAAAGAAATTGACAAAAGGTGGACCTTCAAGGAAGAATATGACAGACACAAGTCTGCCAGATGAAGGAGGTATTCCATGACTTGTGAGGCAGAACAAGAAAAAGGGGTTCCACTTCTTGGAGGTCACCCAGATGGAAAAATGTTTCCACTTCATGGCATAAGTGGAAGGAGTAGAGGGTTTTCTAGCCTCTAAAAGAACCTGAGCTACTCGATAGGACACCCCAAAGCAAGAAATCGCTATGTCTACAGGAGCCACGCATGAAGATGCAGTGTCCTGAGCCCTGGATGGACAAAGCGACCTTGATCCTGAGTCAAGATGTCGTAAGTCACTGAAAGTGGAACCGGTGGTTCCCTTGTTAGCTGTTGTAGCAGCGGGAACCAAATTTGTCTCGTACAGAAAGGGGTGATGAGGATCATCCTCACCTTCTCTGCCTTAAGCTTGAGAAGGACCCTCTGGAGAATGGGAAATGGAGGGAAGGTGTACACAAATTTCCCTGTCCAGGAGAAAGACAGCGCGTCATGCCAAAAAACACCATGCTCTGGAATGAGCAAGCAAAAACTGTGAAGTTTTGCACTGTACTGGGAGGTGAAAAGGTTGATTTCCGGACGCCCCATCTAAGGAAGAGAGATTCTGCCATTTCCTGATTTAATTCTCATTCGTGAGTTAGGGTCCGAGACCTGCTGAGACTGTCCGCCAGGACATACTGAATGCCTGGAACACACAGCCACCAGGGCCAGACCATGCTGGACCACCCAGTTCCACACCCGCATTGCCTCCCTGCACAGGGGGGTACGAGCGAGTTACTCCTTGTTTGTTGAGGTAAATTTGGACCAGCAGTGATCCCTTGGGAAGGAGGCTCTGGAAGGCCTGGAAGGCGAACAAGACAGCCCTCATCTCCAGAACGCTGATGTGTAATGATGCTTCCAAGCTGGACCACAGTCCTTGAGCTTGGTGCTCCCCATCCCATGTTCAATGTATCTGTAGTTAGGGATGCTGAGGGAGCCGGGCTCCTGAATGGAAGACCCAAGGAAAGGTTGCAGGGGCCCCTCCCCCACAGCAATTGTTTCTGAGCTGCTGAGAAGACTAGGACCGGATGGTCTAGGTCATCCAGGAGTCGATCCTACTGCACCCGCAAGGACCACTGAATGACTCTCATGTGGAGCCTCGCCAGGGGAACAGTAGTAATGGAGGCTGCCATCAGGCCAAGAAGGTGGAGGACCTCCAGGCTGGGATGGTCCTGGATGAAGCCACCAAAGAAGCCTGACGGACCAGGGTCTTCGTCCTGTCTGGAGAAAGGAAGGCTCTGCATTGTACCCTATCCAAAACTGCCCTGATGAATTATAGTCTCTGGGATGGGGTCATGGATGACTTGGAAATACTGACAGTAATTCCCAGTTTGCCGAAGAGGTCCATAGTAAAGGACAGAGCCTCCAGTAAGGAGTCCCTGGAAGGGGCCGAGATCAAAAATCGTCCAGGTAAGGGAAAACTGCAATACCCTGGTGGTGCAAAAAAGCCGCCACCACCACCAGGCACTTGGTAAACACCCGAGGTGCTGAGGATAGACCAAAGGGGAGGGCCCGAAACTGGAAGTGCTCCCTTTGAAAAAAGGAACTGCAGGAATCGGCGGTGGTTGGGGAAGACTGGGATGTGCAGGTAAGCATCCTGCATGTCCAGAGCACACAACCAATGATTCTTCAAAAGGAGTGGAAGAAGGCTCTGGAGTGTTGGCATCCGGAACTTTTTGTACTCAACGAACAGATTGAGACTGCTTAAGTCGAGAATGGGTCTCAAGTCTCCTCTGTCTTTTTTGGAACCAGAAAAAAATGGGAGTAAAACCCCCTGCCCCTTTACCGGAGGGGAACACGCTCTATTGCTTCCGTGAGCAAAAGGCTTTGAATTTCATCCCGAACGAGAAGAGCCTGATCCCTGGAGTAGGAAGACCTTTTTGGCGGAGATTCTGGAGGAATTTAGAGAAACTCTATAGTGTGTCCTACGGACACCAGTTGCAGGACCCATGCATCTGAGGTTACTGCCTGCCATTCCTGCGCATGGCAGGAGAACCTCCCCCTCACCGGCTCCACGTCATGAGTCAGAGGAGGTAGTGGAGATAGGGAGTCAGGAAGTGGCAGGGCATTCAGGAGGAGGGCCTCCTGAACATCTCTGGTTTTTGGAGGTAGGAGGAGTAGCAGAACCCATGGCCTTGCGTTTGCACTGGTGTCGAGCAGGGGCCCGATTCCTCTGCCTCCAGGTCTTTTTCCGAAAGGGCTGCTGCTGCTGTTGAGTGCCTGATCAGTACATGGACCTCATTGATTTGAAGGCGAGATCTCTGTCCTGGAGATTGGTGATAATATCTTTGGTGTCCCCACCAAAAAGCACCGAGCCCCAGAAGGGGGCATCCTGAATCGCAGACTGTACCTCGTTGGTGAGGCCAGAGATGTGACGCCAGGAATGCTGTCTTAAGGTGACAGCAGTCACTGAGGCGTGAGCTACAGAATCGATAGAGTCGGATGTAGCCCGCAAAGCATGCCTACAAGAGAAGCGAGAGAGGCAAAGATCCTTGGCAAGTTCCTCCTTGAGGCTCGAGGGGTCCATCGCTTGGACTCTGGCCTCTAACCTGCCCAAGGTAGCTTTTTGGTGTGACACCATGTGGGTCACATAGTTAAGGGACAGGAGTGCACATGTGGCTGAAGCATAAACCGTCTTGCCGACCTGGTCCATCTGCCTCGACTCTGTCTGGAGGAGAGGTGCTCATGTGCTTGGGTGCAGACCAGCGATCATAAGCAGCTCAAATAACGACAGAGTCCACCTTGGGATGCATCTTGAGAAAGGGAGCTTCCTTCGGCACCCAGTACACTCTGTCCGCCCTCTTGGGGACAGCTGGGAGAGAATGAGGCATCTGCCAGACCACAGAGGTGAGGTCCTAAGCAAGGAGGAATCGGGACCGGGGACAGAGACACTGAGTCCAGGTGTTTGGCTAGTCTCTGTCTCATGGGGTCCTAATCCTCTGACTCCCAGACAAAAAAATCTTTCATGGACTTCAACAGGTCCGAAAAGGCAGGGTCCTCTGGGGGGGGGGACTTGGGGAAACCTTGCCCTTTGGACCCTCGGATTCCTCCAAAACATCCTCTGCTGACTTGTCGGCATCTTCGTCACCACCATCATCATCATCCACCCACTCGTCTGGGAGACCATGAATGTCCGGAAGAACGATGGTTTGACGTGTCGTTCCCCCAGACGTGGACTGTGGAAGGAAAGAATAATAATAATAATAATTTTATTTATAAGGCGCTTTTTGATTACCAAGGCGCTGTACATAAATAACAAATAAGAACAGTAAAAGAAAAAATCATTAAAACATACAATTAAAACAAAACAGTCATAATAGTCAGTGTTCTAAAAATGCAGTTTCCCATAAAAAAGTCTTTAGACCTTTCTTAAAGCCCTCCACAGAAGCGCACTCCCGCAACTGACAGGGTAAAGAGTTCCAAAGGGTGGGGGCTACATACGCAAATGCCCAAGCACCCGAAGATTTCAAATTTACCCTCAGAACCTCTAGCAACCCCTCGTCAGCTGAGTGGAGTGATCGATACGGGTGATAAGGAACCAGAAGTTCTTTCAGACAGGCTGGGGCCATATCGTGTAGAGCTTTGAAAGTTAGCAAGCCAACTTTAAAGGTGATCCGCCACCGAATTGGCAGCCAGTGCAGTTCGCGCAGCACTGGAGTAATTTGACAGGATCTGCTAGAACCTGTCAAAAGCCGGGCTGCAGCATTCTGCACTAGCTGCAGGTGATGGATTTCAACCCCAGAAAGCCCTAGGTAAAGGGAGTTGCAATAATCCAAACCGCGAGGACACGAAGGCATGAACTAACGTTGGTAGGTCGGCAGACGGAACAAGATGCCGGATCCTGGTGATGTTCTTAAGACAGTAAAAGGAAGTCTTAACGACTGCCGACACCTGCGAGTGCAGTGTCAGTTCATCGTCAAGAACCACCTCCAGGTTCCGCACCCGTTCAGAGGTCAGGAGAGAAACGCCTCCAAGACAAATTCTGGAAGGCGCATCAACACCCGACCCCCCTATCCGACGACCTGGGTCCACAACCAGTACCTCAGTCTTATCAGAATTCAACCTCAGCCAGCTAGAATTCATCCACTCCTGGATTTTGGTTAGACAGCTATTAAAGACCGAGAGAGCTCCAATCTGGTCGGGGGGCAAGAGAAAGGTAGAGCTGGGTATCATCTGCACAACAGTGAAACCTCACCCCATACTTCCTTACAATGTCTCTGATAGGTAGCATATACACGGCAAATAACATAGGTGACAATACTGAACCCTGGGGCACCCCACAAGACAAAGCAGTTGAATACGAGGAAAAAACCCCGGACACAACTCTGTGATCTTCCAGTGAGGAATGATGAGAACCCTCTTAAGATGGTTCCAGATATTCCACAGAACAGCCTCAGGCATTCTATCAACACCATGTGATCTACGGTGTCAAAGGCTGAAGAAAGGTCGAAGAGAACCAAAATGGAATGACTCTTCCAATCTCTAGTCATCAAGAGATCATTGAGCACCCGAACCAGCGCTGTCTCGGTACTATGTCTTTTACGAAAACCAGACTGGAGGGGTTCATAGACGTCATGGATGGTCAAATGGTCTTCCAGTTGTGCGGCCACTACTTTCTCAATCACCTTCCCAATAAAGGGAAGGTTAGAGATAGGTCTGTAGTTTTCCAGACAGTCAGGGTCCGCGGTAGTTTTCTTCAAGAGGGGTGTCACCACCGCCCCTTTCAGGGAGCTAGGAAACTCACCCGATTCCAGGGAGCACCTGACTATCTGAAAAAGGACTGGACCAATGATGTCAATACAACCCAAAATTAAGGAGGTTGGTCCAGGGTCCAAACTACAGCATGTGGGTTGCATATGCTGGATGATCCTCATGACATCTATAAACTCCAGCTGACTGAAGGAACTCCAGGAAAGCCGAGGCACCGTGATCTCACCCTGGTTCACGGCAACCCCCATAGAGTGTGATGGCAACAACTCAGCCCCAATGTCGGCCACCTTATTTACGAAGAACCGAGCAAGCTTACCGCACTCCAATTGCGAAAAAACTTTCTGAACTTGAAGACAGACTGGATTGCACAGTCTGTCCACAGTTCGAAACAGCTGAGCTGGTCGATTCCGAGCAACCGCAATCTCCCAGGACAGGAACTCTGCCTTCTTATGGGTGATTGCAGATTGATAGACCAATAATGATCCATCAATCTAAGGTGGCCGGCATCAAGGGTGGACCTCGCCAGCAGCGCTTAACCTTCACCCCTGTCTCGCCGCCTCAAGGTCCCATCAAACCAAGGGGACTTGAGGTGGAGGAGAGGGGCGAACATGAACTGGAGCAATGAGATCCAGAGCCCCAGCAACGGCTGTATTGTAGGCCGACATGGGGGTCTCTGGATCACTGCTATCTCAGAGCAGAGGTCAAGTACACTCGCAGGCCTTGGGGATCTATATCCTGCAAAGGCGGTACCTAACCAACTCTGTAGGGGCAGGCCTCCTAGATGGGGAGCAAAAACTAAACCCCATGGTGTAATGATCTGACCACCCGACGGGTTCCACCCCCACAACGGATGCCTCGACCCCTAGAAGGAAGATTAAGTCCAAGAGTGTCCACATTTATGTGTAGCAGAAGAAACCACCTGTGTAAGACCCAGCGTTGTCATTAACTGGAGGAAGTGTTGACCAAATTGCGAGAGTTCGTCGTCGACCCAGGCATTGAAATCGCCCAGAACCATCAATCTAGGTGATTCAAATGCCATATCGATGACGAAGTCAGTCACTTCCTGAAGGAATCGCTTCTCGTCACTGGGTGGACGTTAAATGAGGGCGATTCGAATGCCTACACCTGCTACAACTATACGCTCAAAGGACTCAACCTTCCCCACTAGTACCTCCGTAAGGTCAAGTTCAGTCTTGAAACAGACCGCAACCCTCCCCCACGATCCAATCTTAGGCGTTTAACACCTAGCACCGCTGGAGTCATAGCCTCAAAATGGGCCAGAGTTATCATCCAGCCAGGTCTCGTAATGCAAGCCAGATCCAACATACCAACAAGATCAGCAATAATTGTGGTCTTGTTTTAATGAACCTGGCATTGCACAACACCGCCTGAGTTGGGCTGAATCTCGCAGGACGCACAGGCCATCTGCCCACCATAACCGGTGGTGCCCTTGGGTATGGGCACCAGACATGGAGAACCACAATCAGGATTCCATTTCGCCCCAGGGCACCTTCTGGTATTAACCACCTCAATATGATGACCCCCTCGATCATCCTCCCCTGTTCATAACCCCACACCCTTCTCCCCCTCCTATGCACAATGCCCAGTGCTCCGCAATGCTGGTAAATCTCAAACTGAAGAGGGGGAGAATAAAAATGGCAAAGGGCATGAAGAGTGGAGGATGAGTAGCGCACCACTGTGGGGGCTGAAGACCAACACATACTGCAAACTAAGCTACACAATACAATAAAACAATACCAAAACTAAACGAATAATATTCCACTAAAAGCAAAAAACAGTTTAAAAACCCTCACCCACCTCCCAGGTTAATCAACCTCAATTTCAGAACCTGGAATCAGAGCCCTGACAACCCCCCCCCCCCTTTTTTTATACAAAATAACCCACAAAACAAATAAACAACAAACAAAGCTTAAGGGCTCTCATCCCCTAGCCCAACACATTCATATAACAAAAAATAATAAATAAATAAATCACCCCCTCTCCCAGTCCTCTCACCACTGGGGAAAGAGGATAAAAAGGCACTCTCACTGCCAAACAATTAAACCAACTTAAAATAAAAAACAGTACTAAACTTTATAACGTTAACAACATAGAAATAAATAAATAAAATGTGTGGACGCAGGGTCCTCTCACCACCCCATCGACCAACTGAAGAAAGCAAAATAATACAAAAAGAAGAGGTCCACAGTCTCTTTTAATCCAGGTCCAGAATCAGGTATGGTCAACACCAGGCACCATCAAATGTTCAAAAATTAAAACAAAATGCAGTGTAGCCAGTTACACCAGCAAACCACAAAAGGAACACAGTCTCTATTCAAAACAGCGCAGTTCACAATCCAATCATAAGTCCTGAGCAGAATAGAGAGTATTGTAAGCAATCCAAGAAAAAGATCCCAGTTGAATCCAGAACCAAACGGGTCAAATATTGTTTCCAGCAAAGATGCCCCCGCTCAATAATCTTGTGATGGCAGAATATAGTTCCAGACACAGCTCCAGAGGGCACCAGCACAGCAGTGGGATGGGGCATACAACTCGAAACTCAAGAGAAGCTCCCCCCCCAAGGCACCGAACTCATAGGCCCCCACCCAGTCACCCGTGACCCACAGCTTCAAGCCCCCGGGAGATAGGCCGCACGGACAATCCCCTAAGAGGCTTTAGAAGTGTCCCCACCACAACTCCGACTCCTCTGGGAATACGGGGACAGCTCCTGCTTGGTCGCAAAGGACCTGAGTGAAACACCCCCTCGAGGTACCAAGTGGAGACTCCCCACCCAGCACAGCACCCAAACCACACCACCTTCTGTCAAAGGGTCTCTGATACAGTCATAATGTTGTCATGGCAGCCAGAAAAACCTCTCCTATTGTGTGTTGTTTTTGTCTTTATATGTTGTATTGTCTGCATAGACTGGCCACCTATGCCGTTTAATTGTTTATTGTCTTTTGTGTTCCCCCTCCTCTTATTCTGGCTACTACAAGGACATTACAGTGCTGCATTACTGTTTTGTATTGTAAGCACTAAAAGTTAGAGGTGCCTGGCCCTTTAAATATTCATTATGAGAGTGCCCAAGTAAAACTTCACTAAAACTACTTATTCCAGCTGTAAAAACACTTTTTGTTCGCAGAACAAGTATATTCAGGAGTTTAGGTACCTTAAAAGTACCTTTGCATATATCATATACCATGATTTTTGTAAGCTGCACGAACGCAGCTGTCGCTACAGAAGCTCGCAGAACGCCACGATCACCGAGAAAAGCCATCCTTTGTATCATTTGCCCAACAAAAGGAAGTAAATGTATTTTTACTTAAAGCGCTTAGAAAGGATTACTGCTTCAGAGACAGCCAGTTTTATTTAAGGTTGTGTGTTAACAGTAACGCCAGTTTTTCTTTTTGTCTTACTTCCTGTATACAAACGCCAGTATTCTGTGCTATCTAGCACATTCATTTTAACTTCTTTGCACATATATAGTACAACAAGAATTGTACAATCAAAACAGTATCCAAATTAGCAAAACTAGCCTGGCAAAAGAATAAAAGAGGGCAAAATTATATTACCTGGTTTTCAGGATGGATGTGTCCCTACGTAAGCCTTCCCTATAGGAGCCAGCCGGCCTCTGTATTGCTATCTTTATAGAGAAGGGGTGGGACTTATTTTGGAAACACATTAAAATGAGCAATAAATCAAGTATTATTGTGCTCACAGTCATTTTATAAGTTTAAGAGGTATCAAAATGAATATCTTGAGGTTTGAAATTCATAAATACGCTGTTTATAAAATAAATCTATAAAGATATTTGATTGATGGATAATTCACCCAATTAGAGCTCAGTTTCAAGTATATAAAGGGATTAATAGCAAGCAAAGGGTCAGTAGTGGTTGGGATGGTGACATGTAAGCATCCAGAACTAGTGCTCTAGTTTAATGTGGATACTACTGCCAAGTTGGTTGTCTTTGCTCGGATGTTCCTTTAACTCAATTTATTTTATTTTATTGTCGAGTTAAGTCCGCTTGTATTTATTTTGCTTTGCTGGAATCATTATGTTTGGATCCAGATGAATAAAACTATCTGAACTTCATCCTGAAGAATACAGACTGCGTCGGAGTCCTTGTGTAACCCACTTAATATCCTCCTACACCTTCCGATTTTAAAATCCAGGCTGCCCTCATGCACTTCACAAGTGGAACCCCAGATCCTACACAAGGCTCCTCCATGATAGGCCAGTCCCCAGGGTCGCTGTCGATCCAAGATCCAGGGCACCGCCACTCCCACTCAAAACATCCACAGACCAACAAGGGAATAGGAGACCATCCAAATGATCCACCAAAAATGCGCAAAAGGATGCTCCACTCCTTGCCAAGTCCTCCCAAAGGATCGCAAGCACCGCAAACCGAAATAATCGAGCAATCCAACAAATATTACGATAAACCGAGCAATCCAATGAAAAATTGGACAAATTAAACAGAAATGTCATACAAAAGTAATCACATTGAAGGGGCTCCTACCGGTTGACCCAGCGTGGTCACCATCGTGGACAGAGAAGCTCCTCAGGGACATAGATCTGAGAGAGCATGGGAATGGGAGCCTACTCTCCAAACCTAAGACCAACTCGGAGCTCGCCCCCTGCCACCAAGACTGGATTAAGGTCTTGAAGTCCGGTGTAGCCGGAGGCCGGGCAGGTGGAGAAGGTTGAGGCTGGGGGGTGAAGGGGTGTAATAATACCCCTGATAACCCTGGAAGTGGTAACCCTGGTAGGGATTGCACCCAGGGTAATACCGTCCCAAGGAATTCCAAACAAGAGGACCAACTGGATAGTCGTCCCCAAGATACCCCTGTGGGTAATGAGGAACAGTTTGGGGTCTGGAAAAAAATCCCCGTCATCAGAAAGAAAGGAGTAACAACTCCTGGCAGCCTGTGCCCTGGCTAGACCCGGGGACTAGACAGAATAAAAAAGGAAAATTTCCAGGAACTGGGGGAAGGTGGGTGGGAAACTAGACCTACTGCAGGAACCTCTCTCGAAGATCTCCTGTTATGGTAAGTTCTTACGTAACTGCTATATCTTACTTTGAGAGGGTTCCTGCAGTAGGTTTTCACATACAGGACTGAATTCCAAGCAATCTAACAAAAAGAAGGAGTCACAGAGGAGCTTCTGGGAGGATAAAGATGTCTGCCAACTAAGGATCTGCCTTAAGACAGAAGACTATAAAACTGCAAGGCAGAAACCAGCTCAACGCCTACAGGCAATGTCCAGACTGTAGTGCTTAGTGAAGGTGTGGACGGAAGACCAAGTGGCCGCCGCACAGATCTCTGCAGTGGACCTATTCCTGAAAAAAGCAGTAGAAATGGCCAGGCTTCTGGTGGAGTGGTCTTTAACCGCCCCCAGAAGGGTTTTTCCATATTTCCGGTAAGTGTAGTGAATACAGTTAGCCAGCCACCTAGAAATAGTCTGTTTAGAGATGCCCTTGCCCTGGCACTGGGAGGCAAAGACCACAAAGCGTTGGTTCGACTTTTGAACCTCCTTAGTCCAGGAAGTATAGTACTTTAAAATTCGATGCACATCCAAGTTGTGCAGAAGATATCCCCCCCCGTTGGAATGCTGAGGAAAACAGACTGGCAGTTCAACGCTCTGGTTAAGCGTCGTCTCCAAAACCACTTCCAGAAGAAAAGAAGGATTAGTCCTCAGGACCACCCGGTCCTTGTGGAAAATCAAATAAGGCTCTCTGTAAACAAAGGCTTGAAGCTCTGAGACCCTTCAAGCTGAAGTAACTGCAACCAAAAACAGTGTCTTCCAGGACAGAAAGCGCATATCACAACTTGCTGCCGGTTCAAAAGGGGGCAAAGTAAGTTTCTCCAACATAAAATTAAGATCCCAGGGAGGACAGGGGTTACGGACTGGAGGTTTGATGTGAAGAATACTCTTCAAAAAAGTTTTGGAAACCTCTAGTTGTGCTAGGGTTTTGCCCTCCACCGGAAGGTGGTAGGCAGACACTGCAGAAAGATAGAACTTAATAGAGGAGGCCCAACTTAGAAAGATGTAAGAGATACTCTTAACACCTAGGAGGCCGAGCAAGGAAAAGGGTCCAAGCATTTGGCTGTGGCCCAGAGAAAAAATCTCTTCCACTTCATGGCGTAGGTGGATCTGGTAGAGGGTTTTCTGGCTTCCACCAGAACCTGAGAGGAAACTCCATAGCGAGAAACCACTATGTCCACAGGTGCCATGCATGAAGATTGAGACTGAAGACTCGGATGGACCAGGGTGCCCCGCTCCGGAGACAGAAAGTCGTGAGACAGTGGCAGAAGGACCGGCGGTTCTAGAACTAGTTGTTGTAACAGCAGGAACCAAATCTGCTGGGGCCACAGAGGGGCAATCAAAATCAAGTGGGCCCCTTCTGCTTGGAGTTTCAACAGAACCTTCTGAATGAGAGGAAAGGGAGGAAGCACATATAGAAACCTCCCTGTCCAAGAGACAGACAGTGCGTCTCACCAAAAAGTACCATGACCGGGAACGAGCGAGCAAAAGTTGGGTAGTTTTGTGTTTAATGGGGGAGGTGAACAGATCTAGGTCTGGCTGACCCCCACCGAAGAAACAGGTCTTTGACTACCTCCTGCTTTAGTACCCACTCATGAGCCCTGGCTACTGATCAGCTGAGACTGTCCACCAGGACACTGTGCACGCCTGGAACCTGGACTGCTGTCAGAAACAGGCTGTGCTGAATAGCTCAATACCATACTCTAATTGCTTCCCTGCAAAGAGGGTACAACTTGGTACCTCCCTGTTCGTTGAGGTACCAGACAGTCGCCATGTTGTCTGTCTGGACCAGACGTGTTCCCAGGAGGAGTAATGACTGGAAGGCCTGAAGAGTGTAGAGGACTGCTCTGGTCTCCAGGATGTTGATGTGAAGATGTTGCTCCTGAGGAGGCCACGAACCTTGAGTTCTGTGATCCCCCAAATGGGCTCCCCAACCCAAATCGGATGCATCCGAGGTGAGGGTCTGGGAGGAAGCCAGAGAGTAGAAGGGGCCCCACCAAGTTGGTGAGGTCCTGACACCAGAGGAGGTCTTTCTGAAGGCTATTGGAGATCATGACCAGTTGGTTCATGTCATCTGATTGTTGATCCCACTGGACTCGAAGAGACTACTTGGTAATCCTCAGATCGGCCTCTCGGCATGATCTCTGTTAAAAAATTCCGTTTCCCCCCCCCCTCTCCACTTCATTCTCCTGGCTACCCTTATCCTGGGACTCATCCCCCTCCTCTCGGACACTGACCCTGTACAGGACAGTGGCAGTGGCAGGTCCATCCACCACTGCTCTGCGACCGATTTTACGTTCTCAAACCTTATGGCCAATGCCGTTGGTCCCGCTATCCTCCTAGCGGACTGCTGTCTAGATTCTGCTCTGCCCCAAATCAACATTAGCGTATCGTCATGTCTGAGGCCAGAAATCAGAAGGTCCCCCGAGAGGACCCCTTCTGTGGCTAATCTTACTGTCCATTGCCCTATCTGGCGACATTGAAGTCAATCCTGGCCCCACCACTCTTGACTCTCCTCAGAAATGGTGGAGGGAAAAGGGCCTGAAAGTTGCTCACATCAACATTCGGAGTCTTCTTCCCAACCTTGATGAGCTCACTGCATGGGTCACTCTCTACAAGCCTGACATCCTGAGGATAACCGAGACCTGGCTTAAACCCCAGATTCCCGACTCGGTCTGCAGGCTCCCTGGCTATGAGCTAAAATGGCAGGACAGAATAGGGAGCAAAGGGAGGAGGTATCCTGATTTACTACAGGGCCCACCTCAACGTATCCCTTATAAACCACACCTCCGCTGCCGTCCAACCTGTGAGCTCCTCCACACCGTGCTGCTGCTTGGCAACACCAAGAAACTGCATGTGGTATGCTCCTACAACCCACCTAAGGGCGGGCTGCAGGGCCTCTCCCATCTCCTGGATACTGTCTGTCCCAGTACCGGGGTAAATGAACTCCTTATCTTGGGGGACATTAACCTAAACTGGGATGGGGAAAACGTCAAGCAGTTTGAGGCCCTGCTTGCCACCAAATCCCTAACACAACTGGTAAGGGAGCCCACCCGTCAAAAGGCAAACGGCACTTCCTGCTCCCTCTTGGACTGGATTATGTCAAACCGTCCCGAGAGGATCTCCTCAGTAGGGGCCCTACCCGACGCCATATCGGACCACTCTCCGGTTCTGTGTATATGGAATATCCCTTCCCCTAAGGTTCCCCACAAAATCATCCAGGTTCGAAACTTTGCCAGATTAAACTCTGACCTGTTCTTGGAGGAACTCAGGCTTACGGACTGGTCAACAGTCTACAGAGCACTGGATCCCTCATCGGCCGTCGCCGCGTTCCACAACATCTTTGTGGATCTACAAGATAGGCATGCCCCATCACTAGGCGTAGGGTCCGGTGGGACAGCCACCCAGTGGCTGAAAGGGGTCTCTCTCCCACATGCGTAGAGAGACAAATGCTGGCATCAGGTAAACGCTCACACGACACTCGCCCTGTTGCAGCAATACAGAAAACTCAGAAATGAGTGCAAGAAAATGATCAGGGAGGCAAAAAGCAACTTCTGCAAGGCCGCCCTTCTCAGCTCTGCTAAAGACCCCAGACGGTTCTGTAGAACCATCCAATCACTGGTTGGCGGTCGCTCCTACTCCGGGGTCACTGACATGCTCATCGAAGGAGTCTCCTGCAACAATCCTCACGTGATTGCTAATGCTTTAAACTCTCATTTCACAGACCTCCTTCTGCTCTCCCTGCCAGGTCCTCAGCCCAAAACTCAAACTGCCCTGCCTCCCGTCCCAATGGGAGTCTGGTCTGACCCGCCCTCCATTTTACCTAAGGCGGTGATCGTAAGCAGGTGCGGTCTCCTTCTTGATCTCTCCCAGAATGCTAGCCCTGGTCCTGATGATCTGGAGCCAAAGCTTCTCAAACTAGGTGCTCCCTTATAGCCTCCCCGGTGGCCCACATTTCAACCTATCCCTACCCAGGGACTGATCCCGGATATCTGGAAGGTTGCCAAGGTCGTCCCTGTCCCTAAGCAGGGCGACCCCAAAATCCTGGACAACTACCGTCCCATAGCTATCCTCTCTGCTGTCAGCAAGCTCCTGGAAAAGGTGGTCACCAAGCAAATCTCGGAGTATATCCACTCTCATGGTCTGCTGACCCCGGCCCAACATGGCTTTCGTAAAGGGCACAGCACTTCCACGGCTCTCATCTCAGTCTCTTCCAGCATCAGAGCTGCTATGGATCAAGGAAAACCTCAGGTGTGGTATCTATTGACTTATCCAAGGTGTTCAACCTCGTTGACCACGCACCTGCTTGCCCTACAGATGAGGTCCTTGGTTTGTCCCCCCGCCCCTAAACTGGGTCTCTGACTACCTATATGGCAGAAAACAACTAACTAAATTCAATAAAGTCCTCTCTGCCCCCCGGCCTGTCACCTCTGGTGTCCCTCAGGGCTCCGTGCTGGGTCCCCTACTCTTTTCCCTGTTCATCAACAATCTCCCTGATGTGGTCTCCAGCTGCCGTGTCATCATGTATGCGGATGACCTGGTTCTCCTGGCCCACTCCTGTGATACAGCCACACTAAACCGTCACTTATCTGAAGACCTCTGGAACATCCAGGCATGGCTCTCCAACCATAAATTGGTCCTAAATCAAAACAAAACCCAGGCTATGCTCTTCGGTTCCTCTGCCAAAATACGAGCCTCTTCAACTCCCCTACATATCAACTACGAAGATGGCTCCCCTCTCCCTACCGTGACCTCCCTCAAATATCTTGGAGTGAGCTTGATCCCCAATTGGACCTTGGTAGTCATATCCATAATGCCTGCAGTGGGGTAAACCGCAAACTGGGGATGGCCTACAGGGCTCGGTACAACCTCACTCCAGCGGCTCGCTTAGCTCTTGCCAGGGAGTACTACTTCCTCCCTCAGCTACGGCCCTCATATTTGCTCATACTTCAAGACCCTCCTAAGCAAGTGGAGCACAACGTATAACAACATCTGTCGTTTTGCCCTGGCACTTCCGCCTCACCCATCACTGCGAGCTCTGAGAAAGCTTGGCTGGCTATCCCGCTCAATCACCTTAACTTTAGCACTGGGTGCCTCGTGAGTAAAGTACTTAGCCCGCACCCCTCCCGAACTGGCCCGTTTCTTGCTCCTGCTGACCCTCCCCCCTACCTGCTTAGATCCCAAGGCCCGGCCTACTAATGTACCTACTTCCCGCACCAACATGGGGACCAGAGTTTTGCTGTCCATGGCTCCCAGGCGCTGGAACTCCTTTCCTGAAAGAGTCCGACTGCCTCTCTCACAAGAGTTTCTGGACCTCCTGTGGGATCGTCTTAAGGTGGCTTCTCGCTGTGAATGTCCTAAGCCTCCTTAGCCTCCCGGTGTCCACTGGTGCCGGCTTCTTCTCTCCTGCTCTGGCGTCACCACTCTTGCGCTATGTCCTCGTCCAAATCCCCCCTCCCTTGCTTGACCGACGCTATGATGTTACTATGCTCATAATCCTCACCAGCCCTGTTGGTCATTGAATTTATCTCTAACTTATACCTTGCCCCAGCACTGTATCTGGGTGTACCTTCCACGTAAATGTAAAAACTGTAAAAAATTGTCTTTTCTCCTGTTTTTGTACCTGAATGTATTCGTCTGAACCAATTACTGTATCAATGTACCTGTTGTACCCTTTTGTACTCTCCCGGGTTGTTCCTGAAAATAGGCATAAAACTTGTCTAGTGTACTTACCCGGTAAACAAAAACTAAATAAATAAATAAAATGTGCAGTCTAGCCAGGGGGACGGTAGGAATGGTCGCTGCCATAAGACCCAAAAGACGGAGCACCGAGTGCGCTGGGGTCCATCGAGCTTGGGGCACCAAAGTGGCCTGAGAAGCCAAGGTCTCGGCTCGAACCAATGGTAAGAAGGCTTTGCTCTGGACTGTATCCAGTACCGCTCCAATAAATTGGAGGCACTGAGAGGGTACTAGTTGAGACTTGGGGAGACTGACCGAGATGCCCAGTTGGGCAAACAGATCCAGAGTGAAGGAGAGAGGCTCCTTCAGGCTGTCTGGGGATGGGGCTGAAAAGAGTTAGTCATCCTGGTATGGGAACACATATATGCCCCTGCGGAAGAGAAATGCCGCTACCACCGCTAGGCAATTGGTGAAAACCCGGGCACTGAGGACAGGCCAAAGGGAAGTGCCTTGAATTGGAAATGGTTCTCCCGGAAGGAGAATTGAAGGAAGCGGCAGTGGGCCTGGAGAATGGGGATATGAAGGTAAGCATCCTGCATATCCAGGGAGTTCGGCTATGTGCTTGACGGGAGCAGGGGCAGGAGTTCCCGAAGAGTCAGCATGCGGAACTTCCTGTACTCCACAAACAGGCTGAATGTGCTGAGATCCAGAATAGGTCGCAGATCCCCTGTCTTTTTTGGAACTAGGAAGAAATGGGAGTAGAATCCCCTTCCTAGTTGATTTGGAGGGGTGAGTTCTATGGCCGCTTTTTGCAGCAGGGCCTGGATCTCTTGGTGGACGATGGGGATCTGACCCAGTGGGTAAAAGGACCTTCCCGGAGGGTTTGAAGGTGGAATCTCCAGGAACTCAATAGAGTGACCTCTCTGTATGGATGAGCTGAAGAACCCATACATCTGCGATGATGGACTTCCCCCCTCCAGGTGGAGACCAAACCTCCCTCCTACCGGTTCCTCCGAGGGGGACGGAGGGAGCGGGAGGAGGGGAAGCGAGTCAGGATGCCGAGAGGAGCGGAGCTTTGGTTCCAGAGCCAGTGGTGTGGCTTTCACCTTGACGCTTGTTCTGGTTCTTGTTCCATCTTCTCTGGCGATGAAAAGACTGTTTCTTTTGACCTGTCCGATACATGAAGCGTACGTCTCTAAGAGACCTACCGCTCTCTTACAGCCCTGTAATAATGTCTTTTGCATCACCGCCAAAGAGGACGGAACCCCTGAAAGGTGCATCCAAAAGGGATGACTTAACATCCTGTGCCAGACCTGCGAGGCGCAGCCATGCAAGGCGCAGAAGGCAGATTCCCGAGGCTGCAGCCCAAGCCACGGAGTCCACAGAATCATAAGTGGCCCGGAGTGTGTGATGGCAGGAAGATTTATTCATGCGAACCTTGTCCAGCAGTTTAGCCCTGAGGTTTTCGTCAGGGATGTCCTGAAGGTCCCTCTCCAGTTCTGTGAGAGAGGACTTCTGAAGAGCCACCATGTGGGACATGTAGTTCAGTGACCAAATGGCGCAGGAGGTGGACGAGTAACTCTTCCTAAAGAACTGGTCAAGCTGTCTTGAGTCCTTGTCTGGTGGGGAGGAACTCAAGTGTTTAGGTTGAGCCTAGCGGTCATACGCAGCCGTGATGACCACAGAGTCGGCTTTTGGGTGTGAAGTCAGATGAGAGATCCCTTCCAGGGGGAAGCAGATTCTGTCAGCCTTCTGGGATACAGATGGGATGGAAGAGGGCTGTTGCCATATTGTAGTAACTAGATCCTCATTTGGGCCCATCCAAGGGGGGATGGGTAGAGGGTCTGTGGTGGACATGTTTAAATGTTCAGCCAGCCTTTTTCACTGAGGATCTATCTCCTTGGATGGCCAGCCCCTGCTGTTTGAATAAATCTCAAGAGACCCCCAAAAGAAGGGTCCTCCGGGGGGGGGGGTATTTTGGGGATTCTTTTGGATGAAGTTTGACCAGTGAACGAGGTTCAGAGAGGACGATATTGGAATCCTCATCTGAATTCGAGGGCTCAGAACCAGTGGGAAGGGAAGGATCCATCCTGGTTTCGCCCACTGGAAGAGAACCCACAGCACATCCCAAAGGAACTGGAGGAGGAGGTAGTGCTCTGGGTAGAGGAATTCCTCCGAGCGGCTGGGACTGCCTAATTTCTGTTAAGGAGTTGTGTCCTAGCATCCTGCTACCATGCCGGGACAGATTCGCGATCAGGCGGTGGTGGTGGTGGAGGAGGAGGCTAGTACCCGGGACATCCGGCCAAGGGCTGGTAAGCAGGATGATGCCAGTAGGGGTACTGGTAGCCTGCAAACCCCGAGGGATAATCTAATGGCGGATATCCAGGCGTCTGGTATCCTGGCGTCGGAGGCACCAGGTCTGGCGTCAGATGAGAAGGGACCGTCGGAGGGCCACCCAGCAGTGGAACATGGGGGTCAGGTCCTGGGAAACAGCCAGAGTGTCCTGTAGGAGGAGCCGAAGGCCTGGCCGGGGGAGGTGCTGAAGGGCCGCTGAGCAGCGGCAAGGGATCAGGTGTTGGGCCCAAAGAAGGTGCTCCATACCTAAAAGATCCCGACGGAACCCTAGGAGGAGGGGGATCCAGTGGCGGAAAAGAACCAGGTGAAGAGGGAAGCTCTGGAAGAGACCCCAGTGACAGGTCTGGGAGCGATCCTGATGGAAGGGAAAGGTCAGGAATGGGTGGCGAATCCCTGGGGGAAGAGACCGGCAGGGATGAAGTGTCCCCCATGAGCATACTCATCCCGGCCTCGGGGTCCTCAAGGGAGCCCGACGGGAGAGTAGATGTGGCTGTGCAGTCAACGGAGGGTCTATCATCCAGCTTATCAGTCACAACCGGGCTGGCTGCGGAAGAAGGACCGCGGTCAGGCTTATTGTTCTGGACCAGGCGCCCGCCGGCAGGGCCTGAGTGCGACTTATCGGTGGTGCTACGAGTGGGAGAACTGACACATACCTTGAGAGAGGCAACCCCCTGGATGCCCACACACCTCGGCAGGAGGGGGAGAAGTCGTCCAGCCTGCAGAAGCGGACGGAGTGCCTGTAAGAGAGGTACTCACGGTCTGGAAGTGGAGGGTCTCCATTGTGGTGACAGGCTTCTCTCCCAGCGCTTCTCGTTGTCCTTCTTTTTCTTTCTTTTTTCTAGGGCTGGAGATGACGACCTCTCCCTAAGCTCCTGGAGCTCCTTTTCCATAGAAGCCAGCCGTTGGGTCAGAAGTTTGGCCTCGAGGGTCCACTTGCGTCGGGTCCATGTGGCCTTGTTGAACCCTTGGCAAATAGCACACTCAGCCGAGTTGTGCTTAGGCCCCAGGCAGAGGGAGTGGTTGTCCCCGTGCGAGATTTGGGTGCCGCACTTGGAGCACTTCCTCTTGAGACGAGAAGACATACGCTCGTTCAAAAAATACGGAGGAAAATATATAGAATAAGACGAAAATCATCTAATACTAAGCGGGTGACTGATCGCTGTTCTATCACATCTGTCAAACGAACTGAAGCGACGGCAGGAAAGAACTGGTTGGTGGGCACAGGACTGCCCCTTTTATAGTCTGGCTGACGTCGCATCACTTTACGTTGGGGGTGGTCCCCGCTGATGATTGCAAGCTACAAGTTTACCATTCAAACCTGATGCCAGGGGAAGCAGTCCTATATGTGAAGACCTACTGCAGGAACCCTCTCGAAGTAAGATCAGTTAGTTCCTGTAGCGGAAGAATAGACCTTTCTACCCCAGTGGTCTAGTTTCTTGGATTCCGGGTCTTGGGGTTGGGCACTGACGTGCTCTGGCTGGTTAACACACCCATGGGCAGCAGCAAGCACCAATGAGTCAGCTTTGGGGTGTTCCCCTAGGAAGGGCTCCTGTTTAGGAGATCTGTACAATCTGTCCACTTTCTAGGTACTGCGGATGTGGATGACAGTCTCTCCCAAGTGAGCCTGGTGATGTCCTGAAAGGGTTCAACCAGGGGAGGAATGACCAGTAGTTTAGGGTCCCTAGAGGCCAGAAATTTTACTAGCAGTCTTCTTTCTGGGTCTAGTTCTTCCATGTCCCATTCATAAATTGTCTGGATATGCCTCATTATGTCCAGAAAAGAGGGATCGCCCGGTGGAGACCTGGGGGACTTCCTCAGGTCCGGCGATGGAGCAGGATACTCTTCATCATCATCAGACGACTCAGAGGATGAATCCCCTGCATCCTCTCCAGAGGCTGAAGGTGGATGTCCGCTCGAGTAGGGAACAGAAGATGGGCGGCGTTTCCTTTTGCCTTTAGGATTGGACAGCGGGTGGGAGCTGTTGCTGGGCATCCGGTCATCCGGGGCTGAAGGGGGTGCCCCCGGAGGTTCCTTGGGAGGAGGATCTGGGGCCTATACAGCAGGTCGCCTTTGACCGTATTCCACCATGAGGCGAATAAGGCTCAGACTTCTGCCTGACGGCAGTTTTTAAGCCTTTTTTCAGAAGCTGTGGAGAAGGGGCCTCAGTCTTGGGACATTGTGTTCTTGCTGCACCTGCCTGAAATTTACAAGAACATTTTAGAAAAAAAACAGGATGCTTGTTAAGAAGGGGAGGTTGTAAGGACTTATAAGAGAGAGGGCTGCAATGTTTTGGGAGACACACAGAGATTGAAGGAAAACTCAGATGGATCTTCTCTGTTTATTCTGCCTTTGTAAACAGTTATACTGAGCAAGTTTATTTTTTTAATGTTACTGCTGTACTAATAAACACTTTCTGTGAATTCTACAGCTGCCCCTTGTTTTTCCTTTGCTTCCTGACCTGTGCCTCAACGACAAGCCTTCTTGTGGTGTCCCCTTTTAGCCTGGCTGAAGCTCTGGCAAATCTCACAAGTCCACACGCTGTGAGACAGGCCCACACAGCCCCACTTTGAAAATGTTATCTCTGCACTCACAGTACTGAAATAAAAGATCTTTTGATTTCAGCGGCATGCAGAGACAATTAAGTAAATTGCTGGCTATAGTAAAAATAATATATGGCAATGGTTAGTTGACATTTCCTACACCAGGTCTGATGAGGCTGATCGATGGTAGGGAAAAAAACAAGGAGTGATATTTATATAGACGCTGAGGATGAAGTCATCTTGGGTGGCCCCCAGCTCGCAAATGTTTCCGTGTGGTCCTAGTGCCAGGTGGCTATAGTTCCAAAGGTATATACTAATGAAAGCGATATCCTCAAAGATCAACAGGATCAGATTAAGTAAAGACATCCAACACTGAAAGAAAAAATCAACAAATATCACTTAAAAACTAGCATAATCCTCTAACACAAGCAGGAGTTGTGAGTAAGACCTGTTACTTCCAGCAGAAGAAAATATCTGATTGCAACAGGGTGCAGCCAGTGGGTCACATGGTTGGGTGGTAGGAGGAGTTCAGCTTCAAGACTGTTCAGGTGACTGAGCATGTCTAGTGGAAGACTGCCCAAGTGTGGATAGAGAATCAAATCTACCTTGTTAGAAATTATCTTTCTCCGGTTACAGTTCTAGTAATTCTTTCTAGATAGCTGTTGGACATAGTGTTTTGATACCACGTTCTTGCTGATGTACTTAGAAACATAAAAACATAGACTTTGATGGCAGATAAGGACCGCTTGGCCCACCTAGTCTGCCCATTCCCTACATACTGGAAATGCTGCAGATTCTAGTTAACCAACAGCCTACTTCCTCCTACCCTTCACTATAATTGCCTTATGTCTGTTCCATGCATTCTTGAATTCTCCCAGTTTTTGACCCCACGACCTCCTCAGGAAGGTGGTTCCATGCATCCACCACCCTTTCCGTGAAAAAATACTTTCTGGCGTTGCCCTTGAACCACCCCCCCCATCTTCAAACTGTGCCCCCTTGTTCTTGTACATCTTTTTCTCTCAAAGATGTCCCCATCTTGGACTTTGTTGTTTCCCTTGAGGTACTTGCAGATGACTAGACAGGTGAAAGGGCAGGTTAGCTTTTAGCAGTGAAATAATGAAGATGTAAAGACTCAGAATGATGCTTATACAGCTTGAGAGCGAGAGAGAGTCTCTGTCTTTAGTGATAATTAAACGGAAGGTACTATACTAATATTCAAATCTGAGGGAAATTTTGGTGTAGCCGAGTTCTGCTGATGCCAACAGAATTTTTTTCTGGAAACAAAATCTCATTAGGTCTTCTTGTTTTCTGTAGCAGCAGTCATAAATCCTTGAGTCTATTTATCGTCATCTGTCTTTTTTCCAGTCCCCTGATCATTTAGCACATTGGGATATGGCAGGTAGTTTAGAAGTTGAGGCAAAAGATTATTGTAGAAAGGCTAATTTGGGGAAGAGATCCAGCATAAAACGTATTGATTTAAAAGTTTTTACATTCTACATTGGACTTTTGGCTTCAACTCTCATTCTGGTGAAGTTTTTGGGGCATCTGTATTACAAATCAGCCATTTAGTTAAACAATAAAAGAGAGGTACGGTATATGGCAACAGTAGGATAATGGTTGTGATAGAGTTAACCACAGGCAATGGCATTATCAATACAACGGTCATCCTCTTCACTGGTGAATGCCAATCAGGAGAGGTTTTTGGTGCTACTCCTAACAGACCTACCAATACTGGGCATTTTATTAACATGTTGCAAGCTTTAAAATCTGTTGTACTAGCTGTTTCATCTGCACACCAGAGGCAATTTACCATTGAGATCATGACTTCTAGTTCTTAAAATCTGATTGGCTAAAATTGCCACCAGTGACCCATTAGATCTGAAATGTTGTTCATAACTTACAGATCTTCGAAGTTCTTCCCAATCCTCAGGACTGATGGAAGGGCCTGTGTTGGCAAGTGCTGCCATCAAATGGGACTGACAGATCACCAAGGAGTTCTTGCTCTGTCCAGTCTGGCTAAGGATTGTATCGTCCTGAGGAAAATATAAAGTCATACAGTTTTATACAGTAAAACATGAATTCAACATAACCTATTTAAAATACACTGATTTGAGACTAGGACCTATGTAAGAGCTACAGACTTGCACACACTAATCTCTGAAAATCATAATATTTAGACTCAATTCAGCATTTTTTTCTAATTTGCTTTTGTTCTTTTTTCTTCTTTACAGACAGTACTATTTTTGCCCAACTGTCATCCATTTCTGGTTCTCCCAGTCCTGCACAGCTATTATCTGGCTTCACTTGTGCCCCCTCCGTTCCCAAATAAACCAAAACAAGGCCTTTTCTCAGTGGTGCTGATCCAGTTGCGAACACTGTTCCTGTGCTTAGGTGACAGGGTTCCAAAGCTTATGTGTTTCAGTGAAAACCAGTTTTACTCCAGTTAGGCCCCCCCCACTGTGAGTGTGCTCCTTCAGCAACAACACTGTGAGTAAAAGCACAAGATCTTGGTCTTGGAAAAGCCACTATGCTAATTGCAGAAGTTAACTGCTTTGGGGTGGGGGGGGTCATGCCAGACTAATCTGATTTATTTCTTTTACTAGGTGACCAAGGAAACATCAGTGGTGGGCAGTGGAAATGGCCTATCTGGATTTTAGCAAGGCCTTCGACACTGTGTTCACAAGACACTGATATAGAAAGTGAGCAGCCTAGGAGTGGGATTCAAGTAGGTGAATTGGGTTAAAAGCTACAGTAGTTAACAGACAGACAACAGAGGGTAGTGGTTAATGACACTCACTCGAATGAGTGGAGAGTGACCAACAGGGTGCCACAGGGCTCAGTACTGGGACCGATCCTTTTCAGTGTCTTCATAAGTGACATTGCAGAAGAACTGGAAGGGAAGGCATGCCTTTCTGCAGATTATAGCAAAATCTGCAATAGGGTAGACACTCGGGGGGTACAGACTGCGCAGGGATCTTGGGAAACTCAAGGAGTGGTCAAGGGCATGGCAGTTGGGGTTCGATGTCAAAAAGTGCAATATCATGTACCTAAGGCATAGGAAGCCAAGAGCCGAGTACAGGACTGGGGGATACTGACAGTCACTAAGCAGGAAGGGGACCTTGGGGTTATCATGGTCATCATAACTGATGACCTCAAAGTGGAAGGGCAGTGTGACAAACCAGTGGGTAGAACTAGTAGGATGCTGGGGTGCATAGGGAGGGGTAGCACCAGAAGAAGGAAGGAGGTGGTGTTGCCACAGTATTGCTTGCTGGTGAGACACCACCAGGAGTACTGAGTGTAGTTTTGGAGGCTGCACCTCAGTAAGGACCTAGACAGAGAAGATGTTGTCCAGAGGAGGGCAACTAAATGGTGAAGAGGTTGCATGAGAAACCCTATGAGGAGAGACTGAGGGATCTCAACATGTTCAGGCTGAAAGAGTGAGGAGGAGAGAGAGAGAGAGAGAGAGAGAGAGAAAGCAGTGACATGACAGAGACTTACAAGTACCTCACAGGGGTGAAACGAGTGCAGAAGGGGAGTCTCTTTGAAAAGAGAAAGAGCACCAGGACCAGGGGTATGTGATGAAACTGAAGTTGGGAGGGGGGTTGTTAAAGCAGCAGTGCAAGACAGCGGTGACATTTTTTACCTATACTTTTTATTCAGTTTCAGATTGACCCTTATCTCCTGACTTGTGTGATACCCTTTATCTTTAATCTGAGCCGACTTTACCACTTTTTTTGTTAACAGCCAAACTAAAAGAAGCGCTCTTTTTAAAATGGCTCAGACCAGATTTTCATCACTATTGTCTGTTGTTTTTGACCACCCATTGTTTAAGATTTCTTTTCTAGTGACTATAATGAACTAGCATGCAACATACACTGCTCTCTAACCTTATGGGGTAATGTGTGTACAAAAAGGGGTGAGAATAATGATGAAAACCTGGTCTGTGCCATATTGAAAGGAGCACTCTTATTATTTCAAATGTAAAAAAGTGGTAAGGCAGACTCAAATTGGGGAAAAAAGGGTATCTTACAAGTCAGGAGTTAAGGGTCAATCTAAAACAGAATAAAAATGTATAGGTCAAAATTTTCACGAATATCATGCACTGCTGCTTTAAAAGGGATATGAGGAAATATTACTTCACTGAAATTTTGGCAGACACCTGCAACAGGCTGCCAGCAGAAGTGCTGGAGGCGAAAACAGTGGTTAGATTTCAAGCATGTGTGAGCTAGAGATAAGGTTATTTTAGTAAACAAGCAGGGATGAGAGGTTCGCTGGAGACAGATTAGGCAAGGAACATTGGGTCAGACTGGGTGAGCCAAGCAGTCCTTTCCTGCCCACAAATGCTATGTTTTTATGCTAAAGAAAGTGCTGTACAAAGCAGACCACAACCTCCCCAGAGGGCATCATCTCTGCAACAGTTCCAATTCTCAGCCAGCTTGACCGCGCTACCAAGCCTGCATCTCCTGCTTGAAAGCACAGCATTAGGAGGCAGTAAAGCGTGATGCTTAAGGGCACTGAGCTGCAAACCTGGAGATCCGAGTTTGAATTCCATCATCCCCCACTTGCACAGTGTGTGACCCTGAGCAAGTCACTTAACTTCCTTGTGCTCCCAGGTCGCACCTGGAAACAAGCTGGGTCTTATCTACCCCTCCCATAGGTGGTGGGGGATGGATACGGTAGACAGCTTCAAAAGAGCCTGGGATAGGTACATAGGACTAACGGGCAGGCGGTGGGCTGGTAAAGGAGAGAGGGAAGGGGTTACAGGCAGACTGGATGGGCCATGGGGTCCTTTTCTGATGACAGTTTCTGTGATTCTATGGTTAGTGTGGCTTCATGGGCAGACTCAATGGGCCAAGTAGGTCCTTTTCTGCTGACACATATCTGTGAATCTAGTGTGCCCTTCCTAGTTAAACAATTGTTCCCTTTCCCCTAATGACTAAGTCACTGGCCAGCCGCCTTGCCCCTATTTTCTACTAAGGATATCAGTATGAAAACAGGACCTTTGTTCCTTATAAAATACAGTAGGTCACAATGATACTGAACCTAGACTGGAGCCATGCTTTGGATTTATCTAATACATGGCTAAAAACAAGTATGGCCAAGCACCAGCACTTCCTTCTCTTCCCTCGTCTCTCCTAGCTCCTGTAGCAGCTCTCTCTTAAGCTGTTCCCCTAGCCCGTCAGCCCCTCCCCCGCCCTGTCAAATTCCCTTATACTCACTGTATTTAGTTTTCATTATAATGTTCATCACTGTACTCCCTCCATGTGTAAATACGCTGTACCTTTATATTACTGGCATTGTATTGTAATTATCAGTCTCTGTCTTTACTTGTATGTTTTCTGCCCAGGATCATCTTGCAAATGAGCTTGCTCAAGGATGAAATGCCTGGTTAAATAAAGTTTTTAACTGACTGATTGACTGAAGCAGGACACTGCACTTAAAACATATCCTTGTGCATACTTCATAATGTTCAGATTCAGTAAGACATGTTTATACAGAAATGCCTTTTTTTTATTCCTTGTTTCCATTACAAACATGGCTGCCACCTTTACTCACCCCCCCCTCAAAAAAAAAAATCATCTAGGCTCTAAAATTAAAACAGGACAAACTGATTAATTGTTCTTTTCTTTTATTTTTCCTCATTATAAACATACGCAATCTAAAAAATGAAGTACTACTCACAGTTATATCTTTTCCTGACATGGAACACCTACCCCCTATCCTTATAGTACCAGCCTACCAGGGAAATCTATTCTGCTTGCCCTGCCACAGATGAAACTGAATCCCTGGCTTTACTGAGGTATTCTGTTGTGTGTGTGTGTGTGTGTGTGTGTGTGTGTGTGTGTGTATAGAGGTGAATATTCAGCCAGTACAATTCTGCATAAGTTTGAATTCCTGCATTCCATGATAAGCAAATAATGCATCTATTGAATATGTGGATAGACAAATACTTGACAGCTGGGGAGGGACTACAGGGTGTTGGGAGTCACCCAGATGGTTGGTTCTGGGTTACTTCAATGCCTCGATCAATGATGAACTCTCGCATTTTGGTCATGACTTCGTCCAGACAATGACCTCACTGGACCTCGCACAAGCTGTTGCTTCTGCAACCCACAGCCATGATCACGCCTTGGACCTGGTGTTCTCACTGGGGCTTGAGGTCACAGACCTCAGCAATTGATCTGGTCTGATCATTGCACCCATAGAATTCTCGTTCGGGTCCCCCCATTAGTCTTTCCCCTGTTGAGATGGTCTGTTACCACTCTTTGAAGGTGCTGTCCCCAGAGGGACTGATGGCAGTACTGCACCTATCTGGTGTGAGTGGTGCCAGTGTGACAGGTACAGGTGAAGCAGTGGCAGCCCATAATAGTGCTGTCTCTAAGATGCTCGACTCTGTCACACTGATGTGTATACAATCTAGATCTTCTCACTTGAGACTCCCGTGGTTTGATGGGGATCTCAAGGGGATGAAAACCAGGGGTTGGAGCGGTGTTGGCGGAGATCTTGGTCCGAGGAAGACAGACTGGCTTTGAGAATTCACTATGGTGACTATCAGAGGGCAAGCAACCATAAGAAGGCAGTGTTCCTGTCTGGTGAGATTGCTGCAGGGAGGAACAGATCAGTCATGCTGTTTTGGAAAGCAGACAGGCTACTCCATCCTGCCTGCCTGCAGCCAAAAAGTACAGTTATGCAAGAACTTACCGTAACACTAGATCTTTGAGAGGAGCTCTTGCGGCAGGTGCCAGGACCCACGGAAAACTTCTAGCTAGCAGTTATTAGCTGGGCACCACCCCCTGATGTAAGCCCGCCCCCGACATCCGCCTATGGTATAAAAGGGGCGGTCCCCCAGCCCAAACTCAGTTCTCCGAGGGGGTTCCTCTACACCGAGGAAAGTGAGGCAACAGTGATGGAAAAGCAGTCACCAGGGGGAAGGAGGAAGGGAAAGCAGCATCTGCTGCAAGAGCTCCTCTCGAAGACAGTACAGTTACATAAGAATTTACCGTAACAGTAGATCTTCGAGAGGAGGTCTTGCAGTAGGTACTAAGCCACCAGGCATGATGACCCCAGGGAAAACTTCTAGCTACAAACAAAGAAAGCATGGCACTCAAGCAGTAATGTTAATCAGCAAGTGCGATTTAATTGTTGGCAAGGAGCCTGTGTCCAGAACCAGTAGCCTCTACGCCTCAACCCTTCAGCGGGTCTTCAAACGGGGGCATATCTGAGATTCAAACAAACCATTGAGCCATTTATACAAAATCTCTTAAAGTGATAGATACATTAGAGATTGCAAGGGAAGTCCATGGGGGGATGGGACAAAGTAGCGGTTAAATAATTGATTACTATACGGACCTGCAGCTTGGAAACAGTAATCACACAGACCTAACATAGTGACATAAAAGTATGCTTAGATTTAGTATCTATGACAACACAGGCTCCTTGCCGACAATTAAATAGCACTTGCTGATTAACTTTACTGCTTGAGTGCCATGCTTTCTTTGTTTGTGGATTTGTTCAAGCTGGCAGCGCTGCATGAGCACCGCCGCCTCCAGTGCGCACACAATCTCTTTTTTGTTGTTGTTTCTACAAAACTTCTAGCTACCAGTGTCCAGTGGGGGACTGCCCCCTATGCCGGCCCTCCTCCGACGTCATGGACAGTATAAAAGGGGAGGTCCCCCAACGCATCCCCAGTTCTCCGGCCGGAGACCCTGACAAGTTGGTAAAATTGGGGAAACAAGGAGATTCCACTAGCAGAGGAAACAGATATCTGAGATGGAGGAGCAGCCACCACGTGAAAGGAGGGAAGGAAACACAGTACCTGCTACAAAAGCTCCTCTCGAATATCTACTGTTATGGTAAGTTCTTACGTAACTGTACCATCTTACTTCGAGATTCGCTCTTGCAGCAGGTAACACCTTTGGGACAGAGTCCCAAGCAATGACTAAGAAATCCCAGGTAGAAGCAGAAAACTCCCAAAGAAATCAGGACAGAAGGCCTAGAAGGACTGCAAGTCTAAAACCTGTTCTGCGGTGACAGGCAATGTCCAGACTGTAGTGCCTCACAAAAGTGTGGACCAAACTCCAGGTGGCTGCCACGCAAATGTCAGCAGCAGACACATTCTTCAGTGAGGCAAAAGAAGCAGACATGCCCCTGGTAGAATGACCTTTGACTGAGCCAGGCAAGGGTCTGTTGTGCTGTTTGTAGCAAAAAACAATGCAGTTAACCAACCAATTATACAAACATTGCTTAGAAACAGGAACCCCTGTCATGTATGTTGGTGGGCGGGTGGGAGTGTGGGGGGGGGGGCGAAAGAAACAAACAACTGATCAGATTTTTGCAAGGGTTTGGTTCGCTCTAGGTAATAACACAGAGCTCTGTGAACATCCAGAGTATGTAACGGTGCCTCCGCACAATTCAAGTACTCTGGGTAATACACTGGAAGGTAGACGTCCGGATTCAAGGTAAATTCTGACACCGCTTTAGTAAGAAACTTTGGATTCATAGATACATAGACAGTGTCGGCAGATAAGGGCCTATGGCCCACCCAGTCTGCCCATTTGAGCTTGTAAGTTCAGTTTGTTTTCCTAGAAGTCTGTTGCACCTTACCCCTGACCTCCAGAATTCCTTTATGTCTATCCCATGCATTCTTAAATCCCATGATTGTTTCAGCCCCACCACTTCCTCTGGCAGGGTGTTCCACTTGTCCACCACCCGCTCTGTGAAGAAATTCTTTCTCATGTTTCCTCTGAATCGTCCTCCCTCCAACTTCATCCCATGCCCTCTAGTCCTGGAACATCTTTTTCGCTTAAAAATAGTGTTTTCCTGCACCCTGTTCCTCCCTGTAAGATACTTGTACATCTCTATCATATCCCCTCTCTCCCTCCTCTCCTCCAGGGAGTACATGTTCAGTTCCTTCAACCTGACTTCATAGGACTTGTGATGCAATCCATGCACCATCTTTGTTGCCCTCCTCTGAACCTTCTCTACCCTGTCTATGTCCTTACGTAGGTATGGTCTCCAGAACTGTACACTGTACTCCAGGTGGGGCCTCACTAGTGTCTTGTATAGTGGAATTATGACCTCCTTTCCTGCTGGTAATGCCCCTGCCTATACATCCCAGCATCCTATTTGCTTTACCTGCTGCCTTGTCACACTGTTTCCCTACCTTGAGGTCATCAGAGATGATAACCCCAAGATCCCTTTCCTGCTTGGTGCATGCTATATCCTCACCCCCAACTGATATATTGTGCCAGGGTTTTGTGCCCCATATGCATTATCTTGCACTTCTTTGCACTGAATTTCAACTGCCAAACCCCTGACCATTCTTCAAGTTTCTGCAGGTCCTTCTCATTCTGTCTACACACGCTGGTGTGTCTACTCTGTTACAGAGCTTTGTGTCATCAGCGAACAGTGAAATTCTGCCTTCTAGGTCCTGCACCATGTCACTGATGAAGATGTTGAATAGGACCAGTCCCAGCACTGATCCCTGTGGTACCCCACTGGTCACTCTTCCTCTGTGGAGTGACAGCCATTTACCACCACCCTCTGTGTCCTGCCACCCAGCCAGTTACCTACCCACCACACTACTGTCCTGCCCACACCCATATTCCCCAGTTTGTGTAATAGTCTTCTATGTGGCACAGTGTCAAAGGCCTTGCTGAAGTCCAGATAGGCCATATCCACTGCCCTCCCTGATCCACCTCCCTAGTCACCAGTCAAAAATTCAATGGGGTTGGTCTGACATGACCTCCCTGGTGAAACCATACTGCCTTGGGTCCTGTAGTCCATTGACAACCAGATGTTCCACCAATCTCTCCTTCAGTAGTGCTTCCATGATCTTCCCCACTACCGAGGTGAGGCTGACTGGTCTGTAGTTCCTGCTTCCTCTTTGTTCCCACTTTTGTACAGGGGAACACATCTGCTGTCCTCCAGTCTTTGGGTACCTCCCTGTTTCCAGTGATCAGCAACAGGATAGCCAGAGGTTCAGCCACCACTTCTCTTAGTTCTTTTTAGGACCCTGGGTGCACCCCATCTGGCCCCATTGCTTTATCAACTCTTATTACTTCCAGTTCCTTCAGGACCCTTTCTTCTGTAAAGGGACTTGTGTCCATTTCTGCACCATTCTCACCCCTTGTACTCCCTCTTCAGACCCATTACCCTCCTCTTCCTCAGTAAAGACTGAGCAGAAATACCTGTTCAATATGTCAGCTTTACTGTTGTCATCCTCCACGCGCCCCTATCCTCCCCTTCAGTCTCACTATCCTTCCCTTTGTCTTTTCTTTTTCACTTATGTACCTGTAAAAGGTTTTGTCCCTCTACCCACTGATTTTGCAATGTGTTCTTCTGTCTGAGCTTTGGCTTCCTTACTGACCTCCTGCCTCCTTTGCTTCTCCTGGTACTTCTCCCTATCCCCTTCTGCCTGTGTCTTTTGTATTGCCTGAATGCAATCTTTTGGCTTTCACTTTCTTTGCTACCTCTTTGGAAAACCATAATGGTCTCCTCTTCCTTTTCCTCTTGCTAACCTGCTTAATACATAATTCTGTTGTTCTTGTAATCCCCATTTTAAATACTGCCCACTGTTCCTCAACCCCGATTCTGTCCCATTCCCTTAATGCCTCTTTCAAGTATCTCCCATTTTCCCAAAGTCTACCCCCTAAAATCCAGGATACGTGTTTTTGTGTGGTTTGGTTCTGCTCTTTCTGTGATTTCAAACCACAATGACTGGTGGTCACTGTTTCCCAGGTGCTCCCCCACTGTTACCCCCATCACACTGTTCCTGTTTGTGAGCACAAGGTCCAGTATTGCCTTCTGCCGAGATGGTTCCATGACCAGTTGCTTGAGGAAGGCACCCTGAAGGGAGTCCAGGATAAATCTGCTCCTAGTTGATGCTGCTGCTGGGATGCTCCAGTCCACGTCTGGAATATTGAAGTCTCCAACCAGTACTACCTCACCCTTGTCTGCCATCCTTTGGATAGCTAGCATCAGCTCCCTATCTGTTTCTTCCTCCTGGGCTGGTGGTCTATAGACCACACCTGTGTGGATGGCTGTCCCCATTTTCCTTCTCAAGGACACCCCTGTCCTTGTGAAAAAGCAAATAAGGCTCCTTACACATCATTGACTTAAGCTCAGAAATCCTTCAAGCAGAAGTAATGGTAACCAAAAATAACGCCTTCCACGATAGAAGATGCAGCTCGCAATTTGCAGCAGGTTCAAAGGGAGGCAATATGAGCTTTTTAAGAACAAATAAAAGGTCCCATGGCGGGAGAGGGTCCCTGATGGGAAGCTTCAGATGCAAAATGCCCTGCAGGAAGGTACAGGGAAGGTCTAGCTGAGCAATAGTCTTGCCATCAGTTTGCATGTGTTAGGCCGAAATGGCAGACAAGTGCACCTTAAGCAAACAGTAATCGAGTTCTGTATCAGATGAAGAGAGGAGATACTCTAACAGAGTTCACCAGACAGGCGAATGGGTCTAAATGCCAAGTGGTGTCCCAAACGCAGAAGCGCTTCCATTTCATAGCATAAGTTGCCCTAGTGGAGAGGTTCCTTGCTGCCACTAGGACATCCGCTACTCTGGGTGATACCCCGAATCTAGAGACTGCAAGTCTAATCAGATGGGCAGGAAGACCGGAGATTCCACAACTAGCTGCTGAAGCAGTGGAAACCAAATCTGGCATGCCCAGAAGACTGCCACAAGGATAATGTCCGCCCCTTCCGAGTGCAACTTGAGAAACACCCTCTGCAGTAGAGGGAAGGGAGGGAATGCGTACAGGAACCTCCCCGCCCAGAAGTGGGATAACGCATCTCGCCAGAAAACACCAGGCCCTAAATCTAGTGAGCAGAAACTGGGCAGTTTTGTGTTGGATGGAGAAGGCAAATAGATCCAGTTCTGGATGACCCCATCTGTCGAAAAGATCCTTTACCACTGAAGGATGAAGCTCCCACTCATGCACCCTGGACTGAGAACGGCTGAGACTGTCAGCCAGCGTGTTCTGAATGCCTGGGATGTGGACTGCTGATAAGTCTATGTGACTGTCCACTGCCCAAGTCTACATTCGCATGGCTTCTCTGCAGACTGGGCAGGAATGAGTTCCCCCTTGCTTGTTGATGTAAAAAAACACTGGCATGTTGTCGGTCTGAATCAACAGGGGGCCCGACAGCAGGACTGTCTGAAAGGCCTAAAGTGCGTACATAATTGCTCTCATCTCCAAAATGTTGATATGGAAGTGAAGTTCGTGCTGCTCCCAGGACCCTTGAGTCTGGTGACCTTCAAGGGAGCTCCCCAGCCCTGACCTAATGAATCCGTGGTTAGGATCTGTCTGAGAGCACCTTTTTGGAGACAAACTCCTCTGGAGAGGTTGGAAGAATTCAACCACCAACGCAGAGCTTGTGTGACTGGGTTGGATACCAGGACCAGTTGGTCCAGGTTGTCTGACCTCTGATCCCATTGAACTCTTAGGTTCCACTGGATCGTCCTCATGTATAACCTGGCAAGAGGAACCATGGCAATGGCGGCTACCATTCGTCCTAAAGGCCTGTGGACATTACTGGTTGAGACTTGACGAGCTGAGGAGAACTGCCATGCATGGGCCTGGATGGAGAAAGGCTTTTCCCTGGGCCGTGTCCAGAATTGGCCCTATGTATTGCAGTTGCTGACTTGCCCAAAGAGGGGACTTTGGGAGATTTAAAGTGATCTCCAAGTCCTGAAACAGGTAAAAAGTGGCTTGCATGGTGCACAGTAGTCAGTCCCTGGTGGGGGCGGTTAGGAGCCAGTCGTCGAGGAAGGGGAAGATATAATGCCCCTGCCTCCTAAGAGCAGCAGCTACCACTGCAAGGCATTTGGTGAACACTCTGTGTGCCAAGGACAGGCTGAAAGGTAGAGCCCTGAACTGATAAAGGCACCCCTGAAACCGGAAGTTGGTGAACCAGGTGTTAAGTAGTGCTGAGGAGTACGCTGTGGCATACCTGGATGACACTGCCATCTTTAGTACCAGCTGGGAGGAACACCTATTCCACCTTAGGGAAGTGCTGGGTAGGATACAGAGGGCCGGGCTCACTGTCAAAGCGGGGAAGTGCCATGTGGCCATGGGAGAAGTGGCATACCTTGGGCATGTGGTAGGCCGAGGACAGCTCCGTCCTAACCAAATAAAAAATAGAGGTAATCCAGGCGCACCACACCAGAAATGCAGAAGCAGGTCAGGAGTTTTCTTGGGACAGCAGGTACTATAGAAAATTTGTACCCAATTACAGCTCTGGTTGCTCCCCTATCTGACCTGGTAAAGAAAAGGATGCCAAAGAAAATTACCTGGGGGCCAGCCTGTGAAGAAGCCTTTACCAGATTGAAGGAGGCACTGTGCAGTGCTCCTGTCTTGACAAGTCCTGACTATAGCAGACCCTTTATAGTTCAGACTGACGCCTCACACGTGAGTATTGGGGCAGTACTGAGTCAGACATCCAGCCAAAGGAGGAATCACCCAATTGCATACCCGAGTAAAAAGTTACTTCCCAGGGAGCAGGCATACTCCACTGTGGAAAAGGAGCGTCTTGCCATAGTGTGGGCCCTAAAGAAGTTGGAGCCATACTTGTATGGGCAGCATTTAGTGGTACAAACTGACCACAACCCCCTGGTTTGGCTGACACAGATGGGAAAAAACAATGGGAGATTGTTAAGATGGAGTCTTGCTTTGCAAGGGTATGACATGACAATTCTACATAGGGCTGGAGCAACCAATCAGAACTCAGATGGGTTGTCTCGTGTCTATGAGGAGTGAACTGATTTGGGAAGCTCATCCCATGCAGGGGATACAGCCCCCACATTCAGTCTAGGTGGGGAGGAATTGTGACACTTGGACAGCTGGTTCTGATTAATCTATGCTTTTTGTAATAAAAAAAATGTAGTGTGATTGTCTGTCATGAAAAATGCTGTGCCTGGATAACCCCCCCAGGTTTCAGTTCTAACAGGACAGGATATACGTTAAGCAGCAGATCTCTGTGATGAGATTAACTTCTAGAACTCGCATCTTATAGCCTTATTTAGGATCTGGGTTGTTTGAAGCTAAGAACTAATATATCCATTTTATGACGTCCTCAGGAAAGTCAGTTATTTGTGTATCCTGAAAGGGAGGAGCTAGATGATGACATCATGAAGATGGTTGAAACACAGCATTTTTAAACTGTGGTCTGTATTCCATTTAGACACACACATGTTTGGACTCTAAAAAAGCAACATCAGGCACTGTTAGAAAATATACATTAGAAAAGACCATTCTAAGTGTACTGTGGTAGGAGATTTTGTTTGTACTTTAAACCTGTTTTTTTTTTTAAGTGATTTGTATATTTTGTGATATACGGTTCTGTATTTACATTTTTATCTATTTTTAAGTAAACATCTCATTTTAGAGACTACTTGATGTATCTCTGAAATTCTTTCTTCGACAAGTGAAGCATATATGGTTAAAGCTGACACTGGGCATAGCTTACTGGTTTACCAAACTGGAAAAGGTAAGAGTTTATTCTAAAGTCTTTAATAGAGTTTTTAAGGGTTCATTTTGTACGCCTGGTTAGGTGCCCATAGGCAAAAGATATATGGCCCCTCCCCCCGAAGAGCAGAATTATCTGAGCCTGTACATTGGCTACGCTAGCAAGAGGTTCACAGTTTGAATCCCTCCAAGAACTTGAGACTAAAGGTTGAATCAAACCCACAAAACAGACAGGAGGGTTACCCTGTTCTGTTAACTGTTCACAATACTGCGTTCGGAGGTTGGCACTGTGGGAACAGAGGGCCTGACCTGCTGAGTGGGGTTGTGACAGTATGTACAGATTGAATAGCTTTGCCAGATTCCTGCAGCTGGGTGATAATGTTCTGTGAATCCTCACCGAACAACACCAGTCCCCTGAAGGGGGCATCCATGATTTTGGATTGCACGTCCGGCACAAAGCCTGAGACCCATAACCAGGAGTACCACTGGATACACACAGATGAAGCAGCGGCTCTTCCAGCTGAGTCAATGTTATCATAGGATGCCCTGAGGACCTGATTACTGATGTTGGATTCTGACTTCAGGATCACCATAAGCTCGGTCTGGCCTGGGCAGTCTGGCATGGCCTGGGCTACCTCCACCACCTTATCCCATTGAGCATTTTGGTATTGCACCATGTGGTCAAGGAAGATTTGGGAATGAATGGCACACATAGAGGAAGAGTAAACCTTCTTGGCCAGATAATCGAATTGCTTCGAATCCTTATCTGGTGGTTGCGTACTGAGGTGCCAAGGTCTCTTGGACCTGTTGTGGGCAGCTTTAACGACAACAGAGCCCACTTCTGGTTGGTCCCCATAACAGGGGTCATCCCTGGGAACAGTATACAGCTGGTCACATTTCATTGATACAGCCGGCATAGAGAAGGGTCTCTTCCAAGCTAATTTGTTCACATCCTTGTAGGATTTGATCACAGGAGGGATCACCATGGGCAAGGTGTCATTCCTCTTGAGAAAGATAGGCAGTTGCTTACGTTCTATTACAAGCTCTTTGGTGTCCCAGCTGCTGTTAAGCTGTTGGATGTGACGCATCACATCAATGAACGTTGGTCCATTAGGTGGGGACCGAGGCATGTCTTTGCCACCCTCTGGCTCAAACGCCAGGTCCAAGTCCCCTCCGACTGGAATCGGAGGAAGAGTATCCATCTGAGTCCCACCTCCCCCCCCCCCGACTCCGGGGAGAGGGAATGCAGAGTGGACGCTTACGTAATCGACCCTGCAGAAGAGGTCCATCAGGTGCCGGGCAACTCTTGGAGTGAGGGGTAGGTGGTCTGGCTGGAGGCTTATTGGGGGGGGGGTGCCCTGGGTGTCGGCTTATATTTGAAAAAGGTCCACAAGGCCGAGAAAAGCTCATTTAGGCCTTGTGATGGACCCTGTGAAGGAGCTGGTGCAACCTGTGTCAGGGGGTTCGGTTTAGATGGCCCCCTGCATCTGGTTGTCGGGCTGAGGCAACTCGGGCATTGGAGTAGAATAATCTGGGGTGCCTGGCGTTGGACCCAAAGGGATAGTACCGTCTGGCATCGGACGAACCGGGTCCAGGGTCTGATCATCGGATGTCGGGACCTCTGGTGTCGGCTGGGGATGGACGTCAGGTCCAGCTGGTGGCTTTGTAGGATCTGACGATGGGGTCACTAAGGAGACACTGGGGAGATCAGCGTCGCGGGTACTGGCTTAGGCCGGGCTGGAGACTGATCCAGCAGCCGCCTAGGCGGAGTCACCTGTGAAGGAGCGCTAGTTCGAATGGGTCGGTCACCTTCTTTCCTGGGGGTAGAGGGCGCTGATCCTGGTGTCGCTTGAGGTGTCAGCCTCCGCCAGGTGCAGATTAGGCAGACACCCTGGCCGGAGGGCGACACACAATGTCCTGCCACCCGAGAACCCAACAGCCGACCCACTTGGCCTAAAGCATGCAGTGGCAATGGGCCTAAGCTCAAGGGGCTGGGAGACGGGGGAAGAACCCCCACATCCTCAGGAACCTTCTCCCGTTACTGAGACCAGGGAGGGAGGGAGGTTTAGATACCAACTTCTTCGGGGACCTGAAGTGATCTTCTGCCTGGGGTTTCTCATGGTGTTTTTCCTGGTGCTTGTGTTTGTTGCTCAACTTCTTCCCTTTATGTGAAAAAGATGATGAGGTTGGAGAGGAAGATGAACTCTTGTGGTCAAGCTCCTTCTCCATTTAGGATAATCTTTTGGAGAGCAAAAAGGCTTTGAGGGTCTTTTGGCAATGGAGCTTGGTGCTCTGGTTAAAGCCTTGGCAATGCTGGCAGGCCTCGATGTCATGGTCCAGGCCTAAGCAGAAAAGGCAGGCTGAATGGCTGTCCTCATGGGGAATCTGCTTCATGCATGCACACTTCTACTGCCATCGCTCAATGGAAGATGAAGGAGAAGAAGATGACATGCAAAAATTCGAAAACGGTACTTATTTTGTGGAAAATAAGAAGACTTGGGTAGCGAGAGAAATGGTGGTCAACAAGCAGGAGGAGTCCACAGAGGTCCGACTTGCGCCATCGACGGCAGAAAAAGAATTGGGGGACCACCCCTTTTATACTGTGCGTGACATCAGAGGTGGGCTGATGTAGAGGGTGGTCCCCCACCGAATACTGCTAGCTAGAAGTTTTCCGAGGGGTCCTGGCACCTGGCAGCTTAGTCCTAAAGGGGTTACCTGCTGCAAGAGCACATCTCGAAGTAAGATCTACTGTTATGGTAAGTTCTTACATAACTGTACTATCTTACTTCGAGAGAGGCTCTTGCAGCAGGCAGCACCATTAAGACTGAGTCCCAAGCAATGCAAGGACTGACCCTGGTCAGCTGGGAGGAGGAGGCACAAGTCAGTGTAAGGCTCTCAAGTGATAAGGCCCTGCAGAACAGCAAGTCTGAAGCTCGCCCTGCACCTAGATACAATGTCCAGACTGTAATGCCAAATGAAAGTGTGAACAGAACGCCAAGTGGCAGCTGCACAGATATCAGCAATGGACACATTCCTTGAGGAGGCAAAGGAAGTAGCCATGCCCCTGGTAGAATGGCCTTTAACCAGCCCCGGAAAAGGCTCGTCGTACTTATGGTAACAAATAATGCAACTGACTAACCATTTGGACAAACACTGCTTCAAAACAGGAGCCCCTTCTGTTCTAGGGGTGAATGAAACAAACAACTGATTAGATTTTCTAATTGCACCAGTCCAAATAGCAAAGCACCCAGTGGACATCCAGAGTGTCAAGTAAGGCCTCCCCTCGATTTGAATACTCTGGGTAATAAACAGGCAGGGGGATGTCTTGATTCAGTGAAAACTCAGACACCACCTTAGGTAGAGACTTAGGATTAGTCCGCAAGGACACCTTGTCCTTTTGGAAAGCTAAATAAGGCTCTTTACACATCACAGCCTGAAGTTCAGAACTCCTTCGAGCAGAAGTAATAGCAACGAAAAACAACAATTTCTACAACAGAAAGCAGAGCTCACAGCTTGTGGCAGGCTCAAAGAGAGGCAAAGCAAGCTTCTCTGAAATAAACAAAAGGTCCCATGGAGGGACAGGGTCCCTGATGGGAGCTTCAGATGCAGCATGCCCCGCAACAAGGTGTGGGAAAGATCCAGCTGGGCAACAGTCTTGCCTTCAATAGGTGCATGGTATGCAGGGATGGTGGATAAGTGCCCCTTTAGCGACGAGTAACTCAGACCTTAGTCTGACAGGGAAAGGAGGTACTCTAGAACTAGATCCACCGGACAGGTGAAGGGATTCAGGTGATGAGCTGTGGCCTATATATAGAACCGCTTCCACTTCATAGCATAAGTGACTATAGCGGAAGGTTTCCTGGCTGCCAATGGAACATCTGCCACCCAGGAAGAAACCCCAAATTGGGCAACTGCTAAGTCTGCAGGAGCCATGCATTAAGATGCAGAGACTTGAGGTCTGGATGGACCAGAGTGCCCTGTTCCTGGGAGAACAAGTTAGAGCACAGAGTCAGGGGGATCAGAGGTTCCTCTGCTAGTTACTGGAGAAGTGGAAACCATATTTGGTGTGGCCAGAAAGGAGCTCTTAAGATCATCTCTGCTCCCTCTGACTGTAACTTGAGAAGAACTCCCTGCAGTAATGGGAAGGGAGGGAGGGAAGGCATACAGAAACCTCCCTGTCCAGGAGAGGGACAGCGTGTCTCGCCAGAAAACACCAGGCCCTGGATCTAGTGAGCAGAAACTGGGCAGTTCTGCATTGAATGAGGATACAAAGAGGTCCAGCTCAGGACAGCCCCACCTGTCAAAGAGATCTTCGACCACGGAGGGAAGAAGTTCCTATTCATGTGCCTTGGACAGAGACTGGCATAAGCTGTTGGCCAAGGTATTTTACAATGCCTGGAATATGTACAGCAGCCAGGTCCAAGTGATGCTCTATGGCCCAACATCAGACTCTCATGGCCTCCCTGCAGAGGGGTAAGAGTGTGTTCCCCACTGTCTGTTTATGTAAAAGACCACTGACATATTGTCCATCTGGATCAAAAGAGGGCCCGAAGAAGGTTCATCTGAAAGGCCTGTAGGGCATAAATGATTGCCCTTATCTCCAAAACATTGATGTGGATATACTGCTCCTGTGGGTACCAAGCTGTTTGAGTCCGACAGTCTGGAAAATGCACGCCCCAGCCCTGGCCTGATGCGTCCGTGGTCAAGATCTGACAAGGCAACTTTGTCTGAAAGTGGACCGCCTTGGATAGTTTGGAGAGGTTCAACCACCATGCCAGAGTCTGTCGCACAGGGTTGGAGACAGACACCAGTTGCTCCAAATCCTCTGTGTGCTAATCCCATTATACATGAAGGTTCCCTTGGGCCACCCTCATGTGCAGGCGAGCCAAGGGAACCACTGCAATGGCCGCCGCCATGTGTCCTAGCAGCCTTAGAAAAGACCTGGCCAGGACCTGGTGAGATGATGAGACCAGTTCAGTCTGTGCCTGAAGGTGTTCTGCCCTGTCTTGGGGCAGAAAAGCTTTGCCTTGGGTGGTGTCCAAGATTGCGCCAATGTACTGAAGCCTCTGGCTTGGCCAAAGGGAGGATTTGGGAAGACTGAGGGTGATCTCCAGATCCCGAAACAAGGTGAAGGTCGCCATCATAGTTCTGAGCAGCTGTTCCTTGGTGGGAGCTGTCAGAAGCCAATCGTCCAGGTAATGAAAGACATGATGAACTTCCCTCCTTAAGGCCGCAGCCACTACAACGAGGCTCTCTGTAAAGACAAGGGGAGTTGAGGACAGGCCGAACGGCAGAGCCCGAAACTGGTAATGGTTTCCTTGGAAGTGGAAGTGAAGGAACCTCCTGTGGGGTAGAAAGACTAGGATGTGAAGGTAAATGTCCTGCATGTCCAGAGAACAAATTTAATTCCCCTGATGGAGCAGGGGGAGAAGGCCAGAGATAGCGAACATCCTGAAGCATTTATATTCTATGTACTGGTTCAGGTGGCTGAGGTCTAAGATGGGACTCAGGTCTCTGGTTCTCTTTGGGACCAGGAAGAAATGAGAATAGAATCCCTTCCCCAGAACATGCCTGTTTCCAAGGCATCTGCACATGAGACACACTTCACAGAATAAGAAAGTCTCACGCGTAGAAGAAAGGAGAACTCCAGTTGGTCAGGAGTGCGCCGTCTATCTGTAATTTGTATTATAAATCGTGACATAATTCTTAGCCAATCAGGAGTATTTATTTTTGTTAATAAGAACTAATAAACAGTAAGTAAGTAAAAATGTATTTATCGAGTCTCGCTAGCTCCAGTCCCCTCGTGGAAATGGCGATGGCTCAACTGACTGCCTTGCAATCAGGCAAGGCTGCTAGGCTGTCCCCCAACATGGCAAACAGGTGCCTCTCATAGGCTACCATGTGTGCCTGATGTGCCGCAATGGATAACACGAGATGTACTGAGGTGAAAACTCTCCTTCCCCAGCAGTCAAACTCCACAGAGTCTGCGTCCAGGGGATGGTCTTTTGTCAGGCACTGACGCCCAGATGGGGTGTCCAGCCACTCCAAGCCCGAAGTGGGGGTGGGATAAAGACCCTAGAGACCCCGTGGGAGTGCAATAACCCCGGCAGTTCCCAGGGGCTGGGGAAGCAGAGGCGGGCGACTGCCAGGTGCTGTGCGACTCCTCCATAAAGGGCCGAGGCCATGAAGAGATCACTACGGATTCCTGGCTGTACTCCCCAAGGAACACCACAGTCGCATGTGCAGGATTGCATTCAGTCACTGGGGTAAGACTGAGCTCCTCCATCATTGTCACCAGGAACCGCTGATATTCTGAAAAGTCAGCATCAGAAGACCGGTACAAGGCGGAATCCCCTTCCTTGGAGAAGGAAACTGACTAAGTGGAGGAGCTCTGCATATGGAACAACAGTACAGGAAGACGAGATGCGAATACCATCTCATCCATGGCCCTGTATAAGATGGGGCAAGCACTCGCCGTGGTCCTATACTGCTCCCAGGTGAGGGCTCCCAAAGGACTGGAAAGACGTGAGGAGAGGGGGATGTTGTAGATAGGAAGAAGGCTGAGCAGAATGGTCATGAGTGACCGGACCCCCTCTGCCAGAGCTGTGGGGACAAGCGGCGAACCCCTCTGGAGCGAAGGGGGTGTGCTGTCCAGACCCCACCTGATACTCAACCCTCCCTGAGCCAGCAGGAGGAAGCCCTTGAGAAGAAGAAGACCCCTGCCGGGGAGACCGGAGACGAGCAAACCCAGCAGGGTGGCCCCTGTCCCCACCTGCTGCATGACTCCACCCCCTCAGAGGGGGAGGGGTGCCCAGCCCAGCACTCTGACTCCACCTCGGAGTGACCTGAGGTCACCTGAGCAAAGTGGGAGGTGGACAAGGCCCCCAACCCCCTGGAGAGGTCAGAGACCTGCCCCTCAAGTGAGATCCCACTATGGGAACCGCTCTCAAGGGTGGGGGAAGAAAAGCCGGCACCAGGGTCAGCCTTCAACTTCCCCCATAACTCCGTCTCGGCACTGAAGGACGACCAGGCATTGAAGTCAGGCTCCTCCACGAAGATGGTCCCCAAAGCAGCGCTGACACCGATAGCAGCACCGACCGTGGCACTGACATTGGCGCCACCACCAGAATATGGCACAGACACCGATGTTGACTGTGTCGTCGACATTAAATGTGGCACTGGCTTCGGGGATGGTGCCAACCGCAGCACCAACCCCTGAAATGGCACCATCCATGGCACTGACACCAAGCGTGGCACTGACTGCGGCCAGCACTGAGAGCGGTGTTGGGAAGGGACTCCACAGCACCGGAGGGCTGGCCTCACTCACCGACACCAGAATCAGTGTCAGGAGCCAAGGCCACACCCCGAAGTCCTTGAAGTGACCGCCGATGCAGGCCCTGTGAGTAGCTGAGGCCTTGACACTGGGGTCAGCCAGTTCCCCGAAGGGAAAACAGGCCTTGAGCGATCCACGGCCAGCCTCCTGGAGGAGGCCAACCATTCCTCCGACCGCTCAATCAGGCATCCGGGCTCAGCGAGACATGAGCTAGCGGAGGCCTGCCCTCCCCGGTGCATATAGCAGCAGGGGAGACCCAGGGGACAGGTCTAAGGTTCTAGCCTTATCGGTCCATCGCAATGCCAGCAAACCAAAAGTTGGGGTTGCATCCAATCTCGACGCGAAATCCTCTAAGGTGTAGTCCATACTAAATCAGCATCGCAACACCCATATGTCATGATTCAGCCCTAGGGCAGGAGAAGCATCGGTATGGAAAACCGAATTTCACAGGAACACTGACGAATGGGGGATGTCCCCGCCTTCAAACCTTTACGCCATAAACCCCACATGATCAGACTGCACCAACTAAATGAAGGAAAAAGACTCAATGCCAAACTGAACTTATTATAGAAAATAATAAAACGGTGCCAAACACGTCATCAACTAGTGCGGTGTAGAGTTATTCGGTCCAATGAGCAGAAAACCAGTGAAACAAGGAGTTTTGCAGTTGATTTCTTGCTGTCCCACATAGTCCGATACAGCCTCAATGGCAGGAAAAGCAGAACTGAGGTAGTGGAGGTGACGTCGGTTACTAGCCAACCCGTGAGCGCCATGCAATGCATCGGCCTTGAGGGTGGCGCCGTCCCCAACGTCACCCCTCCTCCTAGAGGAAAAAAAGGTTCTTAAGCTAAAAAGCTTCCCACGGGGTCCTAGTGCCTCTGGCGTAGTACCCACAAGAGATGAATAGTGAAGATTGATACAGTGAAGATTTACCTTCAAGGTGGGCCTGCTCACCTATAAGGCCCTATATGGTTTGGGCCCGCACTACCTGAGTGACCTCCTGAAGCCTGTCTGCCCTGTGTGCTCGCTGTGCTCCTCACCCGTGCCTCCCGGTGGTTCCCAGGGCCAGTCTGAAGACCTCTGAAGATCAATCATTTGAGGTGGTGGGCCCTGCCCTGTGGAATTCACTTCTTTGATCCTTGAGGGAGGCCTCATCGGTGGAGGTGTTTAAGCAGGGTTGAAGGCACATCTTTTCAGACAGGCATTTATGAACTATTTATGAGTTTGGTAATAATGAACTGCTGAATTATTTATATAAGTAAGGATTCTAGTTAGGTAATATTTGTTTCTTGTTTTTGATATTTGTTTTAAAAATTGGTGTATGTTATTATTTTTACCTTGCCTGCCTGCCTGTACAGTGCCCAGAGCCTCCAGGATGGGGCATTCGATAAATACATTTTTACTTACTTACTGTTTATTAGTTCTTATTAACAAAAATAAATACTCCTGATTGGCTAAGAATTATGTCATGATTTATAATACAAATTACAGATAGACGGCGCACTCCTGACCAACTGGAGTTCTCCTTTCCTCTATGCGTGAGACTTTCTTATTCTGTGAAGTGTGTCTCATGTGCAGATGCCTTGGAAACAGGCCTGTTCTAGGGAAGTTTTTAAATAAATTAATATATTATTGCTTGGCCTCATTAATAATGTATTAATACTGCCACAAAGACCACTCTTAGGAGTGATCTCACTTACACTCTTAGGGTATTGGTCAGAACTGCTCACCTTCGGCTCACAGTTCTCATACGCTAAGAATCGTGTGATACCATTCTTAAAATCGTAAGAGTGGTCTCCGCGGTGGTATTAACAGACAATATAAGCAGGACTGGATTTGATTATTATGGCTTAAATGTATATTAATGCTTTAATAAAAGAACTGGAAGACTGGTTGACATGTCCCAGAAAATACTAGGTAGTCAGTCAGGTCAACTTCTGTAAGTTACCACATGTGGCCTAATGGCCCTGCTGTTTATCTCAGGGTTTACAAGCAAGGGCATTTGGGTAATAAATCTGTTCCCAGGGGTCTACTGGCAGGGTGCCGCCCTGGGATAGTGAAACCGTTGACAAACATTTGATGCCAAAAGCAAAGCAATTTGCAGGGTTATCTGAGTATATCTGTTTATTGATAAACATGGGAACTGAGATTATCTAATGATGGGAACACAGTGAGGCTCTGGTTTCCAGCAAAAGCCTGTATAATCCTGTTCACAAACAAAATGTTTTTATTTGCAAGAAACCTTTCTAATGGGAAAGGTGAAAAAACAGATGTGTACCGAGATACACTGGAGTTTTCTCTATAAAAGATGGACCTCACTATGAGCCAGGGGAGAAGGGGGTCACAGTGTGTAGTGCAACAGGCTGACGGACAGTATAAAACTGGAAAGAGGGAACTCCGATGTGGATCAAGTTCTCCGAAGACAAGAGACTCTACTAGTTCCATATTTTCAACTGTAAGTTTAGGGACAGGAAATGTATGCTAATTGGCAGCTATTTATAAAGTTCTTATTCTCAGAAATTATATGCAGCCCCCTAAAGTATCCATATTTAACTGTACCTGAATAAAAAGTGATGGGTAAAATTGTAGTTTGCATTGTTGTGTTTTTATGGGCAGCATTCTGTTACAGTTCATTTCATGGAATCATCTATGTGGAGTTTTTACTATGTTATGATTTGAGTACAGAATGATAATTATGAGCTGCTGACCTATCAGAACCCTGTTTACAGTTCTGTGCACAAACCATGGCGTAGTTAAACTTCAAATTATTGGTTCCATGAAGAGAACTGTAACAGAATGCTGACCATAAAAACAAGACAATGCAGAATACAGCTTTTTGTATTACTTTTTATTCAGGTACAGTTAAATATGGATACTTTAAATGAATGCCTACCATTTCCGAGAATAAGATCTTTATAAACAGCTGCCAGTTAGAAATGATTTCCTGTCCTCTTTTAACCCAGCTATGGGAAAACTAAGTTTGCAGTTTTATGGTTAGCTCTTATTGTTTTAAATGTTTTCTGTAAGCAGTTTTGCTCTATTTTATAGACCAGTGTGTAAATATACTGTGTTTAAGTAATTAGTTTGCACAGTATAGAGACTGGTTATGCATTTTACACTTTGTGAATTTCTGGGGTAACCATCATTCCGAAGAGGCACACTAAATCTAGTTTGTGTAATTTGAAAAAAAAAATAACACTCCTTCCTGATACAGGGAAAAGAGTGAAGTTTGATAAGACAGAACTCACAGTTCACCTGGTGTTCAAGCAGTCTGCCTTGACTTGATCTAGGAAGTACTGGGAGTTTCGTTCCAATTCTGGCATTATTTCAATTGCCTTGTGTCTCAGGAAGGCCTGCAATCTCTTGCGTCAGACGTTCTGACATATTTATTTATTTAAGAGTTTAACCAGGCAGGAGTACTGAGCGGAGGACCACTCATTTCCAGACGTGACCTGGGGGAAACTGGGGTATATGGGAAACATAGGAAGAAACTACATACATCACGGATTTACAAGTATACAGAGTTTCGCCCAGAGGCTGTGAACCATTGACATTATGGTCGCTAGGTATTTACATACTTGTACAATTATCTACAGCAATAAAGAACAGACATCATTAACTATAAGGACCCTGCAGTGTAGCTGCTGAGAAAGGCATGTCTAGCGGGTAGCAGGAACCAGAGGTCATGTGGGATATGTATTTGGTTACCGAGAGCATGTGCAAGTGGCGTTGAAATGAACGTGGAGGAGTGGGTTGAGATGTCCGGGGTACGTGGAGCACCTGATATCTGCAGACAAGTCATTCCAAAGTCTGGGGAAGCGATATTTGAAAGCCAACTGGCCCTTGGAGGTGTGCATGAATGGCACTTGGAGGAGCCTGGATTCTGTGCTTCTGAGAGAACAGGCTGAGGAAGGTTGAGCCGATATGGTGGACGCAAGGTAAGGGGGAAGGGTTTGTGACCAGAATTTGGCAATGATGTTGCAGCAGTGGATCAGTCTGCGGGATGAGAGTGAGGGCAGGGCCAAGTCCCTATATACAGGTCGCAGTGGTGGGTCATCGGGGGGCAACCCAGGCTGAAGCGACAGAAAGAGTGGAGAAGGGTGTCCAGGCTGGTCAGGTTAGAAGAGGGTGCAGTGCCATATACCACGTCGCCATAATCAAGCAGTGGGGGAATCGTTTTATAAACAATTTATCTACGGACTTGCTTAGGCATGCAGTCTTTGTTACGGTATAGAGCACCAAGTTTTGGGTGAAGCTTTTTATGTAAAGAATAGATATGGGTGGAGAAATCCAGGTATTGGTCAAGCCAGACACCCAGGTATCTGAAAGAGGTACAGGACTCCAGGGGGGCCCCATCTAAGGTTAGGAAAGAGGGGTGTGAGACTAGGCGGGAGAGCCGTGGTTGCGTTCCCGAAAGTAAGCGAGACTTTTTTTTTGTATTTAGGAATAGCTGGTTTGACTGGAACCATTGCTGTACAGCACTGAAGTCCCGTTGAAGCACATTTGACACCTTGCCTGTGGAAGGGCCTGAGGCGTACAGTACGGTGTCATCCGTGTACATTTGGATAGATGAGAGTGTGCAGGCTTGTGGGAGGTCATTTAGGAATACTGAGAAAGGCAGAGGGCCCAGGGCTGAGCCTTGGGGAACCCCCATAGTGACTAGACCGGGGGGGAGGGGAGATATGTGAGGGTCAATTTTCACTGACTGGTGTCGGCCTACCAGATAGGCATGGAACCATCTAGTGGCATGGTCAGAGAGGCCAGCATCATTTAGTTTGGCTAGTAACTTAGGGTGGGAGACGGTGTTGAAAGCCTTGGCCAGGTCTATGAAAATGACCGAGGTGATGTGCCCTCTGTCCATCCCTGTAAGGATGTCATCAGTGATTCTTAATAGGGAGGTGATGGTAGAGTGAGACTTGCGGAAGCCAGACTGATAGGGGGTGAAGAAAGAAGAAGTGTCAAGGTATTTGGAAAGTTGGATAAGTGCAAGGGGTGTTCCTGAATTTTGGCCAGGATAGGGAAAAGGGAGATGGGGCGGTAGTTTCCCGGGATGGAGGGGTCGCCGCTCTTCAGTAGGGGGATAACAGTCACCTGCTTCCATGCTGCTGGGACATTGGCCATGGAGAATGAGAGGTTGAGGAGGTCGGCTATTGGAGCAGCTATGGCTGGGGCAGACAGGTGAAGTAGTTTGGCGTCCAGGCCTGTGGGGTATTTGCCTTTGTTGGGGTTAAGTGAGCACAGTGCTTGTAGCACCTCGGCTGGGGTTACTGGGTGGAAGGAGAAACTGGTAACGTGTGTGGAGTTATGAGCTTTCGGAGGGCTATGAGGTGTGCAAGGGGTGGGCGGTGTGGTGTGAGGTGAGCACAGTGTGGGTGGGCAGCTGGGTAGGAGAGGTGCAGCACAGCTAGTGAAGAAGGTATTGAAGGCAGAGGTTGCTTCGCCAGGGTCAGTGACAGATGAGCCTAGGATGGTTAGGGTCGGGGTTGGTGGTTGGACGGGGTGGGGGAGGATTGAGAGCTTCCAAAGTTGATGGATGGTTATGTTAGGCTCAGGGCCATCGTGAAAAAGCTCTTTTGGCCCAGAGAATCAATTTGGTGCAGGAATTACGGAGGGTACGGTATCTTTGTAGGGATTTCTGGGAGCATGTTATTTTATGTTTACTCCAAGCCTGATCCCTGGTGCGGCAGCTGCTAATGAGATCAGCGGAGACCCAAGGAAGGTGGGATCCCCTGACTCATGTAGTTCTTAGCGGGGCATGCCTATCCCAGAAGGCGATGAATCTGGCCTTAAAAGTTTTGATACATAGTCAATTGAGGGTGCCTTGGGTATGAAGGACCAGTCAATATGAGCCAGGTCATTCAGGAGGGCAGGTAGAGATAGGGATTTGTAAGATCTCATGAGAATCGTCCTACAGGGAGGTTTTGCGGGTCTGTGCACTTTCCTGACCATATATATCATGTGGTGGTCACTTAGGGAGTCAGGGAGGAGACCAGCATTTATAATCCTGTGAGGATGGGAAGTGAGGGCCCAGTCCAAGAGGGAGTGGCTTGGCGTTTTTGGATTTAGCTGTGTGGGTTCGGAGATTAGCTGGGAGAGGTTTAGAGCGGTTATTTTGGTGCGTAGTTTGGTACAGTCTTTGGCTAGCCAGTTGTAATTGAAGTCACCAAGGATATGGAGCTCGCCACCTGTGGCAGAACACTTTAAAGTGGTCAGGTGGTCTAGGACACTGGGCAGGGGGGGTACTTGGGGCGCAGTAGGAACCTGCCACATAGACAGGGGCGGAATGAGGCAGTTCGAGTTTAATTAATAAGGCGTCTATTTGGGGTGTAGGTGCGGGTATTTGGACCGGAGTGAACTGTAGCCTGGTGGAGATAAACATGGCAATACCTCCCCCTCTTTTCTTGCCTTGATGGTCTTGCCTACTCACTCTATAGCCAGGGATGGCTACAGCAGAGTCCATGTGGTGTGGTTTTAACCAGGTCTCAGATAGTATGAGGACGTCTGGGCACAGAAAAAGGGCAGCGAGTTGTAATTCTGGTAATTTGTTCAGGATGCTGCAGATGTTGAGGTGCAGCAGTCGGATGCCCTTGGGGAGACACAGTGGAGTGTGGGAAGTGGGAAGGTTGGGACCCGGGTTAGTTTCTATATCACCTGCCAGTAGAAGAAGAAGCGTAAGAATGAGTTTGGTTTTGTGCCAGGAAGGTCTAGCAGTGCGCAAGGAGTTGGGTAAATAAGGGGTGGGCGCAGTGACGGCTGCTGTAGAGTTGCATAGGACAGATAGTCCAGGGAAAAGAGGAGGAAAGATGGTGGCTCCGAGCACCCAGTTTAGCATGGGACCATGTGTTAGGTGTTGTGACAACGTGGTTGAGGGTAGGGTGGGGGTAGTGATGGTATAATCGGGGGGGAGGTTGGGGTCCAGTTGCGGATGGGTTGCTGAGGGGAGGGAGGTTAGGGGAAAAGACAGGAGGTATATTGGGAGGATAAACAGAAGCATCTTGCTTAGGAATTTGTAGCAGCAATCAAGTGTAGCGGCCTCTAGTGGTCACAGCAGATAAGCTGCTAATGAGAGAGTGGGCTGATTGGTTTTATAACCATGTGACACCTCGCATAAATTGTATAAATTGGAGTGCCGACCAAGGGTGGTGGTGGGGGCGGTGGGGAGCCAGTGCTCAGCGCCGGTGGCGTAAATGCATGCCGTCTGCAAGCAGCTGAGCTTCCTGCAATCGCTACTGTCCTGTACCTTGTTCGTTGTTCGCTCCGGGGGGAGGGGTGTTCCTGCAGTCGAAATCTGGGAGGGCAGTTTCCGCACCCTCGCAACCCTCCAGGCCCTCACGACCCCTGCACTGAGAGAAAAGGAGAGAGGGGGCAAGTTTAAGAGCATTGTCGGACAGAGGCAGAGCTAAGCGGAGAAATTCTCCTACACAGTTGCAGTTGGAGCACTGATTCAGGTTTTTAAAATATCTAACTTTGCTGGAGCACTGTTAATGTTCGGAATGAACTGTTATATTAAACTGTAACTGTAGACTAAGTAACTTTTATAAGACTATGGCGACAAGGATTACTGTAGACACTCATTAAGGTTGTTTGGTTGAATTTAAAGTTACCAGGCAAACGGTTGTCTTAAGGTACTTGAATTAAACAGGCAAAATGATTGGCTATGCGTTGAGCAATATCAGCAGAAATAAACTAACAGCAGTGCTACGCCGACTCTTAAAGGCAGTCTTGTAATTCTTGTAATTAATACTTGAAGGCAGTACTATATTTATGTAGAGAGTCCATAAATTCAAAAAGGTTTCTGGCACCAAAACGCACGCTGTCTGCAAGCAGCTGAGCTTCCTGCAATCGCTATTGTCCTGTACCTTGTTCATTGTTCGCTCCGGGGGTGGGGGGGGCTGTTCCTGCAGTCGAAATCTGGGGAAGGCAGGTAGCTTCAGCACCCTGATAAGAGGGACTGCCTTCTGAGTAGAGAGTCCAGAGGGATTTCTGTTAAGTCCAGGGAGCATCCCTCCCGGATGATCCTGAGGACCCACTTGTCCACTGTAATGGACTCCCACTGATGGTAAAACCTGGTCATGCCACCCTCCCTAATGAGGAGGAGAGATCTGCCTTGGGCAGCTAAGGCAGGACCGAGACCAGAGATTCACTGGGTGGTTTCTCCACCTGTGCCTTCAGCTCACTTTCTTGTGAGGCTGGGGAGGGTGAGATTTGTTTTGGGTTCCTCTGCCATTCCCATAAATGGACTGTCTGTTTTGAAAGAAGCCATGTCCTTTCCCCCTCTGAGGGTTAGCAGGAACTGGCCTGGAAGTGTCAAGGGCCATTCTAGTTTTCTGAGACGCCTCAAGAGACTTCTCTACCAGCTGTCTGAAAGTACAGTTACGTAAGAACTTACCGTAACAGTAGATCTTCGAGAACAGCTCTTGCAGCAGGTAACACCATTAGGACTGAAGCCGGCAGGCGTCAGGACCCCACGGAATTCTTCTAGCTAGCTAACTTCAGCGGGGACCGCCTCACTGCCGGGTCCCGCCCGACGTCCGGGCGAGTACATAAGGGGGGCGGTCCCACAGATTCCCAGTTCTCCCACCGAGACTTCCGCCACAGGATCTACATCAGAATGGGAGACCGAGGATCCACCATCAGAAGACAAAGGGCATAAGCCCCTGCTCAAGGCTCTGGTAAGCCATGCCTCCTCCAAGGGGAAGGTGGGGTAGGAGAGACAAGAGCTGTTCTCAAGATTCATTGCCACGTAAGTTCTTACGTAACTGTACTATCTTACTTCGAGATACAGCTCTTGCAGCAGGTAACACCATTAGACTAATTTCAAGCAATAACGCTTGTAAGCATTCTGGGAGGAGGAAACTAGGAAAATCCATCCAAGTCCTGACTCTAGGACAGGAGACCCTGTAGCACAGCCAGGCCAAACCGGCTCTTCGCTGAAGGCAAATGTCCAGGCTGTAATGCCTGATAAAAGTATGCACAGAGCTCCAAGTGGCTGCAGCGCAAATGGCAGAGGAGGAGACGCTGCGAAGTGCTGCAAAGGAGGTAGTCACCCCCCTAGTGGAATGGCCCTGGACTGTACCCGGGAGGGGCTTCTGCTTAGCATCATAGCAGTATGATATACACTGGACAAGCCAGCGAGAAAGGGACTGCTTCCATACTGGTTGGCCCATCATCCTCTCAGCGAAGGAAATGAAGAGTTGCTCCGACTTGCAAAGCTGTTTAGTCCTGTTCAGGTAATACCTTAGACAGCGGTGAACATCCAGGGTGTGGAGCAGCGCTTCTCCTCTATTAGAATATTTAGGGAAATATACAGGCAGGTCAATGTCCTGATTGAGAGTGAGTGCAGAGACCACCTTAGGCAAGAACTTAGGATTCGTCCTCAGGGACACTCTGTCCTGGTGGAAAATCAAATACGGTTCTTCACATTAGAGCGTGAAGCTCAGAAATTCTCCTTGCTGACGAAGAGCAGCTAAAAATAACGCTTCCATGACAGGAAAACGCAGCTCGCAATCCGCTGCAGGTTCAAAAGGGGAAGCGTGAGCTGTTCCAGGACAAAGAGTAAATCCCATGGAGGAACAGGGTCCTTAATGGGTGGCCTGTAGGTGTAACACCCCTCTCAGAAAGTCTCGAGGCGCTAGTTGCGCCACTGTGTGCTGTCCCACCGAAAGTGGTAAGCAGAAATAGCACAAAGGTGCACCTTAATAGAGGAGTAGGCGAGACCCGAATGGAAAGGGAGAGCAGGTATTCTAAACTGCTTTCTTGGGACAACCTAGAGGGAAGGCAGCTTGCTTCGACCACAGGCAAAAGCGGCGCCATTTCATGGCGTGACGCCGCATGCGTAGCCGGCTTCTGGCCATGGAAAGAACTTCCGCCACGCTTTGCGAGACCCCGTGTCGCAAAATGGCTATGTCTTAAGAGCCATGCATGCAGGTTCAGTGAGCGTAAGTCGCGTTGGACTAGAGAGCCCTCCTGAGACAAGAGATGGGAGCTGAAAGGCAACGGAATTGGAGGTTCCCGGGACAGCTGCGTTAGCAAGGGGAACCAGATCTGTCTGGGCCAGAATGGGGCTACCAGGATCATTGTTGCATGCTCCCTGAGCAGTTTGAGAAGAACTCTCTGGATCAACGGGAAGGGAAGGAAAGCGTAGAGGAATCTGCCCGCCCAGGAGAGGGACAACACGTCTCGCAAAAAAACACCAGGCCCTGGATCTAGCGAGCAAAAATTGGGCAGTTTTGCGTTGGATGGGGAAGCGAATAAGTCCAGTTCTGGAGTGCCGCATCGAAGAAACAGCTCCTCTGCGACCCCTTGAAGAAGTTCCCACTCATGGACTCTGGCCTGGGAGCGACTCAGGCCGTCTGCGATTGTGTTGTCCACTCCGGGAACGTGAACTGCAATCAGATTCGCGCCGTGTCGAATTACCCAATCCCACACTCTCATGGCTTCCCTGCAAAGGGGGTAAGAATGTGCGCCTCCTTGTTTGTTGAGGTAATACATCACAGCCGTGTTGTCTGTCTGAAGCAGAAGAGTGCACGACGGGATTTTTGACTGAAAGACCTGCAGGGCGTAGAGGACTGCCCTCATCTCCAGCACGTTGATGTGGAGGTGGGCTTCCTGAGGGGTCCATGTTCCCTGGGACCTCACCCCGTTCAAGTGCGCTCCCACCCCTAGCCCTGAGGCATCTGTGGAGAGGATTATCTCCGGGGACGGCGCTGTAAATGGGACACCCGCAGAAAGTGTCCCTGGGTCTAGCCACCATTGCCAGTCTCGAATCACGGCATTTGTGATTCTGACCGGATGCTGCATGTGGTCTTGCCTTTGGTCCCACTGCACCTTGAGCATCCACTGAGTTACCCGCATGTGGAGTCTTGCCAAAGGGACTGTCGGAATGGCCGCAGCCATGTGTCTGAGCAGATGAAGGACCAGCCTGGCAGGGACAGTCTTCATCGCCGAGAGATCCCTGATGAGGGATCTGATGCGTTCCGCCCTGTCGTCTGAGAGAAATGCTTTCCCCTGAACGGTGTCCAGAACTGAGCCTATGAACTGCAGCTTCTGTGACGGTATGAGGAGAGACTTCTGGTAGTTGATTATAATGCCCAGAGACTGGAACAAGTCCTGAGTGCTCTGAATAGCCAGCAACAACGCCTGTCTGGAGGCGGCCATGAGAAGCCAATCGTCCAAGTATAGGAACACATAGTGGCCCTGGCAGGTAATTCACACTACGACCCCCGACCTTGATGTCCCGTTGATCCTGAGGGGCGGGGGCCAGGAAGGAGTCAGGCTGTGGCGGCGGAGGGAGCTGCGGGCTGAGCCAGCTTAGCTGGACGCTGACTTCTGCTCGCGGGCTGTCTTCCCTGGGCTCTGCGGGAACCAGAGCCCCTCTGTTGTGGACCGGTGCGGGACTGTTGTCTCTGTGTCCGTCCACGAAATGGCTTTGGTTCCTACGAAAGGAACTAAGCTTTGGTTGGTACCTTGCCTAGACCGACCTCACTGCCTTCCCAGCCTCTTGGAGCTTGGTGAGAACCTTCTCAGAGGGTGCACCAAAGAGAACTTCTCCTTCGAAAGAGGCGTCCATGATGTTCTTCTGGACGTCCGGGGTAAATCCGGAGACACGAAGCCATGAGTGTCTCCGGAGGCATACGCCTGAAGCTGCCGCTCTGGCCGAGGAGTCCGCGGAATCATACGCGGCTCGCAGCACCTGGGTTCCCACGTCCGATCCGGTACGGAGGAGCTGCAACATCTCCTCCTTCTGCTCACTTTCTGGCAATTTCTCCGCCAGATCCAGTCCCTGTTCCCACAAAGCATTTTGAAACTGCACCACGTGGGTCAAGTAGTTCAGGGATCTGATGGCGCAGGTAGCGGAAGCACACGTGCGCCTGTCCATAGCGTCCAGCTGTTTGGATTCCGGGTCCGTGGCAGGGTGCTCAAATGTTGCGGTCTCTGGGACCGGTCATGGAGGCTGTGATGACCAGAGAGTCGGCCAGAGGATGTTGAGCCAAGTACTGGTCCTCCTTAGGAGCCTTGTACAGGTGGTCAGCTTCTTGGCATCGATGGGAGCGAGTGTGGACACTTCCACGCTGCCTTGGTGACATCCACAAAAGTGTCCACCAAGGGTGGTACCACCACAGGCTTGGGATCCTTCTGCCGAAGATATCTAGCAAGGCGTAGTCTCTGGGTCTAACTCTTCTACATCCCAGCCCATGTTCTCTTGGTTATGTCTCATGATTTCCAGAACGATGGGTCATCCGGAGGAGATCTACTAAGCTCACGGGTCCGGAGAGGGATCGGAAGGGGAGAGAGGGATCTGGATCTTGTCGAGGACTCCGATCCTGTATCCTCCGTCGAAGGCGAATGGCGGCGTCTTCTGGGTCTCTTAGGACTGGATGACCCTGAAGAGGATCTAGACGGAGGTCTCCTTTTATCTGGTCTTCCCCTTGGAGGGTCCATAGGCTCCTGGGGGGGGAGGTACTCGGCCTGCTGCCCCAGATGGGGAAGGGGGCGAAGGGGCCGGAGGGGTCGCAGGTGGTGGAGGAGGAAGAGGTAGAGGAGGTGGTGTGGGAACCACATCCTTTTTAATGGTATCCCACCAGTAGGTAAATAGCTCCTTAACCTCAGAAAACAAGGCCGACGGCGGACCGGGAGCCATGGCCGGTCGTCGGTTCCAAGGCCGCTCCTCAGGGCCCTCAAGTTGCGGGGAGGGTTCCCTGGGAGGCTCGACAGGACCGGGTTCGCCCGTCTGGTCCTCGGGCTGCGTCAATTCCTCCTCTGTAATAGTCTCCTGACCAACGTTGGTAGGAGGCGTCGGAGTCCTCTTCTCAACTCGTACGGACGTCGGCCCTCCTGCCAACGACCGAGAGGGTGAAGGCCTGACCGGCGACAGGCACCTGGCGGTCGACGGCTCCTGAGACCTGTGATGAGGGGCCGACGTCGAGTCCGACGGCTTCTTAAGCGAGGTAAGCTCCTTAGTTTTCCGCTGGGGAGGAGGAGGCAAGGAGGCAGACCTGACGTCGGGTTCGGAATGGCGGGAACTCGACTTGCGGTGATGATGATGGTCCCCAGACCTAACCAGGGCTTTGGAAGAAGAGGACGAAGAGGTCCTGGAGGTCTTGGCCTGTGAGGAGGAAGAGGAGCCCGAATGTTTCTTCACCGCAGCGGAGGGAGGCTGAGAGCAGGCCCGGGAAGGCGAATGGTCGGACCGGGAGCTGGAACTACGGGAGTCGGAGGCCCTAGACGGGGACCTGGATGGAGCCTTCTCCCTGTGCTTCTCAGAATGTTTCTGGGCTTTCTCAGCAGAACTCCCCTTGGAGGTGTCCATGGCCTTAATTTTCTCCTCAAGCAGGAACGCCTGCAGAGCCTTCTGGTGACGGATCCGGGTCCGGCTGTTGAATCCCTGGCAGAAAATACAGGACCGGGTGTCGTGGTCTGGGCCTAGGCACCGGACGCAGGCCGAATGCGGATCCTTGAACGGGATTTGCTTCCCACAGGCGCACTTCGAGGGATGGCCTTCAACGGAGGTTGGAGAGGACATCAGACAGCAACTGAGCCGAAAAAATGAACTTTTTCCCGAAGGAAGAACTTGACCATGCGTCGCGAGCTAGAAACGATCCGAAGGGTTGAGACATGCAAGTCGACGGTGGGAAAAGAACTGGGGAATCTGGCGGGACTGCCCCCTTATGTACTAAGCCTGACGTCGGAGGCGGGACCAACGTCGGGGGTGGTCCCCGCTGAAGTTAGCTAGCTAGAAGAATTCCGTGGGGTCCTGACGCCTGCCGGCTTCAGTCCTAATGGTGTTACCTGCTGCAAGAGCTGTATCTCGAAATAAGATCAGGTAAGTACCATCACAGAGAATGTTCATAACCTGAAAAAGCAGCAGTACATAGTCAAGAATGCCTTCTGATACAGATGTCTGCAGCAGCAGGAGAGACAGTATCAAGTGCACCATAGCATTTTTGAGCTAATGACTGTTAACTCAGTTCCACGTTTGGCAGTCTGCAGAATCTTTTGCTTAGTTTGAGAATCTGGCAAGGACTATGCCAGAGACTTAAGCGAGCTCCAAAGGGTATACTCATATTTGAAAAATACTGTTGGTCGCGAGCAATCTGCATGCTAAGCGTAGCTGCCGCGAAAGCCCTCTTCCCCACAGTGTCAATCTTCCGTGACGCCTTGTTAACAGGGTGTGCATGTGACCTCTTAGGGAAGAATGTCAGTCATTCTCAGTGAGAATAACAATGGCATCAGTTATAAGTTGAGAAACATACGCTGGTCTGTCCTTTGGGGCAGTGTACTTCCTCAGATAGAAGCATTTCTATTTCAGACTGCAGCAGACAAGGTTTCAGATGTGGGTGGAATAGGAGGAACTAAACTAACTAGCAGGGTAGAAACGTTTAACCACTACAGATGGAGACATTTACCTGGGTCAATGTCTGAAGGCTCAAAATCAAGTGCAGAATGCATATTCCTGAACAAAGCCTGTAAAGTTAGATCTTCCTGTAGAACAGGAAAGGGGCCTGGGTCCAAAGAGTCCAGGCTAAAGAAAGAGTCTCCATCACCACTCTCAGAAATGATGAGGTTGGGGTCAAACTCATCTCCTTCCATATCCTCCCCAGAGGGATGGTCATAAAGGGGGGTGGATTACAGACCCTCCAAATCCAAAATGCGGCCTTGCAACAATGGCCCCAAGAGACCAGGGCCCAGTGCCAGAGGTGCCACTGTAACTACATCAAGCACTGGAAAGATTCCTGGCACTGAGGGCAACACTGGAACTGGTGTGGGCCAGGCCCAGAAAGGGCTAAAAACCAGGTGCTGACCCAGCCAGCACCAAAGTGACCAGCAATGGTATGGTGGCTGGTCTCACCATAATGACACTCTATAGAGTATGGCCAGTGGGACAGAAGTTAGTGGCATCGTCACCAGCAAGAGCCCAGGGGCTGTTGCTGGAACAAAATGCTCTACCCGGCTTGAGGACCCCACCTGTGGCTCCAGTTCCACCGACCCTAAAGAACCAGGGACCAGCTCCACTGGTAGAGGTAAGCGGGCCACATGCTGCACCCACTGTTCCATCAGAGCTGCCTGGTGATGGAACTGCCCACCGGAGTCCCACTTACAGACAGAGAGGGGCTCTGGGCCCGAGACCTCAACCTCCAACTGAAACTTACAAATGCTGTCAAGCTCTAGGGATTGCCAGGAGGCGTAGGAAAAGGGGGAGAACTGGGTCTGGTGGGGGAATGGAAAAAGGGGGGGCGAACTGGGGTGGTAGGGACCAGGAGACGCCCTGGGAAGAAATGGTGTCAGGACAGGGGTAATCCCTCTCTTGTCCCCATACCCAAGAGCTCAACAGTAGATGCTGGACAGGAGTCGAGGTCTTCCTCAGCATCCCATCCAACTTGGGTAGTGTTATGCAATGCCAGATCCATTAGAAATAAGATGGCTATTATAGCTGATCTTGTTGAAATGGTGGATCTGGCATGTATCACTGAGACCTGGCTGAACGAAAATGCAGACCCAGTATTGGCTTCTGCAATTCCAGCTGGGTTCTCGGTGATCCACCACCCAAGGTTGGATCATGGGGGTGTAGCCATCTTTTTTAAGACCAAACTGTGCCTTGTGGATGTTCCAGTGGGGTCCACCAGATCCTCTGAGAGTATCATGGGAGAGGGTGTAGGTTGCAGGACACTTCTCATCTACCGTCCACCAGGTGATGGGGGAGTATTCCTGCAGGAGATAGCGAATTTCATCGTCGACATGGTATTAGAGTCTCCCAGATGGATAATTCTGGGGGGCTTCAATACCTGGGTCGATGATGAACTCTCGCAATGTGGTCTAAATCTCCTCCAGCTAATGACAATGCTGGGTCTTACACAGGTGGTTACCTCCACTACCCATACAGGAGGTCACTCACTGGATCCGTTGTTCCTCCTGGAGATGGAGATCTCAGACTTGGGGGTGGAACCAGTCAGTTGGTTTAACCATCACACCATAGGGTTCAGTTTCGGGGCCCCCACAAATGGACCTGCCCCTTTGGAGATGGTCTGGTATTGCCCTTTAAGGTGAATTACCCCAGATGGTCTATTGGCGGTCCTGGACCTATCGGGATTGCTGGGTGAAAGCACAAGTCCAGGGGATCTTGTACTGTACTATAACAAGGCGGTGGGAGATGCCTTGGACTTGATTGATCCTGTTTGTGTTCGACCACTCACGCTTCACCCAAGGTCCCCTTGGTATGAAGGTTCCTTGAAGGAGCTGAGGCGAGTTGGTTGAAGGATGAAGAGAGCATGGCGGAAGTCTGGCCTGGATGCTGACAGGCTTAGACTGATGGAACATTATAAGGGCTATCAATCAGAAATCACCCATAAGAAGGCAGAGTTCCTGTCCAGGGAGATTTCTGTTGCACAGAATCGACCGTCTCAGCTTTTCTGAACTGTTGACAAATTGTGAAATCCAATCTGTCTCCAGTCTGGAACAGCTCTTTCACAGGTTAAGTGTGATGAGCTATCTCCATTCTATGCAGATAAGATTGCAGCATCAGGTCTGGAATTGGCCTGGCTCTCCCTACGATGGGTTGCGGAGGTCGATGGGAGGTGGTGAGCACCTGGTCTGTCTGGACAGATTTCAGCCAGCCGGAATTCATGGACATTGTGAAGATTGTCTAGACTTTGTGCCTAACCAGCTGTAGTTTGGATCCGGGCCCTTCCTCCCTTTTAGTGAGGTGTGTAGATGTTACATACAAATTGTAAAAAAACAAAGACAAGGCGCTGCGTCAGCATGTGGTCTAAAAGCAAAACAAAATGGTTATATTAAATGCACACTGAAAATAGAAAAGAGAGTTAAAAATCTACGTTTCGACCTTAGGTCTTCTTCAGGAAATATCTAAAAGAGAAAAAAAACAAGTTAGTGTAGAGGAGAGGTAAAATGAGAGAGATATATATGTGGAGAAAGAAGAAGGGGAGGCTAAGGGAGAAGAAGTGATAAATGGTAAGATTAAGAGAGAATCTGTGAAACAAAAAGGTTATGATGGGAAAGATAAAACATAATGGGAGAGAAAGAGCTGGGGAAGTTCCCAGGTAGAGACTGATTAACAGGGCCTTGTAAGAAGGCTGAAAGGTGACAAATGTGTGAGAAGGAGACAGAAATGGAGACATATGGTGAAAATGAAAAATAAATCAGTACAAAAACAAATTGACTATAGGGAAAAAAGGGAGGCTGAAAGATGTTAGTGGAAAATAAGTCTATCATTTAAACCACCAGAGGGCTGCTGGGAGCCATAGGATGATCAGCTTGGCTTCCATGTTTTTCTATGGTTAGGATCCCGAAGCCCTGCTGAAGGACACAAACAGAAAGGTCATTGACATTGTGGTCCCTGGAGATAAAGTGGATACAATGGGTTTAGCAGTTTCACCATTCCTGACCGCTCTGTAATGTTCCCTGAAACCGCAGCAAGACGCCTACCAGTTTCTCTGATGTAAATAGCTGAACACCTCCTGCAAAGAATACAGTACACTACATTAGTGGAGGTGCATGAGAACTCCTTGGTGATGTGAAAAACACCTGTTGTGTAGATGTTAACTGCCTGATCCTAGCTGAAATTGTCTGGAGATTCTTGGGGGTCTTTCCTGATCCCCTAAAGAAGGTGGTCATACGACCACTCCTTAAAAAGCCCTCCTTGGCCCCTGACTACCCAGCTAACTAGCAGCCTGTCTCTAACCTGCCCTTTGTGGGTAAGGTTATTGAGAAGGAGGTTGCGTTGCAACTGGACAATCACCTTGTAACCCACAATGTCTATGAAGCTCTCCAGTCTGGATTTAGGAAGAGGCACAGCATGAAGACCACCCTTGTCTGGGTATTAAATGACCTCCTAATGGCAAGAGATGAAAAGGTTTGTGCCATCTTGGTCCTTCTCGATATCTCAGCAGCTTTTGACACTGTGGACCATGGTGTGCTTTTGGAGTTCCTGCGGATTCTTTGTGGACTGTCGGGTACAGTCCTCAAATGGTTTTGATCGTTCCTCGTGGGCAGGTCTCAGAGGGCGGACACTGGAATTTATTCCTCTGACGCCCTCCCCATCCTGTGAGGTGCCGCAGGGCTCCATATTGGCACCCACGTTGTTCACAGTGTATATGCTGCCATTGGGAGATACCATTAGGTGATACGGCTTGAGTTTTCACTGCTATGCAGATAATACTCAGCTGTATATGTCCTTTATACCCAGACAGGTTGATGCAATTTCAGTGCTAAACAACTGCCTCTCCGAGATTGAAGACTGGATGAGCTCTACCTGGCTGAGACTGAATCCGGATAAGACTGAGGCGTTGGTAGTGGACCTGGGTCACCATGGGGCGGGTTTGGGGGCTGGGCATATGTCAGACCTATGGCTTGATGGTGTTCAGCTCATTACCTCAGATTAGGTATGTAACCAGGGCGTTATTTTTGACAACAGCTTGACCCTAAAATCTCAGGTGTCAGCCGTGGTTAAATCCTTATTTTACCATCTGACGAATACTGCCCGGATAAAACACCTGGTTCCACTGGACGATCTTCCAGCACTGGTCCATGCCTTCATTACCACCCGTCTTGACTACTGCAATGCCCTCTACCTACGACTGTCTGGGGTTGACATTTGTATCTTGCAGCTAGTGCAGAACGCTGCAGCCAGGTTGTTGACTGGCACTTCAAGGACCAGCCAGATTATACCTATGCTGCGCGGACTGCGCTGGCTGCCGGTTCAGTGGTGGATCACCTATAAGGTAGGCTTGCTTACCTTTTTTTTTTTTTTTAACTGTAGTTTTTTATTATTTCATTTTTCAAACAATGACAGGTTACAGAGAAAGAAAAATAAGGGAGAAGAAAAACATTTTCCTTAAAAAAAAAAAAAGATTGTGTACATGCTCAAGTTTGTGCAGTATTGGTTACAAATGCAATTAAATGACTAGCCACATACAATTAATAAGGTACATTTCAAGACTTAAACGTGGGCTCTACAGCTAACAGCGAAGAACAATCCACAAAATTAGGACACACTTAAAAGCAGTTGTTGTCACTGCGTTTTTTAATATTAAAAAGCAGTTTTAAGTGTGTCCTAATTTTGTGGACTGTTCTTCGCTGTTAGCTGTAGAGCCCACGTTTCTTCACTTAATATGCATTGGATTCATTGTAGCGGGGCTCCAGTTTCCAGATGCTGACTTGAGCCACAGTGTCTTTGTTGTAAATTTCAAGACTAACAGAAATGTCCTAGGCTGGATTGTGCACTTCGCACCTCAGTTACTTTCTTATTCTTAAATCTGTAACCCCACAGTTAATTACTATTAAAAACAACAAAGGGAAAGGAGATTGTGAAGAAGGAAAAAGAAAGAAATAATACATTACTTACACAGTGACTTTAACTAAACAATACAACCCCACCCGCCTCCTTCCCCCCTCCCTAGCTTGCGGTGAATGTATAACAATCCCTATTACAACACAGAATGCGTGGGTGGTGCCCAATTAACTAAGCTCCACATGGAGACTGGAGTTCGTACAGTATCTTGCTATTAGTCTAGGACTTTTCTGGCCAAAATCTCCAGAGCTATAACTCCTTCTTTGGTGCCAAGGAACTCAAAAAAGGGAAACCAGCGAGACTTAAATAATTCAGGTCTTAGATTCAGGTTGGCCGTAAGCCTTTCCATTATTTTAATTTGGTTACAACACGACAACCATTGTTCCTCTCCTGGGGGTGTCTCAGACAGCCACAGCCTGGTAACTGCCTTTTGAGCTGCGGCTAAGAAAATTGGAAATAAACAGTTAGCTTTAGAACCTTTTAGACCCTGAGGAGGCTCCCCACAGCAGAAGGTAACGAGGCTGTTCAGGAACTTTTATCTGTAAAATCTGACTCAGCCTCTGACTTATAAGGTTCTAGTAACTCCTAATTTTGGGGCAACTCCAAAAAATATGTTCGTGGGACCCAACCTGCCCACAACCTCTCCAACATTTATCTGAGCAGGTTTGACCAAAATGTTTGGTTATCACTGGTGTTCTGAAGAATCTTGTGAGCTCTTGCCACCTAAACTCCCTCCATGTGGGCGAGGCTGTGGTTCTGTGTGCCATCTTCCAAATCACCTCCCACCTTGGTACGCCCTCCCCCAGACCAAGTTCTTTATCCCTGAGGGTCTGAATTTGAGATCTAGAGTCTGAACAATCCGGCTCCCCTGCCGAATATAACTCAGATATCAAATGGGTCTTAAGCAGAGACCCATTAAGTAATTCAAGAAGAAGATCCTGGAGTGGGTTGGTATCCTCCGGCCTCTGCTCTGCACCTCTCCCCTCCTCTACCTGGAGGTAGTGCCTAATTTGTAAATAGCCATAGAAATCTGATGATGGGACATTAAACTCCTGCTGAACCTGGGTGAAACTTTTTATGGTATCCCCACTGAATAACTGTGAGAACTTCCCGAGTCCTAGCTTTTGCCGATGTATAAACATTGGGGTTTCCCTCCCTGGCAGAAAATCTATCCTGTCAAGGATCTTTCCCTGTCTTAACAGCCAGGGTTGTAATTTCAGCTCCTTTACAGTATGCGTCCATATTGTAATCAGTGCCTTAAACCAAGGACTAGGTAGTCCTTGTACCACCCTAGGGTTCATTTTGTTAAATAGGATTGATGAAAGGGTGTGTAGTTTTAGAAACTGTAGGTCCATTTTGACCCAGCTTTGCACCGCCACTGAGGAAGCATAAGCCGCCAAGTGCTGCAATTGAGCCGCTCTGTGGTACCTCTTAAAATCAGGGACTCCCAGACCACCCCTCCCTTTAGGCAACTTCAACAGGGCCCAGCCAAGGCTAGGTTTCTTCCCTGCCCATATAAATTTGCTTATCAACTTTTGAATTTCCGACCAAAACATCCTTGGGGGGCACAAGGGGATTGCATCAAACAAGAAGAGCTCCTCGGGAGGATATTCATTCTCACCGATTCTACCCTGCCAGTAATTGTAAGAGACAGAGTGGCCCATCTAGCACAGTCCACTCTCACGATGTCCAACAGTTTCACATAATTTACTTGAAATAACTTGCTGAGATCCTTTGGGACCTGGATCCCCAAATATCTAAAAGTAGTGGTATTCCATCTTAGATTAGTCAAGGATTTCACCGTTGAGGGGACTGGTGCACCCAATGAAATTATTTCTGATTTGGATTCATTAATTTTAAAACCTGAGATGGAACCGAATTCTCTAAGAATAGTCATGGCGGCTGGTAAGGATGTAAAGGGGATTTTTTTAAGTAAAGTAGGGTGTCGTCCGCGTATAGAAAAATGCGGTTATCCACCTCATCCACTGTAATTCTCGAGATATCCTCATGTGACCGAAATGCCTCCGCCATGGGTTCCATACTAAGGGCAAATAGTAGGGGTGAGAGGGGGCAGCCCTGTCTCGTCCCTCTTCTGATGGAAAAAGGATGGAGAGCACCCCGTTCAGTCATACCCTTGCTGAGGGGTTGGTATATAGGGTGTCCACCCATGCTTGAAATCTGGGGCCAAACCCAAACCTCTTGAGGACCTCCCCCAGATACCCCCACTCAAGGCAATCGAAGGCCTTTTCGGCGTCAAGTGTTATCACCACTGATGGGTCCCCCTTCCCTCTAGACTGAGAGTGTGCCATCACCATAAGCAGTCTCCTGACTTTATCGTGGAGGTGTCTCCCTGGCATAAAGCCTGATTGGTCCGGGTGTATCAACTGGGTCACTACTCCTTGAAGCCTATTTGCTATCATCCTGGCCAAAATTTTAACATCCAAATTTAGCAGCGAAATAGAGCAATAACTACCACATAAGGTAGTATCTTTGTCTTGTTTTGGGATAAAGGCTTGCTTACCTTTAAAGCCCTACATGAACAGGGACCCGACTACCTGAACGATCTCCTGACTTCCTACTCCCCCATTTGTCCTCTCCGATCCGCCAACGAGGGATTGCTAGAGATTCCCAGGGTTCGTTTAAAAACCTCTGGTGCTCGTGCTTTTTCATTTGTAGCACCAACCTTGTGGAATTCTCTACCTCATTGGTTAAGAGAATGCCTGATCATCAGTAGTTCTAAATCAATGCTAAAAAACATATTTATTTTCATTAGCCTTCCCAGATTGCTCTTAATTAATTTCTATTATTGTTTTATTCAGTTTCTACATCTGTGTATTTAACGTGTACAGCGCCTTGGTTCTTGAAAGGCGCTATAAAAATAAAGTTTTGAGTGACTGATTGATAGTACCAGATGCCCCTAGTGACACTGATGGTGCCAGTGAGGGCCTCCAGCTCCAGGAGACCGAGGATCTCATGGCAGACCTTGCAGAGGGCGACTTGAGTGGTACTGTTTCTTCTCCTTCTGAAGGGAAGAAGGAGAACTTGAGGCCGAGTGTCACTCAGAACCTCACTGGGATCGGGAACGGGCTTTCATCTTTTTGTGCCTCTTGGAGGACTGTCCTTCCTTCCAAGCACAGAATCGCCTGTCATCAGAACTCTTCCCCGACGAGGAAAGTGAACCAGACACGGCCCTGCTGCCACAGCAGCTTGCCTGAGAAGGCTCCCTACTGCTGTCTTCCATGGCTGTTGACCGTTGACTCAGTAGGGCTGAGAGTGACTGACAGAAAAACAAGTTACTCACCTGTAACAGTAGTTCTAGGAGTGGTATATGATGTTCATCCACACTGTCTGGCAGTTGCCTTTCCCTTTAAGACTGGCCGGAAACATCTTCAAGCTGGCTCCTCCCACACACCTGGCTGGTAACTCACTGGGTTCCACCCCATGATGCCAGATGTTGCCCGCTGAAAGCGGAGTGTGTGTGCCGAAGCTGGGGAAGTCGGGTGGGTCCATGTGGATGAACATCATATACCACTCCTAGAAAATGCGGTTACGTAAGAACTTACCGAAACAGTAGATCTTCGAGGAATATCTCTTGCAGTAGGTTATTACTCTTCGGAGGTTCAAGCAGAGGGCGCTGTCACGTGGCAGCTTCTTCAGCAGTCTTTATCAGGGACTGCCCACACATGACATCACTTCCTTGCTCCCTATATGTGTGGGCGGTCCCTGGCATCCTCTGTTCCCCGCCGGTTTCAGCTTGAAAAAGCGAGGACCGAGGGAAACCGACGTACCAGTGAGTCTGAACCCTAAGTCCTTAGATCAGGATTTTCCCTGTTAGAGAAGGCAGGTGGATGGAGGGCGAGATTGTACCTACTGCAAGAGACATTCCTCGAAGATCTACTGTTATGGTAAGTTCTTACATAACCACACTATCTTCTACGGAATGGTCTCTTGCAGTAGGTAATCACTCTTGGGAGATTTCCCAGCAGTTATGTCCATGTGGGGGGACAATTATAACAGGATGCCCTGCAGGATAGCCCGGCTGAAGACCGTTCTGCATCTTGAGGCAACATCCAGATTGTAATGCCTGGTAAAGGTATGGATGGTAGACCAGGTGGCTGTATTGCAAATATCAGTAATGGAGGCACCCTTAAAACAAGCTGCTGTGCCACTACGGCCCTAGTGGAATGGGCTTGGACATGGCCCGGTAAGTGCTTATTATGTTTTTTGTAGCAAAAGGTAATGCAATGGGCTAACCAGCAAGAGAGGGTGCATTTTGCAACCGGAAGGCCCTCATGACCTGGGGCAATGGTGACAAACAGTTGTGAGGTTTTGTGAAGGGACTTCGTCCAATCAGTATAATAGCGAAGGATGTGATGGACATCCATCGTATGCAAAAGATGTTCACCTGGATTGGAGTACTCAGGGTAAAAAAAGCAGTAACTCCAAGGACTGATTCAAGGTTTGCTCAGAAACAACCTTAGGCAGAAAGGAAGCCGATCCCTATGAAAGATAATGTTCTCTGCACAAAAGGCCACGAAGCTCGGAAATTCGTTGAGCAAAAATGATAGCCACCAGGAATAGCGTTTTCCAGAACAGGAAACGCAGGTCACAAGTGGCAGCCGGTTCAAATGGGTCCACTGTTAGTTTTTCAATCATGAAATTCAGATCCCATGGAGGAATGGGACGTCGAATAGGAGGCTTCAGATGTAATATGCCATTCAAAAACATCTCAGCTAGATGGTGTTGATACAAAAGCCGGCCATCCAGCAGTTCGTGGAAGGCAGAGATGGCGGCCAAATGGACTTTTATAGAAGAATAGCTAAGACCCTCTGAGGACAAGGAGGCCAAGTAGTCTAAGAACTTCATAAGAGGGCAGGAGTAAGGGTGCAGCGATTGAGAAGCGGACCACATGGCAAAATGTTTCCATTTGGAATTGTAAGTATCCCTGGTAGCCTGCTTCTGGGCAGCAAGCAAAACATCAGCTACCTAAGAAGAGACTTGTAGTCTGTTTATGAAGATGTCTTCAGGAGCCAAGCATGAAGACAGAGGGTCTTCAAACTGGGATGCAAGAGGGAGCCTTGGCACTGCATCAAGAGGTCCGGCCTGAATGGAAACAGAACAGGTTCCGCAGTTGAGAGCTGCCCCAGAAGTGGGACCCATGCTTGTCAAGGCCACATGGGAGCTATGAGAATCATCGTGGCAGGCTCCAGCTCCAGCTGTAGTTTTGTTAGAGTGCATAGCAGGAGAGGGAGTGGGGGGAAGGCAAATAAGAAGAGTCCTGTCCAAGGTTGGGACAGGGTGTCTGTAGAGCTGCCCTTTGTGTTCGGTTTTAGGAGAAGTATTTGGGCAGCTTGTGATTTTCAGGGCATGCAGACAGATCTATTTGTGGAGTACCCCAGAGATGAAAGAGATCCTTCAGGGCTGAGCTGAGCAGTGTCCACTCGTGACTGGAGGACTGGCGACTCAGAAGATCCGCTGATTTTGAAGGCCCGGGAGATGAGCGGCCGTGAGCGTCAACTGTTGTTTGGTCGCTTCGCGCCACACCATGATCATTGCCCTGCAAAGGGAGCAAGAGCGTGTCCCTCGTTTGTTGAGATAACAAGACTACCATCATGTTGTCCGACTGAACCAGTAGATGACCTGGGGTCAAATGAGGACTGAAGGCATGCAGTGCCAGAAGGACTGCCCTCATTTCCAGAAGATTGATATGGTGATGAGAATGATCTAAAGGCCATGTGCCGAGTCTGGGACGGACCGAGATGGGCACCCCAACCTTCTAGAGAGGCATGTGTTGTCAGGACTTGGTGAGGTATTAGGGAAGGTGCAAAAGGGCATGCCCTGATTGAGACTGGAGTGGAGCATCCACCATGTAAGGGCATACTTGAGGGCTGGAGTCACCCTGATGGGGTCTTTGAATTACCCTGTTTTCTGGCACCACTGCTCTTGTATAACCCATTGGATAGGACGCATCCAAAGGCGCGCAAACTCCACCGTTTGAAAGGCCGTGGCCATGTGCCCGAGGAGGCGCAACATGAGTTGGGCAGTGACTATCTTTCGTGACTAAATCTGTGAGACCAGGTCAATCAGGGTATCCTGATGAGCAGGGGGTAGAAACATAGAATTTGACGGCAGATAAGGACCACTTGGCCCACCTAGTCTGCCCATTTTCCTACCTAACAAATAAGCTGCAGATCCTAGTTAACCAACAGCTTACTTCCTCCTACCCCCCCACTAGGACTGCCTTATGTCTGTCCCATGCATTCTTGAATTCCCCCACTGTTCTTGACTCCACGACCTCCTCAGGGAGGCTGTTCCACGCATCCACAACCCTCTCTTGGAAAAAAAGATAGGCCTTGGCTACAATCATGGCCAGTATAGCTCTGATATACTGGAGCGACTGGGTCTAGACTTGGGCCAGTTTACCGTAATCCTGAAATCAAGGAACAACTGAAGGGTCTCTGAGAGGGAGGATAGCAGATGTTCCCTGGTATCTGCTTTTATTAGCCAATCATCCAAATAGAGGAAGATGAAGTGATCCTTTTTTGTCAAGGCCCCCTGCAACCACGGCAAGGCCTTTGGTGAAAACCTGTGGAACTGATGAAAGGCCGAAGGGCAGAGCCCAAAATTGGTAACTGTGGCCCAGCAGGTGGAAGCGTAGGTATTGCTGATGGGCTGGATGAATGGGGATATGCAGCTATGCATCCTTCATATCCAATGCACACATCCAATCTCCTTGTTAAAGAGAGGCATGATGGACATCAAGTTAACCATCCTAAAATGTTTGTACTGGATGTACTAATTTAGGTTTCCTAAATCCAGTACTGGTCTGAGGTCTCCAGGTTTCTTGGGTACCAGAAATAAATGGGAATAAAAACCCTGTTGTTGTGATAACGGCTTGGGAACAATGGCCTGCTTGGTTAGCAGGGCAGTAAGTTTCTCCTGGAGTATAGGAAGGTGTTCCTGAGGATACTGAACCTTCCAAGGAGGAAGTGGAGGTGGTACTGAAATTAGTCCCAGTGTATGTCCAGTTTGAATAATCTGGAGTACCCATGCATCTGTCATTATTTGTTGCTAAGCCTCCAAATGAAGGACAAAATGACCCCCTGCCGCCTCTCAGGCCTGGACGAGGAGACGAGGGGGAAACCCTAGGAAGTCATTGAGAACTGGAGTTGTCGGCCCCTCCAGAGGGACAGGCATGGAAGGGACACGTGGCGGTTGAATTGCTTCGTGTTTTGACCACATCCCCGAAAAGTACCTCAGTTAGAGGACTTGTAATGGTTACCTCTTTTATTATACTAAGGGTATTATTGGCGTATGGTATATACCCAGGCCTATCCAGAAAGTACATCTAGAGGCCTGGAGGTCATCCAAATGATTTGGGTACCAGAACGAAGAAGGCTTGATGCTACAGAAAGGTTCATTGGTTACTCTATATTGGACATCTGGTGCCAGGCCAGATACCCGATGAAAAGCATGATGACATAAGGCGATGCTAGTGGCAGATAGAGACATAGAAGTATCAATCACATTCAAGCCCAGCCCTAAAAGATTTCAGTGGTGGAAGCACCCAGAGTGCCCTGGAAGTTAATCATGTGGTCCATATAGTTCATGATAATTATGTGCAAGGGGCCAGAGGTGAAGACCTTCTAGCCCAGGTAATCCAGAAGGGCTTGGTATAACCGGTTAGCCTTACGCTGGATGGCCAGAATGGCCGATTAGAAATAACCCATTTTTTTAAAAGACGAGCCGGGGTTTGAGGAGGAGACTGGCCACACCCCATGGATTACCGCACAGTATGTACAGTGTGTTCACCACTGAGAAACTGTGATGGTGGGAGAACCCCCGTCCGAGGCTGACCATTTGTAATACTAGGTGTCAGAGGGGTATGAGCCAGTGGGAGGCATCCAGACGAACCCTAGAAAATATAACCCAGGGTCTCTCTGGAGGTCAGCCACACCCTGATAGGAAGGTATCTGAGAAGGTGGAGGGGAAGTAAGTATGGCAAAAATGTTGGCTTGCCCTTAAGCACTCCAGACGTCGATGACAAGGCAGGAGAAGCTTAACCTTGTAATGTAAAAAAGTCGTCGATGGGAAAGGGGCTCCTGTCAACGGAGCAGCCATTTGCTAGGCTGTCTTAAAATAGTGGTTGTCGATGGAAAAATATAGGGGCCGTCGTCGAGGCAGCTGTATACTAGGCTGCTTAAAATTAGTAGCTGTCGAGGGGAAAACACATCCGTTGTTGACAGAGCAGCCATTTGTTAAGCTGCGTTTCAACAGTGGCCGACAGGAAGCACAGCCATCGCCAACGGAGCAGCCGTTTACTAGGCTGCTTAAAATTAGTGGCCAATGACGGGAAGTATAGCCGTCATCGATGGAGCAGCCAGTTACTAGGCTGCTTAAAATAAGTGCCGTCGACGGAAAATATGGGGGCCATTGATGGAGCAGCCGCTATTAAGCTGCTTAGCACAAGTGTCAGCCGGATGGAAAGCATATGGGCCGACAGAGAAGCCATTTGCTAGGCTGCTTTACAACAGTGTACATTGATGAGGCATGGAAGCCCCATCGACAACAAGAAAGTAGTCCTGTTTTTAATATTTGAAAAGTGCACCGACGGGAGGATGTGCTCCTGGCAATGAGGAAAGTGCAGTGGAACACATCATCGACAGTGAACAAGGAAGAAGGCACCGTTGACAGATGGCACAACAGGAAGTGTAAGGAGGGAGACTCCTGTTCCCTGGTAAGCCTAGAACGAGACCTTGAGGATGGGCAGCTCTTGGAACAAGCCCCCGGTCTCTGAGAAGGAAACTCCCTGTTTCCTTATCAAATGCAGATTCCCTTTAGTTTCTTTTGTTGATGACTGCAACACAGAAGACTGAGCTAGCTGCTGTGCGAGCCGAAGCCGGTGGGAAAATAAACAGAGGATACCAGGGACCACCCACACTTATATAGGGAGTGAGGAAGTGATGTCATATGTGGGTGGTCCCTGGTAAAAGACTGCTGAAGAAGCTGCCGTGTGACAGCACCCTTTGCAGGAACCTCCCAAAACTAACAATGTACTGCAAAAGACCATTCCGTAGAAGATCTACTGTTACAGGTGAGTAACCTGTTTTTCTAGGGATGTGGATATGATGTTCTAGCCACACTGTCTGGCAGACTCCTAGCAGTTCTCTGGGAAGAGGAGGGAGGCAAGGCACACATCGCCTACTTCGGGAACAGAGACTGGAGAACTGAGGTCCCAAAATCAGCATCCTGGTGTGACTCGAAGTCAATGTGGTAGTGGGAAATGAAGGCGTGTAATGACTTGCAGGTAGCAGCCCAGCAGATTTCTTGGATAAGGACGTCCCTAGAAGCAGCTACTGATGCAGCGGTATGGTGGGTGGAATGAGTCTTTAACCCTCCGGGTGGCTCCCTACCCAACAACCTATAGCAGAGATCAATGCAGGATGTGATCCACCTGCCAAGTGTTTGCTTGGCTGCAGGTCTGCCAGGTGTGGCTTCAGCATAGGTCACAAACAGCTGGTGAATCACTCTCAGAACTCCAGCTGTGCGCTCTTTATAATAAGCGATCACTCACCTCAGGTCCAAAGTATTGAGCCTGTGTTCGGTCTCTGAGATGTGATTGGAGAAGAAATGAAAATTACATACCTACCGTAATTATGATCTTTCTGTGTATCTTCACATTTGAGTTCATGGCCGAAGGTCAAGACCCCGTGGGAGCTTTTTTCTTTTTGTAGGTGGAGGCAAGCTGAGCTGGACGTCATTGTCCACCTAGGGACAAATGACTTGGCTCATCATGAGATTAGAGCAGTGCAGAAGGACTTTGTAGAATCGGGAAGGGGCCTAAGACAAGTAGCACACACAGTATCCTTTCTCAGAGGTGCTGCCTGTCAATGGCATGAGTAAGGCGAAAGTACTTTGCACCATGCAGTTTAATGAATGGTTGAAAAAAAATGGTGTGGAGCACAGGGTTTGGCTTCATTGGGGACTGGGGTTCCACCTGAGGGACACCAGCCTATACTGGCAGGATGGTCTGCATCTGTCCAGAAGGGAACAAGTTTTTGAGCAATCGGGTTTAAATGCTTCATTGGCAAGCTTTAAATTAGTCAAGGGGAGGCAATGATAAGCAGCAGGAAAATCCCAGCCTCCCTACAAAACACGGTACTAAATGAGAAAAAGATCAAGGTAGAAAGGTCAGTGGGGGATGCTGCAACAGAAGGTAAAGCCATCAAAAAATGGAGAGCAATGAGTACCAATGCCCGTAGTCTGAGCAACAAGCTTCCTGAATTAGTGGCCTTGATGGAGGAGGAACATCTGGATATCGTGGCAGTCACAGAAACATGGTACACAAAACCATGACTGGGATGTAAACATACCAGGATACACTATCTACAGGAGGGACAGGGAGGGTAAAAGAGGAGGAGGAGTAGCTTTTTACATAAGGGAAGGAATCAAAGCAACAGAACAAAAGGGTAAACAGGGAGGAGAAGAAGCACTGTGGGTAAATTTGGAGACCGGCAATGGCACCACAATACGCACAGGGGTTGGATATAGACCCCCTTCTCAGGGGGAGGAAATGGACAAGGAAATGATAGAAAGTATACTTAGAATGGCAGAAAAGGGGAGATATTGCTGATGGGTGATCTGAATATGCCAGATGTTAATTGGAGTGCAGTTGCAGCAGCCACTTCTAAGAGTGGGGTTATTCTAGATGCCCTACAGGGGGCATGCCTTAGACAACTAGTATTGGAGCCCACTCGAGAGGGAGCAATCTTAGACCTGGTTCTCTCTAATGGAGATGAAGAAAGGATCACAAGATGTAGAAGTGGGTAGCCATCTGGGAACTAGCGACCATCGAACAGTATGGTTCACAAACACAGCAATGGAGTCTAGCCATACAAAGACAAAGGTACTGGATTTTAGGAGGGCTGACTTTGTCAAAATGGGTGAGTGCCTAAGGAATGCACTAGCAAATGGGCAGGAAGGAGGGTGGAAGAACAATGGAATAATAAAACTGCCATCACAGAGGTATCAAGCCTTTGTGTAACGCAAATAAACAAAACGAAACGAGGTAAGAAACCACTATGGTTCTCAAAGGAAGTGGCAGTGAAGGTTCAAGAGAAAAAGAAAGCATTCAGGAAGTACAAGGAATCACAGAAGGAACAGGACAGAGAACTATATCAGTTAAAGCAAAAGGATGCTGGGAAGGCAGTCAGGTCAGCAAAGGCCCAAACTGAGGAAAAGATAGCCAACTCAGTTAAGAAGGGGGATAAAACCTTTTATAGGTACATCAGGGAGCGAAGGAAGGCCAAGGGAGGGACAGTGAGGCTTAATAAAGAGGAGGGAGGGTGGGCAGAGGGTGACTGTGAAAAGGCAGAGATACTAAACAAATATTTTTGCTCAGTATTTACAAAGGAAGTGGGGGAGGTACCTAAAACAAACAGTAGAAACACTCTGGATACAGAAGTTGATACCAGCCCATTTACAGAAGAAAGGGTTCTGAAAGAACTCTAAAACTGAAGGTGGACAAAGCAATGAGGCCTGATGGATTCATCCCAGAATTCTAAGAACTAAGGTAGAACTAGTGACACCACTGACTACCCTCTTTAACAAATCATGGGAGGATGGGGTGGTACCCGAGGACTGGAGGAGGGCAGATGTGATTCCCCTTCACAAAAGTGGGAGCAAGGCAGAAGCAGGAAACTACAGACCTGTTAGTTTAACCTCACTGGTAGGGGAAAATGATGGAATCACTTCTGAAGGAAAGAATTGTTAAATATCTAGAGGCCAGAGGGGCACAGGACCCAAGGCAGCATGGATTCACAGCAGGAAGGTCATGCCAGACAAATCTGATAGATTTCTTTGACTGGGTGACCAAAGTAGTTGATCAGGGAGGGGCTGTGGTCATGGCCTACACCTAGACTTTAGCAAGGCATTTGACACAGTCCCACACAAAAGATTAATATACAAGCCAGCCTGGAGGGGTCCCAAGATGACAGCCTGGGTAAAGAATTGGCTGAGAATAGGACACAGAGAGTAATAGTAAATGGAGTCCACCTGAAAAAGGGGGTTAGTAGTGGGGTACCACAGGGTTCAGTATTAGATCCGGTCCTCTTCAATGTCTTTATAAGTGACATTGCAGAGGGACTGGAAGAAAAGTATGTCTCTTTGCAGATGACACAAAGATCTGCAACAGAGTTGATGCACAGGGTGGGTGGAAAGGATGAGAAGGGACTTGGCAAGGTTAGAGGAATGGTCAAATGTATGGCAGCTTAGATTCAATGCTAAGAAGTGCAAGGTAATGCACCTGGGAAACAAAAACCCAGGGGAAGAGTACACAATGGGGGTGAGATACTAACAACAACAAAAATGGAAAGGGACCTGGGGTGCGTCATATCAGATGACCTAAAAGTGGGCAAGCAATGTGAGAGGGCAGCAAGGAGGGCTGGGGGATACTGGGATGCATAGGGAGAGGCATCACCAGTAGAAAACAGGAAGTTATTATCCCTCTGTACAGACAGCTGGTGAGACCCCATCTGGAGTACTGGCAGTTCTGGAGACCCAATCTCCGCAAAGACATAGACAGGATGGAAGCTGTCCAGAGGAGGACAACTAAAATGGTGCAGGGTCTGCACCGGAAGACATATGAAGAGAGACTAAAGGAGCTTAATATGTATAGCCTCGAGGAAAGGAGGGAGAGGGGGGACATGATAGAAACTTTCAAGTACCTCAAGGGAATCAACAAAGTCCAAGAGGGTAGCATCTTTCAAAAAAAAGAGGTGCAAGAACAAGGGGGCACAATTTGAAGATAGAAGGGGCGGCTCAGAGGTAATTTAAGGAAGTATTTTTTCACAGAGAGGGTTGTGGATGTATGGAACGGCCTTCCAGAGGAGGTTGTGGAGTCACAAACAGTGGTGGAATTCAAGCATGCATGGGACAGTCATAAGGCAATTCTAGGGGGTGGGAGTAGGAAGAAGTAGGCTGCTGGTTAACTAGGATCTGCAGCTTATCCATCAGGTAGGGAAATGGGCAGACTGGGTGGGCCAAGCGGTCCTTATCTGCCATCAAATTCTATGTTTCTATGGAGCCGATGCACTCTTGGCGCTGCCCTGAAGGCTGACGCACTACGTGGCGCTCGCGGGTTGGCCGTTAGGCACCGTCGACTCCGCCTGCCTGCCAGTTCTGAGTTGCCGGAGAGGTGAGAAAAAGGGGTTTGGAGGGGGACAAGAAAGTCCAAGGAAAGGGAAAGAGAAAGGAAAGGATATAAAACTAAAAGGAGAAATAAACGACTGAGAGGACAGAGTAAGAAGAAAAATCGAGATGCTAAGGAGACTGGGAAGGGGCCCCAATCTTTGGAAACAGAAAAGGGAGGGAGTTAGGGAGGGATAGGGATTTAAAAACATAAAATTTTAACATGAGAGGGGGAAAAACACCAGCCACATGCTGGATTCTGCCCTTTCTCTAGATTGTATAGGAACTGCAAGGAATAGCCAAGCGGCTTAATGACCAGAATTCAAGGCACAGAATCACCTGCAAAAGAAAACTCCTTTAAGGCAGAAAACGGATCTTCTAATGAGGACAGGGCACAGAGATTCTCCCCCCTCTCTCAGGGAAAAATGAAATTTTTAAGTAGAGATAGATATCCTTTTAAAACATGTCCATCAGACAAGTAAAACTGAGGATTGAAAGAGGAAAAGAAGGAGGCGAGGATGGAGGGCAACCGCCCACTCCCACCCCATAGGAGTGGAGCCAGAGCACTGGAGAGGGAGTGCCGCCCCATCCTGACCACTCTCCCTCCAGAAATACCATCCCACCATGTGCCCCAGATTACCCCGCCCCCGACAGAGACAAAAAGAGGGGGCAAGGAAAGGCACAGAGAGGGAGGGGGATCCAGAGACTGAGGCGCCAGGGAAATGGTGGGTGGGGTTGTGATGAATGGTGAAGATACACAGAAAGATCATAATTACGGTAGGTATGTAATTTTCATATCTTATCTGTGCCAATCTTCACCATTCATCACATTTGGGTGAGTGCTGAGTCCCCCTCGAAGGGGGTTTGAAAACCCTAAAGGACAGAGTCCCTTAGTTCTCAGTGGGTGACACACTAAGAGAGAGAGAACCTTCTGGGCCTGGAGAGGCCCGAGAGTGGGGAGAGTGAGACGGGGACCCCCCGAAGGGGGAAGGAAGTTGCCCCTACAGACACCGCCTCACCCTACCGGAAAAAAGACAGGTTCTCTGATGCGCAGTGTTAACCACCTTATGCCGGGCCAAGGGTGACAACCGGGAAAGACGCAGCCATGCCGTCTGCCTAGTGCAGATCGCTGGCCCTACGACCCTGGTAGCTACCTCACTGGCGTCATACGATGCCCTTGCTTGGTGCCTTGCCAGCTCCAGGCCAGGCGCAGAGAGTGCAATGGCTTGTCTGGTTTGCTCCGTGTCAGGCAATGAGGCTAGGAGCTGACCTAGCCTGGACCACAAGAACCTGTCATAGGCTGCATAGTGGGTCTGATGTGTGGAAATAGAAAGCAACAACCATGTCGAGTAGAAAGTCCTCCTACCCCAGAAGTCAAAATCCGAGGAGTCTTGATATGGGGGCCAGTCACGGTGAAGGGCGCGAAGCCCATCTGGAGTGTCCAGTTGCATCAATCCTGACTGAGGATGAGGCATGGAACCTGGAGACCTGGGGCGAACACCGCTGGCAGAGATCCCTGGGGGCAGAAACTCCGGAGAAAGGTCTCTGCCAGGAACGCAACGATGCCTCCCTGAAGGGAGCAGGCCAGGGGGGGCACCACAAGGGTGTCCTCACTGAAATCACCAAAAAAGGCGTACGCCGAGTGCTCTGGATTGCTCTGAGTGGCAGTAGAGAGATGAGGTCCTCCAACATCCTCACAAGGAATCGCTGATACTCCACGAGATCAGCAGCCGGGGAGATGTGGATAGAAGGCTCCTCTCCCCCAGAAGAGGGGGATGAAAAGTCAGAGGACCTCAACTGTTCGGAGAGTGGCTGCTGGGGGGGAGGCTGAAAAACCTGTCTGTCCATTGCCCTGACATAAGCGGGGAAGCAAGCAGCCACAGTTCTGAACTGCTCCTAGGATAGAGGCCCGCTAGGACCAAGGATGCCTGGAAGCGCAGGTGAATGTGGCAGAGGGATGGGGACAGAGCAGAGAAGAAAAGTTGGCTGACCTCCGGCTGGGCTAGGGAGCGGATCAGGAGTGCCAGAAGATGAAGGTGCCCCAGAAGGCTTCACAGCCGACAGCTGAACAACCATTTTGGAACTGCCTTGGCTGTGCCCAGAAGAATCCCCCCTGTGAAGCGACTGGGACTGTACAGGTCCAGAAGGACGGTCACCTACCTCAAAAGAATGGGGCTCTCTCAAAGAAAGCGAAGAGGAAGAGCGGAGATCCACACTGCGGCTTCTTCCAGAGCCCGGGTGGGCATCCGAAAAAGGCCTCCGTACAGACCCCATGCCCCTCGACCCCTTGGAATCCGAGAGTGCCCTCCTCCTCGAGATCACCAGCCTAGGTAACTGATAGCCCTGGTCAGCACCCAAAGGAGCTACCCAAGGCACAGTACCCTCCCCTCCCGTAGGCGCCCTGATCGGCCCCAAGGTCGGGCGATCCAGGCACACCACATGAGGGGGTACCACCGCTGAGGGGTCAGTGAACCCTCTGAGGCCAGGTTGCACTGCAAAGGTGGCATGCACCACTGCCCATTGGTCAGCGCCCCTGACCCCAGTCTCGGTAGTCACCAACTGCTCCTCGGGGGGGGCTGACTCCGGTCTGTCGAAGACACTACAAGGCTACCCACACTAGCAGCTAGTTCCAAGGAGCCAGACTGCTCGTCTGACTCAGAGTCCGACTCTGCCTCGGAAGAGGTGGAGGCAGAGGCCCTGTGCCAAACCGTAGGTGGGCGCCTTTCGCCATCCCTACCAAACAGGGTGCCAGAAATGGAGACCGCGCCCGAGCCAGTGCCAGTGCCCTCCGCAGCACCATGAATGGCGGCTGAAGAGGACATGGCTCCAGCCTGAACAGCAGCCTCGGAGTCGAAACCTGCCATGGCACCGTCTCGCCCCACAGTGCAGCGAGTGGCGCCGAGGGTAGAAACAGCGCCGACGGCTCAGACACTGCTTTCAGCACCGTAGATGACATCGAAGTCAGAAATCCCCACGGCGCCATGAACGGCGCCGAGAGCAGGGATGGCTCTAACAACGGCTCTGACAGCGCTGTCTGAACCCCCCAACAGTGACGTGCCCAAGTCTGGCGTCGCGAACGGCTCCAGAGCTGGACACGGCGCCATGCTCAACCTCGGTGCCGTGGACAGCGCCGAGGTGAGGAGAAGAAAGGGATGGCGCCGTAGAGCCTCCCACGGCGCCGCTAGCACTATTGGCGCCGTGAACGGCACTGACAGCAGCCACGGCGCCGAGCAACAGACCAGCGCCGACGACTCCGCTAGGGCCCACGGTGCAGAAAGCAGCGTCGAGGCCCGAAACGGCACCGACCGATGACGTAGAGGATGGCACTGACCCAGGCCTTGCGAACCGTGGGTCCAACATCAGGGGAGCCTTCGCCCCCGAAGGGGCAATTGCCATGGTGGTGCCTCCCACCTGTCAAAGGGAATGGACTGGGCCTCCTGCACCACAAGAGAAGCCTTGGCCACGGCTAGGCCACTAGAAGCTGAGGCTCCTTCCTCCTCAGTCCATATAGAACTGGGAGGGGACCTGGAGGAAAGGCAGAGAGAGTGTGGGGCTCGGCCTGACGAGTGCACACCCGACCCCGAAAGTCGGCGGAGCTCGCCCTACTTTCCACGCGTGCTGTTCAATGACTCAGCGGTCCATGGAGAAGCAGGCGTTGCACTAATCCATGTTGTGAAGTGGGCCAAGACACAAAAGGCAACGGTCGTGCTGGTCAGTGATGGAAAATTTTCGGTCGCATGGGCACCGTCACATAGGGGGGCCGACCCGTCTTCTAAGTCTCCTTGCCCTCCGACCTAGACATGACCTACAGAAATAATACAAAAACAAGACTCAACGTCGCTATAATAAAGAAAATATATGGAAAGATCTTACCGGCAACGTCGAGTGGCTATCAGAACCGGTAGGAGGATCCGACGGACTTAACGCGGAAAATTTGTTGAAAAATGAACTGTGAAGGAGGTAGGCCTCGATTTGCTTGGAGAAAGCGTCCTACAAGGTGACCTCGACAGTGGTAGATGAAGAGCTGGCAGGCACTGGCGGAGTCAAGGGCGCCTAATGGCCAACCCACAAGCGCCACGTAGTACGTCGGCCTCGAGGGCGGCGCCAAGAGCGCGTCAGCTCCACCTACAAAAAAAAATGCTCCTGCGGGATCATGACCTCTGGCCATGAACCCAAATACATAGATACATAGATACATAGACAGTGTCGGCAGATAAGGGCCTATGGCCCACCTAGTCTGCCCATTTGAGCTTGTAAGTTCAGTTTGTTTTCCTAGAAGTCTATTTCCCCTTACCCCTGACCTCTAGAATTCCTTTATGTCTATCCCATGCATTCTTAAATCCCTGATTGTTTCAGCCCTCACCACTTCCTCTGGCAGGGTGTTCCACTTGTCCACCACCTGCTCTGTGAAGAAATTCTTTCTCATGTTTCCTCTGAATCGTCCTCCTCCAACTTCATCCCATGCCCTCTAGTCCTGAAACATCTTTTCGCTTAAAAATAGTGTTTTCCTGCACCCTGTTCCTCCCTGTAAGATACTTGTATGTCTCTATCATATCCCTCTCTCCCTCCTCTCTCCAGGGAGTACATGTTCAGTTCCTTCAACCTGTCTTCATAGGACTTGTGATGCAACCCATGCACCATCTTTGTTGCCCTCCTCTGAACCTTCTCTACCCTGTCTATGTCCTTACGTAGGTATGGTCTCCAGAACTGTACACTGTACTCCAGGTGGGGCCTCACTAGTGTCTTGTATAGCGGATTATGACCTCCCTTTTCCTGCTGGTGATGCCTGCCTATACATCCCAGCATCCTATTTGCTTTACCTGATGCCTTGTCACACTGTTTCCCTACCTTGAGGTCATCAGAGATGACAACCCCAAGATCCCTTCCTGCTTGGTGCATGCTATATCCTCACCCCCAACTGATATATTGTGCCAGGGTTGGTGCCCCATATGCATTATCTTGCACTTCTTTGCATTGAATTTCAACTGCCAAACCCTTGACCATTCTTCAAGTTTCTGCAGGTCCCTTCTCATTCTGTCTACACCTCTGGTGTGTCTACTCTGTTACAGAGCTTTGTGTCATCAGCGAACAGTGAAATTCTGCCTTCTAGATCCTGTGCAATGTCACTGATGAAGATGTTGAATAGGACCGGTCCCAGCACTGATCCCTGTGGTACCCCACTGGTCACTCTTCCTCTGTGGAGTGACAGCCATTTACCACCACCCTCTGTGTCCTGTCACCCAGCCAGTTACCTACCCACCACACTACTGTCCTGCCCACACCCATATTCCCAGTTTGTGTAATAGTTTTCTATGTGGCACAGTGTCAAAGGCCTTGCTGAAGTCCAGATAGGCCATGTCCACTGCCCTCCCTGATCCACCTTCCTAGTCACCCAGTCAAAAATTCAATGAGGTTGGTCTGACATGACCTCCCCTGGTGAAACCATGCTGCCTTGGGTCCTGTAGTCCATTGACAACCAGATGTTCCACCAATCTCTCCTTCAGTAGTGCTTCCATGATCTTCCCACTACCGAGGTGAGGCTGACTGGTCTGTAGTTCCCTGCTTCCTCTTTGTTCCCACTTTTGTATAAGGGGACTACATCTGCTGTCCTCCAGTCTTTGGGTACCTCCCCTGTTTCCAGTGATTGGCTGAACAGGATAGCCAGAGGTTCAGCCACCACCTCTCTTAGTTCTTTAAGGACCCTGGGGTGCACCTCATCTGGCCCCATTGCTTTATCAGCTCTTATTACTTCCAGTTCCTTCAGGACCCTTTCTCGTGTAAAGGGACTTGTGTCCATTTCTGCACCATTCTCACCCTTGTACTCCCTTCAGACCCATTACCCCTCTTCCTTAGTAAAGACTGAGCAGAAATACCTGTTCAATATGTCAGCTTTACTTGTTGTCATCCTCCACGCTGCCCCATCCTCCCCTTCAGTCTCACTATCCCTCCCTTTGTCCTTCTTTTTCACTTATGTACCTGTAAAGGTTTTGTCCCCTTTAACCACTGATTTTGCAATGTGTTCTTCTGTCTGAGCTTTGGCTTCCCTTACTGACTTCCCTGCCTCCCTTTGTTTCTCCTGGTACTTCTCCCTATCCCCTTCTGCCTGTGTCTTTTTGTATTGCCTGAATGCAATCTTTTTGGCTTTCACTTTCTTTGCTACCTCTTTGGAAAACCATAATGGTCTCCTCTTTCTTTTCCTCTTGCTAACCTGCTTAATGCATAATTCTGTTGTTCTTATAATCCCCATTTTAAATACTGCCCACTGTTCCTCAATCCCTGATTCCTGTCCCATTCCCCTTAATGCCTCTTTCAAGCATCTCCCCATTTTCCCAAAGTCTGCCCCCCTAAAATCCAGGATACGTGTTTTTGTGTGGTTTGGTTCTGCTCTTTCTGTGATTTCAAACCACAATGACTGGTGGTCACTGTTACCCAGGTGCTCCCCCACTGTTACCCCCATCACACTGTCCCTGTTTGTGAGCTCAAGGTCCAGTATTGCCTTCTGCCGAGTTGGTTCCATGACCAGTTGCTTGAGGAAGGCACCCTGAAGGGAGTCCAGGATAAATCTGCTCCTAGCTGATGCTGCTGCTGGGATGCTCCAGTCCACGCTCTGGTATATTGAAGTCTCCAACCAGTACTACCTCACCTTGTCTGCCATCCTTTGATGGCTAGCATCAGCTCCTATCTGTTTCTTCCTCCTGGGCTGGTGGTCTATAGACCCACACCTGTGTGGATGGCTGGCCCCATTTTCCTTTCCAGCTTAACCCACAGTATCTCCCCATTTTGTTCCTCCTGATCTGTGTGGCCTTATGTCATTTTTCACATACGTGCCACCTCCTCCTTCCTGCCTGCTCTGTCTCTTCTGAATATGTTGTAGCCAGGTATGGCCATCTCCCAGTCATGGTTATCATTACACCAGGTTTCAGTGATGGCCACAATGTCCAGGTCTGACTGTACCATGACAGCTCCAGATCTTCCATCTTGTTGCTAAGGCTCCTGGCATTTGCACACATGGCTTCCCATGTTTTGACCTCCCTAGACTGCTTCACTGTTCTACTCCAGCCCCTTCCTTGGTTGTCATTTATCCCTGGTTCTCCTTGCTGTCTGCCCTTCTGCTGAATTTTGCCCTTTTCTGCTTATCCACCTTTTGGACACTAATCTCCAACTTTTGCACACTGCTTTGCGAGATAGCCCTCCTCTGGTTCACTGGTTCCATTACTAGCTGTGGGGTGAGCAAGTAGTATCATCCTTGCTGGCCTGCCACCCCTTTGCTAGTTTAAATGCTTGTCAATGTAGCATTTAAACTTATCATTGAGTGCTTGGTTCCCCTCCAGGATGGATGCAGGCCGTCAGGCTTGAACAAACCTCCATCCCTCCAGATGGGTCCCCAGTCACCAATGAATCCAAACCCTTCCTCACAGCACCAGTTCTTCAACCATGAGTTAAAGTTCCTGGTGCATGCACTCTATGTCTTCCTTGCCTCTCACAGGTAGTACTTCGAGAAAGTGACAGAAGTAGCTACTTGCTTGAGACCCCTCCCAGTTTCCTAAACTCTTCCTGAACTTCCTTTGGCTCCCCATTTGCCAAGTCATTAGTACCTAGGTGGATAATGACATCCAGCTCACCTCCTGTCTTGCCTTCCCAGTGATCCCCAGTATCTTCCTTCCATCCCTCCATGCTGTGGCACCTGGTAGGCACCTCACCTCCCTGTCCTCCCCCTCCTGTGTTCCTAGCTGGATCCCTCTTATGATGGAGTCCCCCACCAGGATTCGCTTCCTCCTCCTCTGGGGTCCACTGCTTTCCCCACTGAGATCACCTCCTTGCCTAACCTCCACATCCTTTCCTTCCACTTCCCTGGGTACCTCTATTTGGTTGTCCTCATTTGCCAGTGTGGCATATGAGTTCTTGAGAGGAATAGGATCTGGGATGTGCCTCTGCCTGACTGCTCTAACCCTCCCTGAGCCCACTGTCATCCAAGTGCTCCTCGTTCTCGGCATCCTTTGAGGCAGCTGCATTGGACTGGGTGGTTCCTGGACAGGGGTGATGGTACTCCTGACCCAGTTTACTTCCGCCTGAGTCTGGCTACCTCATCCGCAGTCCCGAGAGATGCATGCAGATAGGGCAGCACCTCAGTGTCCAGAAGGTCTGCCTGAATATGGCTGCCCCACAGCCACTGCACTGCACCACTCCCCACATTATACTGCAATTCCACTACTTATCTGCTACTGAAGCTCTTCTTAGTTCTCTTTTTATTTATTTACAGTACTAAAAACCTGTAACTGATCCTCAGATATATATTTTTTAAGGAAAAGAAACCAATAAATAAATAAATGAGTCAAAAACTTGTCGTGTTGAGGGTGGTCTTCTTCCCCTTATGCCCCTCCTACTTCACACCTCTTACTATACCCTGTGTTTAGCTCCTGTCAATCAGATTTATCAGGGCATATAATTAAGAGTTGGGGAAAGGGGTTACTCTGAAGCACTGAATTGAATATGTTTCCTTCCTTCACCTTCTGGCTTCTTCTGAGAAGATGAACTTCTGTTTGCTGCTTTAACTGTGACTAAGCCCCACCTCCAGTTATCACGTAGCTGAGGTCAGAGGCCAGACAATTAACACTTCTTCACCCAGCTACAGGACAGTCAGACAAGCCAAGATAAAATTTGCAGCAATTAAAGACAGCACAGATTACACCACCACTATTTTTTGAATTTTCAACAGCCCAAAAACAATTATAAGTAAAGACAACACAGAAAGAAAGTATAGTGTCACTACAAGCCTACAATCTAAGTTTAAAAGAAAAATACCAGTTACCAGTTACTCTGAAGCACTGAATTGAATATGTTTCCTTCCTTCACCTTCTGGCTTCTTCTGTGATGAATGATGAAGACTGACACAGATAAGATCACCTGTATAGTCATCACCCGGTTCGGATGAAACTCTGACACAACCTTTGGGAGGAACTTCGGGTTGGGGTGTAGGACAACCTTGTTCCTGTGGAAGATCAGGTAAGGAGACTCCACCGAGAGCACCTGGAGCTCACTGATCCTTCTGGCTGACATGAACCAGGAAGGCGGTATTCCACAACAGGTGAGACATGTCACACCTGTGCATTGGTTCAAATGGCTTGCTCATGAGCACTGCCAAGACCAACAAGTCCTATGGTGGTGGTGGTTCATGCACCGGAGGGGAAATGTAGTCAAGGCCCTCAAAAAAGCACCAGACCACCTCTTCCTGTGCCACCGACTGCTGACCAGCCCGCGTCCGGTAAGCAGAGATGGTTGGGTATGAGCACCTTAAGGGTCGTCGGATCAAGCCCCTTGAAGAGAGACCAGGTAGTCCAAAATGCTGCCACTGGACAGGTCAAAGTGTCCAACCCTTTGGCCTGACATCAAATGGAGAATCTCTTCCATTTGAAGGCATAGCATTTTCTAGTCAATTCCTTGCGAGATGCCTCCACCACAGTGAGGACATCTTCGGAAAGACCCAAAGCCTGGAACTCTAGCCGCTCAGGAACCAAGCTGTCAGGTGCAGGGATTGAAGGTCCAGGTGGAGTACCTCCCCTGATTAATGGAAAGCAGATCCAGGCTTGCTGGAAGATGCCTTGGGAACCTGTTGCTGAGGCTGAGAAGATCAGGGTACCAAAACTGGCGGGGCCAGTCCAGAGCCACCAGGATCACCTGTGCCTTGTTCCTCCTGACCTTGAGCAGCACTTTGTGGATCGAGGGAAGGTATGAAAGAGGCCTGGGGTCCATGGCCTCGAGAAGGCATCCCCCTGAAGTGAGCCCTGCTGAGGGGGATGGGCACAAAAGAGCCCCAGCTTTGCATTCTCCTTGAAGGCGAACAGATCCACCTGAGGGGGTGCCCCACTGGGAGAACAGACTGTGAACTACCTCTGGGTGGAGGAATCACTTGTGAGATGCCTCGCCTACCTGGCTGAGGGCATCTGCCAGCTGATTTGTGGCTTCTGCCACAATGGATGGCTAGGAGATCTGACTCCAGGCTGCGCACAAGGGTCCAGATGCGGAGAGCTTCCTTGCACAGAGGCAAGAAGTACATTCCGCCCTGTTTGTTGAGGTAGTACATGGTTGTCATATTGTCAGTCTGGACCTGGACCACTTGACCCCGGACAAATGGAGGAAATGCGGTCAGTGCTAGCCGAACCGCTCGGAGCTCCAGCAAGTTGATGCGGCATTGGGACTCCTGGGGGCTCCAGAGCCCGTGGACTCTGTTTCCCCAGGTGGGCTCCCCAGCCCATCAGAGAGGCGTCAGTCATCTGAATGACCGTCAGCTTGGGGCATACAAATGGGATCCCTTCCTCTAGATGTTCTGGAATGAGCCACCACTGGAGAGCATCCCACATCCTCGGAATCACAGTGACCAGCTGGTTGAAGTGACCTTTGCGCTGAGACCACTGGCTGGCCAGCTCCCATTGGAGGGAGTGCATATGCCAAAAGGCCCATCAGACCACACTGGTGCAGGCTACTATGTAACCCAGAAAGCGCAGGAAGTCCTGGGCAGGGCATAAGTGTCCAACCAGAAATGACTCGGCAAAGGAAGAGAGAACCTCCACCCTGTGCACCAGGAGTCGAGCTCTGGCTCAGCATGAGTCGAGCTCTGCCCCCATGAAACTGATCACCTCCAAGGGCACAAGTTCCGACTTGGCCTCGTTGACCAGGAAGCAAGTCTGGAGGGCCAAGTCCCTGGACCGCTCCACCTCCATCCTGGAGGGACCTGCTATCAGCTAGTCATCCAGGCAGGGGTACATCTACACCCCCGGTGCCTCAGGTAAGCTGCCACCACTGCAATGTATTTGGTGAAGACCCTGGGGGCCAAGGAGAGGCAAAAGGGCATGGCTTGGAACTCGTAAAGGGTTCCTTTTGCTCAGAAGTGGTGGAACTTTTGATGGGATGGACGGATCAGGACGTGAAAGAACGCATCCTAAAGATCCAGAGAGCAAAACCACATGTTTTGCTCCAGAGATGGTATAATCTCGGACAGAGTTACCATCCTGAAGGTGTGGGACCTGAGGAATTTGTTCAGGTTATGCACAGCCAGAATGGGGAGCCAGTCCCCTGTCCGCTTTGGCACCAGGAAGTACCTGGAGACAAACTCTGGGTGTTCTGGTGAATCCACAACTCTGACCATGACCTCCTTCCAGAAGAGCTGGGCTACGCCGTCTCGAAGAGCCAACCGAGTGACTGCGGATACCAAGTCCTCTCATGGGGCATGGGCTAGGCTTGCAGGGTACTTCTCGAATTCCAGAGGCAGACCCTGACCGACCACTTCCAGAACTCACCTGTCCGTGGTAACAGCGGACCAGGCGGAAAGGAAGTGGCGGAGCCGTCCCCCCACAGGAGGACCCAGGGGAGGCGTGACGGGTATGAGGGTGGCAACCCCCATTCCATCACTGAGCAGGCTTGAAGGAGGAGGATCCAGCTAAGGAGCCACTGGGTCCCTTCCTTTCAGGCTGTTTTTTTTTTTATTTTTTAACTCCTTTCTTCGCCACCTGGTCTGCTCCCCCCTAACAACGCACCCTCTCTTGGAGATTCCATCTGCCGTCCGCCTCTGCCGTGATCTGCCTGGCATCTTTACTCTTGCAGTTTTACCCCCCAGAGCGGGGCTGCAGTGAGTCTCCGACTCCCCACAGAACACGGATCCAGCTGTGTGACAGGCAACCACGGCGAAACTCACGGACGGCCATCAAGCCGCTCGACACAGGCACCAACCCCTTTTTCTTTGGATGCTTTTCCCCCGGAGCGGAGGACATGTAGTGACACCGCCAGAGGGGAGCAAGCACGTGTCCGCATGCACTCCCTCCAGACATCTGCCCCCAGCTCCTCCCCTGTGTACAGCAGAGTGAGCTGTTCCCCAGCCTCTGCCAGGAGGCAGTCCTGCACCGACTGTCATGGACCCCCCTCCCCCCCGGAGAGCAGTCCATTGGATGCTCAATCCTTCTCCTCCCCTGCCAACCCCTGGTGACCCGTTCTCGTTCCCGAACATCAGTCGCCAGCGTGGTACAAGGTGCGTCGTCCACCGCCTCAGCCCTCGATGCCACTGGGCCAGCATTCCCTCCAGGCTTTTGAACCACCGAGGCCATGGACTTGGCCTGAGGTCACATGTACTGAGCCTGCTGGCCAGACAGATGTTGGGCTGGTTTGGCCAAAAGAGTGGAGGACCGAAAGGGCTCGCGTTTCTGCTGCTTAGAGCACTTATTGTCCTTCTGGGTGGATGCCACAGAGTTTAGGGTGGCACTGGAATTTTCAATGTGCTGGAGGTGACCCTCCACACCAGACCCAAATGGGTCGGTGCCCAAAAAGGGGACATCCGCCAGCTTGTGCTGGGTATCTGCCGTGAAGGTTGAAATCCACAACCAAGCTCTACGGCGCATGGCAACTGCGACTGCACTGAGTGTGCACAAGAATATGTTTATTTGTATTTTATCCTACATTGCATCCTTGTATAGAACTTATTTTTTTCCTGTATTCTACCCTGCATTTTTTGTAACCATTGTATACTGTTGTATTTGCTGTGGACTGCATGACATGGGGCCTTTGAAAAGGAGTCTCTGACTCAAAGGCTGTAATTCCGAGACTTTCATAAAACAAAACAAAGCAAAAAAAAAAGAATCACCAACATCCAGAGTCGTTTGAAGTTGCTGTTTCGCCACTGCCCTACCCTGGCCTCGGACCTGTTTGACCATGGTCTGAAGGTCCGCAGGGAGGGGAGGGATCACCTCATCCAGGGGGCCTAATAGGACATGAGAGAAGTGTGCCATCAAGATGGCCAAGCTCGCCTGGCGAAGACCTAGCGAGGAGGCAGCATAGACCTTTTTGGCAGAATGATCTAATTTCTTGGACTCTTTGTCCAGCAGTCTATCAATGTTCCCGGTATTGCCCAAGCGCCAAAACAGGGAGTCAGCCACCAACCCCTGAGCCGAAGGATGCTCTGTGAACCCTGAAAGGGTACCGGTGGGCACCGCATACTTGCGGGCCATCCGGGCCGAGGGCACAGGGCAAGAAGCAGGGTGCTGCCAAAGCTCCAGGGCAGGGCCAACAATGGCCTCGGCCACTGGGAAGGCCTCCGATGGAGAATCCCCTTTGTCCAGGATTTTTGTGAGGGGATATTAAGCCCACTTTTGGACGGGCTCCAGCTTCATCCCCGTGGATTTGGAAATGAGCCGAAGAATGCCCATGAATGAAGTAGGGCCTTCGTCCATGGAAAGATCCCCGTTCAACTTCGTATCCAGTGGATGGGAGTGCAGACAGAGATCCTTGGACTCCGAGGAATCCGCATAAAGTGAGAGGGCACCTGTGTCACCCTCGACCCACCGTGCTTGGTCTGGAGTAAGAGTGACCGACAGCCGATGGGGAAGTCCCTAGGCCAGCCGAGACTCCTTGTCAGAGCTACAGCTGCCGGCTGTTTAGGTGGTGGCTCCACCATGATCAGCAGAGAAGCCTGCTTCGGCTTAGCCGATGTGGTTTGAACCAGCTCCGCTGGGGGAGGAACAGTGTCAACCGGCCCCAACAGGGGAGTCGGCGTCAGCCTTTCAGTCGACAACCATGTAATGGCTGGGGTGGTAGCTGGTGTCGGCTTCAGCCCAGACAGAACCAACTATTGCCACCTAAGGTCTTCGTAGCGTCACTGCAATTTGCGCCGAAGCCTCTCCTCACCAGATGAGGACAAAGACACGTAGCGGCGGTGCCGCTTACCATGGTGCTGAGATCGAGACATCCAATGTCGGCGGGACCTTCTCGTCCCTGAAGTCGAAGATGACTGAGACCTCGGAGGAAGCCGGGGAGATCCATGGATCCTCCTGGTCTTGGTTGATGACCGTCGGTTCTGGCTCAGTAAGCTGGGCCAACCCGTCAGTGGTCACCGGCAGGATTGGAGTCCAGAAAAGAGAGTTGTCAGCCTCTTCCGATGACAACTGGTCGACAGGGTTGGGAAAAATCTGAGCTGCATCGTTGGCCAGCATCTCAGCCAACTGGTCCGATGGGGTTACCTGACCGTAGTTGAAACCTGAGTTTCCTGAGAGTGGTAACATTCCCTGTCCCAGGAGCATCGACAATAAGTCTTCTCTTTGTCCTTCCTGGACTCCTCCTTGCGTGAGCGGGAACTGTGCGACTCAGTAGGGCCCTCTCCTTTAGTCGAGAGGGACTGGCGCAGTTCCCTAAAGGAGGCCAAACAGGTGGCGCCCAACTGGAATGGAACAAACAACGAGGCAGAAGAGGATTGAGCAATGGCCTGGGCTGCCTCCTTCTCCTCCTTGAAGGCCTTGAGCTATTCTAACTGCTCAGCGGACCCCGCAGCTCCAGAGACCACCCAACAGGTATCCTTAGAGTTGAGCAGCGGGTATCGTTTCTCCAGTCCGCCCAACTTCAGGCGGGCAGCGGGGTCGTCGAGAACATTCAGGTGGAATCACAGACAAAAGTCGCAGGCCTGCGGATCGTGATCGTGGCCCAGACAGCAAAGGGCACCGGCAAAACCTGGGAATGATCTTATCTTCCATTGCGGCTGCGACTGAAGATCAAGGCAAAGACGGAACTTGAATGAGTTTTAAAGTAAGTTTTGGAAGTAAATCTGAACATTTGAGGGCCAGGGCCTACTCAACGCGGGAGCGGTAAGGCGGGAACCTGAACCTTCCAGTGGAAAGAAAGATCTGCTGTCATGGGGCGGAGCGCAGGAAGTTACCACCCGGGTGGATGGGAGGAGCCAGCTTGAAGACGTTTCCGGCCAATCTTAAAGAGAAAGGCAACTGCCAGACAGTGTGGATAGAACATCATATCTACTTCCCTAGAAATATTTTTTTAATTAATGGTCCTCATTTTTTAAGTCTGGATAACCAGACTTTTAAATCACGTTACAACCTCCCAGTTGACATTTTCAGTTATAACCGGGAGGTTGTAATCAGTGCCTGCCACTCAAACAAGGGCTAAGCAGCCCATTGGCTGTAACTCTCCATTTGGACAGGCCGATCATCTCTCCCAACGTGGCGGCTCTGTTGCTCACTAACCAAGTTTCTGAACTTATCCTTTCCGTCTCACTTCATGCCAGGTAATTCTTTTTTTTTTTTTTTTACATATTTTCAATATTTATCTGGTTGAATCTGCCTTCAAAGTATAAAAAATCTATCTGGTTGATCCTGCCATTCTTACCTCTTGAGCGGGGCTCCACGGATGCATCCCTAACCGACTGCGAGTGAGTGAGCGAATGACAGAGAGATGGCGGGGGGTGTGGGTGGGTGGATGTGTGTGTGTGTGTGTGTATAAGTAAAACAAGCATTTGTCAATGCCGAATGTTGTCTTGCTGGCATTGACACTGGTAGTGCAGATGTTACAGGGATGCATAATAGGAATGGCAGTGAAGTATTGAGCTGACACCAACCCCACCCCACCCTGCAGAGACTGACAGGCACTGGGGTGTGCCTTTGGGTTGTCGGCCATAACGCTTATGCCATTTCACCTCATCCTACCCTGCAGACACCGACAAGTGTCGAGGTGTGCCTTGGGGTGTTCAGGCGCAGCCCTATAGAAGGAGTCTGGCCACTGACACTGGATGCTACCCTGGAGGCAGAGTCTGGCTATTGGCACTAGATGCTACCCTGAAGAAAGAACCAGGACATTGACCCTTAGTGCACCCCTGAAGGAACAATCGGGTCAATTTCACACACTACCATTGCCAATTTTCTGCATTTGCCGAAATACCATGGACATTCCTTCAGTCTCAGCCTAAAAGAACCCCCTACCTGTCACACCTGGAATGGGCTCTCCACCCATAAAGAGCCCCTAATGCTGTTGTGACAACTCTGAAAAAAGTTAACATTTAGACACAATTCAGGTTATATTTAATATTTTGTTTCTGTAATCTTACTTCTTTGTTACTAAGGATATTTGCATGTAAACAGGATGGCTGCCCTATCTTGCCTGGCTGCTTGTCTATATCTGATATCACTGTTCTGTTTATGAAATCACAATTTGTTGCTGTGAAGATAATTATTATGCCATAAACAGGATTACGATATCTGGAGTAGGCAAGGAGAAAGAACAGACAAAGTGTAAGGAACAGCAATCCTCTTTCATACAACTGCGCACAGTAATAAAGAAAAAAGGGAAAGCAGTATAGAAAACATGAAACAAAAGCTGAATAGTGTCTAAAAGTTACAGGTTTTTCAGGTATTTCTAATGATGTCAAGGGCTCCTTAAGCCATAACTGGAATGACTTACAAACTCACAGACACAGCCACAATAGACTCTGACCTCACTGCCACATCTGGAATACCCTGGCTACCCCCAAGTCACTAATTTGTAAGAATGCCACCAAACTCTCTCATGTACTCTAAACAAAGTGTCCTGTGGTGAAACGCCCCCAAGTTACATTACCATATGAATACCCCCTGAAGGGGTTTGCCTGGTGACTCAGTGGCAGTGGGTCACACTGGCATGCGGGTGACCCAGTTTCTTTAAATTGTCAGTCCAGCCAGGGCATCAGCTGTGCAAAAGTGTGCCTCAGCTGGGAAGGGTTATCAGACGTTCCGTCTCTGCACTAACCCCTGTGCTAGTGACCCAAACCAGACTACATAGGGGACAATGTGCTTCATCTCAGAGCCACTGCCATGCAGAAAAAATAATAGACAGATACAAGCGGTGAGTGGCTGCGGCTGGTTCACTGGGTATATCCCTGAGGATGTATGCTGGGCAGAGAATAACATTCTCTATGGAAATCAGTTTGCCTCTATTGGCTGCCACATTGCAGTGGCACTATTGGTCAGCCAAACATTGTCTCCTGATTGACCAAATGTCATGGTACAAGTCCTTGTTACATGTAAGCTATGCCTGGGGAAATAAATGAGGGGGACTATAACTCCTAAAAGTTTAAACATTTAATTTAATTCAAATATTTCAGACTACCACTAACTTTTCCAATGTTTTGTGGCTCTGGGACCACTTCCTCAGGGTCCAAGGTGGTCTTCAATGTTGCTTTGCTTATTTCAAACACTTTAGGCATATATATATATTTTCAATATGTTTCGTGTAATAGTTTTACTTGCCTGAGTTACTGTCCTAGCTAAGATGTTTAATTACTTTTGGCACTGATGCCTACTATACCTTATAGTATTGCTACTACAAGGTGTAATAGATGCCAGAGCCACAGGCAATTCAATTATCAGTGAGTACCTAGGACTGTAGCTCAGGTTGAGGGTACTGCAGTTCATTGGTGGTGGTGGTGGTGGGGGGGGGGGGCACTTGATTCAGGAGACATTCTTTTTTCCCACAGAAATTGTTATTCCCTGTCCAGTGTGCACCTCAGAGATATATCCATTGACCCAGCCTAGCCATTCTCCTCCTGTGTCCACTATCCCTTATGGCTCTATCTCCATGGCTGTAGCTCCTTGGTGAGGGCCCTCTTCTCCCATCCATGTGCTCCGTATCTGGCTGATGATAGGCAGGTGGGTTGAAACATAGAAAATTACAGCACAAAAAGACCCAAGGTCCATCCAGTCTGCTCAGTTTTTCTAACTGTTCCTCGATGACATATTGCCGAAGAGAGTTTTTACCTTGAGATCTACCCCTGCCTTCCCACAGCTGACCCTGATGACCTCATGATTACATCACATGGGGCTTTGGGCACTGAGATTTTGGCCCCTGCAATTCCATTTCCCCTGGCATGGACACAACCTTTCTTTGCCTCCTGCATGTGAAGCATTTCCTTAGTAGCAAGCTCTCTGGCTCAGCTGCATGGTCACTGCAGTGACAGAGCCCCACGCGACCCTCTCTGCCCAAGGTGCATTTCAGCACAGCGGCTGCCCTGGTCTGACCCTCCTGCTGATGTACAGAAACCAGGTCACCTGTATAGCCACTGAATCATAAGGCCAGCCCCTTAGGGGGCATTCATACGGTATGGTGTCTTGGGGGAGGATATTACATCAGGGGATTCTTTCTTTAAGGTGAATGGTGGAGTGAGTTTTGGGGGGGGCATGATTGCTTTCAGACAAGGTGGTGGCTTTGGAGGCATTGCTGCAAGGGTACTGCTGTTAGGTTGTATTCTGAGAGGAAAAATACCTTGGAGGTATTCTATTAGGGTCACTGTGTCCAGTGGCATTCTAGTAACTGAGTGACTTGGAGGTTAGCCAGGGCATTTCAGATGTGGCAGTGATATAGGAGTCATTCTGGCTGTGGCAGCAAGTTTGTAAGCCTTTCCCATTTGCGCACAAAGGCAGGGAGGCCACTTAGGGTGTGACAGTTAGGTAGGGGAGTCTGTTTGCCTGTGACAGAAGTGGTGTGAATGGCATTCCAGCGAATGCAGACTAATGAGTAAGGGAACTGCAGTTGTGGCAGAGGGGTGTGGAGTCCTTCCACTTGCGTTACTTATCTAACAGCATTTGCATGTTTTGATGTATGTCACATTTTGGCACTGAGGTTTTCTCGTGGTTTTAATAAGGCTGGTGTGCGGCACTTGCAGAAAGTCTGCTGGCTTACACCAATCAGCCTTAAGAAACAAAACAGGTAACGAAACATAGAGAAGGCTCTAGCAATGGCAAGCTCTGATCAGTGACTACGAAAGGCCGCACATGTGGTGAAATAAGACAGCTAGTGAATAATGTTCTGGAAAAGGACGAACAAGCTGAGCAGCATTATAGCCCAATCCAGTATTTTGAGCTGGGTCACACATTAAACCACAACTTTAAACCATCCCTCGTTTTCAAGGATGTCCCCGACTGCCCCTCACATTTTTTTGTCTCTGTCCCTCTGCAACACACAACAAATAAAAACTGCCTCTGTCAACTGTTAAGCATGGATTATAAACATGACTGATTTCAAACAATAAAGTTAACGGCTAGTAGTCTGTCAGAACATTTCTCCATTCACACCTTTCTACTGTCCCTCATTTTACCCCTCAGAACTAACTTGCTGCCCCCATAAAGGAGATGCTGTAAAGTCAGGGCCCTGTTCTCAAAAGCACCCAGATATGCGTGACTTGTTTGTATCTGGGGTGTGTTGCAGGGCAGCTCCACTAGCAACCCACCTGCTGGCATCCACATCCTCTTCCCCTTGCAGTTCAATGATGCAGAGACATGAGTTAGGGAGAAGGGCAGCAAGGGTGGGCAGAGCTAGTCTGAACCATGGGCTGGACTGCCAGTGAACTGGGCTACTAGTGGATTTCTGCCTGCACAGGATGCAGGGCATAGCAGGATATCACAGTCCTTTGGGGCTGCAGTATCTCCACTGGCACAGCTGCTAATATTTGTGTAATCACAGTTCAGTGCCTGTGATGCTCCCAGCCCACCACAGAGGTTCCTAGGGTTGGGGGTTAAAGGAGAGATGGCAGATTGGACTTGGCATTATGGTGTGTGGCCAGTCTGAGGGAGTGCATAGCTGCTAGTGATGTCCCTAGGCTGCCATAGCACCCACCAACTCTGCACCAGGGTGTTTGCTTTGAGAATTGTGCTCCTACCTATACTCACCCCCTGGTCCCTAGCCATCCACTTGCCCATGTAGCAAGGTGCATGGAAAGGATTAGGTACATGTAGAGTTGTAGATGCTGCAAAGTGACCCAGTGGTGGGCATCCTGCACATAAAGGCACTCTGTGACTTTTCCCAGTCCTCCACAGTCACAGAGAGACCAGGAACCTTAGAGAATCAAGCCACTAGACATTAAGAAAATCTTAACATTCTGTGATTCTGATTTAAAAATTCAACTTCGAGCAAATAAATGCACTGGTTTCCACTAGTGTTTTAAGCTTACATTTTCACATGTGATGATGTGTCCCTCATTTTAAGGACCAGCCAGCCTCAGGCACTGTCCCTCACTTAGGGACAAATGATAAAGGTGCATTGTTTACATTAACTCGCTTATGCTAGTAGCTTCCCTCAACTAATATTACCATTTTTAAGATGGCTTCACTGACTCTAGTCTGATGTCTGTTTTTAATTTTTTCATCAACAAATTCCGCATCTGATGGTTGAGACAAGTACAGATTGCCATCTGAAACTGCTGCAGAGCAGTTGGTAGGCTATTAAATATTCCACAGACAAGCCTTCTTTAAATGTTTTACAACTAAAAGAAAATTAAATTAAAAGCAGTTCAACAAAAACAGATAAACTTGGAGCTGGCCGTCTTGTAGCACTCGCACCCTGTTTAATATCAGCAGGGGAGCATTTCCACAGACCTGCATTCTACTACAGGAACTTGGAGACAGGGACCTGGCACAAGCTACAAGCAATGTACTTTTCAGAAAAATAAAACTTCTTGCAGGAGGGGGAAGATCGTCCTGGGACGCTGAAGGGTAACAAAGGGAGTTGGGGCACCTCTTGGAGTTGTTAGCAACAGCGAAATTGGGCAATGCCTCCAGAATGGTGTAGGGGCGCCACTGGCACTTCCTCGGCTATGCCATAAGGGGGAGCCTTCGAATGCTTTCAGGGGGACGTAGACGGGAAGGGAAAAAAGGCAGCCCTGTCCCAGCTCCATCCATGAGGAGCTCCACAACGAGCAGTAGAAGAGGGCTTTACCTGGGGTTTCAACTCCACCAAGCAAAGCAAAGCGAGAGCGCTCATGCCACAGGCACATCCCCAACTGGGGGAGTCCAGAATTCAACTGGCGCGGCTCAGGAGAGCAAGCAAAAGGAATGATGCTCTGCAACACACTCCAAATAAAAAGCGTGCATTCCTAGTCCTGACCAAGGGGATTCCTGTTGAGATAACCACACTTCGATCAGCCTCCTCCTCATCCTACTGTCCTGCTGAGATCATGTGTGCATTACTTCAACTTTCAAATATAATACATATAAAAAAATCAAGCTTTGCAAAACATATGGCACTCAGAGATGGAGTTGGACAGCAGAGTGCTGGGATGTTAAAGGAGATGGGAAATTATTTGTTAATGTTTTAGCTGGCTAAATAAATCTTAACTATCAAGTAATGGTCTCTGTGTATCTTTTTTATTGACTAAATGGGCAAAATACTCAGATGTATGTTCTTTTTCAATTTTTTGAATTGTTGATCAGTATGACAGTAGTTTTTTCTGTCAGGAGTCAGCGTGTGTTAAGCTGAGGTTGCCGACTCCCGTTTCAAAAAGCAGTAAACTACAACATGTGGCTGTTGGGCACAATGACTGACGCCACACTCCATTATTACTGTTAATGCTGCCGCCAATAATCACCCCATCCTGTGACGACTGGCTCAGCCCCCTCTTTAGTCCTCGGCCAGTTGCCTGACAGCATACAGTCTACTAAATGCTTCATATAAAATGCTGTCTTTTTTTCAAATAAATTAATATAAACTTTCAAATGTTGGGCAAACAATAGTCTTCCTCCAAAAGTTTACTGCTCATATTTGCTCCTCACCTTGCTACCATCTTTGTTTCTGGTGGCGGAGGTCTCAGTGGAACAAGACATTCACGTGGCTTGTGTGTAGCTTTGTATCAAGAGCCAAACTGCAAGATTGATTTGATGTGTTTTCTTTAGCCCAGCACTCTACTGGTGCACTGTCTCTCGGGCGGGGGAGAGAAAGTACAGGCAGCTCGCTAGCCGTGCCAAAGCAGGCGCACTGGGGCACCAACAGCTGTTAATATGCTCACCGGTCCAGATGTTTACGAAGCGACAGAGAACAAAGAATGTGGGTGGCTACAGCTAAAGGAGGAAGTTCGTGTGGTGGCTGATGCTGGTGTTGTCCCCAAGGCAGGGACCATAGGAAAGCTTACACAGGAGGGGGTGGGGGTTAAAATACAGAGCAAAAGAGTAGGATGGGCAGTTGGGACCCTGAATTTTTGCATTACATTTAGCACTCTCTGTGCTGTAAGGCGACCGGCCGAGTACTAAAGAGGGGGCTGAGCCAGTCGCCAAAGGATGGGGTGATTATTGGCGGCAGCATTAACAGTAATAATGGAGTGTGGCATCAGTCATTGTGCCCAGCAGCCACATGTTGTAGTTTACTGCTTTTTGAAATGGGAGTCAGTGACCTCAGCTTGACACGCGCTAACTCCCGACAGAAAGAAAATACTGTCATACCGCTTGAAATTTCAAAAAAATGAAAAAGAGCATACATCTGAGTATTTTGTCAATTTATTCAATAAAAAAGACTTACAGAGGGCATTACTTGATAGTTAAGATTTAATCATTCAGTTTAAAAATCAAGGAATCATTTCCTATCTCCTTAAGGGAATACATGACAGCTAATCTCCCTGGGCGTTCTGCAATGGAGAGGGCTTTAAACAACTACAATAGGTCTTCTGGGACAGGATGAGTGAAAGTTCCCATCCTACCACTAAGCACGTTCACCTTGGCAACATTAGGGATCATGTCATCTGCAGATTTCGGGTTTCCATCATCAGTTCCAGTGCAGTGAGACTAAGACATCTATTGTGAGTTTATTACGGCCCTAGGACACTGAAACATGTTACGCATCTGTGTAATAAGAGTTTCAATCCCCTTTCCCTTTCGGGGCTTGGTCTCTGATCAGTTCGTACAGTACAGTTGTATGGAAGCTGTTGCAGTGTAACATTAGAAGTAAAGCATAATTATGGGCATGAACAGGGTCAGACTGGGGTAAAGGGGACCCACCGAAGTCGCTTTCTAGTGATTGCAAGAGGCAGACGGCAGAGCCGCCGCCATGTTTATTACAGTAGGCAAGGCACATAGGGAATATATGTCATTGGTGCCGCTGCATGACGAGCTTGGCTCTGATTGCAGCGGCTAAATCGTTTCAAGTTGGTGGCACTGAAACATACTTGTGTCACCGCTAGCATGTTTACTAATTGGTGAATGAGGGACACACCTTCTAAAGCGTGCCCTGCATTCGCCAAAACTGACACACCTCTGCTTTTCTACTACTGCCACAACATGTTGCTTGCGCCTGCACAAGACAACATAAAAATAATGAGGACCATTAATTAAATAAAATAATACATGGGTGAGTGTGTGTAAAACCAGAATATAATAACCGGCTCCACCTTTTTCACATAGGGAAACCATGGCGTAATTTGCCGTTATAAAGGAGCGTTTATAACAGCAAACGCGCATGGTTTTCCTCACTCAGCGCATGCGCCCGCCACAGTCCACCACTTCCTGACCATGCCACTTGCTCTCTCGGACAAAAGTCAACTGCCGTCCGACACAGTAACTCGTCGGTAAATTATATTATTTTTTAAGAAGTCTGGGCAAATTCAACAGTAAAGGGGACAAATGGACGGACATCTTTTAAGATGTTAAACTCACATGCACGGTCACCAAAGGAAAACAAAGAGCGGCACCCCTCGGCCAGAACCTCTGTTGTTTTATATAATTGCTGAGGCGAAAAAGGCAAACCAGCAATTACATAATATGCATCGGTAGAATCAAGTTTACACACCTCGCTGATGCATTCAATTCCTCAGGAGTGTGTAAACTTCGTTACACACCCACCCATACTTTATTCTATATTTTACACACACCCTCAGTGTGGGATGCTTTTACAAACCCTTCTGGCTTTGCACTTGGGGTTTATCTAGAATCCCACACCTCGGGTGTGTGTAAAATTCTGGTTACACATACCCACCCATGTATTATTCTATATATAAAATACTAAACTGACACAATAATAACAAACTCTAGCTTTAAACACTAAAGCTGACAGAAATTAACACTGTTGTCACATAGATGTGAAGTTCTGATTCCCAGCAGGAAACAAACATTGTTACTGATGTGCACTCGACAGCAGGAAAAAAGGAACTGAGGCAGTTGAGGGTTGGTGCAAGATAAGCCATGCAGAGTGAACCAGTCTCACAGTGCCGTGCATGTGCGCAGCTTAACCTTGGCGCCAGTCCTCTTGAAAGGTTCTGACTCCTACAGTGTCCTAGTGCCTCTGAAGAGATTTGAGGTCCAGATGGACCAGAGTTCCTTGTTCCTGTGAGAGCAGGCCCTTGCATAAGGGCAAGGGTACTGTTGGATCCACTGCCAGCTGTTACAGGAGGGGGAACCAGATCTGATGAGGCCATAGGACAGCAATGAGGATCAGAGTTGCCCCCTCTATCTGGAGCTTGAGTAGCACTCTCTGTATTACAGGGGAGGGAGGAAAGGTGTCCAGGATCCTTCCCTTCCAAGACAGGGACGAAAACTCCAGGCCCTGCAGCAAGTGAGCAGAAAAGAAAAAATTACTTACCTCAGTAATACTGTTTCTTCCAAGGGATCCCTCACTATGCCTTACTTATGCAGAATCAGCCTGGAAGGTTGAGCTGCCCCGAGTGGAATGTATGTAAATAATGGAACTTGGAATGCAATTCAAACCCCCGCTGCGTGGTGGCACTATGTTCTGCTGTTTAACGTCCGATCTGTTTCGAAAATATGTAGGGCAATAGCCACAAATACCAACTAGTCTATTCTACCCTATACCTAAAATAAAAAACTATCCCATAAGCAATGAAGAATTTGGTTAACCAGGCCAAGCATGGCAGACTAGAACAAAACTACAGCAAAACCTGACTGTGGATGAACAACAGGTAATACTCAAGAAAGTGAATACCCAACAAAACTCCCATTCTTGTAGAACCTTTTTCAGGTTCTGGAAGGGGAGGCAGGGTGGAAGATTTAAGCATAGTGAGGGAACCCTTGGAAGAAACAATACTACTATGCTAAGTATTTATTTTCTTCAAACCCCAAGAATCTCTCACTATGCTTAATATACACAGACTATAAAGCAGTACCTTGGGAGGCTGGGTACAGAACCTATTTAGGGAAAAAGTTCTGCAAGACAGCAGTGCCAAACCTGGCATCACTTCTGGACTGCACATCCAGGCAGTAGTGCTTTGTAAAGGTGTGTACAGTTTTCCAGGAAGTTGCTTTACAAATTTCTAACAATGGAATGTCCCTTGCGGCAGCCACTGAAGCAGCACTGCCAAGAGTGGAGTGCGCCCTGAGGTAGTGTGGTGGCTGCTCGTCAGCTTTAGTGTAGCAGAACAGGATGCAGGAGACTATCCAGTGGGCAATGGTCCTCTCAGAACCTGGCCTGAGAGGCCAGGCCACTTCACCATATGTGAGGAACAGCTGTGAGTGGGATGATCTGAGATCCTAAGTGCGATCACGATAGCAACTGAGCACCCTCTTAACATCCAGGCTGTGGAAGCTCCACTTGCCAGGACTGGACTGTGCCGTAACGAACACTGGGGAAGTGACAGACTGGTTCAAATGAAACTCAGACACTACTTTAGGAAGGACTTTCCTGTTAGTCCGAAGGACTATCTTTTCTCTGTGGAAGTCAGTCTCATACTTTCCTAGTCCGGTATCAAGTCATTAGGCGAAGGCCTTTTGGTGACTTGCCACTTATCAGTGGAAACACAATACTGCTTCTGTACCCATATGGTGATCCAGTCCAGTTTTAAATTCATTCATAGAGTTACAAGACACTATAGCTTCTGGCAACGAGTTCCAGATTTCGACCACCCTTTGACTGAACTACTGCTTTCTTTTACTGGTTTTGCATACTTCTCCCGAGTTGCTTCCCATGAGATCTTGTTTCCCTATAACTAATTTTTACATAATCCTGATGTTACCCATAACTTCTCATCATTAAATGCCCTATACACAAACAAAAATCTCCCTTTAGTTTCCTATGTTATCGAGAAGAGATCCAAAGCTTGCAGGTGCTTCTTGTACCCCACACTTTGTGGTCCATATATTTTTTTAGTTAATCTCCTTTGTACCCCCTCCATCAATTTCATACTTCCAGTGTTTCCCATTGCAACAAGAGGTGCACAGTACTCCAAGTGTGGCCTAATCAAGGCAGTATAAAGAGGAATCAGTACATCCCTCTTCCTACTTTTAACATTTCTCAATATACATCCCAGTATTCTGTTTCCTTTTTTCACCACCTCCCTAGAGTGGTGATGCAAATAATAATACACCACAGGGTGGGTGGTATTGGGCAATACCGGACCGCCCAGGGGCACAAGGTCCAGTATTGCCCATACCACCCACACTGGAGGGTATTATTGTGCTTAGAAAATGGGTAATGTGGCACTTTTATTTGGGATTTAAAAAAAAAGATTTGAAAAAAATGTATTAACAATCATGTTTAATGGTTTGCTTGGTAAAGTAGTTCCTGTTTCTGTCTCATCTGTTTCCGCCTCCCTAGCCATTGTCTTATACCTATCCCTCCCCCTAGACCACCAACTTCAGATTGAAAGATTGAGGTAGTAGTGATTGTCTCGTCAGGATGTTTTGAAAACAAAAGATCTGTTTTTGATACAATCATTATGTTAAGGAAGATGCAGTGATTACCTCCCGCGTGCTTGATAACATGGTACCCAGAAGTAGGAATAAAACAGAACAAAAGTTGGAAGTATTAATTCATTTGTTTTTTTGGCCGGCTTTATGTTGTCGTCGTTTTTCGGTGCTACCTGTTCATCAGTTGGAGGTGAACGTGTCTAGTGGGGTCAGAGAGCAATGGAGAAATGGACACGGCGCCGTTGATCGGTTGGGGCAGTGGAAATTACTGTGAGAGAGTTGCGGTACTGTGCTGTGCAGGTACAAAGCAGCCGGTTTCATTGTATCATCGTAGAAAGAAATGTGGACTGTTCGTTGGTGTGTGTTTTTGTAGAAACTGGCAGGGTGGGGGAAATGTTGGAAGCTGGTGTACCTGTGAAGGAAAAAAGTAAAAAAAAATGTGTCATTAGGGAGGGGATGTCTATGTCTTGGTGAGCGAGAAAACAAATGGCTGCAATACTGAATTTTAAGTAGGTGGGTACAGCCAATTACAAAGCAGGGTGGGCAGCAGCTGGATTTTTACAAGGCTGCATGGGCACTACATCATGGTGCTTGCTGTTGAGCGGGCTCTCACAGAAAGTTAATGTACCCCAGGGGAGCCAATGAGACTGAAGAAATTTTCAAGCTCATTTTCTAACAAATGTTACGTTGCTGGTAATGTACACACCCAAATCCTTTTCTAGCTCAGTAGTTGCTAATGTTTTGTTGTGTATCAGATGCATGACTTTACATTTATCCAGACTGAACTCCAGGCCATGATTGCTTACCCATGCCCCTAGGTTTTCCAGATCATATTGGAATTGAACAGCTGCCTCAGCATTATTTATAATTGCCACAATCTTGGTGCCGTCCGCGTACTTCCATAGCCATGCCCTGTCAGAGGTCTGCATAGTAGAAATCAGGATATTAAGCAACACAGGCCTCTGTGGCAACCCACAAAAAGATAATGTAGTTAGGATCAGTGCAGAGAGCCTGCAGCTTGCACTGCATACCCTTCTGGCAGAAGTTATGGTCACCAAGAAGACTGACTTCCAGGTAACATACTGCAGATCTACAGTGGCCATGGGCTTGAAGGCAGGGCCATGGGCTTGGCAATGCACAGGTTCAAATCCCATGGAGGGACTGGCAACCTAACAGGGGGATTTAGATGCAACAACCATTAAAGAAATTCTTGAAAATGGGATGTGAAGCCACCATTTTCTCAACCCCTGCCGAAAAAAAGTGGAAATCGCTGTCAGGTGAACTTTAAGGATTAAGGTCCAGAGACCCAAAGTCTGAAGGTGAACCAAATAGTCCAAATGAATGGGCAGACCTGCCTGTAAAGGGCTGAACTGCTTAAATACACACCAGAGAGAAAACCTTTTCCATTTGGAAGCAGATGTCTTTCTAGTAGCAGGCTTCCTGGAAACCCTGAGGACCTCCTCTGAAAACTGGAAGTCAGAGAAAGAACAGTTATGTAAGAACTTACCATAACAGCAGCTCTTCGAAGGGATCTCAGTCTTCAGGTCACACAACAGGAACTTCACCATCAGTGAAGCAGGATCCACATGGACGATTTTTAGCAGTATAACTGGGAATGCCCATGTCTTCAACGTCCGACGTCACAAATCCTATAAAGGCGTGAGAGGCCTCACTCGCTCCTCAGTTCTTTCCCCCAGAGACAAAGGGAGCATACCGCTAGCCATGGGGGACCAAGGAGACAGAGAGAGAGAGAGAGAGAGAGAGAGAGACACCTTTCGTAAGGACATTGACAGGGTGGAGGCGGTCCATAGAGGGGCAACCAGGATGGTATGGGGCTTACACCGCAAAACTTATGAGGAGAGATTAAAGGACCTCAATCTGTACTTGCTGGAGGAGAGGAGGGAGAGGGTGGGGACATGACAGAAACATTCAAGTACCTTAAGGGCAGTAAAACGGTGCAAGGGGGAGACATCTTTCAATACAGGAGGAGTACAAGAACGAGGGAGCATGATATGAAATTGGAAGGTGGCAGGCTAAGAGGGAATGTGAGAAAATTCTCTTCATGGAGAGGGTGGTGGACACATGGAATAGTCTGCCACAGGAGGTGGTGGGAGCTAGCACTGTGGAGGGATTTACGTATGCCTGGAACAGGCATAAGGAAACCTTGGAGGTAGGGCAGAGGGAGGGGAAGCCACTGACCAGATAAGGTCAGAGGCTGAAACCAAGTATAGGGTTTACGGACAGACTAGATGGGCCTAGAGGTCTTAATCTACCAACAATTTCTATGTTTCTAGGTGCCCAGACCTATATGAAAGGCTAGATACACCAGCCAGCCAGTTCTAAGATGAGAGCCCCAAGAAGGGGGATGGTGGGAGGGAAAGCAGACCTGATGACTGAGAACCCCTTGAAGATCTACTGTTATGGTAAGTTCTTACGTAATTGTTCTGTCTTTTTTGGGGGTATCTCAGTCATCAGGTCACACCACAGGAACAAATCCCAAGCAGTTACAGGTGCAGACAGACAGTCTCGGAGGCGGGCTCACCATAAACTTAAGACAGGAGGCCCTGTAGCACAGCCCTACCAAAACCTGCACAGGCTCTTGAGACAATGTCCAGACTATAGTGCTTGGTGAAAGTATGGACGGTACTCCATGTGGCAGCCACACAGATGTCAGTGGCTAAGACCCCTTAGAAACGAGCCTCAGAGGTAGCCATGCCTCTTGTGGAATGAGCTTTAACCACTCCAGGCAATTCTTTACCATACTTGTTGTAGGAGAACACAATGCAATTTGGCAACCATTTGGATAAACATTGCTTAGAAACTGAAGCATCCTCTCTACCTGGGGTGAAGGAAACAAAATACAGGTTACTCACCTGTAACAGGAGTTCTAGGAATGGTATATGTTGTTCATCCACACTCATTGGCAGTATCCTTGCCGCTTTAAATCTTGCCGGAAGGTCTTCAAGCTTGCTCCTCCCACCCACCCGGGTGGTATAACTCTCGGCTCCGCCCCATGACGCCAGATCTGGCCCGCTGGAAGCTCAGGTTGTGCGTCGAAGCCGGGGAGGTCGGGTGGGTCGTGTGGATGAACAACATATACCATTCCTAGAACTCCTGTTACAGGTGAGTAACCTGTATTTCTAGGGACATGGATATGTTGTTCATCCACACTCATTGGCAGACTCCTAGCAGTTCTCCGGGAGGAGGGAGGCAAGACGCACACCCCATATACTTACTTGGGAAAGAGAGACTGGAGAACCGAGGCCCCAAAACCAGCATCCCGGCGTGACTCAAGGTCGATGTGGTAGTGGGTAATGAAGGTGTTTGCTGACTTCCAGGTAGCAGCCCTGCAGATTTCCTGGATAGGGACGCCCTGGAAGCAGCCACCGTCTGCAGCAGTATGGCGGGTAGAATGAGCTCTTATCCCTCTGGGAGGCTCCATGCCCGCTAACTTATAGCAGAGATCTATGCAGGAGGTTACCCACCTGCTTATCGGTCCGCTTGGCTGCAGGTCTGCCAGATGCGGCTTCAGCGTAGGTGACAAACAGCTGGCGAACCTCTCCCCGACTTCTCAGCCGCGCCTTATAATAAGCGAGCGCCTCTAGGATCCAGAGTATGGAGCCTATATTCGGCCCGAGGTGTGATTGGGGTAGAACACCGCAGAGTCAACACCTGGTTAAGGTGAAACCCGGCACCACCTTCGGAAGGAATTTCGGTGGGGGCGCAGGACAACCTTGTCCCTGTGGAAGACCAGGTAAGAGACTCCTGGAAAGCGCCTGGAGCTCTCCCATCCTTCTGGCTGACGTGATAGCCACCAAGAAGGCGGTCTTCACGACAGGTGAGAGAGCACACCTGTGCATAGGTTCGAATGGCTTGCCCATGAGCTTTGCCAGTACCAGCAGTAGATCCCACGGAGGTGGGGGTTCCCGACTGGAGGAAATGTGATCAAGGCCTTTGAAAAAGCGCCAGACCACCTTCTCCTGCGCCACCGACTGCTTCCCGGCCCGCGCCCGGTAAGCAGAGATGGCTGCCAGGTGCACCCTTAGGGTCGTCGACCTAAGCCCTTGACTAGAAAGGGACCATAAATAGTCCAAGATGCTTGCCAAGGAACAGGAGGAAGGGTCCAAGCCCTTGCCCTGACACCAAATGGAAAACCTTTTCCATTTGAAGGCATAGCATTTTCTGGTCGACTCCTTACGGGACGCCTCAACTACATTGAGGACCTCGTCGGAAAGACCCAAAGCCTGGAACTCTAGCAGCTCAGGAACCAGGCCGTCAGGTGCAGGGATTGAAGGTCCGGATGGAACACCTTCCCTGATTGACTGAGAGCAGGTCCGGCGAGCTGGAAGCTGCCAGGAGTCCTGGAGCTGAGACTGAGGAGATCTGGTACCAGAACTGGCGAGGCCAGTCTGGGGCTATCAGAATCACCTGCGCCTTGTCCTCCTCGCCTTGAGAAGCACCTTGTGGATCAAGGGAAATGGGGAAAGGCGAAAGAGGCCCGGGGTCCATTGCCTCGAGAAGGCATCCCCTGCAGCGAGCCCTGCTGAGGGGGCGGGCATGGAACAGACTCAGCTGCTTCCATGGAGGCAAACAGGTCCACCTGAGGTGTGCCCAAGGGAGAACAGATGCTGTACTACCTCCGCAGGAGAGACCACTGTGGATGCAGCCCCATCCGCCCAGGGCATCGGCCAGGGTGTTGGAGGCTCCTGCCACGTGAATGGCCAGGAGATCCGCCCAGGCTGCGCAGCGAGTGACCAAATGCGGAGAGCTCTTGCATAGAAGCATGGGAGCGCGGCCCGCCCTGGCGGTTTAGATAGTACATGGTCGTGGTATTGTCCGTCTGGACTCGGACCACTTGACCCCCGGAGGAACGGAGCAAAGGCGGTGAGAGCTAGGCGGACCGCTCGGAGCTCCAGCAGGTTGATGTGGCATCGGGACTCCCGCGGGGACCAGAGGCCATGAGCCCGGTGTTCCCCCAGATGGGCACCCCAACCCATCAGAGAGGCATCGGTCGACAGAGAGACCGTCGGCTCGGGCGGACAACGGGATGCCCTCCTGCAAATGATCTGGAACGGTCCACCACTGGAGCGCTCCACATCCCCTGTGTCACCGCACAAGCTGGTCCAAGGGATCGCAGCGTTGTGACCACTGGCTGGCCAGTCCCCACTGAAGGGGACGATGTTCCAGCGGGCCCAACGGACCACGCTGGTACAGGCCGCCATGAGACCCAGGAGGCGCAGGAAGTCCCGGGTGATGCATTGCCCAACCAGAAATGATCGGGCAAAGGAGGAAAGAACTCTCGGCCCTGTCCTCACGGAGCCGCCTGCTCAAGAGAGTCGAGCTGCGCCCGATGAATAAAATCACCTGCTTCGCTCGAGTTCTGACTTGGCCTCTGATAAGGAGGCCCAGTTGAGAGCAGACCTGAGGGCCAGATCTCTGACCACCCGCCTCCTCCTGGAGGAGCTGCTATCAGCCAGTCGTCCAGGTAAGGGCACACCTGACCCCTCGGCCGCAGGGAATGCTGTCACCACTGCCATGCATTTGGTGAAGACCCTGGGAGCTGGAGACAAGCCGAAGGGCATGGCTTGAATCAAGAGAGATCCTTCCGCCGAAGCGAAGGAATCTCTGGTGAGACGGACGGATAGGGACTGAAAAACGCTGCCCTGCAAGTCCAGAGAGCAGAACCACACGCTGCTCCAAGGATGGTATTATCTGAGCCAGAGGACCATCCTGAAGGTTCGAGACCTTAGGAACTTGTTTAGGTCGTGAGGTCGAGAATGGGCGCCAGCCCCGTCCGCTTCGGAACCAGGAAGTACCTGGACACAAACCCTGGGTCTGAAGGAGGGTCCACCACCTTCTTACCACCTCCTTCTGGAGGAGGAGAGGATGTCGCCCGACGAGCCGCCAGTGAGGCTGGGATCTCAAGCCTCCGAGGGGCGTAAGGCCTGAAGGGTGGTGCCTGCTCGAATTCCAGAGGCAGGCTCTTCCACCACCTCAAGACCCACCTGTCCGGTGGTAACAGCGACCAGGCGGAACGGAAGTGCCGGAGCCGTCCCCCCACGGGGGGACCCAGGGGTAAGGTGACGGGGATGGGGGCGACACCCCTCAGCCCGTCACTGGGCAGGCTTGGAGGAGGGACCGGCCGAGGGACCTCCTGGGCCCTTTCCTCCCTGCCTCCTGTTAGAGGAAGCCGGCGGCTTGGGTTTGGGATGCCAAGGCCGAGCCTGCTGGCCCTGACGTTGCTGGGCCGGGCGAGCCGGGGGCACAGAAGGACGAAAGGGCTTAGGCTGTGGTTTGCGCCTTGTCCTTCTGAGCGGAAGAGACCGAGTCCAAGGTGGCATTGGACTTCTCGATCCTCTGCAGGTGACCTTCCACCCCAGGGTCAAGAGGTCAGTCCCAAAGGGAACATCCGCCAACTTGTGCTGGGTATCCGCAAAGGTGGATATCCTCAGCCAAGCCCGCCGACGATAGCCACTGCGGCCGCCACCGATCTGGCACATGAGTCCCTCACATCCAAAGCAGTCTGGAGCTGCTGTTTGGCCACTGCCTGCCCTGGTCCCGCACCCTGCTTAACCGTAGTCTGCAGATCGGCGGGAAGATGAGGGATGACCTCATCCAGGAGCCCAACAGGGCATGAGAAAATGTGCCATGAGGACGGCCGAACTGGCCTGACGAGGCCGAGAGGACGCATGCGTAGACTTTTCGCCGACATAGTCCAATTCTTGACTCCTTGTCAGGAGGTTTGTCCACATCCCTGGCGCTGCGGGCGCACGAAAACGCGCTGTCGGTAAACCAACCCCTCAGCAGAGGGGTGTCTCAAAAACCGACAAGGAACCGGTAGGACCGTGATACTTCCTGGCCATCCTGGCCAAGGCGAGGGCAGGAAGCAGGGCGCTGCCAAAGTTCCAGTGCCGGACCCACTATGGCCTCGGCCACGGAAAGGCCTCCGTCGAGAATCTCGGTCCAGAATCTCCGTGAGGGGATACCTGGCCCGCTTGGAAACGGGTTCGAGCTCCATCCCGGTAGACTCCGAGATGAGCCGAAGCAGTCCTAGGAAGGACGACGGGCTATCGTCCATTGACTGACCTCCTGAAGACTCCAAGTCCAGTCGCTTGGAGAAGAAGGAGGAATCATCTTCGACTCGGAAGAGTCCTCGAGCTGCCTCTGGCCTGAGCCACCTTCACCTGCCGAGGTCGGTCGGGAGTGAGGTAACTGACAGCCGATGGGGTGAAACCTTAGCCGACCGAGAATCCTTGGTCGGAGCCCCAATTGGTGGCTGTGGAGGCGGAGGTTCCACCGAATCGGTGGAGCAGCTGGTTTTGGCCGAACAACCGCCTGGGTATAGGCCTCGGACAAGTCGAGGGGTTGTGTCGGCCGCTCCGTGACAGTACTTAATGGCCGGGAAGGCGCCGGAGTCGGCTTATTCTCGCCAGGAGGAGCTGTTGAACATAAGGTCTCGTACTGTCCGACGTAATTTACGCCGAAGCCTCCCTCATCCGAGGAGGAGGACGAGGACAGCAGCGGCGACGCTATCAGCGGTGTCGAGACCGGACCGCCATGACGGTGGGAACGGTTGGACCGCGAAGAGGTCCCAGACCGAGACCGAGAGCCCGAATTTCCGGGTCGGTGCGGGAGGTGTCGGCGAACCGCACTCCTTCGCTCGGAAGGTCCATCCGAGGGCTCCGGAACCGAGGCACAGGCGAGCCCACGGATCCTCAACTCCTCCCGGGGAACCGGGAGAGGGAATCTCGGCTGCTAAAGGCGACAGCCCGTCAATGGGTCGAGAAAATCTCGACTTCATCAGTGGAGTCTCGGTCAACTGACCTGACCGGGACACCGTGAGGCCAGTGGCGAGCCGAGCCGGTCGACCAGCCACGGTCGACGGCCCGAGAGGACCTTCCCCGCCTCCCAAGAGCGCCGACGGAGGGACTTACCCTTGTCCTCTTTTGGACCGAGAATAAGGTCCAGCAGACGCAGGCCCTTCTCCTTAGTGAGAGGGACAGACAAAGCTCCTTAAAGGAAGCCGTAGGAAGAACCCAGAGAGAGCGGGATAAATGCCGCGGCCGAGGAAGATACGGCCCGCGCCGCCTCCTCTTCGAGGGCGACCATCCGCTCGAGCTGATCCGCCGAGCCCGCCGCCGCGGACACCGCCAACCGGGCTTCCTTGGACTTCACCGGAGGGAACGCTCGGACGCCCAGTTGCAATCGGGCAGCACGGCTCTCGAGGACGAGGGTCGAGAAAGATGAGCACAGGTCGCAAGCCCGCGGGTCGTGTTCAAGGCCTAAGCAGTAGACACACGTGGAGTGTGGATCCGTCCGAGACATCTTCTGCCCGCATGGGCATCTCCGAAATCCGGGAGTCGATTTGTCCATCGCAGCCGCGAGGGATCAAGACTGAAGTCTTTGCAAAATATTATTTTTAACCGCAAACGGAGAAATAGGAACCAGTCGCAAACGCAGAGCGTTAAGGAGGGAACCTGAGCTTCCAAGCGGTAAGGAAGATCTGGAGTCATGGGGCGGAGCCGAGAGTTATACCACCCGGGTGGGTGGGAGGAGCAAGCTTGAAGACCTTCCGGCAAGATTTAAAGCGGCAAGGATACTGCCAATGAGTGTGGATGAACAACATATCCATGTCCCTAGAACAACTGCTTTGACTTTCTAAATTCTTTGGTGCGAAGCAGGTAGTACTACAAAGTTCTGTGCACATCTAACGTATGGAGCACTGCTTCCCCTGGAATGGCACGCTCAGGAAAGCAAACAGGAAGGTGGATAGACTGGCTGAGTGTGAACTTAGAAAGAAACTTGGGATTTGTGGGCAAAGACAATCTGTCTTTGTGAAAAATCAAATATGGCTCCTCACACCAGAGGGCCTGAAGTTCTGAGATTCTTCGAGCAAAAGTAATGGCAATTAAAAATATTGCATTCCAAGAGATAAGGCATAACTCGCAAGTCACGACTTGCTCAAAAGGAGAAAGTGTCAGCTTCTCCACTTGTTATTTCGGGAGTCCTGCCTTTAAGTTCTCACTTTTGACTATTTATTTTTGAGAACTTTGTGTCCCAGATAACATATTTATTGTATGTTGTTTTACATGTTTTTATTTTTATTGTTATTATTATAATTTTATTTGGTATTAAATTTTATTGATAGAATGCTTTTACTGTACAGTGCCCAGAGCCTCCAGGATTGGGCCCCTTGAAAAATAAAATTTGCCTTGCCTTCTCCAAAACAAAATCCAAATCCCAAGCTGGGACAAGGGAACGGACTGGGGGTTTCAGATGCAGGATGACCTTTAAAAAAGTACGGGAGACATCCACCTGAGTAATTGTGCAGCCATCCACGGGCTCATGGAAGGCAGAAATAGTGAAAAGGTGTACCTTGAGGGAAGAGTACTGGAGATCTGAGTCAGACAGAGAGATCAAGTAGTCCAGGATGAGGTTCACTGAGCAGGTGAAAGGGTCCTGGCTATGTTTGGCAGCCTAGATGGTAAACCGCTTCCACTTCATGGCATACATGGCTTGAGTGGAAGGCTTTCAGGCAGCCACTAGGACTTCTGCCATGTGGCGATGGCTATGTCCTCAGGAGCCAAGCATGCAGATGGAGGAACCTGAGGTTAGGATAGACTACAGTACCCTGATCCTGGGTCAGCAGGTACCTGCAGAGGGGGAGAGGGACCAGAGACTCCTCCACTAACTGCTGCAGCAGACGAAACCATATCTGCCGAGGTCAGAATGGAGCTACCAGAATCATGCATGTCCCCTCCATCTGTGGTTTAATTAGCACCCTCTGAATGAGAGAAAATGGAGGGAAGGCATAAAGGAACCTCCTGCTCCAGGAGAGGAATAATGCGTCTCACCAGAAAACTCCAGGCCCTGGATCTAACTAACAGAAATTGGGCAGCTTTGCATTAAGTGAGGAATCAAAAAGGTTCAACTCTGCATGACCCCATCTGTCGAACAGCTCTTCTCTGATGGATGAGAGAAGCTCCCATTCGTGCATGCTGGGTTGAGCCCGGCTGAGGCTGTCCATCAGAGTGTTTAAAACACCTGGCATGTGGACTGCTGAGAGTGACAGGCCATGATACAATGCCCAGTACCATACTCTCGTGGCCTCCCTGCATAGGGGGCATGAGTGAGTGCCTCCTTGCTTGCTGATGTAGTACACTACACTGAGATGATCTGACTACACCAACAGCTGACCTGGAGCAAGGTGTTCCTGAAAAGCCTGCATGGGACACAGAACCACCCTCATCTCCAGGATGTTGATATGCAGGGAGGTTTCTACTTGGGACTGAGAGCCCTGGGTTTGAAAGGGACCTAGGTGTGCTCCCCAGTCCAGACCGGAAGCATCCATAGTGGGGATATGATGTGGGGAGGAGATCTGGAATGGGACGCCCTGCAATAGATTCAAGGGGTCCATCCACCACTGCAGCCTATTGTGAACTGGGGAAGAGACCAGGACCGGATGATCCAACTCGTCTGTGCGCTGGTCCCACTGTACCAAGGGTCCACTGGAGGATGCGTATTTGGCGCCTGGCCAGTGGAACAGTGGGTATGGCAGCTGCCATGAGAGCCAGCAGTCCCAGGTATACCCTGGAACAGTGGGCATGGCAGCTGCCATGAGACCCATCAGTCCTAGGCATACCCTGGCAGGAACACAGCGGCTTTGAGCGACCTCCTAAGCCTGGGCTATAAGGCACTCTGCCTTGTTCTGGGGCAGGAAAGCTTTCCCCTGTGCCGAGTTTAGAACTGCCCCTATATACTTCAGCCTTTGGGATGGTGCTAGAACTTACCTGGGCAGACTGATCATGATGTCCAGGGAGAGAAATAACTGGAGGGTCCTCTCCAGAGTTAGCAGGAGCTGTTCCCTGGAAGGGGCCCTTACAAGCCAATCATCCAGATAAGGGAAAACGCACAATCCCTCCCCTCTGAGAGCTGCTGTCACTGTTGCTAAGCATTTGGTAAAGACCTGCGGCGCAGATGACAAGCCAAAGAGCAGCTCTTTGAACTGATAATGCTCGCCCTGGAATGCAAACGGAGAAGCTGCCTGTGGAGAGGGAAGACCGGTTCAGAGATATCAGGTCCGGGAGTATACAAAGCCGCTCCGGGGGCCTGCAGCTGAGGCTAAGGAGATCTGAAAACCAGAACTGGCGTGGCCAGTCTGAGGCTACCAGAATCACCTTCGCCTTGTCCCTCCTCACCTTGAGTAACACCCTGTGGATCAAGGGAAATGGAGGGAAGGCTCAAAGGAGGCCTGGGGTCCACTGCCTTGAGAAGGCATCCCTCTGCAGCGAGCCCTGCTGAGGGGGACGGGCATGATGCAGCCTCAGCTTGGTGTTTTCCCTGGAGGCAAACAGGCCCACCATCGGTTTGCCCCACGGAAGAACAAGCTGTAAGCTACCTCTGGATGAAGAGACCACTCGTGGGATGTCTGGCCTAAGCAGCTGAGAGCATCCACCAGCTGGTTCGAGGCTCCTGCCACATGGATGGCTAGGAGATACGCCTCCAACCGGCTCACGAGGGTCCAGATGCGGAGCGCCCCCTTGCATAGCAGACAGGAGTGTGTGCCACCCTGTTTGTTGAGGTAGTACATGGTCGTGGTATTGTCCGTCTGGACTTGAACCACTTGACCCCGGAGCTGAGGAGCAAAAGCTGACAGTGCCAGTCTGACTGCTCTGAGCTCCAACAGGTTGATGTGGCATCGGGACTCCTCCGGGGTCCAGAGCCCGTGGGGCCTTTTGTCCCCCATGTGGGCTCCCCAGCCCATGAGAGAGGCATCGGTCGTGAGATGACCATTGGCTTGGGGTGGACAAATGGGATCCCTTCTTGCAACCAGTCTGGGGCGGTTTACCACTGGAGAGTGTCCCACATCTTCTGGGTTACAGTGATCAGCTGGTCGAAAATGACCGTGGCGCTGAGTCCACTGGGTGGCTAGCTCCCATTGGAGGGGGCGCATGTACAACCGGGCCCAGTGGACTGCTGAGGTGCATGCCGCCATGTAACCCAGAAGGTGCAGAAAGTCCTGGGCAGGGCGCAAGTGCCCAACCAGAAATGATTGGGCAAAGGAGGAGAGAACCTCCGCCCTGTCCACCAGGAGCCGAGCTCTGGCTTGACAAGAGTCGAGCTCTGCCCCAATGAAGCCCATCACCTGAGAAGGCACGAGTTCCGACTTGGCCTCGTTGATCAGGAGGGTAAGCTGAGAGCAGGTTTAGAGGGCCAGATCCCTGGACCTCTCCATCTCCTGTTGGGTGGAACCTGCAAGGAGCCAATCGTTGAGGTAGAAGTAAATTCTGACCCCCCTGATGTTGGAGATGGGCCGCCATCACTGCAATGCATTTGGTGAAGAACCAAGGGGCCAACGACAGGCTGAGTGGCATGGCTCGGAACTCGTACACGGTCCCTTCGACCCTGAACTGAAGGAACTGCTGATGGGACGGACGGATTGGGACATGAAAGAAAACGTCTTGCAGAGCCAGTGAACAGAACCACGTTTTGATCCAAGGATGATATAATCTGGGGCAGAGTGACCATCTGAAAGGTGCGTGACCTGAGGTATTGATTCAAGTAGTGGAGATCTAAAAAGGGGCCCCAGCCCCCCATCCCCTTGGGCACTAAGAAGTACCTGGAGACAAAGCCTGGGTCTGCAGATGGATCCACCATGAGAGCTACTGCCTCCTTGAGGAGCAACTGAGCGATGTCGTCTCGAAGAGCCGACTGGGTGCATGCGGAAATCCGATCTTCCCGAGGGGTGTGGGCTTGGCTGGAGGGTACTGCTCAAATTCTAGAGGCAGGCCCTGACCGAGCACTTCGAGAACCCACCTGTCCGTAGTGATAGCGGACCAGGTGGAAAGGAAGTGCCGGACCCAGCCCCCCACAGGAAGACCCACAGCTGGTATGACGGGAATAGAGGTGGCACCCCTCACCTTGTCACTGAGCAGGCTTGGAGGAGGAGGAAGCTCCAGAACCTGAGCTTGGCCTCTTCTGCAGGCCTGTTGGGGTCCAGGCTTGGGCTGAGGGTACCAAGCTTGAGTCTGCTGCTGATGCTGCTGTCCTCCCTGTTAGGAGGACTGCTGAACCGCAGGGGAAGAGTGCCGAAAAAGCTTCCTCTTTTTCTTCTGCTAGTTCTTGCCCGAAGAACTCTTAGCAGAAGTGGCATCCAAGGTGGCACTGGACTGCTCTATGCGCTGTAGGTGACCAGCCACTCCTGGGCCGAATAAGTCGGTCCCAAGGAAAGGCACATCAGCTACTTTGTGCTGAGTATCTGCTGGGAAGGAGAAGAGCCTCAGCCAAGCCCAGCGGTAAGAAGCAACTGCGGCAGCCATCGAGCAGGCACAAGAGTCCTCAATGTTCAGGGCCATCTGGAGCTGCTGTTTTGCAACAGCACGGCCATGATCTCAGACTGGCTTAACCGTGGTCTGTATGTCCATGAGGAGATGTGGGAGGACTTCATCCAATGACCTGAGAAGGGGATGGGAGAAGTGTGCCATGATGACGATCGAACTTGCTTGACGAAGGCCCAAGGAAGACGCTGCATAGACCTTCTGCCCCGAATGGTCCAAATACTTGGACTCCTTGTCAGGAGGTCGGTCAGTGTCGAGAGAACTGCCAGTATGCCTGAACAGAGAGGCGGTCACCAGGCTCTCAGCCGAATGGTGCTCTGTGAACCCCGCAAGGGACCCCATGGGAACCACATACTGGCGGGCCATGCGGGCAGACAGTGCTGGACATGAAGCAGGACGCTGCCACAGTTTAAGTGCTGGACCAACAATGGCCTCGGCCACCGGAAAGACCTCCATTGGGGTATCCACTCTTTTGATGATGTCCGTGAGAGGGTACTCCACCTTTTTCTGGATGGGTTCCAGGAGCATCCCTGTGGAATCAGAGATGAGACGAAGTATCCCTTGGAAGGAGGAAGGACCTTCCTCCATCCCTGTGTCAACGGACAACATCATCTCCAGGATGAGAGTGAAGCCCGGTGACATCTGAGTCCAAAGAGTCGGGGTACAACCAAATCACCCTCGACCAGCCAAGGGGGGTCCGGGTTAACCATGACCGACAGACGTCGGGGAAGCCCGGTATCTGGTCGGTCCTCTTTAGAAGGGGCCCCTCCCACAGGCTGCTTAGGGGGCGGCTCCACCACTATCAGTGGAGAGACCGGTATAGGATGAACCGGAGGATGGGTCTGCCCCGTGGGTGGAGAAACCAAAGGCATTGGTTCCGAGGGGGTCAGCTTTGGCCTAGGAGGTGAAAGCCAAGTAATGGGTAGGAGTTGAAGTTGACCCATGCCCGGACAAAATCAGCTGTTGCCACATGAGGTCCTTGTAGCGCCGGAGTTTGCTGGAGCTCTCCTCATCGAGGAGGACAAGGATGACTGGTGGAATCGCCTCTTTGGGGAGCGCTTGTAGCTCTTCCTCGGCCGTTCGAATGAGGGGGTTCTAGACCTCGACCAAGATTGGATAGGCCGACTTGGTCGCTTGGGAGACACTGGCAGGACCGGTGATACTCGGGGATCCGGAAATGGGTCCTTGATGGGAACACCAGCAGGCTGGGTCTCCTCATCGGGGAAGACAAGGACCGGAGTCCTTTCCAAAAAGTCATCGACCAGGGCTGGCAACAGTGGGTCGATGTGGGCAAGGACAACCTCTACCTCATCGGCCGCATCCTCAGTCGGCTGGCCCGATGGAAGATCTCTGAAGCCTGCGGCCGAGGAAGTGATCTCGACCGAGGTTGTGACCACATGCTCCTGGGATTGAGACCTCTCTCGGTCCCAAGAGCATCTTCGCGCCGAGACAAAGACAAACTCAGTTCCTTATCTCTTTTACGAGATCAGAAGGAGTGCGAGCCCGAAGGTGCCCTTTCCCCGGGTGGGGAGAGAATGGCACAACTCCTTGAAGGAACCTGAGAAGGTGGAGCCCAGGTTGAGTTGAACGAAAAAGCTTCGACTGTCTGAAGCGTGGGCGGTTTCTTCTTCGAACGCCTTCATGCATTCCAGCTGCTCGGCGGAACCCATGGCCACAGAAACCACCCACCTAGCCTCCTTGTACTTCACCAGAGGATTCCTTTTCTACGGTCTCCCCAACTTTAAACGTGCCATGCGGTCGTCCAGAACATTGGGATGGAAGGCCAAGCAAAAGCTGCAGGACGAGATGTCATGGCTGACACCTAGGCAGTAGGCGTATGTGAGATGGGGATCGGTGCACGACATCTTCTGGCCGCAAGGACACCAGCGAAATCCTGGAGAAGATTTCTTTTCCATGATCGAGGATGCAAAGGTGCGCTCGCTAACTCTGATGGGTTTTAATTTCGGTAAAACTGAAGTAATGAAAGCCATTGCCTATAAAATGCGTGAGCACGAGGGAGGCAACCTGTATCTTCCAGTGGAAAGGAAGATCTGGCGTCACAGGGCAGAGCAGAGGTATATACCACCCAGGTGGGTGGGAGGAGCCAGCTTGAAGACTTCCAGCAAGATTTAAAGGGGAAAGGGACATGCCAATAAGTGTGGATGAACAACATATCCACGATCCTAGAAAAAGGGTTTTCCCTGAAGGAGCCATGTACATTTGTCTGCCTTTCTTGGTATGGCTTGAATGACATTCAGCCTATACCAGGCAAAAAGGCTAGCATCCTCTAGAGCAGGGAGGTGAGGTGGTACCATAATAGGGGAGCATTAGTTAACTCCAAGAAACAGCACAGTTATGCAACAACTTACCATCACAGTAGATCTTTGAGAGAATCTCTTGGATCAGGTCACTCCTATGGAACTACAGCTGTCAGGTGCCAGGACCACATGGAAACCTTTTTTGCTAGCAGTCTACTAGGGGCCACCCATGACAATGTCAGACATCGAAGACCTATAGAATTTATAAACATGGGAGGCCCTGCATCCTCAGTTCCCTACCAGAGATCATACTCAGAGGACCTCCTCCTGGGGGAAATGAGGGAGCAGAAGGTTCCTGCTTCCAAAAAAGGTAGAGAGCAGAAGGTGAACTATTATAGAGAGAGAGACAGAAGTGAAGAGCTCAGAGACAGAGAGGGCGAAGGAGGGTGGGATGGCATGGCCTGATGCAAGAGATTTTCTCAAAGATCTACTGTTATGGTAAGTTCTTATGTAACTGTATCAAATTCTTCGAGGATATCTCTTGCATCAGGCCATACCTGTGGAACGAGTTCCAAGCAATATTGAGAGAGAGAGAGACATTTTGGGTGACTGGAAGCTATAGGCCTTAAGAAAGGAGGTCTTGAAGCACAGCCAGGCTGAAGCCTGCCCTTCTCCTAGAGGCAATGTCCAGACTGTAGTGCTTAGTGAAAGTATGGACAGTACTCCAGGTTGCAGTAGCACAAATTTCTGCAGCTGAATCATTCCTTAAACAGGCAACAGAAGTGGTCATGCCTCTAGTTGAATAACCATGCACAACCCCAGGAAGTTCCTTATCGTACTTCATGTAACAAAATGTGATACAGTTGGCCAACCACTTGGACAGATACTGTTTAGAAACTGGTATGCCCTCTTTGCCAGGGGCAAAAGAAACAAAAAGCTGCAAGGACTTCTGCAGTCCTTCGTATGATGAACATAATATCTGAGTATTCTATGGACATCCAAAGAATGGAGCAATGTTTCTCCTGGACTGGCCTGCTCCAGAAAATAAACAGGCAGGTGGATGGTTTGATTTAAAGTAAACTCAGACACCACCTTAAGAAGAAACTTAGGATTTGTATGCAAAGACACCCTGTCTTTGTGGAAAATCAAACAGAGAGATTTACACATGAGAGCCTGAAGCTCAGAAATCCTTCAAGCAGAAGCAACAGCAACTAAAAATAAAGCTTTCCAAGAAAGGAAGTGTAGCTCGCAGGTGGACCTGGTGGAAGGTTTTCTAGTAGCCACCAGGGTGTCAGCTACCTTGAGAGACATCCCAGATCTCTTAATGGCTATGTCTTCAGGAGCCAGACATGGAGATGGTGTGACTTGAGGTTCGGATAGGCCATTGTTCCCTGTTCCTGGGAGAGCAAGCCTTTGCATAGAGGCAGGGGCACAGGGGGTTACACTGTCAGCTGTTGCAGCAGGGGAAACCAGATCTAATGAAGCCAGAAGGGGGCCACCAGAACTAGAGTGGCACCCTCCATCTGGAGCTTGATTAGGACCCTCTGAATCACAGGAAAGGGAGGGAAGGCACAAAGGAACCTCCCTTTCCAAGAGAGGAACAACGTGTCTCACCAGAACACTCCAGGCCCTAGAGTGAGCAAGCAGAAAAGTGGCAGTTTTGAGTTGAGTGGGGATGCAAAAAGGTCCAATTCTGGATGATCCCACCTGTCGAACAGGTCTTCTACAACCAAGGTCAGCAGCTCTCACTTGTGCAGTCGAGACTGTGACCAGCTTAGTTTGTCTGCCAGGACATTCTGGGTGCCTGGAACATGGATGTCTTGACAGTTCCAGACCGTGTTCTAGAGCCCAGTCACAGATCCCCATTGTTTTCCAGCACAGAGGGTATGAGTGGGTCCCCCTTTATGTAGTGAACAACACTGACGTTGTTAGTCTGCACCAGCAGATGACCTGGGGAGAGATGGATCTGGGAGGCTTGCAAAGCATACAGAATGGCCATCATCTGTATTATGTTTATGGGGAGGGAAGCCTCCACACCTTTGTCCACATTCCCCGAGTCTTACAAGGTCCCAGATGTGTCCCTCAACCCATTCCCAAAGCATCTGTGGTGAGAATCTGATAAGGGGACGGACCGAGGAAGGGGGCTCCTTTCAACAGGTTGCTGGGTTCCATCCACCACAGAAGCACCTTTTTAAAAGGGGAAGTAATTAGAACCTGCTGTTCCAGGTCACTGGTGCATTGATCCCACTGGACCCTTAATGTCCACTGAGGGATCCTCATGTGCAACCTGGCTTGTGATACCGTGACAATGGCTGCAGCCATCAGACCCAAAAGCCTCAGGAGCATTCTGCCTGTGACATATCTGCTGTTGTAAAGCAGCTGGGCCTGAGCCATTAGGTGGTCCATCCAGCCCTGGGGCAGGAAGGCAAAGCTCTGAGCTGTGTCCAGTATTGCCCCTACATACTGCAGACACTGGCAAGGGAGACTGATTTGGACAGACTGACTGCGATTCTTAGGGCATGCAACAGTTGTCTGGTGCGCGTCAGGGTGTGAGACAACTGCTCTCTGGACTGTGCTTTGAGCAACCAGTCATCCAGGTAAGAGAAGACGTACAGTCCCTCTCTGCTGAGAGCTGCTGCCACAGCTGCCAAGCATTTGGCAAATACCCGTGGCGCAGATGACAAGTCAAATGGCAACACTCTGAACTGGTAATGTCCCCACTGGAGCAGGAACCGGAGGTATTTCCTATGGGAAACAAAAATCTTGATATGCAGGTATGCATCGTGCATGTCCAGTCGCCTTGTTGCAGAAGAGACAGCAGGCCTTGCAGTGACCATTCTGAAATTCCTGTACTGGAAGTAGAAGTTCAGTTCCCGCAGGTCTAAAATGGACCTTAAGTCCCTGTGGACTTTGGGACAAGGAAGAAATGAGAGTAGAACCCCATGCTTCTTTGATCCTGTGGAACTGTTTCTAAGGCCTTCTTGCACAGCAGGGTAGGCACTTCCTCTAGGAGCACTGGTATGTGGTCTGGAAGAGAAGGGGATGGAATGAGATGAAATTCTGGAGGTAACTCCATAAGTTCTAGAGTATGTCTGTGTTCGAAGAGTTGCTGGACACAAGCATATGCCGTAACCTCTCTCCACTGGTCCAGATGGAGGGAGAGGCGACCTGCTACCACCTCCTCTGGATTGTCTGCTGGAGCAAGGGGTCTAGCAAGAAGTCATGCAGAGGTGGGTCTGGTGGCTGTGCCTCCACCTGTGGCCTTAGAATGGGCAGCTGTGGAGGAGATAAGGGCAGGCAAAGCTTTTGCTCTGCTGTCTGGCTTCAGATCTAGGCCTACTGGTGGACCTGCAAAAGGGCACCTTCTGCCTACTCTTTGGTTCAGTATGGTAGAGGGAATGGACAGACTGAAATGTCCTTCCTGAGGCTTGCAGGTTAGAAAGAATGTCCTGCAACATCTGCCCCAAACAGCTTGTATTCTCTGAAAGGGGCATTCAGGATGGACTGCTGGGCATCACGGCAAATCCTGATACCCTCAGCCAGGAGTGCCTCCTCATGCATATGTCAACTGCAGCTGCTCTGGCTGAAGCATCCACGCCATCACAGGTAGACCTCAAGCAGTGTTTACCCACGTCAGCCCCAGTCTGGAGAACCTTTAGCATCTCCTGCTTCTGGAGATCATCTGGGAGTGCCTGGACTGCTGCTTTAGCCTTCCTCCAGAGATTATTCTGGTATCTGACCATATTGTCCTGATAACTGGCAATTCTGAGGCCATGTGTGGCAGAAGCAAAGGCTCTCTTACCCAGGAGGTCCAGTCTTCTTGACTCTTTATGTGGGGAGGGGGGGACTGAGGTGTTTAGGCCTCTTAGACCTATCATGGGCAGCATTTATTTATTTATTTGCTTTTGGTAACCGGGTAAGTGCACTAGGCCAAGACCTGCCTATTTTCCTGGAACATCGGTAGTAAGTGGACCGGTGGGAGCAGCTGCCAGCTGACCCTGTGGAAGAGGAGTGAGCGGCAGGACCTGTAGCATCAATGGGGGAGAATGGAACCCTGATGTCAACAGAATACTTTGCAGGGTCTACAGGGAAGACTGAAACCCCAATGTCCACGAAGTGTTGAGCTGCACCAACGGGGCAGGCAGGAACCCCAGTGTCGATGGAGTGGCTTGCAGCAGCAACGGGGGTGCCAACAGCCCCAACATCAATGGGTCAGCACCAGCCATGGGTGGTCTGGCAGAACTCTCTGCCAAGACTGACCCTGTGAGACTTGCTAGGGTTTGAGCATCAGGAAGTGTCGCCACCAAACTGGATGACAGCGCTGTAACAGTCGGTGCCACACGGAGCAGCAACCAAGAGCGGACTGGAGGGAGGGGGTGGGATTTAGCCTTGCTCCTTTCCCTCTCCTGGTGTTTGTACTTCCCTGAAGATTTCTCCAAGGCCTTGGAGGAATGGGAGCATGAGGAAGGGGCTGGCAATGTGGAGGAGCTTCTTCCCTGGAGCTGCCTTTCCATCCTGGTTACCTTCTGCTCTAGAAGGAACATCTCAAGAGCTTTCTGATGGTGCTGCTGAGTGGCTTGACTGAAGCCCAGGCAGTTCTCAGAGGCCTTAACATCCTAGGCCTCTCTGAGACAGCGAACGCAGGCATCGTGCTCGCTGCTGCTAAGGATTTTCTTACCACACTCACAGTATCTAAAGAGTTCGGCGGCATTGGTCATTCGACATAAACAACAAAAATCACTTTAAAAATAAAGTGATTGGCCAGCCCAGTGGCACTGAGGGTTAAGCCACTGGATGCCGACTGCTGCGCTGTGCTGTGACCCGCTGTTTGCAGTGCAAAGAGGTCACCAGGGATCGGCTGGGGAGGAGGAGGAGTTGAGCGTCCTCAGGACAGCTCTCCTCTGGGGAGGGGGGTTGCAGCAGTCGGTGTTAGTCTGGCCCATAGCAGAGGCTAGGGGCTGGTACACTGACGCTGACAGAAGAGGGGCAGAGGTGGTGCAGACTCCGCACATGCAGCATACAGGAGCATGCATGGGAGAAAAAGGAAACTGCCGGTGGTTGGATGATGGTGGCACTCGCAGGTCTCACCAACGGCTAGTTGGACCAGTGGACTGGATCCGTGCCTGAGGCGGGGGTGGGTGCTCCCCCTACCGACCCCACCTGGGGGGTTAAGTCCTGGGGGGGGTCATAGCTGGTGCTGGTGGACACTGTGGGATGGGAGGACTGGATTGCTGCCAGAACGAGGGCCGCCAGGGGAGAAGAAAGTCTCAAAATAAATTTTTTTAAGAAGTGATTGCTACTGAGGTGAGAAAAAATAAAAATAAGAGAAATCAAGTAGAAATCAAAGATTCTGGTAGTCAACTGTAGCAATGGCATCTGCGTGGAGTCCACGGGCATGGTTAATAGCAGGAAAAGAACTGAGGAGGGTGCGGGGCTGCCAACATTTATATATCCTATAGGACATTGACTTCTGACGTTGTCATGGGGGACCCTAGTAAACTGCTAGCAAAAAATGTTTGTGTGTGGTCTTGGCGCCTGATGGCTGTAGTCCTTAGGTGTGGTCTGATGCAAGAGATATCCTCAAAGAAGATCTATTAAATTTTTCTTGGTGGCATCTTGTTCCTCTAAATCAAAACCCATGGCAGCCTGTAACTGCTGCATCATGGTGAGAAAAGTTGGGTCCTCTGTGGGGGACCTTGGGGTGTGGACCACTGAGCCCTCACTGCAGGTGGACACAGTAGTACTAGTGCCTCTTTCATAGGGACTTTTAATATAGTTCTCAGAGTCCTCTTCTTCATCCTGCATTATTAATTTAGGACTACATTAGAAATTGTCATCAGCCTGGTTGACGGGTATCAGTGAACATGCCGGTGACGTCAACAGTACTTGAGGTGGTGGCTGAGGCACGGCCCTAATGTGAGTCATCGCAGGTGTTTGAGTAGTATACCCAGTCAACAGGCCTCCTGGCACTGGAGGAGGAGGAGGAGGAGGCAGCAGGCATCTAAGCATGTCCATAAAGCACGATAGAACCACCTGGATGTCAGTGCCCGAGAGGTCAATGCGTGTGCTGGCAGAAGTCAACAGAGGAGGCACAGCCTCTTAAGTCGATGGTGACATACCAGCTGTACTAGGCCTGGTAGCGCCAATGCCATGCCTTGACCTGGGAGTTATGTCGATGGTCACGGATGCGAGAGGCATTGCTGCTGTAATGGTCGACAAAGCAGTAGAGGTCGTACCTGCTGTGCAGAGGGGGTGACCTGGAACGTACCAGGGAGAGTTTCTCCTTGTGCTTATGGCACCTGGATGACTTTTCCTAAGATGTTGAGGATCTGGACCTGGAAGAGTGAGGCAGTGACACAGCAGTGTTCTGCTGGGGCTCCTTCTCTATGCAGGCAACCTGCTGTTTCAACAGGTGCTTGTCTAAGGCCCCTTTTTGGCTTTGCTGGGTGGTGGTGTTGAAACCCCTGCAGATTGGGTAGGCTTGCATGTTGTAGTCCGGGCCAAACCAGCAGACGCAGACATCTAAAGAATAACTGATGTGAATCTTCTCAATGCATTCATAATACCGAAACAGATTCGACGGTTCTGTATCCGACATACAGGTCATTGTAAATTACTTGTTAAAGTGATTGCTTTACTATATAGAAAAAAAATAAAGCGGTGACAGTTGCAACAGCATTTCCATCAGTGGTCTGACGAGTTTGTCGATGGCTGGAAAAGAACTGAGGAGGGAAGGGGCAACTCACGTTTATGAAGCAGCTGATGTTGTCATGGGTGGCCTCTGGTGGACTGCTTGCAAATGTTTTTGTGCGATCCTAGTGCCTGGTGGCTGCACGTTCCATAGGGGTGGCCTGATGAAAAAGATATCTTCGAAGATAATCATATTTTGCCACCACCACTTCCCATTAAGTGCCGAGCTTTTGGATGGCAAGAAGTAGGGCTGAGCAAGATTTTTTCATTGCTTTGAACGAGCCTAGCTAGGGCTGCAAAGGTATTTTACTCTTTTCTTTGACTGGCGCAGCTGCCTGTGGTGAGGCCATAGCTTCTTTTAGGACAGGTCCAGGACTCATGGCCTCAGCCACAGCTACTCTGGTTCTGGCAGAACAGAGTCAAATTCATTACTGCCACTACTCTCTAAGCACAAAGGCAAAGATCTTGGATTTCAGAAAGGCAGACTTTGCTAAGACAGGGGGACGTATCAAAGAAGCCCTGGCGAGGAGGGGAGGGGGAAGGGAAGTTGAGGAGCAGTGGGAATGCTTGAAAAGAGCCATCGAGGAGGTGATAAACCAATACATCAGGTTGGTAAACAAAGGCAAGAGAAAGAAGAAAGCACTATGGTTCTCGAAAGAGGTGGCAGACAAAGTAAGGGCCAAAAGGGCAGGTTTCAGGAAGAATAAGGAGACTCAAAGGAAGGACAGAGAGGTGTACCTAGAAGATCTAAAGGAAGCAGGGTAGGCTGTAAAAGAGCACAAAGCCATGGACTGAGGAAAGATTAGCGCAGACAGTGACGAAACAAAACTGAAGGTGGACAAAGCAATGGGGCCAGATGGCATACACCCGAGGATATTAAGGGAGCTGAGGAAAGAGCTATCAGGGCCTCTGGCAGCCATGTTCACCAAGTCTCTAAACACAAGAGTAGTTCTGGAAGACTGGAGGAGGGTACATGTAGTTTCACTGCACAAAAGTGGTAGCAGGAAGGAACCAGAGAACTATAGGCCAGTCAGCCTCACCTCATAATGGGGAAGATCATGGAGGCATGATCCAAGGCGACATGGATTCACAGCAGGGAGGTTGCGTCAAACAAATCTGATAAGATTTTTTTGACTGGGTGATGAGGGAGGTAAATCAGGGGGAAGTGGAAGATGTCACCTACCTCAATTTCACAAGGCCTTCAACACCATCCCACATAAAAGATGGGTAGTCTGGGCACGGGCCACAAGGTAGTAAACTGGGTAAGGAACTGGTTAACAGACAGGAGGCAGAGGGTGGTAGTAAATGAGATCCAATCCAGGGAGAGGGGAGTGACCAGTGGGGTACCTTAGGGATCTGTCCTCGGGCCATTCCTATTTCATGTATTCATTAGTGACATAGTGGAAGGGCTGAATGCAAAGGTCTGCCTGTTTGCAGATGACACCAACATCTGCAACAGGGTGGATACTCCAGAGGGGACGGAGAAGATGAGGAGGGACCTGGAAAAGCTTGAAAAATGGTCCAAGGTGTGGAAGCTGGGGTTCAGTGCAAATAAGTGTAAAATAATGAAGCTGGGATAAGGGAACCCTGTGGAGAGCTACAGAATGGGGAGGCGGAGTTACTGTCGATCACCAAGGAGGGAAGGGATTGGGGGCTATCATTTCAGATGACCTAAATGTGTCTAAGCAGAGCACAAAGACAGCAGGGAGGTTCAGTGGTAAGCTGGAGTGCATAGGCAGGGGTATCACTAGTAGAAACATAGACTTTGACGGCAGATAAGGACCGCTTGGCCCACCTAGTCTGCCCATTTCCCTACCTAGAGGATAAGCTGCCGATCCTATTTAACCAACAGCCTATTTCTTCCTACCCTCCACAAAAATTGCATTATGTCTGTCCCATGCATTCTTGAATTCTCCCACAGTTTTAGACCCCACCACCTCCTCAGGAAGGCTGTTCCATGCGTCCACCACCCTCTCTGTGAAAAAATACTTCCTCATATTGCCCCTGAGCCATTCCCCCCTCTATCTTCAAATTATGTCCCCTTGTTCTTGCACATCTCTTTTTCTGAAAGATGCTACCCTCTTGGACTTTGTTGATTCCACTGAGGTATTAAACGCTTCTATCATATCCCCCCATCCCTCCTTTCCTCAAGGGTATACATATTAAGCTCCTTTAGTCTCTCTCCTCGTATGGCTTCTTTTGTAGACCCTGCACCATTTTAGTTGCCCTCCTCTGAACTGCCTCCATCCTGTCTATGTCCTTGTGGAGACAGGGTCTCCAGAACTGGACGCAGTACTCCAAATGGGGTCTCACCAACTGTCTGTACAGGGGGATAACAACTTCCTGTTTTCTGCTGGTGAGGTCGCTCCCTATTCATCCCAGTATCCCCCTAGCCCTCCCTACCGCCTTCTCACAGAAGGAAGGAGGTGGTGATGCCATTGTATAAAACACTAGTGAGGCCTTACCTGGAGTACTGTGTACAGTTCTGGAAGCTACATCTACATAAGGACATTGGACAGGGTGGAGGCAGTCCACAGAAGGGTGACAAAAATAGTACAGGGCCTGCACCAGAAGACATATGAGGAGGCTAAGGGACCTCAATAAGTATTCACTGGAGGAGAGGAGGGAACGGGGTGACATGATAGAAACATTCAAGTACCGTAACGGCATAAACAAGGTACGGGGGGGGCGACATCTTCCAATATAGGAGGAGTACAAGAATGAGGGAACATGACATGAAATTGGAAGGTGGCAGGTTAAGGGGAAATGTGAGGAAGTTCTTCTTCATGGAGAGGGTGGTGGACACATGGAACAGTCTGCGGCAGGAGGTGGTGGGAGCAAGCACAGTGGAGGGATTTAAACATGCATGGAACAGACATAGGGGATCCCTTGAAGCAGGAAGGAGTTGATAAAGCCGTTTACCTACTAGGGTCAGTGGTAGCAAAACAAAGGGAGAGCTTACGGGCAGACTAGATGGGCCTGGTGGTCCTTATCTGCCGACAAAGCAGAGCTTACGGGCAGACTAGATGGGCCTGGCGGTCCTTATCTGCCGACAACATCTATATTTCTATCAGGTTGCAAATATCAAACAGCGAACTTGGAATATTATACAAACTGATTCTGTGTGGGTAAAAGTATGGAAGACACCCACAGATACTGTACAGGACAGCACAGAACCAAGAAGACATGTTGGTTTCTTCATTATAACCAACTAAGAGACATGGTGTGACCACATGGTTACGATGCCCTCCGGCAATCTGTACTACCTGTGGTAGATGTAAATTCTGCAGATGTAAAGAGGGTAAATCATTTGTAATTCACACTACAGGCAAAGTGCCTGAAATTTGGTCACTCAATGTCCATTGCTGTTTATGTACTGGAGCATACTGTGATTTTAGGACATTCTATATTGGCAAAACCATCCAACCTCTTCAAACAGAGTAATAGGGAACATATTCATGACATCACATATGAGGATACAAAACACATTTTGGCTGCCCATATTACATTTACAAGGGGGCACGGACATCATACATGGAGTTTCATGGGAACTGAGCACCATCTCAAAGCTCTCCTCCAAGGGAGAGAGGTACTTTGGATATATACCCCAGCCGGTTTAAAAGTGCCCGGCTTAAATGGGCAATTTGAAACTGGCACTTTTCTGTAACTCTATTTAATGCTCTGCTGCCAGTTTGCATCATGCGTAAGACAATTACTTTTGGAAATACAGATGCATAATATTGTTTTTGTATTATCTTCAGAATCTCCTATGTGCTGTGCAGAATATAGCCACGCACCACATGTGAGCCACCACTGTGGAAAAAGGATTCAAGGCAAACCTTTCAGTCTATCTGGACCTGAATCCGGATCTCATATCTATAAGATGGGACATAGTTTCCACAACTATATATGAACCCTTGGTTCAATTACGTGAAATTGTCCTTTATGGACTTTGATCTCAGTGGTGTGGGTTAACAAGAACCATAACACTAATAGGAGTAAACGTTTTGCAGTTTGTGTTTTACACGTGAATGTATTTTTGTGGTTCTACCTTAGCTTTTAGTCATAACACTGGATTTTATAGTAAGTTCCTCTTAGTTATAATGTATAAGGTGTCCTTGTTTAAAATATTTTATATGTCTGTATCAAATACACTATACTCATACTAGCACTGTTTCACTTTAAATGGCACTTTTATAATGTGATGTCATGTATGTCTGAATATTTAAATGCAACCAGCTGACAAAATCATTACCCCTGATAAAGTATCTGGGAGAGGTATGAAACAATGCTGGGTGTTTTTTTTTTTGGAAGCTACATTAAATACTTTTTAGCTATAAACAATAACGTACTGGATATGAGTTGTTAAATTAAAGTTTTCCACACCTAAAATATGAATGTGCATAGTTCTTGGGAGTGTGTGTGTGTGTGTGTGTGTGTGTGTGTGTGCGTGTGCGTGCGCGAGGTCTAACTGCGGCAGCATTTGTATAGCTTTCCAAACTGGTTTCTCCGGCTGGTACTCCCATGAAACAGGAAGTAGGTTACCAAGACACTCCTTGCATCTGGTGCAGGTATTTTTTTTCTAACCTACCCATTTTATGCAGCTTTCGAGGGATGAAATGTAGACTGTGTAATACTTTGTATTGATCAGTCAGAGGTTCAGTTTTACTGCACTTATATAACTTACTAAATATATGATGCCACTGCCAATGACCACTGGATTTTAGGGTGCGCCTGGACCCAGAAATGACTCATTTCATTCCTATCCCTACCCATCAATTTAGTTATAGCAGCATATAAAACAGCATGTATCTTGGATATGGTGTTAGTACTCTTAGCCAGCTGTCTGAGAGGGTATGCCGTCAGTGCAGCGACACCCCTACAGCAACAGCAAAGTGGGTGCTGCAACCCAATGGACAGTCGACAGTGCGTCAGTTGGGATTTTGCACCCACCGTCCTGCCACCCCAGTGGTGTTGCAGTCCTCCGCAGACTACTGGGATGTGCCTCGGTGCTTTGCCATGATTGCGATAGGGTGGCACGAATGCTGGGCGACATGGTCACCGCCAGCAATTTTCTGTAGATATAATGTTGGTCGACAATATTGTTGTCGAACCGACATGGTGGAACCACCCAAGAGCTATCATCTTCTCTACATGAGCAGTATCCCATGGGGGCGGTCTCAGGAGATGTGTTAAGGCATGGGTTAGCTAAAGGAAGTGAACTAAATTTCTGTTTGCTATATTGTGTCTACTGTGAAAAATCTGGAATGGTATGATTCTAATATTTGAACTTAAGAACAAAAAAACAGATCGATGGCTTACTGTAATAGTAATTGAATTTAACTTTTTTTTAATTCAGTGAGAAAACACTGCAAATGTTGCTTGAAAGCCACATAGTCCTTTTCCAAGACATGTGTGTTCACAGTACGCCAACCAGTGAAGTGCCTTTTAATGTTATTACAGAAATGAATGTACTGCCTCAACAGTGTGTCTCAAAGTCTAGCAGCCCGTGGCAAACGGGGCTCAGGACACAAACCTGGGTCTCACTTACCTTTGCTCCCATGCCTCTCCCCTGTTATGCTCTCTACCCACTTTATGCTCTCACTTTTCCCCAACAGTATTTATTGCACTGCCTGCACTGTTCCCATGGCACTGTCTATAATCCGCATTTGCTCACTGTAGTGTACTTTGAATTTTTTTCTTGTTGCTAAATTGCTTCTGTGTCACTGTGCTTCCCTAAGTACCCCAGGATACTTTTGAAAATGAGCTACTGTAGTAGCAGCTCAGTAGGCGTTTCCTGATAAAACATACCAAAAAAGAACCGCACTAGGAAGGTGGTACTACCATTCAAAACAGGTAAAACTTTTGCAAAAATAATTGGGCACTCACCACTGATAATTAAAAGCAGCCACATGAACTTGAAAGTAAACATTATTTATTTATTTCAAACGTTTCACCACGAAAGACATACTGAGCTGATAACAGCTGGTTTCCAGATAATGTTGCCACCGACTCGGTTTTTGACCGAATGATTCGGTTTTCTAGGTCCAGATTCGGTTCTCCTGTTTTCACCATTGCAAATTCAGTTTTTATGTTGGGTTAAGCAGCACCTGTTAGATTCCCCACTAACTGTTTCATTTTCTTCTCATCTGACTGTAAGCAAGTGTCTGACATTTTAGTGTGATTGCTTGCTTGCAGTGCATGCTAATCAGGAAGTGCCCTCATGAGCAGGGCACTTAAAGAGCCAAATGTGTCCCTGTCTGCGCAGTTGTCACTTCTAACTTCACACCAGCAAATTGGAAGATTATTCAAGGGAAGGGTAAACAATACCACCTTAATTAACACCTTCATTTTTCTGAAACCAGACAGGCTCCACATTAGGGTAGCTTCCTGTCCCAGTATGGACTATACAATGTGTTTCAGAAACTTTACCTGCTAATCCAGTTTTATTCAGAGGTAGTACTTTTGCAGTCATTTTGAATGCTCACATGCTTGTAAAACAGATTCTGTTGTATCCTTCACCATTTTACTTGCATGGTCAGATTACAAACAAATTCTGATGTCATGCAGATCTTTGTTTGTATACCAGTCAGTCTGAGAGGTGTAAAGTAGGGCTATTAAGACCATTAGCAGCAAATCAAACTAATCCTTTCCAGTCTGCATTGTGAGTATGGTCTTTGACTGCTGTGATAAGGAATTCTTTTATACCTTTAAATGTTCACCATTTTTTCTTTTAGGGTCTGTCCTATATTTTAATATTTGTTACCCCTTTTGTTGTTAAATTAATAATCTAATATTTTATTCCATTTCTAGCAATACTATGCTTCTCTCTCCTCAGTAGTTATTGTTGTCAATTTTCATACTACTTGGATATTCCAGGAAGACCAATCCAGGGCCTCTCAGATGAACAGCACAGAATAATGTGGCTAATGTCATGCTAAACTACAGAAATGAGAAAAGGAAGAGAGAGCAGTAGCTGATGAGATGTCAGGAACACAATCTAGATTTGATGGCACTGCAAATTTAGGCAATTTATCAAAAAATTTTTCAAAACATTATTTTCTTTTTTTACCAGAAGAGACACACTAAGCTAAAGCTTGTTTACAGGTGCAACCTGAGAGCACAAGGGAATTAAGTGGTTTGTGTAGGATCGCAAAGTATGCAAGTTTGGGCTGTAGGATTCAAACCCTGGTCTCCAGAATTGCAACTTAGAGCTTTAAACCACTACACTATACTGCCTCCACACTACATGTCACATATCATGCTATCTGCTATGTATGACTGACATGGAAAACAAAATAGGGTATTTAACAGCATAGAATAGTTCCTACCACTTTTAAAAACTTCTCTGACATTACAAATAACTTTAGAGTAGGAGCAATGGGAGGGACAGTAGCACATCTTAAAATGGCAGATGATATTTGTAATTACCTCTCGTCCACCATTACTGGTGTAGTTTATTTATTTATTGAAAGAGTTTTACCAGAAAAGGCCACCTGATCCAAACTAGCCAGTTGTCAGAGATGTCCTTGTAGTCACTAGATTTGTCAGCTAAGCTGTATACACAGGATGGAAAGTCCCCTGAACCCCCTCTCTAACCCCACCAAATGTTAACACACACTGACATTTAAAATATTTAAATCTAAATCAAATAAACCCAAAATAATAATCATGATATAATTTAAAGAAGTTGTACACAATGTTATATTAGCAGCAATTCTGAATAAATCAAGTGAATTAGAGTCCAAGCGATGCCCTCATTAGTCATAAAAGGCGGGGTTAGGGGTGGAGTTTGGGGTGTGGTTTAGTATTGGTTTTCATCTCATCCAAAGGTGGCAACCCTATTTCCAGAAGTGTCGGGGAGAGTAACGATAAAAATCATAAGCAAAAAAAAAATTACGTGGCTGGTAGAGGACTTGTAGCAAACGCTAAGCAACAATCATCAGCAAATTTTACAATATTTGTGTAATATTTTTGCAATTTATGCAAGGATCAGGAGGATATTTCAACTCAGAGGGAACGAGGGAGGTACAAGTAAAGAGCAAAGTGAAAAAAAGAAGAATGAGGCAGAGCAAGCTAGCCACTGGGATTCAAGAACAGGTGCAGGTAGCGGAGGATACAGAAGGGGCAAACAAGAAGATCAGAAGGAGATGGGGGCAGCAGGAAGAAGTAGAAGAAACAGGGACAGCTATCAGGTGCAACTGCAGCTGTGAGTTGAGAAGTCATGGAGTAGAGAGAAGAGTGCACGCTGGGAAGAGCAGATGTTTAGGGGGAAGAGAATTCCATAGTTTGGGGAAACAGTAAGAGAAAGCATCATAAATATGCACTTATTCAAGTAAAAGCAACATTACCACATACATGCAAGGCCCCCCAACAGTGCCTGATGCACTGCGGATCTGAATGTCCCCTTTTCAAATGACACTGAAAAAGGGTCAGGGGTTCTTGCATGTATTTGGTAATTTTTTTTTTTTTTTTTAATTTAATCTTTATTGGTATTTTAACTTATTTACACATAAGTCAACCAGATCATTCATCACAGTTAATTAGTACATAATATTCAAAATCAGTGTGGGTATAGTATTCTGTGACAGTATAGTGTAACAATAAAAGTCCAGGGTTGGGTAGAGACCCAGGTGCGAGTAGGTTATACTTAAATCAATTTGGCCTTTTAGTCCATAGGCAAGTTCTCAGATTTCCCTGTCCTGAAATACATCTCATCACCATCTGCCGTGAGTGCTTGGTATCCTCCTTAGTAAGAGGCCCCTAGCTACATCATGTAACTACACTCTCTGCTCCGGGCGTACCCGTCCAACCTTTACATACTAGGGATTCATTGGGGGGGTGCTCTCCACGACAGCGGACCACAGGGCCCCATTACACCGGCCTGTCTCCCCACCCCAAGCCACCCGGCGCCAAGGACTGCAGAGGAGGGGTGGTAGGGGAGGAGGGGAGAGGGAGGTTTCCCCTCCACCCCCACCCCTCACGGCACAAACGTTGGGTCCTTCAGCATATAATATATTTGCCACCGAGCCCAATTTGTCGCAAATTTCCCCTCTTGGTTATTTAAACTATGTGTTATTTTCTCCATAACATAGATTTGCTTAGTAATGTTCCACCAGTCCTGTATGGTGGGTATTTTAGCTGTCAGCCAGTGCTTCGTGAAAGCTTTTTTAGCCGCCGTGAGGAGTATGAGCAGTAGATACCTGGTTATTGGCCCCCGCATGCCCAACGGGATATTTAGAAACAAGAACAACTCCATTGTCAACTGAAGTTGGGGATCGAATATCTCCTGAAGATGCAGCTGTAGGAGCGTAAAAAAGGACTTCAGGGATGGACAGCTCCACATTACGTGCGCATGATCCGCCCTCGTGTTACCACAGAGGCGCCAACATCCTGCTCCATGATCTGGCACGCAATGGCTCATGATTGCAGGGGTTCTGAAATATCGGATTAAGCATTTCCATGCATATTCCCTCCATACACGAGAGCTGGATATCTTAGCCGAATATCTCCAGGCCCTATGCCAGTTCTCGGGGGTTATCAAGTAGCCCGACTCCTGGCTCCAGCAGTTCCGGACGCTATCCGCACTTACACGATTCTGGGCTCTCAGGGACCGGTAATATAATGAGATCAGGTTATTTTGCCTGGATGTCCTAATGACCATTGTTAGGGTTTGTATTAGTGGTGGGAGCTGTTCCCAGGCCCACAACCCCCTAGGGAGATGGTCAATGTAGTGTCTGAGCTGAAGATAGCGGAAGAAATCTTCCTTTGGAAGGTTAAATTCTTTTTGAATTTCAGTGTAAGCCCACATTACACCTTGTCTCATTATCTGACTCAGGTATTTCAGTCAGACCTCGTCTTTCCCATTGCCGAAAACCACCGTCTAGGGCATTTGGGGGAAAGTCACTTAGGCATGAAATTGGGCATGTGAGAGGGATATACATAGATAATTGATGGTTCCTCCGGATTGTCCGCCAGCCCCCAACCGCAGCCGAGAGTCAGGGGTTCGCCAGTGAGGCTAATTTCCCGTCCTCCTTGGACTGGTAAAGGTTCCCAAGAAATGTATAGTCATCTATCAGTGCCCGTTCTATGTCCAGCCAGTGTGGGATATTTGTTCTAGTTTGCCTGGACATGAGTTGCAGCACATTCACCGCCTGCTGGTAAAGGCCGAGGTCCGGAAGGCCCATGCCTCCCTCATCCCGGGGGAGGGTGAGAATTTTGAATCTTACCCGAGGTCTTTTGTTGGACCATATAAATTTGGAGATATGTCAGTTTATTTCCTTACAGGTTTGTGCGGAGAGCTGAACCGGTATATTCTGAATGTATTTGGTAATGTTGATTTTACTTTAATAAATGCATACTTGCTTTCAAGTTCATGTGGCTGCTTTTAATTATCAGTGGTGAGTCAGCAATTACTTTTGTGAAAGTTTCCTTGTAAAACTCTTTCAATAAATAAAATAAGTACAACATTCTACCCATGTTGCTACCAGGCCATGCCACACAACCCTCTCTTATAAGTCTAGGTTACTGTCATGCAAAACAGTAAGATCTTATTTTTTTGCTCGATTTTACTACAGCACTGGTATAAAGATCTGAGTAAAGCAAATTTACTCTGCTTGCTCCTGAAACAAGACTATAACAGTCACACAAGTAATTATTACCATATTTCTATTTCTGAAGTTGGCTTTGATAACATTTATCTCAGCTCGGAGTCGCTCAGTTTGTTCTTGATTAAGCTCTTGGAAACCATCTTGCAAAGACGCAATAAATGCCAGAGACTGGGAGGTAACTATGTCCTTCATTGAAGTGCCAGTTAGTTCGTGAGTCACAGAGTTTGGTCCTGATAGACACTGAGAGTTCTGTGAGAATAAACAAAAGAAAGCTAAAATTAAAGAGTTTCAGAAAGACTTTCTTGCACTAAACATCACAGTAAACATCGGTATCCTTTAACTTGTATGCACTATTTGAAACAAGTAGACACACCCAATATAAAATGCTTTGTATGTAGCAGTTCAACAGAGCTAATTAAAGTGGAAATTAATTTTTCCAAATGTTATTTTGTTGGTAGTATTTGGTCAGGAGGGCACACCAAGCTGTGGACATCCCATTTCCAGGTGTGTCATGAAGGAAGGGTACGGAATAACCATACGAAACAGCAAAGAAATGTAAGCATGAACACATAAAAGGGCGTGGACTGTGCTATAAACTCCAATGCCCCTGGATGCACTGTGAGGAATAAGGCAAAGCAGAGTGCCTTGAACAACCTGGGGTGCAGGCTACTTAAGAAATAAGGCAGGACACAAATCTACCCATGCCTTATGTGACAAGTCACGAGATTCAGCTGAGTTACTGAACCACAAGAGAAATGAGTAATTCCCAAACTACCCACATCCAGAAGTACCTTATTGCGATTATATAATGGAACCATATGTAAATTAAATTTGAAATGCATTTATTGTTTTGTTTTTAATAAAAATATTCTTCCTCAGCCATGGGTTATTGCAGAATTTGCTCACAGGTAAAGACCTTAGCTGACTAATCAGGTTACAGGACTTTATATGTCCACTGTATAATACAGTGTAACCCACTAAACCTTAAGTGTGTTACTGAGAGGGAGAGAGGGGAGGGAGGGAGGGAGGAAGGAAGGAGAGAAAAAACATTCTCTGTTTTACAACTTCTGTGTTTATGACCCCTCCATGCCACTGCTGCCGCTATCCCTCAGGGTCCACAAGGTGCCTGGGTCTGCTTGCCCCTGGTCCCCCACAGCAACCTACTTCTACGCATCAATGGATTCAGACCCCACCTTCCGGTGGGGAAGAGGAAGGTCCTCGCTGAGGGTTCCAGGGTTGGTCTGTGTTCGGTCTACCAGGGACCAGCATCAGCACTAGGATTTTTCCATGGTTTCCTCCCAGTTCTCAGAGGCGGCAGCATGCCACGAGGTCCAGAAGGCGTGTGGGCCATAATTCGTCGCGGCAGCGCGCCAGGCAGCTGGTCTGTGTATATCCCTCCACAGCGCACTGACTGCACTGCCAGTTGTAGTCACCTAAGTGGTAGTACTGCAGTGAGGGCAGTGAGCAACCCCACACGAAGGAGGACAGCATCTTATGGGACACTCAGTCCTCCTACCCCCACCCCCCAACAACCCGAGTTTGTTCCGAACTTGGGTCATTAGCGTCATAATGATAGCACAAGACACTTTTACCCCCCAAAACAATTCTGCCATTTTATAAGATAGATAACCCACTCTGAGGTATGCAGTGGTGCTCCGATATCGCCGCCTTGGTGGTTGGCGTTTTCGCCTGCGGCCTTGTAGATAACAACGCTACCGCGATATCATATGGACCGCACTTCAGAGTGAATTATCTATTACATTATATCTACATTATATATATATATATTACACACATATATATGTATAATTTTATTTTAATTTCAACTTGCAATTAAGCCTCATTTCAGCATTTTGCCTTTAATTGACTGTGCTCTTTAAAACACAAGGACGCTTGCAATAAAAGTTGTAAGCTTATCTTACATGCATTAGGGAGAATAGTATCCCAAGGTTTTTCTATCAGTAGAATGCTTTTTTTGAAACTTACTGAGACCGTTTACAATTTATGTGAGAAGAGCTCTCTACTGGTTGATAATTCTTGATAAACTTTGCCCTTCAGGGGCTTCTCAGCCAAAAGTATACTGGTGTTAATTAATTTCTCTGAAGTAATCTTCTGTTATGATTCAAAAGAACCATAAATCATTGCTCCGCCTACCTGCAGCCCTAAAATTAAACTTGTTCATAATAACTATGTACAGAAGCAAAGTAAAATAAAATATTTCTTGTAATCTCCTTGCAGTAGCAGCTTAGCTGTTTTATAAATCTTTTCAACCCCCACCTTTGCAAACATCCTGTCCTTATAAAATGTTCTGTTCTCGTAAATACCAGGCAGGATGTTTCTGAGGCCCCTTTTGCAAAAAGCCTCAGGCATTTGTACTCAAGTAACCTCTAGTTTTCTACAATTAATGTGTATTTCAACAGTAATACTAAATATTTTCTAAACAGAGATCCCAATATCAACTACATTTCCATACACTGATTTGCATAAATTTTTATAATCGCAGATATAGATATGCAAGAGAGGAAAAACAGACAGCAAGAGAAAAGTGAGAGGCAAAAAACTGTTTGGGTTGATCAAGTCCGAGGTCTCAGGGAAATCTGGTTGCGCAACCATACAGAGAAGAGACAGAAGGACAGATCCTTGCATTTAAACACTTTCTCCAAAACACATGGGACAGGATCCTATTCTACCCTATCACAAGGGTACAGAATCTATTTGGGAAACCGGCTCTGCAGTACTGCTGTGCGAGAACTGGCATCACTTCTGGACAGTGTCCAAACAGTAGCAGGGGTCAACCTTAACCTTTTTTTGCACTAGCCAGCAGGGCAAGTTGGTTCAAAATTGCACTACCCCGCAGATGGTTGCACTAGCCCTTAATTATAATAGTACATTTTGATCACTTATACAGGAAACAATGCAAGCAAAGCCAAGAAATACTCTGATTATTGCACATTTATCCTGCTCCGACATTACTTCCAGCTCCCCAGCAGAAAAAAAAACCTGCAATACCATCACGGACAGTGAGCCCCCCCATTGTTTTTTACCATAGCCTCCTCTCTTCCTCTTTCTGCCCCCCCAACCAACCAGAGAGAGGATATCACAACAGCAAATGTTCAATCAAGCAGTCCTAGCTCTGCACGCACAATAGCTGACAATCGCTGACATCATCATGCACCTCACCACACTGTCACCACCACCCACAGGGCAATGAACAGAGTCAGACAGAGAAAGACACTCTCAGTCCCCACCCTATAGTCAACTGGAGACCTGCACATTTGAAAGTTTTTGTACAGTCTCAAGTGAGCCAGGAGCACATCTAAGATTTCTTTGGGGTGGGGGCTAGACAAACCTAAGGGGCTTGGGAAATAGAAAACTATGACATTTTAATTTTTAAAAGCATTGATTTTAATATGCTCTGCCCCAACAATAACATATTTTTCTTTAACATTGTCCTTTCATCATCCCAGGGGAAACAGTACACAGGTATAACACTATACTATTTCTATTTCTGTATAGGATGATCTATGCAACCCAGGAATGCCTATTTCAAGGTTTCAAATTATGTATTTTATCAAGGTTTATTTTTGTACCATACATGATCCAAAGCTTTGTTTTTAGGCTGACAGGACATGCTGAGTGGGATGAGGGTGGAACTGTATGGGTGGTGATGGCTGGCATGGTCCATTTAGAAGAGCTGGGGACCCCCTACACTTGCCAGTAATGGCAGCTATGGATCTATTAGATGGTCACTTCAGAGTCTAGTCTGCAGTGGTGTCCAGGGAAAGAACAGAGTTAAGAGATTTGGAGAGGAGAGGAAAGTTATGGTGAGGCTGGGATAAAACCCACCACCTGCAGGGACGATCCTGTATACCTCTTTGCATTTTGTCACTGAAATGTTGGATACAAACACTCAAAATGTAGAGAAATAAGGGGCACTGGTCTTAATAATATTGGACAAATTGTTAGACATAGACACATTCAAAAAACTGGAACCTAGTGACTTAACAGCACTCTACCCTTGATCACACCCTGGACACTAGTTGAAAGTCTTAACAGTGGTGTGTTAATGACTCACACTGAGTCTTTTGTGGGATCAGTCCCTTGAACTGCCAGATAATTGCAGCTCTTAATGAGCTGTTAATCACACCTGGCCATCTGGAACATTGAGAGAGATTAGCATGAGGACTACAGAATGCTAAAGTAGAGACTTTTTTAACTCAACAGCCATGAAAATCTGCACAAGTCAAGATGGGCAAGTAGAGAGTTAGCTGCACCAGCCCTGGTCAATTTGCACTAATGTCTGGGCTAGTAAAACAACGTTAAGAGCGACCCCTGAGTAGTGCTTTGTAAAAGTATCTACTGTTCTCTATGTAGCTGCTTTACTGATTTCCAGCAGGGGAAAGTCTCTGGCTGCTGCTATTGTAGCAGCTGCGCCCTGTGTGGAATGGGCCTACTGGGGGCTCTTTACCAGCCTTACTGTAGCAGAACTGGATACATGCCACTACCCAGCGTGAAATAGTCCTTCTGGAGGCTGGTTTCTCTTTTCCCACATCCCTATAGGTCAGGAACAGCTGTTGTCTATCCTGCCTGTGGGTTTTGGTATGATCAATATAGTAGCTCAAAGCTCTCTTAACATCCAGGCTATGCAACCTGTGTTCACCTGAGCTAGAATGTTCAGTAAAGAAGACTGGCAAAGTGATTGACTGGTTCAGTTGGAAATCATATAAACTACTTTTGGTAGGAATTTTGGTAGGAATTTCCTGTTAGTCCTGAGAACCATCTTATCTCTGTGGAAGGAGATGTAATTCAGCTCTATACACAAGGCATGTAACTCATTAATTCGCCTAGCTGAAGTGATAGCTACCAGAAAGCCAGCTTTCTATGTCACAAATTTCAGAAGTGCTGTAGCCATGGGCTTGAATGGGGGTCCCTGAGTTTGGCAATGCAGACACCGAGATCCCATGCTGGCACCAGTTCCCTATGAAGGGGGGGTGCAAGTAGGCCAACCCTTTAAAGAACTTCTTGAAAATGGGGTTGGGTGCCATAGACACCCCCTTGCCAGCCGAGACAGAGGCTGAGACTGAAGCCAGGTGGACTTTAAGGGTAGTGGGCTGTAAGCCCAGAGAATGCAGATGGGTGACGTAGTCCAACAAGATTGGTAACCCTGCCTGAGAAGGCACTACATTATTATTACTGCATCATATGGAAAACCTCTTCCATTTGGAAAAATAAGTTTTCTTGGTGGATGTTTTCATTGATCCCTTTAGGACACTGAGAACACTCTCAGAGAGGTGCAAATCAGCATACTCTAGGTCTTCAAGAGCAAGGCCTTGAGTCTGAGGGACCTGAGGTTCAGATACAGCATCCTCCCTTGTGAGGAGGTTGTGCCTCTGAGGGAGGTGTATGGGTGGGGCTACTGATAGGGAGTGCAGCAGCGAGTACCAAGGCTGCCTGGCCCACTCTGGAGCTATCAGAATCATTGTGACTGACTGGAACCCGAGCTTAATCAGGACCTTCGGCAGCAAGGGAAAGGGTGGAAATGCGTACAGGTTCCTCCCTGATCAGTCCAGCACTAAAGCATCCAGAGGTACTGTCCCTTTTGCTGGTGGCCTGCAGCAGAATTTGCCTCATAGGACAACAATCAACTACCCAAAGAGATCTATCTATGGAGAGCTCCATCTCCTGAACACCACCTCTAGTACCTATCTGTTTACAGACCACTCGTGGTTTTGGTTGTTCTGCTGAGTGCATCCACTAGAGCAGTGGTACACAACTTTTTTTTATGGCGGGCCAGACTGAAGACTTTAGTCAAGGCCGAGAGCCACTGTAAAATGACATGCGGTGACAAATGTTCAGCACAACATTATTAAATGTACACATAAAACAAATTAAAACATACATTTATCTATTTTTTTGTTTGTTTATTTAGTTATCAATATGTTACTGGAACTAAAAACACCAAAAAGGAAAAAGACTGCAAGTGGAAGCTGCTGGGTCCTCGGGGGGCCACAGACAGCTGCTATGTGAGCCATTTGTGGCCCCTGGGCCACATGTTGTGCACCCCTGCACTAGAGTGTTGTCCTTCCCTGGCAGATGAATGGCCGGCAAGGCTCCTGTAGGGAGAATGCCAGACGCTACACTTTCGTTGCTTCTGTACACAGGGGGTTGGACCTTGGCCCTCCCTGCTTGTTGATGTAATACATGGTGGTGCTGTCTGTCCGGACTTCTATCACCTTGCCCTGTACCTAGGATGCAAAAGCCTGCAGTGCTAAGAACACTGCCCTGAATTCTAGCAGGTTTATGGCAGGAGTGACTCTGCAGTGGACGAAGTGCTATGCACTGTGTGTTCTTCCAGATGTGCACACCAACCCAGTGGAGAAGCATCTGTTGTGAGCACTAGGGAGGGGGGGACTCCTGCTGGAATGGGACTCCCTCTCGGAGGTTGTCCCCATCCTGCCACCATTGCAAGGCCTGCAGTAGGGTTCTTGTTACTGGTATCAGCCTTGTGAGAGAGTCCCTCCTCTGGCACCAATGTGCCCTGAGGTGGAACTGGATGTCTCTCATTTGAAATCTGGAACCCAGGACTGTTCCTGTGGTTGTAACCATGTGACCCAGTAACTGCAAAAATGCCTCGCTGATCTTGGTGAGTTGAGAGAGAATGTACCAGCAATCTACAGAATGTTGTCCACCCTCTTTTGAGGAAGGAAGGCCCTTCCCTTCAGGGTATCCAGCTCTGTACCTATGAAGTTCAGTACACGAACAGGCTGAGGAACAGACTTTTGGGCACTGACCAGAAACCCCAGGACTCTAGGGTATCCTGGGTGGACTTTAGAGAATCCTTTACCTGCTGTGGTGATTTGCTCACAACTAATTAGTCTTCCAGGTAGGGAAACACTGTGATGCCCTGCCTTCTTAGGTGTGCACCACCACTGCCAGGCACTTTGTGAATGCCCTGGGAGCCGAGGTTAGGCCGAAGGGCAGAGCTGAAAACTGGTAATGACTCGATGGCAGTCTGAACCTTGAGTACTTTCTGTGGGATTCCCTTATTGGGATGTGGAAGTATGAATCTTTCAAATCCAGTGATGCCAGCTGGCCTCCTTGCTGAAGCGTGGAAGAACCATTGCTACAGTAAGCTTACCATTCTGAATCTTGTCTTTGCCAAGTGTTTGTTCAGAGCTCTTAGATCTAAAATGGGCCGCCACTCCCCATGTTTCTTTAAGGTCAGGAAATACCTGAAGTAGAACCCTTTTCCCCTTTGGAGTAAGGGAACCCATTCTACTGCCCTTGACTGCAGAAGGTTGGACATCTCTGCTTCCAGAAGTGTCCTTTCTGTATTGGAAGCTGGTCTGAAAAGCCTTGGCCTTGACTAGGGAAATGCTAACCACTTCCCGGACCCACTTGTCTGTGGTGATGTTTTTCCAAGTCTGGAAGTAGGGTGTCAGTCTGTCCCCTACTGGAAGTTGGGAGGTGACCCTGGCAAGCACGATAGGGATTCTTCTTGGGTTGGGATTAAGCCTGGGAGGCGTGATCCCTACACCTGGAGCCCCTTCTGCCCCTGCCCCTGAAACAACCTCTCTGCTGTGGATATTCTGGAGCAGCCTGGGCCAGGAAGAATGGTCTGCCATAGGCTGACCTACCCCCTACCTCCCCTTCCCTGTGGGCTGCAAGAGGTGGAGAGTTTCTCCTTTGCGGCATTACTCTCATAGGTGGTTTTGTACTCATCCACTTTCTTCATGTAAGCCTCTGTTTAATCACCAAACAGGGAACTATTTTCACATGGAAAATCCACGATTTGGTTTGGGTATTCTGAGAGAGGTTTGTAGGTCAAAGCCAAGAAAACCTCCTCAGGGCCACTATAAGTGCCATCCATCTGGCAGCAGTGTCACTGGCATCCACTGCCATGTGAAACTGGTACTTTGTAGCCTCCGGTCCACACCTGGCTGTTTCAGCCAGATCAGTAGCCAATCATGCAGGTGCCTTATCCACCACTGTCATCACTGAGCTCCACAGTGTTTTTTTTTTATATTGTGTGGCACAGACCATATAATTTGCCTGTCTGATGGCCAAAGAAGCAGCCAAGTATCCCTTCTTTGCCATGCTGTCTATTTTTCTAGAATCTTTCTTGGGTGGATGTGATGCTAGTGGTACTGTAGCCCTGTCATAAGCTGCAGCTTGTACTACCCCTTCACGGTCAGGGTGAGAAAAAAGAAACTCAGCCCCTGACGTGTCCAGTTGATATTTCTTATCAGCTTTCTTATCTATGGGTAAGACAGAGTTTGGATTCTCCAAAACCTTCATGACCTGCTTCCTTAGAAACTTGTTTATAGGGAGCAAAAGTTTTCTGGTGGGTGCCAGGCCCATTATATCCAAAAACTCTGCCTCTTTGTTATCTTCAGCAATTTCCTTAGTGGCAAGATCAAGGGCTTTTATCATCTGCTTGTCAACAAGGCACATGTCAGGAAGCATAGGAAAACCAGGAGCAGTTTCAAAATTCGCAAATAGCGTTTTATTTTTCTCGATAACAGCAAAATAAAAAATATTCAGTATAACTATTTACAAAGACAGTACAAACAAAAAACAACTAAGTCCTTCTTCTGAGGGTAGCTCTTAATTCCAAGTTTCAGTATCTCAGTCTCTCACTCTCCTTGTCTATTTAGCAAAAGAATTGCTGCTCTTTTTATACATCTTTGTCTGGGAAATCGTTAAGAGAGCCTACTTCTCACAGAATGTTCTTGTAAGTTTACAGAACGCTGTCAGTTTCGTTCGTTGCAGGTGCAGCAAAAAGAACATAGTGACCCAGAACTGACCTCTTGTTTACAGCTCTGCAAAAGACTTAAAAACTGCATCCCGGGTTAACCCCTTGAGTTCCAAATAGTTTTGCAATCATTTTAACAGTATAACTATATGCATATTAAACAAAGGATCCCAGTATCACATATAGTTTTACACAGATTCACATATATATTTTATAACTGCAAATATGCAAGGAGGAAGAAAAGACCAAAACAGCAAGTGAAGGTAGAGAGATAGCGAGAGGCGGAGAATTGTGAAACCTTGGAGTGATCAGTTCCTAGGTCTCACAAGAAAATTTGGTTGTGCAACCAGACAGAGGAGAGACAGAAATAGAAAGGATAGAACAGACCCTTGCATTTAAACTCTTTCTGCATAACAAATGGGACGGGCCTTATTTAACCCTGTCACACTACTTCACAAAGGTGTAATGGGAGGAATAATCCTCCGGTAGCCTGGGAGGGGAGTCAAACTCTTGGTCTGAGGCAACTTCTGGTTCTATTGGTTCCCCATCATCTTCTTCCTCCTCTACAAAATATTCCTCATAAGTGGGGTCCTGGGAGAGTGGAGCCACGCACAGAATCAATAAAGGAACCTTTGGCGGAACCGATGCCAGAACCGTTGGTGCTACCAGTACCGGTTGCACCGGAACTGGTACCAGACCTTGTGAAGCCGCAGTGCGCAAGGCTTTGAGCACCTGCAGAGACTGAGCAATTGCTTCAGCCGTTGTACTGGCCATTTTTTGCACCAGGAGCTCCTCTGCTTTTTTAGCAGGAGGATTGGTGTGTTTTTATGTTTTTTTCTTTGCTGGAACCAAGTCACCAGCTGGTTCCCAAGTGCACTTCTGTTTAAAGGGCTCACCTTTATCCATAGCTGTTGGTTCTGACTCCTTAACTTTTTCCTTTCTGGAAGAAGAGGGGGCTCGGTTGATCCGAAACCTGATCCCCAGAACCGAGGGAGTAGTCTTTTTTTTTTTTTTTAAAAGGTTCCAACTGCTTCTCAATAGTGTTTTTTGGGAATTTTTGCAAATTTCACAGTCTGCTTTAAAGTGGGGTTCGCCTAAACAAAATAAGCTCAAATCGTGCTTGTTCACTTTAGCAAACACCTCACCACACTTTAAGCAATTGTTAAACCCAGTAGGCCTCATTTTCTTTTTCAGCCTATCGGACATACTTAAAAACAAATAAGGTGAACTTAAGCTCGGTTCCTGAACAGAAATCTGTATAATTTCAAATACACAATTCAGTTTCTGTCAGACCACACAGAAGTGGAACGGTCGGTTCCTGACAGGAAAGAAACCGTGATTCGACAGAAATTAAACCGAAATTAACAGAACAGTTACGGAACGGGTCCAGCTCATGTAAATATATACCAAGAGGTAAATAAAGTAAAAAGAGTAAAGGGCTAACTCCGGTTCCTCAACGGTTACTTGGAACCGCTAAGGAACCGCAAACTGAAGTAAATTTAAACTGAAACTAGTGCTAAACTACATAAAACTAAGATAAAGACAGCAGAGAAAGTAAAAATAATACGGTTTACTTTTTCTCACAAAAAATAAATGTAAATACAGTTACTCTGAGGAGCGGTCTCCGAGGCGTCTTACTAGGCAGGCAGAGCATGAAATCTGAGCAATATAGAACCCAGCAGTTGGTAAGGGCAGCAGTTTGAATGGTGGCATGAGCCAATGAGTGTTCCATCATTTGCATAAGTTCCATTTCTCTGGGGCAGTTCAACTCAGGAGGTTGACTGCAAGAGTTAAGTATATTGAAGAATTACTGGGTTTAGAAGAAAAAATTACTCATCATAGTAATGCTGTTTCTTCTAATGGAGTCTTGCTGTATTCTGACTATATGCAGTTAGGCCCAGCACTTGAACTGCTTCGGAGAGTAAAGGGTTAACTCTATGCCAAGGTATAGAACGTTGAGCTCAAGCTCAGTTTTCAAACCTCTGTCTGTGGTACTCTCGAGTGTAACTGTCAGATTCTTATGAGCACTATACTAACTATGTAGAAATTGCTTCTTAAAATGTTTGTGCCAAAGGGCAATAAACATATCTTTGGGGTCAAAAGACTCAAGTCGAGAATCCCAAAAAGAATCTAAGTAGGTAGTGAAACAACCAATATATTCACAACAAAAACCAGAAAACCCTTAACAAGATAAGGTATGCCAAGTACACCTCTGGGGTGCAGCAGTGTGCCTGCCAGACCACATCTCAAAACGACTAGGTTCTAGGAGGGGAGGCAGGAAGGGAGGTCAGAATACAGCAAGACTCCATTAGAAGAAACAACATTACTATGGTGAGTAATTTTTTCTTTAAACAACATGAAGTCTTGCTGCATTCTGACTATATGCAGACTACCAATCGGTACCCCCTTGGAGGAGGGAGTCACAGAACCTATTTTGGGAACAAGTTCTGCAGCACAGCTGTGCCGAACCTAGCATCACTTCTTGACTGAATGTCAAGAGAGTAGTGCTTGGTAAATGTGTGAACAGTTTTCCAGGTGGCTGCTTTACAGATTTCCCCTAAGGGTAAATCTCTAGCTACTGCGACTGAAGCAGCTGTACCGCTGGTGGAATGAGCCCTCAGGCCTGAGGGAGGCTCTTTCCCCAACTCTGAATAGCAAAACTGGATACAAGAGACGATCCACCTGGCAATGGTTCTCTTGGTGGCAGGTTTACCCTTTCCCACTTCTCCATAAGTGAGAAACAACTGAGGACAGTCATTTCTATGGGCCTTAGTGTGTTCCACACAGTAATTAAGGGCTCTTTTCACATCAAGACTGTGTAATCTTCTCTCCCCAAAGGAAGAATGGTCAGTGAAAAATACAGGCAGTGACACAGCCTAATTCAAGTGAAAGTCTGATACCACCTTGGGAAGAAACCTTCTGTTGGTTCGAAGGACCACCTTATCCCTGTGAAATGAAATGAAGTCAGGTTCCATTGATAAGGCCTGTAATTCACTGATTCTCCTGGCAGAAGTAATGGCTACCAGGAATACAGTTTTCCAAGTCAAGTACTTCAACTCAGCTGAGGACAGAGGTTCAAAAGAGGGCTGCATAAGCTGTGCAATACAGATATTCAGGTCCCAAGAAGTAGTTTCCCAAAAGTGAGGATTAATATGTACTAGACCTTTGAAAAATTTCTTGAAAACTGGATAAGATGCTAGGGAAGAGCACTTCCCAGCAGAAAGAAAGGCAGAAATAGCTGCCAAATGTACCTTGACAGTAGTAGGCCTGAGGCCTAAACTGTTAAGATGCACTAAATAATCCAAAGCAGTTGCAATATCAGCCATCTCTGATTGGATATGCCTCTGAGAACACCAAAACCCAAATCTCTTCCATTTGGAGTTGTAAGTCTTTCTAGTAGGAGGTTTCCAGCTAACCTTTAAAATGTCCAAGACTGATTGGGAAATATGCAGGCTTGCATATTCTAGCTCTTCAAGAGCCAGGCTTTGAGCCTTAAGAGTCTGAAGGTTGGGATACAGAATCCTCCCTTGTGAGGAGGTGAGGCGATTGAACTGTCTGGGAAGACACAGACGCATTGTCACTGACATTGACAATAGTAGAGGGTATCAAGACTGTCTGGCCCAGTCTGAAACCACCAGAATCACCTTGCAAGGCTGACACCTGATCTAGATCAGGATCCTGAATATTAGAGGAAAAGGAGGAAATGCATACAGAAACCTGCTTGTCCAGTTCAACAAGAGAGTATCCTGAGGGACAGATCCCAGAAGAGGTAGTCTGCAGCAGAAGGGAGGAAGTTGATGATTGTCCGGGGCTGCAAAGAGATCTATCTTTGGAGTGCCCCACCTCTTGAAAATGATCTGAAGAATTAAGAAGGGGTCAGGGTCCATTTGTGGTAACCCTGAGAAATCCTGCTGAGAGCATCTGCTAAGATGTTGTATTTCCCTGGAAGATACATAGCCATCAGGGAAGCCTGAAGGGAATAAGCCAGATACCATATTTTTATGGCCTCTGTGCACAAGACCAAGGACCGAGTGCCTCACTGCTTGTTGATGTGCCACATGGTTGTGGTATTGTCTGTTCTGATCTGCACCACTTTCCCTTGAACAGAGGTTAAGAATGCCTGAAATGCTAGAAAGACAGCTCTGAGTTCGAGGAGGTTTATGTGTAGAAGAGATTCCTGATGAGACCAGGTTCCCTGAGCTGTAAGTTGGTCCAGGTGGGCCCCCCAACCCAGTAAAGAGGCATCTGTGGTGAGAGTCACTGAAGGAGCCTGACTGAGAAAGGGCACACCTTGTCGAAGATTGTCCTCCTCCAGCCACCACTGGAGGGCCTGAACTAGAGTTTGAGACACTGGAACCAATTTGAAGAGAGGGTCTTTTTTCTGAGACCAATAAGATCTGAGATGAAACTGAATATCTCTGATGTGAAGCCTTGCTCCTTGCACCACTGCGGTGGAGGCTGCCATGTGGCCCAGCAACTGCAGAAAGTGTCTGGCTGGACGAGATACTAGAGGATGAAAAAGAGGAAGCCAGAGTGATAAAGGACTGTACCCTTGGAAGAGGGAGAAATGCCCTTGCCTCAGTAGTGTCTAGCTCCACCCCTATAAAAGTGAGGAGCTGGACTGGTTCCAGAACAGACTTTTCTAGGTTCAGAATGAATCCCAAGGAATCTAGAAGCTTTCTGAGTGACCTCTAGGGCTGATTTGACTTGGTCTGAGGACTGACCCACAATAAGCCAGTCATCCAGGTATGGGAACAGGATACCCAGTCTCCTGAGGAATGCCACCACTACTGCTAGACACTTGGTTAACACCCTAGGAGCAGTTGTTAGCCTGAAAGGCATTGCTCTGAATTGGTAATAGCCTGAGGGCAACTCGAACCTGAGGTACTTTCTGTGGGAATGTCTGATAGGTATGTGGAAATAGGCATACTTGAGATCAAGGGAGGCTAGCCAGCCTCCAGGTCTCAGAGAGGGAAGAATTACTCCCCGAGTCACCATCTTGAATTTTGGTTTTGTTAAATGTTTGTTCAGATATCTTAAATCTAGTATGGGTCACTACTCCCTTGTCTTTTTTTGGAGTCAGGAAGTATCTGGATCCCCTGTGACAAGTAGGTACCTTCTCTCCTGCTTGAAGAAGTAGTAGAGAGGAGACTTCTGCCTCTACAGCCTTTGTCTCCAAGGGAGAGGGAGGACTGAAAGATTTTGCTCTCATTTTTGAGAACCTTTTGAAACTGAGAACAAGTCTCTGGCTCACTACTTCCAGGACCCATTTGTCTGAAGTAATAGACTTCCAGGCTTGGAAGTAGTGAGCCAGCCTGCCCCCTTGTTGGAACTGAGGAGGTGACCCTGACCGACACCTCAGGGTGTCTGTTTGGCAGGGGGCTTAGGCTGAGTGGATGAAGGGGTCCTGGTCATCCCATGTCTGCCTCTTCCCCCAAAGAACCCCCTCTACTGGAAAGAAGAGAAGGAGGCTGAGCTTGGTAAAAAGGCCCGTGAAAAGGCCTGCCCCTGTCAATCCTAAATTGCTGCCTTTGAGGAGTGGCCTGCTTTTCTTTGGCTGCCGCACTCCTGTATGTGGTCCTGTATTCATCCATCTTCTTCATGTAATTCTCTGTTTGCTCCCCAAACAGAGAATTACCAGTTACAGGAAAATCCATGGCCTTAGTCTGGGTATCCTGTGAAAGACTGGCACATCTAAGCCAAGCAAACCTCCTCATGGAGATAGATGTAGCCATAACCCTAGAATGTACATAATTCGAGTCTACAGCAGCATGGAATTGCACTTTGGATGCCTCTATACCATCTACAGCCACCTGCTCCAGCTCCTTGGCTAGCTGGGGAGGGGCATTCTTAGCCAGCTCCAGAACCGTATCCCACATAGATTTCTTGTACCTGGCTGTACATGCCATGTAATTTGACTGCTTGAGTCCCAAAGAGGATGCCAAGTACAGTTTCTTTGCCATGGCATCCACTTTCCTGGAAACCTTATCTGGGGGGTGAGACACCAGGAGGATGTTAGCCTTGTCACAGGCTGCAGCTTGCACTACCCCAACATAGCTGCAATGGGTTGAAAGGAATTCCATTCCAGGACCTGATAAAGCATACCTCCTGTCCATTCTTTTATCCACAGGAGGGATGGATGTGGGAAACTGCATAATTTTCTGTGTCTGTTTGCCCAGGGATTTATGTAAAGGGACAGACCCTCTCTCTGACTCTGGAACATCCATCATCTACACATAGTCAGGCTCCTCCTGATCCTGTTCAGCCTCTTCCATAGGAAGCTGAAGAGTCTCAGCCACTTTCTTGTAAAACAAGAAATGGGACGGGGACTCAGAAAGCATGTGAGGAGAAACATTGGAAGGCTTGTCTGGGGAGATGTCAGGCTCTACTGGCTCATCTAGGCCTTCAAACTCACCATCATCATCATAATCTTCTTCCTCCTCCTCCCAATCGCCCTCCTAGAATGCTTCAGGATCTACATCAGAAGCAACTATTTCCAACAGAACCAATCGCCTTTGAACCGATGTTGGTTCAGTCGGAACCGGGCAAAGCGACTGGACTACTATAATCGCTTTCGCTATCTCTTCAACGGTCGGAACATGGGAAGTAGGATCCGAACCGGCTGACTTGCGTTTCCTTTTTGACGGAACCGACTACACAGAGTTGGCTCTGCTCTTGCTCAAAGAGGTACTGCCCAGGTTAGTGAGCACCTCTTCGGGTTCAGTCGCAACAGAACTGGGCTGGCCATCCGGGTCAGTGAACCTCTCAGCCTCCCTTTCCCCTTAGCCTACTTAAACGTTTTTCTAAAGTGGCTTTGGGAACGTTTTTACAGATCTGGCAGTCTTCCTTGAGGAGGTCAAACCCCAGACAATACACACCGACTAGGTGAGGATCAGCCTTAGCAAAGGCCTCCCCACACTCGGTACAGTGCTGAAACCCAGTGGGACCGGTTTTCTTTTGGGGTTTCTCAAACATGCCGGATTCAAAAAAGTTACCCTTCACAGCGTTAAGCCAGGCAACACACACTTATCGGTTCCAACCGTGTCACGGGTCGGTTAAAAAAATCCTATAAAATGCTGGATTTTTTTAGAAACTGATAAGTACCGGAAACCACTAAAATATCACAGAAAATATACACAAAATATAGTTAGGAATTGATTTCGGTTCCCGAGGGGATCTAGGGAGAGAACCAAAGAAAAACAATTTCTATCAATAAATCCACACTACCTACTAAACTACCACTTACTGTACCGTGACAGAGGTCAGAATACTGAAAAAATAAGAAAGCGGTTGAATAAACCGACCGTTTCAAACTTGTACTGAACCGAAGTGCAGGAGGAATCTCCGGAGCGACTTCACAGTTAGACGGAGTAAGAAATCTGACGGTTACACTCAAGAGTACCTCAGACAGAGGTTTGAAAACCAAGCTCGAGCTCAACATTCTATACCTTGGCATAGCGTTAACCCTTTACTCTCTGGAGCAGTTCAAGTGCTGGGGCTAACTGCATATAGTCAGAATACAGCAAGACTTCATGTTGTTTGAATAAGATAACTACCTTAAGGGTCCTAGCAAACCTGGCTCTGGAGACCTTCCCTCTATTGGCACCGTGAACAGTGCTGCAAGGGGGTCTGCAACACCAAGGTGCCCACCAGTGTGGACCCAATGTATAGCTTCGGCCTCACCACTGAGGGCATCCACTGCCCTGAAGGGCCGACTGGGAAGGGTGCTTAGCCAGTCCCCTGGAGAAGGCTGATTGCCCACCAAACCCCACCCACAGGTCCTCTGGCGTCTCAGCATGGCAAGCATGTGGAGAGGCCTGGTCTCCCTCAGTGTGTATTATACTGTGAAAGGGTTCAGGGGAACAGCCCAGGGACCTTGTCTTGGCATCCTTGGTGCAATGCCTGCTTCCAAAAGTGGGCAGCTTGTGACCCCACTTCAATGCGAGGATTTCTAAAAAGCGATAGTCCATACAGAAGCAGGCATCACACCTATCCATGTTGAGGTTGATGCTGAGGTCGCACCAACATGCACCCTGCTGGTCCCAGATGGCGATCTGTCCCCAGCAGGAGCACCAACGCATAGGAGGGTCATTATGTTGCTTCTTCTTTTACTTTGAGGCTTTCTTTCTCTTGCACTCCTTGGAACCAGACAAGACGTTTCGAGTAAAAAACAATAAATAGGACAGGAAAGGTTTGGCACCCCACTAAAACAGTAAAATAAGAAAAATGGCACCAAAAGAGGATGATGCTTAGGGGTATGGTGATGAACAAACAGCGATGAACTGAGGAAGGAGTTGTGATACAGTTACACAAGACAAATGAAAATTACATACCTACCGTAATTCTTGATCTTGGACAAGTCTCAAACACTCATTCACACTAGTGGGACTACGCCGGAGCCATTAGGACCCAGCAGGAGCCAAAAATCTTCAGGAGGGCTGGCGCTGAGGTAGGACCACACATGCACGGCACCGCAAGACTGGTTTGCACCATACAGGCTATCTCGGTATCGACCCTCCAACTGCCTCAGTACCTTTTTTACCGAGAAGGTGCAGCCTAACTAATCTAGGAAACCAACCTCTCCCGGACATAAGACAGTCTGTATGACCCGTGTAAGAAGGGTCAACTCAACATTTTCTTCACAGCCTAGCCAATGAGAGAGTGAAGACCAGAAACAGGATAAGCGAGCTTGGGGGATGGTGGGTGGGCATCTGAACGAGTGGTGGAGACTTTATCCAAGAAGATCAAGAATTACAGTAGGTACGTAATTTACTTATCTTCCTGGATTAAAAGTCTCCACCACTCATTCACACTAGTGGGAGAGTACTGAGCTGAAAACAATCCCCCGAGCAGGGCAGCAGGAAAAAGGAGCTCACTTAGGACAGAAGTCCATTAAGGATTGTCCTGCCAAAAGAAGGATGCTGTCTTGCATGGATATCAAGGGTGTAGTCCTTCATGAAACTGTTCACAGAATTCCAAGTAGCTGCGTTGCAGATGTCTGCAATGGGCACGTTCCGAATCTCCACCAAGGATGCTGTGACTGCTCTGGTAGAGTGGACATACACTCTGTCTTCCAGCTTAACCTGTGCCATCGAGTAGCAGTGGCGAAGACATGCTACTAACTATACCAAAATGCAGCTGATGGCAACAGGTTGGTCCAGCTGGGCCATGCTGAACGAAACAAAGAGTTGTTTGGATTTATGAATCTCTTTCGTTCTGTCGATGTAGAATTGCAAAACCCTTCTGACATCCAGAGAGTGAAGGGTGCATCCTCCTTCATTCTGGAAATTTGCAAAGCAGGTCGGAAGGACCAAGGGCTGGTTAAGATGAAATTCCGAGACCACTTTGGGCAGGAATTTTGGATGCGTTCTGAGAACCACCTTGTCCTTGTGAAATACTGTGAAAGGGGGGTCTGTGACCAGGGCATGTATTTCAGAGACCCTGCAAGCGGAAGTAATGGCTACTAGGAAGGCCTTGTTATAGGTCAGAAACTTCAAGTCGCAGGTTGCTAGAGGCTCAAAAGGTTTAAGTGAGCATATCTAGCACAAGATTGATATCCCATGTGGCCACCAGTCTCCTGACTGGCGGCCTGGGGTGCAGGATACCTTCAAGGAATCTCTTGACTAGTGGTAACTGAGCCACTGATATATTCTGTACTGGCTCGTAATAGGCAGAAATCATGCAGAGGCATACCTTAACTGTCAAATATTGCAGTCCTGCATTTGACAGGTCCAGGAGGTACTCCAACACCTTATCTGATGGGCAAACAAAGGGGTCCAGGGCTGACTTAGCGAGCCAGACAGAAGAAAAAATTACTCACCTTAGTAATTACGTTTCTCCTAGTGGAGTCTTCCTGTATTCTGACAAGTGCAGTTAGCCCCAGCCTTTAAACTGCCCCAGAGAACAATGGGTTAACTTTTCTATGCATGGCATAGAATGTCCATCACGAGCTCGGTTGATGTCTCTGCCTGTTGTTATTCGAACTGCAACCGTCGGATCTTTACGAGCAAAACTCACTAGGTGTTCTGTGTGGAAACTGTAAAATTTTTAACTAGCCAACTGGCAGAAAAATAATGTTTTGGGTTGTCAAAGGAAGACTCAAGTCATGAAACCCAAACACAAAACCCAATCAAATGAAATAAAATCTCACCCCATGAGAACAGAGGGTGTAAAGGGGGCACCCCTAGGGTGCCAACACTGCACCTGCCCACCCACATCCCAAAAAATCTAGGTTCTGAGAGGGGAGGCGGGGGAGACGTCAGAATATAGCAAGACTCCACTAGAAGAAACATAATTACTAAGGTGAGTAATTTTTTCTTCAAACAATATTAAGTCTTGCTGTATTCTGACAAGTGCAGACTACCAAGCAGTACCTCCATGGAGGAGGGACAGAACCTACTTTGGGAATAGGCTCTGAAGTACTGCTGTGCCAAACCGAGCATCACTCCTAGCCTGGATATCCAGAGAGTAATGCTTGGTAAAAGTATGGACTGTTTTTCAGGTGGCTGCTTGACACATTTCTAAAAGAGGGATATTCCTGGCAGCAGCCAGGGAAGCAGCTGTACCTCTTGTGGAATAAGCCCTCAGGCCTGAGGGTGGAGTTTTACCCAGTTTTTCATAGCAGAATTGTATACAAGAGACAATCCACCTGGCAACAGATCTCTTGGTGGCAGGTTTCCCCTTCCCAACTTCTCCATAAGTGAGAAACAACTAGAGGGAGTCAAACCAGTGACCCTTGGTACGCTCTATGTCAGGGGTTCTCAAATGATGAGGCCAGCCTCCCTGGGGAGGCCCCAACCTGTTCCAGGGGAGGCTCAAGCAAGTCTGAAAAAGTACTGTATTTAAATTTTGAGATTTATTTTATGTGAAGAGATAAAGCAAATTGAAAGAGAATAGTGTGGATTTTATGTATTTAAATACTAATAAGTGACAAGGGAAGGTGAATGAGCGAAGGCTCGTTTCAGGTGTGCTTGGGGTAGGAGTGACTACATTTCAAAAGTTAACTGCAAAGAATCAAGAAATACACAATGAACAATAGTGCAAACAAATATGAATAAACTAATAATGAGTGGTGGTAATTGATCAATTTTAGACTGACAGCAGAACAGCTCAAATACAAGGGCTGATCATAGAATGCTAAGAGCAATAGCAGGAAGGAGCAAAGTAATCCCAGAGAAATCGCTTAGGAGCAGGGAAGGACAGGGAGAGGCAAATTATGTAGGAAGGTTATTTCATATACAGATGAAAAAGAAAGTGGTCTGACCCATGAAGGTACTGCAACAAGGAGTAACAATGGTTCAAGAATGAAAATAGTGGAGCAAGTAGGCTGGCCTGTGGGGATGGTTACAATAAGCTGAATAATATTATTTGTTTATTTTATTTATTTGTTTTCAGATAACACCTTTGAGCACAGGAGCTTTTTTCAAAGGTTCCACATCAGTATAAGACAAATAACTAAATGTGAGCTAAGTATTCAAAGGGGTTTCAGTTTATTTATGGTGTACTGCGCAAATACAGTATGTTATTTTTCTTTGGGGAGGCCCAAGATTATTTCAGTTTTTGGGGGAGGCTCAAAATCTTTTCCATGGATTTGGGGAAGCTCACTGTGACAAAGTCTAAGAACCATTGCTCTATGTAGTAGCTAAGGGCTCTTTTAACACCCAAACTGTGTAGCCTTCTCTCTTCCGAGGAAGAATGATCAGTGAAGAAAACAGGGAGATACACAGACTGATTCAGGTGGAAATCTGAAACCACTTTAGGCAAGAACTTTCTGTTAGTTCTAAGGACCACTTTATCTCTGTGAAAAGAGATGAAATCAGGTTCCACTGACAGGGCTTGCAATTCACTGATACATCTAGCAGAAGTAATGGCTACCAAAAACACAGTTTTCCAAGTCAAGTACTTAAGCTCTTCGGAGGACAGAGGTTCAAAGGGGGTTGCATAAGCTGAGCAATGGAAACATTAAGATCCCAAGCAGGAGCAGGATCTCTAAAGGGGGGATTGGTATGAAGCAATCCCTTGAAAAACTTGCAGAATACAGGGTGGGATGACAGTGAGGAAGACTTGCCTACTAACAGGAAAGCAGAAACAGCTGACAAGTGTACCTTGAGAGTAGCTGGTCTAAGGCCTAGGCCATTGAGATGGACCATATAATCCAGAACCGTAGGCAATTCAGCAGTGTCTGGAGAAATATTCTTCTTAGAACACCAAATGCTGAATCTTTTCCATTTGGAGTTGTAAGTCTTTCAGGTGGAGGGCTTTCGAGAAGCCTTGAGGATATCCAGAACCCCTTGGGAAAGATGCAGATCTGCAAATTCTAACTCTTCAAGAGCCAAGCCTTGAGATTGAGAGACTGAAGATTGGGGTACCAAATCCTCCCCTGAGAGGATGTTAACAGGTTGTAATTCCTGGGAAGAGACAAGGGAAGATGGACTGCTAGGGACAGCAACAAGGGATACCATGGCTGCCTGGCCCAGTCTGGAGAAATCAGAATCACTTTGCAAGGTTGTGACCTTATCTTAACTAACACTTTGAACAGGAGAGAGAAGGGGGGAAAGGTATAAAGAAATTTCCCTTCCCAGTTCAGAATCAGAGTATCCAGGGGGACTGAGCCCAAGACTGGGGGTCTGCAACAAAAGAGAGGAAGTTGGTGATTGTCCGGGGCTGCAAAAAGATCTGTCTCTGGAGTGCCCCATCTTGAGAAAAATCACCTTCAACATCAGAGGATCCACAGCCCATTCATGATGGTCCTGAGATATTCTGCTCAGTGCATCTGCTAGGACATTGTCCTTCCCTGGAAGGTGAACTGCTATCAGAGAGGTTTGCAGGGAATAAGCCAGGGACCACAACGTCATTGCTTCTGTGCACAAGGCCGTAGACTGAATGCCTCCTTGCTTGTTGATGTACCACATGGTGGTGGTGTTGTCTGTTCTGACCTGAACCACCTTGTCCTGTACTGATTTGGAAAAAGCTTGCAGTGCTAGAAACACTGCCCTGAGTTCCAAGAGACTGATGTGCAGAAGGGATTCCTGAGGTGACCACAGTCCCTGGGTGGTGAGGTCCCCCAAATGGGCTCCCCAGCCCAGCAGGGAAGCATCTGTGGTAAGGACCACGGAATGAGACTGAGTGGCAAATGGAACCCCTTGCCTCAAATTGCCCTGATCCTGCCACCATTGCAGGGCTTGGATCAGGGTTCGAGTCACTGGGATTAGTTTGATAAGGGAATTCTTTCTTTGGGACCAAAAAGCTCTTAAGTGGAACTGAATGTCCCTCATCTGGAATCTTGCACCTTGGACCACTGCTGTAGAAGCTGCCATGTGGCCCAAGAGCTGAAGGAAATACCTTGCTGGTCGAGACACCTGAAGGCTGAATGAAGAGGCCAGTTCCATGAGAGCCCTTGCCCTTTCCAGGGGAAGGAAGGCTCTTGCTTTTACCGTATCCAGCTGTGCCCCTACGAAGGTGAGGAGCTGTACTGGTTCGAGAACTGACTTTGGTAGGTTGAGAAGAAATCCTAAAGAAGTGAGCACTTGCTGGGTCACTTGCAGGTGTGACTTGACTTGGTCTGGGGACTGGCCCACTATGAGCCAGTTGTCCAAATATGAAAATGGAAATCTTTTGTCTTCTTAGGAAGGCAACAACTACTGCTGAGACACTTTGTGAAGACCCTTGGGGCTGAGGTTAGGCCAAAGGGCATTGCTCTGAACTGATAGTGGCCTGAGGGCAACTTGAACCTGAGGTACTTTCTGTGTGAGCACCTGATGGGAATGTGAAAGTAGGCATCTTTGAGGTCCAGGGAGGCTAGCCAGTCCCCCGGCCTTAGAGAGGGAAGGATAATTCCAAGAGTTATCATCTTGAACTTTGGCTTTAAAAGATGTTTGTTCAGGTATCTTAAGTCCAGGATGGGTCGCCACTCTCCAGTCTTTTTGTGGGTTAGGAAGTACCTGGAGTACAGTCCTTTGCCCCAGTGCAGGGTGGGTACTTTCTCTATAGCTCTTAGAGCTAGGAGAGAAGAAATCTCTGCCTCTAGGGCAAGGGTCTCTGAGAGATTTGCAGGTGGAAAAGATCTGGCGCTCATCTTGGGAAATTTTTTTGAAGCTGAGAACCAGTCCCTGGCTTACTACTTCCATGACCCACTTGTCTGATGTAACAGACATTCAGTCCTGGACAAAGTAAGCCAGCCTGCCCCCTACTGGGATAGGAGAATCGACCGGCAGACCCATCAGGGTGTTTGCTTGGCAGGGGCTTTAGACTGAGGGGTGGATGCAGGCCTGCTCATCCCCTTCTGCCTCTCCCTCTGAAGAACCCCCTCTGTGAAAAAGAAGAAGAGGCCTGTGCTTGGTAAAAAGGCCTTTGGAAAGGCCTGTCCCTGCCCCTGGACTGCTGCCTTTGAGGAGTTGCCTGCCTTTCCTTGGCCTGAGCACTCCTGTAAGTGGTCCTGTATTCATCCATTTTCTTCATGTAATTCTCTGTCTGCTCTCCAAACAGAGAATTACCCATTACAGGAAAATCCATGGCCTTAGCCTGGGTATCCGGTGAGAGGCTAGTACATCTGAGCCAAGCCATTCTCCGAAGAGCCACAGATGTAGCCATGACTCTTGATGATACACCACTGGAGTCCACAGCAGCACGAAACTGAACTTTTGATGCCTCAATCCCATCTGCAACCACCTCCTCCAGCTCCTTGGCAAGCTGGGGGGAAGCCTGTTTAGCCAGTGCCAGTACAGTGTCCCACCTGGACTTCTGGTACCTGGCTGCATAGGCCATATAATTTGCCTGCCTGAGTCCCAAGGAAGATGCCATGTACTGCTTCTTTGCCATGGCATCAATCTTCCTGGAGTCCTTGACTGGGGGTTGTGATGCCAAGGAATGCTTGCCTTATCACAGGCAGCAGCCTGTACAACCCCAACATGGCTGCATTGCTGATAAAGGAACTCCATATCTGAGCCTGAAAGAGTATTCCTCTTGTCCATTCTTCTATCCACAGGAGGTATGGAATTGGGAGACTTAAGAATTTTTTGTGTCCGTTTCCGAAAAGATTTGTGGAGGGGAACAGACAGTCTCCTGGACTCTGGGATGTCCATCATCTCTACATAGTCAGGCTCCTCCTGATCCTCCACTGCCTCCTCCACAGGAAGCTGGAGGGTATCCGCCACCTTCCTGTAAAACATGAAGTGCGAAGGGGACTCAGAAAGCCTAGGAGGAGAAACACCTGAAGGTCTATCTGGGGAGATCTCCGGGTCAATAGGCACATCCAGACTTTCACCATCACCATAATCATCTTCCAACTCTCCTTCCTCCTCAAACTCCGGTTCATAAAATTCTTCCAGGGTATAGTCTTGAACAGGAGAAAACGACCAAACCAAGCCCCTGCCAAAAGGTGCTGGATCAGTCAGAAACGGGCGAAGCAATTCCACAATACGAATCGCTTTGGCTATTTCTTCAGCAGTCGGAGTATGAGATTCTGGATCCGAACTGGTCGACTTGTCTTTGCGTTTTCTTTTTGTTGGAACCGATCCCTCGGAATTGACTCTCCTTTTGCCTGAAGAAGTATCGCCCTGGTCAGAGGGCACTCCTTCTGGTTCGGTCGGAACCGAACCGGGCTGGCCATCTGGGTCAGTGGACTTCTTGGCCTCCCTTTCCCTCAGTCTACCTAATCTCTTTTCCAGGGTAGATTTGGGAAAATTTTTACAAATTTGGCAGTCTGAATCGAGGTGGTCAAACACCAGACAATAAACACAGGTGGTGTGGGGATCGGCCTTAGCAAATACTTCCCCACTGCAGTATTGAAACCCAGTGGGCCCGGTTTTCTTCTTGGGTTTCTCAGACACCCGGCTAACCAAAGCGTGCCTTTTACGGCGCTTATGAGCAAGACTTCTATCGGTTCCTGAACGTGTCACGGGTCTTGGAAAAAATGTACCAAAACCCGTTTTTTTTAGAACCGATACGGACAGGTAACCACACACTAAAGTAAAGTACCAAATTTACCTGAATGATCGGTTCAGCCGAACCGATCCACACTTTTTACAAGTTCCACACAGAAAACAGAATAAAACCTATCTAGTACTCACGGTAGCAGAGACAGAGACTTGAACCGACTATGCAGAAACAAAATTTCAGTAGAAACCAACCGAAAACCAACTTTGAACCGAGCAGCAAGAGAAATCTCCGGAGCGACTGTTCAGTGAGGCGGAGTAAAGAATCTGACGGTTGCAGTTCGAATAACAACAGGCAGAGACATCACCCGAGCTCGAGATGAACATTCTATGCCATGCATAGAAAAGTTAACCCATTGTTCTCCGGGGCAGTTTAAAGGCTGGGGCTAACTGCACTTGTCAGAATACAGCAAGACTTCCTGTTGTTTGAAAAATGCTTCCACTTTGCCATGCAAGTCTTCCCAGTGGATGGCTTACACGCGGCTTAGAGGCTTTCTGAGATTCTCTAAGAGACGTTAAACCTACCCACTTCTCTTTGGTTGTCTCCCGCATACTCATCCCTCTGGAAGGATTTGTAATTTACGATAAATGATTTACATGACATAACCAGAATAGCCTTGGCTTCTTCAAATAGGAAACCCCCTATCCGAGATGTTACACCTTTTATGGCCCAAGTGCTAAAACTTTGGTATAAATTAAAACAAATTAGATTTTTTAAGGAAACTTTCTTTTTTTCACACACATATCAGAGGACAGGGGATTTCTCCCTGCAACATTTGATTTGATCTTCTCAAAATGGAGAAGACTGGGGCAAAATTTCTTCTCTCAGTTTATCAAAAAAATCAGGAATAATTTCATTTGAATCTCTTCAGGCTTATTATGGTCTTTCTGATAATGAATCTTATAGGCACATACAGGTTAAAAATTATATCTTACTACAGAGGGATGTGGGGGCTCGTTCCCCAGATCCTCTTCCAACACTCTAGAGACTCCTAGAGGATTTTTTGAGTGACACAATCTGGGGCCACCTCATCGGTCATCTCTATAAAATGTTGAGGGAAGGATTAGGTGACCCCTCAGAATCCATACTGAACAGCTGGAATAGAGATCTAGAGCTTGAGGTTTCTGGACAGGAATGGCAGAGGGCATCAGTCCCAGCCTACAAGATTACCCATTCAAGTAAATGGAGAGAATTTGCCTGGAAGTGACAGACTAGATTTTTCTGTTCACCGGCTGTTCTGACCAAATATCTCCCTCCCTCAAATGGAGGGTGTTGGCGTAAGTGTACATGCAAATTGGCAGACTTGGGTCATATTTTTTGGACATGCCCTCAGATAACACCCCTTTGGTGTGCCTTCCAACAGGAGATATCAGACTGTTTGGGGGAGTCAGTTGAGCTTTCAGCAGAAATGGTGCTTCTCTCTATATTCCCTCCCCACCGACCAACCTGGTATTGTACTCTAATCCCTATACATATTTTGGAGGCGAAAAAAGCCATTACCAGACACTGGATGTGTCCCATAAACCCAACGATGCAAGACTGGAGAGGGGTGGTCTCAGAAATTTATCATATGGAGGGGTTGACGGCAAAACTACATAATAAGTATATTACTTTTGAGGTATTATGGAGGCCCTGGGTCATGCACCTATCATCTCTTGATCCTAATTTTGTTCCCTAGTTGTTCTCCTCTCCTCCAATTTGGTGGGGGAGATGTGAGGAATAAGGGGGATGCTGACTTCTACGAATTTAAGGAAAGGTAAAGGAAACAGCAGAAGGATATTTGAGAAACTGTTTCCATGGGATAATGTAATGGAATTAATTCCTGACTGTCACTGACTTTGAACAACAATAAGAGGAATATGTCAAATAATGTCCTAATGTAGTATGGATCTGAACAATGTAATGGCTATGTTGATGTCAGGATGTAAAGATATATTGTGTCATCTCTCTTAAATAAAAAATAAAATAAAATAAAATAAATAAATAAATAAATAAATAACTACCCACTTCTATCTCCTCAGGAGCCAGGCATGGAGATGAACGGATCTCAGGTTGGGATGGACCACCGGACCCTGTGTCAGGAGGTCCATTTGTAGAGGAAGTTGCCTCGGGGGGGACTTCCAACAATCTGTTGATTAACGGAAACCATATCTGAGGAGGTCAGTATGGAGAGATGAGAATCATAATGCCTCCATGTGCCCCTAATTTGAGCAACACCTTCTGAATTAAGGGAAGTGGAGGAAGTGTATACATAAAGTGTCTTGTCCACTGCAGTCTGAATGCATCCTGACAGAAAGCGCCAGGTTCTGGATTTCTGGAACAGAACAGAAGCAGTTTTGCATTGAGTGGGGATGCAAAAAGGTCCAGGTCCAGAGTGCCCCACTCTTCAAATAGCAACTGCACGACGCTTGAGTCGAGACACCACTTGTGTGGATCCATCTCCGTTCTGCTGAGGCGGTCCGCCAGATCATTCTGGATTTCCAGCAGACAGACTGCTTGGATCAGGGCCTCATGCTCAAGACACCACTCCCATACTCTCATGACTTCTCTGCACAGAGGGTAAGAGTGCGCTCCACTCTGCTTGTTGAAGTAGTACATCACTGCCTTGTTATCCGTCTGAAGGAGTACTACTTTGTGACAGAGGCCATCCTTCAGGGCTTGGACAGCGTACAGGACAAGTCTCATCTCTAGGATATTTATTTGCAGATGGGACTCGTCCTCGCTCCTGACAGTGAGCTCCCCAACCGGTCAGAGATGCATCCGTGGTGATGGTGATCTGCATCTCCAATGGGGCAAAGGGGAAACCTTGGAGAAGATTGTCCTCCTGAGTCCACCAGGTGAGCGACCTTGTTAGAGACTTTGTCACCTTGACGTGGAAGGATTGCTAGTGTGTGGCTGGAGACCACTGAGTGCTGAGCATCTATTGTATGGTTCTCATGTGTAAGCGGGATAAGAGCACTGTGAATACAAACAATGCCATGAAACTTAGCATCCGCTGCATCGAGAGAGCTTGAACAGAGTTGTTCTCCTTGATGAAGCGAGCCATCTGGAGAATGTCATCCTCCTGTCCTCTGGAAGGTAGGCTCTTGCCCTGGAGGTGTCCAGAAGAGCTCCTATGAAGATTTATCCAGGTTCAGTAGAACTCCTATGGATGTGAGGAACTTGGAAGCTGTGGAAACCACTTCCTGTGTCTCCTGTCTGGAAAGGCTTGCTAGAAGCCAAGCGTCCAGGTATGGGCACACCTGAATGTCAAGTTTTCTAAGATGCACAGTGAGTACCGCAAAGCACTTTGTAAAGACTTGTGGCGCTGAGGACAGCCCAAAGGGAAGAACTCTGAATTAAAAGTGCTGACCCAGGGCTACAAAACGTAGGTGTCTGTGGATGGCTTGGGTGCACTGGAACATGCTGGTAGGTGTCCTGCATGTCCAGAGATGCCAACCAGTCATTTTGATAAATGAGAGGCAGCAGTGTTCCCAGCGAGATCATCCTGAATTTTTCTATGAACAGGCATTTGTTTAACTTCCTTAGGTCTAGAATAGGGTGCATACCGCCTGTTTTCTTTGGAACTAGGAAGTAGTGGGAGTAGAAACCTGTGTCCCGTTCTGCTTACAGAACCACTTCTACTGCCCTGTTGTTCAGAAGGCTCTGAATCTTGGAAGCAAGGAGGTCTTACTGAGTGGTAGTCAGCTTGGGCTGTCGCTTGGGTGGACAATCCGGGGGGTCTCTGAGAAACTGAGAAGAGTATCCCTCTTGAATTATCCTGAGGACCCATTTGTCTGTTGTGACAAATTTCCATTGGTTGTAAAACTGAGTCAGACGTCCCTCTACCACTGAAGTGGAGTCCTCCTCAGGCAGTTGAGGTGGGACACAGCCGGGTCTTCAGAGGGTGGCACTGGACACTTTCGGGGCCTGTGCCTTCTGCTGCGTTTTCTTCTGTGGCTGAGGGGTTTGTTTTTTGTTAAAAGCTCCTCGGCCTTTACCTCAAAAGGACTGATGGTTATGAAACTGCCGGTGGTTTCTGCTCAGTTGAGGGGTGGCAGGGGCCGGTCTGGCAGTCTTAATAGCAGTCCAGGTCTTCTGCGTGGCCTCCACTTACGAACCAAACAGATAAACCCTGTCAAAGGGGAAATTCATGACTCTCTGCCCAGCTTCATTAGTGAAGCCTGAAGTCCTTAGCCAGGAATGTTGTTGGGTACAGATCCCAGCCACTGCTGCTCTAAGGGGAATGTCAAAGGCGTCCACAGCAGGTTTAAGTTACTGATTATTGAACTCAATGCCTCTGGTAACGGTCTGAAGAAGCTCCGCGTTAGAGTCCAACTCCGGGAGAGCCGCGACTGTCCCTTTGAGCGAATGCCAGAGGGTATATTCATACTGAGAGAAATGAACCTGATAACTAGAAATATGCATGCCCAAGGTAGCAGCAGCAAACACTCACTTCCCCAGAGTTTCTGTTTTATGAGATTCTTTATTTACTGGAGGAGCTGTGGATTTGTCACTTTCCGCCAGTACCACTAGGGCATCTGTGAAGGCTTGAGAAGCAAGGACTGGCCTGTTCTTAGGGGGAACATAGTTCCTATCTATAGACTTAGCCACGGAAGGAATTAGTGCAAGTCTGTCCCACACCACTTATGAAAGAGTCTCAAAAGAGGGTTGCACCGGTGGTGTCAAGGCCACAGGAATTTCAGGGACATGCAGATATTATAGGCCCAAAAGCTTCCCAGGGTCCACCTCAGAAGTCTGGACAGCCAGAGTGGAATTCATATTCTTCAGCAGAGATTTAAACGAGAGGTCTTCGACCACAGGCTCAGCTGAAGTTGAGGGTTTATACTCTATCCCATAAAACGAGTCTTCATCCACATCATCTGCCAGGCGTAGATCAGGATCAGACTCTTCATAGTCTCCCTCTACCCCCGAAGGGATAGTGTAGGTAGGTAAAGAAGGGAGACGAGCTGGAGGTGCCTCTCCCGGGATCGGAGTGGAGAACCCTGGCACCCGAGACAGAGCTGGCACCAGCAACAGCACTGCACATGGCACCGCTGCCAAAGCCAGAGCCACAGTCGGCGCCAAATGAGTACCCGGGGTCCCCGATCCCAACACCGGGACACCAGAGGGTTGCGACACTACGGGAGACCTGAAAGTATGAACAGTAGGGGGAGAATGCAGTACCTGTGCCGGCCCCTGCGCCGCAGCCATGAGAGGGGGAAAGGCACGAGGGAGCAGTGTTAACGGCATCAAAGGTGTCGCGCAATCAAGCTGAACCAACTGCTCCGCCCGTGGACCAATGGTCCACAGGTCCAAAAGCCCCAGAACTGAGTCTGCAGGCAAGGGCAGTAGGGACAACAGCCAAACCCACTGCTCCATAAGAACGACCCAATGATGAAACTGCTCACCAGAAGACCCCCCCCCCCCCAAGGGAGCAGGGAGGGATTCCGGAGCCAAGGATCACAGCCATTAGGAACCGAGGCCGCAGGTGACCCCGACGCAGCCAGGGTCAGCTTACTGTCCCCTTCTACTGAAGACCCCCGTGCAGACGTATCAGAGGGCGACCTCGAGCAGTACCACTTCTTCGACCGAAGAGAGGAAGAAGAGCTGTCGCTCTGGCTTTGGCTTTGGCTCCAGTAGTTTTATTAAAAAAAAAATTAATATCAAAGAAAAGGAGTGTTCTTCAGTCCGCCATCGACAGATCCCAAAAAACAGAACAAAAGATGCAGTGATTCACTGGCAGCATATGACATGCAAAGTGGGAGCAAAGGCCAGCATCAAGGGGAGCAGTGGAATGAGGGAGGAGATCAGGGACAGAGAGTAAGAGAAGAGGGGGGTCAGAAAAAAGTTGAGGTAGCAAGGAAGGGAAGAACAGGTTACTCACCTGTAACAGTAGTTCTAGGAGTGGTATATGTTTGTTCATCCACACTCTTTTGCATGTCCCCTTCCACTTTAAAATCAACCGGAAGTTGTCAAGTTGGCTCCTCCCACCCACACGGGTGGTATAAACCTTGGCTCCACCCACTAACGCCAGATCTTAGCCTGCTGGAAGCCAGGTAGTGTGCGTCTGCAGCCGGGGAGGTCGGGTGGGTCAGTGGGGATGAACAACATATACCACTCCTAGAACTACTGTTACAGGTGAGTAACCTGTTCTTCTAGGAGTGTGGATATGTTGTTCATCCACACTCACTGGCAGACCCCTAGCAGTTCTCCGGGAGGAAGGAGTCAAGTCGCACACTCCCTACTTGGGGAACACAGATTGGAGAACTGAGGCCCCAAAACCAGCATCCCGGCATGACTCAAGGTCGATGTGGTAGTGGGTGATGAAGGTGTTTACTGACTTCCAGGTAGTAGCCCAGCAGATTTCCTGGATAGGGATGACCCTGGAAGCAGCCACCAATGCAGCGGTATGGTGGGTAGAATGAGCCCTTATCCCTCTGGGAGGCTCCTTGCCCACCAACTCATAACACAGACTTATGCATGATGTAATCCATCTTGCAACTGTCCACTTTGCTGCAGGTCTGCCAGAAGGGGCTTCAGCGTAGGTGACAAACAGCTGGCAAACCTCACCCCGAATTTCCCCTGTCCTCTCCTTATAGTAGGAGAGAGCACGTCTTGGGTTCAAAGTATGGAGCCTGTACTTGTCCTCTGAGGTATAATTAGGGTAGTATACCGGCAGAGTCAACACCTGGTTAAGGTGAAACTCTGACACCACCTTTGGAAGGAATTTTGGGTGGGGGAGTAGGACAACTTTGTCCCTGTGGAAGACCAGATAAGGGGAGTCCACCAAAAGTGCCTGGAGCTCCCCTGTCCTTCTGGCAGATGTGATAGCCACCAGGAAGGCCGTCTTCCACGACAAGTGTGACAGCTCACACTTGTGCACTGGTTTGAATAGCTTCCTCACGAGCATTGCCAGTACCAGCAGTAGATCCCACAGAGGTAGAGGTTCACGCACTGGAGGGAATATGTGATCCAAGCCTCTGAAAAAGCACCTGACCAGTCTCCTGCGCCAATGTCGGTTGACCGCCCTGCGCCCGGTAGGCAGAGATGGCGCCAGGTGCACCCTAATGGTCAATGACCGGAGACCCCCTTTGGACAGAGAACAAAGGTAGTCAAGAATGTTAGCCATTGGAAAGGCCCTTGCCCTCATACCAAATGGAAAACCTTTTCCATTTGAAGGCTCAACATTTCCTGGTCGATTCCTTTCTGGACGCCTCCACCACAGTGTAGACATCTTTGGAAAGACCCAAAGCCCGGAACTCTAGCCGCTCAGGTACCAAGCTGTAAGGTGCAGGGATTGAAGGTCCAGATGTAATACTTTCCACTAATGGAGTGATATCAGGTCTGGGCATGCTGGAAGCCGCTCCGGGGGCCTGCAGCTGAGGCTGGGGAGATCTGGATACCAGAACTGGTGTGGCCAGTCTGGGGCTAGCAGGATCACCTTCGCCTTGCCCCTCCTCACCTTGAGGAGCACCTTGTGGATCAAGGGAAATGGAAGGAAGGCGTAGAGGAGGCCTGGGGTCCATGGCATCAAGAAGGCATTCCCCTGCAGCGAGCTCTGCTGAGGGGGGCGGGCATGAAACAGCCTCAGCTTGGTGTTTTCCCTGGAGACAAACAGGTCCACCATCAGTTTGCCCCAATGGGAGAACAGGCTAAAAGCTACCTCTGGATGGAGAGACCACTCGTGGGATGTCTAGCCTAAGCGGCTGAGATCATCCGCCAGGTAGTTTGAGGCTCCTGCCACATGGATGGCTAGGAGATCTGCCTCCCACCGGCTCACGAGGGTCCAGATGCAGAGCGCCTCCTTGCACAGCAAACGGGAGCACGTGCCGCCCTGTTTGTTGAGGTAGTACATGGTCGTGGCATTGTCCATCTGGACTTGAACCACTTGACCCTGGAGTTGAGGAGCGAAAGCTGACAGTGCCAGTCTGACTGCTCTGAGCTCCAACAGGTTGATGTGGCATTGGGACTCCTCGGGGGTCCAGAGCCCATGGGCCCTTTTGTCTCCCATGTAGGCTCCCCAGCCCATAAGAGAGGCATCAGTCATGAGGATGACCGTCGGCTCTGGTCGGACAAACGGGATCCCTTCCTGCAACCGGTCTGAGGCAGTCCACCATTGGAGAACGTCCCACATCTTCTGGGTTACAGTGATCAGCTGGTCGAAATGACCGTGGTGCTGAGTACACTGGGTGGCCAGCTCCCATTGGAGGGGGCACATGTGCAACCGGGCCCAATGGACCACCGAGGTACACACCGCCATGTAACCCAGAAGGCGCAGAAAGTCCCGGGCAGGGTGTAACTGCCCAGCCAGAAATTATTAGGCAAAGGAGGAAAGAACCTCTGGCCTGTCCGCCAGGAGCCAAGCTCTGGCTTGACAAGAGTTGAGCTCTGCCTCAAAGAAGCCCATCACCTGAGACAGCATGAGTTCTGACTTGGCCTCGTTGATCAGGAGGCCGAGTTGGGAAGCAGGTTTGGAGGGCCAGATCCCTGGACCTCTACACCTCCTGTTGGGTGGATCCTGCTAGGAGCCAATTGTTGAGGTAAGGATAAATCCTGACTCCCCCCGATGCCTGAGATGGGCGGCCACCACTGCAATGCATTTGGTGAAGACCCAAGGGGCCGATGACAGGCCGAATGCCATGGTTCGCAACTCGTACAGGGTCCCTTCAACCCTGAAGCGGAGAAACTGCTGATGGGACGGACGGATTGGGATGTGAAAGAACACGTCCTGCAGATCCAGTGAACACAACTGCATGTTTCGCTCTTAGGATGGTATGATCTGGGACAGAGTGACCATCCAAAAGGTGCGTGACCTGAGATACTGATTCAGGACGTGCAGATCTAGAATGGGGCGCCAGCCCCCCCATCCGCTTGGGCACCAGGAAGTACCTGGAAACAAAGCCTAGATCTGCTGGAAGATCCGCCACTGGAGCTACTGCCTCCTTGAGGAGGAGCTGAGCGATGTCATCTCTGAGAGCCGACTGGGTCTGAGCGGATACTTGTTCCTCCCGAGGGGCGCGGGCTCGGCTTGGAGGATACTGCTCGAATTCCAGAGGCAGTCCTTGACCGACCACTTCCAGAACCCACCTGTCCGTGGTAATAATGGACCGGGCAGAAAGAAAGTGGCGGAGCTGGCTCCCCATGGGAGGACCCAGAACTGGCATGACAGGAGCAGGGTTGGCAGCCTCCACCCCATCACTGAGTAGGCTTGGAGGAGGAGGATGCAGGACCTGAACCTCGGCCTCCTTTACGGGCCTGCTAGGGACCCTGCTTGGGCAGAGAGCACCAAGCTTGAGCCTGCTGCTGTTGCTGGTGCTGCTGTCCACCTTCAAAGGAGCACTGCTGAGCCGCAGGGGCAGAATGCCGAAAATACAGGTTACTCACCTGTAACAGGAGTTCTAGAAGTGTTATATGTTGTTCATCCACACTTACTGGCAGGTTCCTTGCCACTTTAAATCTTGCCGGAAGGCCTTCAAGCTGGCTCCTCACACCCACTCAGGTGGTATAACTCTCAGCTCCGCCCCATGATGCCAGATCTAGCCCACTGGAAGCCAGGTTGTGCGTCGGAGCCGGGGAGGTCGGGTGGGTTGTGTGGATGAACAGCATATACCGCTTCTAGAACTCCTGTTACAGGTGAGTAACCTGTATTTCTAGGGACGTGGATATGTTGTTCAATCCACAATTACTGGCAGACTCCTAGCAGTTCTCCAGGAGGAGGAAGGCAAGGCGCACACCCCTACTTGGGAAATAAGGACTGGAGAACCAAGGTCCCAAAACCACCACTTCGGCGTGACTCAAGGTCGATGTGGTAGTGGGTAATGAAGGTGTGTGCTGACTTCCACGTAGCTACCCTGCAGATTTCCTGGATAGGGACATCCCTGGAAGCAGCCACCGAGGCAGCAGTATGGCGGGTTGAATGAGCTCTTATCTCTTTGGGAGGCTCCATGCCCACCAACCTATAGCACAGATCTATGCAGGAGGTGACCCACCTGCCTATCGTCCACTTGGCTGCAGGTCTGCCAGGTGCGGCTTCAGTGTAGGTGACAAACAGCTGGCGAACCTCTCCCGAACTGCAGCCGTCGCTCCTTATAATAAGCTCTTCTAGGGTCCAAGTAATGGAGCCTATATTGACCTCCGAGGTGTGATTGGGGAAGAACACCAGCAGAGTCAACACCTGGTTAACGTGAAACTCCAACACCACCTTCGGAAGGAATTTCGGGTGGGGGCGCAGGACAACCTTGTCCCTGTGAAAGACCAGATAAGGAGATTCGATGGAAAGCACCTGGAGCTCTCCCATCCTTCTGGCTGACGTGATAGCCACCAAGAAGGTGGTCTTCCACGACAGTTGGGAGATATCACACCTGTGCATCGGTTCGGAATGGCTTGCCCATGAGCTTAGCCAATACCAGCAGTAGATCCCACGGAGGTATAGGTTCTCACACCGGAGGGGATATGTGATCAAGACCTTTGAAAAAGCGCCCGACCACCTTCTCCTGCGCCACCGACTGCTTCCCGGCCCGTGCCCGGTAAGCAGAGATGGCTGCCAGGTGCACCTTAAGGGTCATCGACCGAAGCCCTAGCTAAGAAAGGGACCACAGGTAGTCCAGAATGCTAGCCAAAGAACAGGAGGAAGGGTCCAACCCCTTATCCTGACACCAAATGGAGAATCTCTTCCATTTGAAGGCATAGCATTTTCTGGTCGACTCCTTACGGGATGCCTCAACAACGTTGAGGACCTCGTCGGAAAGACCCAAGGCCTGGAACTCTAGCCGCTCAGGAACCAGGCCGTCAAGTGCAGGGATTGAAGGTCTGGGTGGGAGTACCTTCCCCTTGTTGATGGAGATCAGGTCCCGGCGGGCAGGAAGCTGCCTCGGGAGCCTGGAGCAGAGGCTGAGGAGATCTGGATACCAGAACTGGCGGGGCCAGACTGGGGCTACCAGAATCACCTGCACCTTGTCCCTCTTCGCCTTGAGAAGTACCTTGTGGATCAAGGGAAATGGAGGGAAGGCATAGAAGAGGCCCAGGGTCCATGGCCTCGAGAAGACATCCTCCTGCAGTGAGCCCTGCTGAGGAGGGCAGGCATGAAACAGCCTCAGCTTCGCATTCTCTCTGGAGGCAAACAGGTCTACCTGAGGAGTGCCCCAGTGGGAGAACAGATCTTGTACTACCTCCGGCAGGAGAGACCACTTGTGAAATGCAGCACCTATCCAGCTGAGGGCATCGGACAGAGTGTTGGAGGCTCCTGCCACATGGATGGCTAGGAGATCCGCCTCCAGGCTGATCACGAGAGACCAAGTGCGGAGAGCCTCCTTGCACAGAGGCAAGGAATGTGTCCTGCCCTGACGGTTTAGGTAGTACATGGTCATGGTGTTGTCCGTCTGGACCTGGACCACTTGACCCGTGATAAATGGAGCGAAGGTGGTGAGGGCTAGTCGGACCGCTTGAAGCCCAGCAGGTTGATGTGCATCGAGACTCCTGAGGGGACCAGAGGCCGTGAGCCTGAGCTCCCCCAGATGGGCACCCCAACCCATCAGAGAGGTGTCGGTCGTCATTGTGACCGTTGGCTCGGGGCGGACAAATGGGATACCCTCCTGCAGATGAGCCGGAACAAGCCACCACTGGAGGCCGTTCCACATCTCCTGGGTCACCGTCACTGGCTGGTCCAGAGGACCAGAGCGCTATGACCATTGGCAGGCCAGCCTCCATTGTAGGGGACGCATATGCCAGCGGGCCCAACGGACCACGCTGGTGCAGGCTGCCATGAGGCCCAGAAGGCGTAGGAAGTCCCGGGCAGGGCGCAACTGCCCAACCAGAAATGACTGGGCAAAGGAGGAAAGGACCTCGGCCCTGTCCGCCGGGAGCCGAGCTCTGGCTCGAAGAGAGTCGAGCTCTGCCCCGATGAACTGAATCACCAGCAATGGCACAAGTTCCGATTTGGCCTTGTTGATGAGGAGGCCAATCTGAGAGCAGACCTGGAGGGCCAGATCCCTGGACCGCTCCACCTGCAACTTGAAGGGGGCTGCAATGAACCAGTCATCCAGGTAAGGGTACACCTAGACCCTTCGGGGCCGCAGAAATGCTGTCACCACTGCCATGCATTTGGTGAAGACCCTGGGAGCTGCAGAGAGGCCGAAGGGCATGGCTCTGAACTCGTAAAGGGATCCCTCTGTCCTGAACAGGAGGAATCGCTGGTGAGACGGACGAATTAGGACGTGAAAGAACGCGCCCTGAAGGTCCAGAGAACAGAACCACACGCCTCGTTCCAAGGATGGAATGATCTGAGCCAGAGTGACCATCCTGAAGGTGCGAGACCTTAGGAACCTGTTCAGGTCATGTAGGTCGAGAATGGGGCGCCAGCCCCCCGTCCATTTTGGGACCAGGAAGTACCTGGACACAAACCCTGGATCTGGAGGAGGGTCCGCCACCTCCTTCTGGAGGAGCAAGGCAATGTCGGCTCGATAAGCTGACAAGAGAGGCTGCGGAACCTGTAGCCCCCCGTGGGGCGATGGCTCGATAGGGTGGGGACTGCACGAATTCCAGAGGCAGACCCCTGCCAACCACTTCCAACACCCAGCGGTCCGTGGTGATAACGGACCAGGCAGAAAGGAAGTGGCGGAGCTGTCCCCCCACGGGGGGAACCCGGGGAAAAGTGACGAGGTTGGGGGAGACACCCCTCAACCCATCATTGGGCAGGCTTAGAGGAAGAGCTGGCCGAGGAGCCGCCTGGACCTTTCCCTCCCGGCTTCCTGCTGGAGGAAGCAGCAGGCTTGGCTTTGGAGTGCCAAGTGCGAGCCTGCTGGCCCTGATGCTGGTGTTGCTGGGCAGGACGTGCCGCAAGGGCTGAAGGACGAAAGGGCTTATGATGCTGCTGGCAGCCTTTGTCCTTCTGGGCAGACGTGACTGAGTCCAAGGTGGTGTTAGACGTCTCAATCCATTGAAGATGACCCTCCATCCCAGGACCGAACAAGTCGGTACCCAGGAAGGGGACGTCTGCCAGCTTGTGCTGGGTATCCGCCGTAAAGGTGGAGATCTGCAGCCAAGCTCTGCGGCGCATGGCCACTGCGGCCGCTACTGACTGGGCACACGAGTCAGCGATGTCCAAGGAAGTTTGGAGCTGCTGTTTGGCCACCACCCTTCCCTGATCCCGCATCTGGTTGACCGTCGTTTGAAGGTCAGCCGGGAAATGAGGGATCACCTCATCCAGGGAGCCCAAAAGGGCGTGTGAAAAGAGTGCCATCAGGACGGCCGAGCTAGCCTGATGAAGGCCTAGAAAAGAAGCGGCATAGACTTTCCTCCTGGAGTAGTCCAATTTCTTGGACTCCTTATCGGGTGGCTTGTCCACATCTTGAGCGTTCACGGAACGCCGGAAAACGCTGTCGGTCACTAACCCCTTCGCAGACGGGTGCTCCAAGAAACCGGAGAGTAAACCGGTAGGGGCAGCATACTTCCGAGCCATCCTGGCCAAAGGTGCTGGACAAGAAGCTGGCCTCTGCCATAGCTCCAGGGCCGGGCCAACAATGGCTTCGGCCACCGGGAAAGCCTCAGTAGGGGAATCCCCTCGGTCCAGTATCTCTGGCTCTCTCCCTCAAAGCACATTGAGTTTGTCCTTGGTTGCTTCACAGGGAACGTCCTTAGCACTGGCACCCCAAGGGGTGGCACACCTGCTTGTCCAAACTATTCCCTCTTCTTACCACCTTAGGTCTCAGGGGTCGGCTACACTCAAGGTACCTGTGACCAGGACTCAAATGGGTGAAAGGATTTTGCAGTGTGTGCCCCCCAGTTATGGAACACCTTCCCCGACCAGACCCGTATTACCCCTTCCCAGGGCTGCTTACGTTCTTCCCTATGGAACCATCTCAAACTCGCATCGGCCTGTGGGTGCAAAAAACCCCCATGATAAATTGTCTGGACTCAGCTCTTACATACAACTGCTGGTCCTTATGTTGCTGCCACTAATCCTTGCCTTGTACTGCACCAATCTGGCACACGCCGTTTCACTCTGTTGTAACTAAAAGTTGCCTTATGACCTGTATTTGTGTTTTCTAAATTAAGATGTTCTGCGTGTAACATTTGAGTATTTCCTAACTTGTACCATGTTGTCCTATGACTTGTAATCCTCCCACTATTATGTACCATGTTGTCCAAAATGTGTTTTGTATGTAAATTTCCTGTACTTTCCCGGGTTGTACCTGAAAATAGGCAAAGTTTTGTCTAGTATATATTTACCTGGTTAACAAAAGCTAATTAAATAAATACTTGGCCCGTTTTGAAACGGGTTCGAGCATCATCCCAGTGGACTCTCAGATGAGTCGAAGCATTCCAAGGAACAAGGATGGTCTCTCATCCACCGACTGATCCCCAGTGGACTCCAGGTCATGCGGCCTGGAGAACAAGGAGTCGTCGTCATGAGACTCCGAGAAGTCTGCGAACAGCTGCCAAGCGCCCAAGCCACCCTCCACCTGCCAAGGCCGACCGGAGTGAGGGTGACCGACAACCTATGGGGCAAACCCTGACCCAATCGAGAATCCTTGGTCGGGTCCCCAGTCTTCGGTTGTGGAGGCGGAGGTTCCACCACAATGGATGGTGCAGCCAGTTTTGGCCGAACAACCGGTGCCGGCTTCGGCTCCTCGACTACTACGAGGGGTTGTTTTGGCCACTCCGGTGACAGTCACTTAATGGCCGGAGAAGGCGAAGGAGTCTCCTTATTCCCGGACAATAAGAGCTGCTGCCACATTAAATCCTCATAGCGCCAATGCAACTTGCGCTGGAGCCTATCCGAAGAGGACGACGAGGATGAGAGCGACGCCTCGACGCTTCCATGTGCCGCCGACACCGAGACCACTGATGTCGGTGGACCGGCTGACCTGGAAGAGGTCCGAGACCGAGGCCTGGGATTCCGGAGGGTGGGTCAGAGAGGGTGGGGAACCCACTCCTCCCTCGGTTCAGGGACCTTAACCGGGGACTCTGGCACAGGAGACACAGGCAAGTCCTCGGTTTCCACCGGGGGAACCGGTGAAGAAGGGTTGTCGGCTTCTCCAGTCGACAAACCGTCCGACGGGTCGAGAAAAATCTCGACCACGTCGACGGTTGTCTCAGCCGGCTGACCTGATGGGGACACTGTGAAGCCAACTACCTTAGCCACAACCTTGACCGAAGTCGAGTGTCGACTATCCGTGGAAGGGGACCTCTACTGCTCCCACGAACATCGACAGTGGGACTTACCTTTGGAGTCCTTTTTTTTGGACCGAGAGGAATGTCTCAATGGCCCTTCTCCCTTGGTGGAGAGGGATAGGCAAAGCTCCTTAAAAGAAGCTGTATAGGAAGAGTTCAAGGAGAGAGGGATAAATGCTGCGAACGAGGATGATGATGATGCAGACTGGGCCGCCTCCTCGAGGGCGATCATCTGCTCCAGCTGTTCTGCCGAGCCCGCCACCACAGACCCCGCCCAATGGGCCTCCTTTGACTTAAGACCAGAGGATAACGATTCTCAGGTCGCCCCAACAACAAACGGGCAGCGCGATCCTCCAAGACCGAAGGTTTAAAGGATTTGCATAACTCACAAGCCTGTGAGTCGCGGTAGAGTCCGAGGGTAACAAACGCACATGGAGTGCGGATCGTCCGACATCTTCTGCCCACAGGGGCACCGATGAAATCCGGGAGTCGATTATCCATCGCAGCCGCGAAGGAAAAAGAAGACCGAAGTCTTTTAAGCTTTAGAATGAGTTTCGTTTTTACCGAAGAGTGTGGATCCAGGCCTACAACGCAGAGCGCAAAGGAGAGAACCTGAGCTTCCAAGCAGTAAAGAAGATCTGGCGTCATGGGGCGGAGCCGAGAGTTTTACTACCTGGGTGGGTGGGAGGAGCCAGCTTGAAGACTTTCCGGCAAGATTTAAAGCGGCAAGGAACCTGCCAGTAAGTGTGGATTGAACAACATATCCACGTCCCTAGAAATGCCTTTTCTTTTTCCTCTCCTGGTTCTTGCCCGAAGAAATCTTGACTGAGGTAGCGTCCAAGGTGGCACTGGACTGCTCAATGCGGTGAAGGTGATCGGCCACTCTCGAGCTGAACAAGTCGGTCCCAAAATAAGGGAATGTCAGCTAATTTGTGCTGGGTATCTGCCGGGAAGGAGAAGAGCCTCAGCCAAGCCCTGCGACGAGAGGCAACTGCAGCAGCCATCGAACGGGCACAAGAATCCCAAAGATCCAAGGTCGTCTGGAGCTGCTGTTTGGCAACAGCTTGGCCCTGATCCTGGACTTGCTTAACCGTGGACTGCATGTTCACAGGGGGATGTGGGAGGACTTCGTCCAGCTTAATTCCCAGAAGGGTGTGGAGAGAAGTGTGCCATGATGACCGTCGAACTTGCCTGACAAAGGCTCTACAGGAAGTCGCGTAGACCTTCCTGGCTGAATGGTCCAAAAGTTTGGACTCTTATCAGGAGGTCGTCAGCCAGTAGAACTGCCAGTACCTTGAACACAGAGACTGTCAACAGGCTGTTGGCCGAAGGATGCTCTGTGAACTCCCATAAGGGACCCCATGGGCATCTGCAGATACTTGTGGGGCCATGCGGGCAGACAGAGCTGGAAAAGAGGCAGGCTGTTGCCAAAGTTCTAGGGCCGGTCCTACAATGGCCTCAGCCACAGGAAAGGCCTGCCTGTATCCTCTTAAGGATATCCGTAAGAGGGTACTCCGCCTTTTTCTGGATTGGCTCCAGGGGCATCTCTGTAGACTTAGAGATGAGGTGGAGGATCCCTTGGAAGGATGAGGGACCTTCCTCCATCCCTAGGCCAGCAGTCGATTCATCATCCCCAGGATGTGAATGTAGACCAGTGACGTCTGAATCCAAAGAATCTGGATACAATGGCCTACCGCCCCTGTCACCTTCAACTCGCTGGGGGCGGTCTGGGGTGACCGTGACCAACAAGCACTGGGAAAGCCCAGTGTCCAGTCTATCTTCTTTAGAAGGAGCACCTCCCACAGGCTGCTTGGACGGTGGTTCCAGCACAATAGGTGAAGAGACCGTCTTGGGTCGAACAGGGGGTCTTGCCGGCTCCACGGGCTGGGGAACTAATTTGGTCAGCTCCGAAGGAGTCGGCTTCGACCTGGGAGGTGAAAGACAAGTAATGGCCAGAGTGGAAGCCGTGGTAGGCTTATGCCCGGAGAGAATGAGCTGCTGCTACAAGAGGTCCTTGTAGTGCTGGAGTTTCCACCGGAGCCTCTCCTCATCTGAGGAGGACGAGGACAACCGATGGCATCTCCTCTTCTTAGAGCACTTATGGCTCTTCCTCGGCCTGTCAGATGAGGGGGTCCTAGACCTCAACCAAGATCAGGCAGGCAGACTCGGTTGGTCAGGAGACACCGGCAGGGCCGGTGACTTCCCGGAGTCCGGAACTGGATCCTCGATGGGGACTCCAGCAGGCTGGGTCTCCTCATCAGGGAAAACAAGGATCAGAGTCCTCTCTAAGGAGTCGGTGACCAGAGTTGGCGATAAAGGGTCAAGAGGGTCGAGGATGATCTCAACGTCGTCGACCAAGCCATCGGTCGGCTGGCTACACGGCAAGTCCGAAAAGCCTGTGGACGAGGAAGCGATCTTTTTTCAAGTCGACCACGTGTTCCTGGGACTAAAATCTCGCCCAGTCCCAGGACCGTCTTCGCTGAGACGAAGACATACTCGGATCCTTATCTCGCCTACGGGATCGAGAGGAGTGCGAGCCTGCGGGCACCTCTCCCAGAAGGAACCCGAGAAGGTGAAGCCCAGACTGAGCAGAACGAAAAAGCTCAGAGAACACTCCACGGCGTGAGCCACCTGCTCCTCGAACGCTTGCAAGCATTCCAACTGCTCGGCGGATCCCGCAGCCACGGAAACTGCCCACCAGGCCTCTTTAGAGTTCACCAGAGGGTTCCTCTTCTCCAGCCTCCCCAACTTCAGGCGTGCGAGATGGTCGTCGAGAATGCTGGAATGAAAGGCCAAACAGATACTGCATGATGAAGTGTCATGGCCGACACCAAGGCAGTACATGCACGTGGTATAGGGATCAGTACGTGACATTTTCTGGCCGCACGGGCACCGATGAAATCCTGGGGAAGATTTATCTTCCATGATCGAAGCTGCAAACTTGCTATCGCTAATGCGAACAATGCGAATTTTCATCAAAACCAAAGGTTTGAGAGCCAGGGCCTACAAAAGGCTAGAGCACGAGGGAGGCAACTTGAATCTTCCAGCAGAAAGGAAGATCTGGCATCATGGGGTGAAGCCAAGGTATATACCACCCGGGTGGGTGGGAGGAGCCAGTCTGAAGACTTCCGGTTGATTTTAAAGTGGAAGGGGACATGCAAAAGAGTGTGGATGAACAACATATCCACGCTCCTAGAAGAGGCCATATCAGAATTTGGAAATTAAGGAGATCCAGTGTAAGAGAAGCATGCCTGCTGGGAAGGGGAGATCAAGGTCAGAGTATAAGGAGCAGAGGTAGGTGAGAGGAGGACAGTTAAGAACAAAGTGTCAGAAGGAGTTAAAGCTGGAGTCCAGTATAGCCAAGGTGGTCTTGGAGGTGGCACTATAAACCATGTCTCTGAAGTCTCACACTGTGAGGACTGTTTTGACAACTATCTTGAAGCAGGGAGGGAGAGGACTATTTATTTTAAAAATATTTGGCCAGGAAGGAGAATGAGAATGAACCAGAAAAATAAGATTAAAAAGTACTTGGGATTTATTCAATAATTAAGTAAGAATACCAGCTCTAGAATGTACAAATGAGGGTTTAACTCTTCGGGAAGGTCTAATAAACCATTTTTTCTTTGAAACTGTGCAGCTTGAACAATGGATGTCTGTACTGCACCTTCCTAATTTCATCCAGATTTAATGTTAAACTCTGTTCAGGTTCTAAGTTATAAGTGTACTTGGATCTTGTTCAGTGTTACGTTCTTCCAGAATATTTATCAGGTACAAACTATCCCTTAGATATGAAGCTGTTGATTCCACTATGGGGCCTAATGAGTAGGGTTACCACCAGTCCCGAAAAAATCAGGATCGTCCTGAAATTGTCCCCTGTCTCCCACATCCCACACTGTGCCTTTTCGGGATAGCAGTAATAAGAGCGCTGCATCCCAATTACTTAGCAAACAGAGCAATCTTAACTACCAGAATAATGCTCAGATTTAATCTCAGAGCGACAGATAACTAAAAAAAAAAAAAAAGGCAACCAGATGGGTTGCAACCCAAGGTACAGAGAGACTGCAGCAAAGTGCTAACTACTACACTTACAGCCTTATTCAACAGCTCACTGGAAACGGGAGCAGTTCTGGAGGACTGGAGAAGGGCTGATGTGGTATCTCTGCATAAGAGCAGCAGCAGGGAGGAATCTAGCTACTGCAGGCCAGTCAACCTAACTTCAGTGGTGAGGAAACTAATGGAAACCTTACTAAAAGAGAGACTGATTGATTACGTAGAAGTTAGTGGGCTACATAACCACAGGCAGCAAGGGCTCACGGCAGGAAAGTCGTGGCAAACAAATCTGATAGATATCTTTGTCTAGATGGTCATCAAGGAAATAGACAAGTGAACGTAGCCTTATCTAGAATTCAGGAAGGCCTTCCACACTGTGTCATGCTGAAGGCCGATAACGAAGCTGACCAATGTGAGAGTGGGGCCAAAATGGTAAACTGGGTTCAGGAGTCGATCTTAACATTATTTTACTAGCCCAAACACTCGTGCAAATTGACCAGGGCTAGTGCAGCTAACTCTCTACTTGCCCATCTTGACATGTGCAGATTTTCATGGCTGTTAAGTTAAAAAGTCTCTACTTTAGCATTCTCTAGTCCTCATGCTAATCTCTCTTAATGTTCCAGATGGCCGGGTGTGATTAACAGCTCATTAAGAGCTGCAATTATCTGGCAGTTCAAGAGAGGGATCCCACAAAAGACTCAATGTGAGTCATTAACACACCACTGTTAAGACTTTCAGCTAGTGTCCAGGGGTGTGATCAAGGGTAGAGTGCTGTCAAGTCACTAGGTTCCAGTTTTCTGAATGTGTCTATGTCTAACAATTTGTCCAATATTATTAAGACCAGTGCCCCTCATTTCTCTACATTTTGAGTGTTTGTATCAAACATTTCAGTGACAAAATGCAAAGAGGTATACAGGATCGTCCCTGCAGGTGGTGGGTTTTATCCCAGCCTCACCATAACTTTCCTCTCCTCTCCAAATCTCTTAACTCTGTTCTTTCCCTGGACACCACTGCAGACCAGACTCTGAAGTGACCATCTGATAGATCCATAGCTGCCATTACTGGCAAGTGTAGGGGGTCCCCAGCTCTTCTAAATGTACCATGCCAGCCATCACCACCCATACAGTTCCACCCTCATCTCACTCAGCATCTCCTTTCAGCCTAAAAACAAAGCTTCGAATTATGTATGGTACAAAAATAAACCTTGATAAAAGACATAATTTGAAACCTTGAAATAGGTATTCCTAGGTTGCATAGATCATCCTGTACAGAAACAGAAATAGTATAGTGTTATGCCTGTGTACTTTTTCCCCTGGGATGATGAAAGGACAATGTTAAAGAAAAATCTGTTATTGTTGGGGCAGAACATATTAAAATCAATGCTTTTACAAATAAAAATGTCATAGTTTTCTATTTTCCAAGCCCCTTAGGTTTGTCTAGCCCCCACCCCAAAGAAATCTTAGATGCGCTCCTGGCTCACTTGAGACTGTACAAAAACTTTCAAATGTGCAGGTCTCCAGTTGACTATAGGGTGGGGACTGAGAGTGTCTTTCTCTGCCTGACTCTGGTTCATTGCCCTGTGAGAGGTGGTGACAGTGTGGTGAGGTGCATGATGATGTCAGCTATTGTGTGCGCAGAGCTAGGACTGCTTGATTGAATATTTGCTGTTGTGATGTCCTCTCTCTGGTTGGTGTGGGGGGCAGAAAGAGGAAGAGAGGAGGCTATGGTACAAAACAATGGGTGGGGCTCACTGTCTCTGATGGTACTGCAGGTTTTTTTTTTTCTGCTGGGGAGCTGGAAGCAATGTGGGAGCAGGATAAATGTGCAATAATCAGAGTATTTCTTGACTTTGCTTGCATTGTTTCCTGTATAAGTGACCAAAATCTACTATTATAATTAAGGGCTAGTGCAACCATCTGTGGGCTAGTGCAATTTTGAATCAACTTGCCCTGCTGGCTAGTGCAAAAGGTTAAGGTTGACCCCTGATTGGGTTCACAACTGGCTAACAGATAAGCGGCAGAGCATAGTGGTAAATGGCACACACTCTAAAGATGGGGAGTGGCCAGCGGTGTACCGCAGGTTTCGGTGCTGGGACCAGTCCTCTTCAATATCTTCATAGGGGACATTGCTAAGGGATTGCAGGGGAAGATCTGTCCTTTTGCAGACTGACACCAAGATTTTCCACAGGATGGACACCCTGGAGGGAGCGGAGACAATGTACAGGGATCTAGGAAAACTAGAGTTGTCAAAGGCATGGAGGTTGGGGTTCACTGTCAAAAAGTGCAAAATGATGCACCTAGGGCAGAGGAACACCTGAGTGCTGAGTACAGGATGGGGGGGGGGGTTAGTGTTGGCAGTCACTAGGAAAGAAAGGGATGTCAGGGTTATATCAGAGGACTTTAAGATGGAAGCACAGTTTGACAAAGATATGGACAGGGCTAGTGGGATGCTGGGGGCACTGGGAGGGGCATCACCAGCAAAAGGAGGGAGGTGGTGCTACCACTGTACCGCTTTCTGGTATGCCCTCACCTGGAACACTGTGTCCATTTCTGGAGACCATACCTCAGGAAAGGCATAGATGGAGTGAAGAGAGTCCAGAGAAGGGTAAACAAGATACTGCAGGGGTTGGAAGGGAAGCCCTATGAGGGGAGACTGAGGGATATCAACATGTACACTCTGGGGGACAGAAGAGCGAGGGGGGACATGGTCGAGACCTTCAAGTATTTCACAGGGGAAAAGGGTGCACGGAAGGAGCCTCTTCCAAAAGAGGACGAGTTCCAGGACTAGGGAGCATGTAATTAAATTGGAGGGGGAAATTTCAGGAAGGATGTGAGAAAATACTTCTTCATACAAAGGGTGGTATTAGCATGGAATCAACTGCCAGACAAAATTGTGGAGGATAAAACATTAGAAGGATTCAAAGCATACATGGGATAGACCCAGGAGCAGATTATAGAAACAGGAAGGGTCCCTGGAGACCAGTTAGTTTATGCGCAAGTACGACAGGTAGGGAAAGACTGGGCAGACTAGGCAGGCCTAGTGGTCTTTTTCTGTCATCAGTTTTCTCTGTTTCTATAAACTGCACTGCACAATCTGGGAAACAAGTGAAACTTTAAAAGGGTGTTCTCCAGAAAACTGTAACACCTGAATAGGGTATAGTATGCTTTTGAACTGATATGCAGAAATGGATAACTGCTCTCCAATGCCAAGTTCAGCCACAACGTTAAAGTTACTTTCCAACCATGCAACTACTTAGAAAAATTATTCCTGCTAAGATGATGCTGACAATTTACAGATGTTGAATAAAATCCAGTAAAATCTTTAGTCCTCTCTCCTTCCTACCTTGGCTAAGTTACAGAAGCACGTTGTGCTATCTCGGCTTACTACCTTTCTTGACAATTCCTCTTTTTTCACCCCCCTTCCAGTCTGGTTTTAGGAAATTCCACTCCACTTCTATCTGCATCCTTCGGCTCACTGATTCCATACTTACAGATAAAGTTAAAGGACTGACTACTTCTGCTATTTTTGTTGATCTTGCTAAAGCCTTCGACACTGTAGTGCATCCCCTCCTACTGGACAAACTTAAAGCTGCTGGCCTTTCAGACTCCTCAGTCAGCTGGTTTTGTTCATACCTTAAGGCAGATCTCAAGCTATCTGGACAGGTAAATCCATTTCCCTCTCGCTTCCCATTAGCTCAGGTGCCCTCAAGGGTCTGTCCTGGTTCCTATTCTCTTTTCAATATTCCTAGACGACCAACTCTCTGTCTGTTCTTCCACGTCCATTCATATGTACGCTGATGATCAGTTCTTTTTACTTCTGGCTCCTCTTCCCAAGACCTTTCCTCTCAACTTCAGCTGGAATTTGACAACATTTGGTGTTGGTTCAAGATAAACCAGCTGTCTCTTAATGCCAAAAAGAGTCTCTATGACATTTGGTACCCATCAGAGGCTTGCCAAACTCACTTCTCCTTCTCAATTTAATACCCTTGATGGTGCTATAGTTGAAGATGTCTCCTCCTTTAAGAACCTCGGGGTCTGCATTGACTGGCATCTTGATTTCTCTGTGCACATTGATGCAATTCACCCAAAACTTCATCACTCCTTACCCGCCGAGAAACTGTACTAAATGCATGTTAAAAAGGTTTGTAAAAGGGGAAGGGAAAGGCTGGGACCAATACTTGCCTTACCTACTTTTGCTTACAGAGGCGTGCCACAGGCATCAACAGGGTTTTCACCATTTGAAATGCTGTATGGTAGGCAGCCAAGAGGGCCACTGGATGTGATAAAAGACACATGGGAAGATAACCCCACTCAGAAACAATCTATAAGGCCGGCCTGGTGGTGCTGAGGGTTGAGGCACTGGACGCCACACCTTGCGCCACGCCGGCGACCCGGGATCGGGAACAAGCCTGGGGAGCCGGGGGTTGGCAGGGAAGGGAGAGAATCAAGCATCCGGAGGACTGCTCTCCTCTCCCTGGGGAGGGTTCCAGGGGCTGCTCGGTGTCCTTGTGACCCCCCAAAGAAGATCGGGGGCACTACAGGATCACCAGCCAGAATCGTAAGGGGCACAGAGTGCGGCAGACGTCAGCAGGAAAGCAGTGTACAGACGTCATTGCACGTCGCCTCCCCAGAGGAAACAAAGCTGAAAAATTCCCGTCCACAGGGATAGGCGACGGCACCACCGCCTGCCGTCACACTCCATCAGCCGGACTCCATCCACCCCTGGGCCGAGCCCAGCCCAGCCTGCCAGGCTGTAGAGAGAGTGCCCTGGGAGGAAAGGGCGGCCCTACCTTGGGAGGCTCAGAGCTGGGGGGATCGCCGGGCTGGTGCCGGGGTTGGAGAGTTTCAGGCTCGGAGGTAGAGTGGCAAGGTTACGTGGATGCCGGAGAGAGTTCCCCATGAGCACAGTGCATAAACAAAGTTAACAAAAAAAAGAAACAATCTATAACATCTTATACGTGTGCCCTAAGAAAGAAGCTGGCAAAATATACTGAAATTGACCACAGTAATGAGGAAGATGACCAAAACCAGCAGAAGGTATATTATTATATTATGGGGTAAAAGAAAAAGTTTGAGCCAGGTAAAAAGGTTTTGCTACTGTTACCCACAACAGAAAATAAACTGTTAATGAAGTGGCAAGGGCCTTATAAAGTGTTTAGACATACTGGCACTGTTAACTACGAGACTGAGACTCCTGACAGGAAAAATCCTACTAAGACATACCATGCTAACCTCCTCAAGAAATGGGTTGAAATAATGCCAAAAGCTGCTTTGCTAGTTTTACCAGAAACTGATAAAGAAGATATTGATGTAGCTTATGATAGACTGGAACAAACTGTAACTGCTGATGCTATAAAGGTGAATGTTTCCTTAACCTCAGAACAAACTGCAGAAATTCTTAACTTGCTAAAGACATTTAACAGTACTTTTACCACAGTACCAGGCCGAGCAAAAGGGGTTGAGCACGTAATAGTGCCAAGGAATGCTCACCCTATTAGGCAAAAGACATACAGGTTACCAGAGTGGTGAAGAGCTGATGTGGTTAAGGAAATACAAAAAAATGAAAGAACTGGGAATCATAGAAGAGTCAAGAAGTGCTTGGTCATCACCAATGGTAACTGTAAACAAAAACGAAGTGGATGTAAGACTATGCCTTGATTTTAGGAAACAAATCAAGTGTCTGAATTTGACAATTATTCAATGCCCAGAAGAAAAAGTTACTTACCATAGTAACCTTGTTTCTCCCAGGGGATACTCCAATATTCATAACTCTTCTGTAGTATACCTTTAAGGTCAGATTTGCCCAGAAATTGAATGCTATGCAAATGATGGAATCATTAGCATCAGCCACTTTTCAAATGCTGCCACCTATCTACTGCCTACATTCTAACCCTCAGATTTCATGGATACCTGCAAGACAGGGCCCAAAATTTAAATATATCAAATTCTGATTTTAAAATCCCCTACCCAAAAAAACTCCAACTGGAGGAAATATGAAGAGAAAAAATTATCATTAAAAATCCCCACAAGCTCCTATGTCACAATCACCTGAAAAAGGAGAAAATGGCAAAACAAGTTTTAATAAAAGTAAAAGTGTGGCATGCAAACACTATGGTACATCATGGAATACAGAGGCCACTGGTTCTTAAAACGGGTAGGCAGGGAGGGAACGTTATGAATATTTTAGTATCCCCTAGGAGAAACAAGGTTACTATGGTAAGTAACTTTTTCTTCTCACCCCAGGAATACTCCAATATTCCTAACTCTTCTGCAGACTTAAAAGCAGTACCTTAGGAGGTGGGAAGAACCTATTTTGGAAACAAGCTCTGCAGTACAGCTGTACTAAACCTGGCTTCAGCTTTTGCCTGCATATCCAAGCTGTAATGCTTGACAAATGTGTGTACTGTTCGCCAGGTTGCTGCTTTACAAATATCCACTAAGGGTACATCCCTTGTAGCTGCCAGTGTTGCAGCTGTACCCCTTGTGGAGTGGGCTCTAAGCCCTGCTGGAGCTTTCTTGCCCACCTTTGAATAGCAAAATTGGATGCACTGAACAAGCCAACGAGAAATGGACCTTTTAGATGCTGGGTTACCCTTTCCCACATCCCCATAAGTGAGGAAAAGCTGTGTTCTATCCTGCCTATAGGGCTTAATGGCTGTCATGTAGTAGCTCAAAGCTCTTTTGACATCCAGACTATGCAGCCTACACTCACCAGAAGAAGAATGGTCAGTGAAAAACACTGGCGAAGTAATAATGAACTGGTTCAAATGGAAGTATGAAACCACTTTAGGAAGAAATTTCATATTTGTTTGAAGGACTACCTTATCCCTGTGGAAGGCAATGTAGTTCTTTTCAGTACATTTATTTAGTTTTGTTTATTTAGTTTTTGTTTACCGGGTAAGTGCACTAGCCTGTAGATGACTATTTTCAGGCACGACATAAAGCCTGGAGCTCACTAATTCTTCTAGCTGAAGTGGTAGCCACTAGAAACACTGTTTTCCAGGTGACATACTTCAGGGGTGCTGAAAACATAGGCTCAAAGGGGGGGATCAATGAGCTGAGCAATGCAAATATTAAGGTCCCAAGCTGGCACCGGTTCTCTTACCGGTGGATACATATGTGAGAGGCCTTTGAAAAACTTTTTAAGAATTGGGTTTGATGCTAAGGAAACAGGCTTGCCTGCCAACGCACAGGCTGAGACTGAAGCTACATGAACCTTTAGTGTAGAAGGCTGTAAACATAAGGAATGTAAATAGACTAGGTATCCCTGGCAGTCCTGCCTGGGTTGGTACCATACTCCTGTTAGAGCACCAAATAGAAAACCTCTTCCATTTCGTAGCAGAGGTTTTCTTAGTAGATGATTTCCTGTATCTTCTTAAAACATCCATAACTGACTGAGAAAGATGTAAACTAGCATACTCTAGGTCCTCAAGAGCCAAGCTTTGAGCCTGAGTGACCTGAGGTTCGAATACAGGAGCCTCCCCTGATTGAAGGCCAAAAGATCATGCCTCCTGGGAAGGTCTATTGGTTTGTCCACTGACATGGACAGCAACAGGAAGTACCATGGCTGCCTGGCCCAGTCTGGGGCTATCAGGATCATTGTTGCTGGCTGAGATCTGAGTTTCAACAGCACCCTGTATACCAGGGGAAATGGGGGGAATGCATACAGGAATTTCCCTGACCAATCCAGGACAAGGGCATCTACAGGAATCGTGCCACTACTGGAGGTCTGCAACAGAATTGAGGTAAGTGATGACTCTGATGAGAGGCAAAGAGATCTATTTCTGGGGTGCCCCACCTCCTGAATAAAGTCTGTACCACTTGCCTGTTCAAGGACCATTCGTGATGGTCCTGGCTGATTCGGCTCAGGGCATCTGCCAGAACACTGTCTTTGCCTGGCAGATGACTGGCCTGTAGTGAGGAGCCCAGTGAGTAAACTAGGGTCCAAATTCTCATAGCCTCTGTGCAAAGGAGGCTTGACCTTGTTCCCCTTTACTTGTTTATGTAGTACATGCTGGTAGTGTTGTCTGTCCTGTCTTGCACTACTTTTCCCTGCATCAGTGGTTTGAAAATTGCATTGCCAGAAACACTGCCCTGAGCTCCAACAAGTTTATGTGTAAAAGAGTGTCTGCACTTGACCAAGTGCCCTGGGTAGTGTGCTCTGCTAGATGAGCCCCCAAGCCCAAGAGGGATGCATCTGTTGTGAGAATCAATGAAGGAAGCTCTTTTTGGAAAGGGACACTACTGAGGAGCATGGATAAATGTTTTTGTTACAGAACAAGCTTTGACAGGGGGTCTTTCCGTTGGCACCAATGAGCCCTTAAGTGAAACTGGATGTCCCTCATCTGAAACCTGGATCCCAACACTGTGCCTGTTGCAGCTGCCATGTGGTCCAGGAGCTGAAGAAAATGCCTTGCCGGCTTTGGGACATTGAGCCTTAAGGAGGCTGCCAACTGCAGGATGCTTTTTACCCTGTCTCTGGGTAGAAATGCTCTGCCCACTTTGGCATTCAATTCTGCTCCTATGAACTGCAGAATTTGAGAAGGAATTAGAACTGATTTCTCCAGGTTTAAGAGAAACCCGAGAGACTCCAGAAGCTGCTGAGTGAGTTGGAGATGCTCTGTTAACTGTTGTGGTGAGTCTCCTACCACCAACCAGTCGTCTAGATAAGGGAATACTTTCATGATACAGACCCAGTTGAGCCCAGAGCACCTAGTGCTAGGCCTCATCCCTGGGGAGCTGAGGGACAGGGACTCAAAATACTTGTGGGTAATTTTAGTAGCTGCAGTGTTAAAAACTATCACCAGAAATTGGCTTTGACCACAGGCCCCAGGGGTAAAGGAATTGGGGGGAGGTGACTGAATCCATACATAGGATGAAAAAGTTAATCAACCTCAATCAAAAAATGCAATTGTATCAACAAAGATGGACTCAGTGGTTACTTTATGAAGGATTTCAGGAACCCAGTCTATAACTTTTTTTTTTTTACAGGGAACCGTGGGACAATGGCTCTGGGTTGGGTTGCTTGAACCTATGCCCACTGGGGGACTGGAGTGGCTCTTGGGTCTAAATGTAGAAATTAAGTTGCGCCCCTCCCAGACCAGACGACTCTCTTCTCTGTTCTTTAATTAATGACTAAAGAAAACCAGGAATAATTGATTATTCGATGAATATGGTGAACATATCCCAAAGTTCAAATTTCTTTTTTGTTCTTTTCTCTTCCTTTTTCTTTTACTGTTATGAATAAGAGGACTGTGAGGAAAAAGTAGGTGAAAATGGACAACAAGTTGAATGGTAATCCATTATTAATGTATGTCAATGTCAACTTGTATAATACTTGGTTAATGAAGTGTATGTAATCAGTTAATGTCTTTAATAAACTGAGTATAAAAAATAGATAAGGGAATACTGAGACACCTTGCCTTCTCAAGTGTGCCACTACCACAGCCAGACACTTTGTGAACACTCTTGGTGCTGAAGTGAGACCGAAGGGAAGAGCTGAGAACTGATAGTGACCTGATAGGAGTCTGAACCTGAGAAACTTTCTGTGAGACTCCCTTATGGGCATGTGGAAATAGGCATCTTTTAGGTCCAATGATGCCAGCCAATCCTCTTTTCGGATTGCTGGTAGAATAAGAGACAAAGTTACCATTTTGAACTTTGATTTTGTTAGGAACTTGTTGAGGACCCTGAGATACAAGACAGGCCGCAGCTCTCCATTTTTCTTTGGTGTTAGAAAATACCTTCAATAAAGTCATTTTCCCCTTTGATGCAGAGGCACTGGTTCCACTGCCTTTAGTGAAAGAAGGTGTTTCACCTCTTTTTCCATCCTTTTGCTTTCTAGGTGGGAAGCTGGTTTGAAAACTCTGTTTCTTTGAACAGGGGAGGACTTGAAGCTTAGAGACAGTCCATGAGCCACTATCTCCAGAACCCACTTGTCTGTGGTGATGGTTTTCTAGTTCTGGAGAAAATGAGTCAGCCTGCCCCCTACTGGTAAAGGAGCAGCAGCCTGAACGATGCAGTCAGGAATCCTGCTTGGATTGGGGCTGTGACTGGGTACCACACCTGGCACCTCTTCTACCCCTGCCCCTGAAGTACCCCTGCTGTAGGTATTGGGGAGCCTGAGGGAGTACCATGCCCCTGCCTCCCCTACTGAAGAGTCTAGAGGAGGTGGAGGGTCTTTCCTTTGTAGAATTACTACAGAAGGTGGGCTTATACTTGTCCACCTTCTTTATGTAGGCCTCTGTATGGCTGCCAGATAGGGAAGTGCCCTCCATAGGAAAATCTAGAGTCTTATTCTGGGTATCCTGTGTGAGGTTTGTGGCTCTCAACCAAGCAAACCTTCTCTGTGCGATGGTATTTGCCATCCACCTTGCAGCAGTCTCATTGCTGTCTGCTGCCATCTGGAACTGGTACTTGGCAGCTTCCAGGCCAAACCTAGCAGTTTCAGATAGGTCTGCCAAAAGAGGAGGAGATGCTTTCTCAGCCATGTCCAGAACAGACTGCCAGAGAGCCTTCTGGTACTGTGCTGCATAGGCCTGATAATTCGCTTGCCTAACGGCCAGAGAGGCTGACAGGTAACCTTTCTTGGCCATACTTTCGATTCCTTCTCTGGAGGGTGAGAGGCCAGAGGGACTTTAGCCTTATCACAAGCTGCAGCTTGCACCACCCCCTGGTGGTCAGGGTTTGAAAACAAGAATTCAGCCCTGTTCTGTCAAGCTGATACTTTTGTCCATCGCTTTGTCTAAAGGAGGGATAGACCCAGGAGCTTGGAGGAGTTTTATGTATCCCTTTTGAAGAACTAATTGATGGGGGGTGAAAGCTTTTTAGTAGGAGTCAGCCCCATCATGTCCATATATTCAGCCTCCTCCTCATCCTCTACAGCTTCAGTGGTAGGGATGTCTAAGGCATCAGCAATTTTCCTAATGAAGGAAAAATGGGAAGAATAGTCTTCAGTGGTCCTGGGAGGAGAGCCAAACTCCTGTTCAGGGGAGACTTCAGGCTCTATAGGCTCACCTTCTTCTTCTTCCTCCTCACCACGCTGTTCAGGAAAACAGAGTGGGTTGGAGGGTGCAGAAGTCTGAACTGGAGACTATGATGCCACAGGCAGCAGACCCTGCAAGTTTTGCAAAATCTTCATTTCTTGTGCAATCTCAGAAGAAGGCACATTGGCAGGCACCACAGAAGTCCCCTTTTCCACAGGGGGTTTAGTGTGCTTTGTCTTTTTTTGTTTTTTAACTGGAACAAGAGAGCTAGCTGGTTCAGAGGGTCTCTTTTTACCTGTATCAGGGGCAGAAGAAGCAGAAATTGTGGTGTCACCCACAGACCCTGAGGGCCTGACGATCTGCCAGAGGAAGTGGTGGGGGCTGAAACAATCATGGGATTTAAGAATGCATGGGATAGACATAAAGGAATTCTGGAGACCAGGGGTAAGGGGCAACAGACTTCCTGGAAAACATAAACTGAACTTACAAACTTAAATGGGCCCTTATCTGCCGACACTGTCTATGTATCTATGTATGTATCTATGTTTTGGCTGGTCAGAGCCAGAGGGACCCTTGAATCTTTTATTCAGTCTGTCCAGACATGTTTCCAAAGTTTTGTCTGGAAAAGATTTACAAATAGCACAAATCAGACTTCAAATGGTCAAAACCCAGTTAGAAAACACAAGCAGAGTGTTTATCTGCCTTGTCAAAGACCTCACCACACTCAGAACAATTCTTAAAACTGGGTTCACCGGTTCTCTTTTTTGGTTTTTCTGACATTATGGAGAAAAACCGCAACCGCAATTACTACAAGCTTTAAAATTCAAAAAACAACAATTTTCTCAGTTGTGGTCGGTTCAGGAACCGATCAGAGAAACCGAGCGGAACCGTGAACCGATAAAAATTAGAACCGAGATTAGCGGTTCAGAACCGGAGTTATCGGTTCTAAATAACGATTAAAACGCACAAAAAATATAATAAATGGGGGAAAAAAACGAAATTAACTAGAAATACCTCGGTTCCTCAGCGGTTATTCTGAACCGAGAAGCACTGAGAAAACAATGCAAAACTAACTAAACTAACGGTTATTAAAAAAACACTGGTAAGAGGCAGCAAATGAAAATAAACAAAAAATGCTTATGTATTTGTGAATAATCAAGGCTTCTCTGATTAGATGAGGAGGAAATCTCCAGGTGTCTGGTCTTGACAGGCGGAGAGAGAAATCTGAGGGTTAGACTGTAGGCAGTTGATAGGTGGCAGCATTTGAAAAGAGGCTCATGCTAATGATTCCATCATTTGCATAGCATTCCATCTCCAGGCAGATCTGACCTTAAAGATATACTACAGAAGAGTTAGGAATATTGGAGTATTCCTGGGGTGAGAACAGATGATTTGGTGGACAGACTGGGGAGTGCAAAGTATATCAGTACCCTCAATCTCATCAAGGGTTACTGGTAAATCCCTTTAGCTAAAGAATCCAGAGACAAAACTGCATTTGCCACTCCTGTTGGATTCTATCAGTTCACCACCATGCCATTTGGTTTACATGGCGCACATGCTACATTCCAGCAGTACATGGATGTAATTTTATCACCTCACACTAGTTATTGTGCTGCGTACCTGGATGATGTGGTGTACAGTCCAGACTGGAAAAGCCACCTGGAACACCTACGAGCAGTTATCCAAGCTATCAAAAATGCAGGTCTGATTATTAATCCTACCAAATGTGCATTTGGCATGCAGGAAACCAGATATTTGGGCTATGTATTGGGAAATGGAGAAGTTAAGCCAGAAATTTCTAAAATAGAAGCTGTAGCTAACAGCCTTGGCCCTAAAACAAAGAAACATGTCAGGTCATTTTTAGGGCTGGCTGGTTATTAACAGAGATTTATTCCAAACTTTGCTGAGTTAGCTACTCCCCTCACTGAACTCATGAAAAAAATGGTGCCTAAATAATGTGAAATGGACCCCAGAGTGTGATGAAGCTTTTCAATCCATTAAGGCTGCATTATGTTCAGCGCATTTTAAAAAGCCCAGACTTTGAGAAACCATTTTTGTTACAAACAGATACATCAGAGGTAGGCCTAGGTGCAGTACTGAGTCAAAATATAGATGAGAAAGAACATCCTATTCTGTACATACGTAGGAAGTTGCATGACAGAGAGAAAAGGTACTCCAGCATTGAAAAGAGTGTTTAGCAGCAAAATGGGCCATGGAGTACCTTAAGTTTTATTAGCTAGGAAATGACTTTGTATTTATAACAGATCACAATCCTCTTGTTGGCTTAACCAAATGAAAGATACAAATTCCAGAATCACAATGTGGTACCTGGCACTACAGCCATTTAAATTCAAGGTGATACATAAATCTGGTAAACAGAATAGCAATGCTGATTTTCTGTCAAGACACGGATCGGGAATTGAGGGTTCTGAAGGTTGAAAAAACAAATGTATGAGCATAAACTTTACTGTTTGCTATACTGTTATACACAAACATTTGACAATGCCGAATGTTCGCTTGCAGGTATTTGAACTGGCATTTGGCATTTATGCAGACCCCCCCCCCAGTTGTATCCATGTCTCTTTAGCATCCATATCCCAACAGAGTGCCTCTCTGCAACTCCTCTTGCATCTGATCAACATTTCACCCTCATACTTCTTAAGTATCTGTCTTAGGAACCCTAACTCCCTGGGCGTGCTCAAGAGCGAGCCTGTATGGAAACTACACTACCCGCGCTTGTAACATAGTCATTCAGTGGAATTATTTCACCAAATTTTCAACATAGGCATTTTGTCACCTCTGGTCATAAACACTGTCACTGTGATTTTCTTACTGTGCACCGAACAGTGATTTCCCCCATCGACCTCACCATTCTGCTTCGGAAGTGTGAAAAGACATTTCAGCCAGGATGTAAAAAATGACAGCTGAACTGTTCATAAAGAGGTGTAGAAAAATGCAAATGTTGGAAATCTGGAGCGAAAATATGACAAATTTGCGAGATTAAGCGTCTTGGCGTGGAAACTGCGTAACACATGCTAAATAAAACAGTAACGACGCTTGGAATTTTTGCACCAAATTTTCAACATAGGCATTTTAGGACGTCTGCTCATGAACAGTGTCACTGTGATTTTCTTACTCTGTACCGAACATGATTTCCCACAGCGGACGCGCTATTGTACGCCGGAAGTGCGAAAACACATTTTGGCCAGGATGTGAAAAATGACTGCTGTTCTGGTCAAAAGGAGATGTGGGAAAATGGCAATGTTGAAAATCTGGAGTGGAAATATTACAAATTCATAAACTTACAAGTGTACGTAGAAACTGCGCAATGCACGCTCGTAACACATCCATGTTTTGGACTTTTGCCACCAAATATTCAACATACGCATTTTAGGACCTCTGCTCATGAACAGTGTCACTGTGATTGTTTTACTCTGTAGCGAACACTGATTTCCAACAGCGACCGTGATATTTTGCCTCTGGAAGCTCGAAAACACATTTCGGCCAGGATATGAAAAATGACAGCTATACTGTTCATAAGGAGGTGTGGAAATATGCCTATGTTGAAAATCTGAGGTGAAAATATTACAAATTCGCGAATTTATGAGTGTGTGTGGAAAATGCACAACGCACACTCGTAAAACAGTCATTTTTTTTGGAATTTTTTCACCAAATTTGCAACATAGGCTTTTTGAAAGCCCACCTCATGAATAACGACACTGTCATTTCATTAATCGGTCCCGAAAGGTGATTCCGCGCAGTGACCGCAAAACCACCTTTCGAGACCGAATAACGCCATGACAGCGACTGAATTCATGAGAACGGGTGTCAAAAGTTGAAAAAATGACCGAGATACCTACCTAAGTTGGAAAAACCCTATTGATGCCATTATACATCTTACCGTCATTTCCTCAGTTCACGGTCGGCTTTGAAGAGTGCGGACGTGTTCTCGGTCCACCGAAGATCATTGCGCTGGCCTCCGGAGGCAAGTATGGGGTGCAGGGGGAGAATGTGGGGAGCTGGGTGCGCAAAGGGTGGGCACAGTTTGGCGGGGCGCCCAAGGACTCACCTTAGGACCGTTCCTCTTGTTTTACAAGAATTATAAAAAAGGACAAAACGACACTTTTGCACACTGGGTGGGCCCCAGCGTACCACCTACCCGTTGTGCCAAGTGGTTGTTTTGGGGGGCTAGCCGACGGGGATTAGGCACCCCCCGCACACAAGGTGGGGAACATGGACAAAAGGAGGAAGTGGGAGGGATTGCCGAGCTGTGCATGACAGCAATTGGGGTACGTCAGCTAACTGCATACACGCCACCACCGCTGGACTGCAGCGGACCTTTTCTTGATGTGAAGACCAACACAGCCGAACTGCTGTCATACATGGCACGGCTTGTATTAGTCTCCTAGGGTTGTGCCTGCCACACTGATCACTGCATTGGGGAGGAGGGTCACACCTCCAAAACTCATACTGTTGCAAGACGTTCCTTGCGCAAGCGAACGTAAAAAAAGTATACTGCACATGTGCTTAATTTCTGAAGGTTAGAAGCTAATGTTAGAGAATTAATAGAAAGTTTTGGAAACCTGTTTGATAAAATAGGTTCCCTCTTAAGGAGAGGGGTGTATGTGACAGGATGGAACAGGACCCTGTCCCAGTTCTTATGGAGAATTTGAATGCAGGGATCCGTTCTTTCCTTTCCTGTCTCTTGTCTGTCTGGTTGTGCAGCCAAATTTTCCTGTGAGACCTAGGATTTGATCACCCGACAGTCTCACAATTCTCTGCCTCTCACTGTCCCTCAGTCTTCCCCTGCAGTTTCTGTCTTTTCCTCCCTTGCATATCTGCTGGTATAAAAATATATGCAAATCATTATGTGGAAATGTAATTGCTATTGGGATCCCTTTGCTTAGAAATTATATAGTGTTACTGTGGAAATGTACTGTATGTAATTATAGTTTGAGATGATTGAGAAAAGCTATTGGGAACTCAAGGGGTTAACCTGTGAGCAGTTTTTAAACCCTTTTTCAGAAGCTGTGGAGAAAGGGCCTCAGTTCTGGGACATTGTGTTCTTGCTGCACCTGCATGAAATTGACAAGAACATTTTAGAAAAAAAAAAACAGGATTCATATTAAGGGGGGTTGCAAGGACTTATAAGAGAGAGAGAGAGAGAGATATGCAAGTTTTGGGAGACACAGAGATTGACGGAAAACTCTGATGGATCTTCTCTGTTTATTCTGCCTTTGTAAATAGTTATACTGAACAAGTACATTTCTTTTATGTTACTGCTAGTACTAATAAACACTTTTTGTGAATTCTACAACTGCTCTTGGTTTTTCCTATGTTTCCCAACCTGTGCCTCGACAACAGAGCGTGTCCCACATCTTCTGGGTCACAGTGACCAGCTGGTCGAAGTGACCTTTGCAGTGTGACCACTGACTAGCCAGCTCCCACTGCAGGGAGCGCATATTCCAATGGGCCCATCAGACCACGCTGGTGCAGGCCGCCATGTAACCCAGAAGGTGCAGGAAGTCCCGGGCAGGGCCCAATTGCCCAACCCGAAATGATCAGGCAAAGGAGGAGAGAACCTCTGCCCTGTCGACCGAGAGCCGGGCTCTGGCTCGCAAGAGTCGAGTTCTACCCCAATAAAGCTGATCACCTGCGAGGACATGAGTTACGACTTGGCCTCATTGACCAGGAGGCCAAGAGTGGTAAAGTTCTGGAGGGCCAGGTTCCTGGACTGCTCCAGCTCCTGCCTGGAGGGACCAGCAATTAGCCAGTCATCCAGGTAGAGGTACATCCGAACCCCTCAGTACCTCAGGTAAGCTGCCACCACTGCAACGCACCTGGTGAAGACCCTGGGGGCCAAGGAGAGGCCGAAGAGCATGGCCCGGAACTCACAGAGGGTTCCCTCAGCTCAAAAGCAGAGGAACCTTCAGTGGGACAGATGGATCGGGACATGAAAGCACGCGTCCTGAAGATCGAGGGAGCAAAACCACATGTTTTGCTCTATAGATGGTATGATCTGAGACTGAGTTACCATATTGAAGGTGCGCGACCTGAGGAACTTGTTCAGGTCGTGCAGATCTAGAATGGCTTTGGCACCAGAAAGTACCTGGAGACAAACCCTGGGTGTTTCGTAGGATTTGCTTACTTTGACTATGACCTCCTTGCGGAGTAGCTGAGCTATGTCGTCTGGAAGAGCCAACCGAGTGTCTGCGGATACAAACTCCTCCAACGGGGCGTGGGCTTGGCTTGGAGGGTACCGCTTGAATTCCAGAGGCAGACCCTGACCAACCACTTCAAGAACCCTCCTGTACATGGTGACAGCGGACGAGGTGGAAAGGAAGTGGCGAAGCTGGCTCCCCACAAGAGGACCCAGGGGAGGTGTGACAGCCATGAGGGTGGCACCCCCCCATCCCATCACAGAGCAGGCTTGGAGAAGGACCCGGCTGAGAAAGCCACTCTTCTCTCTGGGCTTACGGACCACCGAGGCCACTGACCTGGGCCTGAGTCGCCAGGACTGAGCCTGCTGGCCAGCCTGATGCTGGGCTAGTTTTGCCGCAGGAGTGGAGGACTGAAAGGGCTTTCACTACTGTGCCTGGATCCTTGGGATCCTGCTGTGTGGATGTTACAGAGTCTAAGGAGGTGGCACTGGACTGCATGCGCTAAGGTGACCCTCCACACCGGGCCCAAACAGGTCGGTGCCCAAGAAAGGAACATCTGCCAGCTTGTGCAGAGTGTCTGCCATGAAGGTCGAGATCTGTACAGGAGGCTAATAAAGAAACTAAGCAGCATGGTGGTTGGGGAGTGGTAAGCTGGGTGTCAAACTGGATGAATGATAAGAGGCAGAGAGTGGTGCTAAATGGCAGATACTTGGGGGAAGGGAGAGTGACCAGTGGAGTACCACAGGGATTGGTACTTGGTCCTGTCCGCTACAGTGTCTTCATAAGTGACATTGCTGAGGAAATGGAGGGGAAGGTGCATCTCTTCGCAGATGACACAAAAATCTGCAGCAGGATGGACACACAGGAAGGGGTGGAGAGAATGCAAAGGATCTGGGGAAATTAGAAGAGTGGTCTAGGGTGTGACAGATGGGTTTCAATTCCAAAAAGTGCAAAGTCATGCACCTGGGGCAGGGAAACCCAGGAGTTGTATATAAGATTGGGAGGGGGGGAAGGGTACTTGCAGTCACAAAACAAGAAAGGGATCTTGGGATAATCATATCTGATAATCTCAAGGTGGCAGAGCAGTGTGACAAGGCAGTAGGCAAGGCTAGTTTGATGTTGGCCTGCATAGGGGGGAATTTCTAGCAGAAGAGGGATGGTGGTGTTGCTATTGTATCGCTCAATTTGGGAGACCCCACCTGAGTAGTGTGTCCAGTTCTGAGGCTGCACCATCACAAGGATATTGACAGGGTAGAAGCAGTCCCAAGAAGGGCAACCAAATGGTGCAGGGACTGTATGGGAAACCATATGAGGAGAGGCTGTGGGACCTCAACATGTACTCCTGGAAAAGAGGAAAGCGAGAGGGACATGACTGAAACCTATAAGTATCTCACGGGAGTGAACAAAGTACAGATGGGGAGTCTCTTTGAGAGGGGGGAAGCACCAGGCAAGGGCCTGTAATGAAGCCGGGGGGGGAGTTTAAGAGAGATGTGAGAAAATAGAAACACTGAAAGTGTGGTGGATGCCTGGAACAGCCTGTCAGAAGAGGTGGCAGAAGAAAAACAGTGTGGAGTTTCAAGCATGCATGGTACAGGCACACGGGCATAATAAGTTCAGGAAAGGGAGGCCAGAGGGCCAATTAGGATCTGAGGTATTGGAATAGGCAGGGAAAAACAGAGCAGACTGAATGGACCCAACAGTCCTTTTCTGCTGACAAGTTCTAGTTTTCTATGTCTCATCCAATAGCACAACTGTAATTTCTGTGGTGTTGGTTCTTTCAGCAGTGGTTGCAGCATGTTCCCAAGCAACCACTGTTACCTAAGGTCAGCTACCAGCCAAACTGCTTGTCTGTAAGTTTGCCACTGGAAAGTGGTGGCGTTGGCAATTTTGGAACTGATGGCAATGATGTGGCCAGCACCGATATTGGTGCAAAAGTTGATACCTTCACCACCAATGTCACCGATGGGGCCAGTGTCAATGGGTAATGTATTGGGTCGAGGGCGGGAAGGGTACCTATGCCCTGAGACTTCAGAATCAAGTGGCAATTCTTTGATAACCCTGACGGAAAACGCTATTTCTTTTTTGTACAGTGACAAGTTTGATGAAGAAGGAGGAGGATATTTCAGACAGGTCAACAACAAGTATGATTCAGATCTGGATCTCTTCTTTTCCTTATGGGCCCATCAATGGACTTTATCCTGGCAAGCCTGTCTTTCTGAACCTGCTTAGTCACTGCCAGATAGTGTGGACAATGCCAGACGTCCTGATAGGTAATCGACATTCAAGGCATTTAGAGTAAGGTCCTGAGCCGAGATGCTATTTTCAACAAGATCTGAATGAAAACAGAAGTAGGCTGCAATGGCACAGAAGGCCACACAGCATCAAGGAATGTCAATGTAAATACAGATACTCTAACAGAAGCAAAGGACAGAAAAATACGTGAAGCAACAATGAACTAGACAGAAAATCTATTTGAAGGATACAGAAGTTCTGGTCCTGATGAGGCAGGCTGTGCTCTACAAAAGTGGGGGGAAGGAACTGAGGCACCTGGGGCCAATGACATTATATATGGTGGAGATGCATACATGGTACTATATGCCCATGTTGAGCGCCAGTATCGCCAGCCCCAAAATCTGGTTCTCATGAGGTCCTAGTGTCTCATGCTCTAAAAATGAAAATTACGTACCTACCGTAATTCTTGATCTTCTTGGACGAGTCTCCACCACTCATTCACTATTGGGATCTCGCTAGAGGCACTAGGACCCATCGGGAGCAAACTTTGCTGGGGAGTCGACGAGAAGAGATGGTGTCGACAGCCCTAGCTCACGTAGCAATGACTATCTCAAGGCCAACTCCCAACCGCCTCAGTACCTTTTACCAAGGAGGTGCAGCGAATTAACCTAGAAGGGTAGCCTAACTCAAAAACCGAACATAAGATAGTCCGGACGACCTGTAAGAAGGGTCAACAAAGAAGTCTTCAAGGCCTAAAGATTAGAGGAGTGAAGACCAACAAGAGAGGTGAGCTCAGGGGATGGAGATGGGAATGAGTGGTGGAGACTCGTCCAAGAAGATCAAGAATTACGTAGGTACGTAAATTTCATATCTCCCTGGACATAAGTCTCACCACTCATTCACACTATTGGGAGAGTACCAATAATAATCCCCGAGGGCGGCAGGAGAAACCAAGAGCTCACGCTTTAAGACAGAAGTCCATTAAGGATGGCTCTACAAAGGAAGAATGTCGTCTGGCATGGACATCGAGTGCATAATGCTTAACGAAAGTATGCACTGAGCTCCAGGTGGCTGCATTGCAGATGTCTGCAATGGGCACATTGCGGATTTCCGCTAGGGATGCCGCTACCGCTCTGGTAGAGTGAGCGTAAACTCTACCCTCCAACTTAACCTGCGCCATGGAATAGCAGTGACGAAGGCACACCACTAGCCATATTGAGATACATCTTTTTTTGAAATTTAAGTTTATTAATTTTTACAAATATGAAACAAAAACATAACATGCCAGGTAGACATAACATGAAAGTACATGGTAAAACCAAACACACCCCCACTCCCCCATTCCAGGCCCCCAAAATTACATATATATAGAAGGAAGTAAAGAACTTACTAAACCCCAAAAATTCACCCTCCCCCAGACCCAAGTGTGCCAATCCAATGTTTCTTTTAATCTGGATGAGTAAAAATACCGCCATTTATAACTGAGTTTTCTCTCAACAGTAAAAGTTGTTGAAAGCAATACATAGCAAGATATAGGTTGTCAAGCGGGCAGCAGGATAAGGCCAAGAACTCATTGATGCAAATACAGCGCCTGTAACTACCCCATCTCTTCTGAAACAGGTCCATACAACAGTGTAGGCTGGCAACTAGACTTTCAGAGTTAAGGTACCCAGTAAGCTCAGTCAGCCAGTCAGCATAAGTCAGGGCCAATTGATCAGTCCAGTGCCTCAGGACCAGCCTCTTGACCGCCATGGACACCAAAGCCATATGATACCGGCGTTCCACACTGTCTATGCTAGAGTATTCACCCAGAATACAGATCTCGGGGTTAAAAAAACTTGACAGACCCAGAAGAGGGTCCAAATTGTCCTGGATAAGAGACCACAGAGAGCAACCTTGCTACAAGACCAAAAACATGGAGGGGCTCTTCCTCCCCGTACACCTAGAACAGGTAGGTGGGAAGTTTTTAAGCTTAAATAGTTTGGTAGGGTGTAGTACAAATTATTCATAATATAATATTGAGTCAGCTTTAATCTATCCTGAGTGTGATATCTATGAAGGTCCTTCCATATACGAGACCAATTCAGGGGAGACTCAGGCAGCAAAGAAGACCAGATATTGGAGCCCCTAGCTATATCGGAAATTTATAGTTTAGGAGAAAGGAATAGATTAACGAGGTAGAGTGTGGTTGAGAAGTGAGAGTTATTATTTGAGAAAGAAAGGTAGGCCAATGACTCATGAAGGAGATACCAAATTTCCCAGCGATAAGATGCCTTAATTGGTAAATTTTGAAAATTCCACATTGGGAATGTCAAATTTAGCGAGTATATCGGCTGAGGAAAGAAGAGATCCTTGATCATAAAAATGTTCTAGTCTAGCTTCTTAAGTTGTGGAAGCAATCAGAGTAAGCCGTGATTTACCCAACTTGATATTAGGATTAAGTGATCACTGGCTGGCCCAGGTCCGGCCGATATGATATTAAAAGACTGCAGACATTGAGCAAGTGACTTAAGGGATGTCAGAATCAGATTATCAGTAATCCATCGTAAACTACTGGTGGAGAAATAAAAATACCGTAAGTGTCCAACTTGGCCTCGAGAGAAGTGCCTCTCAATTTGAAGCCAGGTCGGGCATGGAAGGTTAGGATCCACAGAAAGCCATTTCCTAATTTAGAGAGATGAGCTGCCCAGTGATAGAGTAGAAGATTAGGGAGCCGGAGACCACCTTTGTCTTTGGGAGAGATAGCTTAGAGTACCTAACGCCTAACACCCTTTCCTCGCCAGATAAAGCTGGAAAACATTGCATGAAATTGCTGAAGATAGCTTATAGGCAACCAAAGATTTAACAGATTAAGGGTAAAAGACTCGAAGGACATTCATTTTGATAATATTGTTCGCCCCAGAGAGAGATGGAAGGTAGACCATCGCAACAAATCTTGGTGGATCGAGATTTTTAATATTATCCAGATTGAGCTTCTTCAAAAGAGAGGCTCTGTCGCAAAGTGAATCCCTAAGTACTTGATCGATTTGGGAGCCCATTTCATACCGGGTTAATAAAATCCTGTTTATACGTATGAACATTTAACGGAAAAATTTCAGACTTGGAAATATTCAATCTATATTGAGAAAGGGCTCAAACTACTTGATAACATCTAGCGCCGCTTTAGGATTCAACAGGACATTCAAGATGCAGGAGTATGTCATCTGCATAAGCTGAGAGTACCAATTCCTGCTGCTGTAATAGACAACCTCTAACAAGTGGAGAAGATTTAAGTCTGATAAGAAGGGGTTCTAAGTATAAATTAAATAATAGAGGCGAAGAGGACATCCTGTCTGGTGCCGTGTGTAGACGGAAAAGGAGGAAAAACTCCATTACAATAAATTTCAGAGGGGAACTGTAAAAACCTGAATCCATTTTAAAATGGCGCCGGAAAGCCCATCCCTCCATCACAGCCCAAAGAAAGGTCCAATCCACTCGGTCAAAGGCTTTCTCTGCGTCCAACGAAACCAAGGCCATAGGGTGAGACACTGTTTGAGCCTGTTGGGAAATGTGAGATAGGGTTCTTAAGTGATCCGCAGAAGATCTAGCAGACACAAAACCTACTTGTTCGGGACTAATTAAATCAGACCAAACCTTTTTGAAGAGAGATACATCTAATAGCGACAGGTTGACCCAGCCAGGCCTCACTGAAGGAAACGAACAGTTGCTGGGCTTTATGAAAATCCTTGGTTCTATCTAAGTAGAAATGCAAGGCCCTCTTAACATCCAGAGAATGAAGAGAGCGGTCCCCTTCATTTTGGAAGTCCGCAAAATAAGAGGGAAGGACCAAAGGTTGGTTAAGATGAAATTCTGACACAACCTTAGGAAGAAATTTAGGATGAGTACGAAAGACTACTTTGTCCTTATGGAACACAGTATACGGAGGGTCTGTGACCAGGGCATGTATCTCAGAGACCCTACGGGCTGAGGTAATGGCCACTAGAAGGCAGTCTTCCAGGTGAGGAACTTTAGTTCACAGGTAGCTAGAGGCTCAAAGGGTTTCGGGTGAGCATGTCTAGCACAAGATTAATGTCCCAGGCTGCAACCGGACGCCTTGTAGGGGGTCTGTGTGCAGAATGCCCTTAAGAAATCTCTTAACCATAGGTAACTGAGCCAGTGAAAGAGAAAAACAGCTCATGATACGCTGAAATGGCACTAAGGTGAACTTTAACTGTAGAGTACTGGAGACCTGAATTTGAGAGGTCCAAAAGGTACTCTAAAACTTTATCCGGAGGGCAGGAAAAGGGATTCAAAGAGGACTTTGCACACCAGAGGGAAAAACGCTTCCACTTAGCCGTGTAAGTTTTCCGAGTGGCTGGCTTCCGCGCAGCCAGAAGGATATCCAAAACTCTTCGAGAAGACAATTTACTTCACCTCTTCAGGAGCCAAGCGTGAAGGTGAAGAGATCTCAGATTGGGATGGACCACCGGTCCCTGAGTTAAAAGGTTCATCTGCAGGGAAGTGGTCTCGGAGGAACTGCCAGCATACTGTCGAAGTGGAAACCACAGTTGTCGAGGCCAAAAGGAGCAATCAGAATCATCTTGTCCCTGAGACTCGAACTTGAGGAGTACTCTGAATTAGAGGAAGAGGCGTGAAGGCGAAGAAAGCTTCTGTCCACCGCAGCCTGAACGCATCCTGACAAAAATACCAGGCCCTGGATTTCTGGAGCAGAAGAGAGGCAGTGTTATGCTGAGTGGGGACGCAAAAGGTCCAGGTCCGAATTCCCACCTCGAACAGTGACTGAACTATAGTTGAGTCGAGACCACTCGTGAGGATCTGTCTCTGTTCTGTTGAGACGGTCTGCCAAGTCGCTCTGTACACCTGGCAGGTAGATTGCTTGAATTAGAGCCTTGTGCTCCAAGCACCATTCCCAGACCCTCATCGCTTCTCTGCATAAGGGGTAAGAATGAGCACGCCCCTGCTTGTTGATGTAATACATCACTGCTTTGTTGTCCGCTTGGAGGAGAATATTCTGAGACAGAGAATGTCCTTCAAAGCTCGGACTGCATAAAGGACGGCTCTCATTTCTAGGACATTTATGTGAGCTGGGACTCGAGTTGAGTCCACACACCCTCAGTGTGGAGAGCCTGACAGTGAGCTCCCACCCCATTAGTGAGGCGCCTGTGGTAATGGAGATCTGATGGTCCAGAGGGGCAAAGGGGTATCCTTGCAGGAGATTGTCCTTTGAGACCACCAGGTGAGAGACCTCCGTAGGGTTCTGTCACCTGATGAGATAGGATCATGGGTGAGTGGTTGGAGACCACTGAGTACTGAGCATCCACTGGGTGGTTCTCATGCAGACGGGCCAGAGGTACAGTGAACACTGAGGATGCCATGAGGCCCAGCATCCGCTGCATCGAGAAGCGCTGTAACTGACCTGTTCTCTCCGATGTAACGGGCCATCTGAAGGATATTGTTCCTTCTGTCCTCTGGGAGAAAAGCTCACACAGGATGTGTCCAGAAGGGTCCCTATGAAAAGGAGCCCTGGGAGGGCTGCAGCTGTGATTTCTTGAGGTTCAGCAGGACTCCCATGGACGTAAGGAGGTGAGAGGTCGCTCACGGCATCCAGAGTCCTTGCCTGGAAGGACTTGCCAGAAGCCAATCGTCCAGATAAGGGAACACCTGTATTCCGAAGTTTTCTGAGGTGCGCCACGAGAACTGCACAACACTTTATAAAAACTTGCGGGTGCGAGGATAGCCCAAAAGGCAGGACTTGAACTGAAAATGTTGTCCCAGAGCCACAAACCTCAGGAATTTGTGATGTCTCGGTGAATGGGAATGTGCTGGTAGCATCCTGCATGTCTAGGGAAGCTAACCAGTCATGCTGATGAAGCAAGGGTAACAGGGTTCCTAGAGAAATCATTTTGAATTTCTCCTTGGGGAGAAATTTGTTTAGCTTTCTGAGATCTAGAATGGGGCGCATTCCCCCAGCCTTCTTTGGAACCAGAAAGTAATGAGAGTAGAACCCCGTGTTTCGTTGATGCAGCGGCACAAGTTCTACTGCCCTGTTGTTTAGAAGGCCCTGAATCTCGGCGGTGAGAAGGTCCGACTGAAGGGCAGACAGCCTGGGCTGCCGTTTGGGAGGACAATCCGGAGGAGTTTCCACAAAATTGAGTGAGTACCCCTCGCGGATTATCCGAAGGACCCATTTGTCTGAGGTTATGGACTTCCATTGGCTGTAGAAGTGCATCAGCCGACCTCCCACCGGAGAGGAAAAGTCCACCTCGGGCAGTTGAGGTGGGACTTGGGCCAGCAATTCATAAAGTAGCACTGGGCGCTTTGGGTCCTTGCGCTTTCTGCTGCGCCTTCTTTTGAGGTTGGGCAGGTTGGTTCTTATGGAAACTACCTCTGCCTCTGCCTCGAAAGGACTGACGGTTATGAAACTGTTGTTTACTGGCATGCCCTCTAGAGGGGGCAGGAGGGGGTCTAGCCAACTTAATGGCTGACCTAGTCTTTTGTGTAGCTTCTAGAGCTTGCTCGACCTGAGGACCAAAAAGATATGCACCATCAAAGGGCAATGCCATTACCTGCTGTTGCGCATCATTGGTGAAGCCTGAAGTGCGCAGCCAGGAATGGCGGCGGGTGCAAATACCAGCAGCTGCTGAAAGGGAAGCAGAGTCGAAAGCGTCCATGGCTGCTTTAACCTGTTGGTTGTTAGATTCAATACCCCTGGTAATGGTTTGGAGAAGCTCTGGTTTTGAATCCGACTCCGGAAGAGCTTCAACCATTTGCTTAAGAGAGTGCCACAGGTTATACTCGTACTGAGAAAAATAGCCCTGGTAACTGGCAATACGCATACTTAGGGTAGAAGCAGCAAAGACTCTCTTACGTAAGGTGTCTATCTTACGAGATTCCTTGTTAATAGGTCGAGCTGTAGTGGTTTGAGGAAGGACGACCTTATCATTCTCTGCCAGGACTACAATAGGATCCGCAAAGGCTTGGGATACCAAAATGGGATGATCCTTGGGGACTGAATATTTTCTATCAATGGATTTAGCCACCGATGAAGAGAGAGCAGGATTATTCCATACCATTTGAGACAGCGCCTCAAGGAAGGCTGAATCGGAGGAGTCAAACTGTAGGGATCTCTGAGGCGTGAAGGTATTGGAGTCTTAGCAATTTCCCAGGATCGATGTCTGTAGTCTGGAGAGAAAGTGTGGAAATCATATTCTTCAGCAGAAACTTAAATGACAGGTCCTCGACCACAGGCTCTGCAGCAGTAAAAGATCCTGCTTCGTCCACCTCATCGCCCAGCCGAAGGTCTGGGTCAGGCTCAACGTCATCTCCTGACAGTCCAGGAGGGACTGTATGGACAGGAAAGCCAGAAGAGGAAGGAGGAAAAGAGACAAAAGGAAAGTCTCCGAGAGCCCCCGGCGCCAAGGAGGTGCACGGCGCCGAGAACGACGCCGAGGAACCACGCGGCGCCGCAAACGGCGCCGAGAAGCCGCACAGCACCGGAGATGGCACGCGGCGCTATTACGGCGCCGAACGCCGCAAGGTGCCGCAAGCGACGCCGAATGCGACCCGCTGCTTTATGCTCCGCTGGGACCGCCCATCCCTCGGCACTGGACTGACTGCTGTCAGACCCCTTCCAGAGAAGGCGGCGGACCGGACCCAGCCCGACTGACTGAACAGCTTTCATACGAAGTCTCCCTACCGTCACCTGACCTGCTCATGGTCGACTCTGTCAGTGTAGGCTGAGACTTCTTTATCGTTTTTTATTTAAAATAAGAATAACTTAAGCGATACTGTACCGAGATAATACTACAAAATAATAAAAACTGAAAACTATGCTGCTAGTTTGAAGTTTGACTCCCGACAGGCGAGCGACATCGTCACTGAAGCGCACTCGACGGCGGGAAAAAAGGAACTGAGGTGGTTGGGGAGTCGACATCTGAGATAGTATTGCCGCTGAGAGTTAGGCTCGCTGGCGCTCCTCGGCGCCATCTCTGGCATCGACTTCAGCAAAAGTTTGCTCCCGATGGGTTCTAGTGCCCGTGCAGATCCCAATAGTGTGAATGAGTGGTGGAGACTTATGTCCAGGAAGATTCAGAGTGTGGCTGTTTGGCATAGATAGCTTCTAAGAAGATTCTAAGATTCTAGATGGAAAAGCAAGAGGTACTGTTACTTAGAGTTATCACTTTAGCATGTGTTGGCATCATCGTCACCCAAGCTGGAGTTCTATGCTACTCATGCATTCAAAGGTATAACCCCAACACATTTCTTTACATAAGGTATTCAGAGCTGTTGTCCTACTGCAGACCCCATGACTTCATAAAGGGCCAGTATTTTCACAACTCTGTGGTAAAAAAGACAAACAGCTTTTCACTTGTATATTGCATTTGTTATCTGAGTAAGGGCAAATAATGATTATGTCATGGCTAATTCAGTATGAACCAAACAAGAATCAATGTAAATTGAGAATGTTACCAACCAGTTCTGAAGGAGTTCCATTTCCAAGTTCAGATTCATAGGAGCTGCCAAAGTAAAGGCGCCAGACATTGGGTCGAGGGTCCTCAGGAAGAAGTTCTGATGCATCCAGATATCAAGTGAGTGTTCCAACCCTCCTTCAGCCTCCCTGCTGAGTCATCAGAACCACTGCTGTGGTTTAGGAAAATCATAGAGGACAGACTGACATCACTGTCAGAACCAGATCCTCCATCCTAGGATAGAACAGAAAGCAGAAGTTTAAATACAAGCTCTCAAGACCCCCAAAAAAACCCAAAACAACTTCAAGTATTCTCAACTGAGGCAAAATCCATGGCAGTGCAACATAGATGGATTGTGGCTATACGGTGCAGATATAGCAGTTACGCAAGTACTTACTGTAACAGTAGATCTTCAAGAGAGGTTCCTGCAGTAGGTCTTCACAAGTAGAACTACGCCCCCGGCATCAGGACCTCACGGCAAAATTGTAGCTAGCAATCATCAGTGGGGACCGCTGCCGGCGTCAGGTGACGGATGCCAGTGTGACTGTAATTAAGGGCGGTCCCCCGCCCACCCTCCAGTTCTTCCGCTGGAGACCTCTAAAGAGGAAGCAGAAAAAGGGAGTGGAAACTCCTGGATGAAACAAAATCCTGGGAAGGGAGTCAACAGGAAAAAACACAGGAGCTGGGGGTAGGTGGGTGGGAAATCTAGACCTACTGCAGGAACCTCTCTCGAAGATCTACTGTTACGGTAAGTTCTTACATAACTGCTATATTTTACTTCGAGAGGGTTCCTGCAGTAGGTCTTCACAATCAGGACTGAATACCAAGCTGTCAACTGAAAAGGAGGAGTTGGAGACGAGGTTCCGGAAGGAGGAAAATATCTGTCAACTACAGGTCACTCATAACAGAAGACCTTGCAGGACTGCTAGACCGAAGCCAGCCCTGTGCCTAGCAGCAATGTCCAGACTATAATATTTAGTGAAGGTGTGGATGGAGGACCAAGTGGCCACTGCACATATGCCCGCAGGGACACATTCCTGAAAAAGGCAGTGGAAGGCCACCTCTAGTTGAGTGGTCTCAACCATCCCGAAGGGGTTGCATTTGTAAATGTAATGAATACAATTAGCCAGCCACCTAGACGGAGTCTGTTTAGAAATAGTCTTGCCCTGGCACTGGGAAGCAAAGGCCACAAAAAGTTGCTTTGACTTGTGAACCTCCTTAGTCCTTAAGGCATATCATCTCAAAATCCTGTGCATGTCAAGGGAGTGCAGGAGATACTCCCCCCTGTTGGAGTGTTCAGGATAAAATACCGGCAGTTCAACATTCTGGTTTAGAGTGAGTTCCAAAACCACCTTCAGAAGGAAAGAGGACTGGTCTGCAGAGCCACCCGTCTCTGTGGAAGATTAAGTAAGGCCTCACAAACTACAGTCTGAAGCTCTGAAACTCTTTGAGCTGAAGTGATAGCAACTAAACAAAGCATTTTCCACACTAAAAACACATATCACTACTTGCTGCCAGCTCTAAAGAGGGCAAAGGAAGCTTTTCTACAATAAAATTAAAATCCCAGGGGTGAAAAGGATTCCAGACCGGAGGCTTGAGATGAAGGATCCCCTTCAAAAAGGTTCTGGAAACCTCTAGCTGAGCTAGGGTTTTGCCCTCCACCGGAAGGTGGTAGGCCAAAACCGCAGAGAGATGGACCTTCAGGGATGAATAACTGAGGCCCAACTATGACAGGTGCAAGATGTACTCTAAAAGCTGGGAAGCCAAGCAAGAAAAAGGGTCTAGGCTTCTAGCTGATGCCCAGATGGAAAGTACAGTTACGTAAGAACTTACCGTAACAGTAGATCTTCTAGAGAGGCTCTTGCAGTAGGTAATTACATATAGGACTGACGCCAGCAGGTGGCAGGACCCCACGAAAAAATTTCTAGCTAGCAGTCCCTGGCGAGGGACTGCCCCCACGTCAGGTGACTGGCGCCAGGAGACGGTATAAAGGGGCGGTCCTGGACGCCCACCTTCCAGTTCTTTCCCGCCACAGGCCAAAAGAGGCCAGATGAGAGAGAAGCGGATACTTCCTCAACGGAAAAGGAGCTGAAAAGCCGAGGGGATGGAGGGCGGAAAGGTATTACCTACTGCAAGAGCCTCTCTCGAAGATCTACTGTTATGGTAAGCCGTAACTGTATTATCTTACTTCGAGAGGGCTCTTGCAGTAGGTAATTACATATAGGACTGAATTCTAAGCAGTCTGGAAAAAAGAGAGGCACCGGGAGGAGGAAAACTACTCCAAAAGGTAATTCTGGTTGTGCAAGTCTCAAGATAGGAGGCCTTGCAAAAGAGCCGTCCCGAAGCCTGCTCTACGGCGAGAGGCAACATCCAAACTGTAGTGTTTAGTAAAGGTATGGACGGAAGTCCAGGTGGCGGCAGCGCAGATGTCTGCCGCAGACACATTCTTGAAACTAGCCGCTGAGGCAGCTACTCCTCTTGTGGAGTGACCTCTGACTTGACCCGGGAGGATCTTGTTGTATTTGTCATAACAGAAAGTGATGCAATGAGCCAACCACTTAGACAGGCATTGCTTGGAAACAGCATTGCCTTCCCTTTTGTGAGCAAAAGAGACGAACAATTGATCAGTCTTTCTGAGATCCTTCGTCCTGTTGGTGTAGTATCTCAGAATCCGGTGAACATCCATAGTATGGAGTAAATATTCCCCTTGATTAGAGCACTGCGTAAAAAAGGCAGGTAACTCTATGGACTGATTTAGAGTAGACTCAGCTACTACTTTAGGGAGAAACTTAGGATCCGTGCGAAGAGCAACACGTTCCTTGTGAAAAATCAAGTACGGGATTTTACACATCAGGGCCTGGAGCTAGGAGATTCTCTGAGCAGAAGTAATGGCCACCAAGAAGAGAGTCTTCCATGAAAGGAACTTCAAATCCACAGAAGCTGCAGGTTCGAAGTGAGGGAGAGTAAGTTTCTCGAGAACAAAATTCAAGTCCCCAAGGGGGAGCAGGAGTACGGATGGGGGGCCTCAGGTGGAGGACCCCTCTGAGAAAGGTCTTGGAGACCTCCAGTTGAGTGAAAGCCTTGTCTGCGAAGGGAACATGATAGGCTGAAATGGCCGCCATGTGTACCTTCAGAGAGGAATGACTGAGACCCAGGTCAAACAGATGACGTAGATACTCCAGCAGAAGCCCCGCTGAACAGGAGAAAGGTTCCACGCTTTGGAAGCGCCCAGATAGTGAATCTTTTCCACTTCATGGCATAAGTGGATCTGGTGGAGGGTTTTCTGGCTCCACTAAAATCTCCGCCACTTTGGAGACACTCCAAAACGGGATTGGGCTCATCTGCAGGAGCCAAGCATGCAGTTGAAGGGATTAGGCCTGATGGACCAGGGACCCCTGATCCTGGGTCAACAAATTCTCAGACAGAGGAAGAGGAAGAGGAGGATCCTCTGAATATTGTTGTAGAAGAGAGAACCAGACTTGCCTGAGCCAGAAAGGAGCGATCAGAATCATTCGCTTCCTTCTGAAGCTAGTTTCTGCAAGACTCTGGGATAAGTGGAATTGGGGAAAGGCATAGATGAATCGTCCTTCCAGTCTAGAGACAGAGCGTCATTTAAAAGCGCCCGCTCTGGAATGAGCGAGCAGAAGACGGGAAGCTTGTGTTTAGGGGATGCAACAGGTCGACCTGTGGTGTTCCCCAAAGTTGGAAGATATTGTCTAGCACCTCTGGTCCAGTTCCCACTGTGAGTCAGAGCAGAAGAGCGACTTTAGCTTGTCTGCCAGGGTGTTGTCAACTCTCAGAATGTGAATTGCGTGAGGTGAAGGTCATGTTGTGTTGCCCAATCCCAAACCCTCACTGCCTCCCTGCACAGAGGGTAGGACTGAATCCCTCCCTGTTTGTTGATGTATCACACCATGCACATGTTGTCCATCTAGACGGCTAGGTGGCCGGGAAGGATGTATTGGTGAAGGGCTTGGAGAGTGTACAACACTGCCCGAAGCTCGAGCACAGTGATGTGGAGAGCTTGTTCTAGCTTGGACCAGGAGCCCTGGGTCCGATGAGGGCCTAGATGGGCTCCCCAACCTTCACCTGAGGTGTCTGTGGTTAGAGACTGGGAGGGGGGAGGAAGAAAGAAAGGAACTCCCCAAAACAGGTTCTCTTGAACTATCCACCATTCCAAGTCTTGAATCATCGGCGAGGAGATCAGAACTGGGTGATCTAGGTCGTCCACTAGCTGATCCCATGGAGAGCGTAGAGTCCACTGAGAGATCCTCGTGTGGAGTCGAGCGCAAGGCACCGTCGGGATAGCAGCTGCCATGAGCCCGAGAAGGCGAAGGACCGACCTCACAGAGACCATCCTGCAGTCGGACAACAGACTTATTTGGGTCTGAAGGGTGGACGCCCTGTCCGGAGGCAGGAAGGCCTTGCCCATGGTTGTATCGAGAATCGCCTCAATAAACTGTAGCCTCTGGCATGGGTCCAGATGAGACTTGGATTGGTTGATGGTAATATCCAGGCAGGCAAAAACCTGCTGGGTAAGGGAGAGGAAACGCAGGAGTTCCTCTCTGGACGAGGCCACCAGGAGCCAGTTGTCCAGGTACGGGACAACCTGCACTCCTGGTACGCAGGTGGCCACCACTGCTGCCAGGCATTTGCTAAATACCCGGGGGGGAGCCCGAGGATAGACCAAACGGGAGCACCTTGAACTGGTAGTGGTCCCCCTGGAATGCAAAACGAAGGTATTTGCGATGAGATGGGCGAATGGGAATGTGCAGATAAGCATCCTGCATATCCAGAGCACAAAGTCATTGACCTGCTGGAGGAGGGCAGAAGGTTTCGTAAGGAGAGCATCCTGAACCTTTGTATTCTACGAAAGATTCAGGAAAATGAGATCCAAAATTGGTCTGAGATCTCCTGTCTTCTTTGGGACCAGGAAGAAATGGGAATAGTAACCCGGCCCCTCGTAGATGAACAGGACAGGCTCTATTGCTTACTTCAGCAGAAGAGCCGGAATTTCCTCCTGGACCAAGAGAAGATGTTCCTGTGAATACGATGACTTCAGAGAGGGGTGGCGGGGTGGTTTCTGAAGAAACTCTATGGAGTGTCCTGCTGCTATGAGCTGGAGCACCCAAGAATCTGTGGTTATCCTCTCCCATCCCGGAAGGTGGAGGGAAAATCTCCCTCCTACCGGTTCCTCTGGGGAGGCTGGAGGCAGTGGAAGAGGAAAGGAGTCAGGTGGTGTGGGGGCAGCGCCGCAGCTGAAGCACCCGCTGCTTTTTTTGGGGTGGGGGCTTGGCAGCTGGGGCGGCCCAACGTTGTGTGGCCCGCCTTCCCTGGGGTGTCGCCTTTGGCTGATTCAGTCTGCGAAAGGGACGGCGCTGTTGCTGATGGGGACAGTACATGGAATCAACTGACTTCAGTGTCGCCCCTTCTTCTGGTAAATCGGTGATGATGTCCTGACATCACCGTCAGCACCGACCGGAAGGGTGCTTCCTGGATAGCAGATTGCACCTCCGGACCAACCCTGACACATGGAGCCAAGCATGACGCCAGAGGCTCACAGCGAAAGCTGAGCTCGCCCAGCAGTGTCCACTGCATCGTATGTCGACGAGCATGTGTCGACTGGCCGATCAAGCAGAGGACGAGATCAGCCAACCCTGCTTGACTTGGGAGTCAGGCAAGGAGTCCAGTTTGGCCGCCTGAGTCAGGATGACCTTCTGTAGTCCCCCACATGGCCGACATAGTTCAGGGCCCTGATGCCCAGCATGGAGGAAGCGAATCTTTCTCCCGCATGGTTCAGAAGGCGTGATTCCTTATCAGGTGGAGATGAGCTAAGATGTTTGGGTTCACCGACCGCGATGAGCGGCACTAATCACAACCGAGTCGCACGAGGGTGAGAATCCAGAAAATCAACACCTCTGAAGCCTGATATAGCCGGGTTCGACTTCCCAGGAAGTAGAAGGGCCGACGGCTGTTTCCATATTGTGGTAACAAGGTCGGCATGAGGGTCTATCCAGGGTGGCACCAAGGTAGGAGCTGTCATGAGCAGATCCAGATGTTCAGCGAGTTTCAGACGCTGAGGATGTGGTTCCAGGAGTGCCACTGATGAACCTCCTGGATTTTCCTAAGCCACCTGTAAAAGAAGGATCCTCCGGAGGAGACTCGCCGGAGTCCTTGGCCTGGGCTTTGACGGAGAGCGGGCTCATCGCCTTCTTGGAGCAACTGCCGGAAGAGTCTGAGGGTGAAGAGGAGGATGAAGAGGAGAAAGACCTTCCCGACCCGGGAGGAATGGACCCTTTGGGAAGTCCACGGTGAAGCGTGTCCTGCCCTTCTCAGGATCTAGACAGAAGAACCCTGGAGTCTGAGGTGGTGAGGGAGGTGCCACCGGACGACGGGAACCTGGGATGGCACTGCTGCTGGAAGGCGGCTCGACCTCTTTGGGAGCTGAGCCTTGGCCTCAGCCCACCAGGAGGCCAGAGTCTCCTGCAGGTCCACCGCGCCGCGAGGGCGTGGAGGAGGAGGAGGAGGTGGGGATATGATACGGTTGTAACCAGACGGAGGTGTCCAAACCGCCGCGGGTAGCCCGGCGCTGGGTGGCTGTGGCGCTGGTACCGCGTGTCGGAAGCCCGTGTCTGGTACTGTGGCGCCAGATACTGCGTCCCAGGTACACCGGCGCCAGATAGGATTGGAGGGTACCCGGAAGCCGGGGGCTGCCGGAGCAGAGGGCCCAGCTGGTGGCCTCACGGCTGGGTCCATAGTGAGAGGCCCGGTGGGAGCGGGAATGTCCCGAGTCGGTAAGGCCAACATCAGGGCCGACGGCGGAGGCTCCCATGCCAGAGGTACCAACGCCGGAGGGGCCGCGTTGGAGCCGGGCGTCCGGGAGCCGACATTAGGTCCAGCGCACTCAGGTGGAGGAAGGACTGATGGAGGCAAAGATCCCCAGCTTCGCTTGGGGACAGAGGGAAAAGTCCCTGCGCCGAGTTGGGGAGACTTGTTCTCAGACGGCAGCGAAGGCTGCGGGAATTGCGACGACGGACGGGAGGGCTGGGTCATCGGGTTCCTTTGCCAGCTGGACGCCAGATGAGCCAACGTGAGGCTTCGGGCGTAGCTCATGGTGCCGGAGGAGCCGCATCTGACTTATGGGAGCCATCACCGGAGGCGGGCCGAGTAGAGAGATCGGCCTGGTCTGGTGGAGTGGAGGCCGTGCGTCGCCCTGGAGGGTCGGACGTCTTACCGGCCCTCTCCGGGCGGACGTCAGAAGAGCAGACGCCCGGCTTACCAGAGTCGCCCACAGTGGTAGGCTGCGTGCCTGTGGCTGAACCAGGGGCGGAGGCCTCCAACTGCCCGGAGGCGCCCGCAAGGCCCGAGCACGAGCCAGACGGGCGGGCCGATGCCCCCTCGGAAACCTCCGAGGCGGCCGTCGAGGAGTGATCCCCCGGAGGGGATGTTACCTGCATCCCAGCGACTTCCGAGGGAGACTTGGTGGAGGAGCCCTTGTCCCGGTGCCTCTCCTTCTCCTTCTTCTTCCGATGGCCTTCGGGGGAAGTGGACGCCTGCCTCAGTTTTCTGAGCTCCTTCTCCATAGAACTCATTTCTTCTTCAGAATATGGGCTTCCAGTGACTGCTGCCACCTTTCTGGCAGCCGTGTTGAAACTGAGGCAGTGCTGGCACTTCTCGACCGGGTGATCGGGCCTAGGCAGAACAGGCACAGGAGTGGCCGCCCCAGGCGGAAGTTACGCCACACTAATCGCACTCATTCTTGTGCTCGGAGGTGTGGACCTACATACACCAACGATAGTTCTGACGTTAGTAGAAAAAACAATTATTTTCGTTAAAAAAACAACGAAGGTAGGGCTGATGAAGCACGAACTTTTCTGTGAGGTGCTGCACAAGCTAACAGTGGGAAAGAACTGGAAGGCGGCCGTCCGGGACCGCCCCTTTATACCGACATCTCCTGATGCCGGTCACCTGATGTGGGGGCAGTCCCTCGCCAGGGACTGCTAGCTCGAAATTTTTCCGTGGCGTCCTGCCACCTGCCGGCGTCAGTCCTATATGTAATTACCTACTGCAAGAGTCCTCTCGAAGTAAGATCATCTCTTCCACTTCATGGCATACGTGGATCTAGTGGAGAGTTTTCAGGCCTCCACTAAGACATGAGCGACTCTAGAAGAGACACCATAGCGAGAACGGGTGCCATGCATGAAGGTGGAGTGATTTGAGGCTCGGGTGTACCAGGGTGCCCTGCTCTTGGGACAGAAGGTCATGAGAGACAGAAAGCAGTACTGGGGGTTCCAGTGCTAACTACTGTAGTAGAGGGAACCAAATCTGCCGAGGCCACAGGTGGGGCAATGAGGATCATGTGCGCCCCCTCTGCATGAAGCTTCAGCAGAACCTTCTGAAGGATAGGAAAGGGAGGGAAAGTGTATAGAAATCTCCCTGTCCAGGATAGAGACAGTGCATCTCGCCAAAAAGCACCATGCCCGGGAACAAGCAAGCAAAAGCTGGGTAGCTTTGCGTTGAATGGGGAGGCAAAGAGGTCTCTGTCTGGCCAACCCCACTGAAGAAACAGATCTTCTACTACTGCTTGCTTTAGTTCCCACTCGTGAGCCCTGGCGACTGATTGGCTGAGACTGTCCGCCAGAATGTTGTGAACGCCTGGCACATGGACTGCTGCCACGGATAGGCCGTGCTGAACAGCCCAATACCACACCTGCATCGCCTCCCTGCAAAGGGGGTACGAACGGGTGCCTCACTGTTTGCTGATGTACCAGACAGTGGCCATGTTGTCTGTCTGGATGAGTAGTGTTCCCAGAACCAAGAGGGACTGAAAGGCCTGAAGAGCACAGAACACTGCTCTTGTTTCCAGAATGTTGATATGAAGGGTCTCCTCCATGGGCAACAAAGTGCCCTGTATCCGATGGTCTCCCAAGTGTGCTCCCCATCCCAGGTTCGAGGCATCGGATGTGAGAATCATGGAGGGGGACAGGAAGTGGAAAGGGACACCCACTGAAAGGTTGGAGATGTCCTGCCACCAAAGGAGATCCCTCTGAAGGCTGTTGGAGACTAGGACATTCTGGTCCATGTTGTCCATGCGCTGATCCCATTGGACTCGTACAGCCAATTAGGTCACCCTCATGTGCAGTCTGGCCAGAGGGACTGTGGGTGTGGCAGCCACCATCAGACCCAACAGTCGCAGGACTGAACGTGCTGTGGTCCAACGAGGTGAAGCCAGCAGTGCAGCTTGTGAGACTAGAGTCTCTGCTCTGTCAGTTGGGAGGAAGGTCTTGCTCTGGACCATGTCCGTCATCGCTCCAATGAATTGGAGGCACTGGGAGGGTAAAAGCTGGGACTTGGGGTAGTTGACTGAGAAGCCCAGACTGGAGAAAAGGTCTAGAGTGAAGGAAAGGATCCTTCAGACTGTCCAAGGAGGGGCTGAAAACAGACAATCGTCCAGAAACAGGAACAAATAAATGCCCCCGCGGGCGTAGGAACGCCACCACCTCTAGGCACATAGTGAAACCCAAGGTGCTGAAGAGAGGCCGGATGGGAGGGTCTGAACTGATATGCTCCTTCTGGAAAGAGAATCTCAGAAAGTGGTAGTGGGTCGGAAGAATAGGGATATGTAGGTAGGCATCCTGCATATCCAGGGAACACAGCCAAGTGTTTGGTTGGAGCAGGGGTAATAGTCCCTGGAAGGTCAACATGCAGAACCTCTTGTATTCCATGAAGAGGTTGAGCATGCTGAGATCTAGGATAGGCCTGAGATCTCCAGTCTTTTTGGGAACCAGGAAGAAGTGGGAGTAAAATACCCTTCCTGTCTGTTCTGGTGGAACTTACTCTATGGCTGATTTTTGCAGTACAGCTTGAATTTCCTGTAGAACCAGAGATAGCTGGCCTGACGGGTAATGAGACCTGCCCGGAGGATTGGTCGGTGGTCTCTCCAGGAACTCTACTGAGTGACCTTTTGCTATGAGTTGTAGAACCCATGCATCTGCAGTTACGGTCTTCCACCCTTCCAGGTGGAAGCTGAATCCCCCCCCCACCGGTTCCTCCATGGGGATGGGAGGGAGCATGAGGGGGATGTGAGAGTCAGGACGGAGAGGGGAGGGGCACTCCCCCCAGCAGCAGTTTTAGGGAACTTGGCCTGGGGGGGGGGGGTTTGAGTGCCAGAGTCCGAGGAGCGACGCTTAGTCTGGCGTCTGCCCTGGTTCTGTTTGTTCCATTTCCACTGGCGGTAAAAAGGCTGCTGGGGTTTCTGACCCAAGTGGTACAAGGGACGGACATCTTTCAGAGATTTGCTGCTTTTTTGTAACTGTGATTATGTCCATGCTGTCGCCGCCAAACAGAACTGGACCCCTGAAGGGAGTGCCCAGAAGCGTACTCTGAACATCCTGTGCCAACCCTGCCAGAAAAAGCCAAGCAAGGTACCTGAAACAGATGCCCGTAGCCGCACCACGTGCTACTGAGTCAACAGAGTCGTAGGTTGCATGAAGGGCATGGCGGCAGTACAATTTATTCAACCTTATCTTGTTCAGAGGTTTGTTCCTGAGCTGTTCGTCAGGTACCTCCTGAATGTCCTTTTCCAGATCGGACAGAGCCAATTTCTGGAAAGTCACTATGTGGGCCACATAATTCAAGGAGCGAATGGCACAAGTAGAGGAGGTGTAAATCTTGCGGTCATATTGGTCCATTTGCTTTGACTCCTTGTCTTGGGGGGAGGCACTGAGATGTTTTGGTTGTGCTGACTCTATCGTGAGCTGCAGTAATCACAATGGAGTCAGCCTTGGTTAGGCAGTAAGATGGAAACCCTTCTGGGGTGGTAGGTCCTGTCTGTCTTTTTTGACATGGCAGGAATGGACGACGGCTGCTGCCAGATTGTGGAAGTGAGATGTTCATGCGGCCCCGTCGGGGGGTGGAATAGGGAGGAGGTCTGCATTGACCAATCCAAATGTTCTGCCAGTCTTCTGTGTTTGGGGTCCAATTCTTGGGAAGCCCACCCGCAGGACTTTTGAACAGACCAGAGGAGCTCAGTGAAGGAAGGGTCCTCCAGAGGGGATTTAGGGGACTCTTTCAGCTGGGGCTCAATGGGTGCATGAGGCTCTGATTGGTTCCCCACATCTGAGTCCTCATCTGAATCTGATGATTCAGTCTACTAGGTAAGGAAGCATCTGGAACAGACTCCGGAAGTCTGTGTTCTGTAATGCTGGAGGCAGAGCACCCAAGCTCTTTTGAAGCTCTGCTGGATGGTGCCGGGCTACCAGGTGGCACCCTGTGGGGTGGCCCTGACCACCAATGGAGGTTGACCCAACTCCTGCAACAGCTGTAACTTAGCGTCCTTCCACCAGGCCAGGATGGGTTCTTCTGGCTGCGGGGGTGGAGGAGGAGGGGGTGGAGGATATCTTGGGTATCCTATGGGGTAAGAGGAGTAACTAGGAGGTTGATACCGGTAAGGGTACTGATATTGATTTTGAAGGGCCTGACCCGGCGTCAGAGGAGGACAGCCTGGCGTCGGCCCCCCCCCCACGTCGAGTACTGCGGGAGCTGTGGCGTGTAGCCGGGAGAGAACGCTGTCGGACCCAGCAGGAGGTGGCACCGAGGGACCACTGGGGAACGGATCCGTCGGTGGAATTGGGGGGAAGTCCCAGAAGGAGTCTGCTCCATACCGCCTCCAATAATGTCCAGTGATGGATCTGGCATTGAGTGAAGATCCGTCGGTGGGACAGAGGCTGGCAAGGGAGGGACGTCTGGAAGAGCCCCCGTCGACGGGTCTATCTGAAGGGTATCCGACGGAAGAGGATCCTGGTGATCAGGCCCAAAAAGGTCAGAAAAGGACAGCGATTATCTAGAGGGAGAACCCTGGTGGGATGAGGGGGGACCTGCGTGCTCACTCTGCCCACGTCGGGGTCCACAAGGGAGGCTGACAGGGGAAAGGTCACCACGTGGTCGCCAGGTAGGTCAGCATCCAATTTAGAGGTGATGGTCTGGCAGGCATTGGAAGAGACGACGACCGGCTTAGGGACTGGGGCCGGGCTGACAGAAGCCGGGAGGCTAGAGTCAGGCTGATCGGCCTGGGCCACGTGCCCGGCAGCGGAGACGGAAGGTGACTTATCGGCTGAGCTCAGAGCAGGAACCGCAACTGGATCCTCCTAAGAGGACTGCCCCTGACCTCAACTGGGGGGGGAGGCGAGGCGTCTGGTTTGCCAGCGCAGACGAAGGCCCAGGAGGTGGGATACTCACGGGGGTGGAGGCCCCACCTGAGGTGGGGTTGACTGTCTGGCTGGTTTTCCTCTGGGAGAGTGGCTCCGCCCGCGTTGTTTCTTCCGCCTTCTTTTCTTCTTCTTCTTTCCGGGCCGCCGATGACTATCTTTCCCAGCTTCTGGAGCTCTTTTCCATTGATGCCATTCTTTGTTTCAATAAATGGGCATTGAGAGTCCTCTGATGACGAGTGCACATGGCCTGGTCAAGGCCTGGCAGATGGAGCACTCTGTGGTCTTGTGCTTAGGCCCCAGGCAGAGGCTGCAACAGGAATGGTCGCCCCTATGCGGGATCTGCGTCGCACTTGGAGCACTTTTTCTTGTGCCCGGAGATGACATACACTGCTGCTGAGGAAGGAATTAATGTTAGATTAACTATTAAGACGCTGAAATGGTGGGCGACTGAAACTGTTCTACCGCGAGATCCGGCACCAGGTCGACGTGTGGAAAGAACGAGGCGGCGGGACTGCCCTTATTTATAGTCACGCTGACGCCCATCACCTACGCCGGGCAGTCCCGCTGATGACTGCTAGCTACAATTTTGCTGTGTGGTCCTGATGCCAGGAGCCGAGTCCTACTTGTGTAGACCTACTGCAGGAACCCACCAAGTCAGATCATTAATTATTCTAAGGTTGTTTTGCAGGCAACAACTGACAGGAAAATTGTTTATCCTTTTTAAAACTTTTTTTTTTATTAGGATTTTAAAAGTGTCAAAATATACAGTATACATAAACTACTAACAAGAAAATCCTTTACCTTGTAAATTTGTGATCCTCCTACGAGCCTTGCACTTAGATTCATATTCTTTGGTCCTGGTTAGTGAACCATTAAGACCCAGCAGAAATATCGGCATCAATGTGGGCCAGTGAGATGGGGAACTAAAAGGACACGCTCCTCTGGAAATGGGCCAGGGAGAGTATTGATTTTTACTGCATTTTTGGCATGTACGTGCTGCCCATAAAAAAAAAAATCCCTTATACTGCAGCATGCCTTAACGTACCCTGGGCTAACTGAATTAACTTCTTATTGAAATCAGTAGTTGGTGCAGTATGTGGCACTATGGCATGAAGCATTCTATAGAAACACAGAAGCTGTCGGCAGATAAGGACCTCCTGGCCCACCTAGTCTATCCAGTTTTCCCTGCCTACTGTGCCACCGCAGACCCTACTCCATCTCCGGTCATCTCCAACAACAGGAGGAAACCTTTTTGCTACCACCAATGAGCAGTATGTGATCACAGGTGGCAAGGGCTGCTGGGGAGCAATTAGAAGTCCTGTAGGCTGAGTGGAGCCACAATTATGGTGCACTGAACATCCTGACAACAATGCATCCCTGTGGGCACAGAAAGAGATGCCCGGAGGAAAAAGAGGGAGGGCCGCGAAATGAAAATTACGCACCTACCGTAATTCCTGATCTTCCTGTATATCTTCACCATTCATCACTGGTGGGTTTAAGCCGGAGGCGCTAGGACCCTGTGGGAAGCTTATAGCTGGAAGCTTTTTTTCAGCTAGCTTTGGAGGAGAGGTCGACGTCGGAGATGGTGCCGCCCTTGAGGCTGACGTAAAACGTGGCACTTGCGGGTGGGCCAGTAATGGACGCCGGCCCCTCCATTACCTCAATTCTGCTCACCGGAGAAGATAGAGAAAAAAAGGGGTGGAGGGTGGGGCAAGGGAGCCTAAGGTATAGGAAAAGGAAAAGATATAAACCAAAAAGAGGAATAAGCCAGCCACAGGAGAGGGGGCAGGCCCAAGACATTCTGGGAGGGAGACCCTGTCCACTGGGCAGGCCAAGGAAGGGGTGAGAGGACAGTAGGAGGAGAGAAGAGAAGGAAAATAATAAAAAGGCAGGTGAGGAAGGAAGAGAGAGAGAGAGAGAGAGTGAAAAGGAGAGATCGAGAGGGAAGAGGTGGACCCTAGCAGAGGGAACCTAAGAAGGCTTCCCCTGTGGACTAAGAGGGGAGAACCTCTATTCCCTGTTTTTTCTTTTTTAAACCCAGAGAAGGAAATCCAGGAACTTCACTGGCTGCTGTACCATAAGGGGCACCATGGGATATGGAGAAGAGACAGATTCTGTCATCTCTGTTTAGAGATCAGAATCCTCCCTGTCCACAAGAAGGAGGGGGTCCAACCGACCATTTCCCTTCACTCTCACTCCTTCATCCCCTGCTATATAGGGGTGAGGAGGAAGGACCACCCCGGGGCGAGGTCCCTCCGAACAGAGAAGGAAGGGGGGGGACCTGTCTAGATGGTCTCCCAAGCTTCAGAGAAGTGTTAAACCCTTTGATCCTGATTCCACCAGCAAAGAGATGGAGGAGGACTGACCTCTCCAAAATTGTACTTAGGTAGTTTGAAGGGACCTTGTCCAACACATTACCCGAGAATGGGCTGCCCAAAAGCATAATAAAAGGAGCCACCTAGGGCTCCAAGAGAAGGGGAAGGTCCCTAGAATCCCGATGACCAAGCCAGGGACCCAAGTGAGAAGGCAACTGATGGACTCTAGGGAAAGAAGTGAAGGGCCCAGAGGAAACAAGAGAATTCCTGGTCCATGTTGTGGTCCCCAGAAGGTCCCAACTAAGGCCATACGGGACTCCAGGGAGCCCTTGAGAAAAAAAGGGGGCAAAGGTCCCTACTTACGCTCTCCCTATAAGTGGCCCCTGGTGCTTCCATGGAAGGGTCAGGGGACCTAGAGGTGCCAGCGGGATTATACCAGCAATTGGCCTCAACTAGGGAGAAGGCAAGCAGGGAGGAAGCACTGCCCAGGAGACTGGGGCCCAAGAGGGGATGGTGAGCAGGAAGCAGTAATGAATGGTGAAGATATACAGGAAGATCAAGAATTATAGTAGGTAATGCATTTTCATATCTTACCTGTATCAGTCTTCACCATTCAACACTGATGGGTGGCTACAGGCACCACAACTGTGGCACTGGCACTTCCCTGAGGGAGCAATCTCTCTCAGCCTCCCTGTGGCGGAGATCACAGAAAGGCAGGGTCCCTTTATGGGCCTGGTGAGGCCCATGAGTGATCAGAGCAAGACGGGGACTCCCATTGCTTGGGAGAGGAAGGTGCCCCACACTCCTTCCTCACCCTATGGGAGAAAAAGTGGCCACCCCCCCGGAAAGGGGAGGCGATCATCCTGCGCTGAGCCAAGGGTGATAACCTTGATGGGCAAAGCCACGTCGTCCACCAAATGCAGACTGCAGTTCCTGCCAGTCTGGAGGCCACTTTACTGGCGTTGTAAGATGCCCTTGCCTGGTGTCTCGCTAGCTCCAGACCATAGGCAGAAAGGCTAATGGCTGCCTGTCTGCCCTTGAATCAAGCACAGATGCCAGGAGTTGGCCCAGCATTGTCCACAGGTGCTCAGGAGGCAGCCTGATGGGCCTGGGTGTGCTGCAATACAGAAAAGGAGGTGCACCACCAAGAAGACCCTATGATCCCAAAGGTCAAACCTGGTCGAGTCCAACTCCGGGGACGGTCGGCCCGGGTGACGGTGCCTGGAGTGAGTATCCAGGAGCTCCACTCCCGAGAAGGGGTGGGGTGTAACACCTGGAGACCCGATGGGTGCACAATACCTGTGCTGGCAGTCCTTTGGGGCTAGAGATGGGGCAGAGGGACGCTGCCAGACCCTGTGCGACGCTTCCGCATAGAGAACAGGCCATGCAGGAATGACCAAGTGGTCGGCACTGAATTCGCCAAGGAAGGCATGTGTCGCACGGCCAGGATTGCGTGTAGCAAAATGGAATCGATGGAGCTCCTCCAGCATCCCCAACAGGAACCGATGACAGCTGATGAGATCAGGCATCAGAGGAGAGATTGATGGAGGAGTCCTCTTTCTCAGGGGAGGAAGACGAGGGGGCCAAGCAGCTCGACTGAGAGCTTGGAGCAGCTGGGGGCTCAAGTAAAAAAAAAAACTCATCCATGGCTGTAACATAATGGGGGAACTCAGCTGCTGAAGCTCTACATTGTTCGAGGTCATGGGCCCCATGGGGCCAAAGAGGCCTGAAAGAAGAAGAGGAGGAGGAGAAAGCAGGGGAGAGGAAGGAGATCTCTGGCTGGGTAGTGCTGATCCTCTGCTAGGGCTATGGGAATGCACAGGAAACCCTTCCCGGAGTGGACTGCTGATCCTGCACACCGAGGGATGCCCAACCTGGCTGGGGCACCATGGTGGTGGTGGTGCCTTGGGAAAATCCCACAAATGGGGCAAACAGAGTCGACAGGCCCTTGTTCCACCGCCAAAATACCAATGATAAAGAGATTTAAAGAAAAGCCTTTGAAAACACTTGATGATACTTTTTTCTTCGGTAATGTTATTTTTGTGAACTTCAGCTAGGTAATTCACAATCAAAACTAAATGAGCAGTTCTTGAATACTGCAAACATGTAATGAAAAACACCATAGTGCTAGCAAATAAAACGTAATCTGCATCTCCAGCTTGAGAAGTGAAAATGCTGATCTTTGAAACTTGCCATGAACAACAACTGAAAATTAATTTGCAGATCAAACCTCCAGTATGAGATTCATGCTAATGCATTTACACTACGCAGCCCAAGAAGATCCTTTACATTAGAAAGACTACTTTAATTTAAAATACACTCTTTCACATGAACATCCATTAGTATTTTCCAGTGTTTTATTTCTTGTTACTTCTCCCTGTTGTTGGTCTACTTAATATTGAAGATACTGCAGTACTTATTTCATAGAGTCTTTCCAAATCTCTCTCTCTCTCCTGCTTGCCTCTTAGTTGCTGTTTGTGACATCGCAGTCTGTGGTCATTGTGACAACTATGGTATCATAAATGCACTGTGATGTTAACTGGGGAGAGGCAAATTCTTTTTATACATACTTGTGTACACTACTAGGATGAGTTGAAAACATGGGAAAGAAACACTGAAAATGAAAAAAATATTCTCTAGTAAATTGTAATTGATTAAACATCACAAAAGTACATGCTGAAGTACAGCGTTGCCCCTCGATTATAAAAAGTGTAAACCAAATAAAACAGAAGTTTCTAGGTATAAATAAATAAATCGGGGGCGCTGCAGAGCAGCAAGATGGAGGCAGCAATCTGAGACAGCTCCTATATGGATCTGATATTAAAGCCTTTAAAATCAATATTTAAACTCTCTGCAGCAGTCAAAATCTACTAGAGACGCTCAGAGACCCTAAGGCACAAGATGGGGCGAAAAGAGATGAAACGAACCTCACATAACATGGAGTCATATCTTTCTCCTACATACCCAATGCTACTGATGGAACCTGCAGCGGGATAGGATTACGACGCCAGGCCCTACTACTCAAATACTAGCAATGTTATCCAAAATTCAAGCCAACAGAGAAGAGACGAACAAAAGGCTGGCAGCAGTCGAGGCAAAACTCACAGAAAATGATCGCATCTATACAGGACAATGCGGATGTGATAAAAGAACCGGGATTCAAGAGGGATGACAGTCAGAGGCAATGCTGCCTTTGTTCGGGACTTATCGCTACTTTAAAGCAAAAATGGAAAGCCTTGAAAATACGCAATGGCAGGGCAATGTCAGAATTGTAGGCTTTCCCCCACGTTTCGCCGGATCAGCTGACATTTCCTCAGTGGTGACAAAAATGTTATTTGAGGACCTCCAGCTACTGCCAAAAGGTTCTGGGGTCAGACTCTTAAAGGCCATTGCTATTCCACAGAGAGCCCGATCGAGAGGGCCTTCTCAGCAAAAAACCTCTGACGGCGATTGTAACCCTGGGGCTGCCTGAGGCTCGGATAGCACTCCTTTAAGCTGCACGATCCAAAGGAGAGATAGTATGGGACGGTAGTCGGTTGGGGGTTTTCCCTGACCTTTCTGCACAGACCCAAGCCTGAAAGAAGGAATTACAGATTGTAAAGAAAGACCTATTACGCCATGGGATTGAAGCTCGTTTGCACTTCCCGGCGCGGCTCCATATTCGACATGAGGCGAAAACACACATTTTCCTGGACCTATCGACTGCAGCTCAATTCGCAGAGAAACTGATAGAGAGACTACAGCCTCCTGATCCTTCATCAGACGAAGACGGCTGAAATACTGGACCCATATCTTCTTGATAAACCCTCTCTATCTGAGGTACAAGGACATATATTTGTAGCTGTTTTGAGGCATCGATATAAATTTGTCGTTTTTAAACAACGAGGAAAGGATTCTTTATATTTCCAGGCCTTAACCAGGTTGTTGCAATTACAGAAATTGTTCCTGTTTGGTCTTTATAGCATTTTTCAATGCCATATGGAGCTGTTTGGAAAGTTACCCGTTATGATGTTTTAGTCTTCATACTTGCTGTTCTAGATGTTAAACCTTTTAAATTCCCTTATTGAAACCAAGTACGGTAGTTTATCAATGTTGGTGAGTAAGATCACCACTCAGTCAGTGTGAACACTAAAAATACCCTGAAATTAATGTTTTTTCACCCGCAGGGCAGGCTGCGTCCTGCCTATAACTGTGGAGTAATAATGCAACGTAACTGAGACCGGGACTTCGTTAGTATATTTTCTGTTGTTACTTTGGTCACTCAGCCCTCCACTACTGTTCAGATCTGTAAGGGAATGGAAGCCCTGGACCACAATAGTTTTTACTGATTTTAATTAATCAGGTGAGAGTGCTACATATCTACAGGTCTATCTGTTCATATTTACTCCTATAAGTTTCCCACCTGGCAAACCTTTAGAGATATTAAGTTTAATGTGCTACTCATCTGGTATGTAAGTTAACCTCCTATTAACTGTGAAGGTCTGCATACCTATCTGCTGATATTTTATGTCTGATGCAATTGTGTACTGTAAGATCATAAAATTCCATAAATAAAAATGAAAAAATAAAAATAAAAAAAATAAAAGAAATCAGAAATCTCAATTAGACTACTAGGGGGCTCAGGTGTTTGTTAAACATACCCAGAGTAGGTTTGGCAACAGATTAGTGTGTATGGTCTCTAGCTGGGCGTTGTAGAGCAATGCTTTCACGTCTGCTCCTGTAAAGTGTTCCATCATTGAAGCAATCTGCTTGAAGTCCACATCATCTGCCAAAGGCAAAGACTGGCTGAGAGCCTTCAAAATCTCCACTCTAGAAGCCTAATGAGAAAGAGAAAAAGATGAAAAACCAGAGGTTCAGATTATTCCAACTACAAAAAATCATTGTCCACTACAGTCAGAGCGGACACATTATACACATTTTTTGTAACTTTCTTCATACTCGTTTGTCATTCCCATCCTCCAATGATTCTTGTTCTGTACCTTTCCCACTGATGCTGTCTTTTGAATGGCTGCCTGCAAAAACCAGCTCCTGATGAGCAGTAAACGGTATGGAGAACAAGCAGATGCCTCCAGGAGATTTTGAAAAACATAATGTTTGGAAGCAATTTAGCTTATATTTCACATTAGCTCAGTACTACTTCTCCCTGTTATTTATAACTGAGGTCATCTGCAAGAAAACGGGGTTAGATTTTCTACGTCCCAGGGATGAAGTCCCACTCTTAGCTGGTGCTGCGAGACAAAATCCCTGCCTCTGTGGAGATTCCTATTTTCAGCCGGCGCAGCTGCGGGGATGTTACACTGGGATATGCCAGGTGTAACATTTGTGCAGCTGTGCCAAAAAAAAAAGCACAAGTTTATTTATTTAGATTTTGATAACCGGTAAGCCCACTGAGACCAGAGGTCCCTTTTTCAGCGGTGACCTGGGATATGATACATACAGCAGCAATTACATACAGTGGACGATAATATAGTGGTTAAACTGGAGACATAACGTTGGAGAGACAGCAATTACAGGTTGACAGTCAAGAAATCACAGCTGCACAATGCACAGAATTAACAGGAGTCAGTCACGGTAGACACAATCGCCAGACAGGGCAAACAGTAGTACAATGGTAACATGATAATGTGCACATCCAACCGACCTAAAAGAGGTATACCATAAATCATGGAGCCGGTCGTAAACTGGCTCCACTTTTGAGAATACCGCAGCTGCAGGCCAAACTGTGGCTCTGCAAGTGGAGACCACTTCTCTCATTTTTCCCCCGCAGCTGTGGAAATTTCAGGGGCTTTGAAATGTACCCCAGGATCTAGCTTCCTTGAGAATTCATCTGTTCCTGTTGCTTATTCCCCACATGACATCACTATATTCTGCTTACGACAGCACACTTATTCCGTTTGGCTCCCTCCCCTCGTATCCTGCTTCTCTTCTCTCTTTACCCCATTCTACCCTTACTCCCTTTGCAACACTTGGTTTCACTCTCTTCACTCCCACCAATGAAATCTAACAGCCAGCTGCTTTCTTTTCTGTTTCCCAAACTTTAGGGCTCTTTCCCACTTCCATTAACTCTGATACTTCCCTTTTCACTGTGAAATCTCTCTTCTGTGATTTTTCTATTGCTCCTGCAGTTGCTTCTGATATTGGGAGGACTTGTCACCTGCCTTCCAGCCCACACTGACACTAGCACAGCCCCTCTCCCCAGTTCATCAGCCACTACTCCCTCGCCTCATATTATGTCCCCGGCGCATCTGGAAAAAGCTGATATCAGCTCTGTATGACTTTCCTGATAAAACTTCTGAATGTCATAACCAAGGATTATTTATTAGATCATCGGTTTACAGACCTTTGAGTCAAAGACTCATTTACAAAGGCACCCTGTCAAGACAATACATCACAGCAAACAAACAGTACAGAACATAACGTTTAGATTAAAAAGCAACCAGTGTTACAAGAATTCACTGGTGGTACAGCTTAGTAATAGGAGATCACAGTAGTCATAATATACAGTGCCTTCAGAAAGTATTCACCCTGTTGCATTTTGTCACATTTTGTGATGTTGCAAACTCAAATTAAAATACATTTATATGGGATTTTTTTGTCACGTATCAACACAAATTACTCTATAATGTCAAAGTGGAATGAAACTTCTGGAATTTTCTGTACATGTAATTTAAAATAAAAACCTGAAATGTCTTGATTTGATAAGTATTCACCCCCTTTGCTATGACACTCCAAATTGAGCTCAGGTGCATCCAGTTTCCTTGTGAGATCACTCTAAAACTTGAATGGAGTCCACCTGTGGTCAGTTCAAATGGTTGACATGATTTCAGAGGAAATACACCTGTCTATATAAGGTCCCACTGTTGACAGTGCTTGTCAGAGCAGAAACTCTACCATGAAGACCAAGGAGTTGTCCTAGAACTCCATGATAGAATTGTGAGGAGGCATAGGTCTGGGGAGGGGTATAAAAACATTTCTAGGGTGTTGAAATTTCCCAGGAGCACAGTCAAGTCCATCATTAGGAAATGGAAAGATTACGGAACCACCCAGACTCTGCCTAGAGCAGGCCGTCCTCCCAAACTGAGCAACTGGGCAAGAAGGACCTTGGTCAGGGAAGTAACCAAGAACCCAATGACCAACCTGACAGAACTACAGAGTGCCATGACTGAGATAGGAGAACCTGTCCAGAGGACAACAATCTCTGCAGCACTTCACAGATGCAGCCTCTATGGGAGAGTGGCTAGACGGAAGCCACTCTTGAGACAAGGCCACATAATAGCATGCCTAGAGTTTGCAAGAAGGCACGTGGCAGACTCTGAGACCATGTGGCAAAAGATTCTCTGGTCTGATGAAACAAAAATTGAACTCTGTGGCCTGAATGCAAAGCGCTATGCCTGGCGCAAACCGAACACAGCTCAGCACCCGTGTAACACCATCCCTACCATGAAGCATGGTGGTGGCAGCATCATGTTATGGGGATGCTTTTCAGCGGCAGGGACTGGGACACTTGTCAGGATAAAGGAACAATGAATGGAGCCAAATACAGGCACATCCTTGAGGAGAACCTGCATCAGTCTGCAATAGACCTTGGACTGGGGCGAAGATTTATGTTACAACAGGACAACGACCTCAAGCACACAGCCAAAGCAACACTGGAGTGACTTCAGAACAAGAAGGTGAATGTCCTTGAGTGGCTCAGCCAAAGCCCAGACTTGAATCCCATTGAGAATCTGTGGAAAGACTTAAAGATTGCGGTTCACTGACACTCCCCATCCAACTTGACAGAGCTTGAGCAAATCTTCAAGGAAGAATGGATGAAAATCCCTAAATCCAGATGTGCAAAGCTGATACAGACATACTCAAGAAGACTCAAAGCTGTAATTGCTGCCAAAGGCGCTTCTACAAAGTATTGACTCAGGGGGGCGAATACTTAAGTAAACAAGTTATTTCAGTTTTTAATGTTTCATACATTTTATTACACAATAAAAATATTTTTGCCCCTTTAAATTGTTGAGTATGCTGTGTGAATCAAGGGGGAAACAAATCATTTCAATGCATTAAAAATTCTGGTAGTAACACAACAAAATGTGACAAAATCCAAGGTGGGTGAATACTTTCTGAAGGCACTGTAGGTACACGAGTACCACGTCAGGTAGCAACCAGAGATATTTTATTACATTAGTCAGCAGATGTTGCCTGAGATCCCAGGCATATACAGCAAAAGTAGACAGGGCAAACCCAACCTAGGGGTGAGGGTAAGGAGCAGGTGGGGGATTATTATAAAGTTGCAGCAGTGAGTGCATGTCAGATGGCTTCTGAGGGAAACCTTGAAAGGACCAAGCTTAGTGGAGTCAGCTATACTGGCTGGGTGGGAAATGAACCAGGAGGGAGCCCGACAGCAAAAGGATCTCTGGCCCATAGAGGTCCTTGCCCTGGGGACAATAAGGGAGATTTTGACAGTGCTGCGGGTGGAGACTGATGGGGGAGAGCCCTAGCAGGGTCTTTTATACAAGAAGGCAGGTTTGGAAGCGGATTCTTTCTTCAAGTTTGAGCAAGCTGGTGGTGGAGTACAGCAGGCACGTATGGGTGCGCCTGGAGGGGCCTCTCGTGGTAGGCAGTCCCTATGGCAGTATAACAGTCCAATCCTAACATAGGTGGCAGCAGAAAGGGCATGGATATGGGAATGGAAGGAGAGTGCCGAATCAAAGGTAATGCCCAGATACTTGTAGGAGGAAACCTGCTCAATGGGGTTTACTGTGCTAGGGCAGTATCACTGAGGGCACCACTGGCTTTGCTCTGGCGATGCGAGAAGAGCAAGCTTTGGTCTTTTAGGTTCAGGACTAGTCTTACGTGATGTGAACCAATGCTCAGCTCTATCAAAAGCTTGTTGGAGGTGGTCTGGAGTGTGTTGGGGTTGGGGTCAGAGGCAAAGAGCACAGCGTCATCCACGAGAGGAGGATCTTATGCAGGCCGAGGGAGGGAGTTGAGGTAGAGACTAAAGAGGAGAGAACTAAAATGGAGCCCTGGGGAACCCCAGAGCGGACAGGTCGTGTGTCAGATAGGGTGCTATTGATTTTTTACACACTGAGTTCAGGCAGAGAGGTAGCTGGTGAATAAGCTAAAGGGGCAGATGAACTCGAGGGGATAAAGGTCTCATTTTCTTGCAAATTACCTCAGTAATAAATATCATGAGCACAGTTAAAAAATAATAAATTTAATCCTCAGTTGGCTATACTGAAAACTGTATGGAGATTAGAATACTATCTTGAAATTATGGTTAAATCCGTATATTAAAACAATTATTACCTGGTATTGGGTCAAGGTATTTTTGAGTAGAGTTCTAGGGATTAGTTATGGGACACTTACCAAAATTGTCACAAAATGAATTATCTGATATTTTAATACATTTAGCAATGGTACAGAACTCTGTTATAATTACTGGTTAGCATCCCCCCCCCAAATGGAAACCTGGTTATAATTTGCCATTAGATCCAGCTGGTTACGACAGACATGCACCTGGTTTCCTCGGACCACACATGCATCTGTCACCTCTTCCTCTACTCTCGCCATTCCCTGGGGCATTCCTTAATGCTGCAGACTTCACAGCCACTCACAGTCAGCAGTAAGTACATTTTTTTTTTTTTTAAAGAAAAAGGTCTCTTTCTCCACTGATGCTTAAACATAAAAGAACAAGAAATATAAAAGGGAAACTTTTTTCCTGGCAGTTACTTGGATCATGGACTGTGCTGAAATCTGACTGCAGTCCGCGGCTCTCTCTGTTTATTTTATACAATTGCTGTGGCAAAAAAATGCTCCCCAGCAATTATATAAAAAAAAGGCTGGGTAGGTATGTAAAACTCGAGTTTTACACACACCCTCAGTGTGGGATGCCTTAAGAAATCCCTCGAGCTTTGCTCTCGGGGTTTATGTGGCTTCCCACACCTTGGGTGTGTGTAAAATTCTCACTATAACCCCCTATTCCAACCATTATTCTATATATGTTGCTTTCCTAGAACACTAATTTTAATGCACAGTCACTGTAAAATGCACACTATTTAACACTGTTTGGAAGCAGCATCCAGGTCTCCTCAAGATGCACTCTGTGCAAAACAGGTAGGACCTTTTGTGATATCCATCCACCTGGCTATGTTCTGGTATGATCTGCATGTGAGCACAACTGCACTTTACATTACAGCAGTTCTCTGCACTCATTCTGTTGTCCGGTGCCAGTTTGTTTTGTGTTTCACAAAACGAATTACACTCATCTCGTATGCCTACACAATCAGGGTTTTAACGGAAGATTTAGGTCATGCACTATTAAGTTTTCCCTGATATGGAAATTTAAAGAGCACTTTTCCCAGTGTTCGTGCCCAAAACTAGTAAGAACCCTTACCTGCCTGCAAGTCAAATTGTGCCAAAATGAGATTTTTTTTCTTTGCCCCTATTTTGTAATGGAAGGGACCGTATTTTGGCTCTGTGAAGCCCAGCTGCTGATCCTTTTCCACTTCCTGATACTGCCACCTGCCCCCATGCCAGCACATTTCATGATGTCACACAGGGAGAGCACAGGGGTGCTCTACAAAGACATGAATGGGACTTTTTTTAACTCCTTTTTTCATATTTTAGATGGTCATTGCGAACAAATCAAGGGCACTACTCAAATGACAAGGTCCTTGCCAGTTGAGCACTGCCCTTGATTTATCTGCAATGGCCATTTCAAAGAGAAAAAACAGAGTTTAAAAAACGGCTTCATTCACGTCCATGAAGCGTGCCCCTGCCCTCGCCATACAGACATCACAAACCTGGGAGGACTGCGGTATCAGGAAATGGAAGGGTTTGGCAGCTCAGCTCTACTTGAGCAAAACACGATCCCTACCCTTGCAAAATAGGGGCAACGAAAATGTCATTTTGGCACCATTTGACTTATGGCAGGTAAGGGTCCTTCATAGTTCTTGAGGGCCAGTGTTAGAAAGACTGAGAAAGGTGCTCCTTAAGACAAAAATGGCTCATGGGTATATTACAGAAAATGTTATGTAACTAAGGAACAACTGTTGGTTAATAATTTTTTTTTCTATTTACATTTTTTCATTTTTCCCCTTTTTCTCCCCTTCCCAGGGTCATGGCGCATACATGCGTATGTGCACGTAGAGGCGCGCGCGCCCACCAGGTTCAAGTGACCCCTTCCACCCCACCCCAGACTTACATCACCGCTCCTGCCGCCTGCACACCCATCGGACCTCCACCTGATGGGTGCGGGACTATGGAGGAGCAGGTGTCCACCCCTGAAGGGGAAATCCCACTCCAGCCCCCCCCCGGCCAGCACCCCAGTGACCCAGGGTCATTCCTGAACCCAGGTCACCGGCGTGGTGTGAGGTGTGGAATCCAGCGCCTCAACCCTCAGCGCCACCTGGCCGGCTTGGTTAATCGTTTTAACCGCACATGCTATGCCATACTATTTAAACTGGGATCTTTATTATTGGGAGAAAACAAAATAAGGAGAAATAAGGAAGGTAAAGATATGCTTTAAATATTGAGACATAAGATCATACATGTTTTTGTTTTTTTTATATCTTATTTCTATTTTTCTCTCCTTGTAGCCACTGACCTGCCCTATTTCCAGCCACTGTTCCACTTCACCAGATGACCACGGAGGCACATCTTCCGGCCAGCTAGCATATGCAGCTGTACCTGTAAAAGGGACCCCTCCTTGGTCCCCATAAGCCAGGAATTAATACCGCCCGGTTTACCAGTGAGCCCTGCTGGCTCAGGAAGTGCAGCCATCAAGCTGCCGTGGACAGTCCTGTCATTTTCCTCCTGATTAATTCCCACAGGAGTGCAGACGTGCAATGATGTCTGACCACTAATGTGCTAATGTACACTGCACTCCTCCCTCCATTGCACCGACTCTAGCAGTGCCTCCAGGCATCCCCAGGGGCCGCTGCAGAGCGGTGGAGTCCCACATCCCTCCCTAGGATAGGAGAGCAGTCCTCCGGACGCTTAATCCGATCCTCCCCTGCCGACCCCTGACAACCCGGACTCGCGTCCGAACCCGGGTCGCCAGCGTGATGTGAGGTGTGGCATCCAGTGCCTCAACCCTCAGTGCCACCTGGCCATACATGTTGTTTTTTAAACTTATTTTTATTAAAAAACACAAATTCATACCGATACATTTTCTTTGCAGTACATTACCCTACTGTGTTCTTAACTTTTTAATATACATTACTAGTTAGTCGTTGTGCAGGTACCTCTTAGCGCTTACTGGGGTATGAACCCTCTGTCTTTACTTATGTCTAATTCTAGATCTCCTATGTGGGAGGCAGTATAGTTCTTTAGTTTAGGGCACTGAGCTGCAAACCTGGAGACCTGGGTTTGAATCCCACAGCCCCCACTTGCATACTGTGTGACCCTGAGCAAGTCACTTAACTTCCTTGTGCTTCCAGGTCGTGGCTAAAAACATGCTTTGGCTTAGTGTGCCTTTCTGGGTAAACAATTCCCTTCCCCTCGCCGACCATTAGACTCGTCAGGAAGCATGTCCCCTTTGGTTTATGTCAAACAAACATGTTAACAGGAACATAAAAAAGAACAAACCATAAACAGTTCATTTGGCTAGTTGACTACCGACCAGTTCTGATTTTACATAATTTTTATGTAAATCTGATTTTATAATTCCAATATGTGATTCCTGTTTTTTTTTTTAATTCTTGCTCTAATATTTTAATTAAGAGTAGCAATACAGCAATCAATCAATTAGCAATAAATAAAGAAGGGGACAAAACGGAATCCTCGAATACATATGAAGTTCAAGCTGAACTATATTTGTATGTTTTCCAAAGTTTCCCAGATAAATCACAAGCTCTTCAAAGAGCCCATGTAATCTCAAGGGTCACTTTGAACGCGCATAATATTTAAACACATTTCAGTTTTTAATCTGTTTTCTATATTTCTGTTTCTTTACAACTACGGGCATGAACACAAAAACAAGATCACAGTTCCCTAGATTTCATCTGCTTCCACTGCTTGTCCACACCTGAAATCACAATCCTCTGCCTGTGGGTGGCTGCACAAGTTGTGGCTTTAGCAAGCATTACAATGTCACAAGCAGCAACTTATGATAATCTCAAGTGTAGACATGCAGCCCAAGCAGAAGAAGCCCAGGGCACTGTGATCCTGTTTTCTTGTTAATGTTCATAGTTACAAAAAACAAACAAACAAGGGAGCGAAATACATGTAGTACAGTACCCCAGGATGAAGCACTTCTCTCAGTTTCAGCCAGTGATAACTTGCAGGAACGAATGTAAACCAACTGCAGTGTCAGTTGAGGCAAGTACTAGAGGCACTCCTTGTTCAGCTAGTTCAGGGCCCGACAAGGGAATGGTCTCTACTGGTTCTGGTGCTCACCAACAGAGAGAGGATCCAAAATGTAGCAGTCCTGGAACCACTCGATTCCACTGACCACAGAACAATGGTGTTGGACATCTAGAGAGGGACTATTGACAGGGCAAACACAGCAAGGGTATGGGACTTTAAGAAAGTGGATTTTGGCAAGGTGAGGGAACAGGTGGAAAAGCACAAGCAGTACAGAGCAGGTGGAGGGTGCAGGAAAATTTTAAAAGCAATGATAGTAGTAGCAGAAAGCTCAGCTGCATAGTTATGAAAGGGAAACGGGCAAGGGTCCATTGGGTTCACGACCAAAATACTGACAGTAGTAAGAGCCAAAAGGGGGCACTCTTAAAGCATAAAGGAGGCCACCACGAGGGACGATAGGGAGAAGTACCTGAGGCAACATAGGTAGCCAGCAGGAAAGTGAAAAATGCCAAGGTGGACATGCAACTCTGGCTGGCCGTGGAAATAAAACAAGGGGAAAAGGCATTTTTCAGGTACATCCAGGAGAAGCACAAGGTCAAAGGGGGTATATTGTGAGATTAAAGAGTAAGGAAGGATGGGAGGAGGGGGGCGGAGGGTAAGCAGAGATACTGAACATAGAGGACTGTGTATGAGCAATCATACACAAAGCTGTCTTTCGATCGAGAGGTTTCTGTGGTAACAAGAGACCTCGGGAGCGCAGCTCCAGAGATCTTATTACCATGGAAACCTCAAGATGGAAAAAAAAGTGTTGTATGTGTATGATTGCTCATACACAATCTTTTACAGTGTATAGGCAACCATACATAAGCATCCTGGGTCCCCAAAAAGGTTCCCCCGTACTAAAGGTGGCTTACTTTATCGTGAGCTGTTGCCATTCTTCCCAGTGTCGGTCACTTCCTGGCCAAGCTCTCACTACCATGGCTGCTTTATTGTGCTTGCATGGCGATGCTCGATGTTGTTGTGCTGTAGTAGTGAAGTACTCAGTGCAGCACAACAGCATCGTGGATGTTGCTACTGCAGCACAGCACTGTTCCAGGCATGGATTTCATGCAGAACAGCGCTTCATACAGTATAAATATTTTTGTTCTCTATTTACTAGCCAGAAGGATGGGCTACTGCCAGAATACAGGGTTAAGAAGGAGAGGGAGAAGAACAAGGACTCAAGTCGTATGGCCAAAATAATGGAAAGAAGGGTTTTGGAAAAGCATAGTGTTTTGAAAGTAGCTAGATCTATGGGACCTGATGGCTTACACCTGAGGATGCTGAACAAGGTAGCAGAAGTGACAGCGGGGCCACTTGCAGACATATTCAACTGCCTGCTGGCCATGGGATTGGTCCCTCGGGACTGAAGGACAGTGAACGTGGTTCCTCTACACAAGAGCAGAAGGAAGGATGAGCCAGGGAACTATACACCAGACAGCTTGTTGTCTGCTGTGGAAAAAATTATGGAGTCTTTACTGAGGAATTAGGAGGACTTCTTGGAGGGAAATGGGCTAGAGGACCCCAGACAACATGGGTTCAAAAGGGGAAGATCTTGCCAGACAAATCTGGTCGACTTCTTCGACAGGGTGACCAGGGCAGCAAACAGGGGACAGGCAGTAGATGTGGTATATTTTGATTTCAGCAAGGCCTTTAACTCAGTCCCCTACAGGAGGCAGATCAAAAAGATAAGTGAGTTACAGATGGGAGAAAAACTGGCAACATGGGTAGAGAACTGGCTGAGGGGCAGAACACAAAGGTTATTAGTTTTAGGGAGTGTTCATAGGTAATGGAAGTAACAAGTGGAGCACCTTGGGGGTTGGTGATGGGCCCTCTCCTTTTCAGTGTATTCATTTATATAGAAACAGAAGTTTTCAGCAGATAAGAACTGCTTGGCCCACCTAGTCTACCCATGTTTCCTACCCACAGTATCATCACAGACCCTGATTGCTGGCTCTTTCTCCCTCCCCACATTCCTTTTCACTAGATTCCTTATACTATCCCATGTATTCTAGAACACCACCACTGTTTTTGCTTCCACCATCTCAACTGATAGGCTGTTCCAAGGACCCACCTCTCTTTCTGTGAAGAAGCACTTCTTCACATCTCTCCTGAATCTATCCACTTCAAATTCATAGCATGTTCCCTTATTCTTTTATACCTTTTTTTCTGAAAAATACTTTCTCCCTGTACCTAATTTACCCGTGAGGTATTTAAAGGTCCCTATCATATCCCCTCTGCCTTCTCTGTTGCAGAGTGTACATATTGAGCTCCTTTAGTCTCTTCATAGGGCTTTTGATACAGACCTTCCATTTTAGCTGTCTGCCTCTGGATTGCCTCCACTCTGTCTATGTTCTTCCAGAGATATTTCCTGAATTGTATACAGTATGTATTCTTAGTGAGGTCTTACCAGCGATAAGTACAGAGGCAGCTCCGCCACCCTCCTTCTGCTGGTGATTCGAGACCCAGGAGAAGGCATCAAGGTTCTTTATATTGACAGGCCTACCCCCAGAACTGGCCAGTAAGGACCTTCAACTAGACTTCAATTGTTTGCAGCTAAACCTCCTGAACCAAAAACTTTTATTAAATGCAAAAAAAAAAAAAAAAAAACAAGGCTATGTTTTTCTCACCAGTAGTAAATGCACCCAATCCCTGTGCTCTAGGCTTAGTTCCTCAAATTACCACGTTTTTAGGTGAATCCTTAGACTCAGTGGCTAAATTCAAATACCTGGGGGTCTGGATTGACCAAAAACTATCCTTTGTCGACCACATGGAGGAACTTTTGAAAAAACTTAAAAGAGACTTGGTCTCTTCTACGGATTAAGCACCTTCTCACTCAGGATGCAAATACTAGGTTAGTCCAAACCACCTTTATTCCACTCTTGGATTACGATGACTTCTATGGTCAAGGTCCAAGCATGGCATCATCCAAACTTGACACTCTCTATCACCGGCAACAAGATTTATAACTGGTTCACCATACTCCACCCATCATTGCACCCTTTACTCCTTGGTAGGTTGGACGTCTTTAAATTTAGAAGGCAAAAATGGTGCCTTCTGGACTTTCAGAGCACTTAGCAAGAAACTTCCTCAGTATGTTACAGAGTGCTTGCCTATTTGTGTTGCAGGTAGCTACTCCCTTAGAAGCCTTTCATACACCTCACTCATTATCCCCAAAGTTAATTCATGCTTTGACCAATCATCCATAAGCAACACACTCCCATTGCTGTGGAACAATCTACAAAAAAAACTTGAAATTAGTAATCCCTATAAAAAGTACAGTTATGTAAGAACTTACCGTAACAGTAGATCTTCGAGAACAGCTCTTGCAGCAGGTTACACCATTGGGACTGAAGCCATCAGGCGCCAGGACCCCACGGAAATTTTCTAGCTAGCAGTCTTCAGTGGGAACCGCCTCCGACGTCGGTCCCGCCTCCGACGTCAGGCATAGTACATAAGGAGGCAGTCCCCCCAAAATCCTCTGTTCTCCCGTTGGAGACTTCCGGCCGCTGGATGACATCAGAAGAGGAGACCGAGGATCCGCCATCAGAAGGCCAAGACTAAAAGACAGAATATCCCATCTCATAAGATGGATGTTTGGCTATGACCTACCTCCACAAGAAGGGTGATGGTGGGCGGGAAGGTACCTGCTGCAAGAGCTGTTCTCGAAGATCTACTGTTACGCTAAGTTCTTACGTAACTGTACCATCTTACTTTGAGATACAGCTCTTGCAGCAGGTTACACCATTAGGACTGATTCCCAAGCAATAGCGGCAATCTTATGCCACAGGGAGGAGGAAAGGTGGGGATCACAACCCTACTCGAGCCTAAGACAGAAGTCTCTGAAGGACGGCTAGGCCGAAACCTGCTCTTCGCCTCGATGCGATGTCCAGACTGTAATGCCTAATAAAGGTATGAACTGAGCTCCAGGTGGCCGCGGCGCAAATGGCCGAGGTGGAGACATTCCTTAGCGCCGCAAAGGAAGTGGCCACTCCTCTCATGGAGTGACCCTTGACCCCACCTGGTAAGGGTTTATTGCACTTGTCATAACAGAAAGAGATACACTGGATGAGCCAACGTGATAGAGACTGTTTAGAAACAGGGACTCTTTCATTCTCAGAGAAAGGAGACAAACAGTTGATCCGACTTTCGATACTGTTTGGTTTTTGTCAGATAATATCTGAGGCACCTGTGTACATCAAGGGTGTGAAGTAATGCTTCCTCGGTTGGTGTACTTGGAAAGTACACTGGTAAGTCGATATCCTGATTAAGGGTGAGGGCTGAGACCACCTTAGTCAGGAACTTTGGGTTTGTCCTCAGGATACCCTGTCCTGATGGAAAATCAAATAAGGCTCTTTACACACATAAGTGCACACAACTCGAAAATCCTTCTTGCGAGTAACTGCAACTAAAAAACAACGTTCCCCGACGAAAGCGTAGCTCACAATCCATAGCTGGTTCAAAAGGTGGCAGCGTAAGCTGCTCCAGGACAAAGGGCAAGTCCCAAGGGGGAACCGGATCCTTGATAGGCGGTCTAAGGTGGAGGACTCCCCTTAAAAAGGCACGAGTAGTGTCCAATTGGGCCACCATCCGATGGCCTATGGGGGTATGGTAAGCTGAAATTGCGCAAAGATGCACCTTAATCGAGGAGTAAGCCAGTCTGACTGGAAAAGTGAAAGCAAGTAATCCAGAACCAGCTTTTCGGGACATTGTAATGGCGAGAAACCACGCGCTTGAGCCCATAAGCAAAAATCTGCACCATTTCATGGCATATGTTGCCGGTTTTCTAGCGCAGAAAGTACATCTGCCACCCTTTGGCAGACCCTCGTGTCGCATCATGGCTATGTCTCTAGGAGCCAAGCGTGCAGGTTCACTGAACGTAAGTCCGGATGGACTAATGAACCCTGCTCCTGAGACAGCAGATTTGAGCTGATTGGCAAAGGAAGTGGAGGTTCTCAGGATAGCTGATGCAGAAGTGGGAATCAAAATTGTCTGGGCCAGAAGGGCTCTATCAAAATGAGCGTCGCCTGCTCCCTGCGAAGTTTTAAGAGAACTCTCTGGATCAAAGGAAAAGGAGGGAAGGCATAGAGGAATCTGCCCGCCCAGGAGAGGGACAACGCGTCTCGCCAGAAAACACCAGGCCCTGGATCTAGCGAGCAGAAATTGGTCAATTTTGCATTGGATGGGGACGCGAAAAGGTCTAACTCTGGAGTGCCCCATCTGTGGAACAGATCCTCTGCCACCTCTTGTAGAAGTTCCCACTCGTGGACTCTGGCCTGAGAACGACTCAGGCTGTCTGCAATGGTACTGTCCACTCCGGGGACGTGTACTGCAATAAGATTTGCGCTGTGCTGTACTACCCACTCCCACACTCTCATGGCCTCCCTGCAAAGGGGGTAGGAGTGAGTGCCTCCTTGCTTGTTGAGGTAATACATCACCGCAGTATTGTCTGTTTGCAACAGGAGAGTACCCGGTGGAATCTCCGACTGGAAGGCTTGCAGGGCGCAAAGTACCACCCTCATCTCCAAAATATTGATGTGGAGATGAGATTCCTGGACTGTCCATGTGCCCTGGGACTCACTCCGTCCAGGTGTGCTCCCCACCTGAGGCGTCTGTGGAGAGAGTCACAGTCGGAGACGGCGCTGTGAAAGGAACCCCGTGAGAGGTTCCCAGATCTAGCCACGCTACAACCTCGAATCGCAGCTTTAGTGATTCGAACTGGCTGCTGCAGATGGTCTTGCCTCTGGTCCCACTGCACCCTTAGCATCCACTGGGTTACCGCATGTGGAGCCTTGCCATCGGGACTGTTACAATGGCCGAGCCATGTGTCCGAGCAGGCGAAGGACCAGTCTGGCCAACACGGTCCTCTTCACTGACAGGTCCCTTATGAGGGATCGAATGTGTTCCGCTCTGTCCGCGGAAGAAACCTTTTCCTTGACAGTGTCCAGAACTGCTCCTATAAACTGCAGTTTCTGGCACAATACCAGGAGAGATTTCTTGTGGTTGATGAGAATACCCAGTGACTGAAAAAGGGCCTGGGTACGGTGAATGGCCGTCATCAGTGCTTCCTTGGAGGGAGCCATGAGAAGCCAGTCGTCCAGGAACACGTAGTAGCCTTGTCTCCTTAGAGATGCCGCTACCACCGCCATGCACTTCGTGAAGACGCGAGGTGCCAATGACAGCCTGAAGGGAAGCGCTCGGAACTGATAATGATGGCTCTGAAACTTGAAGCGCAGGAACCTCCTGTGCACTTGAGCAATTGGGATGTGCAGGTAGGCGTCCTGCATGTCTAATGACACCAAAAAGGCATCCTGCTTCAGCATGGGGATTAGACCCGGAAGGGTCACCATGCGGAAGCGTTTGTAGACGACCGATAGATTGAGGTCGCTGAGGTCCAGAATTGGATGGAGGTCCCCTGTTTTCTTTGGAACCAGGAAAAGTGCAATTAATAGCCTAACCCTCTCTGGTTTTCTGGAATGTGCTCCAAGGCTTCCTTCTCCAGAAGCTCGAGCACTTCCTGCTGTATAAGGAGGATATGCTGACCCGAGTAGCAGGAAAGCAGAGGAGGCCTTGTAGGTGGGCTGCCTACAAATTCTATATAGTGGCCTTTTTCGACCAATTGCAGCACCCACCTGTCGGTGGTGATCAACCACCACCCTGGCAGGTGATGTGCGTTGCGACCCCCGACCTTCATTTCCCGTTGATCCTGAGGAGGGGTGGGGGCCGGGAAAGAGTCATGCTGTGGCAGCATTAGATCCCGCAGGTTGGGCCGGCTTTGCAACTCGGTGGCCTCTACCTGAGGATGACTTAACCTGGGCTTTTCGGGTGAAGGAGCCCCTTTGCTGTTGGCCGGAACGCGGTTGTTGCTTTTGTGTTCGGCCACGGAAGCGACTCTGGTTCCTACGAAAGGAAATAAGTCGAGATCTGTACATAGCCTGAACAGATCTAACTGTCTTCCCTGCGTCCTGAAGTTTGGTGATCACCTTCTCCGAGGCTTCACCAAACAGGACTTCACCATAGTAAGGAACGTCCATGATATTCTTCTGGACATCCGGGGTAAAACCAGAGACACGGAGCCAAGAGTGTCTCCAGAGACACACGACTGAGGCTGCAGCTCTAGCCGAAGAGTCCGCAGAATTGTATGCAGCTCTCAGCACCTGGGTCCCCACGTCTGAACCCGTACGGAGGAGATTTAAAAGTTCCTCCTTTCGACCACCATCAGGCATCTTTTCAACCAGGTCCTGTCCCTGTTCCCACAATGCGTTCTGGAATTGAACCATGTGGGTGAGGTAATTTAGAGACCTGATGTCGCAAGTCGCGGCCGCATACGTGCGCCTACCCAGCACATCCAACTGCTTGGATTCTGGGTTCGGTGGCTGTGTGCTCAAGTGTTGAGGTCTCTGAGACTGGTCATGTGAGGCTGTAATGACCAGGGAATTGGCCAGAGGATGGCTCGCCAGACACTGGTCCTCCCTCGGGGCTTTACAGGCGGTCAGCCTTCTTCAGCACTGCCAGGGTCGAATGAGGACACTTCCACGCAGCCTTGGTGATGTCTGCGAAGGTGTCCACCAAGGATGGGACTACCACAGGCTTTGGGTCTTTCTGCCGAAGACAGAAGGCAAGGCGTTGTCTCTCGGGGTCTAGTTCTTCAGCATCCCACCCCACATTCTCCTGGATATGCCTCATGATCTCAGCGAACGTGGGATCATCTGGAGGGGACCTGGGAAGGTCGCGTGGGTCTGGGAAGGGGATGCTGATGGGAGAAGGAGATCTGGAGCGCCCTGAGGTGTCAGATCTGGAGTCCTCCACGGACGAGGTATACCGGCGTCGCCTGGGTCTCTTGGGGCTGGGGGACCCCAAAGTGGATCTCGAGGGAGGTCTTCTCCTATCCGATGATCTGCCCCAGGAGGCGGTGTTGGCTCCTTGGGGGTCGGTGACTGTCCTACGGACCCCCTTGATGGGAGAGGGGGTGCAGGCGTTGAAGGAGTAGCTGGAGCGGGAGGAGGGTGTGTGGCTACCACATCCTTTCTGATGATGTCCCACCAGAAGGTGAAGATCTCTTTCACCTCTGCCAGATTCAGACTTGATGACGGGACGGGTACCGGTGGCCTGTCGCCAGGGTTAGATGTCAGGTCCCCGGGGGTCTCCCGCTCCAGGGAGGGTTCCCGTTGGAGCTCGACTGTTCCGAGTCGCCCACCTGGTCCTCGGGCTGAGTGGTATTCTCCTCCGATGATGCCTTCCGACCCGGCGTCGGTGGCGACGGTGGTGCGGTCCTTCCTTCTGGGACGGCTGACGTCGGTCCCCTGACCGACGCCCTTGGGGGCGAATGCCTGGCCGGCGACGGGTGTCTCACTGTAGCCGGCTCCTGGGAGTGTCTATGGTGTTTGGCCGACGCCGGGTGGGCTGATGTTGGGTCCGACGTCCGTTTCAGGGATGTCAGCTCTTTAGTCTTGCGCAGGACTGGGTCAGACCCACGCGGCAGCTGGGACACTGACCTGGCATCGGAGTCCGGATGACGGGAGGAAGACTTGTGGTGCTCCCCAGACTTGGACGAGGCCTTAGAAGGAGTGGATGAAGCTGAAGGCCTGGAAGTCTTGATAGGCTGCAGGGAGGAGGAACCGCTGGAAGATCTGACCTGAACCGGGGAAGGCTGAGACTGGGCCCTGGAGGGAGAGCAGTCTGACCTCGAGCCAGAGCTGTGGGAGTCCGAGGCCCTCGATGGGGATCTGGGCCTTTCCTTCTCCCAGTGTTTCTCCCGGTGCCTATGGGTCTTCCCTGATGATTCCCCCCTGGAGGAAGGTTCCCTATCCATGGCCTTGAGTTTCTCCTCCAAGAGAAACGCCTGAAGGGCCTTCTGGCGGCAGATCCTGGTGCGACTGTTGAAGCCCTGGCAGAAGGAGCAGGCCCCTGTGTCGTGTGTCCGGCCTAGCAACGACGCAGGCAGAGTGAGGATCCTGAAGGGGATCTGTTTGCCGCAGGCACACTTCGATGGGTGACCTTCCAGAGAGGTGTTTGGAGAGGACATCAGAAGAATGCAATTTCGATATGAGAAGAAAAAGAACGTTGTAGTTCCTAGTCGTCGCACGCTAGAAAGTGACCGAGAGGCCGATGCTGCAGTGTCGACGGCGGGAAAAGAACTGAGGATTGTGGGGGGATCGCCTCCTTAAGTACTACGCCTGACGTCGCGGGCGGGACCGACGTCGGAGGCAGTCCTCGCTGAAGACTGCTAGCTAGAAAATTTCCGTGGGTCCTGGCACCTGACGGCTTCAGTCCTAATGGTTTAACCTGCTGCAAGAGCTGTATCTCGAAGTAAGATCAGTCCACTTACAAAATGCTATTCATACGTTCCATCAAGGAGTCCAGCAACTGCTTTCCCAGATAGCCATTAACCAAGGGTGCAAGTCTCCTACCTAGTGGGACCCTCAGGACATCCCTTGTCTATTTCTTCTCCACATACATTTCTTCTTCACATATACTGGCTTCTTAACCTCTGCATATACATACTAAGATATGTCTTTGTACATACTGTACATATTTGCAGTTCATTATGAATGTATATTTTGTATATATTTGTTGTGTTTAGCATGTACTAGTGATGATTATGGTGGTGTGGGTTGTTGGGGAATTCCACAATTTGGGTGCGAAGTTCACCAACACCTCAGAAGTGAGGTCATCCCAGCACAACCAATACCTGGAGTGCATTATTGCTATTATACAATGGTTTATGTATTAATATTGTGAGGAAACAAATGAGCACATGTAGATGGTTATTAGGGCAGAGGATATGTTGGAACATCCTTTTATGTAGGGACATCTATTTTATAGAACCAGTTGTACAGTTTTATTTATTTATTTAATTTTTTTGAGGAAACACTCCCTATGTGAAAGCACTGCATCGTGGGAATGCAAATAATCAATTGTTTGGTATCACTATAGTGTGTTATACAATACCAGGCAATTACATATTTGCATACCCATGATGCAGTGCATTCATATGTGGTGTGTTTCCTCATAAAAAACAATATTGTAAAACTGGTACTATAAAAAAGATGTTCCTACACTATAAAGGAGATGTTCAGACACTTATTCTCTGCCTAACTATGAAATGTTTAAGCCATGACAAAAATGTTGTCCTCTCCCAAATATAAATAATGTTTTTATATGAAACTCAGCTTTTGGTGCAGTTCTTTGGCTGCAAAGCATCAAATTCTCTTGGTAACAGAGGCTGTGGCTGGTTATTCAGTTGCTATGTCATCTTCTGTATGATTGTACTTGATGCTGTGAGGTTGTGCTCAGATTACCTCACTGCAACTAGCACACAATGACCAATCAGAGTCCAGGAAATATTCTTGCCATGGTATAATAGTTGATAATTACTCTTTCATTGTATCCTGATCTATTTTTATAGATCCTCTGAATTATGTACCTTATTACCTTGCTGTACTGTTTTTATGTACTACAGTATGTCCAAGCCCACCTATGTAATGAGTTCATCTCAATGCTGTTTCACTTGGTAAAATAAAGATTAACTGATTGATTGAAAATCTGCCTCTTTGCAGATGACACAAAGATCTGCAAGGCAGGACATGAAGGAAGGGATATTGAACTTGAGGATGATCTGGGCAGGTTGGAGAGCTGGTCAAAGAGCTGGCAGCTGGAATTCAATGCAAAAAATGTAAAACGAAGCACGCTGGGAAGAGGAACCCAAGAATGCAATATGAATGGGAGGAGTGCTGGAAAGCACCACAAAGAAAAAGGACCTATGGATCATTATATCAGTGAGCCTAAAACAACAGCAAGCTGTAACAGAGCTGTGGTCAAGGCAAACAGGATACTGAGCTGCACAGGGAGGAGGATGAGCAGGAGTCGCCGCGAGATGATCCTCCCATTATACAGGTCACTGGTGTGACCACACCTGGAATACTGCAGAAGGTACTGGAGTTCACACCTGAGGATAGACTGCGACAAGGTGGAGCAGTACAGCACAGGGCAACCCAGATGTTCATGGACTAGGGGGCAAGACATACAAGGAAAAGCTGCAGGACATGAACATGTACACCCATGAGAAAATTAGGGAAAGGGGCACCGTGATCCAGACATACAAGTACTTGCATGGGATAAATATGATGGACGCCAAGGAACTTTTCTCCTACAGTTCAAATACAGGGATTACAGGGTATGTCAGTAAGCACTTTTTCAGAGACAAGTGGAATTAGCTGCGGAATAAGTGGTATAGGCCACTTCAGTCAGGAATGGGAAAGGCATATGGCGTTAGTTAGAAAGGAGGGGCAGAAACAAACAGGAGGGATGGCTACTAGGGCCAGTGAAGAGTAGCTGGATGGACTGACAGGCCATTCTCTGCTGTCACTGTCTATTTATATTTGCAATGGTAAGCGCTCCAATATGTCACATTGGTGACATCTAATAACGGAGTGTTTCACCCTGGTGGGCAACACTATATATGAAATATTCACTGAACTGTGAATAAAAATAATATTTTTCAGTTTCTCTCATGACATCTGGGTCTCTGAGACATTAGAGGTCTGGCAGTTTGAGACCCCCTGCCCCCTTCAAAATGTCTGAAATGTCTTGCAGCTGGAGTTGCAGAGGCAAGTGAACTGGTAGCACTGAGATCTAAACTCTGAATCTTTGGATTTGAAAGATGGACTAAGTCACCAGCTCAGCCCCACATGGACAATTCTTTTCATTGCCTTGGGGTTTCCTCAAAGCTGATTATGGAGTTTTGTTTTTAAAAACAATATCCTTGGACTTCTTGTGACATTACTACTGGGACTAAGGAAAGTACAGTTACGTAAGAACTTACCGTAACAGTAGATCTTCGCGAGAGGCTCTTGCAGTAGGTAATTACATATAGGACTGACGCTGGCCGGCGGCAGGACCCCACGGAAAAATTTCTAGCTAGCAGTCCTGGCAGGACCGCCTCACGCCAGGTGACCGCCGCCAGGGAGACATCGGTATAGCAAGGGTCCTGACGCCCGCCCAGTTCTTTCTCTGCTACAGGCCCGGAAGGCCCGGACGAGAGAGAAGCAGGCGTTTCCATTCTTGGAAAAGAGCTGAAGAAGCCTAGGGGATGGAGGGCGGGAAGGTATTTCACTGCAACAGCCTCTCTCGAAGATCTACTGTTATGGTAAGTCCTTACGTAATTGTACTATCTTACTTCGAGAGGGCTCTTGCAGTAGGTAATTACATATAGGACTGAATCCCAAGCAGTCTGGAACAAATAAAAGGCACCCGGAGGAGGAAACTACTCCTGAAAATAGCAGTAGCCTTGTAGGCCTCAAGACAGAAGCCTTGCAACACGCTAGGCGAAGCCTGCTCTGTTGAGAGGCAATGTCCAAACTGTAGTGTTTCAGTAAGGTACGGGCGGAAGTCCAGGTGGTGGCAGAGCATATGTCTGCCGCAGATACATTTCTGAAACAAGCTGCAGAGGCCGCTACTCCTCGTGTGGAGTGACCTCTGACCTGACCTGGGAGGGTCTTGTTGTACGTGTCATAACAGAAAGTGATGCAATGAGCTAACCACTTCGACAGGCTTTGCTTGGAAACAGCATTGCCTTCCCTTTTGTGAGCAAAAGAGACGAACAACTGATCAGTCTTTCTGAGATCTTTCGTCCTGTTGGTGTAGTATCTCAGAATCCGGTGAACATCCATGGTATGGAGTAAATATTCTCCCTGGTTGGAGTACTGCATGAAAAAGGCAGGTAACTCTATAGACTGATTTAAGGTAGACTCTGCTACCACTTTAGGTAGAAACTTAGGATTACGTGAAGAGCCACCCGTTCTTTGTGAAAGATCAGGTATGGGATTTTACATAAGGGCCTGGAGTTTGGAAATTCTTCGAGCGGGAAGCACGGCCACCAAGAAGAGCTCTTCCACAAAAATAAATTCAGATTCATGGAGGCCACAGGTTCAAGGGAGGAAGGTAAGTTTCTAGAACAAAGTTCAAGTCCCAAGGGGAGCAGGAGTTCTGATGGGGGACCTCAGATGAAGGACCCCTCTAAGAAAGGTCTTGGAGACCTCTAATTGGGCAAACGCTTTATCTGCGAAAGGAACACGGTACGCTAAGAAAGTGGCCATGTGTACTTTCAAGGAGGAATGACTGAGACCCAGGTCGAAAAGATGATGTGAATATTCCAGCAGAACGGCCACTGAACAGGAGAAAGGCTCCACGCTCCTAGAGGCGGCCCAAATAGAAAATCTCTTCCATTTCATGGCGTAAGTGGACCTAGTGGAGGGTTTCCTAGCCTCCACCAAAATCTCCTCCACCTTTGGAGAGACACCAAAGCGGGATTGAGCTAGGTCTGCAGGAGCCATGCATGGAGTTGCAAGGACTTGAGTCCCGGATGGACCAGGGTCCCCTGATCCTGGGTCAGCAAACCTCGAGATAAAGGAAGAGGAAGAGGAGGAAAGTACAGTTACATAAGAACTTACCGTAACAGTAGCTCTTCGAGAACAGCTCTTGCAGCAGGTAACACCATTAGGACTGAAGCCGGCAGGCGTCAGGACCCCACGGAAATCTTCTAGCTAGCAGTCTTCAGCGTGGACCGCCTCCGGCGTCAGTCCCGCCCCCGACGTCAGACGTAGTACATAAGGAGGCGGTCCCACCAGATTCCCCAGTTCTCCTGCCGGAGACTCCCGCCACAGGATGACATCAGAAGGGAGACCGAGGATCCGCCATCAGAAGAAAAGGAAGAAAGAGCATAGCTCCTGCCAAGGCCTGGTAGGCCATACCTCCTCCAAGGGGAATGGTGGAGTATACCTGCTGCAAGAGCTGTTCTCAAAGATCTACTGTTGCGTAAGTTCTACATAACTGTACTATCTTACTTGAGATACAGCTCTTGCAGCAGGTAACACCATTAGGACTGATTCCTGCAATAAGCCTCTGAGCATTCTGGGAGGAGGAAGTTAGGAAAGATCTTGAACAAGTCCTGACTCTAGGACAGAGACCTGTCAGAACGGCAGGCTAAAACTGCCTCCGCCGTGATGTAATATCCAGGCTATAGTGCCTAATAAATGTGTGCACAGAGCTCCAAGTAGCTGCAGCACAAATGGCCGAGGTGGAGACGCTATGCGCAGTGCAGCAAAGGAGGTAGCCACCCCTTTGACGAGTGGCCCCGGACTGTGCCCGGGAGGGGCTTCTGTTTGCTGTTGTAGCAAAATGAGATACACTGGACAAGCCAGCGAGAAAGAGTCTGCTTTGAGACTGGCTGGCCCAGCATCCTCTCAGCGAAGGACACAAATAGTTGCTCCGACGTGCGAGGCTGTTTAGTTCTGTTCAAGTAGTATCTTAGGAGCAGTGAACATCCAGGGTGTGAAGCAACGCCTCTCCTCTATTAGAGTACTTGGGAAAGTACACAGGCAGATCGATGTCCTGGTTGAAAGTGAGGGCAGAGACCACCTTAGGCAGGAATTTAGGATTCGTCCTCAGAGACACTCTGTCCTGGTGGAAAATTAAATAAGGCTCCCTACACATGAGAGCATGAAGCTCGGAAACTCTCCTTGCTGACGTGACAGCAACTAAAAGTAACGTTTTCCACGACAGAAAACGCAGCTCGCAATCTGCGGCAGGTTCAAAGGGGGGAAGTGTGAGTTGTTCCAGGATAAAGAGTAAGTCCCAAGGAGGAACGGGATCCTTGATGGGTGGCCTAAGGTGTAACACCCCTCTCAGGAAGTCTCGAGAGGCATCTAGCTGTGCCATTGTGCGCTGTCCTACCCGGAAGTGGTAGGCCGAAATCACACAGAGGTGAACTTTGATGGAGGAGTAGGCGAGACCGGAATGAAAGAGGGAAAGCAGGTATTCCAGAACCAGTTTCACTGGGCATTCTAAAGGGGAAAGGCCGCGTGCCTGCGACCACAAGCAAAAACGGCGCCACTTCATGGCGTACGTCGCATGCGTTGCCAGCTTTCTGGCCGCGGAAAGGACTTCCGCTACCTCTTGCGAGACCCTGTGTCGCATAATGGTTATGTCTCGAGGAGCCAGGCATGCAGGTTCAGTGAGCGTAAGTCCGGGTGAACTAGTGAACCCTTCTCCTGAGACAATAGATGGGAGCTGAAAGGCAACGGAACTGGAGGTTCCCGGGACAATTGCGTTAGCATGGGGAACCAGATCTGCCTGAGCCAGAAAGGCGCTACTAGGATCATTGTTGCGTGCTCTCTGCGCAGTTTGAGAAGGACTCTCTGGATCAACGGGAAGGGAGGGAAAGCGTAGAGGAATCTGTCCACCCAGGAGAGGGACAATGCGTCTCGCCAGAAAACACCAAGCCCTGGATCTAGTGAGCAAAAATTGGGCAGTTTTGCATTGATGGGGAAGCTAACAAGTCCAACTCCGAGTGCCCCATCAAGAAACAGATCCTCTACTACCTCCTGAAGAAGTTCCCATTCAGTGGACTCTGGCCTGGGAGCGACTCAGGCCGTCTCGCGATGTGTTGTCCGCCCGGGAGCGAACTGCGATCAAGCTCGTGCGTGTCGGATTACCCAATCCCACACTCTCATAGCTTCCTGCAAAGGGGAAGAGTGTGCCTCCCTGTTTGTTGAGGTAATAATCACCGCCGTATTGTCTGTCTGAAGCAGAAGAGTACTCGACGGATTTCTGACTGAAAGGCCTGCAGGGGTAAGGACCGCCCTCCTCTCCAGAACGTTGATGTGGTGGGCTTCCTGAGGGTCCATATTCCTGGGACCTCACCCTGCTCAGGTGTGTCTCCCACCCCAGCCCTGAGGTGTCTGTGGAGAGGATTGCCTCTGGGATGGCGCTGTAAATGGGACCCCGCAGAGAGTGTCCCGGGTCAGCCACCATTGCCAGTCTCGAATCACAGCGTTCGTGATTCTGGACCGATGCTGCATGTGGTCTTGCCTTTGGTCCCACTGCACCTTGAGCATCCACTGAGTTACCCGCATGTGGAGCCTTGCCAAAGGGATGGTTGGAATGGCCACAGCCATGTGTCCAAGCAAGCGAGAGGACCAACCTGGCGGGACAGTCTTCTTCGCTGAGAGATCCCTGATGAGGATCTGATGTGTTCATCTCTTAGCTGGGAAGAAAGGCTTTCCTTGACGGTGTCCAGAATCCGCTACAAACTGCAGCTTCTGGGACGGTACCAGGAGAGACTTCAAGAAGTTGATAAGAATGCCCAGGGACTGGAACAGATCCTGGGTGCTCTGAATAGCCAGCAACAGCGCCTCTCTGGAGGCAGCCATGAGAAGCCAACCGTCCAGGTACGGGAACACGTAGTGGCCCTGTCTTCTTAGAGACGCTGCCATGACTGCCATACACTTGGTAAAGACCCAGGGGGCCGATGATAGTCCGAACGGAAGAGCCCGGAACTGAAAATGGTGGCCGAGAAACCTCAGCGCAGGAACTTCCTGTGCACTTGAGCTACTGGGATGTGCAGGTAGGCGCCCCGATGTCCAGGGACGCTAAGAAGGCCCTTTTTAGCACTGGAATGAGCCCTGGAGGTCACCATGCGGTAACGTTTGTAGGCGCATCGACATGTTGAGGTCGTTGAGGTCCAAGATTGACGGAGGTCCCTGTTTTCTTCGGAACCAGAAAGAAGTGGGAATAGTATCCGGATCCTACCTGGTTCTCTGGGACATACTCCACCGCCTCCCTTTGCAGGAGCGCGAGTACTCTTGCCTGATGAGTGATTTGAAGGACCCAAGTAACAGGAGAGCAGAGGAGTCCTGTGGGTGGCTTGTCTATGAATTCTATAAGTGGCCTCTTTGACCAACTGAAGAACCCACCTGTCGGTGGTTATGGACTGCCACCCTGGCAGGTGGTCATGATGTGACCCCGACCTTGGTGTCCCATTGATCCTGAGGGGCGGGGTCGGAAGGAGTCATGCTGTGGCGGTGAGGTCCCGGGCTGGGCCGCTTAGCTGGTCGTTGGCTTCGCCCAAGGACGACTTCCCTGGGCTCTGCGGAGAAGGAGCCTCTAAGCTGCGGGTCGGTGCGGGACTGTTGTTTCTGCATCTGGCCTCAAACGGCTTTGGTTCCTATGAAAGGAACTAAGCTTGGGTCTGTACATGGCCTGGACAGACCGCACCGCCTTCCCGGCCTCTTGGAGTTTGGTGAGGACCTTCTCCGAGGACTCACCAAAAGGACTTCTCCATGAAACGAGGCATCCAGGAAGTTCTTCTGGATGTCCGGGGTGAATCCGGAGACATGGAGCCATAAGTGTCTCTGGAGGCATACGCCTGAAGCTGCCGCTCTGGCCGAGGAGTCCGCGGAATCATACGTGGCTCGCAGCACCTGGGTTCCTACGTCCGAACCCGTGCGAAGGAGTTGTAGCAACTCCTCCTCCTGCTCACCTTCTGGCATCTTTTTCGCCAGATCCAGTCCCTGCTCCCACAAGGCATTCTGAAACTGTACCATGTGGGTTAAATAGTTGAGGGATCTGATGGTGCAGGTAGCGGATGCGTACGTGCGCCTGCCCATAGCGTCCAGCTGCTTGGACTCTGGGGCTGGTGGCAGGGTGCTCAAATGTTGCAGCCTCTGGGACCGGTCATGAGAGGCTGTAATGACCAGAGAATCGGCCAGAGGATGTGATGCCAAGTACTGGTCCTCCCAGGGCCTTGTACAGGCGGTCAGCTTTGCATCGCCGAAGTGTTATGTGGACGTTTCCATGCTGCCTTGGTGACGTCCATGAATGTGTCCACCAAGGGTGGCACCACCACAAGCTTTGGATCTTTTGCCAAGATATCTGGCAAGGCATAATCTCTCGAGGTCTAGTTCCTCTGCGTCCCAGCCCATGTTCTCCTGGATATGCCTCATAATCTCTGAGAATGATGGGTCATCCGGAGGAGATCTTGGAAGCTCATGTGGGTCGGGAGAAGGGAAGCTGATCGGAGAGGGGGATCTGGATCCGTCCGAGAAGTCCGATCCCGTGTCCTCCGTCAAAGGTGAATGACGGCGTCTTCTGGGTCTCTTGGGGCTGGGTGACCCTGAAGAGGATCTGGACGGAGGTCTCCTTTTTTCTGGTCTACCCCTAGGAGGATCCGTAGGCTCCTGGGGGGAAGATACTCGGCCTGCAGCCCTGGGTGGAGAAGGGGGCGTGGGGGCCGGTGGAGTCGCAGGTGGAGGAGGAGGAGGAAGAGGAGAAGGTGTGAGAACCACATCCTTTTTTATGGTATCCCACCAGTAGGTGAACAACTCCTTGACCTTGGATATACTGAGGCCCGATGATGGACCGGGCGCCGATGGACGGTCGTCGAGTTCTGGCGTCGGCTCCCAAGGGGTCTCAGGTTCCAGAGAGGGTTCCCTGGTGGGTGCGACAGGACCGGGTTCGCCCGTCTGGTCCTTGGGCTGGGTCAGCTCCTCCTCCGTGATCGCCTCCTGACCGACGTTAATGGGAGGCGTAGGGGTTCTTCTCTCTGTAGGTACGGACGTTGGTCCCCCGGATGGCGCCCGTGGTGGCGAGGCCTAACCGCGACGGGTATTCTGTCGGTCATCGGTTCTCGGGACCGATGGTGCTTGGCCGACGTCGGGTGGGTCGGCGTCGGATCCGACCATCTCTTGAGTGAAGTCAGCTCTTTGGTCTTCCACTGGGGAGGAGGAGGCAAAGAGACTGACCTGGCGTCGGGCTCCAAATGGCGGGAACCGGACTTGTGGTGGTGGTGGCGGTTCCCCGACCTCAGCAGGGCCTTGGAAGCTGAAGAAGAGGAGGGCCTGGAGGTCTTGGCCTGAGAAAGAGAGGAGGAACCCGGAGGAGTCTTCACTGCTGCAGGGGGAGGCTGAGAGCGGGCCCAGGAAGGGGAGCGGTCGGACCGTGAGCCGGAGCTACGGGAGTCAGAGGCCCTAGACGGGGACTTGGATCTCACCTCTCCCTATGCTTCTCAAGGTGTCTCCGGCCTTGTCAGAAGATTCCCCTTGGAGGCTGCGTCCATGGCTTTAATCTTTTCTCGAGCAGGAGCGCCTGTAGGGCCTTCTGGCCGACGGATCCGGTCCGCTATTGAACCCCTGGCAGAAGGAACAGGCCGGGTGTTGTGGTCTGGGCCTAGGCACCGGACACAGGCCGATCACGGTCTTTAAATGGGATTTGCTTCCGGCAGGCGCACTTAGATGGATGGCCTTCCACGGAGGTTGGAGAGGACATCAGACAGCAACTATGCAGAAGAAACAAACTTTTTCCTAAACGGAAGAACTTAACCAGGCGTCGTGCACTAGAAATGAACTGAAGGGTCGAGACATGCAAGTCGACGGCGGGAAAGAACTGGGGAATCTGTCGGGACTGCCTCTCTTATGTACTACGTCTAACGTCGGGTGGGACCGACGTCGAGAGGCGGTCCCCGCTGAAGACTGCTAGGTAGAAGATTTCCGTGGGGTTCTGACGCCTGCCGGCTTCATTCCTAATGGTGTTACCTGCTGCAAGAGCTGTATCTCGAAGTAAGATCCTCTGAGTATTGTTGTAGAAGAGAGAACCAGATTTGCCTGGGCCAGAAAGGAGCGATCAGAATCATTCTCGCTCCTTCTGTTGATAGTTTCTGCAACACACAAGGGAGCAGTGGAATTGGGGGAAAAGCATAGATGAATCTGCCCTTCCAGCTTAGAGACAGAGCGTCGTTCCAGAAAGCGCCTGCTCTGGAGCGAGCGAGCAAAATTTGGGAAGTTCTGCGTTTTGAGAAGAGGCGAACAGGTCTACCTGTGAATCCCCCAAAGGTGGAAGATGTGATTTAGCACTCTGGTCTAACTCCACTCATGTGGCAGGGCAGAGGAGCAACTTAGCTTGTCTGCCAGAGTATTGTCGACTCCTGGAACATGAATCGCTGTGAGGTGAAAGTTGTGTTGAGTTGCCCAGTCCCAAACCCTCATTGCTTCCCTGCATAGCGGTAGGATCGAGTCCTCCTGCTTGTTGATGTACCACACACACACATGTTGTCCGTCCTGGACCGCTAGGTGACCGGAAGAATGTATTGGTGAAGGGCTTGGAGAGCATATAGTACTGTTCGAAGCTCGAGCACATTGATGTGGAGAGCTAGCTCCCTTCTGGACCATAATTCCTGGGTTCGGTGAGGACCCAGATGGGCTCCCCAACCTTCGCCTGATGCGTCTGTAGTCAGAGTCTGGGAGGGGGGAAGATGAAAGAAGGGGACCCCCTAAAACAGGTTCTCTCGAACCATCCACCATTGCAAGTCTCGAGCCATCGGCGAGAGATCAGAACTAGATGATCTAGTCGTCTACCAGTTGATCCCATTGAGGCTAAGAGTCCACTGAGAAATCCTCATGTGGAGCCGTAACGCTGAACTGCCGGGATGGCGGCCGCCATGAGCCCCAGGAGATGGAGAACGACTGCTGGAACTTTCCTCATGCTCTAATAGCAGGAAATCTGAGACTGAAGAGAGGCCGCCTGTCCAGAGGCAGGAAGGCCTTGCTTTACCGTCAGATCGAGGTTAGCCCGATAAACTGTAGTCTCTCGAATTCCCAGTGTGGAAGAGGCATCAATTTTCCTTCCATACTGGTCCAGGAGGCGAGATTCCTTATCCGGAGGAGACAAGCTTAGATGTTTTGGATGCGCTGATCGGCCGTGAGCAGCGCTAATCACGACCAAATCTGCGCGGGGGTGAGAGTCCAAAAAATCTACACCCTCAGGAGCCTGGTATAGCCTGTTAGACTTCCTAGAAAGCGGGGCTAAAGCCGACGGTTGCTTCCAAATAGTGGAAACAAGGTGGGCGTGAGGCTCGATCCAGGGTGGCACTAAAGTAGGAGCTGTCAGGGGCAGGTCCAGATGTTCGGCGAGTTTGACCCGCTGAGGATCGGGTTCCAAGCGCCACCGATGTACTTCCTGGATTTTTCTGAGCAACTCTGTGAAGGAAGGGTCCTCCTGAGGAAACTTCAGAGGGGTCCTCGGCTGGGGCTTGGACGGAGAGCGAGGCTCGTCGTCTCTCTCGGAGCATCCGTCGGAGGAATCCAAGAGGGAAGAAGAAGAATGAGAAGCAGAATAAGACTCCCTAACACGGCTAGGGGGAGGAACGGGTTCCTTTGGGGGGGGCCTGGACGCGTGTCCTGCCCCTCTCGGGATCCAGAGGGAAGGGCTCTGAGTCCGGAGGCGGTGAGGGAGTGTGCTGCCTGGCGATGGGTGCTGGGCGTGCGCTTTCACCAGAAGGCGGTTTCTCCACTTCTTGGTGAGCTGAGCCTTGCCTCAGCCCACCAGGAAGCCAGAGTCTCTGCAGATCCACCAGCGGCCGGGGTGGTGGAGGAGGAGGAAAAGAAACGGTTGTATCTGTAAGGCAGTATCTGAAACTCAGCTATGGGAAAACCACTGTCGGGTATTGAGGCGTCGGGTACTGTGGCGTCGGAGGAACCGGCGTCAGGTACTGCGGCGCTGGATACTGTGGTCCCGGCTACGGCGGCATCGGATAAGACGGCGGGTACCCGGGTGCCGGAGGAGCTGCCAGAGCAGGCGGCCCGGAAGGTGGCCCCACGGGCGGGTCAACAGTGAGAGGCCCAGTGGGAGCAGGGCCCGATGGAAGGGGAAAATCCCCCGCCGGCGTCGCTGGGGCCAGCGTCGTCGGGACGGCATCCGGCGTCAGATCGGTTCCCTAGGAGGTCTGACGAGGTGGAACATCCCGCATTGCCCGGGACGGGGGAGTCCCCGGGTCAGGCTGGGGTGACTCAGGCTCCCCAGACGGCAGCGCAGCTGTGGGAACCGGGTGCGATGGGGGTGGGGAGGTCCGTCGTAGGTTCCGGCTGTCCGCGCGACGCCGGGGAGCCGGGCGTCTGTCTTTACGGGTCCTCGTCGAGGTGGGCCAGGAGGAGGCGGCCGGTCGAGGGGACGAGGTTGTGCGCCGCCCGAAGGGTCGGGCGTCTTATTGACCTTCTTCCGGCGTCGTCAGAGGAGCTGGCGTCCGACTTATGAGTCGCCCGCGCCCGGTGGCAGCAAACCTAAGGCAGAACTGAGGCGGAGGCCTCCTGCCGGGCGGCCGCAAGGCCGAGAGCAAGCCAGATGGGCGGCCGCCTCCTCCAAAACCTTGAGGCTGCTGTTGGGCGGTCCCCGGAGGATGTTACCTGAGCCGCGACGCGAGGAGGCTTCTCCGGTACTCTCCTTGTCCCGCTTTTTACGATGCCCTTCTGGAGAAGTCTACGCCTGCCTGAGCTTTTCCAATTCTTTTTCCATCGAAGACATCTTTTTCTTTAGAAGATGGGCTTCCAGGGACTGTTGGCGTCGTCTGTGGGTAGCCGTGTTGAAGTGAAGGCAATGGGGGCACTTGTCGACCGGGTGGTCGGGGCCTATGCAGAAGAGGCAGAGGGAATGGCCGTCCTTGTGTGGCAGTTGGGCGTCACACGAGTCGCACTTGTTTTTGTGCTCGGAGGGTGTAGGGGATGACATACACCGTCGATGACCTGACGACAGGAAGAAAAAAATACTAAGAAATCTCGGTAAAACCGACAAAAGAGCAGGGCTGACTAAGCACGAACTTTACCGCGAGGCACTGCACGAGCTAACGGCGGGAAAGAACTGGAAGGCGGACGTCCGGGACCGCCCCTTTATATCGACGTCTCCTGACGCCGGTCACCTGACGTGGGGGCGGTCCCTCGCCAGGGACTGCTAGCTAGAAATTTTTCCATGGGGTCCTGTCGCTGGCCGGCGTCAATCCTATATGTAATTACCTACTGCAAGAGCCCTCTCAAGTAAGATCTAAAACTTTACTACTGGGACCTTCAATTAGGTAAAAACAAACAAAACAAAACAAAAAAAACAAGAATTAGTGTGCTTGTCTGAGTTGAGGGAAGGGAACTGTTATCTGTGCAGTTACCTAGGTGAAGAGGAGAGCTGTAAATTAGGGGGTGTGGCTTAGGTAGCAGAAAGTCAGGTGTCTGCATTTAAAACTTCCCTAGTTTGCTATGATTTCTTGGGATGCACTTTTAAATGGACTTTAGCAGCTGGTATCAGTAATTATATCGTACTGTGTCATACGGACTGATGAAATTCTGTGTGTGTCTTTACTTTTTGCTGAATTTATTCTCTTTACTGAGCAAAATGCCTGTTTTAATTTATTGGGCTGCTATGATTTCCTGTGATGCACTTTTACATGTTGTGACAAACTGTTTAATAAATGCGATCTCAGCTTATACACGGGTCAATGAGTTTTCCTAAAAAAATGAATGGCACTTTAAGGGGGTCGGCTAATACATGGATTGGCTTATCCACGAGTATATACGGTAGTTTTTGGCAGAGAGCAGCAAGAGGAAGGAGGCAGCTGCTAGAACTTTACTACTTTACTACTGGGACTATATAGCTCTCCTTCCCACCCTTAGCCAGTTCCACTTTTACAGGCACTGGATTTGACTAACAACAGGAACTTCCTGTTTGGGAGCAGGAAGGGAGTGATCACAGGGACACAAAAGATTCACCATCCTAGAAGGGGAAGAGTAGCTCTCCCTCCCCACCTAGGTCTGACTCTGAGCAAGTAAGAAGGAGACTGCTGAGGAATGCAGGAACTTCCTGTCCCAGAACAGGAATGGCAGGAGCTGTAAGGGCATAAAGGCTGCAGGAAAGTAGGGAGAAAAAACAACTAAAAAAAAATTAACAGAGAGAGGAGAGAGTAAGCATACAAAGCAACAGGAGAGGGGCCACAAATAAGACATGATGGGAGTGCTGCAGTGCAGTGGCTGTGGATCGGCAGTCTTCCGGGAGCAGCAGTAAGTCCCAAGGTGGCAGAAGTTTGTGCACCAGAGGTGACAAGTAGTCAAGGCCTTTAAAAAAGCATGGACCAATTTTCCTGTGCCACCATAGGCTTACTAGCTTACTCCTGGTAAGCAGAAACTGCTGCCAGGTGCACATTAGGGGTTGTCGCTCGCAGACCCGATTGAGAGAGGGACCACAGGTAATCGAGGATGCTTGCTAGAGGGCAGGCAATGGGATCAAGCTTCTGGTCCTTGCACCATATCAAGAACCTTTACCATTTAAATGCATAGTATTTGACTCTTTTCAGGAGGCCTCCCCAGAGTGAAGCACTTTTTCCAAGAGATCCAAGACCTGGAACTCTAGCTGCTCAGGTATAAGGCCACGAGGTGATGGCACTGAAGTTTTAGGTGCAGGATCTTCCACTGGTGTTTGGTCAGCAGGTCCAGGCAAAGAGGCAACTGCCATGGAGGCCTGCTGCGGAGGCTGAAAAAATCTGGGTACCAGAACTGTCAGGGCAATTCCGGAGCTATCAGTATCATCTGCGCCTTGTCCTTCCAGGCCTTGACCACCACCTTGTGGATCAAGGGGAAGGGAGGGAAGGTGTACATGAGGTCTGGGGTCCATGCTTGTGAAGGCAACTGACAACCATGTCCCATACTGTTGAGAGGCAGGCACAAAACAGCCTCAGCTCTGTGCTGGGAGAACAGGTGGCTTATCACTTTTTGATGCAGGGACCATTCATGTGATGCCTCTCCCACCTGGATGAGAGCATCTGCCAACTGATTGTGAACTCCCATGACATGGTTCACCTGGAGATCTGCATCAGGCTGTGCAGTGTCCATATCGGAGAGCCTCTCGAGACAGGGGAAGTGAGTGTGTTCCATCCTGCTTGTTCAGGTAGAACATGATCATAGTGTTGTCCATTTGGATCTGTATGAACTAACCCCCTGATCAGAAGAGCAAATTCCATCAGAGACAGACGCACTGCACGGAGCTCTAGCAGACTGATGTGGTGACGGAACTCATGGAGTGACTGGAAACCATGAGCTCTGCAGTCTCCCAGGTGTGCTCCCCATCCCACCAGAGATGCATCCTTTCTGAGCGTAACGGACGGTTCTGGGCAGACAAATGGGATTCCTTCCTCCAGTTGTTGTGGGTCCAGCACCACTGGGTGGCATCCTACATATGCTGGGTCAGAACTATCGGCTGGTCTAGGTGACCTAGGCACTTAGACCACTGGTGACCCAGCTCCCACAGCAGGTGGCGCATTGCCCAATGAGCCCAGTAGACCAGGCTGGTGGAGGATGCCATGTACCCCAGCAGCCTCAGGAAGTCCCAGGCAGGGCATGAGAGCCCAACCTGAAAAGACTGGGCATTGGAGGTAAGATCCTAAGCTCAGTCCACAGGAAGATAGGCCTTGGCCCGCAGGGAGTCTGGTTCTACACCAATGAACTTGATCACCTGCAAGGGGGACCAACTTGGACCTGTCTGGGTTGACCAAGAAGTCCAAGTCTCTGAAGGTCTGGAGGGACAGATCTCTGTATTGCTCAATAATTTCCATGTATGACCTGGCTATCAGCAAGTCGTCCAAGTAGGGATACACCCTGATACCTCTGCACCTCAGGAAGGCTGCCACCGCTGCCATGCATTTGGTGAAGACCCTGGTCGAGGATGAGAGACCGAAGGGAATGACCCAGAACTGGTACAGAATCACAACTGTGCAGGACCGGAGGTATCACAAGTGGGAGGGACGGACTGGGTTGTGGAAGAATGCATCTTGGACATCCAGGGAGCAGAAACATGGCCTGCTCCAGGGATGGCATAATCTTGTTCAGAGTGTCCACCCTGAACTTGCAATCCCCATGAACTGATTCATATTGTGCAGATCAGCATGGGGCACCAGCCCCTTGTCCGTTCCGAGACCAGTAAGAATCCGGACACATACCCCTGACTTGCTCAGGTGTCTACGACACCAGCTATGGCTCCTGTGGAAGGAGCTAGCAATGTCTTCCCTGATGGCAGACAGTGTGTACTGTGACACCCTGACTCCCATGAAGCGTGGAGTCGGTAAGGCAGGAGACACTCAAAATCCAGATGCAACCTTTGGCCTGCCACTTCTAATACCCACTTATCCATAGTAGTGGCAGACCATTGTGACCAGAAGTAGCACAGCCAAATGTCCATGGGATGCTGCCAGATGCTATGTGAAGCCTCCACAATGGCAGAGGCCAAGGAGGTATGAATGTGAGGTCAGCACTGTACTCCCCAGGAATGACAGCGTCGCACGTAAGGGTTGTATCTGGCAAAGTGGGACGTGCAGTTCCTCCAACATCTCCAACAGAATGTGCTGATAAGATGTGAAATCAGTATCTGAAGAAAGGAGAATGGAGGAGTCCTCTTCCTCAATGGAGGAAGTTGAAGATCCAGTGGAGCTGGATTCAGAGAGAGGTGGTGCAGGGGTTTGAAGTCTGAAAATTATCTCATCCAGTGCCCTCAGGTATCTGGGGAACAGAGCTGTGGAGACCCTGAATTGTTCCCAGGTCAAGGGCCCCACAGGGCTGGAGAGACCTAGGAGAGGGGGAGGAGGAGAAGGCAGAGGAGAGGAGGGAGAAGGGCCCTGGCGAACTACCGAAGGTCCTCTGCAAGGACTGTGGAAATGTGTAGAGGACCGCTCCCAGGGGGTGGGCTGCCAAACCTGACCACCGAAGAAAGTCCAACCACAGAGGGGCGAACAGGGTGGGACCCTTGGGGAGAAGTCCCCAGGTGAGGTGAACCGAGCTGTACAAAGCCCGTCAGATGGCCCCTGTCCACATCAACTGCAGGTCCCTCTCTTTTGGGGCAAGCCAGAGTCTGCATTACGGCTCCTCCCCAAGCCACCAGCTCTAGGAATGTGCCGCAGTGCTGACCTCGACCTGCCCATCCCCGCCTCGCCACAAAGGGATCTGACCCTGGGAAAAGGCCTGGAGATTGTATCGGACTAGCAATAGAGGAGGAGGCCTGTCCAGCATCAGGGATGACAACAGGCTCCCCTCAATGTTGCCTCCGGCACCGCAATCATCACTGTGCCAACAGTAGTAACCAAGGCAGTCCCAGAGCAAGAGTCGGTGCCAGCCTCCAACTTGGCATCAAGCCTGACACCCTGCTGGTGTCAAGGCCTACACCAAAAGAATTCCTGGCGCCAGCCGTGGCACTGAGGGACTCAGGAGAGGCAGTGCCACAGCTTGCACCAAGAAGGGGGTCCGCAGGTTTCGACAAAGCAGAAGGCTTCGGGCTGGCCCAGGAAGAGTCATGGGGCTTCTTGGAGTCGGGGAGCCAGTTGGGGTCATCCCAATCCTTGGCCTCCAAGCTGGAGGATGAGGTTAGGGAGCTCTCTAGGCAAGCAAACCCATGAACCCTAGGCTGTCTGGCACACGAGTAGCGTCGGTCAGGGATCCGGGCACGTGGATGGCACTGCTCAGCTCTCTGGCACTGGAGGCAGTGCTGGGAGCCAAAGCAGCATTGGGCCACAGCACTGAGGGAACTGATGGTGTGGGCCAAGCATATAACTGCGACACCACTCCCAGGGTTGTTTGGGCACCCAAGTTAGCACCGGACTGCGAGGGATGCTCAGCTGACCCCCGGAGGATGCAGACTGTCCTGCAAACCCCTCACACAGACCCCCTGTCTCAGCGAGACAAGGGACAGAGGGGGTCTGCTCTCCCTCGGTCCATAAAGAACTGGGGCGGGGCTCAGGGGAAAAGCCCAGAAACCCGACAGGTGCCCCAGGTATGATGCCCCCCTCCAAAAAGTTAGGGTGGGGGTCCCACCGGGGGGTCCTGCCCCAACTTAGCCATGCAGATCTGGAGAGTGTGGTAGTCCATAAAAAGCAAGTGCTGCATACATCCATATCATGGCGGGTATCCAAACAGGTAAAACAATGTTTGTGCCGGCCTGTAATGGTCATGAGATTGCCACAGGGGCACCGACACATGGGGCAATCCCCACCTTCTTGTTAGTTTTTCTTGGGCCCAGAACCGGACATTGCTGCTGATGGAAAACAAGAAAATGAAGAACTCAACACCGCATACACACTAGAAATAACAAATAATAAAAATTGGTGCCGAGAACTTACGGCATTGAGTGAAGAAAAGATGGTGAACAGAACTATGCATTCGAGAATCCTGTGCTGCTCCCATGAAGAGATGTTGCTTCGATGGTGGGAAAAACAGAAGGGGGGGGGTGTTGGTTACTGGCCAGTCCATGAGTGCCATGTAGTACATCTGCCTTGTGGGTGGTGCCATCTCCGACGTCGGCTCCCCCACTCCAAAACTCTTAAAGCTAAGTTTCGCGATGGTCTGCACCTTCGGCTGAGACCCACATTGGATAAATGTTGAAGACTGATTTGGGGAAGCTTGAGAGTTACTCATCTGTAATCGTAGTTCTAGGAGTGGTATATGGTGCACATCCACACTTTTGGCATAACTCCTTTCCCTTCAAGTCTCTGTCCGGAAGGTCTTCAAGCTGGCTCCTCCTACCCAACCAGTTGGTACTCTCCTCAGCACCACCCCGTGATGTTAGATCTTACCTGCTGGAAGCAAGATTTAGTGTACCACTTGCCAGGGGAGGTTGGGTGGGTTATGTGGATGTGCGCCATATACCTTTCCTAGAACTATGGTTACAGGTGAGTAACCCTTATATCCAGAGACGTGGACATGGTGCACTATCCACACTTCTGGTAGACTCCTAGCAGTTCTCCAGGAGGAGGGGCAAGGACCCCCCCCCCCCCATTTAGGGAAAAGAGACTAGAGAACAAAGGCCCCAAAACCAGCATCCCAGCATGACTCAAGGTCAATGTGGTAATGGGAAATGAAGGTGTGTGCTGACTTCCAGGTAGCAGCCCTGCAGATCTCCTGGATAGGGACATCCCTAGAAGCAGCCACAGAGTCAGCGATATGTCTGGTGGAATAAGCCCTAAGCCCAATGGGAGGCTCCTTACCAGTCAACATATAGCAAAGGTCGATGCAGGAGACTATCCACCTGCCAATCATCCCCTTAGCTGCCGGTCTGCCATGTGCGGCTTCAGCGCAGGTGGCAAAAGTTGGTGAACCTCTCCCTGAACTCAAGCCATACACCTTGTAATAAGTGAGCTCTCAGTTCAGGTCCAACGAACAAAGCTTGTGCTTGGCCTCAGAGGCCAGTTGCAATACACCAGCAGGTTAATCACCTGGTTAAGGTAAAACTCAAAACAACCTTTGGGCAGAACTTCAGGCTGGGGCTGAGGACAACCTTGTCCTTGTGGACGATCAAATAAGGAGACTCCACTGAGCGCTCCTGGAACTCACTGATCCTTCTGGCAGAGGTGACAGCCACCAAGAAGGCAGTCTTCCATGACAGGTGGGTGATGTGACACCTGTGCATAGATCTGAAGTGCTTGCCATAAGCATTGCCAAAACCACCGACAAGTCCTAAGGTGGTGGTGGCTCACACACTGGTAGGGGCAAGTGGTCAAGGCCTTTGAAAAGGCACCTGACCACCTCCTCCTGTGCCACTGTCGGCATACCAGCCCATACCCGGTATGCAGAGATGGCTGCGAAGTGCACCCTGAGGATCACTGACAGGAGGCCCGACTGGGAGAAGGACCACAAGTAGTCCAGGATGCTTGCCCTCCAGCAGGACAAGGGGTCTAGCTCCTTGCTCTAACACCAAATGAAAAATATCTTCCATTTGAAGGCAAAGCACTGGCGGGTTGACTCCTTCTGAGAGGCCTCAACAATATGGAGAACCTCATTGGAAAATCCCAAAAACCAGAATTCTAGCCGTTGAGGAACCATGCCAACAGGAGCAGCCAAGGTGGAAGACCCTCCCTGAGAGCAAGAGAGCAGATCCGCGCAGAGATGTAATCACCATGGAGGGCTGCTGAGGCTGAGGAGATCGGGGTACCAGAACTGGAGCGGTCAGTCCAGGGCCACCAGGATCATCCGCGCCTTGTCCCTCCGAAGCTTGAGCAACACAGTACAGTTACGCAAGATCTTACCGTAACAGTAGATTTTTGAGAGAAGCTTGAAGCAGGCCATACTGGGAGGACTATGCTGCCAAGTACTAAGACCATGTGGAAAACTTCTGGCAGTCTACCATGGGGACCGCCCCCGCCAACGTCAGTCATCAGACTGTAGCACAGGTTATATAGATGGGTGGTCTACACCACCTCAGTTCTCCTTTGGAGACTGCAGCCAGCTGATGGAGAACCAAGGAGGTTATTCTGAGAGCCTATAAAAAAGGCAGAAGCAGATGCGATAGAAGAGAAAAGCAGTGAGGAGGGAGGGAAAGCAGGGCCTGCTGCAAGAGCTTCTCTCAAGATCTACTGCTATGGTAGCTCTTACAGAACTGTACTATCTTATTTCTCGAGGAAGGCTCTTGCAGCAGGCCACACTGGTAGGACTGAGTCCCAGCAGTACAGGTAGCCACCAGGATAACATCCATGGGAGTAGGACAAGTCAGCAGAAAACAGCTCATGACAGAAGGCCATGAAGAACTGCCAACACGAAATTGGCTCTACGCCTAGAGGTGATGTCCAGACTGTAATGCTTGGTGAAAGTGTGGACAGAACTCCAGGTGGCAGCTGCACAGATGTCAGCAGGAGACACATTTCTGAAGCAAGCTGTGGAGGCAGCCATACCCCTGGTGCAATGGACCTTGACCACTCCCGGAAGGGGTTTGTTGTACTTGCTGTAGCAATAAACAATGCAATCAGCTAACCATTTAGACAAACACTGCTTGAAACAGAAGCGCCTCCCATTTGGGGAGAACAAAATGAACAACTGGTCAGTTTTCTCAAAGATTTTGTGCGGTTTATGTAATACCGCAGCAATCTATGAACATCCAATGTATGGAGCAACACCTCCCCGACTGGAATACTCATGAAAATACACTGGAAGGTGGCTAGATGACAAATTTAGGCAGGCTAGGAAGAAACCTATTGCCCGGCAGCCCAAGACAATAGGATTCAGTCGCAGGACAACCAATTTGTGCAGTTTAAATGGCCACCAGGCAATCGCAAAAAATGCAGAGTTCTTTCTTTTTTTTTTTTCAGCAGCCTGGTTATGTGCTGTATTTTACAGACTAGCACATGAGCGACTGCTGAAACTGACCTTTTTTCCCCCAGATTTGGCCGATTAGGATCCTACCTTACGACTGCATAGTTTCAGAGTTTTGCCATGTGTGGGGGGGTCTGCGGATGAGGAGCAGCGATCTGCGCAGTCGCCTACCACCACCAGGTCCCAAGAACATGTGATGGCTGCACTGTAGTCATCTGACCCTCCTGTGGTGTCCCAGCCTTTGCGCCTGCTTCTCTCTAGTATCCAGTCCCTTTTTCTTCAACTGATATTCAAGGCAGCAAATGGCAGACAAGCCAGGGGCAGAGTATGCAGACTATAGGCTCAGGCACCAATGGCAGCGCCGCTTTGCATGCACCGCCTTCCAGCAGTGAGTACAACTTAGGCTGGTCTTCACAGCGTGCCATTTGGTTTCACCAGCGATCGTGGAGCTGGTGTGTGCCGTTTTCATAGAGAAGTCAGTGTGGCGTGGTGTTAAAAATTGAAAGGAGGGGTGCTAGAGAGCCAGTCTCCAGGCAGGAAGCTTCTCTGAGTGCTCTGCATTTCTACTCTAATAAAATATTAATTATAGCAGATACAGCTGAGCAAACCTCAAATCTTTTGTTGGGAACAATTTCCTAAGATCCCCAACTCTTGATCGGTCCAAAATACATTATGGGGAAACAAAAGAATTCAGTTCCAACGGCCGCCAAACCTACTGCTGCAAAACCAGTGAAGGCTGGGAAGTCCTCATGTCTTGAGGTTGGAACTGCGACAGAGTCCTCGACAAGCCCTCCTTGGCAACAAATGCTTGCCACGATGCAGTTCATAGATGCCAAACTGGAGAAAATGCTGGCAAGACTGGAGAAGCACGATGCAGCCTTAATGGAACTGACCAAAGCTGCAGCTGAATGCAACAAGCAATCACTTATCACTCAGGCAGCTACTGCAACCGTGACCCAGGAAAATACGCAGCTTCGAGGCAGACTTGAGGCCTTGGAGAATGAAGTTCGAGCTGGGAATCTTTGGTTTGTTAGTATACCAGAAGGCGCCGAAGATCTTGATTTGCTTTTGTTTTTAAAAGAATAACTGCAAGCATCGCTCTCAACTTCTGGGGACTTTGACTGGAATGCTTTGAAGAGAGCCTACAGAGTGAACCTAGAATGTGGCCTCCGAACGCTAATACATCTCGGACGATCTTGGTGAGAACTTTGGGGATACGGATCGGGACCTAATCGTTTCAGTGGCAAGAGTGACGTATCTGTTGATAATAAATGACTCAGATGTGAAATGTTTCCCTGACTTATCCTTTCAAACATGAGCACATAGAAAGCGATTTGACGGGGTTAGACAGCTGCTTAGAACATTTGGAATAATTCAACTCCTTTCTCCTCCTGGCCTGACTCAGGATTACCTACGCTGGAAAATCTTGGCAATTTTTGGATCCAAAGTACGCCGGGAAGTGGCTGGAGAAGACTGAAAACGAATTTGTGTCTAGGGAAAAGGTCACTACAGGAGAGGAAGAGGACAGTGAAGAGTCTGGTGAAGACAGATTTATTTTACAGGACTATTATTTCATTATGATCGGCACCATTGGCTGGACTTTCAGACATTAGGCCATACCAAGTTTGTATACAGGATTCATAAAATCTTCTGCAACTGCTGTGAGTCTCTTAGGTTTTCCTTCTCTCCACAGTGTTTAGCGGGACATGTGATTGTATCTGTGTTGGAAAGGGTCTTGGTGCTGGTTGTAAGATCCCTTGTGGTGGTAATTACCACCTTTTGGTTAATCTTTCTGCTTGCTTGATGGTGGGGAATTGATCCTTCGTCCCAAATAAACAGCTAAAGTTTTTTCTCTTACTGCCAGCTGCTTGTTGCACCGACTGATATGTGGTCTGATTATATTCAGTAGTTAAATGTTTCCTGCAAGCTGTAGAGTTTGGACTTGGTAAGGCTGATATTTTAATATTCTTATTGTTCAATGCAGTAGTGTTTTAGATAAGCAAAATGTTTCCTAATGTTTATGCAAACGTGATATGGATAAATAGCAATCCGTAGTGACTGCGGCGGACGTTTCTTTATAAGTTCTACCTGTTATGGGACTTTCCAAAGCCATTGAGATGACTAGCATTACTGGACACTTATTAACTGAAAAGTTGTGGGCCCCCCCAATTGTTACAGATTACAGGGAACCATTTTATGATCGTCAAACTTATGCACAGACGTAATGCTGACTGTTATTACTGTCCTGTATGAGGAAATAAGTTTGTGCTACACAAAACAATAAACACAAAGTAAAAAAAAAACTGAAAAGCTCTTTCAAGACCTATATTACTTAAATCAACCTTGTTAAAAAGTACAAATATTTCCCTACTCAGAGTGCACTACCGGTAATGGTCTGACACTGACGCTTGTTGTACGGTCGGAGCAGCACATTAGGCAGGGAATAGTAGGTTTTGGGTGGGGGGGTTTGTGTGATGCTCCAGAGTCGGTGAGGGGGGTGATTGATCATTCAAGGGATAGGACTGCTGCTCACTCGAAGTGTGGGTGGGATGGTGGGAGGTAGCCAGGCAATATAGAGTACACTATTGTAGTCTGACTTCACTGGGAGGAAAAAAAAAAAGAATCATGCGTACCTTCAATTGAGCCTGCCTGCTTGTTGCAGCAGCCAGGAGGCTAAGTGGAGTGTGAGAGACGGTCAGGTCGATGGAGACCATTGCTAAGGCACACTAAGTCAGTGCTAAGTGCTGTGGCTCCACTCTGAGGGAGTTTATTGTGTATTTGTGTCACTGACACCGTCCTGAGACTTGCAGCAAGGGCAGTACAGCCAGCACTAGTCCAGTATCGGGTTCAGTAGGGTAACAGAGTTTATTACAAAAATCTTCAGTCTGCCTAGTCTCCCCCAATTGTTTTCATCCATTCCTATTTTATATAACTGAAACAGATAGCTGCTACTAGTAAAGGAAAGGAAAAGCCAGCCCCGGCAGCAACATTGTCACTGAGTGCTGCTGAGAGTGAGGAGACTTAAATCAGAGGGATTTGGGTGGGGGACTCACAGTAGTGACTGTACAGAGTCAGTCCTCACCTGACAACTCCAGTCCAAGCATTTACTGAGTGCCGTGCTGTGCTGTGGTCTGTCTCTGTCTAGAATTTTATAAATACATTTTGTATGAAAAGGAAAAAAAATACAGTCAGGCAGCAGTACTAGGGGTCAACTCAGTGTGCTCACTGCTCAGAGAAGGGGTAGACTAGAAATTTGAGTTGTTGAGTGAAGGACTTCATCATCAGCAGTCTAGTCTCAAGCCAAGACTCCTCCAAATACTGTTCCAGCATTTATTTTACTGGAGTCTGTGGCAGTGCAGGCTGCAGCACTTCACTGACTGCATTTGAAACAAAATACATAAAAAAAAATATTTTTCAGAGTTGAGAGACACCGACTGACAATTTAAACAAATAAATGATTTAATATAGAAGAAAAAGAGTAGCAAAAGAGACAGACAAAACAGGAGGAGGAGGAGAAGAAGGAGAGTCATTGAGTTGGGGGTAAGAGGAGGAGGGACACTGAGTGATTAAGACGAGAGTCCAGTTGGCTACTTGTGTGTAATAAAACTATAACTACATAGGAAAAAGAACTTTAACGGCATAGGCACAACAACTGAAAAACTACCATGTATTATTTCCATTCTTATCCCATCCCTGGCCTGTCAGTTCCATAACCCTGGTCATCCCCTAACCCCACATCTCTTCTGTTTAGCTTCTGTCTGTCCAGTGTAAAAGGACTGGAATATACAATTTCTTTTAAAATTTTAAGTTAAAGGCTTAACTACTTAGCTAAATGTTAAGCAGCAGGGCTAAGAGCCACCAGAACAACAACACTAAACTCTTTGATGACTTTATGTCCACCCAATCAGCACACTGTATGCAAATTTCATGTAGGGCAACATAAATGTCGTGCAGGGCAACCAAATTTTGGCTCAGGGTTGTCCGTGGGCAACTTAATTAAAAAAAAAAATTTCCGAACCTGACCTTCGGTAAAAACTTAGGATTAGTATGCAAAGACAACCTGACTTTGTGAAAAACCAAATAAGGCTCTTTACATATCAGAGCCTGGAGCTTGGAAATCCTTCGAGCAGAAGTAACAACAACTAAAAAGAGCGCTTTCCATGTCAGAAAGTGCAGCTCGTAACTTGCGACTGGTTCAAAGGGAGGTAGAGTGAGTTTCTCCAACATAAAGTTGAGGTCCCACGGAGGGATGGAGTCTCGAATGGGAGGTTTCAAATGCAAAATGCCCCGCAGGAATGTGCAGGACACCTCAAACTGGGCAACAGCTTTGCCCTCAATAGGTGCATTGTACGCAGAGATGGCAGAAAGATGCACCTTAAGGGAGGAGTACTCCAGGCCTGAATCCGAAAGGGAAAGGAGTTACTCCAGCACCTGATTCACCGGGCAGGTGAAAGGATCCAAATGGCGAGCAGTGGCCCAAATGGAAAAGCACTTTCATTTCATAGCATAAGTGGTGGAGGGTTTCCTGGCCACCACCAGGATATTAGCAACCCTAGAGGATACTCTGAAGCGGGAAATAGCCAAGTTTGCAGGAGCCACGCATGAAGATGCAGGGATTTGAGGTCCGGATGGACCAGGGTTCCCTGGTCCTGGGCGAACAAAACTGTGCACAGCGGGTAGGGACACCGGAGGTTCCACAAATAGCTGTTGCAGCAAGGGAAACCAAATCTGGCGAGGCCAGAAGGGAGCTATGAGAATCATGTCTTCCCCCTCTATCTGGAGCTTCAGCAGAACCCTCTGCAGGAGCGGGAAGGGGGGAAAGACGCACAGAAACCTCCCCTTCCAGGAGGAACAATGCATCTCACCAGAAAGCTCCAGGCCTGGGATCCAGCAAGCAGAAAGTGGCAGTTTGTGTTGAGTGAGGACGAAAGAGGTCCAAGTCTTGACGACCCCACCTGCCAAAGAGATCTTCGAACACCGAGGATAGAAGCTTCTACTCGTGAGCCTGTGACCTGGAGTGGCTGAGACTATCTGCCAGAAAGTTTTGGACACCTGGAACATGAACAGCCGTGAGCTCCAGACCGTGATCGATGGCCCAATACCAGACTCTCACTGTCTCCCAACACAGGGGGTAAGAATGAGTCCCCCCCCCCATTTGCTGATGAAGTACACTACACACATATTGTCCATCTGTACTAGCAGTGGACCTGGGAGGATGAGACAGGAAGGCCTGCAGGATGTAAACGCCCGCATCTCCAGGACATTGATATGCAGACCCTTGTTCTACGTCCATCCAGGTACCCTGTGTATGGTGATAGGCCAGATAAACACCCCATCCCAGACTGGATGCGTCTGTTATGAGAATCTGATGGGGTTGGGCACTGAAAGGAGATCACCTGGAGAAGGTTGGTTGTATTGAACCACCATGACAAAACCCTCTGGACCAGGTCAGAAACCAGGACCAACTGGTCCAGGTTATCTGTGTGCTGGTCCCACTGGACTCTCAAGGTCCATTGAGGAACCCGCATGTGCAGACGGTCCAGGGGAACCATGGCAATGGCCGCTGCCATGTAACCCAGAAGCTGCAGGACAACCCTGTCCAGAACCTGCCAGCTGGAGGAAACCCGACGAGCCTGCTCCATCAGTCATTCTGCCCTGTCCTCGGGCAAAAAAGGCCTTGCTCTGGCTGGTGATCAGAAGCGCCCCAATGTACAGGAGTCATTGACAAGGGTTAGACAGGACTTCAGTAGTTTCACTGTGATCCCAAAATCCTGGAAAAGATGCAAGGCGCAGTCCAGGGTCTGAACCAGGTGTTCCCTAGAGGGGTCTGCTAGCAGCCAGTCATCCAGGTAGGGAAACACATAGAAGCCCTGCCTCCGTAATGATGCCAGGTATTTGGTAAATACCTGGGGGGCCGAGGGAAGGCTAAATGGAAGAGCCCAAAATTGGAAATGGGCACCCTGAAACTGGAAACGAAGGAAGCAATGATGGGCAGGAAAGACCTGGATATGCAGGTAGGCATGCTGCATGTCCAGCGAGCAGAGCCAATCCCCCTGGTGCAGCAGAGGTAGTAGTCCCTGAAGGGTCACCAATCTGAAGCGTTTGTACTTGATGCACAGGTTCAGACTGCTCAGGTCTAGGATGGCCAGAGGTCCCTGGTCTTCTTGGGAAGGAGAAGGAAGTGGCCCTGACAAGTGAAGAAAGAACAGACTCCTGACCACCTTACTTGGGCCTCTGGTTTTAGGAGGGAGTTGGCTAGGAGTCAGGAGGTAGGGGCTGGAGTGGGCAGGCGCGGGGCTCTGGGTGCCTGAGTGGCGGCACCTGGGGGGGGGGGGCATTACTGGCCTTACATCTGTGTTGTCCCTTGTTGGACTGTCCTTGGGACTGTTTATTTTATTTGAATTTTGATAACCGGGTGAGCCGACGGAGACAAGCATGTCCCTTTTTCAGGGGCAACCCGGGGAATAAAACTATTCCACAGCTAGGTACATTATACATTTGGTAAAAACAATACACAGAATGAGTACAATAGTATGATTAGTAAATTAAGCTGCAGGTGTGATAAATGGGTTGGCAGATAGAATCCGACTGCAGTCTGGTGACTCCAGGATGCAGAGGTCAGGTTGGTAGGTCTCTGTCGAGGTCCAAGGTTGATAAGAAAAAATTACTCACCTTAGTAATGTTGTTTCTTCTAATGGAGTCTTGCTGTATTCTGACTATTGCAGTGATATCCAACCTTTGAACTGCCCCGGAGAGGAAAGAGTTAACTTTCCATGCAAGGCATGGAACGCTGAGCTCGAGCTTGGTTGAGACTCTGTCTGTTGTTGTTTGAACCCAAACCGCCAGATCTTTACGAACTATACTCACTGGGTGTTCTGTGGAAACTGTAAACTCACACTAGCCAACTGGCTACTAAATTTAATAAAAAGATTTTTTGGTTCCAAGGCAAAGACTCAAGTCAGGAAACCCAAAAAACAAAACACAACACACACACACACACACACAAAAATAAGAGGGTGAGAAAAAGGGGGCACCTCTAGAGTGCCAACACTGTTCCTGCCCATCCACATCCCAAAACCCAGGTTCTGAGAGAAGAGGCGGGGGCAGGTCAGAATACAGCAAGACTCCAAGAAACAACATTACTAAGGTGAGTAATTTTTTCTTCAAACAACATGAAGTCTTGCTGTATTCTGACTACTGCAGACTACCAAGCAGTACCTCCATGGAGGAGGGACAGAACCTACTTTGGAAACAGGCTCTGAAGCACTGCTGTGCCAAACTGAGCATCACTCCTAGCCAGGATATCCAGAGAGTAATGCTTGGTGAAAGTATGTACTGTTTTCCAGGTGGCTGCTTGAGAAATCTCTAAGATAGGAATATCCCTGGCAGCAGCCAGGAAGCAGCTGTACCTCTAGTAGAGTGAGCCTCAGGCCTGAGGGTGGGATTCTACCTAATTTTTCATAGCAGAATTGTATACAAGAGACAATCCACCTGGCAATAGATCTCTTGGTGGCAGGTTTCCTTCCAACCTCACCATAAGTGAGGAACAATTGAGGACTCAAACCTGTGACCCTTGGTGCGCCTATGTAGTAGCTAAGGGCCCTTTTCACATCCAGGCTGTGTAGCCTCCTCTCCCAGAGGAGGAATGGTCAGTGAAGAAAACAGGAAGAGACACAGACTGGTTAAGGTGGAAATCTGAAACTACCTTAAACAAAACTTCCTATTAGTCCTGAGGACCACCTTATCTCTATGGAAAGAGATAAAATCAGGCTCCACTGACAAGGCCTGTAACTCACTTATACGTCTGGCAGAAGTAATGGCTACCAAGAACACAGTTTTCCAAGTCAAGTACTTAAGCTCTGCTGAGGACAAAGGCTCAAAGGGAAGTTGCATAAGCTGGGCAATGCAAACATTAAGGTCCCAAGCAGGGGCAGGGTCCCTGAAGGGAGGATTGGTATGCAACAAACCCTTGAAGAATTTACAGAATACAGGGTGAGCTGAACGGGAAGAGGGCTTGCCTGCTGATAAGATGGCAGAGACAGCTGCCAGGTGCACTTTAAGCGTAGCTGGTCTGAGTCCCAAGCTATTGAGATGAACCTTATAGTCCAGGACTATAGGCAACCCAGCAGACTCTGGAGAAATATGCTTACTGGAGCACCAAATGGTAAACCTTTTCCATTTGGAGTTGTAAGTCTTTCTGGTAAAAGGCTTTCGAGAAGCCTTTAGAATATGCAGAACACCTTGAGAGAGATGTAAATCAGCAAACTCTAAGTCTTCAAGAGCCAGGCCTTGAGATTGAGAGATCTGAGATTCGGATACCAAACCTTCCCCTGAGAACGTGACAACAAGTTGTAATTCCTGGGAAGAGACAGGGCAAGGTGGACTGCTAAGGACAGCAAGAGAGGGTACCAGGGCTGTCTGGCCCAGTCTGGAGCAATCAGAATCACTTTGCAGGGCTGAGATCTGATTTTGACTAGTACCTTGAACTGGAGAGGGAAGGGGGGGAAAGCATACAGGAATTTTCCTTCCCAATTGAGGACTAGAGCATCCAGGGGGACTGAGCCCAACACTGGGGGTCTGCAGCAAAAAAGAGGAAGTTGGTGATTGTCCGGGGCTGCAAAAAGATCTATCTGTGGAGTGTCCCATCTGGAGAAGATTACCTTCAAAATTAGGGGATCCAGGGCCCATTCGTGATGGTCCTGAGATATCCTGCTGAGAGCATCTGCCAGGACATTGTCCTTCCCTGGGAGGTGCACTGCTGCCAGAGAGGTATTCAGGGAATAGGCCAGAGACCACAACTTCAATGCTCCTGTGCACAAGGCTGTAGACCGAGTGTCCCCTTGCTTGTTGATGTAAAACATTGTGGTGGTATTGTCTGTCCTGATCTGAACCAGTTTGTTCTGAACAGACTGGAAAAACTTGAAGTGCTAGAAACACAGCTCTGAGTTCTAAGAGATTGATGTGAAGCAGAGATTCTTGAGGTGACCACAACCCTTGGGTGGTCAGATCTCCTAAGTGGGCTCCCCAGCCCAAGAGGAGGCATCTGTGGTAAGGATTAGACAATGAGGTTGGTGACAAAGGAACTCCTTGCCTTAGGTTGTCCTGATCCTGCCACCATTGCAAGACCTGGATCAGGGTTCGAAATCACTGGGATCAGCTTGGTCAGAGAATCCTTTCTCTGGGACCAGAAGGCTCTTAAGTGGAACTGAATGTCCCTCATCTGAAATCTTGCTCCTTGGACCACTGCCGTAGAGGCAGCCATGTGGCCCAGGAGCTGCAGAAAATGCCTTGCAGGTCGAGACACCTGAAGGGTGAAAGAAGAGGCCAGTATCACAAGGGTCCTTGCCCTGTCCAGGGGAAGGAAGGCTCTTGCCCTTATAGTATCCAGCTCTGCCCCTATGAAGGTGAGGAGCTGCATTGGCTCTAGAACTGACTTTGAAAGATTTAGAAGGAATCCTAGAGAAATGAGCAGTTGCTGAGTTATCTGTAGGTGTGACTTGTCTTGGTCTGGAGACTGAACCACTATGAGCCAGTCGTCCGGGTATGGAAAAATGGAGATCTTCTTTCTCCTTAGGAAAGCAACCACTACTGCCAGGCATTTTGTGAACACCCTTGGAGCTGATGTTAGACCAAAGGGCATTGCTCTGAATTGATAGTGGTCTGAGGGCAACTTGAACCCGAGGTATTTTCTGTGGGAGCATCTGATGAGAATGTGGAAATAGGCATCCTTGAGGTCCAGGGAAACTAGCCAGTCCCCTAGCCTTAGAGAGGGTAGAATTATTCCCAGAGTCACCATTTTGAATTTTGGTTTTAAAAGGTGCTTGTTTAAATATCTGAGATCCAGGATGGGCCACCATTCTCCTGTCTTTTTGGGGGTTAGGAAGTACCTGGAGTACAATCCCTTTCCCCTGTGTAGGGGTGGAATCCTTTCTATGGCTCTGAGAGCCAAGAGAGAAGAGACCTCTGCCTCCAGGGCAAGGGCCTCTGAAGGATTTGCAGGTGGAAAGGATCTGGCTCTCATCTTGGGAAATTGTTTGAAGCTGAGAACCAGTCCCTGGCTTACTACTTCCAGGACCCATTTGTCTGATGTTAAAGACATCCAGTCCTGGACAAAGTAAGCCAGCCTGCCCCCTATGGGTAGTGGAAAATTGGCCCGGGCAAACCCATCAGGGTGCCTGCTTGGCAGGGGCTTTAGGCTAAGGGGTGGTAGCAGGCCTGCTTGTACCCTGCCTGCCTCTCCCTCTAAAGAACCCCCTCTGAGCAAAGGCAGAAGAGGTGGCCTGGGCTTGGTAGAAAGGCCTATGAAAAGGCCTGCCCCTGCCCCTGGGATGCTGCCTCTGAGGAGTGGCTTGCCTTTCCTTAGCCTGAGCACTCCTATAGGTGGTCCTGTACTCATCCATTTTCTTCATGTAGTTCTCTGTCTGCTCCCCAAACAAAGAATTACCAATAACAGGAAAATCCATTGCCTTAGCCTGGGTATCCTATGACAGGCTAGTACATCTGAGCCAAGCCATCCTACGAAGGGCCACAGATGTAGCCATGAGTCTAGATGAAACATCATTGGAGTCCACTGCAGCATGAAATTGCACCTTGGATGCCTCAATACCATCTGCAGCCACCTGCTCCAGCTCCTTGGCAATCTGGTCGGGGACCTGTTTAGCTAGAGCTATGACAGTGTCCTATCTAGACTTTTGGTATCTAGCTGTGTAGGCCATATAATTAGCCTGCCTGAGTCCCAAAGATGCTGCCATGTACTGTTTCTTTGCCATGGCATCAATCCTCCTGGAGTTCTTATCTGGGGGGTGTGAAGCCAAGGGTATATTTGCCTTATCACAGGCAGCAGCAGCCTGCACTACCCCAACATGGCTGCATTGCTGGGAAAGGAACTCCGTATCTGAGCCTGAAAGAGTATACCTCTTGTCCATTCTTCTGTCCACAGGAGGTATGGAATTAGGAGTCTTTAAAATTTTTATTGTCTGTTTCCCAAAAGACTTATGGAGGGGAATAGACAGCCTCCTGGACTCTGGGATGTCCATCATTTCAACATAATCAGGCTCCTCCTGATCCTCTACTGCTTCCTCCATAGGAAGCTGGAGAGTTTCAGCTACTTTTTTGTAAAACATAAAGTGGGAAGGGGACTCAGAAAGCCTAGGAGGAGAAACACCTGAAGGTCTGTCTGGGGAGATGTCCGGTCAATGGGCACATCCAGACTTTCATAATCACCATCACTATCCTCATACTCTCCCTCCTCCTCCGGTTCACAAAAAATCCTCTAAATTTTAATCGAACAGGGGAACAAGCCGAACCGACCCTAACCGATGGTGCCGGTTGGTCGGAGATAGCGATTGAACAATCCTTATCGCTTTGGCTATTTCGTCAGCGGTCGGAGAAAGAACTTGTGGATCCGAACCGGCTGACTTATCCCTTCTTTTTCTTTTAACCGGAACCGACTCCTCAGAGTCGGTTCTCCTTGTGCCCGAAGAAGTTTCACCCTGGTCAGAGGGCACTCCTTCTGGTTCGGTTGGAACCGAACCGGGCTGGCCATCCGGGTCAGCAGACTTCTTGGCCTCCCTTTCCCTAAGTCTACCAACTCTCTTTTCTAGGGTAGCTGTAGGAAAACTTTTACAAATCTGGCAGTCTGAGATAAGGTGGTCAAACCCAGACAATAAACACAGGTGGTGTGAGGGTCAGCCTTAGCAAAGCTTCCCCACACTACAATATTGAAACCAAGTAGGCCAGTTTTCCTTAGGTTTCTCGAACATCAGCCAGTCTAACCAAACTTACCCTTTTTACGGCAATCCGCCAGGCAAGATACCCTTATCGGTTCCTGACCGTGTTACGGGTCATGGAAAAACGTAATGAAATCCGTTTTTTTTAGAACCAATAAGGACCGGTAACCCACTCTAAAAAACAGAATAAACTTTTTTACAAACCTGATCGGTTCAAACCGAACCAATCCGACGTTTACAAGTTCCACACAGAAACCAATAACAATAACCTATCTAGTACTCATGGTACCACAGACAGAGACTGAACCGACAGGTTACACGAAGAAATTCGGTTGAACCGAGGGGTAAAACGACACTTTAACCGACTAATTTGAACCGAGCAAAGGAGAAATCTCCGGAGCGACTGTTCAGTGAGGCGGAGTAAAGAATCTGGCGGTTTGGGTTCAAACAACAACAGACAGAGTCTCAACCGAGCTCGAGCTCAGCGTTCCATGCCTTGCATGGAAAGTTAACTCTTTCCTCTCCGGGGCAGTTCAAAGGTTGGATATCACTGCAATAGCAAGAATACAGCAAGACTTCATGTTGTTTGAAGTCTCTGACAGGGCTTGGGACCCCCGTGGTGAAGGCTGGAGATCACTGAGATTATGCAGAGGAATTCTGCACAGACAACAAAGTATCAAACATTCTGTACATGGTGTACATTAATGCACCAAAAATAGTGAAAGCAGAAGTAGTTCTAGCAATTTACATATTTACAAAATAATATAGATGGTGAAAAGGAGGAAGCAAAAATCATCTAATCAGTACATAGTGTGCCTGAATGCACCAAAGACTGTGTATAACAGAATTGGTTCTAGAAATTTGCATATTTACTAAGTAACATAGGTGGTTAAAAGGAGGACGTAGGGAAGGGGATTCAGTAAAAAGATAGAAAAGCAGGGATGGTTAATGGAGGAAGCAGGGGAGAGGGGGTATTGGTAGAAAGATAAGAAAGCATGGAGAGGGGTGTGACAGATAGCGGGGGTGGAGGAGGGAGCGGGGAGGGGTTAGTAGGAAAACCAGGGAGGGTGGGGTGAGAGATAGGGAGGTTACAGGAGGACGGACGCTGATTTGCCCTAGGCTGACTATGGTGTAGCAAATGAACCGACCTAAGGTCTTTACCTGGCTCCTGCAGCTTAGAAATGAGGCCCTGGACATCACCACCAAAAAGGACCGAGCCACGGAAACGGGCATCTAAAATGTTTGCTTAGACATCTGGGGTGAACTCAGCGACCCAGAGTCAGGAGTGGCACCAGAGGCAAATGCCGGCAGCAGCCACATGCCCAGAAGCATCAACGGCATTGTAGGATGCCCGGAGAACATGGTTGCCCACATCTGAACCCAACTTCATGAGCTGGGCAAGTTGAGTCTTAGTGGAACCTTCAGGCAGCATCTGGACCAGGTTCCTGGTCTGGTCCTAGAGGGAATACTGGTATTAAACCATATGGTCAGATAGCTGATGGCACTAATGGTCAACACAGCAGAGGCAAAGACCCGTTTGCCAATCTGGTCCAGCTGCCTGGACTCCTGGTCTGGAGTGAGCGCACTGAGGTGCTTGGGCTTCTTGGTTCAGCTGAGGACAGCATTAATGACCACAAAGTCCACCTTGGGGTTACTCCCCAAGATGGGTTTACCAGTCGGGGCATAGTAAAGCCAATCTGCCTTCTTAGGAAGAGGCATAATGGAGGAGGGGGTGAGCCCAAACCGCTCGGGTGATGTCCTCGTAGGACACAATCAAAGGTGGCACTACAATGGGAAGGGCATCCTTCTTTCTGAGAAAGACAGCCAAACGACACCTTTCTGGGTCCAGTTCCTCCATCTCCCATCCCATGATGAACTGTATGTGACATATGACATCCATAAAAGATGAGTCCAGGGACAGCACTAACATGCAACAAAAGGGCAAAAGTTGCATCCTGCCCAGAAATGACCCCCCTTCCTTTACCAGTGGGTCCAAATTGATGCGCCTACTCTATAGCAATATCTAAAGGAAAGGAACATAAATTATTTCAAATCTGCCATTATGTTTAGACCCAGTAGGTTCCTTGTTAGAAACACATTTTTTTTACACTGATGGGTCCAAATCAACCCATGTTTTACCCCTGCCCCGTGCTGTCACTGGATGGGTTGGGGACGGTTGATCCTCCCCTGCCAATGACTCCCCTGGTGAAGAGGAACATCCTGAGGAGAAGGAATCATCTCCAGAGGACTCACTATCAGGAACTGGTGTCAGAGGCCGACAACTGTCCCTTTTAGAGCTGGCACCCGTGTCCGGATGGATGCCCAAGAACCCAGTCATGCGGGGTTCACTCGGCCAGCCCCACTGCTGTCCCTGGGAGGGAGGGAGAGGCCTGAGGTGGGTTCTGAAGGACGGGGATCTGCTTCTGAACCAACGACCACCACGTTGAATACGGCACTAAAGTCTACCTGTGGCATAAAGTTGACAGACAGGTGAAAGAAGGGCAAAAGAGGCCTCGGGTTGGCGATATAGCGGCTGAGGGCTGGTGGGTAATCTGGCGTGGGCCCATCCAGTGCCGGCAAGGGATCAGTGATAGGGTAGCAGGCGCTGGCTATGGTGAAGGTGCCATCAAGCGTTAAGCCTGCAGACAGGCGGCCAATGGCAACTGTCTAGAGGGCCCAGGTAAAGGCCAGGCGATGCCGGCCCTAAAGGGGAGGGTGGTGCCAGGGCAGAGGGAGAGCCGCTTGGCGGATGTAGAGACAATGCCGAGGAAGAGGAAATGGCAGTCGTCTGCCTTGGGTGCTGCCTATCCAAACTGGCATCAGTCCCAGGATTGGGAGCCGACAAAGGCAGTGCCGGGGGGGGGGTGACAGGTACAAGGCCGGTGCCTGAGAGCCCAGAGCCGGCCAAGCCACCTGGCTGAGGACCCGCAGAGGACAAGGGCGTGAGCATCAGGGGCTGGGGAGCAGGAGGCGAAGTCCCTACCACTCAAACCTTCACCACCGAAACAGAGATGAGGGCGGGTGGCACAGCCACGGAGAGCCGCAAGGAGTAAGGGTTGGCAGGGCTGAGAGATGCGGGGAGCACGCTGTCACAGTCGCAGATTTGTGGGGGCAACCGTAACCGGAAGCAGACCGGTCCTGTCTCTATATTTGTCCCAGTGTTTGTGCTTTCCTGACTTCTCCTTATGAGAAGAAGCAGCAGCCCCGGAGGATCAGTGTCAGTGAGGCTGAAGAGCTCCCTGGCCTGCAGCTCTTTTCCCATTGCAAGGAGCTTCTGCTTAGGAAGGTGGCTCTCCAGCATTTTTAAGTGATGTTTCCGAGTTGCCTGGTTGAATTTCTGCCAATGGTGGCAGGATTCGGTGTCATGGCTGGGGCCTAGGCAGAGCAGGCACAAAGAATGGCCATCCTTTTCTGGAATCCATTTGCCTCAGGAACACTTAGTGAAGCGGTCGGAAGATAAGGTGGATGGTGAAGACATAAACCTGTTAAAGGAAACACCGAAAAACAAATAAAGAAAATAAAACCGGTGCGAAGCATGGGAATGGTGGTCGACTGTAGCTGCAACATTCACTGAGGTCAGACGTGCAGGTCGACGGCAGGAAGAGAACTGAGATGGAGTGGGAGACTGCCCTCCTTTGTACCCTGTGCTGACATCAGATGACTGACGTTGGTGGGGGCGCCCCCCCATGGTAGAGTGCCAGCTAGAAGTTTTCCGTGTAGTCCTAGTGCCTGGCGGCATAGTCCTACCGGTGTGGCCTGCTGCAAGAGCCTTTCACAGTAAGATCTTGTGGATCAGGGAAAGGGAGGAAGTACATGAGGCCCAGGGTCCAGCACCTCACAAAGGCACCCCCCAGCAGTGTCCTGCACTGAGGGTGGCAGGCACAAAACAACCTCAACTTCGCGTTCTCCAGGGAGGCAAAAAGGCTGACGTGGGGAGTGCCCCACTGGGAGAAGAGGCGATCGACAACCTCCTGGTGAAGGGACCACTGGTGAGACACCTCACCCACTTGGCTGAGGGCTTCCATCAACTGGTTGGACACGCCAGCCACATGAATCGCCAGTGTCGCGAGCTAGCCAATTACTAATCATTATTTACAATATATATTTCTGTTATATATAGTTTTATGGGATTTCTGTGTGTGCCCATGCCAGTGTTAATTCAAGGCTAGGGAAAGACTAGATTTTTTTAAGGGGTTTGTCCTTTTGACTTGAAGGCCACCTGCTTGCCAGGAAATGAAGATTTTCATTCCCAGGTTCTTTCAGCAGAGTTGTGCCAAAAGCCACTTACCTGCCATAAACATGCACTACAGAAGCAAACTGCTTGCGATCTCAGGAACTATTATAAGTATACCACATTTTATGAGGCAACAGGATATATTCGCCAGGAAAGACCATTCTAGCAGTACTGTGTGAAATTCACTTCCAGTGTGTTACTGTCAGAACCTGAGACTTCAAAGAGGTTAATTCTGAACTGTCATAAACCATGCTGTGGCTCACTGGTGGGAAAATAAACCGGTTTCCTTATATCTGAAAAACTGATGACACGGCATTTTTTCAGAAGGATAGTTAAACTCTCAGCACAGTCACTCTGTGCCATTCTGTTTGGATTTTCTTCTCCTGAACACAACAGGACACAGCACCAAGCTGCTCACACAAAGACTGAGATTTTGCAAGCAGTGATTTCTTTGGAGTTAAAACAGGTAGAGACATAGTTAAACAGTTTTAAGGTGTTTATACTGTATACTTTCAAATCTATTTCCATACTGTAACCCAAATTAATATATGTTCTCTTTTTCTTGTAACTGCATCTATTTAATTATCTTAGTAAAGACTATAGTTTCCTAAAGAAATTATACCTGCGTGAGAATTTTTATATTGTATGTGTGACTGTAGAAAATTTATTAATAATCAGTGACAACTGTTACTTGCTTAGAAGGGGCACAGATAGCAACCAAATGAAAAGGGTCTGTGGGGACAATCCGGACGGATTTTGGGAGAATATCAGAGTTTCACACGAGTCTGCCGGGGGTGTGAACTGGGTTATTGCATGTCCTGTAGGGCAAAGACTAAATCAGGTGGTGTGCTGCTACCCCAAAGAGAGTGTAACACTTGGGCCTTCCTCCTGTGTGTAATAGCCACAAAAAAGGGTTCATATATGGCCACAAGACTCAAGACTGGTATTGTGCCCTGATCCAAAGTATAGAAGGATACTCTGAGACCTGGTGGCGGTGTTCAGTTGTAAACCCAGCGAGCACTCTGGAAGAACACGAGGAGGGCATCCCTGTTGTCCCCTTCCCTGTCATAGATTGCACTTAGGGGTGGGCACTGTGAGCTCAGTGATCTGACCCTCATGAGTGGGTTCAGTGACAGCCAGAAGGTTGGCATCCAGACTGCAGACGAGGGTCCAGGTGTGGAGAGCTTCCCGGCACAACAGGAGGGAATGCATCCCACCCCACTTGTTGAGGTAGGAATGATGGCCGTCAGAGCTAGATGCACAGCATGGAGCTCCAAGAGGTTGATGTGACATTTAGCCTGGTGGCACTGAGGGTTGAGGCGCTGGATGCCACACCTCGCGCCACGTCAGTGACCTGTGTTCCGGAGCAGGCACGGGCTGCTGGGGGTTGGCCAGGAGGAGGAGGACGACTGAGCATCCTTGGGACAGCTCTCCTCCTCCGGGGTGGGTGGGTGGTGGGGAACACCGCCCGAGTGCCGGCTCTGGCGGTGGCTGGTGGATGTGCAGTCTCGGAGACAAAGAAGGGATGGGCTGTCAGCATCTGCTGTGCAGCATGCGGGCGTGTATTGCGCTCATTGACACCACTGCACACCAAGCGTCGAGGGGACTACCACTGAAGAAAAACCTCTTGGTGGCATGATAGCTGCCCGATAACACCGCCATGGATGCGCCCAAGTCAGATCCCTCCTGTGCCAGCCCTCAGATCTCGGTTGTGGGGTAAGTACCCACTGGAAGCGACCGGGAAAGGGCTGTGGTGGGGAGGTGAGCTCTGGCTGCAGCCGGGGCAGGGGCTGCGAGGACTGGCTGGATGGGGGAACCAAAGGTACAACTTCCCCCCCCAGCCGAGGATATAAATGCATATAAAAAAAAAAGACTGATGTGACATTGGGACTCCTTGGGGGGGTTCAGAGCTCATGGACCCTGTGGTCTCCGAGGTGGGCTCCCCGGCCCATCAGAGAGGCATCAGCCAAGAGAATGACCGTCAGATCTGGGCAGACAAATGGGACTCCTTCCTGGAGATGTTCCAGGATGAGCCACCACTGGATGGCATCCCACATCAGCTGTGTCACCATGACTGGTTGGTCAAAGTGATCGAGGCACTGAGACCACTGATGGGCCAGTTCCCACTGTAGGGGGCGCATCCTCCAGCAGGCCCACTGGACCACGCTGGTGCAAGCCACCATATAGCCCAGCAGGTGTAGGAAGTCCCAGGTGGGGCACAATTGCGAACCGAAATGATTGGGCAAAGGAGGTAAGATCCTCTGCCCGGTTGCATGAGTTGGCCTTAGCCTGAAGGGAGCGGAGCTCTGCCCCAATTAAACTGATGAACTGGGACGGAGTTCCAACTTGGCATCGTTGACCAAGAGGCCCAAGGCTGAGCAGGTCTGAAGGGCTAGATCCCTGGACCGCTCCACCTCTGCTCTAGAGGAACTGGTGATCAGCTAGTCATCCAGGTATGGGTACACCCAGACACCTTGGCATCGCAGAAAGGCTGCCACCACTTATGCACATGGTGAAGACCCTGGGAGTCAAGAAGAGGCCGAATGGCATGGCTTGGAACTTACAGAGGACCCCTTCTGAGCAGAACCTTAGGAACTGCCAGTGGGAAGGACGGATGGGGACGTGGAAGAAAGTATACTGAAGGTCCAGAGAGCAGAACCACATGTCCTGCTCCTGGGATGGAATGATCTCATTCAGAGTGATAATACAGAAATTACACAACCTTAAATGTTTGTTGAGGTCATGCAAATCCAGTATGGGGCGCCAAACCCTTCCCCCCTGTCTGTTTCAGTACCAGTAAATATCTGGAGATGAACCCCAACCAGCAGTGGCGTACTGGACACGGAATACTGCCTTCTTCCAGAGGAGCTGGGCGATGTCCTCCTGAAGGGCAGACAATGCATCCATGGACACCAAATCCTCCCATGGTGCATGGGCTTGGCTGGGCGGGAGAGCCTCGAACTCCAGAAGCAGTCCTTGACCCACCACTTTGAGCACCCACTTGTCCAAAGTGATGATGGACCAGGCGGAAGCGAAGTGGTGAAGCTGCTCCCTCATGGAAGGTCATGGGCAGGATGCGCAGGAGAATGACACCCCCTGACTCGTCACTGAGCAAGCTTGGAGGCAGCTGTGGGGCTGGTTGAGGAAGCAGAGGACCCTTGCACCCCCCCAAGATTTATTGGCACCAGAAGAGGTTGGCTTGGGCCACCAGGCCTGCTGTTGCCCTGCTTGGGGCTGCAGTGGTCTGGCTTTAGGCGCAGAGTAGGCCCAAAACTGAAAGAGCTTTTTCCACTGTTCCTGGCCCTTAATGTCCTTCTGAGAGGACATGACGGAGTCCAAGGTGGTGTGGGACTTCTCTACATGAGTGAGATGCCCATCGACATCGGGCCCAAACAGGTCAGTATCCAAAGATAGCTGCGAAGTGCACCCTGAGGATCACTGACAGGAGGCCCGACTGGGAGAAGGACCACAAGTAGTCCAGGATGCTTGCCCTCCAGCAGGACAAGGGGTCTAGCTCCTTGCTCTGACACCAAATGAAAAATATCTTCCATTTGAAGGCAAAGCACTGGCGGGTTGACTCCTTCTGAGAGGCCTCAACAATATGGAGAACCTCATTGGAAAATCCCAAAACCAGAATTCTAGCCGTTGAGGAACCATGCCAACAGGAGCAGCCAAGGTGGAAGACCCTCCCCTGAGAGCAAGAGAGCAGATCCGCGCAGAGATGTAATCACCATGGAGGGCTGCTGCTGAGGCTGAGGAGATCGGGGTACCAGAACTGGAGCGGTCAGTCCAGGGCCACCAGGATCATCCGCGCCTTGTCCCTCCGAAGCTTGAGCAACACAGTACAGTTACGCAAGATCTTACCGTAACAGTAGATTTTTGAGAGAAGCTCTTGAAGCAGGCCATACTGGGAGGACTATGCTGCCAAGTACTAAGACCATGTGGAAAACTTCTAGCAGTCTACCATGGGGGGACCGCCCCCTGCCACGTCAGTCATCAGACTGTAGCACAGGTTATATAGATGGGTGGTCCCCTACACCACCTCAGTTCTCCTTTTGGAGACTGCACGGCCAGCTGATGGAGAACCAAGGAGGTTATTCTGAGAGCCTATAAAAAAAGGCAGAAGCAGATGCGATAGAAAGAGAAAAGCAGGGGAAGGGAGGGAAAGCAGGGCCTGCTGCAAGAGCTTCTCTCGAAGATCTACTGCTATGGTAAGCTCTTACAGAACTGTATTATCTTATTTCGAGGAAGGCTCTTGCAGCAGGCCACACTGGTAGGACTGAGTCCCAAGCAGTACAGGTAGCCACCAGGATAACATCCATGGGAGTAGGACAAGTCAGCAGAAAACAGCTCATGACAGAAGGCCATGAAGAACTGCCAACACGAAATTGGCTCTACGCCTAGAGGTGATGTCCAGACTGTAATGCTTGGTGAAAGTGTGGACAGAACTCCAGGTGGCAGCTGCACAGATGTCAGCAGGAGACACATTTCTGAAGCAAGCTGTGGAGGCAGCCATACCCCTGGTGCAATGGACCTTGACCACTCCCGGAAGGGGTTTGCTGTACTTGCTGTAGCAATAAACAATGCAATCAGCTAACCATTTAGACAAACACTGCTTGGAAACAGAAGCGGCCTCCCATTTGGGGGAGAACAAAATGAACAACTGGTCAGTTTTCCTCAAAGATTTTGTGCGGTTTATGTAATACCGCAGCAATCTATGAACATCCAATGTATGGAGCAACACCTCCCCGACTGGAATACTCATGAAAATAAACTGGAAGGTGGCTAGATGACAAATTTAGGCAGGCTAGGAAGAAACCTATTGCCCGGCAGCCCAAGACAATAGGATTCAGTCCAGGACAACCAATTTGTGCAGTTTAAATAGCCACCAGGCAATACATAAAAATGCAGAGTTCTTTCTTTTTTTTTCAGCCTGGTTATGTGCTGTATTTTACAGACTAGCACATGAGCGACTGCTGAAACTGAACCTTTTTTTCCCCCAGATTTGGCCGATTAGGATCCTACCTTACGACTGCATAGTTTCAGAGTTTTGCCATGTGTGGGGGGGTCTGCGGATGAGGAGCAGCCATCTGCGCAGTCGCCTACTCACCACCAGGTCCCAAGAACATGTGATGGCTGCACTGTAGTCATCTGACCCTCCTGTGGTGTCCCAGCCTTGCGTCTGCTTCTCTCTAGTATCCAGTCCCTTTTTCTTCAACTGATATTCAAGGCAGCAAATGGCAGACAAGCCAGGGGGCAGAGTATGCAGACTGTAGGGCTCAGGCACCAATGGCAACGTCGCCTTGCATGCACCGCCTTCCGAGCAGTGAGTACAACTTAGGCTGGTCTTCTCACAGCGTGCCATTTGGTTTCACCAGCGATCGTGGAGCGGGTGTGCCGGTTTTCATAGAGAAGTCAGTGTGGCGTGGTGTTAAAAATTGAAAGGAGGGGTGCTAGAGAGCCAGTCTCCAGGCAGGAAGCTTCTCTTGAGTGCTCTGCATTTCTACTCTAATAAAATATTAATTATAGCAGATACAGCTGAGCAAACCTCACATCTTTTGTTGGGAACAATTTCTAAGATCCCCAACTCTTGATCAGTCAAAATACATTATGGGAAACAAAGAATTCAGTTCCAAGGCCCCAAACCTACTGCTGCAAAACCAGTGAAGGCTGGGAAGTCCTCATGTCTTGAGGTTGGAACTCGACAGAGTCCTCGACAAGCCCTCCTTGGCAACAAATGCTTGCCACGATGCAGTTCATAGATGCCAAACTGGAGAAAATGCTGGCAAGACTGGAGAAGCACGATGCAGCCTTAATGGAACTGACCAAAGCTGCAGCTGAATGCAACAAGCAATCACTTATCACTCAGGCAGCTACCAACCCCTAGGAAAATCGCAGCTCGAGGCAGACTTGAGGCCTTGGAGAATGAAGTTCGAGCTGGGAATCTTTGGTTTGTTAGTATACCAGAAGGCGCCAAGATCCTGATTTGCTTTGTTTTTAAAGAATAGCTGCAAGCATCGCTCTCAACTTCTGGGACTTTGACTGGAATGCTTTGAAGAGAGCCTACAAGTGAACCTAGAATGTGGCCTCCGACGCTAATACATCTCGGACGATCTTGGTGAGAACTTTGGGGGTACGGATCGGGACCTAATCGTTTCAGTGGCAAGAGTGACGTATCTGTTGATAATAAACGACTCAGATGTGAAATGTTTCCCTGACTTATCCTTTCAACATGAGCACATAGAAAGCGATTTGTGGGGTTAGACAGCTGCTTAGAACATTTGGAATAATTCAACTCCTTTCTCCTCCTGGCCTGACTCAGGATTACCTACGCTGGAAAATCTTGGCAATTTTTGGATCCAAAGTACGCCGGGAAGTGGCTGGAGAAGACTGAAAACGAATTTGTGTCTAGGGAAAAGGTCACTACAGGAGAGGAAGAGGACAGTGAAGAGTCTGGTGAAGACAGATTTATTTTTACAGGACTCATTATTTCATTATGATCGGCACCATTGGCTGGACTTTCGAGACATTAGGCCATACCAAGTTTGTATACAGGGATTCATAAAATCTTCTGCAACTGCTGTGAGTCTCTTAGGTTTTCCTTCTCTCCACAGTGTTTAGCGGGGACATGTGATTGTATCTGTGTTGGGAAAGGGTCTTGTGCTGGTTGCTAAGATCCCTTGTGGTGGTAATTACCACCTTTTGGTTAATCTTTCTGTTTGCTTGATGGTGGGGAATTGATCCTTCGTCCCAAATAAACAGCTAAAGTTTTTTCTCTTACTGCCAGTTGCTTGTTGCACCGACTGATATGTGGTCTGATTATATTCAGTAGTTAAATGTTTCCTGCAAGCTGTAGAGTTTGGACTTGGTAAGGCTGATATTTTAATATTCTTATTGTTCAATGAGTAGTGTTTTAGATAAACAAAATGTTTCCTAATGTTTATGCAAGCGTGATATGGATAAATAGCAATCCGTAGTGACCGCGGCGGACGCTTTTATAAGTTCTACCTGTTATGGGACTTTCCAAAGCCATTGAGATGACTAGCATTACTGGACACTTATTAACTGAAAAGTTGTGGGCCCCAATTGTTACAGATTACAGGGACCATTTTATGATCGTCAAACTTATGCACAGGCGTAATGCTGACTGTTATTACTGTCCTGTATGAGAAATAAGTTTGTGCTACACAAAACAATAAACACAAAGTAAAAAAAAAACTGAAAAGCTCTTTCAAGACCTATATTACTTAAATCAACCTTGTTAAAAGTACAAATATTTCCCTACTCAGAGTGCACTACCGGTACTGGTCTGACACTGACGCTTGTTGTACGGTCGGAGCAGCACATCAGGCAGGGAATAGTAGGTTTTGGGTGGGGGGGTTTGTGTGATGCTCCAGAGTCGGGTGAGGGGGTGATTGATCATTCAAGGGATAGGACTGCTGCTCACTCGAAGTGTGGGTGGGATGGTGGGAGGTAGCCAGGCAATATAGAGTACACTATTGTAGTCTGACTTCACTGGGAGAAAAAAAAAGAATCATCGTACCTTCAATTGAGCCTGCCTGCTTGTTGCAGCAGCCAGGAGGCTAAGTGGAGTGTGAGAGGCAGTCAGGTCGATGGAGACCATTGCTAAGGCACACTAAGTCAGTGCTAAGTGCTGTGGCTCCACTCTGAGGGAGTTTATTGTGTATTTGTGTCACTGACACCGTCCTGAGACTTGCAGCAAGGGCAGTACAGCCAGCACTAGTCCAGTATCGGGTTCAGTAGGGTAACAGAGTTTATTACAAAAAATCTTCAGTCTGCCTAGTCTCCCCCAATTGTTTTCATCCATTCCTATTTTATATAACTGAAACAGATAGCTGCTACTAGTAAAGGAAAGGAAAAACCAGCCCCGGCAGCAACATTGTCACTGAGTGCTGCTGAGAGTGAGGAGACTTAAATCAGAGGGGATTTGGGTGGGGGGGACTCACAGTAGTGACTGTACAGAGTCAGTCCTTCACCTGACAACTCCAGTCCAAGCATTTACTGGAGTGCCGTGTGCTGTGCTGTGGTCTGTCTCTGTCTAGAATTTTATAAATACATTTTGTATGAAAAAGAAAAAAAATACAGTCAGGCAGCAGTACTAGGGGTCAACTCAGTGTGCTCACTGCTCAGAGAAGGGGTAGACTAGAAATTTGAGTTGTTGAGTGAAGGACTTCATCATCAGCAGTCTAGTCTCAAGCCAAGACTCCTCCAAATACTGTTCCAGCATTTATTTTACTGGAGTCTGTGGAGTGCAGGCTGCAGCACTTCACTGACTGCATTTGAAACAAAATACATAAAAAAAATATTTTTCAGAGTTGAGAGACACCGACTGACAAATTTAAACAAATAAATGATTTAATATAGAAGAAAAGAGTAGCAAAGAGACAGACAAAACAGGAGGAGGAGGAGAAGAAGGAGAGTCACTGAGTTGGGGGTAAGAGGAGGAGGGACACTGAGTGATTAAGACGAGAGTCCAGTTGGCTACTTGTGTGTAATAAAACTATAACTACATAGGAAAAAGAACTTTAACGGCATAGGCACAACAACTGAAAAACTACCATGTATTATTTCCATTCTTATCCCATCCCTGGCCTGTCAGTTCCATAACCCTGGTCATCCCCTAACCCCACATCTCTTCTGTTTAGCTTCTGTCTGTCCAGTGTAAAAGGACTGGAATATACAATTTCTTTTAAAATTTTAAGTTAAAGGCTTAACTACTTAGCTAAATGTTAAGCAGCAGGGCTAAGAGCCACCAGAACAACAACACTAAACTCTTTGATGACTTTATGTCCACTCAATCAGCACACTGTATGCAAATTTCATGTAGGGCAACATAAATGTGGTGCAGAGACAACAAATTTTAGGCTCAGGGTTGTCCGTGGGCAACTTAATTAAAAAAAATTTTCCGAACCTGACCTTCGGTAAAAACTTAGGATTAGTATGCAAAGACAACCTGACTTTGTGAAAAACCAAATAAGGCTCTTTACATATCAGAGCCTGGAGCTTGGAAATCCTTCGAGCAGAAGTAACAACAACTAAAAAGAGCGCTTTCCATGTCAGAAAGTGCAGCTCGTAACTTGCGACTGGTTCAAAGGGAGGTAGAGTGAGTTTCTCCAACATAAAGTTGAGGTCCCACGGAGGGATGGAGTCTCGAATGGGAGGTTTCAAATGCAAAATGCCCCGCAGGAATGTGCAGGACACCTCAAACTGGGCAACAGCTTTGCCCTCAATAGGTGCATTGTACGCAGAGATGGCAGAAATATGCACCTTAAGGGAGGAGTACTCCAGGCCTGAATCCGAAAGGGAAAGCAGTTACTCCAGCACCTGATTCACTGGGCAGGTGAAAGGATCCAAATGGCGAGCAGTGGCCCAAATGGAAAAGCACTTTCATTTCATAGCATAAGTGGTGGAGGGTTTCCTGGCCACCACCAGGATATTAGCAACCCTAGAGGATACTCTGAAGCGGGAAATAGCCAAGTTTGCAGGAGCCACGCATGAAGATGCAGGGATTTGAGGTCCGGATGGACCAGGGTTCCCTGGTCCTGGGCGAACAAAACTGTGCACAGCGGGTAAGGACACCGGAGGTTCCACAGATAGCTGTTGCAGCAAGGGAAACCAAATCTGGCGAGGCCAGAAGGGAGCTATGAGAATCATGTCTTCCCCCTCTATCTGGAGCTTCAGCAGAACCCTCTGCAGGAGCGGGAAGGGGGGAAAGACGCACAGAAACCTCCCCTTCCAGGAGGAACAGTGCATCTCACCAGAAAACTCCAGGCCTGGGATCCAGCAAGCAGAAAAGTGGCAGTTTTGTGTTGAGTGAGGACGCAAAGAGGTCCAAGTCTTGACGACCCCACCTGCCAAAGAGATCTTCGAACACCGAGGATAGAAGCTTCTACTCGTGAGCCTGTGACCTGGAGTGGCTGAGACTATCTGCCAGAAAGTTTTGGACACCTGGAACATGAACAGCCGTGAGCTCCAGACCGTGATCGATGGCCCAATACCAGACTCTCACTGTCTCCCAACACAGGGGTAAGAATGAGTCCCCCATTTGCTGATGAGTACACTACACATATTGTCCATCTGTACTAGCAGTGGACCTGGGAGGAGATGAGACAGGAAGGCCTGCAGGATGTAAGTACGCCCGCATCTCCAGGACATTGATATGCAGACCCTTGTTCTCACGTCCATCCAGGTACCCTGTGTATGGTGATAGGCCAGATAAACACCCATCCCAGACTGGATGTCTGTTATGAGAATCTGATGGGGTTGGGCACTGAAAGGAGATCACCTGGAGAAGGTTGGCTAGCTTGAACCACCATGACAAAACCCTCTGGACCAGGTCAGAAACCAGGACCAACTGGTCCAGGTTATCTGTGTGCTGGTCCCACTGGACTCTCAAGGTCCACTGAGGAACCCGCATGTGCAGACGGCCCAGGGGAACCATGGCAATGGCCGCTGCCATGTAACCCAGAAGCTGCAGGACAACCCTGTCCAGAACCTGCCAGCTGGAGGAAACCCGACGAGCCTGCTCCATCAGTCATTCTGCCCTGTCCTCGGGCAAAAAGGCCTTGCCCTGGCTGGTGATCAGAAGCGCCCCAATGTACAGGAGTCATTGACAAGGGTTAGACAGGACTTCAGTAGTTTCACTGTGATCCCAAAATCCTGGAAAAGATGCAAGGCGCAGTCCAGGGTCTGAACCAGGTGTTCCCTAGAGGGGTCTGCTAGCAGCCAGTCATCCAGGTAGGGAAACACATAGAAGCCCTGCCTCCGTAATGATGCCAGGTATTTGGTAAATACCTGGGGGGCCGAGGGAAGGCTAAATGGAAGAGCCCAAAATTGGAAATGGGGCACCCTGAAACTGGAAACCAAGGGAAGCAATGATGGGCAGGAAAGACCTGGATATGCAGGTAGGCATGCTGCATGTCCAGCGAGCAGACCAATCTCCCTGGTGCAGCAGAGGTAGTAGTCCCTGAAGGGTCACCAATCTGAAGCGTTTGTACTTGATGCACAGGTTCAGACTGCTCAGGTCTAGGATGGCCAGAGGTCCCTGGTCTTCTTGGGAAGGAGAAGGAAGTGGCCCTGACAAGTGAAGAAAGAACAGACTCCTGACCACCTTCCTTGGGCCTCTGGTTTTAGGAGGGGGGGGGTTGGCTAAGGAGTCAGGAGGTAGGGGCTGGAGTGGGCAGGGGGGCGCCGGGGGCTCTGGGTGCCTGAGTGGCGGCACCTGGGGGGGGCATTACTGGCCTTACATCTGTGTTGTCCCTTGGTGGACTGTCCTTGGGACTGTTTATTTTATTTGAATTTTGATAACCGGGTGAGCCCACGGAGACAAGCATGTCCCTTTTTCAGGGGCAACCCGGGGAATAAAACTATTCCACAGCTAGGTACATTATACATTTGGTAAAAACAATACACAGAATGAGTACAATAGTATGATTAGTAAATTAAGCTGCAGGTGTGATAAATGGGTTGGCAGATAGAATCGACTGCAGTCTGGTGACTCCAGGATGCAGAGGTCAGGTTGGTAGGTCTCTGTCGAGGTCCAAGGTTGATAAGAAAAATTACTCACCTTAGTAATGTTGTTTCTTCTAATGGAGTCTTGCTGTATTCTGACTATTGCAGTGATATCCAACCTTTGAACTGCCCCGGAGAGGAAAGAGTTAACTTTCCATGCAAGGCATGGAACGCTGAGCTCGAGCTTGGTTGAGACTCTGTCTGTTGTTGTTTGAACCCAAACCGCCAGATCTTTACGAACTATACTCACTGGGTGTTCTGTGTGGAAACTGTAAACTCACACTAGCCAACTGGCTACTAAATTTAATAAAAAGATTTTTTGGTTCCAAGGCAAAGACTCAAGTCAGGAAACCCAAAAAACAAAACACAACACACACACACACAAAAATAAGAGGGTGAGAAAAAGGGGGCACCTCTAGAGTGCCAACACTGTTCCTGCCCATCCACATCCCAAAACCCAGGTTCTGAGAGAGGAGGCGGGAGGTCAGAATACACAAGACTCAGAAAAACAACATTACTAAGGTGAGTAATTTTTCTTCAAACAACATGAAGCCTTGCTGTATTCTGACTACTGCAGACTACCAAGCAGTACCTCCATGGAGGAGGGACAGAACCTACTTTGGAAACAGGCTCTGAAGCACTGCTGTGCCAAACTGAGCATCACTCCTAGCCTGGATATCCAGAGAGTAATGCTTGGTGAAAGTATGTACTGTTTTCCAGGTGGCTGCTTGAGAAATCTCTAAGATAGGAATATCCCTGGCAGCAGCCAGGGAAGCAGCTGTACCTCTAGTAGAGTGAGCCCTCAGGCCTGAGGGTGGGATTCTACCTAATTTTTCATAGCAGAATTGTATACAAGAGACAATCCACCTGGCAATAGATCTCTTAGTGGCAGGTTTCCCCTTTCCAACCTCACCATAAGTGAGGAACAATTGAAGGGACTCAAACCTGTGACCCTTGGTGCGCTCTATGTAGTAGCTAAGGGCCCTTTTCACATCCAGGCTGTGTAGCCTCCTCTCCCCAGAGGAGGAATGGTCAGTGAAGAAAACAGGAAGAGACACAGACTGGTTAAGGTGGAAATCTGAAACCACCTTAAACAAAAACTTCCTATTAGTCCTGAGGACCACCTTATCTCTATGGAAAGAGATAAAATCAGGCTCCACTGACAAGGCCTATAACTCACTTATACGTCTGGCAGAAGTAATGGCTACCAAGAACACAGTTTTCCAAGTCAAGTACTTAAGCTCTGCTGAGGACAAAGGCTCAAAGGAAGTTGCATAAGCTGGGCAATGCAAACATTAAGGTCCCAAGCAGGGGCAGGGTCCCTGAAGGGAGGATTGGTATGCAACAAACCCTTGAAGAATTTACAGAATACAGGGTGAGCTGAACGGGAAGAGGGCTTGCCTGCTGATAAGAAGGCAGAGACAGCTGCCAGGTGCACTCTAAGCGTAGCTGGTCTGAGTCCCAAGCTATTGAGATGAACCTTATAGTCCAGGACTATAGGCAACCCAGCAGACTCTGGAGAAATATACTTACTGGAGCACCAAATGGTAAACCTTTTCCATTTGGAGTTGTAAGTCTTTCTGGTGGAAGGCTTTCGAGAAGCCTTTAGAATATGCAGAACACCTTGAGAGAGATGTAAATCAGCAAACTCTAAGTCTTCAAGAGCCAGGCCTTGAGATTGAGAGATCTGAGATTCGGATACCAAACCTTCCCCTGAGAACGTGACAACAAGTTGTAATTCCTGGGAAGAGACAGGGCAAGGTGGACTGCTAAGGACAGCAAGAGAGGGTACCAGGGCTGTCTGGCCCAGTCTGGAGCAATCAGAATCACTTTGCAGGGCTGAGATCTGATTTTGACTAGTACCTTGAACAGGAGAGGGAAGGGGGGGAAAGCATACAGGAATTTTCCTTCCCAATTGAGGACTAGAGCATCCAGGGGGACTGAGCCCAACACTGGGGGTCTGCAGCAAAAAAGAGGAAGTTGGTGATTGTCCGGGGCTGCAAAAAGATCTATCTGTGGAGTGTCCCATCTGGAGAAGATTACCTTCAAAATTAGGGGATCCAGGGCCCATTCGTGATGGCCCTGAGATATCCTGCTGAGAGCATCTGCCAGGACATTGTCCTTCCCTGGGAGGTGCACTGCTGCCAGAGAGGTATTCAGGGAATAGGCCAGAGACCACAACTTCAATGCTCCTGTGCACAAGGCTGTAGACCGAGTGTCCCCTTGCTTGTTGATGTAAAACATTGTGGTGGTATTGTCTGTCCTGATCTGAACCAGTTTGTTCTGAACAGACTCGGAAAAAACTTGAAGTGCTAGAAACACAGCTCTGAGTTCTAAGAGATTGATGTGAAGCAGAGATTCTTGAGGTGACCACAACCCTTGGGTGGTCAGATCTCCTAAGTGGGCTCCCCAGCCCAAGAGGGAGGCATCTGTGGTAAGGATTAGACAATGAGGTTGAGTGACAAAGGGAACTCCCTGCCTTAGGTTGTCCTGATCCTGCCACCATTGCAAGACCTGGATCAGGGTTCGAGTCACTGGGATCAGCATGGTCAGAGAATCCTTTCTCTGGGACCAGAAGGCTCTTAAGTGGAACTGAATGTCCCTCATCTGAAATCTTGCTCCTTGGACCACTGCCGTAGAGGCAGCCATGTGGCCCAGGAGCTGCAGAAAATGCCTTGCAGGTCGAGACACCTGAAGGGTGAAAGAAGAGGCCAGTATCACAAGGGTCCTTGCCCTGTCCAGGGGAAGGAAGGCTCTTGCCCTTATAGTATCCAGCTCTGCCCCTATGAAGGTGAGGAGCTGCATTGGCTCTAGAACTGACTTTGAAAGATTTAGAAGGAATCCTGAGAAATGAGCAGTTGCTGAGTTATCTGTAGGTGTGACTTGACTTGGTCTGGAGACTGAACCACTATGAGCCAGTCGTCCGGGTATGGAAAAATGGAGATCTTCTTTCTCCTTAGGAAAGCAACCACTACTGCCAGGCATTTTGTGAACACCCTTGGAGCTGATGTTAGACCAAAGGGCATTGCTCTGAATTGATAGTGTTCTGAGGGCAACTTGAACCTGAGGTATTTTCTGTGGGAGCATCTGATGAGAATGTGGAAATAGGCATCCTTGAGGTCCAGGGAAACTAGCCAGTCCCCTAGCCTTAGAGAGGGTAGAATTATTCCCAGAGTCACCATTTTGAATTTTGGTTTTAAAAGGTGCTTGTTTAAATATCTGAGATCCAGGATGGGCCACCATTCTCCTGTCTTTTGGGGTTAGGAAGTACCTGGAGTACAATCCTTTCTGTGTAGGTGGAATTCTTTTCTATGGCTCTGAGAGCCAAGAGAGAAGAGACTTCTGCTTCTAGGGCAAGGCCTCTGAAGGATTTGCAGGTGGAAAGGATCTGCTCTCATCTTGGGAAATTGTTTGAAGCTGAGAACCAGTCCCTGGCTTACTACTTCCAGGACCCATTTGTCTGATGTTAAAGACATCCAGTCCTGGACAAAGTAAGCCAGCCTGCCCCCTATGGGTAGTGGAAAATTGGCCCGGGCAAACCCATCAGGGTGCCTGCTTGGCAGGGGCTTTAGGCTAAGGGGTGGTAGCAGGCCTGCTTGTACCCTGCCTGCCTCTCCCTCTAAAGAACCCCCTCTGAGCAAAGGCAGAAGAGGTGGCCTGGGCCTGGTAGAAAGGCCTATGAAAAGGCCTGCCCCTGCCCCTGGGATGCTGCCTCTGAGGAGTGGCTTGCCTTTCCTTAGCCTGAGCACTCCTATAGGTGGTCCTGTACTCATCCATTTTCTTCATGTAGTTCTCTGTCTGCTCCCCAAACAAAGAATTACCAATAACAGGAAAATCCATTGCCTTAGCCTGGGTATCCTGTGACAGGCTAGTACATCTGAGCCAAGCCATCCTACGAAGGGCCACAGATGTAGCCATGAGTCTAGATGAAACATCATTGGAGTCCACTGCAGCATGAAATTGCACCTTGGATGCCTCAATACCATCTGCAGCCACCTGCTCCAGCTCCTTGGCAATCTGGTCGGGGACCTGTTTAGCTAGAGCTATGACAGTGTCCCATCTAGACTTTTGGTATCTAGCTGTGTAGGCCATATAATTAGCCTGCCTGAGTCCCAAAGATGCTGCCATGTACTGTTTCTTTGCCATGGCATCAATCCTCCTGGAGTTCTTATCTGGGGGGTGTGAAGCCAAGGGTATATTTGCCTTATCACAGGCAGCAGCAGCCTGCACTACCCCAACATGGCTGCATTGCTGGGAAAGGAACTCCGTATCTGAGCCTGAAAGAGTATACCTCTTGTCCATTCTTCTGTCCACAGGAGGTATGGAATTAGGAGTCTTTAAAATTTTTATTGTCTGTTTCCCAAAAGACTTATGGAGGGGAATAGACAGCCTCCTGGACTCTGGGATGTCCATCATTTCAACATAATCAGGCTCCTCCTGATCCTCTACTGCTTCCTCCATAGGAAGCTGGAGAGTTTCAGCTACTTTTTTGTAAAACATAAAGTGGGAAGGGGACTCAGAAAGCCTAGGAGGAGAAACACCTGAAGGTCTGTCTGGGGAGATGTCCGGGTCAATGGGCACATCCAGACTTTCATAATCACCATCACTATCCTCATACTCTCCCTCCTCCTCCGGTTCATAAAAATCCTCTAAATTTTAATCCGGAACCGGGGAACAAGCCGAACCGAACCTAACCGATAGTGCAGTTGGTCGGAATGTGATTGAACAATCATATCGCTTTGGCTATTTCGTCCAGCGTGGAGAAAGAACTTGTGGATCCGAACCGGCTGACTTATCCTTCTTTTCTTTTTAACGAACCGACTCCTCAGAGTCGGTTCTCCTTCAAGAAGTTTCACCCTGGTCAGAGGGCATTCTTCTGGTTCGTTGAACCGAACCGGCTGGCCATCCGGTCAGCAGACTTCTTGGCCTCCTTTCCCTAAGTCTACCAACTCTCTTTTCTAGGGTAGCTGTAGGAAAACTTTACAAATCTGGCAGTCACAGATAAGGTGGTCAAACCCAGACAATAAACACAGGTGGTGTGAGGGTCAGCCTTAGCAAAGCTTCCCCACACTACAATATTGAAACCCAGTGGGCCGGTTTTCCTTGGGTTTCTCGAACATCAGCCAGTCTAACCAAACTTACCCTTTTTAGGCAATCCGTAAGGCAAGATACCCTTATCGGTTCCTGACCGTGTTACGGGTCATGGAAAAAAACGTAATGAAATCCGTTTTTTTTAGAACCAATAAGGACCGGTAACCCACTCTAAAAAACAGAATAAACTTTTTTACAAACCTGATCGGTTCAAACCGAACCAATCCGACGTTTACAAGTTCCACACAGAAACCAATAACAATAACCTATCTAGTACTCATGGTACCACAGACAGAGACTGAACCGACAGGTTACACGAAGAAATTCAGTTGAACCGAGGGGTAAAACGACACTTTAACCGACTAATTTGAACCGAGCAAAGGAGAAATCTCCGGAGCGACTGTTCAGTGAGGCGGAGTAAAGAATCTGGCGGTTTGGGTTCAAACAACAACAGACAGAGTCTCAACCGAGCTCGAGCTCAGCGTTCCATGCCTTGCATGGAAAGTTAACTCTTTCCTCTCCGGGGCAGTTCAAAGGTTGGATATCACTGCAATAGCAAGAATACAGCAAGACTTCATGTTGTTTGAAGTCTTTGACAGGGCTTGGGACCCCCCGTGGTGAAGGCTGGAGATCACTGAGATTATGCAGAGGAATTTTGCACAGACAACAAAGTATCAAACATTCTGTACATGGTGTACATTAATGCACCAAAAATAGTGAAAGCAGAAGTAGTTCTAGCAATTTACATATTTACAAAATAATATAGATGGTGAAAAGGAGGAAGCAAAAATCATCTAATCAGTACATAGTGTGCCTGAATGCACCAAAGACTGTGTATAACAGAATTGGTTCTAGAAATTTACATATTTACTAAGTAACATAGGTGGTTAAAAGGAGGAAGTAGGGAAGGGGATTCAGTAAAAAGATAGAAAAGCAGGGATGGTTAATGGAGGAAGCAGGGGAGAGGGGGTATTGGTAGAAAGATAAGAAAGCATGGAGGGTGTGACAGATAGCGAAGTGGAGGAGGGAGGCGGGGAGGGTTAGTAGGAAAACCAGGGAGGGTGGGGTGAGAGATAGGGAGGTTACAGGGACGGACGCCTGATTTGCCCTAGGCTGACTATGGTGTAGCAAATGAACCGACCTAAGGTCTTTACCTGGCTCCTGCAGCTTAGAAAAAGGCCCTGGACATCACCACAATTAAAAAGGACCGAGCCACGGAAAGGGGCATCTAAAATGTTTGCTTGGACATCTGGGGTGAACTCAGCGACCCAGAGTCAGGAGTGGCACCAGAGGCAAATGTCGGCAGCAGCCACATGCCCAGAAGCATCAACGGCATTGTAGGATGCCCGGAGAACATGGTTGCCCACATCTGAACCCAACTTCATGAGTTGGGCAAGTTGAGTCTTAGTGGAACCTTCAGGCAGCATCTGGACCAGGTTCCTGGTCTGGTCCTAGAGGGAATACTGGTATTAAACCATATGGTCAGATAGCTGATGGCACTAATGGTCAACACAGCAGAGGCAAAGACCGTTTGCCAATCTGGTCAGCTAGCCTGGACTCCTGGTCTGGAGTGGCGCACTGAGGTGCTTGGGCTTCTTGGTTCAGCTGAGGACAGCATTAATGACCACAAAGTCCACCTTGGGGTTACTCCCCAAGATGGGTTTACCAGTCGGGGCATAGTAAAGCCAATCTGCCTTCTTAGGAAGAGGCATAATGGAGGAGGGGGTGAGCCCAAACCGCTCGGGTGATGTCCTCGTAGGACACAATCAAAGGTGGCACTACAATGGGAAGGGCATCCTTCTTTCTGAGAAAGACAGCCAAACGACACCTTTCTGGGTCCAGTTCCTCCATCTCCCATCCCATGATGGACTGTATGTGACATATGACATCCATAAAAGATGAGTCCAGGGACAGCACTAACATGCAACAAAAGGGCAAAAGTTGCATCCTGCCCAGAAATGACCCCCCCTTCCTTTACCAGTGGGTCCAAATTGATGCACCTACTCTATAGCAATATCTAAAGGAAAGGAACATAAATTATTTCAAATCTGCCATTATGTTTAGACCCAGTAGGTTCCTTGTTAGAAACACATTTTTTTTACACTGATGGGTCCAAATCAACCCATGTTTTACCCCCTGCCCCCGTGCTGTCACTGGATGGGTTGGGGACGGCTGATCCTCCCTGCCAATGACTCCTGGTGAAGAGGAACATCCTGAGGAGAAGGAATCATCTCCAGAGGACTCACTATCAGGAACTGGTGTCAGAGGCCGAAACTGTCCTTTAGAGCTGGCACCGTGTCCGGATGGATGCCCAGGGCAATGATCTGTCACGGGGTTCACTCGGTAACCACTGCTGTCCCTGGGAGGGAGGAGGCCTGAGGTGGGTTCTGAGGGCGGGGATCTGCTTCTGAACCAACGACCACCACGTTGGCTGGCACTAGAATCTACCTGTGGCATAAAGTTATAGACAGGTAGAAAGGGCAAAGAAGGCCTCGGGTTAGCGTATAACAGCTGAGGAGCTGGTGGGTAATCTGGCGTAGGCCCATCCAGTGCCGGCAAGGGATCCAGTGATAGGGTAGCAGGCGCTGGCTATGGTGAAGGTGCCATCAGCGTTCGGCCTGCAGTACAGGCGGTGGGCCAACAGGCAACTGTCTAGAGGGCCCAGGTAAAGGGCCAGGCGATGCCGGCCCTAAAGGGGAGGGTGGTGCCAGGGCAGAGGGAGAGCCCCTTGGCGGATGTAGAGACAATGCCGAGGAAGAGGAAATGGCAGTCGTCTGCCTTGGGTGCTGCCTATCCAAACTGGCATCAGTCCCAGGATTGGGAGCCGACAAAGGCAGTGCCGGGGGGGGGGTGACAGGTACAAGGCCGGTGCCTGAGAGCCCAGAGCCGGCCAAGCCACCTGGCTGAGGACCCGCAGAGGACAAGGGCGTGAGCATCAGGGGCTGGGGAGCAGGAGACGAAGTCCCCTGCCTCAAACAGCTGCCACCCGAAACAGAGATGAGGGCGGGTGGCAGAGCCACCGGGAGCCCGGAAGGAGTAAGGGTTGGCAGGGCTGGAGATGCGGGGGATAATGCTGTCACAGTCGCAGATTTGTGGGGCAACCGCAACCGGGAAGCAGACCGGGTCCTGTCTCTATATTTGTCCCAGTGTTTGTGCTTTCCTGACTTCTCCTTATGAGAAGAAGCAGCCCTGGAGGACTGTGCCGGTGAGGCTGAAGAGCTCCTGGCCTGCAGCTCTTTTCCCATTGCAAGGAGCTTCTGCTTAGGAAGGTGGCTCTCCAGCATTTTTAAGTGATGTTTCCGAGTTGCCTGGTTGAATTTCTGCCAATGGTGGCAGGATTCGGTGTCATGGCTGGGGCCTAGGCAGAGCAGGCACAAAGAATGGCCATCCTTTTCTGGAATCCATTTGCCGCAGGAACACTTAGTGAAGCGGTCGGAAGATAAGGTGGATGGTGAAGACATAAACCTGTCAAAGGAAACACCGAAAAACAAATAAAGAAAATAAAACCGGTGCGAAAACATGGGAATGGTGGTCGACTGTAGCTGCAACATTCACTGAGGTCAGACGTGCAGGTCGACGGCAGGAAGAGAACTGAGATGGAGTGGGAGACTGCCCTCCTTTGTACCCTGTGCTGACATCAGATGACTGACGTTGGTGGGGGCGCCCCCCCATGGTAGAGTGCCAGCTAGAAGTTTTCCGTGTAGTCCTAGTGCCTGGCGGCATAGTCCTACCGGTGTGGCCTGCTGCAAGAGCCTTTCACGAAGTAAGATCTTGTGGATCAGGGGAAAGGGATGGAAGGCGTACATGAGGCCCAGGGTCCAGCACCTCACAAAGGCACCCCCCAGCAGTGTCCTGCACTGAGGGTGGCAGGCACAAAACAACCTCAACTTCGCGTTCTCCAGGGAGGCAAAAAGGCTGGCGTGGGGAGTGCCCCACTGGGAGAAGAGGCGATCGACAACCTCCTGGTGAAGGGACCACTGGTGAGACACCTCACCCACTTGGCTGAGGGCTTCCATCAACTGGTTGGACACGCCAGCCACATGAATCGCCAGTGTCAGCGAGTAGCTAGCCAATTACTAATCATTATTTACAATATATATTTCATTATATATAGTTTTATGGGATTTCTGTGTGTGCCCATGCCAGTGTTAATTCAAGGCTAGGGAAAGACTAGATTTTTTTAAGGGGTTTGTCCTTTTGACTTGAAGGCCACCTGCTTGCCAGGAAATGAGATTTTCATTCCCAGGTTCTTTCAGCAGAGTTGTGCCAAAAGCCACTTACCTGCCATAAACATGCACTACAGAAGCAAACTGCTTGCGATCTCAGGAACTATTATAAGTATACCACATTTTATGAGGCAACAGGATATATTCGCCAGGAAAGACCATTCTAGCAGTACTGTGTGAAATTCACTTCCAGTGTGTTACTGTCAGAACCTGAGACTTCAAAGAGGTTAATTCTGAACTGTCATAAACCATGCTGTGGCTCACTGGTGGGAAAATAAACCGGTTTCCTTATATCTGAAAAACTGATGACACGGCATTTTTCAGAAGGATAGTTAAACTCTCAGCACAGTCACTCTGTGCCATTCTGTTTGGATTTTCTTCTCCTGAACACAACAGGACACAGCACCAAGCTGCTCACACAAAGACTGAGATTTTGCAAGCAGTGATTTCTTTGGAGTTAAAACAGGTAGAGACATAGTTAAACAGTTTTAAGGTGTTTATACTGTATACTTTCCAAATCTATTTCCATACTGTAACCCAAATTAATATATGTTCTCTTTTTCTTGTAACTGCATCTATTTAATTATCTTAGTAAAGACTATAGTTTCCTAAAGAAATTATACCTGCGTGAGAATTTTTATATTGTATGTGTGACTGTAGAAAATTTATTAATAATCAGTGACAACTGTTACTTGCTTAGAAGGGGCACAGATAGCAACCAAATGAAAAGGGTCTGTGGGGACAATCCGAGATGATTTTAGGAGAATATCAGAGTTTCACACGAGTCTGCCGGGGTGTGAACTGGGTTATTGCATGTCCTGTAGGGCAAAGACTAAATCAGGTGGTGTGCTGCTACCCCAAAGAGAGTGTAACACTTGGGCCTTCCTCCTGTGTGTAATAGCCACAAAAAAGGGTTCATATTTGGCCACAAGACTCAAGACTGGTATTGTGCCCTGATCCAAAGTATAGAAGGATACTCTGAGACCTGGTGGCGAGTGTTCAGTTGTAAACCCAGCGAGCACTCTGGAAGAACACGAGGAGGGCATCCCTGTTGTCCCCTTCCCTGTCATAGATTGCACTTAGGGGTGGGCACTGTGAGCTCAGTGATCTGACCCTCATGAGTGGGTTCATGACAGCCAGAAGGTTGGCATCCAGACTGCAGACGAGGGTCCAGGTGTGGAGAGCTTCCCGGCACAACAGGAGGGAATGCATCCCACCCACTTGTTGAGGTAGGAATGATGGCCGTCAGAGCTAGATGCACAGCATGGAGCTCCAAGAGGTTGATGTGAATTAGCCTGGTGGCACTGAGGGTTGAGGCGCTGGATGCCACACCTCGCGCCACGTCAGTGACCTGTGTTCGGAGCAGGCACGGGCTGCTGGGGGTTGGCCAGGAGGAGGAGGACGACTGAGCATCCTTGGGACAGCTCTCCTCCTCCGGGGTGGGTGGGTGGTGGGGAACACCGCCGAGGTGCCGGCTCCTGGCGGTGGCTAGTGGATGTGCAGTCTCGGAGACAAAGAAGGGATGGCGCTGTCAGCATCTGCTGTGCAGCATGCGGAAGCGTGTATTGCAGCGTCATTGACACCACTGCACACCAGCGTCGAGGGGACTACCACTGAAAGAGAAAACCTCTTGGTGGCATGATAGCTGCCCCGATAACACCGCCATGGATGCGCCCAAGTCAGATCCCTCCTGTGCCAGCCCTCCAGATCTCCGCGGTTGTGGGGTAAGTACCCACTGCGAAGCGACCGGGAAAGGGCTGTGGTGGGGAGGTGAGCTCTGGCTGCAGCCGGGGCAGGGGCTGCGAGGACTGGCTGGATGGGGAACCAAAGGTACAACTTCCCCCCCCCAGCCGAGGATATAAATGCATATAAAAAAAAAAGACTGATGTGACATTGGGACTCCTTGGGGGGGTTCAGAGCTCATGGACCCTGTGGTCTCCGAGGTGGGCTCCCGCCCATCAGAGAGGCATCAGCCAAGAGAATGGACCGCTCAGATCTGGGCAGACAAATAAGACTCCTTCCTGGAGATGTTCCAGGATGAGCCACCACTGGATGGCATCCCACATCAGCTGTGTCACCATGACTGGTTGGTCAAAGTGATCGAGGCACTGAGACCACTGATGGGCCAGTTCCCACTGTAGGGGGCGCATCCTCCAGCAGGCCCACTGGACCACGCTGGTGCAAGCCACCATATAGCCCAGCAGGTGTAGGAAGTCCCAGGTGGGGCACAATTGCCGAACCGAAATGATTGGGCAAAGGAGGTAAGATCCTCTGCCCGGTCTGCCATGAGTTGGGCCTTAGCCTGAAGGGAGCGGAGCTCTGCCCCAATTAAACTGATGAACTGGGACGGAGTTCCAACTTGGCATCGTTGACCAAGAGGCCCAAGGCTGAGCAGGTCTGAAGGGCTAGATCCCTGGACCGCTCCACCTCTGCTCTAGAGGAACTGGTGATCAGCCAGTCATCCAGGTATGGGTACACCCAGACACCTTGGCATCACAGAAAGGCTGCCACCACTTATGCACATGGTGAAGACCCTGGGAGTCAAGAGGAGGCCGAATGGCATGGCTTGGAACTTACAGAGGACCCCTTCTGAGCAGAACCTTAGGAACTGCCAGTGGGAAGACGGATGGGGCGTGGAAGAAAGTATACTGAAGGTCCAGAGAGCAGAACCCATGTCCTGCTCCTGGGATGGAATGATCTCATTCAGAGTGATAATACAGAAATTACACAACCTTAAATGTTTGTTGAGGTCATGCAAATCCAGTATGAGGCGCCAAACCCTCCCTGTCTGTTTCAGTACCAGTAAATATCTGGAGATGAACCCCAAACCAACAGTGGCGTACTGGACACGAATACTGCCTTCTTCAGAGAGCTGGGCGATGTCCTCCTGAAGGGCAGACAATGCATCCATGGACACCAAATCCTCCCATGGTGCATGGGCTTGGCTGGGAGAGCCTCGAACTCCAGAAGCAGTCCTTGACCCACCACTTTGAGCACCCACTTGTCCAAAGTGATGATGGACCAGGCGGATGGCGGGTGAAGCTGCTCCCCATGGAAGGTCATGGGCAGGATGCGCAGGAGAATGACACCCCCTGACTCGTCACTGAGCAAGCTTGGAGGCAGCTGTGGGGCTGGTTGAGGAAGCAGAGGACCCTTGCACCCCCCCAAGATTTATTGGCACCAGAAGAGGTTGGCTTGGGCCACCAGGCCTGCTGTTGCCCTGCTTGGGGCTGCAGTGGTCTGGCTTTAGGCGCAGAGTAGGCCCAAAACTGAAAGGGCTTTTTCCACTGTTCCTGGCCCTTAATGTCCTTCTGAGAGGACATGACGGAGTCCAAGGTGGTGTGGGACTTCTCTACATGAGTGAGATGCCCATCGACATCGGGCCCAAACAGGTCAGTATCCAAAAAGGGGTAATCCACCAACTTATGCTGAGTATTAGCTGTGAAAGCTGAGATTCTCAGTCATGCCTGTCAATGCATAGCCACCACTACTGCCAAGGACCTGGCAAAAGAATAGCCGATATCCAGAACCATTTGGAGCTGCTATGTAGCTACAGCGTGTCCCTGGTCGTGGACCAATCTGACTGGCAACCGCAGGTCAGCTGGGAGACAGGGAATAACCTGGTCCAGCGTTCCCATGCATGGGCAAAGCTGGCCATCATAACAGATGAGGCAGCATAGACCTTTTTGGCCCCATGGTCCAATTTCTTTAACTCCTTGTCCAGGGGCTTAACAAAGTGCCCAGTGCTGCCCATGCACCTAAATACTGAGTCGGCGACCAACCCTTTGGCTGAAGGGTGGTCAGTGAACTCCAGCAAAGACCCGGTAGACACCATGTACTGGCGGACCATACGGGCTAATGGTGTAGCACACGAGGCAGGTCGCTACCACATCTCCAGAGCAATGCCAAGGATGGCCTCTGCTACAGGGTAGGCCACCCCAGGGAAGTCATCCAGGTCTAGGATCTCAGTCAAGGGGTACTTGGCCTGCTTTTGAACAGGTTCCAGTGGGATCCCCCATGGACTCTGAGATCAAATGGAGCAGAGCTCTGAAGGAGGTCGGCCCTTGCTCCATGGAAAGATCCTCACCATACTCCTGATCAAACCCCGGGGTCCAAAAGGAGTGCATACAGGAGTCCTCAGAGTTTGAGGACTCCTCAAACACTGACAATGCCCCCACAGACAATGCAAGGCTCATCGGCGTGAGTAATCTGCACCAAAAGTCTACTGAGAAACCTGGCAGCAGTGAAACCAGTCTTGGAGGAAGCTCCTTCCTTAGGCTGCGGAGGCGGTGGTTCCACCCGAATGGGTGGGGAAGCAGGTGTCAGCTCGACCGGAGGAACCAGCACAGGCCATGGCACTGGCGGCCAAGGGAGCACCAGAGTCGGCTGTGGTGCAAGATTCCACTGGAGCTCCTCATACCGGTGCCTCAATCCGCAGCAGAGCTGTTCCTCACCAAAAGATGAGGAAGCGAAGTGTCAATGGTGCCATTTTGCCGAGGGTCGAGAGCGGGACTGATGGGAACGTAGAGAGTCCCCTGATCTTGATCAAGAGGTTCAGGACCTCGAACAAGACCTTGACCGACGGCATGCCTGTTGGCAGAGAGGAGAAGCAGGGGAAGGCGTAGGATGCTGAGGATCCCCCGAAGGCTTGGGCTCCCGAGGGGAGTCAGCTGGTTCCGCATTCTGAAGTTGTGCTTCCTATGAGAGGGCCGTAAGGACCAAAATCCTTGAGAGAAAAATTCCTCCCCACCGTCTTCCTTCAACAGGACGACCAGGTTCAGATAAAGCTTGACTAGCTGGTTAACCTGCATCTCAGCCATGAAGCCCGTGGGGCTAGCAGTCTGGACCTGGGTTGAAGTGTCATCTGAAGCCAATGGCTCAATGGCCATCAAGTCAGCAGAAGCGCAGGAATGGGAGGAGAGGAGCACGACCACTCCCGATCCCACAACCTGCAAAGGGACTTTTTAGGTTTGTCCCAAGAAGATCTGAACCCCGGGAAGAGCCCTCCCCAAGGGTAGGCAGGGACTGGCATAAGTCCCGGAACGCCCCAGTGAATGAGGCACCCAAGCTCACTGGAACCACAGTTTTCGAAGTGCCCAAAGTGGCCTGAGCCGCAGCTTCCATGAAGGCGGCAAGAGCTGGGCAGCAGAACTGTCCACCGCGGAAACTACCTTGTGGACGTCCTTTGACTTAATAGGAAGGTCCCTTTGGTCTGGGTGATCCAAGAGGAGATGGATGTAGCGGTCCTCCAAGGTGGAGGGTTGAATGGTGTGGCACAGGCTGCAGACCTGTGGGTCATGCTGGACCCCAAGGCAACAGATGCATGCAGAGTGCGGATCAGTACGCGACATCTTCTGCTGGCATGTTGTGCGCTGTTTGAAGCTGGGGCCGGTTTTATGGTCCTCTTGTTCCATCTTTGAAGAGTGGAATGAAAACAGAATTTGAAAATGCTTGAAAAGCTCAAAGACTGAAGTTTGAAAATGGTAGGGCCTACATCTAGTGCAGAGCTGCGATGGGAGAGAACCTGATGCTTCCAGCGTAAAGGAAGATCTGAATGTCACAGGGCAGTGCTGAGGAGGATACCACCTGGGTGAGTTGGAGGAGTCAGCTTGAAGGCCTTCCATCCAGAGATTTAAAGGGAAAAGAATAATGGCAGAAGTGTGGATAGTGTACCATTTCCATTTCCCTAGAAAGGTCTTAATAATGTGACAACTGTTATGCATTCACAACCTTCCAGAACTTTTATACCACTGAAAGTACAGTTACGTAAGAACTTACTGTAACAGCAGATCTTCGAGAGAAGTTCTTGCAGTAGGTATTCACATATAGGACTGACCCGTCAGGTGTCAGGACCCCATGGAAAAATTTCTAGCTAGCAGTCTCTGGCGGGGGACAGCCCCCCACATCAGGTGACCGGCGTCATATGATGTCAGTAAAAAGGGGCGGTCCCCCATGCCCACCTTCCAGTTCTTTCCCGCCAAGGGCCAAAAGAGGCAAGACGAGAGAGAAGAGGATATTTCCCCCCATGGAAATGGAGCCAAACAAACTGAGGGGGATGGAGGGCGGGATGGCAATACCTATTGCAAGAGCCTCTCTCGAAGATCTACTGTTACGGTAAGTTCTTACATAACTGTACTATCTTACTTCGAGAGGGCTCTTGCAGTAGGTATTCATACACAGGACTGAGTCCCAAGCAGTCTGGAACAAGGAAAAGCACTCGGGAGGAGGACTGTCATCCATAGCATGGAACCTCAGGCTGAAAAGGGTCTCATGAAAGGAGACCTTGTAGCACAGCCAACCTGAAGCCTGGTCTACGGTGAGAGGCAATGTCCAAACTGTAGTGTTTTGTAAAGGTATGGACAGAAGTCCAAGTTGCGACTGCACAGATGTCTGCCGCTGACACATTCTTGAAACAAGCCACAGAGGCAGCTACTCCTCCGGTGGAGTGACCTCTGACTTGACCCGGCAGGGCCTTGTTGTACTTTGTCGTAACAGAAAGTGATACAATGAGCCAACCAGGGAAGGTATAAACAAATCTGTCCCTCCAAGCGAGAGACAGAGCATCCCACCAAAAAATGTCTTGCTCTGGAGCAAGCGAGCAGAAGGCAGGAAGTTTTTCAATTTGGGGAGAAGTGAAGAGGTCTATCTGAGGTGTTCCCCATCGCTGAAAGATATCGTTTATGACTTCTTGATCCAATTCCCATTTTGTGGGACCTGGCTGAGGACCGACTGAGTCGGTCCACCAGCGTGTTTTCCACTCCCGGAACGCGAATCGCAGTCAAGTGAAGTTGATGCTGGGTTGCTCAAAGCCAGACTCTCATCACTTCCCGGCACGAGGGTAGGAACGTGTTCCTCCCTGCTTGCTGAGATACCATACTACGCACATGTTGTCCGATTGTATGAGGAGATGACAGGGAAGAATAATGGAGTGTAGAGCCTGAAGGGAATAAAGGACTGCTCTCAGTTTGAGCACATTTATGTGCAGATTTTGTTAGAACTTGGACCAGCTGCCCTGAGTCCTGTGAGACCCTAGATGGGCTCCCCAGCCTTCTCCTGACGCATCTGTCGTCAACGTCTGGGAGGGGGGTTTGATACTGAAATGAACTCCCAGGCATAGGTCTCCTGCACCATCCACCATTGTAAGTCCCTGATCATGGGATTGGAAACTAGCACCTCTTGGTCCAGATTGTCCAGGGTCTGGTCCCATTGTGACCAAAGCATCCACTGAGAGATTCTCATATGGAGCTGAGCACGTGGAACTGTCGGAATGGCAGCCGCCATTAGCCCAAGAAGGTGAAGGACTGACCTGGCTCTGACCCTCCTGCGACTGGACAGAAGATGGGCTTGAGTCTGAAGGGTGCCCACCCTGTCTGGAAGCAAAAAGGCTCTGCCGATGATCAAGTCCAGAATCGCCCCTATAAATTGGAGGCATTGGCAAGGGACCAAATGGAACTTTGCCTGGTTGATGGTGATACCCAGGCTGGTGAAAACCTGCAGGGAAAGGGAGTACAGGAGTTCCTCCCTGGACAGGGCCATCAGGAGCCAATCATTCAGGTACAGAAATACCTGAACACCCTGGGTACGCAGGTGGGTCGCTACCACAGACAGGCATTTGGTAAAAACTCGAGGGGGGGGCGAGGAAAGACCAAATTGGAGGGCCTTGAATTGGTAGTGGACCCCCTGAAAGCAAAAATGAAGGCATTTGTGGTGGGAAGGGCAAATGGGGATATGCAGGTAGGCATCCTGCATGTCTAGAGCGCATAGCCACTGTCCCTGCCGAAGAAGCAGTAGAAGGCTCTGCAAAGAGAGCATTCTGAAGCACTTGTACTCCTCGAACATGTTCAGGGACTGAGATCTAGGATAGGCCTCACATCTCCCATCTTCTTTGGAACTAGGAAGAAATCGGAATAGTAACCTGTTCCCCAGAGATGGGTGGGAAATGGAAATTACGTACTTACCGTAATTATTGATCTTCTTGGACAGTCTCCATCACTCATTCACATTAGTGGGATAGCACCGGAGACACTAGGACCAGAGAGACCAAACATTTTCTGAGAAGGTTGGCGCGGCAGTAGGACCCGCATCACTGGCAGCCACCATGAAGACTGACTCGCGCCTGTATAGGCTACCTCGGCGTCGACCCTCCAATCGCCTCAGTATCTTTTCGACCCAGGAGGTGCAGCGTAACTAATGAGAATAACTCATTCTGAGTTTCTGGACCTGAGAGGGCCCAGATGTCCTTTGTAAGAAAGGTCAAAGAACAATGTCTTCACAGTCCGAACCATAGGCCATGAAGACCAGGAAAGAAAAACGAGTGAACCCAGGGAATGGTGGCTGGGCGTGTGAATAAGTGATGGTGACTGTCCAAGAAGATCAATAATTACGGTAAGTACGTAATTTCCATATCTTCCTGGACTAAGTCACCATCACTCATTCACACTAGTGGGAGAGTACTGAGCTAAAACCCACAGCCCTAGTAAGGGGTGGTAGGAGATAGGGTTCACTCAGAAAGGAGACGGCAAGGACTGTCCTGCTAATAAAAGAGCCGTCTTGTAAAGGCATCAGAACATGATGCTTACAAGATAGCGCTCGGTTATGCTTGCCCTGCTTTGCAGGCAATACCAATGTGCACAAATGAAACTGCCAGGAAGCGCCAACCACTCAGAGGTGAAAACCTGGACTCTAAATTTGGTATAGGACCAAAACTAATAGTGTCAAAGACATGTACTAATCTAATGTAAAGGACCTCAGGAACTGCAAGAGCCGAGTAAAGTCTGCAGGTTCAGGTAGACCAAGAGAGGCGAGAACCCCACTAGTATGGCTGACCTGCAAACAACAGGTTCAGTAGCACTTGAACCCCTTACTTGGTGAGCAAAAGAAGGTCCAGGTAGGGTTAGCCCATCAAGGAGAATGGTTTTCACTTAGTCACTGAAACCTTCCTGATGGAAGGCGAAGCACAACTTAGAAGCCTCTTGTGGTGGTTTAGTAGAATCAAGTCCTAGTCACTGCATATTCCAAAAAGGAATCATCCTGCCCCCGTGTGTGTTTTAACTGTAGTAGCAGTCTCTGAACTCAGGGAAGAAAGGAAAAAGTGCACAGGAGGACGTATCCACTGCGGATAAAAAAAAACAAAAAAACATTCCGACAGAAAAAAACGGGCTGGATTTTTAAGGCAAATAGAGGCAGATGTGCGTCGAGGAGGGACACAGCAGGACCAAGTTAGGGCTAACCCATTCATTGAAGTGACCGAATAGCGGCAGAAGTGGCTCAATGCGGTGAGGCACTACGTATTCCAGCCTCCCTGAAGGGAGTAGGAAGGACTCTAGTTTGCTTTGTTGAAAAAAACAAACATCACAGCTCCGTCGCGCGGTCGGAGAGGATAGCTTCATGTGCGACTGGCACGGAACCAGTGCGCAGGAACTGAAGGTGTGAATATTTGAGAAGCTATCTCAGAAAAAGACCTACTTGACCTGTGGACAAGAAAGGAGCATGTCGTCTGTTAAGCTGAAGCAAGCATGGAAGTAGGAATCTAAGTTCTGACTCGCTGAAGAATCACTTCTGTTGCTGTGAGGCTCTGATCAAGAGAATAAAGCCTGATTGAAAAAAAAAAAAGGAGGGATTAACAGACTGGTTAGATGCCTAGGTTTTGGAAATATCTCGGAATAAGAGAAATCTCTCTAGAGAAAAGAGGTGAGCTATACCACCGCTGGATCAGACTGCCCCTAGGCGTAGAAGAAATCAGGTACTCTTTACCGAAGTTTAGAGATGACTGCTTCAGGGTTGAGGCGGAACCTGACCAGATCCAAAGTGTGGTATCGGGGAAATTCCAACTAGGCCCTGTGCTGTGATAATTCTAACCCCCCCCCTTTTTTTTATCATTAGTCCGAGCCTGACAAGGTTGCAGGCTGCTATTTCGCAAGGATTGCCTGATACAGAAATGACAAGGATGTCATCCCTCTGAGGAGCAGGAGGAGCCTGAGGATCCATAAATGAACTCTGACTGGACTAATAATAACAGCTAGACAGATGTTAACCACCTGTGCAAGCAGCCACCAGAGGGCAGCATCAGAAGGGGCTGATACCTATCAAAGGAGCGAAGAGTCTGTGCAGCTCCGACCATTGAATTAGAATGTTCCACAGAGTGTAATTGTCTTGACGACTGAAAGAAATCTAGACGCAGAGCTGTATGGTCCACAGATGCAGTCTGAACACTATGGTGAACCCCATTACTGAGGAACTACTGAAAAGAGCTTCCATCACGGACTCTGATGATAGAGAGGGTGTGTCCTTAAGCATATAAAATGAGTCATCCGCTGTATCACTGACCAAAAGGACAGGGAGATACTCATTTAGATGCCCTTCTACTGCAGAGGGCCCCAAAGAGAGGTCTAGGTAAGAGCTGCTAGAGACTCTGCCACCAGGAAGGGTGTCAAGGAGCTTGGCACCACGTAGGGAGCTGAGAAAGTGCTGAGTGGAATGAGAGATTCTGCTGGCAGAAGAGAAGAGTCCCATCAGCGGAAAACCGCTGGATGACACAAGACCCGATGCAGACCGCCACCCACTAAGATGTGTGGAAAAAATAATCCGCAGAACAGGACTTCATTCTGCGGAAACATCCTGCCACAAGTCCTGCAGAAGAAGAGATCCACAAATGGCGATCTTTTCCTAGTTCTGTCGGACAGCAGCAACTGGCACCCCTGCGGCATCAGCATCACTCGTGGCACAGGAGGGCACCAAGCAGTACCTATGCCAACCTCGGAGACACCTGAAGGCACCCACGGCGGAACCAGCAGGTATCTTTGGCACCACTGGCACGCAAGGGTACCCCCGACACCCATGGCACCCAAGAAACTCATGGCAGCAATGGCACCTGAGGGCACCCATCGCACCAAAGGTACCACAGCACCCATGGACTCATGGCACCCATGACACCCATGGACTTGGCACCCATGGCACCCGCGGGTGCCCGGCGCAGCCTGCGACACCCACGGGTGTCAGCAACACCCACAAGCACCCACGGGTGCCCGCTACACTCATGAGCACCCGTGGGCATCCGTGGCACCATGAGACAACCACGGCACTGCCAGCGGTGCCAGCAATGAAAGCAACAATGACAGCACTCATGGCACTGCACAGAGCCCATGGCACCGAGTCATGGCGCCGATCCATGGTGCTGACTCCCGGTGCTGACCCAAACACCAGCGGTGCTATCTACGGCACCAATGCCAAACCAGTGGCCACGGCGCCAGACCTGTGGTGCCACCAAGGCTTTGGGCATGGCGCCAGGAAAAACACCATGGAAAAGCCAATGGAGAAGATGGGCAGAAGGAGAAAGGTGGTGCCCGTGCCGGCCCCAGCATGGAAAAGGAAGAGGAGGGTAGGCACAAGGGGTCGACATGATGGCGAAGGCACCAAGAGGGCACCGCACTCATTCTGATCCAACTGACCCAGCTCCGGTCCAACAGCTCCAAGGCCTGGAGGCCCCGAAAACAGGAACACAGCCAGGAAAAAAGGAAAGTCAAACCCCCTGCTCCACAGGAGGGGCCCAGAGGTGAAACTGCTCACCGGAACTCCAACGAGGACAGCGATGGAGTCCGGAGTCGAGAATGCGTCTGTTAGGAGCGGGGCCAAGCGGAACCCACAAAAGTCGGTTCAGGCCTATTGCCCCTTCCAACAAACAATCCTCGTGCAGACGTACCAACGGGCAACCTTGAGCGGCACCGATTCTTCTTCCATAAACAAGGAAGAAGAGCTCGAGGCTAAGCTGAGCTGGATCCCCGGCACCACCAGATTCGCTGCTTTGGTGGATTGTCTCCCCACCCCGAGCACAAGACTGTCCGTAGTCAGACCCTCCCCGTTACTTAAGGGTGGCGGACCGGGCACAGCCCTCTGCCATAACAACTTTCAAACGAAGTCTTCCTACCGTCACCGCTACTGTCTAAGGACGACTCCGTTGATGGCAGGAAATAAAATTATTTAAACATTAGACATTTCTTCGTAATCTTCTTTCCTTGTTCGTAAAATAAGAAATTACTACTAAATAGTTAAATTAAACACTAAAAGCTGTTGTCATATAGATGAAAACTTTGACTCCGGCAGACGAGTGACGTCGACATCCAAGCGCACTCGACAGTGGAAGAAAAGGAACTGAGGCGGTTGGAGGGTCGACGCCGAGATAGCCTACACAGGCGCGAGTCAGTCTCGCGGTGCCGCGCATGCGCGGTCCTACCTCAGCGCCGACCCTTCAGAAAATATTTGGCTCCCGCTTGGTCCTAGTGCCTCCAGCGCTATCCCACTAGTGTGAATGAGTGATGGAGACTTAGTCCAGGAAGATCTGGTTCTATCGCTGCCTTCGAGAGAAGGGAGGTGATTTCTTCTAGGACCAGAGGAAGATGTTGCGGGGAGTAAGACAACTGGTGGAGGGTGGTCTTCGGGGTGGTTTCTGAAGAAACTCTATTGAGCGTCCTGCTGATATCAACTGCAGCACCCAAGCGTCTGATGTTATCCTCTCCCAGCCCGGCAGATGGAAGGAGAATCTCCCCCCTACCAGTTCCTCTGGATCCTCCAGAAGCAATGAGACATGGAGGGAGTCAGGAGGTGTGGGGCAGTGAAGCAGCAGAGTCTCCCGTGGCTTTTTTGCTGGGGGGAGTCTTGGTCACTGGAGGGGCCCGACGTTTGTTGGCCCGTTTGCCCTGTGGTTTTTGTCTTTGTCCGTTTTGCCTATGAAAAGGATGCCGCTGCCCTTGAGGGGGACTGTCCATACAGTTGACAGACTTGAGTGCAGTGCCCTTCTCTTGCAGTTCGGTAATGATGTCCTTGACATCACCCCCGAACAACACCGAAACCCTGAAGGGGCCATCCAGGATAGCGGATTGCACTTCAGGGACCAAACCTGGCACACGGAACCAGGCATGACGCCGCAGGCCTACGGCGAAAACTGAGCTCCTTCCAGCTGTGTATACTGCGTTGTAAGTGGCACGAAGCATGTGCCGACTGGCCGAATGAGCAGAACGGACAAGATATGCCACTTCCTGCTTAGTCTGGGACTCAGGAAGGGAGTCCAATTTGGATTCCACCTGACTAAGGATGGTCTTCTGGTAATCCCCCATATGTGCCACATAATTCAGGGCCTTAATACCCAGGGTAGAAGAGGAATAGATCTTCTTCCTGTATTGGTCCAGAAGCTGGGATTCCTTATCAGGCGGAGACGAGCTGAGGTGCTTGGGATTTGCGGAGCGGCCATGAGCAGCGCTAATGACGACCGAGTCTGCCTTGGGGTGTAGGTTAAGGAAATCTACACTCTCAGGAGTCTGATATAGCCTGTCCGCCTTCCCCGGAAGTGGGGCTAATGCAGAAGGTTGTTTCCAAATGGTAGAAACAAGATCCACATGAGGCTCTATCCAGGGTGGAATCAGTGTAGGAGCGGTCTCGGGCAGATCCAGATGAGCAGCAAGTTTCTTACGCTGTGGGTCTGGCTCCACTGATTGCCACTGATGGACTTCCTGGATTTTCCTCAGTAACTCCGGAAAGGAGGGATCCTCCGAAGGGGACTTCGGAGGAGTCCTTGGCCTGGGGAGATCTGGAGTACGTGGCTTGTCTTCAGGATCAGAGCATCTCATCTCAGAGTCCGAGTCAGACGTATCTGATGGTGAAGAGGAAGACTCCACCCTACAAGGGGGAGGGATGGCCCCTTTGGGGATTTCCCCGGGGTGCATATCCTCCCCTCTTCGGGCACCAGAGGGCTCTCCTCTGGTGTCGGGAAGGGGGGAGGAAGTATCCTGTCTCTGATGTAGGGGATCCTGTGCAGTATCCGGCATCGGCAGATAACTCTTGACCTCACAAGTGAGCTGAGCCTTGGCCTCAGCCCACCAGGAGGCCAGTGTCTCCTTCAGATCCAGCGCCGGCTGGGGAGTGGGAGGTGGAGGAGGAGGGGGATACGGATATTGAGGATATCCGTAGAAGGAGTATCTATAACCTGACGGCGGGTAGCCCGGCGTTGGGTATTGGGGTGTCGGGTACTGTGGCATCGGATACTGCGGCGATGGATATTGGGGTGCTGGATACTGCGGAAGTCGGGTACTGTGGCACCGGATATTGCGGTATCGGATACCTGGGTGCTAGGGGCTCTGATGGGGCAGAGGGACCTGGCCGAGGCCCAGCTGGCGGGCCAGGAGGTGGTAATGCTGGCTCGACGGGCGTCAGGCCCGGCGTGGGTACACCTTCGACAGGGTCCGAAAGACCCGCTGGTAAGGGGGCGCTGGATGGCATCATGTATACCAGTGTCGGGACCAGCGTCTGAGGGTCCGTCGTCAGGGTATCAGGCTCCGAAGGAGGGTTCCCTGATGGCAGCATCTCAGTATCCCCTGTGATGACTGGGAAAGGAGGACTGAAATCCCTGGGGGTCAGCTGAGGAGACGCGGGGACCTCATAAAGCAATGTAGCACGTTGCGGACAGCCTGGGGAGTCGGACTGATCCCTGAGGTCCGGCGAGGCTTTGGCCGGGCGGCCGGGGGCCAGGCCGACTCAGACAATGCAGGCATCCGAGCTGACATCCGACTTCTCGGATTCTCTGCCTGAGGAAGGCCACGCTGGGGATGCGGCTTTGTAGAGTGGAGATTTGGCTGGGCGCCCCGCCCCCCCGAAGGGGTAAGCGACTTATCAGCCATATCCGGGCGGGCGTCGGTGGGACCGATGTCCGACTTACCGGACCCGCTCTGACCCGAAGGCCGCGTGGTAGCAGCGGTCTTCCCAGGAGTGGAGGCCTCCTTTGCCCCGGAGGCTCCGGAAAGGCCCGAGCCAGACAGGAGGGGCAATGCCTTCTTGGTCACCACCAAGACGGCCGTCATGGAGCGATCCTCCGGAGGGGATGTTACCTTAAGTGCCGCAACTCCAGCCGGAGTCGCGGCTGCTGTGAAAGCCGTTTCCCGCTCCCGGTGCTTCTCCTCGTCACGCTTCTTCTTGTGACCTTTGGGGGAAGTGGACGCCTGCCTTAGCTTCTTTAGCTCTTTTTCCATGGAGGCCATTCTTTTCTTTAGGGTATAGGCTTCCAGGGACTGCTGCCTTCTTTTGCGGGTAGCGGAGTTAAATTTCTGGCAGTGCTGGCACTTCTCCACGGGGTGGTCTGGGCCCAGACAGAAGAGGCACAAGGAGTGGCCGTTCTTGTGTGGAAGTTGAGAACCACATGAGTCGTACTTATTTTTATGCGATTCAGAGTGTATTGGGGACGACATACACAGCAAATCGTTAAGAAAACTCGAAAAAAACAGAGAAATTAGGTTGAAAAGGTCGAAAACTAATGGACTGGCAAAAGACTAACGAGCGTTGATGCTATCATGAGGAACTTTCACAAGCCAACAGCGGGAAAGAACTGGAAGGTGGGCATGGGGGACCGCCCCTTTATACTGACGTCGTATGACACTGGTCACCTGATGTGGGGGCGGTCCCCCACCAGAGACTGCTAGCTAGAAATTTTTCACGTGGGGTCCTGATGCCTGTCGGGTCAGTCCTATATGTGAATACCTACTGCAAGAGAGAGCCCTCTCGAAGTAATCAATCAATCATAATTTATTTGTAAAAGGCGCCTTTCTTCAACCAAGGCGCCTGTACATACCATAATTAATGCAGACATACAAACATAATTACTAATTTAAATAAAACCTTATACATACATTCACTATAAATTAATACTCACTAAAATCCCCATATGCAGACTCAAACAAGTAAGTCTTAAGTGCAGTTTTAAACTCTTGGATGGTCAGGCAATCTCGTATCCAAAGAGGTAGAGAATTCCACAGGGTCGGGGCCACGAAACTAAAAGAGCGGGCTCCAGATGTCTTTAAGCAAAACCTGGGAATCTCCAGCAATCCCTCACTGGCGTATCAGAGAGGACAGAGGGGGCAGTAGGGATGAAGGAGATCTTGCAAGTAGCTAGGTCCCTGGTCGTGTAGGGCTTTATAGGTCAGTAACCTGACCTTGAACGTGATCCTCCACCGCACTGGAAGCCAGTGCAGTCCGTTGAGCACAGGCGTCATATGGCTGGTTGTAGCTGTACCAGTCAATAGCCTGGCTGCCGCATTCTGCACTAGCTGAAGTCGGTGGAGGCCAACCCCTGGTAGCCCTAGGTATAGGGCATTGCAATGGTCAAGGCGAAAAGTAACGAAGGCATGGACCAACGTTGAAAGATCTTCGGGAGGAACTAGGTGTTTCACCCGGGTGATATTCCTCAGATGGTAAAAAGAGGTTCTGACGACAGCTGACACCTGTGACTTAAGGGTCAAACCATCGCCAATAATAACGCCCAGGTTCCGCACCCAGTCTGAGGTAGTTAGCGTCACATCCCCAAGACACAGACTCGAGGGTGATCCTGCCAACAAACCCGTCTCCCAAGGTAAGATCTGGTTGTTACCAAAATGTCAGGATCCAGATATCCTGGGCCCCAGAACTTGCATGCTGTCCAATAACGGCCATGTTATTAAGGTGCAAAAAAGGGTTTTAACTTTGAAATGCATTTGTAACCCTAACTATAGGGGCACTACTGTAGAGAGAGAGTGTGTGTGTGTGTGTGTGTGTGTGGATGTGTGTGTATTTTATAAAACTGCCTAAAGAGGAATACTCAGCTCCCCAGAAGACATGCTGAGGGAGGACTCTGAGGTCCCGATTTAGCAATCCACAATGTTAAATAACATTTTAATGAACTTAGTCACAGTTTAATTTACCTGGTTCATCCTGCAACCCCCGCCGCCATGGCTCTGTACTATTTATCCCATAATCTCCTGTGGCCAGTCCTCTGATGATGCAACTGACTACGCTGTGAGGGGACATCTTTTGGCCGGCACCTCTATTAATTGAACACTAATGATACAGAGAGCATGATCACGCTTATTCTACTAGTACTGATTGCTCTAAGGTGGCACAATCAGTACCGGCAGAATAAGTGCAATCATGCGCTCTGTATAATTAGTATTCAGTTAACAGAGGTGCTGGGACACAGACATCCCCCATGGTGTAGTCCATCAGTCATGTTATCAGACAGCAGGCTGTAGGGGACTATGGGAGAAACAGTAGCGCCATGATGGGTGGGACATTGCAGGATCAATCAGATAGTAAATTAAACTGCAACTAAGTGCAATAAATACAGGTTACTCACCTGTAACAGGAGTTCTAGGAATGGTATATGTTGTTCATCCACACTGTCTGGCAGGTATCCTTGCCGCTTAAATTCTTGCTGTAAGGTCTTCAAGCTGGCTACTCCCACCCACCCGGGTGGTAAAACTCTCGGCTCCGCCCCATGACGCCAGATCTGGCCCGCTGGAAGAGCTGAGGTTGTGCCGTCCGAGGCTGGGAGGTCGGGTGGATTAACAACATATACCATTTCTAGAACTCCTGTTACTGGTGAGTAACCTGTATTTCTAGGGACATGGATATGTTGTTCATCCACACTGTCTGGCAGACTCCTAGCAGTTCTCCGGGAGTGGGAAGGCAAGGCGCACACCCCCAATACTTACTTGGGAAAGAGAGATTGGAGAACTGAGGCCCCAAAACCAGCATCCCGCCGTGACTCGAGGTCAATGTGGTAGTGGGTAATGAAGGTATGTGCCGACTTCCAGGTAGCAGCCCTGCAGATATCCTGGATATGGACATCCCTGGAAGCAGCTACCGATGCAGCGGTATGGCGGGTGGAATGAGGTCTTATCCCTCTGGGAGGCTCCATGCCTGCCAACCTGTAGCAGAGCTCTATGCAGGAGGTGATCCACCTGCCTATCGTCCGCTTTGCTGCAGGTCTGCTGGGTGCGGCTTCAGCGTAGGTGACAAACAGCCGTCGAACCCCTGAACTTCAGCCGTCCGCTCCTTATAATAAGTGAGCGCTCATCTAGGGTCCAAAGTATGGAGCCTATACTCAGCCTCTGAGGTGTGACTGGGGTAGAACACCGGCAGAGTCAACACCTGGTTAAGGTGAAACTCCGACACCACCTTCGGGAGGAACTTCGGTTGGGGGCGCAGGACAACCTTGTCCCTGTGGAAGACCAGGTAGGGAGGCTCGATGGAAAGCGTCTGGAGCTCTCCCATCCTTCTGGCTCACGTGATAGCCACCAAGAAGTCGGTCTTCCACGACAGGTGTGAAAGGTCACACCTGTGCCTTGGTTCGAATGGCTTGCTCATGAGCTTGGCCAATACCAGCCGTAGATCCCACGGAGGTGGAGGTTCTCGCACTGAAGGGGAAATGTGGTCAAGGCCTTTGAAAAAGTGCCCAACCACCTTCTCCTGTGCCACCGACTGCTTGCCGGCCCACGCCCGGTAAGCAGAGATGGCTGCCAGGTGCACCTTAAGGGTCGTCGACCGAAGCCCTTGCTGAGAAAAGGACCACAGGTAGTCCAGAATACTTGCCAAGGGGCAGTCGGAAGGGTACAAGCCCTTCCCCTGACACTAAATGGAAAACCTCTTCCATTTGAAGGCATAGCATTTTCTGGTCGACTCCTAACGGGACGCCTCAACGACGTTGAGGACCTCGTAGGAAAGACCCAAGGCCTGGAACTCTAGCCGCTCAGGAACCAGGCCGTCAGGTGCAGGGATTGAAGGTCCGGATGGAATACCTTCCCCTGATTGACTGAGATCAGGTCCGGGCGGGCTGGAAGCCGCCTCGGGAGCCTGGAGCTGAGGCTGAGGAGATCTGGATACCAGAACTGGCAGGGGCCAGTCTGGGCTACCAGAATCACCTGCGCCTTGTCCTCCTCGCCTTGAGAAGCACCTTGTGAAAAGCGTGAGAAGAGGCCTGGGGTCCACGGCTCGAGAAGGCATCCCCCTGCAGCGAGCCCTGCTGAGGGGGGGCGGGCATGGAACAGACTCAGCTTCGTATTCTCCCTGGAGGCAAACAGGTCCACCTGAGGCGTGCCCCAGTGGGAGAAGAGATCTTGTACTACCTCAAGCAGGAGAGACCACTCGTGAGACGCAGCCCCTATCCGGCTTAGGGCATCGGCCAGGGAGTTGGAGGCTCCTGCCACGTGAATGGCTAGGAGATCCGCCTCCAGGCTGTGCACTAGGGACCAAATGCGGAAAGCTTCCTTGCATAACAGCAAGGAGCGTGTCCCGCCCTGGCGGTTCAGATAGTACATGGTCGTGGTGTTGTCCGTCTGGACCTGAACCACTTGACCCCGTAGAAACAGAGCGAAGGCGGTGAGAACTAGACGGAACGCTCGGAGCTCCAGCAGGTTGATGTGGCATCGGGACTCCCAAGGGGACCAGAGGCCGTGCGCTCGGTGTTCCCCCAGATGGGCACCCCAACCCATCAGAGATGCGTCGGTCGAGAGAGAGACCGTCGGCTCGGGGCGGACGAACGGCATACCCTCCTGCAGATGAGCTGGAATGATCCACCACTGGAGAGCGTTCCACATCTCCTGGGTCACTGTCACGGGCCGGTCCAACGGATCGTGGCATTGTGACCACTGGCTGGCCAGTCCCCATTGAAGGGGATGCATGTACCAACGGGCCCAATGGACCACGCTGGTGCAGGCCGCCATGAGGCCCAGGAGGTGCAGGAAGTCCCGGGCAGGGCGCAATTGCCCAACCAGAAATGACTGGGCAAAGGAGGAAAGAACCTCGGCCTTGTCCGCCGGAGCCGTGCTCTGGCTCGCAGAGAGTCGAGCTCTGCCCCGATGAACAGAATCACCTGCTTTGGCACGAGTTCCGACTTGGCCTCATTGATGAGGAGGCCAACTTGAGAGCAAACCTGGAGGGCCAGATCTCTGGACCGCTCCACCTCCTGTCTGGAGGGGGCTGCTATCAGCCAATCATCCAGGTAAGGGTACATCCGGACCCTTCGGCGCCGCAGGAATGCCGTCACCATTGCCATGCATTTGTTGAAGACCCTGGGAGCTAGGGAGAGGCCGAAGGGCATGGCTCGGAACTTGTAAAGGGATCCCTCCACTCTGAAGCGGAGGAATCTCTGATGGGACGGACGGATTGGGACATGAAAGAATGCATCCTGGAGGTCCAGGGAGCAGAACCACATGCCTCGTTCCAAGGATGGGATTATCTGAGCCAGAGTGACCATCCTGAAGGTCCGAGACCTTAGGAACTTGTTCAGGTCGTGCAGGTCGAGAATGGGGCGCCAGCCCCTCCCGTCCGTTTTGAGACCAGGAAGTACCTGGACACAAACCCCGGGTCTAAAGGAGAATCCGCCACCTTCCTGATTACCTCTTTTTTGAGGAGCAGGGCAATGTCAGCCCGGCGGGCCAACAGCGAGGCTGCGGACCCCGTGGCCCTCCGAGGGGCGACGGCTCGAAAAGGCGGAACCTGCTCGAACTCCAGAGGTAGGCCTTTTCCTACCACCTCCAACACCCAGCGGTCCATGGTGATAGCGGACCAGGCAGAAAGGAAGTGGCGAGCTGCCTCTCACGGGGAACCCAGGGGAGGACGAGGTTGGAGGCGGCACCCCCAACCCGCCACTGGGCAGGCTTGGAGGAAGAACTGGCCGAGGGACCTCACGGGCCTTTACCTCCTTGCTTCCTGTTGGAGGAAGCCGTCGGCTTGGGTTTGGGACGCCAAGCTCGAGCCTGCTGGCCCTGTTGCTGGTGCTGCTGGGCCGGTTGAGGAGCAGGGACCGAAGGACAAAAGGACTTCTGCTGCTGATGTCCCTCTGGGCAGAGGTGACCGAGTCCAGAGTGGCATTGGACTTTTCGATCCGCTGGAGGTGTCCCTCCACTCCAGGGCCGAAGAGGTCAGTCCCCAAGAAGGGGACGTCCACCAACTTGTGCTGGGTATCCGCCATGAAAGTGGATATCCTCAGCCACGCCCTGCATCGCATGGCCACTGTGGCCGCTACTGACCTGGCACAGGAATCACCTATGTCCAGAGCAGTCTGGAGCTGCTGCTTCGCCACCGCCCTGCCCTGGTCCCGCACCTGGCGGACCGTGGTCTGCAGGTCAGACGGGAGATGAGGATCGACCTCATCCAGGGAGCCCATGAGGGTGTGGGAGAAGTGTGCCATCAGCACGGCCGAGCTGGCCTGTCGGAGGCCGAGGGAGGACGCAGCGTACACCTTGCACCCAGCAAAGTCCAACTTTTTGGACTCCTTGTCGGGGGGGCTTGTCCACATCCCGAGCGCTACCGGAACGCCGGAAAACGCTGTCGGTGACTAACCCCTCAGCAGAGGGGTGTTCCGAGAAACCAGGCAAAGAGCTGGTAGGGTCCACATACTTCCTGGCCATCCTGGCCGAAGGTGCTGGACAGGAAGCAGGCCACAGCCAAAGCTCCAAGGCTGGGCTGACAATGGCCTCAGCCACCGGAAAGGCCTCCGTAGGAGAATCCCCTCAGTCCAGAATCTCCGTCAGGGGATACTTGACCCGTTTGGACACTGGCTCGAGCTGCATCCCGGTGGACTCCGAGATGAGTCGAAGCAGACCCAAGAAGGACGATGGGCTATCGTCCACTGACTGGCCCCCAGAGGACTCCAGATCGCACTGCCTGGAGAACAGGGAGGAATCGTCGTCAGATTCTGAAGAGTCTGCGAAGAGCTGCCTCAGCCCTGAGCCACCCTCCACCTGCCGAGGACGGTCGGGAGTGAGGGTGACCGACAACCTGTGGGGCAGGCCATAACCCGACCGAGAACTCTTGGTTGGGGCCCCCGACTTAGGTTGTGGAGGCGGAGGTTCCACCACAATTGGTGGACCAGCTGGTTTTGGATTAGCAACCGGCCCTGGGGCGGCAACTTGACTGGAACGAGTGGTTGCTTCGGCCGTTCCAGCGACAGCCACTTGATGGCCGGGGTCTTAGCCGGGGTCGGCTTAGGCCCGCATAACAGCAACTGCTGCCACATCAAATCCTCGTAGCACCGGTGCAACTTGCGTCGAAGCCTCTCCTCACCCGAGGAGGAGGACGAGGAAGAGCGGCATCGCTGCTTATTTCGGTAACGAGACCGAGACCGCTGATGACGGTGGGAACGGCTGGACCGGGAAGGGGTCCAAGATCGAGACCGAGACCCTCGGGGACCGAGGTGGGTCTGAAGGCGGGGATACTTGCCTTCCTCGCTCGAACTTTAACCGGGACCGCGGTCCTGAAGGAGCAGGCAGATCTCGGAATCCACCGGAGGAACCGGTGAAGTAGGGTTGTCGGCTTCTCCAGTCGACAGCCCGTCTAACGGATCGAGAAAAATCTCGACTGCGTCGACAGGAGTCTCGGCAGGCTGGCCTGACGGGGGCACTGTGAAGCCAGCGGCCTCAGCCGCAACCTCGACTGAAGTCAACGGTCGGCTGCCCGGGGAGGGGGACCTCTCTCTCTCTCTCCCAGGAACGCCGACAGTGGGACTTACCTTTCGACTCCCTTTTCTTGGGCCGAGAAGAATGTCCCGAAGGCCCCTCTCCCTTCATGGAAAGGGACTGGCAAAGCTCCTTGAATGAAGCTGTATACGAGGAACTCAGAGAGAGCGGGATAAATGCCGCGGCCGAGGAAGAAGAAGATGCAGCCTGGGCCGCTTCCTCCTCGAGGGCGATCAACTGCTTGAGCTGCTCAGCCGAGCCAACCGCCACGAACACCACCCAACAAGCCTCTTTGGATTTCACTGGCGGAAAACGCTTCTCGGGGCGCCCGAGCTTCAAATGGGCAGCGCGATCGTCCAGAACACTGGCCGAAAAGAACGGCACAACTCGCAAGCCTGCGGGTCGTGATCTAGGCCTAAGCAGTAGACGCACGTGGAGTGCGGATCCATCCTGGACATTTTCTGCCCTCAGGGGCACCTCCGAAAGCCGGGAACAGATTTTTTCCATGCGCAGCGAGGAAAGAAGACCAAGTTTGGAAAACTTAAATCAATCTCTGGGCGAATCCAAGAATTAGGATCCAGTCTCAAACGAGCGCCATGAGGAACCTGAGCCCAAGCCGTAAGGAAGATCTGGCGCCATGGGGCGGAGTCGAGTTTTACCACCCGGGTGGGTGGGAGGAGCCAGCTTGAAGACCTTCCGGCAAGAATTAAAGCGGCAAGGATACCTGCCAGACAGTGTGGATGAACAACATATCCATGTCCCTAGAAACAATTATTTAACGTTGTGGATTGCTAAATTTGGGACCTCAAAGCCCCGCAGTATTTCTCTCGTGGAGCGGAGTACTCCCCTTTATTACTGCACATCTGTTAAAGTTTTAGCACAAAACATTAAAATAGGGACACAAAGAGTTAAGGCAGGACTTGGAGCCTTTGTGAAACTGTGATTTGCTGTTCCTCTGGGGTTTGAAATTTCACCCAACGCAGTACAGACATCATCCTAATCTTGGTACCCTCTTACCAAGCATTAGTTTGTCAATATTTTACTTTGTCTGAGAAGATGCTGCCCAAGTTAGAGTAACCACAATGCTGTGCTGTGTGATCGTTCAAACCCTGAGGAACAGCACACAACAGATTCAACACAGCTCAGGGGACTTTTTTCATTTCTCTGTTTCTTTTCTTGTATTTTGCTTCAACCCTAATAAATGCATCAACATAGTTTTTTTCATTTTCTTACTTTTGGAAAGAGATATACAAGAACTGACACCTTAAATATTTTTCATGCAGGGCTCACAAGCAGTAGACCTGTTGGGAACACCACCGGGACCTGTAGCTTGCTTCATGCAGGGTTCAGTGGACCCTACATAAAGCAGAAGACTTGTTATAAAAAAATGTTTAAAGTTATTGCTTATAGAATAATAGAACAGCCCAAACAACCGCAAGTCCCTTGGCATACGCAGTTCGTATTTTTCGGACTTTGTTTTCTGAGGGGGTGTTTGTTTAGATCATCATAAATGAAAATTACATGCCTACCGTAATTCTTGATCTTCCTGTGTATCTTCACCATTCATCACTGGTGGGTGGTTAACCAGAGACAGGCACCCCAGGGAGCTTTTTTTTTGTTTGGTAGGAGGGAGGAGCCGATGCGCTATGTGGCGCTCACGGGTTGGCCAGTAACAGCCGTTGGCTCCTCCTCCACCTCAGTTCTCTGCACGCCGGGGAGACAGAAGAAAACAGGATACAGAGAAAAATAAGGGCGGGGCAAGGGAGCCTGAGAGACAGCAAAAGGAAAGGATGTAAACTGAAAAATAAATAGGCAGAACAGAGGAAGAGGAGGACCTGGGAGGTTATGGGCCAAAAGGCCCCAGTCCCTGGACAGCCAAAAGGGCAGGAAAGGAAGTAAAGAAAAAGAGAGCTAGAGAGAGAGAGAGAGAGAGAATTAAGGGGTACCGGAAGGAAAGGGGGATGCCAAGACCTATCCAGGAATTAAGCTGACAAAGGCAGATCTTCCAAGGGATATCATTCAACAGGGAAGATTTCGAGGGAACTTGGAAGAATCCTGTTAAGATGGGTAAGCCCCACTCCAAATCCCAAATCCCCAGGAGGATTCTCCCCTTCGTTACCGTTTCTCAGGAGAACCCACAGGGTTCTGAGGGGGCCGGGGAAGGAGAGGGAGCCCCAGTATTAAAGTGTCCTTCCCCAAGAGGAAGGGGACAGCCAAAGATTAGAATAACAAGGGGCAGAGGGAGTTTCAGTCAACCCCAGAACCCCCCTCATCCCAGGGGACTCAAAGGTCAGCGACCCAAGAGGATTAGCCGACCCCTGAGATCAGACCCAGGATAAGGGAAGGGGGCCCACCAGAAGTTCTTATGAAAGCCCAGATAGAGGCCCTACTTGCCCTCCTCTGACACTCCCCCAGAGGTCTCTTAGCAGGCTGCCAGGAGAGCAGGGGGAAAAAAAAAAAACATCGGAGTGCAAGGCGGGGCCGAGCAGGGAGGGGGCATGGCTCAGGGACTGAGGCCTTGTGAGGGAAGGTGGTTGGGATTCAGTGATGAATGGTGAAGATACACAGGAAGATCAAGAATTACGGTAGGTTTGTAATTTTCATATCTTCCCTGTGTCAGTCTTCACCATTCATCAGTGGTGGTGAGTACCGAGCCCCCTCGAGGGGGCCACAGGATCCCTGAGAGAATAGCATCCTCAGCCCCCTTAGGGAAAACGGGGGGGGGGGGGACCTTCCACTGGCCAGTTAGGCCTGGGACTGGTCAGGACGAGGGAAGGAAGGTGCCCCTGCAATTCCTGTCTCGCCGTGCAGGAAAATATATGGGTGCCCCGGAAAGAGGAGGCCAGTAACCAACACGGGGCCAAAGGAGACAACCTTGAAAGGTGAAGCCACGCCGTCCGCCTAATGTAGATCTCTGTCCCAGTAAGTTGTTAAACAACTTCACTGGTGTCATAAGATGCCCTTGACTGGTGCCTTGCCAGCTCCAGACCTATAGCAGAGAGGGCTATGGCTTACTGGGTAGCCTCCGAATTGGGCAGCAATGCTAGAGCCTGGTCCAGCATCGCCCACAGATGCCTGTTATAGGCAGTGTGGAGTGCCTGATGTGAAACAATGGCTACAGCCATCCATGCATACGCGAAAACTCTCCGCCCCAGATGATCGAACTCCGCAGAGTCAGGATCCGGGGGTCAGTCATGGACCAGACGTCTATGCCCAGAAGGAGTGTCCAGATGCATCAGTCCCAAAGTGGGATGAGGCAGAGAGACTGGAGACCCTTGGGGTGCACAACACCGCCTCTTGCAGTCCATGGGAGCTGGAACTGTGGCATATGGAAGCTGCCAGGTGCTGTACAACGCCTCCTGGAAGGGAACTGGCCAGGACGGGATCACCAAATGGTGTGCCCTGAACTCACCTAAGATGGCTTGCGTCGCATGCTCGATATTGTGACTGGCAAAGTGCGTAATGTGCAAGTCCCTGACTGGCCTCGCTAAGAAGCACTGATACTGAGTTTGTTCAGTGTCTGAAGACACGTGGACAGAGGGCTCCTTTTCCTTCATGGAGGAAGATGAGGAGGCCGAGGAGCTTGCGGAGTCAGACTCTGGCTGCGGAGAGGGAACCAGTTAAAAGACCTGTTCGTCCACAGCCCTAACACACTGGGGGAAATCCACAGCCCAGGATCCGAACTGTTCCCAGGTCAAAGGTCTCAAAGGACCAACATGGCCTGGAAAAAGGAGAGCTGGACGCACAGGCACGGGTGAACCTGTCACCATATGTGACATGCCTCTGCAGGGCTGGAAGACTCTATAGGTGAACCTGGAATAAGCGTGAATCCACAGATCTGCAAATTCACCGATCTATTAAGAAACGTAAAGCGGTCGGGACTTTGCAGTGTAGGAGAAGCTTCCCTATGAGGGGACCGGGGCCGCATGGATCCCGAAGGGCGGTCTCCAGCCCCACCAAATGAGGACTCCCTCAAAGGGGACGAAGGAGAAAAACTGGGCTCAGCACTACGGCTCCTCCCCAGGCCCTGGAAGTATGCTGCCGTCCCTCACCCTGTCCTCTCAACCCTGTCAACTTCGAGGAAGCCCTCTTCCTCGCACCCTGTGCCAAGGAACCCCCCCAATTCTGGTGACTCTCCAAGGAGAGTTGCAGAGGAGAGAGGTTTAGTCTTGATCCTGACAGAGGGGATGGCAGCCACCCCTCCCCCAAAATCCAGACCACCGCTCCCGCAGTACCAGGATCACCAGCACGCACCTGCCCCACCGAGCCACCATCGGCTCAAGAGTCGGCACAGGCCGCAGCCGTTGGAGCAGCAGGAGGGAGCACCTGGGGAGGTGCAAGAGTACTAGGCTGTGGAGAACCCTCAGACTCAGAGGAGTCAGGCTGCCAGTCCAGATAATCCTCTGAATCGTCCGGCTCCGAAGAGGAGACGATCCAGAGGAGCTCTGGACCGGCAGCCCCGGGGGCTCTCCCGCCCGCAGCGCCGCTAGCCAGCCTCGTACCACTCTCAGCGTTGCCCCGACCACTGGAACCACAAATGGCCCAGGATCCGAGGCGGGCACCGAGGACACCCGCGCTGACCTCGTGGGCCCCCACAATGGGGGAGCCTGCACCTCCGAAGAGATGACTGCCAGAGCGGTGCTCCCGGTCCGGCACCAAGTGGAGCCAGACCGGACATCCGGCACCGCAGTCGGAACCTCCTCTATTGCAAAGCAAGAAGAAGACGAGGCCCCTTCCTCACCAGACCGTGTAGGCCTGGGAAGGGACCCGGAGGATTGGCCGAGAGTCCTGCACTTGCACCAGCGAGAACAACGCCACCCCCCAAAAGTCAGCGGAGCCCTGCCAACCTTTAACGTATGGTGCTCCAGAATGCGGTGGTCCATAGAGAAGCAGGTGTCGCAGGTATCCGTGTCATGCTGGGGTCCAAGAAAGGTGAGGCAAACATCATGTCTGTCGGTAACGGAAATCTGTTGGCCACAGGAACACCGACGCATAGGAAGTCGACCCATTTTCTTCAAACGTTTCTTGTCCCGAAGACCAGGCATGATGCAACGGTAACAAAACACAAAAACAGTAAAAGACTCGATGCCACTTAATAAAAGGAAAGATCTTACCGGACTGGAAGATAAATGGCATCGAGTGGGCTGCAGAAGCGAGGCAGAGTCACGGTGAAGGAGTCAAAGGAATGGGAGTCAAACGGCTCAGAAGAACAATGGTTCCAGAAAGAGGCAGCGTCATCGGACTAGGCTGCTATGTCGCAGTGAAGAAATATGAGCTGCTTGACGAGGTGCAGTCTCAACGGCAGGAGCAGAACTGAGGTGGAGGAGGAGTCAACGGCCGTTACTGGTCAACCCGTGAGCGCCACGCAGCATGTTGGCCTCGTGGGCGGCACCAATGGTGCCGGCTCCTCCTTCCAACAAAAAAAACAAAACAAAAGAAAAGCTCCTGCGGGGTGCCTGTCTCCGGCCAACCACCCACCAGTGATGAATGGTGAAGACTGGCCACAGGGAAGATCTTCTAATTTGAGGGTCCGGATGCTTACCACCCTCCCTCATGACCATTTAAGTTTGGGGTTTGCATTCGGACCCAATATAAGTTTTCAAGCACACCAAATTCAACCTTTTTTTTTTTTGAGAAAAAAAAAAAATCAAATTAGTTCTTGTACATGTGCAGTAAGATTTTGTGGGATGGCGGAGCAGAAGACAGCAACTGGCCAAGGTAAAGGGAGGGCTGTGTTGGCTGGCTAGCAGTAAAACACTTTTTTCATCCATGATCGATTTGAAAGCTAACCATGAAGGAAAACAAACTTACCTTGTTCTTTCATTTTTTTCAGCATTTTGTTTTCTCCATTAGCGCATGCACAAGCTCTGTTGATTTTTAAACCCTTATAACTTTTGAATTTGCCTTTTTTTTATCATGAAACTAACCAAAGGTCCAATGCTGGGGAATATCTAAAGAATCTAAAAGTTTCAGGTTTGAAATCTCTGACTTTTTTCACTATTGGTGCGCAAAAAAGTGTTTTAAAATGGGGGTATTTTATGGAAATCAATCACTAAATAAACTACTGAATCGATTGTTTTGAAAACTGGAATGCGCTTAGCGTATAGGACTGAGATGGTGTATGACAGTTTTTTAATATCCTAGGTCAGCTGAGTTATAAGCTTTTAAAATTAAGCGTTTTGATACTAACAAACTTAACCCTAAAAAAATATGCTCACTGCGAAAAAACTACGTTAATGAGACATTAGGGTTGAAGAACGCACAGCACACAAAGTAAGCTAATGATAAAATTAGGGTCTGGAGCCTCATAAGTCTTGTCAACTTGGTACAGTGGTGTTTCTTGGGATATTCAACCCTAATGCCCACCCCTTCCCCCAGCCGCTATCCCTGTGATCCAAGCCCACGCTAAGGGTCTAAGCCCATGATCCATAGGTCTAGTACACAGGAGCTAGACAAGGATGGCTTCTCCATGTGAGGCCTGGAAAAATAGCTATAACTTTCTTCACACAGGAGATCACATACTTTATTTATACAGAGCACTATGTGAAGCATGAGATCAAGATCATTTATAATTTTCTTTGCAAAGGGCCCTGCAAAAAGCAGATTATGTATAACTTTCTTTCCACAGGGCCCTGTGGGCCTTGCATGAAGCACAAGGTCAAGACCACTCATAATTTGCTTTGCACAGGGTCCTGCAGGCCCTGCGTGAAACAGAAGATCATTTATGACTTTCTTCATACAGTAAGCATATGCCCAAAACCTGCAGCATGACTTTGGGTCATGAGGCACTATAATAATCACACATCCTCACTAGTGATGATAAGACCTTCACATCACACTCGAGGCTTTTCCACTCATCTGCTATGTGATTATTACATTGCATTCATTACAGATCCCCTATTTAAAAAAAAAAATAAAAAAATTCAATTAAATACCAGTACTTCCCGGACTCCCTGCCTTGTGATGAGCATGTTCCAAGCAAGACATGAAAGTGAAATGTTTGAACACTGGGCAAGGGAAATATACTGCTTGCTGAACAAGTCTTCCAGCTGTCAGGTTAGGGAGCTTTGACTGCCAATGTCACGTCATCAGCGTATTGTTTCTCACCACCAATGGCAAAAGTTGCTGTGAGTGTTTCCATGCAAGGGAGAAGAGGATGAACTATAGAAGGTAAGAAAAAATGGTCTGTCCTGTTCATAATGGAACAGGGGTCCCCCTTGATTTCCTGCTATTGTGCTGGAACCAGTTTCCCTACTGTGCTGTCATTGGGGCCCTGCTACTGTGTACATTCTGCCTAGGATGCTGGTATAGAGGGATGTGAGGGAATGACCTGACCAGACAGGTTGAAGAAAGCCACATCTAAAACAACACCATGAAAAAAAAAATAACATACCTGATCTGGAGGTGGACAGTATATTGATACATCTAAACGACCAGGCCTCAGCAAAGCTGGATCAATCAAATCAGGACGACTAGTGGCAGCCAATACGTAAACCCCTGGGAAAATTAAGAGGGCAGGGTTATATCAGGACAAAATCTGCTGCAAAGGTGGGGGGGGGGCGCGCAGACCCTAGGTCCTGCTGAACAGACATGTTCTCAGTTATCTTCTTTGAGGGACTGAGTAATTCTTAATTTTGACACATTTAAACCATCCTACCTGCACCAGCTTTCTACTTACCCTCTTGATACGACATCTTGTTTTGTTTGCTGAACTTATTTGCTGGTGGGCATCTACAAGGATCCAAAGCTGAGAGGCAATATGAAGTGCAGTGTGGCCCTCAGGGCCAAGACATAGCACAACACCGAACCACTTCAGTGACACCCTCACTAAAAGCTGCACTTTGTGCTCTTGACAAATGTGGAATCCATGGGGGAAAAATGTAACACCCAAAGTGAAAAGGTGGGGGACTTCAAAAAATGCCTGGAAACAGTACAGGAAAATGGAAATTACGTACCTACCATAATTCTTGATCTTCTTGGACGAAGTCTCCACCACTCATTCACCCTGATGGGACTACGCCAGAGGCACTAGGACCCAGCAGGAGCCAAAATTTTTCAGGAGGGCCGGCGACGAGGTAGGCCACGAGGAAGCGGCACTGCAAGCCAGGCTCGTGCCATACAGACTACCTTGGCATCGACCCTCCAACCACCTCAGTACTTTTTTTTCTGAGGAGGTGTAGCGTAACTAAACTAGTGAAAGACTAACCTAATATCGGACATAAGATAGTCCGAATGACCCATGTAAGAAGGGTCAACAAAACAGAGTCTTCACAGCCCAGCCATTGAGGGAGTGAAGACCACAAACAGAGAAGTGAGCTCGGGGGATGGCGGGTGGGCTTGTGAATGAGTGGTGGAGACTTCGTCCAAGAAGATCAAGAATTACGGTAGGTACGTAATTTCCATATCTTTCTGGACATAAAGTCTCCACCACTCATTCACACTGATGGGAGAGTATCGAGCTAAAATAATCCCCCCGAGATGGGCAGCAGGAGAAGAGAGGAGCTCACCTACGACAAGAGTCCATTAAGGACTGCCCTGCCAAAGGACTGATGTTGTCTGGCATGGACATCCAAGGCGTAGTGCTTCACAAAAGTATGCACGGAGCTCCAGGTGGCCGCATTGCAGAATTCTGCAATGGGCACACTGTGGATTTCAGCCAGAGATGCCACGACTGCTCTGGTAGAATGAGCGTATACTCTGCCTTCTAGCTTGACCTGTGCCATGGAGTAGCAGTGGCGGAGGCATGCTACTAACCACGCTGAAATACACCTGATAGCAACAGGTTGACCCAGCTGTGCTGTGCTGAAGGAGACAAACAGTTGTTTAGACTTGCGGATTTCCTTTGTCTTGTCTAAGTAGAACTGCAAGACTCTCTTCACATTCAGACAATGAAGGGTATGCTCTCCCTCATTCTGGAAGTTCGTGAAGTAGGTAGGAAGGACCAAGGGTTGGTTCAGATGGAATTCTGAGACAACCTTAGGAAGAAACTTGGGGTGAGTCCCAAGAACTACAGTTTTCTTTGTGAAATACAGTATACGCAGGGCCCCGATTTTTCTGCGGCACATCGGAGCAAAGTTCTGCGGCAGGGTTCTCATTTGCCGCAGAACTTCTGCGGCACTCAACACCACTTTCATGTGCAATTCTATGGCACATTTTACCCTTAATTTTTTTTCTCTTTTGTTTTTTTGCCATATCTGACACAATGCACGCCAGAATACAGTCATTTTATGGGTGTTTGTCACAAAATTTTCAACATAGCCAGTTTAAGACCTCTGCTCATGAACAGTATCACTGTGATTTTATTAATCTGTCCGGAACATTGATTTGCTTTGACTAAGCCATTCTGCGCTACAAATTGGAAACACATTTTGGGTGAGATGTGAAAATGACAGCTGTACTACTCATAAGACAGTGTGGTGAAATGGCAATGTTGAAACTCTGGAGTGAAAATATTGAAATTTCAGAAACTTACGAGCTCATGAGAACTGCGTAACGCACGCTTAAACAGTCATTTTTGAATTTTTCACCAAATTTTCAACATAGCCATTTCAAGACCTCTGCTCATGAACAGTGTCACTGTGATTTTCTTAATTTGTCCCTACATTGATTTTTGCACAACGACTGCGCCATTCTGCTGCCAAGGGTGGAAACACATTTTGGGTGAGATGTGAAAATGACAGCTGTACTACTCATAAGACAGTGTGGTGAAATGGCAATGTTGAAACTCTGGAGTGAAAATATTGAAATTTCACGAACTTACGAGCCTGCGTAGGAACTGCGCAACGCACGCTCGTTAAACAGTCATTTTTTGGAATTTTTTCACCAAATTTTCAACATAGCCATTTCAAGACCTCTGCTCATGAACAGTGTCACTGTGATTTTCTTAATTTGTCCCGTACATTGATTTCGCGCACCGACTGCGCCATTCTGCGCTACAAGGGTGGAAACACATTTTGGTGAGATGTGAAAATGACAGCTGTACTACTCATAAGACAGTGTGGTGAAATGGCAATGTTGAAACTCTGGAGTGAAAATATTGAAATTCATGAACTCACGAAGCCCGCTGTAGGAACTCGCTAACGCACGCCGTTAAACAAACATTTTTGATTTTGACTAAATTACAGGGTTTTGGGTCTTTCATGAATGATGTCACTGTCATGGCGGTAGCTCGTCCCGGGGTGATTTCAGTCACCGCGCCGAAATCACCCTTCGAGCCGATAACGCCATGACAGTGACATCATTCATGAGAAGTGGTCCCAAAACCCCATGTTGAAAATTTGGCAAAATTCCCAAAATGCCTGAGATATGCACAAAGTTGAACCCCTCCTATCTAGCCCATTATACAGCTTACCGGCATTTCCTCAGTTCGCGGTCGCCTTTGAAGAGTGCAGACGTGTTCCCGGTCCACCGAAGATCGTCGCGCCAGAGTCCGGAGGTAAGTATGGGGTGGGGTGGGGTGGGGAGGCTGGGTGCTCAGTGGGTGGGTGCGGGATGTGGGAGGGGCTCGGGAGGCGCGCCGTGGGACAGTTTTTGTTTACAGGGAAAAAAAAAAAAAGGCGTCGCAGGACCGCTTGCCACACTGGGTGGGCTCCCAGCATGGCACAACGACCTTGGGATATTCAGCCGACGGGGATTGGGCACCCTGTCGGCAAAAAAAAAACTATTGGCTACTTTTCCACGCTGGGGTGGGCTCCAGCGGCACAAGGACCTGGAGGCGTTCAGCCGATGGGGATTGGGCACCCCATCGGCAAATGAAGCAGACGCTTGTTCCGCTGGAAGCCGTGAATTCATGGTGATGGCAAATTCGCGGATATTTCCGCCGCTTAGCATCCGCTGAATCGCGAAAACTCGGGGCCCTGAGATACGGTGGGGGTGGTCTGTGACCAAAGCATTTATTTCTGATACTCTACTGGCAGGAGTTGTGGCCACCAGGAAGGCCATCTTCAAGTCAGAAATTTCAAGTCACAAGTAGCTAGAGGCTCAAAAGGTTTACGGGTGAGCATGTCTAGCACAAGGTTAACGTCCCAGGCTGCTACCGGATGTCTAACTGGTGGTCTGGTATGCAGAATGCCCTTAAGAAACCTCTCTGGCCGGCCCGGTGGCGCAGAGGGTTGAGGCGCTGGCACCTTACCTTGAGCCATGCTGGCGACCCGGGTTCAGGAATGGACTCGGGACGCCGGGGGCTTGCAGGGGAAGGAGAAGATTGAGCATCCATAGGACTGCTCTCCTCTCCTGGGGTGGGTGCAGGGGTGAGGTCACTCTGCAGTGGCCCCCGGTGGAGACTGGAGGCACTGTAAGATGCAACGTAGAGACTGTCATGAAAAGCGGAAATATCCGCTCCATGTTCTGCCGGATGACGGCTGCCTGGCTGTCCGAGGCCATCAATGTCCCGCGAGCCATCCGTTCCAGCAGCACCCTGGGGCCAAGCATTAGTGCTGGTCTGTCCCTGGCTGGTGCCTTTCCCTTCAGAGGAGGGGGACCCGCCCTGCAAAGGGTTACATCGGGGTTACCCTGGGGTCGGCTGCTATCTGGAACGGTGACTCGGGGAGTGAGATGGGTCTGATTCAGCCTTGGCTCACGCCTGAAGGAGTGGCTGAGATAAATGGCGAGGGTAAAAGATAAAAGCAAAAAAAAAAAGAAACCTCTCAACCACGGGTAACTGAGCCAAAGACATGACGAGTGCAGGCTCATGAACGCAGAGATTGCGCAAAGATGGACTTTGACAGTGGAGTATTGTAGACCTGTGTTAGAGAGGTCTAGAAGATACTCTAGGACTTTGCTTGGTGGGAGGAAAAATGGGTTCCGGGAGGATTTCGCACATCAGATAGAAAAATGCTTCTGCTTAGCCGTGTAAGTCTTTTGAGTAGCTGGCTTGCGTGCAGCTAAAAGAATATCTGAAACTCGACATGAAACGTTAAACCTGTTCACCTCTATCTCTTCAGGAGCCAAGTGTGGAAGTGAAGGGACCTCAGGTTGGTATGGACTATAGGGCCCTGGGTCAGTAGGTTTGTCTGAAGTGGAAGCGGTTTCAGGGAGGTTTCTGATAATCTTCTTGTTCAATGGAAATCAGATCTGACAAGGCCAGAATGGGGTGATGAGAATCATTCTGCCCCCCTGTGCCTCCAGTTTGAGCAGCACTCTTTGAACTAAGGGAAGAGGAGGAAATGCGTACAGAAAGCGTTTTGTCCACTGCAGTCTGAATGCATCCTGACAAAAAACGCCAGGTCCGGGATTTCTAGAGCAGAAGGGAGGCAGTTTTGCATTGAGTGGGGATGCAAAAAGGTCCAGATCCAGAGTTCCCCATTCGTTGAAGAGTGATTGCACGATGGTTGCATCAACAGACCACTCGTGGGGATCTGTCTCCATTCTGCTGAGATGGTCCACCAGGTCATTTTGTACTCCCAGCAGGCAGACCACCTGAATTTGAGCTTTGTGCTCCACGCACCATTCCCACACTCTCATCGCTTCCCTGCATAAGGGGTAAGAGTGTGCCCCTCACTGCTTGTTGATGTAGTACATCACTGCTTTGTAGTCTGTTTGAAGGAGAATGATTTTGTGACAGAGAATGTCCTTCAAGGTCTGGATTGCGTAAAGGACGGCTCTCATTTCCAGAACATTTATGTGAAGTTGGGACTCGTCCTGACTCCATTTGCCCTGGGTGTGGAGATCCTGGCAGCGAGCTCCCCATCCCAACAGGGACGCATCTGTGGTGACGGAGACCTGAGGATCCACAGGGGTGAAGAGCTAACACTCCTGAGACCACCAGGTGAGTAACCACCTCAGCGGTTCTGTCACCTTGATGTGAAAGGACTAAGGATGTGTGGTTGGCAACCACTGAGTGCTGAGCATCCACTGAGAAGTTCTCATGTGAAGACGAGCCAGAGGCACAGTGAACACTGAGGATGCCATTAGACCCAGCATATGCTGCATCGAGAGAGCTCGGACTGAGCTGCTTTCTCTGATGAAGCAGGCCATCTGGAGAATATCGCTCCTTCTGTCCTTCGGAAGGAAGGCTTTCGCACAGGAGGTGTCCAGAAGGGCTCCTATGAAGAACAGCCTCTGGGACGGCTGTAACTGCGACTTTTTCAAGTTTAGCAGAACTCCCATGGACATGAGGAAGTCTGAGGCCATTGCCACAGCCTCTAGAGTCTCTTGTCTGGAGGGGCTTGCAAGGAGCAAGTCGTCCAGATATGGGAATACTTGGATTTCGATTTTCCTCAGATGTGCCATGAGAACTGCACAGCACTTTGTAAACACTTGAGGTGCGAAGGATAGCCCAAAGGGCAGGACTCTGAATTGGTAGTGCTGACCCAATGCCACGAACCTTAGGTACTTGTGGTGCTTTGGGTGCATGAGAATGTGTTGGTAGGTGTCCTGCATGTCCAGGGAGGCTAGCCAATCATGTTGATGAATCAGAGGTAGAAGGGAACCGAGAGATATCATCTTGAATTTCTCCTTGAAAAGAAACTTGTTTAACTTTCTAAGGTCGAGAATAGGGCGCATACTGCCTGTCTTCTTTGGAACTAGAAAGTAATGGGAGTAGAAACCTGTGTTCCGCTGGTCCAGTGAAACTACCTCTACTGCCCTGTTGTTCAGAACACCTTGAATCTCGGATGCAAGAAGGCCTGACTGAGCGGCAGACCCAGAGGGGTTTCCGACAGATTATCCTGAGGACCCATTTGTCTGATGTTATCGACTTCCACCTGTTGTAAAACTGAGTCAGACGCCCTCCTACTGCTGAGGAAGAGTCCCCCTCGGGCAGCTGAGGTGGGACCTGGTCTGGAATCTCAGAGGGTGGCACTGGGCACTTTGAGGCCCTGTGCCTTCTGCTGTGCTTTCTTTTGTGGCTGAAGAGTTTGGTTTCTGTTAAAGCCTCCTCTGCCCTTACCTCGAAAGGACTGATGGTTATGAAACTGACGCCTGTTCCAGCCCCTCTGAGGGGCTGCGAAAGGGGGTCTAGCCGTCTTGATGGCTGACCTAGTTTTCTGAGTGGCCTCTAGCGCTTGCTCTACCTGAGGCCCAAACAGATACACACCGTCGAAAGGTAAGGCCATAACCTTTTGGTGGGCATCATTAGTGAAGCCCATGGTATGCAACCAAGAGTGGCAACGGGTGCAAATACCAGCCGCCGCCGCTCTGGAGGCAGTGTCAAAAGCATCCATGGCAGCTTTAAGCTGTTGAATATTGGACTCAATGCCTCTGGTAACGGTCTGTAGCAGCTCTGCGTTAACCTCGAATCGGGACGAGCTTCTACCATAGTTTTGAGCAAATGCCAGAGTGTATACTTGTACTGAGCAAAATAACCCTGATAGCTAGCAATGCACATACCCAAGGTTGAAGCAGCAAAGACTCGCTTACCCAAGGTGTCGATCTTGCAAGATTCTTTGTTTATTGGATGTGCTGTAGCTTCCTGTGGAAGAAAAGCCTTGTCATTCTCTGCCAGAACCACGATGGCATCAGCAAAAGCTTGAGAGGCCAGAATGGGACGATCCTTGGGAGGGGCATATTTCCTATCTATGGACTTAGCCACAGAGGGAATAAGAGCTGGGTTATCCCACACCATCTGGGATAGAGTCTTGAAAGAGGGCTGCACTGGAGGGGTTAGATCTGTAGGGATATCTGGAACATGCAGATACTGCAAATGCAGCAGCTTCCCAGGTTCAATATCCGAGGTCTGGAGGGAGAGAGAGAGAGAGAGAGAGAGAGAGAAATTTAAATTCCTGAGCAGAGACTTAAAGGAAAGGTCCTCAACCAAAGGCTCTGTTGAAAGTTTGTTCCCCGCCCCTAAGGTGGAATCATCATCAAAGTCATCTCCCAATCGAAGATCAGGATCAGGTTCAATGTCATCCCCTGCCAGTCCAGAAGGGACTATATAGATAGGAAAGGGATGAAAAGAAGAGGAAGGAAGAGGAGCGGAAAGAATTGGTGTTGAAAATCTGTGATACCCGTGCTGCGTCGCCAGAGTCCCTGGCGCCATCATAGGAAGTGGCACCAAGCGTGGCGCCGGCAAGGATTGCGGCACCGAGCGTGGTGCCAACACAGCACACGGCGCCGATGACGGGAAGGCTGGCACCGCAGACTGCGGTGCCACAGCAGAAGTCTGTAAACTCCGATTAGAGGAAGAAAAATGAAGAAATTCAGCAGGAGATAAAGGCACTGGTGTGGACCCCTGTGCCGCAGCTATGTGAGGCGGATAGACACCAGGGCACAGAGTTGACGGCACTGGAGAGGGCACCACGCGACTCGGAAGTCTCAACCGCCCGGCCTGCAGGTCCGAAATAGAGAGGTCCAAAGGCCCAGGTGACGGACTAGCCAGCTGAGGCAGTTGTGATAACCGCCGCACCCACTGCTCCATAAGAGTGGCCCAATGGTGAAAATACTCACTGGAGGACCCACCTATGGGCAGGGAGGGACTCCGGAGTTGACGATGCCGGTCACCAGGGGCAGAAACCAGAGGGTACTCCGGAAGAGGCGGAGACTGGCCCCTGCCCCCAGCAACTGACGATCTATACACAGATGTACTAGAGGGAGACCTCGAGCAGTGCCGGTTCTTTTTCGACCGGAAGGCCGAAGAAGAGCTCGAGGTTGAGCGGTGCAGAGAATGGGACCGCTTCTTTTTGTGCTTTTGGGGAGACCGCCCATCCCCCCCCCAAGCACCGGACCGTCTGTAATCAGACCCCCCTCCCCCATAGAGGGCGGCGGACCAGACCGAGCCCAGCTGACTGAACAGCTTTTATGCAAAGTCTCCCTACTGTCACCTGCCCCACTCATGGTTGACTCCGTCAATGGAGGGCTGAAGACTTCTTTTGATGAAATAATAACATTTAATCGGTACTTATTTTCTCTAGAAAATAAAACTAATAATACTAATAAAACTGAAGCTGCTGCTGTATAGACGTGAAGTTTTGACTCCTGACGGGTGAGCGACGTCATCACTGAAGCGCACTCGACGGCGGGAAAAAAGGAACTGAGGAGGTTGGAGGGTCGACGCCGAGTTAGTCTATACAGCTGAGCTCACGGTGCCACTTCCTCGCAGCCCTACCATGGCGCCGGCCATCCTGAAAAATGTTGGCTCCCGCTGGGTTCTAGTGCCTCTGGCATAGTCCCATCAGTGTGAATGAGTGGTGGAGACTTTATGTTCAGGAAGATCATCCACCAAATTTATGGATGACATCATCAACACTGAATAATGTCTGAAGGCAACAGAAAATGCAATCCATGCTCCCTATGTAGGAATCATTGGGCTTACCAAAGGTGCAGAGGGGTGTAATCTCTTGGACTTCCTAGCAACGGCTCTCAATATAGTGCCTTGACTTGAATTAGTGACTTTTTAGGTAAACTTGAGCTGCCTGTAGATGCAATCCCTGAAAGACTCTGGTGCATCCTGAAGCATGCAGAATGGTTCTGCTTGGGATGGGGGCCAGCTTTTAGCAGCAGTGAAGAAACTACAAGATGTAACAAAGATAGATTTTTATCTCCTGGTGTTATGGCTATTGCAGAGCAGATAACCCATGTCTCCAACTGCTCCTTGGCTACAGGCAAATTTCCCTCTGTGTGGAACAATGCACTAATAGTAATCCCTCTCCATATGGGGGGAGCATCGGATAATTTAAACAATTACTGCCCAGTATTCTTGATCCCAGTACTCTCCAAAATCCTAGAAAGAGTAATTAGCGCACAACTCACCAAATTCTGTAATACTATTCACTTCATCACACTGGTCCACAGAAACACCGAATTTGATGGCAGATAAGGAATGTTTAGCCCACCCAGTCTGCCCATTTTTTCCCTCTGCCTATACAGTCACAGATCCTATTTGATCTCCAGCTCACTCTGCCCCTTACTTACCACTAAGACTCCCTTGTGCCTATCCCATGTGTGCTTAAAGCACACCACTGTTTTTGCCCCCACCACCTCCGCGGGAAGACTATTCCAGTCATCCATCACTCTTTCAGTGAAGAACTACTTCCTTGCATCTCTCTTAAATTTACCCACTTCCAGCTTCATTGCATGCCCCTTCAATCTTGTGCATCTTTTCCTCTGAAAAATACTCCCCTCCTGTACCTTATTTATCCTGCAAAGAATTTATAGGTCTTTATCATGTTCCCCCTTCCCTCCTCTCTTCCAGGGTGTACATATTGAGGTCTTCAGTCTCTCCTCATAGGGCTTTTGATGCACTCCCTACATCATTTTAGCTGCCCTCCTCTGGAAAGCCTCCACTCTATGTCCTTCCTCAGATGTGGCCTCCAGAACTGGACACAGAACTCCATACCTTGGCAAAACCACCCCACTCCTACTGCTGGTGACACCCCTCCCTCTGCACCCCAGCATCCCACTGGCCCTACCAACTGCTTTGTTACACTGTCTCATCACCTTGAGGTCATCAGATATTATTACTTCCTCATCAGATATGATTACTCCCAGGTCTCTTTCCTGTTTGGTGACTGTGAATACCTCTTCACCCATTTTGTACTCCACCTCTGAGTTTCTGAGCCCTAATAAATTTTGAACTTTTTCACATTAATCCCAGCTGCTATGCCCTTGACCAATCCTCGAGTTTCCTCAGGTCTCTAAACATTCTTTCCATCCCCTCTGGAGTGTCCACCCTATTGAAGATTTTGGTGTTATCTGCAAAAAGACATACCTTCCCTTCCAGCTCCTCTTCAATGTCACTCACAAAGACATTAAAGAGGGCTGGTTCCAGTACTGCGCCCTAAGGCACCCTGCCTTCCCCGGAGTGAACTCTATTTACCAACACCCTCTGTCCCCTAGCCTTTAGCCAGTTCTTACCTATTTTAACACCTTAGGACCCACCCCTTAAGCTGCCCAGGTTTCCTTATGAGTCTTCTACGTAAAATGGTGTTGAAAGCCTTACTAAAATCTAAGTAAGTCACACCCAATTCCGCAAGAGTCACTCCACCACTACCTCCCTCTTCAGAATCACTATTTCACTAGGACAGTGGATAGGGCTCTAGTACCATCTTTATAGACCTGGTCAAAGCCTTCAACTTAGTAACACACTCTGTTCTGATAAAAAAAGTTAGATGCCTCTGGAATTGATGGAACACCACTGCTCTGATTTAGGTCCCACCTCTCTGACAGCTGGTTGTGAAAGTGGACCAAGCAGTATCACACCCTCTCCTCATTAGCTTGGGTGTCCCACAAGGCTCAATACTAGGGCTGCATCTTTATTCAGTTTTTGTCAATGACTTTCCTAGCTGTACCCTTTGCTTGCAGCCTTCACCTGTATGCAGATGACAGTCTTACAAACCTCTGATCGACTTGCCATCTGTCATTAACTGAGATCTGCAACTAGATTTCATCAAGTTACAGAACTGATTTTCAGTTAAGGCAAATGGCATGGCAAATTTATTTAAAAGACGCCCAATCCCGGAGGCTCTGGGCGCCGTACAGATTTTTACACATAGTTTCAATGTAACAAAACATATAAAAATTTATACATAATAAATAAATAAAGTCTAAAATCACCACAAATACCGTAAATACTAACCTAAGTGCCAAACGCTTTAGAAAAAAGAAAGGTCTTCAGAAGGGACTTAAAGATATCTACTGTGGGGGCCTCCCTGACCATAGTTGGCAAGGAATTCCACAGAACAGGGTCTGCGGTGCTAAAGGCTCTATCGCCAGCGGATTTAAGCCTTGTTCTGGGAATGGCCAGGAAGCCACCACTAGAAGAACGAAGAGGGCGGGAGGAGAGGGCAGGTGACAGAAGGTCTAACAGGTAACCGGGGCCCTGCCCGTGGAGGGCCTTATAGGTGAGAAGACCCACCTTAAAGAGAACTCTCCACCTGACTGGTAGCCAGTGCAATTCACATAGAACCGGTGTAATATGGCAAGATTTTTGCTGCCCGGTTAATCAGCTTATTTTAACCCAGAAGAGGACTGTTTGTGCCCTCTGGCACCAAACATTAGCTGAACATTGCTGACCCCCTGTGTATCTTATATGAAGTTCCCCTTCCTACCTTGGTTGCCTAGTCTCCCCAGCTATAAACCCTGTCTACTTGTTGCATTCAGAGATAGATAAAAGGCTGCATATCCCCTACCCCAATGAAAATAAAGCTGGCCAAGCAGCAATTAGCTTCTGCTTGCCCAAAGTATGGAATACACTGCCCTCTGGAATTACTTGTTACCCCTCAGTCTTTGCTACCAAAATTAAAACAGCACTTTTTGTGCACACAGATGCTCTACCCGACTGCATGCATCTCTGTCATGAAACTGAAACCTAGGGATGGGGCAAACAGCACTTTACAGTATTTATTTTACAATTAAAGTGAGGTAGTGACAGTCACTGTACTAAATTGCACTTGTCATTTCATAGCTGCAACTGGTGCACAATTAGCAGCTTTTTGAGGGTGGGGGCATATTACGGACCAGATATAGGTGGTGGGATGCTTACCCCAAATGCAACAAGCATTTGTCAATGCCGAATGTTGCTTGCTTGTATGTGCTGTGTAAGTATTTGTAAGTCAGTGGAGTGAAAATATTGAAAATTCGCAAATTTTCGAGCGTGCATAGGAACTGCGCAACGCACGCTCGTAAAACAGTAATATTTAGGATTTTTTTCACCAAATTTTCAACATAGCCATTTTAAGACCTCTGCTCATGAACAGTGTCACTGTGATTTTCTTAATGTGTCCCATACAGTGATTTACACACCGACTCATGCCATTGTGCGCTACATGGGCGGAAACACGTTTTGAAGTAGATGTGAAAAATGACAGCTGTACTGCTTATAAGAAGATGTGGTAAAATGACAATGTTGAAAATCTGGAGTGAAAAATTGATTCCGCAAACTTACGAGCGTGCGTAGGAACTGCGCAAAGCACACTCGTAAAACAGTCATTTTAGGAATTTTTCCACCAAATTTTCAACATAGGCTTTTTGAGAGGCCACCTTATGAACACTGGCAGTGTCGTTTTGTTAATCGGTGCTGAAAGGTGATTTCACCCAGTGACTGCGAAATCACCCTTCGGGTCCGATTAACGCCATGACAGTGACAGCACTCATGAGAAGGGGTCCCAAAAACCCCATGTTGAAAATTTGGTGCAAAAATTCCAAAAAATGCCTGAGATATGCAGCAAAGTTGAAAAAACCCTATTTATTACATTATACAGCTTACCGGCATTTCCTCAGTTCGCAGTCGGCTTTCAAGAGTGCAGACGTGTTCCCGTCCACCAAGATCGCTGGGCCAGAGTCCGGAGGTAAGTATGGGTGAGGGGTGGGGGAGGCAGGGTGCGCAATGGGTGGGCATGGGTGGGGCAGAGACAGCGAGGGACCGCTTTTTGTGTTTCAGGGTTTTGTTTTTTTTTAAAAAGGACGATGATGCGGGCGTTTGCCACGCTGGGGTGGGCTCCCAGCGTGGCACAAGGACGGCCTGTTTGAGGGCGTGGAGCCAACAGGGGATTGGGCACCCCTGTCGGCGATAGCATCTGTTGCCACGCTGGGTGGGCTCAGAGTGGCACCTGTACTCTCTGGGGTGGAGCTGACGGGGATTGGGCACCCCGCCGGTTATACGATGTGTAGCCATGCTGGGGTTGGTGCCCAGCGTGGCATGTGGAACTCTGTTTGGGGAGCGAGCACAGCCGATGGGGATTGGGCACCCCATCGGCTATACAGTGTGTGCGTGGGGGGCGAGCATGCGTGCATGCATGTGTGTGTGTAGGTAGGCGTGCAGGGAGCGCATGAGCAGGCGACATCTTATTGCTGCACACTGAAGCGTAGCTCCCCCTTTCAACTGTACTCCACTGCATTTTCGACTGCTGTCATAGACAGCTCCAGCAGCCACTGGAGAACTGCGCCTGCGCCTGCAAACATACTGACTGAATTAGAAGAGGGCTGCCACACCTCCGAAAACTCGGATGATGGCACTATGTTTCTTGCACATGTGTGCAAGCAACATAAAAATGACTATTCGGTATTCAGAGAGGTTTCAATTAGGTATGCGATTGAACACAAATAGCTGGAGTAGGCCACTATTGGGGGTATGAAACGAATATTCGTCTCATCCCTTCTGAGGCCTGCCTTGTACTGTATGATACACCAGCTGCTGCTGACCTGACATATGCACTATATACCATGGTAACCAACATTATACATTTGTGTTGTTGGCATTTAATTTTGATCTTACTGCTAGTCTTGTACCTCTCCACCCTTTCCTACCCTCTCTTCCCTTCCCTCCAGGTCACATCTGTAAACAAGACTGCTGTTCTCTGTGTGATTCACCTTATAAAACATTTTCAAACAAATAAAGAAAAACGAAGAAAGAAATAACCATGGCTGAAACCCAGGTTTGTAACTAATTTTCAACATCTAAAACAGGAACGCCTTATAAATGGGATTTTATCCTAACGGTGTAAAAAGTAGTCATTTTTGTATCCTGTATAAAAAATTAATGCTTTTTACTACTACTACTAGGTGATGCTCCTCCCTGACCTCAGTTTTATAACATGCACCTATAGAAGATAATGTGGTGGGGTCGGGGTGCATCTTAAACTCTCCTCGGCTCAGAGTAGTACCTGCTCTGATCTGAACATATAGATGTGCTAGTGAAACAGACCACCGGTCTATCTAAGTTTGTTTCGGGTGCAGCTAGCACCCTAGCTCTGCAGCTGCCCCACCCTCCCTTTGTCATCCCACTGCCACCCCCATCTCCCCACCTTCACTCTCCCTGTTCCATGCCCTTAAAGCTGTTCACAGATTTACATGATACCACCCATTCTGGTAGTGCATTCCATTTTCCTACCACCCTCTCTGCGAAATAGTCTCATTTCCCTCCTAAATCTTCCCCTCTCTATTCTTAGCCCGTGCCCCCTGTTGTCCCTCCCCCTTCTTAGCTTAAAGACCCCATCTGCCCCATCCTTACTGATCCCCCTCAGATACTTGAATGTCTCTATCATGTTCCCCCTGTCCCTACTATCCTCCAGGGTGTACATATTCAGGTCTCCCAGCCTGCTCTCATAGTCTCTCCCCTCCATTCCACATATCACCTTTGTCGCTCTCCTCTGCACTCCCTCCACTAGCCTGATATCATGCTTTAGGTATGGCCTCCAAAACTGCACACAATACTCTAAGTGCGGCCTTACCAGCGACCTGCAGAGGGGCAAGATCACCTCTCTAGGTCTGGACGAAAACCCCCTCGCTATGCACCCCAGCATTTTGTTCGCTTTTGCAGCTATTCTCCAGCACTGGGCAGTGTTGTTCATGGTCCCTGTTATCATTACCTCTAGGTCCTTCTCCTCCTCAGTGATCCCCAGCTTAACCCCCCCCCCCCAGCCAGTATGTTACTTGCCAAACTCAGAATTGCCTATTTGTATGTAGGGGATGGGAACATTTATATCCAGCTACCCCAAGCAGGCTGGCAAGCTGGCTCAACAGATTAAAGAGGAAATTTGCAGGATGGCAAAGGAACCTAGCGACACTGCAGACTGAAGGAAAGAAATGTATGGTCAGGAATACCCTCAGCCCTACTGTGTGATCAGTAACTATTAAGTTTTATTACGGTGTTAATGCAGAGTCTTGCTTTTCACATAAAAAATGTGTTCTAATTGGACTGAAGGTCACCAAGGGGCTGTGATCTGGGGGAGTGGGGAGGTTTCCATGCACTACCACTATACAGGGAGTGGCTATATTGGTGTGTCCTTTAGACCTTATGCCCCCGTCCACCTAGGGCCTATGTGCACTGGAATGACACTCTAGGGTTAGAGGAATGTGCTACTTACTGTCTACGTCAAGTTGAAATGGATTCGGACATATTTTGTTTTTATTTATTTAAAGTTTTGTCCAGGAATGCAGCCTGAGCAGAAACTCGGTTTCAGGCATGTCCTGAGGAAGGGGTTGGGGGGTGAGTGACTGAAATAAAGGAGTAAAATCAAGGTATATTTTTATGTCGTCCTATTCTGGCAGAAGAAGCATATATTGCTTTAATTACCTTCTTTATTTTCCCTGTACCTCTCTCAATTTTTGCCAGTCCCTCGGTATGCCCTGTGTACCCATATCTGCACCTCGGGAATGCGCCCATTTCAAGTATGGTACTGCTTACATCACTTCATTATGATTACATGCTCAGTTTCCTGCAACTTTGGGCATGCTACAGCTTTAGCTGTGGACACTAAAATAGTTTGGACTGGTTTCATAGGTCAGTGGGGACATTTATCAGTTTTGGGTAATAATGTTCTATCTGTTCGATACAGCTGTATCTTCCTTCTTTTTATTACTTACAAGCAGACATTGTGATTTTCCTGGTCATATAGTTTCTTAAAATAAATAAAATGCAATAAAAAAAAAAATATGTTGCAAGGAATTGAAAACTGTTGCCACCACTCACTACCTTGTAATCCTTCCACACCATCCAGCTGTGTCAGTAGTTGGTTAACCACTCGGTCTGTCACTCCTGTGTTATCGTGACCCCGCCGAGGGGCAAGAGAATCAAACTCATCAAAGAACAGAATGCAAGGTCTGGCTGCCTGTGCTCTGGAAAAATAGAAATATAACAACTGAATGATTACGATACACTGGACCAAAGTGGTCAGCAGCCCTTTCTGGGCCAGAGGGTCAATAGTTCAACCACCAGTTGGGGCTCCTGAAATCAAAGCAAAAGTCAGGGTCTTCTTCTGCTCCTAAGCTTAGTTATAAAACAATTTAGAAGCTTAAAGGGGACAGGAATTGATTACTTATGTGCAGCTCTTTGAAATGTCTCAATTTTCATAAATTATATTTCTTACCACTAAATGATCCCTATTTAACTGTGCCTGAATAAAAGCTGAAGCTGTCAGTTGTGTTTTGTATTGTTTTCTTTGTATGGACAACATTCTGTGCAGTTCCTTTCATGGAACCAAGAATTTGGAGTTTTGACTATGTCACTTCATGGTTTCAGAATTGTTAGGATGAACCTATCAGTACAGTGCACACGGTTCTGAAACCATGACATGACACAGTCAAAACTCCAAATTCTTGGTTCCATGAAAGGAACTGCACAGAATGTTGTTCATACAAAGAAAACAATACAAAACACAACTGACAGCTTCAGCTTTTATTCAGGCACAGTTAAATAGGGAGCCTTTAGAGGTATGAATATAATTTATGAAAATTGAGACATTTCAAACAGCTGCACATAAGTAATCAATTCTTGTCCCTTTAAATATTGTTATTATTATCAAGTCTATATTCTAAGAATATTGGGAGGACAGCTGCAGCCAAACCAGCCTACTGTACCTCTGGAGCTGGAGGACTTGGGGATAGGGTGTCCTACTCCCATCCTAGGGGAACTTGGGCAAATACAGACACTGTAGTGCATCACCAGGGGTGGTACTGCACTGCTCTGGTACCATCCTTCGGATAAAATGTTAAACTACGGTCCGTTTGGCCCATCTCTGATGTCAGTCCTGGTGAATGCCAAAGATCCCACTGCACTTATTGTAAGAGATGGGGATTTTTCCCCAATGTCCAGAATACAATGGTAGCCAGATATAAGTCCTAGTATATCTAGATGTATCAGAGGAAAGAAAAAATTACTTATCATTGCAATATTGTTTCTTCCAAGGGATTTCCCAGTAGTTTTAGACCTATGCAGTCAGCTCAGAATCTCTGACTGCCCCCAGAGCTCTGATGTAATGTGAAATGTATGCAAATCATGGAACTTAGAATGATACATTCAAACTGCTGCCTCTAGGTGGACTATGTGCCATCTAACTGCCAGATTCATTTTTGCAGATGAAAAAACACTAGACTATCCAAATTAAATAATTGTAACTTAACACCCATAACAATAATACCCTCCCCTTGGTAAAGAGGACGGGTTCCAAACAGGAAAAGGAAAAACATGAAAACGAGAGCTTGGTGCCCTAGTCATACTTACGTGCATCAAAACATTATGTTAAGCCAATGATTAATGGAAACATTAAGAACCCCCATGAAAGTATTGCTGAACCTGATTCAGGTTATGTAAGGTGAGGCAGGGATGGGACATCTAATCCTACTGGGAGATCCCTTGGAAGAAACAATATTACTATGGTAAGTAATTTTTTTCTTCAAACCCCAGGAATCTCCCAGTAGTATTAGACATATACAGCCTACCAACCAGTGCCTTGGGAGGAGGGTACAGAGCCTATTTAGGGAAAAGGTTTTACAATACTTTAATATCTTCACAAAAGTGGGAGCAAGACAGAGGCAGGAAACTACAGACCAGTTAGTTTGACCTCAGTGGTAGGGAAAATGATGGAATCACTTCTGAAGGAAAGAATTGTTGAGTACCTAGAGGCTAGTGGGGCACAGGACCCAAGGCAGCATGGATTCACGATGGGAAGGTCGTGTCAGACGAATCTAACAGATTTCTTTGACTGGGTTACCAAAGTAGTAGACCAGGGAGGGGCTGTGGACATGGCCTACCTAGATTTTAGCAAGGCATTTGATACAGTCCCACACAAAAGATTAATACACAAGATAGCCAGCCTTGGAGTGGGTCCCAAGGTGGTAGCCTGGATAAAAAATTGGCTAGATAACAGGACTCAAAGGGTAGTAGTAAATGGAGTACACAGTGATGAAAGGAGGGTTACTAGAGGGGTACTGCAGGGTTCAGTACTGGGACCGGTCCTTTTTAATGTCTTTATAAGTGACATTGCAGAGGAACTGGAAGGAAAAGTATGTCTCTTTGCAGATGACACAAAGATCTGCAACAGGGTTGATACACAAGATGGAGTGGAAAGGATGAGAAGGGACTTGGCAAGGTTGGAGGAATGGTCAAATGTATGGCAGCTCAGATTCAATGCAAAGAAGTGCAAGGTAATGCACATGGGGAACAAAAACCCTGGGGAAGCGTACACATTGGGGGGTGAGATACTGACAACAGTAAAAATAGAAAGGGACCTGGGGGTAATTATATCAGATGACCTAAAGGTGGGCAAGCAATGTGAGAAGGCAGTAAGGAAGGCTGGGGGATACTGGGATGTATAGGAAGAGGCATCAATAGTAGAAAACAGGAAGTTGTTATCCCTCTGTACAGACAGGTGGTGAGACCCATCTGGAGTACTGTGTGCAGTTCTGGAGACCCCATCTCAGAAAGACATAGACAGAGTGGAGGCTGTCCAGAGGAGGGCAACCAAAATGGTGCAGGGTCTGCACCAGAAGACAGATGAAGAAAGACTAAAGGAGCTTAATATGTATACCCTTGAGGAAAGAAGGGAGAGAGGGGACATGATAGAAACTTTCAAGAACCTCAAGGGAATTAACAAAGTCCAAGAGGGTAGCATCTTCCAGAAAAAGAGATGTGCAAGAACAAGGGGGCACAATTTGAAGATAGAAGGGGGATGGCTCAGAGGTAATGTGAGGAAGTATTTTTTCACTGAAAGGGTTGTGGATGCATGGAACAGCCTCCCTGAAGAGGTCGTGGGGTCAAGAACAGTGGGGGACTTCAAGAATGCATGGGACAGGCATAGGGCAGTCCTAGTGGGGGGTAGGAGGAATTAAGCTGTTGGTTAACTAGGATCTGCAGCTTATCTGTTAGGTAGGAAAATGGGCAGACTAGGTGGGCCAAGCGGTCCTTATCTGCCATCAAATTCTATGTTTCTATACTGCAGTGCCAAACCTAGCATCACTCCTGGACTGAACATCCAGGCAACAGTGCTCTGTGAAGGTGTGGACTATACTCCAAGTAGCCGATTTACAGATTTCCAGCAAGGGAATGTCCCTTGCAGCTGCCACACTGGCAGCAGTTCCACGAGTGGAATGTGCCCTGAGGCCCTGTGGTGGCGGTTTCTTAGCCTTACTACAGCAGAATTGGATGCAGAATACTACCCAACATGCTACTGACCTCTTTGAGGCAGGCCTACCTTTTCCCACTTCATCATAGGTAATGAAATGAAAATGAAGTACCTACCGTAATTGTTGATCTTTCTGTGTATCTTCACCATTCATCACTATTTGGGTATAGCTCACCGGAGCTAGGACCCCGTGGGAGACTTTTTTTTTTCCTATGGGAGGAGTCAACGTTGGGCTGGCGCCGCCTTGAGGCTGGCATTCTACGTGGCACTCGAGGGTTGGCAGTTAGCCATTGTCGACACCGCCCCAGCCCCAGTTCTGACACGCCAGAAAGTGTATGGAAGGGAGGGTGGGATGAGGCAAGAGAGCCCAAGGGATAGATAAAAGGAAAAGAAGAATAAACCAAAAGGAGAAATACATGACTTAGGCAACAGAGGAAGGAAAACTTAGAAAGGGAAATTGGGGAGAGAAAGAGGGGCCCCAATCTCTGGAAGGAGAAGAAGGATAAGAGCGAAGGAAAAGAAGTGAGGAAGGTAGGGGGAAAGAACAAGCAACACAACCTCAGAACGGAGATGCACAATGTTTTTTTTGGTTTTCTTAGGATTAAGGTCCAGACATGGACTATGAAAGCCGGCTGCAAGAGAAAACCTGCAGCGAGGGTCAGAAGACCACCTAGAAGGAGTGCAGGCTGAGGTTGCGTCCCAACTCTTCCCCTCTCTCACCAATTAATAAGGTTGTTTTTTTTTAAACAACCAGAGGTTAGAGAAAACAAGGTAACCTCAAATTGAGGTCACTAAAAAAACCTTAAATATAGAATGGGGGAAGAAGACCCTCTTCACACTCCAAACCCCTCTGAAGGGAGAAAGGATGGAGGACTTCCTCCAAACTCGAAAGCAGGCACTCTCTTGTGTTCTCACAACCCCTCCCGCCACATACGAGGAAGAGGAGGGAGGGAGGGAGAAAGACACACGAGGGAGAGGGTAGGTGTCCAGAGACTGAGGCCCAAGGGGAAGGAGGGTGGGATTTAGTGATGAATGGTGAAATAAACAGAAAGATCAACAATTACGGTAGGTAAGTAATTTCATATCTTATCTGTGTCAATCGTCACCATTCATCACTATTTGGGTGAGTACCGAGCCCCCCCCCAAAAAGGGGGGGGGTACCCAGAACACTCTAAGGGACTAGGTCCCTTAGCCTCCAGTAGGTGAGACACTGAAGGAGAAAACCCTGACAGGCCTGGAGAGGCCCGAGACTGGTCCGGGTGAGACAGGGATCCCTCCGTGGGGGAAGGAAGGCACCCCCCGAAAGTCGCTGTCTCACTCGACGGGAGAAGAGGTGGGTTCTCCGGTAGGTGGAGTAAATCACCCTACGCCGGGCCAGGGGTGACAACCGGGATAGGAGAAACCATGCCGTCCGCTGAAGGCAGATTGCTGTCCCTACCACTCTGGAAGCTATCTCACTGGCATCATACGATGCCCTTGCTTGGTGCCCTGCCAGCTCCAGGCCGTGCACAGAGAGGGTGATGGCTTGCCTGGTTTCCTCCGAATCAAGCATCGAAGCTAGGAGCTGTCCTAGCCTGGACCACAAGAACCTGTCATAGGCTGCAAAGTGGGCCTGATGTGCAGCAATTGAAAGGGAGATCCGTGTCGAGTAGAATACTCGTCTCCCCCAGAAATCGAAGTCCGCAGAGTCCGAATCTGGAGGGTGGTCACGGTAGGGGGCGCGAGGCCCTGAGGGGGTGTCCAGGGAGGTCAACCTCGAAGGGGGGGTGAGACAGAGAACCTGGAGACCCAGGGGGAGCACATTACCGCTGGCTTAAGTCCCTTAGGGCTGGAACAGCGGAGAAGGGACGAAGCCAGAGCTGATGCGACGCTTCCTGAAAAGGAATCGGCCAGGTGAGAGCCACCAAGTGGGCCGCACTGAATTCACCCAAGAAGGTAAGCGTCACATGCTTGGGATTGCTTATAGGTATGGGGATCAGGTGGAGCTCGTCCAACATCCTCACAAGGAAGCGCTGATAGGAAGAGAGATCAGACGAAGGGGATATATGGACCGACAGTTCCTCTCCCTCAGTAGAGGGAGAAGAGGAGGAAGATGAGCTCCCTAGTTCAGGGGTCGGCTGCACAGGGGCATGGTGAAAAACTTGCTGGTCCAGGGCATGAAGGTAGGAGGGAAAGAATGCAGCCGATCCTCTGAATTGCTCCCAAGTAAGAGGTCCGCGAGGGTCCGAAATACCTGGGGCTACCAGGGATGGAGACAGAGGCTCGAAGGGCAGGCTCCTGGCAACAGGAGAATGGTCTCTGTTGGGGCAGGGAGGCCAACAGGAAACCCTTTGAAGGAAGGGGGAACTCAAAGTTGCTGCAGCTAACAGCCGTTCAACCGGATTGGAATGGTCAGAGCTGTGCCCCAAGGAAGAAATCTCCCCATGAGGTGACCGGGACCATGTGAGTCCAGAAGAATGGCCCCTGACCACAGAAGTAGAACTCCCCCTCCCGGACTCCATTAGGAAAAGGCGAGGGCCTGCATTACGGCTCCTTCCAGGACCCGGCCTGGACCCAGGAGGAGCTCGCTGCGCTACACCTCTACCTCTCAACCCTTCAGAGTCAGAGAGGGACCTCGTCCTCTTTGCCACTAACCGAGGCAGCTGGCATCCCCGAGCAGGCTCCGAGGAGTCCACCCAGGGAACTGTACCCTCCCCCCTCCTGATGTGCCCCGGGCTGCCTCAAACTTGGACTGTCCAAACACGTCAAGGAGGGAGGAACTGCAACTGAAGCAACAGCCTCTCCAGAGACCTCAGGCTGCCCAGCGGTAGCCACAGGGACCACCGCTGGCTGGTCATATCCCCTGACTCTGAGGTCTACCGGTGAAAACTGAACTGCAGGAGGGGGGAAAGTGGGGGTCGAGGTGCTGGAGACAGAAGGATCCAAAGATCCCGAGGAATCCGAAAGCCAGTCCGGATCAGACCCAGAATCCGCCTCCGAAGAGGTAGACTCCGAGGTCCGATGCCAGACCACTCCACGGGGTCCTCCAGTTCCCGGGCCCCGAGGTCGGGCACCCTGAGATTCAAAACCCCCAATAGCAGCAGAGGACAGTACAGCTCTACGCCCGGCACCGACATTGTCTCCAGCACCACAAACGACGCCGGGGTCAGGCACGACCCCAAGCACAGCTCCACACTGGTCCCCGGCACCGCTGAGAACCGAATCTGAAGTAGCTGCATGAGCACACCAAGGCAGATGGTGCCGCACACAACCTCCGGGTTACCGACCGGCGCGAGACTCGTCCCTGTGGGTAACACCAGGGGCAGAGACGGTGCTGGCTCCTGTCCCGGCATCGCCAAGACTAGAACCAGGCCCAGAAAACTCCAGACAACCAACCGCGACGCCGCCATAAGTCCTGACACCACGAGCAGAATCAGGGACGACGACAGCGCCGAGGACAGGCCAGACACCGACCGCGGCATCGCTCTCCAAGCCGACGGTGCCGCAAATGGTGCCGAGGATGGTGCTGGTCCAGTCCTGAAGGACCCAGAACGCGACACAGAGGGAGCCTTCGCTACCGAAGTAGCGACTGCCAGGACGGTGCCTCCCGACTGACCCCCAAGAGGGTCAGCCTGGGCCTCCTTCACCGTTGAAGAAACCCTCGCCGTGGCAAGGCTAGATGAGGCGGGGGTTCTCTCCTCCGCGGACCGTATAGGACTGGGAGGGGACCCGGAGGAAGGGCCGAGAGTCCTGACCTTGGCTTGACGACTGCGAATCCGTCCGCCGAAAATCGGCGGCACACGTCCGACTTTCCATGCGCGAATCTCAACGACACGGCGGTCCATGGAGAAGCAGATATTGCAGTTATCCATATTTTGTCAGGGGCTGAGGCAGAAGAGGCAACGGTCATGCTGGTCTGTAACGGAGTAAAGGCGGCCACAGGGGCACCAATGCATGGGGGACCGTCCAGCCTTCGACGCCTTCTTGCCCCCTGGACGAGACATGACCAGACGAAAAATTAAACAAAACACAGTACTCGCTGCCGCTTTTAACAAAAAGGAAAGATCTTACTGGAGTCGAAGAAGCGATGTCAAGCAGACGGTCAGAACCGAGGCAATATACACACGACGGACTTAGGCTGTAAATTTTCTCTTGCTCTCACACGCAGGATCCTCACTCGACAGCGGGAGACAAAGAACTGGGGCTGGGGCGGAGTCGACAATGGCTAACTGCCAACCCTCGAGCGCCATCGAGAACACCGGCTTTTAGGGGGCGAAGCGCCACCGACATCGACTCCTCCCATAGAAGAAAAAAAAAAAAAAGTATCCCGCGGGGTCCTAGCTCCGGTGAGCTATACCCAAATAGTAATGAATGGTGAAGATTAACACAGATAAGATCAGCTGTGAGTGGGAATCCCTGAGGTCCTTAGTATGAGTGATGTAATAGCTGAGAGACCTTTTTTAATGTCCAAGCTATAAAGTTTCAATTCCCATGAACTAGACTTGACTGTGAAAAATACAGAAAGGGTGATGGACTGGTTTAAGTGAAACTCAGATACCACCTTTGGAAGGAATTTCCTGTTAGTCCTAAGGACCACCTTGTCCTTATGGAAGATAATATAATTAGGATCCATGCAAAGAGCTTGGAGCTCGCACACACTTCTTGCTAAAGTGACTGCCACCAGCAAAACAGTTTTCCAAGTGACATACTTCAGGTCAGCTGTAGCCATTGGCTCAAAGGGAGGTTCCATGAGTTTGGCTATGCACAATTTCAGATCCCAAGGAGGGACTGGTTCCCTTAACAGGAGGGAACATATGTGCCAATCCTTTGAAACATTTTCTAAAAATAGGGTGAGATGCTATTGTTCTCTGAGCACCTGCAGACAAATAAGCAGATACTGCTGCCAAGTGAACCCTAAGGGTTGCAGACCTGAGGCCTAGAGCTTGCAAGTGCACCAGATAATCAAGCAATGTAGACAAACCAGCCTTAAGGGGATTGATTTTCTTAGGTATGTACCAGATGGAAAATCTTTTCCATTCTGAAGTATAAGTCTTTCTTGTGGAAGTTTTCCTATAAACTTTCAGTACTTTAAGTACCTCTTCTGACAGGTTAAATTAAGAAAATTCTAACTCCTCAAGAATCAGGCATTCAGGTGAAGACTCTTGAGGTTCGGAAACATGAACTGACCCTTAACAGCTGTTAGGAGATTGTATGTCTAGGACAGACAAATGGGTTGCTTGGTGGACAGGATGAGCAACAGAAGGTACCATGGATGCCTGGCCCAGTCTGGGGCAACCAGTATCATGCTTGCAGACTGACCCCTCAGCTTGAAAAGGACTCTCGACACCAGTGGAATGGGAGGAAAAGCATAAGAAATTTCCCCATCCAATCCAGAGCTAAAACCTTCATAGGCACTGTGCCCGGGAGGGGGCGGCTGCAGCACTAGAGAGGAAGCTGGTGGTTTTCTTTTGAGGCAAACAGATATATTTCTGGGAAGCCCCAACATCTGAAAACTGTGTGCAGCACTTGCCTGTTCAAAGCCCATTCATGATGATCCTGGCCGATTCTGCTGAGTGAATCTGCCAATGTATTGTCCTTCCCTGGAAGATGAACAGCGGACAGATGCACCTCCAGGGAACATACTAGGAACCACATTTTCATGGCCTCTGTGCACAGCCTTGAGGATCTTGTACACCCTTGCTTGCTGATATACCACATGGAGGTTGTGTCTTCTGTCCTGACCTGGACTGGCTGACCCCTCAACTGAAAGGTAAAGGCCTTTAGGGCAAGGAGGACTGCCCTTAACTCTAAAAAGTTGATGTGCAGTTTGGACTCCTGAGGTGGCCAACTTCCACTGATTTTGAGGTCGCCTGTGTGGGCCCCCCACCCTAGGAAGGAGGCATATGTTGTTAAGACCACAGTGTGGTGCTGTTGCTGAAAAGGGATGCCCTGTCGGAGGTTGTCCCTTTTTTCCACCACTGCAGAGCCAGTAACAGAGTTCTTGAACTGACACAAGCTTTGAAATGGGATCCCTTCTTTGGGTTCAATGAGGTCAGAAGTAAGAACTCTACAACCCTCCTCCCTTTCTCATCTGGCCCTACCTAGAGCCTTAACCTGTATGGGGGAGCGGGTTTTTTCAATTCAATGTCCAAAACTTTGGAATTCTTTGCCTCAATACTGTAAAAATACTAATAGTCAGGCTAATTAAAAAAAAAACATAGGGAAATTATGGAAAAAGGGTTGGAGAGCTGAGGAGGATGGCTTGGGGTGCCGAGAGCCTGGAGGATTAACGGGGTGTAAAGGATAAAAAGATAAAGGAATAAACTGGACTGGAGGGCGAGCCCAGATTTGGAGTTTTATAAATCTTAGAGTCACAATATAATCAGGACCGATGGATTAGAGAAGTCTGTAAGAAAAAAGAAGGTACAGATGGCATGAGAGATGAGAAAAAGAAGGGGTCTTTTGTTTTTTTTTTCTTCTTTGGTCGATGGGGGGATTGGGTGGGGGAGGGAGGAGGAAGGATTGTCAATGGGTCAGTGTCAATGGATTAAGGCAAATGGAACATAAGTATGTATGTTTGGATGTATTATGAAAATCTAATAAATATATTATGCAAAAAAAAAACATTTTCTACTATTTGCAACAACAAACTATTTGTAAATGTTTTTAAACAATGTATTGTATGTGTATCCTATTGTATATATTGTATTTTGTATTTATACTTAACCTGCTTCGCAGCCCTCCTGTGAGGCTCCGGGTCGTTCCTGAAAATGGGCTTTGGCCCAGTGTGTTAACCCAGTAAATAAAGTGAAATGAATGAATGAAGTGATATTGAATGTCCCTCATCTGAAACCTGCAGCCCGATGCTACTGCAGTAGTCAAAGCCATGTGTCCTAGTAGTGCTGGGAACTGTCTTGCTGTTCTGGGCTGACCCAAGGCAAAGGAATTTGCTAGGTTCAGTAGATCCTGTCACCCTCTCCTATGGGATAAAAGCTTTTTCCAGGATAGTATCCAGTTGTGCTCCCATGAATTCCAGTGACTGAACTGGCTCCATCTGAGACTTCTGAGGATTGATAAGGAAACCCAGGGACTCCAGGGTACTTTGAGTAACCCTGATGGAGTCCTTTACCTGCTGATATGAATTCTCTATGACTAGTCAGTTGTCCAGGTAAAGAAATACAATGGTTTCCTGCCTTCTGAGATAAGCTGCTGCCACTGACAGACACTTTGTAAATACCCGTGGGGCAGAAGTGAGCCCAAAGAGGAATGCTGAGAACTGGTTAATGACCTGAGGGCAGAGAGAACCTTAGGTATTTTCTGTGGCAAGGTCTGATTGGAATGTGAAAGTAAGTGTCTTTCACATCCAGAGATACCAGCCAATTTCCTTTCCTTAGAGATGGAGTAACTATGGCCAGTGTTACCATTTTGAACCTGGGCTTTGCCAAGTGTTTGTTTAGGTATCTGAGATCCAGGATTGGCCACCTTTTCTTTTTGGTTAAAAAGTATCTTGAGTACATGCCCTTTCCCCTTTGGGTAAGAAGGACTGGCTCTATTGCCCTGGCTTGCGGTAACTTTTTTTTACCTCTAACTCCAGCAGAACAGTCTGTGTAGGCGTTGAAGGCCGGAAAGCTCTGTAGCCCTGAAGTTTTGGAAACTGTTCGTTCTGTAGACAGAGACCCTGACTCACCACCTCCAGAACCCAGGTGTCTGTGTTAATGTTTTCCTAGTATTGGAAGCAGTGAGCCAGCCTGCCCCTACTAGAAGAGGGGTGGCAGCTTGTGTTGTGTAGTCTTCTGTCCAGACTGAGGTCTAGAAGCTGGGGCTGGACTGGCTCGCCTAGAAGACCTCTGGACCCTGCCCCTTTAGTAACCTCTAACCTGTGTATACTCTACAGGCATACAGCATGGGGTATATAACCTGGGGGTAGTAACCCCTATTGCAAACTTCAAAGAATATGTTGAGGGGGCCCTTTAAAAGTCATGAACTTCACACCAATTCCAGTTTATTCAAACTTGTCTTTATTTATGTCTCCTACGTTTCGCTCCACAGAAGAGCTTGACCGTGTTTTTTTTTCTGTTAAAAATATATGTGTGTGTTATTTTCTTGAATTTCATGTTGCTTTCTTTTTCTGTTTTTTCAGAAATTACATTTTTAATTTCATTTCCGCATACACACATACCATTTATGCAGGTATCTAGCATAAACTTTTCTGTTTACTTTTTTACTTCAGTGTTTACTTCTTATTTTACTTCAGTGTTTTGTCCTTTTCTCACACATCCTGAAATTAAATAAATGTGTTTAATCAATTCGTTGCCACAGAGCTTAGGTAACCAAAGGCTGTTACTGCAGCCTATTTGGCTTGACCCCCCATTTAACTTTAAAGAACATACCTTGTTTAGTGAGCAGAGCTATTTTAATGGATCCATAGCCACGTAAAACCAGTACTTTGTGGCATCCAAAGCTGTCCTGGCAATATTTGCCATATCGTGTGCCACATCACCTGGAATTCTATCAGTTAAAGCTAGCATTGAATTCCATACGGCCTTCCGGTACTGTGCAGCATTATCATATGCCATGTAGGCTGCCTGTCTGATAGAAGGGAAGAGACTAAGTAACCCGTCTTCCTCATAGCGTCAACTTTTCTGGAATCTTTATCCAGAGAATGAGACACCAGGGGTAATTTAGCCTTATCACAGGCAGAAGCCTGCATCACACCCTCATGATCTGGATGGGTATATAAGTAATCAGCAAAAGAACTATCCAGTTGATACTTTTTCTCCTCCTTCTTGTCCACTCTAAGGACAGAGGAAGGTGTGTGCAGAATTTTCAAGGTGTCTGTGAAAAGGCAGAGATACTAAACAAATATTTTTGCTCAGTATTTACAAAGGAAGAGGGGGAGGTACATAAAACAAACAGTAGTAACACTCTGGATACAGAAGTTGATACCAGCCCATTTACAGAAGAAAGGGTTCTGAAAGAACTCTTAAAACTGAAGGTGGACAAAGCAATGGGGCCTGATGGGATTCATCCCAGAATTCTAAAAGAATTAAGGGTAGAACTAGTGACACCACTGACTACCCTCTTTAACAAATCATGGGAGGATGGGGTGGTACCCGAGGACTGGAGGAGGGCAGATGTGATTCTTCACAAAAGTGGGAGCAAGGCAGAAGCAGGAAACTATAGACCTGTTAGTTTAACCTCAGTGATAGGAAAATGATGGAATCACTTCTAAAGGAAAGAATTGTCGAGCATCTAGCTGCCAGAGGAGCACAGGACCCTAGGCAGCATGGATTCACAGCGGAAGGTCATGCCAGACGTAATCTGATAGATTTCTTTGACTGGGTGACCAAAGTAGTAGATCAGGGAGGGGCTGTGGACATGGCTCACCTAGACTTTAGCAAGGCATTTGACACAGTCCCACACAAAAGATTAATATATAAGTTAGCCAGCCTGGGAGTGGGTCCCAAGATGATAGCCTGGGTAAAGAATTGGCTGGAGAATAGGACACAGAGAGTAATAGTAAATGGAGTCCACTCAGAAGAAAGGAGGGTTACTAGCGGGTACCGCAGGGTTCAGATAGGACCAGTCCTCTTCAATGTCTTTATAAGTGACATTGCAGAAGGACTGAAGGAAAAGTATGTCTCTTTGCAGATGACACTAAGATCTGCAACAGAGTTGATGCACAGGGTGGGGTGGAAAGGATGAGAAGGGACTTGGCAAGGTTAGAGGAATGGTCAAATGTATGGCAGCTTAGATTTAATGCTAAGAAGTGCAAGGTAATGCACCTGGGAAACAAAAACCAAGGGGAAGAGTACACAATGGGGGGTGAGATACTAACAACAACAAAAATGGAACGGGACCTGGGGGTAGTCATATCAGATGACCTAAAGGTGGGCAAGCAATGTGAGAGGGCAGCAAGGAGGGCTGGGGGATACTGGGATGCATAGGGAGAGGCATCACCAGTAGAAAATGAAAATTACGCACTCTACCGTAATTCTTGATCTTCTTGGACGAGTCTCCACCACTCATTCACACTAGTGGGATTAGCGCCGGAGGCACTAGGACCCATCGGGAGCAACCTTTTTGCTGGAGGGTCGGCGCGAGAGATGGCGCCACGAGCAGCGGCTCGAGCGGCAATGACCATCTCGGCGACGACCCTCCAACCGCCTCAGTACCTTTTTTACCAAGGAGGTGCAGCGCAACTAACGTAAAGAGTAAATCTAACCTTAAAAAACGGACATAAGATAGTCCGTACGACCCGTGTAAGAAGGGTCAGCAAAGAAGTCCTCACGGCCTAAAGATTTGAGGGAGTGAAGACCAACACAGCGGTGAGCTCGGGATGGAGAGGGAGGAATGAGTGGTGGGAGACCGGCCCAAGAAGATCAAGAATTACGGTAGGTGCTGCTAATTTTCATATCTTCCTGACATAAGTCTCCACCACTCATTCACACTAGTGGAGAGTACCAAGCTGATAATCCCCAAAGGGTGGCAGAAGAGCCAGAGCTCACAGTCCTAAGATAGAAGACCATTAGGATATAGTTCTGCGAATCACGGAATGTGCCTGGCATGAACATCAGTACATAATGCTTGAGAAGGTATGCACTGAGCTCCAGGTGGCGTTGCAGATATCAGCAATTGGAACATTGGAATCTCTGCTAAGATGCCATGACCGCCTAGTAGAGTGAGCGTACACTCTACCCTCCAATTTAACTTGAGCCATGGAATAGCAATGTCGAAGGCATGCCACTAACCATGATGAGATGCATCTAATAGCGACGGGTTGACCCAGCCGGTGTCGCTGAAAGAAACAAACAGTTGCTGAGTCTCATGGAAAATTCTTGGTTCTATCTAAATAGAACCGTAAGGCTCTCTTAACATCCAAGGAATGAAGAGATCGTTCCTTCATTTTGGAAATTAGCGAAGTAAGAGGAAGTACCAGAGGTTGGTTTAGATGGAATTCTGACACAACCTTGGGAAGAAATTTAGATGAGTACTGGAGAACTACCTTGTCTTTATGGAATACAGTATACGGAGGGTCCGGCACCAAGGCATGAATCTCCGAGACCCCTGGGCTGAGGTAATGGCCACCAGGAAGGCAGTCTTCCAGGTAAGAAATTTTAGCTCACAGGTAGCTGAGGGCTCGAAGGCTTCCAGTGAGCATGTCCAGCACCAGGTTAATGTCCCAGGTTGCAACTGGACGCTTAACAGGGGGTCTGGTATGAAGAATCCCCTTAAGAAATCTCTTCACCATAGGAAGCTGAGCCAGAGTCAAGGAAGAAACCGGCTCATGGAACGCTGAGATGGCACTAAGGTGAACTTTAACTGTGGAGTACTGGAGACCTGAGTTTGATAGGTCCAAAAGATACTCCAGAACCTTGTCAGGAGGACAGGAAAAGGGATTCCAAGAGGACTTTGCACACCAGAGAGAAAAGCGCCCATTTGAAGCGATAGCTGGTGGCTGGCTTCGCAGCCAGAAGGATGTCCGAGACTCTACGAGAGCGTTGAATCGATCACTTCTACCTCTTCAGGAGCCAAGCATGAAGGTGAAGTGATTTCAGGTTGGATGGACCAATGAACCCTGAGTCAAAAGGTTGATTTGCAAGGGAAGTGGTCTCGGAGAGGCTGCCAACATACTGTTGAGCAGAGGAAACCATAGTTGCCGAGGCCAGGAGGAGCAATGAGAATCATTTTGGTCCCTGAGACTCGAACTTGAGGAGAACTCTCTGATTAGAGGATCGTGGAAGAGCGTGAAAGAAAACGTTTTGTCCACCGCGAGCCTGAACGCATCCTGACAGAAAATGCCAGGCCCTGGATTTCTGGAGCAGAAGAGAGGCAGTTTTGCGTTGAGTGGGGATGCAAAAGGTTCAGGTCTGGGTCCCCACTCTTGAATAGTGACCGAGCTACGGCTGGATCGAGAGACCACTCGTGAGGGTCTGCCTCCGTTCTGCTGAGGTGATCTGCTAGGTTGTTTGGTATACCTGGCAGATAAACCGCCTGAATCAGAGACTTGTGCTCCAAGCACCACTCCCACACCCTCATTGCTTCCCTGCAAAGGGGTAAGAATGAGCACCGCCTTGCTTGTTGATGTAATACATCACAGCTTTGTTGTCCGCTTGAAGGAGAATGTTCTTGTGACAAAGGATATCCTTCAGAGCTCGGATCGCGGAGAGGACCGCTCATTCTCCAGGACATTTATGTGGAGAAGAGTTTCGAACTGAGTCCATACACCTTGAGTGTGGAGGGGCGACAGTGAGCTCCCATCCCATTAGCGATGCGTCTGTGGTGATGGAGATCTGATGATCCGGGGAGCAAGGGGAACCTTCCAGGAGATTGCTTCTTGAATCCACCAGGTGAGAGACCTTCAAGGGCTCCGCCACCTTGATGGGATAAGATGGGGTGAGAGGTCGGAGACCTCTGAGTGGAGAGCATCCATTGGGTGGTTCTCATGTGCAACCAGGCCAGGTACAGTGAACACCGAGGACGCCGAGACTCCAACATGCGTGTACCCAGAGAGCTGTAACCGATTGGTTCTCCCCGATGTAACGGGCCATCCAAGGATGTCGAGTCTTCTGTCCTCTGGAAGGAAAGCTCATGGAAGAGGTGTCTAGAAGCGTCCCTATGAAAAGGAGCCTCTGGGAGGCTGCAGTTGTGATTTTTTCAAATTCAGCAGAATTCCCATGGACGTAAGAAGACGAGAAGTCGTTTGCACGGCTTCCAAAGTCCCTTGGCTGGAAGGGCTTGCTAGAAGCCAATCGTCCAGGTAGGGAAACACTCTGAGTCCGATCTTCCTGAGATGCGCTATGCAGAACTGCACAACACTTTGTAAAGACTCGCAGGCTGAGGATAGGCCAAAAGGCAGGACTCTGAACTGATAATGCTGACCCAGAGCTACAAACCTGAGGGACTGGTGGGTCGGTGGATGGGGATATGCTGGTAAGTCCTGCATATCCAGGGAGGCCAGCCAGTCGTGTGATGCAGCAAGGGTAACAGGGTACCTAGGAAATTCATTTTGAATTTCTCCTGGGAGAAATTTGTTTAACTTTCTGAGGTCTAGAATGGGCGCATTCCACCAGACTTCTTTGGAACCAGGAAGTAATGGGAGTAGAACCTGTGCTCCGCAGATGCGGGGCACCAGTTCTATTGCCCTGTTGCTTAGAAGGCCCTGGATCTCGGTGAGGAGGTCTGACTGAGAGGCCGACAACCTGGGTTGTCGCCTGGGAGGACAATTCGGGGTTCCAAAAATTGAGAGAATAACCTCACGATTATCCGAAGGACCCATTTGTCCGAAGTTATGGACTTCACTGGTTGTAGAAGTACATCAGACGACCTCCACGAGGAGAAAGTTCCACCTCGGGCAATGTGGATGGAACTTGGGCCAGCAATTCATAAGGTGGCGCTGGGGGCTTTAGGCCCCTGCGCTTTCTGCTGCGCTTTCTTCTGAGGTTGGGCAGGTTGGCTTTTATGGAAGCTTCTCCTGCCTCTGCCTCGAAAGGACTGACGACTATGAAACTGACGTCTGTTCACATGCCCCCGAGAGGGAGCAGGCGGAGGTCTGGCCAACTTAATGGCCGACCTAGTCTTCTGAGTGGCCTCTAAGGCTTGTTCCACCTGAGGGCCGAAAAGAAAGGAGCCATCAAAGGGCAGCGCCATTACCTGCTGCTGAGCATCATTCGTGAAGCCAGAATGCGCAGCCAGGAATGGCGCAGAGTACAAATACCCGCGGCCAAGGTTACAGTGTCGAAAGCTGTCCATAGCGGCTTTGACCTGTTGGTTATTGACCCAATACCCTTAGTAACGGTCAGAAGAAGCTCTGACTTGGAGTCCAACCGGAAGAGCTTCAACCATTCTTTTCAAAGAGTGCCACAGGATATACTCATACTGAGAAAATAGCCTTGATAACTGGCAATACGATACTTAGAGTGAAGGCAGCAAAGACTCTTACCTAATGTATCTATCTTACGAGACTCTTTGTTAATAGGTCGAGCTGTAGTAGTTTGAAGAAGAACGACCTTATCATTCTCTGCCAGGACTACAATAGGATCCGCAAAGGCTTGGGATGCCAAAATGGGACGATCCTTGGGAGCTGAATACTTCTTATCAATGGATTTAGCCACTGAGGGAATAAGAGCAGGATTATTCCATACCATTTGAGACAGCGCCTCAAGGAAGGCTGGATCAAGGAGTCAAATCCTGAGGGATCTCCAAGCATGAAGGTACTGGAGTCTTAATATCTTCCCAGGATCGATGTCTGTAGTCTGGAGAGAAAGAGTGGATCTCAGGTTCTTCAACAGAGACTTAAAGGACAGGTCCTCAACCACAGGCTCTGCAGCAAAGAAAGATCCTGTTTCCTCCACTTCATCACCCAACCAAGGTCTGGGTCAGGCTCAACATCATCTCCTGATGGTCCAGAAAGGACTGATTGGACAGGAAAGGAGTGAAAATTAGAGAGGAGGAAATAGCAGAGAAACAAGGAGAGTCCCGAGGGCCCCGGCGCGAGAAGGCAAAACGGTTGAAAACGGCACCGCAGAGGGGCATGGCCGAAGAGGCACACGGCACCGCAGCGCTCCGCCGACCCAACGGGCGAGACCAGCTGTCGCCGCGACGGGCGCAAGGCCGAGCGCACCAAAATGGCACCGATAAGCCAACAGACCCGCGGAAGGCGCCGAAACACCCAGGAACCTGGAAAGCTAGAGAAGGAAAAACCAGGAGATAAGGGCATCGTGTGGCCCCTCGCGCCGCAGCCATGTGAGGGGAAACACTTGTTGCTGGAGTCACCGGCACCAAGAAGGCGCCGTGACTAGGAAGGTCCAACCGCCCTACCCGATCGCTGGAGGAGTCCGGGGGCTCCTGCGGCAACTGAGCCAGGCAGGAGAACCAACCTCGAGCCCATCGCCCATAAGAGCGCCCACTGATGAAACTGCTCATCTGGAGCCCTACCTACAGGCGGGGGGGCTCGACAATGAGGACGACGGTCACCAGCAGTTGGCACTCAAGAAGGAGAACGGCAACTAGCTACGATAACCGACCGCCGACGGCAGACAGTTGCCAGAGGGCGCCATCGAGTGATGCCTTCTTTGACCCGTGGGCCGAGGAAGAGCTCGAGGCCGAACGGTGCCGAGAATGCGACCGTTTATTTTTATGCCGACAGGGGGACCGCCCATCCCCCCGGGCATCGGACTGACCGTTGTCGGAACCCCGCTGAGGAGAAGGAGGCTGACCGGACCCAGCCCGGCTGACTGAACAGCTTTCATACGAAGTCTCCCTACCGTCACCTGACCTGCTCATGGTCGACTCCGTCCAGTAGGCCGAGACTTCTTCAAGTAAGTTAAATTTAAAATACTAGAAAAATTTAACGAAAATAGAATAAAATTAAGCGATACTACTATCGAGATAATGTTACAAAAAAATAAACTGAAAACTATGCGCTAGTTTGAAGTTTGACTCCCGACAGGCGAGCGACGTCATCACTGAAGCGCACTCGACGGCGGGAAAAAAGGAACTGAGGCGGTTGGAGGGTCGTCGCCGAGATGGTCATTGCCGCTCGAGCCGCTGCTCGTGGCGCCATGCCTCGCGGCGCCATCTCTCGCGCCGACCCTCCAGCAAAAAGTTTGCTCCCGATGGGTCCTAGTGCCTCCGGCGCTAATCCCACTAGTGTGAATGAGTGGTGGAGACTTATGTCCAGGAAGATCAGGAAGTTATTATCCTTCTGTACAGACAGCTGGTGAGGCCCCATCTGGAGTACTGCGTGCAGTTCTGGAGACCCAATCTCCGCAAAGACATAGACAGGATGGAAGCTGTCCAGAGGAGGACAACTAAAATGGTGCAGGGTCTGCACCGGAGGACATATGAAGAGAGACTTAAGGAGCTTAATATGTATAGCCTCGAGGAAAGGAGGGAGAGGGGGGACATGATAGAAACTTTCAAGTACCTCAAGGGAATCAACAAAGTCCAAGAGGGTAGCATCTTTCAAAAAAAGAGGTGTGCAAGAACAAGAGGGCACAATTTGAAGATAGAGGGGCGGCTCAGAGGTAATTTAAGGAAGTATTTTTTCCACAGAGAGGGTTGTGGATGCATGGAATGGCCTTCCGGAGGAGGTTGTGGAGTCAAAATCAGTGGTGGAATTCAAGCATGCATGGGATAGTCATAAGGCAATTCTGGGGGGTGGGGGTAGGAAGAAGTAAGGCTGCTGGTTAACTAGGATCTGCAGCTTATCCAGTAGGTAGGGAAATGGGCAGACTGGGTGGGCCAAGCATTCCTTATCTGCCGTCAAATTCTATGTTTCTATGTTTCTTTTTTAAGTGAATTGTGGCCAGGAAGGACCAACTTTTTTGTGGGAGCTAATCACATCATATCCAAAACCTCTGCCTCCTCATCGTCCACAGATTCCTGTGAGGTAAGGCACAAGGTGCCAGCCATCTGCCTGACAAATGAGAAGTGCGTTGAAAAATCATCATGCCCACGGGGAGGGTGTAAGGAGTAAAAAGATAGCTGTGTTGTGTGTTTCTATCTCCAAAAAACTCAGGCCACACTAAATGAATGTTTCCCTCTGGTTTATTTTCGGTTTGCGAGTCTTCAACATCAATACAAGTATTCTGGTTAACTTCTCAAATACAGGTATATCTGGCTTTTGTTTGGTGATAACTTATTCAATTTTATACAAGGTTTATATAATGTTTTCTTATCTTAAAAACTACTAACTCCCCAATATAGGCCAATCATATAACAAAATAACCTATTAATCTTAGGGTGTGGTGAATAACAGTCAAAGCATAGAGACAGCTGTATTGCTCATAATATCACGAGGTGTTTATCATATTTTCTTGCACAATCTCAAAAGTATTGACTTCATTTATAGAAGGTTCTTTATGTGCACACCGTTCCTGAACAGGTAATGCCGTTCTAATAAGGGCATACTATCCTGTTCCAGTTCTCCAAAGAACATCTAAATGCTGACCGTTATAAAATCATAAGGTGAAGTGTTGTGTAATCATCACAAGACTTTTAACTAGGTCTGGTGAGAAACTACTATTTGAGTAAACACATTTGGTTATATAGTATAAGAAATCATACTGAAGCATTCTGTAAAAGGCTATACTTTAACACTCAATTTAACTATTATAAAAGGTTATACTGAAATAAGTGTTATAATACAAAATGTTACACCACAGAGGGGTACCAAACTCTTGATCTGGGGATACCTCTGGCTCAATGGGTTCCCCTAGATCTGGAATCTCCTCTTTCTCCTCAATGTACAGTTATTGGCCCTGGTTCATGGGAACTGGTAACTTGAACAGGTGAACCCAGGATGGAATCTGTAGTCTGTAAAACCTGAATGACCTGCAGGACTTTGGCAATGTCCTCCGCTGAGGGCATTTTAGCTTTGTCTGTTGGGAGCTCCTTTGCTTTTTTCAGCAGGAGGCACAGCAACATGCTTTTCTTTATATTTCTTTTTGGCAGGCACAGACTCAGGAGCCTGCTCTGTTGGTCTTTGGTGTTTAGTATGTTCAGACCCCTTCTCAGAAATATTTTGCCCTGAAGTGTCTTTAAAGTGTCTCTCCTTTGTTTTGGTGTGGGAGGAAGAAGAACCCTCTTCAGTTTGCTTTGGAGACACCGAGGTGGGAGCAGAAGCCATTTTCTCTAATCTTTTGGTTCTTTTCTTAATAGTTTTAGAACAAAAAGTACTGCATGCTTCACAGTTAGAGAAAATATGACTGGGACCCAGGCACTCTAAACACAAATCATGGCAATCAGCCTTAGCAAATATTTGGAGGCATTTAATACAATTTTTAAAGCATGTGGGTCTCATCCTCTTTTTAGGTCTTTCTGACATGCCAAATGTTAGCAGACTACGCAAAAACGTCCCCAAAATGGGTAAAAACCAGAAATCGTGGTCGGTTCCTTGATTAAGTTCTACTTCACACAGAAAGTGGTGCAGCCTTGGAATAGCTTACCAGGAGAGGTTGTGGAGGCCAAAAATAGAAATTACGTTCTTACCGTAATTATGATCTTTCTGTGTATCTTCACCATTCATCACAGATGGGTACTGGCGGAGATCAGGACCCCAGCGAACCTTTTTTTTTTTTTTTTTTTTTAAAAGGATAGTGGAGCCGACGCAGCATCGGCGCCGCCCTCGAGGCCGACGTACTACGTGGCGCTCGAGGATTAGCCGTTAAGCTATGTCGACTCCGCCTGCCTACCAGTTCTGAGTCGCCGGAGAGGTAAGAGGAAGGGATGGAGGGTGGGACAAGAGAGTCCAAGGGACAGAAAAAGGAAGAGGAAACTGAACTAAAAGGAGAAATAATGACTGAGAGGACAGCATAGAAGAAGTAAAACTAAGGGGATTGGGTAGGGGCCCCAATCTCTGGAAAAAGAAGAAGGGAAGGAGGGGGGGAAAGAGAGAATTTAGGAGAGAGTGAGAGGTAACAAGGATCCAAGACCCTTGTCCGTCACCAGACTGTATAGGAACTGCAAGGAGTGGCAAAGTTCATCTGCCAGAATTCAAGGCACAGAATAACTGGCAATACCCCCAAAAGCAGAGTCAGCTATTCTGGAGAAGGACAGGGTACAGGGACTCAGTACTCTCTCTGTAAAGATTTTTAGTGAAAAAAAGGGTTGTCCTTTTTTTTTTTTAAATAGAAGGATAACAGAAGGAGGGCAACCACCAGTTCTCACCCCGTAGGGGTGAGGATAAATAGTAGAGAGGAAGTGCCACTCGAACTGTACCCCTTGGGAAAGAAAATTACCCCCCTGTGTGTCCCAACTTTACCCCGCTCAAAAGAGGGGTAGGCACAGAGGGAGGAGGATCCAGAGACTGGAGCCCCAGGGTAGGGTTACCACCTGTCCTGATTTTCGCAGGACTGTCCTGATTTGGGCAGCTGTGTCCTGCAAAAAAACATGAAAAATACTAAATGTCCTGATTTAACAGTAGGAAAAATATTTTCTAACTTTCCACTAAATGTTCTAGAAAACTACACTAGCTTAACTAAAATATCTTAAAATGATAAGAAACAATAGAAGCAACTAAGAAACGACAACACTTAGCCTTAATTCTGATTATATAGAGAAAACAAGTCTGTTGCACCAGTCGAGGTTAGGTACTGTCCTGTGAAAAATCATGTTTCAGTAAGAAATGTCCCACTCTGGGCTTCTTAAAAGGTGGTAACCATACCCCAGGGGGATGGCGGGTGGGATTGTGATGAATAGTGAAGATACACAGAAAGATCATAATTACGGTAAGAACGTAATTTCTATATCTTATCTGTGTCAATCTTCACCATTCATCACAGATGGGTGAGTACCAAGCCCCCAAGGGGGTTGACTAATTGCACCCTAAGGGACAGTGTCCCTTAGCCCTCAGTGAGTGACACACTAAGGGGAGGAACCTTCTGGGCCTGAGGAGGCCCGAGAATGGGGAAAGCGAGACGGGTTCCCCCCGGAAGGGGAAGGAATTTGGCCCGACAGACGTCGTCTCACCCTACGGGAAAAGAGATAGGTTCCCTGGTGAGCGGAGCAGATCACCCTACGCCGGGCCAAGGGTGACAACCGGGAAAGGCAAAGCCAGGCCGATCTTCTGGTGCAGATCGCTGTCCCTACTACCCTGGTAGCTACCTCATTGGCGTTGTAAGATGCCCTTGCTTGGTGCCTTGCTAGCTCCAGGCCACGTGCAGAGAGTGCGATGGCTTGCCTGGTTTGCTCCGAGTCAGGCAAAGCAGCTAGAAATTGATCCAGCGCTGACCACAAGAACCTGTTGTAGGCTGCATAGTGGGCCTGATGAGCGGAGATGGAGAGAAGCAACTGTGGCGAGTAGAAAGTCCTCCTCCCCCAGAAATCAAAATCCGAAGAGTCCTGATCTGGGGGCCAGTCACGGAGGAGGGCGCGAAGCCCATCAGGAGTGTCCAGGTGCGTCAATCAGGACTGAGGATGAGGCATAGAACCTGGAGACTCTGCAGGAGCGCAATACCTCTGGCTGAGGTCCCTAGGGGCAGGAACTCCAGAGAAGGGCCTCTGCCAGAAACGCAAGGACGCCTCCCGAAAGGGAGCAGGCCGGGGGGCACCACAAGGGTGGCCACCCCGAAATCGCCTAGACAGGCGTGCCGCATGCTCTGGATTGCTCATGGATAGGGGAAAGGTGAAGGTCCTCCAACATCCTCAGAGGAAACGCTGATACTGAGAGATCAGCGCAGGAGAGATGTGGACAGATGGTTCTCTCCCCAGAAGAGGGGATGAGGAGCTGGAGGTCACCATATGCTCCGAGGGTGGCTGCTTGGGGAAGGTTGAAAACCTGACTGTCCAAGGCCCTAACGTAGGGCAGAGAACCGAGAAGCCACTGCCTGAACTGCTCCCAGGTGAGAGGCCCGTAGGGACCAAGAATGCCCGGAGCGCTGGAGAATGCGGCAGAGGGGTAGGGGCAGAGCCGAGGGAAGGAATCGGCTGGCCTCTGCCAGGGCTAGGGAGCAGACCATGGACACCCGGGGAAGGTGTCCCAGAAGACTCCGCAGCCGACAGCTGTACAACCACGTTGGTACTGCCTAAGCTGCACCCAGAAGAATCCCCAGTGAGGCGACCGGGGCCATATGGGTCCAGAAGGACGGTCCCCTGCCTCCAAAGAATGGGACCCTCTCAAGGACCCGGAAGGGGAAGGACGGAAGTCCGCACTCTGGCTTCTTCCAGGACCTGGGTGGACCCCAGAGAAAGGCCTACGCGGGGACCCCACACCACTCGACCCCTCAGAGTCTGAGAGAGTCCTGGTCCTTGGGAGGGTCAGCCTAGGTAGCTGGCAGCCCTGGGATGTCCCCGAGGGGGAAATCCAGGGCGCAGCACCCTCCCCACCCGTAGGCTTCTCGATGGGCCCCAAAATCGGGTGATCAAGACACACCACGGGAGGGGGTACACCTGCTGAGGGGTCCAGGAACCCCCCCAGGCCAGGTTGCATGGCTATAGTGGCACGCACCATAGCCTGCTGGTCAATACCACTGACCCCGACCTGGAGGGGAACCCGACGCTCCTCAAGAGGGAGGCTGACTCCGACTCGTCGAAGAGACCACTGGTTCACCCTCCTGTGCAGGCAACCCCGAAGGGTGTGGCTGCTCGTCCGACTCTGAGCCCAACTCCAACCCCGAAGAGGTGGAATCCGAGGCCCTAAGCCAGACAGTAGGAGGGCGAGGAAAAGCGACCTTCGCGAAGGGCCCAGAAGTCGTGGCAGTGGTCGAGGCAACACCTGTGCCCTCCACGGCTCCGCGGGCGGGGCTGGCAGAAGGTGGCAGGACGGCCAGGACCAGAGGTCCGGAGCTAGGGCCAGCCGTGGCGCCGTCAAGTCCACCGGCACCGGGAGCGGCACCGGGGACAGAGACGCAGCCGCGGCAGCTCCCAGTGGCGGCCCCGGAGTCGCAGACATCGCCAGGTTTCCGGCGCCACAGCGGCACCGAGGGGATGAAGCGGCGCCAACCGCCCGAGAGCAGGTTTCGACGCTGACGACACCGCCCGCCTTCGGCCGCGAAAGAAGCGCCGAGAACCGGCGGCGCCGACGGCTCCAAAACGGACCTGCCAAGGTGGCACCACCAGGCTTCTCGGCGCTGTGAGCGGCACCAAGAGCAGAGGCGGTGCTGAAGACGGCACCAACCAACGACCCCACGGGTCCCGCAGCGCCGTGCTCAACCTCAGCACCGAGAGCGGCGCCAAGGCGAGACATAGCAAAAGGCGACACCGGATCCAGGGTCACGGCGCCGCGAGCAGTACCAGCGCCATAAGTGACGTCGACAGAGCCCACGGCGCCGAGAGATGAGGTGGCGCCAAGGCCCTCGGCACCACGAATGGCACCGGAGGCCTCGACAGCACCGACTGACGGCGTCGAGGACGGCGTCGACTCAGGCCTTCCGAATCATGAGCGACACCGGGGGCTCTCACCTCAAAGGGGTGATTGCCTCGGCGGCGCCTCCCGCCAGCTCCGCGAGGAAGCGGACAGGCCTCCTGCGCTGCTGGAGGAGCCTCAACCAAGGCTAGGCTACGGGGTTGAGACTCCTCTCCACGGTTCGTACAGAACCGGAGGGGACCCGGAGGAAAGGCCGAGGAAAATGTGGCTTGGCCGACGAGCGCGGATCCACCTCCGAAGTCGGTGGAGCTCGTCCAGCTTTCCACCACGCTGTTCGAGAACACGGCGGTCCATAGAGAAGCAGGCATCGACAATCCATGTCGTGAAGCGGGCCAAGACATGAAAGACACCGTCATGCTGGTCGGTCACGGAGAAACCGCGGCCACACGGCACCGACGCATAGGGGCCGCCTACTAGATGATTTCTGCCTCCGACCGCGACATGACCCTGCGGAAAAAACACCAAAAATAGACTCTACGCCGCCAAAACTATAAATAATGGAAAGATCTTACCAGCGACGTCGAGTAGGGCAGACTAGAACTAGTAGACCGACGAACTATCGGCGATAGAAGGCTAAGGCCTAAAATTTGAAAACACTTCTTCAAGGCTTCCCACGAGGCGACCTCGACGGCGGCAGACGAAGAACTGGTAGGCAGGCGGAGTCGACACAGCTTAACGGCTAATCCTCGAGCGCCACGTAGTATGTTGGCCTCGAGGGCGGCGCCGATGCTGGGTCGGCTCCGCCTATCCTTTTTAAAAAAAAAAAAGGCCCCCGCGGGGTCCTGATCTCCGGCCAGTACCCATCTGTGATGAATGGTGAAGATTGACACAGATAAGATCAGTCACTGCTTTTAAGCTTGCATAGGACAAGTATTGCAGTAATTTCGGAAGAACAACAGAATAGAGGGGTAGGCAATCTGGGCAGACTAGATGAATCACACAGTCCCCTTCTGCCAACACGTTCTTATGTTCTTAAAAAAGGAACCACAATTTAACAAACATTCTTTTAATTTAATACAAAACGCAGTCAGTTCCTGACTAAAAATGGGAACTGATCGCAAATAAATACAAAACTTTTAAAACCAGCAAAATTTAAACAGTAAAGCTAGTGGTAAGAACTGCAACAACCAGCAGTCAAAGACTGAATACTCAGTTCCTGGGAACTGCTAAGAATGAGCAAAATATCCCAAATAAACTAAACTTTTTTAAAAACTACTAGAGGCAGAGTAATGAACAAAATAGTATAAAATACCACTTTTTTGAAAGAAATAAACAACCTTGCAGCAAAGTTACTGAGCAGCTCTTAAGGGCAAGTACAGCTGTCTGAATGGAGAAAATGAATCTGGCATTTCGATGGAACACAGTCCACCAGGTGGGAGCAGTTTGAATGCATCATTCTAAGTTCCATGATTTGCATACATTCCACGTTACATCAGAGCTCCTGGGACAGTCAGAGACTCTGAGCTGACTGCATAGGTCTAATCCTACTGGGAGATTCCTGGGGTCTGAAACCTGATTTATTTTAATGGAATTTCCAGTGCTCTATGTGAATACATACAGTGTTGGGTAAGTTACGTTTTCTATTACATTTGGAAACTTGTTCCAGAAAGTTGTGTGAAGTCACTAGCAAGGATGGAGAAGTACTGGAAAAAGTAATACACCTTACAGTTACAATTACTTATGTCTTTTTATACAAAACAAATACATAACTATAACTGATTACATTTATTTGAAAGTAGCTAGTAACTAACCTATTACTTTCAAAAAATGTAATCTGTTATAGTTATTTATTATTTTTATATTGTTTTTGTATAAAAAGAAATAAGTAACTATAATTGTAAGGTGTATTACTTTTTCTAGTTCTTCTCCATCCTTGCTAGTGACTGCACAGAGCTTCCTGGAACAAGTTTCCAAACATAATAAATACCTCATAAATACCTTGGCCTTACCTTTGACACCTCCCTATCCTTCCATGCCCACATTAACATCCTGACCTCAGTCATTAATATCCGCATCGGCCTCCTATACTGGCACAAGGACTGCCTGACGCCAGAGGCTCTCAATCTGGCTGTCACCTCTTCTATCCTCTTTCTCATTGATTATGGGCTCCCCGTCTACCCTGCCGCGGACAATACCACCTTAAAAAAAATTCACATAGCCATTAATGAAGTGTGCCGACTCCTCCTAGGCGCAGATAAATGCTCCCATACTCGCACCCTCTACACTGTAATGAATATTCTCACCCTGGAGGAAAGACTACAATATCAATCCTGTCTCCTCACCAAAAAAATACACCTAGGTTAACTCCACTGGGGGTCTCGGCCTCACTACTCATGTTCCCGCACTGTGTCCACAGTCCACTCGTTCTACTAACAAACATCTGTGGATCGTGCCTAGGGTCAGAACCTCCCTAGCTCAGAGATCATTCCCCTATTGAGCTCCCTCCTGGTACAATGAGCTTCCCCCAGCCATAACCTCCATTCCCAATCTAGGACACTTCATGATCATCCTAAAAAAACACATTCTCTCCTTGCACCAATGCCAATGCAACTGCTAATCCTGCACTGAGCTGCACTAGGCCGCTCCACATAGACATTGCTACCAACTGTGTAGGAATAACTGTACAGGACATCATTGCTGCTGATCTCTGTCTGTGCTATATGACAATGCCCAGAGGCTGCACCCACACGGTAACTGTATCTCATGCACTAATACCAATACCCTAGCTACTAAATGTATAGGACAACAGTCACCCAGGCTATTACTCTGCCTAAACTGCATTGTCTCACTAATGTATTGATCACTGTTCCTACTTTATGACAATGCCCCAGAGGCTGTACTTGCTCCATAACTGTTTCACTGTAATAATATCAATACCTTAGCTACTACATGTATAGATTTTCAGCCACCTTGGCTACTGTACGTAAACACTTGAAATGTGATGTCCCACTATGTACTACCTCTGAATGTATGACTATGCTGACACGGAGTCTTTGTAAATGAGTCTATGACTCAAAGGGTTGTAATTCCTATGACTGACTAAATAAAAATAAATAAATAAATAACAGAAAGTAATAGAAAAAGTAACTTTCCCAACACTGAATACATAATGTGACTGATTTTTGGCTACCAAGGTAACATTCCCCACCAATAAAACTAGTCCATGTAATCCACCCTCCAGGATACACATAGAAATGAGTTGTCACAGCTTAGTATGCATGTGATGGTCACAAAATGAAAATTACGTACCTACCGTAATTATGACCTTTCTGTGTATCTTCACCATTCATCACCTTTGGGTATATGGCTGGAGGTCATGACCTAGCGGGAGCTTTTTTTTTTTAGGTGGGCGGAATCGACGCACCATCAGCACAGCCCTCGAGGCCGATGCACTGTGTAGCGCTCATGGGTTGGCTGTTAGGTGCTGTTGTCTCCACCCTCCCGCCAGTTCTGAGTTGCCGGAGAGGTGAGAAAGGGGTGGAGGGTGGGACAAGGAAATCCAAGGGACAGACAAAGGAAAATATATATGAACCAAAAGGAGAAATAACAACTGAGAGGACAGAGGAAGAAGAAGAAGGAGGCAAGAACTAAGGGGATTGGGTAGGGGCCCCAATCTCTGGGAGTAGAAAAGAAGAGGAAGGGTGGGTTGGGGTTTAGACTTTAGGAAGAGAGTGGGGGGGTGGAGTTAAAGACCACACCCCAGAACCTTGACCCGTCTCCAGATTGTATAGGAACTGCAAGGAGTAGCCAAAGGCTTATTGCCAGAATTCAAGGCACAGAATCACTGGCAAAAAAATCCACTTAAGCAGTCGGCTATTCTGGAAGAAAGACAGGATACAGGGAATTCTCCCCCTCCCTCTCAAGGGGAAAAACGTTTTGGTGCAAGAAAAATAGTTTCTTGAAATAATTAAGGATATGTCCAAAGAACAAAGGAATGACAGGAGAAGAAGGAAGAGAGGAAAGAACGGAGGGCAACTACCAACTCCCACCCCACAGGGGTGGAGCCTAGAGCACTGGAGAAGGAGTGTCCCCCATCCTGACCACTCTCCCTAGAAATATCATACCCCTATGTGCTCCTGTTTACCCCGCCCCTGACTAGAAGAAAGGAGGGGGGCAAGGATGGGCACAGAGAGGGAGGGGGACCCAGAGACTGAGGCCCCAGGGGGATGGCGGGTGGGACTGTGATGAATGGAGAAGCTACACAGAAAGATCATAATTACGGTAGGTACGTAATTTTCATATCTTACCTGTGTCAATCTTCACCATTCATCACCTTTGGGTGAGTGCCAAGCCCCCCGAAGGGGGTTTCAACCCTAAGGGACAGAGTCCCTTAGCTCTCATTGGGTGACACACTAAGAGGGAGAACCTTGCGGGCCTGGAGAGGCCTGAGAGTGGGGAGAATGAGACGGGGACCCCCCGGAGGGGGAAGGAAGTGGCCCCGACAGATGCCGCCTCACTCTACGGGAGAAGAGATAGGTTCTCCAGTGAGCGGAGTTAACAACCCTACGCCGGGCCAAGGGTGACAATGGGGAAAGACGTAGCCATGCCGTCTGCCTTGTGCAGCTCGCTGTCCCTATGACCCTGGCAGTTACCTCATTGACATCATACGATGCCCTTGCTTGGTGCCCTGCTAGCTTCAGGCCACATGCAGAGGGTGCAATGGCTTGTTTGGTTTACTCCGTGACAGGCAATGAGGCTAGGAGCTGACCCATGGACCACAGGAACCTGTCATAGGATGCGTAGTGGGCCTGATGTGCTGCAATAGAGAGCAGCAACCGTGCCGAGTAGAATGGCCTCCTCCCACAGAAGTCAAAATCCATGGAATCTTGATCTGGGGGCCTGTCACAGTGAAGAGCGGGAAACCCGTCAGGAGTATCCAGCTGCATCAATCCTGACTAAGGATGAGGCATTGAACCTGGAGACTCTGGGGGGGGGGGGCGCAATACCACTGGTAAAGATCCCTAGAGGCAGGAACTCCAGAAAAGGGTCTCTGCCAGGAACGCAACAACGCCTCCCGAAAGGGAGCAGGCCAGGGGGGCACCACAAGGGTGTCCCCACTGAAATCGCCCAGAAAGGCATGCGCCGAGTGCTCTGGATTGTGTTGAGTGGGAGGGGTGATGTGTAGGTCCTCCAACATCCTCACGAGGAATCGCTGATACTCTGCAAGATCAGCAGCTGGAGAAATGTGGACAGATGTCTCCTCTCCCCCAGAAGAGAGGGATGAGGAGTCAGAGGACCTCAAATGTTCAGAGGGTGGCTGTTCAGGGGCAGGTTGAAAAACCTGTCTGTCCATGGCCCTGATGTAAGCAGGGAACCGAGCAGCCACGGCCCTGAACTGCTCCCAGGAGAGAGGCCCGCTAGGACCAAGAATGCCTGGGAGCGCAGGAGAATATGGCAGAGGGATAGGGACAGAGTCGACAAGAGAAATCGACTGACCTCCGCCTGGGCTAGGGAGTGCACCAGGAGCCCTGTAAGATGAAGGAGCTATGGAAGACTCCACAGCCGACAGCTGAACAACCATATCGGAACTGCCTTGGCTGCACCTGGAAGAATCCCCCCGTGTGAGGTGACTGGGGCCGTGTAGATCCAGAAGGACAATCCCCTACCTCTAAAGAATGGGGCCTTCTCGAGGAAACCGAAGGGGAAGAGTGGAGATCCGCACTACGGCTCCTTCCAGAGCCCAGGTGGGTTCCGGAAAAAGGCCGCTGGACAGAACCCAAACCCCTCGACTCCTTGGAATCCGAGAGTGCCCTCCTCCTCGAGAGAGACAGCCTAGGCAGCTGGCAACCCTGTTCGGCCCCCGAAGGGGCTATCCAAGGAGCAGCACCCTCCCCTCCCGTGGGTGCTCCGATTGGCCCCAAAGTTGGGTGATCCAGGCACACCACCCGAGGGGGTACCACTGCTGAGGGTTCAGAGAACCCTCTGAGGCCAGGCTGCAGAGCAATGGTGACCTGCACCATTGCCTGCTGGTCAGCACCCCCTGACCCTGACCTCAGTAATCCCTGTCCGCTCCTCAGAAGGGGACTGGCTGCGGCCTGTCGAGGACACTACTCGAGTGTCCACATGGGCAGCTAACTCCAGAGAGCCAGACTGCCTGTCTGACTCCTCCTCCAAAGAGTTGGAGACCGAAGTCCTGTGCCAGACAGTGAGTGGACGCTCATTGCCATCCCGACCAAATAGGGCACCAGAAGCAGAGACTGCACCAGAGTCAGTACTGGTGCCCCCCGCAGCACTGCGAACAGTGGTAGAAGAAGACAAGGCTCCAACAAGGGCAGCGGTCTCAGTGCCAGAGCCTGACATGGTGCTGTCCTGCTCCACGGTGCTGAGGACAGAGACTGCGCCGATGACGGCTCCGACAGCGCTCTCGGTGCCGAGGCCAGAGACCTCCATGGCGCCACCCGGCCACATGGTGCAGCGAGGACAGAGATGGCGCCGACGATGACTCCGACAGTGCTCCCAGCGCTGCAAACGGTGCCGAGATCCGGAACCCCCACGGCGCCATGCCCATGCTCGGAACCACGAACGGCTCCAGAGCTGGACATGGCGCCGTGCTCAACCTCGGCACCGCAGACAGCACCGAGGTAAGCAAAAGTCAGAGACAACGCTGTAGAACCTCCCACAGTGCCTCGAACGGCACCGACAGCAGCCACAGCACCAAGCGACAGACCGGTGCTGGCGATGGCGCCATCAGGACCCATGGCACCGAGGCCCGAAGCGGCGCCGACGCAGGCCTTCTGAGCCATGGGCCCAACACAAGGGGAGCCTTCGCCCCGGAAGGGGAGATTGCCAGTGTGGTGCCTCCCACCCGTTCCCCAGAGGGAACAGACTGGGCATCCTGTACCGCAGGAGGAGCCTCGGCCATGGCTAGGCTATGAGAGGCTGAGGCTCCCTCCTGCCCGGTCTATATAGAACCGGGAGGAGACCTGGAGGAAAGGCCAAGGGAACGCGGCTTGGCCCGATGAGTGCACGCCCGACCCCCGAAAGTCGGTGGAACTCGCCCCACTTTCCACGTGTGTTGTTCGGTGACCCAGCGGTCCATGGAGAAGCAGGCATTGCACAAATCCATGTCGTGAAGCGGGCCAAGACATGCGAGGCAACAGTCATGCTGGTCGGTGACGGAGAACTTACGGCCGCAAGGGGAGGCCGTCCCGTCTTAGAAGATTTCTTGCCCTCTGACCGAGACATGACCTATGAAAAGAAACACCAAAACAAGACTCAATGTCGCAAAGTTAAAATAAAGGAACAATCTTACCAAGTGACATCGAGTAGCTATCAGAACCGGCAGGAGAAGGGGCCAACGAACTGCAGCTCGGAGTCGGCACGGAGTCGAATGGTAGGTTGGAAATTAAACTGCGTAGAAGTAGGCCTCAAATTCAGCTAAGAAGCTTCCCACGAGAGGACCTCGACGCCGGGAGACGAAGAACTGGCGGGAGGGCGGAGTTGATAGCACCTAACGGCCAACCCACGAGCGCTACGCAGTGCATTGGCCTCGAGGGCGGCGCCGATGGTGTGTCAATTCCGCCCACCACCAAAAAAAAAAAAAATCGCATGCGGGGTCATGACCTCTGGCCATATACCCAAAGGTGATGAATGGGGGAGATTGACACAGATAAGATCTACAAACTTACTAAAAAAAATTAAATAAATTCTACTTCATTTTATAGCTAGGAGGACTGAAGCACACAGAGGTCACGTGACATGCTCCGGAACACACACACTGCCAGTGGCTGTGGTGGGAATCTGAACTCAGGATATGGTTTACAGTTTTCTGCTCTAACCTGGGGACCACATTACCTTTCCATATGTAGACTGTACCTACGGAAAGTATTATAATGGGGATGAGTATATCACGTTACACTGTGTCCCTTAAGTACAGAATACAACGGAGAGCACTATAATAAGAATGAGCATATCACATGTTACACAATGTCACGTACGTACAGAATAAAAAATTACTCACCTTAGTAATCTTGTTTCTTCCAATGTACTCTTCCATATTCATAACGCTCTGCAGTGAGCCTGCTCAGTAGAACTGCCCGGTGAAACTGAACTATATGCTAGTGATGGAATCTTCATTGGCTCGTGACAATATTCAAACTGCTGCCTCCATCTGCTGCACGTTCCATCAATGTCTCAGACTTCTAGGAAGCCCACAAGGCAACCCATCTCAGACTACTTAAACCTGAATGCTGCCTAGTGCAACATGACTATACCATATGCCTATAAACTAAGTCTGATACTAATGATTATTCTATCAGTTACTATTCATAATAACCAGAATCACCTGGGAAAAAGAAGGATGAGTTAAAAAACCCACAGGATTAAAAAGTATGTGAACCTGTGTTTGGGACTAATAACTAGAAGACCACGCAGAGGCTCTGGTTCTGAAAGGGGAGGCAGGGAGGGAGAGTTATGAATATGGAAGAATACATTGGAAGAAACAAGAATACTAAGGTAATTATTTCTTCTAACCCCATGTATTCTTATATTCATAACTCTCTGCAGACTTCAAAGCAGTACCTTTGGAGGTGGGCAGAGAACCTACTTAGGAAAGAGGCTCTGCAGGATTGCTGTACCAAACCTGGCATCACTTCTGGACTGCAAGTCCAAACTGTAATGTTTGGTAAAGGTGTGTACTATTCGCCAGGTAGCTGCTTTACAGATCTCCACTAAAGGGATATCCCTTGAAGCTGCTATGGAAGAAGCTGTGCCCCATAGTAGAATGGGCCCTGAGGCCTGCTGGGGCCTGTTTTACAGACTTTGTATAACAAAACTGAATACACTGAACTATCCAGTGAGAGGCTGATCTCTTGTAGGCTAGAGTGCCTTTTCCCACATCCCCTAAGTGAGAAAAAGTTGTTGTTTATCCCCTCTGTGATCCCTGGTATGGGTCAAACAGTAACTCGATGCCCTTTTTACATCCAGACAATGGAGTCTGCGCTCACCTGAACTGGCATGTTCTGTGAAGAAGACTGGCAGTGTTATGGACTGATTTAAGCGGAAATCAGAAACCACCTTAGGAAGAAACCTCCTATTAGTTCGAAGCACTATTTTATCATTATGAAAAGATAAACAATCCTTTTCGACACATAATGCTTGCAATTCAATAGCACAAGTGATTGCCACCAAAAACAAAGTTTTCCAGGTGACATACTGCAGATGAGCTGATGACATTGGCTCAAAGGGAGGTTTCATGAGCTGAGCAATGCAAATGTTCAGGTCCCATACAGGCACTGGCTCTTTAACAGGAGGATGCAAGTGACATAGTCCTTTAAAGAACTTTTTGAAAATGGGATTAGATGTGAGGGAAACATTTTTCCCTGCAGAAAGAAAAGCTGAAATTGATGCCAAGTACACCTTTAGTGATGTATATTTCAGACCTTGTGAGTGTAACTCAGTGAGGTACTCTAGCAATACGGGACTTCTGCTAGAGAAGGAGAAATCTGCTTGGCATCACAATAGATCAAAAACCTTTTCCATTTAGCATTATAGGTTTTCTTAGTAGAAGGCTTTCTATTTCCCTTTAGGATGTCCAGAACAGCCTGAGGGAGTTTTAAATTTGCAAACTCTTAAGTCCTCAAGAGCCAGGCCTTGAGCCTGAGAGCTCTGAGGTTTGGATACAGAATCTTCCCCTGATGGGAAGTCAGAAGATTGTGCCTCTTGGGTAAGAGGATTGGTCTGGACACTGACATGGACAACAGGAGGGGGCACCATGGCTGTCTGGCTCAATCGGGTGCTATCAGCATCATGGACGCAGGCTGTGACCTGAGTTTGATTAGCACCATGGATTTATTTAAAAGACATTTGGACATTTATATGGGCAACAGAAAAATATCCCACCTCTGATAAACTTCAACCCACCATATTGGTGGCGAGCTCTATAAGAGCATCTTGCCTTCTGAGCTTGTCGTATCCTATAAATCACTCGGAAGAGTAGAGGGAAGGGAGGAAAAGCATACAGGTACCTTCCTGACCAGTCCAGGGCTAGGGCATCCAGAGGGACTATACTCTCAACTGGTGGCCTGCAACAAAAGAGGGGCAATATGTGGTTCTCGTGGGATGCAAAGAGATCCACCCCCAGGGTGCCCCATCCTCTGAACACCAAATCCAGAACTTGTTTGTTCAGAGACCATTCGTGATGTGCCTGGTTGCTTCTGCTTAGGGCATTTGCCAGGGTACTGTCTTTTCCTGGTACATGAATGGCCTGCAGAGAAGCTTTTAGAGAGTAGGCCAGTTCCCAGAATGTCACGGCCTCTGTGCACAGGGGATCTGACCTTGTGCCCCCTTGCTTGTTTATGCAGTACATTGCAGTGGTGTTGTCTGTTCTGACCTGCACCACCTTTTCCTGTACGAGTTGGGAAAAACTCTTCAGGGCCAGAAACACTTCCTGGAGCTCCAGCAGATTTATGTGGAGGAGAGACTCCACACTTGACCAGGTGCCATGGGTAGTGTGCTCTCCTATGTGAGCACCCCATCCTAACAGAGAAGCATCTGTGCTAAGGAAAGCTGAGGGATTTTCCTTCTGAAAAGGGACCCCTGCCCTTAGGTTGTGGACATCTGTCCACCACTGTAGGGACTGAATCACAAATTGTGTCACAGGAATCAGTCTGGACATTTTGTCTTTTCTTTGGCACCAGTGTGCCCTTAGATGGAACTGAATGTCCCTCATTTGAAGTCTTGCTCCCAAGACAACTCCTATTGCTGCAGTCATGTGTCCCAATAGTTGCAAGTATCTTCTTGCTGGACAGGGCTCCCCAGCTTGAATGATGCAATCAGTTGCTGAACAGAGTGAACCCTTTCCTCTGGAAGGAAGGCTTTTCCCTTTAGGGCATTCAGTTCTGCTCCAATAAAATGCAGGACCTGAAATGGTGTGAGAATGGACTTGTCCTGGTTTAACAGGAAACCCAGAGACTGTAAAAGATTTTTTGTTGTTTCCAGGTGTTCTTCCACCTGCTGAGAAGACTTTCCCACGACTAGCCAGTCGTTGAGATAAGGAAAAACTGAAATTCCCAACTTTCGCAGGAATGCTACTACCACTGCCATGCATTTTGTGAATACCCTTGGTGCTGAGATGAGACCGAAAGGCAGGGCTGAGAACTGGTAGTGACCGTAGTGACCTGAAGGGAGTCTGAATCTGAGCTATTTTCTGTGAGACTCTCTTATGGGGATATGAAAATAGGCATCTTTTAAATCCAGGGATGCCAACCAATCTCCCTGCTGAATGACTGGCAAAATCAGAGACAGGGTTACCATTCTGAATCTTGGTTTGACAAGATATTTGTTCAGATGCCTTATGTCTAGAATAGGCTGCCACTCCCCATTTTTCTTTTTGGTGAGAAAGTAGTGAGAGTAGAAACCTCTTCCCCACTGAAGCCTTGGTACCTGTTCCACTGCTTTTATGCAGAGCAGGGTTTGAACCTCCTTTTCCAGGAGCTGTTTTTCGAGAAGAGAAGCTGGTTTTAACAACTTTGATTTTGGAGGGGGAAGAGACTTGAAATTCAGAGACAGTCTCTGACTCACTATTTCCAAAACCCACTTGTCTGTGGTTATGGCCTGCCAGGCCTTGAAAAACTGAGCCAGTCTGCCCTCTACTGGTACTAGGGAGGCGGTCTTGACAAAGAAGTCAGGGAGCTTGTTTTGATGGTGCCTGAGCCTGGGTGGATTGGGAACCTCTCCTGGAACCCCTCCTACCTCTGGCTCTGTAATACCCAGTCTGCTGTGGGTATGGCTGTAGCTGTGCGACAGCCGCAGCCTAACAGAAGGGCCTGCCATAAGGGGACCTTCCTTTGCTTCCCCTTCCATAAGGCTTGTATGAGGCAGAAGGCCTTTCCTTAGTTGAATTGCTCTTATAAGTGGCTTTGTATTCATCCACCTTCTTCATATACTCTTCGGTTTGGTTAACAAAGAGGGAATGGTCTTGCACAGGAAAGTCCATAGCCTTAGCCTGAGTTTCCTGCATCAAATTTGTAGCCCGTAGCTAAGCGAACCTTCTCAGGGCTACACACAGAGCCATAATCCTAGCAGCATTATCACTGGCATCTGCCGCCATCTGGAACTAGTATTTATATGCTTCCAGTCTAAACCTGGCTGTTTCTGCTAGGTCGTCAGAGATAGGGGAGGGCACCTTCTCTGACATGGCCAAAATTGACTGCCACAGTGTTTTTTTGGTACTGTGTAGCGTAGGCCTGGTAGTTAGCTTGTCTGACCCCTAGGGAGGCAGCTAAATACCTTTTTTTGGACATGCTGTCCACTTTCCTTGAATCCTTCTCAGGTGGATGAGAGGATAAAGGAACCCTCATCTTCTCACAGGCTGCCTGCTGGACTATACCCTGATGATCAGGGTGAGAATAGAGGAATCCATCCCCTTTTTCTGTCCAGTTGGTACTTCTTGTCAGCCTTCTTATCTGGAGGCATGACAGAGTTAGGGTTCTGCAGGACTGTAAATAAATCTTTTTTAAAGAATTTACTGATAGGCAGAAAGACTTTCTTAGTGGGTGTTAACCCCATCATTTTCATGTGCTCTGCCTCCTCCTTGTCTTCTATGACCTCGGTGGTAGCCAGGTCAAGAGCATCTACTATTTTCCTTACAGAGGAAAAGTGAGAGGAAAAAACTCTCAGGCCTGGGAGGAGAGCCAAATTCCTGCTCTGGTGAGATCTCCAGTTCAATGGGCTCACCATAATCATCCTCTGGTATCTCATAATACCTAGTATCCAAATCCTGGGACTGGGGATCTGAGGAAGGAGTTGACTCCTGAACCCTAGGAGGAGGAGGGGTTGGAGAAGGTATGAACCCCTGAATTGCCTCAATGACCTTGGCAATCTCCTCAGTAGTAGGCAGGCTGTAAGGCACAGAAAAATCCCCTTTTGGTTTTTCCTGGGGTTCAACATTCTTGGTCTTCTTAGTTTTTTTGAAGGGGACCGGAAGGTCAGCCGGCCCACTCAGCCTTTTCAAAAAGATTGATTCTCCCTCATCAGGGGTGGTAAAGGAAGAAACTGAGTTTCACCAGCTGATTTAGAAGGCGTTGGCTGGTTAGAGCCTGTAGCATCTTTGCCCAACTTTTTCTGCAACCTCTCCATTCTTTTCTCCACAGTTTTCTGTGGGAATGACTTACAAATTTCACAGTCTGAGTTAAAATGCTCAGTTCCCAGGCAGACCACACAGCGTTCATGCTTGTCTGCTCTGGCAAACACTTCCCCACATTTCACACAGTTTTGAAAACCTGTGGGACCAGTCTTTTTCTTTGTTTTTTTCTGTAGGTTCCATTTTCAGGAGAAAAACCTTAAACCCTAAAGATATTCTATTTTTTTTTTGTGGTCGGTTCAGGAGCAGATCAGGCTCCCCAAAATGAACCAATAAAGTTTTCAATAGGAACCGGGTTAGCGGTTCTTGGAACCAGTTCAGCGGTTCACTGTAAACGGGTTAGCAGTTACGAAGAAACCGGGTTAGCGGTTTCAACCAATATTTTAAAACAGTTTTAAATAATAAAATATATATAAAAACAAAGCGGAAAAGTTCCATAACTAAAAGTAAACTACTGGGTTCCCCAACAGTTATACCGAACTGTGAGGAACCGAGAAATTAACACTAAAACTAACTAAACTAACACAAAATTAGACGTTAGAATAAAAGTAACACTAAATGAAGGCAACGGTAAGAAATTTATGTATAACTTCAGAAATTATACTTCACAATACAGCCTATGAACGACCTGAGGAGTCTCCTGGGCGTCTAGACTTGTGAGGCGGAGTAAGAAATCTGAGACGTTGATAGAACGTGCAGCAGATGGAGGCAGCAGTTTGAATATTGTCATGAGCCAATGATGATTCCATCATTAGCATATAGTTCCATTTCTCTGGGCAGTGCTACTGAGCAGGCTAACTGCAGAGAATTATGAATATGAGAAGAATACATGGGGTTAGAAAAATAGGTTACTCACCTGTAACTGTAGTTCTAAGAGTGGTATATGGTTCACATCCATATTATGGCAGTTCCATTGGAACAGTCTGATTGGTCAAATGTGTTTAAGCTAAGCTCCTCCCACCACCCAGCCAGTATATCCCTGACTCCATCAGATTTTGCATGCTGGAAGCAAGGATCCATATGCTACTTGCCAGAGGAGGTCAGGTGGGTTGTGTGGATGTGAACCATATATCACTCATAGAACTATGGTTACAGGTGAGTAATCTATTTTTCTAGGAGTTTAGGTTTGATTTACTATCAACACTCTGGCAGAATCCTAGTAGGTCTCTAGGAGTAGAGGGCATGTCTAGAGGACCCGTGTTTTTCTTAAATAAATAACAAGAAAGTTAAGGTATGAAAAGAAATAAAACAAAAACAAGCACATGAAAAAAGTTACAAAATTGCTTGATTTGCTGGCCCAGCGGTAGCGTTACCGCTTGGGACACTGGGGACCCGGGTTCGGCAGCGAGCTCGGATCGCTAGAAGGCTGGTCAGGGGAGAAAGATTGAGCACCCAATGGGCCTCTCTCCTTCTCCGGCATGGGTGGGCTGCAGCCTTCGCTGCGATACCGCCACTTGGGTGACCACACGTGGAGGTGCAATGAAGGAGGCAGAGTACAAGGAAGGGGCAGGCACTGGCTGAGGACCTGAGCGAGGGCACATCTCAGCGTGTCCCCATCTCACTGGCCCTCCTTGAGTGCCGACATCCGCGTTGGGGGGGGGGAGAAAACCAGGAAATGCCCCACGGCCAGGCTAGGTGAAGGGCTCCTGTACTGGCGACTGTGGGATCCGGAGGAACACCTCAGGTGCACATTCCCTTGATGATTTGGGAGAGGAGGGGGACTCCTCCGCCCCACCCGGGGGGTTATCCAGTAGTTAACTAGCACATATGGGAGTGGGGCACTAATGGGAGAAGAGTCTCCCAGTCCTGGCAGTGCAGCCTGTCAGATGCATAGGAGACCCGGAGAGAGGGTCCAGACGTGGACAAAGTGAAAAAAATAAAATTGCTTAGTTTTTTTTGGCAAAAACTAAATAAATGCTTGCAGTAGTTGTTGTTTAGGCTCCATTGTTACCACAGAGACAAGGAGGGGGCAAATGTAAATGTGATAGCAAGAAATAAAACTACATTTTCAATGAATAAAAAGAAATAACAGGAAATTCCAGAAAAATAAAAATAATAAAAAATAAAAAATAAAAAGAATTTCATGGGTCTCCAGGCATGGAGCACACTCCTACTTGGTGAACAGAGACTGGAGAACAGAGGTCCCAAAACCAGCCTTTCAGCACGACTCAAGGTCGACGCTGAGGCAACGGTACGCCTGGTGGAATGATCCCTAAGTCCTACAGGAGGCTCCCTATCAGCCAATTTATAGGAAAGGTCAATGCAGGATGTGATCCACCTGCCAATCATCTGCTCAGCTACTAGTCTGCCAAGCATGGCTTCAGTGTGACTAACAGCTGGAAAGCCTCTTCCCAAACTCCAGCCGTGCACTGCACATAATAAGAGAGCACTCTCCGCAGGTCCGGTGCATGGAGCCTGTGGTCGGCCTCCAAAGGATTAGTAAAGTATACTGGTAAGTTAATCACCTGGTTACAATGAAACTCTGATACCACCTTTGGGAGGACTTCAAGTTAGGGTGAAGGATGACTCTATCCCTGCAGAAGACTACATAAAGAGACTCCACTGATAGCACCTGGAGCTCCCCGATCCTTCTGGCTAACATGATGCCCATCAGGAAGGCCGTCTTCTATGACAGAAGTGACATCTCACACCTGTGCACTAGTTCAAATGGGTTGCCCACGAGCATAGCCATTACCAGCAGTAAGTCACACAATGAAGGTGGCTCACGTACTGCAGGGACAGGTAGTCCAGGCCCCTGAAAAAGCACTAAACCACCTTTTCTTGGGCCACTATTAGTTTACTAAGCTGCGCACGGTAAGCAGAGATGCCTTCCAGGTGCACCATAGGGTTTGCTGCCCACAGTCTCAACAGGAAAGGGAAAGGAGGTAGTTCAGGATGCTAGCCACAGGGCATGCAAGAGGATCAAGCCCCTTGCCCCAACACCAAATAGAAACTCTCATCCACTTAAAGGCATAGCATCTGTACATCTGCTCTTTTCATGAGGCCTCCATAACATGGAGCACATCATCAGAGAGACACAAGGTCTGGAACTCTAGCTGCTCAGGAACCAAGCTGTGAAGTGCAGGATGTCCCCTGATGTCTGCTCAGCAGATCCGGGTGGAGAGGCAATCACCATGGAGGTCTGCTGCTGAAGCTGAGGAGATCCAGGTACTAGAACTTCAATGGCCATTCTGCAGTTATCAGGATCATCCATGCCTTGTCATTCTGGGCCTTGACCACCATCTTGTGGATCAAGGGAAAGGGAGGGAAGACTCATATGAGACATGGGGTCCAGGGCCTCACAAAGACACCCCAGAGCAGTGTCCCAGACTGTAGGAAGTGAGGGTTGGCACAAACAGCTTCAGTATGGGGTACTCCCAGGAGGCAAACAGGTTCACTAGAGGAGTGTCCCATCAGAAGAACAGGTGGTTCACCACCTCCTAATGCAGGGACCACTCATGAGACGTCTCTTACACCCGCCTGACAGATCTGTCAGTAGACTGTTCTCTCCTACAACATGCATCGCCAGGAGATCGGCACCCAGTCTGTGCACAAGGGTCCAGGTGCGGAGGGCCTCCCAACACAAGGGAATGGACGGAGTTCCACCCTGCCTGTTCAGTTAGAACATGGTCGTGGTGTTGTCCATCTGTACCTGCATGAGCTGATCTCCGGCTAGCGGAGTGAATTTCGTCAGTGTCAGCCAAAAAGCACAGAGCTCCTGCAGGTTTATGTGGTGATGGGATTCCCTGGGAGACCAGAACCTGTGGGTTCTGTGGTCCCCCGGTGTGCTCCGACTCCACCAGAGATGTGTCCATCATGAGCATGATGGCCTGTTCTGGGTGGACAAATAGGATTCCTTTCTCCAGGTGTTCTGGGATCTTCCATCACTGGATGGCATCCCACATTGGCTGGGTCACTGCCACCAGCTAGGTGCTGGGACCACCAACAGCCCAGCTCTCACTGGAGGTGGAGCACCCGCCAGTGGGCCCTACAGACCATGCTGGTGCAGGACACCATGTATCCCAGCAGCCCCAAGAAATCCCAGGCATGATGCAAGAGCCCAACCTGAAATGATCAGGCAAAGGAGGTACGATCCAGTGCCTGGTCCGCAGGGAGTCAAGTTTGGTCCAGATGAACTTGATCACCTGCTTCGGTACCAGTTTGGTCTTGTCCAAGTTGACCAATAGGCCCAAGTCTTGGCATGTCTGGACAGCCACATCTCTGGACCACTCCATGGGCTTGCAGGTGGGCTGCCACTACTGCCATTCACTTGATGAAGACCCGGAGCACTGAGGAGAGGCCAAAGGGCATGACCTGGAACTGGTACAGAACCCCTTCCATGCAGAACTGGAGGTACCAGCTGTGCGACTGGTAGACAGGGATTGGATTAATAGACAGGGATGTGGAAAAACGCATCCTGGAGGTCCAGGGAGCAGAAAGTACAGTTATGTAAGACCTTACTGTAACCGTAGATCTTTGAGAGGATCACTTGTAGTAGGCCACACCGGTAGGACTTAGCCACCAGGCACTAAGACCACATAGAAACTTTCTATCTAGCAGTCTACCAAAGGGTGCCGCCCACCAACAATGTCACCCTCTGTCCTCGGCCTATCCTATAAGAGTGGGCGACCCCCATGTTCTCCCACTAGAGACCAAAAGCAAGAGCCCCTTAGGGGAATGGAGGAGGAATCCGAGGTAACCTTGTAGGAGATAAGAAGGAAGTAGACGGCTCTCCTCTATGGAAAAGGAGAGCTAGGCAGAAGGCCTGAAGGCCACAAAAGAGGAAAAAAGGGGGACGGAGGGAAGGAAAGCAGGGCCTGCTGCAAGAGATCCTCCCGAAGACCTAAAGACCTTGTGAAACAGCCAGGCTGAAACTGGCCCTATGCTTAGAGGCGATGTCCAGACTGTAGTGTTTGGTAAAGGTATGAATGGGGCTGTAAGTGGCAGCTACATAGATTTCTGCAGCTGAAACATTTCTGAAGCAGGCAATGGAAGTGGTCATACCCCTGGCTGAGTGGCAATGAACCACACCAGGAAGTTCCTTTCCGTACTTCCTGTAACAAAAAATAATGCAATTGGCTAACCATTTGGATAGACACTGTTTGGACACCAGGATGGCCCCTTTCCCAGGGGCAAAGGAAACAAATAATTGGGAGGACTTCCTATAGTTCTTTGTCCGGTATGTATAGTATCGCAAAATTCTGTGCACCTCCAAAGTATGGAACAATTCTTCCCCTGGATTGGTATGCTTTGGAAAATAAACAGGCAGGTGGATGGAGTGATTCAACATAAACTCAGACACCACCTTAGGAAGAAACTTAGGATTTGTACGCAAAGACACCCCGTCTTTGTGGAAATCAAATAGGGCTGCTCACAAATGAGCACCTGAAGCATAAAAATTCTTTGAGCAGAAGTAATAGCAACTAAAAAGAACACTTTCCATGACAGATGGTATAGCTTGCAACTCACGGCCGGTTCAAACGGAGGCAGGGTGAGTTTCTCTAATACAAAATTTAAGCCCCAAGCTGGGACAGGATTGCGGATTGGAGGTTTCAAGTGCAAGATGCCTTTCAAAAATGTGTGAGACACGTCAAGTTGAGCCACAGTACGTCCATCTACAAGTACATGGTAAACAGAGATGGCAGACAGATGTACCTTGATAGAGGAGTAGTACTTGAGGCAGGAGTCCGAGAGGGAGAGCAAGTGCTCCAAAATCTGATTCACTGGACAAGTGAAGGGGTCTGAGTGGTGCAATGCAGCCCATACAGCAAAACGCTTCCACTTCATGGAATAGGTAGCCTTGGTGGAAGGTTTTCTCACTGCCACCAGAACATCCGCAACCCTAGAGAACACTCCAAATCTCGCAATGGCTATGTCCTAAGGAGCCAAGCATGAAGGTAGAGATATCTGAGGTCCGGATGGACCAGGGTGCCCTGCTTCTGGGGAGAGCAAGCCTGTGCAAAGGCACAGGGGCACTGGAGGTTCCACTACCAGCTACTGAAGGAAGGGGAACCAGATCTGACTAGGCCAGAAGGGGCGATTAGGATCATCGATGCCCCTTCCATCTGAAGTTTGATCAGAACCCTCTGAAGGAGCGGGAAGGCACAAAGGAATTTCCCTTTCCAAGAGAGGGACAATGTGTCTCACCAGAAAACTCTAGGCCCTGGAGTGAATGAGGAGAATAGCAGCAGTTTAGTGTTGAGTGGGGATGCAAAAAGGTCCAACTCTGGATGACCCTACCAGTCGAACAGATCTCCTTCCACGGAGGTCAGGAGTTCCCACTTGTGAGCTCGTGACTGAGACCGGCTTAGGCTGTACATCAAGACGTTTTGGATGTCGGGAACGTGGACGGCCAAGAGTTCCAGGCCGTGATCCATTGCCCAATACCAGACCCTCATCGCTGCCCGACACAGAGGGTATTTCTGAAAGAGTCCCTCCCTGTTTGTTGATGTAATGAACCACACTGATGTTGTTCATTTGAATCAGCAGTGGGCCCAGGAAGTGCTGGGTCTGGAAGGCCTGCAAGGCATACAGAAATGAAAATTACGTACCTCCCGTAATTCTTGATCTTCTCTTGTATCTTCACCATTCATTACTGCTGGGTGTAAGCCACAGGCACTTACTGCTACGGCAGTGTTTTTTTTTTTTTGAGGAGGAGAGGCTGTCAACTGAGCCTCCTCAAGACAACGCACTACGCGCGTGGAGGGTGGCCGTTAGGCACCGCAGACTCCTCCTCCATCCCAGTTCTATAAGCTGGAGAGGCAAAATAAGGATTAAGAAAAAGACAGCGCAGCAAGAGAGCCGAGGGATAGGCAAAGGAAAGGAAACAACTGAAAAAGGATAAGCCGATAGGACACAGAAAAGAGAAGAACCCTATCTTAAGGAACCGGAGGGCCTCACTCCTGGGGCGACTCCGAGGAAGGAACAGATGAGAGAGAGGAAGAAAGAAGGAAGAAGAAGAAGAAGAGAAGGAATGTTGGGAGGAGGGAAAAATTCTGCCAAATTGTGAGTTAAATTTGCTTAAAGGCTTATTAGCTCAGAACCAAGGCAAGGGAGCAAGGATCCCACCAACAAAAACTGGCCTAAGAAGGTTCAACTGAACCTTTTGCACAGCTTGATACAAAAAAGGCAGACTTTCTACACCTCCCGCTATCCTCAACCCCTTACTCAAGCTGAGAGCTCACAAACTGCCAAGGCACCTAATCTGTTCCTGAGGGAGAGCGCCCAACTATGATAAGGGAGAAAGGACCCCACTAGCGCATTGTTACTTGCCAATACTGGGGGGTGTTTGTGAGTGCGGGGGGGGGGTTGAAGCCCTACTGAGGGCACCCCTTTGGGAAGGTGGACAAAATAGAGTAGGAAACTCATTCTAGCTCCCCGGGAGGTAGAGGCAAAAATCAGATCACCAGTTCCAAAAGGCAATTTGAAAAATGCTAGAATAGAGTTCGACTAGCACAGACTGACGAAGACAGGACAATATCTGGAGATGCCAACGCGATCAAGGACCAAGGAACAGGACCGTTTAAGAGTAGCCTTGTTAACTGGTGATTGAGCAAACATGGCCTAAGATGGGGCCCGCAGGGCACCTTCAAGGGTAATCAGAAAGAGTTCCCACAGGAGAAAGACAAATCCTATTTGTTCCCCTCGCCTTCTAGATTTATGCTATTTGTTCTGAGAAAAGAATGGAAGACCCAAATGTTAGGGCTTTAGGCTCTAAGGCCATGAGGAGAAGGGGAGGAGGAGGAGGAGGAAAGTACAGTTACGTAAGAACTTACCGTAACAGTAGATCTTCAAGAACCGCTCTTGCAGCAGGTTACACCATTAGGACTGAAGCCGGCAGGCATCAGGACCCCACGGAAATCTTCTCGCTAGCAGTCTTCAGCGGGGACCGCCTCCGACGTCGGTCCCGCCCCCAACGTCAGGCGTAGTACATAATGAGTCAGTCCCGCCAGAATCCCCAGTTTTCCCGCCAGAGACTTCCGGCCGCTGGATGACATCAGAAGTGGAGACCGAGGATCCGCCATCAGAAGAAGAAAGGAAAGTAAGTTCTTGCCGAAGCCTGGTTAGGCCTTACCTCCTCCAAGGGGGAATGGTGGGCGGGAAGGTACCTGCTGCAAGAGCTGTTCTCGAAGATCTACTGTCACGTTTAGTTCTTACGTAACTGTACTATCTTACTTTGAGATACAGCTCTTGCAGCAGGTTACACCATTGGGACTGATTCCCAAGCAATAGCGCCTAGAGACGCTCTAGGGAGGAGGCATAAAGGAGAGATCTTGAAAATCCTGAATCTAGGACAGAAGACCCTGCAGAACGGCGAGGCTAATCTCTGTCTCACTGTGAGCGATGTTGAGACTGTAGTGCCTAATAAAGGTGTGCACTGAGCTCTATGTAGCTGCGGCACAAATGGATGTAGACGGACACGCTCCACAAAGGCCATGGCGAAGTAGCCAATTTCCCTAGTCGAGTGGGTTCGGACTGTGCCCGGAAGGGGCTTCTGTTTGTTATTGTAGCAAAAAGAAATGCACTGGACAAGCCAGCGAGAAAGAGTCTGTTTTGAGACTGGTTGGCCCAACATCCTCTCAGCAAAGGAAATAAACAGCTGTGTGGATTTGCGATGCTGTTTGGTCCTGGTCAAGTAGTATCTTAAGGAGCGGTGAACATCTAGGGTGTGAAGCAGTGCCTCTCCTCTGTTGGTGTACCTGGGGAAATACACCAGCAGATCGATGTCCTGATTAAGGGTAAGGGCTGAGACCACCTTAGGCAGGAATTTAAGATTCGTCCTCAGGGACACGCTGTCCTGGTGGAAAATTAAATAAGGTTCCTTACACATGAGGGCATGTAGCTCAGAGATTCTCCTTGCTGACGTAACAGCAACTAAAAATAACGTTTTCCACGACAGAAAACGTAGCTTGCAATCTGCGGCAGGTTCAAAAGGGGGCAGTGTGAGCTGCTCCAGGACAAAGAGTAGGTCCCAAGGAGGGACGGGATCCTTAATGGGTGGTCTAAGGTGTAGCACCCCCCTCAAAAAGTCACGAGAGACCTCGAGTTGAGCCACTGCGTGTTGGCCTATCGGGTAGTGGTAGGTCGAAATCGCACAGAGGTGAACCTTAATTGAGGAGTAGGCAAGGCCTGAGTGAAAGAGGGAAAGCAGGTATTCCAGAACTGATTTTTCTGGGCATTCTTAAGAGAGAGACCGCATGCCTGAGACCAGAGGCAAAACCGGCGCCATTTCATGGCATACGTCGCATGCGTGGCCGGCTTTCTGGCAGCAGAAAGAACTTCCGCCACCTCTTGCGAGACCCCATGTCGCAGAATGGCTATGTCTCGAGGAGCCAGGCATGCAGGTTCAGTGAGTGTAAGTCCGGGTGGACTAGCGAACCCTCCTCTTGAGACAGCAGATGGGAGCTGATGGGCAACGGGAGTGGAGGTTCCGGGGACAATTGCATCAGCATGGGGAACCAAATCTGTCTGGGCCAGAAAGGCACTACCAAGATCATTGTTGCGTGCTCCCTGCGAAGTTTGAGAAGGACTCTCTGGATCAACTGGAAGGGAGGGAAAGCATAGAGGAATCTGTCCGCCCAGGAGAGGGACAACGCGAATCGCCAAAAAACACCAGGCCCTGGATCTAGCGAGCAAAAATTGGGCAGTTTTGCGTTGGATGGGGAAGCGAACAAGTCCAATTCTGGAGTGCCCCATCGAAGAAACAGATCCTCTGCTACCTCCTGAAGAAGCTCCCACTTGTGGACTCTGGCCTGGGATCGACTCAGGCCATCTGCGATTGTGTTGTCCACTCCGGGAACATGAACTGTAATTAGGCTCGCGCCGTGTCGAATTACCCATTCCCATACTCTCATAGCTTCCCTGCAGAGGGGATAAGAGTGTGTGCCTCCTTGCTTGTTGAGGTAATACATCACCGCCGTATTGTCTGTTTGAAGCATAAGAGTACTCGGTGGAATTTCTGACTGGAAGGCTTACAGGGCATAAAGGACGCCCCATCTCCAGAATGTTGATGTGGAGGTGAGCTTCCTGAGGGGTCCACGCTCCTGAGACCTCACCCCATTCAGGTGTGCCCCCACCCCAGCCCTGAGGCGCCTGTGGAGAAGATTACCTCCGGGACGGGCGCTAAAATGGAACACCCACGGAGAGTGTCCCTGGTCTAGCCACCATTGCCAGTCTCAAATCACGGCCCTCGTTATTCTGACTGGCCTACATATAGTCGTGCCTTTGGTCCCATTGCACTTTCAGCATCCACTGGGTTACCCGCGTGCGGGCCTTGCCATCAGGGGCGGTTGGAATGGCCGCAGCCATGTGTCCGAGCAGGCGAAGGACCAGTCTGGCGGGGACGGTCTTCTTTGCCGAAAGGTCCCTGATGAGAGACCTGATGCGCTCCGCTCTGTCCTCGGGAAGAAAAGCTTTCCCTTGGACGGTGTCCAGAACTGCGCCTACGAACTGCAGCTTCTGGGACAGTACAAGGAGAGACTTCTCATAGTTGATAAGAATGCCCAGCAACCGAAAAAGAGCTTGGGTGTTCTGGATAGCCAACAACAACGCCTCTCTGGAGGTGGCCATGAGAAGCCAGTCGTCCAGGTACGGGAACACGTAGTGGCCCTGTCTCCTTAGAGATGCTGCCACGACTGCCATGCACTTGGTAAAGACCCTGGGGGCCGATGACAGTCTGAAAGGAAGCACCCGGAACTGAAAGTGGTGGCCGAGAAACTCGAAGCGCAGGAACCTCCTATGCGCTTGAGCAATGGGGATGTGCAGGTAAGCGTCCTGCATGTCCAGTGACGCCAAAAAAGCGTCCTTCTTCAACATGGGAATAAGACCCTGGAGGGTCACCATGCGAAACCGTTTGTAGGCGACCGACATATTGAGGTCGCTGAGGTCCAATATTGGATGGAGGTCCCCCGTTTTCTTTGGAACCAGAAAGAAGTGGGAATAATAGCCTGCTCCTCTCAGGTTCTCCGGGACGTACTCCACCGCTCCCTTCTGCAGAAGCGCGAGTACTTCTTGCCTGATAAACAATCTGTGCTGACCCGAGTAGCGGGAGAGCAGAGGAGGCCTTGTGGGTGGCTTGTCTACGAACTCTATAAAGTGGCCTTTTTTGACCAATTGGAGTACCCACCTGTCGGTGGTGACAGACTGCCACCCTGGTAGGTGGTCCGCAATATGACCCCCGACCTTGGTGTCCCGTTGATCCTGAGGGGCGGGGGCTGGGAAAGAGTCATGCTGTGGCGGCTGAGGGTCCTGCAGGCTGGGCCGACTTGGCGGGACGTTGGCCTCTGCCTGAGGACGGCTTCCCCTGGGCTTTTCGGGAGAAGGAGCCCTCTGTTACGGCCGGAGCAGGACTGTTGTCTCTGAGTCCGCTGCTGGTAATGGCTCCGGGTTCTCACGAAGGAACCGAAGCCTGGTCTGTACTGGCCTGGACAGACCTCACGCCTTCCCGGCCTCCTGAAGCTTGGTGAGGACCTTCTCCAAGACTCACCAAGAGAACTCACATGGAATGGGGCGCCCAGTATGTTCTTCTGACGTCTGGGTGAATCCGGAGACACGAAGCTATGAGTGTCTCCGGAGGCATACACCTGAGGCTACCACTCTGGCCGAAGAGTCCACGGAGTCATACGTGGCTCGAAGCACCTGGGTTCCCACGTCTGAACCCGTGCGGAGTAGCTGAAGCAGTTCTTCCTTCTGCTCACCTTCCGGCATCTTTTCTGCCAGCTCTAGTCTCTGCTCCCACAAGGCATTCTGAAACTGGACCATGTGGGTGAGATAATTGAGGACCTAATGGCGCAGGTTGCAGCTGGGCAAGACGCAGCGCCTGCCCATCGCTCCCAATTGCTTGGACTCTGGGTCCAGTGGCAGGTGCTCAGATGTTGCGGCTCTGGACCGGTCACGTGAGGCTGTAATGACCAGGAATCGCCAGCAGATGAGATGCCAAGTACTGGTCCTCCCTAGGGGCCTTGTACAGGCGGTCAGCCTTCTTCGGCATTGCGGGAGCGAATGTGGACGCTTTCCACGCTGCCCCGGTGACGTCCACGAAGGTGTCCACCAAGGGTGGTATCACCACAGGCTTTGGATCCTTTTGCAAAAGATAACGTGCAAGGCGTAGCCTCTCGGGGTCAAGTTCCTCTGCGTCCCAGCCCATATTCTCTTGGATATGCCTCATAATCTCTGAGAACGATGGGTCATCCGGAGGAGATCTTGGGAGCTCACGTGGGTCTGGAGAGGGGATGTTGAAGGGACAAGGGGATCTGGATCTGTCTGAGAAGTCCGATCCGAGTCCTCCGTCGAGGCGAGTGGCGGCGCTCTTCTGGGTCTCTTGGGGCTGGGTGACCCTGAAGAAGATCTGGACGGAGGTCTCCTCTTTTCCGATGGTCTGCCCCTAGTAGATTCAGCAGGCTCCTGGGGGGAAGGTACTTGGCCTGCTGCCCCGGATGGGGTGGGGGGCGCTGGAGCCGGTGGAGTCACGGGTGGAGGAGGAGGAGGAGGAAGAGGAGGAGGTGTGGGAACCACATCCTTTTTTATGGTATCCCACCAAAAGGTAAACAGCTCCTTGACCTCAGAAATACTGAGAGCCGACGACGGGCCGGGCGCCGGTGGTCAGTCGTCGGGTTCCGGCGTCGGCCCCACAGGGGTCTCTGGTTCGGGAGAGGGTTCCCTCGGGGGCTCGACAGGACTGGGTTCGCCCGCCTGGTCCTCATGCTGTGATGACTACTCCTCTGTAAGCGCCTCCTGGTCGACGTCTGTAGGTGGCGTAGGGGTTCCTCCCTCTGCTGGGATGGGCGTCAGTCCCCCAGCCGGCGTCCGCGGTGGAGAAGGCCTGGCCGGCGACGGGCGTCTGGCTGTCATCGGGTCCTGGGACCGGTGGTGCTTGGCCGACGTCGGGTGGGCCGACGTCCTCTTGAGCGATGTCAGCTCCTTGGTTTTCCGCTGGGGTGGAGGAGGCAAGGAGACCGACCGGACGTCGGGGGCCGAGTGGCGGGAGCCAGACTTGTGGTGATGGCGGTCCCCTGACTTCGGCGAGGCCTTGGACGATGAGGAAGAAGGCCTGGAGGTCATAACAGGTTACAGAGTGGAGGAACCGGAGGAAGACTTGACTGCGACCGGGGGAGGCTGAGAGCGGGCCCGGGAAGGCGAGCGGTCGGACCGGGAGCCGGAGATACAGGAGTCGGAAGCCCTAGAAGGGGATTTAGATCTCACCCTCTTCCTGTGTTTTTCGAGGTGCCGGCGGGCTTTCTCGGAGGATTCTCCTTGGAGGCAGGATCCATGGCCTTCAATCTCTCTTCCAGAAGGTAAGCTTGGAGGGCCTTCTGACGACGGATCCGGGTCCGACTATTAAAGCCTTGACAGAAGGAGCAGGCCCGGGTGTCGTGGTCCGGGCCTAAGCACTGCACGCAGGCCGAATGTGGGTCTTTAAAGGGAATTTGTTTCCCGCAGGCACACTTTGACAGATGGCCCTCTGCGGATGTTGGAGAGGACATCAGATGGCAGGCAATTGGTAGAGAATGAAGTTTCCAATCGAAGAAACGGGAAAATAACTTTTCCAGGCATTGCGCGCTAGACACTGACCGGAGGGTCGAGACATGCAAGTCGACGGCAGGAAAGAACTGGGGATTCTGGCGGACCGCCTCTATGTGACTCACGCCTGACGCCGGGGCGGACCGACCGAGGCGGTCCCCGCTGAAGACTGCTAGCTATAAGATTTCCGTGGGGTCCTGATGCCTGCCGGCTTCAGTCCTAACGGTGTAACCTGCTGCAAGAGCTGTATCTCGAAGTAAGATCGAGCAGGGTGAAGGGGACACCCAAGAAGGAGGCCCATGAGAGGAAGATGGGCAGGATTCAGTAATGAATGGTGAAGATACATGAGAAGATCAACAATTACAGTAGGTATGTAATTTTCATATCTTCTCTTGTTAATCTTCACCATTCATTACTGCTGGGTGAGTACCAAGCCTCCCCACCCCCACCCCCCCAGAGGGGGACTAGAGTAACCTGAGGGAATAAGACCCTTAGCCTCCTGTTGGTGAGAAACAGGAAGAAGATATCCTGGCCATACTAGACTGGAAGCCTAAGGCCGAGGAGAGCTAAGAGGTGTCCCCTGAAGACGAGGGGATGGAGGAAGCCCCCGCAGAAGCCTCCTAGCCCTGGAAGAAAAGAGGCGGGTCCCTCAGAAGACAGAGCGAATCACCCTACGCCGGGCCAGGGGTGACAATGTTGATAAACGAAGCCATGCCGTCCGCCTAATGCAGATCACTGTCCCCTTAAGCCTGGAAGCCACCTCACTGGTGTCATAGGATGCCCTTGCTTGGTGCCTTGCCAGTTCCAGGCCTATAGCAGAGAGGGCAATGGCCTGTCTCGATTGCTCCATATCAGGCATTGATGCTAGAAGCTGGGATAGCATTGACCATAAATGCCTGTTACAGGCAGCATGGTGTGCCTGATGTGATGCAATGCACAGCATCACACGAGAGGAAGAGAACACTCTTTTGCCTCCACCGGTCAAACTGTAGAGAATCTGAGTCCGGTAGTCGGTCATGCACCGGCACCCAGAAGGAGTCTCTAGGGACACCAAACCTGAGGGCGGGTTGGGGAGAGAACCTAGGGACTAAGATGGGGCACAATACCTCCTTCTGCAGTCTGCCGGGACTGGGATAGGGTCGTCTGGAGACTGCCAGGTGTGGAAAGACGCCTCCTGGAAGGGAATAGGCCAGGATGGCACCACCAAATGCTGGGCACTGAATTCACTGAGGAATTCACGCGTCTTCCACTCAGTATTGTCACGTCTGACATAGGAGATACGAAGATCCCCAACCATCCTCAACAGGAAGCACTTATATTCAATGAAATCAGCATCGGATGAAAGGTGAGCAGAGGGTTCCTCTCCCTCCGAGGAGGGAGTCGAGGAGGATGGGGAACTCGAACGTCCAGAAGACTTCTGCGGTGGTGGGGAGAGGTGAAAAACCCACTCATGCATATATCTAACATATGACGGGAAACCGCCACAGTGCCTCTGAACATCTCCAGGATAACGACCCCATAGGACTGACATGGCCTGGAAAAGAGGGGGGTGGCTGCAGAGGAATGGGAGAGGGGCACCTACAAGGAGGCAACTGTCCTCTGCTAAGGCTCTGAAATTCAGGGAATGGAGCCTAAACTGGCGGGGTCCTGGAGATCAAACTAGGTTGCAAGAAGGAACCCTGGGGATGCAAACTTTGGAAGAGCTTAGAAGGGGAATCTCCTGTGTGACGCATCTGGGACTGCATGGATCCAGAAGGGCAACCCACAGCAAAGCCACTGGAAGGGTCCCTTGAGCGTAAGAGGGAGAGGGAGAGGTGGGGCTCAGCACTACGGCTCCTCCCTGCACCCCGAGGGGTGGCAGGGGGGCAGCGAGGCCCCTCACCCTGGCCCCTCAACCCCTCAAAGTCTGAAGATGCCCTCCTCCTCGACCCCAGCGACAGGGTCTGTCGATCCTGAGGCCTCCCGAGGGGGGGCCCCAGAAGATAGGACCCTCAGTCCACCCTGAGAAGGTGCAGCAGCACCAGAATCAGCAGCTGTCACAGCACCCTCTGGGAGGACAGTCCCCTCCTCGACCCCCAAGCCACCCTCCCCCATGGACTCAGACCACCCCCTGTCTGGGAGTCCTCATAGGAAGGCTGCTGTAGAGATTCAGGAATGGGGCGCTGGGCCACCTGACACCACGTTCTACAAAAGACACTGATTCCGAAGAATCAGGGAGCCAGGCTGGGTCAACCTCTGAATCGTCCACTTCCGAAAAAGAGTCAACCAGAAGGACCTCGATGCAGGCCACCCAAGAGTTCACTGAGAAACGGCGTCGGTGCCGGCCACACCTGAAGCACCGCCCACGGCTCCAGAACCCAGCCCTGACCTGCCATTGGCACCAGTCGAGTCCCCGGCATTGCCCGCGGCACTGGAACACAACACAGCGCCGCCAACGGAGTCCACCAGGTCCATGGCGCCGGGAAACAAACTGGCGCCATTCATGGCGCCGGTAGGCAGCATCGAAGGTCCACCAGTGCCAGACCCAGAAACCATGGGTCACGACACTGGGGGAGCCTGCACCTCTGAAGAGGTGACTGTCGACCCCGGGAGGGGTCAGAGCGTTACCCCAACACTGCAAAAGAGGCCTCTTCCTCGGCAAGGCTTGAATATGAGGAGACCTCCTCCTCACCAGACTGTATAGGCCTCAGAAGGGACCCGGAGGAAGGGTCTAAAGATTTGACCTGGGAAGCCCGAGAACGATGCCATCCTCCAAAAGTCGGCAGGGCCTTGCTGATTTTGAATGTGTGGACTTCAAGAACACAGCGGTCCATCGAGAAACAGGCGTTGCATCTATCCATATCATGGTTGAGTACCAGGCAACGAAGGCAGACATCATGCCGGTCCATCATGGAAAAATGCCGGCCACAGGAGCACTGACACATGGGGGCACGGCCCGCTTTAGACTTATGTTTAGCTCCCGAACCAGACATGATGCGAAAATAATAAACAGCAAAGCTCCAGGCGCCATCAAAATATAGAAAAACAACGGTCTTACCAGTGTCAATGGCATCGGGAAAAATCGAACTGGGATGAAGATAGAAGCTTGAAGCAGAACTGAAGGCCTAATGGCGTAGCAAACTAACACTCTTGCACAGCAGGTGTAGCCTCGACGGTGGGAGAAACAGAACTGGGTTGGAGGAGGAGTCTGCGACGCCTAACTGCCGCCACTCACATACTATGTAGTGCATCGCTCTTGAGGGCGAGTCGCCTGCGCCAACTCCCCCAAAAAAATCTCTGTCGCCGGTGTGCGCCTGGCTTACACCCAGCAGTAATGAATGCTGAAGATTGACAAGGGAAGATCTGCTTGCATCTCCAAGACATCTACATAGAGTTACGCTTCTCTCATGGACCATGTCCCTTGAGTCTGGGGGGCATCCAGGTAAGCCCGCAGCCCAGATCTGAAGCATCTGTTGTGAGGATATACTGTGGGGTGGAATGAAGAATGGCACCCCTCTCAGGAGGTTGCTGGGCTCTAGCCACAACACCACCTTCTTGACTGGGTCTGAGACCAGAACTAGCTGCTTCAGGTCATCCGTACTCTGGTTCCACTAGACCCATAGCATCCACTGAGTAATCCTCATATGCAGCCTGACTACGGGAACCTAACGATGGTGGCGACCATGAGTCCCAGGAGGCGCAGACAGACCCGTGCTGGGATGTGATGACTGGAGTAGAGCTGATGGACTTGATCCGTCAGAAGCTCTGCCCTATCTTGTGGAAGGAAGACCAGCCCTTGAGCAGAATCCAGTATCGCCCCATTATAATGAAGTCATTGGCGGGGTCAGGAATGAAGTGGGCAGGTTGATCGTGATCCCCAAATTCTGGAACAAACGGCAGGTACGATTCAGGGTTTGGAGCAGACACTCCCTGGGTGGTGCTGCCAGCAAGCCAGTCATCCAGGTAAGGAAACACACAGAACCCTTGCAGTCTGAGGGCAGCTGCCACCACTGCTAAGCACTTGGTGAACACCTGGGGGCCTGAAGATAAGTCAAACGGCAGAGCCCTGAACTGGAAATGGGTCCCTGAAAATGAAGTCCGAGTAAGCACCTGTGGGAGGCGCATACCTTGATATGCAGATAGGCATCCTGCATGACGAGGGAGCAGATCCAGTCCCCTTGGTGTAACGGGGCAGCAGACCCTGAAGAGTGACCATCCTGAACCATTTGTATTGGATAAACAGGTACAGCTCTCCGAGGAGCAGAATGGGTCAGAGATACCCTGTATGCTTGGGAACCAGGAAGAAGTGAGAGTAAAACCCTTTTCCTTGCTGGGACTGCGAAACGGATTCTATGGCCCTTTTGCAAAGCAGGGCATGAATCTCTTCCCAGATCAGAGGGATGTGAATGGGAGGATAGGAGGATGGAACTGGAGGATTGTCTTAAAGCCACTCCAGGAGTTCTAGGGAGTGTCCATACTCTATGATCTGCAGCACCCAGTTGTCTTGAGTTATCTCCCACCACGTGTCCAGACGGAGGGGGAAGTGACCCCCTACAGCCACCTCCTGAGTGCCTGGAGGGAGGGGGTCTGGCAAGGAGTCAGGAAGGGGGGCAGCTGCAGCAGGGGCTACGGGACCTCCCCGGGAGCCCTTGCTGGTGGAGGGGGTGGGGAGGGCTGACACCCACCGCTTTCCTTGGGGCCTGACTGATGCTCAGGTTTGCTTATGAGTAGCCCGACAAAAGGGTGCCCTCTGCCCAGACTTGGGCTGTGTATGATACATGGAATTGACAGACATCAGGGTGCATCCAGATGCCTGAAGCTGGGAGAGGATATCTTCCACATCTCCTCCAAACCATCTGTACCCTCTCAAAGGGACATTCATAATGGACAACTCAACATCCTGGGTGAACCCAGACACCCAAAGCAAAAAGTGCTGGTGCATACATATGCCAGCCACTGTTGCCCGGGCCAATGCATCTACAGCATCATAAGCTGCCCATAACAAGGGGGTACCAAAATCTGAGGCTGATTTAAGAGTACCCAGGGCTTGTTACATAAAACACAGAAACATAGAAGTTGACGGCAGATAAGGACCGCAAGGCCCATCCAGTCTGTCCATTTCTTTTTCTACCTTATAAATGTGCCATCGGCCTTTGCTCTGACAATGGCCTATCTATTCATCTGTATTGCTCTCGTATGCCTATCCCATGCCTGTTTGAAGCTCTGCACTGTATTCACATCTACCACTTCCTGAGGTAGGCCGTTTCATGCATCCACCACCCTTTCTGTGAAAAAGAACTTCCTCACATTACCCCTTAATCGGCCTCCCTCTAATCTCATGCTCTGTCCTCTTGTCCTATTATTTTTCTTATATTGAAACATGTTAGACTCTTTCACCTTGTTAATGCCCTTAAGGTGTTTGAATGTTTCGATCATATCACCTCTCTCCCTCCTTTGCTCTAGGGTATACATATTGAGCTCCGTTAATCTGTCCTGATATGTTTTCTGATGCAGTCCCTGCACCATTTTGGTGGCCTTCTCTGGAATGCCTCAATTTGGTTAATGTCCTTGTGAAGGTGTGGCCTCCAGTACTGCACACAGTTGCTTGGCAGGATCATCTGGCAGGGATTGAACGGCATCCCTGGCCTGGTCCCATAGGGCGTTTTGGTACTGGAGCATATGTGCTAAGTAATTGAGGGCACGGATCACCAGGGTGGCTGGGGCGAACGCTCACTTGCCTAAAAGGTCCAACCAACGTGACTCCTTGTCGGGTGGCAGGGAACTCAAATGCTTAGGCCATTTGGTACAGTCGTAAGCAGCACAAATCACTATGGAGTCTGTTTGCGCCTGCTCCCCAAGGAAGGGCTTTCCCACCGGGGCATGGTACAGCCTATCAGCTTTTCTGGACATGGCTGGAACCAGACTGAGCCTACGCCAGGCAGCCATGGTGGTATACTCACAGGTATCTATAAGGAGAGGGGCCACAAAACGTTGAAGTCTCTGCCTAGTGAAGGTAGGTAGCAAGGTGGCGCCGCTCCAGATCCTGCTCCTCTGACTCGAACCCCATGGCCTTCTGAAAATGTTGCATGACGGCTGTAAAGGAGGGGTCATCTAGTGGGGATTTGGAGACATACTTAGGGTTCCCATCCCCTTCAGAGGAGCCCGTGGAGGGGATAGACGAACCACTGATATCACCTTTGTCTGCATCATCCTTATCCAGATCACCCTCATCAGGCAGACAAAGGTCTGGGTGGTACTCATCCATGGGCCACCAGGGGTGTGAGTCGGCCGAGAAGGCAGGGTCAACCGCAGGGGTACTGGAGTGGACAGCCCCGGAGAAGGTCCCTGGGGAGTGGGAGGTACCGGGTCTTGAGGAGGAGGAGGAACATGTAACTGCATAAAGCCCCAAGTGATGAGAGCAGGCCTTGAAAATCGTCAGTAATCGGCGTCAGTCCAGCAGGTGCCAGATAAGGATAGAGCCGGCTGAGGATAAATTGGCATGGTACCTGTTACTGTCAGCTGTGGACAGACTGGTGCAGGTCCGACAGGCATCGGCTGTGGGTAGCCCAGTGTAGGTCCGACAGGTGTCGGCTGAGGGTAGCCCGGCACAGGTCTAATGGGTGTTGGCTAAGGTAAAATGGGCACTGGCCCAGCGGGCACTGGCTGAGGCAAGACCAGTGAATGGGTGACAGGTGTGGCAAGGCCGAAGGTCTCACAGGCACCAGCTGAGGTAATACGGGGGTTGGCGTGGAAGAGGCCCTTACAGGCACAAATGGTGGAGGACTCAGACCTGGGGAGGCACCAGTGTCCTGCAATGCCAGTCCCTAGGTGGGAAGATAGGCAGCAGTCCCAGAAAAGGAGACCGACACCTGGGTTGCGGGCGACAGGCGGGCATTAGAATGGAGCCCGGCTTCCACCAAACCCACGCCGGCTGAAGAGACGCTGGTTAAGCCACCATGCTGTGTGCCTGTCATGATCAAGGGCATAAGCAGCAGGGGCTGAGGGGTAGGGAGTGAACCCTGGCCCGAAACTGTAATAGTGGCAGGAGGCAGTGTTGTTGATAGTTCTGTGGGTAAGAGGGCATGCGCAGCAGTCAGGGCCAACCCCCCTAAAGAGGAAGACCCCCTCTGCAGTTGAACAATGATCAGGAGACCGTGAATAGAAGGAGGAGACCGGGGCCTATCCCGGTCCTTGTCCCGATGTTTGTATTTCCCAATGGCCTTGTCCCTGGACTTCAAAGACTGAGAGCCTGAAGACTGGGCTGGGGAAAGACAGAGAAGCTCCTGGCCTGCAGCTCCCGCCCCATGAAGGCGACCTTCTGCTGCAGGAAAAAAGTTCTCTAAGGTCCACTGACAGCGCTGCCGGGTGACCTGGTTGAATCTCTGGCAGATCTCGCAGGCTTGGACGTCGTGGTCTGGGCCTAGGCAGGAAAAACAGGCAGAATGGCCATCCTTCTGTGGGATCTGTTTTCCGCAGGCACACTTGGTTTTGGAGCAATCCGAGGTCAAAGATGGTTCAGAAGACATAAAATAAAAAGAAAACCGGGGCCAGCCCAGTGACGCTGAGGGTTGAGGCGCTGGACACCACACCTCGTGCCATGCCGATGACCTGGGCTCAGGAATGACCTCAGGTCATTGGGGTGCCGGCACGGGAGGGGTGGAGCAGAATAGAGTGCCTAACAGCAGCTCTCCTCTCCTGGGGTGGTTGTCGCCCCACACATAGTTCCGCTTCCACCGGGTAGTGGTCCGGTGGCAGCACAGGTGGGAGGCGGCGGCAAGTCGGGAGAGCGTCTCAGAACATGGTGCACTTCCGGGACTGGGGGCAGGCAAAAACAAGAAAAAACACATAAAATACACAATGAAACCCCCCCCCAAAAAAAGGAAAAAGAACAACGGTGAGAATTTAGAAATAAAAATGCTAAAAGCACGTGAAAATGGCAGTCGACTGAAGCTGTGGCAGTTTCCAGAGGTCTGTCATACATTGGTCTATGGCGGGAAAAGAACTAAGGAGGCTATGGGGGCTGCCCAGTCAAACAGGATAGGCAAATGTGAGAGGGTGATGTCGGTGGTGGGTGGCCCCCTATGGTAGACTGCTAGCTAGAAAGGTTCCATGTGGTCCTAGTGCCTGGCGGCCAAGTCCTACCGGTGTGACCTGCTGCAAGAGATACCCTTGAAGTAAGATCGATATGTTCTGTTCCAGCGGTGGAACGATCTGATTCAGAGTGACTATCCCAAACTTGTGTTTCCACATGAAGTGATTCAGATCATGCAGATTCAGTATGGGGTGCCAGAACCCCATCAGTTTCGGGACCAGGAAGTACTTGGACACATAACCCCAAGTGGCCAGGGTGTCTGAGACACGGGCTGTTGCCTCTTTTGCAAGGAGCTGAGCAATGTCCTCCTGAAGGGCAGACAGCATGTCCTGTGACATCCTGGACTAATGAAGTGTCTAGAGGCAGTGTGGCAGCAGAGCCTTAAAAATCCAGAAACAATCCTCTTCCCACTACATCCAACACCCACTTGTCGGCTGTGATAGCGGACCGCCGTGGCAAGAAGTGATGTAGCTGACCTTGTATGGGGAAAGCAGACAAGGACAAAATGATTGGTGGGATACTGCCCCTCGACCGTTAACTGGGCAGCCTTTGCTGAGGCACTGGTGATTGCGACTAGAGAGGCACTCAACCCTTGCCACACCCCTTTCTTAGAAGCCTAGTCCCTAGACTTGGGGTGCCAGACTTGGTATTGCTCCTGCTGAGGCTGTTGCAGAGGAGGCTGTGGTTGAATGGACTGGTGCTGAAAAGCCTGTTTCTTAGGCTTCTTTTTCAGGTTCTTCTAGGATGATGTCACAAAATCCAGGGTGGCACCGGACTTCTCAATACCGGTGAGGTGTCCTTCTGCCCTAGGGCCAAACAGGTCAGTGTCCAAGAAAGGGACATTGGCCAGCTTATGCTGAGTGTCTGCCATGAAGGTGGACAGATGCAGCCAGGCACTTCGATGGATGGAAATGGCTTCTGCCATGGCAAAGACACACAAGTTGCCAATGTCCAAGGCCTTCTGGAGTTCGCGTTTAGCCAGTGATTGGCCCTGGTCTCTGATGACCATCACTGCAAACTGCTGGTCAACAGGCAGTTGAGGGAGGATAGCACTGAAGACCCCTATCTGGAAGTGACCAAATTGGCCATCATCAAGGCTGAACTAGCCTAATGAAGACCAAAAGATGCTACAGCGTACCCATTTTTAGTGGCGTGGTCAATCTTACGCTACTCCTTGTATGGAGGTTTGTCCAAGTTCCCCTGCAGTCTGGACTTGTGGAAGACCTAATCCATGACGAAGCCCCTTTGCAGAGGAGTGGTCTGGAAACCCAGAAAGGGACACCATAGGGAATGCATACTTGCGGACCATACATGTAGAGGGCGCCAGAAAGGATGCTGAATGCTGACAAAGCCCCAGGGCTAGTTCCAAAATGGCCTCAGCCACAAGGAAGACAACTCCTGGGGATTCATCCCTGTCCAAAATTTCTGTAAGAAGGTACTTTGCCCTCTTTTGGACTGGTTCAAATGGGACAGACATAGACTCTGAGATTAGGTAGAGAAGCATCCTGAAGGACACTGGGTCATGCTCAGTGGTCAGGAGTACCAGTGGAGGCCATGGACTCATGATCCGGGTCATCTGAGGAATCCTCAAACACAGCTCTCAACTGTTTTTTCCCCCACACACCTCTCAGGTATTGGCTCCTGAGGTGATCGTCACCCATACTGGCCTAGCAAACTGGTGGCTGAACAGACCTCTTCAGTAGGAACACCCACCTTCGGCTACAGTGGTGGCGACTTCACTTGAAGAGCATGTGCAGGGGGCAGCAGCATGGTGTGGGCTGGTGGGGTGCCACTGGCGGCTGCCAGGCGATCAGAGGTCCAGAAAGTAGACCCCTACCCTGCACCGCAATGGCCAACTATTGCCAGAGGAGCTCCTCGTAGAACCAGCGCAGCTTTCGATGGTGCCTCTCCTCACATGAGGATGAGGAAATCAAGGATTGTCGACAGTAATGCCCCCCGGTCGAGCAGGATTGAAAGCAGGAATGCCTAGACCAAAATCTCAACCACAACCTCACTTTGGTCAACAGCGAGGGGAGCCTTCCCTCTGATCATGGTAAATCATATGCCAGACCACATTAAGCAGCATGGGCATGGAAAACTCGATCGCTAGTGGAGGCACAGAAGAAACACAGGTGAGGGGGTACAGACAAAGTGGGCAAGCATTAAGGATGCAATACTTGAAGCAACATCCCATTGTGTTAGACAGAAAAGGAAGTGCAAAAGAAGAAGGAAACCACTTTGGTTCTCAAATACAGTAGCAGAAAAGGTCAGAGCCAAAAGGCTGGCCTTCAGGAAATATAAGGGAATACAGCGGGATGAAGATAGGGAGGCATACCAAACTGCCCTAAGGGAAGCAGGGAAGGCAGTAAGGCAGGCAAAGTCCCAAACTGAGGAAACACTAGCACGAACAGTAAAAGAAGGTGACAAGACTGTCTATAGATACATTAGTGAAAGGAGAAAGTCCAGAGGGGGTATTGCTAAGCTTAATGGAGAAAAGGGAGCATGTGAGGAGGAGGACCATGTAAAAGCATCTATCTTAAATAGATACTTTTGCTCAGTATTTATTTACTGAAGAGAAGGTAGGGCAGGGCCCACAGCTCAGCACCATGGACACAGGGGGGAGGGAGGTGAGCACTACTCCCTTCACAAAAGAAAGGGTCCTACAAGAGCTTGCTAAGCTCAGGGTGGACAAGGCAATGAGACCTGATGGCATACATCCCAGGGTACTTAAGGAGCTAAAGGTGGAACTAGAAGAGCCATTAGCAGAACTGTTTAGTGAGTCTCTGAGCACAGGAGAGGTCCCAGAAGACTGGAGAAGGGCTCATGTGATCCCACCCGAAGTGTGGTAGCAGGGAGGAGGCAGGGAACTACAGACTAGTCAGTCTTACCTCAGTAGTGGGCAAGATTATGGAGGCACCCTTAAGGAAAGGATAGTACAACACCTGGAACCATAGGGGCACAGGATCCAAGACAGCATGGGTTTACAAAGAAGGTCCTGTCAAACTAATCTCATAGATTTCTTTGACTGGGTAACCAGAGTGGTGGACCAAGGGGGAGCAGTTGATGTCGCCTACCTTGACTTCAGCAAAGCTTTTGACACTGTTCCACATACAAGATTGATAAATAAGCTGGGTAGGCTTGGGGTGGGTCAGAAGTTGGTCAACTGGGTGGCAAACTGGTTGACGGGCAGACAACAGAGAGTGGTGGTAAATGGTATACAGTCAGAAGAGATGCAAGTCACAAGTGGGGTACCTCAGGGATCAGTCCTGGGGCCAGTTCTCTTCAACATCTTCATTAGTGACCTTGCAGATGGACTAGAGGGTAAGGTTTGTCTGTTTGCAGATGACACCAAGATCTGCAACAGAGTAGATGATCCAGATGGGGTGGGCAGAATGAGAAGAGATCTGATAAACTAGCAAAATGGTCAGAAGAGTGGCAACTGGGATTTAATGCAAAGAAGTGCAAGATCATGCACATAGGAAGAGAACCCTGAAGCCACCTATAGGCTGGGAGGGAGTTGCTAGCAGTCACAAAGGAAGAAAGAGACTTGGGCATCATCATCACTGCTGACCTGAAATCATCCAAGCAGACCCCTAAAGCAGTAGGCTAGGGGGTGTTAGGGTGTATTAGTAGGGGTATCACAAGTCGTAAGAGGGAGGTAATAATCCTCTTTACAAGACACTGGTTAGGCCCCATCTGGAGTACTGCGTGCAGTATTGGAGACCACACCTTCACAAGGACATTAACCAAATTGAGGCAGTCCAGAGAAGGGCAATCAAAATGGTGCAGGGACTGCATCAGAAGACATAAGAGGACAGATTAACAGAGCTCAATATGTATACCCTTGAGCAAAGGAGGGAGAGAGGTGATATGATCGAGGCATTCAAACACCTTGAGGGCATTAGCAAGGTGAAAGAGTCTAACATGTTTAAATATAAGAAAAATAGCAGGACAAGAGGACACAGCATGAGATTAGAGGGGGCCCGATTAAGGGGGAATGTGAGGAAATTTTTCACAGAAAGGGTGGTGGATGCATGGAATGGCCTACCTCAAGAAGTGGTGGCTATGAATACAGTGCAGGGCTTCAAACAGGCATGGGATAGGCATAAGGGAGCAATACAAATGAGCATGAATAGATAGGCCACTGTCAGAGCAAAGGCCGATGGCACATTTATAAGGTAGAAAAAGAAATGGGCAGACTGGATGGGCCTTTCGGTCCTTATCTGCCATCAACTTCTATGTTTCTATGAGGCTGCTCCAGTCAAGGACTGGACAGGGACACTGCCCGACCTATATCTTCCTGGGTGAGAACCAGGAGCAATGGGGTCAGAAAGATCAAGTCCTCGACCTCATCTGACAATTGCTTGACATGCTCCAGAAATATCGTGGCAGTCTGCTCAGCCAGAGTTGATGGCCTTTGGCTTGACAGGGAAACCAAAAAGCCCTCGATGTGCCCCTCAGCCGAGGGGCACCTGACAGCCATTTAGTTGGGCGAGTTGAGGGACCAGGAGGATCATGATTCCTCCCGGTCCCACGACTGGTACCGGCAGCGTTTGTGCTTAGCACCATGGTGGGCAGGGCTCTCCTCCAGGGTCTGGAGGGCAAAAACACATATCCCAGAATCCTCCAGTGAATGACCCTTTAATGCTGTCCCCAGCCGGGAACAGTGCCAACTGTGGAGATGCCCACCGCAGCAGCTGCCACTTCCACCTCAAGAGCCACAAGTTGGAGAGCTGACCCAGCTGCAGCCAAGGCCTTCTTGCGGCCCTTAGGGCTGTCCTTTGGATCCCTCTCTGAAGACAGACCTAGCCGGAACCGGAACTTCCTGCCCTTGAGGGACTCAGGAAGAATGCTTAGGCAAAGGTCGCACCCGGCCACGTCTTGTTACCCACCCAGGCAGTACACACGTATGTCATGAAGTTTAGTGGCTGACATCTTCCGATACTGACTGCAGAATTTGAATCCTAGCTTCCGATGCGCCATCGTAGATCGACAAAGGGAGTAAAAGAACTGAGAAAATAACCAACTTAACACTAAGAAACTTCAAAGATAGAAGAGTTTGTCTATCATGCGCAGGTTCCTAAGTGACAGCCACAAAGGTGGTGACCTGTTCTTCCAGTGGAAAGAAAGATCTGATGTCACAGGGTGGAGTTGCCAGTGTGTTGGGAGGAACTTAATTTAAAGATGTCTGGCCAGTCAGACCGTTCCAGTGGAACTGCCAGAGTGTGGAGAGTGAACCATATCAACAACTCTAGAAAGATAGGTTACTAAACTGTAACTGTTGTTCTAGGAGTGGTATACACTTCACATCCACACTTAGCAGTTACACCGGAAGTGCTAATCCGTTGGATGTCTTTAATCTATACTCCTCCCACCACCCGAGCAGTATATCCTCCAGCTCCACCCTGTGACATCACATCTTTGCATGCTGGAAGCAGGAATCCAGGTGCCAAACTGCATGGGAAAGCTGGGACAGCTGTGTGGATGTGAACTGTATGCTACTTCCAGAACAATGGCTATAGGTACGCAACCTTATCTTTTCAGTGGGTATGGATACAGTTCACTATCCACACTTTGGCAGACTCCTAGAAGTTCTCTGGGAGAAGGCAGCAAGGTGCCCAAGGCAACTCCTATTCGGTGAACAGAGATTGGTGAACCGAGGTCCCAAAAGTAGCATCCCGACATGACTCAATGTCAATGCTGCAGTGGGAAATGAAGGTGTGTGCTGACTTCCAGGTAGCAGCCTACAGATCTCCTGAATTAGGATGTCTCTAGAAGCAGCCATCCAGGCAGTGGTACGTCTTGGGGAATGAGCCATAAGCCCTAAGGGAGGCTCCCTATAAGCCAACCTATAGCAGAGATCAGTGCAGGATGTTATCTACCCGTAATCATCTGATTTGCTGCCAGTCTGCCAGGTGCAGCTTCCGCATATGTTACAAACAGCTGGTGAACCTCGCCCTGAACTCCAGCAGTGCACTCTCTGTAACAAGATAGTGCCTTCCATAGGTCCAGTGTGTGGAACTTACAGTCAGCCTCCGAAGATGGATTTGTAAAGTATACCAGAAGGTTAATCACCTCGTTAAGTTGAAATTCTGATACTGCCTTTGGGAGGAACTCTGGGTGAGGGTGAAATAACACTGTCCTTCTGGCAGACTCCACCGAGAGCTCACTAATCCTTCTAGCTGACGTAATGGCCACCAATGCCATCTTCCATGACAGGTGTGACATCTCACACTTGTGCACAGGCTCAAATGGCTTGCCCATGAGCATAGCCAGCACCAGCAGCAAGTCCCATTGTGATGGTGGTTCACACACCGGCAGGGACATGTGGTACAGGCCCTTGGAAAAACATCTGATCACTTTCTCCTGGGTCACCGCTGGCATGCCTGCCAACACCTGGTATGCAAAGATGGCTGCCAGGTGCACCAAAAGGGTTGCTGTTCACAGCCCCAACTGAGAGAAGGATCAGAGGTACTCCACTATGCTTGCCACGGGGCAAGCAAGAGGATCAAGCTCCTTGCCCTGACACCACACAGAAAATTTCTTCCATTTTAAGGCATAGCACAGACAAGTTGACTCCTTATGGCAGGCCTCCAGAATGTGGAGCCCAGCTTCCAAAAAGTCCAGAGTCTGGAACCCTAGTTGCTCAGAAGCCAGGATATGAGGTGCAGGGACCGAAGGTCTGGGTGCAGGACCGGCCCCTGTTGTCTGGTCAGCAGGTCCAGAAGAACAGGCAACCACCACAGAGGCGCTGAAGAGGTCCCAATACCAGAACTGCTGCAGCCAGTCTGGAGCTATCAGGATCATCCATGTCTTGTCCTGGGCCTTGACCACCATCTTGTGGAGCAAGGGGAAGGGAGAGAAGGCATACACAAGGCCCGGAGAGCATGATCTCGCAAAGACATCCCCCAGCAGTGTCCCGGACTGGGGTGGGATGGGCAGAAAACAGCCTCAGTTTTCTGTTCTCCCAGAAGGCAAGAAGATCACCCAGAGAGGCTCCCCACTAAAGAACAGGTGGCGTACCACCCCAATGCAGGGATCACTCATGAGATTTCTCTCCCACCCAGGTGACAGCATCTGCCAGCTGACTGGTCACTCCTGTGACAGGGATTGCAAGGAGATCTACTCCCAGGCTGCATATGAGGATCCAGGTGAAGAGGGCCTCCCTACACAAAGGAAGGGACTGAGTTGTGTTATGCCTGTTCAGGTAGAACATGGTCGTGGTGTTGTCCATCTGGATCTGCACAACCTGAGCCAAGACTAGAGAAGCAAATTCCGTTAGGGCCAGGCACACCGCACAGAGTTCCAGCAGGTTGATGTGGTGATGGGACTCCCTGGGTGGCCAGAAGCAGTGGGCTCTGAGGTTCCCAGATGTGCTCCCCACCCCACCAGAGATGTATCTGTTGTGACATTTGGCTCTGGGCAGATGGACAGGATTCCTTCCTCTAAATGTTGAGGGACCAGCCACCACTAGATAGCATCCCACATCAGCTGGGTCACAAAGACCGGAAGGGCTAGGTGACTAGGCATTGGGATGACTGATGGCCCAGCTCCCACTGCAGGTGGTGCATCTGCAAGCATGCCCAATGGACCAAGCTGGTGGTGGATGCCATGTACCCCAGCAGCTGCAGGAAATTCTTGGCAGGGTGCGAGCATTCATCCTGAAATGATCAATCAAAGGAAGCAAATTCCTGAGCCTGGTCCTCAAGAAAACAGGCATTGGCCTGCAGTCAGTCTAGCTCTGCCCCAATGAACTTGATGAACTGCGAGGTATTAGTTCGGACTTATCTGGGGTGATCAACAGGCCCAAGTCTCTGTAGGTCTGGAGGACCAGATCTCTGGACCGCTCTACAACCTCTTTGGATGACTCTGTCAGACTGTTGTTCAGGTAAGGATACACCCTAATGCCCTAGTACCACAGGAAGGCTGCCACCACTGCCATGCACTTGGTGAAGACCCTGGGCATAGAAGAGAGGCTGAAGGGCATGACCTGGAACTGATAAAGAACCCTTTCTGCATGGAACGGAAGGTACCACCAGTGGGACAAACAGACTGGGATGTAGAAGAAAGCAGCCTGGAGATCCAGGGAGTAGAACCACATGCCATGCTTCATGGATGGTGTAATCAGGCTCAGAGTGACCATCCTAAACTTGCACTTCTACATGAACCAATTTAAATCGTGCCGATCCAGTATGAGCAACGGCCCCCAGTCCAGTTCAGGACCAGAAAGTACCTGGACACGTACCCCTGACTTGCCAGGGTGTCTGGGACACATACTATGGCTCCTTTTGCAAGGAGTTGAGTGATATCCTAGAGGAGGGTAGACAGTGTGCCTGCAACACCAAGGACTCCTGAGGAGCATGGGTTGGTAAGGCGGAGAGCCTGGAAATCGAAATGCAACCCTCTGTCTACCACCTTCAGTACCTACTTTATTTATTTATTTCATAAGTTTCACCAGAAAAGACATACTGACCTGCTAAAAACTCATTTCTAGATACATCCTGGGGGGTAAGGGGAAGTGGAAGTATCTCAAATTTTGAAAAAAAGTATTAACAATTACATTACAAAAACTGAAGTCATATACAGCTATACAGTAAATAAAAGGAGCATAATCATGATTAATGACGGCAATTGGTACAATTGATGTATGTAGTAGATAAAACTGAGTTATAACAGGCAAGGGGAAACTATTCACACAGGTGTAGCTTGGGGATGAGGAGACAAATTGGCCAGAGCAACTATTGGAGGAGGGAGGAAGACAAGAGGCAAAGCCCATGGACAGCTGCAAGTGGGAGAAGAAAAGTCATGAAGAACTCTAGAGAGAAAGCAGAAATGGCAGAATGGATTGTCAAACAAAGGGAGAAGCACAGTTCAGGAATGCGATATGGGAAAGCAGATAGACCAGCAGTAGATTTTCTAGAAGGAAAAGAAAGCGAATGGGAAATATTACTGTGGAAAGAGTAGGGGGAAGAAGAGGGAAGGGACAGTAGGGATATAAGGTAAGAGGGAAGAGAACTAAAACCAGTAATGATGCAAAACACAGTAATAACAGACCAATGTAGCCAGAAGTAGCGTAAACGACTCCCCACAGGGAGCTTGTTCAGGGACTGGACAGACAGGAGGCTGACACCCCTGATCCATCACTGGGCAGCTTTGGAGGGACACCAGCTGTTGGGGCCAGAGTAGCACTACTTCCCTCACCCCTGCCTCTTTTCTGCCTTTGGCCAGAGAACTTGGCCTTGGGACGCCAAGTTTGGTATTGCCCCTACTGGGGCTGAGAGGACCAATACTGAAAGATCTTCTTAGGCTTCTGAGCCTTAGGGTCCCTTTTGGGATGAAGCCAGAATCCAGGATGACGTTAACCTTCTAAGTCTTTGTGAGATGACTGTCCACCCCACCCCAGGCTAAAGAAGTCAATGCCCAAGAAGGGGGACATTGGCCAGCTTGTACTGAGTGTCCACCACAAACCTGGATAACCTTAGCCAGGACCTGCAATGAGACGGTTGCTGCCATAGCACGGGTACAGGGGTCACCCATGACAAAGCCATCTAGAACTGGTGCTTAGCCAACGCTTGACCAACTTCACCAGAGACTGCTTGCTGGCAGAGAGGTGAGGGAAGATTTCATCCAGCATTCCCAACAGGGAGTGACCAAAGTTGGCCATCAGACAGCATAGCTGGCCTGATGTAAACACGAGGAGGAGGCAGCATAGACCTTCTTGTCTGCATAATCAAGCAGTTTTGAATCCTTGTTGGGAGGCTTGTCCAGGTCCCCTTGGCCTCCAGAATTGCAGAAGGCCGAGTCCATGACTAGACCCTTGGCTGAGGGGTGGTCCAAGGGCCCTGAAACGAACTCAGTAGGGAGCACATACTTTCGGATCATACGGGTGAATGGTGCAGGTATTTTTATATTTTTTATTTTTAACAAGGAGGTGAACTGGGCACAGCCCTTTTTCAGTCACACCTGACATTTAAAATACAACAATAGACATCACAGACAATAACAAGACATATAAAATTAAAATTACAAGAACAGGAATTGCATTTATCATAATGTGCCTTCAATAATTTCTTAAAGTGCTTAAAGTTATTTACAGTTTTGATTAGTTCTGTACAGCCATTTAGTAAAGTAAGTAAAGGAGGGTTTACTTAAGGCCAATTTTATAGAATTGGGATAGAATAAAATGTCTGTATTATTCCTTGTTAAGTATGATCTCTGATGTATAATCAATTTCTTGTATAAGCATTGTGGTAATGTACATTGATAGATTATTACTGCAAAAACAACAGCATGATATTCTGTTCTCTGCAAAGGAGGTAAAAATTTCATTCCTTTGTATAAAAACCAGTGACGGGTCCTCACAGGAACCCTTAGTCCAAATCTGCAAATGTTGTTTAGAATCATTTGGTATTTTAAAATGAATGTGCTAACTTGATTTACAAACAGAATTGCTCCATAGTCTAAGACAGGCACAAGTATCTATTTCGCTATTATCATTCGGGCCTCATTAGTTAGGGCATTGATATTTCTATTCAAAATACCTAGCTTTTGGTTTATTTTCTTATCAATTATGTCCAAATGCCAGAGTAACTTCAGGGTGGGATCCAGCTCAACACCCTAGTACTTAAATGATGACACTCAAGAGTTCATCCAAGATTTATTTTATTTAGTTTTTGTTTACCGGGTGGGTGTGCTAGGCATAGAAATGACTATTTTCAGACACGACCGGGAGGTTACAAGCAAGACAGTACAGCAGCAAAGCACAGGGTGGGATTACAATAGCAGGATACAGCTTCTGACAGTAACAGTTAGGTACAACTAATGGATTACAACAGCAGGGATACAGCTTTCCAGTGAAAACATGGTACAAATCGTGGATAAGGTAAACAATAAATGCCTGGCATGCAAGAAATAGTACGGGTCCAAGGTAAGTGCCAAAGGCAAAACAATAAGACGTGTAGAGCTAATAGCATTCAACTAAATCCACTTTATAATTTGACAATACCAAGTAGTGGTTGTCGGAGGTATGGGGTTGGGTCACAGCAGCAGCATCAAAGTGAAACAATGAGGGAAGATCTAGGGTGGAGCGGAGTGAGGTAGGGTTAGGAGCAGAAAAGGAGCAAGAGTGACATATAACCATGAGGCAGGGGAGAAGGAGCTCATAACCAAGTGGTGGCAGTCAAGAGAAAACTAGGGGGGATTAAAACACGTGCAAGGGGTAGGTTAACATAGGTGAGACCAATACAGTTTCTTAAAAAAGGAATGGCTTGGTGCAGACCAGACCGCTGGGGAAGGGAATTCCAGAATTTCAGGACAGCACAGAAGAAAGCACAGGTTCCCCTTGGAAGTTTTACGTCTAGGGATGTGAAGTAGAGATTGATCAATGGACCGTAGGCCATAAGAAGCTCTGGGGGAGAAGGAGGGAGGCAAGAGATACTGGGACATTGATTCTAATAATGTTATCCTCAAATTGCACAGGTCCTCTTCCTCTCAGGCCAACCTCTGGGTTATTCCAAACAGTATCACCCTTGTCTTTTTGTCATTCAATTTCAACTTATTCTGAGTCAATCACTTGGTCAGTTTTGTATAGTCATCTTGTAATAATCCTTATATTGTATGTATAGAGGGGCCCGAGCTGAAGAAGACAGTGTCATCTACATATAAAATACATTCTGTGTTCACAAATTCTCTGGGTAAGGCATTCACAAAAATAGAAAACAGTAAAGGTCCCAGTACTCATCCCTGTGGTAGGAAACTGGATGCTGCCAAGGCTTCAGGGCCAGTCCCAAAATGGCCTCAGTCATGGGAAAGGCACCAAACGCGTGTCATCCATGTCTAGAATATACATGAAGGGGTATTTAGCCCTCTTCTTGACTGGCTTCAAGGACATATTCATGGTCTGACATCAGGCAAAGGAGAGCCCCAAGTAACACCAGCCCACGGTCAGTGGTCAGGTCCTCAACCAAGGCTTGGTTGAAGGTATGCGCCCTTAGTGACAACATGGACGACCAATCTAAGTCATCCGAGGACTCTTCAAAAACAGCCCGCAGCTGCTTGCCACCATGGACCACACTGGTGTCTTCTGAACAGGTGATTTCCACTGACAGCTGGCTGCAGCACACGAGTCCTTGGTCAGGGCTCCCACCAAAGGCTGCTGCAGAGTTGAGTCCACTCACAGGGGTGAAGAAGCAGATGCCGTGGACATCTGTCGAGGGTGGACCAGTGTGGGCATTACTGGTGGCTATCAGCTGATCGCAGGTCCAGGAGGAAGAGCCGTACCCCACCCTGCAATGGTTCAATACTGCCAGAGGAGTTCATCATAGTGCAGGCCTGACCCAAGGATGAGGAGGTTGAGAAATGTAGACAGTGGGACCTCCCAGCAGAGTGGGAATTGAAAGCACGAATGCACCTCGACATCGACCATCGACTCGAGGGCCAATGTTAAGGAGAAGCCACCAGAGGGTTTGTACAGACCACATGCCAAGCCACAACGATGAGCATCGGTTTCAGTGGCAAGATCACCAGTGGAGGCTAGTCTTGAGTAGAACTGGTCAGGGATGCCAACTGGTCCAAGTCCTCCTGGGAAAGGACTGGCCAGCAGAACTCACGTCCTAGAGATCGACTTCTTGTCAATCTCCTAAGAAAACTGGTCGACAGGGTCAAGAAAAATCTTGACAGCCTGCTCGGCTGGTACTGAGATTGACAAGTCCAAGGGGGCCACCATGGAGCTGTCGACCAACCCCTCAACCGAGGGTAGCTAGTAAGGAGTCAAGCAGTAGAGGGAGTCGAGGGAGTACCATTATCTCTTTTGGCCCCACAACCGGCACTTTTGCTTCTTACCATGGTGGACCGTACTTTCCCTGAAGGCCTAGAGGACCCAACACATATCTCGCAACCCATCCTAGAAGGACCCTCTGATGCCAGCCCCAGCCGGCAGTAGCGCTGAGGCCAATGAGGTGCCCACTGAAACCGCTTCTTCCATGGCTACAAGCTGGACAGCTGACCCAGCTGCAGCCGAGGCCTTCTTGCGAACCTTAGGCTAGATTTTTGAATCCCTTTCGACCCGCCAGCTGACTGAGAAGAAGCCGGACTGCATAATCTTCCAGAAGTGATGGAAGCATTGCCTGACACAGGCCACAGCCAGATACATTGTGAGCTGCCCCTGAGCAGTAAAGGCAACCATCTTTTCTGCCGACCCATGATGCAGTACTTGAAGCCATAGGGCAGTTTCGCTTCCCCAGATTCCATCTTATGTCGATGGAGGCAGAGCTGGATCAAAAGAGCAGAAAGGCAGTCGAGGAAAAACCTGAATCTCGAAGAAAAGCAAAGAATTTGCCAAATGCGCAATGGTAGCCTTCTACGCTGCAGAGCTGCGAAGAAGACCACCTGTCCTACCAGCAGAAAAGAAGATCTGACATCACGGGGCAGAGCCAGAGGATATTCTGCCCAGATGGTGGGAGGTGCTTAACTTAAAGACCTCTGACAAATCAGCACTTCCAGTGGAACTGCCAAAGTGTGTACAATGACCAGTATCCACGTCCCTAGAGACAACGGACAGCATTCAAATGTGGATGAGCATATCACGTGTTGCACAATGTCTTTTATGTACAGAATATGTACAGAGCATTATGTGGATGAGCATATCATATGTTACAATTTATACAGAATACAATGAAAGGCATTATGTGGATTTGCATATCACGTGTTACACAATGTCTCGTATGTACATAATATAATGGGAAGCATTATAACATGGATGAGCATATCAAATGCTACATAATGTCTCATATGTACAGAATACAATGGGAAGCATAACATGGATGAGCATACCACATGTTACATAATGTCTTGTATGTACAGAATACAATGGGAAGCATTATAATATGGATGAGCATATCACATGGTACATAATGTCTCGTATGTATAGAATACAATGGGAAGCATTATAATGTGGATGAGCATATCATATGTTACATAATGTATAGAATACAATGGGAAGCATTATAATATGGATGAACATGTTACATAATGACTCGTATGTATAGAATACAATGGGAAGCAATATAATGTGGATGAGCATATCACATGTTACATAATGTATAGAATACAATGGGAAGCATTATGATGTGGATTTGCTCATCATATGTTACAGAATGTCTCATACGTACAGACTACAATGGACGGCACTATAATGTAGATGAGCATATCATACATTACACACAATGTTTCATTTGCACAGAATACAATGGAAAGCATTATGATGTGGATTTGCATATTACACAATGTCTCGTATGTACAGAATACAAAAGATAGCATTAAAATGTAAATATTTTGACTATGCTCTTTCCCTCTATACTGGGGCAATGGTGACGTTCCAGGTGCTGCTACCAGGGAATAGAAATGCAAAAATTGAGCCCTGAAGAAGGAGCGTAAGCTCCGAAACGTCAGCACGCCAGGCGGGGTTTACAGGACCAGAGGGAGAAGCAGGAAGCACAAAGCAGCTTGTAATGGATGCCTGAATGAACACACGCTGAAAGCAAGCAGTTAACAGGGAAGCAGTTGAGTGCAAATTTTCTAAAACATGGCTTCAACACGGCTTCAATATTCCCTTGACAACTAGTGATTGAACCAGTCTGGTAATAAGAAATTATATTAAAAGGGCTGTGACACTCATGGAAAATGGAACAGGAAATTGAGCCATGAAAGGGAGAAAATTAAATGGAAGGGTGAAACAGACAACCTGAAAGCAACTGCTGGTAACACGGTAACAATTTGGAAATTACTTTACAGCTCGACAAACATATTGACTCTGTTGCATATCTGATGGGAAAGGTGGGAAAATAAAGGATGTATGTGAGAATTAAAGTAAACAGAATAAAAATGTATTTTGTACTACTAAAAAGGACATAAAAGGCCAGCCTGGTGGCACTGGTTGCCTTACCCCGCGCTGCGCCGGCAACCCATGTTCGGGAATGAGCACGGGCTGCCAGGGGAGGAGAAGGATCGAGTGTCCGCAGGACTGCTCTCCATCTCCAGGGAGGGGGAACACCAGCACTCGGTGCATGACTGTCCCCTGGTGGAGGCTAGAGGCTGGTGTGCTGAGGCTACAAAAGGGGGAGACAGGCAGATGCTCAGAGAAGCGCGTACGGAAGCATGCACACTTGCTCCTTGCAGCGTCACTGCATGCCTCGGCTCAAGGGACCAACAAAAACAGGAGGAAAAAGGGTACTGGTGCCACAAGAATGAAAAGTCGGTCCCCGCAGGTGCCACCCCTGCGATATGCAGTAATCCTTCCAGCACCAAATCCATAGTTAGGTGGGTTGAGGGATCCCCGCCACGGGAGGCAAGCCATGGAGCAGCTGGAAGGGTAGGCTGCGAGCGGGGGACGGGGCTGAGGGATCCGACAAGGATGTAACACCACCAGGGACCAGGTGGATAAACCAATAAACTGGAGTGGAAAAAAAAAAAAAGGATAGAAAAAGTTTCTTTCTTATAGTATATACACTAGTAGTGCAGCTACAATGCTTATGGTCTGTGAGCACAATTTTAGCAGTATAATGTGGTTGAACATATCACATGCCACACAATGTCTTGTATATACGGAATACAAACCTGGTGAAGACATCTCGAACAGCTTGCTCACTTGCTCCAATGTATTTACTGAGCAGTTCAGGGCCCTGCAATGCAGACGAACAAAGTACAACAAGGGAGACTCTAAGATACTATTCTTTAGTTTTGTTGTTGACTGGGTAAGTACACTAGACAAATCCTGCCTATTTTCAGGCATGACCCGGGGGGAGGGGGATACAGATGAATGGCAACTGACCTTGAACCAGATGAAGCTGTTGGTGGTATTTTTTTTTTTTTGTGTGAATGGAGGAAATTTGGCCATTGCACCGGGGAAGCTCCCCTACTCTTTTTCGAGAAGTGCCATGGGATCTTTAACATCCACCTGAACTACCACCAGAACAGGCAGATGGGACCTAGGTCTAACGTCTCATCCGAAAGACAGCACCTCAGAAGTGCAGCACCCCCCTCATGCTGCACTACAGAGTCAGTACTGGGATATTAACCCAAGTGCCTGGTGTGGGGATAGAACCCACAGCCTACTGATCTCCCGGCCTCGGAGGCGAGTGTGCTACCTGCTGAGCCACTGACACTATCACCCTGCTCCAGATTACTTACCTACCCCTCCAGGGGATCCCTGTCACACAGTAGCACTACGCTGGCAATGGGACAGTGATCTGCTTCATGTGGGATCTGCACTCCTGAATCCCAACCAGATCCAGGAAGCAGGCCAAAACTCTGCAGTGTCCCAACCAACCAGTTCACATAGCAGTTTAGAGAAAAAGTACAATTACATAAGAACTTACCGTAACAGTAGATCTTCAAGAGGAGCTCTTGCAGTAGGTTACACCATAAGGACTGAAGCCAGCAGGCTCCAGGAACCCATGGAAAACTTCTAGTTAGCAGTATACAGCGGGGGACTGCCCCTTGACGTTGACCCACCCCCAGCATCAGCCAACAGTATATAAGTGGCAGTCCCCCAGCCCTATCTCAGTTCTCCCACTGGAGACCCTGGTGAACTCTGAAATGGAGAACAGAGAAGGTTCCTCTGAAATGAGGAAAGGTATAACAGACAATGGAGAAACAGATACCGGGGGAAGGTGGGAGGGAAGGCAGCACCTGTTGCAAGAGCTCCTCTCGAAGAATTACTGTTACGGTAAGTTCTTACGTTACTGTACCATCTCACTTCGAGGGGGAGTGCTTTCAGCAAGTTACACCATAAGGACTGAGTCCCAAGCAGTGAAAGGACCAACACCCTTAGGTCAGGAGGAGGTAAAAAGTCATCTGGAAAGCTCATGAGAGCAGGCCCTGAAGGACCGTGAGTCCAAAGCTTGCCCTGCGACAAGAGGCAATGTCCAAACTATAATGCCGAATGAAAGTGTGCACAGAACTCTAACTGGCAGCTGTGCAAATATCAGCTGCAGACACATTCTTGATGAAGGCAAAGGAAGCAGCCATATCGCTGGTAGAATGGCCTCTGACCGGTACCAGCAAAGGCTTGTCATACTTTTGGTAACAATAAACAATACAGTTAACTAGCCATTTGGACAAAGTCTACTGAATAACTGGAGCCCCTTCAGTCCTCGGGGGCAAAGGAAACGAACAACTGTTCTGACTTACGGATAGCACAAGTACGATCCAGGTAGTAATGAAGTACCCGGTGAACACCCAGAATATGAAGCACAGCTTCCCCTTGATTAGAATACTCTGAATAGTAGACCAGAAGATGGATGTCCTGATTCAGGGTAAACTCGGACACCACCTTAGGAAAAAACTTAGGATTCATCCACAATGACACCCGGTCCTTGTAGAAAACTAAACAAGGCTCTTTGCACAACAGAGCCTGGAGCTCAGAAATCCTTCAAATAGAAGTAATGGCAACTAAGAATAACGCTTTCCACAACAGAAAGCGTAGCTCGCATCTTGCGATCGGTTCGCAGGGAGGCAGTGTAAGTTTTTCCAAAAGAAATAAAAGACCCGGGGCAGGGTCCCTGATGGGAGGTTTGAGGTGTAGAATACCCCACAGAAAGGTGTGAAAATATCCAGCTGGGCAAGGGTTTTGCCTTCTACAAGTGCATGATATGCAGAAACAGCAGATAAGTGCACCTTAATAGAGGAGTAGCTCAATCCTGAATCTGACAGAGAAAGGAAGTACTCCAAAGAAGAGTTCACAGGACATGTGAATGGATCAAGATGGCGGGCAGAAGCCCAAAGGCAGAACACTTCCACTTCATTGAGTAAGTAGCTCTGGTGAAAGGCTTTCTAGCAGCTACCAAGACTTCTGCCACTATGGGGGAAACCCCAAACCGAGCAACTGCCAGGTCTACAGGAGCCATGTGTGCAGGTGCAATGATCTGAAGTCTGGGTGGACCAGCGTACCCAGCTCCTGGGAGAGCAAGCCTGAGTGCAGGAGCAGGGGGGATCGGGGGTTCCAGTGCCAGCTGATGAAGTACAGGGAACCAAATCTGATGTGGCCAGGGGGGAGCTATTAGGATCATTTCTGCCCCTTCTGACTACAACTTGAGGACTCCTCTCTGCAGCAGTGGGAAGGAAGGGAAGGCATACAGAAACCTCCCCAACACCAGGCCCTGAATCTAATGAGCAAAAGTTGGGTAGTTTGGCGTTGAGTGGGGATGCAAAAAGGTCCAAGTCGGGCCAGCCCCACCTGTCGAATAGCTCTTTGGCCATGGATTGAAAGAGTTCCCACTCAAGTACCCTGGATCAAGACCTGCTTAAGCTGCTGGCCAAGATGTTGTGAATGCCTGGAACGTGCAAGGCAGTGAGTTCCAGACGATGCTTGATGGCCCAATACCAGACTCTCATGGCCTCCCTGCAAAGTGGGGTAAGAGTGAGTTCCCCCCGCTTGTTTATGTAGAAGACCACTGACATGTTGTCTGTCTGAATAAGTAGAGTACTGGCGAGCAAATTCATTTGGAAAGCCTGGAGGGCATAAAGGATCACCCGCATCTCCAGTGTATCGATGTGGAGATGTACCTCCTGGGGAGACCAAGTACCTTTTGTCCGATGGTCTGCCAGATGAGCACCCCAGCCCAGGCCTGATGCATCTATAGTCAGGATCTAAGAGAGAGAGACTTGCAGAAAGAGGACCCCTAAAGACAGATTGGAGGGGTCCAACCCCCAGGCCGAGTTTGATGCAGTGGAGTGTAATCTGTCATCAGCTGTTCCAACTCATCTGAGCGTTGATCCCTTGGACTCACATCGTCCACTGGGGGACTCTCATGTGTAAGCGTGCAAGAGGAACTGTTGTGATGGCCCCTGCTATGTGTCCTAACAATCGCAGGAATACCCTGGTCCAGAATGCTGGCCAAGGAGCAGGAGGAAGGGTCCAACCCCTTACCCTGACACCAAATGGAGAATCTTTTCCATTTGAAGGCATAGCATTTCCTGGTTGACTCCTTACGGGATGCCTCAACAACGTTGAGGACCTCGTCGGAAAGACCCAAGGCCTGGAACTCTAGCCACTCAGGAACCAGGCGGTCAGGTGCAGGGATTGAAGGTCCGGGTGGAGAACCTTCCCCTGGTTGACTGAGATCAGGTCTGGGCGGGCTGAGCCGCCTCGGGAGCCTGGAGCTGAGGCTGAGGAGATCTGGATACCAGAACTGGTGGGGCCAGTCTGGGACTACCAGAATCACCTGCGCCTTGTCCCTCCTCGCCTTGAGAAGCACCTTGTGGATCAAGGGAAATGGGGGGAAAGGCATAGAAGAGGCCCAGGGTCCATGGCCTCGAGAAGGCATCCCCCTGCAGCGAGCCCTGCTGAGGGGGGCGGGCATGAAACAGCCTCAGTTTCGCATTCTCCCTGGAGGCAAACAGGTCCACCTAAGGCATGCCCCAGCGGGAGAACAGATCTTGTACTACCTCCGGCAGTAGAGACCACTTGTGAGATGCAGCCCCTATCCGGCTTAGGGCATCGGCCAGAGTGTTGGAGGCTCCTGCCACATGGATGGCCAGGAGATCCGTCTCCAGACTGCGCACGAGGGACCAAGTGCGGAGAGCTTCCTTGCACAGGGGCAAGGAGCGCGTCCCGCCCTGGCAGTTCAGGTAGCACATGGTCGTGGTATTGTCCGTCTGGACCTGGACCACTTGACCCCAGACAAGCAGAGCGAAGACGGTGAGGGCTAGATGGACCGCCCGAAGCTCCAGCAGGTAGATGTGGCATCGGGACTCTCGAGGGGACCAGAGACCATGCGCTCTGTGCTCCCCCAGATGGGCACCCCAACCCATCACAGAGGCACTGGTCTATAGAGAGACCGTCGGCTCAGGGCGGACAAATGGGATGCCCTCCTGCAGATGAGCTGGAACGATCCACCACTGGTGAGCATTCCACATCTCCTGGGTCACTGCCACTGGCTGGTCCAAAGGACTGGAGCGCTGTGACCACTGGCTGGCCAGTCCCCACTGTAGGGGACGCATGTGCCAATGGGCCCAACGGACCACACTAGTGCAGGCTGCCATGAGGCCCAGGAGGCGCAGGAAGTCCTGGGCAGGGTGCAATTGCTCAACCTGAAATGATTGGGCAAAGGAGGAAAGAACTTCGTCCCTGTCCGCCGGGAGCCAAGCTCTGGCTCGAAGAGAGTTGAGCTCTGCCCCGATGAATTGTATCACTTGCTTTGGCACGAGTTCTGACTTGGCCTTGTTGATGAGGAGGCCAACCTGAGAGCAAACCTGGAGGGCCAGATCTCTGGACCGCTCCACCTCCATTCTGGAGGGGGCCGCAATCAGCCAGTCGTCCAAGTAAGGGTACACCCGGACCCTTCGGCGCCACAGGAATGCTGTCACCACTGCCATGCATTTGGTGAAGACCCTGGGAGCTGGTGAGAGGCCGAAGGGCATGGCCCGGAACTCATAAAGGGACCCCTCCACTCTGAAGCGGAGGAATTGCTGGTGGGACGGACGGAATGGGATGTGAAAGAACGCGTCCAGAAGGTCCAGAGAACAGAACCACATGCCTCGTTCCAAGGATGGAATGATCTGAGCCAGAGTGACCATCCTGAAGGTTCGAGACCTTAGGAACCTGTTCAGGTCGTGTAGGTCGAGAATGGGGCGCCAGCCCCCTGTCCATTTTGGGACCAGGAAGTACCTGGACACAAATCCTGGGTCTGGAGGAGGATTCGCCACCTCCCTGATCACCTTCTTCTAGTGGAGCAGGGCAATGTCGGCCCGATGGGCCAACAGAGAGGCTGCGGACCCTGTAGCCCCCCGTGGGGCGACGACTCGGAAGGGCGGGGCCTGCTCGAATTCCAGAGGCAGACCCTTTCCTACCATTTCCAAAACCCAGCAGTCCATGGTGATAGCGGACCAGGCGGAAAGAAAGTGGTGGAGCTATCTGCCCATGGGGGGGGCCCAGGGGGGAGTGACGAGGCTGGGGGTGACACCCCTCAACCCATCACTGGGCAGGCTTGGAGGAGGGACCGGCCGAGGGACCTCCGGGGCCTTTCCCTCCGGCTTCCTACTGGAGGAAGCTGCAGACTTGGCTTTGGGGTGCCAAGTGCAAGCCTGCTGGCCCTGATGCTGGTGTTGCTGGGCCGGACGTGCCGCAGGGGCAGAAGGCCGAAAGGGCTTACACTGCTGCTGGCGGCATTTATCCTTCTGGGCAGACGTGACAGAGTCCAAGGTGGCACTGGACTTCTCGATCCTCTGGAGATGGCCTTCCACCCCGGGACCAAACAAGTTGTTACCCAGGAAGGGGACGTCTGCCAGCTTGTGCTGGGTATCCGCCATAAAGGTGGAGATCCACAGCCAAGCTCTGCGGCGCTTGGCCACTGCGTCCGCTACTGACCGGGTGCAAGAGTCTCCAATATCCAGTGCAGTTTGGAGCTGCTGTTTTGCCACCACCCTTCTCTGATCCCGCACCTGCTTGACCATAATCTGGAGGTCAGCCGGGAGATGAGGGATCACCTCATCCAGGGAGCCCATAAGGGCGTGGGAGAAGTGCACCATCAGTATGGCCGAACTGGCCTGACAGAGGCCTAGGGAGGACGCACCGTACACCTTACACCTGGCATAGTCCAGTTTCTTGGACTCTGTCAGGAGGCTTGTCCACATCCCTGGTGTTCCCGGAACGCCGGAAAACACTATTGGGAAGAAGCCCCTCCACAGAGGGGTGCTCCGAAAAACTGGACAGTGACCCGGTTGGGACTGCGTACTTCCTGGCCATCCTGGCCGAAGGAGCAGGACAAGAAGCCGGCCGCTGCCATAACTCCCTCTGTGAGGGGATACTTGGCCCACTTGGATACGGGTTTGAGCTGCATTCCAGTAGACTCTGAGATGAGCCGAAGCAGACCCATGAACAAGGATGGGCTCTCGTCCACCGACTGTCCCCCAGCGGACTCCAGGTCAAGGGGCCTGGAGAACAGGGAAGAGTCATCATCAGACTCCGAGGAGTCTGCGAACAGCTGCCTAGGGCCTGAGCCACCATCTACCTGCCGAGGACGGTCAGGAGTGAGGGTGACCGACATCCGATGGGGCAACCCCTGACCCGACCAAGAATCCTTGGTCGGAGCCCCAGATTTAGGTTGTGGAGGCAGGGGTTCCACCACAATAGGTGGCGCAGCTGGTTTAGGCCGAACAACCGGTGCTGGTTTAGGCTCCTCGACAACTACGAGGGGTTGCTTCGGCCTTTCAGGCAACAGCCACTTAATGGCCGGGGAAGGCGAGAGAACCGGCTTGTTCCTGGTCAGGAGGAGCTGCTGCCACATTAAGTCCTCGTAGCAGCGACGCAACTTGCGCCGAGCCTTCCTCCGAGGAGGAAGAAGACGAGGATGAGCGTGCCGCCAGTCTCTGTGCTAAGACGACCGCCGGTACGGCGGATCGGCTGGACTGAGAAGAGGTCCGAGACTGAGACCGTTGGACTTTCCGAGGGCGGGTCTGGGATGGAGTGGGGGAAACCCGTTCCTCCCTCGGCTCGGGAGCCTTAACCGGGGACTCCGGCACAGGAGACATAGGCAAGTCCTCGGTTTCCACTGGGGAAACCGGTGAAGAAGGGTTTGTTGGCTTCTCCAGTCGACAACCCGTCCGACGGGTCGAGAGAAATCGCGACCACGTCGACGGGTGTCTCGGCCGGCTGACCTGATGGGGACACCGCGAAGCCAGTGGCCTTAGGCCGCAACCGACTGGAAGTTTCCAGTGTCGCATTATCTGGGGCGGGACCCTCCCGCCTCCCACGAACACTGACGGTGGGACTTGCTCTTCGTGTCCTTCTTCTTGGACTGAGAAGAATGTCCTGATGGACCCTCCCCTTTTGTAGAGAGGGAATGACAAAGCTCCTTAAAAGAAGCGGTGTAGGAGGAGCCCAAAGAGAGCGGGATAAATGCCGCGACCGAGGAGGAAGAAGATGAGGCCTGGGCCGTCTCCTCCTCGAGGGCGATCATCTGTTCCAGTTGCTCAGCCGAGCCCGCCGTCGCGGACACTGCCCAATGGGCCTCCTCTGACTTCACCAGCGGAATTCTCCTCTTGGGGCGCCTAAGTTGGAGACTGGCAGCATGGTCTTCGAGGACATTGGCCGAGAAGGACTTGCACAACTCGCAGGCCTGTGGATCGTGGTCCAGCCTGAGGCAATATACGCATGTGAAGTGTGAATCAGTCCAAGACATTTTCTGCCCGCATGGGCACCGCCGAAACCGGGAGTCGATTTATTCATCGCAGCCGCGAGGGACGAAACAGACTGAAGTCTTGAAAATTTTAGAATTATTTTTGGGTGAACCGAAGAGATTGGATCCAGTCTAACGCAGAGCACTAAAGAGGGAACCTGAGCTTCCAAGCAGTAAGGAAGGTCTGGCGTCATGGGGCGGAGCCGAGAGTTTTACCACTCGGGTGGGTGGGAGGAGCCAGCTTGAAGACCTTCCGGCAACATTTAAAGCAGCAAGGTACTTGCCAAGAAGTGTGGATTGAACAACACATCCACGTCCCTAGAAATAGGGAAATTTCTCCTCTATTACACAATGAGGTTTTACTTGTGGGAAGCCCCTTATTTTATATATATGCAAACAGTGCAAACATTTACTGTATGTATACATGTGCTGTATTATTATAGCATACACACTAGCCTTTTAGTTTATATCTTGGGGCTCTATACATAATGGGCTCCTTAAGAGACTTGCAGTGTCTCTATTCTTTAATTTGTTTATTGTTTTTACATTCTCTTACAGCCCTCTCCTTATTCTCATGGCTACTCTCTCTGTAAAGCGTTTCCACACATAGGGACATTCCTGTCCCTTTAAATCATTTGTTTTCTAAGTTGTAGCAGAGCAGCAGACTGCTAGACAATCATTGTCTAGTTGCTCTGCTTTGGGGATCTGTATGGATTTGGTAAGCCTGCCTCTCTAGCAGCCTAAACTGTCTGTACACATGCTATGAACTTCTCCATGGCTAGCTGGCACCATTCTACAGCATATTTTATACAAAGCCAGCAGCTGGGAGTCCAAATAATACAGTGGCATCAGAAATTATTTTCTAAATATTACTGCACCATATACATACAAACGGCATAAGCATTAACCTTATGAAGTACTGCAGCACTTTGAACTCATAATATGGCACAAAATGCACTTTATTCTTATGCACTTTATTCAACCAGCACCTTATTTCATTCCTGCCAGCTAGCTTAGCCTGGTGTATGTTTTTGGGGAGTTCTTGGTGAGGCATGGAAATATGGAAATTAGAACTAAAGGCAGTAGGAAAAATATTTAGTAAGAAACAGAAAAGACTGATGTAGGTGGCCAACCTACACCAGGGGCTGAGAAAGGTAAAGTGTAGCATAGAAACATAGAAACATAGAAGTTGACGGCAGATAAGGACCGCAAGGCCCATCCAGTCTGCCCATTTCTTTTTCTACCTTATAAATGTGCCATCGGCCTTTGCTCTGTCAGTGACCTATCTATTCATAGTCATTTGTATTGCTCCCTTATGCCTATCCCATGCCTGTTTGAAGCCCTGCACTGTATTCATAGCCACCACTTCTTGTGGTAAGCCATTCCATGCATCTACCACCCTTCTGTGAAAAAGAATTTCTCACATTCCCCTTAATCGGCCTCCTCTAATCTCATGCTGTGTCCTCTGTCCTGCTATTTTTCTTATATTTAAACATGTTAGACTCTTTCACCTTGTTTATGCCCTTAAGGTGTTTAAATGTCTCGATCATATCACCTCTCTCCTCTCTTTGCTCAAGGGTATACATATTAGAGCTCCGTTAATCTGTCCTCATATGTCTTCTGATGCAGTCCCTGCACCATTTGGTTGCCCTTCTCTGGACTGCCTCAATTTGGTTAATGTCCTTGTGAAGGTGTGGCCTCCAATACTGCACGCAGTACTCCAGATGGGGCCTAACTAATGTCTTGTACAGAGGGATTATTACCTCCTCTTACGACTTGTGATACTCCTACTAATACACCCTAACACCCCCTAGCCTTACCTACTGCTTTAGAGGTCTGTTTGATGATTTTAGGTCATCAGTGATGATGATGCCCAAGTCTCTTCTTCCTTTGTGACTGCTAGCAATCCCTCCCAGCCTATAAGTGGCTTCAGGGTTTCTTCCCTATGTGCATGATTTTGCACTTTTGCATTAAATCCCAGTTGCCACTCTTCTGACCATTCTGCTAGTTTATCCAGATCTCTTCTCATTCTGCCCACCCCATCTGGATCATCTACTCTGTTGCAGATCTTGGTGTCATCTGCAAACAGACAAGCCTTACCCTCTAGTCCATCTGCGAGGTCACTAATGAAGATGTTGAATAGGACTGGCCCCAGGACTGATCCCTGAGGAAGATACTGCTGCGCAACAGATTTCAGTAGGGAAAAGAAGAAGATAGGAAAGGCATCCCTCCACTGGGGTTATCGGACTTGCAAAATGCAGTTCTGCCACAGGTTCACCTAAAAGCGAGTCCTTTTCCCCTATTCCCTCCCACATGGAGATGGGATGGAGGGAGGGGAAAAGGACTGAGCTGCCCAGTGTCTGATCACAGGGAGGGTGAGTGGGTGGGCGTGATGAATGGTGAAGATATTTGGGAAGATCATAATTACGGTAAGTACATAATTTCCATATCTTCCACAAATCAGTCTTCACCGTTGATTACTGATGGGTCTAAGTACCAAAATGGCAAACCCTCAGGGGAGAAAAGCATCTCTCAGCCTCCCGTGAGGGGAAAACTATGGGAGTAAGGGGCCAATCTGGCCTAGCTAGGCCCGAGGACTAGACAGGGCCAGTGAACACTCCCGAGATCTGGGAGGTGGAGAATGCTCCTAAAGTACTTGCCATGCCCTGCGGGAAAAGAAGTGGGCCTCCCGGAAAGGTGAGGATATCACCCTACGCCAGGCCAGGGGTGACAACCTGGACAGGTGAAGCCACGCAGCCTGCCTAATGCAGACTGAGTATCCCACCAGCCTGGAAGCCACCTCACTGGTGTCACAGACTGCCCTGGAGAGGAGCCTTGCTAGTTCTAGACCCTGGGCGTAGAATTGCCTGATTCCCTCACCATCAGGCAGCGTTGCTAGTATTTGCTCCAGCAGAGAGCAGATGTGCCTTCCATAGGTCACCTGGTGTGTCTGATGAGCTAACACCCGCAATAGGAGGCATGCAGAATGGAACACCCTCCTCCCCCATCGATCAAACTCTGCTGAGTCTGTGTCAGGGAGGCGGTCCCGACTGAGCCGGCAACGCCCCAATAAAGTATGCAGGAACCCCAGACCTGAAGAAGGCCACAGCACAGCACCTGGAGACCTGCTGCTGCACAGTATCTGAGCATACAGTCCCTAGGGGCAAGAGAAGTGGTAGAGAGACATAGCCAGGAGGCGTGTGATGCCTCCTGTAATGGCCTCGGCCAGGGAGGAAGGAAGGACCAACCTATTAGTGCTGTACTCCACTAGGAATGACAGCATTGCACGATCAGGGTTCCGTCCGACTGGGTGGGAAAGATGGAGCTCCCTCATCATCTCCGTTAGGAATCGTTGGTAAGGATATAAGATCCCCTACAAAGGAGAAGTGACGTGAAGAGTTCTCTTCCTCTACGGAGGAAGCCAAAGAGGAGAGGGAATCTGATTCGGAGCTTGGCAGCGTGGATGTTGGAGGTCTGAAAATGACCTCAGAGAGGGCCCTAAAGTACCGAGGGAACAGTGCTGCCACAGCCCTGAATTGTTCCCAAGATAGGGGGTCTTCGGGGCTAAGAAACCCCGGAAAAGGGAGAGAGGAGGCAGAATGACCAGACGAGGGACAGCCTGGCCAGACCAGGAAGGACCTCTGCCTGAGCTTTGAGGTTGCACAGATGTGCCCTGATTAGGGGGAGAACTGACTAATTCTTCCTCCCCAGTGCACCCATTTCATAAGGGGCAGACCGGGAGATACTCCCGAGGGAAATGCCCCCGGATGGTGAGGCTGGAGCCATACAGTGCATCTTGGAAGGCTCTTGCCCCCACCAACTGCAGAAACTCTCTCCAGGAGAGAGGCCGAACTGAACAGCCCCTGGCAACGGGCCGCAACTGCCCAGGGGAGCGTGGGTCATCGCTTAGAGCCAGATCCACCACCCCTCTTATCCTGAGAAAAAGATCTGTCCCTCTTAGGAGGCCCAGTGGAGGAATCTGGACTTGCCCCTCTAGAAGGAGAAGACCTGCCCACCCCAGAAGAGGCTGGAGGGTCTCCCTGAGGTTCATCCCCGTCAACCGGAATCCAGATCACGACTGGTTTAGACCCAGCCAATGAGGTAGAACCAGTCTTCAAGGTGGGCTGGTCTTGGCAGAGGAAGAGCAGACACTGACATTAGTGGCGCCAACCACATACTCGGCACCGACCGAGGCACCACGCCGGGGCACTGCGCCGCCACTCTCTGGATCCCCCAGAGGAACTGCAAGGGTCCCTTGAAACTGGTAATGGTCCAAGAAGGGTCCTGGGCAGCGACGGCAATGACATCACCGTCCTCTGGCTGAGATACCGGAACCAGAGCCTCCAATGGTCCCAGAGACGCCCGAGCGGAATCCGAGGAGCCAGGTAACCAATCAGAGCCACCCTCATCACCGCCCCCAGAGGTGGGGAAGGAGACCAGGGCCACCTCCAATTGGGCCACACCCGGAACCCTGGACCCCCTGGAAACCCTGAGAGGCATCGGGGGAGGCCTGGACATGCTAACCCTTCACTCTGCTCATCAGCACCAGTGACGGCGTCGACAGCTGAAGACAGAGAGGTGTGCAGTCTCAAGAGGACCTCCTGAGGAGAGAGCCCACATATATCCCCCTGACTCCACCTCGGGGGTCATCCGGTCCTCCGTGGAGGAGCTGGACTGTGAGGGGTGACCAGCTGCCTTCCCAGAAAAAGACGACCTCCCCACCAATTCCCCACTGGGTCATATAGACCCAGGAGAGAGCTCAGGGGTGGAGCCCAAGGTTCTTGCCTTGGCGGCCCAGAGTTTGTGCAGGACGCCGCCAGTGCTGGGGGCTTCCCTACCACATTAAGGCCACACAAACAATCAAAGTAACAAGATCCGTGGAAAAAACAGGCGTCGCACTCGTCCACTGGATGGCAGGGACCCAGGCAAGAGAAGCAAAGGTTGTGGGGGTCAGTGATCGTGACAAAGCTGCCACAGGAGAACCAATGCATGGGAGCAACTTATATTCCTATTTTGTTACTACATATAGATTCCTGAAAATGTACTCTCATTGCTGAAAATTTTGTATAAGTGTACTATGTCTGACTTCTACTTGTTCCCATAATATTTTCTTGTATCTACTATTGTCTACATACCCTTTGTCGTAATCTCCTGGGTCGTACCTGAAAATAGGCAGCTATGCTGTCAAGTGTACCTACCCGGTTAACAAAAACTAAATAAATAAATTCTGATTGACGCTCCGGCTAAAAACAAACTAATAGGAAAAAAGGGCACCCTGCGCCGAATTAAACTTTAAAATAAACAAAACACCTTCTGGCGCCAAGTGACGCCGTACTCACGGTACTACAGAGACTGAGGCCTAGCAGTGACGCAGTTACTGAAGTGATTCCCATGCAGGATCCTTCCTCAACGACGGAAAAGACAGAACTAAGGGCTGAGAGGAGTCAGTGTTGGTTGCTGGTCAACCCACAAGTGCCATGTGGAATGCTGGCCTCGGGAGCAGCACCATCCCAACGTCAGCTCCACCCAGCATAAAAATGTTTACAGAGGCAGTGCTCTTTCTTCCATGCAGGGTCCTGACCTCTGGAAGGACCCATCAGTAATGAATGGTGAAGACTGATTTGTGGAAGATTTGGATAACCTCGAAGAGGAGGAGGAGGAACTGTGCCTGTCTGAGGATCTGTCGGACAAGCAGCTATGCTTCCACCCATGACACTTACAGCGATCCCTGTCCGTGCCATCCAGCTGTGAGGTAGGCTCCTTGGGTTTCGGAGAAGACTTCTGAGGAGGAGCTGGAGTCGGGACCCCAGAAGAAGTAGGAGCCTTAGGAAGGGGTGCTGGTTGCGGAAGCAAGTCGCTCTTCACCGTGTTTCACCAGGAGGTGGAAAGGGCTGTTAAATCTAGCAGAGGATTCTGTAGATTATGAGGATGGACTGGCGCCAGTTGAGGGACATCAGACGGTCCTGGCATCGATCCCTGCAGAGGCAGCAACCCAAGTATTGGATCCTGTGGGTTCGGGTTAGTCGGCAGCAGCTTAATGGGCATTACGTTATCTGGCGTAGGCCCAGTAGTTGTCATCAGGTCCAAATGGCAAGCCCTCTGGCGTCGGGTCCACAGCAGTGGTTAGATTCACTGGTGATGCAGGATGGTCCAGTGACATCGGAACAGGAGTCGCCAGAAGCAATGCCGGAGTGTCTGGCACTGACCGAACTGACGTGTACTGACGCCAGTCGGGAGAAGCTGCTGGCGTCATTCTGGAAGACACATGTTTAGGGGAGCTAACTTCCGAATGGGGTAGAGGTGTCACTCTGCCAGAGGCTGACGCATGCCCCTTGCGCCGCTGAGAGGCGTTGACCTCAGAGCCCAAGGCCAACAGCAGACGCCGTGGCCGGGTGGACAACGGGCATAGACCTGCCACCCAGAGAAGACCCAGCAGAGCCACCTGACTGCTGGTCCAAAAGCTGATGGAAAGGCCAAGGCAGCAGGGACTGGAAGGTGGAGGACCAAGTCCACAACCCCGAAAAGCCATTGCCCAAAGTCAGAATGAGGATAGCTAGCCTCACCACTTTTTCTCCCGATGGGAGGGCGAAGAGGTGGAGGCCCCAGAAAATGGAGAGAAGGGGGAACTTTTTCCTTGGATTTGTTGCTCAATCGCTGTAACCTGCTTTTCTAGCAAGAAAGTTTTAAGGGCCTTTTGGTGGCGAATCCTGGTCCTCTGGTTGAACTTCAGGCAGTGGTCACAGGCATCCGGGTTGTGGCCTGGGCCTAGGCAAAAGAAGCAGAGAGAATGGCCATCCTTTGACAGTATCTGCTTGCCGCAAAGACACTTGGACCGCCGCTGATCCACTGCAGAAGTCAGAGAAGAAGGCATGCAGAAAAAAGAGGACTTTCTAAAATTTAACTAGAAAATAAAAAAGTGCGAAAATATGGCAGTCGACTCAAGCAGAAGGTGTCTGTGGAGCCAATGTGCATGGGTCGATGGTGGGAAAAGAATGGAGGTAGGGCTGGGAGACCGCCCCTTATATACTACTGACTGACGCCGGGGGCGATCTGATATCAAGGGGCGGTCCCTCGCTGTATACTGCTAGCTAGAAGTTTTCCGTGGGGTCCTGGTGCTTGCTGGCTTTGGTCCTTATGGTATAACCTGCTGCAAGAGCTCCTCCTTAAAGTGAGATCTGCCAGTAGTTGACATACCACCCAACATCCTGCAGTGTCCCAACCAACAGGTTCACCTAACAGTTTGGAGAAAAATGCTATAAATCTCATTCAGGCCTAGAGACGTCTGTAGGCGGTGTCTGAAAGCATAGCCACTCAGGACAATAACACCTGTAGACGTACTCAACTGACTTTCACTCAGGCCTAGAAACGTCTGAGGAAGTCAGCAGTTTTTACCTAGCTATTAAACAAACCGAATTGCTTAGAATTGAATGCATAGCACCGTTAGAAAGGTTATTTTGCTCTGAACAATTTGCTGCAGATACTCGTGGCTATCATGTATACTTTAGGAGTTATTCATATTTGTTTAAGGTATGGGTGCATGGCTAATATTTGTCTGTCAAGTCGCACCTAAGCACCTTGAATAAATCTGAAAAAAAAAACAGTTGTTTGGTATTTCAGCTACTATAAAATAAAACTAAATGGATTACAATTGATTGCATAGCACCATTAGAAAGGTTATTTGTGCGAACATTTTTGCCACTGATACTTTGTGTCTACCACATATACTTTACTGAGTTATTTGCATTTGTTTAAGGGATGGTGTGCATGGCTGACATTTGTCTCTGCCGTCACCTAAGCACCTTGAAAAAAATCAGTTGTTTGGTATTTCAGCTAGTATAAAATAAAAACTGAATTAATTACAACTGATTGCATAGCACCATTGGAAAGGTAACGTTGTGCTGAACAACTCTGCCACTGATACTTTGTGTGTAGCACTTACAGTTCAAGAGTTATTCACATTTGTTTCTGGCATGCTGACTATGGCTTGATTTTGCTTAGAAAGGCCCAGGATGCAGTGCTAAGAGTATACAGGGCACAAGTGGTGGAAGTCTCAAAGAGCTCTTGTGGTGTGAATGAGATAAGTCTACCCACCACCAAACATCTTGCTCTTTCCCTTGGTTGGAAAGATACCTCCCTTCAGGGCTAGTCTTCATGGCTCACCAGCACCTAAGGGGTGAGGGACTGTGTCATGACTTCCTGCAGTCCCACTGCAGACTGAGCAATTTGCCTCTACTGTAAGCCCTAACCCACCTCTGGTGCATGGTGGAAGTCCTGGGTCTCTTCCTGAACCCAGGGTTCCCACATGAAAGTAATTCCCAGTAACCTCATCTCCTTAATCTTTCTCTTTTAAATGACATGAAGATTGCTGGAGAAGCTGGAGGACCTGGGCATGGTTAGGAACATAGATGGGTAGGAAACTGGCTGAAAAAGAGACAGTAGATGGTGGTGCTAAATGAGAATAAAATCGGAAGAGAGGGAGGTCAGGAGTGGGGTGTCTCCGTGATCTGTCCTGGGTCCTGTTCTCTTCAATATGTTTATTAGCGACAATGGAGAGGGCAAACAGGGAAAGTGGTGTCTCTTTACAGATGACACAAAGCTATGTAGTAGGGTAGAGAGTGGCAAAAGGATCAGGGAGTTGAAGAGGGACCTACAAAGGGTTGAGAGGTAGTCTGAAGTTTGGCAGTTGAAATGTAACACAAAAAAAATGCAAGATTATGCACCTGGGGCCAAAAAACAGGACAGAGTACTTGATGGATGGGGTTAAACTGAGCACTAGGGCAGAGAAAAGAGACCTGGAAGTCATCACTATTGGCTCCCTCAAACAATCAAGCCAGTGTAACAAGGCCTATAGTAACAGGATGCTGGGGTATATCAGAAGGAGTACTGCAAGCAGGAAAAATGGAGGTACTACTACCTCTGTATAGGTCACTGGTGAGGTCACATCTGTAATACTGTGCTCTGTTCTGGAGTCCTCCCCTAAAGAAGGACAGGGGCAGACTGGAGACGCTGCAATGCAGAGTGACCATGATGATTCCGGGCCAACAAGGCAGATCTTACAAAGATCATCTGAAGACACTGAACATGTACTCACTGGGGACCAGGCGAGAGGTGGGGATATGACAGAGACCTTCATGTTCCTGAAGGGAATAAACAAGGTCAACTGCGGGGAACTATTTAGCAGGAGTACAGAGTCAAGAGCCTGAGGTCACAAGTGGAAATTGGTTCAGGGAAGTTTTTTTTTTTCTCTGAAATCTTTGGTAACTGGGTGAAGCCCACTACGTACAATGCCTGTTTCCAGGGGTGACACAGGAGCACCGAGTAGGATAAGTGACTTGTTCAGGGTCACAAAGCATGCAAGTGGAGGTTGCAGGAATCAAACCCAGATCTTCTGGATGTACCAAGCTCATTCACAGCTTATTACTGAGGAGGTTAATTAACTTCATCAGTCACACAGTAAGCAAGTGAAGGTTGTGGGAATTAAAGCCAGGTCTGCTGGCTATACTAAGCTAATTCACAGCTCATTTCTCCAACCTCTAGGCTCCAGTGCCAGCACAAGAGGAGTGTGAGGAAGTTCTGTTTTATGGAAGGGTGATGGAACCATGGAACAGTCTGCCAGTGGACGTGATGAGTGGCAAGATCATAAGTGGTTTTAAGCATGGCTGGAACAGAGTGAAGGGTTTGGTGGTTGCTCAGGTCGGCAGCAGCAGAGAGGAGAGTGAGGGGTGGATCGGGAGGGATAAAATCCTGTATGGACACTAGGTCCTGGGGCAGATCGGGAACTCCGGGCAGACCAGGTGGACCCTTAGTCTTTTTTCTGCTTTCATTGTCTATGTTTTTATGTTTCCATCTGATTGACACTTTGTGAGAAACTGTATACGTAATGAACCTTTACATAACAAATGATATAGAAACAGAATTTGATGGCAAAAAAGAAATGCCTAGCCCTCCCCAGTCTGTCCAGATGTTTCCTACATATTTTGTCTCTGCACACCCCATCTGGTCTTTATCAACCCTCCCACCACCCTGCATCCTATACGAACATATAAAAATGCCAGCAAATACAGTTCACACGGTCTATTGAGTCTGCTCAAGTGTGCAGCTCCCAGTCTAATCTAATGCAGCTGCTTTCCCACCCCTTGCCCATCCATCTGATTTATCGCCCCCTTCTCTGATTCCCCTTCCCCCCAGCTTCCCCCAGTTCTGATCTTACCTTTGACCCTGTTCTACCCCATCTTAAAACTGCCCACAGATTTCAATATCACCTTCTCTGGTTGTGCATTCCACCTTGCTACCACCCTTTCTATGAAGCACTGCCTCCTCTCTCCCCTCCTGAATCTTCCACCCTCCAGTTTTAGACTGTGTCCCCTTGGATAACCCCCCCCCCTTAATCTAAACATGCCCTCAGTACTAACCCTAGTAATGCCCTTTAAGTATCTGAAGGTCTCAATCGTATCCCGTCTCTCCCTCCTATCCTCCAGGGAATACATGTTGAGCTCCACCACTCTTTCCTCATATGGTTTGTCCCCCAGCCCAAGGATCATCTTTGTCGCCCTGCGCTGGACCCCCTCCAGTAGCTTGAGGTCCTTCTTTAAATAGGAACACCAGAACTGCACACAGTACTCAAAGTGAGGTCTCACCAGCAACCTGTACAATGGCAGAATGACTTCCTCTCTCTCCTAGAGGTGATTCCCCCTGGTAATGTACCCCAGCATCTTATTAGTCTTGGCCGCTGCCTTTCTACACTGTGCTGAGTAATTAATGTCCCCTGTGACTAGTACCCCCAGATCCTTCTCTTCCGATGAAGGCGATAACTGCACCCCCCCCCCCAGCCAGTAGCAATTCCCAGGGTTCCTGGCTCCCAAGTGCATGACTTTGCACTTCTTAGCATTGAACCTCAGCTGCCCATGTGTCTGACCAGCACTCAAGTCTTGCCAAATCCTCTTGGAGTACCTGCCCCCCCCTTCCACACTATCCACATCCACCCCAATCTTTGTGTCATCTGCAAAAAGGCTGATCTTACTCCTAATCCCATCAGATATGCTGGCAATGAAGATGTTAAATAGCACTGGTCCTAGTACCGAGCCTCGTGGGACCCCACTGTACAGCTCTGGGAGTCAAAAGTTCTCCCCCTACAACTACCCTCTGCTGTCTGTGCTGCAGCCAGCTCCTAACCCATCCAACCAGTTTCTACCCTGCTCCCAGGTTTATCAGCTTACTAGTCAATCTTCCATGTGGCACCAAATTGAAGGCCTTGTTGAAGTCCAGATACAGGATATCCACCGCATGGGCCCTATCAAGTGCCCTTGTCACTCAGTCCAGTCAACCAGGTTTGTATGGCATGATCTGCCCGAGACAAACCCATGTTGCCTATCATCCTGTAGACCATTCTCCTCCACAAAAATCACCAACTTCTCTTAAAAGATAGTCTCCATTAGCTTCCCCATGACAGAGGTAAGGCTAACCGGTCTGTAGTTACCTGGTTCGTTCTTAGGCCCATTCTTATGGAAGGGCACCACATGTGCCATCCTCCAGTCCTGGGGCACATACCCAGTCCCCAGGGAGGTGTTGAGCAAGTCTACCAGAGGTCCCGCCAGGACCTCTGCCAGCTCCTTCAGGACCCTTGGATGCACACCATCTGGCCCTAGCGCCTTATCCACCTGCAGGGACCCAAGGCCCTCCAACACCCTGCTCATTGGGATCTCCCCATTCATTACCCCTGCCCCCCATGCACACCCAGTCTTTCCTCTGGGGCATAGGCCCATCCTCTCCCTGTTAAAGACTGAACAGAAGTACTCATTGTGTATGTCTGGCTCGAGATTCTGGAGAATTACTTGACCCCACATGAGAGGCTGTTCCTCCGTGCAGTGGCATGGGATCAGGCTTTGTACCGAATCGCACTGGTGGTAGAGTAAAATTCCGGCAACAAAATGGGCTAAAATACATACACCAGATGATGGGTCCCATGGGTATGATGCCATTTGTTAGTTTACAAGCTAAATCCTCTCTCCATCAGCAAGATTTTTATAGCTACATGCAGCTGCGATCCTACCTAGCTCTCCAGGAAAATAACTTAGCTGATTTAGTGGAAAAGCCCCCTGGCCTGCTGGGCTTGATTTGTGCTAATCTATCTGGCACCTCCATAGAACACTGTGTCAGTGGGATATATGAAGCCTTACGGGAATGTCTGGGAGATTCTGCAGAGACCATAAGGCTGCAGTGGGCTAGGGAATCCCAGATTTTTATCCCTAGGATACAATGGGAGAGGGCAGCCCTGCCACTTAGCAAAGTAATCCAGGCTCCCTACTGGAAAGAGTTTGCATGGAAGCTCAGAGTCAGATTTTTCCGCATGCCTAAAATGATTTCAGAATTCACGGGGGACCCAGCAGGGGTGTGCTGGAGGGGTTGTGGTACTCAGCAGGCTGGTCACACACATATAATGTGGGCATGCCCACTACTTGAACAGTTATGGAGGGAGGTGATTACGGAACTCAGTGCAATATATGATAAAAAGGACTGATTTACCCCCATGTTTATTCTGACCTTCATTATACAGAGGAAATCAGGGTAGAAAAGTTAGTATATAAACAAATTACCTTGATTCTGGCAGCTCATAAAACAATTACTAGGTGCTGGGGCACTAAGGCCACCCCAACTAAAGCTTTCTGGGTTGGGATGACTAGGGAAATATATGCACTAGACAGAATGTCTGCTAGACTTATAGATAGGAGTGAAGTATTTGAACTGAAATGGAGAAAATGGGTGCTATATTAATTACAGCATTATGAATAATCTGTTCCATAAATGGCACTCCAACACAGCTATATGTAATCATTAATCACCGCCAGCTGAGGGCTCTACCGGTGGATTAATGCCCGCTGGGAAGGGAAGCGCCCCCAGCGGGCATTAATCACCGTAGAGCCCGAAGCAGAAGGTGATTAATGCGCTATAGGCCAGGCCTGCCGCGCGATTTACCCAGCTTATGTTACCGCATCACCTCCGCAGCCAGGATCGGTTGCGCCACCACCCGCGGCAACCTGTATGTTCCGCAGCACCATTTCCACAGAACGAGCAGGCACCTCCTGTTGCGGCTCGAGCAGCTCTGCGGCGGCAGCGGGGGTTGCCACACTCACTGAGGGGCCCGGCGTGTGGTGCAGGCTCCAGGACTTACCGCTGTGCATCTGGGGGCGGAGGTGCTGTGATCTGTTGGGGTGTTAGGCGGGACAGGCGTGCGAGCCAGCTTCTCTGGGTAGCTGCGGTGGTGGCAGCTCCGATGCCATCTCTGGCATGTCTACTGCTTGCTCAGTGCTGCACCTCTGCCTCTAGCCACTCCGGTACTGCCCGCGGGCCGCTCCCTGGTGCCTCCATGGCCAGCTGGTACTGACCGAGCGGGACGCGGCGTGGCTTAATACCCGCCGGTTTCAGTCAGCTGTGGTCAGCAATAATTGCCGCGCTCCTTTCCGCCGCCGCCCGACAGAGAGCCGTGTTACAAATAGTTTTAACAGGCTGATCGATGTTGGTAAATCACTCTAAATGCTGGCTGTTTATGTTGCCTATGGTGAATTCCTGTTGTCTATATATTATGTACAGGGAGTTCCCTTGTTTGCTGGATGAATGCTGTATGCATCTTTAGGAGACTAGTATAATGACATGTTTACAAAGTTTCACATGACTGCCTGTAACCTACTATCTTTCTTTTTTATTTTAAAATAAAATAAAGACAAAAATATATTAAAAAAAGTACTCATTACGTGCTTCTGCCTGCTCCGCCCACTTTTCTGCCCACCCTCCATCTTTCTTGATCCTGACAATTTGATCTTTACATCTTCTCTACTCCTTTATGTACGTGAAGAAATCCTTTTGCCCATCTCTGATCCCCTGTGCCAGCCTTAACTCCCTTGAAGCCTTGGCTGCCCTGACTACTCTACTCACCTTACTGGATTTTCTCACATACTCCTACCTGTCCTCCTCTCTTTTGGATCTCTTATAGCTTCTGAAGGCATCTCTTTTCCTCCCTCATCCTCTCTACTACCGCCCTACTCAACCAGCTCAGTTTTTTGGACCTGGTCTTCTTACTTTGGATCTTTGTACATGAGTTAGTGGCCTCTGCCAGACCCAGCTGGATGATGGCCCATTTCTGCTCGGCATCCATGTCTGGGCAGATGTTGGCGAGGTGCCCTTCCAGTATGCCTCCCATCCTGCCAAAGTCTGCTCTTTTGAAGTCCACTACATTTATCTTGGTTCTGGTTACCTCCTTACCTAGACTAAGGAAGAACCACACTGTTTGGTGGTTGCTTCCTGATAGTGGGTCTTCCACTCCTACATCCTGGACATGCTCCTCGTCCATTAACACAAGGTCCATACAGTATGTTTCCCTCCCTGGTTGGCACCATTACCCTCTATGTCAGGAAGCCATCCTGGAAGGCCTCAATGAGACCTGTTCCCTGGCACTCGCTGTAGCTGGGGTGCTCCAATCTACCGCCGGCAGAGTGAAATCTCCTACTATCACAGTATTGCCTTCACCACTAAGCCTCCTTATTTGCTCCAACTCCCTGTCAATTTCCTCATTTTGAGAAGGTAGCCTGTACACTACCCCCAATCTAACCTTCCTGCCTTTTGAGTTCTGGAGCTGTACCCATAAGGCTTCAGCCCTGCCCTCCTCCCCTTCCTCCCTGTTGCCCAATATCCCTTCCCTTACATAACTAGCCACCTCTCCCCCTCCCTTTTTCTCTGTCCCTATGGTACAGTCTGTACCCAGGTATCACAAGGTCAGAGTCCTGGTATTGGGTGGTCCATGTCTCGGTGATTGTTGCTATGTCCACTTCTCTGTTCCATCAGTGCTTGCAACTCTACTACCTTATATCCCAGGCTTCTTGCATTCAAGGAAATCACCCTCCACCATGACCCCTGATCCTCCTTGCCCTTACCTTCTTCTCTATCGCCTCCCCTTTCTAAATTCCCCTCCTTCCCCTCCTGACTAGTTGGGGGGGGGGGTCTAACGGATTCTCTCACCTGGTGACACTGTCTGCCACTCAACCTTTCACCCCCCCCTTACTTAGTTTAATTCTGGATGCTATGTACTCCCCCAGCTTTTGCTTCAGAGCCCCTAAGCCTTCCTTACTCAAATGTAGCCTATCTGGTGCATACAAATCCTTGTTCTACCAAGTCCTAACACCTCCATCCATACTCCACAGTCTCACACCATTTACCCAGCCATTTGCTGAACTCCATAATTATTTGTTTTCTGGTCATACTTGCTCTAGGTGCCAGGAGAATCTCAGAGAAAGCAACTGAACTTCCCTCCTTATTGCATAGCTTTCCCACTTCTCTGAACCTCTCCTGCACCTCTTCGACCATACTCCCCTCCAGGTCGTTTGTACACAGGTGCACTACAATGTGGGGTTTCTCCTCGTCCCTCCCCACACACCTGGTAATAAACCGCCTCACTCTTCCTGTCACCATACCTGGCATACATCCCACCCATATGTGGCTTTTCCTGGTGGCCTGGCCCCACCATCTTACACCTCTCATTATCGAGTTCTCCAGAATGACGACCCTCCCTTTTTCCTGCTCTCCTCCTTGGTCCTTCCCATTTTACTGCTCACAGTTCCGATCCCCCTCACCTATTTCCTTGCCTGTGCCCCCCCACTGCCTCACTTGATCTCTGCTTTACCCTCCCTTCTTCCCTCCCCACCCTCTAATACTCCTGCCTGGACTAACCCCTTCCCCACCTGCTCCTCCTCACCCCTATTTGAATCAGCTACCCCTTCTCCTGCCTTAACACCCCCCTTGCCAATGCTACCCTCCGGCGCACTGACCTTGTTTCCTGCCACCCTGCTCGTCCCCCTGCCACTGCTACCACCCTTTTCCCTTACCTTCTCTACGACTCCCCCACCCCGATCCTCCAGGCTAGACAGCACTGAGAACCTGTTCCTAGACTTCCTCCCCTTGTCCCAAACCTCCCATGATGCCCTGACCTGTGACTTCATTCCATGCTCTGTCGCTGATCCCGTTCTCCCCCTGTTCTTAACCACCCTCCACTTATCTTACTCTGATCCTACTGGCTCCTGAGTAGATGCTGACTCTGCCCCCTTTAGACGCTCTCCTTGTTTTACCTCTGTTCACCAGCTGTGACATCCAGGGAAGGCCTCTCCTGGCCTCTTGGCCCCAGATGCTCCCCCAATCTCGCCAACCCCCTCTACTCAGCTCCCTTCTCAGCCACACAGCCTCCTCCCTAAGTTGCCCAATCTGCCTGCACACCATACCATCCCCAAGAAGATGGCTGCCCCACAGCCATTGCAGCTTACCACCTTCCCTGCATCCCCTCTTGTTTTGCTGCCACCAAACATCCACCACCTCCCTGCCTCTCCCCATGACTGCTGCCTGCCCCAATAATATAATGCCCCAATGCTTATCTAATATATTCCTATTTCTATCCCACGTATGCTTGAAGACCCCCACGGTTCTAGACTCAACCACTTCTGCTGGCAATCTATTCCAGGAATCCGCCACCCTTTCACTGAAGAAATATTTCTTCACATTACTCGCATCCTGCCCCCTTCAGTTTTGTTGCATGCCCCCAGTCTTGATGCTTGTTCTCATTTAAAAATGACTTCTCATCTGTACTCTATTCATCCCTTTGAGATACTTGTAGGTCTCTGTCATATCCCTCTCTCTCTTTTCTGCAACAGTGTACCTGCTGAGATCCATCAACCTTTCTTTTTAAGACTTTGAGGGCTTCTCATGGAAACCATGTAACATTTTAGCAGCCATCCTCTGGGCTGCCTCTACTCTATGTCCTTTCAGAGGTGCAGTCTCTAAAACTGAACAAAGTACTCTAGGTGTGGTTGCAACAGTAAGTGATATGATGGCAACATCATCTCCCTCCCCTCCCGCTGGAGATACCTCTTCCAATGCAACCTAGCATTTCTCTAGCCTTACCCACTGCCTTGTTAAACTGCCCTGCTACCTTGAGGTCCTCAGATATGAAAACCCCAAGGTCTCTTTCCTGCCTAGTGACTGCTAGTACCACCCACCCATCGGACTCAGTGCCGGTGTTTCTATGTCCTAGGTGCATTAGTTTGTACTTTTTGGCACTGAATATCAACTGCCATGTTTCTGACCATTCCTTGAGTTTCCCAAGATACCAGCTCATTTTTTCCACCCTTTCCTGAGTGTCCACCCTATTGCATATGTTAGTATCATCTGCAAAAAGTCAATACAAATTATTGTCACAGAAACATGATGCACACTTCTCACAATGCAGTTTTACAGGGAGGATTGCTTAGTGTACCTTAATGCTGATGAAGTTCATTCCACTCTCTCGGGCAACCACACCAGCCAAAAGGGTCTTTCCTGTTCCAGGTGCTCCGTAAAGCAAAACTCCTGATCGCTGTCGGATGGGCAGGTTTGCAAACAGTACTGGATACTGGAAAGACACAAAGTGAATGGTTACTAAATATTATATAGAGAGGATATCATCTGGCTGCCTTTGTAACCTGATATTTATCCTTAAATGAGGGAGACTTGTGTGTATGAGGATAAACATATCGCAATGGCAGTTTAATATTACATACTCTGTGTGTGTGTGTATACGAATGTGTGTATGTGTGTATATATACACACACATATATATATATATACACACACATATACACACACACACACACATATATATTCTTTGCAAAAAAGCTCCATTAATGCACCATTTAGGGTTAAGACTACAGCGACAAAAGTAGGGAAATTTGATTTTAGGGTTTCCAACCCTAAACTCCCCCCACACCTGAAACAAACTGGGATGGAGTCTTCCTTAGGGCTGTAAACCCTAACGCTAACCCCAGTGTATACACTCCTGAAGCATACACACCTGTATCCATCACATCTGAACTTTCTTGCTACCACAATGGGGTGACCTTTAGGGTTGACAACCCCAAGGAAGACCCCCCCGATTTGCTTCAGGTGTGTGTGTGTGTGGGGTAGGGCTGGAAACCCTAAAATCACATTTCCCTACTTTTGTTGCTGCAGTCTTTACCCTAAATGGTGCATTAATGGAGTTTTTTTTTTTGCAGAAAATGTCCTTACTTTTTTAGATTGTATAATTGTATCATTATTTGCCTGTGGGGCCCTGCACTCCCACCCATCCATACTTTTCGAGATAGTGCAATCTTATCCTTATTTGCCTGTGGGAGTGCAGGGCATCCCTCCATAGATGCATACGGAAGCGCAGGGCCCTCTGGGCACTGCGTTTCCATTTTTTTATTTTTATTTATTTATTTGTTTGTTTGTTCTAGGATTACAAATACCTTTGAGCTGAGGCTCTTTTACAAAGGTTCCACGTCATTGGTACAATTGAGACAATCATAAGCAAAGATAACAGTTTATAAAATAAAAAAAAAAGACATAGTCTTGCAGATCAAAAAAAGAACGATAAGGTGAAACTTTAGGGAAAGGAAAGGGAAAGGAGGACGGTGAAATCAGGGAGACTAAGTGGATGGCAGAAAAGGGGAGGTAGGTTGTGGGGGGACAGAGAGAGGAGAGGTGGAAGGTGGATAAGAATAGAGGTAGTGCAGCCGGGTGGCATTTGTTATGGGCCAGCAGGGGAAGTGAAAATAGGAGGGGGGTGCTGGCAAAGTGCAGAAGTAGATGTGGATCCAAAACGGCATCTTCAGCTATGGAACCAAAAGACATGTTTAGCCACAACAGTCACAGAGGTTGGAGGCAGTCAGTGTTAGGCGGAGACGAGTCTTAAAAGTGCTGAGCGAAAGTGAGGATGAGATGTCGCTGGGAAGACCGTTGTACCAACTGGTGGCCCGGTAAGCAAAGGATCTTTGGCCTTGTGTTGTGCGGCAATGCAGGATTGCAGAAGCTGAGGTTTCGATCCCCTGGTATGTCGGGTGTGGATTCTTGGTTGTATGAGGGCACAGACTGGGGCAAGACCCAGCAAGATATTCTTAGTAGTAACACAAGTTTGGTGTTTTATTCGATTGGCAAGATTCAACCATCCAGTTTGAGAACAGAGGTCACAGGTGTGAGTTAGGCGTTGGGAGCCAGTGACAAGTCGACAGGCCTTGTTAAGGGCAGTGGATACACGTTTGAGTGCGGTGGTTGTAGCAGAGCCGTAAATGATAATGCCATAATCAATGATGGATATGATGGAGCTCTGGACAGCGACAGCGAGGGCTTCAGGTGTCAGGTATTTCCTATGATGGAATAGCAGGCCTAGCCGGGAGTTAGCGGCTTTGGCGACATGGTCAATGTGGGCAGTGTAGGAGAGGTGAGGGTCAAGGGTGATCCTGAGGTATTTAAAGTTTTTGACCTGTTCCAGTGCGGCACCTTGTCTGGTGATAATGGAGAGTTGGAAGTGCTTATGTTTATTATGGGAGTTGCTGAAGATCATGGCCTTTGTTTTATTTTTGATTAAGGATCAGTTTGTGCTTTGTGAGCCAATTCTCAACCGAGGAGAAGCCAAGTTGAAGATTTTCTTGCAATTTCTTCGGGTCCTGGTGTGTGGCAAGGATTACTGCATCATCGGCATACAGGGTGATATGTTCAGTGCAGGAGTCCGGTAGGGTGTTAAGGAAAAGGCTGAAGAGTAGGGGGCCCAGTATTGAACCCTGGGGGACTCCAGAAAGGACAGGTTTGGAATCAGAGTGCACATCTCCAATTTTTACTTGCTGGGTGCGGTTTTCAAGATAGCTTTTGAACCAAGAGATTGAAACATTGGAGAGACCAGCATTTTTTAGTTGGCTCAGCAGGAGGGAGTGGTGGACAGTATCGAAGGCTTTGGTCAGGTCGATGAAAATAGCACCAGTTAGTTGTTCATTGTCAAGGGAGCTGTGAATGGAGCTGGTGAATTCGAGTAAGGCAGAGGATGTACTATGACCTTTTCTAAAGCCATGTTGCTGTTTACAGAGAATATTATAATTGTCCAGATGCTCGGTAAGTTGGTCCGCTACTATCGTTCCAGTGCCTTGACAGAGGAGGCAGAATGGAGATAGGCGGAAGTTCGCATGGTCAACCTTATCACCACTTTTGTGAATCAGGTAACAGTGGCCATTTTCCATTTGTCTGGGAATTGGCTAGAGGAAACAGAGAGATTAAAGATCTTGGTGAGGGGCCCAAGTACCTCGTCAAGCGTTAGGGCCAGAAGCTTGAGGTCGTGTGTGTCATTGCCTGTTCTAGATTTGCTGATGGCTTTGGCAATGTAGTTTCGGACTTGATGTTTCTTTAGTGCTTTAAAGTAGAAAGGTGGGTGACAGGCGTGGGCAACAGCAACCAAACTATCAGCAAAGCCTTCTTATCACCTCACCTCATGTACCCGGTACTGAAAATGTTCAAATCCCTGCCAAAACGCGATTCCGCGCCAACGCAATGTCATTCCACTCCACAGGTGCAAAAAGACAGTTTGGGCACGACCTGAAAAATGACAGCTGTTCGTTCATAAGGCAATGGCAAAAAAAAAGGCTTTGTTGAAAATTTGGGGTCAAAATATTTAACATTTCCAAAGTTACAAGTGAGCGTAGCAAAATTTCATCAGATGCTCATAACTTTGCATTTGCACATATATTTATTTATTTAGTTTTTGATGACCGGGTGACCCCAAATTTTCAACATAGCCTTCTTATGACCCCACCACATGAACAAGAGCAGTAAAAATGTTCAAACTCCACCCGAAAGGTGATTTCGCCAAGCAACTGCGAAATTGCCATACTGACTAAATTTTGCTCCATCAAAAATACCTTGAGGGCCTATTTTTGGCTCCGCGGAGTAGTGAGGTTGAATAACTGGCAGAGCTCACAGGCAACGGCGTTATGAGAAGGCCCAAGACAGCAGACACAAAGTTCATGCTCGTCCTCACGGTAAATCTTCTTTCCATAGCGGCAGCGATGGAAGAGATAGGATGACACAACAATTCTAGATATAAAAATGACAAAAAGAAAAACTTTTGAAAGTTTTGGCGGTCAACTGAATGACGAAGCTTCCTACACAGTCCATGCAAGAATGGTTGATGGCGGGAAAAGAACTAAGGAGGAAATGGGGCCACCTACGCCTTTAAATGGAGAGTGACATCGGCAGGTGACGTCATCACAGGCAGCCCCTGATAGACTGCTATAGAGAAAGCTTCCGTGGGATCCTAGTGCCTGACAGCTAAGATCCATAGGTGTGACCTGATGAAACAGATATCCCTAACGAAGATCTAAAGACCCTGATTAAAGAGGCCTTGCAGAACAGTACAACCAAAGCCAGCACATCTAACAGAGACAACGTCCCAACTGCAATTTTAGTAAATATATGAACAGTACTCCAAGTGATAGCAGCACATATGTCTGCAGTGGACAAACACTGAAAACAGGTCATGGAAGTAGCCACCTTATGGGTGGCGTGAGCATGGACAGGACCAGGAAGCTGGTTACTGTGCTTCCATTAACAGAAAGTAATACACCAAGACAACCATTTGAATAGCTCCTGCTTAGAAATGGGAAAGCCCACCAGTCTGGGGCCAGGTGTGAGGATTTTCTACAGAACATAATATGATCCAATCACCAACGCAGTATCCTGTGGAAGTCCAGCGTATGCCAGTGACATTCCCCACTATCCGTGGGGGTCAAGAAATAATCAGTGTCAATGGTCTGATTCAGTGTTCTTTTAGACATGGCCTTCAATAAAAAAACAAGATTACTGCGTAATGTAACACTATCTTTGTGGAAAGTAAGAAAAGGAGAGTCAGTAACCAGAGCCTGCAACTCAGACATTTGTCTAAGAATAGTGTCTTCCAAGAGGAAGGGTGATACCCTAACAATTTTATTACCTGTATAAAAATACATTTTATTCAAGAGAAGAAGTGCAGTTCACAAGTACAGCAGGCTCAAACTGAGGCACAGTAAGGGTCTCTAGGACCAAATTAAAGTCCCACACCAGAACCAAACTGCGGATTCTGGAGTGTAAGCGTAGAATACTTTTGAGGAACCTATGGGAAACCTTCAGCTGTGCCCAAGTTTTGCCATCCATGAGGACATGAACAGCAGACACTGTGACCAGGTAAATCTTTATAGAGGAATAACAGAGGCGTGAGTTCATAAGGGACAGGGGATAGCCCATCACCAGACAGTAGGAAAAATTACTCACCTTAGTAATGTTGTTTCTTCTAATGGAGTCTTGCTGTATTCTGACATATTGCAGTGATGTCCGACCTTTGAACTGCCCCGGAGATGAAAGAGTTAACTTTCCATGCCAGGCATGGAACGCTGAGCTCGAGCTCGGTTGAGACTCTGTCTGTTGCTGTTTGAACTCAAACCGTCAGATCTTTACGAGCTATACTCACTGGGTGTCCTGTGTGGAAACTGTAAACTTACACTAGCCAACTGGTCAGTGTCAGTGGCTCAGTAGGTAGCACACTCGCCTCTGAGGCCGGGAGATCGGAGGGCTGTGGGTTCAGTTCCCACATCTGGCACTTGGGTTAATATCCCAGTACTGACACTGTAGTGCAGCATGAGAGGGGTGCTGCACTTCTGAGGTGCCGTCTTTCGGATGAGACGTTAAACCGAGGTCCCATCTGCCTGGATTGGTGGTAGTTCAGGTGGATGTTAAAGATCCCATGGCACTTATCGAAAAGAGTAGGGGGACTTCCCCGGTGTCCTGGCCAAATTTCCCTCATTAACAAATAATACCACCAACAGCTTAATCTGGTTCAAGGTCAGTTAGCATTCATCTGTATCCCCCTCCCCCGGGTCGTGCCTGAAAATAGGCAGGATTTGTCTAGTGCACTTACCCGGTCAACAAAAGCTAAAATAATAAATAAATAAATAAATAAAAATAAAATAAAAAGATTTTTTGGTCCCAAAACAAAGACTCAAGTCAGGAAACCCAAAAAATAAAACAAAACACAACACACACACACCCAAACTAAAGGGGTGAGAAAAGAAGGGGTGGGGGCACCTCCTGAGTGCCAACACTGCTACTGCCCACCCACATCCCAAAAACCAAGGTTCTGAGAGGGGAGGCGGGGGGAGGTCAGAATACAGCAAGACTCCATTAGAAGAAACAACATTACTAAGGTGAGTAAATTTTTCTTCAAACAACATGAAGTCTTGCTGTATTCTGACATATTGCAGACTACCAAGCAGTACCTCCATGGAGGAAGGACAGAACCTACTTAGGAAATAGGCTCTGAAGCAGTGTTGTGTTAAACCGAGCATCACTCCTAGCCTGGATAGCCAGAGTAATGCTTGGTAAAAGTGTACTGTTTTGCAGGTGGCTGCTTGACAAATCTCTAAGATAGGAATATCCTGGCAGCGGCCAGGAAGCAGCTGTACCCTCTGGTAGAGTGAGCCCTCAGGCCTGAGGGCTGGATCCTACCTAGTTTTCATAGCAAAATTGAATGCAAGAGACAATCCACCTGGCAATAGATCTCTTAGTGGCAGGTTTTCCTACCAACCTCACCATAAGTGAGCAACAGTTGGAGGGAGTTAAACCTGTGACCCTTGTGCGCTCTATGTAGTAGCTAGGGCTCTTTCACACCAATGTGCAGCCTCCTCTCCCCAGAGGAGGAATGGTCAGTGAAGAAAACAGGAAGAGACATAGACTGGTTAAGGTGGAAATCTGAAACCACCTTAGGCAAAAACTTCCTATTAGTCCTGAGGACCACCTTATCTCTATGGAAAGAGATAAAATCAGGCTCCACTGACAGGGCCTGTAACTCACTTATGCGTCTGGCAGAAGTGATGGCCACCAAGAAAACAGTTTTCCAAGTCAAGTACTTAAGCTCTGCTGAGGACAAAGGCTCAAAAGGGGGTTGCATAAGCTGAGCAATGCAAACATTAAGGTCCCAAGCAGGGTCAGGGTCCCTGAAGGGAGGATTGGTATGAAGCAATCCCTTGAAAAATTTAGAAAATACAGGATGAGCCGAAAGGGAAGAGTGTTTGCCTGCTGAAAGGAAGGCAGAGACAGCTGCCAGATGCACTCTTAGTGTAGCTGGTCTGAGTCCCAAGCTATTAAGATGAACCATGTAGACAAGGACTGTGGGCAGGCCAGCAGACTCTGGAGAAATATGCTTCCCAGAGCACCATACAGAACATCTTTTCCACTTGGAGTTGTAAGTGTTTCTAGTGGAAGGCTTACGAGAAGCCTTTAAGATATCCAGAACACCTTGAGAGAGGTGTAAATCAGCAAACTCTAACTCTTCAAGAGCCAGGCCTTGAGGTTGAGAAATTTGAGATTGGATACCAAACCCTCCCCTGAGCACGTTAATAGGTTGTAATTCCTGGGAACAGACAGGGGAAGGTGGACTGCAAAGGACAACAAGAGAGGGTACCAGGGCTGTCTGGCCCAGTCTGGAGCGATCAGAATCACCTTGCAGGGTTGAGACCTGATTTTGACTAACACCTTGAACAGGAGAGGGAAGGGGGGAAAAGCGTACAGGAACTTCCCTTCCCAATTGAGAACTAGGGCATCCAGGGGGACAGAGCCCAACACTGGGGGCCTGCAGCAAAAGAGAGGAAGTTGGTGATTGTCTGGGGCTGCAAAAAGTTCTGTCTGTGGAGTGCCCCATCTGGAGAAGATCACCTTCAAAACCAGGGTATCCAGGGACCATTCGTGATGGCCCTGAGATATCCTGCTGAGAGCATCTGCCAGGACATTGTCCTTGCCTGGGAGGCGTACTGCTGTAAGAGAGGTGTTCAGGGAATAGGCCAAAGACCATAACTTCATTGCCTCTGTGCACAAGGCTGTAGACTGAGTGCCCCCTTGCTTGTTGATATACCACATTGTAGTGGTATTGTCTGTCCTGATCTGAACTACTTTGTTCTGAACAGACTTGGAAAAAGCTTGAAGTGCTAGAAACACTGCTCTGAGTTCTAATAGACTGACGTGAAGCAGAGATTCCTGAGGAGACCACAACCCTTGGGTGGTCAGGTCCCCCAAGTGGGCTCCCCAGCCCAAGAGGGAGGCATCTGTAGTAAGGATTAGAGAATGAGACTGAGTAACAAAAGGAACTCCCTGTCTTAGATTGTCCTGATCCTGCCACCACTGTAACGCCTGAATCAGGGTTCGAGTCACTGGAATCAGTTTGGTCAGAGGGTCCTTTTTCTGAGACCAGAAGGTTCTCAAGTGGAACTGAATGTCCCTCATCTGAAATCTTGCTCCCTGCACCGCTGCTGTAGAAGCAGTCATGTGCCCCAGGAGCTGTAGAAAATGCCTTGCTGGTCGAGACACCTGGAGGGTGAATGAAGAGGCCAGTGAGATAAGTGTCCTTGCCCTGTCCAGGGGAAGGAAGGCTCTTGCCCTTACTGTATCCAACTCTGCCCCTATGAAGGTGAGGAGCTGCACAGGCTCTAGAACTGACTTTGAAAGATTCAGAAGGAAACCTAGAGAAGTGAGCAGTTGCTGAGTTATCTGTAGGTGTAACTTGACTTGATCTGGAGACTGGCCTACTATGAGCCAGTCATCCAGGTATGGAAAGATGGAGATCCTTTTCCTCCTTAGAAAGGCAACTACTACCGCCAGGCATTTTGTGAACACCCTTGGAGCAGAAGTTAGGCCGAAGGGCATTGCTCTGAATAGGTAATGGCCTGGGGGCAGCTTGGACCTGAGGTACTTTCGGTGGGAGCTTCTGATGAGAATATGGAAATAGGCATCCTTGAGGTCCAGGGAAACTAGCCAGTCTCCTGGCCTTAGAGAGGATAGAATTATTCCCAGAGTCACCATTTTGAACTTTGGCTTTAAAAGGTGCTTGTTTAAATATCTGAGATCCAGGATGGGCCGCCATTCTCCTGTCTTTTTGGGAGTTAGAAAGTACCTGGAGTACAATCCTTTTCCTTTGTGTAGGGATGGAACCCTCTCTATGGCTCTCAGAGCCAAGAGGGAAGAGACCTCTGCCTCTAGGGCAAGTGCCTCTGAAGGATTTGCAGGTGGAAAGGATCTGGTTCTCATCTTTGGAAATTTTTTGAAGCTGAGAACCAATCCCTGGCTTACTACTTCCAGGACCCATTTGTCTGATGTTAAAGACATCCAGTCCTGGACAAAGTAAGCCAGCCTGCCCCCTACACGTGGTGGAGAATCGGCCCTGGCAAACCCATCAGGGTGCCTGTTTGGCAGGGGCTTTAGGCTGAGGGGTGGAAGCAGGCCTGCTTGTACCCCGTCTGCCTCTCCCTCTGAAGAACCCCCTATGAGCATAAGCAGAAGAGGAGGCCTGGGCTTGGCAGAAAGGCCTATGAAAAGGTCTGCCCCTGCCACTGGAATGCTGCCTCTGGGGAATGGCTTGCCTTTCCTTGGCCTGAGCATTCCTGTAGGTGGTCCTGTATTCATCCATTTTCTTCATGTAGTTCTCTGTTTGCTCCCCAAACAGAGAATTACCCACAACAGGAAAATCCATGGCCTTAGTCTGGGTATCCTGAGACAGGCTAGTACATCTGAGCCAAGCCATCCTACGAAGGGCCACAGATGTAGCCATGACTCTAGATGAAACATCACTGGAGTCCACTGCAGCATGGAATTGCACCTTGGATGCCTCAATACCACCTGCTCCAGCTCCTTGGCAAGCTGGCCAGGGACATGTTTAGCTAAAGCCATTACAGTGGCCCATCTTGATTTCTGATATCTAGCTGTATAGGCCATATAATTAGCCTGCCTGAGTCCCAAAGATGCTGCCATGTACTGTTTCTTTGCCATGGCATCAATCCTCCTGGAGTCCTTATCTGGGGTGTGTGAAGCCAAGGGTATATTTGCCTTATCACAGGCAGCAGCCTGCACTACCCAACATGGCTGCAATGCTGGGTAAGGAACTCCGATTCGAGCCTGAACAGAGTATACCTCTTGTCCATTCTCTTGTCCACAGGAGGTATAGAATTAGAGTCTTTAAAATTTTTATTGTCTGTTTCCCAAAGGACTTATGAAGGGAATAGACAGCCTCCTAGAACTCTGGGATATCCATCATTTCAACATAGTCAGGCTCCTCCTGGTCGTCCACAGCTTCTTCCATAGGAAGCTGAAGAGTTTCAGCCACTTTTTTGTAGAACATAAAATGGGAAGGGGACTCAGAAAGCCTAGGAGAAGAAACCCCTGATGGTCTGTCTGGGGAGATGTCCGGGTCAATAGGCACATCCAGACTTTCGTAATCACCCTCACTATCCTCATACTCTCCTTCCTCCTCCTCCGGTTCATAAAAATCTTCTAAATTATAATGTGGAACCCGGGGAACCGACGAACCGAGCCCTTCCTGATGGTGCCGGTTCGGTCGGAACCGGATTAACGACTGAACAATCCTTATCGCTTTGGCTATTTCATCAGCGGTCGGAAAAGAATTCTGGATCCGCACCGCCGACTTATCCCTCTTTTTTTAATCGAACCGACTCGGAGTCGGTTCCTCCTTTTGCCTGAAGAAGTTTCGCCCTGGTCAGAGGGCACTCCTTCTGGTTCGGTTGGAACCGAACCGGGCTGGCCATCCGGGTCAGTGGACTTCTTGGCCTTCCTTTCCCTGAGCCTACCAACTCTCTTTTCCAGGGTAGCTGCAGGAAAATTCTTGCAAATCTGGCAGTCTGAATCGAGGTGGTCAAACCCCAGACAATAAACACAGGTGGCGTGGGGATCAGCCTTAGCAAAGGCTTCCCCACACACACTACAGTGTTGAAACCCAGTGGGCCCGGTTTTTCTTTTGGGTTTCTCAGACATGGCCAGTCCTAACAAAACTTACCCTTTTTTGGCAATCCGTCAGGCAAAACACCCTTATCGGTTCCTGACCGTGTTACGGGTCGTGGAAAAAACCGTAATGAAATCCGTTTTTTTTTTAGAACCGATAAGGACCGGTTACCACACTCTAAAAGTAGAATAAACTTTTTCTGAACAACCTGATCGGTTCAGACCGAACCGATCCCACGTTTACGAGTTCCACACAGAAAACCAAAAAAATAAACCTATCTAGTACTCATGATACCACAGACAGAGACTGAACCGACAGGTTAATGGATTAAATTTAGTCGAAACCAAGAAAAACGGCACTTTAGCCAACAACTTGAACCGAGCAAAGGAGAAATCTCCAGAACGACTGTTCAGTGAGGCGGAGTAAAGAATCTGACGGTTTGAGTTCAAACAGCAACAGACAGAGTCTCAACCGAGCTCGAGCTCAGCGTTCCATGCCTGGCATGGAAAGTTAACTCTTTCATCTCCGGGGCAGTTCAAAGGTTGGACATCACTGCAATATGTCAGAATACAGCAAGACTTCATGTTGTTTGAAAGGATACGTAAAGGGGTCTGGCTGACGGGCAGCACACCATACTGTAAAATATTTCCATTTTTGCAAGCAGGTGTACGGTGTAGACAGCTTCTGAGCTGCCAGCAGAACTGCCTGACATCTGCCACATATAGGGCACACCCCAGGACAACACCTATGCACTATTTCAGGTGGGTGATATAGGGGATGTAGAAATTTACACTGGGCTTCTTTAATTCTGTTGCATATCATAAGGCTCATATGTGAAATTACCAACTCCTCCCATGTTTCGTCCGTAATAGGGGTCCCATTTCAGTCTAACTCTGTCCATATCCTCTTGGAAGCTTTCCCTGTCCAGTCTGACCACTCTGCCAATCAAACCGCTCTCCTTATTGTGAGCCCCCAGTATTTCCATTTCAGCTTGGTCTATAACGCTACCCCTATTAGTGTTATTTATAATTTTTGTCCCATAGTGCTTCACTTGTAGATATGGAAAGAAGTGGGAGTTTGGGATTCCAAGATGGGTCTTAATCCTCTCAAAAGTGTGTATTCCCTCACTTCCCCAAAGGTCTCCCATGCATCTTACCCCTCTCTTTTCCCAAATCGCTAAGCCTCTATCCTCCAACCCCAGGTGGAACTCTGGGTTCTTTGCTACTGGTACCAAAAGCGTGCTGTCATTTAAGGCACCCCCTTCTTTTAATATTTTTCCATGCCTCCAAGACTGCTGAAACCATCGGATTGGGGGTCTGTATGCAAGCATAGGCTCTATCCCCGCCAGGTGCCAGATAGGCAGTCAGCCTACATGGGTAGTCTTCCTATTCCATATCTAGCCAAGCAGCAGCCTCCCCCCTATTTACCCAATTGTGAATATAGTGGAACTGTATTGCCAAAAAGTATCCCTTCAAATCCAGGAAGTCCAGTCCCCCCCTTGTTTTGGGTGCTTTCAACCTACTAAGTGCTATTCTGTGTTTCTTTCCCCACCACAAAAAGTGACTTAGGCCTCTGTCGAGTGTTTTTAAGTCTTGTGCAGTCCAGGTAAAGGGGACCATCTGCATTACATACAGTAGTCTTGGGAGAATGTAAATTTTTTTTTTTTTTTTTTTCTGTATTTTTGCGCCTTACTGCCCCTTCTCTCCACTCTCTCAGACTGCCCCCTACACAAACCTCATTGTTGGAGTCTGCCCCTAGAGTACATGGTTCCATTTCCAACCTTTGATGCCCGGTTTGACCCCCCAGTGTGGGGTGAGGAGGAAACCCCCATTTTACCTTTCCAGCAACTGTACTGAAATGGACCTGCACAACAGAGTCTGCCCTGACGAACCGAGGATATGCAGTGAGGAGTCATCGCCTAGGAGAGATAAGAGGTTGTTCCCCAGGCATCGGCGTGCAATGAGGGCCAATGAGCGAGGAGACAAGCTGAGATGTGCCTCCTGCTCCGCCCCTCTGCCGACGTCTGCCTCGTCCCCATACTGCTGCCTCCCACTACCGCACCTTTCCACCTGAGCACCCCCAGGTGGTGGTATTGAGGCAGGAGCTTGCAGGTGACCCCCGGAGAAGGAGAGCAGCTGTTGGGCGCTCTAGCCTTCTCCTCCCCGGCCGACGCCTGGTGATCCGTGCTTGTTCCAGAACACAGGTCGCCGGCGTGGTACGAGGTAAGGCGTCCAGCTCCTCAGCCCTCAGCACCACCGGGCCAAGACTGTTCATTGTGATGAGATTTATTCTTCCCATCCATGAGACAGGTAAGCTCGTCCATCTAGCTAGGTCAGCTAAGACAGTCTTAATAAGGGGTGTGTAATTTAGCTTGTAAAGTTTATGTATGTCTCTGTTCACCTTAATTCCCAGATATGTTATGTACTGATCTATTTTACGTAACCCCCATGTATCTTTTAAATTTTCCCCACCTTCCTTGTTTAAGAGTAGGATCTCAGATTTATGAAGATTTAATCTATAGCCCCAAAAGCCTGCAAAGGAATTCATAATGCACAAAAGTGCTGGCACTGATTCCCTGGGATTTGTTAGGAAGAGCAACAAATCATCTGCATACAAGGAAATTCGATGCTGTGAACCTCCCTGCACTGTAATGCCCTTAATCTTTGGGCATTCTTTAATTCTCCATGCCAAGGGCTCAACTGCCATGGCAAACAACAAAGGGGAAAGGGGGTACCCCTGCCTCGTGCCTCTTTGAAATCTAAAATCTTCAGTGGGTGTCCCACTGATTAAAATTCTAGCAACGGGATTGACATAAAGCATTTTAACCATACTAATAAATTCCTCTCCCACCCCAAATCTCTTAAGTACCTCAAAGAGGTACTCCCATTCTGTTCTGTTGAATGCTTTTTCGGCATCCATCGAGAGCACACAGGCCTGTCCAGGGTGTTTCATACTCCACCTGACCACATTCAGCAGTCTTCTCATATTGTGGTAATGTGTCCTACCCTGAATGAAGCCCATCTGGTCTGGGTGTATGATCTGGGGAAGAAAGCTTTCCAGTCTGGTAACAAGGACTCTTGCAATTATTTGCAGTCATAACTTAAAAGGGAAATAGGCCTATATAAGGAGTACTGCGTGTTGTCTTTTCCAGGCTTTAAAAGTACACAAATGTTGGCAATTGTACACGAGACAGGTAGTCCCCCCTTTGCCACTGCAATAAAAGTACAAAGTGGTTCCGCTAACACATTTTTCATAAACGTATAATACTCCACTCCATACCCATCTGGGCACCCCGCCTTTCCAGATTTTAGACTTGAAATTGCTTTTTTTTATTTCTAGTATAGAGACTGAAGCTTCCAGTATTTTGGCCTGCTCTACATTAAGAGAGGGAAGATGGGTTGTGTCCAGGAAATGTTTCATCTCCTCTGTGCGGTCACAACACTCTGCCTTATACAAGTGCATACAGAACTCCCTAAATACCCTTCTGATGTCACTTTCTTTATTAGTTAATTTGCCAGCTGTGTCCTTGATTGCAGTAATTTTGTTAGGCACCCGGCCCCCTCTCATCAATTTGACAAGTAATGGGCCCGGTTTGTTGCCCCACTCGTATATTCTCTGTCTAGCGAACATAATTTTTTGTTTTTGCTTCCCCAGTCAGGGCTTCATTTAAGGCCTCCCTCGCAAATTTTAGCTGTCATCTATCCATGTCTTTATTTCCTTGCAGCACTTTCAATTCCAGTTCTTTAATCTCTGGCTCTAAATTATTAATTCTTTCCCTTTCTTTTTTGATTTTAGAGGTCTAGCTTATTATTGCCCCCTCATATAGGCCTTTCTGGCCTCCCAGTTCATCCCCATCGAAGTATCCGAATCCTTATTATGATTCCAGTATTCTTCCCATTGATCCTTCAGGTAGATCCAAAATTCCTCCTTGCACATTAGGTAAGCAGGAACCTCCACTGGCCCGGCCTTATCGCTACTATCCCTCCACTTAACCTCATCTGAACCACAGCATGGTCCGAAACCATTATTGGGCTATGGGAAACCTCACCAACTCTACTGTATAGGTCTTTGGAGACAAAAATATAGTCTAACCTAGACCATGAATCATGAGTGGCCGATTGGACAGTATACTACTTGGCTCCCAGGTACATAGATCTCCACCCATCTACCAATTCTAATTCCTGCAACCCCATCGCCCAAGTTTTGGTGGCCCTGTTTTGCCTTCGTCCCTTAACCGAATAATCCATGACCCAGTCCATTATACAATTAAAATCCCCTCCCATAATTAGTCCCGGGAATTGTTCCTTATTAACGAGGTCCAGCAACTGTTGAAAAAAATAAACTGCTGGTGCATATATGCTAGCCAATGTGATTTCCTGTCCTCTCAGCTTACCCTTAACGAAAATATATCTACCCTCTTTCTTATCTTTTATTACTGTAGTCACTTCTAGGGGGAAGCGTTTATGTAAGAGTATTGCTACTCCCCTCTTGTGGGATGAGAAGAAGGCTGCAAAACAGTCTCCCACCCCACTCCCACCAATTTCCCATGCTCCTTCGGTGTTAAGTGTGTTTCTTTTAGTAATGCCACTTGTGTATTTCTTTTTTAAGAGAAGAAAGTATTTTGGATCCCTTAACGGGGGTGTTAAACCCCTTAACATTCCAGGAAATAATAACATCATCATAATTCTTGTCAGCCATGAGGAATAATTAAATTTCCACTATATCCCCTCCTGTGTGTGCATTTCCCTAAGCGCCTTTCAAACATGAGACTTGCACATTGCATTAACAGTAAATACAGATTGTCAAACAACAACAAGACAGTAAAAAAGTAGATAAAAAACTGTAACTTTGAACTTGTAAATAACTTGTTAAGCCTGCCCCCTCCCATTGTTACTCAGATGTTGCATCTATATCCAGGCAAAAAAGAAAACAGAAAACAGTATTACCTTTAGCTTTATACCCTTTTAGAACCAGTAGCCACTAGTCAATTCGTTCTAGAATCCCACTCGCCTCAACGCATAACCCCCGCCCAACACTTCAACCTTATTATTAATAAAGCACTCGGCTATCGTGTTTCTATTACTCCACCTCTCTACCAGACTTAGTGCAAAAATAAAAGACAGATCACCCTTCGGAGGTGTAGAGGATTGCATAATGCCCAGAGAGGTGGCACGCCACTTGCCATTGGCATCTGTGGCAGTACCCCTCTCAATGGCCAGGCACCTTACCCCTCTCAATGGCCAGGCACCTTACCCATGTAGTTAGAACCCCCAAGACCCAGATTGTGCCCCCTTCCTCCCACAATCAGCCTTACCCCTCATCAGTTATGATTCTGATGTATATATGCCTCGGCTGAGCACCCGTTCAAAGTCTCTCTTTTCCAAAAATATAATTCAGCACACACAACTCTCATATCATGAATTGCCATTACAGTCATGGTATTATTGTTATGAAACGTCCCCTTGATAAGGAAAAGAAAAAAAACAAGAGTCAGTAGTCACTTTCGGGGTTTCTCGATCTAAAGAGGGGAAGACATCCCATGTAATACGCAAGGGGTCATTCCCCTGCTATAGGCACCCAGCCCACGTGGAGTTGGGAGGTTGTGGCCCACAAGGCCGTTCAGATAAGGCCCCAACGATGGGCTGCACAATGGGTAAACAGTACCTGTGTGAATGAGTTCTTCAGGACTCGCTTCGAGACAGTCATTTCATCTTGTTTTACCCTGTCCCAAGAGGCAATAAAGTCCTTAAGTTTGTCCAGTTCCCAAAAAGTGTAGCTTGCCCCTACTGATTTGACTGTCACTGTAGCTGGGTACGCCATGTAGAATTCGATGCCACACTCCCTCAGCATATTCATAGTGGTATTAAATTGTTGCCGCTTCTGCGGTACACGCTGGGACAAGTCCTTGTATAATGTAAGTTTGGTCCCCTCAAAAGCTAAATCCTTCTTTGCCTGGTAAGCTGCCATGATGTTCTGTCTGCCTTTAAAGCTATGAAGGCGAAATATAATTTGTCTCAGTCGTTGATCCTCCAGTGGATACAGGGCCAAGGCTCTGTGAGCTCGCTCCAGCTTCAGGCGACCTTTTTTGACATTCATGTCTAGCAATTTAGGGAGCATAGTCACACAAAACTCCATAACACTTCGGCCTTCCTAGCTCTCTGGTAACCCACGCAGCCTTACGTTACTGTGTCTGTTATAGCTTTCTTGGTAATCAACCACATCTCAGAGGCTCTCAATTTCTCGCTCCAGTGCAGCTATTTTATCAGGTACTTGTTGTGTATCATCCTCCACAGTAGATATTTGCTGCTCTGCTTCAGTCAGCCAGCTTGAGTGAGCACCCAGTTCTGAGATATGTGTGCTAATCCATTCCTCAAATATGTCCAGGCGTGGGCCCAAGCCCTGTAATACTTGCTCTCCAACCGTTCAACTTAGGACAGCTATCTCCGAGGCTGAGAACAAGACAGTCCCCTGCCCACCACCACCTGACGTCTTGCTTGGGCCGTTTTTTTGCCTGCTGATTTCAATGCATTCCTGGTTGTTTTACTGGCAGTCAGATACTCATCCATTGTCTGCTGGGCTTTAGCAGTCTTACGAGTAATTTCTGGTGTCTGAAAACTTTATTTTTATTCTGAATTTTAGCTTTGATGGTGGAGGTAAGGGAGATTGCATCTTCTCTTGTTGATGCTCATTAGCACCCCACAAACCTCCTTTTCCAGCAGAGGGACAACGTGTCTCACCAGAGAACTCCAGGCCCTGGATTGAGCAAGCAGGAACGTGGCAGTTTTGCAATGTACAGAGATGCAAACAGGTCTATATCTGGGTGATCCCCTTTTATGAAAAGGTTGTCCTCAACAGAGTCTAAGAGCTCCCACTCATTGAAGAGTGCTCAGGACTGACTGTGACTATTGCTAGGGTACTGAAGGTGCCAGGCAGAAAATGAAAATTACGTACCTACCGTAATTCGTGATCTTCTTGGACGAGTCTCCACCACTCATTCACACTATTGGGATCTGCGCCGGTGGCACTAGGACCCATCGGGAGCAAACTTTTGCTGGGAGTCGGCGCCAGAATGGCGCGCGAGAAGCAGTGCCCATGACCTAGCTCGCGCCTTAGCAATGACTATCTCGGCGTCGACTCCCCAACCGCCTCAGTACCTTTTTTACCAAGGAGGTGCAGCGTAACTAACCTAGAAGGGTAGCCTAACCTAAAAAAACGGACATAAGATAGTCCGGACGACCCGTGTAAGAAGGGTCAACAAAGAAGTCTTCAAGGCCTAAAATTTGAGGGAGTGAAGACCAACAAGAGAGGTGAGCTCGGGGGATGGAGGGTGGGCGTGTGAATGAGTGGTGGAGACTCGTCCAAGAAGATCAAGAATTACGGTAGGTACGTAATTTTCATATCTTCCTGGACATAAGTCTCCACCACTCATTCACACTATTGGGAGAGTACTGAGCTAATAATCCCCCGAGAGGGCGGCAGGAGAAGACCAAGAGCTCACGTTTCCTAGACAGAAGTCCATTAAGGATGGCTCTGCCAAAGGAAGAATGTCGTCTGGCATGGACATCGAGTGCATAATGCTTAATGAAAGTATGCACTGAGCTCCAGGTGGCTGCACTGCAGATGTCTGCAATGGGCGCGTTGCGGTTTCCGCTAGGGATGCCGCTACGCTCTGGTAGAGTGGCGTAAACTCTGCCCTCAACAACCTACTCGCCATGGAATAGCAGTGGCGAAGGCCACGCCACTAGCCATGTTGAGATACATCTAATAGCGACAGGTTGACCCAGCCGGGCCTCACTGAAGGAAGCGAACAGTTGCTGGCTTACTGAAAATCCTTGGTTCTATCTAAGTAGAAACTAAGGCCCTCTTAACATCCAGAGAATGAAGAGAGCGTTCCTCTTCATTTTGGAAGTCCCGAAATAAGAGGAAGGACCAAAGGTTGGTTAAGATGAAATTCTGACACAACCTTAGGAAGAAATTTAGGATGAGTCGCAAGGACTACTTTGTCCTTATGGAACACAGTATACGGAGGGTCTGTGACCAGGGCATGTATCTCAGAGACCCTACGAGCTGAGGTAATGGCCACTAGGAAGGCAGTCTTCCAGGTGAGGAACTTTGGTTCACAGGTAGCTAGAGGCTCAAAGGGTTTCGGGTGAGCATGTCTAGCACAAGATTAATGTCCCAGGCTGCAACCGGACGTCATGTAGGGGGTCTGGTGTGCAGAATGCCCTTAAGAAATCTCTTAACCATAGGTAACTGAGCCAGTGAAAGAGAAAAAACCGGCTCATGATACGCTGAAATGGCACTAAGGTGGACCTTAACTGTAGAGTACTGGAGACCTGAATTTGAGAGGTCCAAAAGGTACTCTAAAACTTTATCCGGAGGGCAGGAGAAAGGATTCAAAGAGGACTTTGCACACCAGAGGGAAAAACGCTTCCACTTAGCCGTGTAAGTTTTCCAAGTGGCTGGTTTCCGTGCAGCCAGAAGGATATCCGAAACTCTTTGAGAGACATTGAACCGATTTACTTCTACCTCTTCAGGAGCCAAGCGTGAAGGTGAAGAGATCTCAGATTGGGATGGACCACCGGTCCCTGAGTTAAAAGGTTCATCTGCAGGGGAAGTGGTCTCGGAGGAACTGCCAACATACTGTTGAGAAGTGGAAACCACAGTTATCGAGGCCAAAGGAGCAATGAGAATCATCTTGTCTCCCTGAGACTCGAACAGGAGTACTCTCTGAATCAGAGGAAGAGGCGGAAAAGAGAAAGCGTTTTGTCCACCGAGTCTGAACGCATCCTGACAAAAATGCCAGGCCCTGGATTTCTGGAGCAGAAGAGAGGCAGTTTTACGTTGAGTGGGGACGCAAAAAGGTCCAGGTCCGGAGTTCCCCACTCTTCGAATAGTGACTGAACTATGGTTGAGTCGAGAGACCACTCGTGAGGATCTGTCTCTGTTCTGCTGAGACGGTCTGCCAAGTCGTTCTGTACACCTGGCAGGTAGATTGCTTGAATTAGAGCCTTGTGCTCCATGCACCATTCCAAGACCCTCATTGCTTCTCTGCATAAGGGGTAAGAATGAGCACCGCCCTGCTTGTTGATGTAATACATCACTGCTTTGTTGTCCGTTTGGAGGAGAATATTCTTGTGACAAAGAATGTCCTTCAAAGCTCGGACCGCATAAAGGACGACTCTCATTTCTAGGACATTTATGTGAAGCTGAGACTCGAGTTGAGTCCACACACCCTGAGTGTGGAGAGACTGACAGTGAGCTCCCCACCTCATAAGTGAGGCATCTGTGGTAATGGAGATCTGATGGTCCAGAGGGGCAAAGGGGTATCCTTGCAGGAGATTGTCCTCTTGAGACCACCAGGTGAGAGACCTCCGTAGGGGTTCTGTCACCTTGATGAGATAGGACTCATGGTGAGTGGTTGGAGACCACTGAGTACTGAGCATCCACTGGGTGGTTCTCATGTGCAGACGGGCCAGAAGTACAGTGAACACTGAGGATGCCATGAGGCCCAGCATCCGTTGCATCGAGAGCGCTGTAACTGACCTGTTCTCTGCGATGTAACGGGCCATCAGAAGGATATCGTTCCTTCTGTTCTCTGGGAGAAAAGCCTTCGCACAGGATGTGTCCAGAAGGGTCCCTAAGAAAAGGAGCCTCTGGGAGGGCTGCAGCTGTGATTTCTTGAGGTTCAGCAGGACTCCCATGGACGTACGGAGTTGAGAGGCCGTCTCTATGGTGTCCAGAGTCCCTTGCCTGGAAGGAGTTGCCAGAAGCCAATCGTCCAGATAAGGGAACACCTGTATTCCGAGTTTTCTGAGGTGCGCTGCAAGAACTGCACAACGCTTTGTAAAAACTCGCGGCGCCGAGGATAGCCCAAAGGGCAGGACTCTGAACTGATAATGTTGTCCCAGAGCCACAAACTTCAGGAATTTGTGATGTCTCGGGTGAATGGGAATGTGCTGGTAAGCATACTGCATGTCTAGGGAAGCTAACCAGTCGTGCTGATGAAGCAAGGGTAACAGGGTCCCTAGAGCAATCATTTTGAATTTCTCCTTGTGGAGAAATTTGTTTAGTTTTCTGAGATCCAGAATGGGCGCATTCCGCTAGACTTTTGGAACCAGAAAGTAATGAGAGTAGAACCCCGTGTTTCGTTGATGCAGCGGCACAAGTTCTACTGCCCTGTTGTTTAGGAGGCCCTGAATCTCGGCGGTGAGAAGGTCTGACTGAAGGGCCGACAGCCTGGGCTGCCGTTTGGGAGGATAATCCGGAGGAGTTTCCACAAAATTGAGTGAGTACCCCTCACGGATTATCCGAAGGACCCATTTGTCTGAAGTTATGGATTTCCACTGGCTGTAGAAGTGCATCAGCCGACCTCCCACCGGAGAGGAAAAGTCCACCTCGGGCAGTTGAGGTGGGACTTGGGCCAGCACTTCATAAAGTAGCGCTGGGCGTTTTGGGCCCTTGCGCTTTCTGCTGCGCCTTCTTTTGAGGTTGGGCAGGTTGGTTCTTATGGAAACTACCCCTGCCTCTGCCTCGAAAGGACTGACGGTTATGAAACTGACGTCTACTGGCATGCCCTCTAGAGGGGGCAGGAGGGGGTCTAGCCAACTTAATGGCTGACCTAGCCTTTTGTGTAGCTTCTAGAGCTTGCTCGACCTGAGGACCAAAAAGATATGCACCATCAAAGGGCAATGCCATTACCTGCTGTTGCGCATCATTGGTGAAGCCTGAAGTGCGCAGCCAGGAATGGCAGCGGGTGCAAATACCAGCAGCTGCTGAACAGGAAGCGGAGTCGAAAGCATCCATGGCTGCTTTAACCTGTTGGTTGTTAGATTCAATACCCCTGGTAATGGTTTGGAGAAGCTCTGGTTTTGAATCCGAGTCCGGAAGAGCTCCAACCATTTGCTTGAGAGAGTGCCACAGGATATACTCGTACTGAGAAAAATAGCCCTGATAACTGGCAATATGCATACTTAGGGTAGAAGCAGCAAAGACTCTCTTACCTAAGGTGTCTATCTTACGAGATTCCTTGTTAATAGGTCGAGCTGTAGTGGTTTGAGGAAGGACGACCTTATCATTCTCTGCCAGGACTACAACAGGATCCGCAAAAGCTTGGGATGCCAAAATGGGATGATCCTTGGGGGCTGAATATTTTCTATCAATGGATTTAGCCACCGATGAAGAGAGAGCAGGATTATTCCATACCATTTGAGACAGCGTCTCGAAGGAAGGCTGAATCGGAGGAGTCAAATCCGTAGGGATCTCCGAGGCATGAAGGTACTGGAGTCTTAACAATTTCCCAGGATCGATGTCTGTAGTCTGGAGAGAAAGTGTGGAAATCATATTTTTCAGCAGAGACTTAAATGACAGGTCCTCGACCACAGGCTCTGCAGCAGTAAAAGATCCTGCTTCGTCCACCTCATCGCCCAGCCGAAGGTCTGGGTCAGGCTCAACGTCATCTCCTGACAGTCCAGGAGGGACTGTATGGACAGGAAAGGGATGAAAGCAAGAAGAGGAAGAAGGAAGAGAGACAAAAGGAAAGTCTCCGGGAGCCCCCGGCGCCAAGGAGGCGCACAGCGCCGAGAACGACGCCGAGGAACCACGCGACGCCGCAACGGTGCCGAAGCTGCACAGCGCCGAGGATGTGCCACACGGCCGCAAGCGACGCCGCTGCCGGGCGGCCGAGGACGGGTGCCGCAGCCGCATGGCCGAAGGCGCCCCAGAGACCGAAAAACAGGTTTTGAAGGAAAGAGCAGGAGATAAGGGCATCGTGTGGCCCCCTGCGCCAGCCATGTGGGGGACACCTAACGGAGTCGACGGCACCGAAGGAGGTCACCGTGACCAGGAAAGTCCAACTGCCCTACCTGGTCGCCCGGAGAGCCCGAAGGCCCACGAACGACAGAGCCAGGAAGCCGAACCAACCTCCAAGCCCATTGCTCCAAAAGAGTGGCCCACTGATGAAACTGCTCATCTGAAGACCTACCTGTGGGCGGGGTAGGACTCTGATGTCGAAGACTTTGGCTACCAGAAGCCGCTGTTGGCGACTCCGAAGGAGGAGACCGGCAACTAGCCTCAATAACCCCGGCGTCTACGTTGCAGACATATCAGAGGGCGACCTCGATGATGCCTTCTCTTTTTAGACCTGTGGGCCAAGAAGAGCTCGAGGCGAGCGGTGCCAGAATGCGACCGTTTGGCTTTATGCTTCCGCGGGGACCGCCCATCCCCCCGGGCATTGGACTGACCGTTGTCAGACCCTCCTTCCGGAGAAGGCAGCGGACTGGACCCAGCCCGACTGGCTGAACAGCTTTCATACAAAGTCTCCCTACCGTCACCTGACCTGCTCATGGTCGACTCCGTCAGAGTAGGCTGAGACTTCTTTATCAATTTTATTAAAAAAAAAATAAGAATAACTTAAGCAATACTGTATCGAGATAATACTACAAAATAATAAAAACTGTAAACTATGCTGCTAGTTTGAAGTTTGAATCCCGACAGGCTGACGGCGTCGTCACTGAAGCACACACTCGGCGGCAGGAAAAAAGGAACTGAGGCGGTTGGGGAGTCGACGCCGAGATAGTCATTGCTGCGTGAGCTAGGCTCATGGCACTGCTCTCAGGCGCCATCTCTGACGCCACTCCCTAGCAAAGTTTGCTCCCGATGGTCCTAGTGCCTCCGGCGCAGATCCCAATAGTGTGAATGAGTGGTGGAGACTTATGTCCAGGAAGATCACGGCTGACAGAAACATGTTGTGTTCCACAGCCCAGTGTCAAACTCTCACTGCCTCTCTGCAGTGAGCATATGTGGACTCTGCCTTGCCGGTTGATATAATACAGCATCAAAGTATTGTTTGTATGGATCAGTAGCTGATGCACTGACAGGAGGGAGGTGAAGGCCCTTAGGCTGCAGAACAGCCCTCATCTCCAGAGTGCTGCCTTGCAGAACCATATCCAAGGGGGTCCCATCGTCCCCGAGTTTCCTGCCCCAGGAGGTGCTGCTGCTCAGTCCTGTCCCTCCCTCCCTCCCAGACCAGCAACTGCTTAACCCCACCTGGTCTTTTAAGGGTTCAACCATGTCTCCCCCAACCCCCACCATGCCGGAGCCAGAGGTGGGAGGTCCATCCTCCCCACCAAGTGACATACATCCCAAGTGTACCAGGAAACCCGGGCAGCAGTACGGATCAGGGGACAGGTAGGTAAGATTTCACTAAGCACCCACCACCATTTTTCTCCCTCGTCCCTTTAATCATGCATGCATACATGCGTGTGGAGGCAAACAAGCTTCATGTTACAGTGGCCCTCCTTTTGTGCTGACCAATGCTGCACTGGCACCAGGCCACCATCTAGCTGAAGTCTAAGAACGCGCCAACAAGCCAGTCCTTTCCAAGAGAGGAGAGCAGTCCCTTGGACACTCAATCCTCTCTTGCCCGGATGACCCCAGCAACCTGGGCTAGTTCCTGAACTCAGGTCACCAGCATGCAGGAGGTAAGGTGCCCAGCATCTCATCGCTCCATGACACCTAACCATCTCCTTTTCTGTTTTTGGGTACACAATCTCCCTTTTTAACTGACTTTCAGCATGCTAGATTTTCTGAAACATAATTCAGGAGAACTTCTAAGGTATCCTCTCCATAGCGCCACATGTACTGACAGTTTAAACAGCAGTTCTGGCTCCAGTGACATTAGTACTTTTTTTTTGTTAAATCGAGGAGAAATGGAAAATCTCCTGAGTAATTTTTTTTTTAAATGAGAAACTAATTTGACAAAAAAAACACAGGTAAATGACAGCTCTTTAATCCTCAAAAGAAGGGATAAAATGCAACTTTATCTCCAGAGCCCATACCTATACAAGGAAACAATAAATACACTCAATACAGGAAAGACTCTGGGATGGAGGGTGGTGAGTGTGGTTCTATGAAGAAGATACTCTAGGAGACAGTACAGCTACGTAAGAACTTACCATAACAGTGAAGCTTCGAGACAGGCTCCTGCAGCAGGTAATCACCTTGAGGACTGCGTCACCTGGTGTCAGGACCACATGGAAACTAGCTAGCAGTGTCTGACGGGGGACCGCCCACCTGACATCATGTGACCGGCATCAGCATGACACTATATAGTGGGCGGTCTATATGCCTGCCTTCCAGTTCTCCCACCAGAGACCTCCCAAGGGAGCGACAGGAGAACGGAAGAAGAGGCTCCTGAAGCCAAATAAAGAGACAGAAAAGGAGCAGCAGAAGATGGGGGAAAGAGAGAGGGAAAAAGGTTACCTACTGCAAGAGCCTCTCTCAGAGATCTACTGTTACGGTAAGTTCTTACGTAACTGTACTATCTTACTTCGAGAGGGTTTTTCTGTAGGTAATCACCTTGAGGTCTGAGTCCCAAGCAGTGTGAATCAGAAGGAACTGAAACACAGGAGGCACGAAAGATCTGCAGAAAGGCAGAGAGTTTAGGACAGAAGACCTTGGAGGAATGCTAGGCCAAAGCCAGCCCTGTGCCTAGAGGCAATGTCTACACTGTAATGCTTGGTGAAAGTGTGGACAGAGCTCCAAGTGGCTGCGACACAAAAGTCGGCAGCTGACACATTTCTGAAGCAAGCAGTAGAGGCAGCCATGCCGGAGTGGGAGTGTCGCTTAACATCCCCTAAGAGTCTTACCATACTTCTGGTAACAAAAAACAATGCAGTTTGCCAACCATTTAGATAAACACTGTTTGGAAACTGCCGCACCGTCCCTCTTGGGTGCGAAAGAAACAAAAAGTTGGTCCGTTTTCCAGACAGACTTGGTTCTGTTAGTATAACATAGGATTCTATGAACATCCAAGGTGTGTAGCATTGCCTCCCCAATTCGAATGCTCAGGGTAACACACTGGCAGTTGAATGGATTGGTTTCCAGGGTTTCTCAAATGGTGAGGCCAGCCTCCTTGGGGAGGCCCCAACCTGTTCCAGGGGAGGCTCAAGCAAGCCTTAAAATGTACTATATTTAAATGTCAAGTTTTGGATGCTTTGTGTGAAAGGATGCAGCAAACTGAAAGTGAATAATGGCATGTGAGTGTATGTACAAAATTGTTACCAGGAAAACGCACTCAACAAACACTTGTTTCCTGGTATGACATGGTGGGAAAACTTAATGGAGGAAATACAATTATTGGAAACTGTGCAAAACAAAATGCAAAAGAATACAAATAAATAGGAACAAGATAACTATTGACCCATTATACTGGCTGCAGAAAAGCACAAATACAAAGGCTAAGCAGAGAGATACTAGGAGCAAGGCCAGAAGGGAGCAAAATGGTCCCCGAGAAGGTGTTTAAGGGCAGGGTAAAACTGACAAAACAATCTGACTTATGGAGGTATTGCAACGAGGGGTAAACAGGGCCAAAACTCAGAAGTGTGGAGCGAGTAGGCTGACCTGGAGGGGGGGTTATAGAGAGGCAGACTAACAGTGTCAATAAAATGAGAATAAACTCAACTACTCACATGCAGTTCATTGTATTCTTCCTGTAATGTGTAAAGTATGATAGTTGTTCTAACTATGGGGAGGCCCAAAATTATTTCTATATTAGGGGGAGGCTCAAGATCTTTTCCAAGGCTTTGGGGAGGCTCACTATGACAAAGTGTGAGAACTCCTAACGTAAACTCCAAAATCATCTTCAGTTAAGAATTGAGGATTAGTACACAGAGCCACTCAGGCTCCTTACACATCAGGGCCTGAAGCTCAGAAATCCTTTGAGCAGAAATGACTATAACCAAAAAGAGCACCTTCCATGACAAACAGCGCATATCAGAACTGCCAGCCGGTTCAAATGGAGGCAAGGTCAGTTTCTCTAAAATAAAACTGAGGTCCCAAGGTGAAGCTGCACTGCACACTGGGGGTTTCAAGTGGAGGATCCCTTTCAGAAAGGTTTTATAAACCTCCAACCAAGCCACAGCTTTGCCCTCCACTAAAGTGTGGTAGGTGGAAATAGCCAATAGGTGAACCTTCAGCAAAGAGCAACTCAAACCCTGGCCAGAGAGGTGTAGCAGATACTCCATGACTTGGGGAAAGGGGTACGAAAAGAGGTCCCAACCCTTTGAAGTGGCCCAAATGGAGAAACATTTCCACTTCATGGCATATGTTGTCCTTGCAGAAGGCTTTCTGGCCCCTACCAGGACTTGCACCGCTCTGGAGGAAGCTTCATAATGGGAATCTGCTATGTCATGAGGTGTCACGTGTGAAGGTGAAGGGACCTCAGCCATGCATGGACCAGCGAGCCCCGCTCCTGAGTCAGGAGATTGTGGCAGAAAGGCAGGGGAATTGGAGGCTCCACTACAAGCTGCTGAAGAAGCGGAACACAAACCTGCCGAGGCCAATACGGGGCTATCAGAACCATGAGAGCCCCTTCCGCTTGGAGCTTGAGCAGCACCCTCTGCAGAACTGGAAAGGGAGGGAAGGTGTACAAATACCTCCCTGTCTAGCATAGAGATAGCGTGTCTCGCCAGAAAGCACCATGCCCTGTCCAAAGGGAGGAAAGTCATCTCTGGGCCGTATCCAGAACCACGCCAATAAAATTGTGGCACTGGGAAGGGGCAAGCTGGGACTTGGGAAAGTTGACAGTAATCCCCACTTGCGCAAAAAGGTCCAAGGTAGCCGAGAGGGACAGTTCCAACTGCTCCCTTGACAGGGCTGACAGAAGCCAGTCGTCGAGGTAGGGGAACACATAATGGCCCCTGCACCTCAGGGACACCGCGACTACTGCAAGGAACTTGGTAAAAACCCAAGGTGCTGAGGACAGGCCAAAGGGCAGGGACTTGAACTGGTAATATTCCCCCAGAAAGGCGAACCTGAGGTAGTGGTGATGAGCCTGAAAAACCAGGATATGCAGGTAGGCATCCTACATATCCAGAGCGCAGAGCCACTGTCTCTGGTGCAGGAGGGGCAGCAGACCTGGGAGGGTCAGCATTCGAAACCGTTTGTACTTGATGTACAGGTTTAGAGCACTGAGGTCCACGATGGGACGCAAATCTCCTGTTTTCTTGACAACCAGGAAGAAGTGGGAGTAGTACCCCTTTCCTACCTAGTTAGGTGGAACAATCTCTATTGTCTCCTTCTGTGACAGAGCCTCGATTTCTTCCCTTAAGAGGGGAATGTGCGCCTTCGGATAATGGGACACCCCTGGACCTGTCTGGAGGCTTCTGGAAAAATTCCAGAGTGTGGCTCTGTCTGATCAGCTGAAGGACCCATAAGTTGGTGGTGACTGCCTCCCACCCTAGCAGGTGACCATCAAACCTTCTGCCCACTGGCTCCTCCAACAGATAAGGAGCAGGGGAGCGGACTGCGAGTCAAGAAAGGGAGGGAGGGTTGGGAACAGCTCCGCCTGAGGCCCTTTGGGCTTTGGCTGGAGGGGCAGCTGTAGTTGCAGGGGCCCGACGTTTTGGCTGATGTCTGGCTGTCTGCTGCTGCTTCATCTGCCGTTTGGCCTGGCAATGAAAAGGTTTCTTGGCCTGAAACCTAGGGTGGTACATGGTGTGAACTGACCTAAGGGTCTTACCCTTGTCCTGGAGGCTGGTAATGATATTTTGGGCATCACCTCCCAAGAGGACAGAGCCCTTAAAAGGGGCATCCTGGATGGCAGCCAGAACGTCCGGTGCCAGGCCAGACACCCTTAGTCAGGAATCGCTCCAAAGACTAACCACTATGGCCGTACCCCTGGCTGAAAAGTCCACAGCGTCGTATGTGGACCTCAGCGTGTGCCAACAGGCAACCTTGGTGGACCTAATAGTGTTGACCAGAATGGCTTTGGACTCAGATTCCAGCATAGTCTCAATGGAAGGTTCCAGCTGACTAAAGAGAGATTTCTGGTACACCAACATGTGAGACACGTAGTTTAAGGTGCGCATGGCCAAAGTGGAGGAAGAATAAAATGTCCTGCCAAACTGATCCAGCTGTCTTGGCTCCTTATGAGGAGGAGAAGTGCTCATATGTTTGGGTTTAGTGGATCTCTCATGAGCAGCCGTAAGGACAACTGAGTCCACCTTGGGGTGAACACTAAAGTGATCTTCCCCCTTTTGGTGTTCTATAAGTCTGGTCCGACTTTTTGGCTACTGCCGGGATTGAAAAGGGCATCATCCAAATGGTGGATGCCAAGTCTTCATGCAGCTCCAACCAAGGAGGCATAAGGACAAGAGCCACCTCCTAAATGTCCAAATGCTCTGCCAGTCTTTGGCATTTTGGATCCTGAACACTGTACTTCCAATCGTAGACTTCCACTATCTTTCTGAGGAGGTCTGTGAAAGAAGGATCCTCAGGCGGGGATTTGGGGGATTCCTAACATCTGGGCTCCTCCATGGGAGGAGTTTTAAACTCCAACCCTGTGGAGAATGAGGAATTGGAGTCCAAATCCGGATCCGAGGACCCTGAAGACCGGATGTTGGAGCGGGATGCTTCCTGAGAACCAGGAGGGGTTTTGTCTGACAACCGTGTAGCAGGCTCTTGCAAAGTGCCAGAGGTCGGCTGACATAAGTCCGTAGTAGGGGTAGGCCCGGGCACCCGGTCCACTGGAGCCCGGTTAACATCTCTTGTGGGGTGGCGGCTATCCAGCTCCAACACCAGCTGGGCTTTGGTCTCTGACCACCAGGACTGAAGCATAATCCAGATGAGGTGAAGGCGGTGGGGGCTGGTAGGCTGGAGGATACCCCTGAGAGAATCCAGACAGCGGGTAACCAGTCATATGGTAAGTGTGCATTGCGTAACCTGGTAAGAGGTAAGCGGGCGAATACCCGGATGTCTGGCTGCCTGACAATAGTGTGGTGTCAGGTAACCCGACAGAGGATAACCTGACAGGGGGGCCCGATGGCAGTGCTGGGTGGCCTGAAGGGGGACTCTGAGCAGGTCCAGAATCTAGCCCCAAAGGACACAAAAAGACCAGGTCGAACACTGGACTGGCAGAAAGCAAGCCCAGCGTCAGTGCCGGTGTCCTCATCAGAGGATATGGCTGGGGAGGGCCCATAGGGTTCTCTAGGAGACCCGACGTCAGGTCCCGAGGTGACCCATGGAAGGTGCCACCTGATGGATGGCCCCGTCCTCCACACCATAAAGATCTGGGGAAAGTGGAGGAAGCTCTTCCAGAGGAGTAGAGGAGCTGGTCCGGCAGGGAGACCCAACCAGAGAAAGCTGTGGTAACTCCGGCAAGCATGCATTATCAGGGACCTCAACAGACCTCGACGTAAGCTGGTTGGTCGGGCAGACGTTGGATGAACCCACACCCGGATTATCAACCATGGTTGGGCAGGCACTGGAGACCCGGAAGCCAGACTTCACAACCTGGGCCGGGAGCTCATCAGAAGGACCGACAGGTGGCTTACTGACACCGCCAGACAATTTAGACCCACTAGCTAAAAGAGGCCTAAGAGCGGCGAAAGCCATGGATGTAGCTGAGGTGCCCGTGGCCACTAAGTAGTGGCAGCGGGGAATCCAAGGACTGCTCCTGGGTGGGTGGGGCAGGCTTAGAGGCAGCAGCCGACTTCCTGGAGGAAGAGGGCCGCTGCTCACCCAAGGGCGGCTGTGGGTGAGAGGGGGACTGGTCCTGGTCCCTGTGCTTCTCTTTGTCCCTCTTTTTCTGCTTGTGCTTGTGGGAGTCAGTCAGAGAGGAGGAAGTGCTATGGAGTTTCTGAAGCTCCTTTTCTATCGTGGCCATTTTGAGTTTTAGCAGGTGAGCCATGAGGGCCTGCTGGTGGTGCTTCCATATGGCCTGGCTGAAACTGGAGCAGGCCTCACAGTCCTCGACCTTGTGCTCCAGGCCTAGGCAGAAGAGGCAGATGGAGTGAGAGTCTTTATGCAGTAGCTGCGCTCCACAAGAATTGCACTTACTTTTATGTGACTTGGCGGAAGATGGTGAAGATATGTACAAATTCAAATAAATCACTGTAAAGATGGAAAAAAACAGATACTTATCCAAGGAAAGGAGTCGAACGGCAGCAAAGATCTCCGTGAGGTCCGACGTACTCAGGTCGACACGGGCGGAAAGAAATAGGAAGGTGGGTGTGGGGGGTCAAGCACCGACGCTAATCACGCGTGGACGCCTGGTGGCTGATTCCCCATCAGACACTACTAGCTAAAGTTTCACTGTGGTCCTGATGCCAGGGGGCGCAGTCCTGAAGGTGATTACCTACTTCATTAGCCCTCTTGAAGTAAGATCAAGAGTTACAGTAAGTTATTTTCCTGTCTTTCTAGAGTCAGACTTCTCCATACAGCCATACTCTTTAGTTAACTGAAAAGCAGTAAAAGAATCTCAAAATCTAGGGAGGCTAGAGACAACAGGACTCACAAACAGGGAAAGCTCTGTAGAGCAGCCAACCCAGTTCCTGAATAGTTCCTAAACTGTGGGTGCAGTGTTTCATTAAAGTGTGAACACTACCATGTAGCAACCTTCTCTAACTAGCAATAGGGACCAAACTGAGGGAAGCCACCAAAGTAGCTACAGCAAGAGGTGGGTGGAAACATCTGAGAACAGGAAATGTCTTCACGAGTAGCACAAGAACAGAACAATGGGGAATCATCAAAACTGCCATCACAGAGGCAACAAGCCTCTGTGTGAAGCAAATAAACAAATCAAAATGAAAGAAAAAGCCACTATGGTTCTCAAAAGAGGTGGCTGGAAAAGTCAGGGAGAAAAAGATAGCATTCAGGAAGTATAAGGAAACACAGAAGGAGCAGGACAGATAGCTGTACCAGTTAAGGCAGAAGGAAGCAGGGAGGGAAGTCAGAATAGCAAAGGCCCAAACTGAGGAAAAGATAGCCAACTCGGTTAAGAAGGGGGATAAAACCTTTTATAGGTACATCAGACAGCGTAGAAAGACAAAGGGAGGGATAGTGAGGCTGAATAGAATGAATGGTGGGTGGGCAGAGGGGGACAGTGAAAAAGCAGGGATACTGAATGAATATTTCTGCTCAGTATTCACAAAAGATGAGGGGAAAGTGCCTAATCCAATTAACAGAAGCACTCTTGACAGGGGGTCGATCCCAGCCTTTTCACTGAAGAAAGGGTTCTGCGAGAACTCCTAAAACTGAAGGTATACAAAGCAATGGGGCCTGATGGAATTCACCCCAGAATTCTAAAAGAATTAAGGGGGGAACTAGTGAAACCACTGACTACTCTTTTTAATAAATCATGGGAGGAGGCTGTGGTAACCGAGGACTGGAGTAAGGCAGATGTGATTCCCCTTCACAAAAGTGGGACCAAGGCAGAGGCAGGAAACTACAGACCTGTCAGTCTGACCTCTGTGTTAGGGAAAGTGATGGAGTCACTTCTGAAGGAAAGAATAGTTGAGTACCTAGAGGCCAGTGGGACACAGGACCCAAGGCAGCATGGGTTCACAGCGGGAAGGTCATGTCAGACGAATCTAATAGATTTCTTTGACTGGGTGACCAAAGTAGTAGACCAGGGAGGGGCTGTGGACATGGCCTGCCTAGACTTTAGCAAGTAACCTGACACAGTCCCACACAAAAGATTAATAGTCAAATTAACCAGCCTGGGAGTGGGTCCCAGGGTGGTAGCCTGGGTAAAACATTGGCTGAACAACAGGACACAGAAGGTAATTGTAAATGGAGTCCACTCTGAAGAAAAAGGGGTTACTAGTGGGGTACCACAGGGTTCAGTACTGGGTCCAGTCCTTTTTAATGTCTTTATAAGTGACATTGCAGAGGGACTGGAAGGAAAAGTATGCCTCTTTGCAGATGACACAAAGATCTGCAACAAAGTTGATACACAAGGAGGCGTGGAAAGGATGAGAAGGGACTTGGCAAGGTAGGAGGAATGGTCAGAAGTATGGCAGCTTGGATTCAATGCAAAGAAGTGCAAAATAATGCACCTGGGAAACAAGAACCCAGGGGAAGATTACACAATGGGGGGAGGTAGTAACAACAACAAAAAAGGAAAGGGACCTGGGGGTAATCATATCAGATGACCTTAAGGTTAGCAAGCAATGTGAGAAGGCAGTAGGGAGGGCTGGGGTATACTGGGATGCATAGGGAGAGGCAACACCAGCAGAAAACAGAAGTAGTTATTCCTCTGTACAGACAACTGGTGAGACCCCATCTGGAGTACTCGTCCAGTTCTGGAGACCCCATCTCCATCAAGACATAGACAGGATAGAGGCAGTCCAGAGGAGGGCAACTAAAATGGTGCAGGGTCTGCAAGAGAAGCCGTACGAGGAGAGACTAAAGGAGCTTAATATGTATACCCTTGAGGAAAGAAAGGAGGGGGGGACATGATAGAAACTTTTAAGTACCTCAGTGGAATCAACAAAGTCCAAGAGGGTAGCATCTTTCAGAAAAGAGACGTGCAAGAACAAGGGGACACAATTTAAAGATTGGTGGTGGTGGGGGGGGGGTTCCGGGGCAATGTGAGGAAGTATTTTTTCACAGAGAGGGTAGTGGATGCATGGAACAGCCTTCCTGAGGAGGTCGTGGGGTCAAAAACAGTGGAGGAATTCAAGAATGCATGGGACAGACATAAGGCAATTCTTGTGGGGGGTAGGAAGAAGTAGGTTGTTGGGTAACTAGGATAGTAGTACAGTTATGCAAGAACTTACTGTAACAGTAGATCTTCGAGAGAAGCTCAACAGCAGGTAACATATATAGGACTGATGCCACGTGGCAGCGGTTCACAGCAAATTCTTCTCTAGCAGTACCAAGGGGAGAACGTCCCCTGCTGTTGGCTCCACCCCAGACATCCCCCATATATAGGAGGGGCAGTCCCCACATGCTCCAGTTCTTGCATGCCAAGGCAAAGTAATGCAGGATCGCCAGAGGCGACGAGTAGATGGCCTGAATACACGCTTTCCCCTGAACATGAAGAGGAAGATGGAGGGCAAGGAAGAGGCCTGGTCCTAGGGAAAGGAGGGTAGTTTACTCATACCTGCTGCAAGAGTTTCTCTCCAGGATCTACTGTTATGGTTAGTTCTTAAGTAACTGTACTATCTTACTTCGAGAGGAAGCTCTTGCAGCAGGTAACACATATAAGACTGATTCCCAAGCAGTATAAACTTAAGACAACCCTCGGGAGGGGGAGAAGGAAATCAGGGAGACAGGAGCCGGAGGGATCCCACAAGAGACCAAGCCATGCAAGAGCAAAACCTGCTCTGCATCTGGAAACTATGTCCAGGCTGTAATGCCTGACAAAGGTGTGGACAGAATGCAATGTGGCGGCATCACAGATGTCAGCCACCGAAACCCTCTTCATGGCCGCAAAGGAGGTGGTGACTGTCCTCATGGAATGAGCCTTGATTGGGCAATGAGAAGATCTGTTATGTTTCTGGTACAGTATACACCGCTTAAAACGGACTGATTCATGTATGATTGATCCGTCCATCATAGTGGATGTCCGTTTTAGCTTTTTAGCATGAAATTAATTTTTTTTTCCCAGTGTGGTACTGTATCGCTGATTTAACGCTCCGCTAACCTTTATATATAGTGCTGAGGTTGATAAGAGTGTCCTGTACAACTTCATTGTACTGCAGAATTTTTTTTATTTTCTTTTTGCTGTGTGAGGGTTAGGAGGTGATGGGTGTTAATGATGGGTTTTGAGGGATAGGGGATGCTTAGTGCTACTGTACTTTACTTATTTATTTTTTTAAAGAAATTGCTGATTGTGCGTTGCTTTGTTTGCACAGCCGTGTATTCCCGCCACATCTTTTCTGTTTTGTTCAGCATTTCCCAGTCTGGCAGAATGTCTTCTCTCTGCTTCATGGCTCTACGGAGTGAAAGGAGAGAGTCACAGATATCTCTGCACGTAGCTTGTGGTTGCATCTCTTCGGAGTTGTCATCAGACTCAGTGTTTTCCTGGTCATCCCCAATCGAAGTTGCCTGGATTGCCAAAATCACCTGCTGAATGTCATCCACAACCTCGCCATACCCCAGCCTGCACAGATGACTTGAACTCCTCTTCAGTTAGCCCCTGAGGTGTTGCCACTTGGTCTGTGATCTCTATTGCTAACTCTTCCCTTTCTTCTGCAGCAGCTTCTTCAGCTGAAATGCCAGAGAACCGTCCCTTCCTGAAACAGTTCACAATTGTTTCTGAGCTAACTGAATCCCATGCGGTTTTCATTAGGCGAACAGCATCCAACAGGTTAATTTTCTTAATGCAGATTTTTGCAGTTACATCTTGAGCTGAATCTAAAGCCTCTAACAACCTGCCACGCATCGCACGCACAAAGTGGCGCTTGAAGGAGTAAATCATCCCCTGATCAAGAGGCTAAATGATGCAGGTTGTGTTCAGGGGACGAAATATTAATCTGATGTTACGTAGACCTTGAACAGCAGGGTGTCCGCTAAAGTTGTCAACAAGCAGTGCTATTTTGCACCTCCTGAGCTGGCGATCCCAAAATCTCAGCCAGTCGATGAAAATGTCCCGTCATCCATGCTGTACGGTTGCTTCTGTACAGCGCGGGGAGATGACTCACTCCACGAAAGCATTTTGGTTGGGCTGATTTTCGGACAACAACAAGATCTTTTTTTTCCATGCCAGTCATGTTACAGTAGCATAACACTGACACACGAGGCTGGCCCGGTGGTGCTGAGGGTTGAAGCGCTGGATGCCACACCTCGCGGCACACCGGCGACCCGGGTTCGGGAACAAGCCCAGACCGCCAGGGGTCGGCAGGGGGGAGAGAGAGAGGATTGAGCGTCCTACAGACTGCTCTCCTCTCTTGGGGAGGAATCCAGGGGTAGCCCGGTGCAGCAGTGGAGACCAGCGGCACTGCTAAGCAGTCAGGGTCGTACAGTACACGGTCACGTCGGGCAGCTGCCCTCCTGATGTGGGTGGGAGCACCTACGTTGAGGGCTGGGTGGCACTGCACGCCCCGTGTCAAGGAACGTAACCAGAACAAAAGAAAATACCGGCGCCAAGGATCAGGCGATGGCACCCGTTCCCCATGCCCTATGCCGGACTTCCCATGCTGGCCTTCGATCTCTGCGGTCCACTCCTCGTCCGATGTGGAGTCTGACTTATAAGAGCGCCCCAGGTAGGAGAGAGGTGACCCACCCCGGATAGGGTTAGCCGGGGGTGTTGGCATCGGTGAGGAGGGGGGCAGGAGGCACAGCTTAGGGATCCTCAGGTGGGCAGGACAAGGACGGGATGCCTGAGAGAGGACCTCGGGGCCGTGAAGGGAGTGAAATAAAGTTGGAGGAAAAAAAAAAACACTGACACACGATCTTTGGCTTTTTTCAGACCTTGTGGAGTTTCTAATTTAAAGGTCAGAGTCCCATATCCAACACAGCAGTAAAACATGCCAATTTCATCCACACTGAAGATGTCAGACGGGTTGTTACCTTGCAACAAACCCGGTATGACATCTCTGATCCACTGCTGGGCACTTTCCTGGTCTGCGCTGAGCTTCTCCCCATGAGCAACTTTAAAACCTATGTTGTGTCGGTGCTTTCAACGCTGTAACCAACCCCTGATGGCGAGAAATCGGGTTTGCCCATAGCAGAGGCAAGTTGCTGCACCTTTTGCTTAAGAATTGGCCCACTGAGCATAGCCTCTCTTCCTCTCGCATTTGAGAACCACCGAAGCAGGGCATCTTCAATGTTGGCATCCTTGCCCTCCCGTTTCTGCTCTGGGTTCGTGTTGCCATGCCACACAGAGAGGATTTTCTCCTTGTCTCTAATCAAGTCTCCAATTGTTGACTTTGGGAGCCTGAAATGAAGAGCCATCTCCCAAACTGTCATTTTCGGCAGTTTCTCCAAGTTTGCCAAAGTCTCCACCTTCTGTGACAGGCTTAGTGCAGTGCATTTATTTTTGGCTTCCATGTCAACCGTCAATGAATGAATCAAAGGCCAACTTTTAACAGTGTTCCCTAGCAACCAACGATGTGCCATTTCTGGTCGACTGAACGAGTAAAGCGGATGTAAGATGGTGCATGATACACTCAGCTAAAATTAAACAGCTATGTTATCAAATCTGTAGCTGCCACATTTAACTTCACTTTGAGGACATTTGGATCATTTGACACACTAAGAATTTATGAGTGTAACACGCGTGAAACCCGAAGGAGCGACCGATATCTGCGGTGACCAAGGTACGCTGTCTACATCAAATTAAACAAGGCACATATAGGAAACAGCATTTGGTTTAGCGGATACGGTTGGTAAAACTGATTGTCCGCCTAACTGTAGTCTGTTTAAAGTGGTGCATACTGTAACAGAAGGTGATGCAGTTAACCAGCCAACGGGAACGCATTTGCTTGGTAACCAGGCATCCTAAGGACCTGTACACGAAGGAAATGAACAACTGGTCGGATTTCCTAGCCCCCTTGGTTCTGGACAGGTAGCAGCAGAGCGCCCTATGCACATCCAAGGAATGAAGACGTGCTTGCCCTTCCCCTTTATTGGCATATTCCAGATAGTACATCAGAACTTGAATCGAGTGGTTCAAAGTGAGCTACGAAACCACCTTAGGCAGGAACTTCAGATTGGTGCGAAAGTCAACCCTATCCTTGTCAAAAATCAAGTAGGGTTCCTTACACGTGAGGGCTTTAAGCTCTAAAATGTGCCTCGCCGAGGTGACAGCCACCAAAAGTAGCGTCTTCCAGGACAGGAAACGAAGCTCAGCTTCCATGGCAGGTTCGAAAGGGGGAAGAGTCAGCTTTTCCAGAATCCCAAGGAGGGACCGGATCCTGAATAGGGGGTCTGATGTGTAGAATTCCACGCAGAAAGGCTTTGGATACCTCCAACTGATCCACTGTTTTACCCTGGACTGGCATATGATAGGCAGTGATGGCGGCCAGGTGAACTTTGATGAAGGAATAGCTAAGACCTGACTCAGAGAGAAAGCAGGTATTCCAAAACCGTAATAATTGAACAGACCAGAGGATCCACATGTCTGGCTGCAGCCCAAATGAAGAAGCGTTTCCATTTCATAGCGTGAATGGCCCTGGTGGCAGGCTTGCGTGCCTCTACCAAAACCTGTGCCACCTTGTCTGAGACTCCAAATCTAGATTTAGCTAGGTCTTGAGGAGCCAGGCATGCAGGTGGAGGGAGTGCAGGTTCTGATAAACCAAGGACCCATTGTTCTGAGACAGAAGCTGGGATGAGATCGGAATAGGAAGTGGAGGCTCTGCCATTAAACACTGGAGTAAGGGAAACCAAATCTGACGAGGCCACAGAGGGGCTATCAAGATCATGGTGGGCTGTTCTGACTGTGCCTTGAGGAGTACCTTCTGAAGCAGAGGGAAGGGGGGGAAGGCATAGAGGAATCTCCCCTTCCAGGAGAGGAACAATGTGTCTTGCCCGAAAGCTCCAGGCTCAGGACCTAGTGAGCAAAAATTGGGCAGTTTTGCATTGGATTGAGACGCAAAGAGGTCTAGCTCTGGTGTCCCCCATCTGGAAAAGATTTGGTCTGCGACCTCCTGAAGCCTGCGACCTCATTCTGCTGAGTGTGTCGGCTGGAACATTCTGCATCCCTGGGACATGAACTGCCAATATGGAGAGCTGATGTCCTAGATCCCAGTCCCACACCCTCATGGCATCTCGACAGAAAGAGTAAGAGTATGTGCCACCTTTTTGTTGATGTAGAACACCACGGATGTGCTGTCCATTTGAATTAGCAAGTGGCCTGGCAGTAGGGCAAACGCTAAGGCCTGAACAGCATACAGAACCGCTTTCAGTTCGAGGACACTGATATTGAGGTTCTCCTCTATCGAGGACCATGAACCCTGAGACCTGTGGTGCCCCAAATGTGCACCCCATCCTAAGTGAAGCGTCTGTTGTCAGAATCTGGGATGGGGTCCTGACTTGACACGAAAGCCCCGCTAGAAGATTTTGGAGTGACATCCACCAGCGCAGTTCCCAGCAGATTGGCTCCATGATGCCTATCAAGGCATCCAATTTATCCTGTGTCTGATCCCACTGGATGCGTAAAGACCATTGGATGGTCCGCATGCGCAGTCTCGTGAGCGGCACCGAAACTATGGTCGCTGCCATGTGGACCAACAGCGTGAGAAGATGCCTGGCAAGGACCTTTGAGGCTGAAGAGACATGCTGCACTAAGGCCTGAATGCGCACCGCTCTGTCAGAATGGAGGAAAACCTTTCCGAGAGTGGTGTTCAGAAGCACACCGATAAATAGGAGTTTCTAGGATGGGAGCAGTGGCGTAACCATGCATACTTATTTTACACCACTGTGTACAGAAAAAATATTTTTTTCATATGTTTTTTCCAGCTGTACTGAGCTGGTCCCAAACCCCGGTTTGTCAGCATAGTGGGTGGGGAGGAACAACCAGGACCCAGAGACAGACACGCTCACTGTCATTCTGGCAGCACGATTCTTTCTCAAGGCAGCCACAGCAGTTACGGCATGATTGGCATCCAGCAGTATGATTGGACAGATTTTGTCCACATTTGCTAAGTCCACCAACCACTTGTTGCAATTTTTCCACTGCTCAAATGGCATCAGGTCATCAGTCGCACTGCCAGTCTGACTGACTCAGGTGGTGCAAGAGTGCGTGAGAGACTCGAGCCAGCAAGGTTGCCATCGGGAAGGATTCTAGAAAGAAAAGCAAGCTGCCTAAGTAAGGCCTTGCTGCCCCTCACCTGGTTTTATGCTCACTGCTTCTGCCCAAGACCGAGTTGTTCCTGACCGTAGTCAGCAGTCCACTGCCCGCTACTCTGTCTCTGCGGTCTTTCATATAGTGAGCCTTGATCCGCCTGCTGCTGCTGCCCCCCTGGGCCCTGATTTGCTGTGCCCACACAGTCAGCTCCTCAGCCTGCCTGCCCAAGCTGCAGCCCTTCCTTCTTGATGGCCACCCATAGGCCGCAGTGCCCCCATCCTCGCCACTGTGACCCACCACCACCGAGCAGGCAGATCCTAAGAAGGAGAAGGAGAAGCAAGGAGGAGGGAGTACCAGCAGAGGAGCAGGCCCAAGCAGGCAGGCAGAGCCACCCAGTCCACAAGGAGTTGGGGAAAGAGTGAGAGAGGACTGATCCTGGTCGAGTGAGTTGTCGTTGTTGGTCCAGTTGCACTCACCCGCCTGCTGCCCGCTAAGGTACTTGTTCAATCAAGCCAGTCAGTCAGCCAGCCACCACCAGTGCTCACTGCAAGGCTAGCCAGTGACAGCGAGAGCCTACAGAAGAACACAAATCAACAGCATTACAGCAGAGGTCTGCCACCCAGCAGGGCCAGTTGAGGTAGGTTGCTTTCTGTCTCACACTGTCTGTAGCTAGCCTGCATAACAGTCAGGACAGCCACCACACTACCCAGACTCTCCCAATATTGACTCTCTGCAACTGATTGAGGAATTCCTGACTCCCTCCCTCTCCCGATCTTGGCTCATCCTTTGAGTAAACGGACTGTTTTTAACGTAGTTGGTATTTTACTTAGTGTTGAAGATGGATGGGGTGAACCAGTGTGGACCATAATGGATGGGGTTAGGTGGGTAGTGCAACTTTGTAACCAAACCAATCCCCCTCTCTCTTTCTGTTGCCTGCAAAAAACTATGTCCCCTTTCTTCAATGCTGGTGATGGACCAGCACAATGTAGCTATTCTGCATGGTAGGTAGCACTTTGCAACAATCAGAGGCGAGATTATGATTCATTTTTCCTGTTGCCGTTCAAGGATTCTTTGTCTTGTTTCCCTTGGGAGCATTTTCTTTAATTTGTATAATCATTCCATGCCATTCTGGGATTGCCTTCTTGTATTTATTTTCACCTCTTCTCAGTGACACACCCTGCTATTTCGTAATAGCTCAAACCTAATAGAAATCTGGATAGACAGATAGATAATGCCAATGTTTAACTGCAAATTAGATCTCATTTGTCTTTATCCGGTCATGGCTGTGCCATTGAAATGTAATACTGCTGTAAATTGATAGGATGTCTTCTGACATGGAGAGTCTGAAGTTGTATCATAGATAAGAGCCTTCTCTGTTTTTATTGGGGTTTCTTACATGTAATAATAGCTCTTTATTAGAGCAAGTATGTGTTGCTCCGATGTTCAGTATGTAGGTGCTGACAATACTGGAAGAAAAGGGATTTGTACTCTCGGTATACTATGTTGCACACCATTGCTGGAGGTACAAAACAGCTGGGTTCCATAACAAATGGGCATGAAACCGAAGTTGGCCAGCACAGTATGGTTCAGGGTGTTATGTCCGAAATAATTTTCTACCCCCACCACCACCAAGTATGAAATGAGCCAACGGTACTGTGTTTTAGTTCTGGTCTTGAGAAAAGTGTACAATATATGCACTGATTCAATAAAACTGCAGTAGGTCCTGTCAGTTTTATTTCAGCTCAGAGCTAATAAAATGACATGCCACTTGAAATGGTGAGAAATTCTCCCTCTGCACATACAGCTATATGCAAGTGGACTGGTCCTCTTAAGCACTTGTTCGAATGACCTGGCTGACTTGCAAGTGGTAATGTGAAGGATTTCTGCTTGAGCCATATGTAAGGATAAATACTGTGAAAATAAACAGCCATTATAAAACAGTGAGCAGTAAAAGATATACTCGGAGAATTTAAGGTGTGTTTGTGTGTGTGTGTGTGTGTGTGGAGAGAGTCTACGGCCCAATTCCATCCTCATGCAGATGTTGCCAAGAGGTTACCTGGCTCAGTTCAACTGGTGTCCTATGGCTGTGATAGCCAGTGAATATAGTGGGACAGAATCACTCACCTACAGGTTTTGATTTTGATGATACTGCTGTAAATTGATAGGATGTCTTCTGATCCGAGGTGGGCTCTGAGCTGTCTAAATAAAGGGGATGGCTTCTGTTGCACAATGGGATGGCATAACAAGTTGGAGAGGATGGGCTATCAGGGAAAGACATTGTGCAGTCCTTCCCCCGTTGCTGCCTGCACAGGCAGAAAGTGGCTGCAGTGGTGGCCATGAACCGATCATGGAGGGACGCTATAACCAGATCAGTCTGTAATAGTTTTTCTGTAATTGGAATGTTTGCCCTGTAAATTATTTGATTGCTGTGTCTTCTCATATAACCCATGCAAGTATGTGGTAACAGGTTTCATTTCAGGGTGTGCAATGATGCCAGCATCTGTCCTGCCTTCCATTTAACCAGGCACCCAGCCTCGGCACCAGAGGTTACAGACCAACCGGACTGTCTCCCCTTCCCTCTAGAGAAGATCTGCTCCATGGATGCTACATCCTTTTCTGCCCATCTGGAATTTTGAGAAATAAATAAATACATAGATGTTCAAAAGTTAATATAGTAGTTGATACTTTCCATGGTAACATGGTCTTGAATAAGCTAGTTGTTGTGCAGGTGATATGCAGGGGTCCTCCTGATATTGGGGACAGTCACTGGTGGGAAGATGACACTGGGGGTGGTTAAAGCATCTTCTAGCTGACTGAGGAGAGAGTGGTAGCTTAGCTTGTATCAGGTGAGAAGCAGCTCTTCAAGACTACATGTGCCAGGTGATAAGAAATACAAAATCATACATGCCCCCACAATGCAAAGCATCATGGGCTGCATATGCAAATCACCACAGAATATTTTGCTGGTTCAACTTTATGTGCCAGGTGTACTTGTCGTGATCTTAGATACGTTTTTACAGAACAGCAGCTCTAATAATGACCTACCCTCCTGGCTTTAAGCATTTTGAAGGGATTGTCTTATTTTAAGTGGACTGTTTTCTTGGGGTGCATTCCATTTAGAATCTTGGAATGCTCAAAGTCTTAGTAATAAAACAGTAAAAATAATGGTGCTGTTAATGTTGGGGAAATAAAGGGAGGGCTGTTCTTTTTACAATGCATTTATTTGTGGATTCCTGGCCTCTGCTGTCTCTGACAGTAGAAGTTACTGCCTTCATCAGGGTCGTGTCTTTAACAACATAACAGCATTGTAGCAATAACAGGTCACATTCTTCCCCGTAACTTCTGCTTTTTTCCCCCCATTCAAATTGGTTATGCATGATATCAGTGTTGCTTAGTCCGCTGCACTCTTGGTTGTCAGCCAGAAGTTTTAATGGTTCAAGTACCACCTGAGGGGACTTCTGCCTATCTTAGGTGGAAATTCCCATTTTCTTTTAAACCTTGTTAACTTTGACAGGCTGCAGCCTGCATGGTATGGTATTAATCTGTTTGGGTCTGTATAATGAAAGTGCTAAATGAAACACACGTGGCTGTTACATGGGCGTAGTAAAGGAAAAAAGCAAGTCAGTCATCATGGTGGAACTGGAGGCAGTGCTAGTGTTGTTCTTAATCTCCACAGATTTGAATTTAACTAGTGGGGCCTCAGACAGTACAATGAGCACTGGAATCTAGCCTGCTGTGATGATGCCTTTTTAAGCAGTATATGCATAATGTGGCTCAGACTGTTATACAATTTGACACAAGGGCCCGGATATTCAAAAGGGTTGCGCCATGCGCAACAGGGTTGCGCATGTGCAAGTCCAAAATTGCACCATTTTGTGATATTCAGAAGGAGGAAGTTGCGCCACCGAAAACATGCTGAGCAACAGCGCAATGAAAATGAAGGTATGCGCAACAAGGGTGGATCCATGCATAAAGAGCGCAATGCGACATTCAAAGACTTGGCGCGACAGTAATAGCGGCACAGCCGGGAATTAAAAGACTAGCGGAAATGAGCCAAAATAAAAGGCTCAAGGAAGCGGGCGCAAGAACGCTACAAGGCTGCCAAGTGGGGAGAGAGAGAGAGAGACAGACAGACAGACAACAGACAGGCTAGGGCAGGCAAGGAAAGCGTGGGCCATAGGCTGTAGAGGCCAGCAGGGGGTGCCCGGTGCAGTGGAAGTAGCAGTTAGGACAGCGGGGGTAACACAGCAACACCAGCCAGGGGGGGTCAGACGCCAGGGAGATGGACAGTGCCAGCTTCCACATGGAAGCTGTAATGAGGGGGGTGAGAATGCATGCTGCAGGGGGACGTGGCCGTGGAAGGGCCCGTCGGCGGTATGCCCCCAACAGGCAGTACCGTGCCCGCATCAGCTTTGAGCTGTACACAGATGTAGAGATCGTGGGCCGGTACCGCCTGAACAGGGCAATACTGAGACGGCTCTGTGAGCTGTGCAATGATGTGATGTGATGCAGGCACCCTCACGACGGAGTCACGCTCTGTCGGTGGAGACCAAGGTGACAGCCTGCATGTGCCTGCTCGCCACGGGCACCTTCCAGAGGCCGACAGGGGACACCACAGGCATCACACAGTCGGCCACGTCACGCATCCTCACCCAATTCCTCAGCGCACTGCTGCCACATGCTGCGGAGTACATCCATTTCCCCAGCACCGCTGCAGAGCGCATAGCAAACATGCAGGAGTTCCACAGGGTAGCACGATGCCTGGCGGTTAGGGGCCATAGACTGCACCCATGTGGCCATTCGCATGCCACCTGGCCCCGTGGGCTCGTGAGCAGAGAACAGAAAGGATTCTCCAGTGTCAACTGCCAGGTGGTGTGTGATGCCACTGGGCACATAATCAATGTCTGTGCCACACACCCTGGTGGAGCACATGATGCCTTCATATGGTATCAGTCCACACTGTGCCATCGATTCGAGAGTGGGGACATCCCCACAGGACATCTAGTGGGTGAGTACACATGTATGGAATGCAAAATCGGGGCAAGGGTGGGAATGCCACAGGTGCCATGGTAGTGGCACACAGGGATATGGGCAATATGGACCTGAACATGAGACTGATCTCCACTATCTCCACACAGGTGACAGCGGATACCCACTCTGTCCCTGGCTGCTCACACCGTACCGGCGCCCCATGACCCCAGCGCAGCAATGCTATAATGAGGCACGTTTCCACACGCAACATCATAGAGCGGGTGTTTGGGATGCTCAAGGCATGCTTCCGATGCCTAGACACCTCCGGCGGTGCCCTACAGTACAGCCCCCAAAAGGCCTATGGGATATTCCTGGCCTGTTGCATCCTGCACAACATGGCCAAAGACTATAGGATAGCCGTACAGGTTGAAGAGGGGGACAGCGATGGGAACGCCAGTGGCGCCGGTGTTGATGGTGATGAGCAGCCCCCCGACGGCGGGACCCCGACTGATCCGCAGGCCCAGCTGCACCGGACACCATCACAGAGGAGCACTATGCACAACACAGGTAAGTCAGGGACATGTGCACCAACACTGTCCATGCAAACCACAGGCACACAGGGTAACACACCAGGGGTGCATGACGGCCAGGGGAGTGGAAGGGTCCAGGCATACAAACACACCATCAGGGAGGGGTGAGCACTCATACGGACACACACACACCAGGCACAGAGCGTACATGGGCAGATCCACAGCACAGCAGAACCGACATTGCTAACACACAGCACCACCGACCACTCCCACCACCTGTACTGTCCAAGTACGTGTGTCAGATGCTGGGCACCCTTGCACCTTGGTGTACAGTACAATGCAGGCATCATCATGCACACGCACCTGTGGACAGCAGTTGGGAGGGTGTGCAGGTGGTCCGTGTGTCGGCGTGAGCAGAGCACCCAGCAGTGCACTGCCCACCATGACACACATTGCACACGCGGCAGCACCAGACAGGGCCGCACTGGGAGACAGCTCAGTCATGTAGCACTGTCCCACGGCCACCGCTGGATGCGTGCGCCCCACCGTGACCCAACAGCACTGGCAGGCTGAGCAGGGGCCACATGGGGTGGCACTGTTGCACCACCAGGGGTCCCACTGCGCGAACGCGACCTTGCCCGCACAGGGGTCTGCAGCATGTCGAACAAACCTGCACCAGGGGTGCTCGGGATGGCCACAGCAGAACCCGGCGTCGACAGGCCTGGTGTCGCACGACGCCGGGAACGGGGAGTGGAGAGTGAACTGTGTGGGGTGTGCGGTACAGGGGCACCTGACTGTGTGCCCAATGCGTCCACGACAGAGACCACTGCCTGGGTCAGCCTGTCAATGGCGGCGGTCACATCCATCTGCATACGCACCAGCTCTGCACGGTCCAGAGCACACTCCCTGCTGTGCCGCTCCACAGCCACAGACAGTGCCTCCACGGACATTGCAACCCGCCTCTGCAGCTGTACTGATTCCCGCAGCAGGCGGGTGTGCTCGTCCAATGGGTACTGTGCCCCAACGGCATCCTGTCCCCCAGGGTGTGGAAGGTCCTGATGCACAACACCCCTTGAGGGTGGGCGCTGTTCGCCAGGACCAGGAATGGGCAGATCAAAGGGCGGCGGACATGTGCCACCGCTTGACACTGTACCCCAGACCTGAAGGGTGACTGCTGCTGCTGCTCCTCCAACCGCTGTGCCCCAGGGTCCACTTGCTCCACCGCTGTGGCCGCAACAGTGCCAGACACCTGCACAGCCACCGGTGCTGCCCCACCGGTGCTGACAGGCACAGCCTGGGACTGTGCCAGCATGCTTGGTACATGTTGGAACCAGAAAGGCCCAGGGCACGTGTGCGGCCTGCTGTGTGTCCATCATGGGACACACACCTATCACTGCCCATTGCAGTCCCTGCATCATCAATGGTGCAGGTACGTGCTACAGCCATAGTCACAGCGTGCTGGCATGCTTGCATGCCAGACTGCTGAGACACAGGCTGTGCACCCCCCGCACCCGAATCACCGACACCAGAGTTGGCGGCCCAGTGTGCATGCTGCTGCAGTGCCTGCTGGCTGGTGATAGAGGTGGATGGACCCGCCATGTCCAGCAGGTCATCATCACTGCCTGGACCCACCACCACCGCCTCCTGAAGACCAACAGGATCTGTAACAGAAAGAGAGTACATGTGAGTGCATGTGAACAACCTTCCCCCAACCCCCCAACACCACCACCATGTCATACCGTGCAGTGATGGGCTTCCACCTGTCTGGAATCCACCTCTGGTACACCTCAATAGCGCTCTGCTGCATTGATGCAACCAGTGTCTCCTCAGCCGGGGTCAGCTCCAACACCACTGGCGGGCCCCCGTCAGTGCCAGCACGTGCCGCCCTGAAGGCTGCCACCTTCTCCTTCAACCTCCTGCGGTCTATCCCCATCTTCTTCTTGCATTCCTGCATGGAGTGCTGGTGGCTTCCATGCAGGTTCACGGCCCGAGCTACCCCCTCCCATGCAGCCGCACGGGACTGAGGGATGCCCCTCCGTCCACTCAGTACTGGCTCCTCATCCAGGTAGGCCTGGAAGAGGGCCTCTGTCTCTGCTGGGGTAAAGTTGGGCCTCCTCCTACGCCCACCGTCCTCACCCTCACCTTGGCTCTGCTCGGTCATGGCGATCTGTATGGGGCAAGTGGACACCTGTCACTGTGCAGTCTACAGCATTTTCCCATGACCATTGTCCAGAACATCACACAGCATGCAACTCACCTCTCACCTGCAGTAACCGATCTGGCCAGCGCAGTCCAATGTCGACATTTATAGCGCAATGCATGCAAATTAGAGTGGAGCAACTATAATGACATGCAAATCGCGCTACCGCGCTTTGAATGGCTGATCAGATGATTTGCATGTGTCGGCTGAATATCGCGAATTGGCGCTTTCGCAACACGGTTGAGTCGGCTGAGCCAATGGCGCAGATCTGTGACTGTGTGGTACACTGCATTGCGCATGCCCAGATAGCTTACGCCAGGCGTCTGCGGCGCTGCTGGCGATGCTGTGCGCATCAGCAACCAGGCCATGGCCACCATTGTGCCAGTGGCGCTACAGCACTGGGCACTATATGGCGCTGTGGCACTACCGCGCCAATAGTCCACTATGGCACTGGTATGCAGCTGGTCGGTCGCGCAGGATGCGTGTATCGTCAGATGGCGCTGTGCATGGCCTTGCATCATTGCCCATGACCTGGTGTCCGACCTTTGCCCCCGGCCCTGTTCGGCTGCCATGTGTACGGCCCTATTGCGCTGTCTGGTGACAGCGCTATGTGAAGTGACGGCGCTGTTCGAACAGCGCGATTGGAACCTGTGGTGGTCTATTGCGCAACATCTCCACGTGGGGTTACGGCGCAGCGGGGCGCCATATTGCCTGCTGTAAAGTTGGTACCATGGCTCACAGAAGAGCAGTTCAGTGGAGCCAGTCGAACTGGCCAACTTGGTGGCCCTAGTGGAGCCCCACTATGGGGCACTTTATGGTGAGGCGCCCCTCACCATTGCCAGGACGCAGGTGTGGCAGCAAGTGGCCACTGACCTGGTGGGGGTCACTGGACGGTGCCGGTCAGCTGAGCAGTACTGGTACGGTGACCTCCGCCGGAGGGATCCGGATCGTCTTGATCGGCTGTGGTCACGTGCCAGGTGGGGCGTGGTGCCTAGGCCAGGTGGGTGTACCATCTATGCACCTGTATTCTCTGTAGGGGTGTGAGTGTGTTTTGGTGGCTGTGCATAGGTGATGGCTCTGCCATGGTTGGCTGTGTCAGTGTGTGCAGGTGTGAGATGCATGGGTCTGGCTGTGTGGGCAGGCACTCTCACTGGGGCAGGGGCAGTCTGCTTTGGAGTCACACTGATGTTTGTCTCAACATATGTCTCCCACAGGCCGGGATGTGAGGATGCAGGCACGGGTGAGGAGGGCCGTGCCAGGGCCCCGGTGCCGGTGGGTGTTGCACCCCAGCAGCAGCAGCATCAGTGGCAGACCCAGCTGCTTGAGCAGTGTGAGTATCATTACTTCATGGATGCTATTGCATGCTGGGAGCCACCAGCCCTGCACAACACAACCATGCAGGAAAGGGAGGTCATAATTCCACTATACAAGACACTAGTGAGGCCCCACCTGGAGTACAGTGTACAGTTCTGGAGACCATACCTACGTAAGGACATAGACTGGGCAGAGAAGGTTCAGAGGAGGGCAACAAAGATGGTGCATGGATTGCATCACAAGTCCGATGAAGACAGGTTGAAGGAACTGAACATGTACTCCTGGAGGAGAGGAGGAGAGAGGGATATGATAGAGACATACAAGTATCTTACCGGAGGAACAGGGTGCAGGAAAACACTATTTTAAGCGAAAAAGATGTTCCAGGACTAGAGGGCATGGGATGAAGTTGGGAGGAGATTCAGAGGAAACATGAGAAAGAATTCTTCACAGAACGGGTGGTGGACAAGTGGAACACCCTGCCAGAGGATGTGGTGGGGCTGAAACAATCACGGGATTTCAGAATGCAGGATAGACATAAAGGAATTCTGGAGGTCAGGGTAAGGTGCAACAGACTTATAGGAAAACAAAGTGAACTTACAAGCTCAAATGGCCAGACTGGGTGGGCCATAGGCCTCATCTGCCGACACTGTCTATGTATCTATATGTATGTATGCACGACACAGGTGACATGCATCACTGTCCAGTATCACAGCACATCTGTGTATGCGTCACTGGTGGTCCATGCATGCACTGGGCACATAGCTGTGTAACTGGCATCGCACCACGTTGCCACGTCACTTGACAGCCTTGTTTGTGCTGTGATGGACATGGGCAGTGTGTGTGCAGTGGTGCACATAGCTGGTGCCGCCTGTTTGTGATGGCCATGTGCATGTTCACTGTGGGTGGGTGCATGCCATCACAGGTGCGGGACATTGGGCTATATGGCTTGCAGGTTGGGTGGTGTTCAGGGTTGTGGTCAGTCACAGCCATTGACTGTGTTCCCATTTTCCTAGGCCTCGAGGTTCTCCGGAGGATTCAGTGAGACATTCGGGGCCTGACACAGGTGTCCCTTGAAAACCAGGCCATCCTTGAGTCCATCAGGCGCCATGGCTCTGGAGGAGGCGTCACAGGGGAGTGCGGAACCAGGCACAGGATGACCAGCCGGCTGGGCCTTAGGACACAATACCTTCCCACTTCTCCCATCCCTACCACCCTGCCTTCCTCTCCAAGTTGTTCATCCCTACCCCTTGAACACCTTCACTTGTACCGTTCCCCCTTGTAAATAGTTGTTGTTTATTGTTTTGGTTATTTACTATTTGAAATTTAAATATACATTTATATTTTGATATGAATACTGTGTTGGTCTCTGATTTGCAGCTGGCTATGGGTGCTCAGTTGCAGTGGTGTACATGCCATCTGGGGTGGTATGGTCCTGGGTGTGTGTGTGTGTGTGTGTGTGCGCGCGCGTGTGTGTGTGCATGGGGAGGTATCTCCAGCATGGCAGTGACTTTCTGTGCGTACGGGGGGGTTGATGTGCACTGTGATTGTCAACCCCCTGTGTGTGGCACACTCAGCCTGCCCGTGGTTGTGCTGGGGTGTCATGGCTCTGCTGTGCTTTGTTGGCTTGTCCCCATGGGCCAGTAGATCATCCGTCACACCCCCAGTGATGCTGTGCTTGGGGTGTGCAGGTGTGGTGTTGGTTCTGCAGTGTGTTCCTGTGCCCATGTGTGGCATGGCTGGCGGTGGGCCCCAGCCTGCCTCCCTGGATGTGCAGTTCCATTGCTCTGGGGGGCTCTGCTTGCGCTATGGCACCTCTGGACTGCTCAGCTGGGCTGCCCTGGTTGCGCTATAGCGCAACATTTCTGCTTAGCTTCTCCTTCCTGGTTGCGCTATGGCGCAGTATGTGCGATATTCAGACGTTGGTTGCTTGCGCAATTTGTTCTGCTCCATGTTTGAATATCGCACTTGTTGCGCATATGCGCAATTGGTTTGTGCTTGCTCCTGCTGTTGCGCACATTTTGGGCGCAGTTTGAATATCCGGGCCAAGGTGTTTTTGGGCCAGTTTCTACAGTGCCTCCTACTTGTATATGTTGGAGCATGTCACATATTGCCCTTTTACTTGCTGAAATGTAATGCTCTTAATCAGTTTTCTGTTGCTTTGGTGATGGTGTTGGCACATTTAATATTAACTGACTGGAAAATAATCTACTATGACTCTGAATTCCACAAAATGCTGACCCTGCCTGGTTTTAAAATGAACTGTAGTGGTATGTCTGGCTGTGGTAGTAGTACATTATAAACTCCCATGATTGACCCCAAAATGAATCAGAATGCAACAAAAATGCTAAAATTTTCTGGGGCCCTAGGCGACCCCCAGACCCCCTTCTTATTTCAGCATTATTATAATGTTATAATTCTGAAACAGTTTAAAGAGCCTTCAGTGCTAAGTTACTAAGCACTCATCATATTCATAAGTGCTTACTACCTAACAGTATGCCTGCACTGCAAGGATGGCATCAACAGTGGGTGCCAAAATGAAACTATTCAGCTACCAGAGGCAAGAAAAATGGGATTGGTATGTAAAAAGCCTATGGTAGAAGGGTTCTATATAATCCCACAGTTGGCCCCAAAATGCACCATAAAACCTTAAAAATGCCAAAATGTTATGGGGGCCTAGGCAGCACCCAAACCCCTGGCTTATTGGGTGGAGTCATTGACTTGTGCGTACACTTTTTAAAAGGCTGGTTACTCCACTGGATGGGAGCAACTGAGATTTGTCCCGGATGACTGTGATGCACAGATGCTGGCACAGCGTTAGGGTGTCCCTGATGGTTTCCAAAATGCGGGGTCTGGAACGAGCCAGAAGGAGCCAATCGTCCAGGTAAGGGAACACAAAGTGGCCCATTCTCCAAAGTGCTGCGGCGACAACTGCCAGGCACTTGGTGAATACCCTGGGGGCTGGAGAGAGACCGAAGGGAAGGACCTTGAACTGAAAGCACCTTCCTTCGAATCTGAATCTCAGAAACATTCAATGTCTTCTGGCACTCGGGATGTGCAGGTACGCGTCCTGCATGTCCAGAGAGGCCAGCCAATCTCCTGCTGAGATCATGGGCTGGAGGTTGGGTAGACAGACCATGCAGAACCTCCAACAGGAGACCCACTGGTTGAGGTCGCTGAGATCTAGGATGAGTCTGAGATCTCCTGACTTTTTTGGGACCAAGAAAAAGTGGGAGAAGAACCCTGTCTCTCTCTCTCTCTCTCTCTCAGCTGGTGGGACCGACTCTATGGCATTCTTGTTCAGCAGGGACTGAATCTCCTGCTGAATGAGAACCCTGTGTTCCCTCGAATAGCGGGATGGGGGAGGTGGTCTGTCTGGAGGAATAGCGTAGAACTCAATGGAATGCCCAAATTCCACGAGATCAAGAACCCACTGATCGGAGGTCACTTGTCTCCAGGCATCTGCGTAAAGAGAAAGTGGCCTCTAATCGGCTCTCCCGAAGAAACGTTTGGGAGAGGCGGGTCACCTGGATAGTCAGGCATTGGGAGGGGGAGGAAGGGCGGCAGCTGCAGGTCTAACCTGTCATGAGGTGGCAGCCGAGGACCCCCGAGCCCCACCTCTCCAACCAAAGCCACCATGCTGTGGTTCTTGCTGGTAGCAGGGCTGCTGAGGCTGTTGTACCCCACGGCCATGAAAAAGGGATTTATGAAACCGTCCCTGTTTCGGGCGATACATGGACTGCAGGGTACGGACTGCCTTACCAGAGTCCTGTAGCTTGGAAATCATCCTCTCCGAGTCTTCACCAAAGAGCATGGAGCCCTTAAAGGGAGCATCCAGAAGGCTGGTCTGAACATCTGGATCAAACCACGAAACCCGGAGCCAGGAGTGATGCTGGAGGCAGATGCCAGCAGTGGACGCCCTCGCCGAGGTGTCCGCAGAGTCATAGGCTGATCTCAGGACATCAGTGCCCACATCTGAGTCAGTCTGTAGAAGCTTGGCAAACTCTGCCCTCTGAGGGCAGTCAGGCAAGCCCTGCACAATGTCCAGTCCTTGTTCCCAAAGGGTATTCTGGAACTGGATCATGTGGGTTAGGAAACTGAGACTCCTAATACTGCAGGTGGCAGAATAGTACACCTTCCTGCCCAACGAATCCAGCTGCCTAGACTCACTGTTGGGCAGCTGGGTGCTCAGGTATCTGGGCCTTTGTAAATGATCATGAGCTGCTGAAATCACCACTGAGTCAGCGGTAGGGTGTTCGGCCAAAAAGGGATGGTCCTTAGGAGCCTGGTACAGTCTGTGTGCTTTTTTGGGCACAGCAGAAGAGAAGTGACGATGATTCCAGGTAGCATAAGTGACATCCTGGCAGGTGTCCACCATGGGAGGGATGACCACTGGTTTGGGATCTTTTTGGTGGAGGTATTTGGCCAGACGCAAGCGCTCGGGGTCAAGGGCCTCTGTGTCCCAGCCCATGTTCTCCTGGATGTGTCTCATGACCTCCATGAAACTGGGGTCATCAGGAGGGGACTTAGGATGTCCCTCCTGGTCCCCAAGGGCACAGTCTACGTCCGAGTCCAGTAAGGAAACGTCGGAGTCGACGTATGACTCAGAAGAGGAAGGGGAACGGTGTTTTCTCCTCTTACATAGTCTATCCAAAGAAGGCGAAAGGGAGGAGCTCCTTGAGTGAGTCCTCCGGCACCTAGTCTTGTCGGTGTGCTTTTTAGGTGCAACGGGCTCCTTACCAGCCTCACTTTTGGATGGTCCAGAAACCACAACAGTGTCCGGGTTAGGGACAGGAGTAGGGTGAGGCATGGATGGAGGCGGGACCACAGGGAGGTCCTGCTTCACCTTCTCCCACCAGTGGCAGAGCAGCTCCCTGACCTGTGCCATGTTAAGCCTGGGAGACCCAGGCGCAGGAGAAGCAGCCATGCCAGAGCCTTCACCGGTCCTGGCATCGGGGGAGACCGGCATCAGCTTAGGCACACCAGCGCCAGTATCTGGGATGACCAGTGTCTGTCTGATAGGCGACGACGGGGGGATGTTGGGTACCCCGTCATCAGGCTCCGATGGCAGGCGGGCCATCGTCTGCTGAGGAGAGGGGGTGGCCTCGGAGCTGACGTTGGGCCAGGCTGGAGAAGCAGACGTCGGGACCACCTTAACCAGCGGTGGCACTACCTTGGCTGGCGGCAGGCGGGGTGACGACAGGTCATCGGTACGGCGCCCATTTGTCCCCAGAGTCTGACGTACATCCCTCTAAAGATTTGGATTTGGGATGGTCAGAATGCTTGTGCTGCTTGTATGATGAACGCCGTACGGTAGCCAGGGGCTGACAGTGATCGGACTCCTTAGATTTGGGCAGTAGGGATGAGGCCCTACTGGCCAGAGGACCCGGTGGCCTTACTTGACTCCCAGGAGTTGGCCACAGATAAAGAGGCTGAGCGGGAGGAGGACTTACCTTGGCCCACAGAAGATGATTTTTCAGTGAGCGGGTGCACCTTAAGAGGCTGCAGGATGGTCCCGGAAGACTTTTGAGTAGAGCCAGAGGCAGAAGCAGGCGACTTGAGGGTCGTAAGGTGGGAGTCGTAACTGGAGGAGCCAGATCTGGAGACCAAGTGGGAGCCTGTGGAACTGGGCCTCAAGTGGGACCTCTCCCGTTCCCTGTGCTAGTGGTGCTTCTCCTTATGGTGCGTATTGCGAGCGGGCAATGGTTCTGATTCACCAGTGGAAAGAGCTCTCTCCATAGCGGCCAACTTAAGACTGCACGAGGTAAACCGAAAGGGACTTTTGCTGCCTGATGCAAGTCCTGCTATCGAAGGCCTGGCAGTGGGAGCAGGCGCCGGTGTCATGGTCGGGGCCTAGGCAGTAAAGGCAGGAGGAATGGCAGTCTTTTGAGGGAATCAGGCACCCACAGAGGCATCCAAGGTATCATAGACAGCCCTCAGCAAATGCCTGCCCACATCAGCACCAGACTGGAGGGCCTTAAGCATCTCCTGCTTTTGAGGACCATCAGGGAAGAGAATCGGTGGTCGATCTAGTCGCATCCAAGAGGTCAGACTGGTACTTTACAATGTGTCCCACATAACTGAGGACCCTTATGGCCAAGGCAGAAGAGGCAAATACCCTTTTATCCCTCAGGTTCAGCTTCCTGGACTCCTTATCGTTAGGAAGGGAGCTGAGATTTTGGGTCCTTTTTGACCAGTCGTGGGCTGCATTTGTGACAACAGAATCCACCTGAGGAGGTCTGGAGAAGAAGGGCTTCCCTAAGGTGGTCTTTTACAGCCTGTCCACCTTCCTGGGCACAGGGGGGACTAGATGAGGTCTGTACCAAGACTGCTAGAATAACGACCTCATACATGTCAATGATAGGCGGTATAATTTGGGGACTCAAGCAGACATAGGTATTGTGCCAAGTTCCTCCAAGATGCATCCTGTTCTACAGAGTCGAAAGCCATAGTGACTTGCAGTTGCAGCATCACAGCAGTGAAAGATGGATCATCTGGGGAAGACCGTGAGAGATAGTTGGAGGAGTCCTGCCCTGCTAAGGAGACTCTGGAGGTGCTACAGGAGTTCTAGCCCGTGCATTCTCATTGTCTTCATCCTCATCCAGGAGAAGGAAGTCAGGGTGATAGTCGTTGCTGTCCCCTGGTTCAGAGGAGAGCACTGAGGACACTGACAAATGTGAGGGGCTGGGCCTTGACTATGTCCGGTGCAAGGGCACTGCAGTTGGCTGAGAAGGTCCCCTGACAATGGGGTCTGGGCCAGACCTCCTACAAGAGAAATCCTTGAAGATCAGTGTTTAATTAAAAGTTGCATTTAAATAATTAAGTTCCATGTCTTTCCAGCTTGATAGGTATATGGAATATATCCACATCCCTAGATGCCTTAATTGAGCTACTTGAAAATCACCTTTTTAATGGGGTACTGCATAACCCCCTTTATGTTTTGGGAGTTGCAACTTCTTAAAAGCTATTCTGGGGTGTGTACCTGACCAAATTACTCCAGAAAGTTGCTTATCCCATTTTCCAGATTCCAGATCCATAGGAGCTACAGGCAGAGTCTGGAACAGACAGAGGAGTCTGAGTAGTATATTCATACATATTATTTCCATATTGTTACTAAAAGTAAGAGGAATAAGACACACCTTTCTGCTATATTGGCAGTAATCATACAGAGCAGAGCATAATAATTCTGAGCATACAATGTGGCCAGTCCAGGATTGTACTGGCTTAAGCCACTTGGACTAAAATCTAGACAGGTGGACTGCTGAAACAATTAGATAGAAAAGGCCAAAGATGCATGACAAATGCAAGGGAGACTAATTAGGGCATTGAAACATCTGAGATAATGCTATTAAGGGGTTGGGGGAGGAGGTGGAGAAGCTGTGGGTACAGCTGATGGGGAAAGAAAAAATTACTCACCTTAGTAATGTTGTTTCTTCTAATGGAGTCTTGCTGTATTCTGACTATTGCAGTGATATCCAACCTTTGAACTGCCCCGGAGAGGAAAGAGTTAACTTTCCATGCAAGGCATGGAACGCTGAGCTCGAGCTCGGTTGAGACTCTGTCTGTTGTTGTTTGAACCCAAACCTCCAGATCTTTTCGAGCTATACTCACTGGGCGTCCTGTGTGGAAACTGTAAACTCACACTAGCCAACTGGCAACTAAATGTAATAAAAATATTTTTGGGTTCCAAGGCAAAGACTCAAGTCAGGAAACCCAAAAAACAAAACACAACACACACCCAAAAATAAGAGGGTGAGAAAAAGGGGGCACCTCTAGGGTGCCAACACTGTTCCCGCCCACCCACATCCCAAAACCAAGGTTCTGAGAGGGGAGGCGGGGGAGGTCAGAATACAGCAAGACTCCATTAGAAGAAACAACATTACTAAGGTGAGTAATTTTTTCTTCAAACAACATGGAGTCTTGCTGTATTCTGACTATGGTAGACTACCAAGCAGTACCTCCATGGAGGAGGGACAGAACTTGCTTTGGAAACAGGCTCTGAAGCACTGCTGTGCCAAACTGAGCATCACTCCTAGCCTGTATATCCAGAGAGTAATGCTTGGTGAAAGTATGTACTGTTTTCCAGGTGGCTGCTTGAAAAATCTCTAAGATAGGAATATCCCAGGCAGCAGCCAGGGAAGCAGCTGTACCTCTAGTAGAGTGAGCCCTCAGGCCTGAGGGTGGGATTCTACCTAATTTTTCATAGCAGAATTGTATACAAGAGACAATCCACCTGGCAATAGATCTCTTAGTGGCAGGTTTTCCCTTACCAACCTCACCATAAGTGAGGAACAATTGGAGGGAGTCAAACCTGTGACTCTTGGTGCGCTCTACGTAGTAGCTAAGGGCCCTTTTCACATCTAGACTGTGTAGCCTCCTCTCCCCAGAGGAGGAATGGTCAGTGAAGAAAACAGGAAGAGACATAGACTTATTAAGGTGGAAATCTGAAACCACCTTAGGCAAAAACTTCCTATTAGTCCTGAGGACCACCTTATCTCTATGGAAAGAGATAAATCAGGCTACACTGACAGGGCCTGTAACTCACTTATGCGTCTGGCAGAAGTAATGGCTACCAAGAACACAGTATTCCAAGTCAAGTACTTAAGCTCTGCTGAGGACAAAGGCTCAAAGGGGGTTGCATAAGCTGAGCAATGCAAACATTAAGGTCCCAAGCAGGGGCAGGGTCCCTGAAGGGAGGACTGGTATGCAGCAATCCGTTGAAGAATTTACAGAATACAGGATGAGCTGAAAGGGAAGAGGGCTTACCTGCTGACAAGAAGGCAGAGACAGCTGCCAGATGCACTCTAAGTGTAGCTGGTCTGAGTCCCAAGCTATTGAGATGAACCATATAGTCCAGGACTGTAGGCAACCCAGCAGACTCTGGAGAAATATGCTTACCAGAGCACCAAATAGTAAACCTTTTCCATTTGGAGTTGTAAGTCTTTCTGGTGGACGGCTTTCGAGAAGCCTTTAGAATATCCAGAACACCTTGAGAGAGATGCAAATCAGCAAACTCTAACTCTTCAAGAGCCAGGCCTTGAGATTGAGAGATTTGAGATTCGGATACCAAACCCTCCCCTGAGTACATGTTAACAGATTGTAAATCCTGGGAAGAGACAGGGGAAGGTGGACTGCTAAGGACAGCAAGAGAGGGTACCAGGGCTGTCTGGCCCAGTCTGGAGCAATCAGAATCACTTTGCAGGGTTGAGACCTGATTTTGACTAGTACTTTGAACAGGAGAGGGAAGTGGGGAAAGGCATACAGGAATTTCCCTTCCCAACTGAGAACTAGAGCATCCGGGGGACTGATCCCAACCCTGGGGGCCTGCAGCAAAAAAGAGGAAGTTGGTGATTGTCTGGGGCTGCAAAAAGATCTATCTGTGGAGTGCCCCATCTGGAGAAGATCACCTTCAAAATTAGGGGATCCAGGGACCATTCGTGATGGCCCTGAGATATCCTGCTGAGAGCATCTGCCAGGACATTGCCCTTCCCTGGGAGGTGCACTGCTGTCAGAGAGGTATTCAGGGAATAGGCCAGAGACCACAACTTCATTGCTTCTGGGCACAAGGCCGTAGACCGAGTGCCCCTTGCTTGTTGATGTACCACACTGTGGTGGTATTGTCTGTCCTGATCTGAACTAGTTTATTCTGAACAGACTTGGAACAAACTTGAAGTGCTAGAAACACTGCTTTGAGTTCTAAGAGATTGATGTGAAGCAGAGATTCTTGAGGTGACCACAACCCCTGGGTGGTCAGATCCCCCAAGTGGGCTCCCCAGCCCAAGAGGGAGGCATCTGTGGTAAGGATTAGAGAATGAGATTGAGTGACAAAGGGAACTCCTTGCCTTAGGTTGTCCTGATCCTGCCACCATTGCAAAGCCTGGATCAGGGTTTGAGTCACTGGATTAGCTTGGTCAGAGAATCCTTTCTCTGGGGCCAGAAAGCTCTTAAGTGGAACTGAATGTCCTCATCTGAAATCTTGCTCCTTGGACCACTGCCGTAGAGGCAGCCATGTGGCCAGGAGCTGCAGAAAATGCCTTGCTGGTTGAGACACCCGAAGGGTGAATGAAGAGGCCAGTGTCACAAGGGTCCTTGCCCTGTCCAGGGGAAGGAAGGCTCTTGCCCTTACTGTATCCAGCTCCGCTCCTATGAAGGTAAGGAGCTGCACAGGCTCTAGAACGGACTTTGAAAGATTTAGGAGGAATCCTAGAGAAGTGAGCAGTTGCTGAGTTACCTGTAGGCGTGAATTGACTTGGTCTGGAGACTGACCCACTATGAGCCAGTCGTCCAGGTATGGGAAGATGGAGATCTTTTTTCTCCTTAGGAAAGCAACCACTACAGCCAGGCATTTTGTGAACACCCTTGGAGCTGATGTTAGGCCAAAGGGCATTGCTCTGAATTGATAGTGGCTTGAGGGCAACTTGAACCTGAGGTACTTTCTGTGGGAGCATCTGATGAGAATGTGGAAATAGGCATCCTTGAGGTCCAGGGAGACTAGCCAGTCCCCTGGCCTTAGAGAGGGTAGAATTATTACCAGAGTCACCATTTTGAACTTTGGCTTTAAAAGGTGCTTGTTTAAATACCTGAGATCCAGGATGGACCGCCATTCTCCTGTCTTTTTGGGGGTTAGGAAGTACCTGGAGTACAGTCCTTTTCCCTCGTGTAGGGGTGGAACCCTTTCTATGGCTCTGAGAGCCAAAAAAGGGAAGAGACCTCTGCCTCTAGGGCAAGCCTCTGAAGGATTTGCAGGTGGAAAGGATCTGGTTCTCATCTTGGGAAATTGTTTGAAGCTGAGAACCAGTCCCTGGCTTACTACTTCCAGGACCCATTTGTCTGATGTTAAAGACATCCAGACCTGGACAAAGTAAGCCAGCCTGCCCCCTACAGGTAGTGGAGAATCGGCCCGGGCAAACCCATCAGGGTGCCTGTTTGGCAGGGGCTTTAGGCTGAGGGGTGGTAGCAGGCCTGCTTATACCCCATCTGCCTCTCCTCTGAAGAACCCCCTCTGAGCAAAAGTGGAAGAGGAGGCCTGGGCTTGATAGAAAGGCCTATGAAAAGGCCTGTCCCTGCCCCTGGAATGCTGCCTCTGGGGAGTGGCTTGCCTTTCCTTGGCCTGAGCACTCCTATAGGTGGTCCTGTACTCATCTATTTTCTTCATGTAGTTCTCTGTCTGCTCCCCACACAGAAAATTACCAATAACAGGAAAATCCATGGCCTTAGTCTGGGTATCCTGTGACAGGCTAGTACATCTGAGCCAACCCACCCTACGAAGGGCCACAGATGTAGCCATGACTCTAGATGAAACATCACTGGAGTCCACTGCAGCATGAAATTGCACCTTGGATGCCTCAATACCATCTGCAGCCACCTGCTCCAGCTCCTTGGCAAGCTGGCCAGGGACATGTTTAGCTAGAGCCATCACAGTGTCCCATCTAGACTTCTGGTATCTAGCTGTGTAGGCCATATAATTAGCCTGCCTGAGTCCCAAAGATGCTGCCACGTACTGTTTCTTTGCCATGGCATTAATCCTCCTAGAGTCCTTATCTGGGCCAAGCCAAGGGTATATTTGCCTTATCACAGGCAGCAGCCTGCACTACTCCAACATGGCTGCACTGCTGGGAAAGGAACTCCGTATCTGAGCCTGAAAGATTATACCTCATAGAAACATAGAATTTGTCGGCAGATAAGGACAGCTTGGCCCACCCAGTCTGCCCATTTCCCTACCTACTGGATAAGCTGCAGATCCTAGTTAACCAGCAGCCTACTTCTTTTAACCCCCACACCCTAGAATTGCCTTATGATTGTCTCATGCATGCTTGACTTCCACCACTGATTTTGACTCCACAACCTCCTCGGAAGGCCGTTCCATGCATCCACAACCCTCTCTGTGAAAAAATACTTCCCTAAATTACCTCTGAGCGGCCCCCCTCTATCTTCAAATTGTGCCCTCTTGTTCTTGCACACCTCTTTTTTTTGAAAGATGCTACCCTCTTGGACTTTGTTGATTCCCTTGAGGTACTTGAAAGTTTCTATCATGTCCCCCCTCTCCCTCCTTTCCTCGAGGCTATACATATTAAGCTCCTTGTCCATTCTTCTGTCCACAGGAGGTATGGAATTAGGAGTCTTTAAAATTTTAAATGTCTGTTTCCCAAAAGACTTATGGAGGGGAATAGACAGTCTCCTGGACTCTGGGATGTCCATCATCTCAACATAATCAGGCTCCTCCTGATCCTCTACTGCTTCCTCCATAGGAAGCTGGAGAGTTTCAGCCACTTTTTTGTAAAACATAAAGTGGGAAGGGGACTCAGAAAGCCTAGGAGGAGAAACACCTGAAGGTCTGTCTGGGGAGATGTCTGGGTCAATGGGCACATCCAGACTTTCATAATAACCATCACTATCCTCATACTCTCCCTCCTCCTCCGGTTCATAAAAATCCTCTAAATTATAATCCGGAATCGGGTGAACCAACTGAACCAAGCCCCTAACCGATGGTGCCGGTTTGGTCGGAACTGAAGTTAGCGATTGAACAATCCTTATCGCTTTGGCTATTTCATCAGCGGTCGGAGAAAGAACTTGTGGATCTGAACCGGCTGACTTATCTCTTCTTTTTCTTTTAACTGGAACTGACTCCTCAGAGTCAGTTCTCCTTTTGCCTGAAGAAGTTTCGCCCTGGTCAGAGGGCACTCCTTCTGGTTCGGTTGGAACCGAACCGGGCTGGCCATCCGGATCAGTGGACTTCTTGGCCTCCCTTTCCCTCAGCATACCTACCTCTTTTCCAGGGTAGCTGTGGGAAAACTTTTTCAAATCTGGCAGTCTGAATCGAGGTGGTCAAACCCCAGACAATAAACACAGGTGGTGTGGGGGTCAGCCTTAGCAAAGACTTCCCCACACACACTACAGTGTTGAAACCCAGTGGGCCCGGTTTTTCTCTTGGGTTTCTCAGACATGGCCAGTCCTAACCAAACTTACCCTTTTTTCGGCAATCCATGGGCAAGACACCCTATCGGTTCCTGACGTGTTACGGGTCATGGAAAAAAACGTAATGAAATCCGTTTTTTGGAACCGATAAGGACCGGTTACCACACTCTAAAAAGCAGAACAAACTTTTTTTACAAACCTGATCGGTTCAAACCGAACCGATCCGATGTTTACAAGTTCCACACAGAAACTAATAATAATAACCTATCTAGTACTCACGGTACCACAGACAGAGACTGAACCGACAGGTTAGATAGAAGAAATTCGGTTGAACCGAGGGAAAAAACTACACTTTAACTGACTAATTTGAACCGAGTGAAGGAGAAATCTCCGGAGCAACTGTTCAGTGAGACGGAGTAAAGAATCTGGCGATTTGGGTTCAAACAACAACAGACAGAGTCTCAACTGACCTCGAGCTCAGTGTTCCATGCCTTGCATGGAAAGTTAACTCTTTCCTCTCCGGGGCAGTTCAAAGGTTGGATATCACTGCAATAGTCAGAATACAGCAAGTACATTCATGTTGTTTGAAAAGATAAGGGAGGGAGTGGTCTGTAGACCACCAGGTCTGAAGGAGTAGGGTGACAGAGAACTGGAGACAGACGTTAGGATGGTGGCAGAAAAAGGGGAGATGGTGATTGTGGGTGACCTAAATATGCCTGATAATGACTGGGCTACTACAGTAGTGAAGAGTACCAGAAGTGAGATACTGCTGGACATACAGTAACACAGGACTGAGCAGGACTGCTTCTTGATGCAACAGGTTGGGGAACTTACAACACGGGATGCCATCCTTGATTTGGTGTTTCCAACTCGGAGGCAGTGGAAGGGGTAATGTTGGGGGAGTGCAGACTTAGTCAAAATCAGAGTAAAGGTCAGGGAAAACTGTTGAGCATGGGCGGGGTCAAAGGGGTAGAAGAAAATAGGGAAAAAACAAGCATTTGTCAATGCTGAATGTTGTCTAACTGGCACTGGCATTGGTAGTGCAGGAGTTAGAGAGAGGCATAATAGGAATGGCAGTGAAGTATGGAATGGACGACAACCCCACCCTACCCAGCAGAGGCTGACAGGCACCGAGGTGTGCTTTTGGGTCGTCGGCTATAACGCTCATGCCATTTCACCTCACCCTACCCTGCAGACTCCGATAAGTGTCGCGTTGTGCCTTGGGGTCTTTGGGCCCTATGCTAACCCCATTCCATAAGGAAATACGTTGAGATGGGTGCAGTATAGGAGAATAGGGTGAACTTTGGGGCCGAAGCATCCAAAGCACACCTTGATGCCTGTCACTGGCTGCAGGGTGGGGGTGGGGGTGGGGGTGGAATGGAGTGAGCATTACAGCCAACAATCCAAAGTCACACCCCTGACACCTGTCAGTCTCTACAGGGTGGGACGTTATGGTTACAAACCCTAATGCCCCGGGCGTTTGTTGGTATTTGCACTCCAAATTTTCAACATGGACTTTTTGTGAACCCCACCTCAAGAAAGCATTTGGGACCTCCGCCTATGAACAGTGGCACTGTGATTTTGTTTATCTATCCCAAATGTTGATTTACCACAGCGACCGCGCCATTCTTCGCCAGATGTGCAAAAACACATTTCAGGCAGGATGTGAAACATGACAGCTGTACCATTCATAAGGAGGTGTGAAGAAATGGCAATGTTGAAAATCTGGAGTGAAAATATTAAAAATTCTCGCACTTAACAGTGCAATGCACGTTCATAACAGTGTCATTTTTTGGAATGTTTTCACCAAATTTGAAACATAGGCTTTTTGGGAGCACACCTCATTAACAGTGACACTGTTGTTTTGTTAATCAGTCCTGAAAGGTGATTCCGCGCCGTGACTGTGAAATCACCTTTGGGGACTGAATAACAAAATGACAGTGTCTGAGTTCATGAGATGGGGTACCAAGAACCCCATGTTGAAAATTTGGAGCCAAAAGTCACAAAAGTGGGCGAGATATCCACCCAAGTTGAAACGCCCCCATTGATGCCATTATATAGCTTACTAAGATTTTCTTCACTTCGCAGTTGACTTTTTGAGGAGTTCAAACATCTCCCATTCCACCGAAGATCATCACGCCGTGCTCTGGAGGTAAGTATGGGTTGATGGGGAGGGTGTGGGAAGGTGGGGTGCGCAGAGGGTGGGTGCAGGTTGGGAGAGAGGGGCGTCATGACCAGGAGGGACTGTTTTCTGTTTTACAGGGGAAAGAAAAAAAAAAAAAAAAAAGGGCGTTGCAGGAAGGTTTTTATTTACAGGTTTGCTTTGGGCACACTGGGGTGGGCTTCAGTGTGCCACCTGTGTTTTTTGGGGAGGGGGGATAGAAGCCGATGGGATTGGGCCCCCCGTTGGAAAAGAAAGCATGTCTGTGTTTGGTGGGGGGCATGATGCCAAGGTGGACCGGGCACCCCCCTCGGCAGACAAAACAAGGGGGACATTATGCTGATGGGGGATTTGGCTCCCACATCGGCAAACAAACTGGGGAGGGGGCACTCCTGACGTCGACTTTGTAGGGACTGTGAGAGGCGGACGGCGGGAGCCACCACCATGTTTACTGAAATGTTTCGAAAGGGGCATGTAATGGAGACGTGTGAGATCTGCCGCTGCAATGACGAGCCTGTCTCTCATTGCAGTGGCGGATTTCTTTCAAGTTGGTGGCACGCTTCTCAAGTGCTGTCATAGACGGTGTGCTCATTCATTGGTGCCACAGAGACCAGCCCAAAAAAGCAATGGCCACTAGCCTGCTACGGCCGCACCTCCACAACTTGCTACTCCGGCAAGCTGTCACAAAATGTTGCTTGCGCTGCACGTGGAAGGCAGTATAATAAAAAGGGCCGTATCATAGATGAATGACTTGTGTATGAGGACAGTCACCAAAAGAACTAAATGCAAGAGGTCAATATATTTTTCCATGGAGGTGCGAGAGGTGGTGAAGGCCAAAAGTAGGGCCTTCAAGAAGCTACAGAAAAAAGCAAGGGGAAGCTGGTCTGGTGGCATGGCATTAGCACTACCTCCTGCCATGCCGGTGAGCCAGATTTGGGAGCAAACATGAGTCACTGGGTTATTATACTACAAGGCCCTACATGGGTTGGTCCAGGGCTATGTGCTAGGGCTCCTGTCTCCTTGCCAGCTCTCCTGCCCTCTCCGCTTCGTGAAAGTGGGCCTCCTATCAGTTCCCAAAGCAAGGCTGAAGGGAGGACTGGGCCTTTGAAGTGGCCAGTCCTCTTTTGAGGAATTCATTTTTTAAAGCCCTGAGGGAGGCACTATCAGCGGAGGCATTTAAAAGACCTAACTCTTTAAAGATGCCTTCGATAATACTGTATATAATTGCCCAGTTGTTTTCTGACCGATTTTGTTGCCGATGCTGGTTTTGTTTTTTAAATTTTTATTTATATAATGTACTTTTTGCTCCTTAGCTGCCCCCTTCTGACCTCCCCAGCACAGTCACATCTGTATCACCGGGACGTAACCCTGCCCGGTCGCCGGGTGCGGAGCCAGCGAGAGGTCAGTCATCATCCATAGCCAGAGGTGTTTCTTCTCCATTTTCTCCCTTCCAACTGCTGGGGCGCACACACAGGACGTGCGTACATGGAGGCATGTGCGTGTCCACAGAAGTCCCACAGCACCCTCCCTTATTCTGGCCCCTCTGACCGGCACTACCCTTCCCGCCTTCACCTGGGGGCAGTCATTCAGCGGGAGTGCCAGTCCTCCTTCCCCAGGAGAGGAGAGCTGTCCTCCGGACGCTCAATCCTCTCCCTCCCCTGCCGACCCCCGGCAGTCCATACTCACTCCCGAACACAGATGGCCAGCATGGAGCCAGGTGTGGCGTTCAGCGCCTCAACCATCAGGGCCACCAGGCCAGCTTGCCGATGCTGCTTTACATTTTATGTCATGATGAGCTTTATTTATTTGCATTTTGATTTGTGACCTGCATTGAAGTTTTAAACTGCGATTGTTTATCGTATGGCACCATGAGTCTCAGGAAAAGGGTGCTTTACAAAACTACTACTACTACTACTGTTACTACAATGAGCTAGACAGGAAGGCTATTCGAAGCAACAAGAGTCTTGGGTCTGCATACGAACCTAGCTCTCAAAGGTGAGAAAAAAAGAAACTAAGCCACTGGGGAGGACACCACTATTTACACTCTTGGTGCAAGTGGCATCATACCTAGGAGCCATGTGCATGTGGCCCGAAGACCAAAGAGTGTGGTTCTATGGAGAAGATTTGCTATAGGAAGATAGAGAGGCTAAATGAAAATAAAACACATCAAAAGAGTCGTACCTTTCAGTCTGATCTTCACATTTGGGGTCGATACCAATAACACTTCTTCAAATCACATACACCCCTACAAAGGGCTGAAGTGGACCCATCAGAAAATGAGGCTAAACTGGTACCTGGAAACAGTTCACACAGTTTTGTAATCTATACCACAAGTAGCCTGAATGATTGAACTACCTATGTGATAGATACAATGATCTGTCTTCGAGGATGGAGCTCTTGCACCAGGTAATACCATTAGGACTGAAGCTGGCAGGCGTCAGGACCCCACGGAAAACTTGTAGCTAGCAGTCTGAGGCAGGGGACCGCCCCCACGTCGGGACCTTTGGTCTCAGGGGGCCTATCCAGTTACCAAAATTCAATAAATAAACATATTTTAACCAAGGTATTACACATGATAATATGTTAAACAGGACACCAGACCTTCAGCGATCTCCTTAAGGGATGGCACATCCCCTCCAGAGACTCCTCTGGCTGTCGTCATGAATCAGATCACCAGATCTACTGTAACCTTCCATCACGTTTGTCAGCCTGCCCCTGTGACATACAGGAGGAGTGAGCTATGGAGGCTGAAAAATGCATGTAGGACAAGCCCAAAGGTCCAGGTGTGGGAGAGTTCAGAGAGTGCAGCCATCATACAGTGTACTGGTGCAGCATTTTCACCTTTTCTGCAGCATTTCCACCTCTTCTGCCCGCCCACCCCAAACCCCGTGCGTAACAGATGGCAAGGAGGGACCTGACGGCACATCACTCATGCCGGTACTGGCATCTCCACAAGCCACTGCCAGGAGCCACTACATGGTGTTGCAGTGTGTCCCCTCCCTCCACCTGGAGAAGAGTGCCCAAAGGACATTCCAAACCCTCCCTGCTGGGCTCCACTCTTGACGTCCCAGATGCACAGCAGGAACCCAAGTTGTCAGCATTTCAGAGCAATCCCCTATTGCACAGAGTCACAGAGCCAGCGCATGGTTAATATCTTAATTAAACACCAAACCAAAAAAAACATTATCAAGCATGGACACTGAAAACCACAGTTAGATCGTGGACAACCATGGCTGTTACTTGAAGTAATTTATGATGACATTTTATCACCATCTTTTTTTCTTTAATGTACCAAATTAAAAATGGATTTAGTTGTCTCAGTTAACTTCTCTTGATTGTGTAGTTTTCCAGGCATTTGTGCATGTTAATTAACCATGGACACTCTCGTCCATGAATCATGGCAAACCATGGATGGAATTACTGTGGACAAAGATCAGTGACAGAACAGAGATGTCCATAATGGACAACTGGAGAGCAGGGCATAATTTTTAGATGCCCTCCTCTTTCTCCTTTATTGTCTATCCTATATTCAGATATGTTTAGACCTGTTTGCTCAATCTAATTTTTTACTGCGTTTGTAACTACCCTGAATTACTCTCTCCTCAGTAGCTACTGCTCTGTTTCCATACTGCCTGAACAGTCTAAGAAATCAGTTACACTGCTCCGGGCCATTCAGAGGAACAGCATGAAGTGGTGTGACAGATGTCATGGAATTTCTTAGAACTACAGTATAACAAGCATTTCTCAACGCTGAATGTTTGCATGCTAGTATTGATAATGGTAGTGCAGGAGTTAGAGAGATGCATAATAGGAACGGCAGTGAAGTATTGAAGTAACGCCAACCCCCACTCCCACCCTGCAGAGACTGACAGGCGTTGGGGGTGTGCTGTTGGGTCGTTGGCCATAACACTCATGCCATTCCACCTCACCCACCCCTGCAAACACCAACAGGTGTCGCAGTGTGCCTTGAGGTCTTTGGCCCTTACGCTCACCCCATTCCATAAGGAAATAAGCTGAGATGGGTGTAGTATAGGAGAATGGGGTGAACGTTAGGGCAGAAGACTCCAAGGGTCACCTTGATGCCTATCAGTGGCTGCAGAATGGGGGTGGAATGGCATGAGCATTACAGTCGATGACCCCAAGTCACCCCCCCCCCCCGACGCCTGTCAGTTTGTACAGGGTAAGCATCACGGTTGGAAACCCTAACGCCCCAGGCATTTGTTGGTATTTTCTCCAAATTTTCAAAATGGGCTTTTTGTGACCCCACCTCATGAACAGTGGCAGTATCATTTTGTTACTCGATCCCAAAAAGTGATTTTGCACAGCAAGTGTGCCATTCGGCGCCAAGGGTGCAAAACCACATTTCGGGCAGGATGTGAAAAATAACAGCTATACTGTTCATGAGGAGGTATGAAAAAATGGCAATGTTGAAAATCCGGTGTGAAAATATGAAAAACTGGCGGAGTTACGAGTGTGCATAGAAACTATGCAACGCACACTCATACCGCAATCACTGTTTGGAATGTTTTCACCAAATTTTCAACATGGCCTTTTTGGGACCTTCCCTCATTAACAGTGGCACTGTGATTTCGTTAATTTATCCCAAAAGTTGATTCTGCACAGCGACTGCGCCATTCTGTGCCACAGGTGCAAAATCACATTTTGGAAAGGATGCAAAAAATGATAGCTGTACTGTTCATAATGGGGTATGAAAAAATGGCAATGTTGGAAATTTGGAGTGAAAATATTAAAAATTGATGAAGTTATGAGTGTACGTAGAAACTGTGCAACAGACGCTCGTAACGCAGTCATTTTTTGGAGTTTTTCACCAAAATTTGCAACAAGTGCTTTTTGGGACCCCACCTCATGAACAGTGGCACTGTCACTTCGTTAATTGGTCCCGAAAGGTGATTCCACACAGCAAATGTGAAATCACCTTTCAGGATGAGAAATGAAATTACACTGCCAGTGTTCACGAGGTGGGGTCCCAAGAACCCCATGTTGAAAATCTGGGACCAAAACTCCAACAATTGGCTGAGCTATCAACCTAAGTTGAACCCCCCACTGACTGCCACTATAGGGCTTACCGTCATTCTTTCAGTTCCCAGTTGGTCTTTGAAGAGTGCAGACGTGTTCCCAGTCCACAGAAGATAGCTGTTCCTGACCTCCGGAGGTAAGTATGGGTGGGGGTGCAGGGAGGTGGGGTGCGCGGGGAGGTGCAGGTTGTGGGAGGGGGCTGGGAGGAACGAGGACCGTTTTCTCCCCAAAGTTTAAAAAAAAAGTCGGGACTTTCTTTTTACTGGTGAAATAATAACAAAATGGATTTTGGTACACTGGAGGGCTCCCAGTGTGCCAGAGTGCGGGGGCAATGCCGACCAAGGGAATGGGCACCCTGAGGTCGGCTGAGAACACGGGCTTTGGGGGGGGGCATCTGACACCAGGAGTGGGCATCCCCGGGGTGGGCACCCAGTGTGCCACATTAATGGGGGAAGGGGGGAATACATGCTGATATGGGGACTGAGCACCCTGATGTCGTCAGGGGATGGAGAATGGAGGGTGCAGGGTGGGCAGCAGCAGTAGAAGGGAGTGGGAGGGTTTTATGCCGGTGCAACGGAGAACGGCGGGTGCGGGGTGGGCAGCAGCAGTGGGAGGGAGTGGAAAGGTTTTATGCCGGTGAGACGGGGAACAGAGGGTGCGGGACGGGTAGCGGCAGTGGGAGGGAGTTAACATTTAAATTTGTTTTCCTGCTGTGTGCCTGGTTTGGAGGAAGGGGGGAAATGACGCTGAAATGTCGAAACTGTCCGATTGCAGTGCTAGATTTCTTTCAAATGCGGCGCGCGCTCTGAAACTGCTGTCATCAGCAGCCTCAGCATTAATTAGTGGCCGAGGGACACGCCCATTAAAACATCTGCTGCATTGGCCATAACACTGCCACACCTCTGCAATGCTCTACTATCTCAATATGTTTCTTGTGCGCTGCACGCAAGCAAACATAAAAAGAAAGAGCAGCAACAGCTGCTGAAGAGAGGGGTAGGCAATGTAGAGCTGAGGACACCACAAAGCTAGATTAATCATTTGTTAAAAATTGGTCAAAGCATGTCTGAATATATGACTGACATGGAAAGAATAATGAGAGGACATTTAATTCCCGTCACCTTTTAAAGCAACCAAGCCATTTCAGCTTAATGTACCTCAGTAGCAATAATAAAACTAAAAATGGAAAAACAAAAAGTATTTTGCAATGGAATGCAAGCCCCATGCTTAATGAATGTATGTAGTTCCCATATCCGCATTAATTATTTTGGATTTGTACCTTTGCTGGTAACTGGATGGTATCCATGAGCATCTGCTTAACCTCATGTAGGCCACCGACCCTGTCCCAGCCCAAGTCTTTTGGCCTGTGCAGGTTAGCATTTCTCAGGGCGGAAGGGGTGAAACCTTTAAGGGCTTGGAGAAAATCAGCTGTTGACAAACATAATCCTGCAACACAACACACACAAAATAAGTAATAGCTCAGCAGGGAAAAACAGGAGTACATGCGATCAGTGTTGCTCTTCTCTGTACACAAAGAATTATAGAAACCTTTCTGTGTGTCAAGTCCTTTGTCTCAAAAAGTAATTAATCAAATCAAAACAGTAGTTTTAGTATCCACTAAGAAACTGTAGAATATGCCTTACAACACTATGAAATATTTAATACATGCAATAACAGTTTACTACTCTAAGTCTCTGAGCAGTTCTAATACATGCCAGTGATCCTTCATACCATATTTATTTATTTAATTTTTGTTGACCGGGTAAGTGCACTAGACAAATCCTGCCTATTTTCAGGCAAAACATGATTCCAGGCTAAAGTGACTTTTGTTTTTTCAACAGGCATTGGCGGCAGAAGGTCAAAGGTCGTAAATTAGAGTGTAAATGGAGGAAATACCAGGTGGGTGCTGACAGCCTTGCCATGAAAGAACATGTGACTCCATCAGGAGGAGACTGAGGTGGCAAAGAAAATGTTCTTCGCAGCCCTAATTTCAGCCGAGAGAAACTATCCAGCTGCACTTTTCTGTGCAGCAGACAATTTGTTATAGTCAGAATGTCTGTGGTGTAGGGAGCTTGTCTCATCGAAAAGGTGCGACCAGTTAAATGTGTTCTTCAAGGCCAAGACTGTCAGCATCCAGGACCGTATTTCCATCACTACCCAAGGGATAGGCAAACGTGACACAGCAGAAGAGATGTATAGTCCAGTACACAGGTTGGGGAGTGCACCCTGTTGGATGAGGAGGTGGTCTTTAAGGTTGCTACTGGTTTGCGTTGCACCACGTGTTTTCTGGAACCTACCTCAACCCAACAGCTCAAGGCAGGGCTGGTGGCATAAGGTCCAGTACTTACAAGTATTGTCAATGCCTGTTGGCAGGAAGATTTTTTTTTAATTCCTCTTACAGAGACAATAGTAAAATCCTTGATCCAGAAGTTATTAGATCATGTCAACTTTGCCAAATATTGTCCAGTTTCCAACTTCCCTTTCTGGCGAAGGTTGTGGAGAAAGAGGCTGCATTCCAGATGGTGGCTCATCTAGGGAACAGACACCTCTCTGAGCCATTTCAATCTGGTACTGGAATACACAAAGCACTGAAACAGCCCTAGTCAGAGTGTGCAATGATCTTTTCCTAGCCAGGGGCTGAGGTAAGATCTCTACCGTGATCCTTCTTGTTCATTCATCTGCATTCAATAGCATGGACCGTGCTATTTTGCTGGGCAAACTTGTGGGACTTTGAGTTCGTCAGGAACTGTTTTACAGTGATTCTGGTAATTTCTTTGTGAAAGTAAGTAGTCAGTGGTGCTCGGTTCTTGCTAGTTACGGACAATGGCTCTTGACTGCAGAGTCCCAGGGTTCCGTATTGTTGTCATTATTGTTTGTGATGTACCAGCTTCCATTAGGTATGATCATAACACACTACAGCCTGGATTTTCACTGCTATGAAGATGATAGCCTGTTGTAAGTGTCCTTTGCCTCTGACCAGGGTGTACTCAGTGCTGAAGTTGGAACAGTGTTTTGAAGAAATCAGGTCTCGATGACCTCCAACTAATTAGCTCATAACCCCTGAAGAAACAAGTTACTTATGGTGAAAAATGAGCAGCAGATTTAAGCTACACAAGGCAGCCTCAAACTCCCTGTCCTTGATGGGATCCAACTGAGGGTAGTAAAGGAGGAAGGAAGCCTGGAAATAGTTCTTGACAAACCGCTGATATTCATAGATACATAGATGTTGTTGGCAGATAAGGGCTTTGCAGCCCATTCAGTCGCCCTATCCCTCTTTCTAATGCTTAAGGTACCCTAGGTGCTACAACCCCACCCCCACCCCTAGCCTGATAATTCCATGTGCCTATTCCACGATTCTGAATCCCTGAACCATGGTCACCCTCATCACTTCCTGGGAGAAACTGTTCCATCTCTCCACACCCTTTCAGTGAAGTAGAATTTCCTCAAGTTCCCTTTAAGTTTTCCACCTTTTACTCTCATGCTGTGCCCCCTTGTTCTGCTATTTTCCTTCATGTGAAAGATGCTCCCCTCTGGTACCCTGTTGATCCCTTTTAGATATCTGAAGGTCTCTATCATGACCCCCCCCTCTCTCCTTTCCTCAAGGTAGTACATATTTAGAGCTCTGAGTCTCTCCTCATATGATTTTTGTCGCCCTCCTCTGTACCGTCTCCATCCTGTCTATGTCTTTTTGGAAATGGGGCCTCCAGAACCGAACACAGTACTCCAGATGAGGCCTTTCTAGGGAGTTGTACAACGGTACCACCACTTCCCTCCGTCTACTTGTTATACCTCTCCCTATGTACCCTAACATTCTGTTAGCCTTTCCAACTGCTTTGTCGCACTGTTTAGCCACTTTGAGGTTGTCTTCTATGACTATCCCTAGATCCCTTTCCTCTGTGGTGGCCTCCAGTGTTATCCCATCTAGGTCATACTCAGCCCAAGGATTCCCTCTTCCCTAGGTGTATAATTTTGCACTTTTTTGCCTTGAAACCCAACTGCCATTCCCTGGACCAGTTTTCTAGCCTCTTCATATCCCTCCTCATTTTTTCTATACATTCCTGTGCATCTACCCTGTTACATAGCTTTGTATCATCTGCAAACAGGCTAACCCTCCCTTCTAGACCCTCTGCAATATCGCTTATGAAGACATTGAAGAGCACTGCTCTCAGCACTGATCCCTGGGGTACGCCACTTGTTACCCGTCTCTCCTGTGAGCTAACCCCATTTACCACTACTCTGTGTTCTGTTACTTAACCAGTTTCTAACCCATGTGACTACCTTTGTCCCCACCCCCAGATTTGCCAGCTTGTGGATTAGTCTCCTGTGTGGGACTGTGTCAAAGGCCTTCCTTAAGTCCAGATAGGCCACATCTACCGCTCTGCCCTGGTCTATTTCCTTTGTCACCCACTCAAAGAAATCAATCAAGCTGGTCTGGCATGACCTCCCTGCAGTGAATCCATGTTGCCTTGGGTCCAGCAGCCCCCGTGTCTCTAGGTAGTCCACCAGCCTTTCCTTAAGGTGTTGTCTGTCTTCAGGAAATATAGGTTACTCACCTGTAACCATAGTTCAAGGAGTGGTAAACAGTTCACAGCCACACTTTGGCTGTTCCACTGTAACAGTTTGAGTCATTGGACATCTTCAAATTAAGTTCCTCTCACCACCTGAGCGGTATATCCTCCATCTCCGGCTTGTGACATCAGATCCGTGCATGCTGGAAGCAGGAATCCATGGGCCACCTGCCAGGGGAGCTCAGGTGGGTTGTGTGGATGTGAACTGTATACCACTCTTATAGTTACAGATGAGTAACCTATAGCAGAGGTTGATGCAGAATGTTATCCACCTGCCAATCTCCCACTTTGCTGTCCGTCTGCTAGGTGCAGCTTCACCATATGTTGAGAACAGCTGGTGAGCCTCACTCCTGCACTTCCTATAATAAGCAAGCACCCTCCGCAGGTCCAAAGTATGGAGACTGCAGTCGACCTCGGAAGATGGATCATTAAAGTATACCAGAAGGTTACTCACCTGGTTAAGGTGAAACTCTGATACTACCTTTAAGAGGGACTTCGGGTGGGAGCAAAAGATGACCCTGTCCTTGTGGAAGATGAGGTAAGGAGACTCCACTGACAGTGGCTGGAGTTTGCTAACCATTCTGGCTGATGTGCTATAGAAACACAGACTTTGATAGCAGATAAGGACCACTTGGCCCACCTAGTCTGTCCATTTCCCTACCTATTGGATAAGCTGCAGATTCTAGTAAACCAACAGCCTACTTCTTCCTACCCCCCACTATAATTGCCTTATGTCTGTCCCATGCATTCTTGAATTACCCCACTGTTTTTGATCCCACGACCGCTTCAGGAAGGCGGTTCCATGCGTCCTTCTTCCCGTCACACCAGCACCCTTTTCATGAAAAAATATTCCTCACGTTGCCCTTGAGCCATCCCCCCTCTATTTTCAAATTGTGCCCCCTTGTCCACCAAGAAGGCTGTCTTCCGTGACAGGTGTGACATCTCACACCTGTACACAGGCTCAAAAGACTTGCCCATGAACACAGCAAGCACAGGCAGTAAGTCCCAAGGACATGGTGGTTCGTGTACAGGACAGGACAAATGCTCAAAACCTTTAAAAATGCACCCTACGACCTACTCCTGGGCCACCATCAGCTTACCAACCTGCACCTGGTAAGCAGAGATGGCTGCCAGGTGCACCTTAAGGGTCGTCGTTCACAATCCCCTCTGAGAGAGGGACCCAGAGGTATTCCAAGATGCTTGGCACAGGGCAGGCAAGAGGATCAAGTTCCTTGCCATGACACAAAAGAAAGAAAACCTCTTCCATTTAAATGCACAGCATTGATGAGTTGACTCCTATCGGGAGGCCTCCACAAAATGTAGCACATCTTCCGAGAGACCCAAAACCTGGAACTCTAGCTGTTCAGAAAAAAGGGAGGGAGGTGCGAGGATTAAAGATCAGGGTGCAGGACTTTCCCCTGTTGTCTGGTCAGCAAGTATGGATGAAGAGGCAACTGCCATGGAGCCCTGCTACTGAGGCTGAGGAGATCAAGGTACCAGAACTGTATGGGTCAGTCTGGAACTATCAGGATCATCTACGCCTTGTCCTTCCAGGTCTTAACCACCACCTTGTGCATAAAGAGGATGGGAGAGAAGGCATACACAAGGCCTGAGGTCCAGGGTCTCGCAAAGGCTTCATCCAACAATGTCCCGGATTGTGGGGGATGGCCAAAAAGAAAAAATTACTCACCTTAGTAATGTTGTTTCTTCTAATGGAGTCTTGCTATATTATGACATATGCAGTGAGTCCCAACCTTCGAACTGCTCAGGAGGTGAAAGAGTTAACTTTCCATGCCAGGCATGGAACGCTGAGCTCAAGCTCGGTTGAAAACTCCGTCTGTTGTTCTTCAAACTCAAACTGTCAGATCTTTACGAGCTAAACTCACTAAGGTCCTGTGTGGAAGCTGTAAACCTACACTAGCCAACTGGCTACTAACATAACAACACATTTTTGGTCCCAAAACAAAGACTCAATTCAGGAGACCCAAAAAATGAAAAACACAACACCCAGTCACCCCAAAAAAAATAGGGGTGAAAAAACAAGGTGGGCAACTACTAAGTGCCAACACTGCACTGCCCACCTACATCCCAAAAACAGAGGTTCTGAGAGAGGCACGCAGGGGGGGAGGTCATAATATAGCAAGACTCCATTAGAAGAAACAACATTACTAAGGTGAGTAATTTTTTCTTCTAACAACATAAAGTCTTGCTATATTATGAATATGCAGACTACACAGCAGTACCTCCATGGAGGAAGGACAGAACCTACTTAGGAAATGGGCTCTGAAGCACAGCTGTGCTAAACCGAGCATCACTCCCTAGCCTGGGTGTCCAGAGAGTAATGCTTGGTAAAGTGTGAACTGTTTTCCAGGTAGCTGCTTGACAAATCTCTAGAATGGGGATGTCCCTGGCATCAGCCAGGAAGCAGCTGTACCTCTGGTAGAGTGAGCCCTCAGGCCTGAGGGAGGAACCTTACCCAGCTTTTCATAACAGAACTGGATACAAGAGACAATCCACCTGGCAATGGATCTTTTAGTGGCAGGTTTCCCTTTACCAACTTCACCATAAGTGAGGAAAAGTTGGAGGGAGTCAATCCTGTGACCCTTGGTACGCTCAATGTAGTAACTAAGGGCTCTCTTCACATCTAAGCTGTGCAGCTTCCTCTTGCCAGAGGAGGAATGGTCAGTGAAGTACACTGGAAGAGAAATAGACTGATTAAGGTGGAAATCTGAAACCACCTTAGGCAAGAACTTGTTAGTCCCGAGGACCACCTTATCCCTATGAAAGGAGATAAAATCAGGCTCCACTGACAAAGCTTGTAATTCACTTATGCGTCTGGCAGAAGTGATGGCTACCAGAAACACACTCTTCCAAGTCAAATACTTAAGCTCTGCTGAAGACAAGGGCTCAAAGGGAGGTTGCATAAGCTGAACAATGCAAACATTAAGATCCCAGGCAGGGGCAGGTTCCCTGAATGCAGGGTTGGTGTGAAGCAATCCCTTAAAACACTTAGAGAATACAGGATGAGCTGAAAGAGAAGAGGGTTTACCTGCTGAAATGAAAGCAGACACAGCTGCCAAATGCACCTTTAGGGTAGCTGGTCTGAGCCCCAAAGTGTTCAAATGGACCATATAATCCAGGACTGTGGGTAAATCAGCAGATTCTGGGAAATATGCTTCCAGAGCACCATATGGAAAACCTCTTCCATTTGAATTGTAAGTAGCCTGGTGGAAGGCTTCCAGAAGCCTTCAATATCCATTACACCTTGGGAGAGGTGTAGATCAGCAAATTAACTCTTCAAGAGCCAGGCCTTGAGATTGAGAGATTTGAGGTTTGGGTAACAAACCCTTCCCTGAGCACAGGTTAACAGATTGTGATTCCTGGGAAGACACAGGGGAAGATGGACTGCTAAGGACAGTAGGAGTGGATACCAGGGTTGTCTGGCCCAATCTGGAGCAATCAGAATCACTTTGCAGGATTGAGATCTGATTTTGACTAACACTTTGAACAGGAGAGGGAAGGGGGGAAAAAAGCATAGAGAAACTTCCCTTCCCAATTGAGAACTAAGGCATCCAGAGGGACTGAGCCCAACACTGGGGGCCTGCAGCAAAAAAGGGGAAGTTGGTGATTGTCTGGGGCTGCAAAAAGATCTATCTGCGGGGTGCCCCATCTGGCAAATATTACCTCCAGGACTGGGGATCCAGTGACCATTCGTGATGGCCCTGGGAAATCCTGCTGAGAGCATCTGCCAGGACATTGTCCTTGCCTGGGAGGTGAACTGCCGTAAGGGAGGTGTTCAGGGAATAAGCCAGAGACCACAACTTCATTGCTCCGGTGAACAAGGCCATAGACTGAGTGCCTCCTTGCTTGTTGATGTACCACATTGTAGTGGTGTTGTCTGTTCTGACCTGTACAACTTTGTTCTGAACAGATTTGGAAAAAGCTTGAAGTGCTAGAAAAACTGCTCTGAGCTCCAACAGGTTGATGTGGAGCAGAGATTCCTGAGGGGACCACAGTCCCTGGGTAGTGAGGTCGCCCATGTGAGCTCCCCACCCCAAGAGGGATGCATCTGTAGTAAGGATTAAAGAGTGAGACTGAGTGACAAAGGGAACCCCCTGTCTCAGATTGCTCTGATCCTGCCACCATTGTAGGGCTTGGATCAGGGTTCGAGTCACTGGGATCAATTTGGTTAGAGGGTCCTTTCTTTGAGACCAAAAGGCTCTCAAATGGAACTGGATGTCCCTCATCTGAAATCTGGCTCCTTGCACTACTGCTGTAGAAGCTGCCATGTGCCCTAGGAGCTGTAGAAAATGCCTTGCTGGTCGAGAGACCTGCAGGGTGAATGAGGAGGCCAGAGAGACCAGGGTCCTTGCCCTGTCCAAAGGAAGGAAGGCTCTGGCTTCCTCTGTGTTCAGTTCTGCGCCTATGAAGGTGAGGAGCTGGACAGGCTCTAGAACTGACTTTGGAAGATTCAAGGAAACCTAGAGAGGTAAGCAGTTGCTGAGTTATCTGAAGATGTAACTTGACTTGGTCTGGAGACTGGCCTACTATGAGCCAGTCGTCCAGGTAAGGGAAGATGGCAATTTTTTGCCTTCTTAGGTGGGCAACTGCTACTGCCAGGCATTTTGTGAATACCCTTGGAGCAGAGGTGAGGCCAAAGGGCACTGCTCTGAACTGGTAATGGCCTGAGGGCAGCTCGAACCTGAGGTACTTTCGATGGGAGCTTCTGATGAGAATATGGAAGTAGGCATCCTTGAGGTCCAGGGACGCTAGCCAGTCCCCTGGCCTTAGAGAGGGTAGAATAATTCCCAGAGTCACCATTTTGAATTTTGGTTTTAAAAGGTGCTTGTTTAAGTATCTGAGATCCAGGATGGGCTGCCATTCTCCTGTCTTTTTGGGGTAAGGAAGTACCTGGAGTACAATCCTTTGCCCGTGTAGGTGGGAACCCTTTCCACGGCTCTGAGAGCCAGATGGGTGAGAGACTTCTGCCTCTAGGGCAAGTGCCTCTCTGATGGATTTGCAGGTGGAAAGGATCTGGTTCTCATCTTTGGAAATTTTTGAAGCTGAGAACCAGTCCCTGCTCTACTTCCAGGACCCACTTGTCTGATGTCAGAGACTTCCAGTCCTGGACAAAGTAAGCCAGCCTGCCCCTACAGGTGAGGGAGAATCGGCCCTGGCCACCCCATCAGGGTGCCTGCTTGGCAGGGGCTTTAGGCTGAGGGGTGGAAGCAGGCCTGCTTGTGCCCGATCCGCCTCTCCTCTAAAGAACCCCTCTGGGCGTAAGCTGAAGAGGGAGGCCTGGGCTTGGTAAAAGGCCCATGAAAAGGCCTGCCCCTGCCCCTGGAAGGCTGCCTTTGAGGAGTGGCCTGCTTTTCCTTGGCCTGTGCATCTATAGGTGGTCCTATACTCATCCATTTTCTTCATGTAATTCTCTGTCTGCTCCCCCAAACAGAGAATTACCCACAACAGGAAAATCCATGGCCTTAGTCTGGGTATCCTGTGACAGGCTAGTACATCTGAGCCAAGCCATTCTGCGAAGTGCCACAGATGTAGCCATGACTCTTGATGACACATCATTTGAGTCCACTGCAGCATGGAATTGCAACTAGATGCCTCAATGCCATCAGCAGCCACCTGCTCCAGCTCCTTGGCAAGCTGGCTAGGGACCTGTTTTGCTAGAGCCATAACAGTATCCCATCTGGATTTCTGGTATCTAGCAACATAAGCCATATAATTTGCCTGTCTGAGTCCCAAGGATGCCGCCATGCACTGTTTCTTTGCCATGGCATCAATCCTCCTGGAGTCCTTGTCAGGGGGTTGTGAGGCCAAGGGAATATTTGCCTTGTCACAGGCTGCAGCCTGCACTACCCCAACATGGCTGCACTGTTGTGTAAGGAACTCCGTATCAGAGCCTGACAATGTGCACCTCTTGTCCATTCTCTTATTAACAGGAGGTATAGTGTGAGGAGTTTTTAGAATTTTTACTGTCTGTTTCCCAAAAGATTTATGCAAAGGAATAGAGTCTCCTGGACTCTGGGATATCCATCATTTCCACATGGTCAGGTTCCTCTTGATTATCCACAGCTTCCTCCATAGGGAGCTGGAGGGCTTCAGCCACTTTTTTATAAAACGTAAAATGAGAAGGGGACTCAGAAAGCCTAGGAGGAGACACTCCTGAAGGTCTGTCTGGGGAGATGTCTGGTTCAATGGGCACATCCAGACTTTCAAATCCACATTCACTCTCCTCATACTCCTCTTCCGGTTCATAAATTCTCTAAATCATCTACTTGAACCGGTGGAACCGCCAGACCGTGACGCTACCTGATGGGTGCCAGTTCGGTCGAACCAGGGAAAGCGACTGGACAATTTTAATCGCTGGCTATTTCTTCAGCGGTTGGAGAGAAAGTTTGGCTCCACACCAGCTGATTTCCTTGTCCTTTGCTGGAACCGACTCCTCCGAGTCAGCTCTCCTTGCCCGAGAAGTCTCGCCCTGGTCAGAGGGCACTCCTCCGTTTGGTTGGAACCGAACCGGGCTGGCCATCCGGGTCAGCGGATTCTCTGGTTTCCCCTTTCCCTGAACCTACCAACTCTTTATCCAGGGTAGCTGCAGGAAAATATTTGCAAATCTGGCAGTCTGCATTGAGGTGGTCAAACCCCAGACAATAAACACAGGTGGTGTGGGGGTCAGCCTTGGCAAAGGCTTCCCCACAGACACTGCAGTGTTGAAACCCAGTGGGCCCAGTTTTTCTTTTGGGTTTCTCAGACATAGTGCCAGTCCTATCCAAACTTGCCTGTTTATGGCAATCCGCCAAGCAAGACCCTCTTATCGGTTCCCAACCGTGTCATGGGTCGTGAAAAAAACCGTAATAAAATCCGTTTTTTTTTAGAACCGATAAGAACCGGTAACCACACTCTAAAAGACAGATTAATATATTTCAAAACAACCTGATCGGTTCAAATCGAACCGATAACCGTTTACAAGTTCCACACAGAAGAATTAAATGTAAAAGCTATCTAGTACTTACAATACCACAGACAGAGCTTGAACCGATCAAGCGTGTTTAAATTCGTCAAAAACCAGAAAATAATATTTTAACCGACAAAATGAACCGAGCAGAAGGAGAAAATCTCTGGAGCGACTGTTCAGTGAGGCGGAGTAAAGAATCTGACAATTTGAGTTTGAAGAACAACAGACAGAGTTTTCAACCGAGCTCCAGCTCAGCGTTCCATGCCTGGCATGGAAGGTTAACTCTTTCACCTCCGGAGCAGTTCGAAGGTTGGGACTCACTGCATATGTCATAATATAGCAAGACTTCATGTTGTTTGAAACAGCCTCAGTTTTCAGTTCTCCCAGAAGGCAAACAGGTCCACTACAGTTGGAGGGAGGACGATTCAGAGTTGGAGGGAGGACGATTCAGAGGAAACATGAGAAAGAATTTCTTCACAGAACGGGTGGTGGACAAGTGGAACACCCTGCCAGAGGAAGTGGTGGGGGCTGAAACAATCACGGGATTTAAGAATGCATGGGATAGACATAAAGGAATTCTAGAGGTCAGGGGTAAGGGGAAATAGACTTCTAGGAAAACAAACTGAACTTACAAGCTCAAATGGGCAGACTGGGTGGGCCATAGGCCCTTATCTGCTGACACTGTCTATGTATCTATGTATCTACAGGAGTGTCCCACTGGGAGAACAGAAGGAGAACAGTGGGGCACTCCTTTAGTGGACCTGTAGAGGAGTGCCCCACTGGGAGAACAGGTGGCTTACCACCTCCTGATGCAGGGACCATTCATACGATGTCTCTCTCACCCAGCTGAGATCATCTCCCAGCTGACTGTGAATTCCTATGATGTGAATCACCAGGAGATCTGCATCCAGGTTACGCATGAATGTCCAGGTGCAGAAGGCTTCCTGACACAGGGGATATGAGTGAGTTCTGCCCAGTCTGTTCAGGTAAAAAATGGATGTGGTATTTTCTGTCTGGCCCTGCACAACCTGACCCCTGATTATGGAGGTGAATTCTGTGACAGACAGCTGCACTGCACAGGGTTACAGCAGGGTGATGTGGTGACAGAACTCCCAGGGAGACCAGAACCCATGGGCTCTGTGGTCTTCCAGGTGTGCTCCTAACCCACCAAAAACGCATGTGTCATGAGAGTGACGGTCGAGTCTGGGCAGACAAACTGGATTCCTTTGTCTAGATGTTGAGGGACCAGCCACCACTGGATGGCATCCCACATCAGCTGGGTCACAAAGACAAGCTGGTCCAGATGACCTAGGCCCCTGGAACCACTGGCAGTCCAGCTCCCACTGCCGGAGCATTGCCAATGTGCCAAACAGACCACAGTGGTGGTGGATGCCATGTACCCCAGCAACCACAGGAAATCCTGGGAAGGGCATGAGCACCCAACTGGAAATGACTGGGCAAAGGAGGCAAGGTCCTGAGCCCAGTTCACAGGGAGACAGACCGTGGCCCACAGGGAGTCTAGTTCTGCTCCGATTAATATGATTACCTACAATGCGATCAGTTTGGACTTGTCCGGGTTGACCAACGGGTCCAAGCCTCTGCAGGTCTGGAGGGAAAGCCCTCTGGACTGCTCCACGACCTCCATGGAGGGCCCAGCCATTAGTCAGTCATCCAGGTTGGGATACACTCAGACACCCCCGTGCCACAGGAATGTCGCCACCACTGCCATGCACTTGGTGAAGACCCTGGGTGTGGACAAGAGGCCGAAGGGCATGACCCAGAACTGATATAGAACCCCTTCTGCGCTGAATTGCAAGTACTACCAGTGGGACAGACAGACTGGGATGTGGAAGAATACATCCTGGAGATCCAGGGAGCAGAACAACATGCCCTGCTCCATGGCTGGTATAATCTGTCCCACAGTGACCATCCAGATGTACACTTTCACATGAACTAATTTAGGTCGTGCAACTCCAGTATGGGACACCAGCACCCCCTGCCCATTTTGAGACCAGGAATTACCTAGCCATGTACCCCTGGCTTGCCACAGGGTGTCTTGGACATGACCAATTGCCTCTTTCACAAGGAGCTGAGCAACATCCACCCTGAGGGAAGACAGTGTGTCTTGGGACACCGAGGACTCTCAAGGTGCACAGAATCAGTAAGGTGGGGGAGACTCAAAATCAATCTAGAGGTAACCCTCTGCCTACCATCTCCAATACCCTCTTGTCCACAGTAATGATGGACCAATGTGGCCAGAAGTGGTGCAGCCGGCCCCCCCCACTGGGAGCTGGGTCAGGGCCTGGACAGACGGGAGGATAACATCCCCAACCCATCACTGAACAGCTTTGAAAGGGGCACCAGACACTCAGGCTGGAGGGACACCTTACTCCCTCACCCCACCACCTCTTTTTGGACGCTGGAAGCAGAACTTCAGCTTCAGACGCAAGCCTTGGTATTGCCTCTGCTGGGGCTGCTGCCAAGGCTGTTGTGACTGAAAAGATTGGTACTAGAAGGTCTTTGTTTTAGGTTTCTGAGCCTTAGGATCCTTCTGGGACGATGCCACCAAATCAAGGTGTGCGCTGGACTTCTCTAGTCTGGTGAACTTTCCATCCACCACAGGGACAGAGATCAGTGTCCGAAAATGGGACATCAGCCAGTTTATGCTGGGTATCCACCGTAAAGGTGGAAATCCGCAGCCAGGTCCTGTGACGCATCGTGATGGCTAATGTCATGGCAGGGGCACAAGGGTCGCCCATGTCCAAAGTGGTCTTAGGCAGGTAGCTTGCCCAGTGGCTTTTGCTGAGGTGCTGCCTGTCTATGACAGGGGAAAGGGGAGGCATCTCTGCACCAGCAGCGTCAACTTTAGCTGAAGGAATGGTACAGAGAGGAGGGGTTCGGCTACACTGGGGAGGATAAGGGCCAATACAGGTGTGACTGTCTGCATCCATCTAGGAGAGGAACCAAAGTCCTCAAAGAACAATTCAAATGTTACTCTGATGAACATTTAAACCAGCCGTGGGGAGGGGGGCTGGCGGAAGGAATCGGAGATGCAGAAATTCCCCCCCCAATACACATAGTCTAAAATAAAGAGTAAGGAGAACCAGAGGGAAGAGAAATCCCTCAGGGTGCAATACTAATGGAGAACTGCGCTGAACCTGAAGGTTATTTTTTCCCCAGTAGAAGCAGTTTTTTTAAAAACTGGTTCAAATTATGTTATTGTTTCATCTATACTTGCCTATTTAGTGACCTTGGTTTTCTAATTTACAGTCTAGTGCAGAGTGCCATTTTAGAATTTTGTGATGTAGTTTATGTCCCTCTCCAACCACTGAGTTCTATAGTAGAACATGGATGCATTGTTCCAGCAATGAAAGATCTAAGCAAGGGACATAAACTACATCATATACTTCTAAAATGATACTTTTTATCTGTGTGTAAATTAGAAACCCCCAGCAGGATAACAAAGCCTGTAGAGATGGAGCAGTAACAGAATTTGAACTAGTACTTAAAAATCAACTTCTGGGAAAAATGACCTGCAGGTTCAGTGTAGTTCTCCTTTAAGAAAGGAAGCACTGTGGTAAAGACAAAGATGGAAGGGAAGGCGAGCATTAAAAAGAAAAGGGGGAAGGAGGGAGAGCAAAAAGGAAGAAAGGGGGCAACAAGCAGAGTCATAACAACATCTGGAAGGCCATGTGTGCAAATACTGAAAGCCTAGGACATAAGATTCCGGACCTACAGACCATCACGGCAGAGAGCAACCTAGATATTGTGGCCATTACAGAGTCATGATGCGCTGAGAACCATGACTGGGACATGGCCATACCAGGCTATACTCTGTTCAGGAAGGACTGTGGAAAGGAAAGGAGGGGGTGTGGTCCTTCATGTGAGGGCAAGCATAAAAGCTATGGAGATACAGGGAATATAAGGGGAGGCAGAGGTACTGTAGTTCACCCTGGAGACGGGAAATGTATCATCGAGGAACAGGTCAGGAAGCATAGGAAGACCAGGAGCAGTTGTAAAATTTGCAAGTAGCTTTTTATTATTATCAATCACAGTAAAATAAAAAATAAAAATTGTTCAATATAACTATTTACAAAGGCAGTACAAATTGAGAAAACAAAGTCCTCCATCTGAGGGTATCTCTAATTCCAAGTTTCAGTCTCTCAGCCTATCCGTAGCAAAAGTAATGCTGCTCTTTTTATAAGTCTTTGCCTGGGAACTTGTTAAGGAGACATCCTGGTTTCAGAAAATGTTCTTGTCAGTTTCGGTGCAGAGCAGGTGCAAGCTTGCAAACAGAACAGTGTCCTAAGCTGGCCCTCTACTGGCAGCTCTGCAAAAGAGTTTGCAAACAAGCCTGTGAGGACTTCAGACTGTATCTCAGGTTACTCCCCCAAATTCCAAAGAACTTTTTGCAATCATTTCAGCATTTTAACTATATACAGTTTCAAACAAAGGTATCCCAGTATCACTTTCAGATTCAGATTTATTTTATAACCGCAGACATGCAAGGGGGAAGAAAAGACAGAAACAGCAAGTGAAGGTAGAGAAATAGCAAGAGTGGAGAATCGTGAGACTGTCAGAGTGATCAGTTCCTAGGTCTCATGAGAACATCTGGTTGCACAACCAGACAGACAAGAGACAGAAAAGGAGAGGACAGAACAGATCCTTGCGTTTAACTCTCTCTGCAGAACAAATGAGACAGAGCCTTATTCAACCCTGTCACATACCCACCCTTTAAGTAGAAACCTGTTTTAAAAAACAGGTTTCCAAAACTTTCTATTAATTGTCTTCTAACATTAGCTTATAATCTTTACTGTTCAGTGCATATGCAGTATAGCAAACAGAGAAGTGTAAACTTGCACGTTTTTTTTTTCAGCCTTCAGAATTCTCGATTCCTGATCCATATCTTGACATAAAATCAGCATTGACATTTTCTTTCCCAGATTTGTGCATTACTTTAAATTTAAATGGCTGCAGTGCTAGGTACCACCGTGTGATTCTGGAATTTTTATCCTTCATTTGGTTAAGCCAACATGAGTTTGTGATTTGTTATAAGTATAAATTCAGCTCCTAGCAAATAGAACTTAAGGGACTCCATGGTCCACTTTGCTGCAAGTCATTCCTTTTCAATGGTGGAGTATCCTTTCTCTTTGTTGTGCAACTTCCTACTGATATACAGAATAGGATGTTCCTTTCCATCTATATGCTAACTCAAGACTGCACCTAGGCCTACCTCTGATGCATCAGTCTGTAACAAAAATGGTTTCTCAAAGTCTGGGCTTCTTAAAACGGGCTGAACATAATGCAGCCTTGATGGCCCAAAAAACCTCATCGCACTCTGGGGTCCATTTTACATTATTTGGGAACCGTTTCTTTGCAAGTTCAGTGAGGGGAGTAACCAGCTAGGCAAAGTTAGGAACAAATCTCCGGTAATAACCAGCTAGTTCTAAAAATTGACCTAACATCTTTCTTTGTTTTAGGGATAGGACTGTTAGCTATAGCTCCTATCTCAGGAATCTCTGGCTTTACTTCTCCATTTCCTAAAACATAGCCCAAATATCTGGTTTCCTGCATGCCAGATGCACATTTGGTAGGATTAATTGTCAGACCTGCCCTTCTGATAGATTGGATAACTGTTTAGAGGTGTTTCAGGTGGCTTTTCCAGTCGGGACTCTACACCACATCATCATCCAGGTATGCATCACAATAACCAGTGTGATGGAATAAAATTACATCCGTGTACCGATGGAAAGTAGCGGGTGCACCATGTAAACCAAATGGCATGATGGTGAACTGATAGAATCCAACAGGAGTAGCAAATGCAGTTATGTCTTTGTATTCTTTAGCTAAGGGGGATTTGCCCTTGGTGAAATCGAGGGTACTGATACACATGGGGCTCCCCAATCTGTCTATCAAATCATCTACCCTGGGCATAGGGTAACAGTCGAAAATCTAACACTTGATTAAGTTTCCTAAAATCAAGGCAGATTCTTACACCCCCTTCTTTTTTATTTACAATCACCACTGGTGATGACCAAGCACTTCTGGACTCTTCTATGATACCCAATACTTTCATTCTTTGTATTTCCTTAACCGCTCTGGTAATCTGCATGTCTTTTGTCTAATAGGGCGTGCATTCCCTGTCACTATTACATGTTCGACCCCTTTTGCTTGGCCTGGCACTGAGGTAAAAGTACTGTTAAATGTCTTTAGCAACTTACGAATTTCTGCAGTTTGTTCGAAGGTTAAGGATACAGTCTGTCATAAGCTATATCAATATCTTCTTTATCAGTTTCTGGTAAAACTAGCAAAGCGGTCTTTGGTGTTTTTTCAACCCATTTCTTCAGGAAGTTAGCATGTTATATCTTGGAAAGATATTTTCCTATTAGGGGTCTCAATCTCATAGTTAACTGTGCTGGTACATCTAAGTACCCCATAAGGCCCCAGCCACTTCACCAACTGTTTATTTTCTGTAGTGGGTAAAAGCAGCAAGACCTTTTCCCCTGGCTCAAAAACATTTTCTTTTACTCATGGTCATAATACACCTTCTACTGGTTTTGGACCCCTTCCTGATTACTATGGGCAATTTCAACATATTTTGCTAGCTTATTTCTCAGGGCACACATATAAGATGTAATGGATTATTTCTGAGTGGGGTTATCTTCCCATGTTTCTTTTATTACATCTAGTTGCCTTCTAGGTTGTCTACATATAGCATTTGAAATGGTGAAAAACCTGTTGATGCCTGTGGCACTTCTCTGTAAGCAAAAAGCAGGTAAGGTAAGTATTGGCCCCAATATTTCCCTTCCACAAACCTTTGTAAAGGGGTTTGATTAAAGCACACAACAAGACCATCTGTCTGAGGATGATAATGGGAGGTTCTTATGGCAGTGATACCTAGTAGTTGGTACAGCTCCTTCAGTAATGCAGCACCAAAATTACTACCCTGATCAGTAATAATTTCTTTAGGTTTGCCCACCCTGTTGAAAATTTTGGCAAGCTCTGCTGCCACTTTTGGGGCTGTGACTGTACGCATAGGAATTTCTTCTGGGTATCGAGTAGCATGGTCATATACTACCAAAATGAATTGATTACCCTTTTTACTTTTGTCTAAGGGGCCAACCACATCCATTGCAATTCTCTCAAAAGGCACATCTATTAAGGGTAGGGGCACCTTGTCTTTTTTAGTCACTGGGGCTACTTTCTGATATTCAGCACAAGAACTGCAATAGGAAGCAACTTCTTCGTGAATTTCAGGCCAGTAAAATCTGTACAGCAATCTGGCAAGAGTGTGATCCTTTCCTGAGTGACCAGGTATAGCACTATCATGTGCTATCTGTAACAATTCACATCTATACTTTTGTGGTATAATCAATTGTTCTGTTTGTTCCTGTGTCTGAGGTTTAACCCAAACTCTGTACAGTAACCCATTACTTTTTTAAACATTGGTTCACCCTGTTTTGGTTTCACCCCCAGCTGCTTAAAATAACCCTGGACAGAAACATTGTTAGCTTGCTCTAAAACGGTCACAATCAGTTATCAGTTTAGTTTCAGCATTTTCATGTATTAACCCCTTATGTCCACCAGTCTTTTGTTGCCACTGTTTCTTCAGATGTCATCTTTCTTTCCGGGACTTCCGGATCTTGAACCTATGCTCAAACAAGTCCGAATCAAAATCACGAAAAGGAAAAGCATCCCCACCATCTGAGGTTTTCTTTGCCTGTACTCTTTTAATCACAGCTGCTGAAACATCAGGATTTACTCCCTCTGTGATTAACTTACTAAATCCTGGAAAGTAATTGCCAATAATCACAGGTACAGGTAACTTAGGTACTACCCCCACTTTCACTTGGTGCGACACCCCATTAATATTCAGTCACTTGGGTGGTGGGATAGTATCAAGTGTCCCCGTAGATGCAGATGACACTAGTACCTGGTCCTTTTGCACAGTGTTTTCCCAGCACTTCAACATGCATTAGGGTCTGTCTGCTTCCCGAATCAATAAGTCCCTTCACAGTCTTATCTCCCACTTTGACATCTGTTAAGGACTTGCTCCAGTTTTCTAAGGACAAATCTGCTCCAGTGTCACTCTTCTTACTACGGCAGTTTCTTGCAATATGATCTGGCTTACTATAGTTATAGCAAATAAAGTCTTTGAGTGCAGATTTGTTACCCCCACCAGAGATCTTGTCAAACTTTAGAGTTAAGAAAAAGAGGGTCTTACTGGTGCTTGGCTGTTACCAGGGGTGGAATTGTAAGGTTAAAAAGGGAAGGGGAGGCCAGGAAAAGGCAGGCATACTGAACAAATACTTTAGCTCAGTGTTCACAGAGGAGGAAGGGCCACAAAAACAGAGTAACAGAAGTTTTAGACTGAGGAAGGGAGGTCAACACTAGTCCATTTTCAGAGGAGAGAGTCCTGAATGGACTTGCTAATTTGAAGGCGGATAAAGCAATGGGCCACACAGGGTGCATCAAAGGGTATTGAGGGAGCTCTGGGAGGTAATGGCTGCACCTCTGACAGTCCTGTTTAACAGCTCACCAGAACCAAAAATAGTTCCAGAGTACTGGAGGGCAGCTGTAGTCCAACTACACAAGAGCAGTAGCAGGGAGGAGGCTGGCAATTATAGGCCAGTCAGCCTGATATTGGGGGTGGGAAAGTTAATAGAATCATTGCTGAAGGAAAGGATTGTGGACTATCTTGAATCCAGTGGGTTAGAAGACCCGAGGCAGCATGGGTTCATGGGGGAGATCATCTCAAACAAATCTCACAGATTTTTTCGACTGGCTGACAAAGAAATTAGATCAAGGTGGAGCAGTGGATGTGGCCTACTGTAGCTAGATTTCAGTAAGGCCTTCGACACAGTTCCACACAGAAGACTAGTAAGCAAGCTGGGTAGCTCAGGTGTGGGTTGAAAGGTGATAAAATGGATAAGAAACTGGTTAGCGGATAGGCAATGGAGGGTGATGGTAAATGAAGTTCACTTTGAGGAAGGGAGGGTGACCAGAGGGGTACCTCAGGGATCAGTGCCGGGACCAGTCCTCTTTAATGTCTTTACAAGTGATATTGCAGAGAAGCTGGAAGGAAAGGCCTCCCTCTTTATGGGTGATGCCAAAATCTGCAATAGGGTGAACACTGTGGGGGTGAGGTGGAAAGAATGAGCAGAGACCTGAGGAAACTAGAGGAGTTGTCAAGGGTCAGGTAGCCAAGTTTCACTGTGAAAAAGTGCAAAATAATGCACTTAGAGCACAGAAACCTAGGGGCAGAGTACAAAATGGGTGGAGCAATATTGACTACCAAGCAGGAAAGAGACCTGGGGGTGGTCATATCGGATGACCTAAAGGTGGCCAAGCAGTGCAACAAAGTAATTGGGAGGGCAGGTAGGATGCTGGGGTGCATATGGAGGGGTATCATCAGCAGAAAGAGGGAGGTGGTGTTACCTCTATAGATTGCTGGTAAAACCCACCTAGAGTGCCGTGTCCAGTTCTGGAGAGCAATTTTCAGAAGAATACAGACAAAGTGGAGATGGTCCAAAGGAGGGCAGCTAAAATGATGCAGGGTCTGCATCAAAAGCTCTATGAGGAGAGACTAAAGGACCTCAATATGTACATTCTGAAAGAGAGGAGGGAGAGGGGGATATGACAGAGCCTTTAAATACCTCACGGGGTTAAATAATATACAGGAGGGAAGTATTTTTCAGAAGAAAAGGTGCTGAAGAACAAGGGGACGTGCTATGAAGCTGGGGAAGGGGGTAGATTCAGGAGAGATGTTAGGAATCTTGAGTGGTCAGGGGAGTCAAGACAATGGGAAGACCAGGATCTCGCCTGGTCCCATGACCTGTGCCGGCGGTGCTTGTGCTTCTTGCCTCAGTGAGAATGGTTCTCCCCAAAGGTCTGCAGGCCACAGCACATTTCACAGAACTCTTCTGTAAAGGATCCACTGCCGCTGGCCTCAGCAGGGAGCAATGCCAAGACAGATGAGGTACCCACTGCAGCAGTAACTGAACTTCCTGAAGAACTGCATGCTAAACCATGTATCCGGCATCCACCAAGGCCTTTTGCAGCTCTTAAGTCAATCACCGAGGTCCTATTCTGAAGGTCAACTGAGGATGGGTCTGGCCCTGCTATCTTCCAGCAACATTTGACAAAGGCCACAGCCCCCACACATACACTGTAAAACCTTCCCGGTCAATACTGGCAGGACACGTGGGCATCAGTGTTTGATACCTTTTGTCCACAAGTCATGCAGAACTTAAACCCACTTGACAACTTCACTTTTTCCATGTTGAGAGCTCTCGTCAAAGGTAGAGCTAGAATGAGCGGCAGAAACTGAAATCCAAGTTGAAGGAAGTGATACTTCTCACCAAAAGCGTGAACTTGCAAGGAAATCCTCGAATGCTGCACAGCAGGAGACCTGACCTTTCCAGTGGTAAGATATGACATCATGGGGCGGAGCAGGAGGATATACTGGCTGGGTGGTGGGGGGAGCTTAGCTTGCAAACATCCAATGAATCAGAGCGTTCCAGTAGAACTGCCGAAGTGTGGAAAGTGAACTTTCCAATCCCTTAGAACTGCTTTTATCACCTGATGAATATTGACGAGCCTCATTCTTACTTGATTCTGCAGATCTTTGCACTTTAGTACAAGTCTTCATCTTCTCTCGTCTCTAGTACTGCTGTGCATTCTACAAGAGCTTACCCAGTGGTCAACTGCATTGTCTGCAGCTGGTTCAAGACTCAGCAGCAAGGCCTCTGACCTTTGCTTGGAGATCACATTACTCCCTCTCTATGAGTTCTGGGCTGGCTGCCTTTCAGATGGTGAAATGACTTCAGGGTCCTTTTAACAGCATATAAAGCCCTGAATGGACTGGGACTCCAGTACCTTAGTGTTCTTTTGAGTCCCTACATGTCCACCAGGGAGCTGAGGTCAGGGTGCTACTTCAGGTGCCACCGTTGTGTCCGAGATCCTCTGGTAAAAATAGGTTACTCACATGTAATGGTAGTTCTAAGAGTGGTGTGTGGTATACATCCACACTTCTGGCAGTATTCTTTCCCTTAAAGACTCTGGCCAGAAGGTTTTCAAGCTGGCTCCTCCAACCCACCTTGGTGGTAACTCCCTCTGCACCGCCCCGTGACATCAGATCTTACCCACAGGAAACAAGATACAGTGTGCCACTTGCCAGGGGAGGTCGGGTGAGTTGTGTGGATGTACAGTACACCATATACCACTCCTAGAAAGTGCGGTTACGCAAGAACTTACTGTAACAGTAGATCTTCGAGGAATGTCTCTTGGAGTAGGTTATTACTTCTGGGAGGTTCCAGCAGAGGGCACTGTCACACAGCAACTTCTTCAGCAGTCTTTTACCAGGGACTGCCCACACATGACATCACTTCCTTGCTCCCTATATAAGTGTGGGCGGTCCTTGTTATCCTCTGTTCCCCACCGGATTCAGCTCTCAAAGGCAAGGACCAAGGGAAACCAAGGTACCAGCGAGTCCCAACCCTAAGTCTTTAGATCAGGATTTCCCTGTTAGAGAAGGCAGGGGGACGGAAGGCAGGATCAGACCTACTGCAAGAGACATTCCTCGAAGATCTACTGTTACGGTAAGTTCTTACATAACAGCACTATCTTCTACAGAATGGTCTCTTGCAGTAGGTTATTACTTCTGGGAGAGTTCCCAGCAGGGAAGGCCGAGATGGAAGCCAAGTGGACTTTTATAGAACAACAGCTAAGGCCATCCAAGGATAAGGAGGCCAAGTAGTCCAAGACCTTCATAAGAGGGCAAGAATAAGGGTCCAGCGATTGAGAAGCGGACCAAATGGAGAAATGTTTCCACTTAGAATTGTAAGTATCCTGGGTAGCCTGCTTCTGGGCGTCTAGCAGAACATCGGCTACCTGAGAAGAGACCTGTAGTCTGTTTATGAAGACGTCTTCAGGAGCCAAGCATGAAGACACAGGGGCTTCAGATTGGGATGCAGGAGGGAGCCTTGGCACTGCGTCAAGAGGTCTGGCCTAAATGGCAACGGAACAGGTTCCACAATCGATAGCTGATGCAGAAGTGGGAATCATGCTTGTCGAGGCCACATGGGGTCTACGAGAATCATCGTGGCAGGCTCCATCTGTAGTTTCAGTAACGTGCAGGGTAGGAGAGGGAGTGGGGGGAAGGCATATAAGAACAGTCCTGTCCAAGGTTGGGACAGGGCATCTATAGAGCTTCCCCTTGTGTTCGGGATAATGGAGAAGTATTTGGGGAGCCTGTGGTTATCTGGGGATGCAAACAGATCTATTTGTGGAGTGCCATAGAGATCAAAGAGATTCTGAAGGACTGAGCAGAGCAGTGTCTACTCGTGAGCTGAGGACTGGTGACTCAAAAGGTCCGCCAACTGGTTGTGATGGCCTGGGAGATGGACAGCCGTGAGTGACAGTTGTTGTTTGATCGCTTCGTGCCACACCTTGATCGCGTCCAGGCAAAGGAAGTGAGAGTGTGTCCCTCCGTGTTTACTGAGCTAACAGACTACTGTCATGTTGTCCGACTGAACCAGTAGGTGAGCTGAGGTCAGATGAGGACTGAAGGCGTGCAGTGCCAGAAGATTGATGTGGGGACGATTGTGATTTACAGGCTACATGCCCTGAGTCTGATATGGACCAAGATAGGCACCCCATCCTTCTAGAGAGGCATCTGTTGTCTAGACTTGGTGAGGAGTGGAGGTGCGAAAGGGCATGCCCTGATTGAGATTGGAGCATTCACCATGTAAGAGCAGACTTGAGGATTGGTGTCAACTTGATAGGGTCTTTGAATTGCCCTGTTTTCTGGCACCACTGCTCTTGTACAACCCATTGGACAGGACGCATCCGAAGGCGTGCGACTTCCACGGTAAGGATGGCTGCGGCCATGTGTCTGAGAAGGTGCAACATGAGACAGGCAGTAACTATCTTCTGTGACTGAAAATGTGAGGCCAGGCCAATCAGGGTATCCTGATAAGCAGGGGGTAGGTAGGCCTTGGTGACAGTCGTGTCTAGTATAGCCCCTCTATACTGAAGCAATTGGGTTGGATGAGGACTGGACTTGGGCCAGTTTACTGTAATCCCAAGATTGTGGAACAACCGGAGGGTCTCCGAGAGGGAGGATAGCAGATGTTGCTTGGTGTCTGCCTTTATTAGCCAATCGTCCAAATAGGGGAAGACGAAGTGAGCCTTTTTTCTCAAAGCCCCTGCAACCACGGCTAAACGTTTAGTAAAAACCCGTGGGGCTGATGAAAGGCCAAAGGGCAGAGCCCGAAATTGGTAATTTTGGCCCAGCAGTTGGAAGCGTAGGTATTGTTGATGTGCTGGGTGAATGGGGATATGAAAATATGCGTCTTTCATATCCAAAGCGCACATCCCAATCTCCTTGTTGCAGGAGAGGCATGATGGATGTCAAGGTAACCATCCGAAAATGTTTGTACTGGATGTACTGATTTAAGTTTCTCAAATACAGTATTGGTCTGAGGTCTCCAGTTTTCTTGGGTACCAGAAAGAAATGGGAATAAAAACCCCTGTTGCTGTGACAATGGAACTGGAACAATGGCCAGTTTGGTTAGCAGGGCAGTAAGTTCCTCCTGGAGTATAGGAAGGTGTCCCTGAGGATACTGAAGCTTCCGAGGAGGAAGTGGACGTGGTACTGAAATTAGTTCAAGTGTATAGCCACTCTGAATAATCTGGAGTACCCACGCATCTGTCATTATGTGTTGCCAAGCTTCCAAATGAAGGGCAAAACGACCCCCTTCTGCCTCCGAGGCTTGGGTGAGGAGGCGAGGGGAAAGCCCGAGGAGGACACTGAGAACTGGAGTTGCGGCCCCACCAGAAGGACAGGCATGGGAGGGACGCGTGGTGTTTGGATTGCCTCTTGTGTTTTGACCGCGGCCCCAAAAAGTACCCCTGTTAGAGGACTTGTACTGGTTACCTCTCTTATTGTAGTATGAGTATTGGTTCTGTGGCATATGGTACATACCGTGAACCGTTTGGAGGGTACGGCCAGAGGCCTGGAGGTCATCCAAAATAATTTGGGTACCAGGACCAAACAGCTTGTTGCCACAGAAAGGTGCATTGACTGCTTTATGCTGGACATCTGGTGCCAGGCTAGATACCTGAAGCCAGGCCTGGTGGCGCAAGGCGATGCCAGTGGCAGATACCCAAGTAGAAGTGTCAACCATATCGTAGCCTGACCTGAGAAGGTGGTGCAAAATGGAAGTCATGGTTGACACGGTTTGTAGAAATTGCTCCTTTTCCTGGGAATGAGGTAATTTGTTAAGGAGTTCCATAGCCAAGGCACCCAGGGTGCACTGGTATTTAACCATGTGGCCCATATAGTTTAGGAATCTTATATTCATGGTACCAGAGGCGAAGACTTTCTTGCCCAGGTAATCAAGTCTTCTGGATTCTTTATCCGGGGTTAAAGAACTCATATGTTTAGGCTTTTTAGTGTAGTCATGCGCGGCAGCAATGACCACTGAGTCAGCCACAGAAATTGTGGACAAATATGGATGGTCCAAGGGGGCTTGGTACAGTGGGTCAGCCTTATGAGGGATGGCCGAAGGCTGACACCATGCATCAGAAATGGCATTTTGATACGTAGGTATCAATGGAGGAATGACCAGGACAGGCTTCTCCGGTAGCTCGAGGTAATCAGCCATGTCCCGTCGCTGTTTATCTTGCTCAGTGGCGGAGAACCCCATGACTTTCTGAATCTGTATCACCATATCACTTGAAAAAGGGGTCATTCGGAGGGAAGGCAGCCCGAAGGGCTGGCAGATCCCCATCGAAGGAAGGGACCATGGAGTATGGAGTGTCTGGGTCTGGAAAATCTACATTTTGAAATGCCTCTTCATAAATATCCTCTGGGAGGTCCCCCACCAGGTCGGGTTCATCCGACAGGTAACCCTCTAAAAGAGGGGGTGGGGGAGACCAAGGCAGAAAATCCTGGTCGGTATGGAGCCGCTTAGGCGGAGGCAAGGCAGAACGCTGGGAAAGGTGAGACGGTGTCTGGACAGGAGACTGGCTATATCCCATGGACTGTAGTACTGTGTGTACAATGCGTTCAATATTGGGCACCTGTGACGGTGGGATATCCACCGTCCGAGGTTTGTTATTTGTAATTATAGGTGTCAGAGAAGGTATAGGTCAGTGAGAGGTATCCAGACGAGCACCGGAAAAATATATCCCTGGGTCTCTCTGTAGGTCAGCTGCACCCCTGTAGGAAGGCACCTGAGAAGGTGGGGGCTGTTATGTATGGTAAAAGACGTTGGTTTGCCTTTAGGAACTCCTGTCGTCAACGACGAGGCAGGAGAAGAATGAGCACTGTATGGGGAAAAAGATGCTGACGAGAAAGGGGCTCCCATCGACTCGACGGAGCAGCCGTGTGCTTGGCTGCATGACATACAGTAGTCGTCCACGAAGGGAAAGAAGCCTTCATCGAAGGAGGAACAGTAGAGCGCACTGTTCTATGGGCCTGGGCAAGCTGTGTCAATGAGAGAACCCCTCCCGTCGATGAGGAAGGCACAAATAAATGCTCCGTCGACAGGAGAAGAGCTCCCGTTGATGAGGAACCCTCCGTTGATGGTGGACACATTATAGAAGTCACCATCAACGTGCATCATGGCAGGGAGTTAGAGGAGGGTTTCTCCTTCTTCCTAGCATGCCTATCAAGACTCTGAAGCAGGGGAGCCCTTGGAACGAGCCCCCAGGGTCTTTTCCAACAGGGAAACCTGTTGCTCCGTGAGTAGATTTTTGATTTTCAGCAACCATCGTAGACACGTTGCTTGGTTAAATTCCTTACAAAAAGCACAGTAGGTGGTGTCGTGTGTGGGTCCCAGACACCTAACACAATATAAATGGTTATCAAGTTTGAAAATCTTCCTGCCACAAGAGCAGGAACGAAATAAAGCTTGCTTGCTTGTAGATGCTTTCTTAGACATTCATTTGTTCAAGTCTCGTCGATGACTGCTACACAGAAGATTGAGCTAGGTGCTGTGTGAGCTGAAGACGGTGGGAAAATAAACAAAGGATATCAGGGACCACCCACGCTTATATAGGGAGCAAGGAAATTATGTCATGTGTGGTGGTCCCTGGTAAAAGACTGCCGAAGAAGCTGCCGTGTGACAGCACCCTCTGCTGGAACCTCCCAGAAGTAATAACCTACTGCAAGAGATCAGTCCATAGAAGATCTACTGTTACAGGTGAGCAACCTGTTTTTTTGAGAGACGTGGATATGGTGTACTAACCACACTTCTGGCAGACTCCTAGCAGTTGTCCAGGACGAGGGGGAAGGAGCACATCCCCTATTTAGGGAAGAGAGATTGGAGAACCAAAGACCCAAAACCAGCATCCCGGTGTGACTCAAGGTCGATGTGGTAATGGGAGATGAAGGTGTGTGTGCTGACTTCCAGGTAGAAGCCCTGCATATCTCCTGGACAGGGATATCCTTGGAAGCAGCAGTATGTCTGGTGGAATGAGCCCTTAGCACAACGGGAGGCTCCCTACCAGTTAACCTGTGGCAGAGGTCGATGCAGGATACAATCCACCTGCCAACTGTCCGCTTAGCTGCCAGTCTTGCAGGTGCGGCTTCAGCGTAGGTGACAAATAGCTGGCGAATCTCTCCCTGAACTCCAGCCATGTGCTCCCTATAATAGGCAAGCACTTGCCACAGGTCCAAAGTATGGAGCCTGTGTTTGGCCTCCGTTGTGTGGTTGGTGAAGAACACCAGGAGATTCATCACCTAGTTAAAGTGAAACTCTGACACAACCTTCGGGCTGGGGCAAAGGACAACTTTGTTCCTGTGGAAGACCAAATAAGGAGACTCCAACAAGCACACCTGGAGCTCACTGATCCTTCTCACAGATGTGATAGCCACCATGAATGCGATCTTCCACAACAGGTGTGACATTTCACACCTTTGCATCGGTTCAAATGGCTAGCCAATGAGCTTTGCCAACACCAGCAACAAGTCCCAAGGTGGTGGTGGTTCACACACTGGAGGAGAAATGTGGTCAAGGCCTTTAAAAAAGTGCCAGACCACCTTCTCCTGCACCACCGACGGCATACCAGCCCACGCCCAGTATGCCGAGACAGCTGCCAGGTGCACCTTAAGAGTCATCGACTGACGGCACATCCGAGAGAGGGACGGGCTCTCTGTTCTGCCAAGGGCTGCCTCCTTGGAGTTCCCAGGGCTTGGTTGCAGCATTTGGGAGATTGTGCATTTTCGGTGGCCACACTTACACTGTGGAACTCCCTGCCTAGATATTTAAAGAACTAGTGTACTGCCTGAAAACTGCCTGCAATTAATTGTAACTTTCAGATGTAGTCAGCTATCATGTCTTCTATCTCAAGTAGTTTTTCTTTTCTGTTTGCTAATTAGAAGTTTTTCCACCTAGGGTTGCCACCTTTGGATGAGGCAAAAACCGGATCCTAAGCTCTGCCCCAGCCCCACCCCTTTTCATGACTCATCATGCATTGCTCCTCCTAGAAAGTCGTTTGTTATATCAATAAAATACAACGCTTAAAGCAGCAGTTCAACAAAAATGCTAAGCTACTGTACCTGTTAAAGTTACTTCCCTAGGTTCTTCCTAGTTATTCATTTACTTATGTATTTAATTTATTTATTGACATAGGTTTACCAGAAGATAAACACACAGAGATAATAGAAATCTTATTTACAGATATGATCTGGAGGGAGACAAGGAAATACTGTAAATAGCATACAACAGTATACATGGTATGTAATAATACATAACAAAGAAATTGTTTCCTATAATGTGTACTCTATTATCTTTTTCTGGTTCCATTTCCTTTTTATGTCCACAGTACTATTTTTTTTTTTTTTTTACTTTCTGTTTTTCCCTCCTGCTAGCCCTCCATCTCCGACCCTTCGGAGGCACCTGGGAGTCATCCCTCTATCAACCACCTAACCCATCACCAGCCTTGCGCCCCATGGAATCGCAGTTATACCCTCTGGGCAGGGAGCAAGTGGGACCTGTACACCCATTACCCACTTGATTTCATCAAACCATCGGACTGGGCAGGTGGTGACACATCGAGCCGCTTCTGGTGCCTCGTTTTCCGTCGACAGGCTGATTTCCTCCGGTTTCACCCTCTCATTATGGTGTGGCTAATGAAGGCGCTAGGCGTGACATCTACCCATGTCTTGGCTAGACCACCCCCAGCAGACAGGGCTTTCTGTGCAAGCCTCCACTCGGGTAGGCAAGTTGCGGTGTTGGCCTCCTCCCGGAGAATGCGAGCCGTTGTGGGGCGCTCAAGCCATTCTCCCCCCCCCACCCTGGGCTGGCTCTCCAGTGACCAGAGTCTGCTCCTGAACCCGGATCGCAAGCGCCGCAAGCAGAAATCCAACTGCTGCACCAGTGGGCCGGCCACAGTACTATTTCAAAGCCAAAGAGGTTACCATACTTTTTCCTTTTTTTTTTAAACATAGCTTTTTATTTTATTTTGAGGTAGAATATCACATACATGATCACATTTTATCCAACATGTTAATTGTTGAGGTTCCATAATACAGCTCATACAGGCAGTTAATTTACAGGCATTTGATTTATACACATTGGATTGTTTAAGATATCTCTGTAGTAGCATTTTATTTTCTCTCATTATTTGGTTCTTTGATCAAGCTAGGATCTCAAAGACTATAGTCTTGAATAAATAATAAGATTCCCTTGCTTCCCCCTTCCATCTTTTCCAGATCAACATCTCTCTCTCTCGAACTGGATCTCCTCCCCTTAGCATCAGACACCCCAGAATAATATACTATCCCAACTGTGATTAGCAAGAAATACATAAGATTATCCTTTTTTGGTTTCGTGGTACAAAGTCTGAGTAAGTCTCTAATTGGTATGCAACCCATAGTCCCCATCTAGTATTAAAAGTGTTAATCCTGTTATTTATCTTGTATGAGAGACGTTCCAGGTTATATACAGTACTTCATGAGTGAGGTCTCTCCAAGAGGCCTTGTCAGGAATCGTTTTAGTGAGCCATAATCTGGTAATAACTTTTTTAGCTATTAGAATTAAAAGTGTGACCAGTTTATATTTAAGCCGCCAGCTAATCTGTATGTCTTGTGGAGGTGTTGCTGTCAGGATAAATCCTGGAGTAAATAGATCAGGTATGTCAAAAATATTAAGTTCCCCTATAATATCTCTCCAAAGGCCTGATAGGAGTGGACAGGCCCAAAATATATGTTCTTGGCCTGCAGGAGAATACCCACATCCTCTCCAAGAGACTACCATTTGGTTCTCCCGGTTTTAGCTGACTATCTGGGGTTCTAAAGAATCTAACCCTGGTCTTCCATGCAAACTCCCTCCAATAAGATGATGATGAAATTTTAGAATAAAAGTAGGTAGATTGTAACCATCTGTCTGGGTCTAGTTCTATTTTAAATTCTCTTGCCCATCTGGCTCTCACTTGGTCATGTTCCTGTGTGGACATAGGACACATTGCCATATAAATATTACTAATAATGTGTTCCTGAGGTCTGCCTTCTATAGCCTGTACAATCAACTGTACCCTCTTAGAGGGGGCTTTTGCTATTTCAGTCAAAAAGTCAGCCATCTTAACTAAAACAGCATGTAGTGCCTTATAGGTTGAGAGTTCTCTCTGGGGTAATCCATATGAAGATTGTAAATATGCGATTGGATGAATTCCCGCAGGGCTTATCAGTTGGAATACATATCTGATGGAATACTGTTCCCATTTTAATAGATCTGTCTCTAATGAGGAGGGAAAGAAGTCTTTATTACAAGTTAGGGCATTTGGCATCTCTTGAGAGGTTAATCTATATCGAATGATATAAAGCCATTTTTTTTTTGTTTTGTTTTTTTACAAATTCCGCTGTCATTTTCAGAAACCTATTCAAGGAACAACACCTGTTGTGATCTCCCAATGGATACGTTGGTAGGGATTCCAGTCCATTTAAGGTTATCTCTATTGTTTTCCAGTGTACCCTGTAAGAGGGATTAATAAGTAACAGGGCTGTATGGGTTTGAGTTGCTCTAGAATATTCCTTCAAGTTAGGTAAATTTAGCCCTCCCTGCGATCTAGGAAGGTGTATGTTATCCTTGAGGGGTTTCCTCCCCATATAAACCTCGAGATAAGCTTATCCCAGGATCAAAAATAAAAGTCAGAGGGAACAGTTGGCAAAGTTTGTAGGTAAAATAATAAACGAGGAAAAATATTTTGTTGGATTGTTTCTACGCGATTAATTAGGCCCAGGGGCAGCTGTGTCCACCTAGACAAATCTGAGGTAATTGGTTCCATATTTACCATTTCAAGATATATTAACTTAGCTGGGATTTTTATCCCTAGATACCTCATTTCAAGTCTATGCCAGCAGAAGGGAAATTCCAGTTTCATTTGTCTCGATGGAGAGAAGGAGAAATTAAGTACTTCGGTTTTTGAACAATTTACTTTATAGCCACATAAGGTGCTAAAAAGCTGAAGTTGTTCCCATACCACTGGGACAGATGTATCGGGGGAAGTCAGGGTTAGCAAAATATCCTCTGCAAAAAGGGATAATTTAAACATTTTGCCTCCTAGTGGGATCCCTTGAACATTACCATCTTCCCTTAATTTGGCAGTTAGAGGTTCTAAATAAAGTGCAAAAAGAAGTGGGGATAAAGGGCATCCTTGTCGTGTACCTCTGAATAAAGTAAATGGTGAGGAGATCGAACTGTTTAATTTCAGATAAGCTACTGGAGAATGGTACATGGCCTGGATTTGGGATATACATTTTTCAGGGAAATTAAATTCTTTAAGGGTAGCCCACAAGAAGGGCCACGAGACCCTATCGAAGGCTTTCTCGACGTCGAGCCTGAGTAAAATTAAAGGAATTTTTTCTTTGAGTAGCATGTTCTACTAATAATAGGACCCTTCGTACTGCATTGTGGGCTTGGCGCTTCATGACAAATCCACTTGATCACTGTCAGTTAGCTGAGTAGAAATCTGTCTAATCTATGAGCCAGAATGGACATGAAGACCTTATAGTTACAGTTTAATTTAGATATGGGGCGATAAGGCGGCCTAGTTGGATCTTTTCAGGTTTTGGGATAGCTGTAATTTCAGCATATCACCAAGATGGGGGGGGCTCCCTCCTGTATTTCCCGGTATGCCGGTCATAGGATGGGTATAAGTAATTTTTGAAATTGTTTGAGAAACTTATTCGGGTATCCATCTGGTCCCGGGGCCTTCTGTGTCTTGGTCAGCTTAAGGGTGGCTATAATCTCTTGGTGGTAATAGGACGTATCAGGGACTCAGCTTGCTGGGTATTTAAATGAGGTAATTTAATACTTTGGAGATATGTAGTCAGTTGGTGTGGGATTGGGGAGATATCCTCAGTACATAGGAGTTTATAATAATCAGCCATTGCTTGTCTAATAGCAGTAGGGTGGGACAACAGTTGGCTGGTGTGTGGTTGTCGAAGTTTGACAACCATGGCCCTGCCTCTGAACCCCCACAGGCATCTCGCCAGATTCCTGGCTCCTCGTGGCCTCCCTTATATTGAGCTCAGTTTTAAGTATAGCAGTTGTTCAATTTTTTGATCTGTTATTTTTTGAAAATGTTGTTTAATTATTAACATCTCAGGTTTAACTGAGTTATCTCCCTGACATAACTTAGCTTGTAGCCTCGATAAAGCCTCATGCAGTTCCCGTTCCCTTTTTTCGCTACTTTTTTTTTTAAAGAAGTATATTTGACGATATCACCTCTGAGCACTGTTTTGAGGGTGTCCCATTTAATAGTAGCTGTTATATCAGGAGAAGCATTATCTGCCTGCATAATTGGTATGCGTGACTTAACCAGTTGAATGAATTCTGGATCTTGTAAGTAGGTTATATTAAGCCTCCAGAAGTTTTGTTTTTTAGGTCTCTCCACATCTATTTTAAAAAAAACAGGGGCATGATCTGATAGAAGGGATGTCCCTCTATATATATATATATATCTCCCTAACATATTCAAGATGTTCAATCGAAGTTAAAAAATAGTCTAATTGTGCTGAGATATTGGTTTTGGGTGAAAAATGTGTAAATGTCCTTACTGAAGGAAAGAAATGGCCCCAAGTGTCTATGAGCCCCAATTCAGGTAGGGTTTGTCTGAGATATTTCTGGATAGCAGATCGCCGATGTTCACTGGGATTAGAGGAGTCTAATTTAATGTTCAGGGTGATATTTAAATCTCCTCCAATAATACACATGCCTTGAATGGCTGGCAATAGGGTATCCAGAAATCTCTGTGCCACCTTCACCTTACTTCCTGGAGGGAGGTAAAGCGAGGCTAGCGTAACCTGCCTCGAATAAAGTTGACCCACCATAATTACATAGTTTCCTTCTGAGTGTATGATCTGTTTTTGCATTTGTAACTGTGTGCCATATGGAATTAGGATTGCAGTATGTCTCCTTCCGTAGGGTTGGGCTGAGGCCACCACTTTATCAAACCCCCATGCCTCTAGTTTTGAGTGTTCCAGTTGGGAAAGATGGGTCTCCTGGAGCATTATCACATCTGGCGTATTTTGTTTAAAATATCGTAGTAATCTTATGTGTTTTACCGGATTGTGAATGCCATTTACATTAAAGCACATAATAAGTGCAGAGTTAACCATAGTTATTTATAGAAAAAGTGGTATTTTTCTGAATATGGGTTCCCCCTCTTTGACACTCCATCCCCAACAGGATCATTCTGATGTGTATAGGACCCAGTTCCAAATCTCTCATAGGTTGTCCTTTATCACTTTAACTAGCCCCCTGCAATCTCTTTCCAAACAGAACTAAAACATTAGACCTCCTGCCTGATGTCTCAATAAGCTGTGTTGCATATTATCGAAGTTTAAGCCATAACTCACATGCCAACAGGGCATGGTTAAACATTAAGAACCTCATTAAACCTAAAGAAAAAACTTTTCATATGGTTGATATTATTAGGGCTCTCACATACTGATTTGAAGCAGTTATCACTTTTACCATATTTCTAGTAAATAATATAAAAATAAAATATTTAAAAGCTTCCAAGGTAAGGGAAACTATTATCCATTTCCCTTTAGGTACTGGATATGCAGTGGAATAAAAAAAACTTAAACCCAGCAGGAGGGTTAGGATAGGGGCATATTTTGCCATGGGCCCTCCGTGAGCTGTTAAGGCCCACAAATAAAAAAAGGGACAGAATATGCAGTAATAAGCTGAACAGATAATGAACTTTTTGTCCCAACTTATAAAAATAAATCGATGGTTGTCCTATAAGAACGTTGTACAAAACTGCACAAAGTCCCGCTCTCAAACACCACACCCCTTCCTGTAAGAATTGGCCCTAAAGAAAATCAGAATATTCCAGGTCTTCATATTCTGGTCCCCGTCTTCAACAGCGCCTCTGAACTGCTTTTAGGTATTGTTTTGCCCAGAACAGTTTGTTAATGTGTCAAAAAAAAAAAAGTATGGATATAACTATGATTTAGCCGAGTACGTTCCCCGTATGGAGAGAGGTAGGATTCGATCAGTTCCAAATAGTAACCTTGACTTGTGCATCCTCTCTAAGCTAAGAGATGACAATTTTTACAGGCCTCGTATATTGCCCGTACCAATTATGTTGTTACTTCCCAGGGTTTGTTACGGACGGGCAGACTAAGGAAAAAGGAGCTGTGGCGGGTACAAGGCTGTTTGCTTATCCCTGACAAGTGTCCAAGTGTCACCCATATTTTAGAGGACTCAACACCCGGAGCTAGAATCAAGGGCATCACTAGGCCTAGATCGGAGTAATCCGAGTTAGCTCTTCACCGCTTCAGTCTCACCTTCAGTCCCCCACAGTCACTCGCGATTAAGTACGAATACTGTTACCAAAAAGTACCAAGACATTTCAGGTTTCTCTTTCAAGGACAGTAATAGTGTCTCGAACAAACTTTACCAACTGTTGTTTAGGATCTCTTACATTCATCTGTTTTTTCTTTTCTTCTACTGCATTCGGTTTTGGTTGTGCCGTTTGCCATCGCGAAGGTTGAGTGAGACGAGATACACCAGGTTGCGGCCTTTCTGGAAATGACAGGCCTTTCGCCTTCAATTGCTCATGGGCCTCCTCCGCATTGGAGAATTCCATCTTTCCCTCAGGCAAGAAAACAACAAGCCTCGCCGGGTAGGGGGTCTGGAGCTTGATGCCCTGATTTTTCATCGTGGGAAGCGGTAGGAGGTAGGCCCTTCGTTGTTTCATTGTGCGAGATGCATAGTCATGATCCACATAGAATCTGGTTTGCCCAAAGAAGATCTTTTGTTTACGCCATGCTGTTAGTAGTATATGTTCTTTCACTGCATATTTATTGAATCTGGCAATTACAGATCTGGGTGCAACAGTCACCGTGGATGGTTTTCGCACTAAAGCTCTAAGTACTCTCTCAAAATCAAACTGATAGTCCTCAGGAAGGTCTAAAGCTGTGCAGAGTAAGTTAGATATGAATTCTTTTATTTTGGAGCCCTCACTTCCCTCTGGTATACAATAGAGGCGAATATTTTTTCCGACGTGCTCTGCTCTCAGCATCTTCTTGGCGTGCTTCTAAGAGGCCTTGTTGTTCTTGTATTTGTTGCAAAGCATTTTCCAAGTCATCTACTCGATTCTTTGTGACTGTAATTTGGCGCTTAGTGTCGTCTGCTCGCTGTTCTAATTGCTGCACATCTCTGCGGATTTCTGAGTACAGCTGTTTGATATCCGTCCTAAATTCACACAGTTCGTGGTATATCATGTCCAGTTTGATTTTTTTAATTCTGTTCTTTGGTGTGAGATGTTCCAGCTGGGTAGCCCTAGCAGGTGATGGTGCACTTTGTGGCAGAATCGACTCGGACTCTGAGATCTCGGACTCCGATCTGGGATCATCTTCCGCTGTATCTTCCATTTTCTTTAGTTTTATAGGTGCAGGACCTTTATTCCCCCTCTTGTGCATATTGTATTTGCAATATTTTGAGAATTCTGGAAGTAAGAGGTAGGATTTTCTCGGAAGGGGTATCGGAGCAGTTGTCTTAGGCTACCATCACCATCGGGGGCGGAACCGGAAGTCACCATACTTTTTTCTTGAGGAAAAAAAATTAAAATAATAAAAAAATGCTTAAATTCTATTACAAATGAAAATGTTTACCAGCAAATGAAAAGTGGAAGACAACTGGCTCTGTTATTGAAAAGGTGCGGGCAGCTTTGCTGCTATGCCACTTTAAAATGCAGTGGAAAGGATTAAGTTAAGTAGGTGCTAATGGCCATACTTTACACCTGCCAGGTTGACTGCTTTCACAAATAAAAGGCTATGTTGACAACAGAACTTGTTTCTACCCTGGATATGTAGCTGAAACAATGAATGATATGACAAAATCTGTTTCAAAAATATGTGAGCAATCAAAATGGCTCAAAAACCTGACCAGCACAGAGCAAAACCTGATTACCCGATAGGGACCCTGAAAACCTGATCACCAGGTAAAAAAATACCTGACAGGTGGCAACCCTATTTCCACCTGGCAGTACTGGAATGATGTGTGGAGCAGCACTCTGTCTGAAGGGGAAAAAAAAGTAAATTCTGTTCCTTCCACTACATCAGCACTGAGACCACACTAACTATAACATCACTAGTAACCAATGAGAACCATTTCTCACTGCCAGGTTTCACTTTCACATGAAGCAGCAGGGACTGGCTCTCCCTGGTTACTAGTGATGTCAAAATTTCCTGCATTTTGACTGGTAGATTGCGAGAGTCACTGGTCAGGCTGCAAGGATTGTGGTGCCTCAAGGTGTTTGGTCGAATTTCTGATGATGTGGTGGGGGGAACAGAACTGACTTTTTTTTTTCCTCCAGAGTGCTGCTCCACAAATCACCCCAGTACTGCCAGGTGGAAAATCTTCTAATTAGCAAACAAAAATTAAAAAAATCCCTGAGATACAAGAAGTGATGGCTGACTGCATCTGAAAATTACTTTTAAAAAAAGGCAGTACACTAGCTCAAGGGAGGCATCTTCGGCAGAAGCCTTAAAAAAAGGTCAAGACTTTTCTTTTTCTGCAGGCTTTATGGTCAAAATGCTTTTTAGTGATTAAGACATATAGTTTGAATTAATGCCGACTCCCAGCTGAATATTATCGAATGGTCTGTCATGACTATTTTTGCATACGCTTTGTTTTCAATGTACAGCGCTCAGAGTCCCAGGAATGGGGCACTTTATAAATTATCTATCTCTCGCTCTCTCTATACCAAAGGTAATCGAGAATGCTAGCTACTGGGCAAAACAAGGGGTTGAGCCCCTGGCACCAAATGGAGAACCTCTTTCATTTGAAAGCATAACATTTTTGGGTCGACTCCTTCTGAGAAGCCTTGATCATGGTGAGGACATCTCTGGAGAGACACAAAGCCAGGAACTCTAGCAGCTCAGGAACCAGACTGTCAGGTGCAGGGACCGAAGGTCCGGATGGAATAGCTTCCCCTGACTGCATGAGAACAGGTCTTGGTGTAGAGGAAGACATCACAAGAGCCTGCAGTTGAGGCTGAGTAGAATGGGGTAAAAGAACTGGCAGGGCCAGTCTGGAGCCACTAGGATTGTCCATGTCTTGTCCTTCCTGGTTCTGAGCAGCACTTTGTGGATCGGGGGAAATAGATGGAAGGCATACTTGAGGCCCGGGATCAAGGGCCTCGAGAAGGCATCCCACTGCAGCGTTCCCTGCTTAGGGGGGCGAGCACTATACAGCCTCAGCTTTGCATTCTCTCTGGAGACAAACAGATCCACCAGAGGGGTGCCCCACCAGGAGAACAGATTGTGCACTACCTCCTAATGAAGAGATCACTTGTGAGACACCTCGCCCACCTGTCAGAGGGCTTCTGCCAGCTGACTGGACATGCCAGCCACATGGCTGGTCAGGAGATCAGCGTTCAGGCTGAGCATGAGGAACCAGGTGCGGACAGCTTCCCTGCACAGAGGAAGGAAGTGTATCCCGTTCTGTTTGTTGAGGTAATACATGGTCGTGGTGTTGTCCGTCTGGACCTGAACGACCTGACCTCGAGTGTGTAAAGCAAAGACCGTCAGCACTAGCTGAACTGCCTGAAGCCCCATTAGAAGATATGGCAGCGGGACTCCTCAGGGGTCCACAGTCATGTACTCTGTGCTCCCCCAGGTGAGCACCCCAGCCCTGTCGGCTCCAGGCAGACAAATGGGATTCCTTCCTGCAGATGTTCTGGGACTAACCACCACTGGAGGGCATCCCATATTAGCTGGGTCACAGTGACTGGCTGGCTGAAGTGGCCCTTGCACTGAGACCACTGATGGGTGAGTTCCCACTGCAGAGAGCGCATTTTCCTCCAGGCACAATGGACCATGCTGGTGTAGGCTGCCATGAATCCCAGGAGGAACAGGAAATATCGAGCAGGGTGCAACTGTCCAACACAAAAGAGAGGAAAGAACTTCTTCCCAGTCTGCCTGGAGTTGAGACCGGGCTCTGCCCCAATGAAGTGCAACATCTGCGAAGGTACAAGCTCCAACTTGGCATCGTTCACCAGTAGGCCAAGGGACAAACAGGTCTAGAGGGTCAAGTTCCTGGACCACTCCACCTCCTCCCTGGAGGGACCTGCTATCTGCCAGTCATCCAGGTAGGGGTACACCTGGACCCCTTGACATCTCAGGTAGGCTGCTATAACTACAATGCACTTGGTGAAAACCCCGGGAAGCCAAGTGGAGGTAGAAGGGCATGGTCTGGAACTCGTAGAGAATCTCTTCAGCTCGGAACCGAAGGAACCGGTGGTGAGATGGACAGATGGAATGTGGAAGAACACATCCCGAAGACCTAGGGAGCAGAACCACATGTTCTGCTCCAGGGATGAAATGATCTGAGACACAGTAACAATTCTGATGGTGCGGAACCAAAGGAATTTGTTCAGGTCATGCAGATTTAAGATGGGGCGCCAGTCCCCTGTCTGCACTGGGACCAGGAAGTACCTGGAAACAAACAGTGGGCTTACCGGAGGGTCCGGGACTTGAGCCACTACCTCCTTCTGGAGGAGGTGGGCAATGTCTTCCTGAAGAGCTGACAGCATGTCGACAGACATCATGTCCTCCCATGGAGCATGGGCTCAGCATGACGGGTAAGTCTCAAACTCGAGAGGCAGACCCAGACTGACCACTTCGAGGACCCACTTGTCCGTGGTGACAGAGGACCAGGCAGAAAGGATGTGGCGGAGCCGGCCCCCCACAGGAGGACCCAGGATGGGCATGTGGGGAGGGGCACCCCCAGCCCATCACTAGGCAGTCTTGGAAGCAAAGGAGGGAACAGCTGAGGAACCAGAAGGACATCTACCACCTGGTTTGCGGATGACCAGAGCAACTGACTTCGGTCAAGGATGCAAAGTCTGGGCCTGCTGCCCAGCTAGGGGCTGGGATGGCTTGGCTGCAGGGGCAGAAAGGGGCTGAAAGGGCTTCTTCCTCTGAAGCTTGGAGCCCTTGGGAACCTTCTGGGTGGAGGTGACAGCATACAGGGTGGCACTGAACTTCTCAGTCCAAGTGAGTTGTCCTTCCACTCCTGGCCTGAACAAGTTGGTTACCAAGAACAGGGCATCCAGGCATAGGAATCGCCGATGTCCATGGCCATCTGGAGCGTCTCTGTGGCCACTGCTTGGCCCTGGTCCTGGACTTGCTTGACCATGGTCTGTAAGTCAGCCGGAAGCCAAGGAAGCATCTCATCAAGAGTGATGGGTAAGGCATGAGCGAAATGGGCCATCAAAAGGGCCAAACTCACCTGCCAAAGGCTGAGAGAAGAGGCTGCATAGACCTTTTTGGCCACATGATCCAATTTCTTGGATTCTTTGTCAGGTGTTTTCATAGAATCATAGAATCCCGCCGGAAGAAAAAGACCACCTGGCCCATCTAGTCTGCCTGAACAATTGTCCACACCCACAACGCTGCCAGTATGTCGAAAGACCAAGTCGACCACTAAACCCTCAGCTGAGGGATGTCTGGTGAAACCCGACAAGGAACCCATGGGGACCGCATACTTTCAGGCCATATGAGCTGACAGCACAGGGCAGGAGGCAGGGTGCTGCCAAAGCTCCAGAGCGGGGCTAAGAATGGCCACGGTGACCAGAAAGGCAACTCCCCGGAAGTCACCACAGTCGAGAATTTCAGCCAAGGGATACTCAGCCCATTTCTGGAGGGGCTCCATCTGAATCCCGGTTGATTATGAAATGAGATGGAGCAAGTCCCCAAAGGAAGTGGGATCGTGCTCCGTAAACTAATTCTCCCCTGATTACACGTCCCCCAGATGAGAATGCAGGGAGAAGTCATCAGACTCCGAGAATGCACCAAAAAGCAGTCAACCTCCCGAGTCCCCACTGACCCTGCAGAGTCTATCGGGAGTAACAGTGACTGACAGCCGAGAAAGCCCAGGAATGGTATGGGCATCCTTAGGAGGGGGACCACACTTCGGCTGCTCGGAAGGCGGTTCCATCCTGATGGGCAGCGAGGCCAGAACCGGCTGAGCCAGAGCAGGCTTGGGTCATGATGGTGGGAGCCATGGAAGAACCAGGGTGGGGGCCAAAATCAGCTTAACCCCGGACAGCATGAGCTGCTGCCACATTAGCTTTTCATAGCACTGGTGCATTTTGCACTGGAGCCTCTCCTTACCAGAGAAGGAAGAAGAGGAAGATTAGTGGCTGTGCCGCTTGCCCGGGTGCCGACAGCAGGAGCGCTGATGTCCACAAGGGCTGCTCGACTCTGGGCTACGGGATCTCAACCACCGGGGAACCCGACAGGGAGAAAGAGAGGGAGCCAGCGAAAGCAGAGACTCCTCTGAGAGAAGTGGATCCTGAGAATTAGGGACTGAATCAGGAAGCTGGTCTGACCCTCCCTGGGAGGTGACAGGTAGGACCAGAGTCCTAGAGCATGAAGTATCCACCTCATCCTGTGACAACGCACTGACTGGCTCGAGAAAAATCTCAACAGGTTGGTCAACGTGCATCTTGGCCGACTGGCCTAACAGGGAGACCGTGGAGCCAGTGGCCTAGACTGAAGGATTGACCGTAGTCGAAACTTCCAAGGAAGCCCCAGAATCCAAGGCCTGGGAGTGCTCATGATCATCGACGAGACCATTTTTAATCTCCTTTTTTGATGATTTAGGGGATTTTGTGCCTTTAGAAGGACCCTGCCTAAGTGGGAAGGGAGTGGCATAAATCCTGAAATGTCCCAGTAAAGGTGGCGCCAAAGGAAAATGGCACAGAAGCCAAAGCTGAAGAGGCATGCACCGCAGGCCATTGCTCCTGCTTCCTCGAAGGCTGCAAGTTGTTCTGCGGACCCCATAGCCATGGAGACTGCTCAACGGGCGTCTTTCGATCTGATGAGAGGGTCCCGTTCATCTGGGCACCTGAGAAGGAGTTGAGCATGCCGGTCCTCTAAAGTACTAGGATGTAAAGAGCGACAAAGGTCTCAAGTTTGAGGATCATGATCGTGGCCTAGGCAGTAGATGTATGAGGTGTACGGGTCCATCCGGGACATCTTCTGCCCACCCTTGCATTTTTGTAAACCAGGCGCTGACTTTGAGTTGTCCATGCCGACAAAAGTTTCAAACGAATTAGGAAACCAACTTGAAGATGGTTTGTTTTGATGATTTTTTGAAAGCAAAGGGCCTACTCAACGCAAAGCGATAAGGAGGGAAATCATCTTCTTCCAGTGGAAAGGAAGATCTGACATCATGGGGTGATGCAAAGAGAGTTGCCACCCAGGTGGGTGGGAGGAGTCAGCTTGAAGACCTTCTGGCCGGAGTTTTAAAGGGAAAGGATACTGCCAGAAGTGTGGATAGTACACTGTATCCACGTCCCTGGAACCGTGCTTTTGCGGTAGCTGCCTTTGCCCTCTGAAACTCACTCCCTGAGAAGATCCATGTTGCTACTACCCTACCCTTTTTTAAATCCAAACTTAAACATCATCTGATGCAGCAGAAATGTGGATGGCTTGCACCAGATGCATTTGATTCTGAACATACTGTAAGCAATAGATGTGTTTCACATGAGTTTTATATTGTACCACTTTGTATTGTTTTATTTATTGTTGGTTTAATGGTTCTTGGTTTTATTTTTATTTGTTTGTTTTCAGATTACAATACCTTTGAGCCCGAGGTTTTTTTACAGAGGTTCCACGTCGAAAGAGAAATACAATAAAATATAACATTATACAATATAATACAACAATTAGCACCAGTGTGTTACAATAACAAGAGTACAATGTTCTGACAGGCACTAAAGGGTAGACAACAAAAATACATTTTAGAATAAGTATAAAATAGGTGAACATAGAGCAGCCAACAATTGCCTTGTTGTTTTGAGAGTGAGAAGGAGAAAAAGGAATGGGGAGGGGGAATATCAGAGGGGATCAGGAAAAAAGGACAGGAGGTGGGAGGGGGACCATGAGAGAGGACTGGTCTTGGCAGGCATGGACAGTGGGGGGAGGGGGAGGAACGAGAGCAGGGGAGGGATGGGGATGGTGGACAGGATACAGGTCTATATTTACAAGAGGGTGGGATGGTGGACAGGATACAGGTCTACATTAACAAGTGGTAGTTTATTATTTTTTTTTTTTTTATGTCTTTCATACTGCACAGGTACTCTGAGCACTGGAAGTGTGCCTTTATTACAAATGTATTTACTACCACTTTTAAAACTTGTGCTCCATTTGCGAGATTAAATAAATGCCATCATACCTTGTTCTAAGAAGCTCCTGTTATGAAGCACCCACGCATGCATGGCTCGTTCCACGAGCACAGTGAAGTCACGAGCCACAAAGCCATCAGTTTCCTTGGCTACAGACTGAAGATCAAGTGCTTGGAGTGCCTCTGCAGCTACATTAGTCTTATTTTGTATCACAGACTTCAGGATTTCAATTCTTTGCTCCTAAAAATCGAAAGAAATCTGCTTTCAGTTATAGGATCAACATACCTCACGATTTCCATTTATATAGCATCTTTCATGAGAGCATCTCAAAGCATGTTACATAAAGCGCAAAACACAATGCTAAGCAATCATGAAAACGCAGTCACCTGTGAGGTGAAACATGATGACCATTCTATGGCAGTGCACTACACAATAGTTCTTATGCAGATATGAACTAACCAATATTAAAATGGATTAATTTGTTGGTGGGTTTATGAATGGAGGATATTTGGTCAGGAAACCAGGTAAATTCCTCTTCTTATTTTGAGAAGTGCTCTGGGATCATTAATGTCCACCTGAATCACCACTAGAACAGCCAGATGGGACCTTAATTTAATGTCTCCTCTGGAAGACAGCATCGGTGACATATGTAGGTTGGCAGCAGTTTATTCATGCACTACAACGTTTTCTCTTTCTAGATATGTAACACATTTTATGAAATCACAGTAGAATTAGAAAAAGTACTCCTTTGCTGTGCTGACATTTAACTTGAAAGAAGTCTGAAATATAAAGGTCTACAATTTAGACACTACAATTACAGCTAAGTCAGTGTCATTTATTTATTTATTAAAATAAAGCAGCAGTGCAACAAAACTGGGCAAAAAAAAATGGCCCTACATTTTTTTCCACTACATAAGTTTCTAGGTACCTTCCAGTTTCATCTGCTGGTAAAAATCCGTAGTTCCACCAAAATGAGAGTATTTTAGAAATGATCAATGTAGACAGCTGCCATATTTGGCTTAGAAACGGTGTTGTACACATTGCAAGGGTTAGGGTTGAGAAAATTAACAACAAAACAAGAATCTCATGGTGCCCGGCAGAGGAGGGATCTACATAAGTAGTTTGACAGGTATGCTACTATTTTTATTAGCTGTAGTCGAAACAAGATTTTTGGAAAAGCATTTTTCATTGTACTGCTATAAGGCTCTATGCACTACACCGCTGCATGCTGAACTATCAATGGTTAATGTCCCTTGTCTGTTTTCCTGCATGCTCTATTAATCTTTTCTACACAAACAGAAAAATTAGGAGTAGAAACTGTATAGTGGACATGTGCTTTATTATACAGCAGTACCGAACATACAGTGATAGTGAACTGAATCCACAACATTTCCGACCCAGCTGAGAGTGTCTGCCAGTCAGCTGTTCTTTTCCACGACAAGAATTGCCAGGAAATCTGTATGCAGGATAACGAGGGCCCAGTTGCAGAAACCATCGTGACACATGGCAAAGGAGCGTGTCCCACCCTGCCTGTTCAGGCAGAACACAGTGAATGTGTTGTCCATCTGGACCTGCACAGTCTGACCCTGAATTGATAGAGTGAGTTCCATCAGAGCCAGTCGCACTAACTGCAAGGAACTCCAACAAGTCGATGTTAGTACTCTCTGGTTGATACTCGGTTTGTTGAAACAGAATTAGACTATATGTCCATACTTGCTCATTTCAAAATTAGTACAAATTATTTAATTTCCATCACTCATCCATTTGTCCAGATTTATTTATTTTTTTTAAAGTTTTGGCTGTACTACAATTTATTATATGTCAACCCCATCCCCTACCTACCCTGCACTTATGCTACTCATCCATCACCCTCTGACAATGACCCTTCAGCCTGCCCACCCCTTTCTTTAACTCTACTACCCTATAATCACTATCTGTTCTATATAATGTACTGTCTGCTCTGAAATGTCTTTTTCTCATAAACTGGCTCATTATGTCTCTCCATTATGTGCTTTAAATTTAAAGCCTTGCCTTCACTTGTTATACCTGTAACCATGGTCTACCTCTGTATGTATGTTTCCCCTCCATCCTTTGACGTGGAACCTTTGTAAATGAGCAGTAATTGCTCAAAGGTAGTTGTAATCCTAGAGACTAATAAAATAAATAAATAAAATAAATATGCAACAGTAGTATGTTCCATAAATTTACCACCCTCTGTGAACAGAATTGTTTTCTATTATTTGGTCTGTAGTGTAAAGGTTCTATTTGTTTGTTGTGCCTTCTTAACCCATATTGATTTTGCCCTCGCCTAAAGTTGAAATCTTTAAATAAATTCTAATCCCTATGTATACACTGAATAAAAGTAAATCACCTCTAATTTGTGTCTTCTCCAAGCAGTGTAAACCGAAGTGTTGCAACCTGTTTTCATATGAGACGTTCTCCTGCTTCTGATCACTGTTGCTACCCTGTGTTGCATCTTTTCTATCTTAACTGTGTCACTTATTCCCAAGCATCCCGATACCTGTGAACCATAGTCAATAATTGGCCTAACATAAGAACGGCAGAGTGGTAAAATTACTTGTTCTGATCTGTGTGTGAAATGCCTTCTTACTGTGTTTATTTAATTGGTTTTCTTTTTGATGTACGGTGTTTGTTTTTTATTTCTTAAATTATTAGTTATGTATATGCCAAGATCTTTATCACATGTAGTTATTTCAAGTTTTATATTATCTATATGATAATCTTTGTTTTTATTGTTCTTACCCAAATGCATTACCTGTGCATTTATTACTGTTAAAATGTTATATCCCATTGTTTGGACCAGTTAACTAATTTGCCTAGGTCATTTTGTAGTATAACATTGTCTGATGTATTGTTTGCCCTTCTGCCTAGTTTTGTATCATCCACAAACTTATTGCAGGTATTAGTAACGCCAATATCTACCAAGTAAGACCGGCCTCAATACACAGTTTTGTGGTACTCCACTTAGTACATCACATTCTGAAGATGAATGTCCTTTAACTTTTTGGGTTCATATATTGAGCCAATTTGATATCCAGCCAATGAATCTGTCATTTATACCAAACACTGTCATTTTATCTAATATTTTACCTTGTGAGATTCATAGGATTCACAGGATGTAACGGGCTCAGTAGGCAAGATGCCCTTGTAGAGCTCGTCACCAGTATGGTGGGTTGGAGTTATATCAAAGATAGGATATTTTTCTGCTGCCCATATAAATGTCTAATTGTCTTTTAAATAGATCCATAGTATTACTCTCAACTATTTCTCTTGGTAAAGCGTTCCACTGAGACACCACCCGTTGGGTGAACCAGTGGCATGTTTTGTGGGTTTTACAGTCACCTCCTCTTAATTTAAGGTTATGTATTCTAGTATTAGTACTAGAACTATTTCTTATTAAGACCAATGTTTCAAAAAGAAGCGTATTGTAAATTGCTTTATATGTCAAGCAGAGATCGCCACGCAATTGTCTATACTCCATAGAGTAGAGTAGAGATCCAATGCCTTTAGCCTGTCCTCATATTCTAGGTTGTTCATATCCTTAATTTGTTTTGTTACTTTCCTTTGTACTCCCTCTATTAGTTTTTTTCCTTTAATTGTAGCCAGTGCGCAAAAGGGAGAGCAGTAGTCTAAATGTGGTTTGACTAGACTTGTATAAAGTGGAAGAATTACCCTGGAGTCCCTGCTTTTTATATGTTTAAAGATGCAGCCAACTATTCTTTGGCACTTTTTAACCTTAACTAGGGCATGGGTGTCAAAAGATAATTTGTTGTTCACTACAACACCTAAATCTTTTTCATTAGTTGTTTCTGTAAGTTGCACATTATTTAATTTGTAATTAAAATTCAAATTATTATGACCTAAGTGTATAACCTTGCAATTCTGTTCATTGAAAAGCATCTTATTATTGGTAGCCCAGGTGCCTATCTTGTTTAATTCATTCTGGAAGTTATTTGCAGCTTGTAAGTTATTGATTATACATCCTAGTTTGCAATCATCTGCATATTTAGACATCCAATGTTGCTAGACATTTGCATTGTTGAAAACAATATATTAAAAAGAACAGGGCCCAGAACAGATACTTGTGGGACCCCGCTGCTAACCTTGCCCCACTTTAAACAGTCGCCTCTAATGATATCACGTTAGCGTCTGTTTTGCAGCCAAGATATGACCCAATTTATTATGTTGAAATGAAATTCAAATTTATACATGTGCTTTATTAGAACTTGATGGGAAACCTTATCAAAAGCTTTGGAAAAATCAAGGAAGATGATATCCACTGGAAGCCCTAAATATGGAAATTATATATCTACCGTAATTCTTGATCTTCTTGGACGAAGTCTCCATCACTCATTCACACTGATGGGATCTACGCCGGAGGCGCTAGGGCCCAGAGGGAGTAAACATTTTTGCAAGAGTGTCGGCGCCAGAGATGGAGCTGCGAGCCTCGGCTTGTGCGGCAATGACTGTCTCGGCATCGACCCTCCAACCGCCTCAGTATCTTCCCCGAGAAGGTGCAGCATAACTAACCTAGAAGGACTAGCCTAACAAAAATTGGACATAAGATAGTCTGAACGACCTGTATAAGAAGGGTCAACAAAGTAGTCTTCACAGCCTAGCCCTTGAGAGAGTGAAGACCAACAACAGAGAGGTGAGCTTGGGGGATGGTGGGTCGGCATGTGAATGAGTGATGGAGACTTTGTCCAAAAAGATCAAGAATTACAGTAGGTACGTAATTTCCATATCTTCCTGGACATAAAGTCTCCGCCACTCATTCACACTGATGGGAGAATACCGAGCTAATAATCCCCCGAGAGGGCGGCAGGAAAAACCAAGAGCTCACATACTCAGGACAGAAGTCCGTAAAGTATAGTCATGCCAAACGAAAGATGTCGCCTGGCATGGACATCCAAGGCATAGTGCTTGATGAAAGTACGCACTGAGTTCCAGGTAGCCGCATTGCAAATGTCTGCAATGGGCACACTGCGGATTTCCACCAGAGATGCCGCGACTGCTCTAGTAGAGTGAGCTTACACTCTGCCTTCCAGCTTAACCTGTGCCATAGAATAGCAGTGGTGAAGGCAAGCCATCAGCCATGCCGAAATGCATCTGATAGTGACAGGTTGACCCAGCCAGGTCTCGCTCAAGGAAACAAACAGTTGCTGAGCTTTGCGAATCTCTTTTGTTCTATCTAAATAGAAACGCAGCACTCTTTTAACATCTAAAGAATGAAGGGTACGCTCTCCTTCATTTTAGAAGTTCGCAACGTAAGTAAGTAGGTAGGACCAAAGGTTGGTTTGGATGGAATTCTGAGACAACCTTAAGGAGAAACTTTGGATGAGTCCTAAGAACTTCTTTGTCCTTATGAAATACAGTGTGGGGGTTGTGACCAAAGCATATATTTAAGAGACTTTGCAGACCGAGGTGATGGCCACCAGGAAGGTCATTTTCCAAGTGAGGAATTTCAGCTCACGGGTAACTAGAGGTTCAAAGGGCTTTCGCTGTAAGCATGTCTAGCACGAGATTAATCTCCCAGGTTGCGACTGGACATCTGATAGCAGGTCTGGTATGCAGAATAACTTTAAGAAACCTCTTAACTACAGATAATTGAACCAGTGACCGAGAAAGTACCGGCTCATGATACGCTGAAATAGCACAAAGGTGAACTCTGACCATAGAGCATTGCAGACCTGAATTTGAGAGGTCTAAAAGATACTCTAAGACTTCATTTGGTGGGCAGAAAAAAGGGTTCAAAGAAGATTTTGCACACTAGAGAGAAAAACGCTTCCATTTAGCTGTGTAGGTTTTTCTGGTGACTGGCTTGCGCACAGCAAAAAGAATATCTGAAACTCTCTGAGAGACATTGAACCTATTCACTACAATCTCCTCAGGAGCCAAGTGTGAAGGTGAAGCGACCTCAGATTGGGATGGACCATGGGACCCTGGGTCAGAAGGTTCGTCTGAAGGGGAAGTGCCTTCGGAGGGGTTTATGACATACTGCTGAGTAGCAGAAACCGTATTTGTCGAGGCCAGAAGGGAGCAATGAGGATCATTTTGTCCCCATGAGACTCGAATTTGAGAAGTACCCTCTGAATTAGTGAAAAAGGAGGAAAAGCATATAGAAAGCGTTTTGTCCACTGCCGCCTGAATGCATCCTGACATAAAATGCCAGGCCCTGGATTTCTGGAGCAGAAGAGAGGCAGTTTTGTGTTGAGTGGAGATGTAAAAAGGTCCAGTTCTGGGGTTCCCCACTCTGTGAATAGTGACTGAACTATGGTTGAGTCAAGAGACCATTCGTGAGAATCTGTCTCCGTTCTGCTGAGATGGTCTGCCAGTTCGTTCTGCACTCCTGACAGGTAAACTGCATGAATTAGAGCCTTATGCTGTAGGCACCATTCCCACACACTCATTGCTTCCCTGCATAAAGGGTAAGAGTGAGCGCCGCCCTGCTTGTTGATATAATATATCACTGCTTTGTTGTCCGTTTAAAGGAGAATGTTCTTGTGACAGAGAATGTCCTTCAAAGCCCGGACTGCATAGAGGACAGCTCTCATTTCCAGGACGTTTATGTGAAGTTGGGACCCGACCTGAGTCCACGTGCTTTGAGTGTGGAGATTTTGACAGTGAGCTCCCCACCCCACCAGGGACACGTCCATGGTAATGGATATCTGATGATCCAGAGGAGCAAAGGGATACCCTTCCAGAAAGTTGTCCTCTTTCGACCACCAGGTGAGAGACTTCTTTAGAGGTTCTGTCACCTTGATGAGAAAGGACTGAGGATGAGTGGTTGGAAACCACTGAGTACTGAGCATCCACTGGGAGGTTCTCATGTGGAGACGTGCTAGGGGTACAGTGAACACTGAGGATGCCATGAGACCCAGCATCTGTTGCATCGAGACAGCTCGAACTGAGCTGTTCTCTCTGATGTACTGGGCCATCTGTAAGATATCACTCCTTCCGTCCTCTGGAAGAAAGGCTTTCACACAGGAGGTGTCCAGAAAAGTTCTTATAAGGAGGAGCTTCTGGGAGGACTGCAACTGCGATTTTTTGAGATTTAGCAGGACTCTCATGAACGTGAGGCAGTCTGAAGCCGTGGCTATGGCATCCAGAGTTTCTTGTCTGTAGGGACTTGCTAGGAGCCAGTCGTCCAGATATGCGAATACCTGTATTCCGAGTTTCCTGAGATGTGCTGTAAGAATTGCACAACACTTTGTAAAAACTCGTGGCACCAAGGATAGCCCAAAGGGCAGGACTCTGAACTGATAATGTTGACCCAGCACCACAAACCTTGGTATTTGTGGTACTTCGGGTGTATAGGAATATGTTGGTAGGCAGGAAGTAATGGGAGTATAAACCTGTGTTTCGTTGATCCAGCAGAACTATTCTACTGCCATGTTGTTCAGAAGGCCTTGTACCTCGGAGGCAAGAAGGTCTGACTGAATTGCCGACAGCCTGGGCTGTCATTTTGGGGGATGTTGAGTGAGTACCCCTCGTGGATTATCCAGAGGACCCATTTGTGTGATGTTATGGATTTCCACTGGTTGTACAACTGAGTCAGACATCCTCCCACCACTGAGGAAGAGCCCCCTTCGGACAGTTGAGGTGGGACATGGGCCAGAAACTCAGAAGGTGGCACTGGGCCGCTTTGGGCCCTTGCACCTTCTGTTGCATTTTCTTTTGAGGCTGGGGGTTGTGGTTTTTGTTAAAACCTCCCTGGCCCTTGCCCTGAAAGGACTGACGGTTATGAAATTGACGCTTGTTGACACTCCCCTCCAAGAAGGGTTGGGAACGGGTCGAGCCGTTTTAATGGCAGACATAGTTTTCTGTGTGGTCTCCAGCGCTTGCTCTACTTGAGGTCCGAACAGATACATACCATCAAAGGGTAAAGCCATGATCTGCTGCTGAGCATCATTTGTGAAGCCCGAAGTACATAGCCAGGAGTGACGATGGGTGCAAATGCCCGCCGCCGCCAATCGGGAAGCAGTATCGAAAGCGTCCATAGCTGCTTTAACCTGCTGGTTGTTGGACTTGATACCCCTGGTTATGGTCTGAAGTAGCTCTGAACTAGTTTGTTTGTTTGTTTGTTTAAAACTTTATTTTTATACAGGGATATTTGATTAGTGCCAATAACACTGTTTACAATCAAGTCCTGTGTATAACAGTTACACAAATAAACATTCAAATACACATAGTGTCCAACTCGGGCAGAGCTTCCACCACCTGTTTGAGCGAATGCCAAAGAACATACTCATATTGGGAGAAATAGCCCTGGTAGCTGGCAATACACATACCCAGGGGGGAGGCAGCAAAGACTTTCTTACCTAAGGTGTCTATCTTACAAGATTCTTTATTTATAGGCCAGGCTGTAGATGCCTGAGGGAGAATGGCCTTATCATTCTCTGCTAGGACTACAGTGGGGTCAGCAAAGGCCTGGGAGGCCAAAATGAGTCGATCCTTTGGAGGAGCATACTTCCTGTCTATGGACTTAGCCACAGAAGGGATGAGAGTGGGATTATTCCATACTATCTGAGAGTATCTCAAACAATGGTTGTACTGGAGGAGTTAAATCCATAGGGATCTCTGGGACATGTAGGTATTGGAGTCTCAAAAGCTTCCCAGGATCGATATCTGTAGTCTGGAGAGAAAGAGTAGAATTTAAATTTTTCAGCAGAGACTTAAATGACAGATCTTCAACCACAGGCTCTGTGGCAGGATTGATCCCTGCTCCTTCAACATCATAGCTGAGTCGAAGATCTGGGTCAGGCTCAAGATCATCTCCTGACAGTCCAGGAGGGACTGTATGGACAGGAAAGGAGTGAAAATCAGAAGGAAACAAAGAAGAGAAAGGAATCGGAGACTAGAATCCCTGAAGGCTGGATGGAGCTGCACCAAGCCTTGGCGCCGAAGGCAAGGGAGTTGGTGCCGTCAGAAACAGCCCAACACACTGCGCGGACAGAGACCACGGCACCGAAGAAGCCCCCTGCACCACAGAAGGCGCTGACAGAGCCTGCGGCACCAAGAGACCCCCTGGCACCGAGGGTGTCGCGCAGAGCATCCCTGATACTGCCGATGGTGCCGAAAGCAACCCAGGGCTCCGAAAACTGCGATTAGAAGAAAAAGGATGAAGAATACCAGGAGAAAGAGGCATCAGTGTGGTCCCCTGTGCCGCAGTCATGTGAGGGGTTGGGGGGAACACCTGAGCGTGGAGTCGACGGCACCAAATAGGACACCGCGTGATTAGGAAAGTCCAACCACCCTACCCGCTCCCCTGAAAGGCCCGAAGGCCTCGGAGTGACCGGGCCAGGCAGCTGGACTAACCTCCAAGCCCAGTGCTCCATAAGAGCAGCCCACTGATGAAACTGCTCATCGGAAGCCCTTTCAATAGGTGAGGAAGGGCTCCGATGTCGAAGAGGTCGGCCACCAGAGACTGAAACCGGCGACTCCAGAGGAGGAGACCGGCACCTGGCCCCAACGACAGACTGTCGATGTGCAGACATACCAGAAGGCGACCTCGAGTGATGCCTTCTCTTTTTTGACCTGTGAGCTGAAGAAGAGCTTGAGGCCAAACGGTGCCGAGAATGGGACTGTTTTCTTTTATGCTTTTGGGGGGGACCGCCCATCCCCCCCGAGCACTGGACTGCCTGTTGTCAGAGCCCCTCCGGAGAGGGCGGTGACTGACCCAGCCCAGCTGACTGAACAGTTACTACCAAGTCTCCCTACCACCTGACCCGCCATGGTCGATCAGTCAGTGGAGGGCTGAAGACTTCTTTTTCTCAATAAGTAAAGTTTAAAAGTAAGCGGTACTTATTTCGAGATAAATTACAAAACAATAAACTGAAAACTATGCTGCTAGTTTGAAGTTTGACTCCCAGTGGGCGAGCGACGTTGTCACTGAAGTGTACTCGATGGTGGGGGAAAAAAAGGAACTGAGGCGGTTGGAGGGTCACTGCCGCATGAGCAGAGGCTCGCAGCTCCATCTCTGGCGCTGACCCTCTTGCAAAAGTGTTTGCTCCCGCTGGGTCCTAGCACCTCCAGCGTAGATCTCATCAGTGTGAATGAGTGGTGGAGACTTTATGTCTAGGAAAATCAAGAGATGCACTGACATTTTCAAAGAAGTTCAATAGATTAGTTAAACAAGATCTACCTTGGAAAAAAACATGTTGAGTAAAATCCTGTAAATTATTACTTGAAATATGAACTTCAATCCAAGTCAGCAATAATCTTTCTAGGAGTTTACCTATAACTGACGTAAGACTGATGGGTCTATAATTAGATACAATTTTTTTATTACCAAGTTTATATATTGCGGTAACAAGTGCCTCATTCCAAGAATTAATAGTTTCACCTTGATTTAAAGACGCATTAAACAAGACAGTTGGAGGACCACAAATGACATTAGATGTTTCTTTGAGAAACCTGGGATGAACGAAGTTTTAGATTCTGAAGTAGTTTTTCCACTTCCTCTTCGGTAATTGGTAAAAACTGTATGTTCTGTACATATGTCATATTATGTGACAAGCTATCTTTCGGCGTAAATACGCTAGTAAAATAGTCATTAAATTCAGTTGCCATAGCTAGCTCATTGCTCATTATCCCCTTGCTAGTTTCAATTGGGCTGACTGTAGAACTATTTCCTTTTAATGAGCTGATATATTTATAGAAGGATTTATGATTATCTGCAATTTTGTTGGCTAATTTTAGTTCAAATTCCCTCTTTGCTTTTCTAATACTGTATTTCCCCTTTTTTGTTTTTTTCTTATATGAATTCCAAGAGGTTATGGTAGGACTCCTTTTATATGTGCTATAAATACAGGTTACTCACCTGTAACAGGAGTTCTAGGAATGGTATATGTTGTTCATCCACACTCATTGGCAGGTATCCTTGCCGCTTTAAATCTTGCCGGAAGGTCTTCAAGCTTGCTCCTCCCACCCACCTGGGTGGTATAACTCAGCTCCGCCCCATGACGCCAGATCTGCCCGCTGGAAGCTCAGGTTGTGCGTCAAGCCGAGGTCGAGGTAGATGAACAACATATACCATTCCTAGAACTCCTGTTACAGGTGAGTAACCTATTTAGGGACATGGATATGTTGTTCATCCACACTCATTGGCAGACTCCCAGAGTTCTCCGGGAGGAGGGAGGCAAGACGCACACCCCAATACTTACTTGGGAAAGAGAGACTGGAGAACCGAGGCCCCAAAACCAGCATCCCGGCGTGACTCAAGGTCGATGTGGTAATGGGTAATGAAGGTGTTTGCTGACTTCCAGGTAGCAGCCCTGCAGATTTCCTGGATAGGGACGTCCCTGGAAGCAGCCACCGTTGCAGCAGTATGGCGGGTAGAATGAGCTCTATCCTCTGGGAGGCTCCATGCCCGCCAACTTATAGCAGAGATCTATGCAGGAGGTTACCCACCTGCTTATCGTCCGCTTGGCTGCAGGTCTGCCAGGTGCGGCTTGGCGTGAGGGTGACAAACAATGGCGAACCTCTCCCGAATTTCAACCCGTGCGCTCCTTATAATAAGGCGCCCTTCTAGGGTCAAAGATGGAGCCTGTATTCGTCTCCGAGGTGTGATTGGGGTAGAACACCGCAGAGTCAACACCAGGTTAAGGTGAAACTCCGACACCTCTCGGAAGGAATTTCGGTGGGGCGAGGGACAACCTTGTCCCTGTGGAAGACCAGGTAAGGAGACCTCATGGAAAGCGCCTGGAGCTCTCCCATCCTTCTGGCTGGACGGATAGCCACCAAGAAGGCGGTCTTCCACGACAGGTGAGAGAGAGCACACCTGTGCATAGGTTCGAATGGCTTGCCCATGAGCTTTGCCAGTACCAGCAGTAGATCCCACGGAGGTGGGGTTCCCGCACTGGAGGAAATGTGATCAAGGCCTTTGAAAAGCGCCAGACCACCTTCTCCTGCGCTTACCGACTGCTTCCCGCCCGCGCCTGCAAGCAGAGATGGCTGCCAGGTGCACCTTTAGGTCGCCGACCTAAGCCCTTGACTAGAAAGGGACCATAACAGTCCAAGATGCTTGCCAAGGAACAGGAGGAAGGGTCCAAGCCCTTGTTCTGACACCAAATGGAAAACCTTTTCCATTTGAAGGCATAGCATTTTCTGGTCGACTCCTACGGGACGCCTCAACTACATTGAGGACCTCGTCGGAAAGACCCAAGGCCTGGAACTCTAGCCAGCCAGGAACCAGGCCGCCAGGTGCAGGGATTGAAGGTCCGGATGGAACACCTTCCCTGATTGACTGAGAGCAGGTCCGGGCGAGCTGGAAGCTGCCATGAGTCCTGGAGCTGAGACTGAGGAGATCTGGGTACCAGAACTGGCGAGGCCAGTCTGGGGCTATCAGAATCACCTGCGCCTTGTCCCTCCTCGCCTTAAGAAGCACCTTGTGGATCAAGGGAAATGGGGGAAAGGCGTAAAAGAGGCCCGGGGTCCACTGCCTCGAGAAGGCATCCCCCTGCAGCGAGCCCTGCTGAGGGGGCGGACATGGAACAGACTCAGCCAAGGCTCTCCCTGAGGCAAACAGGTCCACCTGAGGTGTGCCCCAATGGGAGAACAGATGCTGTACTACCTCCAGGCAGAGACCACTGTGGGATGCAGCCCCTATCCGGCTCAGGGCATCGGCCAGGGTGTTGGAGGCCCTGCCACGTGAATGGCTAGGAGATCCGCCTCCAGGCTGCGCAACGAGTGACCAAATGCGGAGAGCTTCCTTGCATAGAAGCATGGAGCGGCCCCGCCTGGCGGTTTAGATAATACATGGTCGTGGTATTGTCCGTCTGGACTCGGACCACTTGACCCCGGAGGAACGGAGCAAAGGCGGTGAGAGCTAGGCGGACCGCTCGGAGCTCCAGCAGGTTGATGTGGCATCGGGACTCCCGCGGGGACCAGAGGCCATGAGCCCGGTGTTCCCCCAGATGGGCACCCCAACCCATCAGAGAGGCATCGGTCGATAGAGAGACCGTCGGCTCGGGGCGGACGAACGGGATGCCCTCCTGCAAATGATCTGGAACGGTCCACCACTGGAGAGCTGCCCACATCCCCTGTGTCACCGACACGCTGGTCCAAAGGATCGCAGCTGCCAGACCACTGGCTGGCCAGTCCCCACGAAGGGACGATGTTTCAGCGGGCCCAACGGACCACGCTGGTGCAGGCCGCCATGAGACCCAGGAGGCACAGGAAGTCCCGGCAGGAAGCAATTGCCCAACCAGAAATGATCGGGCAAAGGAGGAAAGAACCTCGGCCCTGTCCGCCGGAGCCGCGCCTGGCTCAAGAGAGTCGAGCTGCGCCCGATGAATAGAATCACCTGCTTCGCTCGAGTTCCGACTTGGCCTCATTGATAAGGAGGCCCAGTTGAGAGCAGACCTGAGGCCAGATCTCTGGACCACTCCACCTCCTTCCTGGAGGGAGCTGCTATCAGCCAGTCGTCCAGGTAAGGGTACACCCAGACCCTCGGCACCGCAGGAATGCTGTCACCACTGCCATGCATTTGGTGAAGACCCTGGAGCTGGAGACAAGCCAAGGGCATGGCTTGAACTCAAGAGGATCCTTCCGCTCGGAAGCGAAGGAATCTCTGGTGAGACGGACGGATAGGGACGTGGAAAACGCGTCCTGCAAGTCCAGAGAGCAGAACCACACGCCTGCTCAAGGATGGTATTATTCGAGCCAGAGTGACCATCCTGAAGGTTCGAGACCTTAGGAACTTGTTTAGGTCGTAGGTCTAAAATGGGGCGCCAGCCCCCGTCCGGTCTCGGAACCAGGAAGTACCTGGACACAAACCCTGGGTCTGAAGGAGGGTCCACCACCTCTCTTATCACCTCCTTCTGGAGGAGGAGAGCGATGTCGGCTCGACGAGCCGCCAGTGAGGCTGGGGATCTGGCCCCCGAGGGCGACGGCTCTGAAGGGTGGTGCCTGCTCGAATTCCAGAGGCAGGCCTCTTCCCACCACCTCCAAGACCCACCTGCCCGTGGAAACAGCGGACCAGGCGGAACGGAAGTGCTGAGCCGTTCCCCCACGGGGGGACCCAGGGGTAACGTGACGGGAATGGGGGCGACACCCCTCAGCCCGTCACTGGGCAGGCTTGGAGGAGGGACCGGCCGAGGGACCTCCTGGGCCTTTTCTTCCCTGCCTCCTGTTAGAGGAAGCCGGCGGCTTGGGTTTGGGATGCCAAGGCCGAGCCTGCTGGCCCTGACGTTGCTGGGCCGGGCGCGCCGGGGGCACAGAAGGACGAAAGGGCTTAGGCTGTGGTTTGCGGCCTTTGTCCTTCTGAGCGGAAGAGACCGAGTCCAAGGTAGCATTGGACTTCTCGATCCTCTGCAGGTGACCTTCCACCCCAGGGCCAAGAGGTCAGTCCCCAAAAGGGAACATCCGCCAACTTGTGCTGGGTATCCAAGCAAAGGTGGATATCCTCAGCCAAGCCCGCCGACGACAGCCACTCGCGGCCACCGATCTGGCACATGAGTCCCCTATATCCAAAGCAGTCTGGAGCTGCTGTTTGGCCACTGCCCTGCCCTGGTCCCGCACCGCTTAACCGTAGTCTGCAGATCGGCGGAAGATGAGGGATGACCTCATCCAGGGAGCCCAACAGGGCATGAGAAAATGTGCCATGAGGACGGCCGAACTGGCCTGACGTAAGGCCGAGAGAGGACGAGCGAGACTTTCGCCTCCATACAGTCCATCCCCTTGACCTTGTCAGGAGGTTTGTCCACATCCCTGGCGCAGCCGGGCGCTACGAAAAACGCTGTCGGTAACCAACCCTCAGCAGAGGGGTGTTCAAAACCGACAAGGAACCGGGGACCGGATACTTCCTGGCCATCCTGGTCAAGGCGCAGGGCAGGAAGCAGGGCGCTGCCAAAGCTCCAGTGCCGGACCCACTATGGCCTCGGCCACCGGAAAGGCCTCCGGCCGGAGAATCCTCGGTCCAGAATTCCGTGAGGGATACCTGGCCTGCTTGGAACGGGTTCGAGCTCCATCCCGTGGACTCCGAGATGAGCCGAGCAGTCCTAGGAAGGACGACGGCTATCGTCCATTGACTGACCTCCTGAAGACTCCAAGTCCAGTCGCTTGGAGAAAAGGAGGAATCATCTTCGGACTGGAAGAGTCTTCAAGAGCTGCCTCTGGCCTGAGCCACCCTTCACCTGCCGAGGTCGGTCGGGAGTGAGGGTAACTGACAGCCATGGGTAGACCCTTAGCCGACCGAGAATCCTGGTCGGAGCCCCAATTGGTGGCTGTGGAGGCGGAGGTTCCACCGAATCGTGGAGCAGCTGGTTTGGCCGAACAACCGCCTGGGTATAGGCTCCTCGGATAAGTCGAGGGTTGTGTCAGCCGCCCGGTGACAGCCACTTAATGGCCGGGAAGGCGACGGGGTCGGCTTCTCCCAGCCAGGAGGAGCTGTTGCAACATAAGGTCCTCTGAATCGGACGTAATTTCGCTGAAGCCTCCCTCGTCCGAGGAGGAGATCGAGGGACGAGCGGCGACGCCAGCTTACCGCTGCCAGACCGAGACCCGCCCCATGACGGTGGGATCGCTGGACCGCGAAGAGGTCCGAGACCGAGACCGAGAGTCCCGGAATTTCCGAGGTCGGTGGGGAGGTGTCGGCCGAACCGCACTTCTTCGCCCGGATGGTTCATCCGAGGGCCTGAACCGAGGCACGGGCGAGCCCGCTGGATCCTCAACTCCTCCCGGGAACCGGGAGAGGGGAATTCGTTGCTGTAGGCGACAGCCCATCCAACGGGTCGAGAAAATCTCGACTTCGCCGTGGAGTCTCGGTCAACTGACCTGACGGGGACACCGTGAGGCCAGTGGCTGAAGCCGAGCGGTCGACCGGAGCCGACGGTCGACGACTCGGGGAGAGGGACCTTTCCCGCTCCCAAGAGCGTCGACGGAGGGACTTACCTTGTCCTTCTTTTTGGACCGAGAATAAGGTCCAGCAGATGTAGGCCCTTCTCCTTAGTGGAGAGGGACAGACAAAGCTCCTTAAAAGAAGCCGTGTAGGAAGAACCCAGAGAGAGCGGGATAAATGCCGCGGCCGAGGAAGATACGGCCCGCGCCGCCTCCTCTTCGAGGGCGAACATCCGCTCGAGCTGATCCGACGAGCCCGCCGCCGCGGACACCGCCAACCGGGCCTCCTTGGACTTCACCAGAGGGAAACGCTCCTCGGGACGGCCCAGTTGCAATCGGGCAGCACGGTCTTCGAGGACGTAGGCCGAGAAAGATGAGCACAGGTCGCAAGCTCGCGGTCGTGTTCAAGGCCTAGCAGTAGACACACGTGAGTGTGGATCCGTCCGAGACATCTTCTTGCCGCATGGGCATCTCCAAACTGAGTCGATTTGTCCATCGAGTCATGAGGGATCAAGACAGAAGTCTTATTCGCAAAATTTATTTTAAATCCGCAAACGGAGAAAATAGGAACCAGTCTCAAACGCAGAGCGTTAAGAGGGAACCTGAGCTCCAAGCGGTAAGGAAGATCTGGCGTCATGGGGCGGAGCCGAGAGTTATACCACCCGGGTGGGTGGGAGGAGCAAGCTTGAAGACCTTCCGGCAAGATTTAAAGCGGCAAGGATACCTGCCAATGAGTGTGGATGAACAACATATCCATGTCCCTAGAATATCTCTTTTTTTTTTTGTCTGTTACCCCTTATACCTTTGTTCCACCATAACAGTGTTCTAAGGTCTTTGTTATATTTTTGTCTATTTGGTCCCAGGTATCTAGGCAGTATTCAATCTTAACCTTAAAGGACCTGGAGGTCTGTTTCCCAGTCCCAGGATCTTAAATATTTATTTATTCTTTTGTAATTTGCTTTTGTAAAATCCTTAATTACTGTCACCCCATTTATAGTGTCATTATTCATATTAATCTTATTGTCACCATATTGTGATCACTGTCTCCCAGTGGCACATCAATAACTGCAGTGGATATCCTATCCTCCGTATTTGTTAGAATAATATTGAGTATATTATTCTCTCTTGTTCCCTTGTTACTATTTGAGATAGATTTTGATTAATAGTAAGTTCAATAAATGCAGATTCAACGTGTCCATGGCCTTCAAGTGTAAGCCAATCAATTCTGGGGAAATTAAAATCACTCATAAAAATATAATTGTGGACAGTTTCCATATTTTGTAGTGTTGTTAGTAATTTATTATTTTCAGTCAGACTTGAGTTTGGGGGTCTATAACAGAGGCCTACAACTAGTGTTTCATCTTGTAGATTAACTTGGGCCCAAATTGCTTCCACTTTACTACTAGTGGTTTCTGCTGGGGTTATACTATGGGCTACATACTTATTAGATATATATAGTGCAACACCACCTCCTCTGGCATCAACTGTTTTTACAGAACTTTGAATCTCAGTGTCCCATTCGTGCCCAGTAAACCAGGTTTCCGTGACTCCACAGATGGTAACATTGTCTTTAGTCAGGATGTATTTCAATTCTTCTATTTTATTAGACAAACTGCGTGCATTGACTAGCAAGATGTTAATAAGTGCACATTGCAGCTGGCTTTTTTGCTTGGATGTTTCTTTTTTCTAGACTTACATTTACAATTTTTGAATACTGTTTTCTGGATTCAGGAGGGCCGGACTTGAGCTGTCCTCCCCCCAAGGATGTTAGTTTAAAGTTTTTGCAATAAAATCTGTTATATGCTTCTCCAATAATGAGCTACCATGCCTACTTAGGTGAAGCCCGTTCCAGCAGAATAACTCTTCCTGATGGTAAAAATTCCTCCCAAATGTGTAATGCAAGATATGTTTTGTTTAAGTGTCCATTTACGCATCCATTCATTTATAGCTTTAATTTTTAAGGTATAATGATGTGAGGCTTTGGGAATCGGTAAAACTTCAGATAAAACGGGGACACAACCCATTTGTATCAGTTTATTAGTGAGTACCACATAATCTTGCTTTATACTATCCACTATGTCCTTAAATACGTTATTGGCACCAATGTGTTAGGCCCTGGGTTGTTTAATATCTTACTAAACATCTTGGCAATGTCTACTACTTTAGCTCCGCTGAAGATAGATAATGTTCTACAAAATTAGTCGGGGTTGCATACTGCCCTGTCATGGTGTTTAATTACTGAGACACCTAATACTGGTATTTCTCTCCTTACTGCTGGGTTTGTAGATTCCAGGACTGGAGAAAGGTTTACAGTAATATCTGTCTCCATTTCCGATGGAATATTAATGAAGGTTTGGTGGTTTACCTCAGGATCAGGTATATCTGTAGCTAAGATATCAAAACTATTATGTAAGGGGAGGTCAAATATATTAGCTTTCCTTCCTTTTGTTGGCGCTTGGGAACTTTGTACTGTATACCAGTCATCATTAGGGTCGATGTTACAATCTTTATCTCATGCCCTTTTTTGTTAGCAGTATGGTGTGTTGTTGGTGTTTCAGGTAATTTTTGGTTAGTTGTTTTTGAGGGAATATTAAGACTAATTAAGGAGGCTTGAGAAACACTTGGTAGGCTTGGTTCAATATTTGTTACAGCCTGCCCTGAATTTAACCTGATAGCCATTTCTTTTTGACTGGATTTGAGGAATTCTAATCTTTCATTAAAAAAGCTAACTTCTCGCAGCAGTTCCTCATTATGCAGGCATTTAGGGCACTTAAATTTCTCTTTAGGTATTGTTTCCATGATGAAGAACATGTTACAACAAATACATTTAATACCAAGTTCACCTTCTAGAATCATTACGTTATCCATCATGGGCACACCACAGTACAGACTAACAGAATATACAAAAGACCCACGTACTACGTGTAGCACTTTGTTATAACAAATACTGCCAACTCACACAGTGTTGTGCGTAGATACACCAGTCTTTTCCTGTTTCTTACTATTACAGTCCTCTAAACCCGTGACACACGCAAACATGTTCAGGACACGCGTGTCTTTGTGCGCATCTTGGTGTTGAAAGCTTTGAAAAAATCAATAACTATTAAGTCAACTGCATTTCCCTGATCATGACTTAGTACTCATAAAACATCAATTAAGTTTGTTATATATGAATGACCTGCTTTAAATCCATGTAGGAGTTTTTGTTAATGTTTTTGGTTTTACAGTCAGTTTTGAGTCTCTCTTTGATACATCTTTCCATTATCTTCCATACAGTTGATATGATACTGATAGGGCGGTATTTCTCAGCAATTGTTTTTTTGTATTACGTTTATCCTCTTGTGGCTAGGACAGGCTGGGTTCCCTTTAGCTCTGACCTGCCAATCCCCACCATCCTGCATCTCCCCAGGACTGACCTGAGGGCCGGAGTACCACCAAGGATCCCTCTCCCCCATAACGTGGCGCCCCCCCCCCCAAGCACAAATCCAGTCTTCGGCCTCCAGGTCCTGGTGAAGTGGCAGGTGTGGATCGACAGTAGTATTCATAGATGCCTGTCCTGCCACGTTTTTTCCTCCATTTCTCTCCTGTTCCCACTGGGCACTATTCACAACGTAGGTATAGAGGCACGGACACGCTCATGGAGTCCTGCAGCACCTCCCTCTCTGCTGCTGCTGCTTCTGTCACACACTATCACCAAGCCTCCATCTGGTGGCAGTCATTCGGCGGAGCATGCAGTGCTCCTTCCCCAGAAGAGGGCAGAAGTCCTCTGGATGCTCAGTCTTCTTCCTTTCAGACCAACTCCTAGCAACTCGTCCTAGTTTCTGAACACTGGTCGCCAGCACGGTTGCATGGTGTAGCACCTAGTGCCTCAACCCTCAGCACCACCAGGCTGGTATTCTCTGCTAATTTTTTTCCCCCTTATTAAAAACAGTTTGTAATTTCAGCATTTTTCCAATCTTTAGGGACTTAACAGGTGAATAATGATATGTTAATTATATATGTCAGTACTGGAGTTATTTCCATCGCCAGTTCTTTTAAGATTTTAGGTGACAATTCATCTGGACAAAATACCTTGTTCACCTCTAGGGACATTAAGTGCTTCAAAACTAGTTCCTAATCAATAGTTCTGACATCTCTTGAATACAGTTTAGGTAAAATTTTGACCTTGGGCTGACTGACCAAACAAAAGTAGGTATTTAAATTTGCCATTTTTTGTTCATTAGATGTGGTCCCATTATTGTTTTGTTTTTTATCAGCCTTATGATGTTTTTTGTTGTTACTGTTGTTTACATAACTATAAAATGCTTCATACTTCTAGTACAGAATTAGTGGTCAATTTTATTTCATGGTTTCCTTTGGCCAATTTGACTTCTTTTTTAGTGTTCTATTATAAATTTTAGTTTGATCTCGTTTGCTGGGTATAGGTATTTGTGAAACAATTTATGCATCCTCTATTTCTTTGTAATCATCTTGGACATTTTGTTTATGAACCAGGAAAGTATTTTTCCATTTTTGTTGTAGACATTTTTATGTTCTACATATCTGCCCCTTAAGTACAGTATTGTATACTTGAATGTATGCCAACAGTCCTCTGTGTCTTTATCACTCATTTCAGACATCCAGTTCCAATTTTCTCTAGTTCATTTATGTGAAATTTCCTGTATTATACTTATAAAATATGGTTTTACCCTTACTTGGTATGATTTTATAATCCATTTTTTAATTCAGTAACTCCAGGCTCACTTGTACATAATGGTGCCACAGTATGTTGTATTTGATGTCACTATTACTATTAGTGACGACCAAGTCCAGAATATTTTGACCTCTCATTGGTGTTTTATGGATCTGATTCAGACTTGATTCTCTCAGTGCATCAAGAAGTAAACTGCTTTCTACATCTTCTGCTTCCATTTTCCCAGTCAGTTTTGGGTAGGCTGAAATCATCCAGCACTAAGAGGTCACTTTTGTTAGATTTTTCATTAACTGCATTGATTGTGATGCTTAACGTTTCTCTTGAGCATTCTGGTGAAATATAAAAGTTACCAACATAGATACTGGATGGTTTAGTGTTGGTTCACTTAATCCATATAATAATAATAATAATAATAATGTTTATTTACATGGCGCCTTTCTATTTCCAAGGCACCATACAGTTAAAAACAATTATAACAACCAATATAAAATCCAATGATACATGACACAGTCAAAGAGTCGTATCGAATAAACAGTTCAATTCTACAGAAAGGCTTTTTGCCAGAGAAAAGTTTTCAGACCATTCTTAAATTCCTCCACAGAACTGCACTCCCATAACCGACGGGGTAGAGAATTCCAAAGGGTGGGAGCAGCAAGAGAAAAAGCTCTAGCACCGGATGATTTCAGAATCACCCTTGGAATCTCTAGCAACCCCTAATCGGCCAAGCGGAGCAATTGATCCGGGCAGTAGGGTACCAGAAGTTCTTTCAGATAAACCGGACCCTGACCGTGTAGGGCTTTGAAAGTCAGTAAACCGACTTTAAAGGTGATCCGTCACCATATTGGCAGCCAGTGCAGTTCGCGCAGCACCGGCGTAATATGGCAGGATCTACTCGCACCCACAAAAAGCTGGGCTGCAGTGTACTGCATTAGCTGCAGGTGATGGATTTCAACCCCTGAAAGCCCTAGATAAAGGGAGTTGCAGTAGTCCAGGCGTGAGGACACAAAGGCATGGACCAAAGTTTGAAGGTCGTCAGACGGAACCAGATGCTTAACCCTGGCGATGTTCCTAAGCTAATAAAAAGAGGTCTTGACGACAGCTGACACCTGCAACTGCAGTGTCAGTCTATCATCAAGAACCACCCCCAGGTTACACACCCGTTCGGAAGTCGGGAGAGAAATGCTGCCAAGAATAATTCCAGAAGGCGCACCAACACCCGACCCCCCATCTGACGACCCAGATCCACAACCAGTACCTCTGTCTTTTCCGAGTTCAACTTCAGCCAGCTAGAATCCATCCACTCCTGGATTCCTTTCAGACAGTTGTTAAAGACCAAGAGAGCTCCATCCTGGTCGGGTGCAAAAGAAAAGTATAGCTAGGTATCATCTGCAGAACAGTGAAACCTCAGCCCATACCTTCTTATAATGTCTCCGATGAGAAGCATATACACTGCGAATAACAAGGGTGATAGTACTGAACCCTGAGGCACTCAACACAACAAAACTGTTGGGTCCGACGAAAAAACCCCGGACACAACTCTTTGTGATCTCCCTGTGAGGAACGAAATGAACCATCTTAAAACGGTCCTTGATATTCCACATATATGCCTCAGGCGTTCTAAAGCTGAGGAAAGATCAAGAAGAACCAAGATGGAATGGCTCTTCCCATCTCTCGCCAACAAGAGATCATTAAGCACTCGAACCAGCACTGTCTCGGTACTATGTCTTTTACGAAAACCGGACTGGAGGGGTTCATAGATGTCATGGATGGTCAAATGGTCCTCCAGTTGAGCTGCCACTACTTTCTCAATCACCTTCCCAACAAAGGGAAGGTTAGAGATAGGTCTGTAGTTTGCAAAACAGGTCTGGGTCCAAGGTAGCTTTCTTCCAGAGTGGTGTCACCACCACCTCTTTCAGGGAGCTAGGAAACTCACCCAATTCCAAGGAGCACCAGACTATCCGCACAAGGAATGGACCGATGATATCGCTACAACCCAACATTAGGGAGGTCGATCCAGGGTCCAAACTACAGCACGCAGGGTGCACACTCTGGATAATCCTCATGGCATCCATGAACTCCAGCTGACTGAAGGAACTCCAGGAAAATTGAGGCACAGTGATCTTGCACTGTTCCACAACAACCCCCCTAGAGTGTGCTGGTTGCAAATCCGCCCTGATGTCAGCCACCTTATTTGCAAAGAATCGAGCAAGCTCATCACACCCTAACTGCAAAAAAGCTTTCCAAACTTGCAGACAGGCTGGGTTGCACAGTCTGTCCACAGTTCGAAATAGCTGAGCTGGTCGATTCCGAGCAACCGCAATCTCCCTGGACAGAAATTCTGCCTTCTTACGGGTGATTTCAGATTGATAGACCAAATAATGGTCCATCAATCTAAGGTGGTTGGCATCAAGAGCGGACTTTCGCCAGCAATACTCTAACCTTTGCCCCTGTCTCCGCATCTCCCTCAGCATCCCATCAAACCAAGGGGAATTGGGGTGAAGGGAGAGGGGGCACACATGGACTACAGCAATAGAATCCAGAGCCACCGGAACAGCTATATTATAAGCTGACACGAGAGTCTCTGGATCATTGCTTGCCAACACAGGGGACGAGAGGTCAAGTACCACCGCAAGGCCTTGGGCATTTATGTCCTGTAAAGGGCGGTACCTAACCATCTCTACAGGGGTAGGCCTTCTAGAGGGGGTGCAAAAACTAAACCCCACGGTGTAGTGATCTGACCACCTGACTGGTTCCACCCCCACATCGGAGGTTTCGATCCCTAGAAGGAAGATTAAGTCAAAAGAGTGTCCAAGTTTATGTGCAGCAGTGGAAACCACCTGTGTAAGACCCAGAGATGTCATTAACTGGAGGAAGTGATGACCAAATTGTGTGAGTTCATCGTTGACACAGGTGTTGAAATCGCCCAGAACCATCAATCTGGGCGATTCAAATGCCACGTCAATGACGAAGTCCGCCACTTCCTGAAGGAATCGTTTCTCATCACCAGGTGGACGGTAGAAAAGAGCGATTCGAAAGACTACACCTGCTACTACTGTACACTGAAAGGACTCAACCTCCTCAACTAATACCTCTGTGAGGCCTAGTTCGGTCTTGACACAGACCGCAACCCCCCACCCCGCGATCCAATCTTGGGCAGTGCATCACCGAGCACCAGGCCAGAGTCATAGCCTCCAAAATGGGGTCTGAATTATCATCCAACCAGGTCTCAAGATCAGCAATAACTGCAGTCTTATTCTTAATGGACCTAGCATTGCACAACACTGCCCGAGTTGGATGAACCTCACGGGCCGCCCGGGCCATCTGCCTACCATATTCGATAGTACCCTTGGGTATGGGCACCAGACATGGCGAACCACGATCTGGATTCCATTTCGCCCCAGGGTGCCTTCTAGATCCAACCACCCAGATATGGTGACCCCCCTCATCCATCCTCCTCTGTTCATAACCCTCTGTTCTCCTCCCTCTCCTACGCATAATGCCCAGCACTCTACAGCGCTGGTAGGTCTCAAACTGGAGAGGTGGAGAATAAAAAGGGTGAAGGGCAAGAAGCGAAGAGGATAAGTAGCGCACAACTATATTGCTTCAACGTTTTCTGATTCTGTATTCAACTCTATTTGCTCACATTTCAGATGGTTATGAATATATAATGCCACCCCTCCTCCGTTTTTCTAATTCAATCTCTGTTTCTTCAATGACGATGGTACCACGGCACGACACCTGGAACACTGGTCGGTGTTATATCCTTCTACCAGGCACTAAACAAACGTGTGGCGAAGATCCAGGGTTGACAACAAAAACTAAATAAAATAAATAAATCTTCTGCCTGCACCTGTCACAGAACCTACAAGTTAGGTTTTTGCCATTCTATGGTGATTGTCATTCGACAGAGTGAAACAAAAAGACTTGGGAGCGACAATTAGTTGAAGAAATAAACATTTTAATTGAACATTCGTCAAGGAAGCGCTTGAATCGAAAAATCCTACTACACATGCAGAGCTGCGATGGAGGAGAACTGTCACTTCCAGCGGAAAGAAAGATCTGATGTCACAGGGCGAAGCTGGTGGATATGCAACCACCCGGGTGGTGGAAGGAGCTCAGCCTGAAGATTTCCAATCACTCAGCTGTCTCCCACAGAACTGCCAAGGTATGGATAGAATGACATTAGGAACAACTTTCAGTTTAGCCCTCCGTTTTATAATCCAAATGATGCTGAATAGTTATTTTTTTTATATTTTTACCTTCTTTCCCTTTCTTAATCCTATATTCAACTTTCATACGGCTCCTCCTTATTTCTGGTCCCAGACTCTGCAGTGACTCATGGAGACCCCCTTCCTCACACTGTGACCATCCAAGAGCAAACTACTGCTGTGATGGGCCCCTGGGGCAGAGAGCTGGAATGTCCAGCCACACTCAGTAGCAGCAGGAAAAGGGAGGTCATAATTCCACTATACAAGACACTAGTGAGGCCCCACCTGGAGTACAGTGTGCAGTTCTGGAGACCTTACCTACGTAAGGACATAGACAGGGTAGAGAAGGTTCAGAGGAGGGCAACAAAGATGGTGCATGGATTGCATCACAAGTCCTATGAGGACAGGTTGAAGGAACTGAACATGTACTCCCTGGAGGAGAGGAGGGAGAGAAGGGATATGATAGAGACATACAAGTATCTTACAGGGAGGAACAGGGTGTAGGAATACACTATTTTTAAGCGAAAAAGATGTTCCAGGCTAGAGGGTATGGGATGAAGTTGGAGGGAGGACGATTCAGAGGAAATGTGAGGAAGAATTTCTTCACAGAACGGGCGGTGGACAAGTGGAACACCCTGCCAGAGGAAGTGGTGGGGGCTGAAACAATCACGGGATTTAAGAATGCATGGGATAGACCTAAAGGAATTCTGGAGGTCAGGGGTAAGGGGCAACAGACTTCTTGGAAAACATAAACTGAACTTACAAGCTCAAATGGGCAGACTGGGTGGGCCATAGGCCCTTATCTGCCGACACTGTCTATGTATCTATGTAACTGCGGCTTGCAGACTGCTACTCACGATACCAGCATAGGACTGGACTCAACACAATCCACATAGCATGACAAAAACCAGGGCTGCTATGTCCATAGAGGCTGGATGATTTATTAATTTTGTTTTTCTTTAACTGGTATATGCACTAGACAACCAAATTCCTACTTTCACACATGATCTGAGTGGGTACAACAAAAAATGAAATGCAACAGCATCAGTTTACATATACGTTAAACATGGGCACTGGCAGTGGCACAAAGTACAAAAATTAACAGAGTGTCATACAGTAAGCAAAGAACAGGGAATAAAAAACAGAGTAATAAATAGTCAGATGTATGCATTACAATAGTTTTAAAGGTGGGGAGCTATACTACTACAATAGCTACAGTGTACTGAAGAAGAACAGGATGCCAGGCATTGATTCTCAACAATTCTGTATGTATGACAGGTGCAGTACAAAGTAATTGTATACAAGCAAAGCCAGTTAAAAACAAGTGCATATAAATGTATTAGGTAGATAGCTATGATAGCTCCCATGAAAACCCTGAACAGTCGGACAGGATTGCATCATGAATGGGATAGAATTTGATAACCTACAGAAGGTGCAGAGCTGAAACATGCCATGACCCCCTTGCTTGATGTAACCTTTAGGAATAGACAGGATTCCCATGCAAGCAGTACCTTTTAGGCAGAAGATATCTGCAAAAGCATAATTTAGTGTTCCCTCAGATTATTTTTTAATTGCGTCTCCCCCTCCCAAATTCTCCTAGCATGTCTTCACTGCCACTGACTTCCAGAGACAAAGAAAATGATATAGAAAGGAGGATTCCTGCTGCCTCTCCCCCTCCAGCCCCCTACCTGGGTAAATATGAAGCAAATCCAAGTGCTTGGTCTCCCGTCACTCCCGACTGAGATGCCAGACTCTGGATACAAACACTAGCCCCTGCATGGATGGCAGAGACGCTTTCCACTAGACAGTTGGCCCAGCTACTGTATTTTGTTAAATATTTAATACCTCTGGCTACAACAATTTAATCTGACCATAAATCAGCTCTCCAACATGACACTTGTATTTTGCATTTTGTGGATATACATTCAGACATGCAAGTGTTTTTCAGAATCGTTTTTGCAATCGAGGCTGTAAACTTGGCTGATACAATAATCCTAGAGCAGAATAAACTACTTATCACTGTTCCAATATGTCAGCAATTCCTTGACTGATACAGTAATTTAGTTTTCTTCCATTTTTTTTATTTTACACTAGAGTAGAATACACTGATTCTTACTGTTTTTAATCCAATATGTTTGCAATTGCCAATGCATCAGTTCCTTTACTGTAAAATTAATTTCTGCTAAAAGTGGGGTTTATAAAACAGGACTGCTACAACTTCTGCTAAAAAAAACATTCTGAATAAGGACTAGTTACCTGATTTGGAGACTGAATAGTCTTGAAACACTGAAATAAGTGAGTTCCCTGAGCAGAGACCAAGGAAGGATGGAGAGAACGTTCTGATAGGCTCGTAGCTATAACCGCTATTAAACTGCGCAGTGAAACAACGTTGCCAATCATATCCTTCAAAGCTGCAGATAAAAAAATAACATCCTGTAAGAAATAAAGATTTTTGCTCCCTCTTCCACCCAACCTCACTTCTTCGCTATCATCTGTAACCCCTCTTCCAGTCTGTGCTCGCTGCTGGCCCCCGAAGTCTCCTACTTGATGCCCCCCATGTCTCCACCACCTGAGGCCTCTGATCTGTCTATCATGGGGGCCCCCGCTGCCATAAAACAGAAGCATCTAGCACATAAGATTAATGTGGGGGGGGGGTTATGCTTTGAGCAGTAGAGGTTGACAGATGTGGAGTGGCAAGGTGGCAGTCATCCAATGTGGCAGGATGGCATTTTCCCATTGTTTTCTTCCTTAAGCCACAACTGCTCCACACATCAAACCTGCCATCCAGTGCAGCACCCCAAGTGTGGGGCTGAGGTCAATGGCAAGGGACACCCTTGCTTCTAAACACAGGAGGAGGCATTGAAGTCGTAAGCAGTTTCCAGCCTTTTCTCTGGATTCTGCACATGCTGCCTCTGCAGTGCACCCAAGACTTTCCCAGCCCGGGGTTAGCAAAAGCATGTGCAACGTAAACCTGGATCTCCCAAATGGTTGTGCAACACGCTACTGCCAGCTCCACAGGGTTGGTCTAAAGATTTTTTCTTTTGTTTTTTGTGTTACTGTGAACTGGTCTGCAGAGTGGACTGCAGTCTATGCTAAAAATATTAATTCTGTGGGAGGTTCATGGTAACATGCATGACCCATCACCTAAGAGGTGTTTACGGCAACAATGATGCACCATCACCTGAGAGCAGGGGTGTAGCCATGAATTTTAAACTTGTACTTGAGAGTTGATGGAACTGTTGCGCCACCCCCCTCCCGTAAACAAAAACCAAAGAAAAAAATTACTCACCATAGTAATGTTGTTTCTTTTAATGGAGTCTTGCTGCATTCTGACAAAATGCAGTTAGCCCCAGCACTTGAACTGCCCCGGAGAGGAAAGAGTTAACTCTATGCAAAAGCACTGAACGTTGAAGTCGAGCTCGGTTTTCAAAGTTCTGTCTCTGGTACTTATCAGTGTAACCATCAGATTATTACAAGCAAACTAACGGAGTACTACACTATGGAAATTGTTTAATATACAGCCAAAAGGCAACAATTTGGGTCTAAAAAGACAAGTCGAGAACCCAAGAAAAAAAGGTAATGACAATATTTAAATATATATGTATGTATGTATATATATATATATATATACACATAAACATAACAATAGTAACAATAAAACAACTACCCCACCCTTAAGAGGGAGGGTACAAGGTACACCCCTGAGGTGCAACACTGTACCTGCCAGACCACTTCCCAAAAATTAGGTTCTGAGGGGAGGCGGGGAGGGGGGTTAGAATACAGCAAGACTCCATTAGAAGAAACAACATTACCATGGCGAGTAATTTTTTCTTCAAACAACATGAAGTCTTGCTGTATTCTGACAATATGCAGACAACCAAGCAGTTTCCCCAGCAGGAGGGAATGCAGAACCTACTTTGGGAACAGGATCTGCAGTACTGCTGTGCCAAACCTAGCATCACACCTAGCCTGGATATCCAAAGAGTAATGCTTGGTGAATGTATGGACTGTTTTTCTGGTGGCTGCTTTACAGATTTCTAGCAAGGGTATATCTCTGGCCGCAGCCAGAGTGGCAGCTGTACTCTTAGTCGAGCGAGCCTTCAGGCCTGGAGGAGGTGTTTTGCCCAATTTGTCATAGCAGAATTGAATACAAGAGACAATCCACCTGGCAATAGTCCTTTTAGTAGCAGGCTTACCTTTCCCCACTTCACCATAAGTAAGAAACAATTGAAGACAGTCATGCCTGTGTGCCTTAGTATGCTCTATGTAGTAGCTAAGAGCCCTTTTAACATCCAAACTGTGTAACCTTCTTTCCCCTGAAGAAGAGTGGTTAGTGAAAAACACAGGTAGAGACGTAGACTGGTTAAGATGAAAGTCTGACACCACTTTGGGTAAGAAGCTCCTATTGGTTCTTAGGACCACCTTATCCCTATGGAAGGAAATGAAGTCAGGTTCAACTGACAGGGCCTGTAATTCACTAATCCGCCTGGCAGAAGTAATAGCTACCAGGAACACAGTTTTCCAGGTCAAGTACTTAAGCTTGGCCGAAGCCAAAGGTTCAAAGGGTGGCTGCATAAGCTGAGCAATGCAGACATTAGGGTCCCAAGCCGGAGTAGGATCTTGAAAGGGAGGGTTAATATGAACCAGACCTTTGAAGAACTTACTGAAAACAGGATGAGATGCCAGGGAAAAGCCATTCCCTGCTGAAAGGAAAGCAGAGACAGCTGCTAGATGGACCTTCAGAGTTGTAGGCCTAAGGCCTAGACTGCTAAGGTGAGCCAGATAATCTAAAGCTGTAGTAATGTTCGCAGAATCAGGAAAAATGCCCTTCTGAGAACACCAAATGCTGAATCTTTTCCATTTGGAATTATAAGTTTTTCTAGTGGAAGGTTTCCTAGAAACCTTCAAAATATCCAGAACTCCCTGAGAAAGATGCTGGCCTGCATATTCTAACTCTTCAAGAGCCAGGCCTTGAGGTTGAGAGACTGGAGACTGGGGTACCAGATCCTCCTCTGAGAGGAGATTAGGAGATTGTATCTTTTGGGAAGAAACGGGGGACGTGACACTGCTAGAGACAGCAGCAGAGGATACCAAGGCTGCCTGGCCCAATCTGGAGCCACCAGTACTACTGTGCAGGGTTGAGATCTGATTTTGATCAGGACTCTGAACAACAGAGGGAAGGGAGGGAAGGCGTACAGAAACCTGCCCTTCCAATCCAGAATGACAGCATTCAGAGGAACAGTCCCCAGGACTGGAGGTCTGCAACAAAACAGAGGAAATTGGTGATTGTCTGAGGCTGCAAAGAGATCCATCTCTGGAGTGCCCCATCTGGTGAAGATGACCTGTAGAGTGTGAGGGTCCAGGGACCATTCATGATGTCCCTGGGAGATTCTGCTCAGAGCATCTGCCAGTACATTGTCCTTTCCTGGGAGATGAGTAGCTATCAGGGAAGTCTGAAGGGAACAGGCTAGAGACCACAGTTTCATGGCCTCTGTGCACAAGGCTGTGGACTGAGTGCCTCCCCTGCTTGTTGATGTACCACACTGTGGTGGTGTTGTCTGACCTGACCTGCACCACCTTGCACTCGACTGATTCCGAGAAGACCTGAAGGGCCAGAAAAACTGCCCCGAGTTCCAGCAGATTGATATGAAGGAGGGACTCTTGTGGAGACCAAACCCCCTGAGCAGTAAGGGCTCCTACATGGGCTCCCCAGCCTAGGAGAGAAGCATCTGTAGTGAGGACTACTGAAGGGACTTGAGAGAGAAATGGAACACCTTGTCTGAGGTTGTCCTGGTCCAGTCACCTCTGGAGAGCTTGGACCAGAGTCTGAGTCAATGGAATCAATTTGGTGAAAGAGTCTCTTTTTCTGAGACCAAAAGGACCTTAGGTGGAACTGAATGTCCCTCATCTGAAATCTGGCTCCTTGCACCACTGCAGTGGAAGCTGCCATGTGGCCCAGGAGTTGAAGAAACTTTCTTGCTGGGCAAGACACCATAGGTCGAAAAGAGGAAGCAAGATCTGTGAGGGCCTTTACCCTTGCCAGAGGGAGGAAGGCCTTTGCTTGGATAGTATCCAACTCTATTCCTATGAAAGTAAGAAGTTGTACTGGTTTGAGAACAGACTTTGGGAGACTGAGAAGAAACACCGGAGAACTGAGCAAGTCTTGAGTGATATGTAGAGCTGAACTGACCTTGTCGGAGGACTGACCTACAATTAGCCAGTCATCCAGATATGGGAAGATGGAAATACCCTGCCTTCTGAGAGAGGAAACTACTACTGCAAGGCACTTTGTAAACACCCTTGGAGCTGATGTTAGGCTGAAAGGCATGGCTCGGCTCTGAACTCATAATGGCCTGAAGGCAGCTTGAACCTGAGGTACTTTCTGTGGGAGCACCTGATAGGAATATGGAAATAGGCATCCTTGAGGTCCAGGGATGCTAGCCAATACCCTGACCTTAGACTGGGAAGAATTATTCCAAGAGTCACCATTTTGAACTTTGGTTTTGTGATGTGCTTTGTTCAAATACCTTAGGTCTAGGATGGGTCGCCACTCCCCTGTCTTTTCCGGGGTAAGGAAGTACCTGGAGTACAGACCTTTGCCCTTGTGCTGAGTAGGAACATTATCTACAGCTCTGAGAGCCAGTAGAGAAGAAACCTCTGCCTCTAGAGCAAGGGTTTCTGAGATGGATGCAGGTGGAAAAGACCTGACTCTCAGTTTTGGGAACCTTTTGAAGCTGAGGGCTAGTCCCTGGCTTACTACCTCCAGGACCTACTTGTCTGAGGTAACAGACTTCCAGGCCTGGAAGTAGTAAGCCAGCCTGCCTCCTACTGGAATGGGGGAGTCGACCTGAGCTGACACATCAGGGTGTCTGCTTGGCAGGAGCCTTGGACTGGGAAGAGGATGCAGCCCTGCTCATCCCCCTCTTGCCTCTCCCTTGAAAGAACCCCCTCTGTGGGAAGGAAGAGAAAGCCTGAGCTTGGTAGAAAGGCCTGTGAAAAGGCCTGCCCCTGCCCCTAGACTGCTGCTTCTGAGGAGTGGCTTGCCTCTCTTTGGCCTGTGCACTCCTGTAGGTGGTCCTATACTCATCCATTTCCTTCATTTAAGCCTCCGTCTGCTCCCCAAACAGAGAGTTACTCACTACAGGGAAATCCATAGCCTTAGCCTGAGTATCCTGCGAAAGGCTAGTATACCTGAGCCAAGCATGTCTCTTGAGAGACACAGATGTAGCCATGACTCTTGATGCCACATCACTGGAGTCCACAGCTGCATGGTACTGTACCGTTTGCCAGTTCTGCTCTCTAGAAGATCTGTACATTTTTCCGATACTGGCAAGTTATCCTATGATCTGTGATTTTCTCTGTCACATGCTTGGTGTGATTATAAATAAACTACTTTATTTACGACTGCTTGTGAGTGTTATCTCTGGCTAACATTGTAGACATAGAACAAATCTGATTTATTATCCCAGAGCTGGTCTCTGAGTGACATTTATGGCCTCGATTCCATCAGCACCCACCTCCTCCAGCTGTTTGGCTAGCCGGGGGAGGACTGTTTAGCCAGTTACAGAACCGTATCCCACCTGGACTTCTGGTACCTGGCTTTGTAGGCCATATAGTTAGCCTGCCTGAGTCCCAAAGAAGATGCCAAATACTGTTTTTTGGCTATGGCATCGACCTTCCTGGAGTCTTTGTCCGGGGGGGGTGTGAAGCCAAAGGAATGTTAGCCCCGTCACAAGCTGCAGCTTGCACTACCCCAACATCACTGCAATGACGATATAAAAACTCTGTACCTGAGCCTGATAACATATACCTCCTGTCCATTCTTTTATCTACAGGAGGCAAGGAGTTAGATGTCTGTAAAATCTTTTCTGTCCATTTCCCCAAGGACTTGTGAAGAGGGATAGACAATCTTTTGGATGCTGGGATGTCCATCATCTCAACAAAATCAGGCTCTTCCTCCTCCTCAGCAGCTTCAAATATTGGGAGCTGAAGCGTATCAGCCACCTTCTTGTAAAACAAGAAATGTGAAGGGGACTAAGAAAGCCTGGGAGGGGAGACACTGGAGGATCTGTCTGGGGAGATGTCCGGTTCAATGGGCACATCCAGACCTACAAAGTAGTTATCTTCATCTTCATCCTTGGGATAGTCTTCGTCTCCCTCCCACTCCTCATAAAAAGCATCTGGATCGTAATCCAATGGAGTCAGATCCGACCAAACCGACCGCCTAACCGGTGGTACTGGATTGGACGGAACCAGGCGAAGCAATTGAACTATTCTAATCACTTTGGCTATCTCATCAGAGGTTGGAGCATGCAGTGCTGGATCCGAACCGGCTGACTTATGTTTCCTTTTCAATGGAACTGACCCTTCGGAGTCAGACATCCTTTTGCCCGAGGAGGTATCACCTAGGTCAGTAGGCACCTCCTCAGATTCAGCCGCAACCAAACCGGGCTGGCCATCCAGGTCTACGGACTTCTCGGCCTCCCTTTCCTTCAGCCTACTCAACCTTTTTTCCAGAGTGGCTTTAAGAAAATTCTTGCAAATCTGGCTGTCTGTTTTCAGATGGACAAACCCCAGACAGTAAACACAGATGAGGTGGGGTCAGCTGTGGCAAAGGGCCTCCCCACACTCAGAACAGTGTTGAAACCCAGTGGGACTGTTTTTTTTTTCTTGGGTTTCTCAGACATGGCCACCCTAAGCAATTACCATTGAAAGCTTTTAAGCCAGGTAATAAATCCCTGATCGGTTAGAAACCATGTTACAGGTTTTGTAAAAGAACCAGAAAAAGTCCGGTACTTTTGAAACTGAACGGAACCGGAACACCACACTAAATCCCAGAAAAAGTTCAAATAAACAAATACAAGCAAAAAGGACGGTTCCTAACTGGACCGACCGAAGAAAAACCTAGACAAAAACAATTTCCACAGAAAATTAAATAAACACCAGTCACTACCAATCTACCACACTACCTGTACTGTAGACAGAGGCGCGGGAAATCCAAAAATAATAAAGCAGTTTAAAACCGAATGCTAATTTAAACTCTACCGAACCGAGCAGAGGAGAAATCTCTGGAGCGACTTCACTGTTAGGCAGAGTAAATAATCTGACGTTTACACTGGTAAGTACCAGAAACAGAGGTTTGAAAACCGAGCTCAAACTCAATGGTCTATGCTTCTGCATAGAGTTAACTCTTTCCTCTCTGGGGCAGTTCAAGTGCTGGGGCTAACTGCATATTGTCAGAATACAGTAAGCCTTCCCGTTGTTTGAAAGATGTGCTGCCCCGCCACACAAACACTGCTCCACCCCAATTTCAGTCAATAATGTGTAATAAACCAAAGATCGTAATAGATTCACAATATTTTATCTAACACACACTACCAATCAGACAGAAGTTGACTGGCTTTTAGTTACAATGTTCAGGATACATTAAAAAGCTTCTGTACCACATCAAGGTAGCCAGCTTTGCAGAAGTCCATTCACACCAGCACTCATGCATACATACTCTATCAGATCACTCATACAAACATAGTGTCTACGTTTAGCACTCACACATCTTCCAAGATTATTCACAAACTCACACTAAAGCATCCAATGACAGAACAAAACAGTTTTTCGGTACAACACGCTCCGTTTGTTTGTGGCTCTGGCTTGAGGCTCATGTTGCCTCTGTATTTTCCTAACTTTACTGTGCTCAACAAAGTACACTGAGTATGCCTGCCGACACCCATGCCTGAGAGGTGTTTATGACAAAATACAGTTATGTAAGAACTTACCGTAACAATATATCTGTTCGGGGATCTCTTGCAGCAGGCCATATCAATGAAACTATAGCCGCCAGGCAATACGACCACACAGAAAATTTTCTAGCTAGCAGTCTAACGGGGAGCCGCCCACTCCAACGTCATGCATGGACGCTGACCTATGTTATAAGAGTGGGTGGCCCCCCCACCCCTTGGTTCTCCTGCCTGAGACCATAAGCTACTGTACCTAGTTCCATTTCAGGGAGCCAAGGAGGAATCAAAGCTACCCGCCAAAAAGAAAATATTGGTGAAAGAGGTAGAGTCACTGGAGGGCATCCCAGGTCCAGGGGGAAGGAGGAAGGGACAGCATGACCTGCTGAAAGAGATCCCCTCACAGATCTGTTACAGTAAGTTCTTATGTAGCTGTACTATCTGATTTCAGGTGCATCTTTTGCAGCAGGCCACAACTATGGAACGAGTCTAAAGCAATTCTATCAGTAGACAGCACAGTAGTCTGGGTGGAGGAAACCTTGAGCCTAAGAAAGTAGGCCTTGGAAGACAGCTAGGCCAAAACTGGCCCTATGCCTAGAGGCAATGTCCAGATTGTAGTGCTTGGTGGTTCTAACATGCTGCAGCGACAATGATGTTGGCGGTGTAAATTATAGCACAAGCAATGTGCCGACACCAGCAACCGTGCTCGACAATTATCCGTCAGGCAACAGGAGCGACGCCTGCCGGGGAGCATTACCCTGTACTTCAACATGGGAGCTTTGCCCCCACAGATTTTATAACAACTCCAGGTCATGCAACAGTGGACGGTAGGGGAACAGAGAAATGGCAACATCACTGATGGCACAAAATCAAAGCAGCAGTAGCATACATTTACATGATTCCGCTTGGCAACATCAGGGCAGCAAGAATCTGTCAGCACATTAATGGGCTACCATGCTTTTTCTTTTTTTTTTTAGTTGTTTAACCAGGAGTAGCACACTGCTGAACGTTTTTTTTACAGGCGCGACCTGGGAGCACAGGGAAGTTAAGTGACTTGCTCAGGGCCACACACTATGTAAGTGGAAGCTGTGGGATTCAAACCCAGGTCTGGTTCATAGATGTTTACAAGATCAGAGAGCAGATGCCCATAAATGAACTCGCTGCCACAGTCAGTGGCAGAAGGAAAATTTCCTATCACCTATATAATAGTCAAGTCTTGTCTTAAACTGTTGAATGTTTTCACTATTGATAATTTCTAAGGGTAATGAATTCCAAATTGCAGGGATTCTCTGAGTAAAAAAAATTTAGAACATCTCTTTGTTTTACACAAGGAAATTTTAAGTTTAAAATTATAAGATCTTGTTCCATAATGTGTAATATTCTTTTCTAACCCAATTGAGTTTAACAAATATTCATTTTGGTAGGCATTGTAAGTATAAATCAGATCCCCTCTTAGTATTCTATATTCTAGAGTACAGTTCAAGTGATTTAAGTCTGGACCCATAATCCATGTTTGACATATTCTCTGTTCTTTTTGTTACTCTACATTGTATTTTTTTCTATCAAGCTTAAATAACCAATAGATGTTGGAGCACAGAATGAGGCACAATAATCCAAGTGAGAACGCACAAGACATGAGTATAATGGCAATATAACGGATTGTTTCCTACTTTTGATATGTTTCAAGATGTTACCAAGGATCATATGGCATTTTTTGACTGTTTTATAAGTATGAGAATTACATTTTAAATTATCAGATATTGTGATTCCCAGGTCTTTTTCTTCTATTTCCATTAAATTCATATTCTGTATCATATAGTTGTACAGTATCTATGGTTATTGTTTCCCATATGCATAACTCTGCATTTTGTCACATTAAACTTCATTTTACTAATTTCTGTCCAAGAAGTTAACCTGTTTAAACTGTCTTGTAAAATCTTAGCAGATGTGATATCATTTACAAGACAGCCTAATTTGCTATCGTCAGCATACTTGTTTTCATACTGGAGACTACTATATTAAACAGAAGAGAACCCAGCACAGATCCCTGCGGTACTCCACTAGTAACAGATCTCCATTCAGACTCATGTCTGAGGATAACTACCCTCTGCTGTCTATTGTGTAGCCATGATGAGATCCATTTAATTATGTTAATATCTAAGTTTATTTCAAAAAGCTGTTTTATCAAAATCTCATGTGAAACAGTATCAAAGGCTTTTCCAAAGTCCAGAAAAACTACATCCACCGGAATGTCATTGTCTAAAACATCGCTGACTGGTTCAAAAAAACTTACTAGATTTGTCAAGCATGACCTGCCGGGGGTTAATCCATGCTGTGACATATCTATACAATCTGTACTTGTAATATGGTTAGTAATTTTGGTTTTAATCAAACGTTCACTAATTTTACTAACTAGTGATGTTAGGCTGACTGGCCTATAATTAGATGTCAGCTGTTTATTACCACCTTTATGAATCGGGAGTTATATTAGCTACACGCCAAGATTGTAAGGCAGTTCCACAGCTTATTGACGTATTAAATAGATAAGTAAGTGGACTCGTTAATTCCTTTGAAAGTTCTTTTAAGATTTTAGGATATATATTGTCTGGTCCTGGGGCTGTTATTTTTGATTGAATTAATAGCCTCTATAGTGTCTTGTTCAGAAAAGAAAGAAATGAAATCATCTGCTGGCTGTGTGCAGAAATTGAATGGAGCTTTAGGACTAAATATGCATGTAAAGTATTGATTAAGTTCTACAGCCATTTCTCTTTCATTAATAACGATTTTATCATTAGATTTTAAGGGGCCAATTCCAGTATGATTTTGTTTAAGAGAACCAATATAATTGTAGAACTTTTTTTTGTTATCCTTAATATTTATAGCAAGATTAATTTCTAATTTTTGTTTAGTTTGTTTTGCAAGTAACTTAAACTTACACCAATGAGTGTCTTTTCTGGGCTTACTAAATTTCTTACAGGCTTGATTTCTTTTATTTATGATACGTTTTATATCTTTGGACCACCACAGAGGAATCTTTGATTTAGTGTTTTGATTATATTTAATTCTATCAGGTACCCATGTGTCTAAACAATGGTCTGTTTTACATACTAACATACTATTTGCCAGCAGATTAGGCCTTACGGTCTATCGAGTCTGCTCGAACCTTAGATCCTTAGTTGGGTGCCGAGGCCCTCCCATCCCTTGTGCTCCAGAAACCCCTATCATCCATCCCCACCCCCCTGAGACAGGCCATCATCTGATACATCCACTTTCTGTGTCTGTCCCACCCTCTCTTGAAGCCCTCCACTGTGGATCTCTGAACCAGCTCGCCAGGCAGTGCATTCCAAGGGTCCACCACCCTCTCAGTGGAAAACCTCCTCCTTTCCCTCACCCTTCCACCTTCCAACTTCAAACCATACCTTCTGGTGATACTTCCCAGCTTTAGTCTAAAGATCCCTCCATGTTTCCCTATTTATTCCCTTGAGGTACTTGAAGACCTCAATCATGTCCCCCCCTGTCTCTCCTCTCCTCCAATGAAAACAGGCAGAGCTCCTCAAGTCTGTCCTCATACGTCAAATCCCCTAGCCCTCGTATTATCTTAGTTGCCCTCCTCTGTACCCTCTCCAGGAGCTGTATGTCTCCTCTTCTGCACTGCTCAGAGTTATTCATACATGCATCCACCATGACCCCTAGGTCTTTTTCCCCTATTGAGGCCTCCAGCGCCTCCCCTCCCAGGCTGTACCTGTGTTTAGGGTTTCCCCGACCAAGATGCAACACCTTGCACTTGGTGATATTGAAATTTAATTTCCATGTGTGAGCCCAGCTTTCCAGGGGGTCCAGGTCCCCTTGCAGGGCCAACCTCCCCTCTTCTCCCTCAACTCAAGTATTTTGTACTTAATCTTTCCCCAAATATGTTCTATGTCAAGATATTTTAAATCATCCTGCCAGTTCCATGAAGTCAAGTACTTTTTTATACTGATAAAGTCGGCTTTATCATAGTTTTTAAATGTGCTTATTCCTTTATTACACCTAATGTGATAAGCAATATCACATAAGATCAAGTTGTGATCGCTGTTTCCCAGAGGTGGTAATATAACTGAAGGGGAACATGTGTCATGGTTATTTGTAAATATTAGGTCAAGTATATTATTATTTCTTGTGGGAAGACTTACCATTTGTTCAAGGCCAAGTTTAAAGGTAGTTTCTAAAAATTTTCTCTCAATAGGACTATTAGTGTCCAATGTTTCCCAGTTTATGTGTGGAAAATTAAAATCGCCAAGTAGCATCAGGTTATTGTCTATTATTTTGTCTTCTGTTTCATAAAAGCTAAATGCTCTACCTTATTTAAACTAGGGGACCAATAGCACAGGACGATTGTTAAGTTTTCTCGGCCTAACATAATTCTAGTCCATAAAATTTCAGTTTGAGTATCTTCAAGATATAACTCGTGACATTTAAATTTATTGTATACATATATTGCTAATCCTCCCCCTCTGATATTTTTTCTGTTTTTTAACAATTTTGTAAAGCCAGGTATATCTGTATTCCAATCATTGTCAACAAACCATGTTTGTGTAATACAACAAATGTCAATATCTTTACTAATAATTACCTGTCTTAGCTCATCCAATTTATTTGTTAAACTACGTGAATTAGTTAGTAGTAATTTTATATTTTCTATCCTTTTAGTACAATTGAGATCTTTAATTCTATATTTGTATTTTCATTCATTTGGAGATTATTAGTAGCATACAGACTAAAACTGTGATGTCTTTTCACCTTTTTTTTTTTTTGTTGGGTTTCTTAAATGTTGTGTTTTTATCAATACTGGATAAATTGTTCCTATTGCTCAGATTTACTGAATATTTTACAGCTGGGATAGGCGAAGCAGAAATGGATACCCCCCCAGTACTCAGTTTAAAACTGCATCAATGTAATTATTGAACTGGTGACTAAGGAATTTTGACCCTTTTTTGCTTAAATGTAATCCATCATTGCTATACATTCCAGTGTTTCCGATGAATTCCTCCGAATGGTTTATGCATTTAATGTTCTGCTTAAAACACCATTGTCTGAGCCAGTTATTAATCTCCTTAAGAATACAATTTTGTTTATACGATGCTTGTGGAATTGGTAATATTTCAGAAAAGGAGAAGGAAGACACAGCCTAAATCTACAAGTTTATTAGTTAGATTGACAAACTCCTGTTTAATTTGTTGTGGGTATTGAGAAAATATATTATTTGCCCCTACATGTATAATTGCTATTGCTGGATGTCACCAGATTTGCAGCTCAGAGCCTTAAACCACTGCGCTATACTGCCTCCCATGCTTGGTAAAGGTATGGACAGAACTCCAAGTGGCAGCAGCACACATATCTGCAGCTGACACATTCCTGAAACAGGCAGCAGAAATGGCTATGCCTCTGGTGGAATGGCCACTGACCGCACCAGGAAGATCCTTACCATACTTCCTGTCGCAATAAGTGATACAGTTGACCAACCATTTGGACAAGCACGGTTTTGAAACAGGGATGCACTCTTTCCCAGGGGTGAAAGAAACAAACAACTGTTTGGACTTCCTACAGTCCTTTGTACAGTGTGTATCGTAACGCAAAATGCTATGCATATCTAAAGTGTGGGGCAATACTTCCCCTGGACTGGCATGCTCTGGAAAATAAACAGGGAGGTGAATGGACTGGTTCAAGGTAAACTCAGACACCACCTTAGGGAGAAACTTAGGATTCATGCACAAAGACACCCTGTCTTTGTGGAAAGTCAAATAAGGCTCCTTACACCAGAGGGCCTGAAACTTGGAAATCCTTCGACCAGAAGTAACAGCAAGCAAAAATAATGCTTTCCAGGAAAGAAAGCATAGCTCGCAGGTCACGGCTGGCTCAAAAAGAAGACAGAGTCAACTTCTCCAAAACAAAATTAAAATCCCAAGCTGGGACAGGGGAATGGATGGAGGTTTCAGATGCAGGATGCCCCAGAGAAAAGTACGGGACACATCCAATTGAGCCATGGTGTGGCCGCCCACAAGCTCATGAAAGTCTGAGACAGCCAAAAGGTGCACCTTGAGGGAGGAGTACTGGAGACCTGAGTCTGACAGAGATACCAGGTAGTCCATAATCTGGCTCACTGGACAAGTGAAAGGGTCCAGGTGATGTGTGCAGCCCAGATGGCAAACCTGGCTCTAGTGGAGGGCTTCCAAGCAGCCACGAGGATACCCACCACCTTCTGGGATACCCCAAACTGGGCAATGGCTATGTACTCAGGAGCCAGGCCTGCAGATGAAGGGAGTTGAGGTTGGGATTTACCAGGGTCCCCTAAGCCTGTGTGAACAGATCCCTGCAGAGAAGCAGAGGGACCTGAGGTTCTTCCACTAACTGTTGCAGTAATGGAAACCATATCTGCAGTGGCCAGAATGGGGTGACCAGGATCATGCTGGCCCCCTCCATCTGCAGCTTGATTAGCACCCTCCGAATCAGAGGGAATGGCGGGAAGGTGTAAAGGAACCTCCCACACCAGGAGAGGAACAACACGTATCACCAGAAACTCCAGGCCCTGGATCTAGCAAGCAGAAACTGAGCAGTTTTGCGTTGAGTGGGGACGCAAAAAGGTCCAACTCTGGACAACCCCATCTGGCAAACAAATCTTCTGCAACAGATGAGAGAAGTTGCCATTTGTGCATCCTGGACTGTGTCTGGCTGAGGCTGTCCACTAGGGTGTTTAGCACGCCTGGGACATGGACCACAAAGAGAACCAGACTGTGGTCTAGCGCCCAGTACCACACTCTCTTGGCCTCCCTGCATATGGGATACGAAGATGTCCCTTCCCCTTACTTGTTGATATAGAAGACACTCTAAGATTGTCGGACTGGATCAACAGCTGACCCAGGAGGAGATGGTTCTGAAAGGCCTGCATGGCATACAGGACCGCCTGCATCTCCAGAACCTTGATATGTGGGTTAGTTCGATCTGGGACCATGTCCCTTGCGTCTGAAAGGGGACTCAGATGTGCTCCCCAGCCCAAGCCGGAAGCATCCGTGGTGAGGATTTGTTGTGGGGAGAAGATCTGGAATGGAAAAACCCTTGCAAAAGGTTCTATAGATCCATCCACCGCTGGGGAATCTTGCGGATTGGGGAGAAGACCAGCACTAACTAATGTAATTCGTCTGTGCATTGGTCCAGTTCCACCCTGAGTGTCCACTGGAGGACTCGCATGTGCAGCCTGGCCAAAAGAACTGTTGGAATGGCTGCAGCCATCAACCCCAGTAGCCTCAAATATACTCTTGCAGGGATATAATGGTCTGAAGGAGCTGTCCGCTGGACGGGGCCTTTAGGAGCCAATCGTCCAGACAGGGGAAAACATACAGTCCCTCCCTTCTGGGAGCTGCAGCTACTGCTACTAAGCACTTGGTGAAGATGCGCGGCACAGAGGATAAGCCAAAGGTCAATACTTTGAATTGGTAGTGCTCGCCCTGAAAAAGAAATTGGGAGGAAGTTTCCTGTGCGGTGGAAGCACAGAGATATGCAGTTAAGCATCCTGCATGTCCAGGGAGCACAGCCAGTTGCCCTGCTTGAGTAGAGGCATCAGGCCTGGCAGGGTTACCATGCAGAATTTTTTGTACTGGACATACAGATTGAGGTCCTTGAGATCTAATATGGGCCTCAGATCTCCGGTTCTTTTGGGTACCAGGAAGAACCTGGAGTAAAATTCTCTGTTGCTTTGGTGCATGGGCACTGGCTCGATGGCATTTTTGAGCAGAAGGGGCCAAAGGGGACAAATCTCCTCCCAGAGAATGGATAGATGTGCCAGGCTGGTAGGAGAAGAGGGTACTGGAGGAGTTTCTGGGGGCAGCTCTATGAGTTCCAGAGTCTGACCCCCCCTCTCTATGATCTGAAGAATCCAGGCATCTGAAGTGGTGGTTCTCCACTGATTGAGATGATGGGAGAACCGACCTCCGACCACCACCTCTTGGCCGGGGACCGGAAGATGGGGGTCCAGCAAGGAGACAAGCGGAGGTGGATCCAGCCACTGGGGCTGATCTCTCACCTCTAGGGTGCTTTGCTGCAGTGCCAGAGGAAGGACTGGGCAAGGCTGAGGAAGCTCTTCTCTTGCCCTGGGGCCGGGAGGCTGCTCTGGATTTTTGGGACACCTTGTAAAAAGGAGGGCGCTGTCTGCTCTTAGGCTGAGTATGGTAGTGCAAGTGAGACAGACTTGATAGCCCTGCCAGATGCCTGTAGCTCATTTATGATGAGCAATAAATTAAATAATCCAGGACTCCAGAGAAATTGAGACGCCTCCTGACGAAGGGGTTGCACTGCCCTGAAGCCCCGAGACTGGAAAGAAGTGTTTGAGCCAGCAATTCATAAGTGTGTTATATTTTTATAGCTGAAAACTGTAAATACTTTTTTATTTTAATACAAAATATAAATACTCTCCCTGAATTCCTCTGGAGTCTGGAGTGCTGGATTATTTAATTTATTGCTTGTCTGGTATGTTTTCCAGCACCCACTTTATCTGGAGCACAGCTTTATGTTTATAGCTCATTTATGATGTCCTGCACATCTGGCCCAAATAGCTTGGAGCCATTAAAAGGGGCATTAAGCACCTTTTGCTGGACATTAGCCAGAAAACCCCGAGACCCTCAGCCTGGAGTGCTGACTAAAGCAATTGCCTGTGGCAGCAGCCCTGGCACCTGTATCTGAAATATTGTAGTGGGCCCCCAGGAGGTGCTTGCTGATATCCTCTGCATTCTGCAAGCATTTGAGAACCTCCTGTTTTTGGAAACAATCAGGAAGGGCCTGGGCAGCAGCCTTGCCCTTCTTCCAAGTACTGCAGAACTGATTTATTTCACTGTAAAAAAAAGTCTTGCTATGTTCGCTGTAGAAAGAGACCAGCTAAATTAATTGAACAGCTAAGTTAGTTATTTATGTCAGACTCATTATACGGAAGTACAGGACAGCGAACTTTAACTGCAGCCAACAAGTCTCATAGCCTTGGACTGCTAAATAAAATGAATGCGTGATTTTTCAATTCTACAGTAGTATTCTGGCACTTAACCATGTAAGAAAGGTAGCTGGCAATCCTTAGCCCAAGGGTGGAGGAAACATATACCCTCTTGCCTCAGGGATCAATCCTATGGGATTCCCTTGACAGTGGGGAGGGAGCTGAGGTGCTTGGGCACCTTAGACTTGTCACGGGCTGCCTTTATAACCACAGAATCCATTTCCAGCTGGGCAGCATAGTATGGAAGGGCCTGGGGGGCATGATACAACTTATCTGCCCTGCAGGGCATGGCTGGCACTATGTCAGGCCTGTGCCAAGCGGCAGTACTGGCATTCCTCAAGACTGGAAGGATAGGAGAAATAATCTTTGGAGGAGATTCTGGGATTTCCAGAAAGTCCACTAGATCTCTTTTGGTGGCATCCTCCTCTTCTCTATGGAAGCCCATGGCTGAGGACAGCTGCTTCATAATGCTGAAGAAAGCAGAGTCTTCTGGAGGAGGCCTGGGAGTATGTTTGATGGAGTTCTAACTCACTGAAGAGGCTGTGGATCTGTTGGGAGGAAAGAGGCTCTTCCTCCTCCTCCTCAAATAAGATGACGTCAGGATGGTACTCCTCCTCGACCTGCTCCAGCTCCAACGAACGAGGGACCCACGACCGCCTGCCGAGGCTGAAGAGGTGTCAACTATGACACTGCTGTCAATGGCACAGGTGATCAAGGCCTATATATGCCCAGCTGATGGACCAAGACTGAAGTGAACTCGGGTTAAGATATTGTTGAGGTCGGTGACAGTAGACTGCTGCATCAACGGGGGGGGGACAGGGTGTGATGGCCTGTCTGTCAGGCACTGAGAGCCAGAGAAGCCCAAAGCCCGAGGACCTAGAAAAGTATCAGGAACTGATGGGAGGGCTGTTGACGACGAGCCCTACATCAACGAAATAGGGGACAAAGACACGAAGGTCGACGATCGGGCCACCCTGTGCAATGGGTGGTGCTGCTGTCAGCAGGGGTCCGGTAGGAACACAGAACTGGAGAGTAGCAGGTGTTGGTGCAGCCGACGGAGTACCCCTGGATGAGGAAGAGGAGGCCATCATGGAACGGGAATGCCGCCGGGGGTAGCGATCCCGATCTCAGTCATTTTTTATGAGTCCCCTCCCACAAGGACTTGTCTTGGGCCTTAGGGGCCTAGAAGCTCGACGAACCTGCCAGTGACTGAGAAGGAGGGACCCCAGAGGACCCCTACCCAGAACTGGCTGCCTATTGCTCCATTAGGAATTCTTTAAGAGCCTTTTTTCATCGCCCGAGGGTGGTTTGGTTAAATGTATGACAGAGCTCACAGTCCAAGACAATGTGGTCAGGCCCAAGACCCTTCCTGTTTAAACAGGCCTTCCCGGATCCTATGTATTAGTCCTCCCTGGGTACCCTGCTCCTCTCCGAGTTTCAGTTTTAATAGAGATGTTTATTAATTATACCTATTTATGTCGCTATTTTTACTGCTCTTGTATACTAATTTATGTTATTGTATGGCGCTCAGAGCCTCCAGGATTGGGCACCCGAACAAAAACGGTTACTCACCTGTAACAGTAGTCCTAGAAGTGGTATATGTTGTTCATCCACACTCTTTGGCATGTCCCCTTCCACTTAAAGATCAGCCAGAAGTCTTCAAGCTGGCTCCTCCCACCCACCCGGGTGGTATATACCTTGGCCCCGCCCCATCACGCCAGATCTTAGCCCACTGGAAGCCAGGTGTTGTGCGTCTGCAGCTGGGAAGGTCAGGTGGGTCTGTGTGGATGAACAACATATACCACTCCTAGAACTACTGTTACAGGTGAGCAACCTGTTTTTCTAGGATAGTGGATATGTTGTTCATCCACACTCTTTGGCAGACTCCTAGCAGTTCTCTGGGAGGAGTGAGGTGAGGCAAGGCGCACACCCTCCCTTGGGAAACAGACATTGGAGAACTTAGGCTCCAAAACCAGCATCCCGGCGTGACTCATGGTCTATGTGGTAGTGGGTGATGAAGGTGTTTGCTGACTTCCAGGTAGCAGTCCGACAGATCTCCTGGATAAGGATGTCCCTGGAAGCAGCCACTGGTGCAGCGGTATGGTGGGTAGAATGAGCTCTTATCCCTCTGGGAGGCTCCTTGCCCACCAACTCGTAGCACAGCTCTATGCATGATGTGCTCCATCTTGCAATAGTCCATTTTGCTGCAGGTCTTCCAGAAGCGGCTTCAGTGTAGGTGACAAACAGTTGGCAAACCTCTCCCCGAATTTCTGCCATCCTTTCCTTGTAATAGGAGAGAGCACTTCTCAGATGCAAAGTATGGAGCTTATACTCAGCCTCCGAAGTGTAATTAGGGTAGTATACCAGCAGAGTTAACACCTGGTTAAGATGAAACTCTGACACCACGTTCGGAAGGAATTTCGGGTGGGGGTATAGGACAACCAGATAAGGGGAGTCCACCGAAAGTGCCTGGAGCTCCCCTGTCCTTCTGGCAAACGTGATAGCCACCAGGAAGGCCATCTTCCATGACAAGTGTGATAAGGCACACTTGTGCAATGGTTCGAATGGTTTACCCATGAGCTTTGCCAGTACCAGCAGAAGATCCCACAGAGGTGGAGGTTCGCACACTGGAGGGCATATGTGATCAAGGCCTTTGAAAAAGCGCCCAACCACTGTCTCCTGTGCCAGCGTCGGCTGACCGTCTCACGCCCAGTAAGCAGAGATGGCTGCCAGGTGCACCCTTAGGGTCGATGACCGTAGACCCCCTTTGGAGAGAGACCAAAGGTCGTCGAGAATGTTAGCCACTGGACAGGACAGAGGATCCAGGCCCTTGCCCTGACACCAAATGGAAAACTTTTTTCCATTTGAAGGCATAACATTTCCTGGTCAATTCCTTTCTGGATGCCTCCACCACGGTGTAGACATCTTTGGAAAGACCCAAAGTCTGGAACTCTAGCCACTCAGGTACCAGGCTGTGAGGTGCAGGGATTGAAGGTCCGGATGGAATACCTTCCCCTGATTGTGTGATATCAGGTCCGGGCGTGCTGGAAGCTGCTCCGGGTGCCTGCAGCTGAGGCCGAGGAGATCTGGATACTAGAACTGGCGCAGCCAGTATGGGGCTACCAGGATCACCTTCGCCTTGTCCCTCCTCACATTGAGGAGCACATTGTGGATCAAGGGAAATGGAGGGAAGGCATAGAGGAGACTTGAGGTCCACGGCCTCGAGAAGGCACCTCCCTGCAGTGAGCCCTGCTGAGGGGGGCGGGCATGAGACAGCCTCAGCTTGGTGTTTTCCCTGGAGGCAAACAGGTCTACCATCGGTTTGCCTCAGTGGGAGAACAGGCTGTAACCTACCTCTGGATGGAGACACCACTTGTGGGATGTCTGGCCTAAGCGGCTGAGAGCATCCGCCAGATGGTTTGAGGCTCCTGCCACATGGATGGCTAGGAGATCTGCCTCTAAATCGGCTCATGAGGGTCCAGATGTGGAGCGCCTCCCTGCACAGCAGACAGGAGTGCGTGCCGTCCTGTTTGTTAAGGTAGTACATGGTCATGGTATTGTCCGTCTGGACTTGAACCACTTGACCCCGGAGATGAGGAGCAAAAGCTGACAGTGCCAGTCTGACTGCTCTGAGCTCCAACAGGTTGATGTGGCATCGGGACTCCTTGGGAGTCCAGAGCCCATGGGCCCTTTTGTCCCCCATGTGGGCTCCCCAGCTCATGAGAGAGGCATCGGTCATAAGGACGACCGTTGGCTCGGGGCAGACAAATGGGATCCCTTCCTGCAACCGGACTGGGGTGGTCCACCAGTGGAGAGCATCCCACATCTTCTGGGTCACAGTGATTAGCTGGTCGAAATGACCATGGCGCTGAGTCCACTGGGCGGCCAGCTCCCATTTGAGGGGGCGCATGTGCAACTGGGCCCAACGGACCACTGAAGTGCACGCTGCCATGTAACCCAGAAGGCGCAGAAAGTCCCGGGCAGGGCGCAATTGCCCAACCAGAAATGAATGGGCAAAAGACAAAAGAACCGCCACCCTGTCCGCCGGGAGTCGAGCTCTGGCTTGACAAGAGTCGAGCTCTGCCCTGATGAAGCCCATCACCTGAGAAGGCACAAGTTCCAACTTGGCCTCGTGGATCAGGAGGCCGAGTTCAGAGCAAGTTTGAAGGGCCAGGTCCCTGGACCTCTCCACCTCCTGTTGGGTGGAACCTGCTAGGAGACAATCATCAAGGTAAGGATAAATCCTGACCCCCCGATGCCTGAGATGGGCTGTCACCACTGCAATGCATTTGGTGAAGACCCATGAGGCCAATGACAGGCCGAACAGCATTGCTCGGAACTCGTACAGGGTCCCTTCGACCATGAAGCGGAGGAACCGCTGATGGGACGGATGGATTGGGATGTGAAAGAACGCGTCCTGCATATCCAGTGAATAGAACCACATGTTTTGCTCCAAGGATGGTATGATCTGGGACAGAGTGACCATTCAAAAGGTGCGTGACCTGAGATATTGATTCAGGTCGTGGAGATCTAGAATGGGACGCCAGCCCTCTGTCCGCTTGGGTGCCAGGAAGTACCTGGAGACAAAGCCTGGGTCTGCTGAAGGATCCGCCATTGGAGCTACAGCCTCCTTGAGAAGGAGCTGAGCGATGTAGTCTTAGAGAGCAGACTGAGTCTGAGCGGATACTCTTTCCTCCTGAGGGGCGCGGGCTCGGCTTGGAGGGTACTGCTCGAATTCCAGAGGCAGTCCCTGACCGAGCACTTCAAGAACCACCTGTTCGAAGTGACAACGGAGCAGGCGGAAAGAAAGTGGCGGAGCCAGCCCCCCCCCCGAAGGAGGACCTAGAGATGAGGTGATGGGAGAGGGTTTGACAGCCCCCGCCCTGTCATTGGGCAGGCTTGGAAGAGAAGGCTCCAGGACCTGAACCTCGGCCTCCTTTCCAGGCCTGTTGGGGTCTGGCCTTGGGCCGGGGGCACCAAGCTTGAGCCTGCTGCTGTTGCTGGTGATGCTGTCCACCTTGAAAGGAGGACTGCTGAGCCACAGGGGAAGAATGCCGAAAAGGCTTCTTCTTTTTCTTCGGCTGGTTCTTGCCCGAAGAACCCTTGGCAGAAGTAGTGTCCAAGGTGGCACTGGACTGCTCAATGCGCTGAAGGTGACCGGCTACTCCTGGGCCGAACAGGTCGGTCCCTAGGAAGGGCATGTCAGCTAGTTTGTGCTGAGTATCCGCCGGAAAGGAGGAGAGCCTCGGCCAAGCCCTGTGACGAGAGGCAACTGCAGCAGCCATCGAGCGGGCACAAGAATCCCCAATGTCCAGGGCCATCTGAAGCTGCTGTTTGGCAACAGCTCAGCCCTGATCCCGGACCAGCTTTACCGTGGTCTGCATGTCCGCAGGGAGATGTGGGAGGACTTCATCCAGTGACCCTAGGAGGGCGTGAGAGAAGTGTGCCATGATGACGGCCAAACTTGCCTGACGAAGGCTCAAGGAGGAAGCCGCACAGACCTTCCTGGCTGAATGGTCCAAAAGCTTGGACTCTATCAGGAGGTCAGTCAGTGTCAGCAGAACTGCCAGTATGCCTGAACACAGAGGCAGTCACCAGGCTCTCGGCCGAAGGGTGCTCTGTGAACCCCGCAAGAGACCCCATGGGCACCGCATACTTGCAGACCATGCTGGCAGATGGAGCTGGACAAGAGGCAGGGCGCTGCCAAAGTTCTAGAGCCAGGCCAACAATAGCCTCAGCCACAGGAAAGGCCTCCGTCGGGGTATCCCCTCTCTTAAGGATGTCCGTAAGAGGATATTCCGCCTTTTTCCGGATTGGCTCCAGGGGCATCCCTGTGGACTCAGAGATGAGGCGAAGAATGCCTGAAAAGATGAGGGACCTTCCTCCGTCTCTAACCCAATGGCTGATTCATCATCACCTGGATGAGAATGCAAGCCGGTGACGTCCGAATCCGAGGAATCTGGGTATAACGGCCGACCACCCAGGTCACCTTCGACTCGCTGAGGGTGGTCCAGGGTGACCGTGACTAACAAACGCTGGGGAAGCCCAGTGTCTGGTCTGTCTTCCTTGAAAAGAGACCTTCCCACAGGCTGTTTGGGTGGTGGTTCCACCACAATCAGTGAAGAGACCGTTTTGGGCGGAACAGGAGGTTTTACTGGCTCCTCGGGCTGGGGAACCGACTTATTCGGTTCCGAAGGAGTCTGCTTCAGCCTCGGAGGCGAAAGCCAGGTAATAGCCAGTGTGGAAGCCGAAGCCTGCTTGTGCCCAGTCAAAATCAGCTGTTGCCACATGAGGTCCTCGTAGCGTCGACTGAGTTTCCACCGGAGCCTCTCCTCATTCAAGGAGGACGAGGACGACCGATGGCGTCGCCTTTTTTTAGAGCGTTTATGTCTCTTCCTTGGCCTTTCGGGTCGAGGGGGTCAGAGACCTCGACGAGGATCAGACAGGCCGACTTGGTCACCCGGGAGACACCGGCGGGACTGGTGATTTCCCAGGATCAGGGACCATGTCTTCGATGGGAGTCCCAGCAGGCTGGGTCTTGTCATCTGGGAAAACCAAGTTAGGAGTTCAACTGAGGGAATCGTCGACCGGAGTCGGTGATAACGGATTGATCAGACTGATGACGATCTCAACATCGTTGATCGACAGTTCGGTCGACTGACCAGACGGCAAAGCTGAAAAGCCAGCAGCTGAAGAAGTAATCTCGACCGAGGTCGAGACTGCATGTTCCTGGGACCGAGATCTCTCCTACTCCCAAGAACATCTCCGTCGAGACGAAGATGATCCCGGATCCTTCTCCCGCTTATGGGATCGGGAGGAGTGTGAGCCCGCAGGCGCCTCTCCCTTGGTCGAGAAAGACTGGCACAACTCTTGGAAGGAACCCGAGAAGGTGGAGCCCAGGTTGAATGGAACAAAGAAGCTCAGTGAAGTCTCTGCAGCACGAGCAGTTTCCTCCTTGAACGTTTGCATGCATTCCAATTGCTCGGTGGATCCCGCAGCCATGGAAACCGCCCACTGAGCCTCTTTGGATTTCACACGGAGTGTTCCGTTTCTCCAGCCTCCCCAGCTTTGAGACGGTCGTTGAGGACGTTGGGATAAAAGATGAGACACATAACGCATCTCGAAGTGTCATGGTTGACACCGAGGCAAGAGAAGCACGTGGTGTGGGGACATTTTCTGGCCACAAGGGCACTGATGAAATCCGGGGAAAGACTTGTCTTCCATAATCAAACCGGTAAACTTGCGATCGCTAAAGCGAATGATCCGAATTTTCGGAATAACTGAAGGTTTGAAAGCCAGGGACTACAAAATGCGTAAGCACGAGGGAGGCAACCTGAATCTTCCAGCGGAAAGGAAGATCTGGTGTCATGGGGTGCAGCCAAGGTATATACCACCCGGGTGGGTGGGAGGAGCCAGCTTGAAGACTTCTGGCTAATCTTAAAGTGGAAGGGGACATGCCAAAGAGTGTGGATGAACAACATATCCACGCTCCTAGAAATAAAATTTGCCTTGCCTTGCCAAGACAGCAGACACAGAGAGTGTTTGTCTGTAGAAGCAATCTTCTTTCCACAGTGACAGAAGAGAGACACAGAAGGATTAACTCTTGACAAAACAAGGTAAAGCAATCTCTTTGAAAAAAGAGATTCTAAAAACTAAACGAAATAAAGTCGTAGGCAAAAATGGCGCAAAACTGCGTTGCAGCTTCCACGGAGACCCAGCGAACAGAGTCGACAGCGGGAAAGAACTGAGGAGGGAGTGGCCACTCATGCCTTTATAGGATTGGAGATGTCGGCAGATGACATCAGCATGGGCGACCCCAGTGGTACTGCTGAAAATCTTCTGTGTGCATCCTGCTTCACTGATGGCGAAGTTCCATATTTGTGACCTGATGACAGATAACCCCGATGGAGATCTGATTGTTTTGCGCAGCCCCTGCCCAGTGCTTAACTTTTCTGTGTATGCTGTACTTCTGTCAAATGAAATTGCTTCTTCCCAAGGAAACGTGTAACAAGCAGGGATGTGGAGCCCCGACTGGAGTTGTGACTTACCCTGAGCAACGTGTTTGCTAAGGAGAGCCTCCGGGCTTAACTCGTGTTCTGGTGTTAAGGCAGCTCTTGCTATCACATCAAGGTCATCCAGGAGAATAACAGAAGGCTGCCTCCACACAGCCTCTGCAATAGCCTCTTCCAACTTCTTTCTCACATTTTCAAATGTTTTACCTGAAGGAAAAAAAACAGCAGGACTTGTACTATAAATTGATAGGCACTGAGATGCCACACATGGTATTAGTGTCATATTGTATTAGTTTGGGCAAGAGGCCCACAAAGTTTAGCCAAGAGATGATGATCTTGTACATTTAGATTAGAGACACATCCCAGTGCCCCTATTATAGTAACAAAGACATTATTGGTAGAAAAGGCCCACCTGGCCAATCCAGTTTGCCCAGATGGCATCTGCCTAGTCTGTCTCAACAGACTAACTCATCTCTGGTGACCCACCCTCCTCTCTGTCTGATTCTAAATAATCCCCTATGTCTAGCCAACACATGCTTGAAACCTCCTACTGTTTTCATCTCCACCACGTCACTGGCAGTCTAGACAAGGCATCTACCACTCTTACAGTGAAGTAGTACTTACTGACATCCCTCTTAACTCCCCCCACCCCACCCCTAGCTTCATTGCATGCCCTCTCCTTCTGGTGCTCTTCCTCAATTGAAAGAGACTCCTTCCTATACACTGTTCACCCCCATGCGGTACCTGTAGGTCTCTATGTCTCCTCTCACTCTCTTCTCTTCTCTTCCACGGTGTACACAGAAAGATAGAATCTGCCGTCAGATAAGGATTACTTAACCCACCTAGTCTGACAATTTTTCCCTGCCTATATTATCAATGCAGATCCTACTTGATCTCTGACTTATTCACCAACCCCTTCCCTAAGATTCCAGTTACCACTAAGGCCTCCAGCCCCTGGCTGTTCATCAACCTAAGTACCTCCTGGCGCCGCTTCTATACCCCATTTCTTCTCTCCCTAAACTGTACCACCTCCTCCTCCTTCACTCTAGCACCAGCCGGCGCCTCCACCCGCTACTACTTCTCCCTAACTGACCCAACCTCCTCCCCTTCACCTTCTACCCTACCTCCCCTCATGCCCTCTCCACCACTCCCCTTCTGCTCCCATTCCCTCTTCTCCATCTTATACTGACATCCTGCTCTGATCCTGCACTGCCCCCTCACCCTCTCACTCGACACCCTCTGTTAACATTTCCCGCTACTGGCACTGCTAGTATGCTTAGTATAAGCCTCCCTCACCAGTGACGAGGCCCACCTTCTGGGCTGATTTTCAGTATATATTCTCTCTCTCCAGTTTGTCTTCTCACTATTACCCCTCTCTTCCTGAGCCAACCCTTCCCCTTGTTCACTCTCTCTCCCTCCCTTTTTCCCTTTTGTGTTGGCAAGTGCCACTGTATATGGTGTTTGTTTATTTCAGTCACACATGTAACCTCTTGCCTAATTTGTCTTAATTGCTGTTGTCCTCTGACGGCCTCCCATAAGCTGTAGTTTTGTTTGGTACTGTAATGACCCTGACGTGGAATCTATGTAATGCGCCTGTACTCAAAGGTTTAAACCGAGATCGTAATAAAAAAATAAATACATATCCCATGCATTTTTTAACCTAACCACTGTTTTCTCCCCCACCACCTCTGCTGGTAGACTGTTCCAGGAATGCACCACTCTTTCTTCGAAGAAGTACTTCCTCACAGCTCTCCTGACTCTACCATCCCTCCAGCTTCTTATTGTGCCCCCTTGTCCTTGAGAACCTTTTTTTCTGAAAAATACTTACCTCCTACACATGTTGAGATCGCTCAATCTCTCTTCACAGAGCTTTTGATGCAACCCCTGCACCATTTTTTAATTGCGATCCTCCGGGCTGTCTCTACCCCGCCTATGTCCTTTATTTATTTATTTATTTATTAAGCTTTTGTTAACCAGGTAGGTACACTACACAATACATATGCCTATTTTCAGGTACGACCCGGGAGAGTACAAGAAATACGACATGGTACTGCAAGATACATTTTAGGCTGTTACACAGAAAAAATAGCAACATAACAGTCAGCAGGTACAAAGGTCATAACAGGTACATCGCAACACCAAAGCTGCGAGCAGCAGCGCATTATATACAAGTCATTATACAGAGAGAGTCCATTATATACAAAATTATAAACAGTCCCCAGAAAGGGGGATGGGGCACCGTCAGAGCAATACCCCATACCTAGGATGTGTAACTGAATCTGTGCAGACAGGCAGAGCATAAGGAGGGATGTTCAGTGTAGGGGACCAGGTGAGATTATGGAGGCTTGGGACAACCACACACAGATAAGAGCTTCAAATGGTGGGGTCTCACAAGTGAGCAATATAGTGACAATACCACCTCTCTCCTCTTGCTGGTGATACCGCTACCTATGCATCCCAGCATCCCATTGATCCTACATACTGCTCTGTCACACTGCTTTATCACACTGAAGTCATCAGGTATGATAACCCAAGGTCCCTTTCATGCTTAGTGACCAACACCTTTCCCCACTCTTATACTCAGTTCTTGGGTTCCTATACCCTAGGTACATAATTTTTCATTTTCTGACACTAAACGCAACTGCCATGTCCTTGACCACCCCTTAAGTTTCCCAAGATCCTTACGCATTCTTTCCAACCCTTCCTCATTATCCACCCTATTACAGAATTTGGTATACTTTGCAAAAAGGTATGCCTTCCCTTCCATTTCATCTGCAGTGTCACTCAAGAAGACACTGTATTTATTTTACCAGCAAGAAGTTCCATTGAGCAAGCTCATTTACAAGGAGGTCCTGGATAGGACAATGTACAGGCACGACACCAACAGAATAGTCAGCAGACTGTATACTAAGGCATTTGTCACAGAATTATAAAATAATACTAGTACAGATTCAGGAAACTATACTAAACATAAAATAAGATACACTGCAGTTCAGGAGTACAGGCAGATGAGATAAATGTAAACATGGTAAATATCACGTTCCACAGGAATACAGAATCCAAGGGGTGATTAGCACTCACAATTGTCAGCACAGTAGTTCTCGATTAACACTTTGAGGCTACTGGATATGCTCAGCTTACTAGATTTTTGCAAAGTGTTCCAATGGGAACGGGCAGTCCAGCTGAAGGCCTTTTTATCAAGGTTGGTTAAAAAAAAAATCTGGGAATGGTGGTTCAGAGATCCACAGTGGAGGGCTTCAAGAGAGGGTGGGACAGACACAGAAAGTGGATGTATCAGATGATGGCCTGTCCCAAGGGGGTGGGGATGGATGATAGGGGTTTCTGGAGCACAAGGGATGGGAGGGCCTCGGCACCCAACTAAGGATCTAAGGTTCGAGCAGACTCGATAGACCGTAAGGCCTAATCTGCTGGCAAATAGTATGTTAGAATGTTGTCAAAGATCAAGTTTTTTTCTGAGACTGTACAGCATAGTAGACTTTGTTAATAATGACCCAAAATATGGCAGGAGCATAAGCTTAAGGGCTTTAAAAGTTCAAGTGTGAAAGCTCCTTAGTCTCCTTGTAGCAAATGATGACCAACAGCCAAGAATAAGATGCAGCTATGAGTTCTGTTAGGGAGACAGCTGATGAAGCGTAACACCTTATTATATATTGAGAATACTGGATGGGAAACCATGCAGAACCAGTGTGTTCTACCACAGAGGGGTTTGATTCAGTGACCTCAAGAGTGAAGCTCGAGAGCGCCATGGGAATCAAACTCCAAGGTGGCAGAACAAACCAGTTCTGCATGGAATTGCCCATTCTATATTTTTTATAGTGTATGGTGCCACTCAAATTATTTTAGTGCTATTTTTAGGATTTCTAAATATATTTTTTTATTAAGAAACACATTGTTATCTCCCATTTCATATTTCGGGAGCTGAGTCTTGGTCATGCTGAGTTTTGTGGTTGCCAGGGACTGGGCGTCCCTGTGTTAGCAGTGCACACTCCCATTGGTTGTTGCTCCAGTGTGGCCGGGTTTTACAAGAAAAAAACATGGTGGCCGGATATCTCACTTCGCGAGTAAACAAACTAACTGGAGGCAGAAAACTTCTTTGTAAGGCTGGTTCTCATCATCAGGAATAAACTGCTCCCTCTCGGTGAGTGTTTTTGAAAAAAACACCATGGCCAGCTTCTGTGTTTGAAACAGATTTGAATGCTATTGACATGCATCTTTTTTTTTCTGCTGGCTTTCAGATACGGCTCAAGCTTTTCATTCTAAATGAATAGAATACTGTTCTGCACGGACGGTCAGAACAGCATGCCATTCATTCTTGTATGTGGCTGAACAACATTTAGGAAAGGTACAAAAACTAATTAGAATAGCGTTCCACCATACACTATAATACATCAAGTCACAATAAGTGGTTAGTGCAGGCACAACCATATATTATGTTTCCATAGTCAATTAAAGGAAGAAAAGTGGGCTGCACTAGCCTTCTTTTAGCATGTGGAGGGAAAGCAAAACTTTTGTGTGACAAGGCAGTGGGCAGGGCCAGTGGGATTCTGGGATGCACAGGGAGAGGATCACCAGCAGGAGGAGGGAAGGAGGTGCTATTACCACTGTATTGGTTGCTGGTGAGACCCCACCTGGAACAATGTGCTCAGGAGGCCACATCTCAGAAAAGACAGACAGGGTGGAGGCAGTTCAGAGCAGAGCAACTAAAATGGTGCAGGGGTTGCATCAAAAGCCCTACAATGAGAGACTAAAGAATCTCAACATTTTATTTATTTGTTTTTGTTAACCAGGTAGGCACACTAGACAACAAGTGCCTATTTTCAGGTGCGACCCGGGAGGATTACAATACAGAAGAGCAAAAAATGTATGGTACAGCAAATTATGAAACAGCAAACAAGGTATATTGTCATGGTAACACACAGGCCCACGGAACATGTGGAGCCAGAGTACAATATGGAGACGTAGTACAGAATCAGACACAGAAACAAGAAACAAATACAATTTGCATTAAATGGCAGAGAAGACAATGGTATCATGCAAGATACAGTAAGGAGGACAAATCGAACACAAGGTTCCATGGAAGTTTGGGGAGGCAGGGGGTTAGGGTATGGGGGGGGGGCACCCATGACAGAGACAGGGCTCCGGCTGATGGATGAGAACTACCCCCAACGGTAGCATCCTAGAGGGCAAGACAAGGTAGCGTGGGGGCATCTAAGTGCTTACTAAGAAGGGAGCTAGTGGGTAAGGAGGTAAGTGCTGTAGTGGAGCGTGGCGGGGGCCAATTTCAGCCTGGGGAAGGGGTGTCATGGGTGAAGGAGGGACTCCCCTGCATCTAGTGGGCACAAAGGCAAGTGGAGGCAGCTTTCAGGAACTTCCATAGGAAGTGTTGAAGCCGGGGTGAGAGGGGGCGGCCCGGACACGGGTGGGGAGGGAGTTCCAAAGTCTCGGAGCGTAGACAGAGAAGGCCCAGTCACCAGTGAGGAAGCGGGTCCTCGGGACCGAGCAGACCTGGGTTGAGCTAGATCTGAGGCGGTAGGCCGGGGTGCAGTGTTTGAAGGGAATTGCAAGAGCAGAGGGGCATGAGGTACAGACTATGTTGCCCACAAAGTTGCCGAGGACAAAGGCTCGGTGTTTTTCAGGTGGGAGCCACTCTAGTTGGGAGTAGAGGTCGCAACGGTGCATAAGGCGCGGCGCAGAGAGGGTGAAGTGACATATGTTGTTGTAAGCCGTATCCCACTTTGCTAGTCTGGTGTACAGGACCAGTGCAAAGGCAACAAGCCCATAACAGAGTGTGGGTAAGAGAATCCCCCTGGCTATGGCGAGCTGGGCAGCCGGAGTGAGGCAGTCCTTTGCCATGTAGACTAGGCCGAGCTTGCAGTTTGAAGCTTTGCAGATGTTCCAGAGATGCTCAGTGAGATCAAGCTGAGGATCAAGGGTCATACCTAGGTACCTCACGGATTCCAGGACCGGCAGGAGGGAGCCATTTCCCCTGTGGATGACAAGAGGGGAAGGTTTTGGCCACCGAACTGAATAACATGGCATGGGTCTTGTTTAGGTTAACGGTGAGCTTGTGTCCCACGAGCCAGTTACAGATACGCCCAAAGTCTGAGTTGAGTTGGGAGTTAATAGTAGCCATGTCCTGGGAGCTAGATAATAGCACAAGGTCATCCGCATAGAGTACGGCGGACTTGAGGGTAACAGCGGAGGGGAGTTTATTTACATAGAGGGAGAACAGAATGGGATCAAGAACGGACCCTTGGGGGACTCCGCACCGGACTGGAGAAAGATCCGATAGGGCACGGTTTAAACATGTGTATTGCTGTCTGCCCCCAGGTAGTTGGAGACCCAGGCAAGGGCTGGGGGGGGAGAAGCCAACCGAGAGTAAAATGGAGTGAAGGAGGTCATGGTCGACCCGGTCGAAGGCCCTGGAGAGGTCGACGAAGATGGCTCCAGTCAATTTACCAAGGTCCGTCGCAGATCTGATCTCTGAGGTGACTACGGCAATGGCGGTCGCCATGCTGTGCCCCTTCCTGAACCCATGCTGTGCAGGGGAGAGAACTGCATACTCCTGCAGGTAATGGGAGATTTGTCCAGCTATGGCCTTTTCAAGTAGCTTGCTGATAGCCGAGAGTATGGCAATGGGACGATAATTGTTCATCTCCTTGGGGTCACCGTGCTTAAACACCGGGACAACCTTGGCCACTTTCCAAATGTCAGATAAACTGCCCGAGGTGAGGGCGGAGTTGAAAATGTGAGTAATCGGCCATCATGTACACCCTGGAAGAGAGGAGGGAGAGGGGAGACATGATAAGAAACTTACAGGTACCTCACGGGGAGAACAGGGTACTGGAGAGGAGTCTATTTCAAATAAGGAAGTGCACCAGTACAAAGGGACATGCAAGCTGGAAGGGGGAAGTTTAAGAGAGATGTGAATGTGACAGGGCTGAATAAGACCCTGTCCCATTTGTTACGCAGAAAGAGTTAAAAGCAAGAATCTGCTGTATCCTCTCCTTTTCTGTCTCGTCTGTCTGACTACGCAATCACATTTTCTTGAGACCTAGAAACTGATCACCCTGACAGTCTCATGATTCTCCCCCTCCTACTATCTCCCTGCCTTCACTTGCTGTTTCTATCTCGTCTTCCCCCTTGCTCATCTTCAGTTATAAAAATATATGTAAATCTTTATGTGAAACTGGGGTTTCTGGTTTGAAAATGTAAATAGATCTATTGTTCAAATGATTACAAAAAGCTATTTGGAATTCAGGGGGTTAACCTTGAGATGCAGTTTGCCCTCCACAACCTCATTTGCTGAGTTGTTAACAAGAGATTAGTTCCAAGACACAATATTCTACTTTGTTACACCTGTAAGGAAAGAAACTGACAAAGTTCTGACACATTTAGTGAGAATCAGGATATCTCTTAACAAGCTCAGGATGCAGAAGTTAATTGCCAGGAAAAGACATTATAAGACAGCAATATTTTATTAGAGAGAGAGCGAGAAAAAGAGAGAGACTGAAATTTAGAATTAGAGATACCCTCAGAGGAAGGACTTTGTTTTCTTTGAACTGCCTGTATAAAAGCTATCCTGCACAATTTTATATGTTTTGGTTTTTTTATTTTATTGGCTCTACGTATCGCCACTGTCAGCAGATGTTGCGAGACACTACTGCTAGTAGTCCACTCAGCAGAATGTGTTGGCGGGGGATTGTCCGAAAAAGACAAAGACATTCAGGAAAAAGGTAAAACTAGAAGAGTCTAGCCCATCAGCACAGTGGTAGGGCTACTGCTGCAAAGTTGGTAACAGGTTTGGGAACGAGCACGAATCTGCAACAGGGTTGATACACAAGGAGGCGTGGAAAGGATAAAAGGGACTTGGCAAGGTTGGAGGAATGGTCAGAAGTATGGCAGCTTGGATTCACTGCAAAGAAGTGCAAAATAATGCACCTGGGAAACAAAAACCCAGGAGAAGATTACACAGTTGGGGGTTGGGGGGAGAGAGGTAGTAACAAAAACAAAAATGGAAAGGGACCTGGCGGTAATAATATCAGATGACCTTAAGGTTAGCAAGCAATGTGAGAAGGCAGTAGGGAGGGCTGGGGGATACTGGGATGTATAGGGAGAGGCATCACCAGCAGAAAACAGTTGTAATCCCACTGTACAGACAGTTGGTGAGACCCCCATCTGGAGTACTGCATACAGTTCTGGAGACCCCATCTCCGCAAGGACATAGACAGGATAGAGGCAGTCCAGAGGAGGGCAACTAAAATGGTGCAGGGTCTGCAAGAGAAGCCATACAAGGAGAGACTAAAGGAGCTTAACCGGTATACGGTTGAGGAAAGGAGGGAGAGGGGGGACATGATAGAAACTTTTAAGTACCTCAGTGGACTCAACAAAGTCCAAGAGGGTAGTATCTTTCAGAAAAAGATGTGCAAGAACAAGGGGACACAATCTGAAGATGGGGGGGTGGTTCAAGGGCAATGTGAGGAAGTATTTTTTCACAGAGAGGCTGGTGGACGCATGGAACAGCCTTCCTGAGGAGGTTGAGGGGTCTAAAACTGTGGGAGAATTCAAGAATGCATGGAACAGACATAAGGCAATTTTTGTTGGTAGGTAGGAAGAAATAGGCTGTTGATTAACTAGGATCTACAGCTTATCCTGTAGGTAGGGAAATGGGCAGACTAGGTGGGCCAAGCGGTTCTTATCTGCCATCAAAGTCTATGGTTCTATGTTTCTATGAATCATCAGCAACTGCAGGAGGTGAGAAGGAGCGAGTATCCCAGAGGAAACTCTTGTCCTCTGTGGAGTGAGGACAGCTAGTTCTGCTGCTATACTGCCACCTGGGTGACCACAGGTGGCAGTGCAGTTGGGAGCTGCTAGCTGGAGGAAGAACACCAGCTAGCAGCATATACATCTACACAATTGCATGAGCATGAACATGTGCACTTGGCACCACTGTGGGGGGAGGAAACTAAAAGTGGGAAACCCGGAGTGCACAGAATGATGGTGATGCTCTCGGACACTGCCACCTTCCTGCATAACACGAACCTGTGGAGGATAGCCGCTGTCCCCAACGGAATCGATCACAGAGCCAGTGAGTCCCCACAGACCTCCCCCCACCCTGAAGAATTCGGCGAGTACTTGAGATGGGACTGGACAGAGTTGGAGGCGTCAGGCAGAACAGTGCAGCACTAGTAAAGTGGGACAAAAAAAAAAAAAGAGAATAGAACAGGCAACAATACACCTCACAAAACAGCAAACATAGTGCAGCGGAGCTGTGATAGGTGGGCGGAGTGCTTCCTGACCAGGATGTCTGCATGCTTGTGTGCAGACATCCACCTGGTCCAAGCCCACAAGGCACTGGGGGAGGGGACTTACAGGGAAGGAAAAACCTCCTTGGCCTGAAGCAGCATGACTCTGTCTCTCTCTCTCCACAGTCCCCGCACCGCTCACTGGGCTGTTGACCACAACCCAGCACTAACTCCTCCTGGGCTAAGGGAACCCAGGGGGAGGGGCTCCACCATGGGCGGGGTAAACCATGGAGCACTGATCTGGTCAGAGGTGAGTCTTGGGGACAGTGGGTGATGGGGCTGGGAGAGAAAGGGTGGCCCACGGTCAGTCAGGCAAGGAAGAGAAAGTCCAGTAAATTAAAAAAAAAAAAAACCTGCAAGCAGCTTTAGAGAAAGATGACCACCTGCTCGGCACCGACGCCTCACACGTACTGCATACAATATGTATTATATTGTATCCATATTGGGTTTTAAAGAAATGCATTCAATAATTGCTGAAGTAAGTTGCATTTTAAAGAGTTACCGCACAAAATATGTTAATTTTTTATTGTGTTTGGAAAACCTTTGAGCTCAATAGCCCTTTTCAAAGGTGTCCAAGTAAGAGAGGGGAATAAACATCAATAAATAAATAAAAAATTAAAAAAATACATGAAACAAAGTACATAGTCCAACAGTAAAGAGTCAGTTAGTACAAGTACACAGTCAAATAGAAACATAGAAGTTGACGGCAAATAAGGACCGCAAGGCCCATCCAGTCTGCCCATTTCTTTTTCAGCCTTATGAATGTGCCATCGGCCTTTGCTCTGTCAATGGTCTATCTATTCATACTCATCTGTATTGCTCCCTTATGCCTATCCCATACACGTTTGAAGTCCTGCACTGTATTCATATCCATCACTTCTTGAGGTAGGCCGTTCCATGCATCCACCACCCTTTCTGTGAAAAAGAACTTCCTCAAATTCCCCTGAATCGGCCTCCCTCTAATCTCATGCTGTGTCCTCCTGTCCTGATATTTTTCTTATACTGAAACATGTTAAACTCTTTCACCTTGTTAATGCCCTTAAGGTGTTTGAATGTTTCGATCATATCACCTCTCTCTCCCCCCCTTTGCTCTAGGGTATACATATTGAGCTCTGTTATCTGTCCTCATATGTTTTCTGATGCAGTCCCTGCATCATTTTGGTCGCCCCTCTCTGGACTGCCTCAATTTGGTTAATGTCCTTGTGAAGGTGTGGCCTCCAGTACTGCATGCAGTACTCCAGATGGGGCCTAACCAGTGTCTTGTAAAGAGGGATTATTACCTCCCTCTTCTGACTAGTGATACCCCTACTAATACACCCCAACATACCCCTAGCCTTACCTACTGCTTCAGTGGTCTGCTTGGATGATTTCAGGTGATCGGTGATGATGATGATGATGCCCAAGTCTCTTTCTTCCGTTATGACTGCCAGCAACTCCCCTCCCAGCCTACAGGTGACGTCAGGGTTTCTCTTCCCTATGTGCATGATCTTGCACTTCTTTGTATTAAACCCCAGTTGCCACTCTTCCAACCATATTGCCAATTTATTCAGATCTCTTCTCATTCTGCCCAGCCCATCTGGATCATCTACTCTGTTGCAGATCTTGGTGTCATCTGCAAACAGACAAACCTTACCCTCCAGTCCATCTGCAATGTCACTGATGAAGATATTGAAGAGGACTGGCCCCAGGACTAATCCCTGAGGTACCCCACTTGTGACTTGCATCTCTTCTGACTGTATACCGTTTACCAACATTCTTTGTTTTCTGCCTGTCGACCAGTTTGCCACCCAGTTGACCAACTTCTGACCCACCCCGAGCCTACCCAGCTTATTAATCAATCTTTTATATGGAACAGTATTGAAAGCTTTGCTGAAGTCAAGGTAGGCAACATCAACTGCTCCCCCTTGGTCCACAACTCTGGTTACCCAGTTAAAGAAATCTATGAGTGTAGTTTAACAGGACCTTCTTTTTGGATCCTGTGCTCCTATGGATCCCAGGTGTTGCACTATCCTTTCCTTAAGGAGTGCCTCCATAATCTTGCCCACTACTGAGGTAAGACTGACTGGTCTGTAGTTCCCCGTCTCCTCCCTGCTACCACTCTCGTGGAGTGGGATTACATGAGCTCTTCTCCAGTCTTCTGGGACCTCTCCTGTGCTCAGAGACTCACTAAACAGTTCTGATAATGGCTCTGCTAGTTCCACCCTTAGCTCCTTTAGTACTCTGGGATGTATGCCATCAGGTCCCATTGCCTTGTCCACCCTGAGCTTATCGAGCTCTTGTAGGACCCTTTCTTTTGTGAAGGGACTAGTGCAAACCTCCCCCCTGTGTCCATGGTGCTGAGCTGTGGGCCCTGCCCTACCTTCTCTTCAGTAAATACTGAGCAGAAGTATCTATTTAGGATAGATGCCTTTACATGGTCCTCCTCCTCCTCACATGCCCTCTTATCCCCTTTGATCTTAGCAATACCCTCCTCTAGACTTTCTCCTTTCACTAATGTATCTATAGAAAGTCTTGTCACCTTCTTTTACTGTTTGTGCTAGTGTTTCCTTGGTTTGGGCCTTTGTCTGCCTTACTGCCTTCCCTGCTTCCCTTGGGGAAGTTTGGTATGCCTCCCTAGCTTCATCCTGTTGTTTTCCTTTATATTTCCTGAAGGCCAACCATTTGGCTCTGACTTTTTCTGCTACTGTTTTTGAGAACCAAACACATAGTGGGTAAAAGTGCAGCTGAAAGGTATAACCACAAACATGTTTTGACTTTGTGCAGTCATGTGTAATTAATTCGGCAAATGGTTACTGGCAAAAGAAAGGAATGACACGTCAAGAATGAGAGAATTAAGAAAATGTCAAGAAACCAGACCCAAGATGAGAGGAACGGCAACTTGAGTAAGAAAGAATAGAGAACAGAAGACAAATAAAAGTACAGAGTAGAAATGAGATCAAATTACTGCTACTGACTTGGAAAAAAAATGTTATTGTTTAGAGTCCTCCTTTACATCTCAGCTCTAGAATTACTCATGTGCTGCTCATATTAAAATGCACATGCCTGCCATACTTGCAGAGGAGGAATGGGGGGGGAATAAATTCATGTGGGCTATCAGGTGGCTTAAATCTTCAGCGTTGTATGTAAATTTGTATTTAAAAGACATCAGTACAGCTGAGCCCAAATACTACAGTGGTAGCACATCATGCTACCATGTACAAGTCCCAGGTTTATGTTATGTTACCGACTCCCATCCCCGGGTCGGAGGAGTCCTGGGGGTGTTGGAGAGGCACTGCCACTGGACTCAAGTCAGGGGGGTGGAAGTGGTTGTCTTGCCCACAAAATGCCACCTTCTGTGGGCCAGGAGTGGTGCTGAATGTTGCAGGTGGACATATAACATCCTGCCCCCCCCACCAAAGCAAGGTAGGTGGCATTTATGTCAGGATGGTGGGGGAGAAAGGAAATTCAAGGAAAAGATGTTCCCAGGAGAGTGGCTGCATAATGTCCCATTCATCAATATCCCAATGGCCTGACGCTGTCATCTTGATGGGCCTCTGCTGTGTGCTTGATGCAGAGGGGGATTTTAAAAGACCTGCTGAGGGGGTGAAAGGGCAGCAATGCATGGAAGGAGGTGGCAATCTGAAGTGCTCTTTGTGAAGGTTGGTGGGGAGGATGGGGAAATCACTGGTTGGTGTCAGGATGGAGAAGAAGGTGCATTACTTAGGTGAGAAGCCACTGAGGTTTGAGACACAAAAGAATAATTAAAAAAGAAATTATTAAATTTAAAGAGCTAGTGGAACCAAAAGAGGCAGACAAGAAAATAATGTAAATTTTAAGAAGTAGTGAGCTGCAACTTTTTTTTCTGAAGAATTTTGCTTTTTCCTTTTGCTCAATAGAAAGTTTTCTATGTAAGTAATAATACACAACAGGGTGGGCGTTATTGGGATATAACGGACCGCCCAGGGGCCGTAATGAGGCCTGACGCCGCAGGCGGAGGGCCTTATAGCCCCTGGAAGATCCGTTATATCCCATAACGCCCACCATAGAGGGTATTATTACACTTAGAAAAGGGGCTGCACATTACATTTTAAGTACAAAATTTAAAGCATAAAATAAATACAATGTAGTAAAAAAGCACATTTACTGTAAAGTAGTCCCTGAACTGGCACAATTGCGAAGAATTGACACTAGAGGGTCCCAGTGTTTTATGGTTTTACTTTTGGTATTGTGGTGATGATCATTCCGACAACCTCTGCTCACGTTCAAATGATCGTTCTTTGATTACATGTTGTTTCTGCATATAGCGTGAGTCAGTCACAGTTCCGTGCAGCTGCTAAGGTGGAGCGAGCTGGGTGAAGTAAAATACAAGACCAGAAAGATGTAAATTTTTGTTGTTTAGAATGGGGTAATTTTTGTGTGAACGTTTTGAGGTTGATATGGAGACTGCGAAGCTGCAGGCACGGGAAACCGGTACTTGTGAGAGGTAAGCTGTGTGCAACATTTTTAAACTAAGCCACCTTGTCAGCAGTGCTGTTGGTTGTGGGAGGAAAAAAAAATTTGGTTTATGAAAGGTTGTGGTTTAAATCATGAGTGAGTGTGACGGGTTAAACGAGCGGCTGCAGTGACAGGAAGACGACGAGTAATTTACCAGTGGCTTAGCGGGTAGGAAAAATGGCAGTAGTGAAGCGGGTAGGAAAAATGGCAGTAGTGACGTTAGAAAACCAGGGTTGCTGTAGGATACTGCAAGTAAAGGGGCATGCCAAAGTGGAACTTGTTATTTTGAGGGCGTTAAAAAATAACAACCTGGGTGTCAGGCTGTTTCAGCCAATCAATAAGAGAGGTTTGCGATGCCCATTTTCTAAGGGATAATATTGTGCTGAACGTGTGTAACAGTTCACAGCCTGGCAGCTGACATATCTGTCTCTATCCGCCCACTAAATAATCAGCATTGTAATCTCAACATCACAGGTGACTGACCTGGCAGCCACTGAGTGGCTGTTCCTAAGCAACAATCAGTTCACAGTCAGTGAGGTTGCAATACTGATGATGTACTGGGGGGAGGGGAGACCAGACAGGTCAGCTGCCAGGCACAGTGCTGTTTCACACATCACACATATTAACATCAGGTAAACAATCCTCTAATTAACCAAAGGGAGAAGAAAAAGTACCTTAGATATAAAAGGTAATGGTTGACTGCTTTTAAAAACTAGTATTAGTTTTAGGCAGTGTACTAGCTCTTAAAAAAAATTTATTGTATACCAGATTGTAGCTAGAATGTCAAAATATTAATCTTCTTTCAGTTTGAAACACTGGATTTTAACACAAAATTCCAGACCCAGCAAAGCTGTTTCACAGTTTACTCACCTCTATACTCATCTCACTTCAACCCACCAATCCTAGAAAAGCAGATGCAGTCTAACTTTACCTCCGTGGAAAATTGGTTCCTCAAATCTAAACTACTGTTAAACTACAAAAAAACAATTATTATTATAGGCACAACATATAGACCTAGTAGCCAAAGTAGCCAACGGTAGGCTGGGCCTGCTCCTTAGGTACAAAAGTTGCCTAACTAAAGAAGCCCTAAAGGTTGCTGTCTCCAGTTCGGTATTGACAATCACAGACTATGGTCTAGCAGTCTGTGGTGCTGCAACTCATACGGCACTTAAACATATCAAGACCACTCTCAACAAAGCATGCAGGCTTATTCTGGATGCTGACCAACTAACTCACACCTGGGAACTGTACATGCAATCGGGCTGGCTCAGCTTGGGTTGCAGAATACAATACCAAGTCTGTGTTCTTGCCACAAAATCAATGCTAGGGCTCAACCCCACCCCACCGGTGTGTCAAATCTCCTCAGCATACCTAGCTCATCCAGATGTACATGGGGTTTGAAAAACCAAACATTAAAAGTACTCTTCTGCCAGACTGCACAAGGCCAACGCTAATACGAGTACTGTGCACTTCTCTGGTTCAATGCACTCAATATGGAGGTACAAAAGGAACTCAAGCTGGGACCCTTTAAGTTAAAACTACGTGCCCTACTTACTTCCAACAGTGGTTGCGACTGCAGGACCTAATCCTCCCCTAACCCCCTGCCTTGGCTGCAACCTAGTCCTACCCCCACAGCCCCTCTGCTACCTCCTGCCTCCCCCTCCCCCACTACTCCTGGACATTACACTGCCAGACTTTCTATCCTACTTCACCTGACCTCTTATTTTTCACTCTAATTCCTCCCTTCCCTTCCCCTCCTATCTGCCTGCTCCACTAATCCCCCACCCCCCATCACTTTTCCTTCTCTAGCACTTTCTCCCTCTGGCCTCTTGGTAAATGTGTATTCTCACATACTCTTCCTTAGTACACAGACAATGGTTCGGATTCCTCAATCATTTCGTTCAAGTTGTTGTGCCCCTTTGTTTTTTATGTATATTTTGGTAAAATTCTTCCTACTACAAGTGTATGTAACTCTCACTCATAGTGTGATTTCTGTAATTGTTACTGAAACTGCTCTCTGTAAGATCTCTGATTGTGTAATATGACATGGAACCTCTGTAAATGAGCCGCTGGCTCAACGGTGTATTCTGAATAATTCAATAAATAAATAAATAAATAATACAGGGCTTCAGGCCCTGAAAGAAGTTTATACACTGATGTTTGGTGTAAAGCACCAACATGCAAAACCATTCTTTATCATACCCCTTCTTACAGCCAGACAGAGCAGAACATGAACAGAATGGGTGCTCCATACCTCTCAATGTTTTGCAGTCAATGATTTCTACATGTGCATCTAGTTTCTTTACTGCTTCTTTACAGATAGCTCTTGCAACAGTGGACTTGCCACTGCCCTGCAAAAAAAACCCCACAAAAATGTATTAATAAATATTCTCATTTACAATATTCCCATTAACGAATTACTAACAGTTAATACTGGGTAACCTCTATGGGTGTACATCACATTTTGTTGTGCACGTGTACTTCTGCAATATTAAATGCTACACCATGGTCAGCAACAGTCCTCGTGTCTCATTTTAAAAAGAAAACAAATTTGCTCACAGACTGTAATGGAGGTCAACGGTACTGTTAAACCACCAAGTTACAAAACGGGGACCCTGTGTTTTTGTCTAACCTTCCCCCCTAACTGCTTGTATTTCTGCAGAAAGCATTCACTGAGACAGCAGCTGAGGAAGGACAAAGGGGTCAGGCACAGCCCTTCCTTGACAGGTCCTGCCTAATCTCCAGCAAAGGAAAGATGGCAGACCTGATACGGGTCTGTGCAGGGCTCTAGAATACAAACTGCAAGTTTAAAGCTCAAGTCTTGAAAAGAACGCTCCAGTGTTTTAGTGGTGCTCACAGAAAACAAGGAAGGGGCTCACTCCAAACCCTGTTGAATTTTCCAAGTATTTTTAATTTCATCACTCACACCAAACCAATGTCATGCCAATGTTTCTTGGCCTGGATGCCACTTTGCCAAGCCCAAACACTCAGTGTTGGTTCTGTAAAAAGTTCAAAACACAAATTTCGGCAAAAACCTTCAACAAGAATGCACTCACCACAGTGCCACCAATACCCCCAAAACAAAGTGTGGCTATTTAAGGATCTTATTGCTATTGTATCGATATTAGCAGGTATTAGGTACTTGGAAAGAACAGTTACGTAAGAACGTATCGTAACAGTAGATCTTCGAGGGGATCTCAGTCATCAGGTTACACCGTAGGAACTTCACCATCAATGAAGAAGGATCCACACGGAAGATTTTCAGCAGTACAACTGGGGATACCCACAACATTGATGTCATCAACCCTATAAAGGCATGAGTGGCCCTGCTCCCTCCTCAGTTCTTTCCCCCGGAGACAAAGGGAGCATAGCTCTAGCCATGGGGGACTGAGGAAGGAGAGAGAGAGAGAGAGAGAGAGAGAGGTGCCCAGGCCTATATGAAAGGCTAGATACACCAGACAGCCAGTTCCAGGAAAGAGCCCCAAGAAGGGAGATGGTGGGAGGGAAAGTAGACCTGATGACTGAGATCCCCTCAAAGATCTACTGTTATGGTAAGTTCTTATGTAACTGTTCTATGTTCATTGGTGCTATCTCAGTCACCAGGTCAAACAACAGAAACAAGTCCCAAGCAGTTACAGGTGCAAACAGACAGTCTGGGAGGAAGGTCAAACATAAACTTAAGACAGGAGGCCCTGCAGCACAGCCCTGCCAAAACCTGCATGGGCTCTTGAGGCAATGTCCAGACTGTAGTGCTTGGTGAAAGCATGGATGGTACTTCAGGTGGCAACTGAATAGATGTCAGCGGCTCAGACCCCTCAGAAAAAAGCCACAGTGGTAGCCATGCCTCTTGTGGAATGAGCTTTACCCGCTCCAGGAAAATTCTTTGCCGTACTTGTTGTAGGAGAACACAATGCAATTTGCCAACCATCTGGATAAACATTGCTTAAAAACTGAAGTACCCTCTCTACCTGGGGCAAAGGAAACAAACAACTGCTTCAACTTTCTACATTTCTTGGTGCAAAGCAGGCAGTACTTCAAAGTTCTGCGCACATCTAACATAGGGAGCAGTGCTTCCCCTGGATTGGCACGCTTGGAGAAATAAACAGGAGGGTGGATAATTTGGCTGAGTATAAACTCAGAGACCACCTTAGGGAGAAAATTAGGATTTGTGTGCAAAGACACCATGTCTTTGTGAAAAAACAAATAAGGCCCCTTGTATCAGAGGGCCTGAAGCTCTGAAATTCTTCAAGCAGAAGTAATAAAGGGGAGGGAATGTGGGCAGAGGGTGACAGTGAAAAAGCAGGGATACTGAACGAACATTTCTGCTCAGTATTCACAACAGATGAGGAGGGGAAGGGGGAGGTGCCTAAACCAAACAAGGGAGAAACTCTGAATAGGGGGGTCGATACCAGTCCATTCACAGAAGAAAGGGTTTTGAAAGAACTCTTGAAACTGAGGGTGGACAAAGCAATGGGGCCTGATGGGATTCATCCAAGAATACTAAAAGAACTAAGGGTAGAACTAGTAACACCACAGACTATTCTCTTTAACAAATCATGGGAGGATGGAGTGGTACCTGAGGACTGGAGGAGAGCAAATGTGACTCCACTTCACAAAAGTGGGAGCAGGGCAGAGGCAGGAAACTACAGACCAGTTAGTTTGACTTCAGTGGTAGGGAAAATGATGGAATCACTTCTGAAGAAAAGAACTGTTGAGTACCTAGAGGCCAGTGGGGCACAGGACCCAAGACAGCATGGTTTCACAGAAGGAAGGTCATGTCAGACAAACCTAATAGATTTCTTTGACTGGGTGACCAAAGTAGTAGACTACGGAGGGGCTGTGGATATGGTCTACCTAGATTTTAGCAAGGCATTCGACACAGTTTCACACAAAAAGACTATCCTCTTTAACAAATCATGGGAGGATGGAGTGATACCTGAGGACTGGAATGGAAAGGGACCTGGGGGTAGTCATATCAGATGACCTAAAGGTGGGCAAGCAATGTGAGAGGGCAGCAAGGAGACCTGGGGGGATACTGGGATGCATAGGGAGAGGCATCACCAGTAGAAAACAGGAAGTTATTATTCCTCTGTACAGACAGCTGGTGAGACCCCATCTGGAGTACTGTGTGCAGTTCTGGCGACCCAATCTCCGCAAAGACATAGACAGGATGGAAGCTGTCCGGAGGAGGGCAACTAAATGGAGAGGGTCTGCACCGAAGACATATGAAGAGAGACGAAAGGAGCTTAATATGTATAGCCTCGAGGAAAGGAGGGAGAGGGGGACATGATAGAAACATTCAAGTACCTCAAGGGAATCAACAAAGTCCAAGAGGGTAGCATCTTTCAGAAAAGAGATTGCAAGAACAAGAGGGCACAATTTGAAGATAGAGGAGGGCGGTCATAGGTAATTTAAGGAAGTATTTTTCACAGAGAGGTTGTGGATGCATGGAACGGCCTTCCAAAGGAGGTTGTGGAGTCAAAATCAGTGGTGGAATTCAAGCATGCATGGGACAGTCATAAGGCCATTCTAGGGGTTGGGGGTAGGAAGAAGTAGGCTGCTGGTTAACTAGGATCTGCAGCTTTTCCAGTAGGTAGGTAGGGAAATGGGCAGACTGGGTGGGCCAAGCGGTCCTTATCTGCCGTCAAATTCTATGTTTCTATACACAAGTTAGCCAGCCTTGGAGTGGGTCCCAAGGTGGTAGCCCGGATAAAAAACTGGCTGGACAACAGATGCAAAGGGTAATAGTAAACAGAGACCACAGTGAAGAAACGAGGGTAACTAGCGGGGTACCTCAGGGTTCAGTACTGGGACTGGTCCTCTTTAATATCTTTATAAGTGACATTGGAGAGCACCTGGAAGGAAAGGTATGCCTCTTTGCAGATGACACAAAGATCTGCAGCAGGGTTGATACACAAGGTGGGGTGGAAAGAATGAAAATGGACTTGGTAAGGTTGGAGGAATGGTCAAATACGTGGCAGCTCAGATTCAATGCAAAGAAGTGCAAGGTAATGCATCTGGGAAACAAAAACCCAGGGGAACAGTACACAATGAGGGGGGTGAGTTAATAACAACAACAACAATCGAAACAGACCTAGGAGTAATTATATCAGATGACCTAATGGTGGGCAAGCAATGTGAGAAGGCAGTAAGGAGGGCTGGGGGGATACTGGGATGCATAGGGAGAGGCATCGACAGTAGAAAACAGGAAGTTGTTATTCCTCTCTACAGACAGTTAGAGAGACCCCATCTGGAGTACTGTGTGAAATTCTGGAGACCCCATCGCCACAAAGACAGAGTGGAGGCTGTTCAGAGGAGGACAACCAAAATGGTGCAAGGTCTGCACCAGAAGACATATGAGGAGAGACTAAAGCAGCTTAATATGTATACCCTTGAGGAAAGGAGGGAGAGGGGACATGATAGAAACTTTCAAGTATCTCAAGGGAATTAACAAGGCACAAGAGGGTAGTATCTTTCAGAAGAAGAGATGTGCAAGAACAAGGGGGCACAATTTGAAGATAGAGGGGGGACGGCTCAGAAGTAATGTTAGAAATTATTTTTTTCACAGAGAGAGTTGTAGATGCATGGAACAGCCTTCCTGAGGAGGTTGTGGAGTCAGGAACAGTGGGAGAATTCAAGAATGCATGGGACAGGCATAAGGCAATTCTAGTGGGGGGCAGGAGGAAGTAAGCTGTTGATTAACTAGAATCTGCAGCTTATCCATCAGGTAAGGAAATGGGCAGACTGGGTGGGCCAAGCGGTCCTTATCTGCCGTCAAATTCTATGTTTCTAACTAAAAATAATGCTTTCCAAGAGAGAAAGCATAGTTCACAAGTTGAGGCTGGCTCAAAAGGAGACAGGGTCAACTTCTCCAAAATAAAATTCAAATCCCAAGCTGGGAGAGAAGAACAAACTGGGGGTTTCAGATGCAGGATGCTCCTTAAAAAGGTACGTGAGACATCCAGCTGAGCTATTGTACGGTAACCCACAGGCCCATGAAGGGCTGAAATAGCTGAAAGATGCACCTTGCGGGAGGAATACTGGAGACCCGAGTCAGACAGAGAGATCAGGTAGTTCAGGATCTGGCTCACTGGACAGGTGAAAGGGTCCAGGTTATGTTTGGCAGCCCAGATGGCAAACCGCTTCCACTTCATGGCATATGTGGCTTGAGTGGAAGGCTTCTGGGTGACCACCAGGATGTCCGCTACTCTGTTAGAGACCCCAAACCTGGCGCTGGCTATGTCCTCAGGAGCCAAGCATGCAGATGGAGGGACCTTAGGTTGGGATGGACCAGGGTCCCCCCGAGACTGGGTCAGCAGGTTCTGCAAAGGGGGAGTGGAACTGGAGGTTCCTCCGCCAGCTGCTGTAGCAGGTGAAATCATATCTGTCAGGGCCAGAATGGAGCTACCAGAATCATGCTGGCCCCCTCCATCTGCAATTTGATGAGGACCCTTTGAATCAGAGGGAATGGAGGAAATGCATACAGAAACCTCCCCCTCCAAGAGAGGAACAACGCATCTCACCAGAAAACACCAGGTCATGGATCAAGTGAGCAAAAATTGGGCAGTGTTGCATCGAGTGGGGATGCAAAAAGGTCCAACTCTGGATGACCCCATCTGTCAAACAACTCTTCTGCAATGGATGACAGTAGCTCCCACTTGTACATGCTAGATTGAGTCTGGCTGAGGCAGTCCGCCAGAGTGTTTAGCATGCATGGGACGTGGACTGCCAAGAGTGTCAGACCATGATCTAATGCCCAGTACCACACTTTCATGGCCTCCCTGCAGAGGGGGTATGAATGAGTCCTCCTCTGCCTGTTGATGTAGTACACTACACTGAGATTGTCCGACTGCACTAGTGGCTGACCTGGGGCAAGGTGATCCTCAAAGTCTGCATGGCACTGAGTACCGCCTGCATCTTCAGAACACTGATACGCAGTGAGGTTTTGACCTCAGACCAGAAGCACTGGGTTTGAAAGGGACTTGGGTGAGCTCCCCAACCTGACCCAGAAGTGCTGTGATGAGGATCTGCTGAGGAGAAGAGATCTGGAATGGGACTCCTTGCAGCAGGTTTAAGGGGTCCATGCACCACTGGAGCACTCTGCAGTCTGGGGAGGAGACCAGCACCAACCAATTCAACTCGTCCGTGCATTGGTCCCACTACACTTGGAGAGTTCACTGGAGGATGTGCATATGAAGTCTGGCCAGTGGAACAGTGAGAATGGCAGCTGCCACTAGACCCAGCAGACTCAGGTACACCCTGGCAGGAATAAAACGTCTCTGAGTCACCTCTTGCACCTGGTCTATAAGGCACTCCGCCATGTTCTGGGGTAGGAAAGCCTTCCTCTGTGCAAAGTTTAGAACTGCCCCTATGTATTGCAGTCTTGCAGACAGCACTAGAACAGTCTTGGGCAGACTGACTGTAATGCCCATGGAGAGGAAAAAACTGGAGAGTTCTCTCCAGAGTCCACAGGAGCTGCTCCATGGATGGGTTCTTTAGGAGCCAATCGTCCAGGTAGGGGAAACATACAGGCCTTCCTTTCTAAGGGCTGCAGTTACTGCTGCTAAGCATTTGGTTAAGACCCACGGCACAGAGGACAAGCCAAAGGGCAGCACCTTGAATTGGTAATGCTCGCCCTGAAACAGAAAATGGAGAAACCTCCTGTGAGGAGGAAAGACAAAGATGTGCAGGTAAGCATCCTGCATGTCCAGTGAATAGAACCAGTCACCTGTTTTGAGAAGAGGCATCATGCTTGGCAAAGTTACCATCCTGAACATTCTGTACTGGATGTACAGCGTGAGGTTATTTAGGTTTAAAATGGGCCTCAGATCTCCGGTCTTTTTGGGGGACAGGAAAAAGCTGGAATAGAACCCCTCACTCCTCTGGCACCTGGGCACTGGCTCAATGGCCTGCTTGTGCAGAAGAGACTGTACCTCCTCCCGGAGAACACACAAGTTAGCCGGGGGCGGAGGGTGGAGGGCAGGGCAGGGAAGGGGTTTCTGGAAGTTGCTCGATGAGCTCCAGTGTGAGACCCCTTTCAATGAATTGCAGAATCCAGGAATCCAAAGTTATGGTTCTCCATTGATGCAGATGGAGGGAGAACCGACCTCCGACCACCACCTCTTGGTCAGGGACCAGAAAGGGGGTCTGGCAAAGAGTCAAGCAGAGACAGATCCAGACGCAGGGGCTGATCCATCACTCCATGGATGCTTGGCCACAAGTCCGGCATTGGAGGGGGGAGGTAAGGCAGGGGAGGCTCTTCGTTTGCCCTGGGGCTGTCAGGTTGCTCCGGGTGGATCCATGACTGGTCAGACAAATATTCTGTCGAATGACCAGAGAGCGAAACCGGCAGGTCGACCCCTTTTTGCAGTCACCTGTCGGCTTCAGACAGAAAAGAGTTTTCTTGGGGCTTCGCCCCTGAACCCCCAGGCAGGGGGGCTGCACTCCCCCACACACCCCTCCCACTTAGGATTCTCAACTTCAAGTTGGCGCTGATTTGGGGGAAGGGGGTGCAGGACTCCTGACAGACAGTGCCGGGTTCCCTACAGTGACGTGGCGCTGTAGTCGCTGTAGGAGACCTCACTGTCCAAAAGTCGCTGAACGTGCGGTATGCCACTCCAGGTCCATTGGACATCTTGCGAAAGGGAGGGTGCTGTCTACCTTTAGGCTGGGTGTGGCAGAGGGAGTGGACAGACTTTATAGCCCTGCCGGATGCCTGCAAATCATTAATGATGTCCTGAACATCAGGCCCAAAGAGCTCTGTGCCGTTAAATGGAGCATTAAGCACATTCTGTTGAACATCAGCAGCAAAGCCAGAGACCCTCAGCCAGGAGTGCCAACGTAGGCAGATTCTGGTGACAGCAGCCCTGGCAATAGTGTCCGAGACATCACAGAGAGCCCTGAGGAGATGCTTGCCAAAGTTCTCAGTGGTATGCAAGCACTTAAGAAGCTCCTGCTTCTGTGTGCCATCTGGGAGGGCCTGAGGGGCAGCTTTGTCCTTCTTCCAGATAGTGTTCTGGTATTTTACCATACGAGACAGGTAACTGGCAATCCTCAGCCCAAGGGTGAAGGAGGCATAAACCCTCTTGCACCAAAGGTCTATCCCCCGAGACTCTGTCCAGAGAAAGAGAACTAAGGTGCTTATGCACTTTGGACCGGTCATGAGCTGTCTTGATAACCACTGAATCGGTCTCAGGCTGGCCAGCATAGTAAGGAAATCCCTGAGGGTCAGGATAAAGTTTGTCTGCCCTGCGGGGCATAGTTAGCACCATGTCTGGCCTGTGCCAGGCTGCAATGGCAGCATTCCTTAGAGCAGGAAGAATAGGAGGATCAATCTTTTGGGGGAGACTCTGGGATCTCCAGAAAGTCCACCAGATATTTTCTGGTGACACCTTCCTCCTTAGTGTGGAAATCCATGGCTGAGGAGAATTGTTTCATCACACTGAAAAGTGTGGGATCCTCTGGAAGAAACCTAGGGGTATGCTTGACAGAGTCCTCACCAACAGATGACGTTGTGGACCTGTCTGAAGTAAAGACCTCCTCTTTCTCCTCTTCCTCATCAGGAAGAATGACGTCAGGGTAGTACTCCTCTTCAATGTCGACCTCTTCCAAATCCAGGTCCGATGTCGGAGGCACCAACGGCTTGCGGGGGGGGGGCTTCCTGAGGTCGATGAGGTGGCGTTGATGCCAAGGCTGCTGTCGACAGTGCTGCTGCAGTGGACCTGTATGCGCCCAAATGGTGAATGATTGCCGAAGTAAACTTGGTGAGGATTTCATTCAGGTCAATGACTGTCAATGGTTGGGTCAATGGTACAGGGATCGATGACCTGCCTGAGGGGCCCTGCAAACCCGAAGAGCCTGTAGCCCTGGAAGTAGAACGGGCAGACCTTGATGGGAGGGCCATCAACGACGAGCCCATCGTTGATGAAGGAGGGGTCAATGACCAGCCGCTCTGAGCAGTGGGCGGATGTGCTGTCGGTATGGGTCTGGAGGGCACAGAGACCTGGACAGTAACTCCGTGCGTTGGTGCAGTTGAGCTGACGATGAACCCCTGGATGAAAGAGGAGGGGCCGTGGGGAACAAGATCACCGCCAGGGGATTGGTCCAGATCTCGGGGGATCGGTTCAGATCTCGGTCTTTCTTATGACCCCCCCCCGAGGACTTGCCTCGGGCCTTAGTGGCCTGGGAACTCAATGACCCTGACAGCAACTGAAAGGCTGGGACCCAGAGGACCCCTGTCTGGAACTGGCTGCTTGCTGTTCCTTTAAAAAATGTTTTAAAGCCTTTTTGCATTACCTTAAGATTGTTTGATTAAACTTCTGGCAGAGCTCATAGTTGGAAACTTTGTGGTCAGGCCCAAGTCAGCAGGCAAACAGAATGTTCATATGTGGAGGCAATCTTCTTTCTGCAGTGGCAACGACGGAAAAGAGAGGTCAAAGGATTAACTCTCGACATACAGCAAAACTGCATCAGAGCTTCTGCAGAGACCCATGCGAACAAGTCGATTGTGGGAAAGAACTGAGGGGGAAGCGGGGCCACTCATACCTTTATAGGGTTGATGACGTCGATGGCATGGGCTGCCCCAGCTGTACTGCTGAAAATCTGTGTGGCTCCTGCTTCACCGACAGTGAAGTTCCTATGGTGTGACCTGATGACAGAGATACCCCGAAGAAGATCTGAGATGTTTAGGCATTTTAGACCCATCATGGGCTGCATTTATCACAATAGAGTCGGCCTCAGGTTGGCCTAGCAAAAAAGGGCTTCCCTGAGGGGGCCTGGTACAGCATATCTGCCTTCCCAGGAATTGCAGAAATTATATTTGGTCTGTGCCAGGCAGCCCGGGTAGCATCCTCTAAGGCAGACGATGGAGAAGGAATAACAATAGGTGGGGAATCAGGTAGTTCTAAGAATTTCATCAAATTCCTTTTGGTGATGTCTTTGTCTTCAGATTCAAACCCCATGGCAGACTGGAGTTGCTGCTTCATGGAGATAAATGAAGGATCTTCAGAAGGGGACCTCAGGGTGTACACAATAGAGTCCCCACTCCCTGAAGAGATAGTGGAGCTAGACCTCTCATAAGAGCTCTCCACATATTCTTCCTCCTCCTCTTCCTCTTGCATTATGAGGTCAGGGTTATAGTACTGATCCTCGTCGATGGCTTCTATAGGCCTCAAGGAGGGAACAGAATAGGTCGATACCCTGGAAGGCAATGGGCGCGTCAACCAAACAGGCATTGGCGCTGAGGCTTGCTGGAGGTGCCCCATCGACGCAGCTCCTGTGGCAGGAGGAGGAGGAGGAGGTAGCAGGCACTGCAGCATGTCTGTAAAGGATGAAAGCACCGCTTGCATATCATTGATTGCTTGCTTGCACTATGGGCATGCTCTGGAATGTTGATGGGGAAGGCACTGTCCCCGATGTCGATGGCCCCTCACCAGTTGTACTAGTTTTGGCAGTGCTCACAGCCAGTCATGACCCGGAGGAGTCACTAGACTGGGCAGCCAGTGGTGTCATCACTGAATCAGTCACCGGCGCTGAGGCAGTCGCACTGGATTGAAGGGGTAACCGAGAACGTACTGGGGAGGATTTCTCCTTGTTCCTCTCCCTCTCACGGTGCTTATGCTTATGTTGCCCGGCGGTTTCCTCCCAGGTCTTCAGAGAGAGGGAGCTCAAAGAATGGGCTGGCGCTGCAGTGGAGCGCTTTCTCTATCCTGGTTACCTGCTGTTTCAGAAGGTGGGTTTCAAGGGCATTCTTCCTGCGTCACCAGGTAGCTGTGTTAAACTTGAGGCAAAGTTCACAAGCCTTAATGTTATGGGTTGTGCCAAGGCAGCACACGCAGATGTCATGCAGGTCGCCCGAGTAAATCTTTTCACTGCATTTGCAGTATCTAAAGAGCTTAGCGGTTCTTTAGACAACATACATGATGATGATCGCTTCTAAAAAGTGATAGCAAACTAGGGAGAGAAAATTCAGAAACACAGACTAGCAGTCGACTGTAGCAGCAGCATCTCCATGGAGGGTCTGGTGAGAATGGTTGATGAAAGGAAAAGAACTGAGGAGGGAAGGGGGCCCCCCATGTTTATATGGGAAGTGCCAACATAGGATATTATTGTGGGTGGCCCCTTGTGGACTGCTTGCAAAAAGTTTCCGTGTGGTCCTAGTTCCATAGGTGTGGCCTCATGAAAGAGATATCCTCGAAGAAGATTACAACTAAAACTGCAGAAGGAGTACTGATGTGGTGAAGCCTGATGGTGACCTGCAAGCAGGAAGCTGCGGCCCAGTATGAAGACCCAAGCTAGAGCCTGTAAGCTACCATGGCATCATAAAGACGGAGCGGCAGGAACAGAGCTGATGATGCCAACGTTGATGGCAAAGGAAGGCAGCAAACTCTGAAGTAAAACAGAAACAGAGCCAGTACTGCAGATCGGCAAGCAGGAAGCTGCGGGCCTATATGAGGACCTGAGTCAGTGCCTGCAACCTACCCTGGTGCTACAAAGTTAGGCAGAGCAGCAACAATGGCAGATGAGGCATCCTGAACTTACTTTCATAAGGAACCAACAACATCCAGGACCTGGGAAGGAAGAACACCAATAGCACTCAGCTGATGACGACAGCACCTCCAACAAAGAATATGGCCACTCTGAGCATCAGCTATCACAAAGGGGAGCTCAACAAGGCCCTTTACGAGGCAGCAGAGTCCAGAAGCACGAGGAAGTCATTTACATAAAAAAAAAAAAACTTAGCCAGCTTGCATCAGTGCAAAGATGAAACAGTGACAGATCCTCCCCCAATCTGTATTGACAGCAACCAACATCATCACTGTAATGACAATAAAAAAAAGCCCTCAGCGATGGAGAGCAACAAAGGCTTTTCAGCAGTCTGACATAGTGTTGATAGTGCAGAAAAATAAAACTGAAGAGTTATGGAATCATCCACGTTGTGTAGGCACTGCTGACGTGCACAGAGGCATGTAAACATCGGCAACCCCAACTAGCAAAAGTTTCTGAGTGGTTCTGAAGCCAGCAGTCAACAGTGCAATGTGTGTGGCTCTACAGAGGGAGATGCCCCCGAATGAGATCGGTTTAGATAAATGCAGTAGCACGACATGCTGCAAACAGTGCCACTTGGCAAGTCATGAGGATTCATTTATAAACCTATTCTCACAATCCATACAATATAAACCATTTATTACGGCAGAACACTGGGGAGGTTAAGAGTTTTCAATCACATTAGGTAGTGCAGACTTGGGTTGTCAAAACTGTAGCAGAATCCTAATTTTTTCCTTTTTAATTCTAACCTATTTTACCTTCATTGACTGCTCAGTGCAACCCAAATGTTTCTGGTCCCAGATAAACAAGCTACTCAAGGGCAGATACAAACCCAAAATCAAGGGCCTAGTTATAAATGGCGCTGAGGAAATGAACCTGCTATCCATGGCTAACAGTTGAATTCTTTTCACCTAAGTAAGCACCTACACGGGGCCTAGCCAAGGTCACAGATGCAATTCACACACTGCAGAAACATAGAAACACAGAATTTGACGGCAGATAAGGACCGCTTGGCCCACCTAGTTTGCTCATTTTCCTACTTAACAGATAAGCTGCAGATCCTAGTTAACCAACAGCTTACTTCCTCTTACGCCGCTCTAGGACTGCCTTATGCCTGTCCCATGCATTCTTGAAGTCCCCCACTGTTCTTGACTCCACGACCTCCTCAGGGAGGCTGTTCCATGCATCCACAACCCTCTCAGTGAAAAAATACTTCCTCACATTACCTCTGAGCCGTCCCCCCTCTATCTTCAAATTGTGCCCCTTGTTCTTGCACATCTCTTTTTCTGGAAGATGCTACCCTCTTGGACTTTGTTAATTCCCTTGAGGTACTTGAAAGTTTCTATCATGTCCCCTCTCTCCTTTCTTTCCTCAAGGGTATACATATTAAGCTCCTTTAGTCTTTCTTCGTATGTCTTCTGGTGCAGACCCTGCACCATTTTGGTTGCCCTCCTCTGGACAGTCTCCACTCTGTCTATGTCTTTGGAGATGGGGTCTCCAGAACTGCACACAGTACTCCAGATGGGGTCTCGCCAACTGTCTGTACAGAGGGATAACAACTTCCTGTTTTCTACTATTGATGCCTCTTCCTATGCATCCCAGTATCCCCCCAGCCTTCCTTACTGCCTTCTCACATTGCTTGCCCACCTTTAGGTCATCTGATATAATTACCCCAGGTCCCTTTCTATTTTTACTGTTGTCAGTATCTCACCCCCCATTATGTCGCTTCCCTGGGTTTTGTTTCCACGTGCATTACCTTGCACTTCTTTGCATTGAATCTGAGCTGCCATACATTTGACCATTCCTCCAACCTTGCCAAGTCCCTTCTCATCCTTTCCACTCCATCTTGTGTATCAACCCTGTTGCAGATCTTTGTGTCATCTGCAAAGAGACATACTTTCCTTCCAGTCTCTCTGCAATGTAACTTATAAAAGACATTAAAGGACCGGTCCCAGTACTGAACCCTCGGTACCCTGCTAGTAACCCTCCTTCTTCACTGTGTACTCCATTTACTACTACCCTTTGCGTCCTGTTGTTTAGCCAATTTTTATCCAAGCTACCACCTTGGGACCCACTCCAAGGCTGGCTATCTTGTGTATTAATCTTTTGTGTGGGACTGTATCAAATGCCTTGCTAAAATCTAGGTAGGCCATGTCCACAGCCCCTCCCTGGTCTGCTACTTTGGAAAAATGCAGGATTAACAATACCTATCCCAAAATCCACTTAAAACTGGTCTCACCCAGCACAGTACAGAAGTACCTGAGTGAAAAATCAAACAAGTGAAGACTGCAGGTTTTAAATGCCTCGAGTCTAAGCTGCTCAAGCTGGCTGCCTGTGCTACTGCAGCTCCAGTGGCAAGGTTGTTTAACCTCTTTTTTTCTCTGGAAAAGTCCCAGATGCATGGAAAGCTGCCCTTGTGGTTCCAATACCCAATGGAGGAGCTAATCAAACTACAGTCCCATGTTGCTCCCCTCCACGCTAGCAAATATGTAAGATAGGACAGTATACAACCAACTACAAACCTACATAGAAACACAGAAGTTGTCGACAGAAAAGGACCTCTTGGCCCACCCAGTCTGCCTGAAAGTTCCCTACCTACTGTGTTACTGCAGACCCTACTCGATCTCCAGCCTCAGCCCCCGCCCCCCACCAGCCCTGTAACTAAGGTCCCCTTGTGTCTATCCCGCACATGCTTGAATCCTGCTACTGTTTTGGTATCCCCCACCTCTGCTGGGAGTCTGTTCCAGACATCTACCACCCTTCCCGTAAAGAAGTACTTCCTCACATCCCCTCTGAGCCTCCCTCCTTCCAGCTTCATATCATGCTCCTTGTCCTTGAGCATCTCTTTCTATGTAAAATGCCACCCTCCTGTACCTTATTAATGCCTTTGAGGTATTTGAATGTTTCAGTCATGCCTCCCCTTTCCCCTCCAATCCTCTAGAGAGTACATAATTAATTCCTTTAGTCTTTCCTCGTAGGGCTTCTGATGCAGGCCATGTACCATTTTGTTTGCCCTCCTCTGTACTACCTTCACCCAATCTATGTCCTTCCTGAGATGGGACCACCAGAACTGGACACAGTACTCCAGTTGGGGCCTCACCATCAGTCTATACAGGAGTAACACTACCTCCCTTTTTCTGCTGTTGATATCCCTCCCTATGCACCCCAGCATTCTACTAGCCTTCCCCACAGCCTTATCACATTGCTCTGCTACCTTCAGGTCATCAGATATGATTGCCACTAGGTTTCTTTCCTGTTTTGAGGTTGCACCCCCCCCGCCCCATTTGATATGTTTGCCCTTGGTTTCTGTGCCCCATGTGCATAATTTTGCACTTTTTGGCACTGAAGCCTAGTTGTCATATCCTTGTCCAGTCTTCCAGCTTTTTCAGGTCTTGCCGCATTTTTTCCAACCCCCCCCCCTCCGGTGTGTCTATACTATTGCAGATTTTAGTGTCATCCACGAACAGGCATACTTTCCCTTCCAGGCCTTCTGCAATGTCGCTAAAAAAGACACTGAAGAGGACCGGCCACAGAATGGATCCCGTGCCACCCCGCTGGTTACCATGCCTTCTTCTGCGTGAACCCCATTTACCACCACCCTCTGACTCCTGTTATTTAGCCAACTTTGCACCAATTTTACTACCTTTGGACCCACTCCCAACCTGTCCAGATTGTCTACCAGTTTTCCGTGTGGAACAGTGTTGAAGGCCTTACTGAAATCCACATAGGCCACATCCACTGCCTCTCCCCGATCCATTCCCTGGTCACTCAGTTGAAGAACTTGATCAGGTTTATTTGCAAGATCTCCCCCCCCGTGAACCCATCCTGCCATGGATGCTGCATATCCACTGGTTACAAGGTATTCCACAATAATTTCTTTAGGAGTGTCTCCATAACTTTGCCCACCACCGAAGTCAGGCTTATAGAGCTATAGTTTCCTGCCTCCTCCTTATTCCCACTTTTGTGAAGTGGGACCACATCAGCCCTCCTCCAGTTCCCCAGAACTTCCCCTGTATCCAGCGATAGGCTGATCAGGGCCATCAGAGGTGCAGTCAGCTCCTCTCTTAGGTCCCTCAGTATCCTGGGGTGAACCCCGTCCAGCCCAATTGTCTTATCCACTTTTAGTTGCTGTACTTCCTTGCGGACTCTCTCCTCTGTAAAAGGGCTAGTGTCCACCTCCCTTCCTTTAATACCCTTTTCCCCTATCCAGGGCTCCAGATAAGATTTTTTGGGATGAGTACTGTAATACCCATTTTGAAAGTGAGATGAGTAAAACCAAATTCAGATGCGTACAAATGTCTGGATGGAGTGCAGTGAGGAGTACATTTTTTAAAACAGTGTAGTTTTCTAGATAAGAATGGATCAGGTGCTAACAATGCTCCAGCTAATGTTGGCAGGTAGGAGTAATTTACTCACCAATTTAAAATATAGTGAGTAAAACAAAATTGGGATGAGTACAAATGCTGTAAATCGGGAAAAACTGCTTTTAAATCACCAGTTATGTTGTGAAGCACTGTTCTATGGAGTGTGCAGCATTTACAAATGCTGAGTGAGTATTGGTGCTCATTAAAAAGATTTTCTGAAGAGTATTCACAAAAATGAGGTGAGTAAAATAGGTCGTTACTTGCATTATCTGGAGCCCTGCCCCTATCTGTGGCCCATCTCCTACCCCTTCCTTCATGAATACTGAACAAAAGTACTTGTTTAGCCAGCCCTGTGGCACTGTGGGTTGAGACACTGAACGCCACACCTCGCACTATGCTGGCGACCCAGGTTCTCGAATGGACCTGGGTTGTCAAGGGGGGCTGGGGGCCAAGGCAGCGGCTGGATTGAGCCGCCTAATGGCAGCTCCTCTCCTGGGTTGGGCTCTAGGCGTTGCTTTTATTACTGGCGGCATGGGGAGGGGCGAGGTTGTTAGGCACTTGGCAGGAGCCATGTTCTCAGCACGGCTCCATGCCTGGGTTACAGCCCTTCACACCAGCGTTCTCAAGGGGCGGGGACTTGGAATTCCATAGCTATACCAGTAACCACGAAAAACCCACACCCCTGCTGTGCCATGTGATCCCCACAAGGGGGGATGGAGCCTCGGATGATTGGTATGCCGCCACTGAGCCCCACCGGCAGTGGGGATAAAACGTCTATACAAAAAAAAAAAAAAGTACTTGTGCAATACATCTGCTTTCTTCTGGTCCTCTTCCACGCAATACCTTCCTTCCCCTTTTAGTGTTACTAACCCTGCCGTGTTCTTCCTCTTTTCATTTATATATCTAAAGAATGTTTTATCCCTCTTTTTTTCCTTTTTTTTTTTAACTGATCTGGCAATGTTCTCCTTTGTTTGTACCTTGGCGCTCCTAACTGCTGTCGCTGCCTCCCTTTGTTTCTTCTGATAACCCTCCCTGTCCTCTTCCTTCTGTGTTGCCTTGTACCTTTTGAATGTTAGCATTTTTGCCTTTACTTTCTCTGCTACTTCCTTCGAGGACCATAGCGGTCTCTTTTTTTCTCTTGTTCTTTGTAACCTGCCTGACACAGAGGTTTATTGCCTTGCCAATGGCCTTCCTTATTCCTTCCCACTGCTCCTCTACCCTCCCACCACCATTTTTCCTATCCCTGCTAGGACTTCCCCGAGGCACTTTCCCATTTTCTTGAAATCAGTCCTTCTGAACTCCAGGACCTTCGTTTTAGTGCAATTTGTTTCCAGCCCTGTTTTTATATTGAACCACATCTTACTATGATTGCTTGTCCCCAGGTAGCTCCACACTGTGCCGTCAGCGGCGCCGTCCCGGTTTGACAGTACCAGGTCCAGTATCACCCCCCCCATGAGTGGGTTCTCTAATTAGTTGCCTGAGGAACAATAATAAACATTTTGCAACCACATATATCGACCCTTATCTCATTTCAATGGGTAGGAAAATTAAGCATCCACCTCTGTAAGGCCTCCTCTAGCACATCACAGAGCTCATGTCATCACTATTGGCCATAATAAATTAAGAGTAGGCATACATTAACATGCTTGGTCTCCTCACTGGAGTACAGTGTTGTTTCAGAAAAAAACATAGCACTGCAACAGCACTGATCGAAGCCACAAATGATACAGTCTGTACATCTGTTGCAGGACAGAGGACTGGAGCAGTACTCGTAAACTTAACCAAGACTTTGACCTGGCTAATCATGACAAACTCCTAAGGAAACTTATTAACCTGGGGCTAGACAAAGTAACTTTGTTGTGGATCACAAACTACCCGGAAGACAGGCAGGCAATGGTAAAGCTAAATGGAATCACCCCCAAAAGGTACACAGGTTCAAATTTAATGGTATTCCGCCCTCTTTTTCACACCAGTTTTGGTGGCGGAATACCACTTTCCTTATTCTGGTATTCTAGCTTGAGTACCACTACACCATGCCACTGCTCTGCAGTTTAATCTACAGCACTGCGTTTTTGAACAGACAAAATATTGGACCCAGAGTCGGAATACCAAAATTAAAGTTTTGTTATTCTGCCTCCACACTAGATTAGTTTCCCCCAGGGCTCTATCCCGGGCCCTATACTGTTCCTACTGTTCATACAGTACAAGTCCTACTAGCAGGTAGTGATTCAACCAAAGTATTACTATATGCAGATGATGCAGTCAAAAGTGCCTAAACATCACAGAAATCAATAAAAGCCTAGGCAGTGAGGGTTTAAGAAAATAACCTCGTGCTAAACCAGGGAAAATCCAAGGCTGTGCTTTTCAGTTGTAAAGATAAAACAAAATCACTGGTTATCAGAACTATCGATGGAGAGGAACTAAAAATTTCTAATAACTCTGAATATATTGGAATATACTTGAATTTGTGCCTGATCTTTGATGTTCACCTGGAATACATCTCTAAACCTTAAACAAAAAGTTTACTTTACTGCACAGAACTAGGAAATACCTGACCAAAGATTCCTGCACTGCAATAGCCCAGAGTATTATACCACCTGTACTTGATTATGGGTGGATCATACTAACACACTTACATGAGCAGGAGCTCTCTCGGATGAGGGTGTTGCACAACAGGACAGGGTGCTTACTCCCTGAGCACATATAAATGTCACCACCACTGTAGCGTATTCACAGTGCTGGGTTGGCTACTGTTAGAGGCTGGGCCTTAACACTCACTCCACTACAGGGTTTTCAGGGTCTCCAATACTGGTAATCCAACTAGCCTGTCTATTCTCTTAGCTCACCAATGAACAGATCATGGGCTAAGATCTGGAATTAATCTCTGCATCCACATCCCATGCAAAAGAACTGACATGGGTGAAACATTAGAACTAGACTAAGGGGAAACCAAACTCCAGATACCTTCAAAATAGCTCTCAGACGTTATCTATGTGAGAAAAACACATGTGTTTCACCTGAAACATGGGTAAATTTTTTATTTGCAAATGTCATTATACGATAAACATTAGCTCTGTTACTACACTGAAGGAGCAAACTACTTATTTTGTGGAATGTTTCTGTCACTGAAAAGTCCGTAAACAAACTCTGCTGTGTTCTCCAGGTCACTCCTGAAGACAGGCTTGGCTCCCAGTGGACTTACCTGATTACCAAAAACTAAATAAATAAATAGCTAAGATTAATATATTTCTGCACATTACTACTGGTTAGCAGGGAGTTCATCTGATTCCCACTACCTAAATCTTCTCTGGCTGTCATTCATACTGAAACACAGCAGGGGGTTCATCTGATCCCCTCTACACATATCTTCTCTGGCACTGTTATCACTATTGAAACAGCACAGATTTTCAAGAGTGCAAGTAACTCAACAAACAGCATTTATGTAAAGCACAGTATACGTATTCAGGCTTTAGTACAACATACTTCTTATTTACTAGAAGACACGGCACTTCCCTATGATTTAGCACAAGAATTTGTTTCTGAACAACACTTACCTTTGCCCCAGTAAGAAGAATGGCTCCATTACGAAGTCCCTTGGCAACAGAAGCAAATTCCTGAGATAAAGGGCGACCCAAAAGACTGTGGGTAACGTGCTCAAAAGCTGATCTCCCAAGTTCAAGAACTCCCCTAGAAAGCAATCCAGAAAACCTCTTGTAGTTCAAGTTTCATGTTCCTATTCCTACGGACTGTATGAAATTTTAGTTCAATAATATTTCGGAAATCTCTTGCATGGAAAGGAAGATTTATAAACACATACAAAAACTAAAATGCAGAAACTCAGGACTGTTCGTTTTTCTCATGTAGCAACAGCATATCTCAGGTTTAATATCAATTCTCTGATCTGAAAACTTTGAAACAAATCTAAAATAGTTCTCTGCAGTGATTTACCTTCTAGTGGCCAGTTACAGCATGGAAAGATTTGATGGCCATTTATCTTGCGGACTCAGCTTATTTGGCATCTTGCGGAATATTGGTACAGCAACCCCTGCCTGGTAGTGAGGGGCCAGGCGCAGGGCTACGGCATGTGCTGTCAGAACCTTCCTGAATGATGTAATATGCCTTCACTGATCTACTGTTCCAGGAAGTGACTGGCCTCAAACTGACTGCCCAAAGTGTTCAGATCCTTGTCGCATCACTGTTATTTTTAATTCCAGCAGCAAGCAGCATCTTTTACGACTTGTCCATTAAATTACTTTTTTCTCCCCAGTTTTACCCCTGCGGCTGGAGCTAGGACCTCTCTTCAGTGGTCACATCCTACTTCTAAATAACTGCTCCATATGGGTGCTTAGTCTGCAGATATTACGCATAAAGAATTAAAAACATCACAGTTACTGCACCTCATCTGTTTGTACTTTCCCCTCCTGGCAAACTCCGCAACATGGCTAGGTGAACTCATGGGGGTAGACCCACTGGGGACTTACACTCCCTGCCTCAAAGGGTTAGGGCAAACACCTCTCCCTTGAGGGCTGACAGACTGAAAGGTTAAAATCTCACCATGTGTTGTGTTGACAGGCAGCCATGTCACCTGCCCTACCACATATGACTGTTTTCAACATACTCAATTTAAACTATGCACTGAGGGTCATTGTTTACCAAGCTCTTGAATGTTTGTTTAATGACACAGCTAGCTACACTAAAGTTAGCATAACGATCAAATCTGTTTACGATATCCAGTTATCCAGAAGACATCTCACAGTCAACTGCTACTCTTCTTACTGATGTCAAAATAGATATTTCAAATCACCAATGTGATTTCAGCCAAGCAGCATGCGGGGCTGCTGTACCTCTTATCCGTGAACAACGTGCTCTCATGCAGGAGTGCCAGAAGGAAGTACTCCATTTCAATGCCAGAGGGAAGAACAGCACAGTAAAGTTAAATAAAAACAAAAAAAGACTACACTTATTATGAATCACTCTAACTAAACTCAAGTGATTTACAGTAAATTAATAGGGTCTCCAAGGGGTGTCTTTTATGGTATAAGAGACTCCTCTCCTGAGGTTTGGGCAAAGAGAATGCTCAACTTCACTTTACGGTTCCCCCACCCAAACCTCAGGCTCGAAGTCTCATATGATAAGAGACATCCCTCAGAGGCTCTATTAACTTAAGAGTTCAGTCAGCCCAAATACACAGTTAGTTCCTCAAAAGCTGGGGGCACAGTTCTGGAAACAGCAGTCAGTCTGTTTCAGTGCAGGCTCTGCAGTCAAGTGGAAGAACTCGGAAAGTGCAGAGAAAAGTGAAACTGGGCTGTAGAAGGGCTTCAGTGGGCAACTTCCATGCTTTTCCCCTGGTCCAGTTTCATTTTCTTAACAGTCCTATTTCTCCATCCTGTTTAGTAAGGGTATTCAGTGGAACCAACAATGCACACTCCATCCCCAATAATGCAAACATCTTGAGTCAAAGAGAAGAAAAGAAAAATGAGGCCCACAAAGTGAACTAACAAACAGACAAACAAACACTGGGTACTGTGAAATTTTACTTATTAAAAAAACAGGGAAAAAAAAAAAACATCATAAAAGGTATCACAGTATAGGTAAAGCTTACATGCAGTCACACAGAGTAGGAGAGCAAAAACAACCGGACCAGCCACCCCAATGCTTCACCTCCAAATGAGGCTTTGACAGGGGGCAGCGGGATGGATGGTCTGGTGGTTTTTGCTCTGCTGCTCTATGTATGTTTCACCTACTTTATGATGCCTTTTATAGTAGCAGTGTTTTTATTCAATAAAACCTCACAGCACTCGCTTTTTGCTTGTTGGTCAGTTCACTCTGTGTGCCGTTTTCTTTTTTCTGGCCACTAGAGTATAGGTCATTAAGGTTAGCAACTTAGATCCAGGAGTTTTAACTAGTTAAACTTATTTTTAGTTTTCAGAGTGACTGAACCCTAAAAAACACGTGTTTTATTTCTCCTAATTGGAGAATTTCTTGATATTTTGAAGCTTATTTTCCAGTTTTGTTATTTTAATGTACAGCAGTTGTATGTTAATACATCTTCAGAGATCACTCTTACAATTCTAAGTGCGGTCTCATGCACATTCTTAGTGCATGATGATACCCTAAGAAGTTTTTTTCTATTTACAATTTATCTACCCAGTATAGGCCAGCTGAGATGCAACATCTTATTTCCAGTATGGTCCTGCTTCTGCTTAGTTCTGCAGCTGGGTCGACTGGAGCACTGAGAGATTAAGTGACCTGCTACAGGTCACACAGGGAGTATTTGTCTGTAATGGGGTTCGAACTTTCAATCCACCAGTAACCAAGCCAGTGCTCTAACCGGTAGACCACACTGTCTCTACATAATGATATACTGTAAGCAGGGCCCCTAGTGCTCTGTGGCAGAATTTTATGATTTCTGTGGCATGGCTCCTTGGTTTCTTCGGCAGCATTTTCTGATTTCTGTGGCATGATTTATTCATTTCTGTGGCAGAACGCAGTCCTGCCATTGGTTAAATATGATGTGATGTCATCAATGACATCATATGCCGAGCATAGAGGAGAGGCTTCAGGATAAACAAGGTGGGAAAGAAAGCCCAACACTATGGAAAAACAGTATATTTGAATAAAAATTCACCAAAACAGTGAATTCTGCGGCACTATATACATTCTGCGGCAAGATGCAAATTCTGTGGAAAATTCCGTAACCGCAGAATTGCAGAATTCCAGGGGCCATGACTGTAAATGAGACTTCTTTTACAACCATAAGAGTGGTCTCTGAAGGTGTATTAAAATATTACTGACTGAGGGTGATGAATAATATATTAAAAATACAAAAATCTTCCATCAGACTTGCCCATTTCCAGGGCACTTGATTATGAGACATACTTTACAATACAACACTACCCCATGTGCAGGGTAAAGGCAGGCTCTGATCAGTCAGGATCACTCCCTCGCTCTGTAACAATGTTCATGAATCTACCCAAGACAGGTCAGCCGGGGTTCAGAACCTAATTTTTAGCAGGGTTCACCTCAACCCCATTTTAGAGCTGGGAGTTTAAAACTGGGAGGAAGGAGGCACAAGGATGTTGAATGACTTGCTCAAGGCCACACTGCGATGCCAGCGATAAGATATGAACAAGCATGTCAGTCCCCATGCTGTAACCAAGAGAAAACATAAAATGAAAAAAATCACAAGGAGGAGATTCAGAGAGGAAGCACTACACTGCTAAAATGTAATGCTGGATCATTTCAAACGCAACTAAATACTGAACTTGCTTCTGAAGAAAAAGAGCGTGTCAGAGGGAGGGTAAAACTGATAGGCTGACTTAGTTTATTTTTAGACCAGGAAAAATACATGCAGTATAGACCCTTGGGTTTTTCTGGTCATTTTCCTGGAGAGGGGAGACAAGTTATATTTAATTTTTTTGTTCCCTCCTCTGTCACAACAAAAACAACTTATATTTTTGTACAGGGGGTGGTCAGGGTTTAAAATTCTACCATTCCCCTAAAGCAACCCACTAAATCAGGTAAACTGGCATGCAAAACATACTAAAAGTAAAAAAAAAAAAAATTAAGAGGCGAATCGCAAAACTCAAGCATATTTACTTTGTTCTAGTGGCCAATTCAACTTCCTTCCCTTGTATAAAAAAATTCCTCTCTTTTCTGATTTTACCATAACACACATTCACAAAGTTGCAGCAAGTTGTTTCTCACCTCTCTGCATATCGTATGGCTTTGCAGTATTATTTATATGGATTCACAACTTTAAATAAATAATATGGATTATGTACCATAATCAGTAATTAATGTATCATGATTTGTGCAACTATGAGCCGTCTTGGGCAGGGCCCTATTGTTAACAAGCCTCTGGGCTTCATAGATTATACTGTAAAAAAATATATTCAAATAAAGTAAACAATAAATATTAATTGAGACTGAGCAACACTTCTGAGTATCAAAAGGTCTCTTCTTGGTCTTTAGTTGAATAAAATCTTATGCCATCTTATTTAATGTGCTTGCACCCATTCTTGCAGGTTGCTGCTTACTAACACAACACTTTGTTTGTGAGGCCTAGTATTTATGAGGCCGATGCACAAACACAGTCCTGCCTTACGCTATACAAGCCATAATTTGTTTATGAAGGTTACATATAGCTCATATGACCCAAATCATTCGCACCACATGGCTAGTCGACTGTATGTCACATGCTTAGGCAACAGCTATAGCACACTGAGGAATGCTAACACGGAGGGAACAAGTATCTGTTTGCTGTTTTCGGCCTTAGCAGGTTGTTTGTGAGGGTGTTTAGCACCTCACTATCATGTTTAAAGCCTAGCCAGTCTTAACTCCTTCATGGTTAACCCATTGGGTTAACCCAGGACAGGCAAGCCTTTGCCTCCCTACGGAATCACTGCACAAGGTGCATAAGATTAGCAAAGGCAAACAACTTTAAGAACAAGCTAGCTACCAATGCCCTCAACCCCTCAAAATTCTGGAGGACAGTTAATTCCTTAGCCAACTCCCCCAGCAGACAGCAATCCACCCCCTCCCGGCTCCTCCTTATCTGCCGACAGCCTCAACAAGTATTTCACCGAAGGGCTTGGGGCTCTCATCATCAATCCCCCCCCACTCTACACTCCCCTATCAGTCCATCGGCGGTGACTTTTGCGTGCAGCCCATCTCAGCTGCTGCAGTCTGCAAGGAACTACTGGCTCTAAATAATGCATCCAACTGCAGATCTGAAGGCAACCTGCCCAAATTTCTCAAAATTGGTGCTCTGGGAATTGCTGCTCCTGTTGCTCTCATTTTCAGTTGGTTCCTTTGCACCAGATTTTTCCTACACAGCTGGAAGCAAGCACTTGTGGTACTGATCCACAAAGGCCGCCCACTGACTCTCCCTTCAACTACTGCCCAATCTCACTGCTACCCATCCTCTCCAAAACTCTCTAGAGAGGTTTATCTGCTGGCAGCTATCCAGCTATTACGCGAATGCAACTTCTTAACACCGTTCCAATCTGGCTTCTGCCCCAACCAGTTAACCTCTACCTCTGATCAGGATCTTATCATATACACTCCAACTCAAACAAGGGCTGAGCATAGGAGCCATACTTATAGACCTTGCAAAGGCCTTGGACACCATGGACCACCCTCGGCTCCCACTCAAACTAGTGTACTCCAGTGTCACCCCAATAGTCTTGGCTTGGTTCCATTCCTACCTGGACAACTGCATTCAATCTATCAGGTTAGGCCTAACCACCTCCTCCACCCCACCTGTCTTTCTCGGGGTCCTCCAAGGCTCGATCCTGGGGCCCTGCTCTTCACCATATTTATTAATGACCTCCTCCTGTCCGATCAGCCAGCAGCATACACATGTATGCAGATGATACCACTGTTTATGCATCAGGTCCATTTTCCTCCTCAACTGATGCACCTCTCCAACAGGACTTCACAGCAATCTAAAAATGGTTCACTGACAACCGTCTCATCATGAGTCAAAAGACGGTGGCCATGCTGTTCAGGTCCAAGCAACAGATCCGCTCCACCTCCTCATCATGACATTACACTCCCTGGCTGGGGTTTGTCTGGACTAGGTCACCACCTACAGGTACCTGGGCCTCTACCTGGAGCAACAGGGAGGGGTGGGCAGAGGGTGACTGTGAAAAGGCAGAGATACTAAACAAATATTTTGTTCAGTATTTACAAATGAAGAGGGGAGATAACTAAAACAAACAATAGAAACACTCTGGATACATAAGTTGATACCAGCCCATTTACAGAAGAAAGGGTTCAAAATAACTCTTAAAACTGAAGGTGGACAAAGCAATGGGGCCTGATGGGATTCATCCCAGAATTCTAAAGAACTAAGGGTAGAACTAGTGACACCACTGACTACCCTCTTTAACAAATCTTGGGAGGATGGGGTGGTACCTGAGGACTGGAGGAGGGCAGATGTGATTCCCCTTCACAAAAGTGGGAGCAGAGCAGAAGCAGGAAACTACAGACCTGTTAGTTTAACCTCAGTGATAGGGAACATGATGGAATCACTTCTAAAGGAAAGAATTCTCGAGTACCTAGAGGCCAGAGGGGCACAGGACCCAAGGCAGCATGGATGCACAGCGGGAAGGTCATGCCAGACGAATCTAATAGATTTCTTTGACTGGGTGACCAAAGTAGTAGATCAGGGAGGGGCTGTGGACATGGCCTACCTAGACTTTAACAAGGCATTTGACTCAGTCCCACACAAAAGATTAATATACAAGTTAGCCAGCCTGGAAGTGGGTCCCAAGATGATAGCCTGGGTAAAGAATTGGCTGGAGAATAGGACACAGAGGGTAATAGTAAATGGAGTCCACTCTGAAGAATGGGGGGTTACTAGTGGGGTACCACGGGGTTCAGTATTAGGACCGGTACTCTTCAATGTCTTTATAAGCAACATTGCAGAGGAACTGGAAGGAAAAGAATGTCTCTTTGCAGATGACACAAAGATCTGCAACAGAGTTGATGCACAAGGTGGAGTGGAAAGGATGAGAAGGACTTGGCAAGGTTAGAGGAATGGTCAAATGTGTGGCAGCTTACATTCAATGCTAAGAAGTTCAAGGTAATGCACCTGAAACAAAAACCCAGGGGAAGAGTACACAATGGGGGGGGGATACTAACAACAACAAAAATGGAAAGGGAGCTGGGGGTAGTCATATCAGATGACTTAAAGGTGGGCAAGCAATGTGAGAGGGCAGTAAGGAGGGCTGGGGGGATACTGGGATGCACAGGGAGATGCATCACCAGTAGAAAACAGGAAGTTGTTATCCCTCTGTATAGACAGCTGGCGAGACCCCATCTGGAGTACTGTGTGCAGTTCTGGAGACCCAATCTCTGCAAGGACATAGACAAGATGGAAGCTGTCCAGAGGAGGGCAACTAAAATGGTGCAGGGTCTGCACCAGAAGACATATGAAGAGAGACACATATGAAGAGAGACTAAAGGAGCTTAATATGTATAGCCTCGAGGAAAGGAGGGAGAGGAGGAACATGATAGAAACTTTAAAGTACCTCAAGGGAATCAACAAAGTCCAAGAGGGTAGCATCTTTCAAAAAAAGAGGTGTGCAAGAACAAGGGGGCACAATTTTCTATGTAACACCTTGATTACATTAAGCACATCTCCCAGGTCCTAGCCAAGTCTTTTGCTAAGCCTGGTGCTTTTTTAAAATTTTATTTTATTTTTTTTTTGGTAACCAGATAAGGCCCACTAGGCATAAGTGCCTGTTTTCAGGAGCGACCCAGGAGTACTGGGGTGGTTAAGTGACTTGCTCAGAGTCTCATACTATGCAAGTTAGGTTGTGGGAATCAAACCCAAGGCTCTTGGCTATTCAAGCTCATTCACAGCTCATTACTCTAACCTCTAGGCTATACTGCCAGGCCCTTTGCATTTTTACCATGTAAAGAACTGTCTCCAACAATAAGTTAGGAAACAAGTAGTGGAACAATTAATTCTTCCCCTTCTGGACCACAGAGATGTAGTTTACTCAGGTGCCTACTCCACTTCCCTTGAAAAAAATCAACACTCTGTTCAATGCACTGTGCAGATTCACCGTGATCTGCCCCGCCCCCCTTTCGCATTACTGTACTATGTACAACACCTTGGGTTGGATCCCTCCCCATGCAAAACAGATGATGCACACTGCTCTCGTGGGAGCAAACTACTGGGCTGGCAAACTACCCAAATACTTATCTGACCTTTTGACTCCCTCTGCAAACTCAGCCTACTCCCTCAGACCCAAGGCAAGCTACTGTTTACACATCCCTCTCTCCGAGTGTAACCCAGGCCAAGCCTCCATTAGCTACAGACCTCCCTATATTTGGAACAATCTACCCTCCAAAGTCACTGACCCTCCCTCACTCGGATCTACAAGGCCATGGTCAAGTCCTTCTCCAAATCCCCATCGATCTGCTCTCTCTGCCAATCTTGCCCCCGTCCCAAGGCTCAGCAGTCCTCCTATGGTGGGGGTCTTGAAGCACATTAGCTTCTGTCATGTGAACTGTTCATACCTTGAAATGTGAGGTCACTGTACTGCATTTCTGCTGTTTTCTGATACGGTTGCTACCATGAATATATCATTTGCTCTCTGTATTGAAATTGGCTGGTGATGTACTGCTTCTGCTGCGTATATTTGTACCCTTTCATTCCCTATCCCCCCATCCCCCAGATGCAAATGGAAACAAGCTCTGGGCTCTATGTGCTTACCTGGTAAAATATGTTTTTAACAAAAATGAAATAAATGGTTATCTGCATATGTTACTCATGATGCCATGCCTTATTGGGGTACTTGTAATTCTGTGTGTCGATAACTCAAGTTTTGTCTAGGCAGCCATTTTGTATCAAGGTTAAGCAATGGAAAGCTTGGACTTCAAAAAAGCATCTCCAGATAGTAAAGAGCTAACATGGCTTCACACCCAATGTGCTTTCAATGTTAACACTTGCTTTGGTGCTTATGCATTACAGTTCTTCTAACTCCAAGAAATTTTACTGTATTCTGACATATGCAGTATGGTCCCACCATAGTACTGCCTTGCTAGAACCTGGGGGCACTGCACTACAGCTCTGATTACTGTAGTGGACACCTGGGCTGTTTTTTCCCTTGGGCCATCTGTGACTTGAGTCTTAGTGATGAATGCCTGTTTGTTTCATAGATGGGGGGTGCTCACGGGGGGGGGGGTGGATTGCTGGTTTTCTCATTAAAGTCAATTATTAGTTTAGATAGTTGCCTATGCACGCTTTGTTAGAATCCAGCGGTTAGAAGGTTGTTTACCAGAGACAGTGGTTTGAAAACCAAGCTTGAGCCTAGCATTGTATCATTTGCATAGATTCTATTAACCTTTTCAGCTCTGGGGCAGTACTATGGTGGGACCATACTGCTCAGAATACAGTGAGATTCTCTTGGAAGAAACAAGATTACTATGGTAAGTAATGTTTTCTTATCCTTTATGTATTACCTTACTTTCCAACATTATAGATTGAGGAAGCACCCTTGACCAATCAGACAGCTCCCTTTCCCTGCACATGAGACACTCTTATTTTGTAAAGAGTGTCTCACACATATTTGCTTTGGAAACAGGCATGTTCAGGTGACATTTTTGAGCTTTTTAATACATTATTCATCGACCTTGACTTGACCGATAATAAATTAATACATACATGGAGATAACTGTTACAGTTGCAAGAGTGATCTCACTGCTGGTCTTAGGATGCAAGAACTGCTCACCTTTGGTTTGTGGTTTCATGCTCTAAGACTCTGCATGAGACCATCCTTACACCTGTCAGAGTGGTCTCCATGTATATATTAACATAGAAAACATGATGAAGTACTGACCCACTGTACATAGCCTAGTTCTGTATTTCTGTGGAAAGTGCTCACTCAAGCTAATTATAGGTGTCATTCAGCCAGCAAAGGGCCACATGTGAACCTCTAGACCTTTAAAGTTGTTGTCTACTGGAAAATAACGATGCAGTTGGTGGGAAAACAGCATCAATTATTTAGTTCAAAGCAGATGCAAATGAAGCATTACTATTTAGACTGACAGAAAATAGTCATTATTAAACTTTATTTAAAAATTGGTAACCAGGAAAGGCACACTGATTCAAGCGTGTTTCCAGGTGCAGCCAGGAAATGGAGTACAGACAAAAAATGAGTATTACACACATTCAAAGTAAGAAATAAAATACATCGGCAGTCCAACCAAACTGCACGTAATTAGGGTATTCCAAAACCCCAAACTCTATTTAAAGCTGGCAAGTAACGTGCTGTATATCTTTTAGAGTAACTGGAGAACTGCAGCTCCAGGTGCTTTCAGCCTAGAAAACCACTGACTTACTTTGTCCACGATGTATCCGCATGTGCCACACAGTGGTTCTCTGACATGATGCTACATAAATATATGTTTTATAAAGAATATGGATTTAATGATTGGGTGTTGGGGGGGGGGGCCTCTGACCCCCAAAACAAACAAATTAAAACCAGCAACTGAAGCAGCTCACATGGCGGGACAATGTAATTCATTCGCATAGCTGAACAATTTAATTAATTTGCATAACTTTATCAAAACAGAAAAGGGCGCACATACTGACCGAATACTGCCACTATTATTTATAAAACATGCATGGGATTTCAAACACCCGTACACAGCACCTCAAACCAGAGGCTTCATGAGGGAGACTCCCTGATGAAGCCTCTGGGGTCTTTGCCATCCCATGCATGTTGAATAAATAACAGTGGCAGTGTTCAGTCAGTGTGTGCGCCAGTTTCTTTTCTGAGGAACTCTGGCAGTCATTTCTAAGGGTGCAGCTCCAGCTGCAGTGGTGTGCCCAGTTTTTCACCTTTGTCTAATTAATTTGCATAATCATATTTGCATAGTAGCTGGCCCTGGAAGTAAGGAACATGTGATTCTCCAATTACGCCCAGCTTTTGAACCCTGGTTACAAAGCCAGCTTATCTTTCAGGTCAACTCTAAATTCATTATTGCAGATCATCCTTTATTTCTTCAATGCAGTTGACACTACAGAAATACCATTACAGATACCCAGGAGTTAATACTGTCTTACCCTAAACTGCTGAGCTTAATAAAAGTCAAACTTTGGTCAATGGCATTTATAGCTTTATTGGCTTCTGCGTCGGTCATCAAGGGTTGCATGATAACCTGAAAAAGAGAACAGATAAACACAGTTAAGTGTCCCAAGTATCAATACTTAAATTTATTTAGTTAGTGTTAGTAAATGCCAGGAGCTTGGGAAACAAGTTGCCAGAGTTCCAGGCCATGCTGTTCGAGGGGGGGGTGGATGTGGCGGCAGTCACGGAAACGTGGGCCAACAAAAACCATGACTGGGACCTAAATGTACGGGGGTACACTATGCTTAGGAAGGATAGAAAGGAGGGCAGAGGGGGTGGAGTGGCTATGTTCATTAGAGATGACATAGAAATTGCTATGGTAGAAGAGGCAGAGGGAAACGTGGAGGCCTTATGGATCACCTTACGATCCCCAGCAGGAGATAAGGTCAAGCTGGGAGTAGCATATAGGCCCCCCGGGATGAGTGATGTTCTAGAGGATGGTTTGCTGGACAACATCATTGCCCAGTGTGGTCCAAAAGGGGAAGGAGTGGTGTTGATGGGGGACCTTAATATGCCAGGTACTAACTGGGAACCATGTCCTCTAAGGTGGCCAAGGAGCAGAGGCTGCTGGATGGCTTCCAGGATGTGTTCTTAACACAGCATGTGATGGAGCCCACAAGGGAGGGGCATGTCCTGGATGTGGTTCTGGCAGATGGGGATCTGGTAAGGGACATGGTTGTACAGGTCCCCTGACTGGGAGTGACCACAATACTGTCTGGTTTCAAATAAGCATTGGGGGAGTGGGGGTGAGATCTAGGACACTGGCAGTGGACTTCAGGGGGGCAGACTTTATGGGCATGGGAAATATTCTCAAGGATCACTTGAAAGGGATTACCTCAACAACAAGTGTGGAAAGGAGATGGGAGGTCATAAAGCGGGGACTTCATGAGGCAGTCAGGATCTGCGCTAAGTTGAAACGTAAGGGAGCAAGGTCACATAAACCATGCTGGTGGTCCAGTGAGGTCCAGGTAGCAGTCAGAGAAAAGAAGGTGACTTACAAAAATATAAAACAACAAGGGATAGGGATAAGGAAATGTACCAGCTTGCATCTAGAAAAGTCACCCGTATGGTGAGGGGAGCAAAGTCCAGTAAAGAGCAGCGGCTGGCACAGGGGATACATGGAGGGGAAAAGGGGTTCTTCCGGTACATTGGGGAGCGGAGAGAAAAACTAAGGGCCATCTCAGCAGATTGAGATCAGAAGGAGGGTGGGTGGAAGAGGCGAGGGACCAGGCAGAGGTATTTAACGAGTACTTTGCCTCTGTGTTCACTAGGGAGGGATGGGATATCTACAAAGCAAGGCACAAAGGGATAAAGCGGCAGGGAGTGGGATCAGGAGCAGTAGAAATGGAGCAAAAGGGAGGAAAGGTACCCCAGGGTGTCACATCTGGATAAGGATAAAAAGACCAGTAAGGTGGAGGGACGGATGATGCCATCCCCACCAAAAGGGTGTGGTTTGCCCTCAAGGCCCTAAAGAAAGACAAATCTCCTGGGCCGGATGGCATTCATCCGAGAGTACTATGGGAATTGGCGGACATACTGGCTGCACCCCTGGCGGAGCTTTTCAACAGGTCACTTGAGACAGGGAGGGTACCTAGGGATTGGCGAGAGGCACATGTGGTACCAATCCATAAAGGGGGGTCGAAGGAAGTACCAGGAAACTATAGACCCATCAGTTTAACCTCGGTGGTGGGAAAATTAATGGAGAGTATACTAAAGGAACGATTGGGGGTTTACTTGGAGGAGGTGGGAGGTCTGGATAGTCGGCAGCATGGGTTTGTGCCAGGTAGATCATGTCAAACCAACCTTGTGGAGTTCTATGAATGGGTAACATCAGAACTGGACAGGGGTAAGCCTGTGGATGTATTATTCTTGGACTTCAGCAAGGCGTTTGACTCTGTCCCCCACAATGGTCTGGTGGAGAAACTGATGGGGTTAGAGTAGGCCTTTGATGGTCAGATGGATTGAAAACTGGATAGCTGGACGCACTCAGAGAGTAGTGGTCTGTGGGGAGCTCTCGAACCCTACAGAGGTTGGTAGTGGGGTACCACAGGGCTCGGTCCTGGGTCCAATCCTGTTTAATGCATACATATCAGACATCAGGGATGGTATAGGGTGCGAAATGAGTCTCTTCGCGGATGACTCCAAGATGGGAGCAGTAGTTGAGGGAGAAGAGGGGAGGTTGGCCCTGCAAGGGGACCTGGACACCCTGGAAAGCTGGGCTCACACATGGAAATTAAATTTCAATATCACCAAGTGCAAGGTGTTGCATCTTGGTGGAGAACCCTAAACACAGGTACACCCTGGGAGGAGGTGCTGGAAGCCTCAACAGGGGAAAAGACCTAGGGGTCATGGTGGATACATGTATGAATAACACTGAGCAGTGCAGGAGGCAGCTAGCAAGGCAAACAGGATGTTGGGATGCATGCATGAGGGATCACCTCTAGGAGCAAGGAAGTGATTCTGCCACTGTACAATGGACTGGTTAGACCACACCTTGAGTACTGTGTACAGTACTGGAGACCACAGTTAAAGAGGACATACAGCTCCTGGAGAGGGTACAGAGGAGGGCAACAAAGATGATCTGAGGCTAGGGGATTTGACTTACGAGGACAGACTTGAGGAGCTCTGCCTGTTTTCATTGGAGAGAGGAGACAGGGGGACATGATTGAGGTCTTCAAGTACCTCAAGGGAATAAATAGGGTAAACATGGAGGATCTTTAGACTAAAGCAGGGAGGCATCACCAGAGGGCATGGTTTGAAGTTGGAAGGTGGAAGGGTGAGGGGAAAAGAGAGGAGGTTTTCACTGAGAGGGTGGTGGACCCTTGGAATGCTCTGCCTGGTGAGCTGGTTCAGAGATCCACAGTGGAGAGCTTTAAGAGAGGGTGGGACAGACACAGAAAGTGGATGTATCAGATGATGGCCTGTCCGGGGGTGGGGATGGATGATAGGGGTTTCTGGAGCACAAGGGATGGGAGGGTCTCGGCACCCAACTAAGGATCTAGGTTCGAGCAGACTTGATAGACCATAAGGCCTAATCTGCTGGCAAATAGTATGTTAGTATGTTATTTAAAGCAGCAAGTCATGTTAAAAAAAATTCAAATGCTTCACCCCTTTTCAACCCTCTGTTGATCACTGCTGTTCAGTTTCTTGTAAAATGCATTTATGTTGTGCAGTGTTTCATTTTGATTTTATTCCATCATATCTTGAATTTCACACTAGATGTTATTGTATTCGATTTAGAATTTCACACTAGGGTAGCCTTACTTAGATGCAACACCTATTTTACCCGAGGATCAGGGCATGACATTCAGCAGCAGACTAACTGCACATTAGGTCATTAAAAAGTTACATTGCATAAATCAAACATCTAGATTAAGAACGGGTACTATACATACACTACAATGAACAAGATGCATTCAATCCGAACATCATGCAAACCTAAATAAGGCTCTGCAAGAATAAGACTATAAATGGTGGAATGTGGATGTAGGCAATGTGGGTGGGGCCAAAAAGAATGATCACAGCCAACTGGAGGAAACCAGACCCTCCCTTCCCACAGGAATAAATACTTGAACTGGGCAGAATGACTGCCAATGAAAGAAAGGCATATTTGCCACAGATCAGCTGGAAATATTTTCATAACGTATGGGAACCATTTCTGGGACTGCCGGAAAGTTCTATCTGGGAACTGGAAGATGCGCCCCCCCCCCCCCATTACGACAACAGAGGTTTGATACATATGGTACACATGAATTAGTATGACCATAAATCTGTGAGTGCAAGAAATAATTCTAGAGGCAACTACTTGTAACAACAGTAGTAATGTTGTTATTTTCTGTTCAGAAACTGATAATGAACTTCCAGAATCAGACTGCACTGTGGCATTTTACTAGATTCAGTACTAACAGAAATGTATGAGAGACTAAAAATGTACCTGTGCTAAGAATTTACTGTATGAAGGAAACACTGCAACAGTATGAAGTATTAATTGTTGACTTCTGTAAGTTCTGTAAGAAAAACCTTTTAATAAAATAATGATATAAAAAAAGAACAGAAATGGTGGTTGGTAGGGGGCAAGGCAGGACTAGGAGTATATACGAAGTCAGAATAAATTAGTTATTTAGTACAGGCAACAAGATCTGCAGGTGCAGAAGCTGAGAAGGTGGTTATTCATGGCTCTCTTGAAGGGATCAACTGTTCTAAAATCTTTGATGTTATATGGGGAGAAGAGACAACCAGCCCCCAAACAGCTCAGTGGAGCAGGATGTCCAGCTAGTTGCAAAAATTACAAAGCTAGCCAAATCAGATTCAGTGGTGATCCTGAGGGGACTTCAATCTCCTGGGCATACACTGCAGTCTTGAGAGGGTCAAAGGCAGGGCTGATAAAGAGTTTCTGTCCAACTTCAAGGACTGCTTCCCAGAACAGCATGTCCAACAGGTCACTCACTAGGTTTCAGGCCACCCTTGATCTTGTTCTCAGCAATGTGGTTGAGATCACCTTCCTGTTGACTGGGAAGACTAGGCAGGACTCATCTACCAGGGCCCAGAACTTCAGAAAGGTGGAATGTGCCAAAATGAAGGACCTGGTAACCAAGAGTCTGGACAAGCTACATGAGGCTAGTAATGCAATTCCCATGTGGGGTTACATAAAAACACAGACAAAGATGGCAGTAAAAGGCCAATGATCCATCTAGTCGGCTGGCAGCACCCTATCAAACCCTGAGACCTACTGTCCATACAGGATTCTAGTCCAGACTATCCACCCCCATGCTCCCAGTCCCACTGCTACCGCCCTGAGAAATTACCTGGCCCTTCACTCTGTTCAAGTTATGCTTGAAACCATTAATGAATTTGGCACCCACTACACCAGCTGGTAGGCTGTCCCAGCTGGGTTTGTTGAAGGTGTTCAAAGCAACCAGAGATCTAAGTCTCTGTAAGCAATAATGGAAAGGTTCAAGAAAGGCCCCCCTCCCGGCTCAACAGGAACCTAAGGAATCTAACCCTGAAGAAAAATATAGAAACACAGACAAGGAAGGAAGGAAGGAAGAAAAAGACCATCGGTCAATCCAGCCTGCCAGTAATACCTTACTCCAAACCTGCTGTCTATACAAGGTTTTTGTCTACACTACCTGCCCCATGTTCCAGCCTTACTGCTACTCTTAAAAAAGGGGTCTAAGACCACTGGAAAGAGGTTGGTTGTTTCCAGGCCAGAGAAAAGTACAGAGCAATAGTAGAGGACAACAAATACAGGTTACTCACCTGTAACAGGAGTTCTAGGAATGGTATATGTTGTTCATCCACACTATCTGGCAGGTTCCTTGCCGCTTTAAATCTTGCCGGAAGGTCTTCAAGCTGGCTCCTCCCACCCACCCGGGTGGTAAAACTCTCGGCTCCGCCCCATGGCGCAGATCTGGCCGCTGGAAGCTCAGGTTGTGCCTCGGCCGGGAGGTCGGGAATCATGGGATGAACAACATATACCATTCCTAGAACTCCTGTTATAGGTGAGTAACCTGTATTTCTAGGGACATGGATATGTTGTTCATCCACACTATCTGGCAGACTCCTAGCAGTTCTCCGGGAGGAGGGAGGCAAGGCGCACACCCCCTTAATACTTACTTGGGAAATAAGGACTGGAGAACCGAGGCCCCAAAACCAGCATCCCGGCGTGACTCAAGGTCGATGTGGTAGTGGGTAATGAAGGTGTTTGCTGACTTCCAGGTAGCAGCCCTGCAGATTTCCTGGATAGGGACATCCCTGGAAGCAGCCACCGATGCAGCAGTATGGCGGGTAGAATGAGCTCTTATCCCTCTGGGAGGCTCCATGCCAGCCAACTCATAGCAGAGATCTATGCAGGAGGTGACCCATCTGCTTATCGTCTGCTTGGCTGCAGGTCTGCCAGGTGCGGCTTCAGCGTAGGTGACAAACAGCTGGCTGAACCTCTCCCTGAATCCCAGCAATGCGCTCCTTGTAATAGCGGCGCCCTTCTAGGGTCCAAAGTATGGAGCCTATATTCGGCCTCAAGGTGTGATTGGGGTAGAACACCGGCAGAGTCAAGCACCTGGTTAGGTGAAACTCCGACACCACCTTCGGAAGGGAATTTCGTGTGGGGCGCAGGACAACCTTGTCCCTGTGGAAGACCAGGTAAGGAGACTCGATGCTAAGCGCCTGGAGTTCTCCCATCCTTCTGGCTGACGTGATAGCCACCAAAGGCGGTCTTCCACGACAGGTGGGAGACCACACCTGTGCATTGGTTCAATGGCTTGCCCATGAGCTTTGCCAGTACCAGCAGTAAATCCCACGGAGGTGGGGGTTCCTGCACTGGAGGGGAAATGTGATCAAGGCCTTTGAAGAAGCGCCCGACCACCTTCTCCTGCGCCACTGACTGCTCACCGGCCCACGCCCGGTAAGCAGAGATGGCTGCCAGGTGCATCTTTAGGGTCGTCAACCTAAGCCCTTGACTAGATAGGGACCATAGACGGTCCAAAATGCTGGCCACAGAACAAGAGGAAGGGTCCAAGCCCTTACCCCGACACCAAATGGAGAATCTCTTCCATTTGAAGGCGTAGCATTTTCTGGTCGACTCCTTACGGGACGCCTCAACAACGTTGAGGACCTCGTCGGAAAGACCCAAGGCCTGGAACTCTAGCCACTCAGGAACCAGGCCGTCAGGTGCAGGGACTGAAGGTCCGGATGGAACACCTTCCCCTGACTGACTGAGAGCAGGTCCGGACGAGCTGGAAGCTGCCTCGGGAGCCTGGAGCTGAGGCTGAGGAGATCTGGGTACCAGAACTGGCGTGGCCAGTCTGGGGCTATCAGAATCACCTGCGCCTTGTCCCTCCTCACTTTGAGCAGGACCCTGTGAATCAGGGAAAGGGGGAAGGTGTAAAAGAGGCCCGGGGTCCACGGCCTCGAGAAGGCATCCCCCTGCAGCGAGCCCTGCTGAGGGGGGCGGGCATGAAACAGCCTCAGCTTCGCGTTCTCCTTGGAGGCAAACAGATCCACCAGAGGTGTGCCCCAGTGGGAGAACAGATCTTGTACTACCTCCGGCAGGAGAGACCACTCGTGCGATGCAGCCCCTATCCGGCTCAGGGCATCGGCCAGGGTGTTGGAGGCTCCTGCCACATGAATGGCTAGGAGATCCGCCTCCAGGCTGCGCACAAGTGACCAGATGCGGAGAGCTTCCTTGCATAGAAGCATGGAGCGTGTCCCGCCCTGGCGGTTCAGGTAGTACATGGTCGTGGTATTGTCCGTCTGGACTCGGACCACTTGACCCCGGAGAAACCGGAGCAAAGGCGGTGAGAGCTAGGCGGACCGCTCGGAGCTCCAGCAGGTTGATGTGGCATCGGGACTCCCGCGGGGACCAGAGGCCGTGCACTCGGTGTTCCCCCAGATGGGCACCCCAACCCATCAAAGAGGCATCAGTCGATAGAGAGACCGTCAGCTCGGGGCGGACAAACGGGATGCCCTCCTGCAGATGGGATGGAATGGTCCACCACTGGAAAGCGTTCCACATTTCCTGGGTCACCATCACTAGCTGGTCCAAAAGATCGCAGCGTTGTGACCACTGGCTGGCCAGCCCCCACTGAAGGGGGCGCATGTGCCAACGTGCCCAACGGACTACGCCGGTACAGGCCGCCATGAGACCCAGGAGGCACAGGAAGTCCCGGGCAGGGCACAATTGCGCCGGAAAACGCTGTCGGTAGCCAGCCCTCGGCAGAGGGGTGTTCCGAGAAACCGGACAGGGAACTGTGGGACTGGGCAGACTTTCCTAGCCATCCTGGCCGAAGGCGCAGGGCAGGAAGCAGGATGCTGCCATAGTTCCAAGGCCGGACCAACAATGGCTTCGGCCACCGGAAAGGCCTCCGTCGGAGAATCCCCTCGGTCCAGAATCTCCGTGAGGGGATATCTGGCCCGTTTAGAAACGGGTTTGAGCTTCATCCCAGTGGACTCCGAGATGAGTCGAAGTAGACCAAGAAAGGACGAAGGGCTATCGTCCACGGACTGCCCCCCTGAGGACTCCAAGTCCATCCGCCTGGAGAACAAGGAGGAGTCATCTTCAGACCCGGACGAGTCTTCGAAGAGCTGCCTCGAGCCTGAGACACCCTCCACCTGCCGAGGTTTGTCGGGAGTGAGAGTGACAGCCAGCCTATGGGGCAGCCCCTGAGCCGACCGAGAACTCTTGGTCAGAGCCCCAACCAACGGCTGAGGAGGCGGCGGTTCCACCACAATCGGTGGGGCAGCAGTAATAGGCCGAACAACCGGCCTGGAAACAGGCTCCTCGACCACCGCGAGAGGTTGTTTCAGCCACTCCGGTGACAGCCACTTAATGGCCGGTGAAGACGACTGGGTCGGCTTATTCCCGGCCAATAGAAACTGTTGCCACATAAGCTCTTCATATTTCCGGCGCAGCTTGCGTTGAAACCTCCCTCGTCCGAGGAGGAGGAAGAAGAGAAAAAGCGGCGGCGCCGCTTACCGCAGTGCCGAGACCGAGACCGCCTATGACGGCGGGATCGGCTGGACCGCGAGGAGGTCCGAGACCGAGACCGAGAATCTCGGCTAGGCCGAGGTTGGCGCGGCGGGGTACTGAGGATCGGTACTCCCTTTGGCTCAGATGATTCCACCGACGGCTCCGGAACTGGAGGCACAGTCGAGCTGACGGGATCCTCAACTCTCGCTGGGGGAACCGGGGAGAGGGGAATATCAGCTTCACCAGCCGACAACCCGTCTGACGGGTCGAGAAAAATCTCGACCGCGTCGTCGGGTGTCTCGGTCAACTGGCCTGACGGGGACACCGTGAAGCCAGTAGCCAAAGCTGAAGGGTCGACCGAAGTCGACTGTCGACCAGGGAAGGGAGATCTTTCCTGCTCCCAAGAGCGTCGACGATGGGACTTACCCTTACTCTTTTTTGACAGAGAGAACGGTCCAGAAGAGGTTGGAACCTCGCCTTTAGTCGAAAGGGTCAGGCAAAGCTCCTTAAAAGAAGCCGAGTATGAGGCGCCGAGAGAGAGCGGGACGAATGCCGCGGCCGAAGATGGAGCGGCCTGCGCCGCCTCCTCTTCGAGGGTGATCATCTGCTCGAGCTGTTCTGCAGAGCCATGGCCATGACACCGCCAATCGGGCCTCCTTGACTTGACCGGAGGGAATCTCTTCTCGGGCGCCCCAACTGCAAGCGGGCATGACGATCCTCGAGGACATAGATCGAAAAGGAAGAGCACAGGTCGCAAGCCTGCGGGTTTGTGCTCAAGGCCCAGGGCAGTAGACGACGTGGAGTGCGGGTCTCCGAGACATTTTCTGCCCGCAGGGACATTCCAAAACTGGGAGTCGATTATCCATTGCAGCCGCTGAGAAGAAGACCAAAGTGTTTCGTAATTTGAAACGAAGTTTGAGAAGTTTGAAGAGTTAGGAACCAATTCTTAATCACAGAGCGTTAAGGAGGGAACCTGAGCTTCCAAGCGGTAAGGAAGATCTGGCGTCATGGGGCGGAGCCGAGAGTTTTACCACCCGGGTGGGTTGGAGGAGCCAGCTTGAAGACCTTCCGGCAAGATTTAAAGCAGCAAGGAACCTGCCAGATAGTGTGGATGAACAACATATCCATGTCCTAGAATTCACTCAATTTTGCCTAAGCAGCCAGTCTGTATCAAGGCTAAAGACAGAGCTAGTGGAGCCAAAGCAGGCAGATTAATTTCAGGAAGTATTCACTAGTAACTTCTTATTTCTGAAGTATTTTTCTTTTTGCTCCTTAGAAAGTATTCTACGTGATAATATTGTGCTGGATGTGTGAAACAGCTCTTAGCCTGGTAGCTGACATAACAATATCTATCCCTCCACTACATCATCATCACTGTGATCTCACCGACAGTGACATCACAGGTGACTGACCTGGCAGCCTGGCTGTGGCTGTTCCTAAGCAGCAATGATGTCACAGTCAGTGAGGCCACAAAGCTGATGATGTATTTGGGGGGGGGGGGTAGAGCTAAATATGTCAGCTGCCTGGCAGAGCGCTGTCCCACACATCACACCTACTAACATCAGGTCAACAATCGTCTAATTAAAGAAAGGGAAAAGGAAAAAGTACAGAAGATATAAAAGGTAAGGGTTGACTGCTTTTAAAAACAATATTTGTTTTAGGCAGTACACTAGCTCTTTAAACAATGGAAAGCTCGGACTTAAAAAAGCATACCAAGTACTTAGAAGATAAGAAAGTCAAGGAGAAGCTGAAGTCAGGACAGAAGTAGAAGGTGGAGACACCAACAAAGCCTTCTTTCAGCTCTTAAATAGTACTGGAAGAGTAGTGGATGTTTGGAACAGCCTCCCTGCAGAGGTGGTGGGGCCAAAAACGGTAGGGGAATTCAAGAATGTATGGGATAGACATAAGAGTACTCTCGCAATAGGGAAGAGTGGGTAAGCCACAGAACAACTAGTGTCTGCAGTATTGCATTAGGTAGAGAAAAGGGGCAGACTAGGTGGGCCACGCAGTTCTTATCTGCCATCACCTTCTATGTTTCTATGTAGTGGTAGTATTTTTATTTGATATGACGTCATTCCTGGGCTCAGAGCACTGAAAAAAATAAATCTGACAGGAAAGAAGAAAAAAATGTGTGTATGTCAGGGGGAAGCAAACATGACCAAGTTCAATGTCAAGCAGTGACAAACAAAAAACACTTAAAAATAACAAAAGGAACAGTATAATTCGATTCTCTGCTATGAAACTTGCTGTATCGTGCAACATCTTATGCTGTGCATATTGCTAACTGAATTTAAAGTGGAATGGAGTGCAAAACAGATACCACAGAGTATCAGAAAAAATGCCTGTTAAATCGAGTAAGGTTTCAGCTTCCTTTTGAAGATGATAACTGAAGTAGAGTGTCTGATATCCAAGGGCAATGAGTTCCAAAGAATGGAAACCATCGCCACAAAAGCTTGATTAACTGTGGATTTCAACTGGCCTGGTGACACCTACAACAACCTGTCATAATGATTTTATCCCCATAGCCGTGGTGTAGAAAGTCAAGAAATCGCAGATATTCTGGGCCCAAAAAATTAAGAGTGGGATGCCGGTGGTGATGTTCTCCATGCTTATGTGTAAGCCTGTGTGTGGAGCAGTTGTGGGATAACAGATGGACCAGACACTGAACTTCAAGTTCAACACTCAATCTTTGTGTGATGTTTATTCAAAATACAGATAACCTTAAGCAATGGCATATCTCTTCTTCAGTACATCAATTTGCAGCAACAGACTATGAATGTCCTCTCTCTGCACCTAGCCAGCACCAGCTGACTCACTGATCTCTGATCTAACTTAGCAGTTGAGATTCAGCCTCCACCCCTATGCGGGCCTTGTTTGCTTGGTAGTGGGGGCTCAAAAAAAAACAAGCTAAAGACAAAGAACCTCAGTGCAGAAGCACTGTAACATAGGTTATCCCAAAGGCATTGACAATAAGCCACATTTCAAAGAAACACAACATCACACATACTTTCATAATGCAAAGTATCATAGGATATACAGTGAAGCCCACCAAGATGAAGCCCAACTCTGCAGAATTCTACAGTAGAGTTACTGCAGCAAACAATGCAGTTTCAATGGGAGTTAATCCCTTTTGTCATGCAGGAAGCCTGTGACACTGCGCTTCATCCTAGTGGACTTCACTGCATGTAAATCAACACGACATTTCAGATCGTCTCAGTTCACAGCAATTTACATGCATTTTAAATAGCACAACTAACTTAATTTTTATAATATACAGTCATCTAGTACTTTTTACCTTTATCAAAAACATCTAGTGCCATGGTATTTTCAATATTTACAAGTTTTATACACATAAGGTATATACATTAAAGTATTTTATGACATAATGCCATTGCATACTAAATCCAACAATGAGGAACACCGCCTGTTTTATATCAGCTCGGAGGTCAAACCAATAAACCCCTGTACGAGGACCTGAGAGGGAAAAGGAAAATTAAAGAGGACAATGTAGCATAGTCAAGAAACAGAAGGGGGTGCCCACAGCTGGCCAACCTTATGGACTAGAAATTATAAAGAATAGATTAGGCTAAGAAACAGAAGAACTGTTGCAACAGATTTAAGAAAAGGTCGGTCCTCAAAAGTGGCAGGAGCTCCCTGTCACACTGTGTACCACCCCAAAGCCAGCATCCCAGGTGAGAAAACCAGGAGGGAAAATGTCACACACAGCAATAATGTGAGGTCCAATCCCTCGCATGCCCACACCAGTTAACAGGGCATTCCCTCCACATACCGAATCTGTTCAAAAGCAGATAACAGACAGTCTGCCAACCCTGCCACGAGGCATGGAGGAAGAATGGAGGTTGACCTAACTCCCTGGGATGCCGGGTGACAGGGCTTGGGGGTCAAACCAGGATAAATGGGCCTGTACTGGAGAAGCATAAAAAAAAATGTAAGGGTTCTGAACACAAGTAAAAGAACCTTATAGCCCATCCACTCCTTAATGGCATCCAGCCCAGGAACCTCAGTGATGGTGTAATGGAAACTGGAAGCCTTTTTGCAATGTTCTGGACCAGCTGCTCACTGTGAATCTGATCTCTGTGCAAGTGCTCGTAAAATTTACGGCAGTAGAGAAATCTTGAGGAAATGAAGGCCTATAACAGTGTGTGCAGATTTATTTATTTATTGAAAGAATCGAAATTACAACCTTTGAGTCAAGGACTCCTTTGCAAATGCTCCACGTCAAAAATGAAATAACATTACAGGGTTCAAGAAAGACAAGAACAGAGCAATAATACAATGTTGAAAAGAGGACAAGTAACAAAATTCAAGGGCAGAGAGATCCAGCCTGAGTCAGACAATGAGCAGTAAACAACAATAGTTATAGTATCAAAAGACAGTGATCAATAAACTACAGTCTGGTTGCAATTTCTGCAGGGTCAAGTGGTAGGGGCAGACCCCAGGTCAAAGGGGAAGTGGGGGAAGAGTGGTGGGTGACTTGCATCCGCATTGCAGACAGAGACTAGGCGCAGTCACAGCAGGAGTGGGAGAGAATTTCTGAGCGGAGTCGGGATTTAAATGGACCTAGATGCTGCTCCAGAGAGACAGCAGGAGGTAGTTCATTAAACTGGGGGGCCTGTGGAAAAGGGTGTTGGCCCAGGAAGTCCTGCAACAGGGTACTAAGAGAGGGGCAGACAGAGCGCTTCGAGTTGTCCAGGGTTGGGTGGAGTGCTGCACAAGATGGCCAAGTCCCGGGGAGGGGGAGGAACAGAGTGAGAGCTTTCTGGCAAGGAGACAGGTCTGGTATCTGAGACATCCGTCGAAGTTAAGCCAGTTGGTGTGATGGTAGAGCTCACACGTATGGGTCCACTGGTCACATACTGTGACAAGTCTGCAGGCTTTATTTAGGGAGACCTTAATATGGCATAGAGCACGGCGGTCAGCGGAGCCGTAGACGACTATCCCATAGTCAATAAGTGAGAGCACCGAAGATGTCACAGCAAGGTTTAGGGCATTCTGCAGTCCCAAAGAGCTTTGTCGCAAGGAAAATGCAACGAATTTGCTTGCTTTTTGGCCGATAAGGTTGCAGACATCAAGTCTGAGATTCACTCTGGATGCTCCAATGGGGCGGACAGTGATCGGTGGGAGGTTGCAGCTCCTCGTTCCATCTGGTCTGACTTCAGCCGGCTGGCGATCATGGATATCATGAAGATTATCCAGTCTTTGCGGCCGACTTGCTGTGGTTTGGACCTTGGCCCAACACGTCTCCTTGTGGGAGGTGTTGAGGCTATTGGCCTGGTCCTTGCTGAGATAGTCTGGTGTTCGTTAGATTCTGGGGTGTTTCCAGACACCTTGAAGGAGGCGGTAGTGGTACCCCTTCTTAAAAAAACATCTTTTGACCCAGATTGTCTTGCCAACTACAGACCCTTCTCTAACCTTCCCTTTGTGGGTAAGGTTATCGAGAAGGTGGTTGCGCTGCAGCTGGAGGATCAGTTGATTATCATAGAAACATATAGAAACATAGACTTTGACGGCAGATAAGGACCGCTAGGCCCATCTAGTCTGCCCATTTCCCTACCTACAGGATAGGCCGCAGATCCTAGTTAACCAACAGCCTATATCTTCCTGCCCCCCACAAGAATTGCCTTATGTCTGTCCCATGCATTCTTGAATTCTCCCACAGTTTTAGACCCCACAACTTCCTCAGGAAGGCTGTTCCATGCATCCACTACCCTCTCTGTGAAATAATACTTCCTCACATTGCCCCTGAACCGCCCTCCTTCTATCTTTAAATCGTGTCCCCTTGTTCTTGCAAGTCTCTTTTTCTGAAAGATGCTACCCTCTTGGACTTTGTTGATTCCCTTGAGGTACTTGAAAGTTTCTATCATGTCCCCCCTCTCCCTTCTTTCCTCAAGGGTATACATATTAAGCTCCTTTAGTCTCTCCTCATATGGTTTCTCTTGCAGACCCAGCACCATTTTAGTTGCCCTCCTCTGGACTGCCTCTATCCTGTCTATGTCCTTGCGGAGATGGGGTCTCCAGAACTGGACACAGTATTCCAGATGGGGTCTCACCAACTGTCTGTACAGAGGGATAACAACTTCCTGTTTTCTGCTGCTGATGCCTCTCCCTATACATCCCAGTATACCCCGGCCCTCCCTACTGCCTTCTCACATTGCTTGCTAACCTTAAGGTCATCTGATATGATTACCCCCAGGTCCCTTTCCTGTTTTGTTGTTGTTACTACCTCCCACCCATTGTGTATTCTTCCCTGGGTTCTTGTTTCCCAGGTGCATTATTTGCACTTTTGCATTGAATCCTAGCTGCCATACGTCTGACCATTCCTCCAACCTTGCCAAGTCCCTTTTCATTCTTTCCACGCCTCCTTGTGTATCAACCCTGTTGCAGATCTTTGTGTCATCTGCAAAAGGCATACTTTTCCTTCAGACCCTCTGCAATGTCACTGATGAAGACATTAAAAGGACTGGACCCAATACTGAACCCTGTGGTACCACTGGTAACACGCCCTTTCTTCAGAGTGGACTCCATTTACAATTACCTTCTGTGTCCTGTTGTCCAGCCAATGTTTTACCCAGGCTACCACCCTGGGACCCACTCCCAGGCTGGTTAATTTGACTAATAATCTTTTGTGTGGGACTGTGTCAAATGCCTTGCTAAAGTCTAGGTAGGCCATGTCCACAGCCCCTCCCTGGTCTACTATCCACGACATCTACTATCCTCTCTGGTCTGGTTTCCGGAAACGGCATAGTAGCAAGACAGCCCTTGTTCAGGTACTCAATGATCTTCTAATAGCTAGAGATTGGAGGAGCTGTTCCATCTTGGTTCTTCTTGATCACTCGGCGGCCTTTGACACAGTGGACCATGGGGTGTTGGTTGGGCGCCTGCGGTCAATCTGTGGACTGTCTGGTACAGTCCTCAGATGGTTCCATTCTTTCCTCACTGGCAGGTTTCAGAGAGTTATACGTGGGGTTTATTCCTCTAACAAGGTCTCCCTGCCATATGGGGTTCCGCAGGGCCCTATGCTGTCCCCCATGTTGTTCGCAGTGTATGAGCTGCCATTGGGAGACATTGTAAGGTGGTATAGGCTGAGTATTCACTGCTATGCAGATGATACTCAGCTCTACCGGTCCTTTGCGCCCGATCGGGGGCGGGGGCTGTCATGAGTTTTAACGACTGCCTTTCCGAGATTGAGGACTGGATGAGTGCCAGTTGGCTGAGAATGAACCCAGACAAGACCGAGGTGTTGGTGGTGGACCCGGGCCGTTGGATAGAGGGGCCATCGACGGGGCTAGCCTCAGGCTCAGTGGTTGCCAGCTGACGACTTCTGAACGGGTGCAAGATCTGGGTGTGATTCTTGATAATGGGCTGACGCTTAACCATCAGGTGTTGTCTGTTGTCAAGACTGCTTTTTACCATCTAAGAAATGTAGCCCAGATCAAGCACCTAGTTCCGCTCGATGACCTACCAGCTCTGCTTCATGCCTTTGTAACCCGGGCCTTGATTACTGTAATGCCCTGTACCTAGAGCTACCAGGGGTTGATACCCGCCGCTTGCCGCTGGTGCAGAATGCAGCAGCTAGGTTGTTGACTGGGCTGCCTCGTAGCTGTCATATCACACCGGTGCTGCACGATCTGCATTGGCTGCCTATTTAGTGGCGGATCACCTTTAAGGTCGGTCTTCTGACCTATAAGGCCCTACACGGACAGGGTCTAAGTTATATGCAAGATGTTCTTCATCCCTATTGCCCCTCCTGGCTGCTTCGCTCCAATGACGAGGAATTGCTAGAGATTCCCAGGGTTCATTTAAAGTCTTCTGGGGCCCGTGCGTTTGAATTTGCAGCCCCATCCCTGTAGAATTCTCTACCTCGCCGGATTTGACAGTGCCTGACGACTGAGAGCTTTAAATCCGAGCTAAAAACTTATTTATTTGGTTTGGTGTTTTTCTGATTTTATCTGATCTGTTGCAACTGTTTTTATAAGGTGATTGTTTATGGATTTTATGATTTGTACTAGCGCTATGGTTTTGGAATAGTGCTATTTTACAAATAAATAATAATTGATTGATTGATTTGGGGCAGGCAACCCCTATGCCTACACAAGAGCCCTATTCTAGCACTGACAGTGGAGCAGAGGAGATTGATGTGTTCGTGGAACGTGAGAGAGGAGTCAAGGGTGATGTCTAGGTATTTGAAAGTGGGTACCAGGTCAAGTGGGGAGCCCTTGGAGCTGAGGATGGTGAGGGGAAAGTTTCTATGTTTGTTTTGTCGGTGGGTGAAGAGCATGGCCTTGGTCTTTTTGTAGTTTATAACAAGGTGATGATCCAAGAACCAGGCTTCAGCCTCAGTTAAGGCGCTGCAGGGAGGCTTGAAGAGAAAGGGGGTCAGGGTGACTGTCGAATATGACCGCATCATTGACGTAGAAAAGCAGCCAACCAGAGCAGGCCTTGGGGAGGGTGTTCAAGAACATGCTAAACAGGAGGGGGCCCAATATTGAGCCTTGGGGGACCCCTCAACGAATCGGTTTCTTGGGCGACAGTGTGGTGTTTAACTTGACCCTCTGGGTTCTGTCGCTCAGACAGCTTTTAAACCAGGCAGTGACTTCCAGAGATAGTCCCAAGAGGGGCAGGGATTGTAGGATAAGCGTGTGGCTGACAAGAGTCGAAAGCCTTGGTTAAATCAATACAGGTAGAGACAACCAAGTGTACAGTCGTGGACAAAAATATTGGCGCCCTTGCAATTTTTTCTAATAATGCACCATTCCTTCCAGAAAATTGTTGAAATTAAAAAATATTTTGGTATCCACATATGTATGTCTTTGGTTTGCAGTGGAATAAAACACAAAAAGCAGAAAAATGTACTAAGTCTTAGCTTATTCCACACAGAAATCCTTAAATGGCCCGGACAAAATTATAGAGAAAAGGACTAATTTTCCTGTTTTGTGTCACTGTGTGTACCGCAATGAGCATGGAGAAAAGAAAGATAGCCAGTGAATTGTCTGAGGAGGTCAGACAGAAGATTGCAGCCAAGCATGGACAATCTCAAGGCTACAAATCAATCTCCAGAGACCTTGATGTTCCTGTTTCCACCGTACATAATGTTATCAGGATGTTTAAGGCCCATGGCACTGTAGCCAACCTCCCTGGACATGGCCGCAAGAGAAAACTTGATCGAAGATTGCAGCTCAGGATTGTTCAATGGTGGAGAAAGCACCTCGATCAACTGCCAAACAGATTCAAGCTGACCTTCAGACACAAGGTACGCCAGTTTCAACTGCACCATCCGTCGCCAACTCAATGAAAGGGGTTATATGGTAGGAGGCCCAGGAGGACCCTACTGCTGAGAGAGAGAGACATAAGAAAGCCGACTGGGGTTTGCCAAAACACACCTGAACAAGCCAAAATCCTTCTGGGAGAATGTCCTGTGGACAGATGAGACCAAATTAGAGCTTTTGGTAAAGCACATCATCTATATGTTTACAGAAAACAAAATGAAGCCTTCAAAGAAAAGAACACCTTCCCTACAGTCAAACATGGAGGAGGTTCAGTGATGTTTTGGAGTTGCTGTGCTGCCTCTGGCACTGGGTGCCTTGAACGTGTGCATGGCATCATGAAATCTGGAGATTACCAGGCCATTTTGGAGCACAATGTTGAACCCAGTGTCAGAAAGCTGGGTCTCCGTCGAAGGTCATGGGTCTTCCAGCAGGACAATAACCCTAAACACACTTCAAAAAGCACCCAGGAATGGTTCAAGACAAGACGCTGGACTGTTCTGAAGTGGCCAGCAATGAGTCCAGATCTAAATCCCATTGAAAACCTGCGAAAAGATCTGAAAACAGCAGTTGGGAGAAGGCACCCTTCAAATCTGGGAGAACTGGAGCAGTATGCACAAGAAGAGTGGGCCAAACTGCCAGTAGAGAGGTGCAGGAAGCTCATCCATGACTATAGGAAGCAGTTGATTGCAGTTATTTTGACCAAAGGCTGTGCTACCAAATATTAAGTCTAGGGTGTCAATAATTTTGTCAATGCCATTTCTTTTCACTTTCTGATTTAAAAGGATATATTAAATTCTGAATCAAAAACAAAGGTTCTGTAATATTAACAGAGAAATAAAGAATTGTGGAGACCAAATACTGTACTGTTGTTAATTTCAACTTATGTTTAGAGGAATTGTGAGTTATTTGAAAAAGTGCAAGGGTGCCAATATTTTTGGCCACGACTGTACTTGGCCAAGGGATCTGTTGATGAAGGTGGTGTATTCAAGAAGGGCAGTAGTGGTACTGTGTCCCCTCCTGAAGCCATGTTGTTCAAGACAGAGCAGGTCACAACTTGTGAGACAGTCGGTGAGTTGGTCTGACACTATTTTTTCTAAAGCCTTGGAGACTGGGGGACTGAGATGGGCGGTAGTTGCCTGGGTAGATATGGTTCCCTCCTTTAAGGATTGGGGTGATGATGGCTGATTTCCAGCGTGTTGGGAATTGTCCAAGGCAGAAGACCGGTTGAGGATGTCCGTGGGGGGTGATTATAGCGTCTAGGGTGAGCAGGACAAGTTTGAGGTCCAGATCACCAGGATAAAGAGAAGGATGCAGTATGGTGATATTTTTCAGATATTAAAAGCAGCTCCAGTCCACAAACAGCATCTTCGATATAAATCTCAGATATCCATGAAAGAGCGTACCCACTCTGTGGGCTTCCCTAGCTGCCTCAAGCTGTAACCAATCAAGAAAAGGCAGCCCGAGGCCACACTGCAGTGCTAATAACTGTCAACTAGAGCCAACTAGCAACAGTTCCATCTTGCCAGGGTTATGTGCCAGCCAAATGAAGGTCATCCAGTTTCTGATTCCTCCGTCAGGTGCACGGGATACATATAGCTGGGTATCATCTACACAGCAGCTGAACAGTATTCTCTTATCACCCTACAATGTCACCTAGCAGTAGCATGTACACTGTGAACAGTAAAGGAGAACCCCGAGGCACCCCACAGTTTAAGGCAGTTGGCAGTTCTGTGTGAACTGATAATTACCGACTGCTCACTACCCAGCAGAATGACAGGAACTTTGAAGGAAACATGGAAGAATAAGGACAGAAAAAGACCACAAGTCCATCAAGTCTGTTCTGGTGCTTTACGATGTATTACTCTGAATAAGTATTCCCTGACCCTTCCTACTTCTCATTCCTAATAACCCTACTTTAGATATTCTACTGTATTCTGAAACCAGCTATAGTCCCAGGACTGGCAACATTGCTGGGTAAATTATTCCATCCATCTACCACCTGCTCTGTGAATACACACTTCCTAGTATCCTTTTTAAATTCCCACCTTCCACCTTGAGATTGTGTCCCCTGATAGATTAACTGTTTCTGCACTTGAACAACTTTGCGAAGTTTACCTCATTGTACCCTTGTATTTAAATGTTTCTATAACATCATTCCTCTCCCTTCTGTCAAGAACAGTCCCCTCCTGCATATCCTTCAAGTCTGTCCTCCAGTTTCCAGTGGTCCACAGAGTCAAAAGCAGATGACAGGTCAAAGATGGACCTCGCTAGGTGGCGATCACTGCACCTCCCGACAATGGCTGTCTCCATGCTACAGCATATCCAGAAACTTGACTGGAACAGCTAAAATATGCTGTTTTTCTCCAGGTGATCAAATAGCTGCTCTGCAACCACTCTTTTAACAACCACAGCCAAGAAGAAAAACGCACTCACTGTAGTAACGTTTCTTCTCAGGGATCCCTCACTATTGTTTCACTCTTATGCATCACTCTCCACAGAGACAGATGGCTTGGACACACATCCTATTCTAAGAATGAAATTTAGAATGGATGTTTGAAAAACTCTGCAGACAGCTTCTACCATGGCAGTTGTTAGATTTATTTCTGTAGCTAGAATAGAAGCTGGTTATAATTTATGGTGGAATGCGATTGTGTATGAAAATCCATACAGTTTAGCAAGTCATTCTGCTGCAGTAGTGATGTCCACACTAACACAGAATGACTTTTCATTCACTTTAGTGAGGACATCATAATGCAAGTGACCCCATCAGTGCTCCTCATTTGTCAGTGGCTGACAGGAGTCGCACACATGTGCTGGCCAGTGGGCAGTTGTGTTGAAGTGCAGCCAGTGAACCAAAACAAAAGTAAGTAATTCTGGGCTGTATTGCTGTTTTCATGAAGGCTGACATGATCATGGTCCACCATACACTATATAGAACAGTGTATGGAAAACCATACACAACATGGCAAATCTTCCCCCTCGTGGATACCATGCCGACTTGAGGGAACTCTGGAGCTTCGCTCTTGAGGTCGTCAGTCATCATGGTATCCACTTGGAGGAAGAATAACCTTGTGTATGGTTTTCCATACACTATCCTATATATTGAATTTAGCTAGAAGGCTATCACAAATTTTTAGCAAATTTCACATTTTTGGGGGAAAAAAACAGAGCAGGCATGTAAATGAAAATATAAATGAACAAAAAAACAACAGAACTTAATATTGTACAGACAACTGTAATAGTAATGCTCAAACAACCCAAGTAAAAATAACTGATTATTGTGAGAATCTAATTTCAGGTTATGGCAGGGGAGACAGGGTGGAAGACTGAAACCATAGTGAGGGATCCCTGAGAAGAAACAACATTACCACAGTGAGTATTTTTTTTTTCTTTTCACCCCAGCAATCCCCCACTTATGGTTTCACTCTATGCAGACTATACAGCAACAACTTGGGAGGCTGAATCCAGACCCTACTTTGGAAAAAGGTTCTGCAATATAGCAGCTCCAAAGCCGGGATCCCTTTTGGACTGTATGTCCAGAAAATTGTGCATTATGAAGATGTGTACTGTTTCCCAGATAACTGCTTTGCAAATATCTAATAAAGTGATGCCCCTGAGGATACCACAGAAACAGAGGTGCTCCTTCTGGACAGTTCCCTTAAGCCTCTTGGTGGCATTTTCCCTGCTTTTTCACAGCAAAACTGAATGCAAGAGACTACTCAGCAAAAGACAGACCTCTTGGAAGCTGGTTTACCTTCACCACCATCATCACAGATAACTAAACAGAGTGTTTTTGGAGCCAAGATCTTTTGTCCAGTCCATATCAGTCATATTGTCAGTGTCAGTGGCTCAGTAGGTAGCACACTCACCTCTGAGGCCGGGAGATCAGAGGTCTGTAGGTTCAGTTCCCACATCTGGCACTTGGGTTAATATCCAAATACTGACACTGTAGTGCAGCACTTCTGAGGTGCCATCTTTCGGATGAGACGTTAAACCAAAGTCCCACCTGCCTGGATTGGTAGTAGTTCAGGTGGATGTTAAAGACCCCATGACACTTATCGAAAACAGTAGGGGATTTCCCTGGTGTCCTGGCCAAATTTCTCCCATTCACTAAAAAATAATACCACCAACAGCTTAATCTGGTTCAATTTCAGTTACATAGATACATACATAGATACATAGACAGTGTCGGCAGATAAGGGCCTATGGCCCACCCAGTCTGCCCATTTAAGTTTGTAAGTTCAGTTTATGTTTTCCAGGAAGTCTGTTGCCCCTTACCCCTGACCTCCAGAATTCCTTTATGTCTATCCCATGCATTCTTAAATCCGTGATTGTTTCAGCCCCCACCACTTCCTCTGGCAGGGTGTTCCACTTGTCCACCACCCGTTCTGTGAAGAAATTCTTCCTCACGTTTCCTCTGAATCGTCCTCCCTCCAACTTCATCCCATGCCCTCTAGTCCTGGAACATCTTTTTAGGCTTAAAAATAGTGCATTCCTGCACCCTGTTCCTCCTGTAAGATACTTGTATGTCTCTATCATATCCCTCTCTCCCTCCTCTCCTCCAGGGAGTACATGTTCAGTGCCTTCAACCTGTCCTCATAGGACTTGTGATGCAATCCATGCACCATCTTTGTTGCCCTCCTCTGAACCTTCTCTACCTGTCTATGTCCTTCGTGAGGTAAGGTCTCCAGAACTGCACAGAGTGTACTCCAGGTGCGGCCTCACTAGTGTCTTGTATAGTGGAATTATGACCTCCTTTTCCTGCTGGTGATGCCCCTGCCTATGCATCCCAGCATCCTATTTGCTTTACCTGCTGCCTTGTCACACTGTTTCCCTGCCTTGAGGTCATCAGAGATGATAACTCCAAGATCCCTTTCCTGCTTGGTGCATGCATATCCTCACCCCCAACTGATATATTGTGCCAGGGTTTTTGTGCCTATATGCATTATCTTGCACTTCTTTGCATTGAATTTCAACTGCCAAACCCTGACCATTCTTCAAGTTTCTGCAGGTCCCTTCTCATTCTGTCTACACCCTCTGATGTGTCTACTCTGTTACAGAGCTTTGTGTCATCAGCGAACAGTGAAATTCTGCCTTCTAGGTCCTGTGCAATGTCATGAATGTTGTAGCAGTTGCTTACCATCTGTATCCCCCTTCCCCCCGGTCGCCCCTGAAAAAGGGACTTCTAGTCCCAGTGGGCCTACTGGGTCAACAAAATTAAATAAATAAATATAGATGTTCAGAACTCATTTTAAGTCAAGGTTGTGCAATTTCTGCTCAACTGAACTAAGTGTCCTCGGTAAAGTACAGGTAGTGTTACTGACAGATTCAGGTGAAATTCAGACACCACCTTAGGGAGAAATTTCCAATTGGTTCCAAGGACAACTTTATCCACTTGGAAGATTATGTAATTTAGCTCTGTGCAGAGTGCTTGCAGTCGACTCACCATCCTAGCAGAGGTCATGGCAATCAGGAATATGTTTTTTCCATGCGACATACTTGTCAGCAGTGTCCATAGGCTCGAACGGCGCCTCCATGAGCTGGGCAAGGCAGACTTTGATATTCTATGGTGCGGCTGGGTACAAATGACTGAAGCCTTTACAAAACCTTTTGAAAATGGGTTGAGAAGCATGTAACCTTCCCTTGCTTGATGATATGTAGACTGATGCTGCTGCTAAGTGTACCTTCGGTGTTGATGGCCTTAGCATTGTGACTGCAGGTATAACAAGTATTCTAAAACTGAGGGCAACTCTGCCTCTACTGGGATTATTCATTTGAGGGTAGACCAGTAAGAAAATATCTTCCATTTAGTGGAGTATGCTTTCCTGGTTGCTGGTTTCCATGAAATTCTAGCTCCTCGAACCCAAGTCCTCATGCATTATGTTGTGTGTTTTGGGAATGTATTCTGCCCTCTGGTATGGTCAGCAGATTGTGACTCAGTGGCACGCTGAGTGAAGATCTGCTGTACAGAATCAGCAGAACTGAATACCAGGTCTGTCTGGCCCAGTCTGGAGCTACTGGGATCACTGTGCAGACCCCCTCCGCCCCGAGTTTCAGGACTTAATGGATGAGTAGAAATGAGGGAAGGCATACTAGGAACTTCCCAGTCAGTTCAAGACTGGTGCATCCTCTGGGACTGTCCCTCTGGTAGTTGGTCTGCAACGCAAATGTGGAAGTTGACTGTTGGTCTTTCTTGGGAGTGCCCCACCTTCTGAACACTGAGGCCAGAACTTGTCATTTAAGGCCCGTTTGTGAGTTCCCTGACTGATTACCCTTAAAGGATCTGCCAAGACACTGTCTTTGCCTGACAAGTGTGCCACGTGAATGTCTGTTTCTAGGATGTGTGCCAGGTCCCAAGTCCTCATTGCTTATGCACATAGTTTTGAGGATCTTGTCCCTTACTGATTGTTTATGTAATACACTGTTATGGTGTCATCTGTTCTGATTTGGACAGACTAACCCTGTAGCTGGGAAGATAAAAAATGCATTGTTACCAGCACTGCCCTGAGCTCCAGGAGACTTGATGTGTTCCAGTGACTCTTGTGGATTCAATTTTTCACACACAGTGAGGTCCTTTAGGTGGGTGCCCCATCCCAGGAGTGAGGCATCTGTAGCAAGAATACTTAGTGGTGATTGCTAAAGGAAGGGAATGCCCGCTCTGAGGTTGCTTTCTTCCTTCAGTCACTCGAGTGACTTTACTGGTCCTTTTGTCAATGGCATAAGCTTTAAGAGTGGATCCCACCATTGATACCAGTTGTATCTTAAAGAGCTAGTCTGCTGCCATTTGTACTTTAAAGAGAAATAAGGCTACTGGCCCGGATGGCATATCTGCTGAAATCTTTATAAGTTATTCTCTTTTTTGGAGTAAAGCACTAATGGTGTATTTTAATAAATGCATTGCATATAACACCTTCCCCCTGACTTGGAATGGTGCTAGCATTATTTCTAATAGGGCCCTCTTACTGATCCTGCCAGGTATAGACCCATTAGTCTATTAGATGTTACCTTAAAATTATTCTCTAAAATAGTGCTCAAGAAATTAAAAGTCCAAGTAGACAGGACTGGCGGAATATCAAAATTCCAAGCTGGATTTAGACAAAACTTCTCTACTACTGACAGTATTTTCATCTTGCAACATTTAATACAGAAGTACGTCTTTCTTCGTAAGCAGAAGCTCTACACTGTGTTTATTGATTATACTTCTGCCCTTGATTCTATTTCTCGGAGCACACTATGGGATCTTTTGTATGAGAGAGGTATAGAGGATAACTCTGTACATTTATTAGCAAGATTTGATCATAATACTTAGGCAAATGTTAGTATGGGAAAAGGGGGTAAATTATCTTCCCCTTTTAACATAAATAAAGGTGTGCGCCAAGGATGTGTCCTGGCCCCACTCCTTTTCTCTTTGCATGTTGACAAAATGTTAAATAATGCTGAACACCTCTCCTCTGATGCTCCTAAGATTTTAGCTTCCACTTGCCCTCCACTTGCCTATGCTGATGACATTGTTTTATTTTCTTTAACTAAGCAAGGACTGCAAGTCAAGTTAAATTATATCCAACAACAGTCTTCAGTATTAAAAGTTGAAAATTAACTTAAAAACCAAAAGTAGTTCTCTTTGGGGATAACAACTTATCCAGCACCTGAAAAGTGGAAGGGCAAAAGGTGGCGATAGTCTCACATTATATCTTCCTGGGGATAGAGTGCCATACTAGTGGCACCTGGAACTCCTTGCATAAGGCTCTGCTAGAGAAACATAAGAAAACTACTGGAGCATTGACTCGATTTAATTATAAGTATGGCGGGTGTACAGTCAAACCTTTTCTTCAAGTTATACAGGCAAAATAAGAAACCCAACTATTATATGGCGCAGAGATTTGGGACCTGAAACGTAATAAACTGATTTGCTTAATGTCCCCCTTGTATAAAAGCTTAAGGAGCATTTTAAGACTCGGGCATTCTTGTTCTTCTGCTTATTTACTATGAACCACTTATGAACTAGGTCTTACTAACCCAAGGGCAAAAACTGATATTAGAAAGCTGAATTACTGGATTAAGATCTTCAGAGCATCTGATGACATGGTGATAAAGCAATGTTTCTCTGAAAAGGAGTTTTGGTTCAATCTGGGATAGAGAGGAAATTACTGGTATTCTATTCTTATATTATAGGGGTTGACTGATAACTTATTTGATAAAAACAGCTATCAGTACCACTAAACAGATTCCTTATAATGACATGTAGACAGGCAACAAGAATTGCAGGTTATCAGCACTGTCATTACGTAGGTGCTGCTATCAGCCCTGTCTACACGTCACTGATAACATCAATACCGAACTACACTCAGTAGTAATGCCGCCGGTAAAGTTTCAGCTGCAGAAAATCACAAATTAAAGTATGAACTTGTAGCGTAGCAACACAGAAGCACATATGAAACCCCCAAACACAGCAGAAAACTAGCAAAATAACCACAGAAATACACAACCAAAGGATACAATGAAGTCAACCCTATAATATAAAATGAATACATGGTGCTGCAGCATCTGATAGCAGTTTATATCAACACTTGCCACTCGTACTGCTAAAACTGCTATCAGATGCTGCAGCATCACGTATCCCCTTATTATATCGCTTTTCAATAAGTATACTTTATTAAACTTGAAGAAAATGGTTGATAAAGGAATTACCATAAGCCTCAAATATAAGAAATATATTACTAAAAGAGTAACAAATTGCTGAAACTGTGAGGATTTAAGGTGTGTTGTTGAAGCCTGTTATTCTAGATTGTTCAGTAAAAATAACTTTTTCTTTGGCTACAAACCATAAAAGTGAAAAAAGAATATCTGTAACTATATATATATTTTTGATGACAGACCAGTTTCTGGTATATTATTTAACTTTATTCTCTGTGCAACATCATGTTTGACTGTCACTGTGCTTCTTTTTCCCTTGTATCCCACAATTTATATTTGTGTTTTACTGTTTTAAATTGCAATAGCCTAAGGGCTACACAATAAACTTGTTTACTTAATTAAAGAGCTAGTGTACTGCCTGGAATCAACAGTAATTTTCAGATGCAGTCAACTATAACTTCTTTTATCTGAAGAATATTTTTTCTGTTTGCTAATTAGACGGTTTTCCACCTGGCAGCACTGGGCTGATGTATGGAGCAGCACTTTGGAGGCTTAAAAAAAGTCAGTTCTGTTCCTCTTACAGTACCACATCATCAGAAATGTGACCAAGCACATTAAGGCACCATAACCCTTGCCGCCTGAGCAGTGACTTTCACGAGTAACCAATCAAAATACAGGAAATTGTGACATCACTAGTAACCACAAAGAGCCAATCCCTGCTGCTCTATGCGAAAGAGAGAATAATCTGGTGGTGAAAAAAAAAAAAGGAAATAGTTTTCCTTGATTACTAGTGATGTCACAGTCAGTGTGGTCTCAGTGTTCATGATGTGGTGGGAAGAACAAAATGTGCTTTTTTTAAGCCCCCCACCCCCAAGACAGAGTAGTGCTCCACACATCACCCCAGTACTGCCAGGTGGCAAATCTTCTAATTAGCAAACAGAAAAGAAACAATACTTCAGATATAGGAAGTGACAGCCAACTACATCTGAAAGTTACTTTTAATTCCAGGCAGTACACTAGCTCTTTAAAGAGCCCCTGAGAACATCAGGAACACATTGAAATAAGTAAGATTTATATTCGGTTCCACCAATTTTCTTTATTACTTCATATATTTTCAGTAATTAATTCTCCATTTTCTTTATTACTGAAACGAGTTGCACGAAAACAAGATCCCTGTCCCCTAGACTATATCTTCTCTGGCTGCTTCTCTACATGACATCATACTTACCAACACAGCAACATATTTTGATGTCATAAACAGAATTATAATGCCAGGTGTAGGCAGACAGCCAGAGCTAAAAAGGCAGAGATACTGTATTCATGCAAACACCCTTAGTAGTAAGGAAATAAGGGTATTACAGAATAAAATATGAAATACAAGCTACATTTATGCCTGAATGTTACATTTTTTTCAAAGCTCTCTCAACTGTGCCAGGAGCTCTTTAGGTGGTACTGGATATCTCTCACTTGGAACCTGGCCCATGGGAACACAGCTGTGGACGTAGCCATGTGTCCTAGTAATTACAGGAAGTCCCTTGCAGGTCTTGGCTGACCTGTCGTGAAAGACTCTGCTGCAGAGCTTCATCTCTGACCTGCGAGAGGAAAGCTTTCCCTTTTAGGGCGTTTACCTCTGCTCCAATGAAGTCCAGTACTTGAACAGGTTCTAGTTTGGAATTCTGCCAGTTTATTGGGAGTCTTAGAGACTCCAAGGTGCATTTTAGAGTCTGTAGAGAGCACCTTGACTCCTGATCTGCCTTCCTTGAACCTCATCAATCGTCCTAGAAGAAAAAATTACTCACCTTAGTAATGTTGTTTCTTCTAATGGAGTCTTGCTATATTATGACAATTGCAGTATGACCGCAGGTTAGAACTGCTCCAGAGGTGAAATAGTTACCTTTCCATGCAGGCATGGAATCTTGAGCTCGAACTCGGTTAAGGAAGCTCTGTCTGCTTTCTTTCAAACTCAAACCGTCAGATCTTTACGAGCAAACTCACTAAGGCTCTGTGTGGAAGCTGTAAACCTACACTAGCCAACTGGTGACTGAACATAAGAACACATTTTTTGGTCCCAAAACCAAGACTCAAGTCAGGAGACCCAAAAGAAAAAATGAAAAACACAACACCCAGTCACCCCAAAAAAGGAGGGGTGAAAACAACAAGGTGGGCATCTACTAAGTGCCAACACTGGACTGCCCACCCACAGCCCAAAACAAGGTTCTGAGAGGGGCAGGCAGGGAGGGAGGTCATAATATAGCAAGACTCCATTAGAAGAAACAACATTACTAAGGTGAGTAATTTTTTCTTCAAACAACATGAAGTCTTGCTATATTATGACAATTGCAGACTACACAGCAGTACCCCCATGGAGGAGGGACAGAACCTACTTAGGGAATAGGCTCTGAAGGACAGCTGTGCCAAACCGAGCATCACTCCGAGCCTGAATGTCCAGGGAATAATGCTTGGTAAAAGTGTGAACCGTTTTCCAGGTAGCTGCTTGACATATCTCTAGAATAGGGATGTCCCTGGCAGCCGCCAGGGAAGCAGCTGTACCTCTGGTAGAGTGAGCCCTCAGGCCTGAGGAGGAACCTTACCCAGCTTTTCATAACAGAATTGGATACAAGAGACAATCCACCTGGCAATGGATCTTTTAGTGGCAGGTTTCCCCTTTCCAACCTCACCATAAGTGAGGAACAGTTGGAGGGAGTCAAACTTGTGACCCTTAGTGCGCTCAATGTAGTTACCAAGGGCCCTTTTCACATCTAAGCTGTGCAGCCTCCTCTCACCAGGGGAGGAATGGTCAGTGAAGTAAACTAGGAGAGAAATAGATTGGTTAAGGTGGAAATCTGAAACCACCTTAGGCAGGAACTTTCTATTAGTCCGAAGGACTACCTTATCTCTGTGAAAGGAGATAAAGTCTGGCTGCACAGACAATGCTTGTAATTCACTTATGCGTCTGGCAGAGGTGATAGCTACCAGAAACACAGTTTTCCAAGTCAAGAACTTAAGCTCAGCTGAAGACAAGGGCTCAAAAGGGGGTTGCATGAGCTGAGCAATGCAACCATTGAGGTCCCAGGCAGGGGCAGGGTCCCTGAATGGAGGGTTGGTGTGAAGCATAGATACATAGATACATAGACAGTGTCGGCAGATAAGGGCCTATGGCCCACCTAGTCTGCCCATTTGAGCTTGTAAGTTCAGTTTGTTTTCCTAGAAGTCTATTTCCCCTTACCCCTGACCTCTAGAATTCCTTTATGTCTATCCCATGCATTCTTAAATCCCGTGATTGTTTCAGCCCCCACCACTTCCTCTGGCAGGATGTTCCACTTGTCCACCACCCGTTCTGTGAAGAAATTCTTTCTCATGTTTCCTCTGAATCGTCCTCCCTCAACTTCATCCCATGCCCTCTAGTCCTGAAACATCTTTTTAGCTAAAATAGTGTTTTCCAGCACCCTGTTCCTCCTGTAAGATACTTGTATGTCTCTATCATATCCCCTCTCTCCCTCCTGTCCTCCAGGAGTACATGTTCAGTTCCTTCAACCTGTCTTCATAGGATTTGTGATGCAACCCATGCACCATCTTTGTTGCCCTCCTCTGAACCTTCTCTACCCTGTCTATGTCCTTACGTAGGTAAGGTCTCCAGAACTTACACTGTACTCAGGTGGGGCCTCACTAGTGTCTTGTATAGCGGAATTATGACCTCCCTTCTTTCCTGCTGGTGATGCCCTGCCTATACATCCCAGCATCCTATTTGCTTTACCTGATGCCTTGTCACACTGTTTCTCATCCTTGAGGTCATCAGAGATGACAACCCCAAGATCCCTTTCCTGCTTGGTGCATGCTATATCCTCACCCCCAACTGATATATTGTGCCAGGGTTTTGTTCCCCATATGCATTATCTTGCACTTCTTTGCATTGAATTTCAACTGCCAAACCCTTGACCATTCTTCAAGTTTCTGCAGGTCCTTCTCATTCTGTCTACACCCTCTGGTGTGTCTACTCTGTTACAGAGCTTTGTGTCATCAGCGAACAGTGAAATTCTGCCTTCTATATCCTGTGCAATGTCACTGATGAAGATGTTGAATAGGACCAGTCCCAGCACTGATCCCTGTGGTACCCACTGGTCACTCTTCCCTCTGTGGAGTGACAGCCATTTACCACCACCCTCTGTGTCCTGCCACCCAGCCAGTTACCTACCCACCACACTACTGTCCTGCCCACACCCATATTCCCCAGTTTGTGTAATAGTCTTCATGTGGCACAGTGTCAAGGCCTTGCTGAAGTCCAGATAGGCCATGTCCACTGCCCTCCCTGATCCACCTCCCTAGTCACCCAGTCAAAAATTCAATGAGGTTGGTCTGACCATGACCTCCCCTGGTGAAACCATGCTGCCTTGGGTCCTGTAGTCCAGTGACAACCAGATGTTCCACCAATCTCTCCTTCAGTAGTGCTTCCATGATCTTTCCCACTACGAGGTGAGGCTGACTGGTCTGTAGTTCCCTGCTTCCTCTTTGTTCCCACTTTTGTATAAGGGGACTACATCTGCTGTCCTCCAGTCTTTGGGTACCTCCCTGTTTCCAGTGATTGGCTGAACAGGATAGCCAGAGGTTCAGCCACCACCTCTCTTAGTTCTTTAAGGACCCTGGGGTGCACCCATCTGGCCCCATTACTTTGTCAACTCTTAGTACTTCCAGTTCCTTCAGGACCCTTTCTCGTGTAAAGGGACTTGTGTCCATTTCTGCACCATTCTCACCCTTGTACTCCTTCAGACCCATTACCCCTCTTCCTTAGTAAGACTGAGCAGAAATACCTGTTCAATATGTCAGCTTTACTGTTGTCATCCTCACGCTGCTCCCATCCTCCCCTTCAGTCTAACTTCTCCCTCCCTTTGTCCTTCTTTTTCACTTATGTACCTGTAAAGGTTTTGTCCCCTTTAACCACTGATTTTGCAATGTGTTCTTCTGTCTGAGCTTTGGCTTCCCTTACTGACTTCCCTGCCTCCCTTTGTTTCTCCTGGTACTTCTCCTATCCCCTTCTGCCTGTGTCTTTTTGTATTGCCTGAATGCAGTCTTTTGGCTTTCACTTTCTTTGCTACCTCTTTGGAAAACCATAATGGTCTCCTCTTTCTTTTCCTCTTGCTAACCTGCTTAATGCATAATTCTGTTGTTCTTATAATCCCCATTTTAAATACTGCCCACTGTTCCTCAATCCCTGATTCCTGTCCCATTCCCTTAATGCCTCTTTCAAGCATCTCCCCATTTTCCCAAAGTCTGCCCCCTAAAATCCAGGATCGTGTTTTGTGTGGTTTGGTTCTGCTCTTTCTGTGATTTCAAACCACAATGACTGGTGGTCACTGTTACCCAGGTGCTCCCCACTGTTACCCCCATCACACTGTCCCTGTTTGTGAGCACAGGCCCAGTATTGCCTTCTGCCGAGTTGGTTCCATGACCAGTTGCTTGAGGAAGGCACCCTGAAGGAGTCCAGGATAAATCTGCTCCTAGTTGATGCTGCTGCTGGGATGCTCCAGTCCACATCTGGTATATTAAGTCTCAACCAGTACTACCTCACCCTTGTCAGCCATCCTTTGGATGGCTAGCATCAACTCCTATCTGTTTCTTCCTCCTGGGCTGGTGGTCTATAGACCACACCTGTGCGGATGGCTGGCCCCATTTTCCTTTCCAGCTTAACCCACAGTATCTCTCCCCCATTTTGTTCCTCCTGGATCTGTGTGGCCCTTATGTCATTTTTCACATACAGTGCCACTCCTCCTCCCTTCCTGCCTGCTCTGTCTCTTCTGAATATGTTGTAGCCAGGTATGGCCATCTCCCACTCATGGTTATCATTACACCAGGTTTCAGTGATGGCCACAATGTCCAGGTCTGACTGTACCATGACAGCCTCCAGATCTTCCATCTTGTTGCTAAGGCTCCTGGCATTTGCACACATGGCTTTCCATGATTTGACCTCCTAGACTGCTTCACTGTTCTACTCCAGCCCCTTCCTTGGTTGTCATTTATCCCTGGTTCTCCTTGCTGTCTGCCCTTCTGCTGAATTTTGCCCTTTTCTGCTTATCCACCTTTTGGACACTAATCTCCAACTTTTGCACACTGCTTTGCAGAGATAGCCACTCCTCTGGTTCACTGGTTCCATTACTAGCTGTGGGGGGTGAGCAAGTAGGTACAAACCCTTAAACTTGGAAAACACAGGGTGAGATGAAAGAGGAGAGGGTTTACCTGCTGAAACAAAGGCAGAGACAGCTGCCAAATGTACCTTCAGGGTAGCTGGTCTCAGCCCCAAAGTGTTTAGATGGACCATATAATCTAGAACTGTGGGAAGATCAGCAGAGTCTGGGGAAAGATTATTTTCTGAGCACCATATGGAAAATCTTTTCCATTTGGAGTTGTAAGTAGCCCTGGTAGAAGGCTTCCTAGAAGCCTTGAGTATATCCATTACACCTTGAGAGAGGTGTAAGTCAGCAAACTCTAGCTCTTCAAGAACCAGGCCTTGAGATTGAGAGACTTGAGGTTTGGGTACCAAACCCTTCCCTGGGCACAGGTTAACAGATTGTGATTCTTAGGAAAGCACAGGGGAGGATGGACTGCTAAGGACAGGAGGAGAGGATACCAGGGTTGCCTGGCCCAATCTGGGGCAATCAGAATGACCCTGCAGGATTGGGATCTGATTTTGACTAGCACTTTGAACAGGAGAGGGAAGGGGGGGAAGGCATAGAGAAACTTCACTTCCCTTCCCAACTGAGGGCTAAGGCGTCCAGAGGGACTGAGCCCAAGACTGGGGGCCTGCAGCAAAAGAGAGGAAGCTGATGATTGTCTGGAGCTGCAAAGAGATCTATTTGTGGGGTGCCCCATTTGGCAAATACCACTCCCAGAACCAGGGGATCCAGGGACCACTCGTGATGGCCCTGAGAGATCCTGCTGAGAGCATCTGCCAAGACACTGTCTTTGCCTGGGAGGTGAACTGCCAAAGGGAGGTGTTCAGGGAGTAGGCCAGAGACCACAACTTTATGGCTTCTGTGCACAAGGCCGTAGACCGAGTGCCCCCCTGTTTGCTGATGTACCACATTGTAGTGGTGTTGTCTGTTCTGAACTGTACAATTTTATTCTGAACAGATTTGGAGAAAGCTTGAAGTGCTAGAAAAACTGCTCTGAGCTCCAACAGGTTGATGTGGAGCAGAGATTCCTGTGGGGACCACAACCCCTGGGTAGTGAGGTCACCCATGTGGGCCCCCCACCCCAAGAGGGATGCATCTGTAGTAAGGATTAATGAGTGAGGCTGAGTGACGAAGGGAACTCCTTGTCTCAGGTTGCTCTGATCCTGCCACCAGTGTAGGGCTTGGATCAGAGTTCGAGTTACTAGGATCAACTTGGTAGAGGATCCTTTCTTTGGGACCAAAGACCCTCAAATGGAACTGAATGTCCCTCATCTGAAATCTTGCTCCTTGCACTACTGCTGTGGAAGCAGCCATGTGTCCCAGGAGCTGCAGAAAATGCCTTGCTGGTCGAGAGACCTGCAGGGTGAATGAGGAGGCCAGGGAGACTAGGGTGTTTGCCCTGTCTAAGGGGAGAAAGGCCCTGGCTTCCTGGGTGTTCAGTTCTGCGCCTATGAAGGTTAGGAGCTGGACAGACTTCAGTACTGACTTTGGGAGATTCAGAAGGAAACCTAGAGAAGTAAGCAGTTGCTGAGTTATCTGAAGATGTAGGTTGACCTGATCTGGGGATTGGCCTACTAAGAGCCAATTGTCCAGGTAAGGAAAGATGGCAATCTTTTGCCTTCTTAGGCAAGCTACTGCTACTGCCAGGCATTTGGTGAATACCCTTGGAGCCGAGGTGAGACCAAAGGGCATTGCTCTGAACTGGTAATGGCCTGAGGGCAGCTCGAACCTGAGGTACTTCCGATGGGAGCTTCTGATGAGAATATGGAAGTAGGCATCCTTGAGGTCCAGGGACGCTAGCCAGTCCCCTGGCCTTAGGGAGGGTAAAATGATCCCTAGAGTCACCATTTTGAACTTTGGTTTTAAAAGGTGCTTGTTTAGGTATCTGAGATCCAGGATGGCCGCCATTCTCCTGTCTTTTTGGGGTGAAGAAGTACCTGGAGTACAAACCTTTGCCCTGGTGTAGGGGTGGAACCCTTTCCATGGCTCTGAGGTGAGGAGGTGAGACCTCTGCGGAGATGCAGGAGGAAAAGATCTGGCTCTCATCTTCAGAAATGTTTTGAAGCTGAGAACCAGTCCCTGGCTTACTACTTCCAGGACCCACTTGTCTGATGTGAGAGACTTCCAGTCCTGGACAAAGTAAGCCAGCCTGCCCCCTACAGGTAGAGGAGAAGCGGCCCTGGCTACCCCATCAGGGTGCCTGCTTGGCAGGGGCTTTGGGCTGAGGGGTAGAAGCAGGCCTGCATGAACCTCGTCTGCCCCTCCCTCTAAAGAATCCCCTTTGGGCATAGGAGGAAGAGGAGGCCTGAGCCTGGTAAAAAGGCCTATGAAAAGGCCTGCCCCTGCCCTTGGGAAGCTGCTTCTGAGGAGTGGCCTGCCTTTCCTTGGCCTGCGCACTCCTATAGGTGGTCCTGTATTCATCCATTTTCTTCATGTAATTCTCTGTTTGCTCCCCAAACAGAGAATTGCCAACCACAGGAAAATCCATAGCTTTAGACTGGGTATCCTGTGACAAGGTGGTGCATCTGAGCCAAGCCATTCTGCGAAGTGCCACAGATGTAGCCATGACTCTTGAAGATACATCATTAGAGTCCACCGCAGCATGAAATTGCACCTTTGATGCCTCAATACCATCCATAGCCACCTGTTCCAGCTCCCTGGCAAGCTGGTCAGGGACTTGTTTGGCTAGAGCCAGCACAGTATCCCATCTGGATTTCTGGTATCTGGCAGCATAAGCCATACAATTTGCTTGTCTGAGTCCCAAGGATGCTGCCATGTACTGTTTCTTTGCCATAGCATCAGTCTTCCTGGAGTCCTTTTCAGGAGGGTGTGAAGCTAGGGGAATATTTGCCTTGTCACAGGCTGCAGCCTGCACTACCCCCACATGGCTGCATTGCTGTGTAAGGAATTCCGTGTCAGAACCTGATAAGGTATACCTTCTGTCCATTCTTTTATCTACAGGAGGTATATAATGAGGAGTTTTTAAAACTTTTACTATCTGCTTCCTAAAAGATTTGTGAAGAGGAATAGACAGTCTCTTAGATTCTGGAATATCCATCATTTCCACATAATCAGGCTCTTCCTGGTCATCAACAGCTTCCTCAACAGGGAGCTGAAGAGTTTCAACAACCTTTTTATAAAACATAAAATGAGAAGGGGACTCAGAAAGCCTTGGAGGAGAGTCCCCTAAAGGTCTGTCTGGAGAGGTATCCGGTTCAAAAGGAGTATCCAGATCCTCCAGACCATATTCACTGTCCTTATACTCCTCTTCCCCTTCCCACGGTTCATAAAATTCCTCAAAATCATAATCTTGAACCGGTGGGACCGGTTGAACCGAATGTCTCCCAGATGGTGCCGGTTCAGGAACCAGGGAAAGAGACTGGACAATTTGGATTGCTTTAGCTATCTCTAGAGCTGTTGGGGAAAGTACTTTTTCCACAGCAGCAGACTTTCTAGTCCTTTTTGCGGAACTGGCTCCTCGGAGCCAGCTCTTCGCTTGCTCGAGGAAGTATCGCCCTGGTCAGAGGGCACTTCCTCCGGTTCGGTCGGCACCGAACCGGGCCGGCCATCCAGGTCAGCGGACTTTTTGGCCTCCCTTTCCCTGAGCCTACCAACTCTTTTTTCCACGGTGGCAGCAGGGAAATTCTTGCAAATCTGGCAGTCTGAATCGAGGTGGTCAAACCCCAGGCAATAAACACAGGTGGTATGAGGGTCAGCCTTGGCAAAGGCTTCCCCACAGATACTACAGTGTTGAAACCCAGTGGGCCCGGTTTTTCTTTTGGGTTTCTCAAACATTATGCCAGCCTAACCAAAACTTGCCCGTTTATGGCAATCCGCCAAGCAAGACTCTCCTATCGGTTCCCAACCGTGTCACGGGTCGTGGAAAAAACCGTAATGAAATCGGTTTTTTTTAGAACCGATAAGAACCGGGAACCGCACACTAAAAAAGGACTAGAGATTAAAACACAACCTAATCGGTTCAAACCGAACCGATAAATATTTTACAAGTTCCACACAGAGTTTTGTATGTAAAACTATCTATTACTTACATTACCACAGACAGAGCTTGAACCGAACGGTTGCGGTTAAATTCAGAGTATTTTTTACACTTTAAAACCGCGAAAATGAACCAAGCAAAAGGAGAAATCTCCGGAGCGACTGTTCAGTGAGGCGGAGTAAAGAATCTGACGGTTTGGGTTTGAAAGAAAGCAGACAGAGCTTCCTTAACCGAGCTCGCGCTCAAGATTCCATGCCTGCATGGAAAGTTAACTATTTCACCTCCGGAGCAGTTCTAACCTGCAGTCATACTGCAATTGTCATAATATAGCAAGACTTCATGTTGTTTAAGGGGAAAAGCTATCACACTAGTCCAAAACTGTGGAGCCCAGCTTCATATGCTGCAATATTCGATTTCAAAACAGCCTACCATCTGTCGGGTGTGCTAAGTAAGGTATTCGAGGCAGAAGGAGAGGATGGAAAACCCATACTACTGGATATATGTTATGACACAGTAATATGCCTAATCCCCAAACCTGGGAAAGATGTAATGGAGTGTGCCTCATATAGACCCATTTCGTTATTGAATTGTGATCTTAAGATTCTAGCAAACGTCCTGGCTACCAGGTTGGAGCACGTTCTGCCTGAGCTGATTCACCCAGACCAAACCAGATTTATAAAAGGGCGCCTATCCTATAATAATGTTCACCGCTTGCTTAATGTGGTGTGGAGGGCAAATCAGCAAAAAGAGAAATTATATATTATATCCTTGGATGTGGAAAAGGCATTTGATAGGGTGGAGTGGGAAAATCTGTTTAAGGTGATGTCCCTGTTTGGTCTGGGTGACTTGTCTATTAAATGGGTGAGAGCCATGTATGAGGACCCTAGAACTCAGACAGCAATCAACGGGGGGTTGTCTGATCGGTTCATGCTGGGAAGGGGAACAAAGCAGGGCTGCCCCTTGTCCCCTCTCCTGTTTGCATTGGCCCTGGAACCATTGGCAGTGGCGATCCACCAGAGTACTGTAATTGAGGGAGTTAAAGGAGCTGGGGGCTCACAGCACAAAATTACATTACATGCGGATGATATGCTCCTGTTTGTTGGGAACCCTCGGGCATCGATGCCACCACTGTTGGCTTTAATCAAATCATTTACGGGGTTCTCGGGATATAAACTCAACCTAGGAAAATCGGAGGTACTCTGCTTCCCTGAGGAGGAAGAGGGGGATAGGAGATAGGGCCTTAAGATAGTGCAGAATAGCTTCACATATTTAGGCATACAAATAGGTAAAATCCCAGGATCGGTATATGGGCTGAATTATACTCCCCTGATCAAAACAATTGAATCAGATCTACATAGGTGGATACACCTCCCTATATCATGGTTTAAGAGGGTGAACCTGATAAAAATGAATATTCTCCCCAGAATATTATATTGTATGCAGATGGTACACCTTGGTTTAATAAGGAAGGAAATAAAGAGGGTGGAGAGGGTCTTTTCACAGTTTATTTGACGTGGGAAAAGACCGAAAGACTCCTTGCAGAAACTTAAAGCAGAGATAACGAAAGGAGGACTACATTTTCCTGACTTTGGTAACTATAACCTCATTTTACAACAAAGGTATATAGCGAACTGGGTGCACCAGCCCAGAGTGGCGAGCTGGGTGGACTTGGAGCAGGAGGGTAACCCGGGACGGTTATCAACTTACCTCCATAGTCAGGTCTGAAAGCGTATAAAGCAGGAGGAAATGGCAATCCATTAGTAGGAGCAGTCCTGAAGGCCTGGCAGTGTATTAAGAAGCAGATGGAAATAAAAGTTGGGGAGACACTCCTGCTGCCAGTATCATAGTAAAAGCCAGCAGAATAGGCCCCATGGTCTATTGTGTCTGCTCGGAAGCTAGCCCCCTACTGGGAGCTCGCTCCTCCACCCCCCCCAGCCCCAGAGGTGGCCCTCCCTGGCCTCAGCTTCCCCCTGTACCTGTCCCAACCCTTCTTGAATCCTTCCACTGTGGTCTCTTCCACCAGACTCCTGGGCAGTGCGTTCCATGGTTCCACCACCCTCTCTGTGAAGAAGTGTCTCCTGCACCCCCTGTACCTCCCCTTCCAGCTTCCACTCGTGCCCCTGGTAGTTCCCCCCTTCTTAAGCCTGAACACTTCCCTGGCTCCACCCTTATTTATCCCCTTTACATACTTGAAAGTCTCTATCATGTCCCCTCTGTCCCTCCTCTCCTCCAATGCGTACAGACTGAGTTCATCCAGTCTCTCCTTATAGGTCCTACCCTCCATGCCCTGAATCATGCTGGTCGCCCTCCTCTGGACCCTCTCCAGCAGCGCTATGTCCCTCTTAAGATGGGGTCTCCAGAACTGCACACAGTAGCAAGGAACCCATTTTTCCTGCCTGGCATGGAAGATGTGGGCTTTCGAGAGTAGGAGACAAAGGGTATTAATAGTGTGGGGAATATGGTCATCAAGAGAACTTTAAGCTCCTTTGAAAACATTCAGCAGAGCCTCGACCTGTGGAGGTCCCACTTTTTTAGATACCTACAGCTCCGGGCATTTGTTGCAAGTATGGGCAGAATGAGAAGGGAGGAACAAACATGGGAATCAGTGGACAGCCTTATATATCAGACCAAGAAAGACTCAGCAGTGTTTATTAGAAAAGGAACAAAGGCCCAGTGGCATAGAGGGCTGAGGCGTTGGCACCTTACCTCAACCCATGCCGGTGACCCGGGTTCAGGAACAGACTCGGGATGCCGGGGGCTGGCAGGGGAAGGAGAGGACTGAGCGTCCACAGGACTGCTCTCCTCTCCTGGGGTGGGTTGGGGCAGACGTCAGTCGGCAGTAGCCTCTGGTGGAGACCAGGAGCACTGCACAATGGCGTCAGGAAGGAAGCGTAACAAGAAAAACGGAAAATGGCTCCATGTTACGCCGGATGACGGCTGCCTGGATCTCCGAGGCCATCAATATCCTTACAGCCATCTGCCTCAGCAGTACCTTGGTGATAAAACGTTGCGCTGCTCTGATTGTCCTGCCCAGGCTTTCCCCCTCAGAGGAGAGGGACCCACTTGACGAAGGTTTACGTTGGGTCACCCCGAGATGGCTGCTATCTGACAGCGAAGGCTCGGGGGACAGGATGGGTTGGAAGCATCCTTGGTATGCCCCAAGGAGTGGCTAGCATGGTAGCGTGTCGGGGAGGAAAAAAGAAATCACACAAAGAAAAGCAGCAAAGGTGGGGAAGCAGCTCCTTCCAGATATGATTAAAAAAAAAATGAAACTGCTTTGGGAAAGGGATACTGGAAGGCAGATAACAGAAGAGAACTGGAAAATGGTACTTATGCAGCACTCCGGAATAACGGTATGTAATAGATTTAAAGGAGCCTTCTACAAATTCCTTCACAGGCTCTACTACCCCCCCAGTGGTAGTAAGTAAACTACACCCTGGGGTTTCCCCTATATGTGGACTTAGGAGTGCGGGAGGGGTACATATATCCACTGTTTCTGGACATGCCCGGTGCTTAAGCAATTGTGGGGAGAAGTGGTATCAGAGGTCTCCAGGATGGCGAATAGGACCATACCAGCTGAACCTCTACCATGCTTGTCTGGGGTGGGAACTGGGATGGGGAGGATTGGGAGCCACTGCCAAGGTGGATTAAGGTGCTGTTTATTCTGGCAAGACACTGTATACAAAACACTTGGGTATCCAGTGCTAAGCCCACAATTAGGCAATAGCATAGTATTTCTCTGCAAACCCTTGCCCTGGAAAGACTGACAAAGATAGTAAACAGCAGGGAGGAGGATCTCCTCCAGAATGAGACCCCCTTCCTGGCAGATTAGGACCTGGGGGGGTGAGGGGAGGAGAAGTTCACCGAAGCTCATCACTACTTATCAAGCATAGAATGTTGGAGCAGGGCAAAGTCTTGCTTGAAAGGGTCTGAGACACAAGAAGGTGCATGAATTAAGACCAGCAAACTTGCTCAAAGCTGAATGTACTTTATTGTTGTGTAAAAGAATGTGCACAGGAACATAATACTGTAATCTGTAATAATTGTACCACATGTCTGTACTTTGTCTGTCTTGTCTTTGTTGTAACATGTTAAAACTTAGAATAAAAAGATTACACAAAAATAAAAAAAAAAGCCTACTCTGGATCAGGTTACTATTTTAAATATTAAACAGCCAAGGCATTTGGCACAAGAATAAAAGTAAAGCTATTTAAAATACGATCCGGATCCAGAGTGATTTAGTATCAAATTGAATCTCACAGCATATGAAGTTGGGCTCCACAGTTCTGAATTAATGCAACATACACCTTGGCTCTGTGTGAGTCTTCCAAGATGCCTCTATTACTTTCTGAGTGTAAACACTATCACACCTTGTCTTCTCAGGTGTGATGCCACCACCGCCAAGCACTGTGTGAGTACCCTTGGTGCTGAGGAGAGGCTTAAAAGAATCGCTGTGAACTGGTATTGGCAGTTTCCTGGCTCGAACCTTGTATATTTTCTGTGTGATGGCCTGATGGACGTATAAAAATAGGCATCTTTCAGAGCCACTGATCCCAGCCAGTGTCCTGACTGCAGAGATGGTATCACTGTTCTAACCATGAACATCTTGAATTTTCTTTTTCTTATGTGCTTGCCTGTTTGCTTATTTCTTTGTTGATTGATTTATTACATTTTGATGACCAAGTAAGCCCACTGAGACTGAGACTAAAAGCCCACTGAGACGAAAGGTCCCTTTTTCAGAGGTGACCTGGAAATAATTACATGAAACATAGAATAACAAAACAGCATACAAGGTCAGGCGAGCAGTACAATCGGTAACAATTACAAAGAGATCCCAGGGTTACAGAGTTACAGGCATTAGAATAAGCACAGAGTGCAAACACAAGAGGCAGGTCTCAATTTACAAAGTAGCAGATTCAACAAGCAGGTACCAATCATCTAATGCAAGTAGAGAGACTGCGTTAAAACAGAAACGTCTTTAGTCCTTTCTTAAAACCACCAAGCAAGAAACAGTTTTCAAGGGGTGTGGGTACAGCAGTCCATAGATAAGGAGCGGAGTAGGATCTTTTGCCCACACAGGATCCTTGTTCTTGGAAGCTTGGATAGCGTACAACTGGAAGACTGGAGCATTCTCCTCACAGGTTTAACTGCCAACACATCAAAGAGGCTGGGTGGAGGGGAGTAGCCCTCTTACTAGTTTGTATGCTAGGCATATAGGAGAGGATAGTGAGATCATCCTTCAAAGGACGGCCAATTTAATGTATGTGATACATCACTGTGGTGCTTCCTAGGTGAAACACTGACAGCAGATCTACTGATTTTATGGTACATGTCATTTAGCTTATAAGCCTCTGTACGCCTTACGGTATGAAAAAGTGGGGCACCACATAACAGAACAGGGAGTACAGTACAGTTGGCAATAGCCAGCCTGGAGTTATCAGACAGATAATTGCTCCACTAGTAAAGGTAAACCAATTTTCTGGTCTAATGACTTTGTGACATGATCCACATGGAGTGTAAAGGACACCTCCTGGTCCATATATACTCCAAGGTAAAGTCAACCATCTCAGTTTGAGCCCCTGAGGTCAAGGCAACAGGTGCTGCCTAGAGGGATCAAGAAAATCTCAGACCAAACAGGATAACTTTTGTTTTCTTGACATTCAGGACTAACTTATTTCTAGCAAACTATACCTCTAATAACCTGAAGTCACTAGTAAGCAGGCGACCAAACTGGGTGACATCATCTGAGCACCTGTACAGGACGACATCATCAGCATACAATAAGTTAGTCATGCCACAGTTCCCAGGCATATCATTGATAAAGCAAGAGAACAGCAGAGGACCCAGAATGGACCCTTGCAGAACCCTATCATTTATTGGCTTCTGTGTAGATTGGACTCCTTTCCACTTAAATCATTTGAGACCCATTTGATAGATAATGACAGAACCAATTATGGCACAGATTATCAAAACCAAACAGCTTTCATTTTTATAAAAGGAGGGAGTGGTCAACCAAATCAAAAGCTTTGGTTAGGTCCACAATGACAGGTCCAGTTGCTTGCCCTTTATCCATGGCCCTTAGCACACTGGTAGACAACCTGACCAGTGCTGTGTCTGTCACATGGTGTTTCCTAAAGCCATGCAGCCTGTCTGTCAAAAGGTGGTACTTCTCCATATACTCCTGTAGCTGGCTGTAAATTAGTCTTTCAACCATTCTGGCCAAGGCGCTAAGCCAGGAAAGGGGCAATATTTTCAACGGGTCCCTTGGGCCACCCTTATGGACAAGAAGAACAGGTTACTCACCTGTAACAGTAGTTCTAGGAGTGGTATATGTTGTTCATCCACACTCTTTGGCATGTCCCTTTCCCTTTAAATCTTGCTGGAAGTCTTCAAGCTGGCTCCTCCCACCAACCCGGGTGGTATAACTCTCGGCTCCACCCCATGACACCAGATCTTAGCCCGCTGGAAGCAAGGCTGTGTGCCTTAAAGCCGGGGAGGTCGGGTGGGTGCGTGTGGATGAACAACATATACCACTCCTAGAACTACTGTTACAGGTGAGTAACCCGTTCTTTTAGGAGTGTGGATATGCTGATCATCCACACTCTTTGGCAGATTCCTAGCAGTTCTCCAGGAGGAGGGAGGCAAGGCACACACCCTCTACTTAGGAAACAGAGATTGGAGAACGGAGGCCCAAAAACCAGCATCAAGGCGTGACTCAAGGTCGATGTGGTAGTGGGAAATAAAGGTGTTTGCTGACTTCCGGGTAGCAGCCCGACAGATTTCCTGGATAGGGATGTCCCTGGAAGTAGCCACCGATGCAGCAGTATGGTGCGTAGAATGAGCTCTTAGCCCTCTGGGAGGCTCCTTGCCCGCCAACTCATAGCACAGACCTATGCATGATGTGATCCATCTTGCAATGGTCCGTTTGGCTGCAGGTCTGCCAGAAGCGGCTTCATCGTAGGTGACAAACAGCTGGCGAACCTCTCCCCAAATTTCCACCATTCTTTCCTTATAATAAGAGAGAGCACGTCTCAGGTACAGAGTATGAAGCCTGTACTCGGCATCCGAGGTGTAGGTAGGGTAGTATACCAGCAGAATCAACACCTGATTAAGGTGAAACTCTGAGACCACCTGCGGAAGGAATTTCGGGTGGGGGCGCAGGACAACTTTGTCCCTGTGAAAGACCAGATAAGGGGAGTCCACTGAAAGCGCCTGGAGCTCCACTGTCCTCCTGGCTGACGTGATAGACACTAAGAAGGCCATCTTCCATGACAAGCGTGAGGGCTCACACTTGTGCATGGGTTCAAATGGCTTGCCCATGAGCTTTGCCAAAACCAGCAAGAGATCCCAAGGAGGTGGAGGTTCATGCATCAGAGGGGATATGTTATCCAGGCCTTTGAAGAAGCGCCTGACCACTGTCGCCTGTGCCAATGTCGGCTGACCGGCCTGCGCCCGGTAGGCAGAAATGGCTGCCAGGTGCACCCTAAGGGTCGAAGACCATAGACCCCCTTGGAGAGAGAGAGACCAAAGGTAGCCTAAAATGTTAGCCACAGAGCAGGATAGGGGTCCAGACCCTACCATGACACCAAATGGAAAACCTTTTCCGTCTGAAAGCATAACATTTCCTGGTCGATTCTCACAAGATGCCTCCACCATGGTGTAGACATCTTCGAAAGACCCAAAGCCTGGAACTCCAGCTACTCAGGTACCAGGTGTGAGTGCAGGGGTTGAAGGTCCGGATGGAAGACCTTCCCCTGGTTCAGTGATATCAGGTCCGGACGTGTACAAAGCCGCTCCAGGGCACTGTAGCTGAGGCTGAGGAGATCTGGATACCGGAACTGGCGCAGCCAGTCTGGGGCTACCAGAATCACCTTTGCCTTGTCCCTTCTCACCTTGAGTAACACCTTGTGGATCAAGGGAAATGGAGGGAAGGCGTAAAGGAGGCCTGGGGTCCATGGCCTCAAAAAGGCATCCCCCTGCAGCGAGCCCTGCTGAGGGGCGGGCATGATACAGACTCAGCTTGGTGTTCTCCCTGGAGGCAAACAGGTCCACCAACGGTTTGCCCCAAAGGGAGAACAGACTGTAAGCTACCTCTGGATGGAGTGACCACTCGTGGGATGTCTGGCCTATGCGGCTGAGAGCATCCGCCAGCTGGTTCGAGACTTCTGCCACATGGATGGCTAGGAGATCCGCCTCCAAATGGCTGACATGGGTCCAGATGCAGAGCGCCTCCTTGCACAGCAGACGGGAGTGCATGCCGCCCTGTTTTTTGAGGTAGTACATGGTCGTGGTATTGTCCATCTGGACTTGAACCACTTGACCCCGGAGCTGAGGAGTGAATGCTGACAGTGCCAGTCTGACTGCTCTGAGCTCCAACAGGTTGATGTGGCATCGGGACTCTTCAGGGGTCCAGAACCCGTGGGCCCTGTTGTCCCCCATGTGGGCTCCCCAGCCCTTGAGAGAGGCATCAGTCATGAGAACAACCGTCGGCTCAGGGCGGATATACAGGATCCCCTCCTGCAACCGTTCTAGGGCTGTCCACCATTGGAGAGCGTCTCACATCTTCTGGGTTAGTGATCAGTTGGTCAAAATGACCGTGGCGCTAAGTCCACTGGGCGGCCAGCTCCCATTGAAGGGGGCGCATGTGCCGCCTGGCCCAATGGACCACTGAGGTGCACGCTGCCATGTAACCCAGAAGGCGCAGAAAGTCCCAGGCAGGGCGCAAGAGCCCAACCAGAAATGATTGGGCAAAGGAGGAAAGAACCTCCGCCCTGTCTGCCGGGAGCGGAGCTCTGGCTTGACGAGAGTCGAGCTCTGCCCCGATGAAGCCCATCACCTGAGATGGCACAAGTTCTGACTTGGCCTCATTGATCAGGAGGCCAAGCTGAAAGCAGGTTCTGAGAGCCAGGTCCCTAGATCTCTCCACCTCCTGAAGGGAGGAACCCGCCAAGAGCCAGTCGTCGAGATAAGGGTAAATTCTAACTCCTCGATGCCGAAGATGGGCTGCCACCACTGCAATGCATTTGGTGAAGACCCGAGGGGCTGATGACAGGCAACGGCATGGCTCGGAACTGGCAGGGTCCCTCGACCCTGCAGCAGAGGAACAACTGGTGGGACGGACGGATTGGGACGTGAAAAAACGCGTCCTGTAGATCCAGTGAACAAAACCACATGTTTCGCGCCAGGGATGGTATGATCTGGTTCAGGGTTACCATCCGGAAGGTGCGAAACCTGAGATACTGATTCAAGTCGTGGAGATCTATGATGGGGCGCCAACCCCCCCATCCGCTTGGGCACCAGAAAGTACCTGGATACGAAGCCTGGGTCAACAGGCAGATCTGGCACTGGAGCTACTGCCTCCTTGCGGAGGAGCTGAGCTATGTCGTCTCGAAGAGCCGACTGCATGCGAGCTGAGATCCTTTCCTCCCGAGGGGTGCGGGCTTGGCTGGGCAGGTACTGCCGGAATTCCAGATGCAGTCCCTGCCCTACCACTTCTAGAACCCACCTGTCCAAAGTGATATCGGATCAGGCAGAAAGAAAGTGGCGGAGCCGACCCTCCATGGGAAGACCCAGGGCAGGCGTGATGGTTGTAGGGGTGGCAATCCCCAACCCGTCACTGAGCAGGCTTAGAGGAGGAAGAGGAGGAAGCTCCTGGACCAGCGCCTCTGCTCCTTTATGGGGCTGTTGGGGGCCCTGCTTGGGCCTAGGGTGCCAAGCTTGAGCCTGTTGCTGCTGCTGACCTCCTTGATAGGAGGGCTGTCTGACAGCAGGGGAGTACTGCCGAAAAGGCTTCCATTTCCTCTTTTGCTGGTTCTTGCCCGAGGAACCCTTAGCAGAAGTGGCATCCAAGGTGTCATTGGACTGTTAGATACGCTGAAGGTGGCCTGCCACTCCTGGGCCGAACAAGTCGGTACCAAGGAAAGGCATATCAGCTAACATGTGCTGGGTATCCGTCGGAAAGGAGGATAACCTCAGCCAGGCCCTGCGGCGGGAGGCCACTGCGGCTGCTAAAGAGCGGGCACAAGAATCCCCGATGTCCAGGGCCGTCTGGAGCTGCTGTCTGGCAACAGCACGGCCCTGATCACGGACTTGCTTGACCGTGGTCTGCATGTCCGCGGGGAGGTAAGGAAGTACTTCATCCAATGACCCTAGGAGGGCATGGGAGAAGTGTGCCATGATTACAGCCAAACTGGCCTGACGAAGGCCCAAGGAAGAAGCCGCGTAGACCTTACGGGCAGAGTGGTCCATGTTCTTGGACTCCTTGTCCGGAGGTCGGTCGGTGTCAGCCGAGCTACCAGTACATCTGAAGACGGAAGCAGTCACCAGGCTCTCAGCCAAGGGATGCTCCGTGAATCCCGGCAGGGATCCCATAGGCACCGCGTACTTACGGGCCATACTGGTAGACGGTGCTGGGCAGGAAGTTGGACGCTGCCAAACCTCAAGGGCCGGACCAGTAATGGCTTCCGCTATTGGAAAGGCCTCCATCAGGGTATCCCCCCTCTTAAGGATATCTGTAAGGGGGTACTCTGCCTTTTTCTGGATGGATTCCAAGGGCATCCCGGTAGAATCGGAGATAAGGCAGAGAATTCCCTGAAAGGAGGAGGGACCTTCCTCCAAGGCCGCCGAGAGTGACTCCTCATCAGCAGGATGGGAGTGCAAACCGGTGGTATCCGAATCCGAGGAGTCTGGGTACAGCGGTCTTCTGCTCATGTCCCCTTCGATCTGCCGAGGCCGATCTGGAGTGACTGTGATGGACAGACATCGGGGAAGCCCGGTGTCTGGATGGACCTCTTTAGAGGGAGCCCCACTGGGGGGCTGCTTAGGCGGTGGCTCCACCCTAATAGGTGGTGAGACCGGTATGGGCCAAGTCGGGATACGGACAGGCCCCCCAGGTGGAGGAACCAAAGCCTTCGATTCCGGAGGGGTCAGCGTAGGCCCTTGAGGCGCAGGCCAAGCAATGACCGGGGTGGATGGCGTAGCCGGCTTCTGCCCGGCCAAAATCAGCTGTTGCCCCATGAGCTCCTCATAGCGTTGACAGAGTTTCCGTCGAAGCCTCTCTTCATCTGAGGAGGATGAGGATTTGCAGCAGCACTTCTTTTTTGAATGCCGGTGGCCTTTCTTCGATTTTTGGTGAAGAAGACCAAGTCCTCGATTGAGACTGATGGGGTCGGTTAGGTCGATCGGGGGAAACCGGACTCAGGAAAATCGAGGTTCTGGTTCAATTCCCTCGATCAAGACACCCACAGGAGGTGTCTCATGGTCGGGGAAAAAGAGGATAGGTGTCCTCTCTAGAGAATCGTCAACCGGAGTGGGCGAAAGTGGCTCGATCGGCTCGAGAAAAATCTCGGCTGGTTCAGCCGATGCCTCGGTGTCCGCCTGGTCAGATGGAAGATCCATGAAGCCGGCGGCCGAGGTAGCAATCTCGACCGAAGTCGAGACCACCTTTTCCTGGGACTCGGGCCTCTCTCGGTCCCAGGAGCGTCTTCTGGAAGAAGACTTCGGATCCTTGTCCTTCTTGCAAAGACGGGAGAAGTGCAAGCCCAGGGTGCCTCACCCCTGGTGGGAGAGACTGGCACAACTCTCTAAAGGAACCTGAGAAGGTGGAGCCGAGGTTAAGAGGTACAAAAAACTTCAGCTGTCATCTACTCTAGCTGTTCGGCAGATCCCACAGCAGTGGAAATAGCCCACCTCGCCTCCTTCGATTTCACTGGCGGGTTCCTTTTCTCCAGTCTCCCCAGCTTAAGCGCACCATGCAGGCATCCAAAACATTAGGATAGAAGGCTAAGCAAAAGGTGCAGGTGGTGGTGTCATGACTGACACCTAGGCAGTACACACAGATAAGGTGGGGATAGGTACGTGACATTTTCTGGCCACATGAATGCCAGCGAAATCCAGGGAGCAACTTCTCCTCCATATCCCATGCGTTACTATCGGAATAGACAACTTGAACAAGTTTAAGGGATAAATGCAGTAAAAACCGATGTTGCGAAGCCAGGGCCTACGATTGCTAGAGTTAGCACGAGGGAACCTGAATCTTTCAGCAGAAAGGAAGATCTGGCATCATGGGGCGGAGCCGAGAGTTATACCACTTGGGTGGGTGGGAGGAGCCAGCTTAAAGACTTCCGGCAAGATTTAAAGGGAAAGGGACATACCAAAGAGTGTGGATGAACAACATATCCACGCTCCTAGAAAGTACAATTACGTAAGAACTTACTGTAACAGTAGATCTTCGAGAGAGGCTCTTGCAGTAGGTAATATCCTCGAGGACTAAGCCGCTAGGCACTAGGACCACACTGAAAACTTTAGCTAGCAATCTCTGGCAGGGGGACTGCCCCCCGATGTCAAGTGACCAGCGTCAGCGCGATGCTATACAAGGGTGGTCCCCACGCCTGCCTTCCACTTCTCCAGAAGGAGACCAAAAAAGGTGCGACAGGAGAAAAGGAGTGAGCTCCTGGAGCCAAAAAATAGGCTGGAAAGAAGCAGCAGAAGCAGGGGGAAGGAGGAAAGGAAACAGGTTACCTACTGTAAGAGCCTCTTTTGAAGATCTACTGTTATAGTAAGTTCTTATGTAACTGCACTATCTTACTTCGAAAGGGCTCTTGCAGTAGGTAATAACCTTGAGGACTGAATCCCAAGCAGTGAAAAGGAACAGACAAGATCTGAAACACGGGAGGCCAAAAAGGTCTGCAGTAGGCAGGGATTTAAGAAAGAAGGCCCTGAAGGACAGTAACTCCAAAGCCAACCCTGTGTCTAGAGTCAATGTCCAGGCTACAGTGTTTGGTGAAAGTGCGGACAGAGCTCCAAGTAGCTGCCGTACAAATGTCAGTGGCAGAAACATTTCTGAAACAAGCAGTAGATGCAGCCATGCCTCTGGCTGAGTGCCCTTTAGCTTCCCCCGGAAGTGGCTTGTTATGCTTCTAATAACAAGAACAGAATGCAGTGTGGTAACCCTCTGGATACACAATGATTAGAAACTGTTGCGCCCTCTCTTTTGGGCGAAAAGTAAACAAAAGGCTGATCCGTGTTACGGACTCATTTTGTCAGATTTGTGTAGCAACGCAAAATTCTGTGCACGTCCAGTGTGTGCAGGATTGCCTCCCCCTAATTAGAATGCTCAGGGTAGTACACTGGAAAGAGTATAGTCCGATTCAGAGTAAACTCATAAACTACCTTCAGGAGAAACAAGGATTTGTATGCAGAGCCCTCCGATCTCTGTGGAGAATCAAATAAGGCTCCTTATGCATAAGGACTTGAAGCTCGGAAATCCCAGGAGCAGAGGAAATAGCAACTAAAAACAGCACTGTCCAAGACAGATAGCATGGGTCGCAACTCGCGGCTGGTTCAGAGGGAGGCAAAGTGAGTTTCTCTGGAATAAAGTTCAGGTTCCATTGCAGAACGGGGTTCTGGACCGGAGGTTTCAAGAGGAGGATCCCCTTCAGAAAAGTGTTGGAAACCTCCAACTGAGCCAAAGTTATGCCATCCGACAGAATGTGGTAGGTGGAAATGGCTGACAGGCGGACTGTCACAGAAGGATAGCTGAGACCAAGGTCTGATTGGTGCAACACAGACATCATGTCCTGTGGAACCTGGCAAGAGAAAGGGTCCCAACCTTGGATACCACCAAAATGGAAACCTCTGCCACTACATCACATAGTTTGTGCTTGTAGATGGTTCTCTGGTCTCCACAAGGACCTGGGTTACTCTACGCCAAATACCCTGTAGCATGATGCAGCTATGTCAGTAGGTGCCACTTGTGAAGGTGAAGGAACTGGAAGTCAGGGTGGACCGATTTGCCCTGTTCCTGTGTCAGAAGGTCTTGAAAGAGGGGTAGAGGGATTGGAGGGTCCATCATTAGCTGTTGAGGCAGAGGGAACCATACTTGGCGAGGCCAATAAGGGTCAATCAGGATCATGTGAGCCCCTCCCTCCTGCAGTTTCAGGAGTACCCTCTGTATTAGCGGGAGAGGGGGAAGGCATACAAGAACTTCCCTGTCCAGCAGAGAGACAGCACGGCTTGCCAGAAAACACCATGCCCTGGAACGAGCAAGCAGAAAACTGGGTAGTCTTGCGTTGTATGAGGAAGTGAAGAGATCTAGGTCTGGGAGACCCCACTGCCATCAGCTGGAGATCGTGCTGGACTGCCCAGTTCCACACCCTCATCACTTCCCAGCATAGAGGATATGATTGTGTCCCTCCCAGTTGGTTCAGGTACCATACTACATACATATGTCCATCTGAACAAGAAGTGGGCCTGGGAGGAGAAAGGGCTGGAAGGCCGAAAAGAGCATACAGCACTGCCCTCATTTCCTGCAGGTTGATGTGCAAAGACAGCTGCGACCAGGATCCCTGGATACTGTGGTCTCCTAGAAGAGTGCCCTAGCCCTGACCAGAGGCTTCCGTGGTCAACGTCTGGCCCAGAGGGGGAAACTGAAGGGGACCCCTTAGCTAATAACTGTGAGATCCTGCCACCCAAGGAGATGTGCTGGGACAGGGTGAGGTGAGACTTGGGGTAAGTCACCATAATGTCCACCTGAAGACGCTATTCTAGGGTCTTGGACAGGGAGAATGGGGCTGTCCCTTGATGAGGCTGTTAAAAGCCAGTCAGCCAGGAACGGGAACACAAACAGGCCCTGTCGGCGTATAGACACAGCCACCACCACAAGGCTCTGGGTAAACGCCCTGGGTGCCAGGGTGAGGCCAAAGGGGAGATGTAAAGGAATGACTGAGATATGCAGGTAATCTTAGATCTCCAGTCTTTTGGGGACCTGAAAGAAATGGGAGTAATAGCCATTGTCCTCCTGATAAAAAGGGATGGACCCCAATCCTGACTTTTCCAAAGAGCCCTGATCTCTGCCCCTATGAAACGAGGTGATTTCTTGGGGAGAGGACTGACCTGGAGGGTGTCTTGGTGGACCCTCCAGAATTTCTATAGTCTGCCTTAAGCGACTAGCTGAAGGACCAAAGAGTTAGTTGTGATCACCTGCCAACCTGACAGGTGGCTGACGAATTTGTCCCTGACTGGTTCCCCCTGAGCTGGCGGCAGAAGCAGCATCCACGGCTGCAAGACAGGGGGCTGCAGGAGGTTCTGGAGCAACTGCCATGGAAGAATGCTAGGCGTTGGCTGGAGGAGTGGCTGCCATTGAGGTAGGCAGATGTGTGATCTGATGTCTAGTGGGCTACCGCTTGGCCTGGCGTCACTGTGGATGATGAAAGGACTGCTCCGGCCTGCGTCCAGACGAACGCCGCTCTCACCAGATGTAAGTCCAGGCCTATGGTCTCCAAGCTGATGATATCCTCCATATCACCGCCGAAAGGAACCAGGCCCCTAAAGGGAGCATCCTGCATGGCCACTTTGACCCCCTGTGCCAGACCCGAAATTCATAACCCTGACTGTCTGCGAAAGCAGACTGCAGCCGCCGTGCTCCTGATAGAATCCTCAGCTGCAACGTATGTGGCCCAGATGGTGTGACAGTGTGGTAGGGTTCGTGGGGTAGGATAATGAAAGTATACATGGTACTCCAAGATTTGTTCAACATACAAATTCTGTGTGATGTTTATTTTTGTAAAAATAATATAGAGCAAATCGTGCTATACAAAAATAAAACAAATCAATAATAAAGTAATACTGTGTTAAACTTCGGACTATAAACAAAAGAAAACAATAAAAAAATAAATGAGCTCTCCGCGAGCTCCAGAATCACTTCCCTCCAGTGATTCTGCCACAGTATAGAATACTTTAACCAGTACAATTTTATACCAACTTCTATGCTCTCAGACCAACCTTTCAGGACACTCTCCCAGGATGATCCGACTAACCTTAGCTCAGTGGCAGCTTTTATAGTGCAGTCCTCCTATGACACTAGTGTCAGCTAATCCGCCCCTTTTCTAACACAGGGGAATATTCTGACTAGTACAAACATATGGGGGATCATATTGACTGTATATACAGAGGGAAAACATACAATCATAAGGAGTTCTCACCAGATGTAAGTCCAGGCCTATGGTCTCCAAGCCGATGATATCCTCCATATCACCGCCGAAAGGAACCAGGCCCCTAAAGGGAGCATCCTGTATGGCCACTTTGACCCCCTGTGCCAGACCCGAAATTCATAACCCTGACTGTCTACGAAAGCAGACTGCAGCCGCCGTGCTCCTGATAGAATCCTCAGCTGCAACGTATGTGGCCCAGATGGTGTGACAATGTGGTAGGGTTCGTGGGGTAGGGTAATGAAAGTATACATGGTACTCCAAGATTTGTTCAACATACAAATTCTGTGTGATGTTTATTTTTGTAAAAATAATATAGAGCAAATCATGCTATACAAAAATAAAACAAATCAATAATAAAGTAATACTGTGTTAAACTTCAGACTATAAACAAAAGAAAACAATGAAAAAATAAATGAGCTCTCCGCGAGCTCCAGAATCACTTCCCTCCAGTGATTCTGCCACAGTATAGAATACTTTAACCAGTACAATTTTATACCAACTCCTATGCTCTCAGACCAACCTTTCAGGACACTCTCCCAGGATGATCCGACTATCCTTAGCTCAGTGGCAGCTTTTATAGTGCAGTCCTCCTATGACACTAGTGTCAGCTAATCCGCCCCTTTTCTAACACGGGAATATTCTGACTAGTACAAACATATGGGGGATCATATTGACTGTATAGACAGAGGGAAAACATACAATCATAAGGAGTTATTTAATTCTGCCTTTAATACTCTGTCACTGAAGCTGTTGAGAAAGACTTCTTAATTACTTGTAAGCAAGAAAACTCCACTCCTTTTCAGCTGAGTGACAGCTGGGGAGTTTCTTATATAGCAGCCTCATCGTGGGGCTGCTGGCTCCTAGAAGTACATTTTTTTTTCTCCAAGAAGGCTTAGCTCAGGTAAGAGCACTCTCTGCATAGAATAGTAAAGGAAACACTCCTATATTTAGTTTCTGCACATTTTTTATTTATTTATTTAGCTTTTGTTGACAAGACAATCAAGTGCCTATTTTCAGGTGCGACCCAGGAGAATTATAAAGGTATAGGTAATAACAATTCAGAGACAGGGTAATAGTAATCAACAAGGTACAGTCAGATAATGCTTTCTTTAGGGTGTTTATATACAAACTGCTTTAAAAAGACAAACCCCATATCTGTATTCAATACACCCGACGGCTGCAACCAGTCGCTCTACCTCCTACTCTGCTCCTAGGAAGCGAGACCACAGTGCTCCCTTAATGCTACCCTTGCAGACCAAAAACGACATAAAAACAATCGGCTGCTAAGCATTTCTTGAAATGGAGTGCAGCTTTTCAAAGGGGACACTTGCTTACTGCCTTTCACTCCAGGGCACTCTCATTAGCGCAAATGCGCATTGGGGCACATTTCAAACAGCAAAGAAAACAACAGTGCCCAAAAAGACATCGCCCTGTCTCTGACTAAGCATTTATTAACTCTTTAGGGAACATAACACATTAAACAAGTACATAACCAACTCTGTGCAGATTATTTCTGCTAATTATTATTTAGTCTTTATTCCTTATATCAGTTTACTGTTCTAGTGCTCGTCTCACAAACGCATATGGCAGGGGAGGAAAAGGAATACAAAGAGGGAATAGACAAGGAGAAGATGTACCTTTATGGTGGCCTACCCATAGTAGTAGAAAATGAAAATTAGTTATTCAGAAAAGTTTAGAAATGCTACTGCAGTAGACTGAGGGTACAAAGAGAAATGCCATAGCCTTATTTCTAACAGGGGTAGTCTACACTATCACCCCCATGAACAAGCATAAACTAGAGGTTTCACCAGTCTTGTTTCCTAGACAACCTACCCATTTCTGTCAGGGTAGGATGGAACTACTGCCCACCCTCGCTATGGTAGCTCCACCCCAGGGTCCCTTATAAATATATACAGGTTATACTTTTCCACTAAGTATACCTGAAATACTCAAATAGAATCCTGGGGTGCCTGATTTGTAACATCTCTTTCTACTGGAAAATCAAGGCACTTCAAGTACAAACATTTTTATTTCCATCAGTAACAGGAGCCACATATCTGGAGAGAGAGAGTCAGCATTCATGTTGTGTTCCAGCTCTGTTTTACTACAGATCTGTAAGGTTGCAACACTAGGTACCATCTCATAATTCGGTTATTACCATTCTTCATCTGGTGAAGAAAGCATAACGGATTGTGGTCTGAGATCAGCGTAAAAGGAGCATCCCACAAATATAACTTCAGGGTTTCAATCGCCCATTTGGCAGCCAAATACTCCTACTCGACTGTAGCATACTTCTGCTCACGGTCATGCAGTTTTCGGGAGATATATAGAATGGGTTGTTCAACTCCATCAATTGTCTGGCTTAATACTGCCCCAAGTCCAGTGCCTGGCGCATCTGTATGGACGTGAAAGGGGTGTGAAAAGTCTGGACTCTTTAAAACAGGCAAGGAGCATAATGCTGGTTTTATCTTTCTAAAAGCCTTTTCACATTCCTCCGACCATTTTACCTTATTACCATATTTTTTTTGTTAGCTCTGTAATAGGAGTAGCAATTGTAGCAAACGGGTATAAACCTCCGGTAGTATCCGGCCAGCCCTAGAAAATATCTCACATGCTTCTTGGTTTCTGGCTGGGGACAGCTGGCTATGGCCTCTACCTTGTCAATCTCAGGCTTTACCACACCATTGCCCAATATGAATCCTACATACCGGGTTTCAAACATTGCCAGGGCACATTTAGTAGGGTTGATGGTCACACCAGCTGCTTTTATTGCCTCTATAACCGCCCTCAAGTTTTGCAAATGGGTATTCCAATAAGGACTATACACAATAACATCATCCAGATAAGCTGCACAAAAATTCTGGTGAGGTGTCAGTATCTGGTTCATGTATCTTTGAAATGTGGCTGGCGCACCGTGCAAACCAAATGGCATAGAGTAGTCCTAAACTCAAATAATCCCATTGGCGTACTAAATGCGGTCTTCTCCTCTGATGTTTCTTCTAAAGGGATCTGACAATAGCCCTTGGTGACAGCTAAGGCTGATATATACCTGGCGATTCCGATTCTATCTAGGATGTCATCTATCCTCGGTATGGGATAGGCATCAAATTGGGAGACCTGGTTCAATGCTCTAAAATCAAGACACAGGCGAATCCCTCCTTCTTTCTTTGGCACCACTACAATCGAGGATCCCCAAGCACTCTTAGATGGCTCAATTATATTCAATTTCTGTAGCCTGTCCAGTTCCCTCTGTACCTCAACTCACACTCATTCAGGCAATCTATATGGCTTTTTGGTATGGGGGAGAGTCAGTTCTAATAGTATGTGCCACCCCTTAGCAAGACCGGTGTACTGGTAATATGCAGGGATACTCTCTCAATACTGCTCTTAACTCCTCCTGCTTCTCTGGTTCCAGGGAAAGGTTTATCAGTATTCGCGGTCCCTCTTTCAGCTTCTGTAGATGGTTATAAGCTAGGTCTATCTCTGTCTCTTCTCTCTCAGGGATTACCAACAGAACTGCTATAGGTATGCCTCTCTAATGCCATTTTTCAAGCAAATTCGAATGGTATATTTTTTTCTGATGTTTCTTTTCTGGGGTCCCAATCTCATATGTCACTGGCCCTGTATGTCTTAATACAATAAAGGGTCCTTGCCCTTTCATCAGCATTTTCTGACCAGATGTAGGCAATAAAAGTAATACCCATTCCCCGGGGAGAAAATTATTTTCACGTGACCCCTGATCATAAGTCTGTTTCTGCTTCCCTAGTGCTTGTATTCCCATCTCATGTGCATTACGGGTATACCTCATTAGTCTCTAGCGTAGCTCTTTCATATAGGTAGCTATTCCCATGTGCTTTAAATCCTTGTCCTCCTCCCAACATTCTTTCACTACTTCCAGTGGCCCTCGGGGATTCTTACCATAGAGTAGTTTGAAGGGGGAATATCCAGTGGATGCCTGAGGGACATCACGATAGGCAAATACGGCGAAAGGGAGATACCCAATCATTACCTTCTTCATGGACAAACTTCCTCATCATTCTCTTGAGGTTTGGTTAAACCACTTGGTGAGTCCCGTCTGTCTGGGGATGGTAAGGGACGTTCTCAGTGCCACAATACCCAGGAGCTGGTACAGCTCTTTTAATAAAGCAGCATTAAAATTACTACCTTGATCTGTTATTATTTCTTTGGGTATTCCTATCTGGCTAAACACTTTGATCAACTCTCTGCTGTGTTTGGGTGGCCACTGACCTCACAGGAATGGCCTCTGGGTACTGCTAGCATAGTCGCAAATGACCAGGATGAACCTGTTGCCTTTCTTACTTTTGTTCCGGGGCCCCACCACATCAATCCCTATCCTCTCAAAAGGACTGTCACTAAAGGTAAGGGCATCAAGGGAACCATACCTTTTTCTCACCTGTGCAACTAACTGGCAACTTTACAGGCCCTGCAGTAATTAGCCACATCCTCATGAATCTCTGGCCAGAAGAAATGTTGAGTTAACCGCTTAGTGTTCTGTCTCTCCCATGGCCTGCCCATGGGAGGTTGTGACTGAGATACAAAAGATCCTCTCTAGAACATTGGGAACAAACAATTGCTCAATACGTTCTTGAGACACAGGATTCTTACATACACAATATAATAACCCATTCTGATGTATCATCTCAGGATTGCCTGGGGATGGTATCTGTCCCACCTGTAAAAGGAAGGTTCTAAACTTTTATCAGCTTTTTGTTCCATAATCACATTAGCATTTTAAAGATACAAGCCATAGTCTCTGGGATTAACCCTTTTTGATCCAAATGCCATTGTCTCTGTTGTTCCTTCTTGGCATTATGAGAGTGTTTTGACTTTCCGGTTCTTCAACTACGTCACCCTGAAAAGGAAAAATGTCCCCAAGATCGCTCTGTTTCTTCTCCTGTGCCTCGTCGTTACTGCCACAATAGTTCCTTTTCCGGAATGAGGGATGTAAATTCTGGCTAATCATGCCCAATCACCATGGAGTGCAGGGCAAATGTGGTACTACCCGTAGCAATCAAGGTAGGATGTTCCTTTATAACCAGTTCTAGCGTTGCAGTAGGATAACAGTGTGTATCCCCATGCACACACACTACGCTCATGCTGGGTCCCCCTTTCCTATTGGTAAGTTACTCTGGTCTTATCAGGGATTGCTTACTGCCACACTCAATGAGAGCGGCAATGGTTCTGTCCTCAATCCGGACATCGATGAAAAAACATCCCAGATTTAATAAAGCAAGATGTACTGAGTCATTCCTTTTTGTGGGGCAGAACCTGGCGATATGACCCAGTCCTTTACAGTTCCTACATATAATGTTAGGTGGGAAGGTCCTCTCTATTCCTCCTCTGTTATCATCCTATCCTTACCTCCCATACCTGGGTTCGTAGGTTTGCTGTCGGGGGTATTAACTCTGGCAGTGGTATTTTCTGGGGGTCTATTGACTATCTCTTGATATTCTGGTGGGCAGATAGGTACTTGTCAGCCAATGTAATTGCTATTTCTTCTGACTCAGGCTTATGTTCTCGAAACCATAGCTGGAATTCTTGGGGCAATATCTGGAGAAACTGTTCCACGAATCCATTTCATGCAGAACTCCCTGAGGCGTGTGAAAACTTCTCTAGGGGCATCATTACTCTGGTACTTAAGGGTCCTGAACCTGTGCCTGTATGTCTCCATATTAATGTCGTACCTTTTAAGGATCTCCTTCTTACACAAATCATAGGTACGGGCAGATCTAGTGTCCATATTTGTGTATGCCAGCTGTGCTTTTCCAGTTAAGTATGGGGTCAAACGCACTACCCAATGAGTCCTAAGCCACTTACATGCTTCTGCAACTCTCTCAAAGGTGGTCAGATAACCCTCAATGTCATCTGATGGCATAATTTTTGTTAGTTTGATAGCTTTCGGATTTTGATCTGATTGGTCCCCATCTTGCCCTCAACCAGCCCCCAAGTCCCAAAATACCCTTAGTGTTTCTGCCCACCTGGTGTCTTGTCTGCGTCGCTCCTGTTCTCTCTCTTTCTCCATCTCCAACCGTCATATAGTTATCCAGCGCATCAGCTCTGGAAGCCCGCCTGGTGGTTCCTCCAACTGCCTCCGCCGTTCCTCTACCATCCTCTATTCCTCTTCTGGAAACTCCCCGGTCTGATCTTTCGCTCTTTAAGTCCGCACCACAGACTCTACTCCCATCATCAGTATCTCTCTGGATTTCAACACCTGTGTCCTGGTCTTCACTCCTCCTGCTGCCTTATCACTCTTCTCGTCCTCATCGGACATGCGTTATAATTACCCTAGTATCAGGTCTGGTACTGGATACTGGTTTCTCCCATCACATAAGACAACCAGATCCCACTTCTAACAACGTTTGTGGTACGGTTCGTGGGGTAGGGTAATGAAAGCGTGCATGGTACTCCAAGATTTGGTCAACACACAAATTCTTTTTTTTTTTTTTTCTATTTATACTTTTTGCCCCCTTCCTCTCTCCGCCAGGCATCCGCCCAGTCACGGACCCCTCGGCTGCGGCAACCCACATGAGCCGTACTCCGGACCCCTGGATTACCCCAGAGGGAGGCGTGGCACAAGGTGCCACGAACAGTGGGATAGGGCAGGAGTCGGCCTGGGGAGCCGATTGCAGCCCGAGAGCAAGCCACAAGAGCGGGAGGAGGCGGGCTGAAATTTTCCCCCTTATAGAGGCGCGGAGCGTGCAATGGCCCAGCGTCCATCCCGCCCCTTAGAAGCCTGTTGTCCCGCATGCTGGGGTACTCTCTGGCCTCCACCAGGTGTCCCCATGCGTCGGTGACATCACGCCCTCCCAGAGAAGGAGGCAGTCGTGGGGCGCTCGATCCTTCTCCCCCTGGCCGGCCCTCCGACGACGCGAGCTCGTTCCCGAACCCAGGTCGCCGGCGTCGCAAGCGGAAATCCATCCGCTGCGCCAGCGGACTGGCCCCAACACACAAATTCTGTGTGATGTTTATTTTTGTATAAATAATATAGGGCAAATCATGCTATACAAAACTAAAAACAAATCAATAATAAAGTAATACTGTCTTAAACTTCAGACTATCAATCAATCAATCAATCAATCAAGTCTTTATTTAACCACGCGTTCATCGTTGAGCAGAAGCTCATTTGCAAGATGGACCTGGGTGGAGCATGAACAATTGTATATACAGGTCAACACAGGTATCTACAAGGCAATACAGATAATACTGTTTACAGAGAGGAAGAAAAAGAAGTTCATATATACATAGAATTATACAGATATTGTACAGAATACAGGGTATTTACATACATAGAGCGTGTCTATAGGAAGATAAAGCAGGTTATCTAAGGTTGCAGGAGGAAGTAAGGAAGAAAAAAATATATATATATACACACCAGGTAGAGGCAAAGGTGGGAAGGAGACAGGTAGGGAGAAGAAAAATTACTCACCTTAGTAATGTTGTTTCTTCTATTGGAATCTTCTATATTATGACATATGCAGTGAGTCCCAACCTTGAACTGCTCCGGAGGTGAAAGAGTTAACTTTCCATGCCAGGCATGGGCAGCTGAGCTCGAGCTCGGTTGAAAACTCTGTCTGTTGTTCTTCAAACTCAAACCATCAGATCTTACGAGCTAAACTCACTGAGGTCCTGTGTGGAAGCTGTAAACCTACACTAGCCAACTGGCTACTAACATAATAACACCTTTTTGGTCCCAAAACAAAGACTCAAGTCAGGAGACCCAAAAATGAAAACACAACACCAAGTCACCCCAAAAGGAGGGGTGAAAAACAACAAGGTGGGCACCTACTAAGTGCTAACACTGCACTGCTCACCCACATCCCAAAAACAGAGGTTCTGAGAGGGGCAGGCAGGGAGGTCATAATGCAAGACTCAATAGAAGAAACAACATTACTAAGGTGAGTAATTTTTTCTTCAAACAACATGAAGTCTTGCTATATTATGACATATGCAGAACTACACAGCAGTACCTCCATGGAGGAGGGACAGAACCTACTTGGGAAATAGGCTCTGAGCACAGCCGTGCCAGAGCAGGGCATCCTCCCAGCCTGGATATCCAGGGAGTAATGCTTAGTAAAAGTATGAACTGTTTTCCAGGTAGCTGCTTGACATACAGGTATCTCTAGAATAGGGATGTCTCTGGCAGCAGCCAGGGAAGCAGCTGTACCTCTGGTAGAGTGAGCCCTCAGGCCTAAGGAGGAACCTTACCCAGTTTTTTAATAACAAAATTGGATACAAGAAACAATCCACCTGGCAATGGATCTCTTAGTGGCAGGTTTTCCTTACCAACCTCACCATAAGTGAGGAACAGTTGGAGGGAGTCAAACCTGTGACCCTTAGTACGTCTATGTAGTAGCTAAGGGCTCTTTTGACATCTAAACTGTGCAGCCTCCTCTCGCCAGAGGAAGAATGGTCAGTGAAGTACACAGGAAGAGACATAGATTGATTAAGGTGGAAATCTGAAACCACCTTAGGCAAGAACTTCCTGTTAGTCCTGAGGACCACCTTATCTCTATGAAAGGAGATAAAATCAGGCTCCACTGACAAAGCTTGTAATTCACTTATCGTCTGGCAGAAATGATGGCTACCAGAAACACAGTTTTCCAAGTCAAGTACTTAAGTTCTGCTGAAGACAAAGGCTCAAAAGGGGGTTGCATAAGCTGAGCAATGCAAACATTAAGGTCCCAAGCAGGGGCAGGGGCCCTGAATGGAGGGTTGGTGTGAAGCAATCCCTTGAAAAACTTGGAGAATACAGGGTGAGCTGAAAGAGAAGAGGGCTTACCTGTTGAAATAAAGGCAGACACAGCTGCCAGATGCACTTTTAGGGTAGCTGGTCTCAGCCCCGAGGTGTTTAGATGGACCATGTAATCCAGGACTGTGGGTAAATCAGCAGATTCTGGGGAAATATGTTTTTCAGAGCACCATATGGAAAATCTCTTCCATTTGGAATTATAAGTAGCCCTGGTAGAAGGTTTTCTAGAAGCCTTCAGAATGTCCATTACACCCTGGGAAAGGTGTAAATCAGCAAACTCTAACTCTTCAAGAGCCAGGCCTTGAGATTGAGAGATTTGAGGTTCGGGTACCAAACCCTCCCCTGAGCACAGGTTAACAGGTTGTGATTCTTGGGAAGAAGAGGAAGATGGACTGCTAAGGACAGCAGGAGTGGATACCAGGGTTGTCTGGGCCAATCTGGAGCAATCAGGATCGTCTTGCAGGGTTGAGACCTAATTTTGACTAGCACTTTGAACAGCAGAGGAAGGGGAAAATGATGAGAAACTTCCTTCCAACTGAGGACTAAGGCATCCAGAGGGACTGAGCCCAACACTGGGGCCTGCAGCAAAAAGGGAAGTTGGTGACTGTCTGGGGCTGCAAAGATCTATCTGTCGGGTGCCCCATCTGGCAAATACCACCTCCAGGACCAGGGATCCAGTGACCATTAGTGATGGCCCTGGGAAATCCTGCTGAGAGCATCTGCCAGGACATTGTCCTTGCCTGGGAGGTGAACTGCCGTAAGGGAGGTGTTCAGGGAATAAGCCAGAGACCACAACTTCATTGCTTCGGTGCACAAGGCCGTAGACCGAGTGCCCCTTGCTTGTTGATGTACCACATGTGGTGGTGTTGTCTGTTCTGACCTGTACCACTTTGTTTTGAACAGAGTTGGAAAAAGCTTGAAGTGCTAGAGAAACTGCTCTGAGTTCCAACAGATTGATGTGGAGCAGGGATTCCTGCGGGGACCACAATCCCTGGGTAGTGAGGTCCCCCATGTGAGCTCCCCATCCCAAGAGGGATGCATCTGTAGTAAGGATTAAGGAGTGAGACTGGGTGACAAAAGGAACCCCTTGTCTGAGATTGCTCTGATCCTGCCACCACTGTAGGGCCTAGATCAGGGTTCGAGTCACTGGGATCAATTTGGTTAGAGGGTCTTTCCTTTGAGACCAAAAGGCTCTCAAATGGAACTGAATGTCCCTCATCTGAAATCTTGCTCCCTGCACCACTGCTGTAGAAGCAGCCATGTGTCCCAGGAGCTATAGAAAATGCCTTGCTGGTCAAGACACCTGCAGGGTGAATGAGGAGGCCAGAGAGACCAGGGTCCTTGCCCTGTCCCAGGGTCCTTGCCCTGTCCAAAGGGAGGAAGGCTCTGGCTTTCTCTGTGTTCAGCTCTGTGCCTTTTTGAAGGTGAGGAGCTGAACAGGCTCTAGAACAGGCTTTGAAAGATTCAGAAGGAAACCTAGAGAGGTGAGCAGTTGCTGAGTTATCTGTAGGTGTAACTTGACTTGGTCTGGGGACTGGCCTACTATGAGCCAGTCATCCAGGTAAGGAAGATGGCAATTTTTGCCTTCTTGAGAAGCAACTGCTACTGCCAGGCATTTTGTGAACACCCTTGGAGCAGAGGTGAGGCCAAAGGGCATTGCTCTGAACTGGTAATGGCCTGAGGGCAGCTCGAACCTGAGGTACTTTCGATGGGAGCTTCTGATGAGAATGTGGAAGTAGGCATCCTTGAGGTCCAGGGATGCTAGCCAGTCCCCTGGCCTTAAAGAGGGTAGAATAATTCCCAGAGTCACCATTTTGAATTTTGGTTTTAAAAGGTGCTTGTTTAAGTATCTGAGATCCAGGATGGGCCGCCATTCTCCTGTCTTTTTTGGGGTAAGGAAGTACCTGAAGTACAACCATTTGCCCTGGTGTAGGGTGGAACCCTTTCCACGCTCTGAGAGCCAGGACGGAAGAGACCTCTGCCTCTAGGGCGAAGTGCCTCTGGAGGATTTGCAGTGAAAGGATCTGGTTCTCATCTTTGGAAACTTTTGAAGCTGAGAACCAGTCCCTGGCTTACTACTTCCAGGACCCACTTGTCTGATGTCAGAGACTCCCAGTCCTGGACAAAGTAAGCCAGCCTGCCCCCTACAGGTAGTTGAGAATCAGCCCTGGCAACCCCATCAGGGTGCCTGCTTGGCAGGGGCTTTGGGCTGAGGGGTGGAAGCAGGCCTGCCTGCACCCGTCTGCCTCTCCTCTAAAGAACCCCATCTGGGCAAAAGCTGAAGGGAGGCCTGGGCTTGGTAAAAAGGCCTATGAAAAGGCCTGCCCCTGCCCCTGGGAAGCTGCCTTTGAGGAGTGGCCTGCCTTTCCTTGGCCTGTGCACTCCTATAGGTGGTCCTATACTCATCCGTTATCTTCATGTAATTCTCTGTCTGCTCCCCAAACAGAGAATTACCCACAACAGGAAAATCCATGGCCTTAATCTGGGTATCCTGTGACAGGCTAGTACATCCGAGCCAAGCCATCCTGCGAAGAGCCACAGATGTAGCCATGACTCTTGATGAAACATCATTTGAGTCCACTGCAGCATGGAATTGCACCTTGGATGCCGCAATACCATCGGCAGCCACCTGCTCCAGGTCCTTGGCAAGCTGGCCAGGGACCTGTTTTGCAAGAGCCAAAACAGTATCCCACCATATAATCTGCCTGTCTGAGTCCCAAGGATGCTGTCATGTACTGTTTCTTTGCCATGGCATCAACCTTCCTGGAGTCCTTGTTCAGGGGGTGTGAGGCCAAGGGAATATTTGCCTTGTCACAGGCTGCAGCCTGCACTACTCCAACATGGCTACATTGTTGTGTAAGGAACTCCGTATCAGAGCCTGACAATGTGTACCTCTTGTCCATTCTCTTATCCACAGGAGGTATAGTGTGAGGAGTTTTCAGAATTTTAAAAGTCTGTTTCCCAAAAGATTGATGCAAGGGAATAGACGATCTCCTGGACTCTAGGATATCCATCATCTCCACATAGTCAGGCTCCTCTTGATCCTCCACAGCTTCCTCCATAGGGAGCTGGAGGGTTTCAGCCACTTTTTTATAGAAAATAAAATGAGAAGGGGACTCAGAAAACCTAGGAGGGGACACTCCTGAAGGTCTGTCTGGGGAGATGTCCGGTCGATGGGCACATCCAGACTTTCAAATCCACATTCACTCTCCTCATACTCCTCTTCCCCCTCCTCCGGTTCATAATATTCCTCTAAATCGTAGTCTTGAACCGGTGGAACCGGCCAAACCGGGCACTTACCTGATGGCACCGGTTCAGGCGGAACCGGAGAAAGCGACTGGACAATCTGAATCGCTTTGGCTATCTCTTCAGCGATTGGAGAGGAAAGTTTTGGCTCCACACCAGCTGATTTTCTAGTCCTTTTTGCTGGAACCGACCCCTCAGAGTCAGCTCTCCTTTTGCCCGAGGAAGTCTCGCCCTGGTCAGAGGGCACTCCCTCTGGTTCGGTTGGAACCGAACCGGGCTGGCCAGCCAGGTCAGCGGACTTCTTGGCCTCCCTTTCCCTGAGCCTACCAAGTCTCTTATCCAGGGTATCTACAGGAAAATTTTGACAAATCTGGCAGTCTGCATTGAGGTGGTCAAACCCCAGACAATAAACACAGGTGGTGTGGGGGTCAGCCTTGGCAAAGGCTTCCCCACACATACTGCAGTGTTGAAACCCAGTGGGCCCGTTTTTTCTTTTGGGTTTCTCAGACATGGTGCCAGTCCTAACCAAACTTGCCCGTTTATGGCAATCCAAGCAAGCAAAGACCCTCTTATCGGTTCCCAACACGTGTCTGGTCGTGGAAAAAAGCGTAAAAGAAATTCCGTTTTAGAATCGATAAGAAACGGTAACCACACTCTAAATGATAGAATAAAATATTTTTAAACAACCTGAGCGGTTCAAGAGTGAACCGATAACAGTTTACAAGTTCCACACAGAAGAGAAATAATGTAAACCTATCTAGTACTCACAAACACCACAGACAGAGCTTGAACCGACCAGTTGCAGTTTAAATTCGGTCAAAAAACCAAGAAATTAATACTTTAACCGACAAAATGAACCGAGCAGAAGGAGAAATCTCAGGAGCAACTGTTCAGTGAGGCGGAGTAAAGAATCTGACGGTTTGAGTTTGAAGAACAACAGACAGAGTTTTCAACTGAGCTTGAGCTCAGCGTTCCATGCCTGGTCACCTCCGGAGAAGTTCAAAGGTTGGCACTCACTGCATATGTCATAATATAGCAAGACTTCATGTTGTTTGAAAGGCTAGGAGGGCACGGTGCACAGAGAGGAGTTGGTAAAACGGAATGTAGAGAAGGTGGATGGAGAAAGGAGTATGTGTGAGCCCCGGGACTAAATGCTATAAACTACGGGGCATGGTAGGATGTCACAACCCAGGGGTAGTGAGCTCCTATCCGAGGTTGGGAAAGGAAGGATAAGGGAATGGACGGGCCTAGTGTTGATAAGACAGGGGGATAAGAGAGAGAGAACAATTAGGCTTGTGAGGAGCAAGCTGGGGGGTCACTTAAAATTGGGTCTATAAACAAAAGAAAACTATAAAGAAGTAAATGAGCTCCCCTCAAGCTCCAGAATCACTTCCCACCAGTGATTCTGCCACAGTGTAGAACACTTTAACCAGTACAATTTTCTACCAACTTCTATGCTCTCAGACCAACCTCTCAGACACTCTCCCAGGATGATCTAACTAACCTTGCTCACGGCCTTTATAGTGCAGTCCTCCCATGACACTAGTGTCAGCTGATCTGCCCCCTTTCTAATACAGGGAATATTCGGCTAGTACAAACATATGGGGATCAGAATGACTGTATATACAGAGGGAAAACATACAATCATATGGAGTTATTTAATTCTGCCTTTAACACTCTGTCACTGAAGTTGTTGAGAAAGACTTCTTAACTACTTGTAAACAAGAAAACTCCGCCCCTTTTCAGCTGGGTGACAGCTGGGGAGTTTCTTGTATAACAGCCTTATCATAGGGCTGCTGGCTTCTAGAAGTACATTTTTTTTTTCCAAGAAGGCTTAGCTCAGGTAAGAGCACTCTCTGCATAGAATACTAAAGGAAACACTCCTATATTTAGCTTCTGTACATTAGTTATGCCTTCTTTAGGGTGTTTATATACAAACTGCTTTAAAAAGACAAACCCCACGTCTATATTCAACACACCCGACAGCTGCAACCAGTCACTCTACCTCCTACACTGCTGCTAGGAAGCGAGACCACAGTGCTCCCTTAATGCTACCCTTGCAGACCGAAAACGACATAAAAAAAAAAAAATGGCTGCTAAACATTTCTTGAAACGGAGTGCAGCTTTTCAAAGGGGACACTCGCTTACTGCCTTTCACTCCAGGGTACTTTCATTAGCGCAAACGCCAGATCGCAACATTTTAAACAGGAAATAACATAACAGTGCCCAAAAGATATCACCCTGTCTCTGACTAAGCATTTATTATCTCTTTAGGAACATAACAAGTAAACAAGTACATAACCAACTCTGTCAGTTTATTTCTGCTAATTATTATTTAGTCTTTATTCTTTATGTCAGTTTACTGTTCTAGTGCTCATTCTCATAAGGTCATATGGCAGCCGAGGAAAAGGAATACAAAGAGGGAATAGACAAGGGAGAAGAGGTACTTTTATGGGTGGCCTACCCACAGTAGTAGAAAATTAAAATTATTTATTCAGAAAAGTTTATAAATGCTACTGCAGTAGACTGGAGGGGTACAAAGAGAAATGCCATAGCCTTATTTCTAACAGGGGGTAGTCTAAACTATCACAGACGGCAAGAACTGCCATGCATACGGTTGTGCAATCCACGATTAGGTCTCCGAATCTGGTAGGAACCGATCGGTTCTGAGCAGGCCCAGAATGAATGTTGGAAAACCACCAAATGGGCCCACTGGTATGGGTCTCTGAGTCCGACAAGTAGTTCCAGATCGGACAGAGGCCCAGAGCAGAATTAGGGACCATCCTCCAGACCTAAGAAGAGGATTAGCCCAAAGCCTGCGCGACTGGTGCCAGACCTCCTGATCTGAGTAGGGCACCCGAGTTGGGAGCCTGACCAACCAGCACAGAAATGAGAAAAGGACCAACTAGGAAGACCGTGGCACAGACAAAAATTTCTGGGTTGATACCTGGAAACCGCTAGACCGTACTGCCTGTCAGTCTAGTTCCACCAAAACTGAAACGTAGGTGGCAAACCTTCCGGTGCCTGGGAAGGTGGAGGTGCAGGATCTCACGTCGTGGAGGCCAACACTGGAAAACCTGGAGATAGGTGACCTGACGCCAGATACCCTGGTGGTTGGAAACATGGGGCCGGGTAAACCAATGATGGACAGGGAAAACCTGGCAAGCCGATGTAAGACATCCCAGTGTCAGAAGCTCTGCCAGTGGGACCCAAAAGGGGCGGAGGCAGGCAGGGAAACCCTGGCAAGACGACACCTGACGAAGGCTCAATGACAGGGCCTGAAAGTCTGATGGGGCCCTTGTGGTGTGGGTCTGACGAGCCAGACCTGATGTCAGACTTGGGGAAAAATCCTGCATCTGCCCAGAAAACCCACGGATGCCTGGGGAAGAGTAAAAGGCCCAGATAGGGGAGTCAGGAGCAGGGACCTGGGAGTCCCAAGAGAGAGCCAGGGAAAGGCGAACTGTCACTGGGGTTTGGGAAAACTGGTGGGAGTCATTCCCCTCAGTCAGCGCCTACATCACAGCGGAGTTTGAGGATTCCGCCAAAAGGCAGGAAGTGAAGACTCTTGGGACAGGAAACCCTGATCGGGAGGCTGCAGCAGAAGCAGCAGCAGCACGATCCAGAGGACTGATGTCAGGCCAGAAATGGGGTTTGACAGAAGCTCCATGGCTGAGCACTTGCCAGCAGCACCTGCAAGCGCTTATCAGCCTGGTCTGAGCCAGCTACCGATTTATCAGTCAGAGCTGGCAACCGACTTATCAGCCAGAGCTGGGCGCTCACCAGAAGACCAGCGAGCAACTTACCAGCCAGGGCTGGGTGCTCGCCCAGGGGAACGGTGAGCAACTGATCCAGAAAGCTGGGCGGTCACTGGTAGGACCCAACGAGTGACTTAACAGCTAGGGCTGGGCGGTCACTGGCAGAGCCAGTGAGTGACTTAAAACAGCTGGGCGGCCGCTAGAGGGACTGGTGAGTGACTTACCAATGAGGGCTGGGCGCTTGCTGGAGGGGCTAGCGTGACTTAACAGCAGGCACTGGGTGGTTGCGGAGGCAGCGAGTAACTTCACCAACAGGGCTGAGCACACTGCCAGCAGAGAGCCAGCGCATGACTACCAGCCTTGCCACAGAGACTGGGTCCAAGAGGGAGGAAGGGCCCAAGAGTGGCGAGTTCCGGGAGAACTGGAGACATCCACCTGAACCAGGCTTGGCTCAGGTGTAGGACCTGAGGTCGCTCCCCAAAGCGGAGTGGACTGAGCCTGAGGGCACTTCCCAGACAGGAGGAAGGCCTCTCCACACCCATGGTCCCCAGGGGGCCACAGTGCAAAGGAGACGGTCCCAGTCCAGTGGTTTCTCCATGGCCCGATGACGCTTCTGCTTGAGGACACCGGAAGAACCTCCCATCAGAGATGACTAGGTCCGCCTCCGCTGCTGCTCCCTATCCATGGAGGCCATCCGGGGAGAGCGCCAGTCTGTGTGGCCTAGAAAAATTGGCAGGATGCAGAGTCCCGGGAAAAGCACGGGTCCAAGGCAGAATGAGAAAGGCCGCCTATGCAAGGGACCCACGGCTGATGAGAAAACTCTTCTGAAGGAGATAAGCATGAAGAAGAAAGGTACAATGGAAACAGAAAATGATGAAAATATTCAGGAACACTCATCCAAAAAGGCAGCTTACTGAAGCAACATTCTCAGCGAGGTCCAATGTGTGCAGGTCAACAGCAGGAAAGAACTGGGCATGGGGCTGCCCTTTATACAGCGTCATGCTGGCCAAATCATATTCTACGTCAGGGGTGGTGGTGGTCCCGGCCAGACATTGCTAGCTAAAGTTTTCCTGTGGTCCTAGTCCTCAAAGTTATTACCTACTGCAAGAACCCTCTCGAGTAAGATCTACTAACGTCACTTTCCAGCTATCAGAATTCTCCTTTCAAAATGAATCTGTTAAAGAGCATAGTAACAGAAGAGGCAATAGGCAGTGCAGGGCAGCTTGCTTTCTGGACCTTTGGCTCTAGTTTGTCATATCCAGATGAGCCTTCTGTCTTTAAGTGAAGTAATAAAGATAGCACATCTTTGTCCTTACTGCCCGCAAGTGGAACTCAGATCTAAATTCACAGAATTTGCAGATTCAAGGGTGTGTAATGGAGCCAGGAGAGGAGATCAAAACCTATTCAGGTCAGTGAAAAAGTGGTTGAAAGGCATTTGCAGTTATCAACAGGGCCCGTGGGGCTTCTGTCGTCGAGGCACACATCAGGAAGCATAGGAAAACCAGGAGCAGTTGAAAATTACAAATAGAGTTTTATTATTTTATTAACACTAACAGCAAAATAAAATAAAAATTGTTCAGTATATCTATTTACAATGGCAGTACAAACATAGAAAGCAGAGACCTTCTTCCCAGTTTTTCTTCTAAGTTTCCAATCTCAGTCTCACAGTCTCTGTTTCTCTCTCTTGCAGATGTTGCAGCTCTTTTTATACCAAGTCTTTGCAGGGAGCTTGTTAAGAGAACATTCTGCTTCTCACACAGTGTTCTTGTCAGTTTCAGCACGTGCAGCAAAAAGAACATTGTGACCCAGAACTGACCTCTTGTTACCAGCATCTCGGAAAGTTTACAAACCAGCTTCTCAAAGTCAAAGCTGAGAACAAATCTCTGATAATAACCAGCCAGCCCTAAAAATGACCTGACATGTTTCTTGGTTTTGGGGACAGGGCTGTTAGCTACAGCTTCTGTCTTGGAAACCTCTGGCCTGACTTCTCCATTTCCCAAAACACAGCCCAAATATCTGGTTTCCTGAATGCCCGATTCACACTTGGTAGGATTAATTGTGTGACCTGCCTTTTTGATCGATTGGATAACTGCTTGTAGGTGTTCCAGGTGGCTTTTCCAGTCTGGACTGTACACCATGACATCAGCCAAGTACATGACACAATAACCAGTGTGAGGGACAAATTACATACTTGTGCCGGTGGAATATAAGCGGGTGCGCCTTGTAAGTCAAGCGGCATGGCAGTGAACTGACAGAATCCTACAGGAGTGGCAAATGCAGTTTAGTCTCTGGATTCCAAAGTTAGGGGGATTTGCCAGTAACCCTTAGTGAGATCGAGGGTACCAATATATTTGGCACTATCCAGTCTGTCCACCAAATCATCTATTCTGGGCATAGGATAACTGTCATATTCTGACACTTGATTAAGTTTCCTAAAAATCAAGACAGATTCTTACACCCCCTTCACAGTCTTATCTCCCACCTTCACATCCGTTAAGTACTTGCCCCAATTTGCTAACGACAAATCTGCTCCAGTGTCACTCGTCTTACTACGTCAATTTCTTGCAATATGACCTGACTTATTAGAATTATAACAGATAAAGTCTTTGGGTGCAGATTTCTTATCAGACTTAGAGTTTAATGGAAAAAAAAGAGTGTCTTACTTGGCTGTTGCCTCGCTGTTGTGGCATTTGGCCATTTGGTAGTTTTCAGCTAAAGAAACAGCCTTTTCCCCACTTCGTGGTCTGTGTTCTTTCACCCAAAGCAGTACGTCTATGGTAGGATGTTGATGAACTGCCCCATTACAAATGTTTCGATGATCTGTGAGAGTGTTTTACCCTCTGGTTGGAGCAATTTAATATGGAGTTCTCTGAGATGGGTGAAGGCTTCTCGAGGATTGCCCACTGAGTTGTACTTCAAAGACCAAAATCTCTGTCTGTAGATCTCTCCTGAGATGTCATTCCTTTTCAGGATTTCACTTTTCACCAGGTCATAGTTCTCTGACTGTGCAGTGTCCATACTGCTGTAAGCAAGTTGGGCTTTACCTGTCAGGTAAGGTACCAGTCTGATTGCTCATTTCTGCTTTGGCCATTGGCAAGCTGCGGCAACCCTTTCAAAGTTGTCAGGTATGCTTCGATATCATCCGAGGGACACAACTTTTTAAGTTTAATGTCTTTTAAGTTGTTTGTGTCTTGTTGCTCTGCTGGACCAGTGCCAGATCCTCCAGCTTTGATAACTTGCAAGGCATCCAGCCATCGCTGCATCTCTTCTCTTCTTTGTTGCTCCTGTCACTGCATCTCTTCTTTCTCTGCTGTTTGAGTTGTTGCAGTTCTTTTCTTTGTGCCTCTAAACGTTGAATCTCTTTTTTCTCTGCTGCAGCTCCTCTCTTCTCTGTTTCTCCATCTCTTTTTGTTGTATTGCCCACCAAAGGAAAAAGGCAGTCAGGCTTTCAGCTTCTGTCACTACCTGTTCTTTTTCCATCTCTGGTGCTGGCTCAACAGTCTCAGTTTAGAATTTTGTTTCTGCTTCTAGTTTGGCTGCCATTTTTCTGGTAATGACTTCTGGGCTTGCTAATGGAGAATCCATACCTGTCTGCTATGCTTGCCTGGTACTAGGTCCAGTACCCACGCACAAAACTCCTGGCTCAGAGTAAAATAAAAGTTGTTCAGAATTACTACATACAAAGGCAGTTCAAACAGACAAAACAGTCCTCCTTCTCAGTGTTTCTTCTCAGTTTCAAGTCTCAGTCTCACGCTCTCCCTGCAAAACATTGCTGCTCTTTTTATAACAAGTCTTTGCAGGGAGCTCGTTAAGGAGAGAGAGTTTTTCCCAGAATGTTCTTGTCAGTTTCCAATGTTCTTGCAGCAGGTGCAGCAAAAAGAACATAATGACCCAGAACTGACCTCTTGTAGCCAGCTCTGCAGAGATGTTGCATCCAGCATGCTCAGGTTAACCCCTTGAGTTCCAAATAGCTTTTTTCAATCATTTCAACAGTATAACTATATACAGTTTTAAACAAAGGATCCCAGTATCACATACAGTTTTACACATAGATTCACATATATTTTTTATACCTGCAGATATGCAAGGGGGAAGAAAAGACAGAACAGCAAGGGAAGGCAGAAAGATAGTGAGAAGCAGAGAACTGTGAAACCGTCCAAGTGATCAGTTCTTAGGTCTCAAGAAAATGTGGTTGCGCAACCAGACAGACAAGAGACAGAAAAGGAGAGCACAGAATAGATTCTTCCATTTAAACTCATTCTGCATAACAGATACGACAGGGCCTTATTCAACCCTATCACAGCTTCCCATCAGCCACTATGTCACAGTCAGCAGAGCTAGCACTACCTTCTAGAAGTGTATTTATTTATGACCAGAACTGTTTGGGATCAGAAAAATTTCTGTCCTGCAGGTGGCCTTAAATGTTTTCTCTTAGCAGCATTCAGGTCTTTTGTACAGGCATTCCTGAACTCACTGTATTTGGGCTGGCAGTATAGCCTAGAGGTTAGAGTAATGAGCTGTGAACAAGCTTGGTACTGTACATCCAGCAGACCTGGTACTGATTCCTACAACCTCCACTTGTATACTGTGTGACTCAGACCAAATTAGTTAACCTCCCCAGTGCTCCCAAGTCACCCTTAAAAACAGGTGCTTGTGCCTAGTGAGCCTAATCTGGTCACCAAAAGACTAAAATAAAAAAACTGTGATCGAATCTGCTGTTAACCCTGAGCATTTACAGACTCCCCAGGCTTTATCTATCAACCTCATTAATTTCCTAAGGTTGTGATCCAGCATGTCGACTGTTGACCCTTAAACTTTATTTGCTTAAAAGGGGAATGAGCATTGGCAGCAGACAGAAAAAATATTCACAAAGAATAGTGAGGTAGAGTCTATATCAGGAAGAGCTCTGATAGTTGCCCAATGGATACCCGATAGAGTAGCGATGAAGGAGCTTGGGTCCAATTTTGATGAATCGCAGGTCATCAGAATTCTGGGTGAAGGTCCTGACGAGGCATTACTCCAAAGACAGAATATAGGAGAGTGGTCACTTAGGAATCAAGAATATTCCAGTGGCTCTAAAATGCTCCGCTTTAGAGACAAGGACCCAGTTAAGAAGGGTATGGTTGCCCATTTTATTATTTAATCTTGTCAGCTCTGATGTGATTTGTGTAAGCTGGTCCTCTAAGGATATCTTTGGGCCCACCCTTCAACTTAGGGATCCAATTTATGTTAAATTCCCCCCATGTAAGATTATCTCACCCAGAGCCTTGTCAGAGAGAATTTTAATAAGGGAATCCAAATTAGAAGCTGCCACTTGAGGGGGACTGTAAAGACATTCTACATGTAGCGACTTAGAGCCCCAAAGTAATAATTTAAAGAGCTGCTGACGCCGCAAATAAAATTTTGAAAAACATAATATTTAGGTACAGTTTAACTTGCAGTCTATGGGGCCGATTTTCAAACATGCGCCAGGCAATAGTGCAACTGAGTTGTGCTGGTGAAACCCAGGGATATATTCAAAAGAGATGCGCCCCTCTGAATATATCAGGTAATGTGCACTGCATCAATACCATGTGCTGGTGCACACACCCCCCCCCAGACAGGGCTGAATACCAGGGATGGGAACTGTGCAAGAGCAACAGAGTTATGCTGTGCGCAGATCCCTGATATTCTGCTGGCAGTATGCAAATGGGGCCATAATGTATGCAACGTGCAAATGGGGCCATTTGCATGTAATTTTAGCCCCATTTGCATGAGCTGTGCAAGGCTAGCGAGCGAAATGAGCATGACACCCTACACACCATGTGGTTCTGCCAGAGGGGGTCCAGTGGTACCCCCCACCCTCCCCGTAGCCGCGATCGCCCTCACAGCATGATGCATATATCCCTGGTAGTCTAGTGGTACCCCGCTCCCTCCCCATAGGCACGACTGCCAAGAATGAACGTATATCCTACCCCTGGTGGTGTAGTGGTACCCCCTCCCACCCCGTAACCGCGATCGCCGAAAATAAATGTACACATATCCCTGGTAGTCTAGTGGGACTCCCCACCCGACCGTAGTCGCGATTGCAAGTGTACCTAAGGGACAAAAACCCTGGTGCTGCAGTGGCAGCCCCACCCACAAAGGACCCCGTGCCCACCCAGCCCCCATCATCGGCGGGCAGCATAAACCCACCCGCATACCGCCTGGCTGCTTGCTGAATGACAGCTTACAGTAGCAGCTGTAGGTCTATTGGTCCACACTGCGGATCAGTGGCTTGCAGTGCATACTGTAATAGTCATTCACAAAACCGTGAATCAATGACTTCACTAACGGTTCTGTTCATGACTATTATAGATGCACTGCAGCCCATTGGTCCACAGTGGACTAACAGGCTTACAGCTGCTACTGTAGCCGTCATTCAAGCGGCAGCCGGGCGGTATGCAGGTCGCTTTGTGCTGCCAGCCGATGACGGGGCTGGGTGGGCAGGGGGTCCTGTGTGGGAGGGAGGGTGCCACTGGACCACCAGGGTTTCTGTCCCTTAGGGTACACTTGCGGCGGCGGCTATGGGCAGGGTGGGGGGTCCCACTAAACTACCAGGGATATTATTTTCATTCTTGGCGATCACGGCTACGGGGTTGGAGGGAGTTACCACTAGACTACCAGGGATATCTTTGACATATATTTTCATCAATCGCGGCTATGGGTGGGGTGAGGGGGTGCCACTAGACTACCAGGGAGGCTTTATTATCATGTTACAGGCATCGCAGCTATGGGAGGGGTGGGAGACCCCTAGACTACTAGGGCAGAGTTCTATATTTCCGGTATGGTGATCAGGGCTACGGGGAGGGTGGAGGGTCCATTAGACCACCAGGGACGATGTGGGTGCCTCTGCACAGTGTACTGAGTGGGCGGGTGGGCACCCAAGGCTGACGGCTGCTGTGTTGTGCCTTGCAGTACAGCAGCTCGCCTGTGCGTGGCCACCATTTGAGCCTTTTTTTTCCAGCTCAACTATGCCCAGCAGTATGCGGTGCATCTCAGGGTTGTGCCAGCATATGCACCGCACATCTCAGGCTGAATATAGGGATGCGTCGCATATGTATGAGAACGCCCCCTGGGGTTGCGCCACATATGCTTATCATGCCACCACGGCGCATTGGGATTTGGGCTGCACACATCCCTCTTTTGAATATCGCACCGGGGCGCATTACTGGGGTTGCGCCTGAATATCTGGCCCTATGTGTATTATGTAAGCAATAAGACACAACAGGGTGTGCATGGAATAGATTTTACCGCACAGCCAGGGGCGTAATGAGGCACGAGGCCTTGGCCGAGTGCCTTTAGCCTATGGCATGCGGTAATATCTGTTCGATGCACACACCTGGAGTGACTTATTGCATTTATAAAATGGCACAGCATTGTTAAAATGGCAGAAACACAAAGATAACACATTTTAGCTACATAAAAATATTTTATTTTGTGTGAAAAATCATTATGCAGCATAAAGTAGTTCTAATTACTATGTGTGGAAAAGGTAGAGAAAGAAATTTGTACTTCTTTAAAACACGTTAACTGATTAGACATTCAGAAAATACAGTATACTGATTTTGTAATTCATCATCATGAAGTCACTTGCCAAATAAGTTTACAGTCCCACTAAAATTCACAGGTCCATTGAAAGTGAATGGACCATTATTAAATGCAGTCAATCCTCCTGTTGGTGGCAGTGCAGTACTTTGCTTCTTTTCATTCGGTTTAGCATCAGCTTGTTTTTCCTCTTCCGGATGTTGTGATTGTAGCTCATTTATGATCACGTTTTTTTGCCCCAGTATCGGGCTCCATCGTTGTCTGTCCCTGGCAGAGGCAGCCCAATATGATCACAAGCTAGCTTCACAGTGGTGCCCTGTTACCGCCATGACCTCTCGGCTTTGTAGACCGGCTTCAGAGAGCAAACGAACTGTGGTGGACCTTATGAAGTGATTCGTGTACATTTCACTCAAGCAGGCTTCTTTGCTTATTTTGGACATTAGGGTCGATAGGAAATTTACGAGTGGTTGTTTGGTGTAACAGCTTTGACTGCAGTCCAGGAAGTGTTGCAGAAGACGGCGTGGGTGGCAGTAGAGCGCCGTCGCATCAACAGGCAGTTTACTGAGGTATATTTTTAAACTCTTTACTGGGCAAAGTGGTGAATCGGGTTCTGAACACATGAGTCCTCGGTGGGCTTGTTTCTTATTCTCAAAGGGGTCGCTGTGATTTTTTTGTGGCTTCACTAAAGCCAAGAGTCGCATATTCGGCCCCATTTTCAGCTAGTTTGAACACAAAGCTGTTGGGGGTCAGATTTCTCAGTACCTCCCACCCGCGCCTGGCCATGTACAGCTGTATGTTGAGCCACACTTTTCTTAATAGGCCAGGCGCCGTGTCAGGAGATAGGGCATGCGGGTCTTGAGCAGCAGTAAGTCAGGGTTGGATATCGGAGGGTGGTGTTTGCTTACATCTTTCTGTTGCCTTCGGTAACGTTTGGTTACCGACACACATTGCTGCTGTGAAATGCTGGATCTGTAATAATGTTTAGTTGTCTCCCTATGCCCACTGAGTTGAGGTGCCTGTTCATTGAGGATCGCAGGCTGCAATAGCTGCTGATAGAAACACAGACGGCAACGAGTATGCTAACCTCCGCACAGAAACGTCTAAATGCATCATTCAGCTCTGCACTACTTGATGTTTTAAAATCTATGTGTACCCCTTCAGCGACTTGCCAGTCTTTGAATACTTTGATTGCCCAGGAAGTTGTTTTCTTTGTACTGGGCTCATTTTTGGAGTCTTCGATTTCATTAAGGCTTCTGTGGTGAGGGAAAGGTAACGCGAAGTAATTGTCATGGCATTTTGGGCATTTCCTCCCTTTCATTGATTGCTGTACTCACTGTGCCAGTTGTTGGAAGGCTATTGACAGTGTTGTAGTCTTCTTCAGGTAAGTTAAAAATCCTCTCTAACTCCTCGTCAGACATGCTTACATTGAAGTTTACTTTTCTATCTGATGCCATGGTGATTCAGTTAGTGGGTGAAGAAAGATGGATGCCAGTGAAAATGCCAACATTCTAAAGCTCATGAATACTGGTCTTTTCACTGACAGTTTTTTTAACATGTGCATGGAACAGATTTCATGCATTTTAAATAAACTTCTGATTGGCTGAAACAGCCTGCCTATTCTAGAATTGATTTCTCCTCCTCATTATTTATTACTGAGGAATCTGCATGAAAACATGCTCTGTATCCATAAGCGCTTCATCTGCCTCTTTAGCTTACTCCCTACTTCATGTCATAATCCTCTATTGTGACATCACAATCTGTTGCCATGGGAGTAACTGTGATGTCACAAGCAGAGCATTATGACTTCAGGTAGGGACAAAGTAACAGGACTAGATTAACTCTTCAGGAAAACGATCCTGTTTTCATATAAATGACCTCAACAATAAATAACGGGAGGAGACATAAGAATTAATGGGAATACAAGCAGAACTATGTCTAAATATTATGTTTTGTTACAGTTCTCCTAATGGCGTCAGCTGCTCTTTAATTATTATACTGTAGCTTCATATTCAGCATTAAGTCAAGAATATTTCAACAATCTTATGAAGCCTGTCCTCCCTGAAATGTAAATTAAGTACTCACCGTAATTCTTGATCTTCCCAGATATCTTCGCCATTCATTACTGGTGGGATCTCAGCCGGAGGCAGCAGACCCTGCGGAAAGCCTATAGCTTTAAAGTAAATGTTGAAGGTTCCCATAGAAAATGGTAGTAGTAACCTGTAGGTGTTGTGAATCAGTCTACTACTATTCAAACTGCCAAATAGCGCTGTTTTCCATGAAAGAAATCCTTTTATTTTGGTGCTCTGCTTCATTTACATAACCCACCCATTTTTTCTCAGTGCTGCGACATTATACCAGGGAACCAAATGTACTGTACCCAGAATGCCTCACTATGTAAATTAGTATACAGGGTATTATATTTCTGCGCTCACCAAAAGAAAAGGAGCCAACATCTCTCAGTATAGAAGTCTTGCAGCTAGATATAATATGTACAATGCAGTGTTGTGAAAATAAACAAACAAAAGCTTATATTGTTGATACCACCACAGAAACATGGGACAGCATCTCAGAGTAAGGAAACTGTAAAACAGGTTTGTATTTTACCCACATTGCCTTGCTACGGTTATTTACATATTACTGCTCACCACCAGCAACATAAGGGACTGTATGTCTGAGCAAGGCACATTTAAGGCAACATTATAAATTACCCAGAATTCCTTGTTGCTGTATGTAAAACAATGACAGCTCCCCGGTATGACATCATTTTGGGGATGTGGCCACACCCCGGAAGCTGGAGGACAAAACGCTGATAAAACATAATATTAAATGACTATGACAGATTTTTTTTTTTAAAAACAAATTGCAGCTTCAACATCTGATGCATGTCTGGCAATGGCATACTATGTGTAAAAGGCATCTGGGGAGCCTTACACATTTACTTTAAAATTTTCAGCTCATCTTGGAAGAGGGGCTAATGTTGGGGACAGTGCTGCCCTTGAGGCTGACGTATTACATGGCGCTCGCGGGTTAGCCAGTAACCGATGCCAGCCCCTTCACCACCTCAGTTCTGCTCGCCAGACAGAAGATCAGATATAGAGAAAAAAAGAGGGGAGGGTGGGGCAAGGGAGCCCAAGAGACAGAAAAAAAGGAAAGGATATAAACTGAAAAGAAAATCGACCACAGGAGAAGGAGTAGGGCTCCAAGGGTTTCTGGGTTGGGAGACCCCAACCACTGGTAAAGGCCAAGGGAGAGTGGAGGGGATGGAGAGGGAGAAAGGAGAGAACTAGAAAAGGAAAAAAAAGAGGGAAGGGGGACCTTGAAACATGTTCTAACTACAGTAACAGAGGATTGCACAAAACAGATCAGCAAATCCAAGAAGAGGGGACACCCACCCAGGCTTACTAGGGAGGTAGCAGCTAAGATTAAGGAAAAGAAAAGAGCATTCAAGCAATACAAGGAAGCAAAGATGGACACTGTCAGGGAGGATTAAGAGATAAACTCAAAGAGATGGGGAAGGGAATTAGGATTGCCAAAGCGCAGACAGAGGAGAGAATAGCACAGGAAGTAAAGAAGGGTGATAACACTTTCTGTCGATACATAAGACAGAAGAGCAGGAATAAGGGGGGGAATAGTCCATCTAGCGTCAAATGAGGGTCAGCTGGTGGAGAGGGATAAAGATAAGGCAGAGGTACTGAATGATTTCTTCTGCTCAGTCTTCACTGTAGAAGACAGCGGCAAGGACCCATGTTAAGTGGCACTGCAAAATGATAATGTGTCCAACACGAGCCCTTCACAAAGAAAGTCCAAGAGAAGCTGGGTAAGTTAAAAGTGGATAAGGCAATGGGTTCAAATGGTTTCCACCTGAGGTCCTGAAAGAACTCAAAGAGATTGCCATACCACTAGCTGAACTTTTTTAAATAAGTCACTAGAAAGCAGACTAGTACCAGACGACTTGAAAAGGGCAACAGTGGTGTCCCTGCACAAGACTGGAAGCAGGGAAGAACCAGGGAACTACCGCCCTGTCAGCCTAACCTCAGTGGTGGGTAAAATTATGGAAGCATTGCTTAAGGAGAGGATATTCGACTACCTACGGGAAAACAGAAGACTCGACCCAAAGCAGCACGGGTTCATGGCTGGGCACTCGTGTCTAACAAATATGCTGGACTTTTTTGATTGGATAACAAGAACAGTGGACCAAGATGGCACAGAGGACACAATTTACTTAGATTTTAGCAAAGCTTTTGACACTGTTCTCCACAGATTAGCCAGCAAACTAGCGCACACAGGCATAGGCCATAAAATAGTCAGCTGGATTAAGAACTGGCTTCAGGATAGGTCACAGAGAGTCCTGGTCAAAGGGGCATTATCAGAGGAGGGCAGAGTAACCAGCGGTGTTCCACAGGGATCAGTACTTGGCCCAATCCTCTTCAACATATTCATCAATGACATTGCGATGGACTTGAGGGGAAGGTCTGCCTGTTGGCAGATGATACAAAACTCTGCAACAAGGTAGACGCACGTGAAGGTGCCTCTGGGATGGAAGCTGATCTCCAGAAATTAGAAGAGTGGTCAAGAATAAGGCAGTTAAAATGTAACGCCAAGAACTGTAAGGTGATGCACATGGGTAAATGTAACCCAAGAAAGACGTACACACTGAATGGGCATCAATTAGTAGAATCAAAGATGGAACGGGACTTCGGAGTAATTGTTACCTATGATCTAAAAGTGGGGAAACAATGTAAAAAAGCAGCACAGAAGTCCAGCAGCATCATCGGCCGAACAGGTAGAGGGATTACGAGCAGGAAGCGCAAGGTAATCATTCTGCTGTACAGGTCTTTGGTCAGGCCACACCTGGAATATTAGGTAGTTCTCGATGCCCCACCTAGAAAAGGACATTGACTGCTTAGAAAGGGTTCGGAGAAGGGCCACTAAGATGGTGCAGGGTCTACATCAAGAACAGTATAAAATGAGGCTCAGTGAATTAAACTTATACGCCTCAGAGCAAAGAAGAAATGGGGGACACATGACAGAAACATTCAAATACATAAAGGAATCAACACAACTCAGACAAGAAACCTATTCCAGGAAAACAAAACAACGTGTAAGGGGCACAATCTGCCTAGTGGAGGCAGATTTAGAACCAATATAAGGAAATACTTTTTCACAGAGAGGGTGATAGAACCGTGGAACTGCCTGCCTCAGAGGTGGTAGCATCGAAGACATTACAGGAATTCAAACTAGCATGGACAGGTAATGCTACACCTGAATGGGGTAATAAAACAAGGAGGCAGGGTAGAAATTTTTGGGCACACTAGATGGATCACGTTGTCCCCATCTGACAGCAACTTCTTATGTTCTTATGTAAGACAGCGACAGAGACACCAGCACGGACCCCAACAAGGACAACCCCAAGATGGAGGGTTCCCCCTGTGAACCAAGAGAGAAGCAACTCAACTTATTCCAGGGCAGAGAACAGAGGAGCATCCGAGTATAGGAATATTAAGAGTGGCAAGGAGCTCTGCAGACTCCAGAAGATTTATGGAGCAAGCAACACAGATGTGCCTAGCAAGGGACAGATCATCCCTGCCCCTTCCACTTTACAGGTTACCACCTCCTGGTCCACACGGAGAAAGGGTCCACAAGAAATCTCTCCCTCCCTCTCCTGTTGCATAAGGGTGGGGAAAGGAACCACCCCAGGGCAAGATCCTCTGGACAGAAGGGATCACCTGGCTAGGTGAGCCCCGGTATCCCCAAGTAGTGTGTTGATCCCCCTATGCCTGCCCCCACTGGCAGAGTGGTGGGAGGCAGAGAAGACTTATTCTCCTCAAGAAGGAAGCAAGGGCTTGGACTGGGGAGGTCAAGGGATCTTGCCCCGCGGTAACCCAGAAGTGGGTCACTGGCAAGAAAGAAAGGAAGTGGGCTGAAAGGCTCCAAAGTAGGAGGAAGAGGGTGCCTGGGGCCCATTTGACCAAGATGGAGACTCTAAATAAGGGACAACCCCTGAGCTCAAGTGCACCAGGTAAAGGCACGAGAGACAAGAACAGCCAAAAAGATGAAAAACAGGGAGGAAACTCCTGGCCCATGCAGCTGCCTCGAAGGAATCCCAAGCCTAGGCTGTACGGGGCCCCGGGGAGCCCCTGGCAAAAGGACAGCCTCTCTGCCTGCCTTCTCCCAAATGCCTCAGGAGGTGCCAGAAAAGAACTCCTGAAGGGAGAAGGCCAACAGGTAGGAGGCACCGCCCAGAGGTTTTGCCATGAGGCAATAGCGGGAGGGAAGCAGTAATGAATGGTGACGATATCTTTGGAAGATCAAGAATTACGGTGAGTATGTAATTTTCTTATCTTCCTGAGATCAGTTTTCACCATTCCTTACTGGTGGGTGAATACCAAGCACAACTGTGGTGTTAGCACCTCCCTGAGGGCTGAGTCTTCCTTCAGTCTCCTGTAGGGGGAAAAACAGAGAGAGGAGGGAGCTCCTCATGGGCCTGGCGAGGCCTGACACTGGTCAGGGTAAGGCAGAGACTCCTGCCTGGGAGAAGGAACGTGTCCCGCTAACTCTCGCCTCACTCCTACGGGAAAAGAAGGGCCTTCTTTGCCTAATTACCTTCCAATTAATTGCCCACTCACTCACGCTGCGCGAGGTGGTAACCTAGAACAACAAAGACACACTGTCCACCTAATGCAGACTGCACTTCCTGCCAGTCTGAAGCTACCCTCATTGGCATCATAAGATGCCCTTGCTTGTGCCTCACTAGCTCCAGACCACATGCAGAAAGGCTGATGGCTTGCCTGGCCACCTCGAGTCAGGCAAGGATGCCAAGAGTTGACCCAGCATCATCCACAGGTGCCTAGCATAGCAGCCTGGTATGCCGAGATGCACAGAAGAGGTGCACCGCGAAAATCCTTCTACTCCAGTGGTCAAACTCGGCCGAGTCAGAGTCTAGGGGTGGTCATGCCTTGGGTGATTTTGCCTGGAAGGGGTATCCAGGAGCCCCATTCCAGAAGAGGGGGGCATAGTACCTGGAGACCCTAGGGATGCGCAATACCTGTGCTGACAGTACCTAGGGGCTGGAGAAAGGACAGAGGATGATAGACCCTATCCAATGCCTCCATAAAGGGACAAGGCCATGGAGGGACGATGAGGTTTTCGGCGCTACAGTCCCCAAGGAAAGTGCACTTCACGTGGGCAGGATTGCCACTTGCAAAATGGGAGACCTGGAGTGCCTCTAACATCCCCAACAGTAAGTGCTAATAGCTGGTGAGATCAGTGTCTGAGGACAGGTGAATAGAGGAATCCTCTTCCTTGGAGGAGGAAGACGAGGACACTGAGGAGCCCAGTTCAGAGGCTGAAGCAGCTGGAGGCTCATGTCTAAAAAATGACCTCGTCTGGGGCTCTAAGATAGTGAGGGAAAGCAGCCACCGACACCCTGAACTGTTCCCGAAGGGCCACAGAGGTCTGGGAGTGTAGGAGGAAGAGGCAGAGGAACAGATAGAGGAGGAGAACTCTGGCAAGCCAGAGCAGAACCTCAGCTAGGGCTACGAGATCTGCAGGAGACCCTTTCTGAGGAGGAGCTGCAAGTCACCCACTGCAGGTCGCCCAACCAGATGGGGGTGATTGGGCGGTGCCCTGGGAGAGGACACTAAGATGGGGTGATCAGATCCGCTAGCCCTTGCAGCCAGCCTCTGACCCCACCTGCTGCAGACCCTACCAGTTCTGAAGAGAAAAGAGAGAAGGGTTAGCACTACGGCTCCTCCCAGAGCCACCAGCTACCCTGGTAGAGAGCCTGCGTGCCAACCTTGACTTCCCCACCCCACCTCACCAGATAGGGGTCTGCTCCTCGGTGGGTCCCTAGTAGTGGACAAAAGGGGTTCTGAGGTGTCTCCAGCACCAGAAACGGTGCCAGAATCCATTCCGGAACCTGCCCGGTGCCAGAATCCAATTTGGCACAGAGAAGGTTGCCAGAACCAGACTGCAACCTGGCACCACCCTCGTCGATGACCTTCTCCCTGGCACCTGAATCAGCACCTGCCATGTCCCCAGCACCACAAGCAGCACCGGAGACCACGGAGGAGAAGGCACGAAGGGCAGGCCCAGCAAGGGCGGCAGTTAACCCCAAAGTACTGGCAAGAACGGCTGGGTGTAGGAGAGCAAAGGGGCTCCGGGGAGCTGGGCAGCTAATTGAGGTCATCCCGATCCTCCTCCCCCTCTGAAGAGGAAGAGATCAAGGACACTGCCAAAGAGGCCACCTGAAACTCTCCCGATACCACGAAACAGTGCCGGAAGGGGACCCAGCGCCAACAGCGGCATTGTCTCACTCACCAGCACCGACGGCGGTGTCGGGAGCCAAAGCAGTGCCAGCAGGCAACACAGAGGGCTCCACCAGCTTGGGCCAAGTCTATAGCTGTGATCATGATACCAAGGGCATCCATGCCTCTGGGAAGGCAACAGAACCATGAGGGGGTGCTCAGCTGACCCCCCCCCGGAAGCCGACTTTCCCACTGACCCCTCATGTAAGCCTCCCATCTCAGCGAGACTAGAATCAGTGAAGGCCATCTCCCCCTCAGTATATATAGTATTGCTGGGAGACCCAGGGGAAGGGCCCAAAGTCCTGGCCTTGGTGTCTCGGGGCTGATGCCACCCTCTGAAGGTGAAAAGATCCCGACCCACCTTCAGTGTGTGCAACTCAAAGGCCTGGTGGTCCATGGAGAAGCAGGGATCGCAGTTGTCCATGTCGTGAGATGCACCCAGGCAGGTTAAGCAGCGATAATGGTGGTCCGTCACGGTCATCGGCCTGCCACAGGGGCACGACGCATAGTGGCACACCCCGTCTTTGATTTCGATGAAGGGCCTGAACCAGACATAATTGCACGGAAAACAAAATAAAACAAGAAATGGGCTCGACACTGCACTACTGACAGAGAAAATAATAAAAGGAAAGTTTTTACCAGTTTCGACGATTCACGGAGTCAAAGTAGGCCTGTGGTGTCGAGTGACCAGCAGTGGCAGAACTGGTCAGTCGCAAATTCAAAATCGGCCTTAGCTCCCACAGGTGATGCAGCCTCAATGGCGGGAAAAGAAGAACTGAGGTCGTGGAGGAGCCAACGTTGGTTATTGGCCAACCCGCAAGCACCAGTTAATACGCTGGCCTCGAGGGTAGCGCCATCCTCAACGCTGTCCCCTCCTCCAGAGATAAGCTGACAAGCTTAAAGCTATAGACCTCCCGCAAGGTCTGGCCACTCCAGCTAAGATACCATCAGTAATGAATGGTAAAGACTGGTCTCAGAAAGATCATGGAATACCCAGATATTTCAACTTCATGGGGCAGGAAGAATGGCTTTAACCAGATTTCAGTTATGGCAAAAACATCAGGGGCATATAGATTAACCAACCTTCTGGCTCCCACAGTTTAGGCCTCAAGCTACTAATATTCAGGTGGGCAAGATTTAGGCCTTGGGATTTGGACTAGAGTATATCAGAAAGGGAGCAGACTCTGATGTGGAAGCAAGGGACCTGGATTCAAATAAATTTCCCCAAACAGAAGCAGCTGGAAGAGAAGACAAGATCCTGGCAAGACGACCAAGACAAATCCAAAAATATTAAGCTTACTTTCCAGCATGAAGAGAATAACTTACAGCTTCTGTCTTTAGTACTTAAATACCACGCAGTATTAGCAGACATGGATCACACTTCCTTGAGTATAGGATAGAGGGTAGAAGGAGGGTCTGCATGCAGTCATACTCATGCTTAGGGTTACAAGGGGCAAGAATAACCGAGTCCATTCCAAGGACAGTTAGAATGTAGAGGGAAACAGTACTCAATCTCTTTGGGGCTAACACAGTGATAGGGTAATACAGCACCCAGGCAGAGACTGGGAATAAAATCTGCATCTCCCACGCACAAGGAGAATATAAGCTGGCACGCAGTACACACCCAGCTACGATGCAGGTAACAGACGATTAGTTGCCAAATTACCAGATCCAGCAGGTCAGCTCTATGCTATTCAATAGCATTCAATAGGTACACAATGCACAGAAATAGAAGTAGTAAACAAAACTCAAGTAAAGGCTAGTAATCCCAATAAGCATTTCAGAAGCACTACTAAAAACTGTGACTAGCAAGATAGCAGTGGGTTACATAGGGATAGCCAACAAAAGTATTAGATCCAGGTTGGACTTAAAATGAGCAGTGAGTACTTCATGCCCATACAGTCATATACCAAATCAGACACTTCAAACTACCATTAAACAGTGGAGCTACTAAAGGCTATGTAGGAAAAGCTATGCAGGGAGCACCCACTTAGATAGAAAGGCTAGACCAAGACAAAACAGAGGTTCTTTTCTAACACACAATGCCTGGCACATTATGAATGATGAGGAGTTGTGCCAAAATAAATAGAATAAGGATAGTAACAGTATAATAATACATGGGAAGCTCTTATTACTAACTGAAATCAAGGAGATTACAACCTTATGACATCATTGTTGTTAACCCTTCTTGAGTATGTCATATCAATGGTATAACAAAATGGAATGCTCACAACATTCAATGTTCCACTTTGAGAAACTTGTTCAAAATGTTGGTATTAAATTAACTGATTGGCACCAGGCCGTACAGATGAATAATGTTGCAAATAGCAGACAATAAACATTTTGTTGAGGAATTTTCCTGCATCATTTACAACTGCTTAAAATAAGAATTACTCAGAAAAGTAATTCAATCCATGATTACACAATCTTGGTAGACCATACACTGTAAAATATAATGTATGGTCTTTGGTTAATAACCACTGAAACAGTTCTTGAGGTTGCCAGACATCTGAAAATCTCTCGAGCTACGTCCTCAAGGTTTGTGATAATCTCATGGCAACCTCTCGAAGTGTTTACAGCGTGGTTATTGACCAAAGACCATATATTATTCTCTCTAATTATATACCACGCAGATAGGGCATTATACACACAAAGTTCCAAGGTATCCAACTTATTAAGCGTTCCTTGTCCTCTAGAAAAATGACTTACCTGGGCGCATCAGTCCAACAGCATGGCTAGCTGCTGAATGCCTCCTGGGCAAACACCTGGCACACTCCAGCCAATGTCCTTTGCATTTGTCCTTACTGTAAAGGCTACAAGCGTGAGGACTGCTTGGTTGCAAAATCTTAAATGGTGAGTGGTGGGCTCATAACAACTCCACCCGTCTGCTCGACTGGCGGATTGCAGCGGTTGCTGTTAACAGGAGCAGACAGTCACAAAGCTGAAATGGCCAGCAGCCAACAGACAAGGATTCCTCAGTGGAGGGAGAGAGAATAGGTGCAGACACTCTCCCTCTCACCCTCACGGCAGTGCTCTCTGCTGTCAAGAAGCAGAAATGCAGGAGTTAAGTTCAAAATTCATTAGGCTCTCACAGCTCCGCCTTGTTGGTCGAATTGCTCGATTAGCAGACTGCAGCGTTACTGTGACTGGGAGCCAAAAGGCACAAAGCCAAATGACCATCAGCCAACAGGCAAAGGATTCTTCAGTGGAGGGAAGAAGAACAGGTGCAGACACACTCCATCTCATCCTCAGAGTCTTCGCAGCAGATTCTACTATCAGGAGCAGGAGTACTTGAGTTAAGTTCAAAATTCAGTGGGCCGCTCAGCTCCACCCCTCTCTGCCAGACTGCAACTGGAAGCCGACAGTCACAAGCCAAAATGGCCAGCGGCCAGTAGGCACAGGATTTCTCAGTGGTGTGGAGACAGAACAGGTGCAGACACCTCCATGTCGCCTCAGTATTTCCAGAGGCAGTCTCTGCTGTTGGGGAGCAGGAGTACTGGAGTCAAGTTCAAAATTTGGTGGGCTCACAGAACTCCGCCTCTTGGTAGGATACCAGAGATCTAAAATGGCCCCCCATTTTTCTTGTGGATGAGGAACTACTTGAGAATAGGCCTCTGCCCCGCTGAGAGGCAGGGACCTTTTTTTTTTTTACTTGGTTCCAGCAAAATTCTCTCTTCAGAGAGTGCACAGGAAAATGTTTGTGTTTCTGCAGTCTTGGGAATTTTGTGAACTGCAGAGACAGTCCATGGCCCACTACCTTCAGAACCCATTTGTCTGAGGTAACATTTACCCATTCCTGAAGGTAATGAGTCAGTCTTCCCTCACTGGCAACAGATGGGTGACCTGAACGAACTGTCAGGGGTTATGCTTTGACTGGGGTTTTGGTCCTGCTACTTTAGCAGCAGTAAGCTTTGTTTCTGTTGCCCCTGTCAGATCCCCTTTGTGGCTGATACTACAGGGCATATGGAATATAAAGTCTTGGAAGTAACCTCTGTCTCTTGTCACCCTTCCATAGAGTCTACAGGAGGTAGAAGGCTCTTCTCTTTCACTGTTACTCTTGTAAGTAGTCCTGTATTCAGCCATCTTTTTCATGCATGCCTCTGTTTTTTATTTACACAAGCATATGGGGTTAACTGAGTCTGACCATATATCTATATAAATATATATATTACATATAAATATATATATATATATATATATATATATATATATGCATTGTGTTACTGTTTTATTTGTATTTATTGGATAGAGTTTAAAATATTTATGTATTTTAGTGTTTTATGCATTGTTTCTTTTTTTAATGGTGCCCTGAGCCTCCAGGGAAGGGCACCATAAACAAAGACTACTACTTTGACTGTTTTGTCACAAAATGAGGGTTACTCACCTGTAACCATAGTTCTAGGAGTGGTACATGGTGAATAGCCACACCCATCAGTCTTCCTTTCCCTTTAAATCTGCCAGAACATCTCCAAATTAAGTTCTTCCCACCCACACAGGTGGCACACTCGGCTCTGCCCTGTGAAGTCAGATCTTGCACATTGGAAGCAGGGATCTGTGTGTCACTTCCCTGGGGAGGTCAGGTGGGTCATGTGGATGTGAACCATATACCACCCTAGAACTATGGTAACAGGTGAGTAACCCTCATTCCTAGAACGTGGATATGGTGCACTAACCGCACTCTGGCAGACTCCTAGCAGTTCTCCAGGAGGGGCAAGGAACAAACCCCTACTTGGCAAAAAGGGACTGTAAAACCGGTACCAAACCAGAATCATGGCGTGACTCAAGTTCAATGTGGTAGTAGGAAATGAAGGTATTGCTGACTTCCAGGTTGCAGCCCTGCAGATCTCCTGGACAGGGACGTCCCTGGAGGCAGCCACCAAGGTAGGGGTATGTCTGGTGGAATGAGCCCGAAGCCCTATGGAAGGTTCCCTACCAACCAAACTATAGCAGAGGTCGATTCAGGAGACAATCCACCTGCCAATCATCCGCTTAGCAGCTGGTCTGCCAGGTGCGGCTACAGTGTATGTTACAAAGAGCTGGGAAACCTCTCCCTGAACTCCAGCTGTGCGCCCCCTGTAGTAAGAAAATGCTCACCTCAGGCCTAAAGAGTGCAGCCTGCCTTGGCCTCTGAGGTGGGACTGGTGAAGTATACTGGGAGGTTAATCATCTGATTAAGATGAAACTCTGAAACAACCTTCAGGTTGGGACAGAGGAGAACCTTGTCCTTGTGGAACACTAGATATGAAGACTACCAAGAGCACCTGGAGCAATCGCTTTGGCAATTGACAGCGACCAAGAAGGCAGTCTTCCACAACAGGTGGGACATCTCTCACCTGTGCATATGTTCAAATGGGTTGCCCATGAGCACTGCCAGCACCACCACCAAGTTCCAAGGTGACGGTGTTTGTTCACGTACCGACGGGGACAGGTTGAAGAAACACCCGACCACCTTCTCCTGCGCCACAGCTGGCATAGTAGCTCACACCCAATATGCAGAGATGACTACCAGGTGCACCTTGAGGTTCATCGATCTCAGTCCTGACTGGGAGAGAGACCACAGGTAGTCAAGAATGCTACTCAATGGGCAGGCCAGTGGTCTAGCTCCCTGCCCTGGCACCAAATGGAAAAACATTTCCATCTGAAGTCAAAGCGCTGATGGGTCAACTGCTTGTGAGAAACCTCCACAATGTGGAGAACATCTTCTGAGGGACTCAAAGCCTGGAACTCTAGCCACTCAAGAATCAGGCTGTCAGGTGCATGGACTACAGGTCCAGATGCAGGACCTTCCCCTTGTGATAAGACAGTAGATCCAGGAATAGTGTCAACCACTGTGGAGGTTACCAAAACTGGGACGGTCAGTCCGGGGCTACCAGGATCATCTGCTCCTTGTCCCTCCACACCTTGATCAATACTTTGTGGATGAGGCAAGGTGTAGAGGAGACCTGGGGTCCAACACTTTGTGAAGGCATCCCCCATTAGTGTCCCATACTGTGCGAGCAGGCACAGAACAGCCTCAGCTTTGCGTTATCCCAAGAGGCGAACAGGTCGACCATGGGATTGCCCTACCAGTAGAACAGGTGGTTCACTGCCTCCTGATGCAGAGTTCACTCATTTGACACCTTGCCCACTTGGCTGAGGGCGTCTGCCAGCTGGATGGAGGATTTCGCCACATGGATAGCAAGGAGATCATGCACCCAAACTGTGCACAAGAGTCCAGTAACAGAGAGCCTCCCGACATATATGAAGGGAGTGTGTACCGCCCTGCTTGTTCGGTAGTACATGATCATGGTATTGTCCATCTGACTTGCATGACCTGGACCCTGGACAAATGGAGTGAATTCCATCAAAGCGAGGTATACTGCATGGAGATCCTGCAGGATGTTGTGGTGACGGAGCTCCCTGGGGGTCTGAAATCATGGGCCCTGGGGTCCCCCAGGTGCACTCCCAATCCCACAAGAGATGCATTAGTTGTCAGAGTGACAGCCAGCTCTGGGTGGACAAACACGATTCCTCACTCCAGATGTACTAGGCTGAGCCACCACTGGATGGCATCCCACACTGGCTGTGTCACTGTGACTGGCTGGTCCAGGTAACCTAGGCACTGGGACCACTGGCAGCCCAGCTACCACTGCAGGTGGCGCATCTGCCAGCAGGCCCATCTGACCATGCTGGTGAAAGATGACATGTACCCCAACAGCCGCAGGATATCCCCAGCAGGGCATGAGTGCCCAACCTGAAATGATCGGGCAAAGAAGGTAAGATCCGATGCCTGGCTCACAGGGAGTCGGGCCTTGGCCCGGAGGGAGTCTAGCTCTGCCCTGATAAAGTGGATCACCTGCGAGTGGTTGAGTTCAAACTTGGCCGAGTTTACCTGAAGGCTCAAGTCTCAGCAGCTTAGGACGAGCAGACTGTAATGTGCATTGATTTTACTGTAGATAGGCATAACCTAGTTTCTGTTAATAAACAAGAAGTTCTGGTAGGAAGAGTGGCAACTGGGGTTTAATGCAAAGAAGTGCAAGATCATGCACATAGGGAAGAGAAATCCTAAAGTCACCTACAGGTTGGGAGGGGAGTTGTTGGTAATCGCAAGGGAAGAAAGAGACTTGGGCATCATCATCACAGATGACCTGTAATCATCCAAGCAGACCACTAAAGCAGTAGGTAAGGTTAAAGGGATGTTGGGGTGTATTAGTAGGGGTATCATAAGTTGTAAGACGAAGGCAATAATCCCTCTTTACAAGACACTGGTTAGGCCCCATCTGGAGTACTGTGTGCAGTACTGGGGGCCGCATCTGCACACGGATATTAACAAAATGGAGTCAGTCCAGAAAAGGGCAACCAAAATGGTGCATGGACTGCATCAGAAAACATATGAGGACAGATTAACGGAGCTCAATATGTATACCTAGAACAAAGGAGGAGAGAGGTGATATGATCGAAACATTCAAAACACCTTAAGGGCATTAACAAGGCGAAGAGTCTAACATGTTTCAATATAAGAAAACAGCAGGACAAGAGGACATAGCATGAGATTAGAGGGAGGCTGATTAAGGGTAATGTGAGGAAGTTCTTTTTCACAGAAAGGGTGGTGGATACATGGAATGGCTTACCTCAGGAAGTGGTGGATATGAATACAGTGTAGGGCTTCAAACATGCATGGATAGGCATAAGGAGCAATACAGATGAGTATGAATAGATTGGCCATTGACAGAGTAAAGGCCTATGGTAGAAAAATGGGCAGACTGGATGGGCCTTGCGGTCCTTATCTGCCAGTCAACTTCTCTGTTTGCCAAATATATTGCTATCTGAGCAGTCTGTGAGATATTGGTGAGTGAGTGCTACTGTGAACATTTTAGTAAGTTTGGCTAGCTACCTAGTAGCAGTCTCTGGCTCCTAATTGGGATTCATAGCACCTGATTTGGAACACCATGACTGGCAGGTCTGGAGGGCCAGATCCCTGGACCGCTCCACAGCCTCCATGGATGGGATGAGCATCATCCAGTCATCCAGGTAAGGGTAGACTTCTGACCCCTTGGCATCTCAGAAATGCTGCCACTACTGCAATGCACTTGATGAAGCCCTTGGGGACCGAGGAGAGGCTGAAAGGTGTGACCCGAACTCATAGAGAACACCCTCTGTGCAGAACCGGAGGTACCACCAATGGGATAGACAGACTGGAATGTAGAAGAAGGCATCCTGGAGATCCAGGAGCAGAACTACATGCCCTGCTGCCAGGATGGAATGATTTGGTTCAGAGTGACAATCTGAACTTGCACTTCCTCAAAAATGATTTAAATCGTGATGATCCAGTATGGGCACCAGCCCCAATCCATTTTCAGAACCAGGACGTACTCTAGATACGTAAATCCTGGCCTGCCGCGGAGTCTGGGACATGGACTGTAGTTCCTTTCTCTAAGAGCTGAGCGACTTCCTCCCCAAGAGGGTCAGTATGGCGGGAGATCCTTGAACTCAAAAGACAACCTTCTGTCCACTACATCTAGCACCTTTTTGTACGACGTGATGACAAGCCAGTTGTGTCAGAAATGGTGAAGGGAACCCCCCCACGGACAGCTGAGGCAGAAACTGGATGGCTGGGAGGCAGCACTGCAGGGGGAACTGGCACTGGCTGCCAGAGGGGCACCACCACCCCTTCCCCCACTCTTCTTGGTGCCCTGACCAGCAAACTTGGCCCTGGGTCACCAAGCCTAAGATTGCCCTTCCTGGGGCTGCTGCTGCTTGTGCTGTTGTGACTGAAAGGGCTGCTGAAAGGACTTCTTTTTCAGTTTCTGTCCTTTCTGGTCCTTGTATTAGAATGTCACAGAGTTAAGGGTGGCACTGGACTTCTCAATCCTAGTGAGATGCCCATCCACCCCTGGACCAAAAAGGTCGGTGCCGAAGAAGGAAACATCGGCCAATTTGTGCTGGGTGTCTGCCATGAAGGAGAATATCCACAGCGAGGTCCTTCAATGAATTGCGATGGCTGCTGTCATGGAACGGGTACAAGAGTCACCAATGTCCAAGGCCGTCTTGAGCTAATGTTTAGCCATTGCTTGACCCTGGTCTCTGATCACTTTGACCGCCAGTTGCAGGTCAGAAGAGAGGCAGGAGAGGACATGGTCTAAAATTCCCATCAGGGAGTGACTGAAGCTGGCCATCAGCAGGGCATAACTAGCCTGATGGAGATCCAGGAAGGACACAGTGTACACTTTCTTAGCTGCGTGGTCCAGCTTTTTGGACTCCTTATCGGGGGGCTTATCCACATTCCCAACACTGCCAGTTTTCTGGAAGACAGAGTTGGCCACAAAACCCTCGGCCAAGTGGTGGTCCGAGAAACTGGACAAACTGCCAGTAGGGACAGCATACTTGTGGGAAATAAGGGCCAAGGGTGCCGAACAGAAGGCTGGATGCTGCCAAAGCTCCACAGCCAGTCCCAGGATGGCCTTGGCTTCCAGAAAAATGATTCCTGGGGATTAGTCTTCGTCCAGAATTTCAGTGAGGGGGTATTTAGCCCTCTTCTGAAATGGGTCCAGAGAATGCTCCATGCACTCAAAGACCAATCTAAGCATAGCTCCAAAAGACACTGGCCCGTGGTCGGTGGTCAGCTCTTCGGCCAAGTCACAGTCGAAACCATGGGTCCTTGAGGACTGCAAAGAGGGCCCATCAGAGTCAGAAGGCTCTTCGAAGATGGCCCTCGGCTGCTTCTTGCCGTGCACCACTCGGGACTTGTCCAAGTGGGTAATCTCCATGGACAATTGGCCTGGCAAGACGGTAGCCGGACGAGAGTCCTTGGTTGGGGCTCCCTACAACCGCTGCCATGGCGGCAGTTCCATCCTGACTGAGGGAGAGACGGGTGTCTGTGACACTTGTCTCAAAAGAATTGGAACAGGTTGCACTAGAGGCAACCAAGGCATCACTGGGATCAAGGGTAGGACCCTATCCTGCCCAATCAAGGTCCACTGCTGCCACATCAGCTCCTCATAGCATCAACACAATCTGCGATGGTGCCTGCCCTCAGCAATCGATGAGGAGGAAAAGGAGCGCCTGAGGAATTGTCTCACAGAATACTGGGATCGGGAGTATGAGGAATCCTTTAACCATGATCTCGACCAGTGACTGGAGCATTGTTAGCAAGGAGAGGCAGGCCAAGCGGCCGTGTATATCACACGGACCAGCTCCTGCTGCCAGACCCCATAGGGAGGCAGCTCCTGAGAAGAGACAGCCCGGTCCACCAGCTGCTCTATATCCTCCTGAGAGAGAGTAGAAAGGACCAGAGTACTGGAGAGCGAGTTGTCCTCGACCCCTTCAGACAATGAGTCAACTAGGTCGAGAAATGTCTTGACTGCCTGGTCAGCCTTTGTCATGGCCAAAAAGTCTGATGGGGGTACCGTGGAGCTAGCAACCTGGCCATCGACCAAACCCCAGGCTCAGACGAAACCAAGTGCTCGACGACCGTCAAGCAGTCGAGGGACTTGCAGGTGTAAGAAGAGCATGTCTGTTCCAGGTCCCACAACCAACAGCAGGATTTCTATGTTTTCTTTTTACTACAGAGGTGGGAGGAGCCCTCCCTGAAGGTTTAAAGGGACTTACACATGTCCCTGAATGTCCCAGAGAATGATGCCCCAACACTGGCTCCAGCTGGGAACAGTGCTAAGGCTGATGAGGGTCCCACTTCTTCCACTGCCACAAGCTGGACCATCGAGCCTGCTGCCACAGAAACAGCCTTGCGGGCATCTTTTGAGCAAATGGCGGAGTCCTGCTCAGCTGGCCAGCCAAGAAGGAGACATGTGTAGCGATCCACAAGGGATGACAGCAACAGGGTTTTGCACAGGCTGCAGGTGGCAATGTCATGTTCTGCCCCAAAGCAGTAAATGCACAAAGTCTGCAGGTCCATCATCGATATATTCTGGTTGCACTGATTGACAGTGGCATCAGCACAGAGGCATTAATGAGATGTACACACAAAGAGAGAAAAGTTTGCCACTGGCACACTTATAATAGGCCTACACTTGCACAGGAGCTGTGAAGGAGGAGACCTGACTTTCCAGCGAAAGGAAGATCTGACGCCACAGGGCAGAGCTGATGACTATACCACTGGTGGGCAGAGAAGCTCAGCTTGGAGATGTTTCGGTAGATTTAAAGGGAAAGAAGACTGCCAGAGTGTGGATAGTGCACCATATCCACATCCACAGAAAAGTGAAATTTCCTTCAAAAGAGAATCCATGGCTTTGTTCTGAGTATCCTGGGAAAGGATGGTAGTCCTTAACCACGATAATTTTCTTAAGGACACTGCATGAGGTAGAACTCTGCCATGTCATCAGCGTGCACAGCAGTGTAGAACTGTTATTTGGTGGGGTCCAGGGCTGATCTTGCAGTGGCACCAAGTCCTGGGCCAGATCACTATCTACTCTGACACACAAAGCCATCTTAGCGGAGTGGTGAACTTTCTCAACCTGAACTTCAGCAAACAGCTTACCACTACATGACAAACTTCTCAGTCCAATATTCTTTGCTTCATTTCACTTTATTTAGTTCCCAATGCAACAGCACAAAAAGAGAAATCCAGGAGATTTATTATTTGCTGTGTTGCTAGCGCAGTCCTTCAAAGCGTTGAAACTGAAATATTGATATGCTCATGAACTTGAGTAAATGCTCAGACCATCAACCAACAACCATCCTGGATAGAACACACAACTTCACAATTCGTGATCATCCCCATTTTTAAAACAAATTTGGTGAGATGACCTTAAAATACCAGGCAGCAATTGCTTGGAATAATTTTCCAAATCAGTGGAGGGACTTGAAACTGTCTGTAGATACTTTTAGACAATATGCTAAACCAAATTTGCATGAGTGTCACTGTTATTAGGGTTCATATTAGTGGTTTTGAACAAATATTTTGTGATTATGTTTGTTCTGTAACATATATAGTTTGTACATTGCATGTGTATTTTTAGTTTATCTCCCTGTGCTGTAACTTATTATGCTAACTACAGGATTGCCTTGAAAACAGGACTTTTTTGGCCCTATGGTGTATAGTTGCTTGTCAAATATTCTAAATAAAGTTGTTTTACTACTACTACAAAGTTTTAGGGCTCTCTGTACAAATAAGGACACTACTTTGGGTTCTCAGACCTTCAAAACACCACCCATTCCATAATAAATTCCCTCTGATGGCTAAGACCATACTCCAACTTATGTTCCTCCCTGCCCCTCTCTCGGCTTGCACATGCTCCAATAATCCTTGATCCTACCTCTGTGACTCTTTTCCCATCCTTTCTACTCACTCTTTTTTGTCCTTTCCTCCTCACCTCCACCCCCTTCCCATTCTATTCACACCTAATCACCCTTGCCCTTACTTCCTTCTTATCCTTTCCTTCCTTCCTTCTTCTTCCTCAGTTGCTCTCCCAGCTCTGTTTTCTCCAGCCCCTCACCTTACATCCACCTTAACCTGCACCTATACAGTAGATAAAGGACCTAGCTAGTGACAATGCTCAAGTCGTATGGCAGCTACTTCAGCTTCTCATCTTGGTTATTGTGTAAATTTCTGCTTGCTTCAGTTTGCCTGTATATGTCCTGTCATGATGGTATTCCACTGCAGTTACTTATTTCTGTATTTTTGGATAATATGTAGCTGTCTTACTTTGTCTAATGATGAGGGACCTTTGTAAATGAGCACCTAGCTCAAAGGTTATTTCCGATGCTTCAAATAAAATAAAATAAAAATGGGTGAGCATATCAAACCTTCAGCAATGACCTGCAACTTCCTCCACTCTAATGTTCTACCATGGACCTTCATCTCCTGAAGCTCTTTTGAAAACCAAGGGCGCTTCAATATGTGGTCACATGGTGGGATGAGTTGGTACTAAGGAGTGCTGTGGACAAGCCCTTATTGTAGGCCTCCATCACTGCACTGCAACCCTTGAAGGAGGCTTCTGTCAGACTTCAGGTATCCAACAAACCTAGAAATCTCACCATATTCACATGCTGTTTTGCATGGTATTGAAAAACAAAACACAACACAATCAGAAGAGGCTTCTGTAACTAATATCTCATTGTTGCTTTCTAGGGTACCAGATACTGAAATGTTATGATGCAGTGGTCTGACCAAATGACTTTACTGAGTTATTCTCATAAGAACATAAGAAAAGTGTCGGCAGATGGGGATCATGTGATCCATCGAAGTTCGCCCTAGGTGGCTGCCCCCAGTTATATGTTATTTTGTTTAATTTCTAAGCTGCTCGTAATGCCTGTCACAAGCATGCTTGAATTCACTTACTGACTTCATGCTACCACTTCTGGTAGCAGGCTGTTCCATGGGTCTATCACTCTCTCAGAGAAAAGTACTTCCTAGAGTTGCTCTTAAACTTGCCTCCCACCAGATGCAAGTTGTGCCCTTTTGTATGCGCCACTCCTGTTTTCCTGGAAGAGTCCTTCTTTGAGTTGTGTTAAACTTTGATGTATTTAAATGTTTCTATCATGTCCCTCTATTTCTTCTCTGTTCTTGTGAGAACTTGACTCTTGAGTCTTGCCTTGTATGGCTCATGGTGTAGCCCCTGCACCATCTTTGTAGCCCTTCTCTGTACTGTCTCCAAATGGTCACTGTCCTTTTTAAAGGGGAGGGCTCCAGAACTGGACACAGTACTCCAAGTGTGGCCTCACCAATGATTTCTAGAGTGGCATGATTACCTCCTGCTTTCTGCTCATAATACCTCTGCCTATGCATCTAGGGATACCACTTGACTTCTGCTCTCCTTTTTCACATTGTTTGCCCACCTTAAGGTCATTGGAAATTATTACTACCAGATCCCGCTCCATTAATGTCTCCTCTAATTGGTGCCCATCCAGCATGTACTTTTTTCCTGGGTTTCCCCTTCCCAGATGCATTACTTTATATTTCTTGGTGTTAAATTTAAACTGCCAATTTTTTGACCATTCCTCAAGTTTTCTGAGGTCCGCTTCCATTCCTAAGGCCCCCTCCTGTGTGTGTCCACTCTGCTGCAGAGATTTGTATTGTCTGCGAAAAGGCAAACCTTCCCCTCCAGGTCTTTGGTGATGTCTCAGATGAATATGTTGAAGAGGACTGGGACCAGTACTAATCCCTGTGGAATGCCACTGGATACCTTCCCTTGATAATGATCCATTTACCAAAAACTCTTTGGGTCCTGTTTTGAAGACAGTTACTAATCCAGGCGACTATTTTCTGACCGACTCCAGTGTGTTCTAGTTTGTTAGTAAGTCTCCTATGGGAAACGGTGTCAAAGGCCTTGTTGAAGTCCAAGTACACCGCATCCACTGCCACATCCTGGTCTATAGTTCTGGTAACCCACTCAAGAAATCAATCATGTTTGTTTGGCACAATTGCCCTGCTGTGAAGCCATGTTGTTTGGGGTCAAGTTTTCCACTTTCCTTAAGGTAATCTACTATTCTCTCTTTTAGTAACGTCTCCATAATTTTTCCCACTATAGAGGTCCAGCTGACCAGGCGGTAGTTTCCTGCCTCTTCCTTGCTTCCACTTTTGTGCAAGGACACTACTGTTGCCCTTTTCCAGTGATTTCTTGAATAACTCAGCTAGTGGTGCCACAATCTCCAACTTTGCAAAGAAATGCAGACTCAGTGCATAACCTCCCTTGAGTGTGCCGCAGAAACTTCTTGTCCGAGTTCCAGCTCCTTGGTGAGCTGGGGATATCTGGTAGCAAACTGGTCTGAGGCACTGTTCACCCATGCACTGAAGTCATCAAGAACCATGAGTCTTGGCGATTCAATTACAAATCTGGTAACTTCTAAGCAAACTCCCACAGGCAGAAGGAAGGGATTGGGCCCCTAAAAACAGGGGAAGGGGGATCCTGTGCTAAGATGCTGAACGAATGAATTTAAGCAGTGTTCACTGAACGGCCCCCAAGATGGGAAGGGTGTGCATCAGGAGGACCATGACATCAGGTACAGCTATGATGTAGACTAGGAATATCCCACCCACCATCGTAGTTGACCACTTTGTGACGGTCAAGCCGGGTAAGTCCCAAGAGACAGACAGGATACACCCTAGGATCACAGTGGAGCTAAATGAACAACTGATGGGGATACTTGCTATATTCTTTCATGCATATGACCAACAGGTGTGGTGCAAAAAAGACTGGAAAGAAACCAATGTGGTCTCCATCTCCAAGAAGGGGGAAAGGCTGAACCCCGGCAACCACAGGCAGGTCAGCCTGACATCAGCACCAGGAGACGTCCTGGAAATCATTATCCAAGCCAGAATAATGTCACACTTGATAAGGCCAAGGTTCTTGCTCCTCTCAGCATGGCTTTATGAAGAGCAGACTGTGCCAAACCAACATTCTTCATGGGGAGGCCACAGAAGTGGATAGTCAAAATCTGTACACCTTTTAAATGATAGCTAGATAAATCAGTCAACAGACTATGAAGGAACTGCATGCGAACTGCTTATATTTAACAATTTATTCACCTAGGCTAGCTTAACTACGTTGCAGCATTTTGTTTTCAGTGATGTCATCCTCCTACTCAGTTTTACAGTTGGGTAGCCTTGGAGCACAGGGAGGTCAAACGAGTTGCTGTCAGTACACAGTGAGTTGGTGCATGCAGCAGAAATCGACTCACAGATCTACAGGTTATAATTCAGAGCCCTCATCACTGAACACAGTAGTCAGCCATTTGTAATGGCACGTGCACCAGACTGTGATCCAGTCAACTAATTTAGCAGTATCACGAGTACTGCATCTGAAAAATGACAAACTGCAGTCAGCATACCATCTTAGACTGGATCCTCACCCAAAATCCAGTCAGCACAACTAAATATGAAGGGTAATAATTCAGTACAATATTTTAAAAAGTTACTTAGCAGGGGGGCTGCGATAAAAAGAATTTAACAAAGTCAAAAGTTTAACAAAGCCAACACCTGAGAGGATACTAGATCCAAGTCTTCCGCATACTCAAAGGTACTAACAAGGTCGAACAGACAGAGATATGTGGTCTGGTGCCCTCCAGCAGGATATAGGAGCATGCCCAAGCTCAATGGCAGTAGCTTTTGATGCCACTCTTCCGCAGAGGGCAGTGAACCTATGAACAGCCTGCCAGTAGTGGACCAATGCTTACAGGATATACACTGCTTAATTCCTGCACTCCGCTTTTTTTTTGGGGGCATTCTGCTAATTTGATAGGAGGTAAAAGAAAAATATGTTTTTTAGTTGCACAGTGGAGGACCGCCCGTTGGCGCTGAGGTTGAGGCGCTGGACACCACACCTCACGCTACGCCAACGACCCGGGTTCGGAAACGAGCCTGGGCGCTGGGAGTCAGCAGGGGAGGGAGATGGATCGAGCGTTCAAGGGACAGCTCTCCTCTCCTTGGGGTGGGATCCAGAAGTTCCCCAACACAGCAGTGACCCCCGGTGGAGACTAGGGGTTTCACCTGCGGGGGATGAAGCGGGGAAGAGTGAGGTGGGCATCTACGGGGCTTTGCCTGCGTGTTGACGCCATTGCACGCACGCATGTGCATGTAGGGGGAAAATAGCCACAAGAAAAAACAAAAACGCCTCCCAGACCACCGGTGAGATGACGGTGGCCCCAGGGGAACACCACACATCCCAAATGCCGGCTCAGACGCACCTGGATCTCTCCTAGCCAGGCCTGTGCGGCTCCAGGTAGGCACGTCACACTTAGGAGTTTGACCGCCAAGAGGTAGGGCGGAACCAGCCTTGGAGGTGATACCGGGGGTCGAGCCTGCCTTAGGGTCGTGCAGGAGGAGAGACCCAGGGAGATGCGGGGGGTTCAGGCCGGGAGTAGTGGTCTATCCGAATGGGCACTCCCGAAGGATGCCCGGGGGTATGGGAGTATAAAGAAAGTTAAAAAAAATTTTTAAAGCATCAAAAAAAAAAAAGTTGCACAGGGGAAAAAAGTACAATCGCTTTAAAACAATGCCCAATTCAAATCAAAATTTGCATTTTTATTTAGTTCAGAACCTGGAACCCTAAACCAGAAAGCAGTGAAAATCACGGTTCTAGCAGTTACCAGAACTGACCAGGGAATGATACTAATATAAAAAAAATGCACAAAACCAAGCTAAACTACTGCAAATAATCAAATAAACTGTTAAATATACCAAACAATAAACTAGAAGTTGAAACTATGAAAACTTCACCACAGTGAAAGACTCTGGCGGATCTAATCTCTTCAATGGAGAAATAACTTTGCTGTTAAGGAGTCAAGTGGAGCATGACCACACTACAGAATTTGCATTATAACCTTCTGAAGTTCGATATCTGAGGTAAAACCTCAGGGCTGAGATTATTCAAATTGTATAACATCACAAATACACTTTCACTGCTAGCAGACAAGAAAAAATTAGTCACCTTAGTAATGTTGTTTCTTTTAATGGAGTCTTGCTGTATTCTGACATATGCAGTTAGGTCCTGCCTTTCAACTGCCCCGGAGAACAAAGAGTTAAACTTTCCATGGCCAGCATGGAATGTTCACCATGAGCTCAGTTGAAGCCCCTGTCTGCTGTTGTTTAAACTGCAACCGTCAGATCTTTACCAGCAATACTCACTAGAAGTTCTGTGTGGAAACTGTAAAACTCAAACTAGCCAAGTGGCAACTACATCTATATAAAAGGGTTTTTGGTTTCAAAAGGAAGACTCAAGTCAGGAAACCCAAAAACGAAACACATCCAAAACACAATAACTCACCCAAACTAAAGAGGGTGAAAAGAAGGACACCCCTAGGGTGCCAACACTGCTCCTGCCCACCCACATCCCAAAAACTAGGTTCTGAGAGGGGAGGCGGAGGTCATAATACAGCAAGACTCCATTAGAAGAAACAACATTACTAAGGTGAGTAATTTTTTCTTCAAACAACATGAAGTCTTGCTGTATTGTGACATATGTAGACTACCAAGCAGTACCTCCATGGAGGAGGGACAGAACCTACTTTGGAAACAAGCTCTGAAGTACTGCTGTGTCAAACCGAGCATCACTCCTAGCCTGGATATCCAGAGAGTAATGCTTGGTGAATGTACGGACTGTTTTCCAGGAGGCTGCTTGTTAAATTTCTAAGAGAGGAAGCAGCTGTACCTCTAATGGAATGAGACCTCAGGCCTGAGGGTGGAGTTCTACCCAGTTTTTCATAGCAGAATTGTATACAAGAAACAATCCACCTGACAATAGATCTCTTAGTGGCAGGTTTGCCCTTACCAACCTCTCCATACGTGAGGAACAACTGGATGGATTCAAACCTGTGACCCTTGGTACGCTCTATGTAGTAGCTCAGGGCCCTTTTAACATCTAAGCTGTGTAGCCTCCTCTCTCCAGAGGAGGAATGGTCAGTGAAGAAAACAGGGAGAGATATAGACTGGTTGAGGTGGAAATCTGAAACCACTTAAGGCAAAAACTTTCTGTTAGTTCTTAGGACTACTTTATCTCTATGGAAAGAGATAAAATCAGGTTCCACTGACAGGGCTTGCAATTCACTGATACGCCTGGCAGAAGTAATGGCCACCAAAAACACAGTTTTCCAAGTCAAGTACTTGAGCTCTGCAGAGGACAAAGGCTCAAAGGGGGGTTGTATAAGCTGAGCAATGCAAACATTAAGGTCCCACGCAGGAGCAGGAGCAGGATCCCTAAAGGAGGGATTGGTGTGAAGCAATCCCTTGAAAAACTTACAAAACACAGGATGGGATGATAGAGAGGAAGGCTTGCCTACTGACAAGAAAGCAGAAACAGCTGCCAAATGTACTTTAAGGGTAGCTGGTCTGAGGCCTAGGCCATTAAGATGGACCATATAGTCCAGAACCGTAGGCAACTCAGCAGAGTCTGGAGAAATATTTTCTTAGAACACCAAATGCTGAATCTTTTCCATTTGGAGTTGTAAGTCTTTCTGGTGGAAGGCTTTCGAGAAGCCTTAAGGATATCCAGAACCCCCTGGGAAAGATGCAGATCTGCAAACTCTAACTCTTCAAGAGCCATGCCTTGAGATTGAGAGACCGAAGATTTTGGTACCAAATCCTCCCCTGAGAGGATGTCAACAGGCTGTAATTCTTGGGAAGAGAAAGGGGAAGGTGGACTGCTAGGGACAGCAACAGGGGATACCAGGGCTGTCTGGCCCAGTCTGGAGCAATCAGAACCACTTTGCATGGTTGTGACCTTATCTTGACTAACACTTTGAACAGGAGAGGGAAGGGAGGGAGCATACAGAAATTTCCCTTCCCAGTTCAGAATCAGAGCATCCAGGGGGACTGAGCCCAAGACGGGGTCTGCAACAAAAGAGAAGAAGTTGATGATTGTCTCGGGATGCAGAAAGATCCATCTCTGGAGTGCCCCATCTCGAGAAAATCACTTTCAAAACTAGAGGATCTAGGGTCCATTAGTGATGGCCCTGGGATATTCTGCTCAGAGCATCTGCTAGGACATTGTCCTTCCCTGGGAGATGAACTGCTATCAGAGAGGTTTGCAGGGAATAGGCCAGGGACCACAACTTCATTGCTTCTGTGCACAAGGCCGTAGACCGGTGCCTCCCTGCTTGTTGATGTACCACATGGTGGTGGTGTTGACAGACAGAGACTTGAACTGACTGAGCGGTAACAGCAATTCGGTAGAAGCCGACCGAAAAAACGACACTTCAACTGACTTTTTTGAACCGAGCAAAGAAGAAATCTCCGGAGCGACTGTTCAGTGAGGCGGAGTAAAGAATCTGACGGTTGCAGTTTAAACAACAGCAGACAGGGGCTTCAACCGAGCTCGTGGTGAACATTCCATGCTGGCCATGGAAAGTTTAACTCTTTTTTCTCTTGGGCAGTTGAAAGGCAGGACCTAACTGCATATGTCAGAATACAGCAAGACTTCATGTTGTTTGAACAAATCATTCATAAAGAAGTAAACAAATGAAAACAATGCAGCCTTTATGGTAAGCCTGGACAAATTTCTGCTTAGTATAGAAATCACTGGATACCCTGAGGTATTGAGTGGGTAGGGATGGAAACCCCTTTAAACTAACATGTTTACATAACATATTTTTTGATATCTGCTTATGACGCACAGAGCATTCACGATGGAACTACAGTCCCTCCGAACCTTAAATAACTATGTTAGTAAGTTACACCAGCTGGCCATTTCTATCCAAACACATACCAAAATCTTAACAGCAATGATGTTATTATTCAGTATTACATTTTTCAAAGGGCCAGAAGCTCTGTCCCCCTTTTTGTCCCTCAATCGCTGCAGGTGGTGATCCCTGCAATGTCCCACTCACTGGTTAGCAGCAATGCACTCCAGCCCTCCCTCCCAGGAAAGTAAATGTATCAGCTCTGTGATGAGTCCACTAAATGAGCCAGACATTAGGGGTTGCCATTTACCCGGGTCTCCCAGGTGGTAGTGCAGCATTCTGTCACCGAGCCACTGCATCAGCTCGAATTTAAACATTTTTACGAAAACTACTCACCTGTTTTTGAGGTATAGCTGTGAAAAATATTTTGTTAACAAATACTGCAAGGTGAAGATGTAGTTTATCCAACAAATGTGTCATAGGGGCTACTTACATCTCTGAAGACTGAACTCAACACAATCACACAGATTCCGAAATACAGTACAAGCAGAGCATTTTGTGTTGGCAAAAGCTAACCCACTAGTGAACCATGAAGCCAATACCTTTGCATGAGATGTTTAATAACTATCAATAGAACACACTACTATACTGGAAAGCTGGTTGTGCTTAATATTTACCTCTAGATTTGTCTTTTGGAGCAAAGTGGGAGGCAACACAAACAGGTGCTCTGATTTTCTGTCTTCATTTTCAGTAGGCTGTGCTACAGCACTAAGTAGACACTCTGTCATAACTGAAAAAGAAATTAAACTTATCACATTAGATAACCACAAAAATTAACAGTTTCCACGCATGAGCCAGCTTTCAAATTATAGTGATGGAAAAACTTAATACAGAAGCAAAATCATTTATTCAGTCTAAGTCAGAACAGTGATACTGGGTAGCTATACCACGTATCAGAACTTCCTGAACCTGAAGATGAAGTAGTAAGCATTACAACAACTTGCAATGTATTATACGTTTAAGAACTCTGCCAGAAATTACCTACTTGTGCAACACAATATACTATTTACCATTTTCTTAATTCAACTCTATTCTTTCCCTGTTAGGCTCCACTAAATCGGAAGCTGCTTTGGTTGTCACCTGCACCTACTCCCAGAAGAGGAACCACCCAGCCACACTCCTGGAGTTATCATAACACCATTTGACCAACTCATTGCTGCATTACCCCCTCACTCCTCTCCTCACCATCCAGCCAAGCAAGCGCTACACTACCAGTGGAACATACAGCATAACATCTGGGGGAGGATACCAAGAGGAAAAAAGATCCTTCTATCACTGTCTTCCTACAAAAGACATCCCCCCCAGTACATTTTGTTGTTGTTGTTAATGCTTTATATTTAATTTTTATCAACAGTGTGCCACTAAACACTCAAACACATAACATGCATTATAACCTACAGACATTCACAGTTCAATATATTTGCAAAGTTCACATGTCAGATGTCGTAAGGGTATGGAGGTCCAATATCATCTGTTATGCAAGGAAAAGTAAAATGTCCTGGCTGGAAGGTTCCTTCCCTCTTGATTCCTTATGTGCCCATCAGGCTACCTCAGATGAATACCCTACTGCCAATCCTGGGGATTGGAAGGAGACGGAGTTGAGTGGGGGGTACATAACTTTAACATGTACTCCTTCGAAGCCAGGAGAGGGGGGCACACTGGAAACCTTCAGATATGAGGAGTACCAACAGGATGGATATTTAGCAACTGTTTAGTCTTAGTAAGGGGTCCATCCCAAGGCGCCACAACTGTAAACTGATAGGAGGAGAAGAAGTTACCTGGAACATAAGGAGGAACTTCCTAATGGAGAGGATGGTGGAACCGTAGAACAGTCCACCAGAGGTGCTGGTCAATGTTAATACTTTTGCTAGGTTCAAGGTAGAGTGGGAAAGCATACAAGATTGATGAAAATTACTAGGGGAAGGGATGGTATTAATGGGGCAATGGGACTAGCCAGGCAGAACCGCAGGATGAGGGCTTCCCATAAGGACCTGCTATTCCTAGACTGGTGGAGACTTAGGTAGAAACTAAATAGACTTTATGGACTAGGAGTCTTTTTCAGTTCATAAAATTGTTGCTTCTATATATCATAGAGGTATGTATTCAGCGCCAGGATTTCTGGATGCTGCGAATTTGGTAACAGTCGGTTCCATGCTCTTAAAGTTCTCGAAGGTTAAAAATGCATAAAAATACCTTTTTAAGACCTTATTCTTTGCTTGCTAAAAGCACAAAAATGGCGGTGGATTGAAACATGAAACTTTTAAGTGCATTACATTTGGGCCCAAGAACTTTTTTTTAATGGGTGGCCCCTCCAGTCGGGGCACAATGACCTCCTCAGGGCTCGAGATCAAGGAGAGGGGAAATTCTCATTTTCCTTGACCTCTGTCTTTAGCTTCTGACACGGTAGACAACTGTGTGTTGCTCAACCGCCTGAGGGAATTTTGTGGACTCGCCAGCACTGTCATCCGCTGGTTTGAGTTCTATCTCACGAATAGGAGGCAACAGGTGGCGATGGGGAATTTCTCCTCCACCCCTAGCCTCCTGTCGTGTGGAGTACCTCAGGGTTCGGTCTTGTCAACAATGTTGTTTGCTGTGTACATGCTGCCCCTGGGAGAGATCATTAGGAAATACAGTTTGGGTTTTCTTTGCTATGCTGATGGTACCCAAAGCACAGTTATGCAAGAACTTACCGTAACAGTAGATCTTCGAGAACAACTCTTGCAGCAGGTTACACCATTAGGACTGAAGCCAGCAGGCACCAAGACCCCACAGAAATTTTCTAGCTAGCAGTATTCAGCGGGAACCGCCCCCAACGTCAGCCCCACCCCCGACGTCAGGCATCATACAAAAGGAGGCGGTCCCCCAGAATCCCCAGTTCTCCTGCCGGAGACTCTCGACCGCTAGATGACATCAGAAGTGAAGACTGAGGATCCACCTTCAAAGAAGGTATATAACAGGGAACTGTTAAAAAACAGTGAATCCTAGGTGGTGATCAATGGAACAACTCTACCTCCAGAGGGGATGGTGGGAGGCAAACTATCTGCTGCAAGAGCTGTTTTCGAAGATCTACTGTTACGGGAAGTTCTTATGTAACTGTACTATCTTACTTCGAGAAACAGCTCTTGCAGCAGGTTACACCATTAGGACTGATTCCCAAGCAATTCTGGAAATCTATCTGAAATGGGAGAAGGCTAGGGAGAGATCAAGAGTTGAACGAGAGCCTAGGACAGTAGTCCCTGAAGGACTGCTAGACCAAAACCATCTCTTCGTCGTGAAGCAACGTCCAGGCTATAATGCCTGATAAAGGCGTGCACGGTGCTCCAAGTAGCTGCTGCGCAGATGGCTGAGGTGGACACGTTCTTCAAAGCAGCAAAGGAGCTAGCCGCCACCCTTGTGGAATGTCCCCTTACCGAGCCCGGCAGGGGCTTGTTACGTTTTTGGTAACAGAACGTGATGCAATGCATGAGCCATCTCGAAAGAGACTGTTTAGAGACCGGAGCACCCAGCATCCTATGGGCGAAGGAGACAAAAAGCTGATCAGATTTACGGTGTTGCCTGGTTCTGGTCAGGTAGTATCTTAGACACCTATGCACATCGAGAGTGTGCAACAAGCCCTCTCCTCTATTGGAGTATTTAGGAAAGTACACTGGTAGGTTGATATCCTGATTAAGGGTAAGGGCTGAGACCACCTTAGGCAGAAATTTTGGATTTGTCCTTAGGGACACCCTGTCCTGGTAAAAAAACAAATAAGGTTCTTTGTACATAAGTGCGTGTAGCTCAGAAATCCTTCTGGCGGAAGTAACAGCAACTAAAAATAGCGTCTTCCATGCAAGAAGATGTAGCTCGCAATCTGCTGCTGGTTCAAAAGGAGGCAGCGTAAGCTGCTCCAGGACGAAGGGCAAGTCCCACGGAGGACTGGGGTCCTTAATTGGAGGCCTAAGGTGGAGAACACCTCTCAAAAAGGCACATGCGGTTTCCAACTGGGATATGGACCGTAGACCTATAGGAATGTGATAGGCCGAGATGGCACAGAGCTGTACTATGATCGAGGAATAGGCCAAGCCTGCCTGAAATAAGGACAGGAGGTAGTCTAATACCAAACCCTTAGAACAATCCAGTGGGGAAAGTCCCTGTGCTTGAGCACAGAGACAAAATCTGCGTGTACGTGGCATGAGTGGCCAGTTTTCTAGCAGCCGTTAGAACATCTGCTACCTCTTGTGAGACCCAGTAATGCATGACTGCTATGTCCCTAGGAGCCTGGCATGCAGGTTCAGAGAGTGAAGGTCCGGATGGACCAAGGATCCTGCCTCCTGGGACAATAAGTGAGAGCTGATTGGCAGAGGCACCGGTGGTTCCTGAGAAAGTTGGTACAGCAAAGAGAACCAGATCTGCCTGGGCCAAAAGGGTGCAATCAATATCACCATCGCCTGCTCTCTGCAGAGTTTCAGAAGAACCCTCTGGATCAACGGGAAGGGAGGAAATGCGTAGAGGAATCTGCCCACCCAGGAGAGGGACAACGCATCTCACCAGAAAACACCAGGCTCTGGATCTAGCGAGCAGAAATTGTGCAGTTTTGTGTTGGATGGGGAGGCGAAAAGGTCTAACTCTGGTGTCTCCCATCTGCTAAACAGATCCTCTGTGACCTCCTGGAGTAGTTCCTATTCGTGGACTCTGGCCTGAGATCGGCTCAGATTGTCTGCGATAATGTTGTCCACTCCTGGAAAATGAACAGCAATAAGGTTTGTGCCGTGTTGCAGAACCCAATCCCACACCCTCATGGCCTCCCTGCAAAGATGATAGGAATTAGTGCCTCCTTGCTTGTTGAGGCAATACATCACCGTGGTATTGTCTGTTTGCTGCAGGAGAGTACCCGGTGGAATCTCCGATTGGAAAGCCTGCAAAATGTTTATATGAAGATGAGATTCCTGGGATGTCCATGAGCCCTGAGACCTGACCTCGTCAAGGTGTGCCCCCCCCAACCGGACCCCGAAGCATCTGTGGAGAGTGTCACAACCGGAGATGGCGCAACAAAGGGGACTCCCAACGACAGGTGCTCTGGGTCGAGCCACCATTGCCAATCCCGGATGATGGCACTCATGATCCTGATTGGATGCTGCAGATGGTCTTGCTTCTGATCCCACTGCACCTGTAACATCCACTGGGTCACCTGCATGTGGAGACGGGCTAAAGGGACTGTTGCAATGGATGCAGCCATGTGTCCGAGCAGGCAAAGGACCAGTCTTGCTGGAACGGTCTTCTTTGCCAAGATATCCCTTATGAGGGATCTGATGTGCTCCGCTCTGTCCTGGGGCAAAAAAGCTTTCCGCTGGACGGTGTCCAGGACTGCACCTATGAACTGCAGTCTCTGAGACGGAACCAGGTGCGACTTCTCCTGATTGATAATGATGCCCAGGGACCCGAAGAGGGAACGAGTACAGCAGATTGTGGACATCAGGGCCTCCTGAGAAGGGGCCATGAGGAGCCAGTCGTCCAGGTAGGGGAACACATAGTAGCCTTGTCTCCTGAGAGCCGCTGCTGTGACTGCCACGCACTTCGTGAATACCCGAGGTGCCGAGGACAGCCCAAAAGGGAGGGCTCGAAACTGATAATGGTGACCCTGAAACTCAAAGCGCAAGAATTTTCTGTGCACCCGAGCTATCGGTATATGCAAGCAGGTGTCCTGCATATCCAGTGACGGTAAGAAGGCGCCCTGCTTGAGCATGGGAATTGATCCTAGAAGAGTCACCATGCAGAAGCGTTTGTAAAGCACCGAAGCGTTGAGGTTGCTGAGGTCCAGAATTGGACGGAGGTCCCCTGTCTTTTTGGGAACCAGAAAGAAGTGGGAATAGTATCCTGCGCCTTCTCGTGGTACATGCGCTATGGCCTCTTTTTCCAGAAGTGCTAGCATCTTCTGCTGAATGAGCAGTGCGTTCTGTCCCGAATAACGGAAAAGCAGGGGAGGCCTTGACAGTGGGTGATCGAGGAATTCTATAGTGTCCTCTCTCGACCAACTGAAGGACCCACCGGTCGGCGGTTATCGTCTGCCACCCTGAAAGGTGGCGATAGATGCGACCCCCGACCTTTTCTTCCTGTTGATCCAGAGGAGGGCGGGGACCGGGAAGGAGTCATGCTGTGGTGGCGTTGCCTCCCACAGGCTGGGTCGGTTTTGTATATCTCTGACCTTGGCCTGGGGAAGACTTAGGCTGGGCCTTATGATTGAAGTTGCCTCTTTGCTGCTGGCCGGAACGTCCTAGGCACCGCAGACAGGCCGAATGAAGATCCTTAATTAAAAGGGATCTGTTTGTCACAGGCACACTTGCAGGGGTGTCCTTCTGAGGAAGAAGTAGGAGATGCTGACATTTAGATAAATAAATGATGGAAATTCAAGTCGTCGTTCGCTGAAAAGGGCTTCCATGAGGCCGATGCTGGCGAGTCGATGGGGGAAAAAGAACTGGGGATTCCGGGGGACCGCCCCCTTTTGTATGATGCCTGATGTCAGGGGAGGGGCGGATGTCGGCGGCGGTCCCCGCTGGATACTGCTAGCTAGAAAATTTCTGTGGGGTCCTGCCACCTGCCGCTTCAGTCCTAATGGTGCAACCTGCTGCAAGAGCTGTTTCTCGAAGTAAGATCTGTATTTTTCCTTTGCCTCTGTGACATTCAATGCGGTGGAAGTGCTAAATAATTGTCTTGCCGAGATCAGTGATTGGATGGCCTCCAGCTGGTTGCAACTGAACCCCGATAAGACGGAGGTACTGGTGGTGGAGTCGGACAGAGGGCATGATAGGATAGCCTTTGGCGCAGCAACAGGGTTGTTCCTGGGATCTGTGCCACTGAAGGCCTCCACTAGGGTGCATGATCGTGGTGTGACCTTTGACAGCGGATTGACATTTGAAGCCCAGGTGTCACCCGTTGTCCAAACCAGCTTTTACCATCTTAGGAATATTGCCAGGATCAAGCCCTTAGTTCCGTCCATGGACCTCCCCACCTTGGTGCATTCCTTCATGCCATCTAGACTCAATTACTGTAATGTGCTCTACCTCGGGGTCTCAGGAGGTACCCTCCGCCGGCTACAGCTAGTGCAAAATGCAGCTGCAATGTTGTTGACGGGGCAGTAGAAATACTGCCACATCACCCCGGTGCAGCGCAAACTGCACTGTCTGCCGGTCAGGCGGAGGATCCTCTTCAAGGTGGGTTTGCTAACTTTTAAGGCCCTACGTGGGCTGGGCCCTGGATACTTGTCAGATCTTCTTACACCCATTGCCTCGGTCTGCTCCCTCTGCTCTTCCTCTAGGGGCCTCCTTGCGATTCCCAGGATGAGGCTAAAAACTGCCAGCAACAGAGCATTTAGTGTCACCGGCCCTGTCCTGTGGAATTCACCTTCTCCATCTGTATGGAAGGCCCTTTCAGTTGAAGTATTTAAGGCCCACCTCAAGACCCTCCTGTTTAGTCAGGCCTTCCCAGACAATGTTTATTAGATCACATCTTTGGGATAGCCCTTTTAGTGACTGCTTTTAGCTTAGATTGTGCTTATTTATATGGCCTATTTATTAGTGATGTAATTGATGTATTTGTTTTATTTTATTGATCGTTTTGTAATTCTGTGAACGGAGCCCAGAGCCTCTGGGATTGGGCGCCTGGAAAAATAAAACTTGCCTTGCCTTACTAAGAAAGTTGCAGTTTTTTAATTAAGAAAATTATATGTACAGTTAATTTTTTCAGGAATGATTCTTTTTTTTTTAATTTATTATTTATTATTTTTTTATAAATTATGTCACAATAATATGCACAATATTGTAATATAAAAAAAAAACCCATCAAATATACTCATAAAACATATAAAGTGCATACTCTTAAACATAAGAATAGGTCTAGACCAGTTCTGAAAAAGGGGGAGAGGCAAAGATAATAAAAATTAACTATTAAATTAATAAACAAATAACCAGGCAGTATAGCAATTACATATTTGAACTTTCCTTATTACATTCCTTGAAATATCAAGTGCATCCCCAACTAACCCTCTCCACATTAATCCACCATATAAAATATCTTAAACAAAAAGACCATGGATACAACCATTAGATATAAATAATCAAAACAATTTTTTCCCCCCAGTCAAAATATATAAAAACAAACAGAGCAAAAATTCAGGACTTTTAAACATTTACACATTCATATTTTCCAAATTAACCAACATCTCGTGTTCTGAAGTAGTGGGGGATTCAACAGTCTTCTCAGATGAATATTGTGAGCGAAGGTAGTTTGTTAATTGATCTAATTCAAAGAAAATATATTTTTTCCCATCTTTTACTATCTTCACCTTTGCAGGGGGTAGCAAAGAAAACTGTGCACCAATCTCTAAGATCTCCTGACGAAACGCCAAAAACCTCCTCCTGCGTTGTTGTGTAGCATAGCAGTAATCTGGATATATACAATACCTCAATCCATTATATTCTAAGATCCCTCTGAGTCTGGCAAGCTTAAAAATATAGTCCCGATCAGAATCAAACCCAAAAGTAGCAAAAATCGTAGATTTAGACATTTGTGTCGAGGAGGGTACACTCGCTGTAATAGAAGTACCAAAAATATTCCTGTTTCGCTTAATCACTCGGAACGCCTTTGAAATCAAGGGAGGGTTTTCAGCTGGTAAATCGAATGTTTTAATCAAAATATCTTTTACTAAATCTCTTGTAATTTCAAAATTTGCATCAAACTGATCAGGTATCCCTAATATACGCACATTTCTGCAACGCAAATAATTTTCTGCATTCTCCAACTTTCTATTGATATTGTAATTTTCTTTAATTAAACTTGCACAGTTTGCTTCCACTGAGATCAACTTATTTGCTTGCTTATCAATTTGAGCTGAATTCTGAGCTACACCTTTTTTTCATCTCCTCCGCCACAATTTTCATACCATTCACTTCTTTTTGTAAGTATTCAGTTTTTTTAAACATAGCTTCGTACCTCCGGTCGCTTTTTCAGTCCATGCTAGGATTTTCTCTAAGGTTGTCCCCAATCTCTCCAAAGTGTAACCTCCCCCCCTCAGAAGGCAATGAATGTGCAGGAATCTCACTCCGTTCCTGAAAATAAGTTGAATAATCCAACTGAGGACTATGTGCTGTCTGCATCTTGGCTTGCTCCAGCACCTCTTTCAACAGGGTAGTAGGTAGCGCTATTTCCATAGCCTGCGGAACGTATGGCGAGCTAAGCATTGCTCCACCACCGCTCTCCGGGCTGGGCTTAACAGGAAGATGCCGCTGCTCGAGCGGACTAGACCTCGGGGAGACGAACTCCACTCTCGAACTGCCCTTGCTCCTCCGTGACTCCATTTAGACCGAATTTGTCACACCTCGGGTACTGAGCTAGGCGAACTAAGAAAACTTTCATTCAATGCTGCAGACAACGCCGACAAGTCCGTCTCCACAACAGCCTACACAGAGAGGTCACAACAAAACGCTACTACCGCTGGCCATCTTGCCTCGCCCCAAGGAGAGGTGCCAGGAATGCTTCTTCACTGTTTTTTTTTTCCCCAAAAAAACTGGCACACATCACCTTCATGAACATTAATCCACTTTTAAATAGTGTCCAATGGGGAATTCTCATGTGCAGTCTGGCCACAGGCACTGTGACTACGGCCACTGCCATCACGCCCAAGAGCCTGAGGAAGGCTCTGGCTGGAACATAGTTGCTGTGGAACAGCAATCAAGCTTGGACTATGAGACGATCCACCCTGTCCTGGGGAAGGAAGGCCATGCCCTGAGCTATGTCCGGGACTGCCCCAATGTACTGAAGTCACTGACAGGGCATCAGGATGGACTTGGGCAAGTTGACCGTAATGCCCAGGTCCTGGAACAGGCAGAGGGTGTGTTCCAGGGTCTGTAGCAGGCTGTCCTTGAACAAAGCTTTGAGGTGCCAATCATTCAGATGAGGGAAGACATAGAATCCCTGTCTCTGGAGGGCAGCCAGAACCACTGCTAAGCATCTGGTAAATACCCGAGGAGCGGAGGGCAAGCCAAAGGGCAGGGCCCGGAACTGGAAATGTGCCCCCTGAAAATTAAATCTGAGGTACTGTCTGCGGAAGGCACATATCTTGATGTGAAGATATCCGTCCTGCATGTCGAGGGAGCATATCCAATCGCCCTTGTGCAGTAGGGGCAGAAGACCCTGAAGGGTTACTATCCTGAATTTCTTGTACTGGATGAGGAGATTTAACTCCCTGAGATCCAGAATGGGCCCGAGGTTGCCTTGAGATACAGAATGGGCCCAAGGTCATCTGTGCATTCTGGAACCAGAACGAAATGGGAGTAGAACCCCCTTCCTTGCTGAGCTTCCGGCATGGGTTCTATGGCCCTTTTTCTGAGCAAGGACTGAATCTCCTCCCACAGTACTAGGATGTTGCGGGGGGGCGGGTTGAGAAGAAGGAACCTAGGGGTCTCTCTGGGGGCCATTCTAAGAGTTTCAGAGTGTGGCCATGACCTGTGAGCTGTAGCACCCAACTGTCACCTGTAATCTCCGTCCACCTTTCCCAGTGCAAGGAGAACACACCCACTACTGCCTCCTCCAAATCCATTGGGGGGGGAGGCACCCGGCAAGGAGTCAAGCTGAAAAGGGGGTTGCAGCAGCAGCCGCCGCCCCTCCCCTTCTAGGACCCTTGCTGGAGGAGGGGGCTGGCAGGGCTGGGACAGCCTTCCGTTTAACTTTCTTGGAGGAGGGCAGGGTTCTGTAGGAAGCCCGATGAAAGAGCACCCATTGGGCACTCTTGGGTTAGGTATAGTACACAGAGTGCACCGACCGTAAGGTATGTCAAGAGGCTTGTAAGTTAGAGAGGATATTCTGTACATCATCCCCGAACAATTTATATCCCCTGAAGGGAGCATTCAGGATGGAAATCTGCATATCCTGAGCAAACTCGGACACCCTCAGTCAGGAGTGATGATGGAGGCAAATGCAGACTGCCACTGCCCGGGCTGATGCATTTACAGCGTCACCATCATAAGCGAAACATATGAGGTGTCAGTTGACGTCTGCACCAGATTTGAGGCTGAAAGTTTCAGAAAAAAATTCTGTACCATCTAGACTGTAGGAGACAGTAAATAAACATGTAATAAAAGGCTAAAAAATGTAAGACTTTTCTGTAAATGTGACACATTCGGATCTTGAAACCTGCATAAGCGACTGTCACGAAACTTCACACGTCTTGAAAAGTTGCCTCCCAGACAATACATGACAGATCTGGGGCAATTTTGCCAAACACTACCAAAATTATTAAAATATAAAGTTAAGGTTTAACATTGAGCACTCCACTCAACCCTAATATACAAGTGTGTTGGGGATGAAGCTGGAGGGCCATTTGGTTGGGTGGTAGGATGAGTCAACCTTAAATATGTTTCCAGTGACTGAGCATGCTTGGTGGAAAACTAAGTGTGGCTAGTGAACTGAATCTAGGCAGTCAGAAATACTGTTCCAGAGAAATTTCAACCAATCAGGATGCTCGAAAAATCAAACCTGCAGGGTCTTAGGCTATGAAAATCCCTACCTCCCAATCAACCTGTCAATTGTCCAAAAACCTTCTGGGCCAAATGCTTCCTTTCCTTTATAAGGAAACAAAAATCAGTAAATGGTTGTGCATGCAGAGCTGGGGTTGAGGGGTGAGGTGAAACCACTGGCTGTTGCTCAAATATGGATCACAAATGACACCAGACCATGCCAAGTGGTTAAATGCTGGCAAATTTTGGATCAGGTCCATCACAAGTTTTTGTTATTAGTCCTGCTAGCTTGTACTGGTGGAAGTGACATGTGCATTAGTACCCCAGCCGGGTCAGTGGAATGACTGGGGCAAATGGATTTCAAAGCTCCCATACACATAAATCTACAAAAATCAGCATTCTGTAATTTAGTCAGGATACACATGTTCAAAAAGATGTTATTTCCACTTAAAAATTGATAGAGAGCAGGCAAGGTGAATATCTCATGGAAGAGCATTCCACAGAGCAAGGCCAGCAAGTACAAAGGCCCTGTCATCTGCAGATGGGATATGACGCTGTCAACAGCCCCTGCCCTGTGGAACACGTCATCCTCACTGGAGTGTTCTCTGAAGTCCTGGGGGTCCAGTCCTTTTAGGGCCTTATATGACTGTGGGTCTATGCTTCGAATAAAATAAAAAAAAAAAAAAAATTATAAGAAAATATGCATCTCAGGAACCTTTCCTCACCTTTCTTCACAGCAAGCTGTATCCACATAGTATGTGTTGTTAGTCTTGGCACATCATCAGCGCTGTCAGCCTCTAGCCACAAAATGAAAGCTGATTTAATATCATTTTCAGTGATGTCTGCAGGCTAATGAAAAGGAAAAAATACACTAAATCAGTACTCAAAAGTCACCTTTAAATCGAGAAATACCAATAAAAAGTTATCAATCTTGTCCTCAGGAAGCCTTAATAATTATTAACACTTTCTAGTGCCTGACTAGTTAGCCAGAAACCAACTTAATTGATGTGCAAATAGTGCCGACATGCAAAGAGTAGGCATCAAAATGTGCCCACAAACACCATCACAACTGGCCCTACAGTGCATTACTGGCACATTTGGCAGTCTCACATGATTCCATGGGCACGGAGTCTGAGCCATCACCTCCCTCACTAGAGGTATTCCCTCCATGAAATGACCGAGGCACTCTGGTGGGGCAGTGTGAGGAAACTAGCACTATAGCCACGTGTGTGATACCTGTCCTGGATGAACAGTGGACTTCTGTTTCCAGTGCTGTTACTCTAGCAATTTTTATAAGGACTGAAACACCACCAAATGCATATATACTGTGGGTCTTTGAGCACAGGTAGCCCAGGAGTTCAAGAAAACGGCCCCCCACTACTCAGTGGTAGACGTTCATATCGGTTCCCTGCAGTGTCACTTCATGTGTTACTTTTTTATATGCATATTTAATATTTTTTTAAATGACCCCCAAATGGAATTTACTACTGGATTAGCAACAGGGACAGTTACACAAATAATAAGATAACTCCAGACACACAATAAAGTTCTTCACACCAATGATACTTACTGTACACATTTAGGTTTATTATGTGCCTTTCTGCCAAGACACTAGAAGCACAAAACACAATAATATAGAACATAAAAATAGCAGAAAAACACATGATCAAATAAAGCACACAAAGCTACACACTTCACCCAGTATGAAGACTTTATCATATCACATCACATTCTGTATACAGGTTACCCAATCCCAACAATGAAGCAATAAGAAAATTAGCTCATATAATCTGCCAAGTTCAACAAACCAATAAATATTCTAAATGCAGTCTGTCTTTAGAAGAACTAGGAGATGACACATAAGCAATAAGGCATGAAGGGGTGTGTGTAAAACATATTTTACAGCACAGCCAGGGGCATAGTGAGGCACAAGGCCAAAGGCCAAATGACTTCAGCCTGTGGGCGTGCTGTAAAATGTGTTCCACACATCCCTGTGTGCCTTATTGCGCTTAAAAAAAATTGGCTTTTTTTTTTGCACTTTTTACTGTTGGAAAAAACATGTCTATATATGTAGAAACAATAGAGTTACTTGTGTACATTTGTGATAAAATAGTCATTCCACCCATTATAAGTGATGTAATTGTATTATTGCCTACTTTCTTCTTCCTGTTTTGGTTTTCTCTGTTTTTATCTACATTCAAAATATGGAATGTTTGATGGCCCGGTGGCACTGAGGGTTGAGGCGCTAGACACCACACCTTGCGCCACACCACGGACCCGGGTTCGGTGACGGACTCGGGCAGCCTGGGGTCGGAAGGGGAGGGAAAGGATGGAATGTCTGGAGGACAGCTCTCCTCTCCCTAGGGAGGGATCCAGGGTTGCTCAGTGTCCTGGCGATCCCCGATGGTGATCAGGGGTATTACAGGTACACCAGCTGATGTAAGGGGCACAGCACGGCAGATGCCAGCAGGGCAGCCGTACACATGCGTCACTGCACTCCAATGGAGAGAAACAAGCAAGAAAAATCTCGCTTTCCAAACAGGTGACAGTGCCCTCCAGGGCCCCCATCACCACACGCCCAATAGCCGGGCTCAGTCCTCCGTCTCTCTTGATCCCTCCAACCTGCCCAGGTCTGGCGATGGTTGCATTTCCTGGTCAACGGATCAGGTAGGAAGGGGGAGTGTCTGTCCCAGATTTCCCTGAGAGGAGAGCTTCAGACAAGGCAGTAGAGGGTGAGAGGCGAGAGAGGGTAGCTCGAAAGAGTTCTGGGTAGTGGGAGATAAACAGAGTAAAAAAAAATAAAAAAAAAAGATATGGAATGTTTACCATGCAATACATGGATTAAAAATTCTGCTCAGTTCCACTGACAGAACGTTTCTCTCCTAACACACTGTACACACAGACAACAAAGGCCTTTGTTACGACCAGAGACTCAACTATCTTAATGTCTGGGCAAGAAAAAGAGAGTTCCCTGATGAGCAGGTAAAGATAGAAGGGGGAGTTTTCACTGTCAGCAAAGAAACAGTTGTTGTGAAAACTATAAACAACACTTATTGTTTCTAATTCCTTTATGTATGTATGTATGGAGAGTGTGATAATCAGGGAAACAACATTTAATTTATTTGTTTTATTTTTTATTTAAGGTAGTTTTATTTTTAGGGCCCAGTTGAAGTTTTTTTACAGTGCAAAGGTAGCAGCCATGTTTGTGGTGGAAGATCAGTTCTGGCTGTAGGGGGCTAACTGAAATGCCCGTGTTCCAAGTGCCTTTTAATCTGGGTTCCAGACTCATCACTGCTGAGCAGTCTTTTTTTTTTTTAATTTCTCTTTATTACTCCCCTACTGCCTGCCGGCTCCGACCCTTTGGGACATCCAAGGAGTCATCCTCCTGCCTCTCGCCCACCCGGACCTACCTCATGATCCTCCGTGGAGCTTCGGCTTGCCCCCGAAAGGAGACGAGGTGGGGTGCTCACATTGAGAATCCTTCATTGCATCAGGTCGAAGGTGGTCCGGTGAGCGAGGCATATTGAGGCGTGCTCCGGAAGCCCATCTTCCCAGAGCCGGCAGGTGTGTTTCCTCTTTCCTCCCTCCCCTACAGCGTGCAACCCCTGACGTCAAGATACAAGGCGCAGACATCCACACTGTGTAGCGGCCACCCGTCCCCTACCATTGGGGGCTTGCAGTACTCCGAGCCTCCGGCTGGAGTCAGGCAAGTGTGCGGGCTTCAGCCTCAACCTCCCTGGAGAAGGCGAGCTGTCGGGATGCAAACCTATCTCCCCGGCCGACCTAATTAGCAACCCAAGTCTGTTCTCGAACTCGGGTCGCCGCGTGGAGCGAGGTGTGGCATCCAGCGCCTCAACCCTCAGTGCTGAGCAGTCCTTTTGTTAACCATGTGTAAACCATATATATATATATATATATACATACATATACTGTATATATTTTTTTGTAGACTTTATTTGTACTCTCCTAGCCAGGCATCCTTCCGGGTGCTCACACGGCAAGAACTTTCTACTCCCTGCCTGAACCCTAGGCCCAGTGAACTCCTCCGTCGACCACGCAAACCCTAGCACCACGTATCACCCCCGGGCAGGACCCGCTTCCCTAGTGGCCTGCCTGAAATTGAGAGAGACTACCTGGTTCGGTTGGGGGCCAGAGATCACTGGGGAAGGGCCGGTGGTGGACGAGCGTCCTGCCCCTGGAGCCCCCATCATCTCCATGATCCTAGGAAGGGATTTTTTCCTTGATGATTGCCCCGGGAGTGCAATGTGCCAAGAAGTCTGCGCACGGCTGCCCTGCTGACGTCTGCCGCACTCCCCTCCCCTTGTATGTACGGCTGGCTTGCCTGTAGTACCCCAGGTCTCCACCAGGAACCACTATGCAGCCAAGCAGACCCCGAAGCCCTCCCCAGAGAGAGGAGAGCAGTCCTCTGGACGCCAATCCCTCTCTCTCCCCCCTGCCAACCCCAACGGCCCGGGCTCATTCCAGAACCTGGATCGCTGGTGTGGTGTGAGGTTTGGCATCCAGTGCCTCAACCCTCAGCACCACTGGGCCAGCTGTAAACCATATTTAATTAATAGGTTGCGTTTTTTTCCCATACAAAGAACTGTGTATTAAATGCCATAATAAACAAGTGTTAATTATGGCATTTAATACACGGCTCTTTGTGTGAGAGAAAGCGGTAAAAACATGACCCCTCAATTAAAGAAAACAAAATATGGGGTGCAGTGTGTAAACTCAACTTTTACACACACCTTCGTTGCTGGATGGCTGCATAAACGCCATCCAACAACTTGGGTGTGTGTAAAATTCTCATTACACACTGCACCCCATACTGTATCCTATATTTTACGCAAATAAGAGCCAATCAAATTACTGGATTTTACCCTGCCATTTTATAAAGTACTACAGCAGATGTAAGGTAACATTCCAACACTCAGGGGCATATATCCCAAATGTCTGTTCACCTACTGTGTCTGTTTAGCTACTGGCGGAACCACCAGCAGCCCAAGGAAACCTTCCAAGGACACAGAGTCTGAGAAGATAAGAAAAAAAGGGGGCAACAGCCTATGCAATAAAGTAATTTACAGATGATCAAGATCATGCAGCACAGGGCATACTGTACATTGTTGGATCAACTGCTATATAAGGGGCCAAACTCCAAGAGTGTTATAACTCCACCAAGGGCAACATCAAATGACGTGCTCTTTTAAGGTGGAAAGGTCTTTCTATGTTAACTTTCTCAAAGGCAAAGCAAACATACTGGCATCAATTTAGCAAAAATGGAGGCTTAGCTGAGACAGCCATTTAGTGAGCTTAATTGCAATCATTCAATTAATTTATATTTTTATTGCTCCTTATCCCAAGGGCTCTAGGTGCTGCACATAAAAACACAGGTAAACACACAAAAACATCCTAAACAACTGCCTTGTGGTGAGGAGGGCTGAGGCACTGTGCACCTTACTCCAACCTCCTGCCACCCCGGCAACCAAAGTTTGGGAACGAGCTCTGGTCGCTGGGGGTCAGCCGGGAGGAAAGGACTAAGCATTCGGAGGCCTGCTCACCTCTCGTGTTGTGGGAAGGCATGCCATCTTGGCCCTCGACTGCCCCCAAGTGGAGGCCTGTGGGTAATATCAGCATCCATGCAACGTAGAGAGGGGCCACGGTTCTGTGGCGTACACACTCCTCCACGCATGCATGCTTACATGCCGCTGCAGTCAGGGACCAAGGGGAAAGCGGAAAAAGGCAGACTCGGGCTCAATGAAGTTATGGCCGCCCCGACCTGCACTGCAGCCTCGACCGCCCACGAGCCACACTGGATATGCATCTCCAGGTTGGAGGAGGATGGCCCTGCGTGGGAGGTCCCTGGATCATGAATACTGGGGAGGCAGTGGTTGGTCTGGGAAGGGGGAAGAGAGGTGGGGATGGAAGTGAGTAGCCCTGCCACAGTCGGTCAAGGAGGAAAAAGCAATATTCAAAAGAAAAAAGAAACTTCATAAACAAACATACTGTACAAAAATACAACAAGTACTAGAGAGGAAAAAAACTTTCAGTCAGGATCACCAACGTCTTGGAGAATAGATAGGATTTCAAGGTCTTTTTAAAGGCCTCCGCAGTGAAGATATGATGCAGGTAAAATGGAATATCAGCCACACCTCAACACTCTGCATTAGCGGAGATGGAGTACACACCTCCAGAAATTCTCAGATTTACAGCATTACAGTAGTTAAGATGGGGTTATCACAAAGGCATGCAGCACAGTAACCAGGTCTTCATACTGAAGCTCAGCCTACAACTAGCCTACATTTCTTAGATGAAAAAATTCCAGAGAACAAAAGCTGCCAACAGTGCCTCCAGCGACCTTTTGTTATCCAATGTCACCCCCAGATTTTTAGCCCCACCTGCAGTTCTGAGGAAAGTGCCACCCAAGGATGGCAAGCTGATAACATTCCTCTTCATCATCTTCTTTTGAGATCCTGGTTCTGGGAGCAGCAGCTGCATCTTACCCAGACTGAGGCTCAACCAGCTGGCTGCCAGCCAATCACATAGTCTAAAGCACTGATCAATCGCAGCAATAGAACCCCACTTATCCGGAACAAAGGAGAGGTATAATTGGTTGTAACTTACATAGTAGTGAAAACACAGGATGTGCTGTCTGACAATCTCCCCCAAGAGCAACATGAAAACTGCAAACAACATCAAGGGGCAAGACTAAGCCTTTAGAAATGCTGCTGGGAACAGGTGTCACCACTCAGGAAAATTGCCCCAGGGTTAGAAGCTGCTCTTTGCTGGCAAGGAGAGACTCAAATCAATGCAACAATGCACCAGCAGGTCCTCCATGATTCCTTAGGTGAGCAGTCACAATGTGGTGGTCCACAGCATCAAAGACCGAAGAGAGATCTAGGAGGATCACCACTGAGTATTCCCCTCGATATGTCAGAAGGAGTAGATCATTCATCATATTCACCAGGGTAGTGTCTGTGCTGTGTTGAGATCTGAACCTGGACTGGAACAGTTCATAGTTATCATAGTATACCAGGTGAGCCTCCAGTTGTGATGCAATCAACTTCTCAATTATCTTCCCTACAAACGGGATGTCTGAGACATGTCTGTAATGAGCCAAGACCTCTGGGTATAGTGATGGTTTCCTTAGGGGAGAGAACACCAACACCTATTCTTCAATGCAACAAGGAAATAACCCTCTCCTAGGGAGCGCCAGACCTGTTTTTCTTCCATGAAAAGTGCAGCAAACGTAACAACATGTTCTGAAAATCACACAGCTTTGAGTATTTGGCATGAAGACAACATCAGAATACAGACATCATCAACAGTGAAGATTTAATCAAAGTCAGAGAGACAGAGTGATTCACTGAACAGTAATATAAAGAAGCACTCACCAGTGTTTTAACGGGCTGCAGCGTTACAGATGCTGGAACTGGAGGCACTGATCTGATTGACCTTATTCTAACAGCTGCAGACACTTCTATCTTCATCCTCTGCCTCAAGCTCTCTGGAATCTGTACAAAAATATTTTGTTTACAGCAATGAACGCAAAATAAGATGCAGTTAGTGGACATTGATGTCAAGCAGTCTGGCCTATTGGTTAATGCGCACAGCTGTTAACCTACAGACCAGATTAGAATCCCAATCCCACAACTGCCACTTACTCACGGTGTGACCAAGAACAACTAACTCATTTACCCCTCTGTGATCTATAGTATCCTTCTCCCGCTAATGGATCACTGTGCTGTTTGAATCTGCCCATGTACCCAATGGCAGCAACATTCTCTCCCCTTCCTGTCTAGTACTGTAAAGCACAATGGGATACACTTTGTACGAATGGTACTAAATAACACCAAATTGCTTTCCTTGCCTACTGTAGACCAGCTCACCTCTACATTTAGTGCAGCATATGGTATACATGCATTTATTCATGATATACTTAGCGTGGTAGGATTTAGTGTAATGATATGTGATATAATGATAAGACATGTGCATATGATTGCAGCCCTGACTGGTGGTAAAGATCAGACCCCTACAGGACTATGTGCTAGTAACCTCTGGCCGTAACAGTATTTGCACTGCTTATGTAGGCCTTGTGCCACAATTCTTTTTCTTTGCTATGTAGCTGCTATTATTTTGCAATACTAAGCATTTTTGTATTGTTACCCAAAACTAGTTTTAGCTAGTTATACGGTTATCAGATAGTATGTGCAGAGAGAGAGAAATGGAGAGAGACAGTGATTAGCTAACTGTCCTCTGTGCTGACCTTCTACTAATAAGATTTCTGTTTTGTGATTTTACCTTATTTGGAAGACCATTACCTAGTAACATACATTTCTTATTTAAGAGTATAAGAAGGATGACAAAGCTGCATTTTGCGGAGATCAAATCCAGTTTGGAGTGGTATCATGATATCTGGGATCATGTTCTTGACTCCCAGCAAGTATTTGCAGTGTTTTGTGTTTTCTGGTAATAAACACATTTAGTTTCGTTGCCGTACTGGTCCTTGTAAGAGCAGATCCAGAAGCAAATGGTTTGATACCTTTTACTGGACCAACACAGATGTTACAAAAAGAACAAAGTGCTTAAGCTTTCAGACTAACCAAGTCCTTCCTCGGAAGCTTATGGCAGTTATACAAAAAATTTCTGTTATATAGTTTTTTGTTTGTTTTTAACATACAATAATATCACATTTTAACATGTTCTTAAGTGAGTATTGAATCCAAAGGTTCATTAAGACTGTATTCACAAAACACACTGAGACATTCAGAATTTATGTTAGTGGAGCTTTCTGCTCAAAGGGTTCTTATCTTATTCTGGTGACATTTGACCTTGAAAGGCTTCCCAGCTAAAAGCAAAGTGGTGAAATCTGGTTCAACTGATTTAAACTTTAGTTGTGGTTTAAATGAGCAGAATACAGAGTGGTGGTAAATGGTATACAGTCAGAAGAGATGCAAGTCACAAGTGGGGTACCTCAGGGATCAGTCCTGGGGCCAGTCCTCTTCAATATCTTCATCAATGTCATTGCAGATGGACTAGAGGGTAAGGTTTGTCTGTTTGCAGATGACACCAAGATCTGCAACAGAGTAGATGATCCAGATGGGGTGGGCAGAATGAAAAGAGATCTAGATAAACTAGCAAAATGGTCAGAAGAGTGGCAACAGGAGTTTAACGCAAAGAAGTGCAAGATCATGCACATAGGGAAGAGAAACCCAGAAGCCACCTATAGGCTGGGAGAGGAGTTGCTGGCAGTCACAAGGGAAGAAAGAGACTCAGGCGTCATCATCACCGATAACCTGAAATCTTCCAAGCAGACCACTAAAGCAGTAAGTAAAGCTACAGGAATGTTGGGGTGTATTAGTAGGGGTATCACAAGTCAGAAGAGGGAGGTAATAATCCCTCTTTACAAGACACTGGTTAGGCCCCATCTGGAGTACTGCGTGCAGTACTGGAGGCCACACCTTCACAAGGACATTAACCAAACTGATGCAGTCCAGACACGGGCAACCAAAATGGTGCAGGGACTGCATCAGAAAAGATATGTGGACAGATTAACGGAGCTCAATATGTATACCCTAGAGCAAAGGAGGGAGAAAGGTGATATGATCGAAACATTCAAACACCTTAAGGGCATTAACAAGGTGAAAAAGTCCAACATGTTTCAATATAAGAAAAATAGCAGGACAAGAGGACACAGCATGAGATCAGAGGGAGGCCGATTAAGGGGTAATGTGAGGAAGTTCTTTTTCACAGAAAGGGTGGTAGATGCATGGAACAGCCTACCTCAGGAAGTGGTGGATATGAATACAGTGCAGGGCTTCAAACAGAATGGGATAGGCATAAGGGAGCAATACAGATGAATATGAATAGATAGTCCATTGACAGAGCAAAGGCCGATAGCACATCCATAAGGCAGAAAAAAGAAATGGGCAGCCTGGATGGGTCTTGCAGTCCTTATCTCAACTTCTATGTTTCTATGAATTCTGTTTTTTTATGTATGATCTGGGTGTTAATAGTGTGTGATTTTCTAAATAACTGCCATAAGCTTCCGAGGAAGGACTTGGTTAGTCCGAAAGCTTAAGCACTTTGTTCTTTTTGTAGCATCTATGTTGGTCCAATAAACAGTATCAAACCATTTGCTTATGGATCTGGTAATAAATAAGTTAATAACTGCCGTATCCTTGGCTCTTGTGTCGTGTTTCGCCATCAGGTCCAGAACAATTCTGTTAACACTGTCCTGAAGAAGGCAAACTTTTGATTTTAATGAGCTGCAGCACCATAAGTACCAACTAATATAAGTGGTACAATATTCAGTGTTCACTCCAGAAATTAAATTAAATTTATCAACTGGTCAACTTGGCTTCAAAATGAGGAGTCCTTTTATAAGTGGGGACCACTAAGGAATTCTGAAGGGGGAGGGTGAAGAATTATTTTTTTCCTATCTTGGGCATTTCTGTGACATCAAAAATTACATGAGCTTCAATCTTGTGTTTTATGATGTTACAAGCATACCTTCCATGGGAAAACACCCTTGTTGTAGACTGCTGGCCATCTCTGAATATCTGTCTATGAAATGTGCAGAGTCTAGCGAAAGTGGAGGGGAGTAACCAGTTTCTACAGCAGGCGCACTGGGCAACCCAAAATTGGGGGAATGCACCCCCCCCACCCCGACACTGAAGCCTTTTGCCTTTTTTTTTTTTTAAATGACTGCTCTTCACTAGCGCAGTAGCCAACAGCTTTCCCTTGTGCCTGGTTGCCTGAATGAGTGAGCAAGCGTGTATCTGCAGTGGCACTGGTAGTTGCACTCCTTCACTCACTGAAAATCAATGAAGTGACTGAGTGAGTGTGCATAAGTAAGCAAGCACCGCCGCCTAATGTCGCCGTGCTTATGCATTTGTTTCCCTTGCTCATTCACACAGTCAACCAGTCACCAGGGGAACCAGCGAGTCAGCTAGGCTAACCTGAGCTAGCTGTGTGAACGGTCTACCACCCACCCTTCTCCTTCCTTCCAGTCCTGCCTCCCAGTGACTCTGCCCTCCTCCTACTACCTGCAGCAAAACAGATCTCTGGAATGTGGATGGGTGGCCTGATGTCTGAGTGACAGACTCTGTCTGTGTCCATCCTCTGTTACTGACAATCCTGCCTGACTCCTCCTCTAGTCGCTACATAGTATGTGCTGCTGACTGTGTGGTTTGGGGGCAGGCAGGGTTGCATGACGGCACCAGCAGCAGAGTGACCTGCGCTCCAGGCTCTCTCTCCCTCATTACAGCGAGTGAGATGAAAATGAGCCTCCCCCTCTGCGGTCAGTCACAGGATGAGGGAAGTAGTTTAGGACTGGAAGAGGGCTTTAGGTTCAAGGGTCAGGAGGAAGGGGATTGCTGACGAGTTTGCGAAAGAGGCAGCATTGCCACTGCATTGTCATCATTTTGAGCTCAGCACCAGCATGGAGGACACTGTGAATGCCCGGAGACAAAAAACCTTAAATAAAAAAAAAACTAATCGATTCATTTCAGCAGCAGCACAAATTACAGCAATTTGGGCTTGCTTTGCAGTAGCAGTTAGAGTGGCAGTTCCAGCTTTTCTGATTATTTATAGGAGAACACTTGTCCTCCCAGCAACGCCATACCCCAAACCAGAACTCCCCCCCCCCAAATTAGGCTTTTCAGCCTACAAAATAATTATTTTAATTACCTCCACATTATAAGGGCTCCATATTAAAGGGAATATCAAAAGATAGGGTGGAAGTATGCTGGGATAATATCCTGCCTTGGGTGGCTGGGCCCGAGGCCACTGGCTGAGGGCGTCCAACTCCCGAGAAGGGATGTTATCCCAGCATAACACCCACCCTGGGGCATTATTCCTGTTATACAATGGCTTGTTATTATATACAGAATAAAAAAATAATTGTAAAGATTATTTTTGTGCGTAAAAATATTTTTGTTTCTTAAGAGAAGATGCAAATGGAGCTCTAAACAATGATGCAGGGATGTTATGCCAGGATAACATCCCTGCTGTGGTGGCCAACTGACCAATCAGAAGCCAGGATTCTTTCTTGCCAGTGTATATTCCGCCATAATGTAAATATGTCTGGAGCAGCGCAGCACCATTCGACAAGCTCAGCAGGCTCCACGCTGCCCCCCAATGTATCACTTACATGGTAGAGCGGCACGGAGCCATGCTGAGCTTGTCAAATGGTGCTGTGCTGCTCCAGCCATATTCACATGACAGTGGAATATATCGGAGAAGCCCTTATAATGTGGAGGCAATTAAATAATATTTTGTAGGCTGAAATGCCTAATCGAGGTATTCTGTTTTTTGGGGCAGCGTTGCTGGGAAGACAAGTGTTTTCATTTAAAATGAAAAATGAAACAGCTGAAAAAGGGAGCGAGAGAGGAAGGGGGCAAGGAGAGGGAGGCTCAGATGACAGCAGGCCTCTGCATCCTGCAGGTCTTGATAGTTAGCTTTGCTCAATCTTGCTGAACTCTCTAAACAAACTTGGGCTGTGATATAATTTATGTGGAAATAAAAAGTAAGCAACACATTTTTTTTTTTTTAAACGGATTAGCTGAGTGAGAAAAAAAAGAGAGAGAGCAAAGGCTGAACTTGAGCGAGGGGAGAGAGGTGGAGAGACTGGAGATACACAGTGCAGCACCGCAGCGTGGAAACAGACAGTTAAGGTACCCAAAGACCACTAGTCCATCCAGTCTGCCCATAAACCCTAACATACAGGGACCTATTGTCCACAGGGTTCTAACCATCACTATCCACCCCCACGTTCCCTGTCCTACTGCTATCACCCTGTGTAACCACTAAGCCCTTCACTCTGTCCCAGCTGTGTTTGAAACAGATAGTTTTGGTGCCCACCACATCAGCTGGCAGATTGTTCCATGGCTTCACCACCCTTTCTGTAAATTAAAACTTTTTTACTTCCCTCTTAAATCCCCCCCCCTTGTCAGTTTCCCCACGTGCCCCTGCAGTCTTGATCTGCCACTTAAGCTAGATAGTTCCTCCCAGTTTACCTTTTTCATTCCTTTCAGGAACTGGATTCATCCTTGCTGTCTACTTGCTGCTGAGCCCCCAGCTTGCACTGTCACTAGCATTACCTCTGCTCTACTAGAGCTATCAGTGTCTAAAATCACTGGTTCGGCACATCGGTGCTGACTTGCTTCCACCTCTCTGCTGTACTGTTTACTGGGAGGAGGCTTCACTTTACGACCAGGCCTCACTGATTATCCTTGTACCTTGTTTTTATTGCTATGTATTGTATTACCATGCCCATCTGTGCTATATGTTCTATTACGCTACTGTATTATTTATTCTGTACCTACCAGGCCCTCCTTGAAAATGAGCTTGCTCAATGGAGTTTCACCTGGCTAAATAAAGATTGACTTGAAGGTCTCTATCACATCTCCCCTCTCTCGTCTGGCCTCCAATGAGTACATGTTCAGTGCCTTGAGCTGATCCTCGTAAGATCTGCCCTGCTGGCCCTGAAGCATTCTGGTCACCCTATGTTGCACTGTCTCCAGCCTCTCCTCAACTTTCCTTAGGTGAGGACTTCAGAACTGGGCACAGTCCAGGCGGGGGCCTCACCAGTGATCTATACAGAGAGGAAGTAATACCTTCCTTTTGCTGTCAATTCCATTTCCTATACATCCCAGCATTCTGTTTGCCTTATGGTCAAGTGTCTTGGAATTTCCGCGGTTCTGTGATTGCAGAATTTGCATCATGCCGCAGAATATATATAGTGTCGCAGAATTCATTGTTTTTGGTGAATTTTCATATAAATATACTGTTTTTCCATAGTGTCAGGCTTTCTTTCCCACCTCATGTATCCTGAAGCCCCTCCTCTATGCTCAGCATATGATGTCATCACATCATACTTAGCCAATGACAGGACTGCGTTCTGCCAGAGAAATGAATAAATCATGCCGCAGAAATCAGAAAATGCTGCCGTAGAAGCCAAGGAGCCCTGCCGCAGAAATCAGAACATTCTGCCGCAGAACAACAGGGGCCCTGCTTATGGTAGGCCTTGTTACACTGGTTTGACTGTTTTAGGGCGTCACTGATTACCCTCCAGGTCTCTTTCCACAGAGATTGTGCACTGCTTTACTCCACCCCCCACCCCACCCCCAATCCTGTACTCTGTCCCTGGGATCTTGTTCCTTACGTGCATTACCTTGCAGTTTTTGGCACTGACTTTCAACTGCCAAACCTTTAACCACCTCTCTAGCTTTTGCAAGTCTTGGAGCAGATGGGGTCAGGGATAGTGGAGAAACACTGCAGCAGCTTCCCTTGACTTTCTTCTAGCCCCAGAATGTGCTTCTAAAATGCATGATTTGGCACCAAATTCTTCAACATTTCTTACAGGGGGCAAATCCTCCAGATCTCACTTTTTGGAAAGAGTCACTGATGGGGGCCATTTGTCCTCCCAGTCTAAAATCCTGTGTCCTAATCTAGAACTGTATATTGTTGCCACATATAATCCTTGTATGTACTATGCTCTTAAATGTCTGTATTCTGGATTCTGAATCCTTCAAAAATAAGTACTCACCTGAAGGATTTTATGTAAAACAAAAATTAAACGCAGATCCTGCTGACACCCCTGCTGTACAGCCACTGACATGAGTATAACTGACTTTTGGGTTAGATTTGTCTCAGCCCTAGACTGCCATTCGGCACAACAGTAGCGCTACAGCTCATGAACAGCTCAGAGCAAGAAGGCTAGGGCTAAGAAACCGACCTGGTTGAGCAAGGAGGTCATGGAAAAGGTAAGGAGGAAAAGAGCTGCCTTTAGGAAGTACAAAAAAACAGGGAGGGGGGAGGACAGGGAGGAGTACTTGACAGAATCAAGGAGGTGACAAGGGCAGTAAGGGGAGCCAAAGCATCTATGGAACTCAGGCTGGCACAAGGCATTAAGAAGGGGAGAAGGACTTCTTTAAGTACATCAGGGAGAAAAGGAGCTGTAAGGACCACATAGTAAGGATTAGGAAGGAGGGGGGTTGGGTGGAAGCAGGGTGCGATAAGGCAGAAGCACTAAATGAGTACTTCTGCTCAGTATTTACTAAAGAGAAGAGGGGGTGACACCCAAGGTGGGAGAAATGGCAGAAGCAGGGTCTGAAGTGGTGACAGATGGGGAAATCATGGAGAGCAGAGTTTGAGAGGGTTTGAAGGCACTGAGGGTGAACAAGGTGCCAGGCCCAGATGGCATCCACCCCAGGGTACTGAAGGAGCTGGCAGAGGTCCTTGCAGGACCTTTGGCAGACCTATTTAATGCCTCACTACATTCGGGATGTGTACCTCAGGACTGGAGGATGGCTCATGTGGTGCCCCTCCACAAGAGTGGCCCCAAGGATGAACCGAAACTACAGACCAGTGAGCCTCACACCATCGTAGTAAGCTAATGAAGACTATCCCAAGGAGAGGCTGGTGGCCTCCTAGAGGCCAAAGGACTACAGGACAGCAGACAGCATGGCTTTCATGTGGCAGATCCTGCCAAACCAACCTGGTCGAGTTCTATGACTGGGTAACTAGGCAACTGGACAGGGGCCATGCAGTGGATGTCCTGTATCTGGACTTCAGTAAGGCATTCGACTCAGTGCCACATGGAAGGCTGGGAAGGAAGTTAGTAGGCACAGGGCGGGTGAAAAGCTGGTGAGATGGGTAGGAAATTGGCTGCAGGGAAGGCAACAGAGGGTGGTGGTGGGTGGGGAGCTCTCACACCCAAGGGCAGTGATGAGTGGTGTTCCACAGGGCTCGGTGTTGGGACCAGTGTTGTTTGGGACATTCATTACAGACATATCATGGGACATCAAGAGCAAGATCAGTCTGTTTGCTGATGATACCAAGGTAGGCGCGGTGGTGGATGACCTAGGGGGATGGCAGGGGTTGCAGGATGATCTGGCAAAGCTTGAAACCTGGTCAGACACCTGGCAACTGGGCTTTAATGCCAAAAGTGCAAGGTGCTGCATTTTGGGATGAAGAACCCAAGGAGGAGTTACCAGCTAGGGGGAGTGCAGCTAGCCCAGACAGAGGAGGAGAAGGATCTGCATGTGCTCATTACAGGGTCAATGAACAACTCGGCACAATGTAGGAAGGCAGCTGCAAAGGCCAACAAAATGCTGGATTGTATTGCAAGGGGTATATCCTCGAGGAGGGAGGAGGTGATTCTGCCATTGTATAGGTCATTAGCTAGACCACACCTGGAGTACTGCATGCAGTACTGGCGTTCGTATCTGAAGAGGGACATTAAGTTACTGGAGGGGGTGCAGCGCAGAGCGACAAAGATGATCAAGGGGCTGGGGGACTTATCATACGAGAGGAGGTTGAAGGATTTGAACATGTACTCACTGGAGGAGAGGAGAGGAGAGACAGGGGTGACATGATTGAAACATTTAAATACATGAAAGGAATAAACAAGACAAGTACAGAGGGTCTGTTCAAAGTAAGGAAGGGGAGGGACACCAGGGGCCATGATATGAGACTGGAGAGAGGAAGGTTGAGGAGGGAGATGAGGAGACACTTTTTTTACAGAGAGGGTGGTGGCTGGGTGGAATGCGTTACCTCCTGAAGTGGTATCCAGTAGAACAGTGGACTGCTTCAAACGAGGATGGGACAGGACAAGGAGGAGGGTTAATGAAGGGGAAGGCTGGAAGGGAGGGGCAGCTGCAGAATAAGGGGTGCTAGCTGCACATTCGAGGCAGACTTGATAGACCTCAGGCCTTTATCTGCTGGCCAGTTTAGTATGTTCGTATGACATCAGCGACTTGAGTTCAGGAACAAGCTCGAGTCACTGGGGGGGCCAGCCGGGGGGGGGGGGGGCTCCAGCAACCCAGAGGATGCTCTCCTCTTCCAGGGGGCAGAGCTCCATTCTCTGCCATGATACTTCTACTTGGGTGACCACAGGTAGTAGTATGGCTGGAGACGGATATGGGAGTGGGGATGTCACAGACATCAGCATGCAGATGAGCGCATAGCATGCAGAGTACACTTTGACGTCAGTGCATGTGGCGTTGCAGGGGGGCTGGAGAAAAGAAAAAAAGACATCCCCAGCACCTCTGCTATGATGGATCCAGCATAGCTGGGACCCCGCCTTCCCAGCACAGCACCACCTGATGTGACTAGATGTTCGAAGTACATCTCCTAACCCCACCTGGGGGTAAACCAAGGCTCCATGGAGGTGGACGGCCATGGCTGGGGGAGGCAGGGGTTCACTAAGTGAGTGGAGGTCCTGAGGCAAAGGAGGGTGGCAAGAGAAAGGGGCATAAAAATAATAAGTTTAAAAAAAAGATTTTTCTCAGCCTGCCTGCCCGAGAAGTATCTTCAGTTTCTCTCTCTCTCTTTTTTTTCTAAAGTCCTCCAGCTGTTTGACTGTGTTATATTTACCTGCCTGGCCATGGTTTGAAATAACTAGTCAAATCACTTGAAACCTGCAAAATCAGTAACACACACAAAAAAAACAAATAAGTCCAGCTAAGATTTGCCTGTCTGCCTGTAAAGGTTGGAAACATAATTAGAGCAAACTAGATTGACAGAACAGGGTAAAATCCATTTCACGGTCACTCATGTGACTTTTAATTCTCTGCCTGTCTCAATTCTTTTTAAATTTAAGGCCAAATTTTTATTTAAAAAAAAAACAAACACGCAGAGCCTTGACTGAGAGCGTGTTAAACTTCCCCAGGCCTTACAGTCTCAGCCAGACTTATGGTTGCCACATGTACAGTTTAGAACGGATAATCCATTTTTGGGGGTCCCCGTTCTGTCATCCTGTTTTGCTCAGATGTAGTCTTGTTTCTGGGACATTTTGAGTGTTTACATCACTACTCTTAAAACTGATTTATCAAATCATTCATCACTGTTTTGGCTGCATATATAGGCTACAAAGAAGTTCTGATTCATATAGACCTTTGTTTGTAAAACCAATTAGTCTGGAAGGTGTAAAGTATGGCCATTAAGAAAGACCATTAGCAGTAAATCAACTAATCTTTTCCACTCTGAATTTTAAGTAAATTGCACCATGTAGGCATGTATGTATGTGCGTGGGAGTGAACTGGTGACATAAAGATGCCTTTTCAGGTATGACCCTGGCACCAACATGATACAGAGTGCAAGAACACGACATAAGTGCACACTGAAAAGTCATACAGTAGGTCTGTAGAGCTGTACAGAGGTTTTAGAGTTATAAGACTTTAAGTCAGTTAAGGAAAGGGGCAGGATGACTTGGTGGCACCCGGTGGGGTTGGGGGGTATAAGCAGGAGGAAGTCAGCAAGGAAAGTCTTAGTGATTAGGGGAATAGAGAGGATGGTGGGCTTGGGAGGGAAGGGGAGTGAAATGATAGCTGCCTTCCTGGTGCATCAGTCATATTGGATTTAGATAGTATAGGGAAGCTGGCAGAGAAGGGGGAGGGGTAGTTGGGGCTGTTGGTACACTTGGGTACCAACGATCTGGCGAACCAGCCTGTAGAGGCAGTGAAGCAGAATGTTCAGAAGCTGGGGGACAGACTGAAGGTGCACTCAGCTTTCCTGGCCTTTTCTGAGGTCCTCCCTGTCTAGAATAGGGGGATGGGAAGGATAGAGTAAGGAAGGGACTGAGGAGTTTAATGGATGGTTGATGGGATCAGGAGAAGGGGTACCACACGCTCTTCAAGAGTGATGACCTTCACGTAACAAGTGAAGGGGCAAGTGCTCTGTGGCAGAGGTCTGATGTCTACATTGGACAGTTAAACTGACTGCGGGGGAGATGGAGACTAGAGAAAGAAAGGAGAGTGGGTGGGGAACCTAGTTAGGGCTCCTCCCAAACAGGGAGCTAGTAGCAGTAAGCTGGGTAACACTAAGAACAGGCAGAAGTTCAAATTAGGTTAGCAGAAGAAACCAATGAGGGATGTCCAACAAATACAGGTTACTCACCTGTAACAGGAGTTCTAGGAATGGTATATGTTGTTCATCCACACTGTCTGGCAGGTATCCTTGCCACTTTAAATCTTGCCGGAAGGTCTTCAAGCTGGCTCCTCCCACCCACCCGGTGGTAAAACTCTCGGCCCGCCCCCATGACGCCAGACCTGGCCCGCTGAAGCTCAGGTTGTGCGCGTCAAGCCGGAGGTCGGAGATTGTAGGATGAACAACATATACCATTCCTAGAACTCCTGTTACAGGTGAGTAACCTGTATTTCTAGGGACATGGATATGTTGTTCATCCACATTGTCTGGCAGACTCCTAGCAGTTCCTCCGGGAGGAGGGAGGCAAGGTGCACACCCCGATACTTACTTGGGAAAGAGAGACTGAGAACCGAGGCCCCAAAACCAGCATCCCGGCGTGACTCAAGGTCGATGTAATGGGTGATGAAGGTGTGTGCTGACTTCCAGGTAGCAGCCTTGCAGATTTCCTGGATAGGGACGTCCCTGGAAGCAGCCACCGATGCAGCAGTATGGCGGGTAGAATGAGCTCTTATCCCTCTGGGAGGCTCCATGCCCGCCAACTTATAGCAGAGATCTATGCAGGAGGTGACCCACCTGCCTATCGTCCGCTTGGCTACAGGTCTGCCAGGTGCGGCTTCAGCGTAGGTGACAAACAGCTGGCGAACCTCTCCCCGAATTTCAGCCGTATGCTCCTTATAATAAGTGAGCGCCCTTCTAGGGTCCAAAGTATGGAGCCTGTATTCGGCCTCCGAGGTGTGATTGGGGTAGAACACCGGCAGAGTCAACACCTGGTTAAGGTGAAACTCCGACACCACCTTCGGAAGGAATTTCGGGTGGGGGCACAGGACAACCTTGTCCCTGTGGAAGACCAGGTAAGGAGACTCAATGCAGAGCGCCTGGAGTTCTCCCATCCTTCTGGCTGACGTGATAGCCACCAAGAAGGCGGTCTTCCACGACAGGTGAGAGATATCACACCTGTGCATTGGTTCGAATGGCTTGCCCATGAGCTTTGCCAGTACCAGCAGTAAATCCCACGGAGGTGGAGGTCTCGACGGAGGGGAAATGTGATCAAGGCCCTTGACAAAGCGCCAGACCACCTTCACCTGCCAATCGACTGCCCCGCCCGCCGGGTAAGCAGAGATGGCTGCCAGGTGCACCTTTAGGTCGCCGACCTAAGCCCTTGACTAGAAAGGACCATAAATAGTCCAAAATGCTTGCTACAGAACAGGAGGAAGGGTCCAAGCCCTTGCTCTGACACCAAATGGAAAATCTCTTCCATTTGAAGGCGTAGCATTTTCTGGTTGACTCTCACGGACGCCTCAACAACATTGAGGACCTCGTCGGAAAGACCCAAGGCCTGGAACTCTAGCCTCAGGAACCAGGCCGTCAGGTGCAGGGATTGAAGGTCCGGATGGAACACCTTCCCTGACTGACTGAGAGCAGGTCCCGGGCGAGCTGGAAGCTGCCTCGGGAGCCTGGAGTTGAGGCTGAGGAGATCTGGGTACCAGAACTGGCGGGGCCAGTCTGGGGCTATCAGAATCACCTGCGCCTGGTCCCTCCTTGCCTTGAGAAGCACCTTGTGAATCAAGGGAAATGGGGGAAAGGCGTAAAAGAGGCCCGGGGTCCAGAGCCTCGAGAAGGCATCCCCCTGCAGCGAGCCCTGCTGAGGGGGGCGGGCATGAAACAGCCTCAGCTTCGCGTTCTCCTTGGAGGCAAACAGGCCCACCTGAGGTGTGCCCCAGTGGGAGAACAGATCTTGTACTACCTCCGGCAGGAGAGACCACTCGTGAGATGCAGCCCCTATCCAGCTCAGGGCATCGGCCAGGGTGTTGGAGGCTCCTGCCACATGAATGGCTAGGAGATCCGCCTCCAGGCTGCGCACGAGTGACCAAATGTGGAGAGCTTCCTTGCATAGAAGCATGGAGCGCGTCCCGCCCTGGCGGTTCAGGTAGTACATGGTCGTGGTATTGTCCGTCTGGACTCGGACCACTTGACCCTGGAGAAACGGAGCAAAGGCGGTGAGAGCTAGGCGGACCGCTCGGAGCTCCAGCAGGTTGATGTGGCATCGGGACTCCCGCGGGGACCAGAGGCCGTGCACTCGGTGTTCCCCCAGATGGGCACCCCAACCCATCAGAGAGGCATCGGTCGATAGAGAGACCGTCGGCTCGGGGCGGACAAACGGGATGCCCTCCTGCAGATGAGATGGAACGGTCCACCACTGGAGAGCGTTCCACATCTCCTGGGTCACTATCACTAGCTGGTCCAATGGATCGCAGCGCCAGGATCACTGGCTGGCCAGTCCCCACTGAAGGGGCGAAGTGTGCCAGCGTGCCCAACGGACCACGCTGGTACAGGCCGCTATGAGACCCAGGAGGCGGAAGTCCTGGGCAGGAGCGCATTGCCCAACCAGAAATGATTGGGCAAAGGAAGTAGAACTCGCCCTGTCCGCCGGGAGCCGTGCTCTGGCTCAAGAGAGTCGAGCTCTGCCCCATGAACAGGATCACCTGCTTGGCTCGAGTTCCAACTTGGCCTCGTTGATGAGAAGGCCAACTTGAGAGCAAACCTGGAGGGCCAGATCTCTGACCGCCCACCTCCTGTCTGGAGGGCTGCTATCAGCCAATCGTCCAGGTAAGGGTACACCCGGACCCCTCGCGTCAAGAGAGGAATGCGGTCACCACTGCCATGCATTTGGTGAAGACCCTGGGAGCTGGAGATAAGTCAAGGGCATGGCTTGAACTCAAGAGGGATCCCTCCGCCGAAAGCGAAGGAATCTCCGGTGACGGACGGATAGGCGTGAAAGAATGCGCCCTGTAGGTCCAGAGAGCAGAACCACACGCCGTGTTCCAGAGATGGTATTATCTGTGCCAGAGTGACCATTCTGAAGGTTCGAGACCTTCACGAACTTGTTCAGATCTGCAGGTCGAGAATGGGGCGCCAGCCCCCCGTCCGTTTCGGAACCAGGAAATACCTGGACACGAACCCCAGGTCTGAGGGGGGGTCCTCTACCTCCCTTATCACCTCCTTTTGGAGGAGGAGAGCGATGTCGGCTCGACGAGCCGCCAGTGAGGCTGCGGACCCCGAGGCCCCCAGAGGTGCGACGGCTCTGAAGGGCGGGGCCTGCTCGAATTCTAGAGGCAGGCCTTTTCCCACCACCTCCAGTACCCACCTGTCCGTGGTAACAGCGGACCAGGCGGAAAGGAAGTGTCGGAGCCGTCCCCCCACGGGGGGAACCAGGGGTAAGGTGACGGGGATGGGGCGACACCCCTCAGCCCGTCACTGGGCAGGCTTGGAGGAGGGACCGCCGAGGGACCTCCTGGGCCTTTTCCTCCCTGCTTCCTGTTGGAGGAAGCCACGGCTTGGGCTTGGACAAGCTCGAGCCTGCTGGCCCTGACGCTGTTGGCCGGGCGCCAGAGGCGAGAAGGACGAAAGGCTTAGGCTGTGGCTTGCGGCCTTTGTCCTTCTGAGTGGAAGAGACCGAGTCCAAGGTAGCATTGACTTCTCGATCTTCTGCAGGTGACCTTCCACCCCAGGGCCGAAGAGGTCAGTCCCCAAAAAGGGAACATCCGCCAACTTGTGCTGGGTATCCGAGGTAAAGGTGGATATCCTCAGCCAAGCCCGACGACGCATGGCCACTGTGGCCGCCACCGACCTGGCACATGAGTCCCCGATGTCTAAAGCAGTCTGGAGCTGCTGTTTGGCCACTGCCCTGCCCTGGTCCCGCACCTGCCTGACCGTAGTCTGCAGATCCGCGGGAAGATGAGGGACGACCTCATCCAGGGAGCCCAACAGGGCATGAGAAAAATGTGCCATGAGGACGGCCGAACTAGCCTGACGAAGGCTGAGAGAGGACGCAGCATAGACTTTTCGCCCGGCATAATCCAATTTCTTGGATTCCTTGTCGGGAGGTTTGTCCACATCCCTGGCGTTCCCGGCACGCCGGAAAACGCTGTCGGTAACCAACCCCTCAGCAGAGGGTGTTCAAAACCGGACAGGGAACCAGTAGGGACCGCGATACTTCCTGGCCATTCTGGCCGAAGGCGAGGGCAGGAAGCAGGGCTGCCAAAGCTCCAAGGCCGGACCCACTATGGCCTCGGCCACCGGAAAGGCCTCCGTAGGAGAATCCCCTCGGTCCAGAATCTCCGTGAGGGGATACCTGGCCCGTTTAGAAATGGGTTCGAGCTTCATCCCGGTGGACTCCGAGATGAGCCGGAGCAATCCTAAGAAGGACGAAGGGCTATCGTCCACTGACTGTCCTCCCGAGGACTCCAAGTCCATGCGCTTGGAGAAAAGGGAGGAATCATCCTCGGACCCGGAAGAGTCCTCAAAGAGCTGCCTCGAGTCTGAGCCACCCTCCACCAGCCGAGGTTTATCAGAAGTGAGGGTGACAGACAGCCTATGGGGCAAACCCATAGCCAACCGAGAATTTTTGGTCAGAGCCCCAACTAACGGCTGTGGAGGCGGAGGTTCCACCAGAATCGGTGGGGCAGCTGGAATTGGCCGAACAACCGGCCTGGGAACAGGCTCCTTGGCTACAACGAGGGGTTGTTTCGGCTGCTCCGGTGACAGCCACTTAATGGCCGGGGAAGACGACTGGGTCGGCTTATTCCCGGTCAAAAGGAGCTGTTGCCACATAAGTTCCTCATACCTCCGACGCAACTTGCGCCGAAGCCTCCCCTCGTCCGAGGAAGAGGAAGAGCGGCGGCGCCGCTTACTGCGGTGCTGAGACCGCCTATGGCGGCGGGATCGGTCGGACCGCGAGGATGTCCGAAACCGAGACCAAGAGTCTCGACTAGGCCGAGGAAGGCAAGGAGAAGTGTCGGAAACTGGCACTCCCCTCGGCTCGGACGATCCCACCGAAGGCTCCGGAACCAGAGGCACAGACGAGCTGACGGGATCCTCAACTCTCACCGGGGGAACCGGGGAGAGGGGATTCTCAGCTTCTCCAGCCGACAACCCGTCTAACGGGTCGAGAAAAATCTCGACCGCGTCGTCGGGAGTCTCGGTCAACTGGCCTGACGGGGACACCGTGAAGCCAGTGGCCGAAGCTGAGGGGTCGACCGAAGTCGACTGTCGACAAGGGAAGGGGGATCTTTCCCGCTCCCAAGAGCGTCGACGGAGAGACTTACTTTTGCTCTTTTTGGACCTGGAAAAAGGTCCCGAAGAAGTTGGATCCTCACTTTCGTCGCGAGCTGGTCAGACAAAGCTCCTTAAAAGAAGCAGAGTACGAGGCACCGAGAGAGGGACAAATGCCGCAGTCGAGGTAGAAGCGCCCCGCCACCTCCTCTTCGAGGGCGATCATCTGCTCGAACTGATCCGCCGAGCTCACGCCAGCAGGCACCGCCAACCGGCCTCTTTAGATTTCACCGTGAATTTCTCTTCTGGTGCCCCAGTTGTAATCGGGCAGCACGGCTCCTCATGATGTAGGCCGTAAAAGAAGAGCACAAGTCGAGGGCCCGCGGGTCGTGTCAAGGCCCAGGCAGTAGACGCACGTGGAGTGCGGATCCGCCCTAGACATCTTCTGCCCGCGAAGGGCACCTCCGGAACCGAGTCGACGGTCCATCGTAGCCGCTGAGGAGAAGAAGACCAAGTCTTTTAGCAAAAACTTTTGATTTCGAACTTTCGAAGAATTAGGAACCAGTCTTAATCGCAGAGCATTAAGGAGGGAACCTGAGCTTCCAAGTGGTAAGGAAGATCTGGCGTCATGGGGCGGAGCCGAGAGTTTTACCACCCGGGTGGGTGGGAGGAGCCAGCTTGAAGACCTTCCGGCAAGATTTAAAGCGGCAAGGATACCTGCCAGACAGTGTGGATGAACAACATATCCATGTCCCTAGAAAGTCTACATTCAGCATGGAAAATAAAAAATTAAGGAGACCAGGGAAGAATAAGGGAGTCGAAATAGGAAAAAGCAAGAGGCGATCAGGAGAAAGATGGAAAGGGGTCTGTTTTAATGCCATGAGTCTGGGAAATACAATTTGTGAGCTCCAGGCAATGGTGGCAGATACTGGTATGTATCTAGTAGCCATTACAGAAACTTGGCCAACAGAGATAACAACTGGGACTGAACAGTCCCAGGTTACACTATGTTTAGAGGGGACAAAGAAAAGGTAAAGGATGAAGCATAACTTGTACATCAGGAAAGCACAGAGGCAGTGGTGGATGGAAACATCAGGGAAAGTAATGGGAAACTGAATCACTGTGGGTTCAGCTCCCAGCGCCCTTAAGCAAAAACTATGGATGGGGGTTGTCTACAGACCTCCAGGACAGGGGAAAAGAGATAAGGAGCTAGGAGCAGAACTAGAAAAGGGGTTGGCAAACGCCAGAGGTGGTGGTGATGGGAGAGCTAAACCTGCCAGATATTGATTGCGACATTTCAGTGGCTAAGATCTCCAGAAGTCAGGCCCTGCTGGATACACTGTAGGACTGCCTGCTGGATACATTGCAGGACTGCCTGCTGGATACAGTGCAGGAATGCCTGCTGGATACAGTGCAGGACTGCCTGCTGGTTAGCTGGTTAAGAAACCCACCAGGCAGGCTGCCATTCTTGACATGGTGCTCACCAGTTCAGAAGTGGTAGGAGAAGGAGTGAGGACAGGGAAGCCACTAGGATCCAGCGACCATAACTCTATATGGTTCAGCCTGGCCCTTGAGACAAGCCCTCATCAAAGGCTAAAGGCCTACATTCCAGAAGAACAGATTTCAACAGGATGAGGGAGCTAATCCAGGACAACTTAGCTGGAGTGGACAGCATCAGAGATGTGCAGGAAAGATGGGTGGAGGGGCAATCAAGAGGAAACAAAGTCTTACACAGGAACGGTAATCAAATGAAAGAGGTGCAAGAGACCAAAATGGTTCTCTAGAAAGGTCAGCGAAGCAATAAGTCGAAGAGCCATAAAGAAGGTTTTCACCAGGTACAAGGAAAAACAAGGAAAGGAAGAATGGGGACAGTACCAAATGAGAACAAAGGAAAGCAAGACGGTGGTCAGAGAAGCAAAGGCAGACACAGACAAAGCTGCATATTGCAGAAGGGGTCAAGGGAGGGGAAAAACAGTTATTTAGATATGTTAGGGAAAAAAGCAAGAAGAGAAGAGGGATTGTTAGGTTAACAGAGGGAGGTGTGGTAATTGTGGAGGATGGGCACAAAGCAGCTGTTCTTAACTACTACTTCACTCCGTATTCACAAGGGAAGACAGAGGGCCTCTGCCACAGCATGGCATTAAGGCACCTGTAAGGGGATCCCTGAAATGAGGTAGCAAGTATTTACCAGTGAAAGGGTGAGGAAAGGGCAAGCAGCTCTAAAATAGATAAGGCTCAGAGCAGAAGGTGCTCAAGGACCCACAAAAGTGATAATATTTAATCACAACATTAAAATACATATTAAGATATTTCTGTTTTTTGTTTTTGGAGGGGAGGTATTGCAGCCGAGCTCGTAACAGCTCTCTACAGAAGCTCTGCTACCATAAATACAATTGGTAGAAACTGTAATGAGTTTTACTCCAGCAGAATAAATAAGCCTATTATATCAAGAGATCTCACTGTGCTGTATCAAATTGGTACCTTTTTCTTGGAAATCAGGCTCTGGGAATGAAAGTTATGGGCCATTCAAACAAAGTGGCACCGGGTGGAGAAGGAGCTCACCCGAAAGAAACTAAAGCTGGGCAAAGCAAAGCAAAGGACTGAGTATTGGTACTTCAGAAGAGGCGCAACAGCCATCAAATGCAGCGCTCCTTAAGGCCGTTCAAAAACTTGATGGCCAGTTGGAAGAATTTACAGCCCAGTTTAAACTAATGGACTCTAAAGTCGGTCAGCTGGCTGAGGACACCAAAGCGGCAGCTAGCTCAGCATTCGCAGCACTGGCCGCTTCGTTGGGCCTGGTGAAAGAAAACGGACTGTTGAGGCGCCAGCTCGAAAACCTAGAAAAATCTATCTAGAGCTACCAACATAAGAGTTCTAGGTTTACCAGAAAACGCTGAAGCCGAGGATTCCTCCAGTTTCTTGCGGGGTTTGTTTCAGAACCTCCTACAGATACTGGACTCCTTTACAATTGTTAAGGCCTACCGGATAATGCCTCATGGTTCAAGACAGCGCACTATCAAGGGTCAGCAACCACCACAAACTCTCTTAATGGCACTGGGATCGGTGGCAGAGAAAGATTCAATAATTGCTCAAGCCAAGAAAATTGGTTCTATGGATTGTGAGAGGAACAAAATACTCATATTCCCCAACCTAATTTATGCGACACGGTAACAGAGAAAAGGCTATGATGCCACACGGACCCGCTTGAGGCAATTAGGGATCCAGCATGTATTACTGTTGCCGGAAAGTCTCTGTGTATTTTATGGGGGCAAAACTTTTAAATTTTCGGATCCAGCTGAAGTGGGCAAATTTGCTGACTGAGTGGAGAAGGAGTTTGAATTCAAAAATGCGGATATTGACAGTGATAATGAGGACAGTGATTGATAGGCGGACACTGGGGTAACAAATAAGATGATTCGTTTTGTTAGTTCATGTCTGTAAAGGTTTGTGTGTTTGAATAACTGGGGCTCTAGCTGTTTGGGACTGCTTTAATATTCCTTCATTGGATTAGTCAGGAGGAGATCATTTAACTCCACACCAGACTTGACTCTCTGTTTCGGAGTACCCATTCGATTTAAAGGAGGTTATAAATAACCTGAAAGGCATGGACTGATCCTGTTGGAACTCTCAGTATTATGCTGAGCTGCTGGGGGAATTTGAATATGGTCGTTAGAGTTACTATATGTAGATACCTAATACCTACTGATGTTTTTATACCGATGTTGTGGGGAGAAATATCCATCTTGATGGTAGGGGAAATCTTTATTGTTTCTTAATAGCAGATGTCTTGGTTAATCTCCTGCTCATGGCTGTACTAAGTCATTAACATCAAATATTACAGGAATGTAAACACTTACTTTTAGTTTAACACTCTCTTGCTGTAACTACATATAGGGGCATTGCAGTTGTGGCTACTGTGAAACTAAAAAATTACATCTGTGTAATCTGATTATGAATTTTTTTATGCCTACCTATAGGATGTCTGTGCTGTACATATAATGCAGTATATCAATAAAAATAAAGTTAAAAAAAAAAGATATTTCTGTTTTATGGAGGTTAAAAAAAAACTATTTACAACGTTAAAGGAGATAGTGGCAGCCACAGAAGCAGCTGAAGAGCTGCAATGTTGATAAAATGTGTGGCAGCCATATCTGAGTGCACTGGAGAACAGTATGCTGGTATGGTGGAGAGTGTTTCATTTAAAGCCCTTTATAATTTCTCAAATGTAAGAACAGGTTACTCACCTGTAACAGTAGCTCTAGGAGTGGTATACGTTGTTCATTCACACTCTCTGGCATATCCCTTTCCCCTTTAAATTCACCGGAAAGTCTTCAAGCTGGCTCCTCCCACCCACCCGGGTAGTAAATACCTCAGCTCCGCCCCATTACACCAGATCTTAGCCCGCTGTAAGCAAGGTGGTGCACCTAAAGCCAAGGAGGTCAGGTGGGTGCATGTGGATGAACAACATATACCACTCCTAGAACTACTGCTACAGGTGAGTAACCTGTTCTTCTAGGAGTGTAGATATGTTGTTAATCCACACTCTCTGGCAGACTCCAAGCAGTTCTCCGGGAGGAGGGAGGCAAGGCGCACACCCCCTACTTGGGAAACAGAGATTGGAGAACCGAGGCCCCAAAACCAGCATCCCGGCGTGACTCAAGGTCGATGTGGTAGTGGGTAATGAAGGTGTTGGCTGACTTCCAGGTAGCAGCCCGACAGATCTCCTGGATAGGGATGTCCCTGGAAGCAGCCACCGATGCAGCTGTATGGCGGGTAGAATGAGCTCTTAACCTCTGGGAGGCTCCTTGCCCGCCAACTCATAGCACAGACCTACGCATGATGTGATCCATCTCGCAATGGTCCGTTTAGCACAGGTCTGCCAGAAGCAGCTTCAGCGTAGGCGACAAACAGCTGGTGAACCTCTCCTTGAATTTCCGCTGTCCTCTCCTTATAATAGGAGAGAGCACGTCTGAGGTCTAGCGTATGGAGCCTGTACTCAGTGTCCGAGGTATAGTTAGGGTAGTACACCAGCAGAGTCAACACCTGGTTAAAGTGAAACTCTGACACCACCTTCGGAAGGAATTTCGGTGGGGCGCAGGACAACTTTGTCCCTGTGAAAGACCAGATAAGGGGAGTCCACCGAAAGCGCCTGGAGTTCCCCTGTCCTTCTGGCTGACGTGATAGCCACCAGGAAGGCAGTCTTCCATGACAAGTGTGAGAGCTCACACTTGTGCATGGGTTCGAATGGCTTGCCCATGAGCTTTGCCAAAACCAGCAAGAGATCCCACAGAGGTGGAGGTTCACGCACCGGAGGGGATATGTGATCCAGGCCTTTGAAAAAGCGCCCAACCACTGTCTCCTGTGCCAACGTCGGCTGACCGGCCCGTGCCTGGTAAGCAGAAATGGCTGCCAGGTGCACCTATGGTCGATGGACCTGAGACCCCTTTGAGAGAGAGACTAAAGGTAGTCTAAAATGTTAGCCACCGAAAGCAGGATAAGGGTCCAGACTTCTTACTTTGACACCAAATGGAAAACCTTTCCATTTGAAGGCATAACATTTCCTGGTCGATTCTCACGAGATGCCTCCACCACAGTGTAGACATCCTCAGAAAGACCCAGAGCCTGGAACTCTAGCCGCTCAGGTACCAGGCTGTGAGGTGCAGGATTGAAGATCTGGATGGAATACCTTCCCTGGTTCTATGATATCAGGTCCGGCATGTACAAAGCCGGCCCGAGCCCTGCAGCTGAGGCTGAGGAGACCTGGATACCAGAACTGGTGAGGCCAATCTGGGGCTACCAGAATCACCTTCGCTTGTCCCTCCTCACCTTGAGTAGCACCTTGTGGATCAAGGAAATGAAGGGAAGGCGTGAGAGCCTGGGGTCCACGGCCTCGAGAAGGCATCCCCTTGCAGCGAGCCCTGCTGAGGGGGGCAGGCATGGTACAGTCTCAGCTTGGCGTTCTCCCTGGAGGCAAACAGGTCCACCTACGGTTTGCCCCAACGGGAGAACAGTTTGTAAGCTACCTCTGGATGAAGAGACCACTCGTGGGATGTCTGGCCCAAGTGGCTGAGAGCATCCGCCAGTTGGTTCGAGACTCCTGCCACATGGATGGCAAGGAGATCCACCTCCAACCAGCTGACGAGGGTCCAGATCCGGAGCGCCTCCTTGCACAGCAGACGGGAGTGCGTGCCGCCCTGTTTGTTGAGGTAGTACATGGTCGTGGTATTGTCCGTCTGGACTTGAAAAACTTGACCCCGAGCTGAGGAGCGAAAGCTGACAGGGCTAGTCTGACTGCTCTGAGCTCCAACAGGTTGATGTGACATCGGGACCCCTGGGGTCCAGAACCCGTGGGCCTGTGGTCCCCATGTGGGCTCCCAGCCCACGAGAGGCATCAGTCGTCAGGGCGACCGTTGGCTCGGGGGCGGACAAATGGGATTCCTTCCTGCAATCGGTCCGGACAGGCCACCACTGGAGAGCGTCCACATCTTCTGGGTTACAGTGATCAGCTGGTCGGCGACCATATCGCCGAGTCCATTGGGCGGTCAGCTCCCATTGAGGGGATGGATTGCCACCTGGCCCAACGGACCACCGAGGTGCACACCGCCATGTAACCCAGAAGGTGCAGAAAGTCTCGGGCAGGCCGCAAGCGCCCAACCAGAAATGATTGGGCAAAAGAGGAGAGAACCTCCGCCCTGTCCGCCGGGAGCCAGGCTCTGGCTTGACGAGAGTCTAGCTCTGCCCCGATAAAGCCCATCACCTGAAAGGGCACGAGTTCCAATTTGGCCTCGTTGATCAGGAGGCCCAGATGGGAGCAGGTCTGGAGGGCCAGATCCTGGATCTCTCCACCTCCTGAAGGGAGGAACCCGCCAGGAGCCAGTTGCTCCAGATAGGGGTATATTCGTGACCCTCGACCCCGGAAGATGGGCTGCCACCACTGCAATGCACTTGGTGAAGACCCGAGGGGCCGATGACAGGCCGAACGGCATGGCTCGGAACTCGTACAGGGTCCCTTCAACCCTGAAGTGGAGGAACCGCTGGTGGGAGGGATGAATAGGGACGTGAAAGAACGTGTCCTGTAGATCCAGTGAACAGAACCACATGTTTCGCTCCAGGGATGGTATGATCTGGTTCAGAGTTACCATCCGGAAGGTGCGAGACCTGAGATATTGATTCAGGTCGTGGAGATCTAGGATGGGGAGACAACCCCTGTCTGCTTGGGCCCAGGAAGTACCTGGACACGAAGCCTGGGTCTGTGGGAGAAGCCGGCACTGGAGCTACCACCTCCTTGGGAGGAGCTGAGCAATGTCATCCCAAGGGCCGACTGAGTACCTAACTGAGATCCTTTCCTCCCGAGGGGGCTGGCTCACTGGGAGGGTACTGCTCGAATTCTAGAGGCAGACCCTGACCGACCAATTCCAGAACCCACCTGTCCTAAGTGATACTGGGCCAGGTGGAAAGAAAGTGAAGGAGCCGGTCCCCCACGGGAGGACCCAGAGCTGGCGTGATGGGTGTAGGGGTGGCAACCCCTAACCCGTCACTGAGCAGGCTTAGAGGAGGAGGAGGCTCCTGGACCAGCACCTCAGCCTCCTTTACGTGGCTGTTGAGGACCCTGCTTGGGCCTGGGGTGCCAAGCTTGACCCTGCTGTTGCTGCTGACCTCCTTGATAGGAGGGCTGTCTAACCGCAGGGGAAGAGTGCCGAAAGGGCTTCTTCTTGCGCTTCTGCTGGTTCTTGCCCAAAGAACCCTTTGCAGAGGTAGCATCCAGGTGGCATTGGACTGCTCTATATCTGGAGGTGACCTGCCACTCCCAGACCGAGGTTGGTGCCAAGGAAGAGCACGTCAGCTAACTGTGTGCTGAGTATCCGCCGGAAAGGAGGATAACCTCAACGAGCCCTGCAGTGAGTGGCCACTGCGGCTACCAAGGAGCGGGCACAGGAATCTCCAATGTCCAGGGCCGTCTGGAGCTTCTGTTTGGCAACAGCACGGCCCTGGTCACGGATCTGCTTCACCGTGGGTTGCATGTCCACTGGGAGATGAGGGAGGACTTCATCTAGTGACCCCAAAAGGGCATGAGAGAAGTGTGCCATGATCACAGCCAAGCTGGCCTGATGAAGGCCCAAGGATGAGGCCGCATAAACCTTCCGGGCAGAATGGTCCATATACTTGGACTCCTTGTCCAGAGGGCGGTCAGTGTCAGCAGAGCTACCCATGCGTCTAAACACAGAAGCAGTCACAAGGCTCTTAGCCGAGGGATGCTCTGTGAAACCCACCAGGGACCCCATGGCTACCGTATACTTGCAGGCCATGCGGGCAGATGGAGCTGGGCAGGAGGCAGGGCGTTGGCATAACTCAAGGGCCAGGCCAACAATGGCTTTGGCCACTGGAAAAGCCTCCATTGGGGTATCCCCCCTCTTGAGGATATCTATGAGGGGGTACTCTGCCTTCTTTGTAAAGGCTCCAAATGCATTCCGTCAATTCTGAAATGAGGCGGAGGATGCCCTGAAAAGAGGAAGGACTTCCTCCAAGTCTGCCACTGATGACTCGTCATCCCCGGATCTGAGTGCAGACCAATGAGCATCCGGTCAAAAGAATTGGGATATAAAGGTCTCCCTCCTATGTCTCCTTGATACGCCGAGGGCAATCGGGGACCACCGTTATGGACAGACGATGGGGAGGCCGGTGTCTGTCCTATCCTCTTTCAAGGAGTCCTCCCTGAGGCTGCTTAGGCAGTGGTTCCACCAAAATCGGTGGGGAGACCGAAACAGGCTGAGCTGGGATGCATGCCGGCCCTCACGGTGGAGGAACTGGGATCTTCCGTTCCGGAGGGGTCTGCATCAGCCTAAGAGGCCAGCACGACCAGTGTGCCGCGTGAACCGGCTTCTGACTGGTCAGAATCAGTTGTTGCCACATGAGATCCTCATAATGTTGATGAGCTTCCGTCAAGTCTCTCTGCGTCGAGGAGGATGAGGATCAATGGCTGACGCCTCTTCCCTAGAGTGCTTGTGACCTTTCTTGATTTTTAGGCCGAAGGTCCTAGCCTCGAGCGAGACTGATGGGATCGGCTCGCTCAATCGGGAGAAGCCGAGTCGGGAGAACCGCGTTCCGCACCTTTCCTTGATCGGACACCCGAGGGCTGGGCCTCCTCGATGGGGAAGGAAAGCAGAGGTGTCCTTTCAAGGGTCATTGACCAGAGTCGGCGACAACGGCTTGATCAGGTCAAGAGAAATCTTGGCCAGTTCAGCTATATCCTCGGCCTCAGTGCCTTGGCCTGACAGAAGGTCTGAAGGCCAGCGGCTGAGGAAGCGATCTCGACTGAGGTGGAGACTGCAAGGTCCTGAGAATCAGACCGCTCTCGGTCCCAGGAACATCTTCGGGAAGAAGAAGATTTAGGATCCTTGTCCCTTTTCCTAGGGTGGGAGGAGTGCGAGCCCGAGGGAACCTCACCCCTGGTGGGGAGAGACTGGCACAGCTCCTGAAAGGACCCAGTGAAGGTAGAACCTAGGTTAAGCGGCACGAAAAAACTTCGGCTGGCCGAAGCTTGAGCAGCTTCCTCTTCAAAAGCCGCCATCTGGTCAAGCTGCTCGCCGGATCCCGCAGCAGCGGAAACCGCCCACCTGGTCTCCTTTGATTTCACCAGTGGGTTGTGAAGCTCCAGTCTCCCCAGTTTTAGGCGTGCCCTGCAGTCGTCCAGGACATTGGGATGGAAGGCCAGACAGATGGTGACAGTGGTGTCATGCACAACACCCAAGCAGTAGACACACGAGAGGTGGGGATCAGTGTGCAACATTTTCTGTCCACAGGGACACCAGTGAAATCCGGGGGACGACTTGTCCTCCATGTCCGATGCTCTCAAATTGGTATCGTAAACTCTGGTGAGTTTTAAAGAAAGCGATTGCGGTGAAAACTGTAGTTGAGAATCCAGGGCCTACGAACTGCAGAAGTAGCACGAGGGAGCCTGAATCTTCCAGCGGAAAGGAAGATCTGGCGTCATGGGGCGCAGCCAAGGTATTTACTACCCAGGTGGGTGGGAGGAGCCAGCTTGAAGACTTTCGTGAATTTAAAGGGAAAGGACATGCCAGAGTGTGGATGAACAATATATCCACGCTCCTAGAATTATTGTTTATGAATTTATAGGTCATAAGAAGACATAGTAGAGTGATTATAAAGTTACATAAGACAACAAAGTACTAAATATTGGTATGTCACAATGTGTCATATTGTAACAGTTTGTGTAAAAATGTTTTTGTAACAAGAATATTAAGGAAAGGTATGCTTATAGTTTGTTTTTAATTTGTTTGCAGTCCCTAGAAAAGCCTTGTAAGGCTAAACTTTGAGATTATTGAATCGAATAAAGAACATTTTTGTGTTGTGGCCTTACTAGCACATAGCAGTGCAATCCAATCACAGTTCAGATCCCACCCAGAGCAGCTCTACTAAATAAACTGAAAAGTATCTGGGATTCCTCATTAGAACACAGCACTGACTATGAAAGAGCAGAAAACAGACAATGCCAGCAGAAAAGACCAATGGTCCATCCAGTCTGTCAGTACATAAAAATAATTTAGACTAAAATGATTTCTATCACTTTTTAAATATTTTCCCCAGGGCTTGGTTGGGACCTCCTTTCACCTCTGCCAAGGCCTGATGCCCACTTGCCAAGACTGCTCCACTTACCTATCCAGGTCCCCAAGGCCCACCTGCGTCACACCGCTGTGCTGCCCCTCTGGCTTACTCTCCCAGAGCCTGGTACACCTCTGGTAACTTTCGCATTTCTTCCCTGCTGTCCATCTGGCCACCCACAGCGGAGGTGAAGCTCTGGAGGATTCCCTGGAAGGCAGTGGAAGTCAGTCTGGCACCGAGCGTGGTGGGTGGGTAGAGGCATCATCTACCCAATTCATACTGATCTTCTCATTAGTCCTGTTCTCCCCTAAGAGCATGCTGCATCACTGGGTGCTGACACGCCAACACGCCCACCTGACACATCACTCGCTCCAATGTCCCCTTTCCAAGCATTCTCCTCTGCACCACAACCTGTGGTCATCCAAGTGGCAGACGCGCCGCTGATCAGTGATTGTCCCCTCCCTGCAGGAGAGCATCCACTAGGATGCTTGATCCTCCTCCTCCTCCCGGTCAGCCCTCTGATGGCCCTAGCTCGTTCCTGAACACGGGTCATCAGCATCGCAAGTAACAGCGCTACCACATCACTGGTGGGCAGACTTTTTCCTATAATTTTTTTATTAAATAATATTTTATTGCATTGTTACACATAATGTACAAAGAAGACAAAGCAATTAATCAATCAAAATCTTTATTTATCCAGGTGAACATAGTTGAGCAAGCTCATTTTCAAGATGGACCTGGTTAAGGCTGGATCAAGTAGAAAAGTACATACAAAATATTTACAATGTGAATAATAATACAGGTGGAAAACAATAATACAAGTAAGTACTCAATATAATAACTGTCATTACGCCTTAATGGACTCTTCAATAGGATAGAGTGGTCAGCAGCTCAGAGGGAGAGCTGGCGCATGCACAGAAGTTCAGAGGAGAGCATAAACACATGGCTTTCCCTAAGTTGGCATTCGAGTCATAAAGATAAGTGTCTTGCAGTCAGGCAGATAAGTGATTACAGCTCATTTTTATCAGGTTTTAGGCAGAGGGTCAGATTTTAATTTAGAAAGAACACAGGCACGGACTATGAGAACCAATCGGAAGCCAGGCGCCTGGTGCCGCCTGCTCCGAAAGGGACTATGACTACTGTCGTGGTTCGCTGGTGGAGGATCCAGGCTTGTGGTCTACTGCAGCGGCTAAGGCAGCGCCGACCACCCGGTGACAAGGTTTCCTATGCCTGTGGGACAGGGAGCCCATAGGGAGCTTGTATACAGTGAGTAGGAGGAGAAGGGGTCTGGGACTGACTACACCAATGGGGAATGCGGAGCAACAAGACAAGGAATGTGGATTACTTCGGCGCCTAAGGTCCAGCTCGAAAACAGGTTTACAGAAGGGAGTGTAATCACCCCGAGTTCTTGCTCTAGCACTCTAAGCAATGAAAAAAATGGGGTTTCACAGCACGAGAGTCGCCAAAGATTCATGTCTAATACGGAGTTCAGGAGGCGAAGAATTATCTTCAGGCAGCAGAGAACTAGCTTCAGGCAACGATTAGGAACTGGGGAAGCAAATGCATGGCTCACACACGAATCGAGAATATAAGGACTTAAAGGAGTTAATATTATGAAGGCAGCTCAGTTTCAGTAATTTTTGCATGTTATTCCACAAGGACAGCAGCATAAAGCTAATGGCTACTCTGCCAAAGTGGGAGGATGCCTTAGGGATACAGAATGTGATGTAGGATGCGCTTCTTAAGGCATACGTTACTGGCTCACTTAGAGGGAGACAGTCTAGTATATATTACGGGAGACGTTTCATAATGACTAAGTCCAAAGGGCTGCATTTCTTTTCTTTTTTTTTGTACTTTATGTTTATTTATTTTTTTAAATTCAAGTTTATTAACAATAAACTGGTACATTGTTATATACATTCTATTATTATCCATGTGTCTCAGGTTACATATCCATTTTTATAAATTCCTTTTCTTGTTTTATTTTTATCTAAGCAAGAGAAGAAAGAAGATGTTTCACTTGATCTTATTTAAGCAGTGAATTAAGTAATGAATCATTATTTCATTCAACAGCTTTAAATTAATTTGTTTTCTTTAGAAGAGGTCACAGAGGGTTACCCAGCAACACCACTCAGGCCTGACTGGAGCAATAGTTTTCCCTAATTTCTAGTGTTTATTATTTCCTGTGTTTTCCCCACTCACTCCCTCCTTTTTTTTTTCTTTTTTCCCTTTTTTCCACTTCCTTTTCATTTTTTATACTCCTTTTGGCTTTCTGGATATCTGGACCATCAGGCACCTTAGGGTCTATCGTCTCTCAACCCCCTCCACCCATCGGGTGGTCCCATATATCTGGGCTCGTTAGCAGACCTCCAAATCTACCATCTAGACCATCTTCTTAAGTATAGGTGGGTTCGGTTGTTGATTTTAAAGGTTAGTTCTTCTAATTCTGCTATTGTGGCAACCACCTGTATCTATTCTTGCGTGGTGGGGGATATTGGAGACCGCCATTTTCTCGTAACAGCTTTATGTGCTGCTGTTATTAGTATGGACCAGAAATATAATGTGTCGGTGCCTTTTATTTCTTCAGGGGGGAGGCCCAGGATCATATTGGGCCAGTTTAACAAGACCTGTATCTGAAATATGGTTTTAAATATCTCTATTAGTTCACCCCAGAAATTCATCAGTCCAGGACAGGCCCAGAGAATATGTATATGGTTTGCTTCTACAGACCCACACCCTCTCCAGCAGTATGGCATAATGTTCCGGTTCCTTTTACTTATAACATAGGGGGTCAGAAAATATCGGACCCTAATTCGCCAGGCGAATTCCTGCCAATATGGCGATTGTGAATTTTTTTTTTAGTTAGGAGAAAAATTCGGTCCCAATTAAGTTCAGCTATTTCATGGGGTGTTTCTTCTCTCCACCCGAGTTTGATTTTGTGGAGTGGGTCCCCTCTCAAAGTCGATAGGGCTTTATACAGGTAGGATATTAACCCTTTTTGTTTATTGGTCCTAGAGGCGTCGCTAATAGCCTCAAGAATTTGTTGGGCCCTATCGGCTTCCAAGTCTTTTTTCCTTAGCGAGAAAATATAATTTCTCGCTGGCAAATATCTAAAGTGGTCTGTATTCTGCAGTCCAAACTTATTTTTGAGAGAACTGAAGTCAAGAAAGATCCCTCCTTGCCAAAATTGTGCTAGGAATTTAAGACCCTTGTCTTCCCATATGCGGAATCCCCTATCTAGAAGTCCTGGTTGGAACTCTGGGTCCCATGCCAGCCTTTTTAGCGGCCACATGGAATTTCTAAGGTTGTATTTCTGCCATATTCTGTGCGTTGATTTTATTGTTTCTCCAACTGAGGCTAGGCGGGGTGAGGGCATTTATTCTGGCTGGAGACCAGAATTCTGGTTTCTAAAGGTAGTACTCCGGGCCCCTTCTCATCTTCTTTCTCCATGAGTTTCCAGCCCATCCTAGTATTGGGGTTGAACCATATTAATGCATTTTTTAGTTGGGTGGCTAAGAAGTAATCTTCTAGGTCAGGAAGGGATTGCACGCCTTTTTCCCGACGCGTTTGGAGAATTTTTAGGTTTATTCTGGGCTTCTTAGAGCTCCAGATGAATTTGGAAAGTGTTTTATTCCATGCTTGAAAAGTCGATTTGTTTACGTGTAGGGGAATACATTGAAATAGGTAGAGGAATCTGGGCAATACGTTCATTCGGACCACGTTAACCCTGGAGTATGTCGGTAGTTTCAGCAGAGACCATCTCTCAAAGTCCCTTTGGAGAGTGTCCATCAGAAGGACACAGTTCGCTGCAAACAAGTTCGTGCTTTGCTTTGTAATGTGTATACCAAGGTATTTCATTCTGGTCACTCTCCAGTTTACTGGGAGGAGACTGCATATCTCTGGACTAGGTTTATAAAAGAAAGTGAGCACCTCTGTTTTATTTTTGTTAAGTGAGTATCCTGAGTGTTTACCGTATTCAGACAGTACAGTCCAGACTTGTTTTATAGACTGATTGGGTAACGTTAGAGATAACAGCACATCATCTGCATAAAGCGATATTTTTTTTGTGTATATCCCGAGTATAATTGCTGAATCACGTTAATAAATGTTTGGGGGAAGCCTCTGTGTTCTAATGTTGCGAATAGAAAGCTCCAGGATACCTTATCAAAGGCATTTTCCGCGTCCAGGCTCATCAGGCATGCCGAAGTACCTGTCCTTTTGATGTTATCTATTAGATTTATCACTGATCTGACACTGTCCGGAGCCTGTCGACCAGTAATGAAGCCCGTTTGATCTAGGTGTATTAGTCTAGGTAATATCGGATTCAGCCTGGAGGCTATTATTGCTGTAAAGATTTTATAATCTACGTTTAGTAGTGAGATCAGGCGATAAGATTCACAGAGTGTGGGGGTCTTTCCCCTCTTTGTGTATAACTGAGATGGTTGCATATCTCCAGGTGGGGGTATAGGTTCATTCCCTGACCATGCCTCCATAAAGACCTCTAAGAGGATAGGAGAGATCACTGGTTCAAAAGTTTTATAAAATTCTGCGCTGAACCCGTCCGGTCCTGGACATTTAGTTATTTTTAAGTTGTTTATGGCAGTCTTGATCTCTTGCTGGGTAACGGGTCTCATCAGGGCCTGTATGTCAGGTTGTGACAAGGGAGGGAGTGGGAGAGACTCTAGGTATTTCTTCTTTTCTTGGATAGAGGTCTGCTCTTGGGTAGAATATAGATTGAAATAATAGTTCATAAAGGCTCTTGTTATCTGGGCAATCTGTGTGGTTTTTTGATTGTTCTCAGGAGAGGTTATCTTAGTAATTGTCACCCTGGCCATGTTTTGTCTAAGCTTATAGGCTAGTAGTCTAGTCCCTCTAGGTCCCCCTTCATAGTACCTTTGCTTCAGATAGGATAGTGCTCTCTCAATTTCCATTTGTTGTATTCTTTGTAACTTATTCTTAGCTTCCCTCAACTGCTTTTCTCTCTCTGGATCCCACTTATTTTTTTGATCATTTTCCCAATCTTTAATTTGGGAGTTTAATTCTAATTGTTTCTGAGCCGCCATCCTTTTTTTATGTGTAGCTATTTGGATTAATTTCCCCCGAGCTAGTACCTTGAGAGTGTCCCAAAGAGTTCGGGGAGGTATACCAGGGGTACTATTATCCTCTATAGCTTGTTCTAGGAATTGTTTGAGTTTTTTGACTACTTCTTTATCCTGAAGTAATGATGTATTTAATCTCCAGAGCATCTTTCTTTTGGGTGTCCCTAGATCCACTTCCTGGAAAAGCAGACTGTGGTCCAACAGTACACTAGTTCCCACCCAGCTTGAGGCAAAAGATGAGAGGTCCCTAGAGAAAGTGAAAAACATATCTAGTCGGGAGTAGATATGGAATCTCGGGGAGTGACATGTAAATTTCTTGCTAGTATGATATTTTTCCCCCAAATGTCAACCATGCCAAGTTGTTGAGCTAGTGCTTTAAACGCTTTAGCTTTGTTGTGCTCCGGCCTTGGTATTTGCGATGTGGTGTCCATTTCTCTGTTAAGGATTATATTCCAATCACCACCCATTATAAGTGTCCCCTTTGCCCGCTCCGCCACCAGTCTGAGTAAATTCACATAAAGGGCGATCGGTGACCCTGGAGGTGTATAAACATTGACCAGGGTGATCCAACGGTCTAGCACTGTACCTGTCACCAGTAGGTACCTTGCACCTGGGTCTCCCACCACCTCATGCAATTGGAAGGGGAGATCGGCAGAAAGCAGAATAGCCACCCCTCTCCTCCTACCGTTCTCCAGTGAGGACTGGAATAGTCGTGGCAAGGTTCTACTTTTCAGTTTATGGGCCTCACTCGGAGTGAGGTGTGTTTCTTGTAGAAACACCACATCACATTTTTGGGTACTTAGGTATCTCTGTAACCTCTTTCTTTTAATCAGACTTGTACATCCATTTATGTTAAAGGAAACTACCCTAGACATTTGAACAGCCATTTATAAACATATAAATCTTCACTTCTGTTCTCCAATTTTTAAGGTGCCTGAGATAAGAATACTGAAACAGGTAAGTACCATATAACATGCTGTGGGGTCACTGTTCTCTCTGCTAGACTTCCTAGGTGTGATTGAATAATGGAATTCAGTAAGGGAGGAAACATCCTTAGCGGACTTACAGGGAAGCTCGATAGTGCAATGAGCTCTCCTTTTGGCCACATCTGAAAGTTTTTCGGTGTGGTCATCCTCCTGCAAGTCACCTTTTTGACCTCGATAGAGTTTAGGTCCGCCCTCTCCCCTGCATAGATTACCCATCTCCTCGTCCCTCCCCCCACACCCAATGACATCTGGGGGGGGGGGGAACAGGTCACTCATCGCTCCCCATTTTGAATGCACCTATTTTTGGATAGCTTAATTTACATCATCCAGACTTCTCCCTTTGTCCCGAGCTCCTCCCTGCTCTATTTGACCCTCTCGGTCTCCTCCCCCCTCCCCTCTTATATTGATTTTGGACTTCTCCTGGTGCATTCACCCCCCATATTTTAGCTCTGGACTTTTAGTTTCTATGGGTAGTGATCTGTCCTACTCACAAAGGAGGTAGAGCCTCTCAATGGCCACCCAGAACGCGGGGTTTCCCTCTCCCTGCTTCACCCTGTCATCCCGTCTTTCTCTTTAATTTTCTTCCTTTCCTCACTCGCTTCAGTCTCCCCGTCCTTGCTCGTTAATCATGCTGTTTCACATTTCAAGTGTTCCTAGCCTTTATGCCATCCTTTAATTCGGTCTCAATTCCTCATTTCTTGCCCCTATGGTTCATCTTTCCCTCATCTCCCAACCCAAAGACGGCCTGCCTCTTCTCCACAACAACCCCCCCATATCAACACCTCCCTTTATCCCTTTTCTGGATCTCTCCGTTCAGCGTCCAGTATTGACTCCCCTTAGTCACTCAGACTCTTTTTGGATCTTAATCTCCAGTGATTCAAATTCAGGAGGGCCTCGAGTCATGGCAGCTCTCTTGGTCCCTGTGGGCTTTTCGCGGTGGGGGCCATGATTCAAGAGAGGTCCCACGGCCCGAGGGGCCATCACTTCAGGTCAACAGTTCCTGTATGGAAAGGCGAGCTCCCAGTTAAGCGCTCCAAGACTTCTTAGCCCACCCCAGTGTCGCAGTCTCCAAGTCCATCTATCTATCTGTGAGGCTGCACCCTGAGAGGGCGAGGGCTCGCAGTACATATATCACCCTTTTTTGGGGTTTCTCAGAATACATATGACTCCTTCCATTCCCCCCCTCCCCAGAATACCATACTTATCGTCTCCCCACAGCCCAGGCGTTGCTACAGATATGGTGTGGATCTCATTTCGCCCATCCCGAGACCATGATCGTTCAGGGCAGAGGTGGCAACACCATTTTCCACTCTTCCCTCATCTCCCTCTCAGGCTGCAACTGTCTAATATTTAGGCCTTCAGAATTTCTCTCTCTTCCCCTCTCTTGTCAAGTGATTCCCACACACTCCCCCCAGCCCCCTCCTCGGGTCCCCCCGCCCGAGTTCAGTTTATACTTTTCAATTCTTTTAAGAGATGTTCAAAACAGATTGAGTCGGGCATTATCTAAGTCAGCTCTCTCCCTCAGGGACTTTAATTTGCAGTTATCCCCCAAGGGAAAGCAGTAGAGATGCTCCATAGCCGTTCCCTGATCCGACCCAAAAGCGCTTCCGCCTCCATAGAAGCACGCTCCCCAAGAGGCTCTCAGATCTAAGAGGCCTCGCTACGGGCCTCCACGGCAGGCTTCCTCTCCTTTCGCTGGGAAGTAGGTCCCAGGGCGGAAGCGCCAGGTCCCCCCCGACCACCCAAGTGTCCAGCTCTACAGCAGCCATCACCCCACGCGGTGTATACGAAGCGATGGGGGGGAGGGACGACGTCCCATACGTCGAGTAGACAGCCCCTCCACCACCTCCCCAAGCCTCAAAAACCTCGAGCACAGCGCTAGCCGGCCAGGCCCCATCCCCATCAGGGCACAGCGCACCGTCTCCGAAAGGGAGAGGGCCTCGAGTCAGAATCTATTCAGGCCCAAACCCCGGAGTCCACAGGCCCGCCTGTCTCCCCCTCCAGATCGAGCGCATATGTCCCCATGTCCAGGACCTCCAGGCCCTGGCTTTCTCAAAGCCTCCTACCCCTGCCAGGTGGCCCAACATTGCTTCTGCTAGGGTGTTTACAGGTACATATAGCAATAAATTCTCACTTTCAAACTGGTAGAGATAAAGAAAATATTCCAGGACTTACAGAATCCGTTGTCAAGTCTTTTTTACCTTGTCCGGGTTGTGCCATCTCCATTGGGGCCTATGCGGGCTGCACTACATTACTGTCCAGAGGTTGAGTTCACAATCTATGTACTGTATCTGTTATCTTTTGTTCCTGACTCCCCCTCCCCCCAATGTGTTGGACCTCTTCCTTCCCCCCCTCAAATGGCAAAGTTAAGTAGTTAAGGCTCGTCTAGATGAACTCCGAGCAAATTATTTAAGTTGAAACTGCCTCTCCATTTCGGGTCTGCTCTGATGTCAGATGAGTTCGCTCTCTAAAAGGGAAAGACCAGGGTCTTCAAAGTTCTGTTGTCTGGGGGATCAGTTCCAGCATCAGACTGTGGCATTCGGAAATCAGGACCAGGGGCCAATCGCCTAAACCGTCAGGTGAAGCTCGGGGTCAGGGTCATGGTTCGAGGATTTCAGGATGGAACATCTGGGTGCCACAGAGGTAGGCTCAAGAAGATTTCCACTTATTTAAGAATGTACAGCTCATCTGGGGCTCTGTTGTTCCTCAGTCGGTCGTTCTTCCAGTTGCAGAGGGTCTTCATCGTCGTCCAAACGATCTGTTTGCAGGAGGTGCCTTGCTGCCTTATTCACAGTTGCCGAGTCGCCATATCTTTGTACCATTGAGGCAACATCTTCCTTGGGGGTTGTGTTTGGATTTCGCTGCGTTGAGCCCTTTTTTGCCTTCGCCGTCCCCCTCCGGGCTATCGTCCAGGCCGACGACAGGAGGTCCCTCTCCAGCTTCTCCTTAGCCATCTGTGGAGTGGTAATACCTAGGCCTTCAAGGTATGGAGCTGCAGTAAGTAGGTCTTTGAATATCTTGGTGCCTTGCTGGGAGGTAATCTTGAGCCTGGCAGGGTGTAGGGCTTGTGCTTTTAGGCCCTTAGCCCTTAATTGTTTGATCACAGGCCACATGGTCTTCCTCGCCTCCTATGTTTCTGCAGTATGATCGTTGTCTAAGGCTATCTTATGCCCCCTAAACGATAGAGCTTTTTGCTGCCAGGCCTTTTTCAGGATTTCCTCTTTTCATCTGTAAGAGGTTAAGCGGACAATGATTGAGCAAGGCCTTGCATCTACATTTCTGGGACGGGGTACCAGAGAACGGTGGGCTCTATCTATTTCAATTTCCATTTCTTTGGGCAGGGTCAGCAATTCTCGAAGGAGACCTTGTACAAAGGTGATTGTATCAGATTCCTTGCCCTCTAGTCCCTCTGGGACTCCGTAAATACGGATATTCTGGCGCCGGCTTCGCTCCTCCAGATCATCTATCCTTCTATTTAGCTCACGGTCGCAGGCTAGGAGGTAGAGAATGAGCCTATCTTGTCTATCAGTTTGCTCCATTGTCTGCGTGAGCCCGGCTCCAGTTGTTCTGTTTTGTGGTCTATTTGATTTAGATCTGCTCGCAGCTCCGTGAGGGTAGTGTCTATTTTCGTGACCGTTCAAGCTGTCTGTTTTATCATCTCGATTATGTCTTCTGAAGGTGACTCTTGTTGTGGAGAGGCCTGTTGAGGGTCCGAGTGCTCTCCTCGAGATTCCGGCAATATGTCTATTTCTGCTTGAAGCAACTCTCTCAACTTCTGGATGGGAGTCGAGTGATGTTTGATAGGCTTATTTATTTTCTGTTTTGCTGGCGATGCCATCTTTTTTAGAGCGATTTACTTAGATTGCTATCGTTGGGGTCGAGAAGCTCCTATCTCAAGGTGCCATGTCAATTGGTGACGTCACCGGAAGTCGTACTTTAAGAAACTGGGCACCGGATGGCTGACGTAGTGGTTACACTACTAGTGGCTGCGCAAGTCACTGTGGGTGTTGTGTTAGGAGCAGTAGAAGAAGATGGTGCAGTGTTGTCCTCCACGACTGTCTTATGCTACACTTGTAAACTGTATAGTAAGAGATTAACATGCTTTCAGTCAGTTCTTACTGCCAAAGAACCAGGAGATGACTTAGAATTATTATTTATTTATGATGTTGGTGAAGAGTTTTAATTTTTGTTAACAATATATAGGTAGGTACTACACAATTTTCAGACTGCCACTGAATCCCTGGCCTTAACTGCAGGTCTCTGTCTCCAATTAGAGTGAGAATATTTTTAAATCACAAAACTGAGGTGTTGAGGCAAGAGTCATATTTTCAGTCAGACCTGAACTCCCCCCTTAACAGCAGGCTGGGCTCTTAATCAGAGTGAGAAAGTATTTTTAAATCACTAAACTGGTGGGAAAATTAATGGAGAGTATACTAAAGGAACGATTGGGGGTGTGCTTGGAGGAGGTGGGAGGTCTGGATAGTCGGCAACATGGGTTTGTGCCAGGTAGATCATGTCAAACCAACCTTGTGGAGTTCTATGAATGGGTAACATCAGAACTGGACAGGGGTAAGCCTGTGGATGTATTATTCTTGGACTTCAGCAAGGCGTTTGACTCTGTCCCCCACAATGGTCTGGTGGAGAAACTGATGGGGTTAGGAGTAGGCCCTTTAATGGTCAGATGGATTGAAAACTGGCTAGCTGGACACACTCAGAGAGTAGTGGTCTGTGGGGAGCTCAACCCTAGGGAGGTTGGTAGTGGGGTACCGAGGGCTCGGGTCCTGGGTCCAATCCTGTTTAATGCATACATATCGGACATCAGGAGGGTATAGGTGTGAAATGAGTCTCTTCGTGATGACTCCAAGATGGGAGCAGTAGTTGAGGGAGAAGAGGGGAGGTTGGCCCTGCAAGGGACCTGGACACCCTGGAAAGCTGGGCTCACACATGGAAATTAATTTAATATCACCAAGTGCAAGGTGTTGCATCTTGGTCGGGAAACCCTAAACACAGGTACACCCTGGGAGGGAGGCGCGAGGCCTCAATAGGGGAAAAGACCTAGGGGTCATGGTGGATGCATGTATGAATAACTCTGAGCAGTGCAGGAGAGCGGCTAGCAAGGCAAACAGGATGTTGGGATGCATCGTAGGGGATCACCTCTAGGAGCAAGGAAGTGATTCTGGCATTGTACAATGGACTGGTTAGACCACACCTTGAGTACTGTGTACAGTACTGGAGACCACAGTTAAAGAGGGACATACAGCTCCTAGAGAGGGTACAGAGGAGGGCAACAAAGATGATACGAGGGCTACGGGATTTGACGTATGAGGACAGACTTAAGGAGCTCTGCCTGTTTTCACTGGAGGAGAGGAGAGACAGGGGGGACATGATTGAGGTCTTCAAGTACCTTAAGGGAATAAATAGGATAAACATGGAGGGGATCTTTAGACTAAAGCAGGGAGGTATCACCAGAGGCATGGTTTGAAGTTGGAAGGTGGAAGGGTAGAGGGAAAAGAGGAGGAGGTTTTTCCACTGAGAGGGTGGTGGACCCTTGGAATGCACTGCCTGGTGAGCTAGTTCAGAGATCCACAGTGGAGGGCTTCAAGAGAGGATGGGACAGACACAGAAAGTGGATGTATCAGATGATGTCCTGTCCCGGGGGTGGGGATGGATGATTACGGGTTTCTGGAGCACAAGGGATGGGAGGGTCTCGGCACCCAACTAAGGATCTAAAGTTCGAGCAGACTCGATAGACCGTAAGGCCTAATCTGCTGGCAAATAGTATGTTAGTATGTAAAGTATTGAGGCAGGAGTCTTGTATTTCAGATGTACCCCCCAACAGCAGGCTAGGCTTACTCAGGAGTGAGCAAATATTTTTAAATCACTAAACTGAAGTATTGAGGCAGGAGTCTTGTATTTTCAGTCAGACCTGCACCCCCCTAAACAGCAGGCTGGGCTCTATAATCAGAGTGAGAGAATATTTTTAAATTTCAAAACAACTGAAGTACTGAGGCAAGAGTCGACTAGTCTTATATTTTAGACCTGACCCCCCCCACCCCCCAACAGCAGGCTGGGCTAATCGAAGAATATTTAATAAGTCACAAAAATGAAGTACTGAGGCAAAAGTCTTGTATTTGAGACGTGAACGCCCCTTCACAGCAGGCTGGGCTCTTAATCCCCGTCGGCTTCACTGTCCCAGTACAGGGTGCTGCAGCTGGAGCCCACCCCAGCGTGGCAACAGATACCATGGCCGGCACGGGGTGCCCAACCTCCGCTGGCTCCACGCCTCAGCCGGCCCTTTGCTGCTGGGAGCCCACCCCAGCGTGGCAACGCCCCGCCATCTTTTTAAAAAAACCTGTAAAGAAAAACTGTCCTCGCAGTCTCCCTGCCCCCCACAACCCGCACCCACCCACTGGGCACCCTGCCTCCCCACACCCCCTCTCACCCCATACTTACCTCCGAGTCCGCGCGACGATCTTCGGTGGACCGGAACACGCTCTGCACTTCAAAGCTGACCACTAACTGAGGAAATGCCGATAAGCTGTATAATGGGATAGATAGGGTTTTCAACTTTGTTGCATATCTCAGGCATTTTTGGAATTTTGCACCAAATTTTCAACATGGGTTTTTTGGGACCCCTCCTCATGAATTCTTGCACTGTCATGGCGTTACTCGGGCCCGAAGGGTGATTTCGCAGCCACAGTGTGAAATCACCTTTCCGGAATGATTAACAAAACAACACTGCCAGTGTTCATAAGGTGGGCTCTCAAAAAGCCTATTTTAAAATTTGGTGAAAAAAATCTAAAAAAATGACTGTTTACTAGCGTCATTCTACGCAGTTCCTCATGCGCTTTCGTAAGTCAGCGATTTTTCAATACTTTCCTCCAGATTTTCAACATTGCCATTTTACCACACCTTCTTATGAGCAGTACAGCTGTCATTTTCACATCTCACCCAAAATGTGTTTCCTCATGTAGCGCATAATGGCGCAGTCGGTGTAGTAAATCAATGTACTGGACATATTAAGAAAATCACAGTGACACTGTTCATGAGCAGAGGTCTTAAAGCGGCTATGTTGAAAATTTGGTGAAAAATTCACAAAATTTACTGTTTCTGACGTGCGTTGAACAGTTCACGCCTCGTCGAAGTTTGCGAATTTCACATTTTCACTCCAGATTTTCAACTTGCCATTTTACCACACCTCCTTACAGTACAGCTGTCATTTTTCATCTCACCTGAAAACGGTGTTTCCTCATGTAGTACAATGGTGCAAATGGTGTGCAAAATCAATGTACGGGACACATTAAGAAAATCACAGTGATACTGTTCATGAGCAGAGGTCTTAAAATGGCTATTTTGAAAATTTGGTGAAAAAATTCCAAAAAGTACATTTCAGTTTCAGAGGCGCCCGTTCTGTAGTTCCTACGCACGCTGGCAAGTTTGCGAATTATTTAGACACTAGATTTTTCAACAGTGCCATTTTACCGCACTTCCTTATGAGCAGTGCAGCTACTATTTTTCATATCTCATTTCAAATGTGTTTCCGCATGTAGCTTAATAATGGTACAGTCGGTTTGGCGTAAACAATGTTTGGGACAGATTAAGAAAATCACAGTGACACTGGTCATGAGCAGAGGTCTTAAAATGGCTATGTTGAAAATTTGGTGACAAAACTCCATAAAATGACTGTGTTACAGTGAACATTGCAGTTTCCATGCACCCTCAGTATGTTCATGAATTTGTAATATTTTCAGTCCAGATTTTCACCAGTGGCATTTTCCACACCTCCTATGAACAGTACAGCTGTCATTTTCCACAACATGGCCGAATGTTTTCACACTTTCAGTGCAGAGATGCGTGGTCGCTGTGGGAAATCATTGTTCGGGACAGATAAAGAAAATCACACTGACACTGTTCATGATCGGAGGTCCCAAAATGCCTGTGTTAAAAATCTACTGTAAAAATCCCCAAACTAGTTACATTATGGGTGTGCGTTGCACAGTTTCTACGCACGCTCGTGACTTCATTTTTTTTTTTTAAGATTTTACAGCAGATTTTCAACATTGCCATTTTTTTACACCTCCCCATGAACAGTATCGCTGTCATTTTTCATATCCCGTTCGAATGTGTTTTGCACCTGTGGTGCCAAATGCCATAGTCGCTGCAGTAAAAAGCAGTTTTCTGCCAACAAACTGATATTGCCACTGTTCAGAGGTGGGGGTCACAAAAAAACCATGTTGAAAATTTGGAGTGAAAATACCAACGAATGCCTGAGGCGTTAGGGTTTCCGACCATAACGCCCCACCCTGTAGAGAATGACAGGCATCAGGGGTGTGACTTGGGATTCTTGCCTGTAATGCTCATACCATTCCACACTCTGCAGCCAGTGAGAGGCATCAAGCTGTGCCTCGGACTCTTTGGGCCCAAACTTCACCCCATTCTCCTATACCGCACCCATCTCACCGTATTTCCTGATGGAATGGGGTGCGCATAAGGGCCAAAGAGCCCAAGGCACACCGTGACACTTGTCAGTGTCTGCAGGGTAGGGTGTGGTGAAATGGCATGGTCGTTATGCCTGACGACCCAAAGGCACACCCCAATGCCTGCCACTCTCTGCAGGGTGGTGGTGGGGTTGGGTTCAGTTCAATACTTCGCTGCCATTCCTAATACGCAGCTCTGTAACTTCTACACTACCAATGCCAGTGCCAGCAAGCAAACATTCGGCATTGACAAATGCTTGTTTTTAAATTACAGTAAACAACTGAAGTATTGAGGCAGGTCTTATATTTTCAGACCTAAACCCCTCGTCCCTTACCAGCAGGCTGGGCTCTATAATCAGAGTGAGAAATATTTTTAATAAGCCACAAAAATGAAGCAAGTCCGCCCCCTCCCCCCAACCACAAGCTAATCACTTATGAGATATTTTCAGAGATTTTTCAGACATGAACACCTCCCCCTTTCAGAGCAAGCAGAGCTTCAGCTCTACTAGAGTATTTTTTGTCAAAATGCAGAGGCAAATAAAAGACAAGATGAGCCCTACCCTCCTTGAGCTTGGCAAGCTGAGCTCTCAAAACAGAATATTTATTTTTAGTACAGAGAGTTAGTGTAACACTGAATAATGTTAATAGCCACTTCAGCCAGACAGTATTAAGTAACAGGAAGCTGTACTACTGACTAATTAATCAGACAGAGGTAACAGAAAAGAAATTAGACACACAGCCAGGTGAGGCCCAAGTACTAGTCTGATTTAGTCATGAATTTATCACTATAGACTGTCTTCTTCAGATAGTAAAAATTACCAACTAGCAAGCTCTGGAGTCTTATTTGAGTATAGGCTATGTTTTTCTCACTTTTCTCTGCCAGTAATTAATTTAGTAGTAGTAGTAAAAAGTTTATTTCTGATATCAGAAACAGGATAAAACCCAATTTAGCATCAGCTAATTTACAAGGGGGTCCTACTGTACAGAAAAATATCAGTTTCAATTTAAATACATACAAATGCAAACACTATACATACATAACACACAATACATATATGACCAAAAAAAAAGGAAAAACAAATAATAATTACAACAATAAACCATATATACAAACATCTCAAGTACAGCAAATCTTAAAGGACATTGCTTCCTTTACAAGCCATGATTTTATTTATACTTGACCTCAAGTGACCTGATAATAAATTCCACAATTTTGGACCTTCATATACATAACAATGTTGGCCCTTCACTGTTCTCATAAGGGTACCCTAAATTTTACTTCCTCTTCAGATCTCAAACCTACCTTAACATTCCATTCCTCCAGAAACTACACTAGATATCCTGGAACTTTTTTACAGTAACAGCGATAAATCAACCATTGCACATGCATATTTCGCCGTTCTGTCAAGGATATTCAATTTAGCAATAATTATATCCAAAGTCAATGAACTGTGTAAAAAAAAAAATTAATAATAATAATTAAGCCCTATGATCCGTTTCACAGCAGCCCCTATTCCCTCAGGCCTTCCCCTCCCACTACTCTACAGTCAGGCTGCTGTACTATATCAAATTAAGCGGTTGTCCAGATGATTTATTTTTTTGTATTTTTTCAAAAGACAGAAGAATATTTTTAGAAAAGTTCTCAGAGGAATTAAGTTTTTTGTTTGAAATGCGCCAAATAGTTTAGCTGCACAGTACTGCTGCAGGAGATCCTTCTCCAGCAGCTGCTGAGCTAAAAGTAACTGCGTGTTGATGCACAATCGCAGTTTGATCAGTATACCATGTGTGCATCTGAAAGATTGAAAGAGGCACCACATGGTACATACTGTGAGCCAACTTCTTTAATGAGTATGTATGGGGAAGGGCACTTATTGGAACCCCCACCTCTCTTCTTATCTGACGACTCACAGCACTAGTCGTAGCTTTTAACATGCTGCAGCCTGTTTAAGTGTGCATCACGTCTCTGGTTGAAACTCCAGCCTTGCCACTGCTCCAGTTAGGTCTCCTCCCAGTCACTCCCTAAAGCCTTCTTTCCGTATTGTGGCAACTAAGGCCCTGTCCACACTACGCCTCTGTAACGTTACAGAGTGCCCAAACCGTTACTGCAACGGTTTGCGTTTACAACCGCAACGTTACAGAAGGCGTGTTCGTAACCGTTGTTGAAACCACATATGAGGGGTTTCAACAACGGTTATGAAACCGTCCCGCCAGTAACGCTATCGCGTAGTGTGTGACTGGCGGTAACGGTCCCCTGCAGGGCCCGTAGCGCAGCACGAGCTGCATTATGGGATTGGGCGCCATGGTAATGGTCGCCTGGTTCCCGAGGTGTGGACTGGCGGTACTAGTCACTGCTGCAGTGTGGACACACTGTACCGCTCCCCGGCTGTAACGGTTTCTGTCCGTTACGGGGTCTGAGCGCTGTAGTGTGGACGGGGCCTTAGATGGCTCAGCAGTAAGCAGCTTGAGAGAATGCAGCCTGCAGCCGAAGTGTGAGTCTCAGACAAGTATATAAAACTGCTCTGCTGGCCATAATTATTGAAGTCAGAAAAAAAGCTGGTCTGGCTTATTTAAATCGTAAGCCTTCAGCAGCAGCATATACCAGCTAACCTTCAGTGCAATGCCAAGAGATAAGCAAAAAAACAGCGTCACCTGATGCAATACAAAACATAGAAGAGTTAATAATAACCCTTCTATGTTTTGTACTGCACCAGGTGCTGGTATTTTTGCTCCATTCTCTTGAGATTGCACTGAAGGTTCGGTATATACTGCTGCTGAAGGTTTGTGATTTAAATAAGCCAGACCGGCTTATTTTCTGAGTTGTATATGCTGCTGATGGCTTGCAATTTTAAGACAGACTGGAGTTTTTCCTATGCCGAGTTGTACTTGTTTATTAATTATAGATACGGCCAACAGAGCAGCTTTTGTCTGACTTGACCTAACGCATTGGCTGGCTGCCTCTCCTTTACTCTAGCTACTCACTGTAAACCCTGTTCTCTGCATCTGGAGATCCATAGCCTCGCCGTGATCCCGAGTGAATGAATCCCCACGCCCCTCCCACATGGCCCCAACCAAACATCACTGTACAGTGTGTTGTTAGATTACCCTCCTGTGCAGAAATTGGTAGTTCAGTGGCTTTCCTCTTGGCTAACTCCTCCTCCCAGGGCACCACCACATTCACTGGCCACAGCGTACACCTTGTAATTTACCACCCCGATTGTATTAGGCACATCAGAGAGAGGAGAGGAGAGGAGAGCTGACTCGCGATCCCAAACTCAGGCAGCATAAATAAACGGAGCAAGTGTGCACTCTATGTGGTCGCTTTTGGTACTGCAGCGCTCCCAGGCAAATAACAGGAATGAAGTGTTTTAGGGAGTGCTGTGTCAATAAAGATGCGCTGAATCAAAAGCAGTGCGTCAAAAAGCTTACATTTCTCCGAGGAGGACGTCACTAGCGTGTTAACGCGACCCCTGAACATAGATGGCAAAAAGCAATGGACCAAGAATGGATCCTTGTGGCACACCTCTCAGTAAAGGTTTGAGTGGGGATAGCTCACCTTCAGCTTCGATTTGTTGATGCCATCCTGTCATGTACTCGGTGAACCAATGCAGGGATACTGAGTCCAGGTCTATATTCTTCAGAGGGGAAAGTAGAAGGCTATTATCAACGGTATCAAAAGCCTTGCTAAGGTCTAGGAACACAGTGCAGACAAAGTTTCTGCTATCCAATGCACGGTACCAGTCGTTTGTTACTTTAGCCAGTGCCGAAATAGTGCTGTGTTTAGTTCGAAAACCAGATTGCATGGGGTTAAGTAAATTAATGGTTTTGAGGTATTCCCTTAGTTGGTTGCTGACAATCTTTTCCAGGAGTTTCGACAAGATAGGAAGGAGAGAGACTGGTCTGTAGTTGTTGAGGTCGCAGGGATCCCCTGACTTGAATAAAGGGATGACATGGGCGATTTTCCACATCGGAGGAAGGGACCCTTGAGACAAAGATAGGATAAATAAATGGGTGATGGGAACAGCAAGGACATGATAGGCGATTTTTCTTTTGAAATTCAACATCTTTATTGAATTTTAACAAGACAAAAAGGTATTTGACAATGAGAGACCACTCCTAGCTCCTATGCCTAAGAAGCAACAATATCATCCTGCTCAAATTGCCCAAAGTCAGCACCAGACTAGGGAGGGCAGCAATCAGCTATTCTCTAGCTATAGCATGGAACACCCTACAAAAATCCCTAAAACTGTCCATTATCATTCCATTTGCATCCTTTAAACAGCATTGTACAGCCTTCTTCACAGAGAAATGCAGTTGCTACCGCTAGAGCTAGAATAGTCATCCTACAAATCTGGCTTCCAATCATATAATGGTATATTCCTTCCAGTCAGACACCCCCAGCTTATGGCACCCAATAATACCTTCACCATCCTAGTATTCATTATGTTGTGTGTCTGTCATGGCCCTCATTGGGATATGTATGTACTGTACATACTGTAGATATTAGCTTAACCTTCCTTTAACCGAGTTTTAACATGTGAATTCACTGTACATCATTGTGTTATAAACATTATTTTTCTCTGTATAACGGTCTTATAAAGCGTATGATGTATTTGCTGTGTATCAACTATTGAACCTTGACCTTATCAGGTCCATCTCGTAAATGAGCCTTGCTCAATGGTGTTCGCCTGAATAAATAAAGATTTGATTGATTGATTGAGAGCATGAGCCAGTATCTAGAACACCGAATGTAAAAAGTAAATACAAAGATAGCCCCAGAATGCTGCAGGATTCCTTAAATCTAAAATAGAAAAAAGATCCCCCCCCCCAACTAATAAACCCTACTCCCTTCCCCTCTACTCTTACAGCCCCCCCACCCCAGGGATGTGCCTTATTGAAAAACATAGCAAGGCATATGCCAAAAACTAATCAATATACAGTAACAAGTATCAATGAAAGATAATGCAAACCAAAACAGCCAGAGGCATACACACATGAACCTTAATTCAAATATAAAGCATATAATTTGCCCCATTTCCGGTTGAAAGAGGTCAGACAATTCCGGGAGCTTGCTATTAACCTTTCAGTCTTGAAACAAAGAGATATTTCTTTGATCCATTCTGCATACGATATAACCAGTTGGTCCATCCAATGTCTGAGAACCAGCCTTTTGACTGCTATAGAGATTAAAGCCATGTGAAACCTGCGCTCCAGAACCCGAATATTGGAGAACATCCCTAAAATACAAACTTCTATAGTAAACAATTCTCTCAATCCCAAAAGGGGATCTAAATTGGACTGGATTGAATGCCATAATGGAGCCACTTTGTCACAGTGCCAAAGAATATGTACCAGGTTCCCTTCAGCTATGCCACACCTTGTGCAAATATTCGAAGATAAGCTGCCTAACCTGGCCAGCTTGACCGGTGTGTAGTACAAATTATTTAAGATATGATATTGGATAAGCCTGTGACTCTCGAGTGAGGTATCTGTGCATGTCCTCCCACATCTGACCCCAAATCGAAGGGGAGTCTGGCAGAACAGAAGACCAAATTTTAGAACCAATAAGGGGATTAGGACATTTGGTACACAATAAGGAGGAGTATATCTTGGAGATTCCATGGGGCTTATTCGCATATTCTTGTATCTAGTCTAAAAAGGGCCTGACTTGGGACAACATTAAATGTGGATCCGAAAATAAGAGACCATAAGGTGTCTCAGCTGAAAAACTTTAAAAACATATTTCTGAAGGATGTTGAATTTATCCATTATATCAGCTGAGGAAAGGAGGGAGTCCTGAAAGAACAGGTTTTCCGCACAGCAATCCTGCAACTGAGGAAGCCAATCTAGGGAGAGCGGAGAACCGCCTATTCTGATGTTAGGGTTTAAAGTAAGAGGTTGAGCCGTAACTCTTTTAGGTGAAATATTAAAAAAGTTCCAGCACTGAGTCAACACCTTAATAGAGATCCCTATAACGCTACTTTGTAAAGGAGGAGGTAATGCGGAGATAGTGTAGTAAAAAACTCTGGATAGCTGGAGACTATGCTTATCTAAAATCCTTCTCTCTAGCTGTAGCCAGATAGGAAGGTATGCATCAGGCCTGGCATCATACCACCTCCCCATTTTAGACATATGACTCGCCCAGTAGTACAGCATAAAGTTGGGGAGACGGAGTCCACCTCTCTCCTTAGGTAAGTTAAGTTTTAAAAAGGCCCGTCTGGGCTGTTTGCCCTGCCAAATGAATGTGGAAAGAGCAGAATGGAGCTGCTGAAAATAGGACGTAGGAAGATAAATATTCAGTAAATTTAGTGGGTAAAAAACCCGAGGTAGTACGTTCATTTTAATAATACTTATACGGCCCCACAAAGACAAAGGGAAGGCGGTCCATCTTTGAAGATCTTGCTGTATCTTTAACACTAAGTCATCTAGATTGAGTTTTCCGAGAGCCTCAGGGTCCCTAGTAAGGTGTATACCTAAATATTTAAATGAGGAGGGAGACCATTTCATACCAAACTGGGTGAAATTGGCATGGGGTGTGATAGCATTTAACGGGAATATGACTGATTTGGATAAATTCAACTTATAATTGGTACCTGGCCAAACCGGCCAATGATTTGAAATATATGCGTTGGAGAGGATTCGGGTTGGCTAAATGTAAAGAATATCATCAGCATAAGCCGAAAGGGTCAGAGACTGATGATGGACTAAGCATCCTGTGACCTGGGGTGAGTTCTTAATACTAAGTAGGAGGGGTTCCAAATATAAATTAAACAAACAAAAAAGGAGATAGGGGACACCCTTGCCGAGTACCAGTAAATAGGGGGAATCGAGAAGAGAAGACCCCATTACAATAAATTCTAGCAGTAGGAGACTTATATACCGTCCGAATCCATTGAATAAAAGTGTCCGGAAGCCCATTCTCTAATGGGTGGTCCAGAGAAAATCCAGTGAACTCTGTCAAAGGCTTTTTCATGCCTAATGAAACTAAAACCATGGGAGCCTGGGAATCTTGGGCAACCTGGAAAACATGCGAGAGGGTGTGCAAATGGTCAGCTGAGGATCTGCCTTGAACAAACCCCACTTGTTCGGAACTCAGCAGGTTAGACCAAATCTGCTTAATTCTAAGAGATAAGATTTTAGTTAAAATCTTTATATCGTAGTTTAATAATGAAATTGGACGGTAACTGGCTGGGTCTTTCTGGGGTTTATCTGGTTTCAAAATCAAAACAATTGTGGCTTCCAGCAAAGTGGGGTCCAGGAGGTCAGAGGTAAACATATAATCAAACAATTTCAAAAGAAGGGGAGCAATCTCCTTACAAAAAACTTTATAGAAATTGGAGGGAAAGCCGTCAGGACCCAGGGATTTGTCCAGAGCTAACCCCCCAATCGCTTCCTCCATCTCGGTCAGAGTGATGGGAGAGGCCAAAATCTCACCCAGGTGGGCCTGCAGGGAAGGGAGATGAAGGCCATCCAGAAACTGTTCAATATGGGAATGGGAGGGTTGAGAAGGACCAATACTGTAAAGATCCCTATAAAAGGACTCAAAAACCTGGGAAATGTCCCGAGGGGAGGTCTTGAGCGAACCATCAGGGGAAGACAATGCAGGGATCCATCTCGATCCCTCCACTTCCAGCAAACGGAGGGCTAGCATTCTACCTGGTTTTTCCCCTTGATCAAAATAACGAACCTTAGTTTTAAGGATGGCATACTCTGCCTTGTCTCTTAACAGATCTGAATACTCATTCCTAAGTTTCAACAAAGTTTTTAAATCCGTTTGGGAAGATGAAGAGGATAAATTGTTTTCGGCAAGCCTAATTTGATTCAACAGCGACATAATTCTAGCCTCCCTCTGTTTTTTCCTTCTGGACGCTAACTTAATAAATTCTCCCCCGATTAAACATTTAAAAAGAACACAAAATCAAGTCCTCCCTATTAGTTGAACCTGAGTTAGTATCTATAAAGGAAGAAATTAGTGATTTAATATGAGAAACTATGCGTTCCTCTTTTCAAAGCTGTGTGTTTAATTTCCAGGAGGTGTCTCTTTGAACCTGTGGGTCGGGAGAAATCGAAATCCATGCCACGGAGTGATCAGATATAACAACTGGTTCGATTCCAGTCTGTAAAATACCGGACAAAAGGGTGTTACTGACTAAAATAAAGTCAATTCTGGACCACGACCGATGATCTTGGGAATAAAAGGAAAAAAGCTGTCCAGAGGGATTAAGTAAGCGCCATGGGTCACATAAACCCAATAAATCCATAAAGTTCCTCAGGGCAAGTTGTGAAGGGGAAAGTGGTTTTAATGGCCTATAGGATTTATCCAGGTCCTGAGACGGAGCAATGTTCCAATCACCCCCGAGTATTAGCAGGGAGGCAAGAGTCCACTCAATTTGTCAGCTAGGCTCATAAGAAAGTCCGGGTCCCCTCCCACTGAACCATAAATTGCCCCTAATACCACCCTAACATTATTAAGCATACCCTTAACAATAAAGAATCTGCCTTCTTGGTCCGTTAGGCACTCCTCTGCCAGAAATGATATATGTCTTTTCACCAATATAGCCACCCCTCTACTAGAAGATGTCCCACAAGAAGCAAAAATTTGGGAGTAGCCTGCCGGAGTAGCCCATTGACTTCCGATGCCATGAGATGGGTTTCCTGTATCAGAAGAATGTCAATATTCAAAAGGGCACAGTTTTTGAGAACCTGGTATCTTTTAGACAGATCTCTGGTACCTCTGACATTCCACGCTGCAATTTTAAATCGACACCATAGTCGTGTAATATTATATTTAAAAGCAAGGAAAATATGTATCAATGGAAAAGTAAACCATCCCAAAAGGCACATCCCCCCTACCCCCTTCAATCCCTGGAAATATACCCAACTAAAACCCACCCATCTTCCCCACTCCCCATCAGTACATATGAAAAATAGCAAGAATGAAAAAAGCTTCAACCATGATACATCAACCCCAAACAGAGCAAGCAGTAGTTAAGACAGCTGTACCCCGAAACCCCCCCCCCACAAACCCCTCCAACTATATACAAAGGGTCTCCCGACTAATACCAGAAAGTTATTAGGTTCCTTAAACCTTGATTCTGAGGACCAAGACCCATAGGCAACATTCCATTGGAAGGCGGATTCTGTACCAAGGTACCAGTACCAAGAAGGTGTACCCTGATTTGTGTCTGGCGGTAACAACAAATAGAGACAGGGATCACCATGGCCAACATTCCTCCCAAGAAAAGTGTCTTTCACCCCTCTCCCTGGTGCGCTATGCGGCCCTCCCAGAGCTAGCTCCATCTCGGAGCCCCTCTTCCCACAACCCTCTTAGGAAAACCAGAGTAAGCCCTACTGTACTATAAAGGAGGTAGGGATTCGAGAAAAACAATGGGGACATTGCTACTTATAGAAATTACTATTTCCCCAGACATTACAAAAACTGTAGAACACATTGTAAGATAAGTAGTTTAACCTACTTGAAAGAGTGAGCTGCTACTTCGGAGAGCGTCAACTAAAACAGTCCTGCACTGCCTGACCTGTATCGAAAAGGTAGGTGCCTCCAAAACCCCTCTGATAGTCGCCGCATTTCCTAGGATCTCAGGGACCTTTCAGCCCCGAGGGAACAAGGAAAAGACCGGAGGACCATAAAGGCTGAGGGAACCAAAATGTCCGACCCAGCTAGCGGCGTATAGAAATGCCGATTGAACAAAGGTTCCCACCCTCTCGCCAGGTGGAGCAATCCGCACTCCCCTGAGCAAACACTAGGCCTACAAGGCCACTCTCCGGCCTACCCAGCCACCACAGCCCACCAACGAGAAACCCGAAAGAAAGAGAAAGGAGAAGAGAGCCTAACAAACAGGTGAGAGTATAACATCTCAACTATAAGCAAAAATAACATTCTGGCACTGCGGTAAATGTTCAACCAGATTTAAACAGGTTGGGTAACTTGAGAGTGAGATCAGTAACAGCTTGTTCCGGAGATTCATAGGAGTGCCATGTCCCATCTATAGCCAGTTGTAGCTTGGCTGGGTAGATCATTCTATAGCGGATGCCAGCAGCAATCAGCTTGCTAACCGTTGGGTGAAAAGCTGAGCATTTCTGCCGCGTTTCATAAGGAAGGTCTTGAGTTATTCGTAGCTTAGAACCACTCCACAAAACTGCTTGTAGTTCTCTTGCCTTGACTAATATATGCTGCTTCTCCAGAAAGCTTAAGAACTTAACTATAATAAGCCTTGGTGGTGCACCAGATGCGGGTTTCAGCCAGCTGGAGCGATGAGCCCGCTCTACATGATATTGTGGATTGGGGGGGAACGGACCAACAACCTTGTTTAGAAACTTCTGGAGAAAGGGGATGATGTCGGCGCCTTCCTCGGCTTCAGGGAGGCCCAAAATCAGCAGATTGTTTCTCCGGCTTCTCCCTTCTAAATCTTCTGCTTTTAGCTGAAGTTTTCTGACCTGCTGTCTAAGCTAAACAATCTCTGGGTCCATCCTCTCCCTCCACTTCTCCAGAGAGGAGGTTCTTGCCTCCGAGTCCCCCATTCTTATCGTTAGCGTGCTAAGGTCCCCTCTTAAAGATTTTAGCTCCGTAGAAATGTCCTCAACGTTTCTTTAAACAGTAACAGCTCCTGGAGGAAATGATCCTCGGTAAGAGGAATCGCTGAAACACTGGACGGGTTTGATTTAGAGGTGGTCCCCGAGCCTTGATGCTTAGATTTTTTAGTGGATTTCTCTGCAGTAGACAGTGAAGTGTGCCTTATGCCAGCCAGCTTCATCTCCGCTTCCATCGCAATTTTCAGCTGATTGCAGTATTAAAGTCGGACCAAAAGACACTCTGTGAATATAGTAGCGCTAGAGAAACTCGAGATAAAGATCTGATGTTCACGCGTCGATATTAGTAGGGAAAAAAAGTGATTTGCAAGAGGGTGATAGATGGGAGCTCCACAGAAGTGCTGTCTCTAGTTGCTCTGCATCACGTGACCCCCCCCATGATAGGTGATTTTGAGGAAATAAGGATCCAGCAAGTCAGCAATAGCACTTTTCTTAACATCCAACTGAAGCAGGAGATCTTCAGCGTCTTTCAAGGAAACCAGCTGGAACGAGAAGCCAGGTATCGGGGCAGGAGTGTCTATGCATGAGACACTTGATTGGGAGCGGATCAGGGCTGCATAGGAATTGTCAAAAGCAAGACCAGCAGTGGCAAAATGCTTGTTAAATGCATCAAGGATACCTGGTTTATCGCAGATAGTTTTTTCCCCAGATATGATCTTAGGTGGCAGGGAATTGTTAGGTGTATGACCAGACATATCCTTGATTGTCCTCCAGAAATTAAGGGAGCACTTTGCTGCAGAGTCTAGCTCACTGCAGTAGAATACCGCCTTCACCTCCCTGACCATTTTAGTGAAAGCATTATGTGCCTTTCTAAACTGGCACCAGTCTGATTCAAGCTTCGTCCGGCGAGCCTTTTTCCAAAGCCTATCTCTGCCGAGTAATGCAGCTTTCAGCTCAGCAGAAAACCAACGACAGGTTTTGTTTTTCATTTGGATTTTTACCATGGGTGTATACATATTTAGGGCCCCAACCAGTATATCATGGAGCATATCATAAGCTGAGTTGACCGTGGTGGCTAGGTAGAAGCATTGCCAGCGTGGCGAATGTTCCAAGCCATATACAAAGGCAGCTGCATCCAAGTTAAAATGGGTCCTCCTTGAAATAAATTTAGCTGAAGGTCCTATATGATACATTGATCTGACCGCAGCGATAAAACAGTGGTCACTGATGTCAGCAAAGAAAGTCCCAGCATGACAGAAAAGATGTGGCTTATCAACTAATATAACGTCTAGCAGGGTACTGTTACTAGGTTTCTTTTTACTTGGACGTGTAGGTTCGTGAATCAGTTGCGCCAATCCATTGGAGTCACAAAAGGTGTTTACGGGAGAAGCGGTCTTGGAGAGCCAGTCATAATTAAGGACCCCTAAGATAATAGTTTCAAGATTTTCTTTTTCAATCACAGAGCCAAGGTGTGATATAAGTAAGGTTCCAGCAGAAGGGGGTCTATAACATCCAATCACTCTGAGGGCAATGGAGGTAGATAGTTCAATTTTCAGTGTCAGACATTCAAACTAATTCTTAACAGATGATGAATCCAGGCAAGACGTTGTAAATCTTTCCTTAACATGCATTGCCTACCCACCTCCCCTAGTAGGCCTGTCCATTCTGAATAACTGGTAAGAGGGAATACTAATCTCTCTGTTCTGAGAAGCTGGCCTAAGCCAAGATTCAGATGTTACCAGGACATCTGGCTGAGTATGGCTGATCCACGCCTGTATCATGGTAAACTTTTTTAGGAGACTACAGACATTGACATGCCAGAAACTGATTCCTTTAAGAGAAGCAGTATCCGAGGGAGAGGAAAGGGTAGCGATGGGACCAGGATTTAACTCAATGTCGCCCGAGCATATCAATAACAGAAATAACATTGTCAGAGCAACAATAGTTAGTTTAAGAATCCTAGCCCTGGTGCATCTATGTGGCTTATTAGGTTGGGTAAGTCCGTCACCACCCCTGGGGGTGTACCACCCTAGAGCTAGGTGAACCAATACCCTGACCAAGAGGTACACGGAATGACTGACACTACAAGGAATTGGAAGAATAACTTTTTTTTTAAATTTCTTTTTATTGTAATCCTTTTCAAAACAGTGAGGCAGTCATGTTTACATACAAATTCAAAGTACGCTTCATACAATGTTTTGGACTGGATGTCTTATTTTAGATTCAAGTTGTAATTTATTTTCTTCATATATCCTTTACTCATCATTCTTGTTTAAAGTATTAAAAGGGCAAGGGCTTCTCTCCTCAATTTCCCTTTATTTATTTATTTTTATTTAGTTTTTATTGACCGGGTAAGTGCACTGGACAAATCCTGCCTATTTTCAGGCACGACCCGAGGGAGAGGGATACAGATGAATGCCAACTGACTATGAACCAGATTAAGCTGTTGGTAATTTTAGTGAATGAGGGAAATTTGGCCAGGACACTGGGGAAATTCCCCTACTCTGTGTAGGTGGAGCCTTTGCGCTGGCTGCGAGATGGCCAGTTCGCATGATCCCTTGGAAGAAATGGATGCTACTAGCTCAGGGAGTGGGCCTCTCTCTGTGCTACCTTCCCTAGAGGCCTTAGAAGAACGTCTGGATGTTGCTGCTACTAGCAGCATGACTGTACTGGAACGGACTCCGTTTGCCTGCTATGCCTATTGAGGAACTTTCTGCTGTACCTGTTCAGGCTGGAGTTCCTTCTCCTGTTTCCAGCCTCCAGGAGAAGCGACTGGCGTTGGTCCTGCAATTGCAGCTTCTTGACACAGCAATAGCGTCTTCTGCATGAGCAGCGTCTCGGGCAGCCTATTCGTAACCCTCTTTCCTCGGCATGAAGCTCTGGAAAGCCCCAGTCGGCGTCCCTACAGTAGTTCGCCTCAGTCTCTTCTGCGTTGGAGAAACCGGCGATGCCTAGTCCCGACAGCCTCCAGCCTGTTCCTGCAGCCGACTTGCCGCAACAAATCAGTGGACCTCCTGCTACTGCCTCGACTAAGCGCTGTCTCCTCACGAGTAAGTGATTCTTGTATACCTGCTGCATCTGTTTCTGCCTCCAAACATCCATCCATTATTTTTTTCTCTGCCACCAAGAACCTGGCTGGTCTAAATGTGGGAGTTCCTTTTCCACAAAAAGCCAAGCCCAGCCAGGATATCCACACGGACTGGTCACTGGACAAAGCGCTGCAAAACACGAGGGTGGGAGAAGGGAGTTGAAGGGGTTTGGACCCTGATTCCCAAGATCCCATATACTTAAAGATGCTTCAAAATCTACTGATAAGGACTGTATGAGCTCCAACGAACCTCGAGGTGTGTCTTGTCCTCCAACTACTACTGGCTCGTCCAGTTCTTGTGATAAACCCGCTGTTTCTAAAGTTGCTCCTGCTCTGGAGGACTAAAACTGTTTTTCAGGACCTACTTTGCAAGCTACTGCTACTTTATCTCATGATACTACTTTTAAACTTGCTGATTTATTTTCTTCTAAAGGTGAACCTGCCAAGAAGAAATGCAGTTAGATTACTTTATAAGGGTGGTTTAGAACTTCCCCCTGACCGTTTGCATATTGCCAAAACCCTTCTTAAAGGGTCAATGAAGTTTTTTTCATCAGAAATTTTTGCGTTGATTAATATTGGTAATTCAAATTTTGATATTAGTTTCAAGCAAATGTCTGGGCTTGATAGGTTTTGGGCCCAATATGACAAACTTCAATCCACACCTGTCTGGTCCCCTTTTCAAGCCGTTCCCCTTACTAAGCCAGCTATACGTAATATTACTGTTGTTTTTAAAAATGAAGGGGTCCATATTGAAGACATTTTATTCTGGTTGAACAAGCGGTGTGAGGTTTTAAATAGGCCTGTCCCTAACCTTGACTCTGAACAAATTTGGGATGGTAGTTGGCGGGTGAGGGTTAAACTCTTTCCTACTAATACTGGCCCGAAACATTTGCCTAATTTTTTTTTTTTTGGTAAGGACAAGGGTTTCATTTTTACGCTGGAGCAGCCAAAGTCTTGTTTAAGTGTGGTGCACGACTCATTTGAGCTCTGCTTGTGACACTCTTAAATGCAGTCACTGTTTTGAATATGGTCATACTTCTGCTAAATGTTCCAATTCTTTTAAATGTAACTTGTGGAGGAACTGGCCATGCTTATGGTCGATGCCCTTGGGCTCTCATAATAGGGACAATTGCCCTTCCCATGACGGCCTTATTACAGTTGCTCAGCAATTACATGCCCATAACTTAGCCTCTTCTACCTTAGACATTGTCTCCCCCCATTTACCGGTAGTTACTTCTGATGATCCTCCTGCAGTCCCTGCTTTAGATTCCCAAACTCCTTTACAAGGAGTATCTCTTACTGCTTCTACTGTCCCTCCCCCTGTTACCACTCCTACAGTAATAGATGATGCTATGCCTCCCCCCCTTATATAAGTTTGGAAACAGAAGTTCCTAGTTTTACTACTGTCACTCACAAACGAACTAGGAAGGGCCTTGCTGTTGCCAGTCGTAGTAAGGATACCACTTCTGTAACTGGCAAACCCCTAACAAATTTGCGGTTTTAGCCACTGACATTTCGATAGAGACTCTGGGGAGAGGATACTGATACCTCCTCTCTCTTTCCTTTCCTGAAGGGCTGACAGGGCTGACACTGATCCAGTAGCCAAGCGTACTAGGCAACGGCGGAGAGGTAAATCTCCATCCACTTTTTAACTATGTCTTCCCTGCATATCTGTTCTTTGAATGTGAATAGTATTAAAGGGAAAAGAAAGCTGGGTGGGATTTTCTTGACCCTTTCAGACCTAAACTGTGATATTTTCTGCTTAGTCGATACCAGATTAAAAACCCATGGGGAACTATTCCAGGCCTCAAGGCATGGACTGTGGGACCTCTTTTGGTCTATCGGACCCGACACTTGTGACGGAATTGGATATTATTTTCCAGTTCTGAATTTGAGTATCCAGACTAGTAGATATTCCTGGCAGAGCCTTGTTGTTGGACTTTTCCTATAAATCTGAGAGGTTTCGGTTGATAGGGACTTATGCCCCCCAAACTAAAGCTCAGCGGGTTTCACTTTTTCATCTGATTAAGCCCTACCTTTTCACATCTAGACTACTTTTATGGGTTGGTGACTTCAATTGTGGCTTACATCAATCAGATCGAGGCCTTCAGACTTCCAAGCTTTTTTGTGACTCTATGGCTTTAAATACTATAGTTTCCGGTTAGGCTTGTGGATGCCTATAGGCATTTCCACAAGTCTGAGGGTTTACATTTTCAAGGGTCTTTGCACACTAGGATAGATTTCATATTTCTATCTAAGGTTTTGATTTTACTTTCCTGTAAGACTGTGGGAATTGAATTTTCAGACCATGTTGCTTTATGCGCCTCTTTTACTTGGGCTTCTGCCCAAGGTGTAGGAAAGCTGGTTGGCGCCTTAATGACTCTTTACTAAATGATTCCTTTTTTCTCAAACTTTGGCGTAGGAGTTTCTAGCTCGTTTGTCTGTGGCTGAATTTTATGATACTGGGATGGATTGGTGGGAGGCTTCTAAACAGAGCTGGAAACAGCTTTTTCAAAAAAAAGCGGCTGATAAACAAAATACCAGATATTTGACTTATTTAACCTTAAGGCATCAACTACAGCATTTAATTTCTTTGGCTAGTTCCACTAATCATGATTTTAGCTCACAAATTAGTGAGATCAGTACTCAAATGAGGTCGGTTTCAGTATAATCGAGCTGACTCTTTAGGCCAGAAGCTCGCTTTGGCACTCAGAGTCACTAAAGTTGTTTGGATTCTTTTAGAGCCTGCAAAGATAGGATTGACACTAAATTAGTTTCCTCTTTTCTATCCCAGTCGGGGGAATTTATTACGACACCTGAAGGACTGCTTCAACATGTAGAGAATCATGTCTTTAATATGTTTGGTACCACAGCTGACCTGGATAATGCCGAACCCTTTCTTAAATTATTGACATTACCCCAGCTTTCAGATTCTGATCAAGCCAAGTTGTCTTCTGATCTTAGTGAACAGGAAGTATTATCCGTTATTAATAGTTTGAATCCACATTCAGCCCCAGGGTCAGACGGACTGACCTCACATTTTTATAAAACCTTTTCCACCGATCTTGTCCCTGTGTTAACTATAGTTTATAATGAAATGTTACACTGTGATACTTTGACCGCCTCCATGAAAAAGCCTTACTGATTCTACTTTTCAAAAAAAAAGGGGATCCCGCTGATATTAATAACTGGAGACCCATTAGTCTGTTAAACGTTGATTATAAGATTCTTGCCAAAGTTTTACTGTCTAGAATGCTTACTTTAGCATCCCATATGATAAGTTCTACACAAACCTGTGGTATCCCAGGACGATATCCTTATGACAATCTCATTTTATTGCGCGAAATGTTCGCTTTAGGAGATAAAAAAGCTGTCTCTGGGTGGATTTTTAGCTTGGACCAGGAAAAAGCTTTTGATAAAGTTTCTCATGACTTCTTATTCCAGGTGCTGACAGCTTTTGGGTTTCCAGTACGTTTCCTTTCCTGGATCCGCCTGTTATACAAAGATGTTGTGATACGGCCTAATGTCAATGGTTGGATAGGTCGTCCTATTCCTCTAGCCTGTGGTGTCCGACAGGGATGTCCGCTCAGTCCCCTGTTGTATAATTTTTATATAGATACTTTTCTGAGGACTATTTTTCTTTGTCCACAGATTGTCGGATTACTTGTACCTTCCTCTCCACCAATTAAAACATTAGCCTATGCTGATGATTTAATTTTGGCTATTGATTCTTCGACACAGCAGGAGGCTATCGTTCAGGTCCTTCAAACTTTCTCTTCAGTTTCTGGTTCAAAATAAACCTAAATAAAGTATATGTGTGCCATTAGGGCATGACTCTCTTCCCAGTACAGGCCTTTTGCGGAGTTTCTGTCATTAGAAGCTTTTCCATATTTAGGTATTTTTTTGGCCGTGATAACATGCAAGTGTACAATTGGAACCTTTCTTTACAAAAAGCTGACAATTTGATTAATAGTTGGAAACGTCATTTGATTGGTAAAAAGAAAAGAATTGTGTTACTTAAAACTTTGGTTACCCCAATTTTTTTATATCTTAGCTATGTCTTTCCGCCGCCTATCTCTTTGTTTACTAAATTGAATGGTATTTTTTTTAAGGGTTTTTGGGGATCTAGATTGAATCCCATTAAAAGAGGTTTTACATACCGGCCAATAAAAGAAGGTGGCATCAACATGATCCACCCTGTTGTTTTTTTTTACAGCCTTTTTTTCAATTACAATTTTGGGAAAGCTTTGAAACCTGGGGATGTCTTTTGGAAACCCTATTTTTTGGCGTGGTTCTCCTTTTGTTTAGACAATTGGAACGCTCATTATAAGGGTGTTATTACTAAATCCCAAGTAGTCCCTGCTTATGGGAAAGAGAGTTTCAAGATGGCCTTAACCTGGAGCCTTTTTCCTCAGGATTTCTGTGTCTTATCTAGATTAATGATATATAATAGACTTTGGAGGATGGAGGCCCAGGAAGAGGTTGTTTTTCCATTCTGCCCTCCTAAACGTCTCCCTTGGGTACTCCATCAACTCCAAAATCTCGGTTACCACCCTATTTATGGGACATGGTTTGGTTAGGTAACTATGACAGACTAGGGGTTAATAATAATCATAAACACAAAGCTTTGAATTTGAGGTACTGCCCTAGAACTTCTTGTCTCCAGGTTCTTGAAACCCAACAACATTTGTTTTGTGAATGTCCGTTTTCTTTAGAAGTTTGGTCTACATTAGCTGTTGATTGATCAGAACCTCTGCTCTCTACGATTTCCTATGAACATATCATGTTTTGCACTAATGATCTGCTCAACGACAGATACCACGAAGATACCTTGTATATAATTTTTGCTATTGTTCGATATCATATATGGCAAGCAAGATGTTTATTAGTTTTACACCAAAAAACTATTTTAAAAAGTGAAGTCCTTTGTAATATTCGCACAGCTTTATGTTCTGTTAAAAAAAATGATTTTTTAGTTCACCCTGGTTTTCAAGCTGCACTGTTGTGGAAAAATTGTGATGCTTTATTTTCTGTTACATGAATTTGGCTTGTGTTTTCTAATTGTTAACTTGTGTTTTGTTTTTCTTCTGTAATGACGTCCAATTTATCAATAAAATTCCCCTACTCTTTTCGATAAGTGCCATGGGATCTTTAACATCCACCTGAACTACCACCAATCCAGGCAGATGGGACCTCGGTTTAACGTCTCATCTGAAAGATGGCACCTCAAAAGCGCAGCACCCCTCTCATGCTGCACTACAGTGTCAGTACTGGGATATTACCCCAAGTGCCAGATGTGGGAACTGAACCCACAGCCCTCTGATCTCCCGGCCTCAGAGGTGAGTGTGCTGCCTACTGAGCCACTGACACTGACATTTAATTTTGATATGGACTGAAATCCCTATTTATTAACAACCCACCATCTCCCCTATCAAATATTATAACCTTAATTAATAGAATACTCTCTTGAGTGGTGTCATTAAGTCCAGCCTCATGGGATAAATGTTGGATCAATCTTTGATATGTAATGCACCCAACTTTGCCATTTCTGAAGAGGGGAGGAACCTCTGCCCTGCATTTCTAGGTTGAAACTCTCTGAAGTATAAATTTCACACATAGTTTCTCTCCATTCTTGTATTGTTGGAATATGTGAGGTCATCCAATGCAGATTAATTGTCCTTTTAGCTGCTAGTAGACATATAGGCAGTATCGTAACACCCCACAGAGAAGTATGGTCTGGAAATATCCCCAATAAAAATTGATCCACCATTAATTTAATTGGTTCATTTAATAAGTTTGAAAGCTCAATTTGGAGAGAAAGGAAGTAGGGCATAACATGGGGACAGAACCAGAACACATGTCCGAGTGTGGCTACCCTGCATCCGCAAAGCCTGCAACAGTAATCAAATCTTTCTGGGAGATATTTGAGGAGGACTGCCGGAGATCTAAAGTATCTGGAATGGCATCTCCAGGCAAACTCCCTCCAGTGAGGAGACTTTGTGGATCTAGCCTCCGTCAAAGAGGAAAACAACCACTGTTCCATGGGGATTTCTAGGTTAAGGTCTTTATTCCATTCTTTTAAAATAGTTGCAGTTGATTCGTGTCCCTCATCTCTTAATTCCCTACAAATTTGTCCAATTATATGTGTCCCTAGGTTACCCTTAAGAGACTCCATGAATAATACTAATAGATTTGGGATAGGGGAAGGTATAGTGGGTTGGATTATTCTGTTACGTAAAATATGGTTACGAATTTGAAAATATCTGAACAACTCGGATTGTCTAAATGAATATTGTGATTGAAGTTGTTCAAAAGAAAGAATTCCCTGAGGGGTGAGAAACTGAAAAACATGTGAAAGGCCCAAGTTTCTCCACAAAGCAAAAGTCGGGTCCGTAAAGATGGGGACAAATGTAATGTCCTGAGAAATTAATTTACAATATTCATAAATCTTTAATACTGGACCTGTTCTCATTCGTTTCCATAATTTATATGGTTGGGAAGTAATATTTGTGAGGTCTGACGTTATGATTGATCTCTTTTCGGAGGAGAACAATATTCTCTCAATGTGGAAGAGATCATTCAGATGGAATTCAATAGTCTTCCAAGGGGAGCTACATGACCCAGCCAGCCGCAGTATAATTATTCGCAAAAAAGGCTGCTTGGGCATAAAGTCCGAAGTGTGGAAGATTAAGTCCCCACTTAGCCAGGGACAGCTTCAATACCAAGAGCCTGATCCTTGGGCGGTTCTTACCCCATAAGAAGCCTGATATCATTCTATTCCATGATTTAAAGTAATATTTTGATGGGAAAGTAAGGATAGCCTGTAATAGGTATAATACACGGGGAAGTATATTTGTTCGGACAATTTCGATTTTTTGATGGAATGGAAAAAATCCTGTTGCCCATTTGTCCAAATCTGACTGGACCTGTATCAACAGTGGTTCAAAGTTAATAGTCTCCAACAGACCCAAGTCACGAGGAATTTGTAGGCCTAGGTAGTTTATTTTGGTTGGCAACCATTTAAATGGATATTTTTTTTCAGTTGCGGCTTTGGTTTATAGTTAAATGCCAATATTTCAGTTTTAGTTACATTTCTCTTGAAGCCTGATATAGCTTCAAATTGGGACAGTATACTCCAAGTAATTGGAATGGATTGGGAGGGGGACACGAGGGGTCAACAATATATCATCCGCAAACATACTTATCTTATATTCTTGTTGGCCGATTGGAATCCCTTCAACTTAGGGAGTATTACGAAGAACAGATGCCAGGGGTTCAAGAAACAAGGCAAAGAGATATGGAGACAGGTGGCAACCCTGACGTGTATCTCTGCCCAATGTGAGGGGAGGGGATATCGTCCTGTTCGTATGAATATATACTTGAGGAGATTTATATAAATTAACCTGGGTTTGTATAAACAATGAGGGGAATGAAAATGTTTCCAGCACGTCCCAGAGAAAATGCCACGTTACCCGATCGAATGCTTTTTCTGCATCTAAACTAATAAAGACTGCGGAAATTTGTCGAGTACATACAAATTCCTGTAGGACAAGGGCACGTCAAATATTATCTGATGTATTTCTGTTTTTGATAAAGCCTGATTGGTCAGGGTGTATTAGTTGGGGAATAATACACTCTAATATACATGCCAGTATGGCCATGTATATTTTATAGTCTACATTGAAAATTGAAATTGGTCGGTAGGATCCCGGCTCTGAGGAGTCCTTATCTGGTTTGGGGATTGGCGCATGCATAGCATAATCCCAAGTAGGGGGAATCAAGCCATCCTGGGATATTTCCTTAAACAAAGAATTTAATTTTGGGGTAAGCTCTTTGTGGAAAAACTTGTACCACTCTGAAGTAAAACCATCTGGCCCGGGGCATCGTCCCGAATGGAGTTTTTTATCATATCTTCAATCTCAAGGTTTGAAACTGGGGAAGTAAGTGCATTAATCTGGGTTGGTAACAATGTAGGAAGGCCTGCATTTTCTACGAAATGCTTAGCCGTTACTTGGTTATAGGACGAGTTCCCGGTATACAATTTTGAATAAAAATCTAAGAAGGCCTGTTGAATATGACCTGAGGATCGATGGACCACCCTCATGGACAGATGGCGGAGGTAAAAGAGAGATTGTTGTATTTTATTATCTAAGATCCGTTGTAGGGACGCCTTGGTATCTCGAATCAGTTTCTGAAGATCCGCATCTCCATCTCAATATAACAGCTGATAATTCATTAGGAGGGCAGACAATCGTTGGTATTCAGCCTCTCTCTCCTTATTCTTCTTAGAGGAATAGGCTATAATTTCCCCTCAGATTGTAGCCTTCATCGCATCCCATATCATTGCCTTTGATACCCCGGGGACAGCGTTTTCACTGAAAAAAAGGGATAATTTGGATGCAATGTTTTCTTGGAATTCCTTGTCCTTTAGAGTGGATGGATTTAGTCTCCAAAGGGAGTTCTTTTTTCTTTTCCCAGGTCTATTTTTAATAACAGGGGATGGTGATCTGAGAGAAATTTGGGACCGACTGAAATGTCTTGGATCACTGATAGATGCTCACATGTTGTCAAGAAATAATCTACCCTTGAATAAGAATTAGATCTGGGAGAGTAATAAGTGAATCCGGGGTCAGTAAGAAATATTTTTCTTCCGACGTCTATCAAACCCAGTTGTTCAATTGTGTTTTTAATTTGTTTGGCTGTGGAGGTGTTTCTATGTTTTTGTGGGTTAGAGCAGTCCAAATATGGAGACAGGGTTATAAGTCCCCACCCATGATCATGGAGCAGGTCAAGTAGGGTAGATATGAAACCCCTATATGTGGGGAACTTTGTTTGGGGAGGAAAGTATACGCTAGCCAGTGTAACCGGGTTGCCATAAAGTAGTCCCCTGATAACATAGCGACCCTGAGCATCTATGTGGGTTTGCTGTATTTCCATGGGTGTATTCTGAGGGATTAGGATTGCAGCTCCTCTCTTTCTGCCTCTTGGCAGCGATGAAGCCACCATCCTGTATGTCCCTCCCCAAGAAAGTTTAAGATGTTCTGGTCCCGTAAGATGAGTTTCTTGGAGAAATATAATATCCAATGGATTTTTTGATAAGGATTGCATCAGCCTGGCCCTTTTAATTGGATTATGGAGGCCATTAATATTATGAGAAAGGATTTGGACTGGCTTTGTAAACATCACATTTTGTTATTGTTAAGTCTGACTTCCTGAGTTTTTTCTTTGTTTTTTTTCTTTTTTGTAGCCCCCTTGCAACAGGAGAAACTAACAAGAATCCATCCAGACCAGACTCCTCTGAACAGCCAGGCCCTCTCCACAAGAAAAGAACCAAATTGTGACCTGAATTTGCAAACAGTTCAATAAAAATGTAATGTTTATCTTGTCTCTAACTGTGTGTTTTGGTACCCCATTTCCAACTAGTAAATTCACAACCAACTAACAGTAAACTAGTTTTAACTAAACCCCGAGGGGTCAACCACTTATTGCCTGTTAACAAACACACTAAAACTTTGTAAACTTTGACTCCCATATGGGAGGTGCTCATATGGAGCACCTCCTGAATCATCACATCTTGATATTCCTTTAGGATAGGAAAAGGATGTGGGGCATTTGGACCAGACCGGGAAAAAATATGCCTAGCTCCAAGGGAGGGGGAATGAACCCACTCCAGGGTGGAACCAGTATTGCCTGAGTGTTATTATAACACCATAGATTCAGAGGCAAACCGCCTGCTTACAAAACTTATGGGCTAACCTAATGTAACTTATACCATAAGGTAAAGAAGATATTTCTGAAATTTCTAAACTTGAGTTAGGGTTTTTTTTAATCATCTTCTTCTTAATCTTCTTCTTCATCTTCATCATCTTCTTCTTAATCTTCTTCTTCTTCTTCTTTCCTTCCTTCCTTTTCTTTTGGGGAGAAGCCCCCCAAAAAAACCGAGGAGGGGAAACATCCCACAACCCTGTTAATGAGTCATACAGTAGAGGCAAAGATAGGAAGAGAACCACCCATGGGCCCCGTGGAACATTAAGGTCAGCCCGGACAATCCTGTAAAGACTGTATTTTTCAGACCCAATATGTGATTATCCAAACCGCCCAAAGCACTACTGGTCAGAGTTCTCTGTTAAATAATTTGTTTACCGAAACCTCATATCTCTGAAAGCTAACACTGTGAATACCACCTCCCTCTCAGCCCTACTTAAAGGCTTGAAATTGCAGTGGAACGCCCCCGACATTCTGCATACATTGCTTGAATACCTTCACTACAATAAATATATAAAAAACATTTTAAACCATAATTCAACAGGGTGGCAGTAGTAAAAAAAAAAATTGTATACATATAATTAAATTATCATTAATATGCCCTTAGTATTTAATTGCAGAGTTCATGATCCAACGAGAGGCCCTAGAAGAGTTCAGATACCAGAGCAAGGAGGCAACGAGGAGTAAATCGCAGGGATGTTTCACAACAGAGCTAGGTGAACTCCAGAAGTCGGCACTTCAGTAGGGGAAAGCATGGCAAGGAAAGGACTACCGGAGGTTCCCCAGGGCGCACAGGAGAAGGAGGTAACCTGCCTCAATCACTGGAGTACTCCAGTAAGGGAATATCCCCACCATCTGGGAACTCACGACGGTTCAGATGGCAGCCCAGTTCCAAATGAAAGGGAGAGAATAATTTGTTATGCTGTCTGAACCTAAGTAGATCATTCTCCCTCCCCCCGGCGCACCTGAAATCCACCCCAGAATCTCCCCCCGCCCCCAGGCTGACATCTACACCATGCTCAAACTAAGTTATTAGAGTTACCTCTGAATATTTCAGGGTGGCATTGTTGGGTTACGGAATTGCTGCAAACGTTGAATAATCTCCGTTAGAGGTGTTTCTGTAGCCTGTGGATGGTTACAGTGATCCTGGGCGTTGAGTTGCTGCTGGTGTTGTCTCACTCCCCTCGACCAATTTTTCTGTAAGGATCCCACGAAGCAGGTCGTTGGATGTGGCTTCTGAGGCAGAAGTGTACGTGTGTTGGCCAGTGGGTAGGAAGACCACTAATTTAGCTGGGTAAGAGGATCTAAACCGAATTTTTTGGGATCTAAGTATAGGGAATAGAGGGCTGTATTCCCTGCGCTGCCTCTGCGTACACGGGGCATAGTCGTTGTCAAACAAAATTCTCTGCTGTCCCCATATTATTTCTCACTTTTGCCAGGCTTTCTTGAGCAAAGATTCCTTTGACTGAAAACTTAAAAAAAAACGGACTATGACTGAGCGCGGCCGGGCTCCAGGACGTACTGGCTTTGGGCCCAGAGCACGATGGGCTCGCTCCCACGTCAAGTTGGACGTCTAGATCCAGCTCAAGTACCAGCCGTAGGAAGTAATCCGAGAAGGCCCTAGAATCATTACCCTCCTTGACGGAAAATGCGGATGTTTCTTCGTCACACTCTATTCTCTGCATCTTCCAGTTTGATCGAGATAGCTAGCTGTTCCACAGCTAAGGAGCAGACTGAATCCTCGAGGGCCTCTATTCTGGTGGCATTCAGCATGATCTGACTGTCGGCTTCAGAGCCTCTACTCTGTAAGTTGGTAAGTTCATTTCTTATTTCATTGAGAGATTCTCTGACCTCTCCTCTGAAGTCCGTAATTGCCTGAAGGAGCATGTCGGAGGGTGATTCTGGTGGTTTTTTAGGTCCTTTTAGTTTGTTAGAGGAGGTTTTTTTCCTAAACTTGGAGTGGGTTTAAATTGGGGCCTCATCTTCTTCCGACACTGGGTTCTCCACTTCCATTTCCACTGCGTTGAGCTGAAAATGGTTTCGATGTTGTTTGGCCATGCTTCGTTGTAAATTGAGCGTCACTGTTTTGGTGGTTTCGTTTTTTATTACTTAAAGTATAAAGATATTGGCACTCGTTTTAGTTCGATAATGGCAGGAGACTCTGTCAACGTGACTTTACTCAGGCGGAACCGGAAGTTGGAAGAATAACTTTAAAAGGCGACTCAAAGCAGGTGTCACCACAATAAGTACCCTGGTTTAGTGTGTCAGTAGGACTACCTGAAGGGCACACAGATATCTGCGGGACAAGTCCCTGTCCGTGTCCAGTATACAATCCATGGACAGGTCATATTCTGCTTGCTCGGGCTTCTGCCAATAAAGTGCCACTGGGACACAGGAGAGGATAATCAGTAGATAAGGCAACAGGTAGCCCCTCGTTAAGGGGCTCTCACGGATGCCCATTCCCGAAGTTTAGAAGTGGCTTATGCAAAATTTAGTTTAAAGACAGGGAGTTACAACAAAAACATGGGCTCCCCTAGCAATACAAGGTCCGAAGATAAAGGAGGGTGAGCGTATCCCTATAATATTATTAGAGGCACAGGGTGTAGGGGAACTGCATCAGGGAGATGGCAAAGAGATGACTGTATTGGTGGACAACTGAATCAGAGGGCGTGCTTAAAATGCAGTATTGAAGACTGGGCTGGTAGACAGATGCCTTGGTGGCCACTCTATTACCATACATTACTGGCATTACACATCCAAGTACAACAGAACGAACAGGAATTTAAACACAACACATGAATTCTTTACATTGAAACACCAGTACCTCTCCTACGAACTGTCAGCATACAAGCTATGATACAATTCAAACTATGATTATCATACACATTTCTTATTGAAAAATGACCCAAACAATACAAAAGAACAAGAACCAATAAACAGAAGGCATGTAACAGAGTATAATTACAAGTCCAACTTCATCTATGGTTGATGCATCTATTACACCACGTGATCTGTACATATAACTTTGAGTTTGGACCACTTACCCTGGGTATAGTTATTACCACATCACTATACCACAGCAGTATATCACAAGATGTCCTTTCAAGTTACTATGTGTGAAAGAATATGAGGTTCATGTAGGTACAGCAGTTATTGTAACTAATAAACAGCTAGACTGCTTACACTACGGGTGCGATTGCCAACAATTAAGAACCATCGGAGATGGCAATTAAAGCTTCTAGCCACCCATATTTCCGGAGGCACACAGAAATGAAAATTATGTACCTACCGTAATTCTTGATCTTCTCTTGTATCTTCACCATTCATTACTGCTTGGGTAGTGCCGGAGGCTCGCACCCGCTACGGGAGTTTTTTTTGTTTTTTTTTTTTGTTTTTTTGAGTCGGCTCCAATGGCACGACCCCCGAGAGCAACGCACTGCGTCATGCACGAGGGGCGGCCGTTTGGTGCCGCAGACTCCTCCTCCATCTCAGTTCTGGTAGCCAGAGAGGCGAAAACAAAGGGTAAGGAAAAAGGAGGGCGAGGCAAGAGAGCCGAAGGACAGAAAAAGGAAAGGATATAAACTGAAAAAGGAATAAGCTGGTAGAAAACAGAAAGAAGAGAGAGAATGCCTACCCTAAGGGACCGCAGGGCCTCCCTTCTGGGGCAGCTCCAAGGGAGGAACAGATAAAGAGAAAGAGAAAAGGAAGAAGAAGAAGAGGAACAAAACAAGGTATGCTGAGAGGGGAGAACACGGCCCATAGATACATTGGTTGAGAGGCTTATAAGCTCGGAACCAAAAACAAGGGAGCAAGAATCCCCTCCTGATAGGACTGACAGAAGGTTCAACTGAACCACCTGTACAGATTGGACACAAAGGACAGATTTTCTAACCTCCCATCATGCCAACCCCCTACACTCTAGCTGAAAGCTCACAGACTGCCCAGGCAGAAATCTGTTCCGGAAAGAGAGCGCCCAACTAGGAAGGGGATTAAGCCCCTTAGCACACTGTTAAGTGCTAACACAGAAGTGTATGGGGAGGGGTTAAGCCCTACAGAAGGCAGCTTTGTATGAAAGGATAGAATGGGAACTCAATCAGACTCCCTGAAGGCAAGGCAAGAACAACCGCTCAAGGCTAATGAAGTGCCAGAAGCACCAACCAGAATGAGCTGACAATAATAATAATACCTGCCAGGGGGAACCTAAATTTTTGAGGCTGAGCCAAAGGGACGGTCTCTTGAGCTGTGAACTGAGCATCGTGGTTAAGGGGCCCAGAGGTCACCCCCTAGGGACAGTCAGAAAGAGTTCCCTCAGAATAGGTGAAAAAGACCCTACTCGTTCCTCTTTACCTTGAGGAGAAAAGATCCATTCAAGAAGAACGGAAAACAGAATGATTTATTTATTTATTTATTTTGGCATAAAGGCCAAAGGAAGAGAGAGGAACGAGACAGGAGGGGGAGATGCCACAATACGAGGCCACTGAGGGGAAGGTGGGTGGGTATCAGTAATGAATGGTGAAGATACAGGAGAATATCAAGAATTATGGTAGGTATGTAATTTTCATATCTTCCCTTGTCAATCTTCACCATTCATTACTGCTTGGGTGAGTACCAAGCTCCCCCCCCCAGGGGGGATAAGAAACCCTGAGGGAGCAAGACCCCCAGCCTCCTGTTGGTGAGAAACAGAAATGGAAGACCATAGGCTAATCAAGTGAGAAGCCTATGGTGGAGAAGAGCTAGGAGGTGTACCCCGAGGACGGGGAGACGGAGGAAGCCCCTGCAGAAGTCTCCTAGCTCTGGAGGAAAAAAGGCGGGTCCCTTGGAAAGCGAAGTGAATCACCCTACGCCGGGCCAGGGGTGACAACCTTGATAGATGAAGCCATGCCGTCAGTCTAATGCAGATCACTGTCCCTGCAAGCCTGGAAGCCACCTCATTAGTGTCATAAGATGCCCTTGCTTGGTGTCTTGCCAGCTCCACACCTACAGCAGAGAGGGCAATAGCTTGTCTGGTTTGCTCTGTGTCAGACATTGATGCTAAGATTTGGGAAAGCATCGACCACAAATGCCTACCGTAGGCAGCATGGTGAGCCTGATGTGATGCAATGCATGACATCACACAAGAGGAAGAAAACACTCTTCACCCCCACCGGTCAAACTGTAGAGAATCTGAGTCCGGTGGATGGTCGTGTGCCAGGTGGCAGCACCTGAAGGGAGTCTCTAGGTATGCCAATCCCAAGGGTGGGTTGGGTAGAGTACCTAGAGATTCCAATTGGGCACAGTACCTATGTTGGCAGTCTACCAGGGCTGGAGAAAGGGTGGCTGGCGACTGCCAGGAACGGATAGATGCCTCCTGGAAGGGAATAGGCCAGAACAGTACCACCAAATGCTGAGCACTGAATTCGCAGAGGAATTCACGCGTCTCCCGTTCAGTACTGTCTCGCCTATTATAAGATATCTGAAGATCCCTCACCATCCTCGAAAGGAATTGCTGATATTCAGTGAAATCAGCATTGGAGGAGAGATGAGCAGTGGGTTCTTCTCCCTCAGAGGAAGGAGACGAGGATGATGGAGAGCTTGAGTGCCCAGAGGACTCCTGCGGCGGTGGGGATAGGCAAAACACCCGCTCATTCATGTACCTAACATATGAGGGGAAGGCAGCCACAGAACCTCTGAATGTCTCCCAGGATAACGGGCCCATGGGACTGACATGGCCTGGGAGAGCGGGGGTGGCTGCAGAGGAATGTGAGAGGGGCACCTACGGCGAGGCAACTGTCCTCTGCTGAGGCTCTGTAATCCGGGGAACAGAGCCCTAGCTGGCGGGATCCCGGACAACAGACCAGGTCGCAAAACGAAACCCTGGGGATGAGAAGCCAGGAAGAGCCTAGAAGGGGATCCTCCCCTGTGACGAACCTGGGGCTGCATGGATCCAGAAGGGCAGCCCACAGCAATGCCACCAGAGGGGTCCCTGGAGTCCAAGAGGGAAAGACGGGGCCCAGCGCTATGGCTTCTACCCGCACCCCGAGGGGTGGCAGGTAAAGACCGAGACGACTGAACCCTGTCCCTCGACCCCTCGGCCCCTCGGACTCCGAGAACGCCCTCCTCCTCGACCCCAGCGACCCCCCACCCGAGGGGGTGCAGCAGCACCGGGTCGGCAGCTGCCATGACCCCCTCAGGAGGGAGAGCCCTTCCCTCCACCTCCACTCCATCCCCCCAGGGACCGGAGACCCTGACCCCGAAGAGTCAGGGTGCCAGGACAGGTCCACGGCTGAGTCATCCTCCTCCGAGGAGGAAGAGACCAGCTGGACCACAATACTGGCAACCCCAGGGGTCTCCAGTGAAACGACACAGCGTCGGTGTCGGATGGCGCCGGACCCCCCACAACACCTAGACCCGCCCCGACTCCCCTAGCGCCCGGCCAAACCATGGCCCACTCGGTGCGGGACCCCCCACTCGGCACCACCAGAAGAGCCACTGGGCCCACGGCACCACAGGTGGCACCGAGAGCCAACACGGGCGCTGCCAATGGCACCGCCTCAATCACCGGCAGATCAAGTAAACGCACCAGATCTGAACGGTGCCAGAAGGTAGGCCGAGGGTCCACCGATGCTGGACCCAGCAGACGGGCCTCGACAGTGGGGGAGCCTGCACCTCCGAGGAGGTGTCCCCGCCACGGCCCCGGAGGGGACCCCGGCATTCCTCCGACACCATAAAAGAAGCTTCCTCTTTGGCCAGAGAAGATGAGGAAGCCTCCTCCTCTACAGACCGTATAGGCCTGAGGGGGTACCCGGAGGAAGGGCCTAGAGACCTTACCTGGGAATCCTTGGAGCGGCGCCGTCCCCGGAAAGTCGGCGGGGCCTTGCCGATCTTAGACGTGCGGACTTCTAGGACGTGATGGTCCATCGAGAAACAGGCGTCGCATGCATCCATATTGTGGTTGGGTCCCAGGCAATGAAGACGAACATCATGTCGGTCCATGACGGAAAAATGCCGGCCACAGGAGCACCGACGCATAGGGGCGCGGCCCGCCTTCAACTTACGTTTTGCCCCCCCGAACTGAACATGATGCAAAAATATTGAAACTAAAACAGCAAAAGTTCTCGGCCCCGAAGAAAGTTAGAAAAAGAATGGTCTTACCGGTGACGGCATCAAGAAAAAAACGTAGGAGGAGGAGTCTGGAAATTCGATGACGCAGGCGGCCTAAACTGTATCTGACCGTGCAGCAGGTGTAGCCTCGACGGCGGGAGAAACAGAACTGAGATGGAGGCGGAGTCACCGCAACTGTAGCCACCTCGCGCATGACGCAGCTGCCACTTCCTGGGGCAGCGCTGAGCCGATTTCCAAAAAACAAAAATAAAATCTCCTGTAGCGGGTGCGCGCCTCCGGCACTACCCAAGCAGTAATGAATGGTGAAGATTGACAAGGGAAGATTATACATTTCTTAGGCCATGTAAAATTTTCTCAAGGTGAAGGGTCTCCAAAGCATCCTGAAGCCATTCATTATAAGAAGGTTTCCTTTAGTGTAGCCACTCCAGTGTTTAGCAATACTGGTAATTAGAAGGATTCCATACAGGCAGAAGACTGCAACATCAGGACCTAGGACTTTTACCAGGATAAAGATTTCCGGAGTAAAGAGGACTTGCAATCCCAGTAGCTGGTTGAGCTCACTTTTGATGTCATTCCAAAATGTCCTAATCTCAGGGCAATCCCAAAGTACATGCATCTACGTGCCATCTTCTTTACTACATTTAGAGCAACTGGGAACATAAAGATACCTCATTTTAAAAAGTTTCCAGGGAGTATAGTATAAGTTATTAATAATTTTAAACTGCTGGATTTTTAACTCTTAAGTTGTATCAAGGTAGTACTTCTTGAGCCCTAAATACCCTTCCAATTCCACTGTGTTGTATCTGTATTTAATGTGGGGCTCCACCATGCTACTGTCTCTGCTGCTGAGCCATGGAGTTTGTTGATCAAACTTGTATTAGGGATACTGAACTGCTGGAGGTTAAGTTGTTGCTTACTTCAGTCAACCAGGGGTCTTTATCCTCTGTTAAACATCTCTTGCCCCAGTGATTCATGATCACATGTTGTAGATGCAATCAGAAGTAAGCATCATAAGGTCGGAGGTCAAAGGTCTCTAGGAGCACACTGAACTTTAAACATTTCCTACTACATATTAACTGTGCTACGGTTGTGACCCCATTCTCCTTCTATTGTTCACTGTGAATCAGCTTATTGTGGATTCTCAAATTAGTATTACTAAATAACAGTTTGTGAAAGCTAAATTTATATGAGGCATTCATGGCTTTCAAGGATTTAACAAAGATTTCATGTGTATAGCATAGAGGCCAAGTTTCAGTACAGGGGGTAAAGTGCAGAATAACAGTGATCTGATACTGATGTCCGCCACTGAGCAGATGTCTATTTTAATGCCCAACCAACTAGGAATGTAAGCATGTGATATGTCTTAATTTTTCTGGAGGAACCATTTACCCATAATTCTCAGTTGTGTAGCAATGTTATACACGGAAATGTCTGGGACTTTCAATCCTCCATTTTACATAGTTTACACTAATCTTTCTTGCCAGCCCAGATAAAATTGCTGATCAACCTCTGCATTTGCTTTATCCGTTCAGCGGGAATTTTGTCGTGCAGCATACCCTAAAGGAACAAAATACGTGGCAGTAGATTAATCTTGACCGAACGTATTCTTTACCCCACAGCTACGGGCAATTTGTTCCATCTGTCTACATCAGGTTCGATGGTTTGTAGAAACGTTTGGGTATTGACTTCTACTGTTGCTTTTGCTGTAGGGCATAACTCTATTCCAAGATAGGTAATGGGTTTTGGAGACCACTGCAGGCCTAGGTCCTCAATACTACTTTTATGACAAAGGCTACTTATCAATAAAAATTCCAACTTTCCAATATTTAGATTGTATCCAGATAGCCAACCAAAATCTTGGACTACTGCAAGATTCCTAGGCAGGGATTTCTCTGGGCGAGTAACAAAAGAGAACATCATCTGTATAGGTGGTTACTCTGTATTGCTTGTTATGCAGGATTCCAGTTATCGCAGCATCTTAGGGTTCCAGGGTAAAACCGAATAGGGCATATCGAGAGGGGGCACCCTTGCCACATTCCACAAGATCATTTAAACAGAGATGACCATAGCCCATTCAATAACACCATGGCTTGTGGTGGCTGATATAGTAATTTGATCATCTGAACAAAGGCCAAGGAAAGGTCATACTTCCCAAGGATGACAAACAAGTATGGCCATTCCACCCAGTCGGATGTTTTTTCTACATCTAACATAATAAATGCAGCTGGAACCTTAATATCTTTAGTCATTTCTGAAAGATATTCCACCTTCCTAGTATTATCTGACATATGCCTGCCCACCATAAAACCAGTTTGCGCTGGGCCAATGAGACTTGGTAAGATACCTTGTATCCTCGTGGCAAGTAGCACAGTGAAGATTTTAGCATCTAAATTTAAAAGAGTAATGGGCCTATCATGTTCGCATTTCTCCTTACTTTTGTTGAGTTTTAGAATAAATGTTATAACACCACTCATCACTGAGTTAGGTAACTGAGTTAGGTAAACTCCCACACTCCAAAGCCTCATCACAGACATTCTTAAGTAAACAGTTTTTCTGCAAATGCGTGGTAGAAATTTGAGGTAAATCCATCTTCACCCGGTGCCTTTCCTTTGGATAATGCTTTCATGGCTGTGATTATCTCTGTGACAGATATTTCCTTTTGTAGACTTGCTACTTGATCCTCTGATAGTGCTGAAAGTGGGATGTCTTCCAAGAAATTTGTCCAGATCTTCTAGTGTCCCAAGGTTGTCAGCAGTGTATAGGCACTTACAGTACTGGACAATGATGTCACTGATTTCATATGGGTCTGTTGTAACATCAGTTGTACCAGATTTCTATAGTGCTAGTTGAGATTTCATTCTTTCCTGTTTTAAAACAGATAGGACAAGAGTCTTAGTTGCTCTAGGACTATCAGAAACATAGTTTGTCTCAGCTTTCCTATATGACGACTTTGCAGCTCACCGTAAAGTCTCGTTATATGGCCATTTAGCGTTAGTCCATTCAGCACCTGCTTCACCTGATGGACTGTGACTTATTTCTACTTCTGCCACTTCAATGAGGCTGAGAAGCCTCCGTCAGTCTGCTTATTCCTTCTTCTTAGCAGCACATAGTGCAATGCATTTCCCACATACAGTAAGTGACACTTTGTATCATTCCAAATGGTAACCCAGCTGGTGTCTTCAGGCCAATTGTTCTGCAAACACCTGAAAAGTGTCTTTGAGTTCTGCTTTATAGGTTGTGCACAACGGTACACATTTGTTAGCTCTCCAAGAAGGTGTTTTTGGACCCCCTATATCTACTAGCTGGGTAATTTGAACGGAGGCATGATCCAAAATAGTAAAGGGTAAAATAGTAGCCTCCATTATCAAGTCACAAGGTACAAGCCAATAATCTATTCTTGATGCAATTTTGTGGACAGTTGAGTGGAACGTATAGTCTTGATCAGACATGTGAAGTAGTCTCCATTTATCAAGGAAACAATTTTCCTCCAATACTGCTGTTAAAGTCTTGGCACTTTGTATTAAGGCACACCTGGGTTTTGCACTGCCCAGGATAGGGTCTAAGACAATGTTCAAATCACTACCTATAATGGTGATATATTCAGCAGCACAGGTTAATTGCTCCGCTATCACATTCGAAAAAATGCCAGTTATCATGATTGGGTCTGTAGATATTAATAAATGCCATATTCATATGACCCAGTCTTCCTGCTACCACTAGCATGTATTCCTCTGCGTGCTTCCATAAATACTCATCCTCAAATACCAAATTCCTGTGAAATAAAATCTGTGTGTCCCCTCTTCATTTGCTCTCCCCAGTGCCAAACAGTTTACCCACCCAGGATCTCCTCATCAGAGCTGCCTCCATACTCTTCATGTGGGTTTCCTGTATGAAGGCAACCTGGGCATTACTTCTTTAAAGATGCTGCAGCACCCTGTCTTTTAGTTCTTGTCTGCATCCCTTTAACATTCCAAGTTAGAAATGTAAGACGTGTATCACCCATTATCATACTGCTGAAAACATTGAGCATTCCCCCAGACAGCTACTGGACCTGCTATATCAGAGACTATTGTCCCCCTGAACCAGTAAAGGCTGAACAAGCTCATACCAACCCTGGAATTGACATCCTGGCATCTTTGGACTATGACGGTGATTTCCTAAACTGCAGATCTGTAGTCACCACAGCCCCCCCCCCCCCATTCAAATCTTAAACAACATGCAAAATTGGCTCTACACTGCATAATTTCAATGCTCACAGTAACAAGCAATTATAACCATTCCACCCACCTGTAAAAGTGCCCAACTGGGCCTCAAGGATTCAGAGGCAAAATGCAGAAGTTCCAAACAATCACTATGCTAAACTAAATTTATCAAAGACCTGTCGAAGGAACAATAAGCAACTTGGGTGAATGACTTCAATCTAGGGTGGAGCTGGAGAGATCCCAACACAAAAACAGTCTAGGATTCTCTGCTAGATTCCACAACTCATATAACTACAGGAATTTTTAGTATGGGGACCCAGGTGCAGAATAATACCAATAATATGCCCCAACTAGTGCTGTTAGTGGCAACTGCAGTCTATAAATAGGCACCTGGTATCCACATATAGTACAAAGAAGGTCTCAAGACACAAAGATTTTGACGTAGCCATCAGCATGAGAAAGCAAGGCAAACACAAGAATAACCTTACCTTCCCCCTCCACAGCACGCCGGAGGCATTGCCATTGACACAGACAGACAATTATTCCCAGGCAAGGAAATTAAGGTTCAGCTAACATTCATCTACAATTTTACACTTTGGTGAACCTCAGCAAAGAATGGACAGATCCCACGCCAAGCTGTGGGCAAGGGTATAAAGAGATCAGAATGTGAATAAGAGTTGAAAGTGTCATAACAAACACCAGGAAGCTAGGCAGTATGCTACCAGTCAATTAAACTACTCTAAGTCCGGTCAGACCACCTCTATTGCTATTTGGAGGCCCTTTTGGGATACCCCGGGATCCCTGTGACACACCTGAGTTACCACTTAATGATGATGATGATCCTTCCTTTCCTTGTCTGGACCTCCTTTTGAATGTAAAATGGTCTTACAATTTTGAGCCTATATGTATGATTTAAGAACTACATATGTAATACTTATAGATTATTCATATGTACCACTGGAAACTTTCAATAAAAATCTAAGTTTAAAAAAAAAAAAAAAACCACTCTACGTCCATGCCAGAGGAAGGGTGCCCATCACACCGTACCAAGCAGAGTCAGGGTAAGAGAAAAAGGAAAACAAAATGAAATCCCGGGGCAATACTGTGTCCATTCTATGAGTGCACCCCATAAAGGCAGAGTTCCATGCTGTGAGGGACCTGGAGGGCACTGCTGCATATACTGTCTGTCCTACTGAATGGCAGAAATAAACCATAGAATCAGTGCATTAGAAAAGGGCAGCAAAAGTTGGCAAAACCCAATCGTGTGCATTGTTGCAGCATTACAGGAGCCCGCTCTTTCATAGAGCAAAATGGATCCCAGACCATCTCTCGTGTAGCAATCCATGCGAGAAGGAAGAGGTCTCCCATAATGGTTGTGATAAGACATTTTCTTTTTGTCCGCAAACGCCATGGACAGTCATCAATGCCAAATGTTAAGCCACTGCAGCTACTCAAAGGAGAGCAGACTGTGCATATTCAGAAACAAAAGTAGTTACATCCATAACTGGGCTGTACTATAATGGATGAAATCTGCAGAGGTAGCCTTGAACTGCTGAACACAAATCTCTGGAAGCTCATTTGGGGCACAGTTTCTCCTGTACAGGTCGAGCAGCCCTTGTATAGGGGAGGTGTTACGGAACACCACAGACAGCTCAGCTTCAGCAGCCTTCACCAAATTAAAAGTCTGAACTCCAGTTTTAAGCTACAGTACATACGCAATTTGGCGAGGTACATGAGATGAAACCTCATCTTAACTTTGTGTAATCCGGCTTTTAAGTCTGCAAATTTGGCTCTCTTCTCTCGAATACTCGGGCTATGATCATTCAGTAGTTTAATTTAATAACTTATGTGATGAAAGCTTTGCAGCTCCCTGGCTCTTTGTTGGACATACATCTTGTTCTGAAAGCCATTAAACCACAAAATAAAAAACTCTTGGCCGCTCCTTCGGACTCTGTTTAGGGGTTAAACTAAACCAGTTCCTCGTAAATGCAAAAATAACCCAGTTCCTTGTAAATGAAATACAGTTGTGCAATGTCCTGTATATATCTTGTTCTCCTACCCAGGAGCTCCTGAAATGCAACTTGTACCTCATTAAAATTATTTTTTGTACTTTATGTATTTTCTTTTTTTAACTCCTGTATCTTGCCTCTGTAACACTGTTGCCATCGTGATGGCCCTGGTCATGCCTGAAAACGGTCCACTGGATCAGTGCACTCACCTGGTAAACAAATTCATAAATAAAATAAATAAACTTCTGTGAGCTTGTTCTATGGAATATTCTTGCTTACCCTCAGGTAAACCTAACAGGGATTTTAATAGGGTCTGCATGAATTCAACCGATTATTCCCCTCCTTCCCTTCAGGTAAACCGAACAGTAAAAGGTTATTTCTGCAAGAGTAGTTCTCCAAGTATTCGAGCCTCTCCTCCATTTTCCTAAAATTCTTGGTGTTCTGGATTCTTTCTTCCTTTTCCATTTTAAGTGTTCTTTCCAGGCTAGCAATACGTGCCTCTAAGTCCGTTATGTGAACTTCTTGACTGGCAAGAAATTTTTTGATAACGTCAATTTCTGCCATCGCGCCGTCACTGTGTTTTGAAAGGCCACAACCTCAGTAAGGATCTACGAAAGCTGTTTTGTGATCAAACCAAGGCCCTCGTTGTTGCCTCCTGCCACTGTATCCTTCTTGGACTGTTTCACTTCATGCTTAACAGACACAGGACTACTTGAACATTCACTTTCCAAATCCATTGTAAAAGGCAGTAAGCATGACTCAGGGAAAGGAAAACATGCAGCAAAGCATTATTTTAACTTTAATTCAGACGTTAGGAGAGGAGCTTCAGCAGCCAGTGACCACTCACCCAGACAGTATCATGTGACTCCTTTTTCCTAATATTTTTAAAATCTCCTCTGAAATTTCAAATGGCATTGGTGGGCCAACTTTTTCCTGTCATTTTTATAAGTATTCTCAGAAATTACAAATGATATTGGAGGAGGAGCAGTATATTCATCAGTCATAAAAAGTGGTGGAGTCAGAGGAAGGGTCTGGGGTGTAGTTTAGTGTTCAGTTTTCACCTCATCCAAAGGTGTCAACCCTAGTCAGACTGCCTTGTGCTTTTTTCCCCCTCGATTCTCATGAGAGTTGCAGCTTCTGATTTTCAAATGTTTAAAAAAAAAAAAAAAAAAGAGTATTTTTCATAGAATCCATAACCAAGTATTCCTCCTGCCTGGCAGGCCTCAGTAATTTTTTTTTTCCAGTTGTGACTTCCAGTGATCCCACAGCACACTGAAGACTGTGCAGCCCATCTGTCCTGACCAAGGTAGTCCAAACTTCAGACTTTTAAATTATTTTTCAGATCCAGTTCTGAGCACCATGGGGAAAATATTTATACGTTGCATAAATTAACTGCTGGACCACAGGTAGGAGGCACAGGGAAAACTGTCCACGCCAATATACAGTAACTAAATAAGTATTTTTTGTTTTACTGGTAAAATGAATCTAAAAAAACTATAGCATGTGTATCATGAAATAATTTAATGAACATGTTTACAGTTTCATGATCAGATGGTGTCATGGGCATGCATTTAGACTTTAAACATTACCATGATAAAGTATAACAACACATGACATTGTTTAAGCAAACAGTTAAAGGGAAGGGCCCCCTCAGCCTTTTATTCTGTTTACCTGTGTAGTACGTAGGCATGGACAACGATTGCTTCTACTGCACCCTCCAAGTTTCATCAGGATTTTAATGTAAATGATAGTACTTAAGTCTGGTGTGAAAATCTGCCAGATTCCACTAAAAAGGGTCATGACCCAACTCATGAAAGGCATCCTGGAATTTTACAATGTTTTGGTGCTAAAGCCTGCAGGAGTTATACTGGATTAGTCAGTGCTGTTACTGTACTCTGCAGTCCCTATGTTCTTGTTTTATGCTGGTCATGAAATATTTCAAGGAACAGCAAGTGCCCTGCTGTTTTCTGTAGTTTAAAGTGTATCCGGGTTAGAAAATAAAATGCTTTTAGAGAACACTGGCACTTCACAAGACATGTAACAGAACTGAATGTGAGTATAACTTCTGCTGGCTTGTGCATGTACGCATCAACTCCCATGATACTGCATGAGTGGGGCCATGATCTTGGCAATGGAGACAAATAGGTTTTCACACCAGGGCAAGATAGAGTGAAGCAACCTCATTTATATTCAAGTTAGGATAAAATTAGAGGGATATAAGAGAGGGAATCATTGTTCTTGCCTACAAACTACACAGGTTTACAGAAAACAGGTTATGGGGACTTTCCCTTTAAAACAAGGGCACGTTAATCTCTTGCCAGATTCCTTTGTCACCATGCTGGTATGCTCCCCAACAACTTGGCTCATAATACCCAACAAAATAAGGTAGACACACTGCCAGATTCAGTAAAAGAATCTTCATCTGTGGCAGGGAAGGTGACCGTGGCAACCTCCACAAATGAGCAGGTGGCTCAAAAAATCTGATTTGAACAGCCTGAGAATGCTGTTTGTGCAGGCAATATCAGAATTCTGTGGCTGCAAGAAGAAACTGAGAAGGAAGGCTCTGCAGTTTCTAAAGTGCTGGATTCTGGAGGTCCTGAGTGTGGAAGCCTTCACTATCACTAAGGCTTACCATATCACCCCACATCATACTCTGGCATCTGAAGGACATCGAACCATGCTGCCTGTGGTACGTTTCTCCAGTAACAGACAGTGGATTCTGTGTAATGCTTGAGCAAAAAAAAAACAAAAATAAAGAATGTCTGATGAAACTGAGTGCTTTTCTTCCCTGACATTACTTACACCACCAGAAACAGATGAAAGGTATGTGTTAGATATTCCTCACTCATTCCTGTTTCCAGCATGTTTACATTTCACTTGAGGGAGGAAGCCATTTCTGTTTACAGATCCTAAGGCAGCTAAAGCATGTCTTGAAAAAGTGTAGCAGAGACAACAAACCAAGCAGGATGACAACTATGCACTGAAAAGAGAGGTTTGAACTGTAGAACTGAAGTCATAATTATTCTCCTAATGCCCAATTAGTTTATATGGCAAAGTGCTGAGTTAGACCCCCAAGTCAGTTGAAAAACCAGTTATGACTGACTTACCACACATTATGACCGATTTTTCCAACTAGTTTGAAATTTGTGACTTCAACTAACTAAAGAAAATCCAACCAATTTTTTCAACTTTCACCATTGTTGCATTTTATTATGTAGTAGTTGGTCACTTTTTTAACTTCATATCACGTGCCACATTACACCACTAGGGAGTAATTAACAGACGGCTAATCACTAGTCATGCCTCATTGCTTAATAAACTGCACTTTGGTTTACATCTGATTCTGTACACACATCACAACCACTCACGGGGTCAACCTTAATCTTTTTTTGCACTAGCCAGCAGGGCAAGGTGATTCAAAATTGCAGTAGCTTGCAAATGGCTGCAGTAGCCCACAATTATAATGGCAAATTTTGATAATTTATACAGGAAACAATTCAAGCCAAGAAATACTCTGATTATTGCACATTTATCATGTTTCCCTATTCCTTTCTGCCCCATCTGCCAAAAAAGGAAAAAAGGCTGCAATGCCATCACATACAGTGAACCCCACATTGTTTCGTACCATGGCCTTCTATCTTCCTCTTTCTTCACAACCCCCAAAACCAGTCAGACATCACAACAGCAAACGTTCAGTCAAGCAGATATAGCTCTGCACACACACACAACAGCTGACACCATCATGCACCTCACCACACTCTCACCGCCATCCACAGGGCAATGAACAGAGCCTGGCACAGAAAGACACGCTGCTTGGCCCCCACCCTATAGTCATCTGGAGACATGCACTTCTGGAAGTTTTTGTACAGTGTGCCAGGAGCACATCTTTTTCTTTGGTTGGGGGCTTCACAAACCTAAGGGGTTTGAGAAATAGAAAACTATGGTATTTTTTTATATTTAAAAGCATTGATTTTACTGTGCTCTGCCTTACTAAAAATACATTTTTCTTTAACAGTGTCCTTTCATTCTTTTATCCGTCCAGGAGAAACAGTGCATAGGCATGACACGGTTCTGGAAACCTCATCTGAAGAAGGACATAGCACTGCTGGAGAGGGTCCAGAGGAGAGTGACCAGGATGATTCAGGGCATGGAAGGGAGGTCCTATGAGGACAGACTGGAAGAGCTTGGGCTGTACACACTGCAGGAGAGGAGGGACAGGGGAGACATGATAGGGGGCTTCAAGTACGTAAAAGGAATAACTGAGAGCAGAACCAAGGAGCTGTTCAGGTTAAAGAAGGGGGAGAACAACCAGGGGGTATGAGTGGAAGCTGGAGGGGGAAATTACAGGGGGGATCGTAGGAAACATTATTTCACTGAGAGGGTGGTGGAGATGTGGAATGCGCTGCCCGGGAGGCTGGTGGAGGAGGGCACAGTGGAGGGCTTCAAGAAGGAGTGGGACAGGTACAAGAGGAAACTGAAGCCAAAGAAGACCCTCTCGGAGGCTTGGGGGGGGCGGGAAGGTGAGCACCCAATAGGTGGCTGGCTACCGAGCAGACACGACAGACCATTAGGCCTATTCTGCTGGCTTTTAGTATGTTAGTATGATGCTATACTGTCTCAATTTCTATATAGGATGATCTATGGACCTCAGGAATGTCGATTTTAAACACAGAAACATAGAAATTGACAGCAGATAAGGACTGCTTGGCCCACCTAGTCTGCCCATTTCCCTACCTAATGGATAAGCTGCAGATCCTAGTTACCCAACAGCCTACTTCCACCTACCCCCACTAGAATTGCCTTATGTCTGTCCCATGCATTCTTAAATTCCCCCACAGTTTTTGACTCTATGACCTCCTCAGAAAGGCTGTTCCATGCATCTACAACCCTCTCTGTGAAGAAATACTTCCGCACATTATCTCTTAGCCATCCCCCTCTATCTTCAAATTGTGCCCCCTTGTTCTTGCACATCTCTTTTTTTGAAAGATGCTACCCTCAGAGACTTTGTTGATTCCCTTGAGGTATTTGAAAGTTTCTATCATGTCCCCCCTCTCCTTCCTTTCCTCAAGGCTATACATCTTAAGCTCCTTTAGGCTTTCTTCATATGTCTTCTGGTGCAGACCCTGCACCATTTTGGTTGCCCTCCTCTGGACAGCCTCCACCCTGTCTATGTCTTTGCAGAGATGGGGTCTCCAGAACTGTACACAGTACTCCAGATGTGGTCTTACCAACTGTCTGTACAGAGGGCCAACAATTTCCTGTTTTCTACTGGTGATGCCTCTCCCTATGCATCCCAGTATCCCCAGCCCTCCTTACTGCCTTCTCACATTGCTGGCCCACCTTTAGGTTGTCTGATATGACTACCCCCAGGTCCCTTTCCATTTTTGTTGTCAGTATCTCACCCCCCATTATGTACTCTTCCCCTGGGTTTTTGTTTTCCAGGTGCATTACTTTGCACTTCTTTGTGTTGAATCTAAGCTGCCATACATTTGACCATTCCTCCAACCTTGCCAAGTCCCTTTTCATCCTTTCCACCCCACCCTGCATATCAACCCTGTTGCAGATCTTTGTGCCATCTGCAAAGAGACATACCTTCCCCTCCAGTCCCTCCACAATGTCACTTATAAAGACATTAAAAAGGACCGGCCCCAATACCGAACCCCGCGGTACCCCACTAGTAACCCTCCTTTCTTCACTGTGGACTCCATTTACTATTACCCGCTGTGTCCTGTTGTCCTGCCAGTGTTTTACCCAGGCTACCACCCTGGGACCCACTCCCAGGCTGGCTAATCTGTTTATTAATCTTTTGTGCGGGACTGTGCCACACGCTTTGCTAAAGTCTAGGCAGGCCATGTCCACAGCCCCTCCCTGGTCTATTACTTTGGTCACCCAGTCAAAGAAATCAATTAGATTTGTTTGACATGACCTTCCTGCTGCAAATCCATGCTGCCTTGGGTCCCGTGCCCCACTGGCCTCTAGGTACTCAACAATTCTTTCCTTCAGAAGTGATTCCATCATTTTCCCTACCACTAAGGTCAAACCGACAGGTCTGTAGTTTCCTGCCTCTGTCTTGCTCCCATTTTTGTGAAGGAGAATCACATCCGCCCTTCTCCAGTCCTCAGGTACCACACCATCCTCCCATGATTTATTAAAAAGGGTAGTCAGTGGTGTTACTAGTTCTTCCCTTAGTTCTTTTAGAATTCTGGGGTGAATCCCATCAGGCCCCAATGCTTTATCCACCTTCAGTTTTAAGCGTTCTTTCAGAACCCTTTCTTCTGTGAAAGGACTAATATCAACCCTCCCTATCCAGAGTGCTTTTACTGACTGGATTAAGTCTCTCCCCCCCTGCTTTTCCATTGTGAATACTGAGCAGAAATATTCGTTCAGTATCCCTGCTTTTTCGCTGTCGCTCTCTGCTCAACCACCTTCCTCTTTATTCAACCTCAGTATCCCTGCCTTCGTCTTTCTTTGCTCCCTAATGTACCTATAAAAAGTTTTATCCCCATTCTTAACCAAGTTGGCTATTCTGACTACCTTCCCCGCTTCTTTCTGCTTTGACTGGTACAGTTTACTGTCCTGCTCTTTCTGTGTTTCCTTATACTTCCTGAATGCTATCTTTTTCTCCCTTACCTTCCCCGCCACTTCTTTTGAGAACAATAGTGTTTTTTTCTTTCATTTTGATTTGTTTATTTGCTTCACACAAAGGCTTGTTGCCTCTGTGATGGCAGTTTTGATGTTTCCTCATTGTTGCTCCACCCCACCTTCTTGCCTGTTTGCTAGTGCTTTTCTGAGGCACTCTCCCATTTTGACAAAATCAGCCCTCCTGAAGTCCAGTACCTTCGCTTTTGTGTGACTTGACTCTACAGCTAGGTTTATCGTGAACCACACTGTTTGGTGGTCACTTGTTCCCAGATGGCTACCCACTTCAAGATCAGAGATCCTCTCTCCGTCCCCATTTGAGAGTACCTGGTCTAAGATTGCTCCCTCCCGAGTGGATTCCAAAACTAGCTGTCTGAGGCATGCCCCCTGTAGGGCATTGAGAATGGCCCTGCTCTTGGATGTGGCCGCAGCAAAGGTGCTCCAGTTAACATCTGGCATATTCAGGTCCCGCATCAGCAATATCTCACCTTTCTCTGCCATCCCAAAGGATGCATTCTATCATTTCCTTGTCCATTTCCTCCCCCTGAGAGGGGGGGCTGTATACAACCCCTGTGCAGACTGTGGAGCAAAAAAAACTATGTATTAAAGTTTTTTTGGGGGACCAAACATGATCTAAAGCTTTGTTTAGCTGGGTGGGACTGTATGGATGGTGTTAACATACTATGAAGCCATAAGAGTAGGCCCTATGTTCTATCGAGTCTGCTTGAGGATCAGGGCCCATTTAGGGCACCATTTTCTGCCCCCCCAGGTCCCCCCTTCCCCTGCCTTGGTGGCCCCCCAATTCTGATCCCGTTTAAATGCACCCTCCCACTATTCCTGTCCCAGCCCCTCTTGAACCTCTGCACAGTATCCACAACCACCAGTGTTGGCTGGCTTGGTCCATTTAGAAGAGCTGGGAACCACCTACACTTTCAAGCATTGGCAGCTATGGATCTATGGATGGTCATTTCAGACTCTGGCCTGCAGTGGCGTCCAGGGAAAGAACAGAGTTACGAGATTTGGATGGGAAAGCTATGGTGAGGCTGCGATAAAACCCACCACCTGTAGGGCAGACCCTGTATACCACCTGGCATTATGTCACTGAAATGTTGGATACTGACACTCAAAAATGTAGGGAAATGAGGGGCACTGGTCTTAATATGGGACAAATTGTCAGACAGATATGCATGAGGACAAAAACCTGCTGAACAGAGACTTTTTTTTTTAATTCACTAACAGTCATGAAAACATGCACTAGTCAAGACGGACAAGTAGTTAACTAAGATTCAATGCAAAAAAGTGCAAAATGATGCACCTGGGTAGAGGGAACCCTGAGGAGAGCTACAGGTTGGGGAGGGGGAGCCGACTGTCACCAAGGAGGAAAGGGACCTAAGGGTTATCATCTCCGATAACCTTAAGGTATCAAAGCAGTGCACAAAGGCAGTGGGGAGGGCCAGTGGCATGCTGGGATGCATAGGCAGTGGTATCACTAGCAGGGGACAGGAGGTGGTGATGTAACTTTATAAAACATTGGTAAGGCCTCACCTGGAGTATTGCATGCAGTTCAGGAGGCAACACCTGCAGAAGGACAAGTTGGAGACTATCCAGAGAACGGCAACAATGATGGTGCAGGGCTTGCACCACAAAACATATGAGGAGAGACTAAGGGACCTCAACATGTACTCACTGGAGGAGAGGAGAGCTCAGAGGGACATGACTGAAACTTTCAAGTACCTCAAGGGCATTAACAAGGTGAAGGGGGGACCTTTTCCAATGTAGAAAAAGTACTAGAACAAGGGGGAAGAATATAAAACTGGAGAGAGGTAGATTAAGAGGTAACGTGAGAAAGTTTTTCTACACAGAAAGTATAGTTGATGCTTGGAATAGTCTGCCACAGGAGGTCGTGGGGGCAAGCACAGTGGAGGGGTTTAAGCATGCCAGGGATAGGCACAAGGGAACCACGAGAGGGAAGGAGTGATGAAGACATTGATCACATAGGGTCAGTGGCCACATACAATGTATAGGGCCTACAGGCAGACGAGATGGGCCTAGTGGCTAGCAATCCTAATCTGCCAACAGTTTCTATGTAACTGCACTAAACCTGCTCAATTTGCACTAGGGTTTGGGCTAGTAAAACTATGTTAAGATCGACCTCCCTCACTCCCCCGCACTCACTGTGAGAGTCCATCCCGGATATGAACAGACTGAGTGTGTGTGCAAAAGGGGAAAATCTGTTGCAGTTTTGCTGCCCAGGTATATGTCTTTTTTTTTTTTTTCTGGCAGAGTGGCACACAACATGACTGAAGAGGGAGTAGACCAGGATGGGCTGATGGGAGACTCAGACACCAATAGAAAAGGAAAAACAACATTTGTGCGATGTACCTTAAGCACTTCTACTACAAGAAGGGTGTTCAAAATCAATTCACAATAACAACAGTTCTATTCTATTTCTATCATTGATGTAAACCTGGGTCAGCAGTAAAGGAGCTCTCCTTTTATTTCATTTCTATGGAATCTGAAAAAATATGCCAAGGGGAGTCTGTCAGAGAGACGACTAGGAGACTCGAGTTGGGATGCTCATGCACTGTCTTGACTAAATAGGGGATAGAGTAGATTGAGGTTTTCATATTTTTTGCCACAGCCACAGATAGCTCTCTGAGCTCCCGCTCACACACTACATAGTATAGTACAAACTTTGTTTTTCCTTTTTCTCTGCCTGCGAGTCTAACCTGAAAAAAAAATGCACTGCAGCACTTTTATAGTTTACTCATCAGCAAAGGTTTAATGTTTTAAAAATTATACTGTGGGGCTAGTCCAGTGGTGGATCAAAGTTTGTTTACTGCCACCTGTGAAACCGGAGTTGCGGGTAGACTCTCTAAATCCCAAATACTGGATCAAGATGGGGCCCAGAGCAATTCAGAGATGAGGAACCGAGTAATGGCTTGTCAAGCAAAATGCCATACTGCCAACAAAATCATGATGTTGACACAGTCAAAGACAAATGCAGATGGGGAATCTCATAAAAAGGGGGAAAACATTGGCATCCGTAGATAACGAGAAAAGGTATGGCCCTAAACATCATCCCTGAACCTTTACTAAGGAGTTATTTAATGGAACTGGAGGTACCATTAACCAGGGAACAGACAAGGGAAGTAAAGGAGTATTTTACTCCCACTTGTTTGCATAATTTACTCCCACTCTCCAATTTTAGTTTTCCCACCTTGTACATTTAAAATTTGGTACACATGCACAGAATTTTCATTACCAAGTAATGCAAGCAGAGCAGACATACTGTATCACGGAGTGGAAGCAGTGGTATGGACACAGAAAAGAGCATCAGTATCAACTTAGTGTACACTGACTAGAGTAGAAAATGCAGGAGTTGCTCACTGGCTGGCCAGTGGCCAGAAAGGTTGTTTGAATGGAGAAAAATAACTTGACAAGTACTGGGTAGCAGGGGTGACTTACTGTAGACCCCATGTCACTATTAGGCAAAGACAGCCAGTTGCTGGCTGCAGTGCTATGTACTAAATGGGTTTGAGATTTGGTTTATTGGAGGTTGGGCACACTTGAGACTGGTCAGTGGATGGCATACTACTATTTTAGATGAAATTACTAACAGGTTATAAATGGTAGCAGCAAATACTTCAGTCCTAAAAATTATTTGGACCCCTGCCATGCCATTAACTGTACTGTACTGCACATTTGTAATGATGACACAGTAACTGCATCCTAGAAACCCAAGGCTCTCTGCATAGCTTTCAATAATTATCAGCTACATTCTCAGACCAGAATTTAGTAATGAACTGATTGCAATCTACAGCACCCCACCAATAGTGCAACTTTCAGAAGTGAAAATAATTGAAGTGGTAGCCTTCAGAAAAGAACAGAGCAAATATTTTCTGCTGGAGTGTCAGATGGGGAACCCCAGTAATGTGTCACATTGGGTATTCCACCCACACTTAGCTAAGACCTTGCATGGATGGTCTGACTGTATGGCCTTGAATTACCATGATCCATTCCTACATAGGCACTACAATATTTTTCATTTATTTTGCCAGGAAATTAATAATATACTGTAACCATTACAAACTCATCAATCTAAAGTTTGATGAATGAAGCCCCTTGCTTGAGCCCACAAGGAGAGGCACAGTGGTAACTGCAAGATCCACAACAAGGAACAACCAGGTTACACGTCTATAAGACAAAGTGCTTGTAAACTCATTACTGCAGCCAGATTAACCCCAATGTCAGTGCCACAGCTGGAATTCCCTGGATACCTCCAAAATCACTCCATCACTAGCATACCATGGAACATAGTAGTGCCCCAATGGAATGCATCCAAGAAACTCTTCTCCCCAATTCATCCTTAGGCCACTGTCCCCGACCCTCACCTACTTCGGCCATCTCCCATCCGCTGTCTGGCAACAAGCCTGCCATCGGCAGCTCATCCGCCCACCACGCCCTGCAGTGCCACCCTGACTGGCCCCGATTCCGAATCGTTGAGTTGTACCTCAGTGCACTAAAAGTGCAGGCGTCTGTCCATGCGTGAACCACTCAGGTGCGCTCACTCCTCAGGTCAGGCCCAGACCATGCTCAGTCACCGCTGCCCCAAGTGTTCTTCCAAGTTCTTACATTCTCCATCGTTTTCGGTCGATGCATTGTCTGTTCCCCAGCTGTCCCTGGTTAAGGGACTTAACTATAGCAGTGGAGATTCATAAACCCCACACATTTGTGTAAACCCGTCGTCCTAGCAAACACTCCAGCACTCCTCCCAACTTCGTTCATATTCTACTACCCAACTCACTGTCAGCTCTCAGGTGCAGTACTCACAGCTCCTCTTGCTCCTTCCTCTTTCTCATACTCTACTGGAGGAGGTAGTAGGATTGACATCGAGAGGAACCAGAGACTCAGAGGCACTATTCAGTTGGTGCCTTGGTGTTTATTGGTTAAGGTTGTCAGGGGAAAAAAAAAGGGGTCTGGAGGTGGCGAGGTGCCGAAGGAGGGGGGAAGCAACTGTCAGGGCAAGCCTGACAGAAGTACGGGCTTGGCGTTACAGTCAACTTAAGAAAATGCAACTCCACTCAATTGTGACTGCAACTCAGGGCAATTGCAGCTAACTGCAACTGTCTTGAATTGCGGCCCATGATTCCGACTGCGGCTCCGGGGTCTATGCTGAGTGGTGTTCAATTTACAAATGTCAGTTCTAAACTGGGCTCCAAAGACTGTTTTACAATAGGTTCAGAATAATGAACAGGTTTCTTTTTTGCCGGATATGTTTGCTTGTCTGTATGGTGTACTGTAAAAGAAGAACCATGGGAAATATGCCATGCAATACATGAGGCCAAGATGGCACTTTGGTCATTTTTAAAAATGATCCTGTGTGAGCAGCTCACAGTGCTGTGACTTCAGGATATATGCCTTGTGAAACCTCTCTCACTAAGGTAACACATCTTAATGCACATACAGTAGTTGACAATTAGCCTGGTAGATCCATTCAAATGGAATCGGAAGGGCAGTTTGAATTCAGGCGTCGTGCCAGGGTGATGAGTGGCTGAAAGAGGGGTGCCTACTCGGCAACTGTTACAGCAGTGGCATCTGGTTTGTGCCTTTTATCTGGGTTCCACTGCGCCAATTACTGCTTCCTGAATAAGAGACAAACTGAAGTGAAGGGCTGTGTTTTTATTTTTATTTATTTATTAGAGTCTAGGATTACAATTACCTTTGAGCCAAGGCTCTTTTACAACGGTTCAACGTCAGGATGAGAACAAACAAGCAGGACATTAATTATTAAAGGATAACAGGTTACAGTTGTTTATCATCACATGAGTACATACAGATTAGGTGGTACTAAGTGCATGCAGAGGACAGGGATAACATTGATAACAAGAACTTGGTGAGACACAAGAAGAAGATGCTGCCAGAGGCAATTGTCAAAACACACCGGAAGTGCAAGTGGAGAATGCAAGTGTGGGGGGGGGTAGAGGAGAGTAGTGGGTGGATGAGAAGGGACAAGTGCCAAAAGGAACAGCAGGTTAGAGAAGACAGTCGCATGTGCTAGAAGCAGAGAGGAATAGACGGAGATTAGATTTGAACGGGCCTAGCTGTATGGAGGTGCTAATGACATTATGCCATTCAGTCATTTTAAATTGAAACGGTTCCAGTTGCTGTATATTACATCTTCTGTTTACAGATAAGGGACTCCAAGGGAGCCATGGAAAATGTGAGGATTTTGCTTTCACCTTAATAGAAGTCAATTTACAGGGCCAAGAAGGCTGGTTACTCTTTACATACTTTTACATTTACTTCAATCAAGAACCACATTGCATTGACTGTATTAGGGCTCTATCTAAAGTAAAAAATGTAGTGGACTAAAATGTTATCAGTTGTGTTTTATACTTTGCTGCTTAATTTGTTTACACTAATTTCATTGCTGTTACTGTTATGTGTTTCTATTATGCACCTTATTATATCTGCCCCCTCCTCTCAACCTCCCAAGGATGCATCTGGAAACAAGCTTTTACCAGCTCAGTATGGCCTTCCTGGGAGAACATCTGAAATAAATACATTGCTATTCCCCTTTAATGTTGTAACTTAACCCAATTTATGTTCATACCCCTTTCACAAAATGACACTTTCTTAACCCGCTAATTGGACCATACTTTTAAATGATCGGAGACTTGGGAGTACCTGGGGCTACTCTTTCCAGCACAGTATTATCAATTAAGATTTGCACTCACTAGAGGAGTTGACCCAGACTTATCCCTTACTAGTCATAACTGATTACAGATACCAGCAAGTCTGTAATTTCTTTTAAGCGATGTCACAGATGTGGTCTGTAGACAGGGATCTCCACTTATTACAACAGTTAATTACTTCAGTAATAAAAGAAGACCCCCTTACAGCCCTTATTTCCTCCCTCTACCAGGCTCTCTTGGATCTGCAAGATCATGATGTGGAGATGACCAAACTCCCCTGGGGAAAAGATTTACACATGCAGATTGATTCTGAAGACTGGAAACAATATGCTACGTATGTTCATAGTCTGACTTCATCCTACATTTGGAAGGAATTTGCATGGAATTGTTTTATTTGCTTTTTTCAAACACCCCATATCGTTGCAAAATATTGTCCTACTCGAGGCTGCTCTTGTTGGAGGGGATGCAGTACCACCGATGCATCACACAGGTATGTCCTCTGGGCTTGCCCAGCTCTGGCACCCTTTTGGGCCTAACAGATGCCCTATAAGCTATTTTTGGATACAACTTCCACCAAGACTCCCGGGCTCTTATCTTCCTGGTCCCCCCTCCCAACTACAGGCACCCTTTCACCTGATAATTGGTACAAATCTGCCTATTGGCCACAAAAAAAAATGTTATTACCAAACTCTGGCCGACCCCCACAGTACCCCACTTAAACCACTGGCAGGATGTGATCTGCGGATTTACAACATGGCAAAGTTAACTGCTTCATAAAACCATACTGACCATACCATACTTAACCAGCCTGGTAGAGGGAAGAAATATGGGCTGTAAGGGGGTCTTCCTTTATTACTGAAATAATTAACTGTTGTAATAAGGGGGAGATCCCTGTATACAGACCATGTCCATGACATCGCCTCTAAGAAATTGCAGACTTGCCAGTATCTAAAATCAGTAATGACTAGCAAGGGATAAGTCTGGGTCAACTCCTCTAGTGACAGCAAATCTCGATTGCGATAATACTGTGCTGGGATGAACAGCCCCAGGCGCTCAAATTTTTTTTTTTTTTTTTTGCATTTTGTGCCCCCAGTTTTCTCCCATCCCCATGTCTCAGCACAAACACACGTGTGGAGGCACGCGCACGTCGTGCTCGAAATGCCCTCCCTTCATGTCACCCCCTCCTGCCTACGCCGTCACCAGACCTCCATCCGGCGGTGATGGAACTACGGGGGAAGGGGTGACAACCTCCCCGACAGAGAAGAGCTGCCGTCAGGTGGCTCAATCCTGCTCCCTCCCCTTCCCCCCCATGGCGGCATCCCGAAGTCGTTCCCAAACCCGGGTCGCCAGCGTGGTGGAAGAAAGGCATCCAGCGCCTCAACCCTCAGTGTCATTGGGTCAGCTCACTCCCATCTTTTAAAGGTATATTGAGGCAGTATAGCATAGTAGTTAAGGGCACTGAGCTACAAACCTTGAGACCTGGGTCTGAATCCCATCAGTTCCCACTTGTATACTATGCGACACTGAGCAAGTCACTTAACTTCCTTCTGCTCCCAGGTCACACCTGGAAACAAGCTCTGGCTTAGACTGCCTTTCCTGGTTAAACAATTTCACCTTTCCCTATACTACAGATACATTTCAGTCACTCTGGCAACGATGGATAAACTACATGCTAGATATTAAGCTGGGTTTCATTCCATAACTAGAAATTCTACTACGGCAGCGATGATTAGACAGCATGACATGCTAATTTGGATCTCCTCCTGGAGCTCAGATGCCCTTGTTCCTGTTGTTGTATATCTGTCTGTTTGTTGTAACATAAAACTTCTCAATAAACAGATATTCAAAAAAATAAATAATGTTGTAACTTACAGAATTTAAGTATGAGGTATATGTTCCTACCTTTCCAGCACTATATTTTGTCATGTTTTTGTGATAAAAATTAAAAATAAAAAAAAAAAAACTCTGGGCTAAAAGCTAGCCTAACTCCCCAGGGCTTTGTCTCGCTCCGAGACTTCTGACCCCTTGATAAGACCAAGGGTATGAGACCAGGTGCTGGTGTGGTACCAGAACCCATGACCTTCCAGATCAGAGCCAGATTTGTTACCTACTGACCCACACTGACAACCAACTTCTATACTGGACAAGGTACCTCATGAAGAGTATTCTGTGGTATTGAAAGGTTGTGGGCTGCATCACCTATGATGGACCAATAAAATGCATTATGATGTTCAACAAGTTTCGTTTTCCAAGGCAGATTTTTTTTCTTCTTTCTTATTTTAGACTTTGGTAATCAGGTAAGGCCCACTAGGCACAAGTTCCTGTTTTCAGGGGTGGCCCAGGAACACTGGGGATGTTGAGTGACTTGCTGAAAGTTGCCCAGTATGCAAGTGGAGCTTGTGGGAATCAAACCCATGACTACTGGATACAGAAATACATAGAATGTGCCTGCTCATTCACAGCTCACTACTCTAACCTCTAGGCTATACTGCCAGCCCCTACAATAAAGCTACAAAATCTTTTCCTGCATCTCTGCTAGACAAATCTTAGCATCTTAGTCATGATGGCATCAGGTTTACAAAAGTCTTCTCACTTTAACATGTAATTGTCAGCAATGAAGACTATATAAGGGTCAGTTCACATTAACTGACCACAGACTAACATTTTCCTGTCTATTTTACATCCCAACTACTACAAAAATGAAATGAAACATTTTTTATTTTGTGCCTGTTATGTTTATGCTCCTTCCGTTGCACCTCTCAACGCCCCTCTGCTTCAGGCTGGCTCAGCTGTCCTCTGCCTGTCACTGCCTCAGGACTCCCTAACATCCCCAATATTCTTGGAAGGTCAGACTTCTCTCTACTGGAGGGCCCCCACCCCTGTAGGCAAGCCAGGAGAAAGGAGGGGGAACAGCACTGTTGCACCAGTGAGGTCAGGTGGCATGAGGGGCCTAGGCAGCTGCTATCCAGAATCCTATGTCAGACGGGTGTTTCTGCCTTTTCTGGGCCCCTTCCTCAACCCAGCAGCATGCACTGCAGTGGCACCCTAGGGAGTGGAGCCAGACGGTGTGTGGTCACCCATGCCTGAAGAGATTCTGATCCCTACCAGATGTCACTTGCCTTGCACAGCACCCTATACTGGAGGAAAGCATCCACGCAGGTGCTCCTTCGCCCTCCCTGCTGGCCTCCGCTCCTAGTGTCCCAGGCTTGGGGCGCAAACCTAGGTCTCCAGCATGGCAGCTAAAATAAATAATTTTAAATTAAATTTAACATTCACATTGGGGCCACACGAGGTCAGAGCACATTGTGGAAGTTGCAGGCTCGACCCCTTAGAAAGGCAAGTGCTGTCTGCTATTCGCATTACCTCTGCTCATCAACCAAGGAGTAGCACTGGCTGTGATGGCAGCCAAGAGCCTGCCATTACGGATGGCTGGAGGAATGGTGCAGCCAGTGCACCCCAGATTGTCCGAGTGGTTGGTGGTGGTGGTGGTGGTGGGGGGGCAGGAGAAAGAAATGGTGAAAACATGGGGAGGAAGCAAATTACGTATCACATATTGCCACAAGTCTGTTTCTGAAGCATCATCACCAACCAACAACAAAAGAAACATTTAGAAACACAGAAACACAAAAACGTGAAATTTGTTGGCGGAAAAAAAGACCACTTAGCCCACCTACTCAGCCCAGATGTTTCCTGCCTAATCTGCCTACGCAGCACTATGTGGTTTCCAGCAACTCTCCCACCTCCCTGCCACTTTTCTAACATACTCCCATGTCTATAACATGCACGATTGAAGCTTTCCATTGTTTTAACCTCCACCACTTCCACCGGCAGTCTGTTCCAGGTGTTTACCACCCGTTCAGTAAAGAAATATTTCCTCACATCTCTCCTAACCCTCCCCCGCTTCATCATGTGCCCCAGTCCTTGTGCTTCTTTTTATTTGAAAGAGCCCCCCCCCCCACACACACTGCACCATTCGCCACTGTGAGGTAGTTGTAGGTCTCTATCATATCATGCCTCTCTGTCCCTACTCTTCAAGGGTGTACATGTTGAGATCCCTCAGTCTTTCCTAATAGGGCTTCTCATGCAAACCCTGCACTATTTTAGTTGCCCTCATCTGGACTGCCTCCATCTTGTCTATGTCTTTTTAGAGGTGTAGTCTCCCAAGAGCTAGTCCTAGTGTGTTTTGGGTAAAACAAAATGAATCATGATTGGAAGTCGTTTACTATACAATGAAGCAACAGTTAAGGAAACTGCAGTCAAAACTGTAATATGTCACCTTAGTGCAAAGTCTAAATTTGCAATAAAAACAGGACTTTGTAACTGTAAATTATCTTGGAAACTTTTAAGTGATAACAGGCACTCTACTGTGGTTGATGAGCTACTAGCTGTTCATCGAAATGGACCTGTAATTTACTTAATGTCCTTTCTGCACTCTTTTAAATGGTGATGCCTCAGAATACCACTGACTACAAACCATTTATTGCCTTTTTTGTGTGTGTGTACATCTGTGTGTGCATGTGTGTTTAGGAAAAAAAAAAAAAAAGCATATTGGAACAGTACTCACCCAGATTTTTCCAACATACAAAGCTGCAGTATTGTTATTGCACTTCATTGCATTTTTCAGATCTTCAAGTCCATGCCACACAATTCTCACAATGCAGGACTCATTTTCATTCGAACTACTGTTTGGTCCTGGCTCTACCCCCCTCTCAGAGATGCCATTTTTTTCCTTTTTGTCTAACTGTAAATGTTTCAACTTAGATTTTTCTGTCCGTTGCTTAGGCGACAGAAGCTTATTCATACTTCCATAGGTTACAGTGCAGTGGCATTCCAAACTTTCCAGATCTCGATTCCATGGAATAACATGAACTGTATGATAATCAGAGACAGGAGACAAACCACTGAAGTCTAAACTAGCGGGCATGGATTTGCTAACGCGAAACATGGAGTCAACTTGGAAAAACCCTAAGAGTATGTCTTTAAGTTTATTTATTCGTCTTTCGTCATCTGTAAGCTGTAGTTTTTCATCTGACATTCCAGAGAAAATGTTGCTCACAAGGCCCCATAAACTCGACAGTACATTTTCCCTCCTCTTAGTTTGTGTTTTCGATATATTCTGTGCATTACTTTCCTTAGTGGCATATGACCTCGAGATAAATGGTTCATACAAGTGGGGTTCTATGTAGTCACTATTTAGCTGACTTTTGCCAGGACCTCTGTGTAAACCACTGCTTCTAGAGGAAGGTAGATCTGTGAAGCTGCCTTCAGACTGTCGGGATTTAGGTGAGACAATGAGTTCAGTGAAAGGCTCTAGTCTGCCATAAGGAGTAGCTGGTACAAGAGAACCTAGAACACGAAAAAAATATCAGCAAGTCTAAGGTATACACTATGTTTAGTGTGACTTTGGTCAGTACATGACAATACGTGACTTTATTACCCCTCCTGCAACTGTACCTGACCTCCCCCGTTTTGTTGATGTACGCCCCCAGCTGGGAGCAATTTCCTACCACCCTAGGCCCCCCAGTCTGCATGGCTTTAAAGGACAATACCTGTTCCTCTTCCACAACACCCCCAATCCAAAAGCCTCTTAGTTTATTTATTTATTTATTTTTGGGAATATTTCACCAGGAAGGCACACCGAGCAACAGGTTGTTCGTCTCCCGGTGCGAGCTGGGGGAAGGGGTACAATAAGGATGAGTCATTTTACATTCAAGTTCCAAAGATCAACATAGTATACAATTAATTAAGGCAGTTGTTACAAACAGTGTTACATACATATGCAATTTGTGAGAACAATTAAGAAGTACAATGGTAATAAGTGAACGGTAATAAGTGAACAAGTGCTATCGTGAAACAAGGAGTGAAGGAGAGCGAGGACAAAAATGACAGATAGTGCAGTCGTGTCCCAGAAAGATCCCTTCAGGACGCCGGAACCCTGCAAGGGGACAGAGGACTGGAGTAGGGATTTGAGAGGGGGAGAGAGAGAGGGAGTAAGTGTGATTAACACCTACTTGGGGAAATGATCCAAAAGGAGAACCCTTCAAGATGCAATGAACCCTGCAAGGGGGCAGGGAAGTACAGATGATTGTAAACCCTCCTGCAGTTAGGCATTGTAATTATAAAAGGATAGGAAGAGGGAGGGAATGAGAAAGAACACCTGGGAGGGGATGAGGCCTGATCCAAGGAACTCTCTAGGATGCTGGGGACCCTGCAAAGGGATCTGGAAGGCCAAGGATAGGGTAGATGGAGGAAGAAAAGGTAGCAAGCCTAGGCACTATAGGAACCCTTCCGGATGCTGGGATCCTGCAAGGGGATTGTGAAGGCTAGGGAAAAAGAGGGAGAGAGTAGGGGAAGGAAGAAAGGTATGAGAACCAGCACCTAGGAGGTGCTAGAGTCAGTAAAGGCAGTAGAGTTGATAAAGGCATAGAGTTAATTCCAAAGGGGGAACAAACTGTTAGGAGCAAGACGAAGGAAGAAAAATTACTCACCATAGTAATGTTGTTTCTTCTACTGGAGTCTTGCTGTATTCAGACATAATGCAGTTAGCCCCAGCACCTGAACTGCCCCAGAGAGGAAAGAGTTAACTCCATGCAGCAGCATGGAACATTGAGCTCGAGCTGGGTTTTAAAACTTCTGTCTGTGGTACTTACCAGTGCAACCGTCAGACTCTTACGAGCAACTAACTTAACACTAAAATGTTGAAATTGTTTGAACACATAGCCAAAAGGCAAAATACTTTTTGGGGTCCAAAAAAGACTCAAGTCGAGAACCCAAGAAGAAATAAGGTAGTGACAACTCAAACTATGCAACACCAGAAGGAAAAACATAACAGTTACCCCACCAAGAGGGTACAAGGTACACCCCTGAGGTGCAACACTGTGCCTGTCAACCCACTTCCCAAAAACAGGTTCTGAGAGGGGAGACGGGGGGAGGTCTGAATACAGCAAGACTCCATTAGAAGAAACAACATTACTATGGTGAGTAATTTTTTCTTCAAACAACATGAAGGCCTTGCTGTATTCAGACATAATGCAGAATACCAAGCAGTTCTCTACAGAGGAGGGAATGCAGAACCTACTTTGGGAACAGGCTCTGCAGTACTGCTGTGTCAAACCTAGCATCACTCCTAGCCTGGATGTCCAGAGAGTAATGCTTGGTGAATGTATGTACTGTTTTTCAGGTGGCTGCTTTACAGATCTCTAACAAGGGTATCTCTCTGGCCGCAGCTAGAGTAGCAGCGGTACCCCTAGTCGAGTGAGCCCTCAGGCCTGAAAGGGGGTGTTCTACCCAATTAGTCATAGCAAAATTGTATACAGGAAACAATCCACCTGGCAATAGTTCTCTTAGTGGCAGGCTTAGCTTTCCCCACTTCGCCATAAGTGAGGAACACTTGAAGACAGTAATTTCTGTGTGCCTTAGTATGCTCTATGTAGTAGCTAAGTGCCCTTTTAACATCCAAACTGTGTAATCTTCTTTCCCCTGGGGAAGAATGGTCAGTGAAAAATACAAGGAAGAGACATAGACTGGTTTAGATGAAAATCCAATACAACTTTAGGCAAGAACCTCCTATTAGTTCTTAGGACCACTTTATCCCTATGGAAGGATATGAAGTCAGGTTCAAGTGACAGGGCTTGTAATTCGCTAATCCGCTTGGCAGAAGTAATAGCTACCAGGAACACAGTTTTCCAGCTCAAGTACTTCAATTCAGCCGAAGCCATAGGCTCAAAGGGTGGCTGCATAAGCTGAGCAATGCAGACATTAAGATCCCAAGGCGGAGTAGGCTCTCTAAAGGGAGGGTTAATGTGAACCAGGCCTTTGAAAAACTTCCTGGAAACAGGATGAGATGCCAGGGAACAGCCCTTCCCTGCTGAAAGGAATGCAGAGACAGCTGCTTGATGAACCTTCAGAGTGGCAGGCCTAAGGTCTAGACTATTCAGATGAGCTAGGTAATCTAAGGTTGTGGAAATGCCTGCAGAATCAGGCACAATACCTTTCTGATAGTACCAAATACTGAAACTCTTCCATTTGGAATTGTAAGTTTTTCTAGTGGAAGGCTTCCTGGAGACCTTCAGAATATCCAGAACTCCCTGAGAGAGATGTAGAGCTGCATATTCTAACTCTTCAAGAGCCAGGCCTTGAGGTTGAGAGACTGGAGATTGGGATGCCAGATCCGAACCTGGGAGGAGGAGAGAAGACTGTATCTCCTGGGAAGAGACAGGGGACGTTAGACAGCCAAGGACAGCAGCAGAGGATACCAGGGTTGTCTGGCCCAATCTCGAGCCACCAGTATCACTGTGCAGGGTTGAGTTCTTATCTTGATCAGAACTCTGAACAGGACAGGGAAAGGAGGGAAGGCATAAAGCAACCTGTCCTTCCAGTTCAGTATGAGGGCATCCTGGGGAACTGTCCCCAGGACTGGAGGTCTGCAGCAAAACAGAGGAAGTTGATGATTATCTGGTGCTGCAAATAGATCTATTTCTGGAATGCCCCACTTGGAGAAAATGATCCTCAGAATGTGAGGATTCAAGGACCATTCGTGATGCCCCTATGAAATCCTGCTCAGGGCATCTGCCAGCACATTGTCCTTCCCTGGAAGATGAACTGCTACCAGGGAAGTCTGAAGCGAATAGGCCAGAGACCAAATCTTCATGGCCTCTGTGCACAAGGCCGTGGACAGATTGCCTCCCTGCTTGTTGATCTACTACTTTGTGGTAGTGTTGTCCGTCCTGACTTGGACCACCTTGCCTTTGACTGAATCCGAAAAGGTCTGAAGGGCTAGAAAAACAGCCCTGAGTTCCAGGAGGTTGATATGAAGAAGATACTCCTGTGGGGACCAGATCCCCTAAGCTGTTAGGGCTCCTAGGTGGGCTCCCCAGCCTAGGAGAGAAGCATCCATGGTCAATACTACCGATGGAAGTTGAGGGAGAAATGGAACCCCTTGTCTGAGGTTGTCCTAGTCCAGCCACCAATGGAGAGCCTGGACCAGAGTTCGGGTCACTGGAATCAGTTTGGTGACAGAATCTGTTCTCCGTGACCAAAAGGACCTTAGATGGAACTGAATGTCCCACATCTGAAATCTGGCTCCTTAAACCACTGCAGTGGAGGCTGCCATGTGGCCCAGGAGTTGGAGGAACTGTCTCACTGGAAGAGAAACCTGAGGCCGAAAGGAGGAAGTGAGGTCTACTAAGGCCTTCACCCTTGCCAGAGGAAGGAAAGCTTTTGCTTGGGTAGTATCCAATTCCACCCTGATGAAGGTGAGAAGCTGTACTGGTTCGAGGACAGATTTTGGCAGATTGAGAAGAAACCCCAGGGAACTGAGCAAGTCCTGAGTGGTTTGCAGAGCTGACCTAACCTGGTCTGCAGACTGCCCTACTAGGAGCCAGTCATCCAGATATGGAAAAATGGAGATAACCTGTCTTCTGAGGTAAGCCACCACTACTGCACGGCACTTTGTGAACACCCTCGGAGCCGATGTTAGGCCAAAAGGCATGGCCTTAAACTGATAACGGCCTGAAGGCAACTCGAACCCGAGGTATTTTCTGTGGTAGCACCTTATAGGGATATGGAAGTAGGCATCCTTGAGGTCCAGTGATGCTAGCCAATCTCCTGGCCTTAAAGAGGGAAGGATTATTCCCAGAGTTATCATTGTGAATTTGGGTTTTGAAATGTGTTTGTTCAGATACCTTAGATCCAGGATGGGTCGCCACTCCCTTATTTTCTTTGGGGTGAGGAAGTACCTGGAGTACAGTCCTTTTCCCCTGTGTTGAATAGGAACCTTCTCTACGGCTCTGAGAGCCAGGAAAGAGGAAACCTATGCCTCTAGGGCAAGGGTTTCTGAAACTGATGCAGGTGGAAAAGACTTGGCCCTCCTTTTTGGGTACCTTTTGAAGCGGAGGGCTAGTCCCTGGCTTACTACTTCCAGGACCCACTTGTCTGAGGTAACAGACTTCTAGGCCTGAAAGTAGTGAGCCAGCATACCTCCTACTGGGACTGGAGAGTCGACCTGTGCTGACACCTCAGGGTGTCTTCTTGGCAGGAGCTTTAGACTGGGAGGAAGAAGCAGCCCTGCTCATACCCCTTCTACCCCTCCCTCAGAAAAAAAACCTTTGTGGGTAAGATGAGGAGGCCTGGGCTTGGTAAAAAGGCCTGTGAAAAGGCCTGCCCCTGGACTGCTGCTTCTGAGGAGTGGCTTGCCTTTCCTTGGCCTGTGCACTCCTGTAAGTGGTTCTTCATTCTTCCATTTTCTTCATGTAAGCCTCTGTCTGCTCCCCAAACAGAGAGTTACCAACTACAGGAAAATTCATAGCCTTAGAATGGGTGTCCTGTGATAAGCTAGTACATCTGAGCCAAGCATGCCTTCCGAGAGACACAGATGTAGCCATGCCTCTGGATGCTACATCGTTGGAGTCGACAGCAGCATGAAATTGTAATTTGGATCCCTCAATTCCATCCCACCTCCTCCAGCTCTTTGGCTAGCTGGGGGGGGGAGGAGGCCTTTTTAGCCAGTTCCAGAACCGTATCCCACCTGGACATCTGGTACTTGGCTGTGTAGGCCATATAATTTGACTGCCCGAGTCCCAAAGAGGAAGCCAAGTATAGTTTCTTGGCCATGGCATCGACTTTCCTGGAGTCCTTGTCTGGGGGTGTGTGAAGCCAAAGGAATGTTTGCCGTCACAGGCTGCAGCCTGCACTACCCCAACATGGCTGCTATGTGAATAAAGGAACTCCGCAGCTGAGCCTGATAACATGCATCTCCTGTCCATTCTTTTATCTATAGGAGGTAAAGAGTTAGGAGTCTATAGAATCTTTTGTTTCTGTTTCCCCAAGGACTTGTGAAGGGGAATAGACAACGTTTTGGACTCTGGGATGTCCATCACCTCCACAAAATCAGGCTCTTCTTCCTCCTCAGCAGTTTCAACCAAAGGGAGCTGGAGGGTTTCAGTCACCTTCTTGTAAAAGAAGAAGTGAGAAGGGGACTCAGAAAGCCTGGGAGGGGAGACATCAGAGGGTCTGTCTGGGGAGATGTCCGGTTCAATGGGCACATTCAGACACCCATCGTCGTCATCATCGGGATAGTCGTCTCCCTCCCACTCCTCATAGAAAGCATCCGGATCATAATCTGAAGGAGCCGGTTCCAACCGAACCAACTGCCTAACCAGTGGCATTGGTTCGGACGGAACCGGACGAAGCAATTGGACAATACTAATCACTTTGGCTATCTCGTCCATTGTTGGAGTAAGCGGTACTGGATCCAAACCGGCGGACTTCCGTTCCTTTTTTGATGGAACCGACCCCTCCGAGTCGACTCTCCTTTTGCCCAAGGAGGTATCACCTAGGTCAGTAGGCACCTCCTCAGGTTCGGCCATAACCGAACCGGGCTGGCCATCCGGGTCTACGGACTTCTCAGCCTCCCTCTCCTTCAACCTACTCAGTCTTTTTTCTAGAGTGGTTTTAGTAAAGTTTTTGCAAATTTGGCAGTCTAACTAGAGGTGGTCAAACCCCAGACAATAAACACAGATGAGGTGGGGGTTGGCCTTGGCAAAGGCCTCCCCACACTCAGTACAGTGTTGAAACCCAGTGGGACCGTTTTTCTTTTTGGGTTTTTCAGACATGGCCAACCTACCAAAATTATCCTATACCTGTATAAGCGTTCAAGCCAGGTAATACCAACCGATCGGTAACAACCATGTCATGGGTTTGGAATAGAACCGAGAAAAAGCCCGGTTCTTTTGAAACCGATCAGTACTGGAACACCACTCTAAAATTACAAATTTAAAATTAGAAGGAAACACAAGGTCAGTTCCTAACCGGACCGACCGGGAAGAAACCAAAGAAATCAACAATTTCCACAAGTTATTTAAAATAAAATACAGTCACTACCTATCTACCACACTACCTGTACCGTAGACAGAGGCTGGAAATCCGAAAAAACAATAAAGAACAAGTTTTAAACCAAACGCTTTACTTTTACCGAACCAAGCAGAGGAATCTCCGGAGCAACTTCACTGTTAGGCGGAGTAAAGAATCTGACGGTTGCACTGGTAAGTACCACAGACAGAGGTTTGAAAACCGAGCTCGAGCTCAACGTTCCATGCTTCTGCATGGAGTCAACTCTTTCCTCCCCGGGGCAGTTCAAGTGCTGGGGCTAACTGCATTATGTCTGAATACTGCAAGACTTCATGTTGTTTGAAATTAAGGCATGACAGGAACAGTTAGGTGCAAGATAGTTGGAGAGGGCAGTGTTGATGGAATAGAGGGAGAAGGAGTGTCGGATTTGGGGAGGTAGAGCATTCCATATTTTAGGGAAATGGTGAAAGTACCCAGACTGGCAGGAGAGGGTGTAGCAGCGGGGTACAGTTAGCGTGCAAGTGTCGGTAGATCTGTTGGAGTGGGGTAGAAGGAGGGGGTGTTATAAATGATGGGAAGAGGCAGGAAGAGAGTTCACCCAGCCAGTGTTTAGCAATGAATTCAGCGCAGTGTGAGGTGTCTATATGTAAGGGAGGGGAAGGAAAGGGCTCAATATTAGAGGTCACAGTGGTGGGTGCTAGAGAAAGCATCAAAGGGAGAAGGAGTTGAAGAGAGTGTCCAGTCTGGTCAGGGAGGACTTAGGAGCAGCACCATAGACTACATTGCAGTAGTCAAGAATGGGGAGGATCACTTTTGGACAAGCTCATGCCTAGCCGCAGGAGGGATGCAACTGTGGTTCCTGAACAAGGCACTAAGCTTAAGGCGCAAATTTTTTCTGGATGGCGTCAATGTGTCCAGAGAAGTTGAGGTGTTGGTCTAACCAGACCCCAAGGTCTCTGAAGGACGAGGTGTCCTCAAGTAAAGTCCCGTCAAAAGTGCGAAAAGTGGGCAGTTATGGAAGCCTAGAGTCTCTGCCTTGTACTAAAGGTCATGGAGACTGTCTTCTTGGCACTGAGGAATAATTGATGGTTTGCAAGTCAGAGCTGGACCTTGCTGAAGTCGTGCTGCAAGCTGGAAGTAACCTCAGCTGGGCATGAGCTAGATGCGTACAGAACAGTATCATCAGCGTACATGTGTATGGCAGAGGAGAGGGAGTAGACAGATGGCAAGTCATTAAGAAAGATGTAGAATAGAAGGGACCAAGCACGGAGCCCTGAGGGATGCCAGTGCAGATTAGGAGGGATGGCGAGATGGCATCTGCAATCTTAACTGACTGGGTTCTACCAGTAAGGTAGGCCTTAAACCAGTTAGTGGCAGAGGGGGTTAGTCCAGCAGATGAGAGGGAACCAAGGAGAAGGAAGTGGGAAACAGTGTAAAAAGCCTTGGCAAGGTTGACAAATATGGCTGAGATTATTTGGCCATTGTCCATCCCAGAGAGGATGAAGTCAGTGAGCCGAAGTAGGGAGGTGGTGGCAGAGTGTTTTTTCCTGAAACTAGATTGGAATGGGGTGAAGAAGGAGGTATCAGATACAAAGGAGGTGAGCTGAGAGAAGATTAGATGTTCATGTAGTTTGGCTAAGGTAGAGAGTAGCGAGATGGGATGATAGTTGCCAGGGGATGAGGGGTCTCCCCCTTTAGTTAGGGGGAGGACCACTGCATACTTCCATGTGATAGGGACATCGGAGGTAGAGAAAGATTTAAGATTAAGGAGAGGGGGTAGGCAATGGCCGGGTGTGAGAGAGAGAGAGAGAGGAGTTTAGGGTCAAGGTCATCTGGGGAAGATCCTTTTGAGGGGTTGATGGTGAGGAGAGCATTTAGAGTATCGGTGGGAGAGACTGAAGAGAATGAGAAGGAGGGGTGTGGGGAAATAGGAAGTGGAGCGGTTTGTTTAGGGCAAGGGAGAATAGAGGGGCAGCCGTGACATTTGAGGGGGGAGGGGTAATTGGGGAGAGACTTCAGCAGTTCGATTGCACGGGTGGTATAATAGGAGTTAAATTTCACAGCTACAGCATGGGAGTCGGCTACAAGATTGACATTTACCTTTAGTAACGGGGAAGGGGAGGCAGGACTGAGGGGTAAAGAGGGCAAGAACCACCTTCCAGAACCAGGAGGGGGAATTTATGTTAGTGAGAAAAGCATTTTTGAAGTAATTGGACTTAGCTAGCCTTGTTGCCCTGGTACAGGTGTTTTGAAGCTTACAGTAATCCATGAGGCTGCTAGGAAGCTGGGTGTATTTGTGGCACTTCCAGGCATGATCTCTGGCCCTAAGACAGGCTAAGAGTTCGGGAGTAATGCATGGTAGGTGGTTACCCCTAACCCTGGTTTGTTTGAGAGGGGTAAAGGTGCTCCAGTTTTCAAGCAATATTTCTTTGAAGTAGGCTAGAGCCTTATCAACTGAGAGGGAGGGGACTAAGGGAAACCAGTCAGAGACAGAGATAGGTTGTGCAGGAGAGGTTCAAGGTCTAGGGATTTGAAGGAGCAAAGCTGCAAAGTTTTACGTGGAGATTCTGGTCTATGGATTTTCCTGACAATGAATATTGGGTTGTGGTCGCTGAGAGCATCTGGGAGGATGCCATAGCTAATTACTCTTTGGGGGTGGGTGGTAAGAGCCCAGTCAATCAGGGAGTGATTTTGGGTCTTATGGTCATGGCGGGTGGGTTCTGAGATCAATTGCAAGAGGTTCAGGGCTCCAAGATCATTATATATTTTTGGATGTCTTGCGAGATAGCTAGTTTAAGTATATGTCACCGAAGATGTATAGTTCACCAGAGGGAGACAGGGCTGCGATAGAGGTTATCAGGTCAACAGCAATACAGGGCTGGACATTAGGGTGACAGTAAATGCCGGCTATAAAGATGGGGAGGGTGAAGGGCAGAGTTAAATGAATAGCCAGGGCATCGTGGAACACTGGGCTAGTGGACGAATAATAGAATATTGGAGAGAGGTAAGAATGTACATGGCTACAACGACACCACCTCTACCTGCTTGGTCCTGCCTCAGAAGGGAGTAGCCAGGAATGGAGACCAAGAAATCCGTGCTCGTGTTCTTTAGCCAAGTTTTCGTGATGGTCAGTACGTCAGGTTTTAGAGTGGCCACCATGGTCTGTAGAACGTCAATTTTTTGCAACACACTACGTATATTCAGATGAAGGATCTTGAAACAAGTTTTGTCTTTTAAACTACTACTAATCAGTGTTTCACATCTAGTAATGTTTTGCTCCTATACCTACTTTACTGCTCTGGCACTGATAACACTCACACCTTCGCTCATTCTGGGTGGTATTAATCTGCTCATCGGGCACCTGTTCCCAGTACTGTACTGCACTTGTACTTTAAAGAGCTACTGACCCCTCAAAGAAAACTTTGAAAAACGTAATCATTTGGCACAATTCTGTTTGCATTCCATGTATACTCTATATTTTTCTCCTCTCCGTTATTTATTACTGAGTAAATGTACATTAATTTATTATCTTTGTCCCATAGGGTTCCCTTAAAGCGCATCTGCCTTTATAGTTTACTCCCTACCTCAAGTCATAATCCTCTATTGTGACATTACAATCTGTTGCCACTGGAGTAATTGTGATGTCACAAGCAGTGTATTATGACCTTAGGTAGGGAATAACAAATGGGAGTGGATAAACTCTTCAGTAGCACAGATTCTGTTTTCATGCAAATGGCCTCAGTAATAAATAATTGGGAGGAAGAATATAGAACAAACTGAACAATATCTAAATATTATGTTTTGTTAAAGTTCTCCTGAAGGCATCAGCTGCTCTTTAATAGTAACCATATACATTTTTTCAGTAATAAGGTTTGTTAAGTAAAAATATTAAGGTACATATGTTTCTTTTCAATCGTTTTCATTCCTGGACCAAGATATGGGGTCTTGAAGTTTTTAAAAGTTCTCACGCCCATGCCACAATGATGCCACACCCGCCATGAAAATAAATTAAATATTTTGTGCTGTATACTATCAGAAACATGCAGAGAAGCCATCCTAATACAACTACAGCATGAATCTAGCATGTGCATTCAACAAGTAACACCATGAGAAGAGATTTTTTTTTTAACTGGTGAATGGCGGCCATCTTTAATTATGTGAGTCATTAATTACAAAGTCAGCTATAAAAAAAGTCTTAACATCTGAGAAAACAAAAGGTATACTGAGCATGAATCTTAGGTTGTTAGAAATACATTTATGCTAATAAAACTATATGATGAATTTTTTCACCGACTAACAAATACTGCTGCTTTAACATCTTTATTTTGTGTTGCACTGTCTATCTGCCTGTACTTCACAACTCAACTGTAATGTATTTTATTTTTATAGTAATGTATTTTTGTTGTAATGTATTTTATTTCTATTATTGCACCTTACAGTGTGTTACATTCACTTGAACATCTTGTATTGTTTATTCCCCCCCACCCCCCGGATGCATGTAGAAATAATACCAACGCCGTATGTCACTCTTAACTAAAGTAAAACAAATACACATCGATCTTATAATACTTACTTATCTTGATATAAATGACGGTAAGTTGTTCCACCCATATTGGAAAAACAGCTTTAGGGAACACAATTCTGACCTGGTCCAACAGGTGCCTTTCAAGGGTTGAACTGTGAAGCTCCTAAAACAATAATTAAAACAAAAAATTAAAAAAACACAACAAAAACATGTTTTTAAATCATGCAAGAATTATCATCTAGAACAAGTTGTGAGTATCAAGCAGTAAAAACATCTCACAGTCTGTTAAAATGGTAATTTGATTCTTCCAAATTATGAAACACTGACTCAATAAAGACGAGATTAAAATCCCAAGACAGAATGAGAGGGTCATACAGAAAATGTTAAAAAAAAGCTCAATTGTTTATGCTATAACGTAGTTACAAAAGATGGTCCAACCAAGATACAGAATCTCATTTTCAGTGAGGTGCAACTTCTACATAACATCATAGTAGGATGGGCGGCCAGGTAAACTGCTCAAGGTCACACAATGAGCAGTGGCTGCAGTCAGACTGAAAACCTGTGACCTCATTTTTTTTAGTTCAATGCTCTACACACTATACTGTACTGCTTATTTTTTTTTTTTTTTTTACCTTCTCCTTATCAGCTGCCAGTTCCTCCTGCCACCTGCCCAAGCCTTTCTGCCTGCCACAGCAGTCCGCTGGTAGTCCAACCTGCCACCAGCCTTTGCTCGAAATCCTCTCCCAAAACTCAACCACAAACCAAAGTTTGTCCCAGTGGGTGGCCTCCCCCCAGTTCCCCAGTCCCAGAGATGGTTGAGGTCCTGGACAAGCTGGCGAGGTGAGGAAGGAGTCAGTAGGGCCCCACCGTGATGTATGTAGGGGGGTATCATCTACCTGGGGCTGCTGGGGTCTTTCCCCACTAAGCCCTCCCTTAGTTACCGATCATAAAATTGTGTTTCCAGGAAGTGACTCTGCAGACCACATATAAAGGCCGTCAGCAGGGTGGCAGAGTCCTTGCCTTACTTTTGGAATGCCCCTGCCAGCCCTACTCTAGGCGTGTGATGCCTCCACATCACTCGCCAGGCAAGAATGTGGACTTACTCTTTCCCTCATGGCATATCCTCCCCCTGGACACCAGAGGGCAGTCGTCCACCAGAAGGAGGTGCCATCCTTCCCCGAGGCAGGAGCCATCCAGATGGACACCAAAACCCCACCTCGCCAATCAGTACCATATGTCCCAAGCTCAGGGCTCAAACTCAGGTTGTTTGAATGGCAAGCAGTAGCACTACCACTGTGCTAGCTGACTGGGTCTTAGTTATTTCCTTAGAATTGATTTACCCATGATAACCCAGCTGAGCTATACCATCTCATTTTCAGTAGGATCCTGCTTTTACCGAATATCTCACAACTGGGTGAACTGAAGCACTGGTAGGTTAAAATGACTAGCTTGAGGTCATCCAGTAAGTGACTTTGGCTGGATTAGAACCAGAGCCTCCCAATTCCTAAGCTAGTTCTCAAGCTACTAACCAATACACTGCTCTGCCTCTTTACTTATTGCTGCGATGGCAGGGGATGGACCAGATAGACCACTTTATCTTTTTATGTCTGTTAAATCACAGATTTCTTCACAGATAGGGTGGTGCAAGCCTGGAATGGCCCCCCAACAGATATGGTAGGTGCCTAAACAGTCACAGGATTCAAGTATGCATGGGACAGATACAAGAGGACCTTGGAAGAAACACAGGGTGGAGGGGACGACTGGAGGATGTACAAGAGTTGCGGTGGCACAGTAGGCAGGGAAAATGGGCAGACTGGATGGGCCAAAGGGGTATTTATCTGCCGACAACTTCTGTGTTTCTATGCTTCTATATTAGCCATTCCAAGTACAGCAGATTTCTCTGAAAAGCTACAGGAAAGAAATCCTGACACTCTGAACGATACATCCTTCCGTTACTAAATAATCTGCAATTAAAAAAGAAGTCTACATGAGTTTCTCCTAATATGACTAACTTTGTTTTTCCTAAATCTTAGTGTTAAAGTGCCAGTCACAGAGGTGGACACAAAAGTCCATTATTTTTTTTCCCATATTGCTTTTTCTCCCATCGGGAGGCTGGCAGGTGCAGCTTCGGCTCTCTCACACTTGAGAGAGCTCCATTCAACCCCTCAGGGCATCATGAAGCCGGCCAGCATCCCTTTTTCCATTTTTTCCTGTTGCTGGGGAATGCACATCAGTGTGTATACGTGGAGGCGTGTGCATGCTGCAGAGTTCCACAGCATCCTCCTGTCTGTTGCCGTCCCAGACCCGCATTACCATCAGGCCTCTACCTGGTGGCAGTCATTCGGCAGGAGCAACAACCCACCCACCCTAGGAGAGGACAGCAGTCCTACGGACGCTTGATCCTCTCCCTCCCCGGCCGACCCCTGTTGACCGAAGTTTGCTTCCAAACCCGGGTCACCAGCGTGGTAGGAGGTAAGGCGCGCAGCACCTCAGCCTTCCATACCACTGAGCCAAACAATGTCCTTTATTTTTGAGGCACTGCGGGGAACCATGTTGTGATGGCTGCCCAGGGGTTTAAGCTTCCTGTCCTTGGTGGGGTATCTCTTGCACTGACCTCTGGTAGGCAGTGCAGCCTAGTGGTTTGCATGCAGAACTGTAAGTGAATATCCATCTTTGAATTCTATCAGCTGTACCCACTCACTGCATGACCAGGAGTAAGTCACTTAACCTTTGTGCTTAACACCCCCCCCCCCCATCTTGCTCTTTCTCTCTCTCGCTCTATACTGAGCTTTCTTTAACCTTTATATATCTCTCTTAACCTCCCTGTCCTCACCAAAAGGCTGATGCAACTGTTTAGGGTTTATCAGCTGCTGTGGGATACAAACCGAAAGACAGCGTACAGAATTCCTTTCCTTTATGTCTGAGCCTCAAACCTATATTTCAATCTCACGTATCAGCTGTGGTAAGAAGCAAGTATAACCCTCTCAGAAACCTATCATGGCTGTGTCCACACTTCTCGCAACCCAATATCGTCAAGCTTTTGCAGCATACAAGTGAAACTACTGTAAACCTCTCAGTACAGGCTATCCTGACATGCCTGTACTGTCTGCAGCTTGTGCAGTGTTCCACTGTATTGACCAATGTCACAGGGGTGATACCATGAAGGTACAACTCCAGCCTTAAAGGATCTGCGCTGTTTTTTTTTTTTTTTTTTTTTTTTTTAGTTGTTTAACCAGGAGTAGCACACTAAGCTGAAAGCTTTTTTACAGGAGCGACCTGGGAGCACAGGGAAGTTAAGTGACTTGCTCAGGGTCACACAGTATGCAAGAGGAAGCTGTGGGATTCAAACCCAGGTCTGGTCTGCTGGATGTCACCAGATTTGTAGCTCACAGCCTTAAACCACTGCACTATACTGCCTCCCTGGTTGCCTGTTAGAAGGCTGACTAAGCTGATTTTATTTGTTGTTGTTGTGGTAAATTCCCCTCCCCAATTCTGAGAGTTGAGTCCTCTTCAGATGACTTATGTCCAAGCCCTGCTCCACGAGAGGGATCGACATCCTGCTCTATGACCCACCACCAACCCTCAAGGTATGACCTCTTCTCAGTAATGTGAGCAGCTCCACCCCAAAAGCCATCCAAGTCAGAATATGGCAAGATGGGGGGAGCTCAAGGCCCATTCAAGAAAATGTACATGTCCCTTGGTGTCTCGCCTAACTACTCTATAGCACTGCCTATTGCCAAGCTGGCCATCAGGAGGCAGCAGAAAAGTGTCATGCTGCACCCCTTACTCCAAGGAGGAAAATATCAGCCGGAACGGTCCCACTTCCTCCTGCTGGCCTATCCAGTGTCCCAGGTTTAGGATGCAAGCCTAGTCCAACACAAGTGCTAAATGTCACCATGGCCACTCACACCACAGGTCAGCCATTATGGTGATGGTTTTGCCATCGACAGGCCAACACGGCTTGTGGAAAAGGATGTATCATTATCAAGTTTTGAGTATCACAATGTCTGTGTACATTGTTGTCATACCATAGTATCACGAACATTTTTAATGGTTCTAATTTTGGGAAAAGTTGTGAAAATCTGAGAGGTGTGGCGAGGGGGATCATGAATCTTGGTAGCACATAAAGAGTCACACTGCCAATGCAACAAGGGTGAGAAAGTGAAGACTCTTTATCAGGATAGATCATGCTGCACAATAACCATGGTATTATTGGTTTTTAACAGACAGGTTATCAGTTGTGAGAAATACCATGACATATCATTGTATTAAAGAGGGAGTCCAGTCAAAACTGCTACACTGCAGAATTAGAATCAGTCTACCCCCAATAAATCTCATACCAAAAATTAGGTTTCTATATTACTTCATTTTAAAAGTTGAGAGTTACTTGGTAGCCCTGATTTCATCCTCCGTTTAAAAAAAGCCAGTTTCAGTGAAGAGCCACTGATGATGTCATAACCAGAACTCATAGCCTAGTCTTCCCTGACAGCAACTTTATAGGACCTATTTCTCCAAAGTTTAAAAAGATGTAGCTGTAGTAATTATTTAAAAAAAAAAAAAAAGGGACATAGGGTTGGCTGCAGTGCTTGCATTTTCTGAATGTTCAGATGCAGGGTACTGTACCTTGAAAAGTGTCAGGAGGTGGTTTTGGAATGCAGTGCAGAACCAAGTTATAAAATGTCAAAGTGGTGCACAATTTTAGAATGTTGGGGTTGGGGAGCATGCAATCTCAGAATGTGGCAAGTATGCACCTCCTGAAAATGTGGTAGACACTCAATCTCGGAATGGGACAGGGACACACATCAAGGAACGTAGCAGGGATTGACAATTTTGGACAACAGTGGGGATGCACACTGTCAGAATGTGACAGGACATGTCATTTTATTCTGAGATTGCTTGTCTCTGCCACGTTCCAAAACTGTATGCACCTACCACATTTCAAAATTGTGAAATATAGTCCCCATCACAATCTGACATTGTGGGTCCCAGCCACGTTCTAAAATTTCACACATCCCCACCACATTCTAAAATTTCAGATCCCCACCACATTCCAAAGTTTTGTTTCAATGCCACACCCTGAAATTGTGTCACCGCCACATTCCAAAATTGTGCGTCAGTGCCAAATTCCAAAATTGCGCATGTCTGCCACATTCTGAAATTGTGCATTATTGCCACATTCTGAAATTGTGCATCACCACCATATTCCAAAACTGTGCATCCTCACTATATTTCAAAATTCCATGTCTTTACCACATTCTAAAATTTTACCTTCCTTTTTTCCACATTCCAAAACTGCCTGTCACTGTCTGGGTCAGGACTAATATTGGTGCTTGGAACAGGAGCATGGGTCTTCTTGGAGAGGCAACAGGTATCTCACTGAGGTAAATATAGTGAGTGCTTCTATTTTGGAACATAATTATGGCTGTAACACTGATACAATTATTTTTGAATATTAATGGACTTAACAACCCCATTAAGAGGTCCCAGCTCTTTCAATATTTTAAAAAACAAACTAGTGAGGTGGTGTTTCTCCAGGAGACCCATTTGACTGAAGGAGAAGAAGCTGATCTGGGGAAGCAAATATCAGGTCTTCTCTTCATCATAACCAAAGGGTAAACGCAGAGGCAAAGCAATTTTGATTCCCTCCATGACTCTGTTTGACATGGAGACACAATATGTGGACCTTAAGAAAAAATGACTCACCTTAGTAATGTTGTTTCCTCTAATGGAGTCTTGCTATATTATGGCATATGCAGTGAGTCCCAACCTTCGAACTGCTCCGGAGGTGAAAGAGTTAACTTTCCATGCCAGACATGGAACTTTGAGCACGAGCTCGGTTGAAAACTCTGTCTGTTCTTCAAACTCAAACTGTCAGATCTTTACGAGCAAAACTCACTAAGGTTCTGTGTGGAAGCTGTAAACCTACACTAGCCAACTGGCTACTAAATATAAGAACACATTTTTTGGTCCCAAAACAAAGACTCAAGTCAGGGGATCCAAAAAATGAAAAACACAACACCCAAACACCCCAAAAAGGAGGGGTGGAAAAACAAGGTGGGCATCTACTAAGTGCCAACACTGCACTGCCCACCCACATCCCAAAAGCAGAGGTTCTGAGAGGGGAAGGCAGGGGGGGAGGTCATAATATAGCAAAACTCTATTAGAAGAAACAACATTACTAAGGTGAGTCATTTTTTCTTCAAACAACATGAAGTCTTGCTATATTATGACATGTGCAGACTACACAGCAGTACCTCCATGGAGGAGGGACAGAACCTACTTAGGAAATAGGCTCTGAAGCACAGCTGTGCCAAATCGAGCATCACTCCTAGCCTGGATGTCCAGGGAGTAATGCTTGTTAAAAGTATGAACTATTTTCCAGGTAGCTGCTTGACATATCTCTAGGATAGGGATGTCCCCGGCAGCAGCCAGAGACGCAGCTATACCTCTGGTAGAGTGAGCCCTCAGGCCTGAGGGAGGAACCTTACCCAGTTTTTCATAGCAAAATTGGATACAAGAGACAATCCACCTGGCAATGGACCATTTAGTGGCAGGTTTCCCTTTACCAACCTCACCATAAGTGAGGAACAGTTGGAGGGAGTCAAACATGTGACCCTTGGTACGTTCTATGTAGTAACTAAGGGCTCTTTTTGACATCTAAACTGTGGAGTCTCCTCTCACCAGAGGAGGAATGGTCAGTGAAGTACACAGGGGGAGACACAGATTGATTAAGGTGGAAGTCTGAAACCACCTTAGGCAAGAACTTTCTATTAGTCCTGAGGACCACCTTATCTCTATGAAAGGAGATACAAGCATTGTCAGTGGAGCCTGATTTTAATTCACTTATGCGCCTGGCAGAAGTGATAGCTACCAAAAACACAGTTTTCCAAGTCAAGTACTTAAGCTCTGCTGAAGACAAGGGCTCAAAAAGGGGGTTGCATAAGCTGGGCAATGCAAATATTAAGATCCCAGGCAGGGGCAGGGTCCCTGAATGGAGGGTTAGTGTGAAGCAACCCCTTGAAAAACTTGTAAAATACAGGATGAGCTGAAAGAGAAGAGGGTTTACCTGCTGATAAGAAAGCAGACACGGCTGCCAGGTGCACTTTTTAGGATAGCTGGTCTCAGCCCCAAAGTATTCAAATGCACCATATAATCCAGTACTGTGGGTAAGTCAACAGATTCTGGGGTAATATGCTTGCCAGAGCACCATATGGAAAATCTCTTCCATTTGGAATTATAAGTAGCCCTGGTGGAAGGCTTCCTAGAAGCCTTCAAGATATCCAATACACCTTGGGAGAGGTGTAGGTCAGCAAACTAACTCTTCAAGAGCCAGGCCTAGAGACTGAGAGATTTGAGATTCAGGTACCAAACTCTCCCCTGAGCACAGGTTAACAGGTTGTGATTCCTGGGAAGACACAGGGGAAGGTGGACTGCTAAGGACATAAGGAGTGGGTACCAGGGCTGTCTGGCCCAATCTGGAGCAATCAGGATCATCTTGCAGGGTTGAGATCTGATTTTGACTAGCACCTTGAATAGAAGAGGGAAGGGGGGAAAAGCATAGAGAAACTTCCCTTCCCAACTGAGAAGGAAGGTATCCAGGGGGACTGAGCCCAACACTGGGGGCCTGCAGCAAAAAAGGGGAAGTTGGTGATTGTCTGGGGCTGCAAAAATATCTATCTGCAGCGTGCCCCATCTGGCAAATACCATCTCCAGTACTAGGGGATCCAGTGCCCATTCATGATGGCCCTGGGAAATCCTGCTGAGAGCATCTGCCAGGACATTGTCCTTGCCTGGGAGGTGAACTGCCATAAAGGAGGTGTTCAGGGAATAAGCCAGAGACCACAACTTCATTGCTTCGGCGCACAAGACCGTAGACCGAGTGCCTCCTTGCTTGTTGATGTACCACATTGTAGTGGTGTTGTCTGTTCTGACCTGTACCACTTTGTTCTGAACAGATGTGGAAAAAAACTTGAAGTGCTAGAAAAACTGCTCTGAGTTCCAACAGATTGATGTGGAGCAGAGATTCCTGAGGGGACCACAATCCCTGGGTAGTGAGGTCGCCCATGTGAGCTCCCCACCCCAAGAGGGATGCATCTGTAGTAAGGATTAAGGAGTGAGACTGAGGGGTGAAGGGGACCCCCTGTCTCAGATTGCTCTGGTCCTGCCACCACTGAAGGGCTTGGATCAGGGTTCGAGTCACTGGGATCAATTTGGTTAGAGGGTCTCTCCTTTGAGACCAAAAGGCTCTCAAACGGAACTGGATGTCCCTCATCTGAAATCTTGCTCCCTGCACTACTGCTGTAGAAGCAGCTTTGTGCCCCAGAAGCTGCAGAAAATGCCTTGCTGGTCGAGAGACCTGCAGGGTGAAACAGGAGGCCAGACAGACCAGGGTACTTGCTCTTTCCAGAGGAAGGAAGGCTCTGGCCTCTTTTGTGTTCAGTTCTGCACCTATGAAGGTGAGAAGATGGACAGGCTCCAGAACTGACTTTGGAAGATTGAGAAGGAAACCTAGAGATGTGAGCAGTTGCTGAGTTACCTGAAGGTGTAGTTTGACTTGGTCTGGCGACTGGCCTACTATGAGCCAGTCGTCCAGATAAGGAAAGATGGCAATCTTTTCCCTTCTTAAGTGGGCAACTGCTACTGCCAGGCATTTTGTGAATACTCTCGGGGCAGAAGTGAAGCCGAAGGGCATTGCTCTGAACTGGTAATGGCCTGAGGGCAGTTCAATCTGAGGTACTTCGATGGGAGCTCTGATAAGAACATGGAAGTAGCATCCTTGAGGTCCAGGGATGCTAGCCAGTCCCCTGGCCTTAGAGAGGGTAAAATAATTCCCAGAGTCACCATTTTGAATTTTGGTTTTAAAAGGTGCTTGTTTAGGTATCTGAGATCCAGGATGGGCCGCCATTCTCCTGTCTTTTTTGGGGTAAGGAAGTACCTGGAGTACAACCCTTTGCCCTGGTATAGGGGTGGAACCCTTTCCACAGCTCTGAGAGCCAGGAGGGCAGAAACTTCTGTTTCTAGGGCAAGTGCCTCTGATGGATTTGCAGGTGGAAAGGACCTGGTTCTCATCTTCGGAAATTTTTTGAAGCTGAGAACCAGTCCCTGGCTTACTACTTCCAGGACCCACTTGTCTGATGTTAAAGACTTCCAGTCCTGGACAAAGTAAGCCAGCCTGCCCCCTACAGGTAGTGGAGAATCGGCCCTGGCCACCCCATCAGGGTGCCTGCTTGGCAGGGGCTTTAGGCTGAGGGGTGGAAGCAGGTTCGTTGTACCCTGGCCTGCCTCTCCCTCTAAAGAACCCCCTCTGGGTATAAGCTGAAGAGGAGGCCTGGGCTTGGTAAAAAGGCCTATGAAAAGGTCTGCCCCTGCCCCTGGAAGGCTGCCTTTGAGGAGTGGCCTGCCTTTCTTTGGCCTGTGCACTCCTATACTCATCCATTTTCTTCATGTAATTCTCTGTCTGCTCCCCAAACAGAGAATTACCCACAACAGGAAAATCCACGGCCTTTATTTTATTTATTTAGTTAAACATCAGTTTAGAAACCTTTGAGCCAGAGGCTCATTTACAAAGGTACCTCGTCACAAAGAGGACATCAGAACAGTAGTACAAGGGACACAGTACTTACAAACAAAAAAGTTACAGTTCAATTACAATTTTGTTACAATAGAATACAATCTCCAACGAAGCAAAAGATAACAAACGGTGCAAAACTTATGGTCGGGGAGAGCTGGTGGGGGTAGAAGGGAAGAGATAGGAGGAGGAATTAGTAGGGAAGGGGGAGCGCACAGTGAGCATTGTCAAACAGAGTATATATATATTTATTTATTTATTTATTTATTTTACACACTAGGCTAGCGGCAGTTGCATTTATAGAGCTAAGCAGGAAGTTTCTGAGCCTGGGCTTAAAGCAAGCTAAGGTTAGTGAGTTTGAGACACTGGCAGGAGGGAGTTATACCAGTGGGGCGTACGGTAGGGGAATGCCCTCTGACCTTGAGAGGTCCTGGCTCGGAATAACTAGGGTAGCTCTTGACGAGCCGCGCGAATCAGGGTCGGTGCAGTACGGCGTAATGGAGTTGGATAGGCCCATGGGGGATAGGCATCGAGGGCTTTAAAGGTGAGCTGGCATGTCTGATACATGAGTCGCTTCTTCCAGGTTGAGTAGGGTAGCTAGGGTGTACAGCTCACATGTGTGAGTGAGTCTGGGAGCACCAGTGATAAGTCTGCAGGCCTTATTAACTGTGAGGCGAACCTTGTTGAGGGCAGTCTGATCTGCTGAGCCATAGACCCGAAGGCCATAGTCAATGAGAGACATGACAGAGGAGGTGACAGCCAGGCGGAGGGCATCAGGAGGTAGGCATTTCTTGTGCCGGTAAAGAATGCCTAGCCGTGAGCTGGCGACAGAATTTAGGGCAGATATATGTCCATGGAATGAAAGTGCAGGGTCAAAGGTTATACCAAGATATTTATAGGACTGCACCTGGTCAATGACCGAGATTGGTGTGGAGTGGACAGCTAAGGGAAACTTGCTGTACTTATTTTGGGGTGGAGAAGAGCATCGCTTGCTTTCTTAAGGTTGATAAGTCGGTGCTCAGTGAACCAGGTAGCTGCAGAGTCAAAGACTAGTTGGAGGGAGTTCTGCAGCATGGGGTCATTGTGGGAGGCAACGAGAACAGCATCATCAGCATAGAGAAGCATCTTACCTGTACAACTGCTGGGTAGGGAGCTAAGAAAGAGTGAGAATAGTAGGGGTCCAAGAATTGAGCCCTGCGGCACCCCAGAGCGAATGGGGCATGTTTCAGAGAGAGTAGCGTTGACTTTCACACATTGGGAGCGGGTGGAGAGATAGCTGGTGCACCAGAAAATAGGTCCTGAGGCAAAGCCTATTAGGTCGAGGGTGGAGAGCAAAAGAGGATGCGAAACGGTATCGAATGCTTTAGACAGGTCAATGAATATAGCACCAGCCAGGGCACCAGAGTCCAAGGAGGCATGGAGGAAGTTGGAAAATTCCAGGAGTGCTGTATTGGTACTATGACCTGCTCTGAACCAGTGTTGTTCAGGGCAGAGAACATTGTACTTACAGAGGTAGTCAGAGACTTGGGACGCCTACAATTTTCTCTAGCCTGTGAGAGGGGGAAGGATTGAGATGGTCGAGTAGTTCTCGGAAGAGTCCTGTCACCATCTTTATGGACAGGGTAACTGTGGCAATCTTCCAGGCAGAGGGGAATTGTCCGAGACAGAGTGATTTGTTGAAAATGCACGTGATAGGTGAGAGGACCTGATCCAGGACCTGACGTAAAAGGCAGGGATCAAGTGAGTCATTACCGATGGTGTTACCTTTTAGGGCTTTTAGCAAGTAAGGCCTAGCTTCTTGCATGGTGACACGACGCAGGTGGAAAGAGGGTGGGCAATGGGTGGTGGTACAGATGGAGGAGGTGGACTGAAAAAGTTACCAGGAAGTACTGAGCTAAGGTCGGTAAAGGAGTTATTGAGGTGGTGGCAATGAGGCAGGGTCAGAGGAGACGGTACCATTGATGTTGAGAAGAGAAGGAGAGGGGACTGGGAGTGACCATTCAGTTGCTTGATGTTGTCCCAGAAGCACCTGGGGTTCCCCAGGAGGAGGTAAGAGAGGCTTGGTAGTATTCCACCTTTGCTTTTGTGGATGGCCCAGGTGCACTGGTTGTGGCGGCAGCATAGGCCTGCCTGTCAGCTGAACGCCAGTAGCAACAGCAAGGTGCCAAAGATTGTCGCTGCTTAAGCTGCCACAGTAGGGCAGGGTGATCCAAGGGCATGTCTTCACTTTGGACCTCCTAGCAGTTATGGGAGCAAAGATATCACAGGCAAAGTTGAAAGTGCTTACAAAGAAGGCCAGGGCCAAGTCAATGTTGGTTGCCCTCGTCAGAGGGGACCAATCAGTGTGGGCAAGGAAGCGCTTAAGGCCTATGAGTCCCCCAGGCCTAAGGGAGTGGTCACTGAGGCAGTCAGGGAGGATCTGGATGTTGTGGATGCGGATTGGCCTGTTGGTGAGGACCACATCCAGGAGGGTGCTTGTCCCCCCCCCCAGGGTTTTTTCTAGTAGGCTGTGTGACCAGTTGAGTTAGGTCAATTGAATCGAAAGCCTCACGGTGGGAGGAGGACGAGGGGCAGAGCCAGTTTATATTCAAGTCGCCCACCAAGATTTGGTCCGCAAGTTGGGTAGGGAGGTGAGGTAGTCAATTAGTGGGCCCAGGGCCTGGGATTGGTTCTTGGGGGTATGGAGGCTACGGTTAGGAATAATGGGCCTCTAGCTGGGTCAGGGGACAGCTTTAGTAGTGCCTGGGCCTTATGGTCGAGGTCAGGCGGGGAGTGGTAGCCCCATGAGAGAATCCTTCAAATAGAAGACACAGCCCCCACCTCTCCTGCCGACACGGTCCAACCGGTGGAGAGTGTAGCCGGGGAGAGAGATATGAGAGTTAGGAGTGGAGGGAGACAGCCAGGTTTCAACCAGGGCAACAACATCAGGTTTATGAAGCGTCACCCAGCAGTGTAGAGAGTACAGTTTTTTCAGGAGGCTACAGATGTTCATAGAAGCAATGCGCAGCCCAGGAGATTTCAGGGGGAGGACCAGTGCTGCCAGGCCCGGGATTGGGGTGGACATTGCCTGACAGGAGCAGGAGGAGGAGGGCTGATCTGGGGAGTGCACAATGGCGGGATAGCTTTCGACAATTGGAGAGGGGGTGATGAGGTAGTGATGAGGGGGTGATCACCAAGTGAAAACAGCTACCAGAGAGCAGTAAAATGTGACAAGTGAGGTATTGGGAGCAAATTGTTCAAACTTAATCAGGCTCCCTCTAGTGGCAAAACAATATAAGGAGCTAATGGAGAAGTTGATCAAGGTAGAAATTACCTGGTGTGTCTCGTGTGCAGTGACTCTCAGTTTTTAAATACAGTTACAGGCAAATGCAAATAGTTTTAGCTGGTTCAAATGGGCTGTGGGCTATCAGGTACTATTGTGATTCAAAAAAGAAGGTGATTACTAGCAGGGCAAACTGAAATTCTGCACACTGGGAATGCACTTAGAAGTTAAACAGTCCCCAAATGAGTTTTTCACAGGGGGGTAATTCAGTTACAACTGGAAATGCACTTTACAAATTAACAAACAGTCCCCAGTGAGATTTGCACAGGGGATTTCAGATAGAACACAGGTCCTGGGCTTGCAGTGACTCTAAGCTTTTAAATACAGTTACAGGCAAATGCAAATAGTTTTAGCTGGTTTCTTTTAAAAGTTTCAAAATCAGGCACAAAAGTAACAGTTCTGCTCCATTTGAGCCTGGGCAGCAACTCGAGGTGCTACTCTGGCCGGGATTCATGCGCTGAGCAGGGGAGCTTGTGGCCCGTTTCAGAAAAGGCGCCAGATGATTGTGATGGTGGCAGCAGCCTGGATCAAGGTAGAAATTACCTGGTGTGTCTCGGGTCTGGACTTCTGCGGGCAGGGAGGGCTTCAGAGCAGGCCCTCGGGACCTCCGGGTCTCCCTAGGGAGGGGTGGTCTCTGGTGTGTCTCGGGTCTGGGCTTCATGGCAGGGAGGGCTTCAGAGCAGGCCCTGGGCCTCCAGTCTCCTCAGGGGAGAGGGTGGTCTCTGGTGTGTCTCAGGTTCGGGGCTTCTGCGGGCAGGGAGGGCTTCAGGGCAGGCCCTCGCGACCTCCGGTCTCCTCAGGGAAGGGGGGTGGTCTCTGGTGTGTCTCGGGTTCAGGGCTTCTGCGGGCAGGGAGGGCTTCATAGCAGGCCCTCGCGACCTCCAGTCTCCTCAGGGAAGGGGGGTGGTCTCTGGTGTGTCTCGGGTTCGGGGCTTCTTCGGGCAGGGAGGGCTTCAGAGCAGGCCTTAGTCTGGGTATCCTGTGACAGGCTAGTACATCTGAGCCAAGCCACTCTGTGAAGTGTCACAGATGTAGCCATGACTCTTGATGACACATCATTAGAGTCCACTGCAGCATGGAACTGCACCTTGGATGCCTCAATACCATCAGCAGCCACCTGCTCCAGCTCCTTGGCAAGCTAGCCAGGGACCTGTTTTGCTAGAGCCATAACGGTATCCCATCTGGATTTCTGATATCTAGCAACATAAGCCATATAATTTGCCTGTCTGAGTCCCAAGGATGCTGCCATGTACTGCTTCTTTGCCATGGCATCAATCCTCCTGGAGTCCTTGTCAGGGGGGTGTGAAGCCAAGGGAATATTTGCCTTGTCACAGGCTGCAGGCTGACTACCCCAACATGGCTGCATTGTTGTGTAAGGAACTCCGTATCAGAGCCTGACAATGTGTACCTCTTGTCCATTCTTTTATCCACAGGAGGTATAGTGTGAGGAGTTTTTGAATTTTTACTGTCTGTTTCCAAAAGATGTATGCAAAGGAATAGACAGTCTCCTAGACTCTGGGATATCCATCATTTCTACATAGTCAGGCTCCTCTTGATCATCCACAGCTTCCTCCATAGGGAGCTGGAGGGTTTCAGCCACTTTTTTATAAAACATAAAATGAGAGGGGGACTCAGAAAGCCTAGGGGGAGACACTCCTGAAGGTCTGTCTGGGGAGATGTCCGGTTCAATGGGCACATCCAGACTTTCAAATTCACATTCACTCTCCTCATATTCCTCTTCCCCCTCCTCCGGTTCATAAAATTCCTCTAAATCATATTCTTTAACCGGTGGAACCGACCGAACCGTACGCTTACCTGATGGTGCCGGTTCGGTCGGAACCAGGGAAAGCGACTGGACAATTTTAATCGCTTTGGCTATTTCTTCAGCGGTTGGAGATGGAAATTTTGGCTCCACACCTGCTGATTTTCTAGTACTTTTTGTTGGGACCAACTCCTCTGAGTCAGCTCTCCTTTTGCCCGAGGAAGTTTCGCCCTGGTCAGAGGGCACTCCCTCTGGTTCGGTCGGCTGGCCATCCGGGTCAGCGGACTTCTTAGCCTCTCTTTCCCTGAGCCTACCAACTCTCTTATCCAGGGTAGCTGCAGGAAAATTTTTGCAAATCTGGCAGTTTGCATCGAGGTGGTCAAACCCCAGACAATAAACACAGGTGGTGTGGGGGTCAGCCTTGGCAAAGGCTTCCCACAAACACTGCAGTGTTGAAACCCAGTGGCCTGGTTTTTCTTTTGGGTTTCTCAGACATAGTGCCAGCCTAACCAAAAACTTGCCCGTTTATGGCAATCCGCCAAGCAAGACTCTCTTATCGGTTCCCAACCGTGTCACGGGTCGTGGAAAACAACGTAATGAAATCCGTTTTTTTTTTTAGAACAGATAAGAACCAGGAACCGCACTCTAAAAGACAGATTTAAAATATTTACAACAACCTGATCGGTTCAAACCGAACCGATAATACCGTTTACAAGTTCCACACAGAAAATAAACGTAAAACCTATCTAGTACTTACGATGCCACAGACAGAGCTTGAACCAACCAGTTGCGGTTTAAATTCGGTTAAAAAAAATGAAAAATTAATACTTTAACTGACAAAATGAACCGAGCAGAAGGAGAAATCTCCGGAGCGACTGTTCAGTGAGGCTGAGTAAAGAATCTGACAGTTTGAGTTTGAAGAACAACAAACAGGGTTTTCAATCGAGCTCGTACTCAAAGTTCCATGCCTGGCATGGAAAGTTAACTCTTTCACCTCTGGAGCAGTTCGAAGGTTGGGACTCACTGCATATGTCATAATATAGCAAGACTTCATGTTGTTTGAAGGGATGTTATGTAATTATAAACACGTCTCTTATATGGGAAAAAGGTTACACTAGTGAATGTTTGCTTTCCACCACATACCTCCCTGGCTAAATTGAAGCTATTTTTTGTTAAATTGTTGGATATGATACAGGGCTGCTTAATTATAGGAGGGGACCTTAATTTGACCCAGTCACCTCAAACTGACACTTCTGTACCAGCGGCACATCGGATGTCCACAGCTCAGCAGTATTTTCGTTCCCAAATGTCCTTGGGGCTAGTGGATATTTAGCGCAATTTTTTTCCTATGACCCGGGTGTATACCTTTTATTTGGCGCGATTTAACACGTACTCTAGGTTAGATTATTTTTTTATATCTAAAGAAAATACAGATTGTATACAAAATATTATAATATGTCCCCAGTTTCTCTCTGATCATTCTTCCTTACTATTAAAGTTAGATTTAAATATCCCGAGGAAAAATACTAGCTGGAGGCTCAAAACATCATTGCTTAGAGATGACGAATTTTAAAAAATGCTTAATACTAAAATATCCCAAATATTATTGGATAATACCACTCCTGAGGTTTTCTCTAGTATAATATGGGGCACATTGAAAGCAGTTATCCACGATAAGATTATAGCCTATGCATCCCATAAAAGAAAGCAACAGGAAGTGGCACATAAAACATTACAGCAGGAACTTCAGGAGCTCCAGCAGGCTCCGGAAGCTTGTACTCCATCTGGTCGTACATGGGTATGCCAAATAAAAGCAACATTACAGAAAATTCTGGACAAAAAGGTTCAACAGGTGCCATTTTATTTAAAAATATACAGATAAGAGGGGGGCCCTAAAGGAGCTAGAAACCTAGCCTGCCACCTTAGAGGTCATAGAGTATCCTCATGTATTTCACAACTGAATTCTCCACAACAAGCCTCATAGCTAGGATAACACAAGAGATACTGGAGACTTTTAAGTGTTATTATTCCCAGTTGTATTTGGCCTCCTCCCAGTAAGCATCCACGCAGATGGAGACTTTTTTCCTCAGCTATCACTTCCTACTATTTTCCAGAGTTTCTCAGATGGACTTCAAGCTCCCATATCAGCGGAAGAGGTAAAGTCGGCTATCTCCCGTAGTAAAACATTAAAATCTCCTGGGCTGGATGGATTACCATTGGAATGGTATAAAAGCTTTTGCTAAGAAACTCTTTCCCCCAACTGTTAGCAATTTTCCACGAGGTACAGGAGGGAGGCTCTCCTTCACCCTCTTGGGCCTACGCCACTATCTCCCCTATCTTAAAACCAGGTAAAGACCCAAAGTCCACTTCCTCCTACAGGCCGATCTCTATACTAAATATGGACTATAAATTATTTATGTCCATCTGGGCATATAGACTGGAGGAGATATTACCCAGCATAATACACGCAGACTAGTAGTGTTTTATCTGTACTAGACAGACTATGGACAATATACGCAGAACAATACACCTGAAAGATTACATAAACCAGAGAACTATTCTGGCAGCCTTGATCAGCTTAGATGCTGACAAGGTGTTTGATCGGGTATCATGGGCATTTTTATGGAAGACCTTAGCTAGATTTGGTCTTTCGGGGGATTTTATATCATTACTTCAGCATATCTACTCTTCACCTGCAGCTTTTACACAAGTAAATGGCCAATTATCCTCCCCAATACTCTTGACTCGGGGGACCCGACAGGGCTGCCCCTCATCTCACCTTCTTTTCGCTATCTACATTGAGCCATTGGCTGAAGCGATTAGGATGCATCCAGAGTATTCCCTCGGTGGGGGGGGGGGGGCAGGTTTTCACACTTTCATTATATGCAGACGATGCCCAACTGACTCTTTTGGGCCCCGAACACTCCATTCTGATCTTGCTCGATACACTGCAGACATTTGCTGACCTGTCGGGTTATAAGATTAATGCTCAGAAAACCAAACTTTTGATCCTCAACTATTCTGTAACACAGACTTTGGAGAAAATGTTCTCATCCCCACTGGAGATGTAATAAAAGCCGGTACTTTGGAGTGATTCTATCTTAGAATTTGGCCCATTTAGAATTACTTAATTTTGAACCGTTGACACAAAAGATTGAAACCCAGCTGGGATCTTGGGCCCATCTACATCTTTTCTTTTTCTCTAGAATTGATACTATACGTATGACCATTTTTCCTAACATACTGTATTTCTTTCAAACCTTACCAATTAATTACCCCTTCACGTACTAAAATTATTTATTTGATATTACTTCTATAGTTTTTGCACCTCTGGCTGTACTACCAGAATTTAAAGATATTTCATTTGGAACAAGACACACCCTGAGAGGGTGGTATGAGTTACGAGCCTAGACAACACTGGCACAGACTTATTTCCAGCTCTTGATTTCAGAGCAGGAATTTTTGCCAACACGAATGGATTTGGCTTTTCATAGATGGCATAGAAAAGGCTTGTCATTTATATACCAATTTCTAGATCTACAAGGGGTAGTCCCTTTTGCCACTTTACAGGCAGCTTACCATTTATCACTCCAGGATCATTCTAGGTATTTACAGGTGTGGACTTTTTTGTTGAGAAAATCCCCTCCTTGGAATGCATTACGAAATCCCACACCCCGGTTAATGCACCTTTTACAGAAGGCCTGTAGAGGTATCAAGTGCCGCATTTAAATTGGTTTAACCTAAAAAGCCCTGAAAGATCACCGAGTTGATTCCACACTGAACATTCTTAAAGCATGGAATGCAGAATTAGGTTCTAACAGCTCTTCCATGAAAAGTTCACAGGCCCCATACTGGCGGGAATTTGTGGAAATTTCAGGTCCATTTTTTTAATACCCCAGAAAAACTGATTCAATATTTACCACTGACATGTTGTGCTTGTTGGAGGCAATGTGGTGAGCCACGGGCGAACACAGTACATGTTCTGTGGCATTGCTCCAAGCTTTCTCAGTATTGGCAGGAGATTGGCAATAGTCTGAATGAATTCTACTATGTTTATCAATTGTAACACCACAATTGGTATTATTATGTATTTGAAGACGGCACACTGTCACATCATAGGTGTAAGATATATCTTTACTTAGCAGCAGTAAAAAAGGTGATTACTCAACTGTGGTGTACCATCACAACCCCAACGCTGGCCCAATGGCATTCTGTGATGAATGAAGTGTACTTTGCAGAACGTACAATAGCCACCTAGAAGGGCACAGTACAACAATTTCAGTTGTCCTGGAGACCTTGTGTGTTTTATAAGTCACAAAATGATGAATCATGTGTCCCATAACTAATATAAGGAATTTAGTTAAGATATAGTCGATACCCTTACTACTCACCCCAAGGAAAAATGAATGTATTGTTTTGATGTACCCATAAGAAAGTTATGTCATGGATGTACAATTAAGCGCCAACTGAGATTATATTGTCTGGAACATTGTATATTCTCTGCTATGATGAAATATAATAAAGAATATACTAAAAAATTGCCTGTCACATTCTGAAAATGTACATCCTCCACCACATTTCATAACTGCACATCTGCACCACATTCTGAAAATTAGTGTGTCTGCCACATTCCAAAACCGCATGTCCAAGTTACATTCTAAAATTATGCATCCTTCCCTCATTCTGAAATTGCATATGACTACCACATTAACGGCATTATCGCCACATTCTGAGATTCCATGTTCACGACACATTGTGAAAGTGAATGTTGCTGCCACAATCTGAAATCAAGCATTTCAACCACATTTTAAAATTGTGTATAACCACTACATGCCAAATGTATGCATTCATGACACACTGCAAAATTACATATCCTCGCTACCTTCCGCAACTGTGTGTCTCCCACATTTCAAAACTATATATCTCTGCAACATTCTGAAAATATATGACACTGCCACATTATGAATTTTAGCATCCCTGCCACATCCCAAAATTGTGTCCCAGTTACTTTTTGAGACTATGTCATTTGCTGAATTCCACAATTGCAGTCTGGTGGCATTTTGAAATCTCGTCCCTGCAGTACTGTAAAACATGCACACATTTTTGTCATTCTAAAGTCATGTTTGCCGCTGCATTCCAACCCCCTCTTACATTCTTAAGTACTGTACCTTGCACCTGCACATTACAGAAATGCATGCCCTGTACCCACCACCCAGTGTCAGCATTCTTTTTCTTTTTTTTTACCTCAACTGCAGTTTTATGTAACACTGGGGAAATAAGTCCTATAAGGTAGCTTGTAGGGAGGACTAACCTGCGAGTTCCGGTTTTGACATCACAAGTAGCTCTTCAATGGAACTGGCTTTTCTGAACAGGCAGTGCACTTAGGGTTACAAATTACCTGTAACTTTTAAACAAAGTAACTTAGTTGGGGGCTAGTTGTATTGTTTAGCCTTTCCTGTACTTCATATGCCGTGCTTGCTGATATATTATTTTATTCTGCTTTGCCTAAAAATTAATAAAGATGTTAAATTAAAAAAAAAAAAGTAACTTAGAGATCTCATTTTTGGCATGAAGCTGATTGGCATTCCCCAATCAAAATTCTGGACTTACTAATGCTAGAAATTTTGGCTGGACTCCTTTAAATTATTGTGACATCCTTTTTGAGAATATCTTGTCTCTTGGATCTCCTGGTGCACTATTTCCCATCCCGCCCCCTCAGTTCAGAAGGGGATGAACCGTTTGGTCAGTTTTTCTATCCTGGATGAAGATGGCCAGTGACCATGCAGCTAAGAAATTAAGCTGTCTGCCTGGGTATATCCAACTGGTCCCCTCTCAGTCTTTTTTTTTTTTTGTTTTGTTTGTTTGGTCATCCAAAAGGGTTTCTTTTTACAGTAATTTACCTTTCAATGCTGATTAGTGGTTGTTTACTTTACTATGCATATTATTAGATGTCGATGATGTATGCAATACATAGACATGATACATGTGCATTCCATGTAAATGCTCAGAGTGCTGTGCAGAAGAGGGCCAAAATAAAGGTATTCATTAAAAACAAGTGCCAGTTAGTTCAAACTGCAGTGAGTAGAGAGTTTTTCACATCACAAAAAAAGCACACCATCTTAAGTCACTTCACCCAGTCAACTAAACACCATCTGATGATAATGGCTTGTGGTCACTACTGGAGTGGGCTGGCACTGAACTACAGTAGTAAGCTAATGATGAAAGACTTTATACCCTACAGCGTATCACTGAACTCTCCCAGCTAATCCCAACTGGCATGATATTTCTGTTTTGATTTACTCTGCTTCCTACTTATGCCAACGGTGGCCCATATGCTCCCCAGCTAATGCCCTGCCTCCATACCTGGCCTTGCACCCCAGAGGTCCCTTACCTGCCCTGAGGATCTCCCTCATGGGTAGAGCCTTCAAGGGCTACCCCTTCCAGAATACTCAGAATTTGGTGCCAGCAACCCCTCACTCTGGATAGACAGGCAATGCAATGTCGAAATATGCTGATGCGTCATCTGTCATGCAGTTTTTACTTGTTCTCCCACCTTGAGATGCTGCTCTGAACACGTGCATGGCATGAGATGCCTCTGCTTTTGCCCACCTCATGCCGTCCCAGAGTGACTGGATACACCCCTGGATCGCCAGGTGGTACTTCTGCTGTGGTGACTGGTTTAGCTGCCACTCCAAGGAGGCAAGCATCCTACAGAAGGCTCAGATATCTTCCCTCCCACCCCCTCACTTGCCCTCCAAGTCCCTCAGCTTGTTCCTGAACCTGGGTCACAGGCAGCATGAGTGGGAATGCTGCTGCATCGAGAGGCCTGGCATGACTTTTCTAATAAAATAAACTATAAGCAGATAAGCGGAATAATCTAGTAAATATTTTGCAAATAAAGCTGGATAAAATCAGCAAAAACAACTAGAAGCTTTTTTTTTTTTTATTTCACATCTACTGGATTGTTACACTGCTGCAGGTAGCCATATATGTTAGAAGAGTATTTGTTTTGTTTTTTAATTTCATTAAAAAAATTTTAAAAAGTCAAAAGTTGTCTTTTTACCAATATCTCCCAGTCATCAACTGAGAGGGGTTCTACCACTACCTGCTGGCAGGACAAGACTTGAGAACATGACTTGAGGACTACCTGAAACACAAAAAAACTGAAGTAAGTCAGGTTGTACAAAGCAAAGCAGAGCAATACTACTTAAGCATAAAGCATGGCAGGGTGTGCATTATTGTAGGTTATAAAAAGGGTAGAAAATGTCTTGGCTTTTTACTGGCTAAGAGGTACCGTTTGCCATGTCCTTATCGGCACATATTCTGGCAACTGGTACTACTTATGCCAACGAAAACACAGTACATTCAGAGATCAATGCCTGCCAGAATGTTTTGAAAACAAAATTTTCTGGCAGCCATGTTAGTACTGTAAAACCAGTACTTGCCTTAAACAGTAAAAAAAAAAACATTTTCCATGTTCACAAACACTCCCAAGCACTTAAACCAATTGATACAGCCCCAATTTCCTGTTCAACACACTTAAAGTTAGAAACTAACCGCAATTGATCTTCATTTAAACCAGTTAGAAGGGGTGAAAAGCACAGGCACGTCTACACATCAGGGAAAAAACATTCAAAGCCACAAACCCACAACACTTAATCTGTTTGTTATTAAATGCCAGAAGTTTGACAAATAAATTTGATGAATTAAAATATGTACTGGATAAGGATAAAATTCACATTTATGCTATCACAGAAACATGGGTGGGACAAGTGGGACAAGGAAGATGACTGGGATAAACAGATCCCAGGCTATGTATTATATTCCAAGGACAGGATTAAGGCCAGGGGAGGAGGAGTAGCACTACATATATATCAGATTATTTGTCATCAGAACAAGTAGAAACTAGTGACTGGGATCCCCTAGAATTAATCTGGATTAAGTTCACCCCCACTAAAGGACCTACGGTTGACACTGGAGTAGTATATAGACCCCCCCATATCTACTATTTTTATTTATTTATTCATTCTAGGATTACAAGCACCTTTGAGCCAAGGCTCTTTTACAAAGGTTTCACGTCAGAAATAACAAACAACAAGGAAACAGCAGTGAAATAACAGTAAACAATTCATGTACAACAATTCTACTGAAAGGGGTCAATTATAGGAAGAGTAAGGTGTAGAGGAGGAGGAGAAGTGTAGGTAGTTAACGGAGGCAGCTATATTAAAATGGTGAACACAGCTAGGATGCATGTGCCCACAAAGAATGGGTAGGGTCAGGCGTCTGGGAGTGGCAGAGAAACAGGGATGAGAGGAAAGGGGGAGGATGAAGATGCAGCCAGAGGCATTTGTCGAAAAATAAATGGGAAGGAGTGATAGAAGAGAAAAAGGGGGCAGGGTGAGGGGAGGGAAATAAGTGCTATAATGGGGTACTCCCTGAAGATATGACACTCCTGGAAAAGCTACACATCCTTACAGCAGGAACAAACTGTTTACTCTTGGGAGATCAGAACTTGTCTGGTATTGACTGGACCAATCTTACAGCTAGATCTGCTATAGAGTACCATTACATAGAACTCTTTTAGCTTAGCAGGGCTTCAACAATTGGTAACTGAAGGAACCAGAGGAGATCACACCCTGGACCTAGTTCTATGTAACATGAATGAAGCTGTACAAAATTGTACAGTCTCCACCCCCAACTAGGATCAGGTGATCACAATATGGTTAACTTCACCTTACTAAGTGATACAGGCAACATTAAGGGGTTCATTTATAACTATAGCAAGGTTGATTGGAGCAGTATGCAGAGAGACCTGGAAACGTGGGCCTGGGAGAAAGAGTTCAAGGATCTCTTATTGAACCAGATGTGGGATATCCTTGAAAGCAAAATCAGCTTATTAGTAAACAAATATGTACCTCAAAACAAAAAATAGAGTAGCACCAAAATAGTTCCTGTATGGATGACAGCCAAAGGTAAAAGATGTATAAAAAAAAAAATAAGGCATATATAAAGGCCAAAAAACGCGGTCAAACATCCTGCTGGAATTCATATCAAAAATCACTTAAACACACAAAGAAATGGATTGTACAAGCCAGAAAGAAGTATGAGATTATTTTATTAGCTAAATGTAAGGATAACCACAAAACCTTTTACTCTTGTATAAATAAAATAAAGGGGAGGAGTCAACATCATTGGCCCACTAAAGGAAGATGATGGTACAACTATTACAGACAAAAACCAAATGGCCACTAGTTTTAACAAATTCTTTACTTCAGTTTATAATAACAAATCATACAATATAAAAAATAATCTACCCGGAAAGGGTGAACCTAGTTTAGTAATTGATTTTAGCAAAGTCAGGGAGAGACTGCTAAAAATGGATCCTAAAAAGGCTCAGGGACCAGATGGGTTGTACCCTAGATTTATTAAAGAGATGGTAAATGAGCTGACTGGCCCTATTGCAACTATATTCCAGACTTCCTTGGCTTTCAGTGAAGCGTTGGATGTGTGTAGACTGGCTGACGTGGTTCCCATACATAAAAAGGGGTCTAAACATGTAGCAAGTAACTACCGGCCCATAAGCCTGACAGTGGTTTGGGGAAGGTCGTGAAGGGGATTATTAAAGACTTTATGGTACAATATATGCAGGAAAGGGGGGATATTGACCATACCCAACATGGCTTTGTCAAGGGACGCTCCTGCCAGACAAACCTTCTGGAATTCTATGGAAAGGTTAGTCATGTATTGGATGAGGGAGATTCAGTAGATATTATTTTTTTTGACTTATTAAAAGCGTTTGATAAAGTACCACATGGTCAATTAATTGACTCCTTAATTGAGCACGATGTTCCAGGCAACATTACCAAATGGACTGCCTCCTGGCTAAATAGCAGGAAGCAAAGAGTCTGAATAAGGGGGTACCTATTCTGACTGGTCCAGTGTTACTAGTGGGGTCCCCCAAGGTTCTGTCAATGTTTACATATCTTCTATGAAAACTAAGGGAGAGACTTGGATGTCCAAATTTGCTGATGACACAAGGTTGGGTTTTCCAATAAATAATAAGAAGGATGCAGAAATATTACAAGGAGCCTTGGGAGAACTGGAGGAGTGGGCAAGAATCTACAAACTTACATTTAATGCTGACAAATGCACCGTGATGCACCTGAGCTCCAAAAATCTCAAACACAACTATAGATTAAATGGATCTATATTAAGAGAAGTCACGGATGAAAGGGACCCGGGAGTTAGAATTTCAAATGACCTTGGTAGTAAGGCACACTGCAATTAGGTAATTAAAAAGGCAAGCAGTATTCTAAATTGCATTAGGCAGCATATAGACAGTAGAAACAAAGAAGTTCTCATTCCACTCTATATCTCACTGATTAGACCAGATATGGAATATTGCGCACAGCTGTGGGCACCAGGAGGTAAAATTGAAATTGGAGCACTGGAGAGGGTACAGAAAAGGACGACCAAATTTAATCAGAGGAGTACAACATTTGGAATATAGTGAAAGACTGCAGAAATTGGGTACGTATAGTCTAGAGCACTGTAGGCTCAGAGGGGATATGTGTATGGTGCATAAAGCCTTTTCAAACTCAGACTTGTGGGATATGCTGGATCTGGATATTAGGGATCTAAGCTACTACACAAGAGCACACACGCTGCAGATTAAAGGTAAAAGATATCGTAATAACAAAAGGAAATACTGGTTCTCTGTAAGGGTATCAAATATTTGGAATAGCCTCCCTATAGAGGTAGTGGCCAGCAAAACTAGCGAGGAATTTAAGCACAGGTTAAATAGATACCTAATTCACAATAAAATAATAGGATATTAATAAATGGCGAGTAATACGGACTATCAGTCTTCTCTGCTCTGAACTACCTATGAAACCTATGTTACATTTTCTGTTAAAAAAAAAAAAAAAGGTTTTTTGCAGGCCACTGATCCAAGGCTCTCCCACTGCAGCTCCACACCACCTGCTATGCACACCACACTTCAGCACTGACCACATGTCTGCTCTCCAGTCCTCCCCTTCCCTCCTTCCCTTTGTTATGAAACAATACTAGACAGTGTTTTAATGGACTCACTATGGTGGGCCCGCCCCCACAGTCAGAAACCTAGCAAGGGAAGGGACTCTGGGAAGCTTCTGAGGAAAGAAGGAGCATCAGGTTCTGGTGACTTTTTTGTGTCCTGTGGGCAGTCAAGTTTCTGGAGTGACACCCCTAGGCACAAACCAAGACAGACTGTGTGAGCAAGGCCTACAGAGGCAGGACTGTGACATTGCTCTGTAGTGCCATAACCAGTCAGTCCCAAGTAGTGCAGTTTGGGTTGTATCTTTGGCCTCGAAGAATTCACAGGCTAATCACAGCTCCTTTAGGCTGATTACCGTTTGCCACAATCCCAACACTTCGAGGGCAGTTCCATTCACTATTCAAACTGTTCCTTAGTAAGCCCGTAAGCTTTGTGAGGATCTTTTAGTTGCACCTCCCCACACTCGGACATTCATAATGGACACCTGTGCACCACAATCAACCGAAAAATTGCAGGGAACACCTTCTACTTCCTCAAGAAGACTTTAGCTCAGTCCCACTGCAGAATGGATCACAATTTGCTTAAGGGCATCTCTGTCAGCTGTCAGGCATTTGGTTCTCAACCTCAGTTCACATGGCTCAAAGTCCAGGTGAACCTCTCCACTGGGGGAACTGTTTTTCATAGCAGTTCAGGTCTCCACACCTGCAACATGCCTGATCATCAGGCCTTGTATTCTAAAAATTCACTGACTTATGATGTCAGTTTCCCAATGGTCTCTTCTGCTCAGTTAGTATCTCTCACCACGGAGTCCTAGAGGACTTGAGCTTCACTTTTAATTTTTCAAGTTCAGTTTGCAGAGTTGCAAGAGCCCTCACCATTTTCTCTCATATCTCTACAATAGATCCACTCAGTTCTTTAAGAATAGCAGTCTCTGGGGGCACTTCACAAGCCTGAAGGTAGGCCTATCACTAAAGCATAGTTGCCCCCAAGGGGTTGGATTTGGATGTCCTTAAAGCATTACATGACACTGGAGGATACCTGGTGGTAGAGAAGCTCACACAGAAAGTGCAGGTCAGGTACTACCGGCCAGGGTGGAGAAAGTCCATTAAGAAGTGTTATAAAGCCTGTTTGATTTGATTTGTGGGCCCAAGAAAGCTGTAGGTGCCGCCATTAGAGCCCCCATGGTCTCATCCCAAACCAATCTGCCCTTCAAAAGGGTAGCAATGGACATCCTGGGCCTCTTGCAACTGACCACTAGGAAAAACAGGTACATCTTAGTAGTGAACTATTTCACAAAATGGGCTGAAGCCTGCCAACTGCCTGGTAAGGAGGCTCAAACAGTTGCTAAAGTTTTTGTGGAACAATAAGTTTGCAAATATTAGGCCCCCAGATCCATCTATATGAACCAGAGATGGATCTTTGAGTCAAGGTTGTTCCAAGAGGTGTGCAAACTCTGGAAGTACACAAAATCAGGACCACTCCATACTACCTGCAGTCAGATGGACTGGTCAAGCAGTTGAACCACATTTGTCCCAGCCATGCTGCTCTCCTTCATGCAGGATAATCAGATTGAATAAGACAGTCTGCTGCTGTATAGCATGCTGGCTTACAGGAGTAGTGTGCAATCTACAATGGGGTACACCCCATTTATGGTGCAGTTCGGTCATGAAATCACCCCCCTTTGGTGAAGCTGCTCAATGGGGCAGATGTCCAGCAGAGCTACACTGATCCTGATGGTTATGTGATGAAATTGGAGAGGTACCTCAGTACAATCGCTGCAGAGATAAGAAGACACCAAGAGAAGGCAATGGGTGAGTAAAAAGAGCAGTACGACCTTAAGGTAACCAACCAACTTTATGTAAAGGGTGACTGAGTGTGGTTTAAGAATCAAAGTCATAAAAAGGGTGTCTGCCCAAGCTGCAGCCACAGTTTAAGGGCCCATATCAAGTGATTAAGAAGGTCTCTGGTGTGTTGTTATGAACTGTTATCTGTAAATGACAGATAGACAGTTATCATGCATTATAACCGACCAAAACCTTATCACACAGCCAGGTCCACTGAGGGGACAGCTGCTGAACCACAGTCCCCACATGAAATTCAGTCTCAAGCGGCAAAGTGGCCACCAAAAACCTGGAGGCTGCAATGGCACTGCCAACACAGACAGGAACTGGTACAGGAACCACAGCCTACCCATTTTCTGGACAGTGAAGATTCCAAAAATGAGGACAGAACAATTAGTGCAGCAATTGGCTCCCAGAACTGGAACATGAAGCTGACTCTGTTGATCCTAGTAAAGGGCCCAGTAGAGAGATGGTGACAGATAGCCCTGCGCTGCCAGTGGACAGAAGCAGCATCAGACCATAAAGAGTGTGTAGAACTTCTTGTTGGCACAAGGACTATATCATGGACTGTGACTCAGACCTTGAGTTGTGCTTCCTAGATGCGGGTACCCCCCCCCAAACAAGAGGGGTAGGGTAATGGACCCACTCGGGCCTGCCCCCACACTCAGAAACCTAGCAGGGGAAGGGACTCTGGGAGGCTTCTTGGGAAAGGAGGGGCATCAGGTTCTGGCACCTTTTCTGTGTCCTGTGGGCTGTTGAGTTTCTGGAGTGATGGCTCCAGGCACAAATCAAGACAGACTGTGAGTAGGGCCTATACAGGCAGGACTGTGTGGGAGGAGGGCAGATCTTTTGGAAATCTTGTGGTGGAAAGAACTGCAGTTCTGGAAATGGGTAAAAGTTGTGCCATCACAAGCTTTAAAAGTGGACAGCAAATCGTGAAGATAGCTGCTCTTCCCGAAGATGAAGAGAGTGGAAACCGCATGCAAGCCAGTATATGGGCGAAGCTGAAGATATAGCATGGAGAAAAAGACCAAGGGCTGCTGATCCAGGTCCTGTACCAGGCACCACAGCAATGGCGACAGGCTGTCTCGGACTTAGGGGTCAGGAAGCCAGGACGTGTGAAGGTCAGACTGGGGTCTCAGCAGTCCAGAACAAGCAGTAGGAGATCAGATGAGTCTGCAGCCAGTGCCCAATGTAGCTGGTTCAGCACACAGCAAAGGGAGGAAGCTTAACTGCATCACAGACACACAGGAAGAGCAGAGATCCAGTGGCCTGCTGCATCAGGAGGAGGCATTCGGGTTCAGAAATCATAAGTATGCTGCAGTGCAGCACTGTTTCAAGGGACAACACCTGTTGTTTCACTGTGTTTCACAATCTGGATTACAAATACCCTGTGTTGAGGGGTTTTCTGCCATTTAAGCAAAGGCCTGTGGGGTTTAGGGAATTCAGCCTGTTGCTCTATTTGAAGTGCACCAACGCTGGCCAACCCATGGCAACATCTACAGGTCTGCAAGAATTCTACACCTGCGGTACCCAGGGACTGAGTTAAGGGAGATCCCATTTGGGTCTTTTCAAAACCTAATACCAGGTGGGACGGGGCAGATCTGTCCTGCCTAGGAGAGCACCTAAGAGGGCCATGTTTGAAACAGACATCTGCGCTAACCCTCCTTAGAGGACCATGTTTAAAACAGACATCTGCGCTAACCCTCCTTCTTGCAGGTGACTGGTTGTTAATTAGGCTGTGCTATTCAGTTCAATTTGGGCTGTTACCAACTCCCTATGTGGTATAGAAAGTAGTGGTTTTCTTACCGAGCCCACCAACAGCCAAAGCCCTTGTGGCTTGGTCGACTGGACTGTGTCCAGCACTCACTCCTAAATCATAATTTACCAAACCATACCAGTTTGCCAAAAGTGGTGGCAGTGCCACATGTATGGCCTGGGCCTGCCTTGCCGTGGAGTATATCACAGTATGTTACAGCCAGTGGCCCGATCAAGAAAACCACAACAATTGGGAAGTCGCTCACTCATACTGCTGTACCGTAGCTCTGCGATCATCAAAGCACAAAGAAGAAAGCACTCACTGTGGCGGCTGCAATGGGGCACACGCACTCCCAATCAAGGCGGCCACTCGCTTGCAATGACACAACATGCTCTTTTAACAACAGCAAAGAAAACAAATCCATTGGAAGAAGTAAAAGTACACACAAAAAAATGCTTTCTTTGTGTGTGTGGGTGTGTGTAGGGCCGGGGGAACCTCTCGAGACATGCCCACTCCCACTGAAACTGGGTACACTGTTGCTCCCTGCCAAAGACAGCCTGAATAAAACAGAAAATAAAAAGATACCACTGTTTGTTTCTTTGTGTGTAGAGTGGGATCAGGGAGACAAGACAGACATCGCTTTCCTAAAATGTTAAAATTAAAAAAAAATATGTAGTTCTGCATTTAAAGAACAGTAAAAGGAATTATTTTCTTCAAACAACAAAAAGTGAAACAAGACGATAAATAAAAAGCAATTTACTTTTAAAACTGTACTAACTTTTTTACTCTATGTTGAAAATGTTCTACCGGTTTTATAAGCAAAATAAGACACTTGGAGATGTGTTTTACTTATTTATTTCAGAAGTTTAACCAGGAGAGACACACTGAGCTGCTAATAGCCTGTTTCCAGATGTGTCCTGGAGTAAGGAATGTGGAATCACATACAATAAATACAATATATCAAAGAGCATAATCAAAATTAAAAACAAATCTTTGGGTGACAGAACTACTCTCAAATAGCAATGAACAGGTAATGAAGGAAGCAGATTGCCAATGCAAAACTAGCTGTGGTGGGAGGTAGAGGAAGAGGGTCATGGACAGTTGCAGGAGGATGAAAAATAATCATGAAGTAGAGACTTTAAGGAGCAAGCAGAAGAGGCAGAGTGAATTGTCAAGGGATGTGAGGACCAGAGTTTAGAAAAGTGATATAAGAAAGCAAACTGACCAACAGTAGCATTTCTAGAAGGAATAGAGAAGGAAAGGGAAGCATTATCCCGCAGAATGTAGTGGGAACCTGAGGGAAAGGATAAAAGGGATATAAGGTAGGAGGGAAGGGAACCAAGCCAGAATTTAGATATAAAAAGGAGGCACACTGGGAAAGGCGCCTGGCATCAAGAGAGGGGACAGAAAGGGCAGAGTAGAGTAAAGCAAAATGACAAACAGACTGGAAGAGGGGGTCCAGTCTGGCATGGGAGGATCGGGGATCTCCACTACAGATTATGTCACCATAATCAAAACTAAGGAGAGGCTGGCCCGGAGGGTTGAGGCGCTGGAGCCACAACTCGCACCACGCCGGCGACCCGGGTTCAGCAGCAGACTCGGGTCACCAGCGGGTCGGCTGTGGGGAGACAGGCTGGAGCCTCCTACGACAGCTCGCCTTCTCTGGGGAAGCATTTGACCAATGCCCGACACTTGCATGACTCCGAGCGGAGGCTCGGGGTACTGCAGGCTCCACCAGGGGAAGGGATGTGGCCACTATACGGAGTGGACATTGGCACCTAGCGCCATGATGTTGGGGGAAGTCACACTCTGTACAGGGAGGGAGGAAAACATGAAAAGAGCCTGCCACTGCCGGGAAGATGGGGAGACCAAGCCGTGCCCACGATCTGCCTGTAGCCATCCGACGGACCTCAGACCAACGACGTGTAGAGATTATGGGTGTCTGTGCACACCCTGTCCCCGGGGGTAGTCAGTTATCCCATGCCTCGGGGTCCGCTTTTGGTAGGGAGCCACGGCAGTGGGATGGCTAATGTCTCCCTGAAGGGTCGGGGGTGGCAGGCTGGGAAGAGGAAAAAAAAAAAAGAAAACTAAGGAGAATCGCCTGACCGGTGGCGCCGAGGGTGGAGGCACTGGACGCCTTACCATGCATCATGTTGGCAACCCGAGTTCAAGAATGAGCCCAGCTCGTTGGAGAGCCGGCTCGGGGGGGTGGAGGGAGCAGGATTGAGCAGACGAAAGGCAGCTCTCCTTGGGAGGACCCTGTCGCCACAATAGGTCTATTACCCCTGGATGGAGGTCCGCGAGCAGTGCAGGAAAGCTGGCAGCAAGCACTGGGAGGGCATTCAGATACCGCGGCGTGCGTGTGCCTCCACAGGTGCATGCACGGCTTGGACAGTGCCAGGAGAAAACAGGTGTAAAATCGCGAATAAACTAATAGAAAAAGAAAAACAACTAGGGAGAATCATCTTTAAAACAATCTCATGGTGGACAGGAAGCAGGTTATCATGTTGCTCATGTGCAATGCACCAAGTTTGGGGTGAAGCTTTTGGTGTATGGAATCAGTTTGAACCAAGAAGTCAAGATAATGGACATGCCAGATCCCAAGGTACTTTAAAGAGGAAACATCCTGAATAATAGCACCATCACGTATGTGAAATGAAGGGAGAGGGTTAAGTCTGGAGAGCCTCTGATGGGTACCAAAAGTCACAGAGACTGTTTTTTTTTTGGGGGGGGGGGCATTCAGGGGTACAGTAGTTGGTTAGAGTGGAACCAGCACTGAATATTGTCAAAATCCAGTTAAAGCTGTGAGGTAAGATCATGAGAAGAGGAGCCAGATGCAAAAATAACTGTATCATCAATGTATATGTGAATGGAGGCAGAGGAACAGACAGTGGGGAGGTCGTTCAAGAATATAGAAAAGAGAATATGACCCTGGACAGACCCTTGAGGGACACCTGAGTAGATAGGGAGTAGTGAACTGCTCCCTATCAAGACAGCTTGAGACCTAACTTCAAGGTAAGAATAAAACCAGCTGAGTGCAAAGTCAGAAAGATCCACTGCTTTAAGCCTGTCCAGAAGGAGAGGATATGCCACTGTGTCAAAAGGTTTAGCAAGACTGGCAGACGTGATTAGACCCTGATCCATTCCGGTGAGGATGGAGTCAGTGAGCCAAAGGAGGGAAATGGAGTGTGATTTCCTAAAACTAGACTGAAAGGGGGTGAAGAAGGAGAAGTCAAGGAAGGAAGAGAGTTGTGATGGTACAAAGTGTTCCTGTAACTTAGCTATGGTAGGAAGGTGAGCGATAGGATGGTAGTTACTAGGAGAAAAGGGATCACCACCTTTAGGGATAGGAATGACAGTAGCCGGCTTCCAGGCATCAGGAACAGTAGCAGAGGAAAACTAAAGGTAGGACAGCAGAATAATAGGCAGTGCAATAGCAGGGACTCAGAGAAGTAGAAGTTTGGGATCAAGGACATCAGGGGATACCACATTTGTGAGGATTAAGGGCAAGCAAGGACTAAGAAGCAGAAGTGGTGTTAGGAGAAAAGGAAAACGATTTAAAGGAGGTTAAGGTAGAAAGGGGGAAGAAAGAGGCTAGGAGGAGGAAGGGATGAGAGAGAGGGCACCAGTAGTAAAGCAGGAGTTAAAGGAAGAGGCAACAATAGAAGGGTCAGAGACGAGGAAGTCATCAACACAAAGAACATAAGAGAGAAACTAGGTCAGAGGGGGGAAAAAAAGAATTGAAAACTTTCCAGAACTTGGAGAGATGATTAATGTTGTTCTGGAGTATGGATGCAAAATGCTCAGACCTTGCAGACCACGTGAGCCTATAGCCCCATTGTTAGTGCATCAGGAAGTATTCTGGGGGCCTGGGTTCAATTCCCAGTAGGTCACATTATTTATTTCTCACTACAGTTTGTGACCTAAATTGCTTAGCAATGGCTAATACCGCACCAAAAACATCCAATTGTCATGTTAATTGTTCCCAGTTGCAGGATTTGCAGTACCAGAGTGAGGAAGTGTGTGTGGGAAGAGTCAGACCAACCATGTGAGCCTATAGCACAGTGGTTAAAGCACCAGGATGGTATTCTGGGGGCCTAGGCTCAATTCCCAGAGGTCACATTATTTCTTTCTCACTACAGCTTGTATTCAGACCTTGCAAATCTTATGGCTTTGGTAAAGGCATTACAAAGGTGACAAAAGTTTGCCAAAGCAGCTGGGGAGTAATGATCCTAAAAAAACACCAAGCAAGGTCACTGTGGGCATCAGGAAGTATTCCTGCATCCACAATACAGTGGGGATGAGCTAAGAGGACCCAGTCTAACCGAGACTAGTGATTTAGAGTTTTAATGTTTAGGCTGATAAGAGCACTTGCCTGCAGGGCTCTTGGTGACACTGGTGCTTGTGTCCTTTATGCATATTTTGTGCTTCGGGACACACAGAATTTTTTTTTAAAAAGTCCCCCGAGACCCTCACTTACAAAGCACCAGGAGTCTGTCCACTAAGACATGCCCCCATGCTCATACATTTTGTGATATAAGAATCTGGAGAGCGTGGGGACATGCTCCATTGGTTTCTAAAGGACTGTCTTTTTAACTACGATTTTTCATGCTTTAGAGGGAAAATTCAAACAAATTAGGGCCACCACTCAACCAACAAGGGCCTTGTTAATTGAGTGGTGGCCTTAATTTGAGTTTGCCCTCTCAAACATTAAAAATCATATTTAAAAAAAATGGCCCCATAGGAACCAATGGAGCACCCCATGTTCTCCAGAGTCTTACATCATTAAACGTGCGCGTGCAGGGGCATGGCCCACATTTGTTTCAATGGAGACCCTCAAAGGTTTTACAGGGACTCCTACTTTTTGGCTGCAGAACCCCATTTTTTCCTAAAAAAAAAAAATAAAAAAAAGTCCTGGACCCCCAAACACAAATTCCTACCAAAGGTCCAGTCCCAGGGGCTAAAGGTACTCAGCACCTCGTGCCTCATTATGCACCTAGGGTGTGCCCTTGCAGATCATAAACCACATCTCATCGTAACTTATTCCTTACATACCAGCATGCCTCTAGAAGAGAGGCACAAGATATTGCACAGTCATGTGACCACAACTGACCAATTACATGTCTTGGTTTTCCTTACTCAATTTATACTTGCACTTATAAAATGGATTTGGTGTGAGAAACACGTTTAGGGGCATAGTAAGAAGATCAGACACTAGACTGTGCATCAATAGTATTATGATAACTGGGACACATTGTTTTCAATGGAGAAAAATGATTGTAATTTGCCTTTATATCCAACTGGTTATAACAGTGAACAAACACCAGCCTTTCTATTGGAAAGCCATGAGCCAGACTGTGGCTTGCATTGTACTGCTTTCTCTCATAGGCATCACTGTTAAAACACTTACTCGTTATCTTCCCTCTCTTTAGAGACATTTCCACGGTCTTCAGACTGCTTTTCTCACAACTGTCAGCACACAATCCACTGGGGTCGAGAAGGACTGAGGCATTCACTAAGACCTCCCCCCCCCCCCCAACTGAAGTGCCTACAAGGTTATACTATCCGTTCCCTGCCATTTGCAAGATTGTTTGCAGCCCCAAACAGCCAACTGGGCTGTTAGGAGGGGCCACAGCACACCACCACTCAATCAACTAAAAGGCTCCAACTTTGAATCTCACAAGTCCTGTTCCTGCTAGCGCTGTCAGCGCTCATCCTTTGCCAGGTTAGCACACAATCTGTCAGGGTCAAGAGGCATTCATGGAGACCCCCCCCCCCCAAAAAAAAAAAAAAACTCGAAGATCCAAAAGGCTGTTTCTAAAAACACAACCCCATCAATTATATAAATATTACATGGAGTGGTGCGTAAAAACTGAAATTTTACACACACACCCTCGGTGCTGGTGCTTATATAAATCTATGTAGCATCCAACACCTCGGATGTGTGTAAAATTCTTGTTACACACACACACCACTCCATGTATTAGTCTATATTTAATGCATCGTCAGGTGATGTGTCTTGTCTTAAAAGTATAACAAAATGGTTAAATCAAAAGTGTGTCATAAGGAGCAAGTGCCAACTGAACCAAACTGAGTTCAATTTCTTTTCTGAAGGTACAGTTTTAAAATTCTTCACATATCTCCTGTAACCCATAGACATCTAACATCCAATCAACCAAATGAAACTAAACCCTAAAATAATTGCAATGTCTTAATAAACAAAAAACTAAACCAGAGATTCTTAGATAAAAACTCTCTCATGTTTTAAGTGACAAAAGCAAAACTGTTTTTATAGAGTCAGGCAGAATCTTTTCTGGAAAATGAACAGATGCAACCAATCAGTTGCACATCATTAGAAGAACAAGACAATGACTGATTTACAAACCTGTTCCCCGTCTCGCATTCCCAGTTTCTCACCCAGCTGTCTGCTGATCTCCACAACGTTCTCCTCATGGAAGCTGCCATATCTTCTGCTCACCCAACTTAGGAATGCAGAGCACTGATATCCCCCGGATAGCTCTATAGTTTGGTTCTATATAATATAGACAGAACAGGTATATTCCAATAAGCAAGCATGTTATAAAAGTTAAACTTTTTTTTTTTTTTACTTTGGTTTTAAATGCCGATTCATTAAAGAGGCACTGTCAAAATTCATTTGTGACAGTGCAACTTTAAAGAGACAGAAGTGCAGTTTCCTTACCACCTCAGGCAATTCCTTCTGGGAAGAAAACCTGAAGTTTTATAACTAAAAAAATTAAAAAAAAGGCATTTTTTTTTCCATTTAGCTGTTTGACCCCTGTGCCACCACCAATGGATCACACTAGACCCTCAGGCCCGTGTGCCGCTCCCCCCACCATCACAGCCAGAGGGGATCCACGTGATGCAGGGCCCTAAGGTGCAGACGACCATCATTCAGACAGCTCGAGGAACATGCAAGTTACTTCCCAGGTTCTCTCTCGCATGGCACGGAAGCACACTCCCAAAAGACCTCACACACACACACACACACACACACACACACACACAGCAGCACCCTGAGGAAGAGGAACGCTCCCTGGCCCACTACTGGAGTCACTGCAGTAGCCAAACCTCAGCACCATCATTCTCTAGGAGGGGCACCGACACACGGTGAAAAAGTGAACAAAGGCAATTCTCTCATAAAATGCAGTTAATAACATATTTATTGCACTCAACAGGTTCAAATAAAGTGCAAGTACTCTCAAACATTTTCAATAGCTTAATGCCGGTAACGTACCACCAAGAAAATGGAGTGTCTTGTTACCACTAACCTCCCTACGTATCGAGCTCCACTACCTCTTCATCATAGGGGCTGACAGACGGCAGCACCACCCCAGCCCCCATGACAGCCTGACCGAGCAGCTGAGCTCCCAAGTCTGCTTCTGAACCAAGTTCATTGGCGTGGAAGGACGATGCCGTACCCAGAGGAATACTGGACAGCTACAGGCATTACTTTATTTTTTAAAAATTACAAAACAATGTGGTGCACTGGTATACTGCTGCTGAAACACCAAAAAGCCCCATCTATCTAATATGAAAGTGTTCTCATAAAACAAAGAATGTGCTGGCAGAAAAGGACCATAGGTCCATCCAGTTTGCCCTACTGTCCCTGCCTATTACTACACCCTGGACCCCATTCGGTCACAAGTGACACTCCTTCCTCCTTTTCCTCTACCTATTATGCCCATGTGCACATCCCACACATGCTTGAAGCTTTCCACTGCCCTCAACCCCATCACCTCTCCTGGCAGGCTGTTCCAGACGTCCACCACCCTTTTTGTGAAGAAATATTTTTTTACATCCTTCTTAAACTTCCCCTTAAGTTTCACAACAGGTCCCCATGTTCTGGTGCTCCTCCTCTGAAGAACACTCCAATCCTGCACTTTGTTCACCCTCATGCAGTACTTATAGGTCTCAATTATGTTACCCTCTCACTCTCCTGTCTTCCAGAGAGTACACGTTGAGCACCTGAAGCCTCTCCTCTTATGTTTTCACGTGCAACTGTGGCACCATTTTGGCAGCCCTCTGAACCGCTTCCACCCTGTCAATGTTCTTGTGGAGGTGCACCCTCCAGAGCTGGACACAGTACTCCAGGAGGGGTCTCACTAGTAAGCAATATACTGGCAACGCCACTTCCCTTCTCCTACTAAAATTCCCCCTCCGTATGCAACTCAGCATCTAGCTAGCCACGCCTACTGCCTTGTTGCACTGCCACCTTGAGATCATCAGATATGATTACCCCATGGCCCATCTCTTGCTTGTTGACAGTAAGTACCTCCACCCCATCTTATTCACAGCCCCCAAGTTTCCCACACCCCGCGTGCACATAACTAACCTGCTTATGTGCCAAGTATGAGTTCTCAGCATATAAGCAATGCCAATAACACACTGAAAAGGTTGAAACTGGCAACAGCTTACAGGCCATTTATTTTTCTTCAAACCTGCTTTTTGGCTGCCCAAGCTGTCTTACCTACTCCATCAGGTCTTAAACTGTGCTACTAGGTACACTCAGCCCACGCAGCAGCTCTTCCCACTATCCCAGTAAGTGAGGATCCGCAAGAAGCAGGGCCAGAGGGTACCAGCAACCATCAAGTAGATGACTCTCTGCACATACATTCTGCCCCATTTTCTCCCTTAGGTTCATTCTCCATCCCATGGGCACAGTGTAAATTCAGTGTGCCTTGGGGTTTTCGGCCTTACACTCACCTCATTCCATAAGGAAATACGCTGAGATGGGTGCAGTATAGGAGAATGGGTGAACTTTGGGGCTGAAGAGTCCAAGACACACCTCAATGCTTGTCACTGGCTGCAGGGTGGGGGTGAAATGGCGTGAGCATTACAGCAGACAATCACAAGTCACACCCTTGACACCTGCCAGTCTCTATAGGGTGGGGCATTACGGTTGAAAACCCTAATGCCCCAGGCGTTTGCTGGTATTCTCACTCCAAATTTTCAACATGGGCTTTCTGTGACCCCACCTCATGAACAGTGGCACTGTCAGTTTGTTAGCCGAAAGGTGATTTTGCACAGTGACTGCACCATTTGGTGCCACAGGTGCAAAAACACATTTCGGGCAGGATGTGAAAAATGACAGCTGTACTGTTCATGAGGAGGTATTAAAAAAACAAAAAAAACGGCAATGTCGAAAATCTGGAGTGAAAATATGAAAAACTGGTGAAGTCACGAACGTGAACAGAAACTGCACAACGCACACCCATAACGCAATTATTTGGGGAATCTTTTTAACCAAATTTTCATCATGGGCATTTTGGGACCCCCACTCGTGAACAATGGCACTGTGATTTTGTTAATCTGTCCTGAAAGTTGATTTCCCACAGTGACTGCACCACTGTGTGCCAGATGTGCGAAACCACATTTCGGGTAGGATGTGAAAAATGACAGCTGCACTGTTCATAAGGCGGTGTGAAAAAATGGCAATGTTGAAAATCTGGAGTGAAAATATAAAAAACTGTTGAAGTTATGAGCGTGCATGGAAACTGCGCAATACACACTCGTAACACAGTCATTTTTCGGAATTTTTTCACCAAATTTGCAACACAGGCTTTTTGGGACCCCACCTCATGAACAGTGGCACTGTCATTTCGTTATTCGGTCTCAAAAGGTGATTCTGCACAGTGACCGTGAAATCACCTTTCAGAACAGAATAACGAGATGACAGTGCATGCATTCATGAGGTGGGGTCCCAAAAGCCACATGTTAAAAGTTTGGAACCAAAATTCAAAAAAATGGCTGAGATATCCACCTAAGTTGACCCCCCATGATGCCATTATATAGCTTACAGGCATTTCTTTATTTTGCAGTTCGACTTTAAAGAGTCCAGACGTGTTCATGCTCCACCAAAGATTGCAGTACCGGACCTCCGGAGGCAAGTATGGGGTGAGGGGAGGTGGGGTGCACAGAGGGTGGGTGCAGATTGGAGGGGGGGGCACCGTGGACAATGAGGGACCTTTTTTTTTTTTCCAGGTAAAAAAACACCACCACAAAACAAAAAAAATGGACCCAGACATCGCAGTGCCGACACGGCTGGCTTTGTGTGAGCAGCGGCACACTGGGGTGGGCTCCCAGTGTGCCACACAATGTGGGGGGTGAGGGACAAAACCAGACCCCGGCATCGCGGTGCCAACACAGTCAGCTGTGTGTGAGCGGTGGCACACTGGGGTGGGCTCCCACTGTGCCACACTATGTGAGGGGGATGGGGGACAAAACCGAACCCGGGCATCATGGTGGTGACATGGTCGCTTTGTGTCAGCAGCGGAACATTGGGGTGGGCTCCCAGTGTGCCACACAATGTGGGGGGTGGTAGGCATGCCGACACGGGATTGCACCCCCGATGTCAGCTTTGTTTGGGGATTGTGTGGCGGTGGCAGGAGCTGCCACCATGTTTACTGAAATGTTTCACCAGGAAAGGCACGTACGGGAGGCATGTCATCTCTGCCGCTGCATGACGAGCTTGTCTCTGATTGCAGCGGCACATTTCTTTTTAAGTTGGTGGCACTTTACATCATTCTTGCATCAGCGCTAGCATGCTGGCTAACTGGGGAATGAGGGATGCACTTACTAAAGCATGCCCTGCATTCACCAACACTGACATACCTCTCACTGTGCTATTACTACTGGAAGATGTTGCTTGCACCTGCGCAAGACAACATAAAAACATCAAGAATAGGCAAATTCCTTAACTGAGAAGACAGATTGTTCCAAGAAAAAGAGGCCTCATAAGAGAAGCATTCTTTTCCAAAATGTGTATAAAATCTGGGTAGCGAAAAACAAGACTGTGGCACATCTCTGAAACTCTATTTGTGGGCAAGAATTATTAATCTTTTGAACAGATAAATAGAGGTCTGGTTATTGGCCAAAATACAGATGAAAGATAACCGGTGAAGAGTGTACCTGGAGGAGGCAGCTAATCAGTTTAGTTGACGGAATAAAAAACTATGATGCTTCTCTTCAATTGTAATATAAAATTAAGTAGCTGAAAATAAACAGAGTTTCAAGAAAGGAGATGCAACTTGAGAGCATGGCAATAAACAGTCACCACCACAGTCAAGGATAGAGAGAATTGCTGCCCAATAATTTTACAGTCTGGGGTTGACAAGCAGTGTCTGGCGAGCTTTAAGCATCCCAGGAACTGATGAACTTTGGGAACAGTTTTACCAATACGTGGCCTGAAGATTAAAGAAAGATCAAAAATTAGACCAAGATACTCAAACTAATTAACAAGTTCCAGAGGCTGTTTTTTTTCCCAAAAGGATTGAGAAAGAAGAACCCACCAAAGAGAATGAGTGCTAGGACTCAAACAGTACTGCTCGAGTCTTCTTACTATTTAAGAGTAATAAGTAATCCGAGAACCATTGCACCGCATGCTGTACTCCCAGGTCTCGCATGCTGTACTCCCAGGTCTCGTTACTGTCACTACCTCTCCTCCCATTTTGTACTCTGCCTCTGGGTTTCTGTTCCCCAGTGCATGATTTTGCACTTTTTCCACACTAAATCCCAGCTGCCATGCTCTTGATCACTCCAAGTTCTCTCAGGTCTCTGCACTTTCTTTCCAACCCTTCTGGAGTGTTACCATATTGCAGATATTGGTGTCAACTGCAAAGAGGCACATCTTCCCTGCTAGCTCATCTGCAGTGCCACCTTTTTTTTTTCAAATATAGTTTATTAAATGCCATAAGAACACTTATACATCACATACTTTCTGCATGCCATATTTAACATGCATACAGCTTGTTATGCAACTTATTTTGACTAGCACCTTTACAATCAACATCAGTTTAGTTCAAATACAGTATGTTCAAGTGTGTGAACTTTAAAACATACATCCAATAAAAAAATGAGCTTGCATAAATTCCCTGACTTGGTAGTGGTTATTTCATTTTCTTTTGGTGGCTTTTTCTGCTGATACTATTTACGTAGTAGGTTACCCTGTCATATATACTACTGTACTGGATCTCAACCCCTAAGCACTGGCACTGCCTGCATCGGTGCTCTCCACTGTCTGTCCAGTGATTGGGTGAGAATGTATATATTCCTTCATCGGGGCCCAGATTTTTTTTTTCAAATTTTGTGCACTCTGTCCCCGTTTCTGAAAACAAGTCTTTCCAAATGCATACATTCCTAAGCCACGTACCTATATATTGGGGATCTCAGTTTCTGAGAATGCCCAATTTAGCTACTATAACTGTTACTGGTAGAGGCATCAATAGTAGAAAACAGGAAGTTGTTATCCCTCTGTACAGACAGTTGGTAAGACCCCATCTGGAAACCCCATCTCCGCAAACACATAGACAGAGTGGAGGCTGTCCAGAGGAGGGCAACCAAAATGGTGCAGGGTCTGCACCAGAAGACATACGAAGAAAGACTAAAGAGCTTAATATGTATACCCTTGAGGAAAGAAAGGAGAGAGGGGACATGACAGAAACTTTCAAGTACCTCAAGGGAATCAACAAAGTCCAAGAGGGTAGCATCTTTCAGAAAAAAGATGTGCAAGAACAAGGGGCACAATTTAAAGAGAGAGGGGACGGCTCAGAGGTAATGTGAGGAAGTATTTTTTCATGAGAGGGTTGTGGATGGAACAACCTCCCTGAGGAGGTTGTGGAGTCAAGAACAGTGGGGGAATTCAAGAATGCATGGGACAAACATAAGGCAGTCCTAGTGAGGGGAAGTAAGCTGTTGATTAACTAGGATCTGCAGCTTATCTGTTAGGTAGGAAAATGGGCAGACTAGGTGGGCCAGGCGGTCCTTATCTGCCGTCAGATTCTGTTTCTACTGACATTAGTTTAATAGCAGCCTCATCAACGTAATCGTCCTCTGACCAGTCACCCAATAACACGTGTCAAGGGGAAAGTTTAAACGTTTCCCCCGAATGGTTATTGACCTCTGCTTAATACTCTTCCAATAGGGACCAAGTTTCTCACACCACCACAGCATATGGGACAGATGGACATTTTCTTTTCCACACCTCAGGCATGTGCTATCATATATCTATCCTACCCCGGGGTCTGTCCCCGTAAATATTTCACATCCACCGTTCCCAGATTCTTATGCTACATATAATGCAAGTGTAACAACATAATTTATCAACTTGTGTATATATATTTTTATTACCTTTAACCAATTATGCGTATACATATACATATATATATATATACATACACACACACACACACACACACACACACACACACACATACATATACATATATATACACACACACACACACACACACATATACATCTTGCATGCGTATGTATGTTGTTGTATCCTATCTGAACTTCTGTCTGTCATATTATTCTGTATATATCTTCAATTACTGTTTGTATTTGAGCTATTCTCCCCCCAACCCCCCAGACTCACCGTGAGATGAGCAACTTGTTGCTCAGTGTGCCTTTCCTAGTGAAACATTTAAATAAATACATACATATGCTGGAAAACTTCTGCAACCTCAGATGCATGTAACAAACTTTCTGCAAGGTCATATACTGTAACAAATTTGCTTTATATGGGCCTATGTCAATTTTCTGCTTGGATATCTTGCAATGTCACGTACAAACGCATTAAAGCCCAGAGGCACCCAGATGGTCAACCTCCCTTCCTTGGAGCAAACTCCATTTACTATAACCCTCTGTCACCTATCCCTTAACCAATTTCTTACCCAGTTCACCATTTAAGAACCCACCCCTAAGCTGCCCTGCTTCCTTATGATTCTCCTATGTGGCAGTGTTGAATGACTTACTAAAATCTACATAGGCCACATCCAACGTCTAACACTGAACTACCTCCTGGTTACCCAGTCATATAAATCTATCAGATTTGTCCGAGATGACACCTCCTATGAATCTGTGTTGCCTCAGGTCTTGTACCCTGCTGGATTCAAGATTCTTCACAATCCTTCCTTTTAGCAGTGAGACCATTAGCTTCCCCACCACTGATTACAGCTGCCACCCTCCTCCCTGTTACCACTTTTACGAAGCGGGACTTCATTTACCCCCTCCCCCACACCCTTCAGAACTATTCCCATTTCCAGTGAGTTGTTTAACAGGTCTGTCAAAGCTGCAGCCAATACCTCCCAGTGCTCTCTCAATGCCCTTGGGTTTTCCCCATCTGGCCCCATAGCTTTGTCCACTTACAGATTTGCAAGTCCCTTCAGGACTCTCTCCTCTGCAAAAGGACTTCATCCTGAACCTCATGTATTTTTCTGTTGCTTGGCCTTACTGGGATACGAAAACAGGCCAAGGAGATAACTAGGTTTAGTGTTACCATTCTGAATTTTTCCTTTTTTCAGGTGCCTGTTCAGGAACCATACCCCATTTTTCTTGAGAGTGAAAAGGTATCTGGAAAGGAGACCCTTTCCTGCTGGGATGCTTTCCACTGTTTTTCGCTGCAGGAACTCTGACACCTCTGGTAGGATTTTTTGTTTTGTGCTGTGAGCTGGAAAGATACTTGATCTACTTAACTTTGGACATTTTACAACTTGAAGAGTTATGCCCTTCCCCAATACTTTCAGGACCTACTCGTCCGTGTTAAGTTTTTCCCATTCCTGAAAATAGTAGGTCAAACACCCTCCTACTGGCAATGAGTCTATGATGAACTGGACATAACTGTCAGGGGTTAGGCTGTGCTGAAGAAGCTAAAACAGGCTTTTGCCTTGCTCCTCTCCTACCTCTGCAGCAACCTGGACGCCATTCCTCAGACACTTTCTGCGCCACATCACGGACTGCCACCGATGGCGCAGGTGCACAAGTGCAAGGGGTTTCTCCCCAGTACTCCCCGCTCTGCCCAACCCCAACAGTAAGCAACTCGCTGTATCCACTGTCACCAGCGATTGACCAGATGGTGCAGGAGGGCTACATACATACCTACGGAAACAGCACATAAACAGGGGACACATAAATAATAAAAATAAAAGACTTTAGAGCACAAGACTCCATCAGAACATGGCCACAGCCATGTAAGCAACCCCTGAACCCACAGATCAGCCAATCAGAAGGCTAAGAAGCTCTAGCAACAGCATAAAAGGATTGTAAGAGGATGATCCAATAAGGACCCTCCCCACTGTACAGGCGGACTACTGGAGCCAATTAAAGTGCAGAACAGAGAAGAAGGACAGATGGACAGCCCTGCCCGACCAACAGGACTTTGGATTGGGAAAATAGGTTTCCGGACTCTCAAGGAGTTTAGGGCAGCTGGAGGGAGATTCAGAGTTAAGCAGAAATCTATGGAGCTGAGGAATAGGTGACAGAGACCTGCATCCTACCTGGGTTGCTTTGGAGCCAAGTAAGGGGCCTGCTAGCCCTTCTCTAATTGGGTGGATCAACAGGGAGCCACAGGGCATGTCAAGATTAAGTGGGTAGTCTCGAACCAGAGGAAAGTTGGACTGTGGGGGGTTGCTCCTGGTGTCTGGGCTCCATGGGAACCGGAAAGCCACTGCATAATGTTCCTGTGACTGAAAACTGAGTTAGAAGGGCTGTGTCCCGAGAGCTGTGGGCCAGAAGGGCTAAGCTGGTGCAAGTTATGTAGAGCAAGTGCAAAGTATATTCACCTCCAGGCCTTTGGGGCCTCATCTTGATTGCTGCCCAACCTTCTACTGTGTGCTGGTTCCTACGTTGACTGATCTTCTGCCTTCATGGGTCATGTGAGTACTGGCATTGCTGACTATGGCTTTGTGTTTCTTTGGATCACAATAACTTTCTTTTTGGATTGAAAAGTTGGGTTTTCAAGTTCTTTAAACTGTGTTAGTACACTACAGCCTGTTGAGGGTTCAAACAGCAAGTTTGCTAAATTTTAACAAGTGCACCACCAAAAGAACCCAGACAATGTAGCCACCAAGCCTGCATGGGGACTTAAGTGTAAGTTCTGGATACCCAGAATCACTGGTCTTATGTCATACTTGAAATCATAATTTAAGTACTAGTATTAGCTGAAAAGTTTATCTTACCCTCTGCAGTGTACGTTATCCTTTTGTGCCCCCTGACTGAGCAGGTGCTTCACAGACCGTGTGGAATCTGGGAAGGTGGTAGTGACCCACAGAAGAAAAAATTACTCACCACAGTAATCTTCTTTCTTCCAAGGGGTCCTTTAGCATCAGTAACTTTTTTGTACTTAGCTGGCACAGCCTAGCACCATGGACACAGGGGGAGGGAGGTGTGCACTAGTCCCTTCACAAAAGAAAGAGTCCTACAAGAGCTCGATAAGCACAAGAGTTCAATAAGCTCAGGGTGGACAAGGCAATGGGGCCAGATGGCATACATCCCAGGGTACTAAAGGAGCTAAGGGTGGAACTAGCGGAGCCATTAGCAGAACTGTTTAGTGAGTCTCTGAGCACAGGAGAGGTCCCAGAAGACTGGAGAAGGGCTCATCTGACCCCTGCTCCACAAGAGCGGTGGAGGCAGGGAACTACAGACCAGTCAGTCTTACCTCAGCGGTGGGCAAGATTATGGAGGCACTCCTTAAGGAAAGGATAGTGCAACACCTGGAATCCACAGGAGCACAGGATCCAAGACAGCATGGGTTTACAACAGGAAGGTCCTGTCAATCTAATCTCATACATTTCTTTGACTGGGTAAACAGAGTTGTGGACCACGGGGGAGCAGCTGATGTCGCCTACCTTGACTTCAGCAAAGCTTTCGATACTGTTCCACATAGAAGATTGATTAATAAGCTGGGTAGGCACGGGGTGGGTCAGAAGTTGATCAACTGGGTGGCAAACTGGTTGACGGGTAGAAAACAAAGAGTGGTGGTAAATGGTATGCAGTCAGAAGAGATGCAAGTCACAAGTGGGGTACCTCAGGAATCAGTCCTGGGGCCAGTCCTCTTCAGTATCTTCATCAGTGACATTGCAGATGGACTGGAGGGTAAGGTTTGTCTGTTTGCAGACGACACCAAGATACGCAACAGAATAGATTATCCAGATGGGGAGGGCAGAATGAGAAGAGATCTGGATAAACTAGCACAATGGTTGGAAGAGTGGCAACTAGGGCTTAACGCAAAGAAGTACAAGATCATGCACATAGGGAAGAGAAACCCTGAAGCCATCTATAGGCTGGGAGGGGAGTTGCTGGCAGTCACAAGGGAAGAAAGAGACTTGGGCATCTCATCACCGACGGATGACTTGAAATCATCCAACCAGACCACTAAAGCAGTAGGTAAGGCTAGGGGGATGTTGGGGTGTATTAGTAGGGGTATCACAAGTCGGAAGAGGGAGGTAATAATCCCTCTTTACAAGACACTGGTTAGGCCCCATTTGGAGTACTGCATGCAGTACTGGAGACCGCACCTTCACAAGAACATTAACCAAATTGAGGCAGTCCATAGATAGGCAACCAAAATGGTGCAGGGACTGTATCAGAAAACATATGAGGACAGATTAACGGAGCTCAATATGTATACCCTAGAGCAAAGGTGGGAGAGAGGTGATATGATCGAAACATTCAAACACCTTAAGTGCATTAACAAGGTGAAAAAGTCTAACATGTTTCAATATAAAAAAAAAAATAGCAGGACAAGAGGACACAGCATGAGATTAGAGGAAGGCCAATTAAGGGCTAATGTGAGGAAGTTCTTTTTCACAGAAAGGGTGGTGAATGCATGGAACGGCCTACCACAGGAAGTGGTGGATATGAATACAATGCAGGGCTTCAAACAGATATGGGATAGGCACAAGGGAGCAATACAGAGGAGTATGAATAGATAGGCCATTGACAGAGCAAAGGCAGATGGCACATTCATAAGATAGAAAAAGAAATGGGCAGACTGGACGGGCCTTGTGGTCCTTATCTGCCACCAACGTCTATGTTATGTTTCTATGTTACATGCAACTGCCCTGGAGGTGTGCCTTTAAGAGATATTTAAATGAGCTTAGGGCCAAGCCAATCAAAAGACAGGACAGGGTGTGAGCTGAGTGAGGGCTGCTGAAGGCTTCAAAATTTTTTGGAGGAAAAACTAGGGCAAATGCCCCGAAAAAGAATCAACAGGATTAAAAAAACATGCAAATGTCCACAAAAGTGGAAATAGAAACAACAGCAACACGAGCTAAAAACTCATCAATAAGAAACTCCAAATTTGATAAAAGGTGACATAAGAGCCCTTCTCTGACAGGTGAACCAGGGAGGAAGGGTGGGAGCTTACTGATGCTAAAGGACCCCTTGGAAGAAAGAAGACTACTGCAGTGAGTCATTTTTTCTTCTTACCCCAGGAGTCCTTTAGCATCAGTAATTTTTTTTTTTGCAGACTACCGAGCAGTACCAAGTGGGAGGTAGGCAGAGAACCTACTTAGGAAAGAGGCTCTGCAGAACCACCCTGCCAAATTTGGCATCAGATCTGGTCTGCACATCCAAACTGTAGTGTTTCACAAAAGGTGTGCATGGATTTCCAGGTAGCTGCTTTGCAGACATCCAGTAGAAGGATGTCCCTTGCTGCTGCAAGTGAGGCTGCAGTGCCCCTGGTGGAGTGGGCCCTGAGCCCCACTGGAGGTTGTTGACCAGCTTTCTCATAGCAGAATCTAATACAAAAGACCAACCAACGAGAAATAGTTCTCTTGGTAGCTGGTCTTCCTCTGCCTACATCCCCGCAGGTGAGGAACAACTGAGTGGAAGAGCCTCTGGACTGTCTAGTATGCTCTATGTAGTAAAAGGTGGCTCTTTTGACATCCAAGCTGTGGAGCTTTTGCTCACCAGGAGTGGATGGCTCAGAAAAGAAGACGGGCAGAGTAAAGGACTGGTTCAAGTGAAACTCTGAAAGCACCTTTGGCAGAAATTTCCTATTTGTCCTGAGCTCAACTCGATGAGTGGATTCATGAGCCTATCTATGCAAAGGTTCAGGCTCCAAGGAGGAACAGGCTCCCTGGCTGGAGGTGCAAGAGGTCTTTGAAAAACTGTTTAAAAATGTGGGGAAAAAATTATTTCTTCTTTCCCACCAAAAGGTAGGCTGAAATTGCCACCAGGTGTAGCTTGAGTCAACATGGTTTCAAGCCTGACACCTGTAGGTGTACCAAGTAGTCTAGCAGCAGAGGGTCTGAAGCTGATAGGGGTTTGACCTTTTCGCTCTTGCACCAGAGGAAAAACCTTTTCCATTTGGCTGCATAAGTCTTCTTAGTGTTCGTTTTTTTAGCCATCCTCAGTACCTTTAGAACCTGTTCAGAGTACTGCGAGGATGGAAACGAACTCCTTAAGAACCAAGCCTTGAAGTGAAGAAAGTGTATGTCTGGGTACTGCACTCCCGTATGAGAAAGGGTCAGCAGGAAGTGAGTTGGAGGCAGGCAAATGGGCCTGTTGCAGGATATTGAGAGAAGGAGAGGGTACCAGGCTTGCCTGGGCCAGTCCGGAGCCACAAGGATCATCGATGCAGGCTGCTGTTTGAGTTTCAGCAAACCCCTCAATATCAGGGGAAAGGGAGGAAATGCGTATAGGAACCTCCCTGACCAGTCCAGGATCAGGGCATCCAGAGGAAGTGCTCTCAGAACTGGGGGCCTGCAACAGTACTGAGGAAGATGAAAAGTGAGAGAAGAGGCAAACAGATCCATGTCTCGTGTGCTCCACCACCTGAACTCTGTGGCCAGTACTTGCTTGTTCAGTGTCCATTCACTCTGGCCTTGACTGATGCGGCTTAGAGCAATGCCAGACTACTGAGTTTGCCTGAAAGGTGAACAGCCAAGAGGCTGACTCCAAGGGAAAATGCTAGAGACCACAGCTTCAGAGCTTCCAAACAGAGTATTCCTGATCTGGTACTGCCCTGCTTGTTTACGTAGAACACCGAAGTGGTGTTGTCTGTTTGAATTTGAACCACCTGCTCTTCTATGCTGGGAGCAAAAGCTCTGAGAGCTAGTAAGACTGCTCTTAGTGCCAAAAAGACTTATGTGCAACTGTGACTCTTCGGGAGTCCAGTTGCCGCTTACTGAGGCACTGTCCAAATGAGCTCCCCAGACCAAAAGGGAAGCATCTGTGGTGATCACCTTTGTGGGAAGAGGAGCCTGAAAGAGAACCCCTCCCTGAAAATTTGCAGGGTTCTTCCACCACAGCAAGTTTTGGAGGAACTGCTCCGACACAGGTATCAACTTCAAAAAAACTGCTGCCTCTCTGAGACCAGCGAGCTCTGAGGTAGGCTTGCAGGAGTCTCATCCTGTACCTGACCCCTGGGACTACTACAGTCATAGAGACCATATGTCCCAGAAGTTTGAGAAAATGTCTGGCTGGTCTTTGCTGTCCCTGGGCGAAAGAATCTGCCACAGAAAGGAAACTCTGAATTCTTTCCTGTGTGGTTGGGGGGGAGCATATCCCCTTCTGAGTGTCCAGCTGGGCCCCTATGAAGGTGAGCAGCTGGGTGGGTTCCAGGTGAGATTTCGTTAGATTTACCAGGAAACCCAGAGACTCCAGAGTGCATTCTGCGAGGGAAAGAGATTCCTTGACCTGACAAGGAGACTTTGTTACTATCAGCCAGCTGTCCAGATAGGGGTAGAGAGCGACACCCAGTCTCCTGAGATGTGCTGCTACACTGCAAGACACTTGGTAAAGAAAACTGAAGGGCATTGCGGTGAACTTACAGTGACCAGAAGGAAGTTTGAACCAGGAGAAACTTTCTGTGAGATCTCCTTATGAGTATGTTGGAAGTAGGCGTCCTTTAAGTCGAGGGAGGCTAGCCAGTCTCCCTGCTGTAAGGACTGTATGACCAGTGACAGAGTGACCATTTTGAATTTGTTTTTTTCAGATGTTTGTTTAAATATCTGAGATCTCAGATAGGTCGCCACTCCCCAGTTTTTTTTGTGTCAGAAAATACCTGGAGTAGAGGCCCTTGCCCTTCTCGTAGGTGGGGACCATCTCCACTGCTCATAAAGCCAGAAGGTTTTGTACCTCCATTTCCAACAGTGGTATCTGTGTTGGGGACAGAGGTCTTGACACGTGGGTATGCTCGAGGTCAGGCAGCTGCTTGAACTGTAATGACAGATCCTTCTCCACCATCTCCAGCACCCACTTGTCCGATGTGATGAGGGACCAGTGCTGATGATAGTGGGAAAGTCTGCCTCCAACCGGAAATGGGGAGGTGACCTGGACACTCACATCAGGACTTAGAGAGGCAGATGGTTGGGTAGAGGTGGCTCTTCTTTGGCCCCTTCTGCCCCTGCCTCAGAAAGACCCCCTGTACTGGCTGAAGTCAGATTGGGGATAGGGATTGTAAGGCCTGGGAACAAAACTTCTGCCCCTGGGACCCAATCACTGAGGGTTGGTGGGCTTAGGCTTGGATGAGTTGCTCTGCCAGGAGGCCTTGTACTCATCGACTTCTTTCATGTAGTCCGTGGTTCTGTAATCAAACAACATATTTTGATCACAGGGAAAATCCATGGCCTTGTTCTGTGTGGCTGTGGTCAGACTGGTTGTTCTAAGCCAGGCAAAGCGTCTGAGAGAGATGACATGGGCCATCGCCTAGAGGATGCATCGTTGTTGTCGTCTGCCATGTGGAATTGGTACATAGTAGCTTCCAGGGCAGTTTTTGACGTATCCACCTGCTCCAGCACAATACAATCAGATCTATTGTGGGCGATAGCCTGGACAGATTTCCAAAGAGCTTTTTAATATTTGGCTGTGAATGCATGTAAGAAGAAAGCCTGAGAAGCAGGGAAGCTGTGGCATACATTTTCTTTGATATAAAGTAAATTTTCTTGGAATCCTTGCAGGGGGAGAGGTGGACAAGGAGACTCCAGCTTTTTCACAAGCTGCCTGCTGCACTACTCTCTCGTAGCTAGGGTGTGCAGATAGGGACTCTGTACCATTTTTAGACAATTTATATTTTCACTCAAGCCGCTTATCAACCCCTGATACGAAGTGGGATGTTGAAGCACCTGCATGGTATTTTTTTCTAAATGCATTATAGATAGGGACGACTAGTGTCTTTGAGGATTAAAGACCCTTTATCTCCCTATAATCTTCGTCTTCATCGACATCCTGGTTGGGCTCCTGCGTAGGGAGGTCCAGAGTGTTCAGGATATTTTGTATAAATGTAAATGTAACCAGTTTAACACAGGGTTGAGCTTATTTTTTGTTTTATTAGCGCTATGCGGTGCCTCCATTAAGTAACCCACTACCTGGTTGCCTGGGTTCGGGGAGAAAACTGTTGCTCGGCATATTGGCTAGGTTTGACTTCTAGTCAGGGGCTCCCTAGTAACTCCAGACACAAGAAGCAATAACTGTGATGTCCAAACCAGGTGTGGGATTCTAGAGTGTGGCTTTTATTCACAATGACAGCAGAATAATAAAGCATATGTGGACCCCCACGGGGCTACACTCCCTGGTAATGCAGACAAAATGGAGACCAGAACACATCTTCTTACACACTGTAACCCTCAGGTTCTGAAACACACTGGGCTCTCCGCCCGAACTTGTACTCTTCTCTGGATTTCCCTGGCGTGGCACATCTGGCCAGCACTTGGACTACTTTCCATATGGCGTGGATATTTATTGGTGGCTCCCCACACCACCCATGAGCACAGACTGGCTCCATAAAGGGAAAATCTTCCATCTAATCCCACGTCTGGGTACTTTCTTCGAACACTAGCCAAGTGCCCAGGAGAAAGCTATAGGTGCCCAAATTGAACCGGCAGAGGCAAATCTGGTTACTCCAGATGCGGGGGGGGGGGTCTCCCACCTCTTGCTCACAAATCTATACCCGGCCATTCATTTGGAATCAGCACCTTTCCATTTGAACCTCTCTAGTTATAGACTGCTATCTCGAAATGTATATCACACTTAATCTACAGTCTCTGGAAAATAGTGTCCTAACTTGTAATGTTCTTTAAGTGACTATGTCCATCCCTGTGGACCCCCACTGATTAGAGGCATTTCAAGCCATACACAACTTAAAGTACTGTACTTGGCTGTCCTTTCCTGACCCACAGAGGCAGATACTTAACACAACAGTCTTAGTGAAACATAGGCTCTCTGGCAGAGCTGACAGCCTGGTTTGCAGATGCCCACAGGCTTCTCACAGGAAACACAAACATACTTCTCGGTGCCTCAGCACAAATCTTCTTAGGCAGCTTCTCTTCTTCCAGCAGGGCCAGGGGATTGCCCCTGAAGAGCTGGTCTGGTCCCCGCCCCCATCCCTCTCAGGGATGGGGCCCTAGAAAATCTGGGAGACAGTCTCAACCACTTCACAAGTGTTCTTCTGTGTCCTTCTCTGGGGCGAGAACACACATTCAATACAACTGGTATCTCTGATAAGAGCTGAGGGCTCTGAGGGACTGCACACTGCAGTGCACCTCCTCCCTCCACTACAGACTGCACAAGACTACTACTGACTGAATTCAAAACCTCCCAAAGTTCTAATTAACTCCCTGCTGCAACATTCCAAAGTGGCTTATGCTGCTGCGAAAATTCTATATGATGTCATCCCTCCAGCTCAGCTGAGACTGAGGACAGAGTGAGACAGTGTGAAATCCATTTAACTGGTATTTCACAAGCTGCCTTTCCCTGCCTGGCACTAGATCTAAGTGGGATTCTTGCAACCCCGGGTGACGGGGGGTTACATAAACATAGAGGAAAGATTCTCGTGGTCACCCGGGGGATCCCCAAGGTGAGGGTCCGGGGACTCCTGGGGCTCAAGGCCCTCATAATCCATGTCAGGGGCATCATAAAATTGATCATCGTCTGTGTCACCCTCACAGTCTACAAAAGAGAGAACTGTGGAAGAGTGTTCGCCAGCCCCAGTAAAGACAGGACCCATCCTTTGAAGGGTCTTAAACAGTTACCATGCTTTTTCCATATCTTGCACTGACGGAAGAACCTGTGCAGTTTGTGTTTTATTTTTTCTGTATGCTTTAAGCAGCCAGTTGTCTCACATTGGCTTTCCCAGGAGCAATGGGAGCATATCTGTCTTGACAGAGTTTCTTTTTAGCCATTTGATCAAGCTTCCTTTTTCACTCTTATTATTTTTCAGTTTGTGAGGAACTTCATCTTTGGAAGCTTTATTTTTTGGCTGGGATCTGGAGGGTTCCTCACACCTCTGCTTTTGGTATTAATACTTTTGAATAGCCCTTCGTTGGAAGCATTTGATTTATCCTCAGCCATAATAATCAATGGTTTGTCTGCTATGTTTGCCAATTTAAGCAAAGCAAACCAGACCTGGACCTACGAACTGAGTGCAGACTTCTGTGAAAATGCCACCTGCCAGTCCTGCCCCAGTTAATAAACTCTATTACTAGTGCCTTTTTTTTTTGGTTGTAGAACTGGAATCTATACCAGTGCCAATCTTAATAGAAAACCCAGTAATACTCAACTGCACACAGGTGGCTGCTGGACCCTTACAGACAGTCCTGACACAGAGGATACCAAGGTCCACTAATATAACAAAAAAGGTTTCTTCGCAATTGCCAATCTAGAGAGAAAACCCCAGGCACTATTTAAATTTGAAATCCACTGCAGGTACCTTGCAGTAAACCCCGTGAGGTCTGAGGTAAAAAACAAGGCAAGTGTCCCTAATACGACGGTTCCTACAAGAACTTGCCCAAAAATTAAAGAAACCATTGAAAATAAGCACCCGTGATAAAATCATGCAAGGAGCCTGATCCACCTACCCACCAAAGAGATAGATAAGGTATGACGCTTGAAAAATTGCCACGATTTCTCTGGGCTGTGTGAACGCTGAACCGGATCATCACTTGCAATTTGCTGTTTTCAATTTCAGCACCTTCTCAGGGTAGCGCTATTGGCTGCACGCCTGTGTAGAGCTCCCCGATTGGCTGGTCTCACTCACCTGAGACAGAAGCACCCGAGACGTGTGGCTTAATGTAAGTCTGCATCCCTGTACTCGGCTTCTAATTTATGTATTTTAATTTAGCCTGTTCTGCTCGGCCTGTGTAAAGTAACTTACCATCCCCCGCTGCAGTTTCTCTCCAACTGTATGTGAACTGATTCAGTGCTAGCTCTGCAAACTTCCCCTTGATTTTTCGTTCCTCCCCACCCCGGCCTCCTTTAAATGCACACAGTCTCCGCCCACTCCTATCTGACGTTTCAATTTATTGGTTACTTACTGTCAGCAACTGCAATTCCTCCCATCCTCTTTTTGCAACTAAGCCTTCTAGCAGCTTTATCTCATTCTGTCTTGCCGAGGCATACCATTTTGGTACTTTAGGTTTGCTTATTGCTGACTAGCATATCCCGTCTTGCTGTCTAGCATATCCTGTCTTGCTAAGACACTATTTTACTTGAAAATTGTACTACAAATTACTGAACTGTGACTGATTTGCCAAAAAACTGTGTTTGTTGTCTAAAAATGTTCCCAGCAACCAAGTGTTACAGCCCCTTTTTGACTTTGTAGCTCTCTCCAGACTGCAAAGCACCAAGGAAATCGCAGGCTTTTCAGTTGCTAATTGAGCTGTTTTCGCTCAGACTGCTAGCCTTTGTGTTGCCCCACTATTAATTCGAGCTACTCTCTCCTTTCTCTAGCCGAGGGCGGTATACATTTATCTTGTGTCACTCTGTTTTTAAACTTCCCCCAAAACAGTCTCATACGGAACAACGACCCCTGGGACCTATATAACTTAGATAGCAGAAGCTACTGCAGTACGCTCCTTACTTACATAAAGGGCAACCATGACAGGCCTTGTTTGGCTACGCTTATTCAACAGCCTTTGTATAATATCCTATGTGGTTAGGCAACCTGACAGAATTGATTCCAACAAAGGTGCATGCTCTACCATGCTAGTCTCCCCATATACCAACACTATGAACAAATTCTGCTGCCACTGTACGCCTTGATCCCCTCACAGTTTGTGGAATCTCCTTGAAGTGGAACTGCTAACCAATATCCTTTACGTGGTCCTATACCCTATCCATTCAAACTAGGTATGGCTTGGTGCTATTCTGCATGGATCCTAGGATATGTATCCGTAGAGCAGCACAATAAGATGATTCAGTCTTTGGACCCATGTACTCAAACCTATACCAGACGTAGAAAGACTCGTGCCTTTAAACTTCTCCTTGCTGCCCTGAGGAAAATTGTGCTCCTTCTACTCCTATGCTCAGGTGATGTCGAACTTAACCCTGGCCCTACGAAAGTGCTCTTTTCTCCTTCTGAACTCACAACTTTGAAAGGAATTAGCTTCTTGCATACTAACGTGTGCAGTCTTTTAAAGAAGCTCGATTCAGTCCGGGCTTGGATTATTCATACTGCACCAGACGTACTCATGCTTTCAGAAACATGGCTCTGGGCATCCACCCCAGACAGAGAGGTAAACATCCCTAACTACCTCCTCTTCAGAACAGACAGGCAGACCAGGGGTGGAGGAGTAGCCATTTATGTTAAAAATAAATTCTCAGTATCTATATTAGATGCTACCTCCTTTGCCTGTGGATTTGAATGCCTGTCTCTTAAAGTCGAGCTTTCCCCATCAGTGGCGTTCCACATCATAGGCTGCTATAGACTTCCAGCAGCAGGACTGCAACTTTTGACACACCTGTCATCCCACCTGGATACTACCCCAAAGGAAACAATCATACTAGGCGACCTTAACTATGATTGGCTTACTAAGGTCTTGTTACCCCTGAAACAATTCTGTGACTCTCATGGGCTCACTCAACTTATTACTGAGCCTACTCGCATCAACAAAAAAAATCCTATGAGAGGCACCCTCTTGGATGTTCTCCTTGTTAACAGACCTCATTCTTTTTCCCATGCTGGTATTCTCTTAGCGGACGTTAGTGACCACTGCTTTATTGGTGGCACGAGAACTGTTATCAAACCTCTATCTACATCAAAGTTTTCCACTAAAAGATCCAGACGGAACTTCGATCCTATTGCATACTTCAATGATCTAAAAAAACTCTTTGCTATGGCAGAGTTTCTACATGGTTAAGTCAGTGAGCGATGCCTATGACGTTCTTCATGAAATCATATCCAGCGCCCTAAACAGCCATGCTCCCCTGGCTAAAGCACGAATAAAAGCCAGAACCTGTCCTTGGTTCTCACTGGATCTAAAGGCTGCCTTACTCAAAAAAGATTACCTCTGGAAAAAGGCTCGTAAATCTTGTGCCAACGCAGACTGGTGTCTCTTCAGGGCATCTAGAAACGTCTGTACTAAGTTGGTCAGAGCGGCCAAAGCCAACTTTTATCAAACTAAGCTACTCTCGCGTCAAACTGCCCTACCAAGTTCTGGTCCACCATAAAAGAGCTATCTGGCCACTCTCCAAGAAGTGCGCTTCCTTCCAAAATTACCACTGGTAATATTATCATTAACGATAAATTAGAGATACTGCAGGCTTTCAACAATCACTTTGCCATTGCTCGCCTGGCATTTGATAACGCACCTGTAAGTAGCCTTCTTCCTCAGACCAACACCCAGCCTTCAGAACCAAGTAGCAATAACATGGACTTCTCCTTTTCACCTACCACCATAAAAGAAGTTGAAGATCTTCTTCTACGACTAGATACTAAAAAAAAAAAAAGTGCTGGGGCCAACTCCTTCGACCCATATTTCTTGAAAATACCATACCATATACTTGCTACACCTATAACACACCTATTCAATCTGTCCCTAGCACAAGGCTCCATTCCCAAGGCATGGAAAACTGCTCACGTCATTCCCCTGTTTAAAGCAGGGAACCCCTGTGACCTAAATAACTATAGACCAATCTCCCTTCTTCCCATACTTTCAAAACTTCTGGGAAAAATTGTGGATACGCAGCTGAGATCTTTCTTAGACAATGCTAGACTACTCAACCCAATGCAGTCTGGCTTTAGAGCTAAGCATAGTACAATTACGGCACTGGCAAAAGTTACTAATGATTGGTAACGGGACCAAGACAACAAAAAATTCATTTGTGCCATGTTTCTGGACCTCAGTAAGGCTTTCGACACTGTCGACCACTGCCTGCTCCTCTTCACCTTAAAAACTACAGGCATTGGCTTAACTGCACTGGGATGATTCCAAGACTGCCTTTCTGATAGAAAACAACAAATTAAGGCTGATGGAGAGATTTCTCCACTTAAACCGATAAAAAGAGGTGTCTCCCAGGGCTTCATACTGGGCCTATTACTGTTTGCCATTTATATCAACAGCTTGGACGTAGTCATCAAAGATGCCAGTATTCACTTGTTTGCTGTCAGCACGGTGCTCTACTTAAGCTGAGAATCTCCTGAAGCTGCCTGCGCTGAGTTAAAAGCTGACTTTAATACTCTGCAGTACCAGCTCCTTAGCAAAAAGTTACTACTAAATGCAAAAAGAAAAAAAAAAAACAAGGCCAGAGGCTTACTCTGCTGTCGCTAGTCCATTACCATCAATCTCTACCTAATTAGGAGAAAATCTTGAATTTGTGACTAAATTCAAATACCTTGGTATTTGACTAGACAACATACTCTCTTTTGTGGAACACACAGAAGAACTGCTGAAAAAACTGAGGCAGAGACTTGGTCTTTTTTTCAGAATTAAATGCCTCTTGACCACAGACGCAAAAAGACAGCTTATCCAATCTATATTCCTTTCATTAATTGACTACGCCGACTTCATTTATGGCCATTGCCCTGCCTCATATCATGCAAAACTGGATGTATTATATCATAGAGAACTGAGATTTATAACTGGCCTCCCGTACTCCACACATCACTGCTCTTTATACGCAGCAACGGGGTGGCCCTCCCTTCAATACAGGCGTTATAGAAATGCAGCCCTATGGATGCTCTGAGCCCTTACCAACAAACTCCCACAATACGTTGTTGACTGTCTCCCCCTTAGTCCTATTAGGAACTATGCCTTAAGAAGTCAATCACAGATTTCTTTGAATGTCCCAAGGGCCAACACTTGCTTTGGAAGGGCCGCCATAAGCTATGCCCTGCCTACCGTCTGGAATAGGATACAAAAATCGTTGAGACTTAGCTCACCTGTCAGTCCTGCTTTCTTTAAGACCCTCTATGACAAAACGTTTGCTGAAATCTGTAATTGCTTCTGTCGCTCCTAGCAGCTTGACTATTGTTCCTCTCTTCTTCAACACTAGTCCCAGCTGCTTATCCAAATCAGCCCTTGCCACTACTACTCCCCCCTCCTCTGTTCCACTTGCCCTTAGCACCCTCTGCATCCCTCTTATTCACCACCCCCCTTCTGTTGCATTTACCTAAGGCTTACACACTGTTATGAGCACCTCCATAGCTTAGGTATTTCCATCCAGGCCTGTAACGTGTTTCTGCTGGACAGGAATATAAATAATCATTCTTTTTTCTTCTATGGTTTGTATATGACATCCATACACATCCTGCTCCTGTGGGAACTGTATATAATGTTTGGGTTGTGTTATGTATATCTTTCTTGTACATGTGACTTGGAATGTAAATACTCCGCTCCTATCAGTATTGTAAACATGTTGTTCCTTTTGTATTATGTATATTTATATGTAACTGTACAATTTTCCCTGCCAACAGCAGGTCCACCTTGTAAATGAGCTTGCTCAATGGTGATAGCCTGGATAAATAAAGATTTGATTGATTGAAACTAAATAGTCGCAGTAAAAATAAAGTCAAAATAGCTTCCTCATGCTAAAAATAAAAAAATGTGCACGGCGCTAATGAAAAAGTAAAACTTTCACTCAGCACACTAAAGGAAATAATTTATGAGGAAAACTTTACCCAGATAAGCACTAGGAGACTGTCAACAAGGAAAGTTGGGAGACCCCTCAGAGGCAATATTATTGCTCAGTCCAGCAGAGAAAAAACTCTGAAGCCTTCAACAGCTCTCACTCAGCTCACAGCCCCTCCTGTCTTTTGATTGGCTTGGCCCTACGCTCATTTAAATCTCTCTTAAAGGCACAACTCCGGGGCAGCTGCATCTAGCCAGCTAAGTGCAAAACAGTTGCTGATGCTAAAGGACTCCTGGGGTAAGAACAGTGGCTCCCAGGGGGCACTTCTACAGGGTGGGAATTCTCAACGTGACCAGCAACTGTCCAACCCCCTCTTTTCCTCCAGATTTCACACCTGTGTTCTTAAACAAAAGCACTAGTAATATGTCGAACTTCATTTCTGTGTGTGCACCCACTTTGTGTAACTGACTGAAGTGTTTACTAGTGCAGGTAACAACTGCCTTATTGACCCCTAGGAGGTGGCCCGGTCCAGTCCAGTGCAGGGAGGAAGGTAGGTACTGCATCCCATGGGGCTGTACTATACCCAACATCTGACCCACTTATTCTCTCTGGATGGAGGCACTGTGCTATTTATTTGTTCTGGGACACACCTCTATACCACAGGAGAAAGAACAAACCCAATCCCCTCAACCAGGTATGCCCTATGCAGTCACCAGGAAAGGGTGTGAAGTCGAACATGGCAACCCTCACAGGGTCACACCAATAATTATGTATAGAATAAGGTATGGGTGACTGTGTGATACTTTGTTTTGTTTTTTTTTGTTACACACCCAAGGTGTCGGCATCACACAAGTCACTCATGTTTTAGTTTTATATCTGTTAGCTGTCAACTTCAAAGCACTAGTAAGCTGACAGATGCTGTCACAGCTGTTTTCAGATAGTGTGACCACGTACTGACGTCCTGAGTAGATGACAAATCAGCTGTGACTTTCCCCTTAACATGATGTGATGTCACACCAAGTTAATACAGAGAATTTCTCAAAATTAATCTGGTGTGACATCTCACTAGGCCAATGTTTCTCAAATGGTGAGGCCAGCCTCCCTAAGGAGGCCCTATCCTATTCCAAGGGAGGCTCAAACAAGTCTGAACAAGTACTGTATTTAACTTTTGAGCTGCGTGTGAAGGGATGAAGCACTCTGAATGTGGATAATTGCAGGTAAATGTATTTAGTTACGTGCAAATCTAAGAGCAGGAAAGGCACAATGAGCAAAGGCTCATTGCCAGGTTTTTATTGATTTACAAACTGGTGACCAGAAAAGGTGTACGCCATCAAGGCCTGATTCTGGCTGCAAACCTGGGGGAAGTTACACAGAATGAATACAATTTAGAATATACTACAACAGTGCAAACAATTAGGAACAAAGAGCACACTGTGAGAGGTAACAACGGACCCATTAGAGTGGCAGCAGAACAGTACAAATACAATGGCTAACTAGAGATGCACTACAAGAAGGAGCAGAATGGAACGACATGACCCCCAAGAAGGGGCTTAAGAGCAGGGTGAGCAGAAAAGAGGTGTAGGGGGATAGGAAGACTCCAGATAGAGGGGAAACAGAATTGGAAAGCAGTCTGACCCATCGGGCTATTGCAGCAAGATGTAACAAGGGTCTGAGATTCAAAAGGACTGAGTGTGCAGGACAAAACCCAAGGCGTGCCAGTTATACAGTTACGGAGAGCAATAAGTTAAATAAACTGAGCCAACTGGTTAATGGCACTTCGATTATTCCTAGTGTCTCAACTGCAGAGTCTGAGCGAGAAGTATGTTGGACAGGAAGTCATACTGCGGATGGTAATAAAGTGTGGGGCAGTAGTCCTGTCAGTGCCTGTTTATAGGATAGTCTGTCCACGTCACCCTGGGAAGTATAGGACGGCCGGAGCGTGTGTCAGCTGAGGTGCCCCGATGGCCTAGTGGTGAGAGCAATGAGTCAACAGTATATGTGGCGACCAGTCATCCAAGGTTAGAATCCTGCTGCCTCAGACTACATTTTTTTTTTGTGAATTTTGCTTGGACTGGAGTTAATTATATAAATTTTAGGGGGGTGTAGGTGCAGCCTCACCGCATGGGGTGTGGGGGTGAAGCCTCCCATAAAAAGCAATCATCCAGTGTTATGATTTTGATTTTGTGCTTGGCACTGACAGTAGTACTGTCCGACACGGTATTCCCCACCACACTACTTCCTGTCTGCTCAAGAACTGCAATTCTTCCTACTGTGCAAAGATGATAACTGTATTTCTAAGGAGGAGGCCAAAGACTATTCCCATACTGGAGATGTTGGGGTGGGCAAGTTCTTTTCCATTTCTTTTGGGATGCTTACTGTGGCAATGGCTGAGAACTAATGCAGTAGGCTGATACAGAGAATATAGGGTCTGATTTCTGGTTAATATCAGACTTTATCAGTCATTATAAGAAATGTGTTTTACACAGAAGCGCATTATTAAGATGCTAAGCCTAGAACCCATTTCCATTGTGGCCCTGCTTCTGTACAGGACAACGATGACAAGGTAACTCTAGTAATTTTGAGGTACGATAGTGCAACTTGACCTTGGGATTCTCGCCACGCTAATTTTGAGCCTACCTGCTGAAAAGCAACCTACAGAAACCATGAGAACTAGAAATGAAATGATGGCCAAATGATTGACATTTGCAATGACTACTGTACACATGAAGAAAGACTGCAACTTATTAATGAAAAGAGAACACGCAGATAAAGTTACTGTGAGACTCAATTCAGTTGTTACCTCCTGCAGGCGAAGCTGCGACACCAGACTGGGGGGACACATGTAAAAAACAGTTTTTCGTGTTGGTAAATTTCAGGGTCACTGCCAGCAACTCGCAGCCGCCGTTCAACATCTCTACTGCTTCCACAGCCCAGCGTGACCGAGCCAGCGCTAGGAGACAGAAGGAAGCGCACACCCGGAAGGCCCGGCCCCAGAGCGAGTGAACCCGAGCACTACGTCATCCCTACACCAATATTTCAGTACAAAGAGGGCTTGGAATCACAGAAAGTCTACAGTTCAAACAGAAACAGAAAGTCGGATGTTAAGGGTTGGGACCGTCTCAAACACACCCATCGCTAGTTACAGTAAAATCAAACGGTTTGTCGCAAAACGAAGATATTAAGCACACTTCTGAATCGCTTCCTTTCACTGACGTGTGTTACTTCTGAATATTAGTTATCTTCCCATCTTTTGACATAACATGGCAAACCAACATACTTATGTCATCCCAGTCATTGTGTGATTGTCCCTAACCCATACACGCCCACAGCGGCTATTTGATTGCCGTTGCTGCGGCCCAATTACAATGTGAGCTGCCTTTTACAGAACCAATGAGTACTCGCAGAGACAAAAATCACAAGTGCCGTTCGATTGGCTCTGTCATCGAAGATTTTTGTCTAATGGGGCTTGTACATCCTAGCAAAGATGTCTGCCCCCAGTTGTGATGGTACAGAAGTTTACAAACACCACGAACAGGGGAAAGTCTGTTTCACCAGAGCCAAATACAGGGAAGGAAGAAGGCCCAGAGCAGTCAAGGTAGAGTCATGTATGTCAGAGAAACGGCCTCTGTTTACGTTTCCAGGAAATATGTGCTTTCTCTCAGTTTCCTTCAGGTTCCCATATTTAATCGCCCGCACCAGATGGTTTTAAGATCCATCTGAAGTAAAGCTTGAAACTTCGTGCATTTGCTGGCTTTATCCACCCATTGTGAACTTATATACGTAAATCTCAACTCAAATGTCCCACATTAATATGAGGGACCCGAGGTACAGGTAGTACCAACTGTGGGTAAACACCGTAAACTTGATGGGCTGTCGGGCTCCCACTTTCACAAATAAAGGCACTTGTCCCCACAGTGTTCTGAGCTTGTATCTCGGTATTTGATGGTGTGCCCCATACTTGAGCGTCAGTGACCCACATGTTGAATTTCAGGGTCCCACATTTCATTGACATTAGTTTGAGAGGTATGCTTCTGTGTATGATGTATTTCTGTCAAAAACTGACCTTTTGTTAATTTCTTTGTTTAGAAAAGGGTTAGTGTCAGGAGCCACTGCAGCGGGGGCTGCAAGGGGTCGCCAGCCGTGACCGACTTTAGGTTTACCAGTGGATCACCCTCCTGAAAGTACTACAAGTACATACTTAGTGTGTTTGTCATTAGTGTGTGTGTGTGTGTGTGTGTGTGTGTGTGTGTGTGTGTATGTGTATGTGTATGTGTATGTGCCGTCATATGGTTTACCCCTGGATGACCTTCTGGACCCAGCACTGTACCCTGGTGTAACAGGTGGGTGTGATGGTTCCCATCAGTAAGGCTATGTATGTAGTTGGGTAGATAGATAGATCGACTGATCTATATATGGGAAGGGGTCTTTACCTATAAATGCGGAATGCATGCATGGGTAGGAGTCTATCTTACCAGCACATATGGCAAGCCAATAGAGGTTGACTACCACCCACCTTTCTTGAGATTGTCTTTGGGTCCATGAAATGGAAATTCAGCACCTTCTACATTAGGAGACCTATACTGTAACAAAACAATTCAAGTTCCTGCTTTCCCCAACCTTTTGGCTGTGATGCTGAGGTGGCTGCAAAGGTACTGTTAACAGTTTCTGCGTCATGCGTTTTAGCTGGCATGGGCAAATTACAGCTAGCTGATGAGTTTTTACCCCCTTATAGTTTCTGCACTGCAGCCTGCTCATTTGAGGAGTGTGATTGCGTCCATATGCTGCATGCATGGATGTGTTGATAGAGTGCTGTTGCAATGTATTGTACATGTGCCCCTTTTAGTCCCTTACCAACACGTCTGGCTGAAGGCATATGCACAGCATGTGGTGCTTTGCCCTTCCTTAGTCCCACTACATACCTTGCTCCTCAATTATACACATCCAGATCATTGACTATATAGTTCTGTACTATCTATATGGTTCTGGTCATAGGATGACCCATTATATGAAGCTTAGAAAACTTGACAGCACATTAGGAGTTACTTAGCTTTGTACTTGTAATGAGAAATGGATGAGCTCATAGAAGGTAACCTCTCGAAGTGGGGTTGAGGCTGGTGAAACACCAAGTCCAGACTACCAGTATCAGAATTCCTGCTGAGGCATTCAGATGGCAGGCTAAGTATTTGGAACAAGTGAGCATTCTGTAAGTGCTCTGGGTGCAGCTGCTGAGTGGGGGCTGTTTGGGCATTGACACTGCTTCCAGTCAGAGTGGAACATGACTGAAGTGTGAAGAGTTGTGCTGGGCACCAACAATGAACAATATTTGTCATTACAGTAGTGTGTGTGTGTTTATGAGGAAAATAGTTAACAGAGAAAACTGTAATGCTGATATACTGGGTGACAGATAGAGGACCCAGTCTGTCCCACTAATAGATGGTACTCATTTATGCTAAGCCAAGTGTTTAAACTTACACCAGTTGAGCCATTGGAGTAATGCTTAAGTCTTCAGTTTCTTGACACTAGGTTCATACAGCAAAACTGGTACTTAATAAGTTCCTGAGGACAGTCATTCCAATGTGTGATCTTTTGTCGTAACTGATGCTGTACACCATAGCGATAATATGAGGGGATGTTGTGTCTCCCCTCATAGGACTTCTAAGTTCTGAACCTCTCACCCTATGCTTGTAAGGCCAAAACACATCCACTGAGCCACCTGAGTCCGTGGTTCACATATGATTTCCTCTTGTTTTCTGCTGTCCTTGTTTGGCCTACCAACTGACCTGAAACTCACTGGTTCTAAATAGTGACCAGGGATTTTAAAGAGGCTTCTGCTTCAGAGTGTCCCCCTCTCCGAGGGCAATCTTGGGTCCAGCCCCCTTGTTGTAGTCTGTGAGGGATGTCAACTGCTAGGGCAGTCACAGGGTGGAATAGCCCCCCCTAGGTATAAGATGGCTAGAATACAATGGCCACATGTGTGCTGGGGTTATGCCCTGTTGAACTGAGCAGGGATAGACATGAACCAGCAGGGGTTGGGGGGAACTGACCTCCATGTTGTATAACTGGAGGTGCAGAAGATGTGAAACCAGCCAATCCACAACCCTGCCAGCTGACATAGTGATGGGTGCTGACAGACCGTCATTGATTACACTGGAGAAGTGAGAATGCCATTGTTATTTATCTGAGGGAGGACAGCTGCCCAGCCTTAACATTTAGCGTTCAAGGTGAAACTAATGTCAACGGGGTGGAATTGTCACGAGCTGATCCTAGCTGGTTCTTGGGTGCCAGTAAGTTCTGTGTCATTCGTATTACAAATAAACATGATAGGATGGCCCTTTGACATGGGCATAGCATGCTAAGGAAAATATGACCTCTCAGAGGGACTTTTAAGCAGCCAATGCCTACTGCTTCTATTTGTCATTGTTATTTTCTGAACAGTAAGTAAGCAGCCTTGGACATTGTCTGAGTCAGGTTGTGACTTACTGGGTGAAAATGGTACTATAGCAATTGCTACATCAAAATGAGGCCCTGAGAATATGTATCAGACTTCTGTATTAGAAAAAACTGGCTTATTGCTGCAATAGGATTCAAATGCAATTTAAAATTAATAGCCCGTGAGGTATCACTGCAAAGTCATCCTTATCTTAGTAACCGAGCTCCCAAGGAAGGTGGTGTCACTTCCAATAGATGCACCTCGCGGCACGAAATGCAAAGGCCAGGCATACCACAGCGCATGGAGATTCTAGTGTGGGAGATGAGGATGTTCCTTCCCACCTCTGGAGCCTCAGGTGCTCAGGCGAGGTGTCCCCGGACACCGGATGTACTCACAGTCGTGGGGGGTAGGGAGAACTCGCAATCCCGGTTCCAGAATCCTGCTTGATGCAGGTAGGTCTCCCAAGTCATGGGCGGAAGGGAGGGAGAGATTCAATCCCCAACAGTAGGCTCGCCTTTGTGGTTGGACAGGGTGACTTGCGAGGCGATTGGGGGAGCGTCACACTCCAGCCGGAAACATATGCTGTCTCTAGCTCACTACCCCGGTTGAACAAGGTAAACTGGGGAGTAGAGCAAGGCACTGATAGCTAGTTACATACTGATCCGGACTAACTGATCCTGCTCCAGTTCCCCTCCCTCAGCAGACTGAGGTAAATTGAGGCAGGGGGTGGATTACATAGGGCCCTAATATACAGTTTATATAATCTACTAGATGCAGTCATAGTCTCAGGCACTGACTGGCAAAAACAAAGCGCTGAGGATGTACATCAGGCTTCGTATTTTTAATCATGCACCAAACTCTAGCTAGGCATATACAATTAGGCTTCATATTTCTTTACCATGCCTCAACCTCTTGCCAGGCATACACAGGATAAATAACTTCCCCTTAGAATGCTGTCGACATTACTGTAAAAAACAAGTCCATATTGTAGTGCCATGGGCATAAGGGCATGATGTAGGTCGTGGGCACTTAAATCAGAAAAGGAGGTGATCTGCCCTTTAAACTGGGTAGAGTTCCTTTAAGGTAGCCGGCGTGGTTGCCGGAGCCATTTTGGGAGAGGATCCAGTGTATTGTGGTCTCCGTCTTGCGAGAGGTATCCCTAGCCCGGTTTCTGGTGAGGCCTCTGCGAGATCTCGGCTGGTACTATCACGCAATGCTAAGCGTGAGGCAAGATGGTGACCGTTAGACTAGTAGGGCTCCTCGTGGTTGAGAGCCCCCATAGAGAGAAGTGGCCGTGGACTGGACAAAAGGAGGGACTCAGAAATGAGTCGCTGCAAGGAGAGATGTTCCCTGTGCTGGCAGAGGTGAAAAAGGTGACTGTGGGTCGCGCTGCTAGGAGGCGCATAGTTCTGCAGGTAGGGGCTCTGGAGAAAGACTTTCTCCCCTGCATTTCTTTACTCAAATGTAGGCATTACAGTAGTGCATTTTAAGTCAATTGGTGGGGTGGTCCTGTGGTGGTCGTAGTTGAGCAAGATAAACCGCGACCTGCAGGATCAAAAGCACATTCGGGTGTGAAATGGAGCGCAGCGCTCCCCTGTTAGTCACCTTCTTCTCGGCTGAATAAGATAAGCCAAGAGGGGGCTCAGAAGTTACAACAGACATGGCCCTGGGCGATGGCCTTCCTCCCCCTCCTCGGTTGAACGCGGTAAGCCGAGGGAGGTTTTAATGAGCAGCAATTCAGTAGGTAGCTAAATTTCATTGTTCACGATACCCTATGCTAAGCCCTGACGCCAAACGGAGACTAGACTGTACTAAGCATAGATAGGTGTACTTGCACTACAGAGGTTAAACCTGCTGTATTCATGTTAGTTTGAGGGGCTGTAACCCCTACCAAGCAAAAACATTTGTTGTTTTGAATTGTTACAAGTTAGCTTTCTGGGGATAACGTCTACATTGTAGTAGATAAAAGGAGTTTTGTTCTTACCTTAGTTAGCTTGGCACAGAGCCAGAAAAAAACCTGACCAGCCTGGGAAGATACACAGAAAGATCTGGGGATTCTGGGAGCTACAAGGGAGGAGAAGGATCGGATTTCAAATTTGGGATTCCTTTTCTGCATCAGCCTATGAGAAGAGTGCTTATAACCCATGTGTTGAGACTCTGAGTGCTATAAGAAGGTGCGATAGATAATGGGACTTTTCTGTGGGGTGGGTGCAGTGTGATATGAAAATGTAAAAAAACCAAAAGTACAAACATTATTTACCTGCTTCTCCCCCTAAACAGTTGTGTAGCAATACATGTTTATTTTTCTTTTCTTAGATGTCTTTGAACTATCTAGGTGCCTGGCCATGTAAGTTGGCATATGTTATTCACTGCTTCCAGGTTGCACTACAGTGCTGCTAGGTGCCTGGCCATGAATGTTAGTGTATGTTGCACACTGCTTCAAGTTACACTGCAGTGCTTCAGGTTACACTACAGTGCTTCTTCCATTTACACCACAAAAATTACAAGGTAAACTTTCACAAGTTGTAAATCACAGGAGCATCCCCAACCAATCACAGCGCTTCCTTCGTTGCGGATGAGGTACTCTTATTAGCATAGGAGTATCTCACATGCTGATCCACTGCAAACAGGCTTCTCTCTGACTGCTTGTGCTGTCACCTTTTTAAATGGGGGAAAAAAGAAAACATTGTTTACCAGAGTAATCTTGTTTCTTCTAAAGGAATCTTACTGTATTCTGACAATTGCAGTATGATCTCACCATAGGACTGCCCTAGAGCTGAAATGGTTAATAGAACCTATGCTAATGATGGAATGTTAGGCTCAAGCTCGGTTTTCAAATCACTGTCCTGGTTGCACTTCCTGCAACCGTCAGATTCTTGTGAAGCATACAGAAGCTAAAAATACTAAGCTAACTTAACTAATCTCAGTACCCTGACTAGGATAGGACAACACCTTCAACTAACAAAGGGCATTACTAAGACTCAAGTCAACAGATGCCCAAGAAACTAACAGGTACTGACAGGTTTCCAACATGAGTAACAGGCAGTTTGTAGTGTCCTGCAGGTTCTAGCAGGGGAGGAAGGGTGGGAGCTCAGAATACAGTAAGATTCCCTTAGAAGAAACAAGATTACTATGGTAACATAGAAACATAGAATTTGACGGCAGATAAGGACCGCTTGGCCCACCCAGTCTGCCCATTTCCCTACCTGATGGATAAGCTGCAGATCCCAGTTAACCAGCAGCCTACTTCTTCCTACCCCCCCCCCTAGAATTGCCTTATGACTGTCCCATGCATGCTTGAATTCCACCACTGTTTTTGACTCCACAACCAGGTAAGTAATGTTTTCTTCACACCCTAGGAAATCTTACTGTATTTTGATAATTGCAGACTACCCAAGCAGTGCCTTTGGTGGCAGGCAGAAGACCTATTTAGGAAACGGGCTCTGCAAAACTGCTGTGCCAAACCTGGCATCATTCCTGGCCTGGGTATCCAAATGATAATGCTTAGTGAATGTGTGGACTGTTTTCCAGGTAGCTGCTTTACAGATTTCCAATAAAGGAATATCTCTTAGAGCTGCTATAGATGAAGCTGTCCCCCTTGTAGAATGGGCCATGAGGGGGCTGTTTGCCCATTTTGCCGTTACAGAATTGGATACATGCCACAATCCATCTTGCTGTGGATCTCTTAGTGGCAGGTTTGCCTTTTCCTACTTCCACATAAGTCAAAAAGAGTTGGGTTTTATCCCTCTATGACTTTTTGTATGTTCCAGGTAGTTAGTAGCTGATAGCTATTTTAACATCCAAGCAATACAATCTACGGTCACCTGAAGTAGAATGGTCAGTAAAAAGACTGGATAGTATGATGGATTGATTAATGTGAAAATCTGAAACCACCTTTGGAAGGAACTTATTATTTGTCCTATGGACCACTTTGTCCCTATGAAATGCCACATAACCAGGCTCCATGGACAGAGCCTGGAGTTCGCTGATCCTCCAGGCAGAGGTAATGGCAACCAGAAACACAGACTTCCAAGTCACATACTTGAGATCAGCTGTTGCCAAGGGTTCAGAGGGTGGTTGCATAAGCTGTGCTATGCAAATATTAAGATCCCATACTGGAGAGGAATTCTGTGAGGTGGGTGCAAATGCATCAGTCCCTTAAAAAAGCTCCTGAACACAGGGTTAGATGCCAGGGAAGATGTCTTACCTGCTGACAAGTAAGCAGAAACTACAGCCAAATGCACCTTCAGTGTGGATAGCATTAAGCCTAGAGAGTGAAGGTGGGTAAGGTAATCCAAAACCACAGGCAATCCTGTCTGATTATGGTTTAAGTTTTTATTCTGACACCAAATAGAAAATCTTTACCACTTGGAAGAATAAATCTTTCTGGTAGAAGGTTTTCTAGAAACCCTGAGGGACTGCATGACACTTTCTGAAAGATGTAAATTGGCATACTCTAGGTCCTCAAGAGCCAGGCCTTGAGCCTGAGGGACTGCAGGTTCAGATACAGGATCCTGCCCTGGGATGAAGTCAATAGGTTGTGCCTCCTGGGGAGGCTGACCAGCTTGGCTATTGACAGATCCAGTGCCATGGAGTACCAAGGTTGCCTGGCCCAATCTGGAGCAATTAGAATCATTGTGGCAGACTGGGATCTGAGCTTGATCAGAACCCTTAGTAACAAGGGAAACGGAGGGAAGGCATACAGAAACTTCCCTGTCCAGTCCAGAACGAGTGCATCCAGTGGCACTGAACCTGTCACTGGTGACTTGCAACAATATCTTGGAAGCTGGTGATTGTCTAGTGAGGCGAAGAGGTCTATCTCTGGGGTCTCCCACCTTTTGAATACCACTTGTAGTACCTGACTGTTCAGGGACCATTCGTGGTGGATGTGATGTAATCTGCTCAGTGCATCGGCCAAGACATTGTTTTTGCCTGGCAGATGAACGGCTGACAACTGGATATTTAGTGAATACGCCAGGATCCATATCTTCATGGTCTCTGTACATAGAGGAGTGGACCTTGTGCCTCCTTGTTTGTTGATGTAGCAGGGTTTTAAATAATTGATTAGCAGTTTTTTTCTTGGGATAATGCTAATTGTACAGAAAGTATATATAGGTTTTCTAGAAGTTTTATGTTTGTTAAACATAATGAGGCAAGTGCTATGCATTTTCACAATGTTTTAGCACTTTTATGAGCAAAATGCTAATCAATTTTTGGAGTTAAATAAAACCCTGTGTAGTACATTGTGGTTGTGTTGTCTGTTCTGACCTGTACCACATTCCCCTGAAGCATGCTGACAAATGCCTGCAGTGCTAACAAGACTGCCCTGAGTTCCAGCAGATTGATGTGAAGCAGGGACTCTTGCTTGGACCATGAACCGTGGATATTATTCTCCTCTAGGTGTGCTCCCCACCCTAGGAGGAATGCATCTGTGGTAAGCACTCTGGAGGGTTGTACTTGTAGGAAAGGAACTCCCTGCCTGTGGTTCTCTTCTTCTATCCACCACTGCAGAGCGTGAACAAAACTTTAGGTTACTGGCACCAGCTTTGACAGTGAATCTTTCTTTTGGAGCCAGTATTGTCTTAGAGTATATTGAATATCTCTCATCTGAAACCTTGCTCCTAGCACTGTCGTTGTTGATGCTGCCATGTGGCCCAACAACTGTAGGAAGTCCCTGGCATGCCTGAGGCTGCAAGGTGTGAAAGAGCTTGCCAACTGTACCAAGTTGCTTGCCCTTTCCTACGGAAGAAAAGCTTTCCCTTTCATTGAATCCAGTTGAGCCCCTATGAATTCTAGGAGCTGGATTGGTTGCAGCTCTGATTTTTTCTGATTTTATTAACAATCCCAGAGACTGCAGGAGATCCTGTGTGAGTACCAGGGATTGCTTGACCAGTTGTCTAGGTAGGGAAATAGTGCCACTCCTTGTCTCCTTAGGTGTGCCACAACTACAGCCAGACATTTTATGAACACCCTTGGAGCAGAAGTGAGACCAAAAGGCATTGTCCTGAACTGGTAATGGCCTGAGGGCAGTTTGAACCGGAGAAATTTTCTGTGTGACTGCATCACTGGGATGTATAAGTATGCATCCTTGAGATGTAGGGATGCAAACCAATCCCCTTGCTTTAAAATGGGCAGAATTGTAGATAGAGTGACCATTTTGAATGTTGGTTTTGGTAAATGCTTGTTCAGATGTCTGTGATCCAATATGGGTCGCCACTTCCCTGTTTTCTTGATAGTGAGGAAGTACCTTGAATAGAGGCCTTTCCCCCTCTGCTGCAGGGGAACTGGCTCTATTGCCCATAGGGATAGGAGATGTAATACCTTCTTCTCTAGCAACAGGGTCTCTGTGGGGATGAAGGTCAAAAAACTCTTGCTCTCAGCCTTGATTTTAATTTGAAACTGAGTGCCAGACCTTGGCCCACTACCTCCAGGACCCACTTGTCCATAGTAATGGATTTCCATTCCTGGAGGTAGTGGACAACCTGCCTCCTACTGGTACTGGGGAAGCGACCCGAGCAGACCTCTCAGGGTGTCTGCTTAGGTTGAGAAGCTGGCTGAGTGCTAGGGGCTATCCGGTCACCACCCCTTCTGCCCCTGCCTCTAAAGTAGCCCCTCTGCTACTGGTACTACTGGTAAGCTTGGGGCTGAAAGAATGGCCTATAAGGCCTGCCTCTGGGACCCCTGGCTTGCTGCTTACGGGGTGTAGAGGGCTTCTCTTTAGCAGTAGCACTTTGATAGGCTATCTTGTACTCATCCATTTTCTTCATGTAAGCCTCTGTCTGCACACCAAACAGAGGCAGAGGCTCACAGGGAAAGTCCATTGCTTTGGACTAGGTGTCATGAGTCAGGTTAGTTGTCCTAAGCCAGGTAAACCTTCTTAGAGATATAGAAGAGGCCATTTGTCTGGCAGCGGTATCACTACTATCGACTGCCATACGAAATTGCACTTTAGATACCTCTGTGCCCCTTTTTGCAGCTTCCTCCAAATCCACTGCCATAGGGGCTGGCACTGACTTTGTGATTTCCATCACAGTGTTCCACAAAGTCCTCTGATACCTTGTAACAGAGGCCATATAAGATGCCTGCCTTACTGCAAGAGAAGACCCCAGGTACTGTTTTTTTGGCAATGGAATCTATCCTCCTGGAGTCTTTGTCAGAAGGATGTGAAGCTAAAGGAATGCCAGCCTTATCACAGGCTGCAGCCTGCACCACTCCTTCATGGCTAGGGTGTCCAAACAAGAACTGTGCTCCACCCTTAACCACTCAGTACTTCTTATCCACTTTTCTTTCCAGGGGTGGAATGGAAGTGGGGGCATGCAGTACTTTCAGGACCTGTTTCTTTAGGGATTTATGGATGGGTAACAAAACCCTTTTAGAGGCTGGCACATCCATCATCTCTTTGTAATCTTGTTCTTCCTCCTCATTGGTGGATTCTTGAGTGGGAAGGTCCAAAGACAGAGCCACCTGCCTAATGAACTGAAAATTAGATGTATAATCCTCAGTTCCCTTATCAGGGGAGTCAGGTCTGTGAGGATCTGGGGAGATATCTGGCTCAGTGGGCTCCCCATAGTCCTCTTCTTCCTCATCGTCATTCTCTTCATAATATTCTTCTGCACAAACCTCCGCTTCAGGTTCCCCTGAACTGGGAACTGAAGCAGAGCCTGCAGTAACCAAATGTGGTCATTTTTCAACCAGGACTGGATTTGTCTTCAAGGACTGAATTATGCGAATCGCATTTGCTATCTCCTCAGTGGTTGGAACCGATGCCTTCAGTAGCAGTTCAACCACTGTGTGTTTTTCTTTCTTTTGCCTGAATGCGCTGGGTCAGTGGCCAGTTCAGCAGATCTCTTTTTGGTAGATGAGGAGTCACCCTTGTCAGAGGGCTGGTCCCCCAGTTCCTTATGAGTGTCTGCTACCAGTTCAGCAGTTTTCTCAGACATTTTCTCCCGCAGTCATTTAAGTCGCCTATCAAGCGTCGAGTGAGGTAAATTTTTACAAATTTCACAGTCCTCCTTGAGGTGGTCAAACCCCAAACAAATAACACAACTTAAATGAGGATCTGCTTTAGTGAACGATTCCCCACACTCTATACAATGTTGGAAACCTGTGGGGCCCGTTCGTTTCTTAGGCTGTGACATTTATCGGTTGGTTAGAACTGAAGTGAACCAAGAATGACCTTAGTAAATTTTATCAAAAAAGTTTAAAATAACTAAACTGCCTTACTGGACGGTACCAAAATTAAAATAAATAAATTCAAACCAAATCAAAGCATTGATTCCTTCCCGGTTAGGGAAAACCGGAGAAGAACCGATAAAACTTACCAAACTAACACTATCTAACTAATTCTACCTATGAACCAGGGACAGTTCTTCAAAAATCAAGGAAAATAAAATGGACTACGATTTAAACTGAGAAAATAACTTCTCCAGATGAAGTGAAGGAGAGCTCTCCGGAGACTTATTACTGAGGCACGCAGAGTAAAGTATCTGATGGTTGCAGGAATTGCAACCAGGGACAGTGATTTGAAAACCGAGCTTGAGCCTAACATTCCATCATTAGCATAGGTTCTATTAACCATTTCGGCTCTGAGACAGTCCTATGGTGAGACCATACTGCAATTGTCAGAATACAGTAAGATTTCCTGGGGTTTGAAAAAAGGATATTTTTAATTTAAAAAGGCGATCTGTAATAATTTTATGGGTCCATTTAGAGGGTTTCTTATGGAGCTAAGAGTGTTGCCTTTTGCGTCCTTATGCCCACAGAAATGCTCTTCCTCCTTGCATCTTTATCATGCATGCATTGGAATTCTCCAAAAATTCTAACAACCTGGAAATACATAAGGGAGATTTGTATAAATATAACAACATTTTTTAATTTTTTGTTAACTCTTTTTCTGTTCCCATTCCCTCTGGAACTCTCTTGGGCGATCCCCACTTGCCGCCTACCATGCTACCTCCCGCCTGAAGTCCACACCATCAGGAAATCTGGGACAGACACTCCCCCACCTACCTGGCCAGATGTTTGGTTCCATCCCACCAGGGAGACGAGGGGATCGTTAGAGCCCATGAGGTGAACCCGACATTGGGAGTGTGATGATGGGGCAACGGAGGGTGCCGTCACCTATCCAGGGGACAGGTTTTTTTTCCCCTGCTTGTGTGTTGCCTGGGTGCAGACATGCAGTTGCGTTCTGCTCACGCCAGACATGCACCCACACCTGGGTGAAAGACACCCACCGCCACCCAGTCCCTTGCTACATCCCTACGTAGACTGCAGTGCTCCCCAGTATCCCAGGGATTGCCAGTGCTGCACAAGAAGGAACCCACCCACTCCAAGAGAGGAGAGCTGTCCTCCAGACACTCAATCCTACTCCTCCTCTGCTGACCCCTGACGACACAAGTCCATTCCCAAACCTGGTCACCGCATGTCGCGAGGTGTGTATACAGCGCCAAACCTTACATCTACTGGGCTCATGCAATATAACAAAACTTACTCTTTTTTTTTTCTCGTATTTGCTCCTGGTCGGCCCCCTTGCTGCACTTCTGTTTGTCTCCGGCCACCATCTGGTCTGCCCCAAGCTCCTTAAGGCCCTCGTCTTCTTCACCCCACATCTTGGGGAGCCCCCAACTCTCCTGCCAGGTCCAGATCCAGTTCCGGCAAGGCTCCTGAAGCTGGGGCACCTGTTGGATGGTCATCAAACTGCCATGACCTAGGACGCCATTTTCTATTTCTGTATACTCCTTGTTACGGGGGCACGGCATGCAATGACACCTGCGACGGGGTCGTGCACGCTCCCATGCGGGCCGTGTCAAGCATCTGCCGCGCTGTCATCCCTTGTGATTGTGACTCCATGTCGCCGACCCCCAGCCTCCACTAGGGGTCATTCGCCACCCTCCAGCCTCCGCTTAGGTCAGGCATGCACCAGCCATGGATTCTCCGCCGAGATGGAGAGCAGTCCGCCGGATGCTCGATCCGTCTCCTCCCTTCCAACTCACGGTGACCTGTGTTCTGTCCTGAACACGAGTCACCGACGCGGCGCAAGGTGTGGCATTCAGCGCCTCAACCTTCCATGTCACCGGGCCAAATATAACAAAACTTAATCTGCCGCTTGATTCTGACCCTGGATCTTAAGCAACCTTTCCAAGGTTCCGCAACCTAAAAGCCACCTGAAATCCTGACTACAGCTAGCGATTCTGAGTCACAAAAAGGTAATTTTAAGGAACTGGAAAACATATTCTGACACTGTTATAGAAGAATGGTGCTCTCAAGACAGCATACGTGCAGCAAATGAGAGAGTTAATTATACCATATCTGAGAAATCTGAAGTTTTTTAAAAAATATGACAATCCCTTTTAAAATACATTGCTAAAAACCAATGATGTTATTGTTAAAGCAGCAGTGCAATGAAATTGGGCAAACAATTGACCTTACCCTTTGTTCACTATAAAAGATTCCAGGCATCTTCCAGTTTTATTGGATGGTAACATTTTCTAGTTCCACCAGAATATGAGTATTTCATGAGTGTTTTTCAAGATTTTTTTTTTCCTCAAGAAAAAAAGATGACCGCAACATTTTACATAGAAATAGAGCATTTTAGGCCTGTTTAAAATAAATAAATAAATAAATGTCTGTTGCTGTATTAGTCCTTGTACAAAAAGATGTACAAAAAGGTGATTTAATACCTTTTAATGGACCAACAAAGCTTTACAGAAAGAAATTTTAAGCTTTCGAACGATGCATATTTCTTCACCAGAAAGAATAAGGCAGGTTCTTAACAGCTCTGTTTTAAGTACCCAGGCCCGCATATTCAGAGGAGATGCACGGCGCATCCTGGTAGAAAATGGAGATGTGCCGCGCATCCCACACATAGCGCCAAACGTGATATTCAGAGGAGGGTGTTGCACCAAGCCATGGCCCACAATTAGTGTATGCAGCGAGGAAGAGGCGTTCCTACTAACAAAGGCGGGCGACATATTTATAGGGACTGCTCCCCGCAAGGGCAAGGCCTGAGCCATGCAAAAAAACACCGTAAATAGCAGGCCTAACCCTGCTGGCCACCGACAGGCAGGATGTGGAAGAGCAGGTAGGCACACAGCAGCCTGCCTGGCCCAGTCAAGTGGACCCCCCCCAGCCCAAACCCCAGTACGGACAGTAAACCCCTGCCGAACCAATCCTTGCCTTGGTGTGGGGTACTCATCCCATGCCTCTTCCCCATCGTGACACATACATGAGTCATCCCCAGTATTCCTGTAGTGTAGGGACCCCTTCCCCTATCGTTGACGCAGCACACCCCCACCCGGCACCAGTCTCGGTTCGATGAATGTCCTGGCCCCAACACAGCCCCAGTCCCCTATCGCAGTTCCACTGGCCCCCACCCCGTCCCCGATCCTTGAACCACAATCGGTAATGGTATACTGCCAGCTTCCTGGTCCAAAATCCCCCTTCGAATCATGAACAAATGCCAAATATATACCATAGTGTAGCTGCACCACCAAAGGTTGTCCAATCCCCATCCATATCATACACATAATCCGTACCTGTCCTGTAGTGTTGGATCCCCCCACCCTGTCTCCGAGCACCGAACCTCATCCAGGAACAGTACTGTACAGAATACAAATGAGTGCGTATCCTGTCCAGTTACGTTCCAGGACTGTTCTGTCAGTGGCTGGCCATGATGGTGAGCAGAGGGCTAAACCAGTCGCTGGCATGGGTGGTGTGGGAAGGGGGTCCTGCCTACCAGGGTGAGGGGGGGGCACTACACTATGGAAACGATGTGGTAGGGAAGTATGGATCAAATAGGGATTTGTGACCGGTAGGTCGTCTGTGTTATGTGATTGGGGTTCGGTGCTCGGAGACAGGGTGGGGGGACCCAACACTATAGGACAGGTACGGGGTGTATGTATGGCATGAATGGGAATATGGCAACCTTTGGTGGTGCCGCTACATACACTAGGTATATATTTGGCGTGGGCTCGTGATTCAAAGGGGGATTTGGGACGGGGAAGCTGTCTGTATTACTGATTGTGGTTTGGGGATCGGGGACCAAGTGTGGGTCCACGGAACACTGGATATACAGGGGTACTACATAGATGGACATCGGGGAATGGGATTGGTTGGGGGGGGTCCACTGTGCACCCCTGTATTTTGTGGTCCTTTTTGACATGTTTGCTTGGGCAGCTTGCTACGGGGCTGGGGTCACGGCCGGCCCACCGCGTCCTGCCGGGCGCAGACATGCAAGTAAGCCCATAATGGGCAAGCATGAGGGTCATTTGCGCCATGCATGCCTGATGGGCTCATTTGCATGTCCCAGCTGAATATCGTCTTTGGGGGTGCAGTGCATCAGAGCTGTGCCAGCGCATCCCCCATTGGCGATGTTCAGTCCATCCCTGGGATGCACAGGGCACATTCTCGGCCACCCCACATTTGCGCCACCTGCCCATGTTTCACTATTTGAATAGGATGCGCGATCCATTGGGATCACGCATCTTGTTTGAATATAGCAGTTGGTTGTGCAAGAGCAACGTTCTGGGAGGCGCATCTGGTTGCACCGCGCATCCCACAGATTTTGAATATGGGGGCCCCAGAGCTTAAACATTTTACACATGAATATGACTGATTATGAAGTAATTGGATAAGAGCAACCAGAAATAAGAAAACATTTTTTAAAACTCTAGTTCTGGGTAGATCAGATGTCATGGAAGGAATGTTATGTAGCTGGAGGTAATAAATTATTTGTTTTTTAATGTCTTATCAATGCCAAAATGAAGACTGTGTGTGTGTGTGTGTGTGCGTGTGCGTGTGTGTGTGTGTGTGTGTGTGTGTGTGTGTGTGCAAGCCTTTGATGGAATTAGACACATTACAATTACATTTTAAATGCTGGCATTGGGTAAACATGTTTCTATCTGTAACTAGGTGTTCATTTGTCAATATCATTAGAGAATAATAATTTGCATTGTATAAATAGGTACCGTCTAAAAACTTATGTTCATTTGTCAATATTATTTGTGAACATTAAAGCTGTAACCATTCTCTATAAAGACATATTAGAAACACGTGAAAACAAATGTCTGTACATGTATTGTACCAAAAAATATTTCTGACCTCTCTGCCCTGATTCTCAACGGACATTTCAAAAATACTGTACACTACATAGGCAAGCATGTGACGTTAGCCTCATTTTCCTTTTGAATCTGGTGGAGGATGGGATGATTCAAGACAGGAGCTTCACAACACATTACATTGTTTAAAAATCTTTTTTGGTATAATACATGGACAGATATTTTTTTTCACGGGTTTCTTATATGCCTTTATAGAGAATGATTCTATCTAGTTTGTATGATTGTTGTGTGTATAGTTTTGCTTTTAACTGGTGGGTGGGGATCTCATGGGTTGGAAATTTATACATACAGATCTATTATTTAAGCAGTATACCATGACAGGGAGTGGGTATATGAGTGGATTTACCACGCCTGGTGTGATTCGCTCACAAGGCACAGCCGAGTGACTTAACCACACCAGAAGTGGTAAATCTACCCATATGCCCAATCCGTGGAGTGGCATATTGCTGTTATACAGTGCTTAGATTTATTTGTTTTAGAATACATAAAGATACATTTTTATATATATTTTATTGATTTTAATTAAAATATCCTTCCTCGCTAGGTTAAATAGTGCACTGCAGGGAAACTGAGGTAGTCGGGATGTGAGGGGGAAAAAAAATATATTTTTGTGGATGGGGCTGTGTCCATGTTTTGTTTGTATAGACAAAAAACAAAACAAAAAACTACTGGTCGTTTTTCCTCTATGCTCTGCGTTTCAGTTGTGGTTGTCGTGCCGGTGGTTCTGGTACTAACATGAGCTGCTTGGAGGTTTCTTCTTGCCCATACTTCCTGGGAGCTACTCAGAGAGTTGTCTGTTCTCGTCAGCATCCTGTACCCCTCTTTTTTTCCCCCGGCTCTTATGTGTACTAATTCCCCTGTCTCTAATGATCTCTCGGTGCCTCAGTAGTCCAGCAATAGCACCATTAAGGTAGAAGGAGCGAGAGGTTTCAACGGAGGCACGCTCCAGTGAAAAAAATGCTTCACAGAGATTAGTCAGATAGAAGTAGTCACGGGGGATGAGCTGGGAAATTTGTTTTGGGTCGATGTGGTGTAGTTACTAATTGAGTCTGAGTGAGTGTTGCAGGGGGTCTCCAGTTGTCCGTTTACCGCTGATGTAAGATGGCATTTTTTTTCGGTGTTTTCGGGGATCGTGTTAGTTGCAGGCTTAGCTTATCTTGCCATCCGATTGTCACTGTGTTTTTCCGGTCCTGGCTTTCTCAGAGTGATTTTTAGAGGAGGTTCTTGCTGCAGCTCACTGGTGGCTGGCATCTTTCCCAGTGGGTACGCCGGAGGATTTATCACGCTGAAAAGGTGTCGGCCAACCAATGAGAATGCAGCATTTTGTGTTTTGTAGCGTGCCCATTGTATAATTAGTAGTAGAAAATGTTTTTATACAGGCGTATGTTGGTACACTGACACCATTAGGGCTACAGAGTCCTATTTACTAAGTGGTCTCATTTCAGGTTACAGCTTTAATGTTCACAAATATTGACAAATGAACACAAGTTTATACATGGTACTTATTTATACAGTGCAAGCTACTGTTCACTAATGATATTGACAAATGAACACCTAGTTACAGACAGTAACATGTTTACCCAGTGCCAGCATTGAAAATGTAATTGTAATGTGTTTCTAATTCCATCAAGGGCTTGCGCGTATACACACACACAATCTCTCTCTCGCTCTTCATTTTGACTTTGATAAGACATTAAACAACAAATAATTTATGGACTCTCTCTACATAACATTCTTTCTGTAACATTTGACCTACCCAGAGTTAGTTTTAAACATTTTTTTCTCATCTCTGGTTGTGCTCTTGTCTAATTACTTTATTTATCAGTCATTCATGTGTAAAATGTTTACGCTCTGGGTACTTAAAATAGAAATAAGTAACCTGCCTTATTCTTTCTGATGAAGAACTATGTGTAGTTTGAAAGCTTAAAGTTTCTTTCTGTAAAACTGTGTTGGTACATTAAAAGGAATTAAATCACATATTTCGTGCATCTCATCGTAGATCTGGAAAGGGTTAAGATCAAATCAAATAAAAAAGAGCTTGTGGTGCACAGCAGAGGAGGTGCCCTAGACATGTACAGCTGATAGGTACGCTGATATTTTTGTTGAAGGAGAACTGTGTTGTGAAACTTCCACATCCCCCAAACCCTCCCACGGTCAGGCTTATCATAATGAAGAAAAATTGTGTTACATTTACTTTGTTTATGCTCATAAACTCTTGTGGGTGCTGCAAGCCATTTAAGTGATTGGAAGCTTGGCCTACACTGCTGGTTGGATACTTCTCAATAAAGCAAGCGGCACTCTAAAACAAGATGGCACTGCACAGCACCTGTCATGTTGCTTAACGGCGTAATTTTCAAGCATAAGCTAAAGCGTAAACACTTGCAGTTTTTTTTTTTTTCATTGTGAAAAGCCTAACCGATAGGTGAGGGTTTGGGGGTGGGCAGTTTTGCTACATAGTTCTCCTTTAATTGTAGCTGAAACTTGATTGTTTGGATAAACATGCTTTGTTGCACTTCTACTTTAAATGAATAGTACTCTTTTAGCCTAATTTATAATATGTTGTTTGACCTTGAAAAATTAATTATTTGCAACTATATTAACTGCTTGATTTATTTCAGAAATACAGGTGCATTATTTATGCATCATTATCCATTAATGGCCTACAAGAACTTAGTTATTGTCTTCCAAGTTATGTTTTTATAAATGTTTCTCATTTAGTGTTATATGGTTGTTGTTATTGCTTTGTAATTGCATCATTTAGAATTTTTAAATAAAATAATAATTGAAAGAAATGCTCATCTTTGGTTTGCAGTCCGCAGGTCCTAAGAACATGTGAGGCAGCACACTTACATCTATAACAGGCCCTCAGACTGGACTCATAACCTTATATTCTTACCCCAGGAGTCCTTTAGCATCAGTAGCTTTTTTGCACTTAGCTGGCTAGGTGCAGCTGCCCCGGAGGTGTGCCTTTAAGAGATATTTAAATGAGCGTAGGGCCAAGCCAATCAAAAGACAAGAGGGAATGTGAGCTGAGTGAGAGCTGTTGAATGCTTCAGAATGTTTTCTCCGCTGGACTGAGCAATATTGCCTCTGAGGTGTCTCCCAACTTTCCTTGTTGACAGCCTTCTAGTGCCTATCTAGGTAAAGTTTTCCTCATAAATTATTTCCTTTAGTGTGCTGAGTGAAAGTGTTACTTTTTCATTAGTGCTGCGCAAATTTTTTTATTTTTAGTGCGGCGCTATTTTGACTTTTATTTTTACCGTGACTATTTAGTTTAAAGCCTAATTTTATCACAGCTGCTTATTTTCGATGGTTTCCTTCATTTTTGGGGCAAATTCTTGTGGGAACAGTTGAATTATGGACAGTTGCCTTGTTTTTTACCTCAGACATCGCGGGGTTTACCGCAAGGTACCTGCAGTAAATTTCAAATTTAAACAGTGACTGGTGGTTATCTCTCTAGATTAGCAATTACGAGGAAACCTTTTTTGTTATATTACTGGACCTTGGAATCACCTGTGTCAGGACTGTCTGTAAGGGTCCAGCAGCCACCTACTGTATGCACAGTTGAGTATTACTGGGTTTCTATTAAGATTGACACTGGTGGGGACGTCCGGTGATGTCAGGACCGAAATGGCTACCTAGTCTAGAGATTCCGGGCCACCTCTGACTTAAATCTAATGAAATCGGCTAAACCAGAGATGCAATTTCCAGCTAAAGGAAAACGTTCCAAAGTGAGCTCGAACAAGCAACAGGAAACACCAGCATTTAAACTATGAGGGCTCCTTCAGAGAGAAAAAATGGGAGCAATGGTAACCAGTGGGTCTTATGGGGAGATCAAGGCCTCAAAACCCTCGTCGGAGATGGAGGAGACAGATCTAATATCCACAATCCTCCAGATGTCCCGAACAGTCAATAAAATAGACAAATCTATATCTGATTTCCGCTCGGAGCTCAGTGGAATCGAGCACCGAATGGATCAGGTAGAAGTGGGCCTGTCAGCAGTGGTAGGATAGGCTGATCGGCAAGACTGGCTCCTCCTATATCTGCTCGCCAGGGAGAGAGAGAGCTCAATGCAAAGCTGGATGATCTAGAAGGCTGCAACAGAAGGCAGAACATCTGAGTATACGGAGTTCCAGAAGGCATGGAGAGCAATGCCCCTAGTACTGTAGCCTTCCTACAATCCTTGCTGAAAGACGTACTAGACCTCCCGCCAGATCTTGATCTCGGCATGGACAGGGCTCACAGATCACTAGGCCCAAAGCCTCCCAATGCTGGAGCCCAACCAAGATCGATTATTGCCAAGCTTACCTTATATTAAACAAAGGAAGAGCTAATTAGCAGAGTCTGGAGACAAAGAGACCTCAAGTACCAAGAAAATAAAATAACGATAGATAATGACTACACCTTGCAGGTCCAGGAGCAGAGGAAGCTTCTATGGCCGGTAATCAAGCAACTTAGGAGCAAGAACACCCGAGCACAGATCTTGTTTCCCACCTGTATCAGAGTGACTATAGACTGAGGCCCGAGAATCTTCGTGGATCTGCTGGTGGCGAAACCATTTCTCAACGAACTAGGTATACCCACCCCGCCACTGACGAAAGAGCAGCTGGAGAGAGAGGTTGTGAGAACAATGTGGGACGTGGCCCAGAAGGGGCTTAAAAGAAAAGGCATGCAGCAACCCGTCCCACAAACCAACCTGAGAGCAGATGTGGCGGTTTTGCTTAAAATGTATACCCCTGGAGGGCAAATCCGGACACCGACAGAGAAGGAGGGAGACAAACAACAGGAAACTGAAGTGCTTCCTCAGAAGATGAATCTCATTCAACATGAACGGAGCACCTGATGCAAGTATATTTTGTTTTCAATATTGTTCTGACAAGATAGATTTCTCTTGCCCCACCCTCTTGAACAGCCGCATTATGCCGAGAAGAAATTCTCCCTCGGTTTAGCTCCCGGCCCCACCGACTCTACTTAGGTGCAGGACTGCTCAAAGGAAATGAACCCCTGGCATAGTTTAAAATGTTATTAAAGCTAAGGCAGTCATTGCTGAGGTGCTTCCCCACTGAAACAGTAACACAAGCCGAGACGATATGGGACTGAGGGGGGTGGTGGGGGTAATCCCAGCCCTAGACCCCATCTGTAGTACTGCGTGCAGTTTTGGAGACCTCATCTACGCAAGGACATAGACAGGATGGAGGCAGTCCATAGGAGGGCAACTAAAATGGTGCAGGGTCTGCAGCAGAAGCCATATGAAGAGAGACTGAGAGAGCTTAATATGTATACTCTTGATGAAAGGAGGGATGGGGGGACATGATAGAAACGTTCAAGTACCTCAAGGGAATCAACAAAGTCCAGAAGGGTAGCATCTTTCAGAAAAAGAGATGTGTAAGAACAAGGGGGCACAATTTAAAGATGGAGGGGGGACGGCTCAGGGGTAATGTGAGGACATTTTTTTTCACGGAGAGAGTGGTGGATACATGGAATAGCCTTCCTGAGGAGCTCGTTGGGTCTAAAACAGTGGGGGAATTCAAACATGCATGGGACAGACACAAGGCAATTATAGTTGGGGTTGCAGGAAGTAGGCTGTTGGTTAACTAGAATCTGCAGCTTAACCAGTAGGTACGGAAATGGGCAGACTGGGTGGGCCAAGTGGTCCTTATCTGCCATCAAAGTCTATGTTTCAAGAAGCAGATCGTGGGCTGAGGGCCCCTTCCTCAGAGGTGCCTCTGAAACCAATACATTTTCTGTTTTTTTTTTTTCTTTCCCACTATAATGTTACGAGAAGATGGCCTCCCCACGCCCCAGGGACTGTTCGGGACAGGCCAGAAAGAACTCATCGCACAGTAGAACACTCGGTCATAACCAGCTCCAATCTAGTGAAGACCAGCTTCAAAAGAACAGAACTCTAGACACAGACTAAATATACGAGTATGAAAATGTGATCATCGCAACTGGCTCTTCATTTAAGTGTTGGAATGCTTGGAAAGTCTAAACAGTTGGTACAGCTAAAATGTTTGATAAATGCGTAAGTGATATTGCTGGAGGGCCTGTTTGACAGGGAAATAATATGGGCAGGGCCCGGAAGGGTTCAAGGGGGGGGAATTGAAATCTACTTTGAGACGCAGGGCGCTAGAGGGGGGTCCTGACAGTTGATGCGCTTTTTGGGGCCGAGACAAGGGATGAGGCATCACTGCCGATCGTGATCAGCGAAAGGGGGGAGCTGACTCTACTTCATAGGCCATTTTGCTGTGGAGGGCATGGGGTGGATTTCTCAGATACCAGACCACCGCCCATCAGAGATAAGATTCACCTCCTATATGAAGAGGAGGAACAAAAATTTTAACACCGCAAAGCACAGGGAAATGGGCTGGGAAGAGGAAGGAAGGAAGGGGGGTTCTCACAAGAGCAAAGGTAGGGGACAACTACAAGAGCAGTTAAAAAGGGCAATGGGCCAGGCACATGGAGAAGCAGAAGGAGGAAACCCCAGATCTGAAAAAAATAGGTGGACTCCTGGGGAGAAAGCGCCCAGTTTAGCATAAGAATGAAGATATACAGGTCAAAATATGGGTAAAAAGGCTTGGAAGGACTCTCTAGCCAGATGGATCTGTTCTGTAATCACCATTGCTTATGATCAGACTGGAGTAACCTTGCCTGGCCCAGTGAGGGCCCATTCTACCCGGGTTATGGCCACTTCGTGGGCGGACTTCAGAGAATCATCTCCAGCAGACCTATGCAGAGTGGCCACTTGGTCTTCCATTCACACATTCACAAAATTTTACAAACTGGATGTGACGGCCCTCGGTGGAGGCGTCCTTTGGCCGCTGAGTTCTTCAGGCAGTGATGGACCCTTAAGGACACTTACACTCTTCCCACCCAAGATCTCTGGGGATGTACTGCTTTTGTATGTCCCATCTGTATGAAAGCCCAGAGACCAGCTTAGGAGAGAGAAAACAAAATTTAAATACCTGTAAATTTTCTTTCTCCGATGGCTGGTCTCTGGGCTTCTGCTTCCCTCCCAGAATGTAGAAAGTTGGCCAGTTGGCCATGAATAGCTTAATTTTCTATTTTTTGTTTCCAAGTTCATGTAGTATTGCCACATTTGGACTGCTTTCAGAAGAACTGCTGGAAACAGGAAGTGGAGGGCTGGATATTCCCAGCTGCAGATCTTCTTTCCTGCCTACATATCTCCATCAGGATGTACAGCTCCATTTGTATGGAAGCCCCGGAGACCAACTGTCGGAGAAAGAAAATGCACAAGTATTTAAATTTCATTATTGTCCATTCCAAACAAAATGAAGTTTTGCTGGCATCAGCAGTTGGTGTTGCAGCTTAAGAGCCCTCAGTCGACTACAGGCATTGTCAAAGGCTTTATGTCGAAGTCTAGTACTATATGACAAATTGGGGAAACAATTGAACAGTAGTATCCCCATACTTCAGGCTTCAGCACCTCCTGGCAATGATGAGAGCTCTGTCCGTATCCCCTATTCCAGTGAGGACTAGCAGAAATGTGCAGGGAGTGTCTGATGTCATTGGGGCTCTGCATGGGGATATTCGGTGGGCTTTTTCATTCGAGAGCCCATTATCCTCCTCCAAGAGGCCCAGTACTTGTGGCAGGAACTTCTTTGCAAATTCCAAGGCGTCTTTACTCTCAGCCCCCTTCGTCAGTCCAATCACTCAAACATTCTGTTCATGGGCCTGGTTCTCCACCATCTCAAGGCATTGATGTAGCAGGGAGTTTTCCTTCAAAATCTTCGCAGTGGTGTCAGCTGTCAGCACGGACGCATCACCTCGTGCTGTGCTTTGTTCACAGCCCTCCATCCTTGCTTCAGGAGTTGTCACTCTCGGTGTAAAGGAGTCAGATTTTCTATCCAGAACCTGCAAATTTCGGATCAACAGGCCCAATGTGGTGTTGCCAGTTGCCAGAGTAACCTCATTGGTTGAAGCATCAGGTGAGGGAGATGATGCGGCCTGCTTTTGAGTCTTCGTGCCATGTTGTTGTCCCATGGGTTTGAAAAAGACCACGTTAGCAGCGGCAGCATTTCTTGACTTGACCATTTTCTTACAAGTAATGGAACAGACAATCGATAGGTAGTCAACTCTACCAGAAAAACTTAGATTTAATACAAATAAATAAATTAAATTAAACACTCTCTCGGGAGCTCAAGGAAAATGCGACTTCTCTTGTCAGCTGTTCAGCAACGCCCTTGACGGAGATTAATTACATTAAACTCTCTCTCGGGAGCTCGAGGAAAACGCGACTTCTCTTGCCGGCTGCTCAGCAACGCCCCTGACAGGGAGATTACTTTATGTATTTCCCCCTTTCCCTTACGTTCTGTGGGTGTTGTTTAAGCTCAGAAGGGAGCCTGCAATGATGATTCTGATTGCTCCAGACTGGGCCAGGTATACATGGTATTCTCTTCTCCTGGCTCTGTCCAGCAAATCTTCCATCACTTCTCCCCTGAGGTACAACCTACTTACCTTGCTTCAGGGCAGGATAGCATTTCCAGACCCTAGCACTCTGCGCCTCAGGGCCTGATACTTGAGAAGTTAGAATACTCTGGGTTAAACCTCTCAGAAGAGGTTTTAAATGTATTAAAAGTTTCCAGAAAGCCAGCCACGAGGAAAACCTATGCCTGAAAGTGGAAAAGGTTTTCCAAGTGGTGTTCCTTTCAAGTAGATCAGTCCCCCTTCCAGGCCAGCCTATCCTGCATACTGGATTATCTGGTACACCTACAGTCTCTGGGCTTTCATCCTTCTACCCTCAAGGTGCTTCTGGCAGCAGTCTCAGCCTATGCTTCAGCTGGTAGGGCGAGAGCTGTAACCTTCTTGGCTATTTTCAAGAGGTTCTTTAAGGGTCTGACCCATTTGAACTCTCCTTTCAAGGATCCAGCCCCTCCCCGGGACTTAAATCTGTACATTTCTCGAGCTTATGGCAGTTGCTGCTCTGAAATATGTTACCTAGAAAACTGTTTTCTTGTAGTCCTCACCTCAGCCAGGAGAGTGAGTGACCTCCAAGCTCTCAAACTATATTATATTCCTTAGAGATAAAGTAATTTTGAGGACCAAGAGAAAATATCTCTCTAAAGTGGTCTGAGTGTCACCTCAACCAGTCCATCACACTCCATGTTTTTCACTGAAAAATCCACACCTGGGGAGCAGAGGCTCCGTTCCCTGGCTATTAAGAGAGCGTTAAGCTACTCCCTGGACTGCACTAAGGATGTCAGGTCAACTTAAACACAACTGTTTGTTACCTATGGGGATGTAGACCAGGGCAAGCTAGCATCCAGGGGGATAATTTCTCGCTGGATAGTGGCATACATACATTTGTGTTATGGCAAGGCTGCTAAACATCCACCTGAAGGCCTTTGGGCCCACTCTACAAGGGGCACCTCTGCCTCTGTGGCAATATTCAGAAGTGTCTCAGTCCAGGACATTTGTAAAGCCGCTTACATGGAAAACAGTACACACCAGTGGCGAGATTACGGGGGGAGAGGGCAGGCTGCCCCCTGAGCAGAGAGACCGGGACTTTTTGAGTTTGCTGGTTTGTGTTTTTGTTTTTTTGCTCTTGAACTGGGCCTGGCTGTAACCAAGGAGAAGAGTGAGAGGGTGGCTCTGAGGACTTCTGTGCAGATTTTAAATATTGTTCTATTGCCGATGGTTGTCCCGTATATCCCAGTTTCCGATTGGCTGCAAGCCTGCCGTAACCACAGCAACATGCATTTTGTAGCCAATCGCAGAGCACTGCAGCCACAGTCTCGCACGCACCTGCACAGGCTGAAACCTGTTAAGGCCCCATTTCTCGTCTGCCATCGAAAAGAAAGCAATAGCAAACGTTCGTTGTCTGGTTAGTCGTTGGTGCGCGAGTGTCATCCACCGTTGCCGTCATTTTGAGGATTTCTCCTCCTCAGTTGTGACTCGCTGGTCGGATAATCATTTTCCTCCCTGAGCAGCCTACCCTGAACACCAGCCGCCAGGCCCACCAGGAAGGAATAAGAGAGCTGAGGAGAGGAGTTGGAGAGTCCTGTTGGGGCTGGCTCCAGTGCCAGGCCACAGCGGCAGGCCTCAAGCTCTGTGGTGCCATGAGGGAGAAGACAAGAGTGGAGAGTAGACTGCCACCAGGACTCACCGTTGGGAGGGAGAAGAGCCAGAGCAGAGAGGGGCCAGGGGGAGAGCCGAGCGGCGAGAGAGCCTGCTGTCCTGACCAGCCTACTGGCTGGTGAAGTGCTGCTGCCTGAGTGAAGCCAAGGCGAGGGCCCCCTGAGAAAAGTAAAAGTTCCTTCAATAAAGTCCTGAGGCGAATACTGAATACAAAAAATAATCAGCCAGTTAGTTGGGATGAGTTGAGCCATGGTGTGGCCTTTTTATTGAGATATGCATGGTGCGATCTGACTGGGGGGATACTTTGGATCCAAATACGGATGGAGGATAGCAGCTCAATTTGCTTTTGCAGACTGGTAGGGTATATTTAAAATCTCCGACTCTGAAATGAGTCATCGAGTCCTTTGTTTTGCTCTGGCAGCTGGCTGCAGTAAAACCGGGGCCATAGTGGCCGGGTGGTGTGGTAGATGTGTTGGGTATGGGACAGGGTAATAATGGATGTGAGGTGACAGACCCAGTGACAGCTCGGGAGGGTCTGGTAATACTGTATAATTTGAGTGCAGTGGCTTCTGTCCGAGTCCGTCATCTTTGATTCAGCCTGGGCCCCTGGGGAGTTGCTGGATGTTTTGGGGGCTTTGCTTTTGTTTACACTGTATTTCGCGCCTTTGCAGCTGTTTCGCCCGACAGGGCCAGCTAGGCCCCATTTGGGCCAATTTGCCTTCTTGCTTGGCCTGAGGAGGCCTCAGGCTGTCTAAGTTTATTTTTAGTCACCCACAAGGCACTACAGTGCACTGCTGCTGAGGCAGGCTCCAGAGTCCACCGCCAGCCTGCCCTGCCCAGGCCCGCCTGTGTAGTGGTTTTGACTGTTTCATTTTATCTTTTTTGACACTGAATGTGAATTTGTCTGTGGGAAGCAAACTGGAAGAAAAACCATAGAAACATAGAATTTTACGGCAGATAAGGACCGCTTGGCCCACCTAGTCTGCCCATTTCCCTACCTGATGGATAAGCTGCAGATTCTAGTTAATCAACTGCTTACTTCCTCCTACCCCCCACTAGAATTGCCTTATGCCTGTCCCATGCATTCTTGAATTTCCCACTGTTCCTGACTCCACAACCTCCTCAGGAAGGCTGTTCCATGCATCCACAACCCTCTCTGTGAAAAAATACTTTCTAACATTACCTCTGAGCTATCCCCCCTCTATCTTCAAATTGTGCCCCCTTGTTCTTGCACGTCTCTTCTTCTGAAAGATACTACCCTCTTGTATTTTAATTTCCTTGAGATACTTCAAAGTTTCTATCATGTCCCCCCTCTCCCTCCTTTCCTCAAGGGTATACATATTAAGCTGCTTTGGTCTCTCCTCGTATGTTTTCTGGTGCAGACCCTGCACCATTTTGGTTGCCCTCCTCTGAACAGCCTCCACTCTGTCTATGTCTTTGCGGAGATGGGGTCTCCAGAATTGCATGCTGTACTCCAGATGGAGTCTCACTAACTGTCTGTACAGAGGGATAACAACTTTCTGTTTTCTACTGTTGATGCCTTTCCCTATGCATCCCAGTATCTCCCCAGCCCTCCTTTCTGCCTTCTCACATTGCTTGCCCACCTTTAGGTCATCTGATATAATTACTCCTAGGTCTCTTTGAATTTTTGTTGTTATTAACTTACTCCCCATTGTATACTCTTCCCCTGGGTTTTTGTTTCCCAGAAGAATTACCTTGCCCTTCTTTGCATTGAATCTGAGCTGCCACATATTTGACCATTCCTCCAACCTTGCCAAGTCCCTTTTCATTCTTTCCACCCCACCTTGTGTATCAACCTGTTGCATATCTTTGTGTCATCTGCAAAGAGACATACCTTTCCTTCCAGGTGTTTTCCAATGTCACTTATAAAGACATTAAAGAGGACTGGTCCCAGCACCAAACTCTGCGGTACCCCTCTAGTTACCCTCCTTTCTTCACTGTGGACTACGTTTACTGTTACCCTTTGCGTCCTGTTGTCCAGCCAGTTTTTTTTATCCAGGCTACCACCTTGGGACCCACTTCAAGGCTGGCTAACTTGTATATTAATCTTTTGTGTGAGACTGCGTCAAATGCCTTGCTAAAATCTAGGTAGGCCGTATCCACAGCCCCTCCCTGGTCTAGTACTTTGGTCACCCAGTCAAAGAAATCTATTAGGTTCGTCTGACATGACCTTCCTGCTGTGAAACCATGCTGCCTTGGGTTCTGTGCCCCACTGGCCTCTAGGTACTCAACAGTTCTTTCCTTCAGAAGTGATTCCATCATTTTCCTTACCACTGAAGTCAAACTAACTGGTCTGTAGTTTCCTGCCTCTGCCCTGCTCCCACTTTTGTGAAGTGGAATCACATTAGCCCTCCTCTAGTCCTCAGGTACCACCCCATCCTCCCGTGATTTGTTAAAGAGAGTAGCTGGTGATGTTACTAGTTCTGCCCTTAGTTCTTTTAGAATTCTTGGGTGAATCCCATCAGGCCCCATTGCTTTGTCCACCTTCAGTTTCGAGAGTTCTTTCAAAACCCTTTCTTCTGTGAATGGACTGGTATCGACTCCCCCTATTCAGAGTTTCTCCCTTGTTTGGTTTAGGTACCTCCCCCCTCCTCTTCCGTTGTGAATAATGAGCAGAAATATTCGTTCAGTATCCCTGCTTTTTCACTGTCACCCTCTGCCCACATTCCCTCCCCTTTGTTAAGCCTCAGTATCCCTCCTTTGGTCTTACTTCGCTCCCTAATGTACCTATAAAAGGTTTTATCCCCCTTCTTAACAGAGTTGGCTATCTTTTCTTCAGTTTGTGACTTTGCTATTCTGACTGCCTTCCCTACATCCTTCTGCTTTAAGTGATAAAGTTCTCTGTCCTGCTCCTTCTGTGTTTCCTTATATTTCCTGAATGCTATCCTTTTCTCCTTAACCATCCCTGCCACCTCTTTTGAGAACCATTGTGGTTTTTTCCTTCATTTTTTTTGTTGATTTGCTTCACACAAAGGCTTGTTGCCTCTGCGATGGCTGTTTAACCATTGTCTAAATTTATTATTTAGCACAATAGAAAATTCAAAAACAGTTTAAAATATAGCCCTGTCTTATAACATCATGTTTTCCAGAGTATCCTAACTAGTGTTGTCTTTAGAATAGTAAAGCTTATTGTATGTTTAGACAAGTTCTCAGAGATGCTTTCTCCAGAATAATGATTAAAAGACTGTTCCCTGAAGTACTGTACAGCCGATGAAAATTAAAAAAGAAAAGACTTGTGATTAGGAAGAAAAGGGTATTTCAAAGTTATAAAACCATTACATGGCATTATAGGTTTGTTTCTCATTTAATATGAGCTGTTAAACACATGGACATTTTATTTATTTTTTGAATTTTGTTGATCCAGTGGGCCCACTGAGACTAGAAGTCCCTTTTTCACGGGTGACTGGGGGGAGGGAAATACAGATGGTAACCAACTGAAATTGATCCAGATTACACTGTTGGTGATATTTTAGTGAATTTTAGTGAATTTAAGAAATATTTAATGACGAGATTTGTAGTAAACTATGAATTTGTAAAACTATGGCCCAGGATCGTTTTACATTTCAGTGAGCACTGCTGTGTGATTTGATTGTGTTTTTGTTGTCACCTGGGAGGAATGGAGGACTAGACATAGACAATTCTGGTTATTCTGCCTGTTTTCAGCCAGCCTTTGTCCCTCGGCTGGTGAGGGGGGGCGTGTCATGTGGTTGCCAACTGACATGATTTCTTTTAACCACATTAGGCTGTTGGTGGTACTGTATTTCTATTTACTGTTTCTGCAGTCTTCTTCCCTTCTGTTGCATGTGGTTTTGTTTTGTTTGGGACACTACTGTGTGGGTACCGTCTTGGAGGTTATTGGAACAGACAGTTACAGCTGTTTTATTAATTTGTGCTCGGCTGGACAATATGAGGCACCATTGTTTGTTTTTTATTTAACACTTTTTGTGCCCGGTGGGTCAAGTGTCACAGATATATACAGTAAATGTGCAAAACTGACCCTTCCTGTTGTACACCACGCCTCACCATCACCACAGCAATAGATGAATTTATTTTATGCCTTACTTTGTTATGCGAGTAAAGAAACTGGTTTGCACATGTTCAGTTATAGTTTTGGGCGATTGTGGAATGCTGGTTACAGTTATTGGGTGCAGGTGTGGTGCGGGTAGGGCAATTAAACTAAGTTGGGTCACCTAGATTATGTGTGGTGGAAAGTTAAGGTTGCCTTTTGGCTGTACAGGTTGGAGTTTCACTTTCAGCTCTCTGTTCCCTCCTGTATGCACCATATGCAATTATTACTTTTATTACTTGAGCACTTGTGGAAAAAAAAATTCTAATAGACCTCCGATGTGCACAGAATTGTAATTATGATGCTTCTTAACCACCTCCCCCCACCGGATCTCACTGGTAATACCATGAGAAAATGATGCAATGCCCGTCCCTTAATAGAGCACTATGTGCCCCTTATACTACTGTCCTTATGTAGTGAAAGTTTCCAATGTCTATATCTCTGCCCAGTGATGTAATAGAATCTGCCTATGTAAAAGGCACTGGGCATTTGATATGTAGACATTGGAAACTTACTGTACATAAGCGCACTATTATGGGACGGGCAGTGCAGCATCATTTACGCGTGATATTACCAGCGTGATCTGGGGGCCCCGCGACCTCTTCACTGTCATAATACATGAAAACCAGGACTTTTTTGTTATTTTGCCCCCTCCATAAAAAAAAAAAAAACAGACTCCACCCCTGGTACACACCTTTGCAGAGCACTACTTTCTGGACATGCAGTCTAGAAGGGCTGCCAGTTTTGACACTGCAGTCTTGCAGAACCATTTCCTGCACCCTAAATAAGTGCTGTACCCAGCCCCCCAAGGTACTGATATGGAGTCTGCACTTGTTAAGCAACAGAGAGGGATTTCTAAGGTTTGAAGAAAAAATTAATCACCATAGTTATGTTTCTTCATAAGGGATCCCTCACTTTGCTTGACAATCCCTTCCCTACTTCTCCTTCCATAACCAGGAAAAGGTTCTCTCAGTAGCCTGTTCTTAGTGGAGTTAAGCATTTCCCGTTGCTTTTGGCATGGAGTCACAACTGAAAATATTGAGTTTTTTTCATTTGTTTTCTTTCTTTTTTTGTGTGTGTTTTTTATGTTAGAATTTTTTAGTAGTCACTTAGCTAGCTTTGGTGGTCACTGCTGTCCCACAGTTTGAGAAATCTGTTGTTAGAGGGCAGGGGAGAACGTGACCATAGCAGAGTTTCAAATTTCATTCTAAAGTTCTCTAATTCGCATACAATTCTAGGCTCTGGGGCAGCTCATTACAGGGGACTGAATGCACTTGTCAAGCATAGTGAAGGATCCCTTAGGAAGAAACAACATTACTATGGTGAGTAATTTTTTCTTATAGCCTGGCCAGTGGCACTGGGTGGAGTGTATTGTGCTGCTGTATGGAGCCACCCCACACTCTGGACCGGTTATGTCTAGAGAGCTTGGTGAAGGAAGTGCTCTCAGACTCTGGGGAAGGGGTAGGAAGCCCCAGCAATGAGAAGCTAGGATATGCACTCCCAAAGCTGAGTGACTGTGTTAAAAAAAAAAAAATAAATAAATAATTTGCAGGAGTTCCAAGAAGGCAAGCACTCCAAAGTTCCAGTGAATACTGTGCTTTGGTTTTATTTGTAGATATAAAATGCAGAAGGTACAAAATGTTTAGAGTGCCATGCTTGCAAGCCTCTGCACTGCTTGAGCACCTCTTGTGAATGGGCAGCAGGAGTGGCTTGCAGTGTTCCCAAATGACCACAGTATGTCCTGCCCCACCCCCCACCCCAAGCCTGTGTGGCGTGTGAGCTGCCAGAGAGCAATGTGGGAGGAATATGCAACCAAAAAAGGAGGGAATGCCTGAGTGGATGATAACCCTTTCCACCCACCCTGCACCCCAAGCTCCAGCTTGGGACCATGTCTCCCTCTTGGCGAGCTGTGAACTGGAGAATAATGCAGCTCCAGATTCCTGGAGCCTGTCAGAGAGAGGCTTTCCCCATGTGGTGCAATTCACCAAAGAACTCTGTACACGAACTGGGAGAGCAGAGGTGTGAGGCCGGTGAGAGGCGGAGATAACAGCGGCTGAAGTAGGGGAGTGGAGAAAATCAGGTAGAGGGCTACAAACAGAATTAAAAAAATGTATCTTTGATTCTGTAGAATACAACTAAATCATAAGAAGTAGGCAGATGTATCCAGATCTCTTGGAAGATTTTCCGTACCTGTCAAGTACTGTTCTCCTAGGATTTCTCCTGTGATCTTGCAGGCTCCACTCCTCTGACGGCAGTTACTTGAAGAATATGGCTGGTCACTGTTCTCTTAGTCCAAAGAAAGAGCCAGCACAGCAGATCATGAATGCAGTAGAGTCTATGGTTTGTAGTTCATGAGATATGTTTGCTTTAAAGGTTGGAGTAAAGGACTGGAGTGGAAGACTACATTTCCCAATTCCCTGTGTGCCACTCGTTAAATCTTGGTACTTAACGCTACTACATATTGGAGTATTTGAATGATGCAACAAGTTTTACCACCAGAAACAAAAACAACATTTTCATCATGCATAGTTACAGAAACATGTGCAAGCTGTATGCCTGTACAGCTGTCTTACACTTCATTTAATAGTTATTTTAAATACAACAAACGTGACAGTAGAAGCATTTGTGCCTTGCTGTGCCAAATTATTTTTTGTCTTTCCCAAAACCATTCCCTACAGTATCAGTTTGTACATAGTACAAATAATAGTTTTCCAGTTGCACTTTTAACGCAATCCCAAGATGATCAACTTTTCAGAGAATATTGCTTCCACAGATTTCATGGACCGGTGTTGCTCCTCTTTGCGGCTATAGTGGTAACTGTGTGAGCTGAGAGGCAACATGACATATACATCAAGAATTTAAGATTTGCCTTTGTGTTATCCATGTTCTAATTGTAGCAAGTGTTCTTTCAACATGGCTAAAAAAGATTTACAGATTTTAGTCACAGTGCCTGTCCATGGTCACCCTAGTGAGCGCCTGTATTAATAGGACTGCCATAGGAATCTTCCCATTCTTCACAGTCCTATGCAATAACCAGAGATCTAAAGAGAGATTTTATTTCTAATGTAAGATTACTTAAATTGCAATTTAAAATTCTAACAATAGAAATTTTACTAACAGAAAAGTTTCTCCAGGAGATTGAGTAATTATGAAACCAGCCAACAGACGCGCAGAGTGACCGAGATGTAATCACGGGTACCCAGGAGTGCTATCTGTATAACACATTTACCAGTTGAAAAAATGGGGTACCTAATAAAACAAATCATTTTTGTTTCAGGTTTACACAGTCAACTTGGAGTCTCGTTACCTGCTAATACAAGGAGTCCCTGCGGTCGGAGTTATGAAGGAGCTGGTCGAGCTTTTTGCATTGTATGGTGCTATTGAAGAATATCGTGCCTTGGATGAGTACCCTGCAGAGCCATTTACTGAAGTGTACCTTCTCAGATTCCAAAAGCTACAGAGTGCAAGGTGACGTCAGAACTTCAGCACACTACAGTAGCTCTTTATTAGTCTTCTCCCCCTCTTTGTTTTTCCTTTACTGTCTTTTTGTTGTTATACATGTTTAGCTCATGTTAGACGATGACATGCAGGTCCACATGCCTTTAGTGCCAGAGCTGGCTCCTCCATTAAGGGGAGTGGTATAAACCTACATTCTTTAAATATTGAAATCAGGGGTTGAAATTAAGTTTTGCAGCAACTAGCCAGCAGAGCTAGTGACTGGGAAAATACACTGGCCCCATAAACATTTCCACTGGCCTAGTAGGTGTACATATTGAAGTGCTGCCTTCTCCAGCACAAGCCCGCAGGGCTAGTTAAATGAAAATCTTACTAGCACGATACAGAATCTGCCAGCATTTGGCTAGTGGGCTGGTGCCAGTTTCGACCTATGGTTGAAATGTTCCTATCTTCCATGCACAGACTTTGTTTTTGGTTAACAGCAGCTGAATAGTACATTGGGTTGCATAGGCCACCACATGCTCACTCAGTGTTACTGCAACTTTAAAATTAGTTTATATGGTGCAGCAGCCACAGTTTATGCACAGCTTGTCTGCACCAGGACTTCCTTTAGTTGTCTTTTGGGAGGCATTTTGGCCTGCTGTTTAGAGCACAGAGCTGTGAACCTGGAGACCCAGGGCTGAATTCCGCAATCCCCAGCTTCCTTACTGTGTGACCCTGAGCAAGTCACTTAACCTGCCTCTGCTTAACCTCTGTAATTACATATTATCTCAGTGTTCTTTGAACCAGTCAGTATGCTGAAAATGATAGCAGCATTCTTTCCCTTCCGTCTCCAGGATTATTAAACAGTCTGGGATACATTTTGTATGAATGGTGCGCTATAATTTTTATTTATTTTTTTTTTTATTTATTGCAGTCTTGGATTACACCAGTGAGCAGATGCTCATTTATAGGTTCCACATCAGTTACACAGACAATACAATACAGATGACAGGGTTACATATGGTACAGGTAAGTTACAGAGTACAACAGCATTAAACAGTTTAGGCAGTATAGCAGCTAGCCGGCTTCAGAGGTTAACACCCTACTTGGAAGCTCTTACAGGTGAGAAGAAGGAGGGGTTGCAAACATGGGTGGAAGGAGTAAGGTAGTTGGGAGCATCTGACGGGGTAGAGAAGTGGGAGCGATGTCATGATTGGGGGTAGGTGTAACCTAAAGTGCTGAGATTGGGGTCCCTCAACTCAATGAGTTGTCAGGAGGTAAGTGCAGGTAGTTGGCTGATGCTAATGGAGGGTGCTAATGGTAGCAGTCACATTTACTAGATTTTACTGAGTCTTCATTTGAATGATCCAATAGATGTGGCATTGATAACGTCAGGAGGTAAGGCATTGGTCCATAGTAGAGCACAATAGTAAATGGCACTTTGTGCTAGGGCTGTGCGGCATCTGGAAAGTTTTGTAGGTCTGAGTGGAGGAGTTCCTTATGGGTCGGGTGCTTGAGTGTGGAGTTAGGAGTTTTCTGGACCCCTGTGGGTAGTTGGTTGAGTGAGCATTTCTTGGCAATGAGGCAGGTTTGGTAGTTTATTCTGTCCTTCAGTTGTAGCCAACCTGCCTGGGTGTAGACCTCACAGGTGTGCATTAGTCTTTCTGCACCTGTGAGCAGTTGGCCTGCCTTATTTAGTGCAGTGGTGATGCAGTTTAGGGCTGTGTCTGTTGCCGACCCATAGATTGTCGGGCCATAGTCGACAAGGGAGACTGTCGAGCTGTTGATAGCCAGGTTCAGTGCCTCATGTGTTAGGCGGTGTCTATGCCTGTTTAGGATCCCTATTTTTGTATTAATCGCTCTTGCTGTGTTGTTGATGCGTTGGGTATACGAAAGTGTAGAGTAGAGTGTGATCCCAGGTACCTGAACTGCCGGACGTGTTCCAGTGGGTCCCCACTGGCATTCCTGATTGTAAGGGGGGAGGCTTTATGGTTGTTCTGTGTGCTGGTGAATATCATAGTCTTAATTTTTTTGCAGTTCTTGACTAGTCTGTGATCTGTAAACCATTTTTCAGTGGCTGAGAACCCCTTTTTGGAGATCCACCGCTAGTTGTTCGGAATTAGGGTTGCTGTTGAATATGACCATGTCGTCTGTGTGTAGGAGCATTCGGCCCGGGCATGTGGATGGCAGTTTGTTTAGGAATAAACTGAACAGTAGGGGTTCCAGAAATTTTTTTTTCCCTTATCTGTTTCTTCCACGGGTCCCCTGGTCGGCAGCCATCCTCAGCCACCCGTCCTGCTCTGTACCCCGACATCAGGCAGCAACCCCTCTTCCCCCCCCATGGATTACCCCACCATGGTGGGGTGGCAGAGCTCCCTAGCTCAACTCACTTCAACCAGGATCCAGTTCAGGGAGCGCCATTCGGGGTCGGGGCCTGTGGTGGGTGGCTGCTTCATCCTGCATGACCGGGACAATTTTCACATTTTCTCCCTTGCATTAGTGGAGCATGCAGTGACGCCAGTGGAGGGAGCGTGCATGTGCTCCTCTGGGTGTCTGCTCCATCTCAGCCCTCTTTTTGCAGGATCGGCGCACTGCCCCAGCCTCTTGCTAGGGGCCAGTTGCTGGCTGACCACTGAAGTCCCCCTTCCCCGGAGAGGAAGAGCAGTCCCTTAGACACTGGATCCCTCTCTCCCTGCCAACCCCCAGCGGCCCATGCACGTTCCCGAACACAGGTTGTCGGCGTAGCGCGACGTAAGGCATCCAGCACCCCAGCGCCACAGGGCCAGCAGGGGTCCCAGAATTGATCCTTGTAGGACCCCTGAGCGGACTGGTCTGTTATCGGAGGATACCCCCCCCCCCATTTTGACCTTTTGTGAGCGACTGAGAAGGTAGCTGCTGAACCAGCATACTGATTCAGAGGAGAGTCCGGTGGCTGACAATTGGCCCAGCAGGAGCTTGTGATGTACTGTATCAAATGCTTTTGATAGGCCAATGAAAGTTGCCCCAACCAGGAGACCTTGATCAACTGAATGGTGAATGTGTCCGGTGAATTCAAGCAAGACCGTGATAGTACTGTGACCTGACCGGAAGCTGTGTTGCTCTAGACAGAGAAGTTGGTATTGGTTCAGGTGTTTAACTAACTGGTCTGTCACTACCTGCTCAAGGGCTTTGGAGAGTGGAGTGAGTATGGAGATAGGTCTGTAGCTGTTATGTAGGGTCCTGTCACCAACTTTGTGCACTGGAGTTACTGTGCCTGATTTCCATCTCTGGGGGAACTGTGAGAGGCAGAGGGAGAGGTTGATTAGTATGCTGAGTGGGCCTAGGACCTCAGCCAGGGCCAGCTTGACAAATTTTAGGTCCAGAGTGTCCCTGCTATGTCTAGATTACCCAGCACCTTCTCCTGGTACTTTTTAGCTTTGGCTTGAGAGACTTCTTTAAAGTAGAAGAGCGTGGTTAAGGATGGTTGTTTGGCCTTATTAGGATCAGTCGGCGGTGGGGTGTTGAAGTAGTCTGCTGGTAGCACACTGTATAGGTCCATGAACACAATGTTAAGTACGATGGCAGTGTGCATGTGGTCCAAAGACTGTACGTCATCGATCAAGAGCATGGCTGGTGCAGATTTGGGGTTCTTGCCGGTTGTGTCGTTATGGTTATCCCAGAATGACTTGCTGTCATTCCAGGTGCTGGAGAGGGCTTCTTTGTAGTATTTGCTTTTGGCAAGTGGGACAGCTTTAGTGCACTCATTCTGAGCTTTTTTATACCTCTGTTTGTTAGCGGTGGTACCGTGTGCTCTCGCTATCTGCTATAAGTGATCTCTGGCTTGTAGTTGCTCTAGGAGGTCAGATGTGATCCAGGGGATACTGTGCCCTCTTATCTTTCTGTTTTTTATAGGGGCATGCTTGTCTCAGATGGCGTTAAAGGTTTTTATGAAGTGTTCCAGGGCTGTGTCCACATTATTGGCATTATAGAGTGCTGTCCGATCTGCGCTCTTGAAGTTCATTTTTAGCAGCTCCTGTTTCTGGGCTGGCAACTTGGGTTCAAGAGGAAACTCGGGAACCAGTGATGGGGCGGCCAGGCTTGGAGGTAATGCTGCTGTGGCCACGTGTCCCAACCAGGAGGAGGGAGATAGCACACTCTAGTGCTGCAGTGGCTCCTGTTGAGGGGGCTGGGGAGCATGCTTTCCAAACAGGAGCTCGCTGCACGCACTCGAGACAAGACCTTCACCCCACGTGTTCACATGTTGCCTGGGGTTTGGGGGAAGAAAACCAAAAAAAGAAGTTGGAAGATGGCCAGCCTCTCGCAGGCCCTGATCCACTGAACAAGCACCCTCCTCCACTGGATCCGAACACCTGAAGGGGATATCCCCGAAGGCCTTATCATGGGGGGCAAGCCATGAGGGATGGAGGTTGGGGTAACTACTAGGGGAAGGTGGGTAAGTAAGTAACTAAATTTTTATTTATTTGGTGCCCAATCCCAGGGGCTCTGGGCACTTTACGTAGAGGTGCAGACATTTACAGAATAAAATCAGTAATAACAGTAATTTAAGTCAGAGTCACTGCAGTTAAAATTACTTAAAATAAAACTCTAAACCCCCTCAAAATATAACTAAACATTAAAAGCTTGTGTAAACAGGTGTGCTTTCAGTGTACTTTTAAAGTTCTCCACAGAAGGGGCCACGCTTACAGATCACGGCAGCGAATTCCACAACACAGGCCCAGCTACTCTAAAAGAGCAGTCACCAGATATTTCGAGCCACGCCCTCAGGACCGTGAGATAACCCTCCGTGGACAAGCGGAGTGAGCGCACGGGGCGTGCAGGTGTCAGAAGGTCTGACAGATAACCAGGACCTGATTCATATAGGGCCTTGTATGTGAGCAAGCCCACCTTGAAGGCAATCCTCCACCTGACCAGCAGCCAGTGTAGTTCGTGCAAAACCAGGGTTATATGAGCGGACCTTGGATGGCCTGTCAGTAACCTGGCTGCAGCGTTCTGTACCAGCTGCAGCCGGTGGAGGTTACCCCCACTGACCCCGAAGTAAAGAGCGTTACAGTAATCAAGTCTGAATGTGACAAAAGCATGCACCAGCAAGGGCAGGTCATCAGGTGGGATTAAGGTTTTAATCCGGACCACATTCCTCAAATAGTAAAAACCACTTCGGACGACGGAAGACACCTAATCATCAAGTGTCAATCCGTCGCCATGATGACGCCCAGATTCCGCACCCTGTTGGCCGCCACCAGTGAGATGGCACCCAGGAACAACCCTGTTCCTGATCTGGTGGCGACCATGTCCCACCGATGACCCAGCTCAGTCGCTAGTACCTCCATCATATCCAGGTTGAGCCTCAGCCAGTTAGAGGACATCTAGTCCTGGATCTCAGATAGGCATTCATGTAGCACGTCCACGGCCTCCAATGTTCCAGGTGCAAAAGACATATACAGCTGGGTATAGTCTGCATAGCAGTGAAAACCCAGACCATACTGTCTAATGATGTCACCTAGGGGCAGCATATACACTGCAAACAAATGGGCGACAAGATTGAGCCCTGAGGAACCCCACAGGTCAGGGACTTCAGGTATGAGAAGAAACTGCCCATCACTACCTGTTGTTTCCTGCCTGACAAAAAGGACGCAAACCAGCTGATGACTTTGCTGGTGAGTCCATAGAAAGCTCTAAGGTTGATCGAGTAGCACCACGTGATTTATGGTGTCAAAAACTGATGAGAGATCTAGGAGGACAAGACTTGACCACTCTCCTCTATCTCTCTTGCCCTGAAGAGATCATTTTGCACTCTAACGCTATTTCAGTGCTGTGTTTTCTCCTAAACCTGGACTGCAGTGGCTTGTAGATGTCAAAGGGCATCAGGTGGGCTTTGAGTTTCAAAGCCATCACTTTCTCCACAAACTTTCCCAGAAATGGAAGATTGGAGACAGGTCGATAATTTAAGATGTCAGGGTCAAGAGATGGTTTCTTCAGTAGGGGCCTCAGCAATGCCTCCTTCAAGACATCGGGTAATAGCCCCTCTGAGAGCAAACATCGGACAATCTCAGCGAACACTGGACCAACAGACTCAACTCAACTCACTAGTACACGCTTCTAGCCTGGGCCCACTTCACAAAAAGTGTGTCACAGCTTCAAGATTACCGCGATAACCTCAGACACCCCCACTGGCTGAAACTCCTCCCAGACAAACGGAGTGACCCTGTAAGTACCAGATTCTGTACTATGGGAGTTATCATGTCCCACTGGAGAGATTCCAGCTCTAATGGAGGACACCCTGTCAGAAAAGAACTGAGCGAATTCCTCACACTGAGTGATTGAAACTGCTCTTTTCGGCTGTAGACAGACTGGATGTAACAACCTGTCCACAGTCCAAAAGTGCATAGCCAGTCTGTTCCTTCCTGCAGCAATCTCCCTGGACAGGAACCCTGCGATATTACAGTTGATTGCTCTTTGATACTCACCGTAGTGAGTTCTCAAAGCCAGTCTGTCCTCCACAGTCCCGGTCCTTCTCCAGCAACGCTCCAACTTCCAACGCTTGGTCTTCATCTCCTTGAGAGCAAAGGTAAGCGTTTTAATCTGAGGTTTTTATAAAGTTTTTAAGGGTTCATTTCTGTACACCTGGTTAAGTGCCCGTAGGCAAAGATATCTGGCACCCCGAAAGATAGATTGATCTGAGCCTGTGCATTGGGTACGCTAGCAAGAGGTTCACAGTTTGAATCCCTCCAGAACTGAGACCAGGCTCTGTAAATACATTCAACTGTAATGTAGTCTTCTTAATGAGGTAAAGCTCTTAAGAGGTACTCCCAGGGCTAGTCTGATGGCAGACTGGCGGAATGATGTGCTGGCATGTGGTTCACACCCTCACCCCAAGACTTCCACCTTGGGGGTGGCAGAGTAGCATCAGCAAGTTGATACTCTCAGTCTTGCGAGAGGGATCACATGTCTCCTTGGCACTATAGTATCACCACCTGGCAAACACCTGGCACTGTGCGGTGCTGCTTTAGGATGATCTGGAGAAAATGATTTCATTTTGCCGGTAAAATCTTTAGACCCCAAGCTTAAGCCTAAATATTGACAGTCGGTGCCAAACCTCTGACTGAGAGGGGTCTCAAAATTAATACCTTAGCAGGGGCGGCAGGTAACAGAGGGGATATTTCAAAGTGGTGTGAAATAAATTATTCCACTGCCATGGGAAATGGAAGTCTATCTTACTATTTTATTGTTCGCTAAATTGTTCCCCCTCAAAAAGGACACCAGTATGCTTAAACATTAATGGGGGGGGACACAAAAACATCACTAGGGCTGTTCAGTTTTCTGTAAAACTTTATTGGAATCCTTTTTATTACCCTGACGTTTCGCACCAATGTGCTTTTTCAAAGGGTTTCTTCTCTTTTTGTATCTGCAAAACATGTAATGCATGTATTTCAGTATTGGTTTCATTAGTTTACATTCATTTCATTTCATTTTTTATATATATATATATACACACTTTTTTAATAATAATAATAAACACACTTGCCACTGTGTCTTCTTATCGCACTACTCGTCAGCATTCTTTATACTGAGCCTATTACATTATCTGGAAAAGGTCAAAAAAAGGTCTTTAACATTCTGTGTCCAGACTTAAATGTTCCTCTCATTAGAAAATGCCTTAATATGCTTCAGTAGTGCTTTAATTCTGTTTGCCCTGCCTCATTTGTTACTGCTGCTAAGAATCCTACTCCACTTTTGAGCAAAGGACATCCCTGCACAGATTTCTATGTTATCATAATCTGTGCATGGTTAAATTAATGTACCTTCTGGGTTTTTTGTTACTTTGCCCCCACGGTCTAATTTTCTGCCACTTCAGGCATATTATGGATGATTCCTATTTTAGTTCTTAACGTTTGTACGCAGATTCATACCTTGGATTTAATTTTGTTTGCTTTCATTCCTTCTGTATTAGCTTTTTTACTTGTTTCTTCCGTTTTTCGCCTAGTTAGAAATAACAAGCTTTTTAGGTAAATAAATATAACTGCTACATTCGCCTCACTGCTTATTTGTACTTATACATGCTGTTTCTAGAGCGCTTATGTTTACAGCTTTTACCTTCACGGTTCCTATGTCCGCTTGGAGCTTCTGGTTTCTCAATTCAGGATTCCTAATCACTATTTATCTTTGTTACCTGGGTGCAAAGTGATTCTGTTTAGTGCCATTTAGTTTAGTAATGATAGAAGATCTCTCTAACTTTTTAAAGTCCAAAAGCTGTTTGTCTCATACCGTGTAATGGCGTCTCACTCCTGCTTCCTGACTGCTCGTTTGTTCCTGCAGTGTAATTTGCTTGTGTGCGTGGGGTTGCCTCTCTTGCTCATAAACCTCTTGGCCTGATTGTGTTGCATGATCTTGTCCACGAGAGTTAAGTCCAGAAGAACTTTGCTCTGGGTTGCTTAACAACCCAGCCTATTGCTATCCTTGCTTGTAGTGCAGAAAGCAGCTAACTAAAAGAAGCTACATTTTCTTATTAATTTAACACTTATATCTTAGTAGGAGTCAGTGTTTGTTGAGATTAAGCAAATAGATACTTTATTAGAAGTAGAAGGGGTCTTATCTAGGGTTTAAAAAAGAAAGAAAAGAAAGTAAGTGTGTGTTCTGTGCTGAGAAGGGTTCTGTATCAGTTTACTTTGCTAAACCAGTAGGAGGAGAGAGAGCTTAATTGGGGGTGTGGCTAGGACACTATAAAAGCAGGTGACTCAAATTACAACTTCCTGTTGCTAGCCTTTTTTCTTACTAATTGCCCTCCATCCCACCCACCCTAAGCCAGTTCTACTTTTATAGCCACTGGATTTGACTGTCAACAGGAACTTCCTGTTTGGCAGTAGGAAGGAAGGATCATAGAGAAACATTGGTTTTGTCAACCCTAAAGGAAAAAGTAGCTCACTCCCCCAGCTGCTGGTGGTCTGACACTGAACAAGGAAGAAGGAGGCTACTGAAGAATATAGGAAGTTACTGTCCCAGAACAGGAAGAGTGAGAGTTGTAAGGAGAGGAGAGAGTAAGCATACAGAGAAACAGGAGAGGGGACACAAAATAAGACATGATAGGAGTGATGCAGTGCAATGGCTGGTGGCGGCAGTGTTCCGGGAGACATTCTGGAGGCTGCGATGCTGCCCTATTTGCAGGCACCTCTCTGGTCTGAGGGAGGAGGTTGCCCATCTCCAGGCTGACCTGGCTAGGATTCATGAAACCTCCTCCCCCACCCAGGGACCACCAGGGCCAATGCCACTACCTCAGAGGTTGCCAAGAAAGAGGAGAGGCTGGACCAGGGTGGGCTCAGGGAGGGAGAGGGTGGTGGAACAGAGTTGCATCCCTCCAGCTGTACCCCTCCACAATTCATTCGCTCTTCTGGTGGATAGTGGTTCCTCTACGGAGGCACCTGCAGTGGAGACCAAGGAGGATGCTGGGAACCTTCACAAAGGAGACCCACAGGAGGGTGGCATGAGACCCACAGGGGAAGGAAACAACTCCTGGTGGGGGACTCAATCATTAGGGGGTAGAAATGGGGGAGGAAGTGGGAGGGAGGTAAGGTGCCTGCCTGGCGCCATGGCTTGGAGGGACAGGAAGCGAATCCTCGGGATCATGGGAGCAGCTGCACGAGGGAGGGAGCTGGATGTCATTGTCCACCTAGGGACAAATGACCTGGCTAGGAATGGGATCAGAGCAGTGCAAGAGGAATTTGTAGAGTTGGGGAGGGGCCTTAGACAAGTAGCACATACAGTAACCTTCTCGGAGGTGCTGCCTGTCTATGGCAAGGGTGATGCTAGGGTACTGCTCACCAGGGAATACAATGAATGGTTGAAAAACTGGTGTGGAGCTCAGGGTTTTGGTTTCATTGGGGACTGGGAGCCACCTGGAAGGATGCAGACCTATACTGGGCGATGGTCTGCATCTGTCCGGGGGTAACCAGGATCCTAGGTGAAGAGGATTTAAATGCTCATTGGCAAGCATTTAAACTCATTGGGGGGCACTGAAAGGAGCAGGGAAATCCCAGCCTCCCCCCCCCACAAACAACAGTAATTAGTGAGGTAAATACCAAGGTAGAGAAGTCATTAGGGAGCAGGACAGAAGTAAATGTAAAACAAAAAAAAAAAAGGCAAAGGCAGTAAGGACAGGAATGGGGCTAAAAGGGTTAAGGCCATCAAAAAGTGGAGGGTGATGAGTATCAATGCCCGTAGTCTGTGTAACAAGCTCCCTGAACTAGTGGCCTTGATGGAAGAGGGTTGTCTGGGTATTGTGGCAGTCACAGAAACATGGTATACAGAGAACCATGACTGGGATGTCAACATACCAGGATACACAATCTACAGGAGGGACAGGGAGGGTAAAAGAGGAGGAGGAGGAGTAGCTCTTTATATAAAGGAAAGAATCAAAGCAACAGAACTAAAGAGTAAACAGGGAGCAGATGAGACACTCTGGGTCACCCTGGAGACAGGAAATGGCACCACAATCCGCATGGGGGTTGTATACAGACCCCCCATCTCAGGGGGAGGGAATGGACAAGGAAATGATAGAAGGCTTCCTTAGAATGGCAGAAAAAGGGAGATATTGTTGATGGGGGACCTGAATATGCCAGATGTTAACTGGAGCACCTTTGCTGCAGGCACATCCAAGAGCAGGGTCATTCTTGATGCCCTACAGGGGGCATGCCTCAGACAGCTAGTATTGGAACCCACTCAGGAGGGAGCAATCTTAGACCTGGTACTGTCAAATGGGGACGGAGAAAGAATCTCAGATTTAGAAGTGGGTAGCCATCTGTGAACAAGTGACCACCAAACAGTGTGGTTCACGATAAACACAGCCATACAATCAAGCCATACAAAAGCAAGAGTATTGGACTTTAGGTGGGCTGACTTTGGGAAAATGAGAGAGTGCCTCAGAAAAGCACTAGCAAACAGGCAAGAAGGAGGGGTGGAGGAACAATGGGGAGTAATCAAAACAGCCATCACAGAGGCAACAAGCCTTTGTGTAAAGCAAATCAACAAAACACAACAAAGGGAAAAACCGCTATGGTTCTCAAAAGAGGTGGCAGGGAAGGTTAAGGAGAAAAGGATAGCATTCAGGAAATATAAGGAAACACAGAAGGAGCAGGACAGAGAACTTTATCAGTTAAAGCAGAAAGAGGCTGGGAAGGCAGTCAGAATAGCAAAGGCCCAAACCGAGGAAAGGATAGCCAACTCTGTTAAGAAGGGGGATAAGACCTTTTATAGGTACATTAGGGAGCGAAGAAAGACCAAAGAAGGGATACTGAGGCTTAATAAAGGGGAGGGAATGTGGGTAGAGGGTGACAATGAAAAAGCAGGGATACTGAATGAATATTTCTGCTCAGTATTCACAAAGGAAGAGGAGGGAAGGTTCCTAAACCAAACAAGAGAAACACTCTGAAGACGGGGGTCGATACCAGTCCATTTACAGAATAAAGGGTTCTGAAAGAACTAATAAAATTGAAGGTGGACAAAGCAATGGGGCCTGATGAGATTCACCCAAGAATTCTAAAAGAACTAAGGGTAGAACTAATGACGCAACTGACTACTCTAACAATCATGGGAGGATGGGGTGGTACCTGAGGACTGGAGGAGGGCGGATGTAATTCCTCTTCACAAAAGTGGGAGCAGGACAGAGGCAGGAAACTACAGACCAGTTAGTTTGATCTCAGTGGTAGGTAAAATTATGGAATCACTTCTGAAGGAAAGAATTGTTGAGTACCTAGAGGCCAGTGGGGCACAGGACCCAAGGCAGCATGGATTCACGATGGGAAGGTCGTGTCAGATGAATCTAATAGATTTCTTTGACTGGGTGACCAAAGTAGTAGACCAGGGAGGGGCTGTGGACATGGCTTACCTAGATTTTAGCAAGGCATTTGATACAATTCCACACAAAAGATTAATACACAAGTTAGCCAGCCTTGGAGTGGGTCCCAAGGTGGTAGCCTGGATAAAAAATTGGCTAGACAACAGGATGCAAAGGGTAGTAGTAAATGGAGTCCACAGTGAAGAAAGGGGGGTTACCAGCGGGGTACCGCAGGGTTCAGTACTGGGATTGGTCCTTTTTAATGTCTTTATAAGTGACATTGCAGAGGAACTGGAAGGAAAAGTATGTCTCTTTGCGGATGACACAAAGATCTGCAACAGGGTTGATACACCAGATGGAGTGGAAAGGATGAGAATGGACTTGGCAAGGTTGGAGGAATGGTCAAATGTATGGCAGCTCAGATTCAGTGCAACGGCGAGGTAATGCACCTGGGAAACAAAAACCCAGGGCAAGAGTACACAATGGGGGGTGAGATACTGACAACAGTAAAATGACCTAAAGGTGGGCAAGCAATGTGAGAAGGCAGTAAGGAAGGCTGGGGGGATACTGGGATGCATAGGGAGAGGCATCAATAGTAAAAAACAGGAAGTTGTTATCCCTCTGTACAGACAGTTGGTGAGACCCCATCTGGAGTACTGTGTGCAGTTCTGGAGACCCCTTCTCCACAAAGACATAAACAGAGTGGAGGCTGTCCGGAGGAGGGCAACCAAAATGGTGCAGGGTCTGCACCAGAAGACATACCAAGAAAGTCTAAAGGAGCTTAATATGTATACCCTTTAGGAAAGGAGGGGGAGAGAGAGGATATGATAGAAACTTTCAAGTACCTCAAGGGAATCAACGAAGTCCAAGAGGGTGGCATCTTTCAGAAAAAGAGATGTGCAAGAACAAGGGGGCACAATTTGAAGATAGAGGGGGGACGGCTCAGAGGTAATGTGAGGAAGTATTTTTTCACAGAGAGGGTTGTGGATGCATGGAGCAGCCTCCCTGAGGAGGTCGTGGAGTCAAGAACAGTGGGGGAATTCAAGAATGCATGGGACAGACATAAGGCAGTCCTAGTTGGGGGTAGGAGGAAGTAAGCTGTTGGTTAATTAGGATCTGCAGCTTATCTGTTAGGTAGGAAAATGGGCAGACTAGGTGGGCCAAGCAGTCCTTATCTGCTGTCAAATTCTATGTTTCTATGTAACCCTTTGCACGATCGGGCCATGCAGGGACTGCAGACTCTTAAAACTGTATTGTCAAAAATTCTCCCTACGCAGTTAAAACTTTCATCGGCCATAGGGTGTTGGGATTTGGTTTGTAATTTCATCCTAATACTGTACTTACTCAGTTCTTCCTTTTTATATTTCTGTTTGTTTATTTTATTTCATTAGATGCCTGGGGCCGGGGGGGGAGGGGAAAGAGGGAAGGATGTTATCTATAATCTACAGGGGTCCTTCAGGAAATTGCCAACTAATCATACTGCTGTTTCATCTTTTATTTTTGAGAATGGCTCAAATTACCTTTTACTGAACATCTTTTACTTTGTGTACATGATATAGTTTGTGTGATAAAGTCCTTATACTTTATGGGTGGGATGTTCAGACTGCTCCAGGCGGGGGCGCAAGCCTGGGCCCAGCACAGCTGGGCTGTGCCAGGGCATGGACCAGGCGCTATTCAACGGTGCTGCGCCATGGCTCAGCACCGTTGAATATGGCACTGAGGGCGCGCGCACGGCGCAGTGGCACTGCACCAGCGCAAGTGGCAGAAGGGGAGCAGGGGGATGCGCCAGTGCAAGTGCGGTCACGCTAGGTGCATCAACTGTGATATTCAGCACTGGGCATGCAGATGAGGCCATTTGCATGCGGTGCGCCGATCCCCGGCGACTTGTGCCTGGCGCCCTGCCAGGCTGCAGCTGTCGGGGACCAATGCCCTGCAGCCTCTTGGCAGACCCAGCACTCCAATGCCCGATTGCAGGCATGTGTTTAAATACTCCCTGGTGGGCCAGTGGACCGCTCTCTAATGCCCGATCACGGGCATATGTATATATTAACCCTGGTGGTTCAGTGGACCGCGCCCCATTGCAGGCATATGATGCAAGCATCCCTGGTGGTCCAGTGTAACCCCCAGTGCCTGATTGCGGGCGGACATACCGAATGACACCCTGGTGGTACAGTGGTACTCCTCCCCACCGCCCACTAAGGCCCCATGCACCAGCACCCCCTCCAGTCAGCGGGCGAGCTGCACCCGCCCGCATGCGCCCACCAGCTGACAGCATGCCTGTACTACACAGGCCCGTTATGTGAATGAACTTGTTCATTCACATTTGAGATCTAAGTGAGTACATATGGTCTATGCCATTGGCCCATCGTGGACCAATAGGCGCACAGACCCTACTATACGCTGTCAGTCAGCATGCGCGCCACCACTGACTGGGGTGGGGGTTCCACTGGACCACCAGGGATACTTGCATCATATGCCCGCGACATGATGGAGAGCAGTCCACTGGACCACCAGGATTAATATATATAGTATATATATCTCCATATATTTTATATCCATGATTGGGCGTTGGACAGTGATCCACTGGACCTCTAGGGATGTACTATACCTTTGCCCGCGATCGGGTGAGGGGTGGGCACAACACTCTCAGGGCAGGGGGCATGGGGTCCATGTTCTGGGTGGGCGGGTGGCCACCCATGGCTGGCGGCTGCCGTACTGCACCCTGCAATATGGCAGCTCACCTGTGGGTGGCCTGGACTTGTTCCTGGTTTTACCAGGCACATCTTTGCATCCCCCTGAGCGGTGCAAGACGGGTTTGTGCCAGCATATGCGCCGCACATCCCAGGCTGAATATTGGGATGTGCTGCATATACATGGGCACACCCTTTGCACTTGCTCCGCATACATTACCGATGCGCCCCGGCACATTGGGGGTTGCGCAGCGCACCTGCCTCTTTGGATATCGTGCTGAGGCGCATTGGTGGGTGGCACATGGCGCAACCTGTTTGAATATCTGGCCCTATGTGTTTTATATTCTTTGTGGATTAAAGTGAATGACCTGAAATGTGTCCATTGCATATTTAAGGTACTTGATCAATCTTTTATTAGACCTCGGGGGCAAAGTAACAAAAAATCCAGAAGGTACATTAATTTAACCATACACGGATTATGATGACATAGAAATCTAGTGCAGGGATGTCCTTTGCTCGGTAATAAAAGTGGAGTAAGCTTTTTAGCAGCAGTAACAAGAGGCAGGGCAAGCAGAATTAAAGCACTACTGAAGCATATTAAGGCATTTTCTAATGAGAGAAACATTTAAGTCTGGACACAGAATGTTAAAGACCTTTTTTTGACCTTTTCCAGATAATGTAATAGGCTCAGTGTAAAGAATGCGGACGAGTAGTGCGATAAGAAGACACAGTGGCAAGTGTGTTTATTATTATAAAAAAAGTGTGTTATATATATATATATATATATATATATATATATATATATATATATATATATATATATATATAAAATGAAATGAATGTAAACTAATGAAACCAATACTGAAATATGTGCATTATATATTTTGCAGATGAAAAAACAGAAGAAGCCCTTTGAAAAGCACATTGGTGCAAAACGTCAGGGCAATAAAATGTATTCAATAAAGTTTTACAGAAATCTGAACAATAGCTCTAGTGGTGTTTGTGTCTCCCAAATTAATGTTTAAACAAAGGGATGTCTTGTCTTCGGTTGAAGAAGGGTGTGAGAAAGTAAAATTAAAAAAATGAAGATTCCACTATTACTGATGGTTCAAATAGCTTTAGAGCAGTATACCTGTTTCCATTTTTGAAATAAAGTAGTTGTGGTTTTGGATTTCATGTCTGTTACCTTTTGACGCAAGTATTTTTCCTTTAGAGTGGCAAAAAAAAAGCAGGATGAGCGGAGTTTCTTTGGCAGTTTGCTTCACGTGTGCTATGCTCCAGAATTTGAAACGGTACAAGAAACCAGGGAGAAACTTCAGGAACGGAGACGGTATATAGCAAGAGCAACATCTAACAGAGGTAAGTTAATGGAAGGGTATTCCAGAATTATTAGAAAAATATATCCATTCATAATTAAATCATCTCCATATTATGTAAGGTAAAGTAGGAGAACACAATTAAAAAAGAAATAGACACGAGGGAAAATGGAAGCATTAAACAGAAAACAAGTAAAAAGAAACAGTAAGGGAAATGGATGAAGGAATAAGGTTACAGGAGAAAAGCAGGAAAGAAATAGAAATGGGGAAGGCAAAGTTACTCACCATAGTAACAGTTTTTTGTCTAATGGAATGAAATACACAGGCAAACTTTTGCAACATCACAGTGAGGTGCATGGTGCCCCGGAATATAGACCCACTTTGAAAGATGCTGTCCCTCACTGTGCTACCCTCAATCCTCCCAGCATTCCAGCTGTAGATCTTCGTAGTTAAACTTTTTTGTTGAGGTTTCGCTCAGTGGTAGAGTTTTGAGCTAAATAAGGCCTGGACACTCAAGATCTTGTTTAGAAAAATATTCCAATTATAGCAATATAAATTTCAGATTAAAAGGAAAAGGTTTTAAATTACATTGAACAAGGAACATAAATCATTAAAAGCTCAAGCTTTAAATAACAAATTATTCTGAAGAACCCAATTATTATAGTCTAAAAAGGAGAGTCAGGTGAAGGTTAATTTGACAGACTCTTCTAATCCATTAGAAGGAAAGCATTTACTGTGCTGGATAACTGTTCCTTCTAACTACCCCGTAAGGGGTTTTTGAGGTACAGTCCCATCTCACTTCACTGCCTGATAGCTGACTGAGCATAAATGGGTCCCTGGGCCTGTTGGTGTGTAACATTTCTATGTACAGTGCCTCCGCCCAAAAGAAAAAATTACTCACCTTAGTAATCTTGTTTCTTCCAAGGGAATCTTACTATATTCTGACTTATGCAGTGTGGCCTCACCATAGGACTGCTCCGGAGCCAAAGTGGTTAATAGAACCTATGCAAATGATGGAATGCTAGGCTCAAGCTCGATTTTTAAACCACTGTCCCTAGTAAACGACCTCTAACCACCAGATTCTTACAAAGCATGCACTGAGTAGTTTCCAACTAATGGAACTGACAATAATAATAATACTAATAACTATAGAACCCTCCCTGAACCAGAAATGGCAGAAGAAAAAACATAGGGAATTACCCTTCTTTCAACAACTCCAAAAACCTGGCATCCTTGAAGACTCAAGTCACAGATGCCAAAATAAAAACAGTATAAACTCCCCAGGTTTGCAACAACTGGCACAGCTGTAATGCATGGACCTTAGGTTTCAGCAAGGGAGGAAGGGAGGGAAGGAGCTCAGAATACAGTAAGATTCCCTTAGAAGAAACACGATTACTAAGGTGAGTAATTTTTTCTTCAAACCCCAGGAAATCTTACTGTATTCTGACTTATGCAGATTACCAAGCAGTGCCTTTGGAGGTGGGCCTAGAACCTATTTAGGAAACAGGCTCTGCAGGATTGCTGTGCCAAACCTGGCATCACCTCTGGCCTGTACATCCAAACAGTAATGTTTGGTGAATGTGTGGACTGTCTTCCAAGTGGCAGCTTTACAGATATCCATCAGGGGAATATCCCTAGCAGCTGCTAGAGAAGCTGCAGTACCTCTAGTGGAGTGAGCTCTGAGGCCTGCAGGAGGTTCCTTACCTAATTTGCTATAGCAGAACTGGATACAGGTTATAATCCATCTCGCAATGGATCGTTTTGTGGCAGATTTTCCTTTTCCCACCTCTCCGAAGGTAAGGAAGAGCTGGGTTTGGTTCTGTCTGTGACCCTTTGTGCAGTCAAGATAGTAGCTGACTGTCCTTTTTACATCAAGGCTGTGCAATCTACGCTCACCTGAAGTGAAATGGTCTGTGAAAAAAAGACTGACAAGGTAATGGACTGGTTAAGATGAATGTCTGATACCAGCTTAGGTAAGAACTTTCTGTTAGTTCTCAGGACAACCTTGTCCCTATGAACTGCGATATAACCTGGTTCTGTGGATAATGCCTGAAGTTCACTGATCCTTCTGGCAGAGGTAATGGAAACCAGAAATACAGTTTTCCAAGTCACATATTTCGGATCTGCTGATGACATGGGCTCGAATGGAGGTTGCATGAGCTGAGCAATGCAAATATTTAGATCCCACATATGGGGTAGGCTCCCTGTGGGGTGGATGTAAATGTAGCAGCCCTTTAAATAATTTTTTGAACACTGGCTTAGAGGCCAAGGAGGAGGAGGAAGAAGCTTCACCTGCCGATAAATAAGCTGAAACAGCTGATAAATGCACCCTCAGAGTGGAAATAGTCAAACCTGTGGAGTGCAAGTGAGCCATATAATCTAAGACAATAGAAATGTTAGCTTGAGAGTGATCCAGGCCTCTGCCCTGGCACCAGAAAGAAAACCTTTTCCATTTAGAGGCATATGTCTTCTTAGTGGAGGGTTTTCTGGAAACCCTCAGTATGTCCATCACCCCTTCTGAAAGATGCAAGTCTGCATACTCTAGGTCCTCAGGAGCCATGCTTTGAGTCTGAGGCATAGTAAATTGGGGTACATGATTCTGCCCTGAGAGGTGGTCAATAGGTTGTACCTCCTGGGAAGACTGATTGGCTTGGCTACTTATACTGATCGGAGGATGGAGTACCAAGGCTGCCTGGTCCAATCTGGAGCAATGAGGATCATTGAGGCTGGTTGAAGCCTGAGTTTGTTCAATACTTTCAGTAGTAGGGGAAGTGGAGGGAAAGCATACAGGAATTTCCCTGTCCAATCCAACAGACATGCATCCAGAGAGATTGTGCCCCTCTTGGGGGGTCTGCAGCAATACTGTGGGAGTTGGAAATTGTCTGGGGCTGCAGACAGATCCACTTCTGGAGTGCCCCACCTCCTGAAAATGGTCTGTAAGACCTGTCTGTTCAGTGACCATTCATGATGGTTCTGGTTTATCCTGCTGAGGGCATGCGCTAGGACATTGTCCTTGCCTAATTTTCATAGCTTCTATGCAGAGAGTGGTTGATCTTGTGCCCCCTTGCTTGTTTATATAGTACATTGTGGTTGTATTGTCTTTTCTGACCTGCACCACCTTGCCTACCACGTAAGTGGCAAAAGACTGAAAGGCCAGAAGAACTGCTCTGAGATCTAATAGATTGATGTGCAGGAGGGACTCCTGCTTTCCCCAGGTGCCATGAGTAGTGTGATTTCCTAAATGTGCTCCCCACCTTAGGAGGGAAGCATCTGTGGTAAGTATCAGAGAAGGGGACTGCTGAAAGAAAGGTACCCCTTGTCTGAGGTGTTCCCTTACGTGCCACCACTGCAGAGCTTGAATAAGGGTGGCTGTGACTGGGACTAGTTTTGATGGTCTTTCTTTTGATACCAGTACTCCCTTAGGTGAAACTGGATATCTCTCATCTAAAAACCTTGCTCCTGGGACGGTCACAGTTGAGGCTGCCATGTGCGCTAACAGTTGCAGGAAATGCCTTGCCGATCTGGGAACATGTGAAAAAGACCTGGCTATTTGAATCAGGCTGTCCACCCTGTCCTGAGGAAGATAGGCCATTCCTATTCCTGTATTCAGTTCTGCCCCATGAACTTGAGCAACTGCACTGGTTCCAGAACAGACTTCTTTTGATTAACTAAGAACCCCAGGGAGGAGAGGGTGGTCTGAGTGACTGAAAGAGACTCTGTTGCTGTGACTGGCTGTCCAGATAGGGGAATACTGACACTCCTAGCCACCTTAGGTGTGCCACCACAACAGCTAGGCATTTTGTGAACACCCTTGGAGCAGATGTTAATCCGAAGGGCATTGCTCTGAATTGATAATGGCCTGATGGCAACCTGAATATGAGGTACTTTCTGTGAGACCTCCTGATTGGGATATGAAAGTAAGCATCTTTCAGGTCCAGGGATGCTAGCCAGTCTCTCTGCCTCAGAATGGGTAGTATGGGGTAGTTTGGTGAACAGAGTGACCATCCGGAATTTTGGTTTTGCTAGATGCTTGTTCAGGTGTCTGAGGTCCAGAATGGGATGCCACTTTCCTGTTTTCTTTAATGTAAGGAAGTACTTGGAGTACAGGCCATTTGCCTCTTTGAATGGCAGGGACTGGTTCTGCCGCCTGAAGCAGTAGCAGGGATGGCACTTCCTTTTCCAGTAGGGTTATGTCTGATGGGGAAGAGGGCTTAAAAACCCTTGATCTCAGTCTTGGTCTGGTTTTGAAGATGAGGACCAAACCCTGGCCCACTACTTCCAGGACCTACTTGTCTGTTGTGAGGCTTTTCCATTCCTGGAAGTAGTGGGCCAGTCTGCCCCCTACTGGTAGGGGGGAGGTGACCCGGACATTCTGCTCAGGGAGTCTGCTTTGATTGAGCTACTGGCTGGTCAGTGGGGCTAGTGTGGCCAGTGCCTCTCCTGCCCCTGCCCCTAAAGTATCCCCTAGGCTGATGCTGGAGAAAAACTTGGGGCTGAAAATATGGCCTATAAGGAGTTCTGCCCCTGCCACCCCTCGAATGGTGTCTCTGAGGGTTGACAGATCTTTCCTTTACTGCTGCACTTTTGTAAGCAGATATGTAATCATCCATTTTTTTCATATATGCCTCTGTTTGTTCTCCAAACAGAGACACAGGGTCACAGGGGAAATCCAAGGCCTTGTTTTGTGTATCCTGTGAGAGATTAATGGTTCTAAGCCATGCAAACCTTCTCAGAGACACTGCTGAAGTAATCTGCCTGGATGCAGTGTCATTGGCATCCACTGCCATCCTAAATTGGGTCTTAGATGCTTCAATGCCCCTCTTAGCCGCTTCTTCCAGGTCAGCAGCCATTGGAGGGGGAACTGACTTGGCAATTTCCAATACAGTGGACCACACAGATTTTTTATATCTGGCTAAATATGCCATATAGGATACCTGCCTAATGGCTAGGGAGGATCCTAAGTAAATCTTCTTGGTTATTGAGTCCATCCTCCTGGAATCTTTTTCAGGAGGGTGGGAGACCAGAGGAATGCCAGCTTTGTCACAAGCTACAGCCTGTACTACACCTTCATGACTGGGGTAACCAAACAAAAATTCAGCCCCAGCCTTGTCCACCCAGTGCTTTCTGTCCACTTTCTTATCAGTAGGAGGGACAGAAGTGGGATTCTCTAACATTTTCATGGTCTGCCTCCTCAAAAACTTGTGTAAGGGGAGAAGCAGCTGTTTTGATGGAGGGACGTCCATCATCTCCTTATAATCTTCTTCCTCCTCATCTTCTAGTGATTCCTGAGATGGGAGATCGAGAGACTGGGCCACTTGCTTCATAAAAGCAAAGTATGAAGAAAAATCTTAATTTCCCTTATTAGGGGAATTGGCCTGTGGGGATCAGGGGAGATGTCTGGTTCAATAGGCTCATCATAGTCATCGTCCCTGTAATCCTCTCCTGTATCTTCACCAAGATCAGGATCCTCAAAATGTTCCCCACCTTGGTCTATTAAACCGGAGATCTGCGAACCGGGAGTTCGTGGAACCGGCTGTTTTTCAACCGGAACCAGAGACTGCAAGGATTGGATAATCCTGATAGCGTTCGCAATCTCTTCAGCAGAAGGAACCACTGTAGAAACCGGTTGTGGTTCCTAGTGCTTTTCTTTTCGCTTTTTCTTAACTGTGACGGCTGGTTCAGTAGCCTTATTTGAGGTTATTTTCATTGTGGAACTATTGCCCCTATCACAGGGCAGTCCCTCCAGTTCAGTGGACTGTTCAGTAGCCGGGTTAGCAGCCTTGTCAGTCATTATTTCCCTTAGTCTCTTCAAATGCTTTTCAAGGGTGGACTGAGGGAAATTAGCACAGATTTTACAGTCTGTCTGAAGATGGTCAGACCCCAGACAGAACAAGCAAATTAAATGAGGATCAGCCTTTGCAAACAGTTCCCTGCACTCTGTGCAGTGCTGAAAACCTGTGGGTCCTGTTCTCTTTTTTGATTTCTGTGACATAAGAAATTCAGACTGAGAACCAAATAGACTTTTTTTTTTTTTTTTAAATCGGTTGTTATACCGTAAAAGAAACCAGGCTGTTTAGATACACAAATCCAGGAATTATCCCGGTTGGAGAAAGGGACCCACTAACTGGAAATTACTCTGGTAAAAGTTTTGAGAAACTAACCAACTATACCGAGTCGGAATATATCAAATTAACTAAAACAAATATGAAAACAAAGATAAGGGAACTGTCTGTTTCCCCTCGGTTAAAGAACCGGGGAGAAAAACGACTACTCACCCCTAATAACTAAAATCTAAACAATTACTACCTGTATACCAAGGACAGTGATAAGAATACCAATAAAAATAGACTGAGGTATAAACCGAGAAAAATAAACTTTCTTCAAGAGATGAAGGAGAGCTCTCTGGAGACGTCTTACTGAGGCAAGCGTAGTAAAGAATCTGACAGAGGTTGTTTACTAACGACAGTGGTTTGAAAACAAAGCTCAAGCCTAGCATTCCATCATTTGCATAGATTCTATTAACCATTTCGGCTCCTGGGCAGTCCTATGGTGAGACCATACTGCATAAATCAGAATACAGTAAGATTTTCTGGGGTTTGAATTTACAAGTTACCAGATTAACAGGTAGTTGGGCTACAGTCCTCTGGGAGGCTGCAACTACTCACCTCCCCTTTAGAGTAGCCCTCCCCCACAATACAGAACCTGCAAATGGTTAGACAATAAGAAAAAAATTACCCACCATAGTAATGTTGTTTCTTCCAAAGGGATCCCTCACTAAGTTTAACAAGTGTAATCATTCCTTTGGAATGAGCAGCCCCAGAGCTTTAGAATTTATGCAGATTATGGAATTTAGAACTTCTGTTCAAACTCTGCTCTTTGTGGTCACGCTCACCCCTGCACTCTAACGTCAGATTTATTTCTAAGGCCAGGGTGAGCTGGTCACAAAATAGTTAAACAAGTTAGAACAAATTTATTTGTTATGAAAAATAAAGTAAGTCAGACCACTTAGCAACAAATGTAAAGGCACTGTAACAAGTAATGTTCAAGCAAGTAGAAAATAACTGATTCTTGTCTGATCCTTTTGCCAGGTTCTGGAAGGGGAGGCAGGGATTCAGGATTGTTAAACTTAGTGAGGGCTTCCTTTGGAAGAAACATTATTACAGTATGGTTTTCGTCAAACCCCAGGAATCCCTCACTTCAGTTTAACAAGTGAAGACTCCATAGCAGTACCTTGCAAGGTTGGGTACCAAACCTATTTAGGAAAGAGTTCTGCACGATAGCAGTGCCAAAACTGGCATGTCTTCTGGATTGTGTGTCCAGACAGTAGTGCTTTCTAAAAGTATGTACTGTTTTTCAGGTAGCTGCTTTACAGAGTTCCTGCAGGGGAGTATCCCTTGATGCTGTTACAGAGGCTGAACTACTTCTTGTAGAGTGTGCCGTAAGGCCTCTAGGTGGTACTTCACTAGCTTTCTTGTAACAGAATTGGATACAAGAGACTATACAGCGAGAGATGGTTAAATTGGATGCTGGTTTACCTTTCCCCACTTTATCATAAGTGACAAACAACTGAGTGTTATTGGACCTGACAGCATCTGTGTGCTCTGATTAGTAAATGAGTGTCTTTTTCACATCCAGACCACTGAGCTTTTGCTCCCCCAAGCTGGATTTTCCTGTGATGAAAGCTGGAAGGGCAATTGACTGATTTAGATGGACTTCGGATACCACTTTGGAGAGGAATTTCTTGTTTGTTCTTAGGACTGCCTTGTCCCTGTGGAAAATTATGTATTTAGGATCTGTGCAAAGGGCATGTAGCTCACTTACCCTTCTGGCAGGTGTTACTGCCACCAGAAAAACTGCTTTGCAGGTGATATACTTCAGTGCAGCAGTTGCCATGGACTCAGAGGGAGCCTGCATCAGCTGGGCAGTACGTACATTTAATTCCCAGGAAGGGAAGGCCTCCCTCACCGGAGGGCACAGGTGATTAAGGCTTCTGAAAAATTTCTTGTAAATGGGCTGCGAGGCCTCTGACCTGTTTTTGCTAGCTGATGAGTAAATTAACACTGCTGCCAAATGAACCTTTAGGGTTGAGGGCCTTAGACCCAAAGGCTGGAGATGGACTAGGTAGTCCAGGATTGTAGACAGGCCTGCCCAGGGGGAGTTGATTTGTGTAGAAGACTATTAGAAGGATAATCATTTCCATTTTGAATCATAAGTGCTCCTTGTTGCTGTTTTTTTTAGATACATTTAGCACTTCCATTACTTTTTCAGAAAGATTTCACCCAGAGAACTCTAGCTGTTCAAGAACCATGCTCTGAGGCATAGAGTTTTCTGAACTGGAAATGTCATCCTGCCCTGGGACAGTGTCAACAGATTGTACCTCAGAGGCAGGTTGATTGGCTGTCTGTTGAAGAGGGAGCAGAGCATGGACTACTCCATCCTCCTGGCCCAGTCTGGAGCTATGAGAAGAAAAAAATGCTTACCATAATAATATTGTTTCTTCCCAGTGATACTCAGGTATTCATAACTTTATGCAGTAAGCCTTCTAAGCAGAACTGCCCAGAGAGATGGAACTTATGCAAATGATGGAATCTTTTGCATGAGCCACTTTTCAAATGCTGCATTCCACTAACTGCCTTTGCTCTAAACCCCTCAGATTTCCTAGAAGCCTGGAAAGACAGGCCCATGAGGACTAAGTGTAACAATGATAACAACAATATTGAACATAATAATAATAATAATAATAATGTATGATAAGTGCCTGTTAACCACCGTAATCAGCAGTCACACAGCTTTATGCACTGTTTAGAATTTTAAAAGTTGTTAACCACACTTTGGAACTTCCAAACAGTGGCATAACAAAAAAGAATGCACCAGAGTTCCATAATTCTCACACATAGAATGCAAACAGTGTTTTTTTGACCATACACTATAAAAGATGATGGCTGGGGATCGGGTGACCACCACGCTGAAATCACCTCTCATGGTTGCTAGGGCTACAGTAAACCTCTCGAGCTGCGCTGTCGAGGTTTACCGTGTTGCCCTAGCAACCACTCGAGGTGATTACAGTGTGGTTCTAGGGACATGGATATGTTGTTCATCCACACTCATTGGCAGGTATCCTTGCCGCTTTAAATCTTGCCGGAAGGTCTTCAAGCTTGCTCCTCCCACCCCACCCGGGTGGTATAACTCTCAGCTCCACTTCATGACCAGATCTTCCTTACCGCTTGGAGCTCAGGTTCTCCTTATCCTCGCTTTGAGACTGGTTCCTATTTCTCCGTTTGTGGATTTAAAAATAAATTTTGCAAAAGACTTCAGTCTTCTGTCCTCGCGGCTCGATGGACAAATCGACTCGGATTTCGGAGATGCCCATGCGGGCAGAAGATGTCTCGACGGATCCACACTCCACGTGTGTCTACTGCTTAGGCCTTGAGCACGACCCGCAGGCTTGCGACCTGTGCTCATCTTTCTCGGCCCTCGTCCTCGAGACCGTGCTGCCCGGTGCAACTGGGCCGTCCGAAGCGTTCCCTCGGTGAAGTCAAGGAGGCCGGTTGGCGGTGTCCGCGGGCGGCGGCTCGGCGGATCAGCTCGGCGGATGGTCGCCTCAAGAGGAGGCAGCGCTGGTCAGATCTTTCCTCGGCCGCGGCATTTATCCGCTCTTCTCTGGGCTCTTCTTACACGGCTTCTTTAAGGAGCTTTGTCTGTCCCTCTCCACTAAAGGAGAAGGGCCTACGTCTCACGGGACCTTATTCTCGGTCCAAAAAGAGGACAGGGTAAGTCCCTCCGTCGACGCTCTTGGGAGCGGGAAAGGTCCCTCTCCCCGGGCCGTCGACCGTCGGCTTCGGTCGACCGCTCGGCTTCGGCCACTGGCCTCACGGTGTCCCCGTCAGGTCAGTTGACCGAGACTCCCACCGATGAAGTCGAGATTTTTCTCGACCCATTGGACGGGCTGTCGCCCTTAGCAGCCGAGATTCCCCTCTCCCCGGTTCCCCCGGGAGGAGTTGAGGATCCCGTGGGCTCGCCTGTGCCTCCGGTTCCGGAGCCCTCGGATGGACCATCCGAGCCGAAGGGAGTGCCGGTTCCGGCCGACACCTCCCCGCACCGACCTCGGAAATTCCGGGACTCTCGGTCTCGGTCTCGGACCTCTTCGCGGTCCAGCCGATCCCACCGTCATAGGCGGTCTCGGCCCGGCACCGCTGCAAGCGGGCGCTCCGTCTCCTCCTCGGATGAGGGGAGGCTTCGGCGTAAATTACGTCGACGGTACGAGGACCTTATGTTGCAACAGCTCCTCCTGGCCGGGAGTAAGCCGACCCCGTCGCCTCCCCCGGCCATTAAGTGGCTGTCACCGGAGCGGCCGACACAACCCCTCGACTTATCCGAGGAGCCTATACCCAGGCCGGTTGTTCGGCCAAAACCAGCTGCTCCACCGATTCCGGTGGAACCTCCGCCTCCACAGCCACCAATTGGGGCTCCGACCAAGGATTCTCGGTCGGCTAAGGGTCTACCCCGTCGGCTGTCAGTTACCCTCACTCCCGACCGACCTCGGCAGGTGAAGGGTGGCTCAGGCCAGAGGCAGCTCTTCGAGGACTCTTCCGAGTCCGAAGATGATTCCTCCTTTTTCTCCAAGCGACTGGACTTGGAGTCTTCAGGAGGTCAGTCAATGGACGATAGCCCGTCGTCCTTCCTAGGACTGCTTGCTCATCTCGAGTCCACCGATGGAGCTCGAACCTGTTCCAAGCGGGCCAGGTATCCCCTCACGGAGATTCTGGACCGAGGGATTCTCCGACGGAGGCTCTTCCGGTGGCCGAGGCCATAGTGGGTCCGCACTGGAGCTTTGGCAGCGCCTGCTTCCTGCCCTCGCCCGCCAGGATGGCCAGGAAGTATCGGTCCCCACCGGTTCCTTGTCCGGTTTTTGAACACCCTCTGCTGAGGGGTTGGTTACCGACACGTTTCGGCGCACAGCAACGCCAGGATGGGACAAACCTCCTGACAAGGAGTCCAAGAAATTGGACTATGTCGGGCGAAAAGTCTACGCTATGCCCTCTCTCGGCTTCTTCGCCAGCCAGGTCGTCCTCATGGCACATTTTTCTCATGCCCTGTTGGGCTCCCTGGATGAGGTCATCCCTCATCTTCCCGCCGATCTGCAGACTACGGTTAAGCAGGTGCGGGACCAGGGCAGGGCAGTGGCCAAACAGCAGCTCCAGACTGCTTTGGATATAGGGGACTCATGTGCCAGATCGGTGGCGGCCGCAGTGGCTATGCGTCGGCGGGCTTGGCTGAGGATATCCACCTTTACTTCGGATACCCAGCACAAGTTGGCGGATGTTCCCTTTTTGGGGACTGACCTCTTCGGCCCTGGGGTGGAAGGTCACCTGCAGAGGATCGAGAAGTCCAATGCTACCTTGGACTCGGTCTCTTCCGCCCAGAAGGACAAAGGCCGCAAACCACAGCCTAAGCCCTTTCGTCCTTCTGTGCCCCCGGCACGCCCGGCCCAGCAACGTCAGGGCCAGCAGGCTCGGCCTTGGCATCCCAAACCCAAGCCGCCGGCTTCCTCTAACAGGAGGCAGGAGGAAAGGCCCAGGAGGTCCTCTGCCGGTCCCTCCTCCAAGCCTGCCCAGTGACAGGCTGAGGGTGTCGCCCCATTCCCGCCACCTTCCCTGGGTCCCCGTGGGGACGGCCCGCACTTCTGTTCCGCCTGGTCCGCTGTTTCCACGGACAGGTGGGTCTTGAGGTGGTGGGAAGAGGCCTGCCTCTGGAATTGAGCAGGCACCACCCTTCAGAGCCGCCGCCTCGGGGCTTCGGGATCCCCAGCTCTCACTGGCGGCTCGTCGAGCCGACATCGCCTCCTCCTCCAGAAGGAGGTGATAAGAGAGGTGGTGGACCCTCCTTCAGACCCAGGGTTTGTGTCCAGGTACTTCCTGGTTCGGGCGGACGGGGCTGGCGCCCATTCTCGACCCACCGACCTAAACAAGTTCTAAGGTCTCGAACCTTCAGGATGGTCACTCTGGCTCAGATAATACCATCCTTGGAACGCGGCATGTGGTTCTGCTCTCTGGACTTGCAGGACGCGTTTTTTCACGTCCCTATCCGTCCGTCTCACCAGAGATTCCTTCGCTTCCGAGCGGAAGGATCCCTCTTCGAGTTCCAAGCCATGCCCTTCGGCTTGTCTCCAGCTCCCAGGGTCTTCACCAAATGCATGGCAGTGGTGACAGCATTCTGCGCGCTCGAGGGTCCGGGTATACCCTTACCTGGACGACTGGCTGATAGCAGCTCCTCCAGGAAGGAGGCGGAGTGGTCAGAGATCTGGCCTCCAGGTCTGTTCTCAACTGGGCCTCCTTATCAACGAGGCCAAGTCGGAACTCGAGTCAAGCAGGTGATTCTATTCATCGGGCGCAGCTCGACTCCTCGAGCCAGAGCGCTCCCGGCGGACAGGGCCGAGGTTCTTTCCTCCTTTGCCCGATCATTTCTGGTTGGGCAATTGCGCCTGCCCGGGACTTCCTGCGCCTCCTGGGTCTCATGGCGGCCTGCACCAGCGTGGTCCGTTGGGCCCGCTGGAACATGCGTCCCTTCAGTGGGGCTGGCCAGCCAGTGGTCACAGCGCTGCGATCCTTTGGACCAGCTTGTGTCGGTGACACAGGGATGTGGAGCAGCTCTCAGTGGTGGACCGTTCAGATCATTTGCAGGAGGGCATCCCGTTCGTCCGTCCCGAGCCGACGGTCTCTCTATCGACCGATGCCTCTCTGATGGGTTGGGGTGCCCATCTGGGGGAACACCGGGCTCATGGCCTCTGGTCCCCGCGGGAGTCCCGATGCCACATCAACCTGCTGGAGCTCCGAGCGGTCCGCCTAGCTCTCACCGCCTTTGCTCCGTTCCTCCGGGGTCAAGTGGTCCGAGTCCAGACGGACAATACCACGACCATGTACTATCTAAACCGCTGAGGCGGGGACGCGCCCATGCTTCTATGCAAGGAAGCTCTCCGCATTTGGTCACTCGTGGCGCAGCCTGGAGGCGGATCTCCTGCCATTCACGTGGCAGGAGCCTCCAACACCCTGGCCGATGCCCTGAGCCGGATAGGGGCTGCATCCCACGAGTGGTCTCTCCTGCCGGAGGTAGTACAGCATCTGTTCTCCCATTGGGGCACACCTCAGGTGGACCTGTTTGCCTCCAGGGAGAACGCGAAGCTGAGTCTGTTCCATGCCCGCCCCCCTCAGCAGGGCTCGCTGCAGGGGGATGCCTTCTCGAGGCAGTGGACCCCGGGCCTCTTTTACGCCTTTCCCATTTCCCTGATCCACAAGGTGCTTCTCAGGGCGAGGAGGACAAGGCGCAGGTGATTCTGATAGCCCCAGACTGGCCTCGCCAGTTCTGGTACCAGATCTCCTCAGTCTCAGCTCCAGGACTCCTGGCAGCTTCCAGCTCGCCGGACCTGCTCTCAGTCATTCAGGGAAGGTGTTCCATCCGACCTTCAATCCCTGCACCTGACGGCCTGGTTCCTGAGCGCTAGAGTTCCAGGCCTTGGGTCTTTCCGACGAGGTCCTCAATGTAGTTGAGGCGTCCCGTAAGGAGTCGACCAGAAAATGCTATGCCTTCAAATGGAAAAGGTTTTCCATTTGGTGTCAGGGCAAGGGCTTGGACCCTTCCTCCTGTTCCTTGGCAAGCATCTTGGACTATTTATGGTCCCTTTCTAGTCAAGGGCTTAGGTCGACGACCCTAAGGGTGCACCTGGCAGCCATCTCTGCTTACCGGGCGCGGGCCGGGAAGCAGTCGGTGGCGCAGGAGAAGGTGGTCTGGCGCTTTTTCAAAGGCCTTGATCACATTCCCCTCAGTCACGAGAACCTCCACCTCAGTGGGATCTACTGCTGGTACTGGCAAAGCTCATGGGCAAGCTAATTCGAACCTATGCACAGGTGTGCTCTCTCACCTGTCGTGGAAGACCGCTCTTGGTGGCTCATCAGCCAGAAGGATGGGAGAGCTCCAGGCGCTTCCATCGAGTCTCCTTACCTGGTCTTCCACAGGGACAAGGTTGTCCTGCGCCCCACCGAAATTCCTTCCGAAGGTGGTGTCGGAGTTTCACCTTAACCAGGTGTTGACTCTGCCGGTGTTCTACCCCAATCACACCTCGGAGGCCGAATATAGGCTCCATACTCTGGACCCTAGAAGGGCGCTCGCTTATTATAAGGAGCGCACGGCTGAAATTCGGGAGAGGTTCGCCAGCTGTTTGTCACCTCACGCTGAAGCCGCATCTGGCAGACCTGCAGCCAGCCGGACGATAAGCAGGTGGGTAACCTCCTGCATAGATCTCTGCTATAAGTTGGCGGGCATGGAGCCTCCCAGAGGGATAAGAGCTCATTCTACCGCCATACTGCTGCAGACGGTGGCTGCTTCCAGGGACGTCCCTATCCAGGAAATCTGCAGGGCTGCTACCTGGAAGTCAGCAAACACCTTCATTACCCATTACCACATCGACCTTGAGTCACGCCGGGATGCTGGTTTTGGGGCCTCGGTTCTCAGTCTCTCTTTCCCAAGTAAGTATTGGGGTGTCGTCTTGCCTCCTCCTCCCGGAGAACTGCTAGGAGTCTGCCAATGAGTGTGGATGAACAACATATCCATGTCCCTAGAAATACAGGTTACTCACCTGTAACAGGAGTTCTAGGAATGGTATATGTTGTTCATCCCGACTCTCATTTCTCCCGGCCGACGCTCAACCTGAGCTTCCAGCGGGCCAGATCTGGCGTCATGGGGCGGAGCCGAGAGTTATACCACCCGGGTGGGTGGGAGGAGCAAGCTTGAAGACCTTCCGGCAAGATTTAAAGCGGCAAGGATACCTGCCAATGAGTGTGGATGAACAACATATACCATTCCTAGAACTCCTGTTACAGGTGAGTAACCTGTATTTATCACCCGATCCCTAGCCATTATCCTCTATATTATAGTAAGAACTCCTTTAACACCCAGAAAAGACCTCCAACAGGAGGGCATAGCATATGAAAGAATACCCCTGAATGTCAGAATCACCTGGAAAGGGGGAATAACAATAGTGAACACAATCACAACATATGTGCCAGTACTGGCATTTATATCCCTGAGAGCACAGTATACAGGAGTGCAGAGGTTAAAAGTTCTGGAAGGGGAGGTAGGGTGGGAAGTTGTGAATACCTGAGTATCACTGGGAAGAAACAAGATTACTATGGTAAGTATTTTTTTCTTCTAACCCCAGTAATACTCAGGTAATTCATAACTTTATGCAGACTACAAAGCAGTACTACTGGAGGTGGGCGCAGAACTTTATTTTGGAAACAGACTCTGTAGGACTGCTGTGCCAAATCTAGCATCACCCCTGGATTGAACATCCAGGTTATAGAGCTTCGTAAAAGTGTGCACTGTTCTTAGGTAGTTGCTTTACAGATGTCCACCACAGGAACATCTCCCACAGCTGCTGTGGTAGCAGCTGTGCCCCTTGTAGAATGGGCCCTCAACCCTGTTGAGGGCTCCTTTCCAGCCTTAGAGTAACTGAAAAAACTGGATACTATCCAGCAAAAAATTAAGCTTTTGATGCTGGGTTACCCTTTCCCACATTTCATAGGTCAGGAACAGCTGTTTCCTGTCCTGCCTATGGACTGTAGTGGCTGTCAAGTAGTAACTAAGAGCTCTTTGACATCCAAACTATGAAGACTCCTCTCACTTGAACCAAAGTGTTCAGTGAAAAGACAGGTAAGGTAATGGTTTGGTTCAAATGGAAATTAAAAAACATTTTAGGAAGAAACTTCCTGTTTGTTTTCGGGACCACTTTGTCTCTGTGGAATGAAATGTAGTCATGTTCAATGCAGTGAGACTGGAGCTCACTGATTTCTCTGACAGAAGTCATTACCATAAGGAAAAACAATTTTCATGTGACGTATCTCAAATGAACTGAAAACATAAGCTCCAAAGGGGAACCCAGGAGCCTAACCATACACACATTTAGGTACCATGCTGGCACCAGTTCCCCGCGAGAGTGTGTGCAAATGGAATAGGCCTTTAAAGAACCTTTTAAAGACAGGGACTGAGGCCTGAGAAACAGAGAAGCATTCTGTCCACTGCAATGTAAGTATATGCTTTTAAGGTACTGGACTGTAAGTCCAGTAAATGGAATAGGTAAGATAGTCCAGCACAGCTGGGACGCCAGCCTGTACTGTTAATGGGTGAAGCCATTAAAGAGCCTTTGGGAGACGGGATCTGGAGCGACTTGAAACATTTTGTCTAGCTGATAAGCAGGCTGATGCTACAGCTAGGTGTACCTTAAGGGTGTTGGACTGCAAATCCAATGAATGTAAATAGGAAAAATAATCAAGCACAGCTGGGATCCCAGCATGTGCTGGTACCAGTTCCTAGTTGAATACCAAATAGAAAAAAACCTTTTCCATTTGAAGCACAGATGTTTTTAATAGAGGGATTCCTGTAACTACTTAAAATGTCCAAGACATTTTCAGAAAAATACAAGCCTACATATTGTAGGCCCTCAAGAGCCATGCCTCAAGCCTGAGTTTTGGGTACAGGAGCCTCCCTTGGTTGGAAGTTAGCAGACTGTGCCTCCAATGAAGGTGTATTGGTTCAGACCCAGACATGGAGAGTAGCGGAGAGTATTATGGCTGCCTGGCCCAGCCTGGTGCTATCAAGAGCACTGATGCTGACTGGCACCTGACCTTAAGAAATACTCTGTACACCAGAGGGAAGGAGGAAGAGCATGTAGGTGGTTCCCTGACTAATCCAGAGCCAGAGCATCCAGGGGGATTGTTCCTTTATTTGGTGGTCTGCCATAGTACAATGGCAGATGGTGGTGGTTCTGGTGGGACACAAACAAGACTACCTCTGGGGTGCCCCACCTCCTAAAGATTACTTGTACCACCTGACTGTCCAAGTCCCATTCATGTTGGGACTAGCTGATTTGAGTCAGGATATCTGCCAAGGTATTGTCCTTGCCTGGCAGATGAATAACCTGCAGGGGACCCCCCCCCCATGGCGCATCCTAGACTGACTCCATATTATCATGAGTCCTGTGCAGGGAGGGCTTGACCTTATCCGTCCCTGCTTGTTTGTGTAATACATTGTGGTGGTATTGTCTGTTCTGACCTGTACCACCTTCCCTGGACTAGTTGTGTGAAAGCCTTTAGTGCCAGTAACACTAATCTTGGCTCCAGCAGGTTTGTGTGCAGAAGTGTCTCTGTGCTGGGATAGTGTGAACCCCCAGGTGGGAGCCCCACACTAGTAGAGATGCATCTGTTGACTGAACAACTGATGGGGACTCTTAGTGAAAAAAGGGACACCTTTCCTCAAGTTGGTTTCTTCTTTCCACCCTTGAGTGACCTGTAACAATGTCTTTTGTTACCAGAATTAGTACTGAAAGAGGGACCTTTCTCCCAGTGAACCCAGAGGTGAAACTGAATGTCCCTCATCTATAATCTGGATTCCAGGACTATGCCAGTGGCAGGTGTCATGGGGCCAGTAGCTGAAGAAACTGTCTTTTAGCTTTTAGTTTGTTCAGGCTGAATGAGCCTGCTGTCAGTGGAATACATCTTGCCCTGCTGAGAGGCAGGTAGGCCCTGCCTTGCAAGTTATATATCTCTGCTCCTATGAACCGTAGTGCCTAAGCAGGCTAAAGGACAAAACTTCTTTAGATTTATCAGGAACCCTAGAGACTCTAGGAGCCCGTGGGTGAGTTGCAGATGCTCCCACTTGCTGGGTTGATTTTTACAACCCCCTAGCCAGTCATCTAGATATGGGAAAACTGTGACACCTTGTCTTCTAAGGTGTTCCACAACCCCTGCCAAGCACTTTGTGCACATTCTTGGGGAGTGATCTGATGGGAGTATGAACTTGAGGTACTTTCTGTGAAATTCCCTTATGGGGGTGTGGAAATAAGCACCCTTTAAGTCCAGTGATGCCAACCATTCCCTTGTCTGGAGTGTTGGCAGAATCAGTGACAAAGTTATCATTTTGAACTTTCGCCTTGTTAAAATGCCTGTTTAGTACCCTGAAGTCTAAGACAGGCCAGCACTCCCTATTTTCTTTGTGGTACCTTTTGCTGTACTGGGACAGGCTCCACTGTCTGACAGTAACATGTTTTGACCTTACATCTGTAGATGGTTTTAAAACTATTTTTTTTTTGTTTTGTTTTTTTTTCACTGCTGGAAGGGATTTGAACTCTGAGACAATCCCTAACTCACTGTGGTGCCTAAAGTACCCCTGCTGTGGGTACTTTTGATACTGGGGCACAGGTCTGGTCTGATAAAAGAAAAGCTTGGTATGAAATTATCTGTCTCTGCCTCCCCTTCCATATGTTTTAGTGGAGGGGAAGCTTTCTTTTACAGAATTGCTACTATAGGCGGTTTTGTATACATCCACCTTTGTCATGTAAGCCTTTATCTTTCCTCCAAGAGGGAATTACCCTCGACTGGAAAATACATAGCCTTGGTCTGAGTATCCTGAATGAGGTTTGTGACTCTCAGCCAGACAAACCTCTTTTGAGCCACTATATCTGCCATTCATCTGGCAGCAGTGCCAGAAAAGCAACAGCCATATAACTGGTATTTGGCTGCTCCTAAACCAAACTTAACTGCTTCAGTTAGATCATCTGACAGGGAAGTCTGAGCCTTGACTGCCATAGCAAGGACAGACTACCATAGTGACTTTTCGTATTGAGCATCAAAGGCTTGAAAGCTGTGCTGTCAATTTTTCTGGAATCCTTGTTAGGAGGATGGGATGCCAGGGGTATCTTTGCCTTGTTACAGGCTGTCACTTGTACTACTCTTTGGTGGACAGGGTGGGAGAATAACAATTCAGCTCCCTCCCTGTCCTGTTGATATTTCTTATCCAGCCTCTTTTCAAGAGGGGAAGACAGAGCTTCGAATCTGTAGAATCTTTAAAGTATCTTTCTTGAAGAATGTATTCACAGGAAGGAGAAGCTTTTTAGTGGGTGTCAGCCCAATCATTTCTCACAATATGAATTCTCACAATATGAAAAGTGAGGAATAATCTTCAAATGTTCTGTCAGGGTTTTAAATAATTGATTAGCAGTTTTTTTTTTTCCTTGGGACAATACTAACTGTACAGCAAGTATTTATATAGGTTTTCTAGAAGTGTTATGTTTGTTAAACACCTTGAGGCAAGTGCTATGCATTTTCACAATGTTTTAACACTTTTATGAGCAAAACGCTAATCAATTTTTTGAGTTAAATAAAACCCTGTCTGTGGATAGCCCAACTCCTGTTAAGAGAAAACCTCAGTTTAATAGGTTCCCCTTTCTTCTATTTAATCAGAAACACATATTTTTCGTCTTAGTAATAGGAAGACAGTAGAGGAGACTGACTGCTTTGCAGGGTCTGCTGCTGAGAAACACACAGCCCTTGCAAGCCTAAAAGTTTTTTTTTTTTTTTGTTTTGTTTTTTTTTAAGCCATTCCAGGCATTTTTCCACATTTTCTCCTTGAAAGTTATACAATTTCTGCAGGAGTGGTTAGGCTTTATAGCAGGCACAGAAGTCCCCAAATGCTGTCCAGAAGGAGGTTCTGTGTTTGATTTCTTTGAGAGAACCAGGGAGTCAGCTGGTTCAGCAAGTCTCTTAGGAACTGCTTGTATACCCGTCTCGGGTAGCAGTTACAATAATTGTTGTGGTTTCAGCCACAGTAATTTAGGGTGTCTGCTGGTCAGAGCTAGAGAGACCCTTAGGTGGTGATAACTTTTTTCTTTAGCCTTATCCAGGCATTTTCAATAGTTTTCTCAGGACATGTAATGTAGATTTCACTCTGCTTGGAAATATACATGCCCAGAGTGGCAAACAGAGACTGTTTGCCTTAGCAAAATATCAACACTCTCAACATGATTCAAAACCAGGATCCCCAGTTTTCTTTCTCAGTTTTTCTGACATTTTCCATATAAAACTGATAAAAGTTGTAACCGCTAAAAAATATATTTATTTAAACTTTATTTAACATTTGCGGTCGGTTCCAGAACCGATCGAGAACCAGAAACCCAAAGTAAATGAACCGAGGCTAACAGTTCAGGAACCAGTATTAGCGCTTCTTAAAACAAGCTAAATGAAATAAAATTAAACATAACTAATGAAGTTTTTTAGTCATAAGACTCTGATAAATGTAAAATAAACCTCAGTTTCCCCCCAGTTACACCGAACTGGGAGAAACCGAGAAAACTTACAATTTAAACACTAAAACTACGGGTTTACTTTAAAATTACAAAAAGTAAAAGGCAGCAAATGAAATGTAAAGAATACACTTATATATTTTATAAGTTTTCTCATGTCAGAACAAGATGATGAGGAGAGGATCTCCGAGCGTCTAGTCCTTGGCAGGCGGAGAGAGAAATCTGAGGGGTTTAGAGCAAAGGCAGTTAGTAGAATGCAGCATTTGAAAAGTGGCTAATACAAAAGATTCCATCATTTGCATATGTTCCATCTCTCCGGGTAGTTCTGCTTAGAAGGCTTACTGCATAAAGTTATGAATTACCTGATTATTACTGGGGTTAGAATAGTTGTTACTGACTCCTTTCTCAGTTTTATCAGAACTCGGGGAATGGGAGGAAGGTACAGAGGAACTTCCCTGACCAGTGAGGGCTAGAGCATCCTCTGGGACTAAGCCCACAGCTGGGGGCCTGCAACACAATAGTGGGAGCTTGTTTTCTCCCAGGAGGCAAACAAGTCTATTTCTGGTATACCCCACCATCTGAACACTGATGCCAGTACTTGCTGGTTCAGGGTCCATTTGTGATTACTTTGGCTGATCCTGCTCAAGGAGTCTGCCAGCACATTATCTTTTCCTGGCAGGTGTACTGCAGATAGCCGAGTAGACTAGGTTCCAGGTCTTCATGGCTTCTGTGCACAGTTTTAAAGATTTTGTTCCTCCCTGCTTGTTTATGTAATACATTGTTGTCTGTTCTGATTTGAAGAGACTGACCCTGAATATGGGAGAAGAAAAAATTACTCACCTTAGTAATTGTGTTTCTTCTAATGGAGTCTTGCTGTATTCTAACTAACTGCAGTTAGCTCCAGCCTTTAAACTGCCCCAGAGAACAAAGGGTTAACTTTCTATGCAGTGCACAGAATGCTGAGCTCGAGCTCCTTTGAGGTCTCTGTCTGCAGCCCTTTGAAATCCAACCATCAGATTCTGACGAGCAAAAACTCACTAACTACCCTATGTGGAAATTGTAAAAGTTTTAGTAGCCAACTGGCAACAAGAGTTTTGAATTCCCAAGGAAGACTCAAGTCAGGAAACCAAAAACCAATCCAAAGAAGAATAACAATAAAACAAACATCCAAACAAAAAGAGGAGGGTGTATAAGAAGCACCCCTGAGGTGCAACACTGCACCTGCCCACCCACTTCCCAAAAAACAGGTTCTGAGAGGGGAGGCAGGGAGGGAGGGAGGTCAGAATACACCAAGACTCCATTAGAAGAAACACAATTACTAAGGTGAGTAATTTTCTCCTCAAACAACATGAAGTCTTGCTGTATTCTGGCTAACTGCATACTACCAAGCAGTACCTCCATGGAGAAGGGAGAGAACCTACTTTGGGAATAGGCTCTGAAGTACTGCTGTGCCAAACCGAGCATCACTCCTAGCCTGGATATCCAGAGAGTAATGCTTGATAAAGGTATGGACTGTTTTCCAGGTGGCTGCTTGACAAATTTCTAAGAGAAGGATATCCCTGGCAGCAGCCAGGAAAGCAGCTATACCTCTGGTGGAGTGAGCCCTCGGGGCCTGAGGATGGAATCTTTCCTAGTTTCTCGTAGCAGAATTGTATACAAGACACAATCCACTTGGCAATAGTTCTCTTGGTGGCAGGTTTGCCCTTTCCCACTTCTCCATAAGTGAGGAACAACTGGAGGGAATCAAACCTGTGACCCTTGGTACGCTCTATGTAGTAGCGAAGGGCCCTTTTAACATTTAAACTGTGTAGCCTTCTCTCTCCTGAAGAAGAATGATCAGTGAAGAAGACAGGGAAGAGACATAGACTGATTCAAGTGGAAATCTGAAACCACTTTGGGCAAGAACCTTCTATTGGTTCTAAGGACCACTTTATCCCAATGAAAGGAGATACAATCAGGTTCCACTGACGGGGCTTGCAATTCACTGATATGTCTGGCAGAGGTAATGGCTACTAAAAACACAGTTTTCCAAGTCAAGTACTTAATCTCTGCTGAGGACATAGGTTCAAAGGGAGGTTGCACAAGTTGGGCAATGCAAACATTTAAGTCCCAGGCAGGGGCAGGATTTCTAAAGTGAAGATTGGTATGAAGCAATCCCTTAAAAAATTTACAGAACACAGGATGAGATGATAGTGAGGAAGAATTCCCCACTGACAGAAAAGCAAGAAAAGCTGACAAGTGCACCTTGAGAGTAGCTGGTCTGAGGCCTAAGCCATTCAAATGGATCATATAATCCAGAACTGTAGGCAATTCAGCAGTGTCTGGGGAAATATGTTTCTTGGAACACCAAATGCTGAATCTCTTCCATTTGGAGTTATAGGTCTTTCTAGTGGCCTGCTTTCGAGAGGCTTTGAGGATATCCAGAACCCGCTGAGACAGATGCTAATCTGCATACTTTAACTCTTCAAGAGCCATGCCTTGAGATTGAGAGACTGAAGATTGGGGTACCAGATCCTCTCCTGAGAGGAGGTTAACAGGTTGTAATTCCTGGGAAGAGACAGGGGAAGATGGACTGCTAGGGACAGCAACCAGGGTTACCAAGGCTGCCTGGCCCAGTCTGGAGCAATCAGAATAACTTTGCAAGGTTGTGACCTTATCTTGACTAAAACTTCGAAAAGTAGAGGAAAGGAAGGGAAGGCTTACAGAAATTTCCCTTCCCAATTCAGAATCAGAGCATCCAGAGGGACTGAGCCCAAGACTGGGGGTCTGCAACAAAAGAGAGGAAGTTGGTGATTGTCTGGGGCTGCAAAGAGATCTATCTCTGGAGAGCCCCACCTTGAAAAAATCACCTTCAACACCAGAGGGTCCAGGGACCATTCGTGATGGCCCTGTGAGATCCTGCTCAGTGCATCTGCTAGCACATTGTCCTTCCGTGGAAGGTGGACTGCTATCAGAGAGGTTTGCAGGGAATAAGCCAGGGACCAAAACTTCATGGCTTCCATGCACAAGGCCGTAGACCGAGTGCCTCCCTGCTTGTTGATGTATCACATGGTGGTGGTGTTGTCTGTTTGACCTGAACCACCTTGTTCTGCACTGACTGAGAGAAAGCTTGCAGGGCCAGAAAAGCTGCCCTGAGTTCTAGGAGATTGATATGGAGAAGGGATTCCTGAGGGGACCACAGTCCCAGGGCAGTGAGGGCCCCCAGATGGGCTCCCCAGCCCAGAAGGGAAGCATCCGTGGTAAGGACCACTGAATGAGACGGAGTGACAAATGGGCCCCCTTGCCTTAAATTGTCCTGATCCTGCCACCATTGAAGGGCTTGGGTCAGAGTCCGAGTCACTGGAATCAGTTTGGTAAGGGAAGCCTTCCTTTAGGACCAAAAGGCCCTCAGGTGGAACTGAATGTCCCTCATCTGGAATCTTGCCCCTTGGACCATTGCTGTAGCAGCTGCCATGTGGCCCAAGAGCTGAAGGAAATGCCTTGCTGGTCAGGATACCTGAAGGCTGAAGGAAAAAGGCAGTTCTATAAGAACTCTTTCCCTTTCCAAGGGAAGAAAGGCTCTTGCTTTGACAGTATCCAGCTCTGCCCCTATAAAGGCTCGAGAACTGACATGGGGAGGTTGAGAAGAAATCCTAGAGAAGTGAGCACTTGCTGGGTCACTTGCAGGTCTGACTTGACTTGGTCTGGAGACTGACCCACTATGAGCCAGTCATCCAGATATGGAAAGATGGAAATCTTTTGCCTTCTTAGAAAGACAACGACTACTGCCAGGCACTTTGTGAAAACCCTTGGGGCTGATGTTAGACCAAAGGGCATTGCTTTGAACTGATAGTGGCCTGAGGGCAGCTTGAACCTGAGGTACTTTCTGTGGGAGCACCTAATGGGAATGTGAAAATAGGCATCTTTCAGGTCCAGGGAGGCTAGCCAGTCCCCTGGCCTTAGAGAGGGAAGAATTATTCCCAGAGTTACCATCTTGAACTGTGGTTTTAAAAGATGTTTATTCAGGTATCTTAGATCTAGGATCAGTTGCCACTTCCCTGTCTTTTTTGGGGTAAGGAAGTACCTGGAGTACAGACCTTTGCCCCAGTGTAGGGTAGGAACTCTCTCTATGGCTCTTAAGGCCAGAAGAGATGAAACCTCTGCCTCTAGGGCAAGGGTTTCTGAGAGACCTGCAGGTGGAAAAGAGCTGGCTCTCATCTTCGGAAATTTTTTGAAAGCTGAGAACCAGTCCCTGGCTTACTACTTCCAGGACCCACTTGTCTGAGGTAATAGACATCCTGTCCTGGACAAAGTAAGCCAGCCTGCCCCCTACTGGAATAGGAGAGTCGACCTGGGCAGACCCATCAGGGTGTCTGCTTGGCAGGGGCCTTAGGCTGAGGAGTGGATGCAGCCCTGCTCATCCCCCTTCTGCCTCTCCCTCTGAAGAACCCCCTCTGTGAAAAGGGAGAAGAAGCCTGTGCTTGGTAAAAAGGCCTGCCCCTAGATTGCTGCCTTTGAGGAGTTGCCTGCCTCTCCTTGGCCTGAGCACTCCTATAAGTGGTCCTGTACTCCTCCATTTTCTTCATGTAATTTTCTGTCTGCTCCCCAAACAGAGAATTACCCACTACAGGAAAATCCATGGCCTTAGCCTGGGTGCCCTGTGAGAGGCTAGTATATCTGAGCCATGCCATTCTCCGGAAGAGCCACAGATGTAGCCATGACTCTTGATGACACATCATTGGAGTCCACAGCAGCATGAAATTGTATTTTTGATGCCTCATTCCCATCAGGAGCCACTTCCTCCAGCTCCTTGGCTAGCTGGGGGGAGGCCTGTTTAGCCAGTGCCAGTACAGTGTCCCACCTGGACGTCTGGTACCTGGCTGTATAGGCCATATAGTTCACCTGCCTGAGTCCCAAGGAAGATGCCATGTACTACTTTTTTGCCATGGTATCAGTCTCCTGGTGTCTTTGTCTGGGGGGGTATGAAGCCAAGGGAATACTTGCCTTGTCACAGGCAGCAGCCTGCACAACCCCAATATGTCTGCATTGTTGGTATAAAAAACTCTGTATCTGAGTCTGATAGTGTGTACCTCTTGTCCATCCATCTGTCGACAGGAGGTACAGTATTGGGAGACTTTAGGATTTTGAGTGTCTGCTTCCCAAAGGATTTGTGGAGGGGAATAGACAGTCTCCTGGACTCTGGGATGCCCATCATTTCCACATAATCAGGCTCTTCTTGATCCTCCATAGGAAGCTGGAGGGTTTCAGCCACCCTTCTGTAAAACAGAAAGTGGGGAGGGGACTCAGAAAGCCTAGATGGGGTAACACCAGAAGGTCTGTCTGGGGAGATGTCCAGTTCCACAGGCACATCCAGACTTTCACCATCGTCACCATCATCTTCGAACTCCCCCACCTCCTCAAACTCTGGTTCATAAAAATCTTCAGGGATATAATCTTGAACCGGGGGAACCGACCGAACTGAACCCCTGCCAAATGGTGCCGGATCGGTCGGAACCAGGCGAAGCGATTCCAGAATCCGAATTGCTCTGGCTATTTCTTTGGCAGTTGGAACATGAACCTCTGAATCCGAACCGGTCAATTTCTCTTTGCGTTTCCTTTTTGTAGGAACTGACCCCTCAGGATTGGCTGTCCTCTTGCCCGTAGAAGTATCGCACTGGTCAGAGGGCACTCCTTCTGGTTTGGTTGGAACCAAACCGGACTGGCCATCCGGGTCAGCGGACTTCTCGGCCTCCTTTTCCCTCAGTCTACCTAATCTCTTTTCAAGGGTAGATTTAGGGCAATTTTTACAAATTTGGCAGTCTGTATCGAGGTGTTCAAACCCCTGACAGTAAACACAGGTGGTGTGGGGGTCGGCCTTAGCAAAGACCTCCCCACACTCACTGCAGTGTTGAAACCCAGTGGGCCCAGTTTTCTTTTTGGGTTTCTCAGACTTGGCCAACCTAACCAAACTTACCCTTTTTATGGCAATCACCAGGCAAGACTCCCTTATCGGTTCCTAACTGTGTCACGGGTGTTGGAAAAAAATGTTCAAAACACGTGTTTTTTTTTTTTTTCAGAACCGCTAAGGACTGGTAACCGCACTCTAAGTAAAATAACAGGTATTCACTAAAAGTGATCAGTTCAGCCGAACCGATCAAACAAGTTTACAATTTCCACACAGAATTCAGGTAAAACCTATCTAGTACTCACGTTACTGCAGACAGAGGCTGAACCAACTAAGCGGAACAAATTTGGCTTAAAACTGACGACTTTTACCGACACTTTAACCGACTTTCGAACTGAGCTGAATGAGAACGCTCCGGAGCGACAGTTCAGTGAGGTGGAGTAAAGAATCTGATGGTTGGATTTCAAAGGGCTGCAGACAGAGACCTCAGCTGAGCGCGAGCTCAGCATTCTATGCACTGTATAGAAAGTTAACCCTTTGTTCTCCGGGACGATTTAAAGGCTGGAGCTAACTGCAGTTAGTCAGAATACAGCAAGACTTCATGTTGTTTGAAAGCTTACATTGCCAGATAAACTGTGTTGAGTTCCCAGAGATTATGTGCTCTATAGTCTCCTGTGTGCTCCAGGTGCCACTCGCAGTAAGGTCCAGCACCCCAACCTAGGTGGGAGGCATCTGTTGTGAGTATGGCTGTGGGGGATTGCTGGAGGAAAAGAATACCCCCTCTGAGGTTGTCTTCCTCTTTCCACCATTCCAGTGCCCTTAACAAAGTTTTTGTAATAGGCACTAGCTTGGACGAAGGATCCCACCTCTAGAACCAATGGTGATACTAACGTCCCTCAGTTGGAACCTGACCCCTGGCACCATAGCAGTGGCTGAGGCCATGTAACCCAGTAACCATTGAAATGTCCCTTGCAGGTCTTGGCTGCCCTGCCTTGAAAGATTCTGCAGGTGAAATCAGATTTACTACTCTTGCTTGAGGAAGGAATGCCCTCCCCAGCAGGGTATCTAGCGCTTCACCAGTAAATTCCAGAACCTGAACTGGTTCTGCTAGTGACTTTTGAAGGTTTATGAGGAAGCCCAGGTCCTCCAAGGTGTCCTGTGTCAGCAGTATGGAGGGTTTTCCTTCCAGCTTTATTTTTCCTGAGATCAGCCAGTCATTCAGGTAGGGAAATACCACCACCCTTTTTTTTTCTAAGATTTGCTGCCACCACAGCTAGGCACTTTGTGAATACCCATGGAGCTGAGCTGAGGTGAGGCTGAAGGGAAGGGCTGTGAACTGGCACTGGAGTTTCCCAGCCTGAGCCTGAGGTATCTTCTATGACTTGGCCTGACTGGTATGTGAAAGTAGGCATCTTTCAGATCCATTGATCCCAGCAAGTCTTTTGTTGGCAGAGATGGAATCAGTGAGCCCCATGTTACCAATCTGAATCTTTCTTTAAATGTTTGTTCGGATATCTCAGGTCTAAAATGGGTCACTACTCCCTGTTGTTCTTGTGGGTCAGGAAGTATCTGGAATAAAGTCCCTTGCCCCATTATGAGGCAGGCACTTTTTGCAACTGCATTTGCTTGCAGCAGTTTCTTCACCTTAATCTCCAATAGATTTTTTTCTACTGGGTTATGAGGCAGAAAAACCTATGGGTTCTGTAGTTTGGGGAATTTCCTGAACTGCAGTGGCAGACCTTCGCATACTGTTTGCCAGGACCCACTTGTCTATGGTGACTTTTGTCCATCCCTGGAAATAGTAAATTAGTCTCCACCCCCACCGGCAATGGATGGGTGACCTGGGCAGACTTGTCACGGGTTTTGCTTTGCCTGAGGTTTAGGAAATGAAAACTACGTACCTACCATAATTCTTGATCTTCTCTTGTATCTTCACCATTCATTACTGTTGGGTGTAAGCTGGAGGTGCGTACCTGCCGTGGGAGCTTTTTTTTGGGGGGGGGCGGAGTCAGCAGCATCGCCCACATGGCTGATGCACCAGCGCAGAGCACGCAGGTTGCCCATTAGGTGCCGCTGACTCCTCCTCCTCCATCCCAGTTCTGTAGAACCGGAGAGGCGGAAAACAGGGTTCAGAGAAAGAGTGTGAGGCAAGAGAGTTGAGAGATAAGAAAAAGGAAAGGATATAAACTGAAAAAGGTATAAGCCAGATGGAGGACAGGAGGAGAGAACCCTACTGTAAGTGGCTCTAGGACCCCAATCCTTGGGCAGTCTCAGGGAGAGGAGAAGACAAGGATAGAAAGGAAAGACAGGAAGGAAGAAGAGCGAGGGGGTAAAGGGAGAGGGAAGGAGAAGACTAACTACCACCACAATTAGAGATCGCTGACTTGACAGTTCCAAAGTCCCAATGATGCTTGAAGACAAGGGAGCAAGGATCCCGCCAGTTAAGGGGTCACTGACCCAAGGTCTGAGAGAGACAAAGGTCGTAAGAGGCTTAGTGAAGGCAGGCTTCTCTTCCCCACTCTCTTATCTGGTAATTTCAAAGAACCTAGAGCATAGGTCTCACCAACTTTTCCAGAAGGGAAACAGTCTAACCAGAAGAGGAGTGAGTCCTGACTTACATGCAGGGAAAAAACTTCTGGAAAGGGGTTTTACATGGAAGGACTGACATAGTTCTCGCTGTAGGAGAAGAGAACCACGGCTCTTCCGTGACAAGGAAGAGAGGGAGAGGGATTTCAGATGGACTCTCTTAGGGGCTGTATTGAAAGAGTAACAGCCAAGAGGCTAGCTAGAGGATTATACAGCCCCATGAGGAAAGGACACTCTAAGAATTGGAAGAGAATCTGAGGGAGTTCCCGCGGGGATTTTAGGGGGTGAAAACCCTACTTGCCCTCCTCCAGGGCGAACACTCTGTGACTTTTGGGGAAGGAACAGAGCGCTCCGAGGTACCAAGGGGACACAGTTCCCAGTTGGCCTGAAAGGAGGAAGGCGAGCAGGGTGGAGGTGATGCCTAAGTATTGAGGCCTATGAGGGGATAGAGAATGGGAATCAGTAATGAATGGTGAAGATACAAGAGAAGATCAATAATTATGGTAGGTATGTAATTTTCACATCTTCCCCTTGTCAGTCTTCATCATTCATTACTGTTGGGTGAGTACCAAGCCCCCCAGAGGGTACCTGGTACAGCCCTGAGGGAACAGATCCCTCAGCCCCCTGCGGGTGGGATGCAGGAGGGGGAGACCCGAGCTATACTAGACCAAAAGAACGGTCTAAAGCTGGTCAGGTTGAGGAGGTGTCCCCTGTGGCCAGGGGGACGGAAGGCACCCCTGAAGAACTCTTCTTGCCCTGTGGGGAAAAAAGGCGGGTCCCCCAGAAGGCAGAGGAAATCGCCCTATGCCGGGCAATGGGTGATGGTCTGGATAGATGAAGTGACACTGTCCGCCTAATGCAGATCGCTGTCCCTTCTAGTCTGGATGCCACCTCACTGGCATCGTAGAATGCTCTTGCCGGGTGCATTGCAAGCTCTAGACCCTGAGCAGAGAGTGCAATGGCTGGCCTGTCTAGACTGCTTCGAATCTGGCAAAGAGGCTAGCACCTGAGCTAACATCAACCACAGGTGCCTGTTATAGGCAGCATGGTGTGCCTGATGAGAGCTTATACACATCAACGCATGGACAAAAGAGAAAACTCTTCATCCCCATCGGTCAAATTCTGTGGAATCTGGATCTGGGGGTTGGTCATGCGCCAGGCGCTGAGGCCCGGAGGGAGTATCTAGGGACGTCAGGCCCGAAGGAGGGTGAGGTAGAGAACCCAGAGACTCCTGGGGGGCGCAATACTGTCTCCTGCAGTCTGCCAGTGCTGGAAAAGGGGTAGCTGGAGACTGCCAGGTGCGAATAGATGCTTCCTGGAAAGGAATGGGCCAGGAGGGCACCACCAGGTGGTGAGCGCTGAACTTACTGAGAAATGAGCATGTCTCCCGCTCGGTATTGCTCCTCAAAACATGGGAGATGCGCAGCTCCTGTACCAGCCTCAAAAGGAACCACTGACATTCAGTGAAATCAGCGTCAGAGGACAGGTGGACCATGTGTTCCTCTCCCTCAGAAGATGGAGATGAGGAAGAGGAGCTTGAGTGTCCAGAGGACTCCTGCGGTGGGGGAGACAGGCGAAAAACCTGTTCGTCCATGGCCCTGATGTAAGTGGGAAAGGCCGCCGCAGTAGCTCTGAACGTCTCCCAGGTTAAGGACCCTGTGGGACCCACATGGCCTGGGAGAGGAGGAGGTGTCTGCACAGGGATGAGCGATGGACACCGAACTGAGAGTGCCCAACCTCTGCCAGGGCTCTGAGACTCAGAGGCTGGTCCCACCAAACAGAGGGTCCTGAGGCCATACCGGGTTGTGAAGGTTGAACTTGAGAAGGCAAACTCTGGAAGAGTCCTGAGGGGAAGTCTCCCCAGTAACGCACGTGGGGTTGCATGTGTCCAGAAGGGCAACCCTCCATGCTGCCAACCAAGGGGAAAGGCGGGGTTCAGCGCGTAGGGTAGTGGACGGGGTCAGCTGCACCTTGCCTCAGACTCAGAGGCAGCCCTCTTCCTCGACCCCAGTGCAGGGGGGGTCCTCCAATCCCGCAGGCCCCCAAAGGAGGCCACAGAAGAGGAGGAGGTACCTATCCCCCCTGAGGGTCCATGGCAGCACCAGGAATAGCAGCTGCTTGAGCCTCCCCAGAGGAGGACATCCCACCCCGAGCTCCCAAACCACCATCCTCAATGCATCCATGGCCGCCTGCAGCTGAAGGATTCTCGAAGACAGACGGCTCTGAGGACTTGGGGATAGGTATGCTTGGCTGCCTGGTGCTGCGTCCCAAAGGGCTCCCCAACTCCAAGGAGTCTGGTCACCAGTCCGGGTGCGCCTCCAAGTCGTCCCCCTCTGGAGAGGAGGCAACGAAGCAGACGTCCAGGTTAGTGACCCCGGGGGAGCCCCTGGCAGTGGCGTAGCGAGCAGCGCCATCATCCCAGTCAGCGGCACCAGGATCCCATACAGCGCTGGAAGGCAGTGCCGAGGGTCCACCAGTGCCGGGCCCAGCAGCCGTGGGCCGCAACACTGGGGGAGCCTCCACCTCCTTGGAGGTGACTGCTGGGGCGGCACCAGCAACATGGTTTGCAGGGAATTGCGCTGCTCCTCCAGCACTGTAAAAGTGGCCTCCTCCTCGGCAAGGCTAGAACTGGACCCGGAGATAGGGTCAAGACTCCCGGCCTTGGTGACCCTCAAGCGACATTGTCCTATGAAAGTTGGTGGGGCCCTGCCAACTTTGAATGTGTGGATTTCCAGAACATGGCGGTCCATGGAGAAGCAAGTTTCGCAGTGGTCCATATCATGGCTAGGTCCCAGGCACCACAGACAAACATCATGCCAGTATGAAACGGAAAAATGCTGGCCACAGGGGCACCGACACATGGGGGCATGGCCCGCTTTGGATTTACATTTTGCCCCAGAACCTGACATGATGTGAAATAAACACAGCTTTAGCAAAAGATCCTGGTGCCACTGACAAAAGAGAGGAACGGTCTTACCAGAATCCAATGGCGTCGAGATGATAACCGTGATGAAGGGAGGTGTCGACTGAGTCAACGAAGGTGTCAACTGAAGGCGAAGGCCTAATAGTGTGCTTAGACGCTCTAACTCAGGAGGCAATATAGCATAGTGGTTTAAGGCTCTGAGCTGCAAATCTGGTGACATTCAGCAGACCAGATCTGGGTTTGAATCCCACAGCTTCCACTTACATACTGTGTGACCCTGAGCAAGTCACTTAACTTCCCTGTGCTCCCAGGTCGTGACTGTTAGTGTGCTAATCCTGGTTAAATAACTAAAAAAAAAAACATGCAGCCGGTGCGACCTCAACAGCAGGGGAAACAGCATTGGGATAGAGGAGGAGTCAGCAGCGCCTAGCAGCCAACCTGCGTGCTTTGTGCTGGTGTGTCAGCCATGTGGGCAGCGCCATTGACTACAACTCCTGCCCCCCCAAAAAAAGCTTCCGCAGCAGGTGCACGCCTCTGGCTTACACCCAACAGTAATGAATGGTGAAGATCTTGTGTTGCAGCTGCACGCCTCGTACCTCTTCTACCCCTGCCACTGTAGTAGCCTCTTTGCAGAAAGAGTAGTATTCCCTACCCTTACCTCCCCTTCCATAAGGCCTGTAGAAAGTGGAGGCCTTTTCTTTCTCAGTATTGCTCTTATAGGTAATTTTGTACTCACGGTTTTCATTTAAGTCTCTGTCTTGTCACCAAAGAAAGAATTTCACTCACAGGGCAAATCTAACACTTTTGTTTGTGTGAAATATAGAAGTTGTCAGCAGATAAAGACCTGTTGGCCCTCATTGTCTGCTCTATTTTCCCTACCTACAGAGCCACCACAGATCCTACTCAGTCTCCGGTTTGCACCTCCGCCCAACCCCCCCCCCGCCTTACTTCTAAGATTGCCTTGTGTCTGTCTCATGCTTTCTTGAATCCTGTAACAATTGTAGTCCCCACCACCTCCTCTGGGAGGCTGTTCCAAAGCATTCACCACCCTTTCCGTGAAGAAGTACTTCTTCACATTTCCTCTCAGCCCCCCCCTCAGTTTCATAGTGTAACCCCTTGTCCTCGAACATCTTTTTCTTTGGAAAATGCTCCCTTCCTGTACCTTATTTGTACATGTGAGGTATTTGAATGTTTCTGTCATATCTCCCCATTCCCTCTTTTCTTCTAGGAAGTACATATTTAATTCCTTAAGGCTTTCTTTGTAGGGCTTCCAATGCAGGCCCTGCATCATTTTGGTTGCCGTCCTTTGTACTGCCTCTACCCTATGTCCTTTCAGATGTGGAGCCTCTAGAACTGGACACCGTACTCGAGGTGGGATCTCACTAGTGATATGTACAGGGGTATTATCCCTCTTTCTGTTGGTGCTACCCCTGCCTATGCGTCCAAGCATCCCACTAGCCTTTCCCACTGCCTTGTCGCACTATTTAGCTAGCTTCAAGTTGTCAAAATGGTTACCCCCAGGTCCCTTTCCTGTTTTGTGACTGCTAGTACTTCTGTGTACTTGTGTGTCCTGGGATAGGTTCGTTCTGAGCCAGGAAAACCTTCTTAAGGATGTTGCATGGACCATGACCCTAGATGCAGAGTTGTTGACAGTCACAAAGGAGAAAAGGGACCCGAGGTTATTATTTCAGATGACCTGAAAATGTCAAAGCAGAGTACCAAGACAGCTGGGAGGACCAGTGGCATGCTGGGGTACACAGGCAGGGGTATCAGCAGCAGAAGGAGGGAGAGAGGTAGTGATACCATTATATAAATATAATATATGATATAATATAAATATTGCAGTGTCAGTGGCTCAGTAGGTAGCACACTCACCTCTGAGGCCGGGAGATCAGAGGGCTGTGGGTTCAGTTCCCACATCTGGCACTTGGGTTAATATCCCAGTACTGACACTGTAATGCAGCATGAGAGGGTGCTGCATTTCTGAGGTGCCGCTTCTTCGGATGAGACGTTAAACTGAGGTCCCATCTGCCTGGATTGGTGGTAGTTCAGGTGGATGTTAAAGATCCTATGGCACTTATCGAAAAGAGTGAGAATTTCCCCGGTGTCCTGGCCAAATTTCCCTCATTCACTAAAAATACCACCAACAGCTTAATCTGGTTCATGGTCAGTTGCCATTCATCTGTATCCCCCTCCCCCCGGGTCATGCCTGAAAATAGGCAGGATTTGTCTAGTGCACTTACCCGGTCAACAAAAGCTAAATAAATAAATAAATAAATAAAACCATGATCAGGCCTCACATGGAGAACTGTGTGCAGTTCTGGAGGCTGCACGTTCATAAGGATATTAACAGGCTGGAGACAGTCCAAAGAAAGGCGACTAAGATGGTACAGGGCTTGCAACACAAGACTTATGAGGAGAGATTGAGACCTCAATATGTACTCGTTGGAAGAGAGGAGAGAAAGAGGGGACATGATAGAAATATTCAAGTACCTCAAGGGTATAAACAAGGTGCAGGGGGAAAACATTTTCCAATACAGGAGGAGCACAAGAATGAGGGGGCATGACATGAAATTGGAGGGTGGGAGGTTGAGGGGGACTGTGAGGAAGTTCTTCACAGAGAAGGTGGTGGACACATGGAATAGTCTGCCTCAGGGGGTGGTGGGAGTGAGCATTGTGGCTGGATTCAAGCATGCTTGGGACAGGCATAGGGGAACCATAGAGGTACAGCAGCAGGTGGGTCAGAAGCAGTAATCCAGTACAAGGGCTTACGGGCAGACTAGATGGACCAGGCGGTCCTTATCTGCTGACAATTTCTATGTTTCTGTACTGTGTCATTTGTGTCCACTGCCATATGGAACTGGTACATTGTGGTATCTATGGCTGATGTCGTTGTGTCAGCCATATCTTCTGCCAAATCTCCAGTAGCCGTTTCACTCAGGGCCAGTATAGAATTCCATAAGGCTTTCTGATACGGAGCTGTGTGAGCCAAGTAAGCTGCCTGCTCTAGTAGCAGGGAAGCTGACATAGAGCCTTTTTTTGCCCACACTATCCTATTTCCTGGAATCTTTCTCAGGAGGCTCGGAGGAAAGGGGCACTTTGGGCTTATCACAGGCAGTGGTCTGATCACTTCCTTCTGATCAGAGTGGGAATACAGATACTCAGCACCCTGTTTGTTCACCAGATATTTTTCTCAATTTTCTTCCCTGTGCCAGTAACTGAGATAGGTGCTGACATAATCCTGTATGTGGCTTTCAAGAGGTATTTATGGATGTACAACATCAACCTCCTTGTGGGTGCTAAACCCATTATATCCAAGAATTCTACGTCATCATCATCATCTTCCTTAGTCTTGTGTGAGGAGTTGTTGAGGGTAGTTACCATACACCTTACAAAGGTATAGTGGGAAGTGTAGTCCTCTGGAGGCCTAGAGCCAAATTCTTGCTCTGGGGAACCATCCAGAAACATGCAAACATAGACATTAATGGCAGAGAAGGACCGCTTGGCCCACCTAGTCTGCCCATTTTCCCTGCCTGCTATAATATTGCAGAGCCTACTTGATCTCCAGCTTAATGCCCTTTCCCTACCTCTAAGGTTCCCTTATGCCTATCCCATGCATTCCTGAAACCCATTACCATTTTTGCCCCCACCACCTCTGCTGGGAGGTTGTTCCATGCATCCACCGCTCTTTGTGTGAAGAAGTATTTTCTACCATCTCCCCAAGTCCCCCCCCCCCAGCTTCTCAGCATGTCCCCTGGTTCTTGTGCATCTTTTTTTCTGAAAAATGCTTCCCTCTTCCTCTTGAACCTTATTTATACCCGTGATATATTTGAATGTTTCTATGATATACCTCCTTTCCTCCAGGGTGTACACATTGAGGTCCTTCAGTCTTTCCACATTGGGCTTGTGATACAGACCCTGCAACATTTTGGTTACCCTTCTCTGAACTGCCTCGACCCTGTCTATGTCCCTCCAGAGATATGGAGCAGGATTCACAAAGCTTTCTGTAGGTGCAAAACCTTCCCTAAGTCCCCAAAACTTCCGTAGCTATAGATAACAAGGGGAAAGGGCTCTGAGTGCCATTCACAAAACCTGCAGAAAAAGTACATAACAGACTGTGGAGAAAAGAGCAGCTGCAGAAGTTCCTGAGGGAAAAAAGGTAATTGATAAGTTTGGACATCCCCTCAAAGGCTATTTTCAGCCAGGTTTTTTCCGCAGTTGCGGAAAAAATGTTACACACATTGGAGTGAGGCGTAACACTCCCTCAGCAAACTGCAGTGGTGCCCCAAAAATTGAAATACAATTAAAGTGGAGATCAGGCACAGGTAATAACATACCAGTGGGTATATTAGTGGTTGATGTTACAGCAGCATTAACACACATTGCCATGGAATGACAACAAAAACATCCACCAGACCCAGCGCAGCCCATGAAAGAGCCCCACAGGCAGTAGAGCCTGAACAGCTTGCAGTGCGTGCTACTCCTGCAGGCAACAAGAACACTCCAGGGAGGGACGACCAGCAGTGACAGACAGCCACTGTGGTGCCATGGTATTGCTGGTACCTGTGGTGCTGCAGTGGTCCCAGATGAGGGACTGGTTGCTGGTCTCTCCGCTGGTGCTTTCATCTACATGCTATGGCAGAACTGTTGAAGTCTGCTGCTCCAGCTAATTAGGTTCACTGTTGTGGTGCCTCCTATGCCATTTCTGCAGCTGCAGATCTGCAGTTGCGGATTTTCAGCACTTGTGCAATTTCCACAGCTGCTGAATTTCTGCACCTGCGGAGCTTTTTGCAAAATTCCGCACCCACACAAGTTTTCTATGTGAATATTGTGCAACTGCATTTCAGCAGTGCTGCAGGCCTTTTTCCCTGCAGCTGTGGGATTTTTGGCCTTCTTTGTGAATCCTGCCTCTGGTTTCCAGAAATGGATATGGTACTCTACGTGAGGTCTCACCAGTGATCTAGACAGTGGTAACACCACCTCTCTCTCTTTCTGCTGGTGATACCCCTCACTATGCACCCTAGCATCCCACTAGTGTTCCTCACTGCCTTGTCACACTGGCCACTTTTAAGTCATCAGATATGATTACCCCAAGGTCCATTTCCTGTTTGGTGGTGGTTAATACCGGTCCTCCTATTTTTTACTCCACCCTTGGGTTTCTGTGCCTGAAGTGCATGATTTTGCACTTTTTTGCATTGAAACTTAGTTGCCACACCCTTGATTACTCCTATAGCTTTCTTAGATCTCTATTCATTTTTTTCTACACACACCCCCCCCCACCCCGCGAAGTGTCTACCCAATTGAATATTTTAGTGTCACCTGCAAAAAGGCATACCTTCCCTTCTAGCCCCTCTGCAGTGTCGCTAATAAAGTCATTAAAGAGGACTGGTCCCTGGACTGATGCCTGTGGCAACCCGCTGGTCACCCTCCCTTCCTCAGAGTGAATGCCGTTTACCACCATCTTCTGTCTCCTGTCTCCTAACCAATTTCTCGTCCAGTTTACCACCTTTGGACCCACTCCTAGGCTTCCTAGCTTGCTTAAGAGCCTCCTATGTGAAACAATGTCGAAGGCCTTACCGAAATCTAGGTAGACCACATTCACCGCACCACCCTGATCCAGTTCCCTGGTTGCCTAGTCAAAGAAATCTATCCGATTTGTTTGACATGGTATTCCCAGGAATCCATGCTGCCTCGGATCTTGAAGACCAGTTGATTCAAGATATTCCACCATACTTTTCTTCAGTAGTGATTCCATTAATTTCCCCAACACCAAAGTCAAGCTGACTGGCCTGTAATTGTCTGCCTCCTCTTTGCTCTCACTTTTGTGAAATGGGACTACAGCTGCCCTCCTCCAGTTCTCCAGAACCACTCCCATCTCCAGTGAGTGGCTGAACAGGGCTGTCAGAGGTGTAACCAGGACCTCCCTGAGCTCCTTCAGTATCCTAGGATGCTCCCCATCTGGCCCCATTGCTTTGTCCACTTTCAGATTTGTAAGTTCCCTCAGGACTCTGTCCTTTGTGAATGGACGAGTGTTCACCTCCCTTCCTTTGATGCTCCTGGCCCTTATCTGTGGTCTCTCGCCTTCTCCTTCCTCTGTGAACACTGAACAAAAGTGTTTGTTCAAGATGTCTGCTTTTTCCTGGTCTCCCTCCATGCACTCACCTCCTTTTCTCCTAAGCCTTGCTATCCTCCCCTGGTCTTTCTCTTTTTGCTTACATACCTGAAAAATACATTGTCCCCTTTCCTTACTGCCTGGGCTATTTTCTCCTCCATTTGTGCTCCTAATTGCCTTCCCTGCCTCCCTCTGTTTCTCCTGATACACCTCCTTATCCTCCCCCCTCTCTCTGTTTCCTTATACCTCCTGAATGCTAACTTTTTGGCCCTTACCTCCCTGGCCACCTCTTTTGAGAACCACAGCGGTCTCTTCCTGCCCTGCCCCCCCCATACCAATATGCATAAGGGCCCTCTTTGTCCTTAAAGTTAAGAGGGAAGCACGTTTTAATAAAATATTTTCATTTTTACCATTTTGAAATAATTTCTTTAGAAGAAAAGACACAATAACAAATTCCAGGGTGTCCAATTATTGTGTAATTTATAAACCATGACATCATTTGTTATCCAGTCAGAATTGTTTATTCTAGAGGCGTGGATACGTTCTAGCCACACTGTCTGGCAGGTACCTTGCCGCTTTAATGGTGCGGTAAAGTTTTCAAGGTGACTTCTCCTACCCACCCAGGTGCTATAACTCTTGGTTCTGCCCCATGACGTCAGATCTTCCTTTCCGCTTGGAAACTCAGGTTCCCTCCTTAGCGCTCTCGCTGAATAGGCCCTGGCTCTCGAATCTTCGGAGTCCCAGTCTTGTAAACTTATTCTTAAACTCGTTCGAGTTCCAACTCCACCACCTTCTATCGCAGCCGTGATGGAAGACAAGTCCGTTCCCGGGTTTCACCGGTGCCCCTGGGGGCAGAAGATGTCTCGCACCGACCTGCACACCATCTGCATTTACTGCCTCAGACACAATCGCGATCTGCAGGCCTGCGATCTCTGTATGTCATTCTCCGCTTCAGTGCTGGAAGACTGCGCTGCCTGGCTTTAACTGGGGCGCCCGGAGAAACGTTACCCACTGGTGAAGTCGAATGAGGCCTGTTGGGTGGTGTCCACGGCAGCGGGCTCTGCAGAACAACTCAAGCAACTTCAGCAGCTCGCAGCCCTCGAGGAGGAGGAGGCGGCTCAGTCCATGGCCCACTCCTCTTCGGTTTCGGTCTTTGTTCCACTCCGACTGGGCTCCTCTTGCACGGCTTCCTTTCGGGAGCTATGCCAGTCCCTTTCCACCAAAGGAGAGGGCCCTTTCGGGTCTCATTCTCCTCTGCCCGCAGAGGTGGGAGTGGGGAGAGGGGCCCGTCGTCTCACGCCTTGGGAGGCGGGAGAGGTCCTGTTCTCGGGAGGGCGACTTTCGACTTTGTCGAAATTGCCTCCAAGGCCGCTGGGTTCTTGGTGTCCCCGTCAACCCCAGTTAGCTGAGACATCTGCTAGTGAGGCAGAGATCTTTCTCGAGCCCACCGACAGGTTGTTGCTTGATGAGGCCGACAGTTCATTGTCTCAGACACCAGAGGTTCCAGTGGAGTCTTCCGGGCGCTTGCCCCAGCCTGCTGGGCCAAAGTCCTAGGCCAAGGACCCTGAACCGGAGCCGAGGGTTTCCGTGACTCCTTCCCTGGTTCACCGTAGGCACCGCTGTTGGTCGAGGTCTCGGTCCTCATCCGCTTCGGGACGTTCCAGCCGACATCGGCACTTTCAGTTCCCGATACTACGGCAAGCAGTGTCACCGCACTTCCTCATCCTCCTCGGCCGAGGAGAGGCTCCGTTGCAAGTTGCGTCACCGCTATGAGGACTTGATGTGGCAACAGCTCATCCTGTCCAGCTCTAAGCCGACGCCGGCCACCCCGGCAATCAAGTGGCTGTCGCCCGAACGGCTGAACCTGTTCCTACCTCTCCAGTCGAGGAGTCGGTTCCGGATCCTCCGGCTCAGCCAAAACCGGCTGCCCCACCCATTGCGGTGGAACCACTGCCCCCCTCAGCCGAAAAATGGGGTGCCGACCAAGGATTCTCGGTTGGCTCAAGGTCTTCCCCATCGGCGGTCGGTCACTCTCACCCCCGATCGCCCTCGGCGGGTGGAGAGTGGCTCGGGTGGCTGCCAGCTTTACGAGGACTCTGGAGTCTGAAGGCTCCTCCCTGCACTGCCGTCCAGTGGACCTGGAGTCCTCGGGGGGGGGGTCTTTCTCTGGACGAGAGCCCCACCTCATTCCTAGGTATACTTCAGCTCATCTGTGAATCCACTGGGATGTAGCTCAAACCCATCCAGAAATGGGCCAGATATCCTCTTATGGAGATTCTGGACAAGGGGGACACCCCCTCAGAGGCCTTTCCGGTGGCCAAGGCCATTGTTGGCCCGGTCTTGGAGCTGTGGCATCATCCAGCCTCCTGTCCTGTGCCATTGACCCATATGGCCCACAAGTATGCGGTTCGGACAGGCTCCCCTCTCCATGTTCACGGAACATCCCTTGGCTGAGGGGTTGGTGGACGATTCCACCTTTCGGCGCTCTGGCAACACAGGAGATGTGGACAAGCCTACTGACAAGGAGTCTAAGAAACTAGACCATTCTGGCAAGAGGGTCTATGCTGCCGCCTCCTAGGGTCTTCGCCAGGTCAGCTCGGCCGTTCTGATGGTACACTTCTCCCATGCCCTCTTGGGGTCCCTGGATGAAGTGATTCCTCATCTCCCGGTTGACCATCAAACGATGGTCAGGCAGGTCCAGGATCAGGGTAGGGCAGTGGTCAAGTAGCAACTCCAGACTGCTCTGGACATTGGTGACTCTTGTGCCAGGTCAGTCATGGCTGCAGTGGCCTTGCGCCACAGGGCTTGGCTGAGGATCTCAACCTTTACATTGGACACTCAGCACAAGCTAGCAGATGTCCCCTTTTCTGGGCACCGATCTGTTCGGGCACGGGGTGGAGGGTCACCTCCAACACATTGAAAAGTCCAGTGCCACCTTGGACTCCATGACCTCTGCTCAGCGGGACAAGGGTGCTCGCCACCAAAAGCGCAAGCCCTTTTGTCCCTCCGCCCCTGCAGCCAGACCAGACCAGCAGCAGGGCCAGTAGGCTCAGTCTTGGCACCCTAGGGCCAAGTCTGTTGCCTCTATCAGGAGGCCCAGAGTGAAAGGACCCGGCGGCGGCCCCTCAGCTGGTTCCTCCTCCAAGCCTGCCCAATGATGGGTTGCGGGGTGCCTCCCCCAACCCCGTCACACTTCCCCGGGTCTCCTCATGGGGGGACGGCTCAGCCACTTCCTTTCTGCCTGCTCCGCTATCACCACAGACTGCCCGCTGGGTGCTGGAAGTGGTCGGCAGGGTCCTACCTCTGGAGTTTGAGCAGGTCCCTCCCTTCTGAGCCCGCACCCCACAGAGGACTGCCGGGTCCGCAGCCTCCCAGTCGGTTCTTCGAGACGACATTGATCAGCTCCTCCACAAGGGGGTAGTCAGCGAGGTGGCAGATCCTCCTCCATACCCAGGGTTTGTTTCCAGGTACTTCCTGGTTCCAAAACGGACAGGGGTCTGGTACCCCATTCTCGAGCTGCACGACCTGAATCAGTTTCTCAGGCCGTGCATCTTTTGGATGGTAACTTTGGCTCAGATAGTACCATCCCTGGAGCAAGGCATGTGGTTCTGCTCCCCGGATCTGCAGCACGTGTTCTTTCACATCCCAATCTGTCCGTCTCACTGCCGGTTCCTCCACTTTTGGGCAGAGGGAACGCTTTACAAGTTCCGAGCCATGTCCTTTGGCCTATCTTCAGCCCCCAAGGGTCTTCACCAAATGCATCGCAGTGGTGGTAGCATTCCTGAGGCACCAAGGGGGTCCGGGTCTACCCTTACATGGACAGCTAGCTGATAGCAGACCTTTCCAGACCAGAGGCGGACCGGTCTAGGGATCTGGCCCTCCAGGCCTGCCTGCAACCTGGCTTTCTGATCAACAAAGCCAAGTCAGAACTCGTGCCTTTGCAGGTGATCCAGTTCATCGGGGTGGAGCTCGCCTCTCTTTGAGCCAGAGCTCAGCTCCGTGCGGACAGGGCCGAGGTTCTTTCCTCTTTGCCTGATCATTTTAGGTTGGGCAATTGTGCTCTGCCTGGGACTTCCTGCATCTTCTGGGTTACATAGCGGCCTGCACCAGCGTGATCTGTTGGGCCCACTGGCACATGCGTCCCCTTCAGTGGGGCCTGGCCAGCCAATGGTCTCAGTGCTCCCGGTCATTTGGACCAGCTGATCTCGGTGACCCAGAAGATCTGGGACGGCCTTCAATGGTGGCTCATCCCAGCTCATCTGCAGGAGGGGATCCTATTTGTCCGTGTCGAGCCGATGGTCATCCTGACGACCGACTCATCTCTGATGGGTTGGGGTGCCCACCTGGGGAAGCACAGAGCCCACGGTCTCTGGTCCCCTCAGGAGTCCCGATACCACATCAACCTGCTGGAGCTCCGAGCGGTCCGGCTAGCCCTGACTGCCTTTGCTCCGTTTGTTCAGTGTCAAGTGGTCCAAGTCCAGACGGACAACATCATGACCATGTACTATCTCATCAGACAGGGCGGAATGTGCTCCTTGCCCCTCTGCAAGGAAGCTGTTTGCATCTGGTCCCTCATGCTCAGCCTGGAGGCAGATCTCCTAGCCATTCATGTGGCAGGAGCCTCAAACAGTGTGGCTGATGCTCTCAGCCGAATGGGCAAAGCATCTCACAAGTGGTCTCTCCTGCAGGCGGTAGTGCAGGATCTGTTCTTCCTCTGGGGCACCCCTCAGGTGGACCTGTTCGCCTCCAGGGAGAATGTGAAGCTGAGGCTGTACCATGCCCGCCCGCCTTAGCAGGGCTGGCTGCAGGGGGATGCCTTCTCGAGGTCATGGACCCCAGGCCTCTTCTACGCCTCCCCTCCACTTCCCTTGATCCACAGAGTGCTCCTCAAGGTCAAGAGGGACAAGGTGCAGGTGATCCTGGTAGCCCCAGACTGGCCCCACCAGTTCTGGTATCCAGATCTCCTCAGCCTCAGCTCCAGGCTCCCAAGGTGGCTTCCAGCACGCCCAGACCTGCTCTCCGTCAACAAGGGGAAGGTTCTCCATCCGGACCTTCAATCCCTGCACCTGATGGCCTGGTTCCTGAGCGGCTAGAGTTCCAGGCCTTGGGTCTCTCCTACGAGGTTCTCAGAGTGGTTGAGGCAACCCGTAAGGAACTGACCAGAAAATGCTATGCCTTCAAATGGAAGAGATTCTCCATTTGGTGTCAGGGCAAAGGGTTGGATCCCTCGTCCTGTCTGGTGGCTAGCATTTTAGACTACCTGTGGTCCCTCTCGCAGCAGGGGCTTCAGTCGACAACCCTTAAGGTGCACCTGGCAACCATCTCTGCTTACTGGGCTCGGGCTGGTCAGCGGTCAGTGGTGCAGGAGACAGTGATTGGGTGCTTTTTCAAAGGCCTGGATCACATATCCCCTCCGGTACATGAACCTCCACCTCCATGGGATCTATTGCTTGTTTTGGCAAAGCTCATGGGCATACCATTTGAACCTATGCACAAGTGTGACATGTCACATTTGTCATGGAAGACTACCTTCTTGGTGGCTATCACATCAGCCAGAAGGATTGGGGAATTACAGGAGCTCTCTATAGAGTCTCCTTACCTGGTCTTCCACAGGGACAAGGTTGTCCTGCGCCCCACCCAAAGTTCCTTCCGAAGGTAGTGTCGGAGTTCACTTGAACCAGGTGTTGACTCTGCCGGTGTTCTACCCTAATCACACTTCGGAGGCCGAGTACAGGCTCCATACTTTGGACACGAGATGAGCGCTCTAAAGAGGATACAGTGGAGGTTCGGGGAGAGGTTCGCCAGCTGTTTGTCACCTACGCTGAAGCCGCACCTGGCAGCCCTGCAGCAAAGTGGACAATAGCTCGATGGATCACATCTTGCATTGATCTCTGCTATAGGTTGGCGGTTAGGGAGCCTCCCGTAGGGCTAAGGGCTCATTCCACCCGCCATACTTCTGCGTCGGTGGCTGCTTCTAAGGACGTCCCTATCCAGGGTATCTGCAGGGCTGCTACCTGTAAGTCAGCACACACCTTCATTTCCCATTACCACATTGACCTCGAGTCATGCCGGGATGCTGGTTTTGGGACCTCAGTTCTCCAGTCCCTCTTCCCTAAGTGGGGGGGGGTGTGTGTCTCGCCTCCCTCTTCCCGGAGAACTGCTAGGAGTCTGCCAGACAGTGTGGATAGAACAACATATCCACACCCCTAGAAATACAGGGTACTCACCTGTAACAGGAATTCTAGGAGTGGTACATGTTGTTCATCCACACGGACCCACCTGACCTCCCCAGCTCTGACGCCCAAACCTGGCTTCCAGAGGGCTAAGATCTGAAGTCATGGGGCGGAGCCAAGAGTTATATTACCCAGGTGGATGGGGGGAGCCAGATTAAAGACTTTCCGGCACCCTTAAAGCTGCAAGGTACCTGCCAGTGTGGATGAACAACATATACCACTCCTAGAATACTTGTTACAGGTGAGTAACCTGTTCTTTCTAAACATTCCAGACACCGAGGGTCTCTCATGCAAAGAGTTCCAAGTTCAGTTGGCATAGTCCATTTTCCACAAATAGTGGTTTCTGTTATTTTCTTCAAAGTAAAACATTTTGATTTTCAGTTTGTTTTCCATTGTTTACATAGAGGATAATGTATGGGTCGCTATCAGTAACCAGCTTATCTGTCGAGAGGTTGCCATGGCAACCTTGTAAACGTTGAGAGCGAAGCTCCACAGGTTTACGTAGCCATGGCAACCTCAAGATGATTGAACCAGGTGGTTGCCGATAGCAAACCATACATTATATTTTATAGTGTATGGTTCACATAATGAATTAAAAAAAATAAAACAGGAACCTTACAGCTGCTGTTAGATCAGTCACTGCTACTAATTCTGGGTCATGCTTTCACCGCCACAGCCACTTCAGGAAGGTCGTTGATTTTTGTAGTGCGCATGCACAGACTGTTCTCAGTTGTTAACCCATTGATGGTATGTCACATCGATAGGTTAACAACATCATGACATCACATCAATGGTAAAATGTTATAAAAAGGTAGATTTCTACCTGCAACAATGTTCTACCATACATTTATAAATAGTGTTTAACATGATTTATAACATGTTTATATTTATTGTTACGGCATCTCATATTCTTACAAGACTGCCCTCTAATGTTCTTTGTGTGTATGTTAATACCGCCAACAGGATCAGGTAACTGAAGACACTCGGCTGACACCTCATACCTTACAACCCACTTGGAGTGTGAGGTTGTTTTACAATAATTGTATACCTTGTCATATGTTATTGCTTTCATATAAAATTGGTAGGGGAAGGGTAATGCAGCATCCTGACTAGCTAGGACCTGTGCATTGAGAGAGGACAGCGTGCAGGAAAATAAAAATGCTGGCAGTCAGGACACAGCACACTAATAATATAATTGCCCAAAAAAATTCCTGATTTCCATTACAAATATGGCTGACACCTTTACTGTCTGAAAAAAAATCACATAGGCCCTCAAAATAAAAAGAACAAAGTTATTAAATGTTCTTTTCCTTTATATCTCTCCCCCCCCCCCACACACACACACACAAATGAAAATGAAGTACTACTCAGATTTATGTTTGGAGTTTCTTTTCTGATTATGAACTCACCCCACCTCCCACTCCCCATCCTTACCTGCCTACCAAGGAAATCTTTGCTGCTTGCTCTGCCCCAGATGCATTTGAATCCCTGGCTTTACTGGGGCTTTCTGTTATGTGCATTTGTTGGTTAGAGGTGAGCATTCAGCCAGTAGAATGTGCAGAAGTTAAGCAAACATTCCATCTATTGAATATGTAAATAGACAGATGCTTGACAGCTGGGGAGGGGCTACCTTTTACTAGTCACTTTTAACAAAAGAAAACACATGGTTTTAATAAAACAAGTTGTCATTTTTTTCTCAGTGTACCCATTTTATAAGTGAAATAAGACACTTTGGATTTATGTGATAACCGCGAAAGTACAATCGCGATCGGCGGCAGGCAGGTGTACATCACTGAAAATCAATTTTGGTGATGTACATCCCCAGTGCAAAAGAAAACACCGCTGTGGACTTAGATTTTGACTGTTCATGCAGGTGGCTGTGCCCCTCCGCACTCCCCTACTAAAGGATTCTTAACTCCAGGGGTTTGTCGGGGTGTGCAAAATCTTGAGGAAAAGAAATTTTGTGCTGGGCGCACAAAAATGTAGGCACACCTAGACCCGAACCCAGAACCCTTGCAGCTTTAGGCTGCCACCCACCCACCATGCTATGGGGCCAGCTTGGCAGCCCCACGCCAACCATGCCAGGCCAACCCTCCCTCCCTTCTGTCACGCTCACTCCCGCACCCCCCCTGCAAGCGTGTATACATATAGCAACGTCCTGTCACTATATGCTTCCACCTCCCCCATCAGGTCACCCTTCTCAGCAGTAGTCCTGTCGACATGCACCAGGATTGAGTCACCATTATTGTAGGCGCTCAATCGCCGACGCCCATGTCACAGGCTACCGACACTTTGAGGTGACGTTGTGCTGGCACAGTGCACTTCCTGGGGTCGAAGGCCCTTTGTCTGTGCCATTGTGCCTCACTGTGCTCCTCGGCATGCATTTTGCCAGCACAACACACAACTCATCATGTCTTATTGCTTACTTAAAGCACAGTTTCACTAGTAGTTTTAAAGCCTACTTGTGCATGAACATTTTTAAGCAGTTTCCCTTGCAGTTTTAAAGCAGTCTTATGCATAAATGTTTTTAAAGCACAGTTTCACTGGCAGGTTACTGAGTGTAAGAAAATTGTTATGCAGTATGACGGAACCAGTGAGATGGATGGATTTCAGTAATGTGTTCCCAACCATTTTAAAGCAGATTTAAAACACACATGAAGCCCATATGCAAACTGCTTTGATTTAATAAAAATATGGAATTAAAAAGAGTGTGTGTTTCTCTTTCAGGAAAAGTTTGGTGTAAAAGAGAACAGCAACATGAGGACAGACAGGTGGTACCAAAGACTGAGCATGAAACACCCCCAGAAACATCTGTCCATAATGCCACTGAAAGTGTCAACATGCAAGACTGGAGCTCCTGCACCTATTATGGTTTTCCTCTTCTGCCTCCACCACCTCAGCCTGATGTGAGGAACCTAAACACTCCATCAAGTAAAGAAAGAGAGGGACAGTCCCAGATGGCTGCATCATTCCCTTTAGTTCCTGGTAATGGTTATGAAAGTGCTAGAGCCATTTTTCAAGGAACTTCTCCAAAGCAGGTAGCACACATGGAAAATTATAATGCTAAACTGTGTCCTCCTTGGTCACAAAAAAGGACTCCCCCTGCAACCAATGATGCAGCTGCTAGATTTCTTCCCCGCCCCACCCAGCTACAGGAACGAAGGAGAAGACGAGAAGAAGATGCAGAGAGCTTCTTTAGGACAAATAATGACACTAATGAAGTAATCATTGGTCCAAAGTTACCAGAAATTCCAAAAGTTGATATGGGTGATGACTCTCTTAACCAGTCAGTGAACTTGATTCGACATACACTTACGAAGGTATTTTTTTTTTTTTTACTACATTTATTTATCAGTATAACCCAGGTGAATTTACTGATTTGAAGTTTTTCATCCAGGGAAGAAGTGCTCCGCTCTGTACAGCTTGTTCTAGGATTGTGGATATGTTGTTCATCCACACTTGTTGGCATATCTGCTTTCCCCTTTAAGATCACCAGAACGTCTTCAAGCTGGCTTCTCCCACCCACCCGGGTGGTATAACCCTCTGCTCCGGACCATGATGCCAGATCTTCCTTTCCACAGGAAGGTTCAGGTTCCCTCCTTAGTGCTCCCACGTGTAGTAGGCCCAGGCTCTCAAATCTTCGGATTTGCTTCCAAAACTTACTTTAAAACTCATTCGAGTTTCGTCTTCTACATTTTCACTTGCTACCATGATGGAAGAAAAGAAAAAATTACACACCTTAGTAATTGTGTTTCTTCTAATGGAGTCTTGCTGTATTCTGACATAATGCAGTTAGCCCCAGCACTTGAACTGCTCGAGAGATGAAAGAGTTAACCCTATGCCAGAGCTTAGAACATTGAGCTCAAGCTCGGTTCAAACCTTTGTCTGCTGCACTTTGAAGTGTAACCATCAGATTCTTACGAGCTAATACTTACTAACTACCCCCACTATGTGGAAATTGTAAAATTTCTACTAGCCAAAAAGGCAGCCAAATATTTTGGATCCCTAAAAGACTCAAGTCGAGAAATCTAAGACAAAAACTAGGTAGTGAACAAAAATAATTACAAAACTATAACAATAACCCACGCCCCCTAACTAAAGAGGGAGAGTGCCAAGTACACCCCTGAGGTGCAACACTGCGCCTACCATCCCACTTCCGAAAAACCAGGTTCTGAGAGGGGAGGAAGGGGGGGAGGTCAGAATGCAGCAAGACTCCAATGGAAGAAACACAATTAATAAGGTAATTTTTTCTTCAAACAATATGAAGTCTTGCTGTATTCTGATATAATGCAGACTACCAAGCAGTACCTCCATGGAGGAGGGAATCAAACCTACTTTGGGAATAGGCTTTGAAGTACTGCTGTACCAAACTGAGCATCACTCCTAGCCTGGATGTCCAGAGAGTAATGCTTGGTGAATGTATGGACAGTTTTCCAGGTGACTGCTTTGCATATCTCTAATAAAGATATATCTCTGGCAGCAGCCAGAGAAGCAGCTGTACCTCTAGTCAAATGAGATCTCAGGGCTGAGGGGGGTATTTTGCCTAGCTTTTCATAGCAGAATTGTATACAAGAGACAATCCACCTGGCAATAGTTCACTTAGTAGCAGGTTTACCCTTTCCCACTGCACCATAAGTGAGGAACAGCTGAAGGGAGTCAAACCTGAGTGCCTTAGTACACTCATTGTAGTAGCTAAGACCCCTTTTAACATCCAAACTGTGTAATCTTCTCTCTCCTGAAGAAGAATGATCAGTGAAGAACACAGGAAGAGACACGGATTGGTTCAGATGAAAATCTGAAACCACTTTGGATAAGAACCTCCTGTTGATTTTAAGGACCACCTTATCTCTATGAAATTAGATAAAATCAGGCTCCACTGACAGAGCTTGCAATTCACTGATACGTCTGGCAGAGGTAATAGCTACCAGGAACACAGTTTTCCAAGTCAAGCACTTGCGCTCTGCTGAAGACAAAGGCTCAAAAGGGGGTTGCATAAGCTGAGCAATGCAAACATTAAGGTCCCAAGCAGGAGTAGGATCCCTAATGGGGGGATTGATATGAAGCAATCCCTTGAAAAATTTACAGAAAACAGGATGAGATGCCAGTGAGGAGGGCATTCCCACTGACAAAAAAGCAGAAACAGCTTACAAGTGTACTTTGAGGGTAGCTGGTCTGAGGCCTAGGCCATTAAGATGAACCATGTAATCCAGAACTATAGACAAGTCAGCAGTATCTGGGGATATATGCTTTTTGGAACACCAAATGCTGAATCTTTTCTATTTGGAGTTATAAGTTTTTCTGATGGCAGGTTTTCAAGAAGCTTTGAGAATGTCCAGAACCCCTTGAGACAGATGTACATTTGCATACTCTAACTCTTCAAGAGCCATGCCTTGAGATTGAGAGACTGAAAGTTGGGGTACCAGATCCTCCCCTGAGAGGTGGTTAACAGGTTGTGATTCCTGGGAAGAGATGGGGGAAGGTGGACTGCTAGGGACAGCAACAGGGGGATACCTAGGCTGCCTGGCCCAGTCTGGAGCAATCAGGATCACTTTGCAAGATTGTGACCTTATCTTGACCAGAACCTTGAACAGTAGAGGAAAAGGAGGGAAGGCATACAGGAATTTCCCTTCCCTATCCAGAATCAGAGCATCCAGAGGGACTGAACCCATGACTGGGGGTCTGCAACAGAAGAGAGGACGTTGGTGATTGTCTGGGGCTGCAAAGAGATCTATCTCTGGAGTGCACCACCTTGAAAATATCACTTTTAACACTAAGGGATCCAGGGACCATTCGTGATTGCCCTGGGAAATCCTGCTCAATGCATCTGCTAGCATATTGTCCTTCCCTGGGAGGTGGACTGCTACCAAAGAGGTCTGTAGAGAATAAGCCTGGGATCATAATTTCATGGCTTCCACGCACAAGGCCATAGACCGAGTGCCTCCCTGCTTGTTGATGTACCACATGGTGGTGGTGTTGTCTGTCCTGACCTGAACCGCCTTGTTCTGTACTGAGTCCGAGAAGGCTTGCAGAGCCAGGTACACTGCCCTGAGCTCTAGGAGATTGATGTGGAGAAGAGACTCCTGAGTGGATCATACTCCCTGAGCTGTTAGAGTTCCCAGGTGAGCTCCCCACCCCAGGAGAGAAGCATCCGTGGTTAGAACCACAGAATGAGATTGAGTAATGAATAGGACTCCTTGCCTGAAATTGTCCTAATCCTGCCACCATTGGAGAGCTTGGATCAGGGTCTGAGTCACTAAAATAAGCTTGGTTAGGGGATCTTTTTTCTGAGACCAAAAAGCCCTCAAATGAAACTGGATGTCCCTCAACTAAAATCTGGCCCCTTGGATCACTGCAGTGGAAGCTGCCGTGTGGCCCAGAAGTTGAAGGAAATGCCTTGCTGGTCAAGACACCTGAAGGTGGAAAGAGGAAGCCAGCTCTATAGTGGCACTTACCCTTGCCAGGGGGAAAAATGCTCTTGCTTTGACAGTATCCAGTTCTACCCCTATGAAGGTCAAGAGCTGTACTGGCTCGATAACTGACTTGGGAAGGTTGAGGAGGAATCCTAGAGAAGTGAGCACTTGTTGGGTCACTTGTAAATCTGACTTGACTTGGTCTGGGGACTGACCCACTATGAGCCAGTCGTCCAGGTAAGGGAATATAGAGATGTTTTGTCTCCTTAGAAAGGCCAGTACTACTGCTAGGCACTTTGTAAATACCCTTGGAGCTGATGTTAGGCCGAAGGGCATTGCTCTGAACTGGTAATGGCCTGAAGGCAGTTCGAACCCGAGGTACTTTCTGTGGAAGCACCTGATGGGAATGTGAAAGTAGGCATCCTTTAGGTCCAGGGATGCTAGCCAGTCCCCTGGCCTTAGAGAGGGAAGAATTATTCCCAGAGTCACTATTTTGAATTTTGGCTTTAGTAGATGCTTGTTTAGGTATCTCAAGTCTAGGATGGGCCGCCACTCCCCTGTTTTTTCCGGGGTAAGGAAGTATCTGGAATACAGACCTTCGCCCCTGTGAAGTGTAGGAACTTTCTGTTTGGCTCTGAGAGCTAGCAGAGGTGAAACCTCTGCCTCTAGGGCTGTGGTTTCGGAGATGTTTGCAGGTGGAAAGGACCTGACCCTCAGCTTTGGACATTTTTTGAGGCTGAGGGTCAGTCCCTGCCTTACTACTTCCAGGACCCACTTGTCTGAGGTAACAGACTTCCAGTCCTGGGAGTAGTAAGCCAGCCTGCCTCCTACAGGGATTGGGGAGTCGACCCGGGCTGACACATCAGGGTATCTGCTTGGCAGTAGCCTTAGGCTGAGAGGAGGATGCATCCCTGCTCATCCCCCTTCTGCCTCTCCCTCTGAAGAACCCCCTCTGTGAAAAAGGAGAGGAGGCCTGTGCCAAGTAGAAAGGCCTGTGAAAAGGCCTTCCCCTGCCCCTAGCCTGCTGCTTCTGAGGAGTTGCCTGCCTTTCCTTGGCCTGTGCACTCCTGTAGGTGGTCCTGTACTCATCCATCTTTTTCATATAGTTCTCTGTCTGCTCCCCAAACAGAGAATTATCAACTACAGGAAAATCCATGGCCTTAGTCTGGGTATCCTGTGATAGGCTAGTACATCTGAGCCAAGCTAGCCTCCGAAGAGCCACAGATGTAGCCATGACTCTTGATGACACATCATTGGAGTCCACAGCAGCATGAAACTGGATTTTTGATGCCTCAATCCCATAAACAGCCACCTCCTCCAGCTCCTTGGCAAGCTGGTGGGAGGCCTGTTTAGCCAGTTCCAGTACAGTGTCCCATCTGGACATCTGGTACCTGGCTGTGTAGGCCATATTATTAGCCTGCCTGAGTCCCAGAAAAGATGTCATGTACTGTTTCTTTGCCATGGCATCCAGCTTCCTGGAGTCTTTATCTGGGGGTTTGAAGCCAAAGGTATGTTAGCCTTACCACAGGCTGCAGCCTGCACAACCTCAACATAGCTGCATTGCTGATATAAGTACTCCGTACCTGTGCCTGACAACATATAAGTACCTCTTGTCCATTCGTCTGTCCACAGGAGGTAGGGAATTTGGAGTCTTAAGCAACTTATGTGTCTGTTTCCCAAAGGATTTGTGAAGGGGAATAGACAGCCTCTTGGACTCTGGGATGTCCATCATCTCCACATAGTCAGGCTCCTCTTGCCCCTCGATAGCTTCATCCAATGGGACCTAGAGGGTTTCTGCCACTTTCTTGTAAAACATAAAGTGGGAAGGGGACTCAGAAAGCCTAGGAGGGGAAATACCAGAAGGCCTGTCTGGGGAGATGTCCGGTTCTATGGGCTCATCCAGACCTTCCACACCATCATCATAATCATCATCCCCCTCCAAATCCAGTTCATAAAAGAAAAAAACAGATACACACAATATATAAACAACCAGTTCAGCCAAAGTAAGTAAGTAAAAAAAACTTTATTTTTAAACAGGAGACAAGTCATTAGGGCAAAACTAGTCCTGTTTACAAGACAGTCCTGTAAGTTACAAATCATAACAATTGTTGTACAAAAATATAAATAACATTTAGGGCCAATCACAGAGACAAAATCAAGTACAATGACAAAGATTAACAAATTCACACCTAACAGTTACATACATCAACCACTAAATTATTTATAGCTTGTGCAAATCTAGAATAGTCAAATAATGCACAGACACCTAGGGCTGAGAATTCCAGACTGCAGCTGCCCTTGTGGAGAGGGTCCTATCCCCAAACCTATTTTTACGTCTAGTTGGCAGAATTTTATTTTGGTGTACTGATCTATTAAGGACTGTCTCAGAGATTACTTTTTTTAAAAACAGATAGCTGGAAATTGGATGACTGGATGATCTAAGTTTGTGCAATAATAACAGCCAAGTTCTATTATGATTTGTTTCTAATGATTGCCATTCCAGTCTCCTTAGTAAACAACAGTGATGTGTATGAAAACTGCATTTCAGCACATATCTGGCAATCCTAAACTGAATTTTATCCAAACGTGTCAATAAAGATTTGTTTGTAGTTCTGTAAATTAGTTGACCATAAGTTAAAGCAGGAACAATTAATTGTTCTGCAATCCTTTTTCTAACAGGCCAATTCAAAAACCTTGTTGCTCTTTTTAACATTCCTAATTTCTTATTTACTCTTACTATTGTATTAATTACTGTATATGTGGTGCAAAGGTTACATTTGTATCGAAAATGACTCCTAAATAATAATTGTCTACCTGTTCAAGAACATTAGCATCCTTAGTTTGAATCTTAAGTCTATCCCCGGTCAATTTACAAGAAAAATACATTACACTGTTTTTTAACGTTCATAAGTAACTTCGACCTGGTGAACCACCTCTCAATATTTGAAAAATCAGACTGCAACTTTGTAGTTCCTCTATATTTTTACCCGAAGCTACAATGGCGGTGTCGTCAACATACAACCTTACGGCTGTATGCTCTGTCACATACAGTAAATCATTATTAAAAATAAAAAAAAAATAGGGGTCCCAATATGGACCCCTGAGGAACACCTCTAATTACTTCACAGGTCCTAGATGTTACCCCGTTTATATCCACACTTTGAGTACGTCCCCCCAAATAAGATTTTAACCAAGCTAGAGGATAGTCCACAAATCCCATATCTTGCAGTCTAGAAATCAATAAGGGGTGGGCCAGGTCAAAAGCCTTTGAGAGAGATCAACATAAATCACAGCTGTTTCCTGACTGGAGTTCAGCGACTCATTTAATAAGTCGCTGAACTCCAGTAGGGCAGTAGAAGTTGAAAAACCTTTTCTAAAACCAGATTGATAAGGATTTAACAAATTATACTTATTTATGTAATTAATCATTTTCTCAAAACATTTTGACACAACAGAGAGTAAACCTATTGGTCTGTAATAGTTTACCTCGGTTGGATCACCACCCTTAAACACTGGTCTAATTTTATTCTTTTTCCAAGAGGATGGAAGTAACCCAACCGAAGGCTCCAGTTCAGAATGTGTGATACCACTGGGGCAATAAAGGGGGCAGCAATCCTTAAAAATCTGCCCTCAAGGCCATCTGGGCCCGCTGCCTTATGTATATTAATATTTAGTAACGTTTTCTTGACCTCCGAGATTGTCAAAAATTTAAATGTAAAAGGAGGGTGCTTTCTTAAAGTACCAGTAGACATAATTGAACTGTCCTGAATATTTTAAACAATAGGAATGTCACATTGGGGCAAGTCCACCCAAAAAATCATTTAATAAATTAGAGATAACCCCTAAGCTATTCATGAGGGTAGACCCTTCTTTAAGTTGTAAATTAAATTGAGATTTATGACCCCAGGATTTGTTTTATTTAAATTACCCCAAAACTTCTTAGGTTCCGTATTACAGTCGATTTTATTTCTGTAATACCTAAATTTTGCGGCTCTGATAATCTTTTTGCACTGGTTTCTTTTATACTTAAACAATACCCAATCAACTTCTGTTTTTGATTTAATTGCTTTTTTCCATAATCTATTCTTTATCCTATTCTGTTTCAGTAACTTTTCATTCATCCATGGTAACTTTATATGTTTAATTTTATGTCTAATCACAGGAACATGAGTATCACAGATTCTACCAAATGTTTCTATAAAAATAATCAACTGCCATATCGATGTCTGGAGTCAAGTAGCATCGCTCCCATCTTTCTTTGGAAATACTGTTTAAAAATTGTATTTCCAAAAACTTTCGGAAATCTCTTGGCCAATTTTCTAAAGTCGAGGCTCTAAGTGGAAATTGCGATAATGGCAGATTAATCCATACAGAATTATGATCACTTAAAATAGGAGATAAAACCCCTGAGGCTTCCACCTAAGTATCCATGGATACAAAAATCAAATCAAGGGCTGATCCATCCGTTGAATTATCTGTATAACGAGTTGGGTCTTTTATGTATTGTTTTAGTCCTAATGGGGTTACAATTTCTTTCAGCAGCCTTCCTCTAGTATTTGGCCAGTCACAGTTTAAATCACCTACTAAGATAATTGAATTTTTACCTACATTATGTACTATTTTGCTTATAACCCCTTCAATATCTTTCAGATTTGTTTTTGGGGGGAGTAAACAACTACTATGACCATTCCCAATAAATCCAAGGAGACTGCTAAATATTCGATACCACTATCACTACCACTTAATAAAACCCTGGAAGATCCCAAATTTGATTTTAAATACAACATCAACCCCCCTCCCCTCGAGTTTCTATCAGATCTATACAATATATACCCCAGAAAACCCAAGTTCTTCGTCAGTATGTTTGTGAACCATGTTTCACATAGACCAAACACACTGGGATCATGTTCATGGAACATATAAGCCAGTCTGTCTGTTTTTGTACTAACACTTTGTGCATTATCATGAAGAACCTTAAAATTAACCAAGTTTCCTGGACCTGGGTTAAGTTCAACACCCCCTAAAATTAACATTAAGCAACAGGCCCCTTGGAATCAGTTACATGTTTATGAAAACAGAAAGGTGAGGTTGGCCAAACTCCAGGTCCTAAATGTGTCTTGTATAGATTTGACAAGAAACTATTTCTCCTGTTTTTAAAACTATTTGAACTCCTTATCGTCAATGAGAAGGATGACCAGTTTACTTCTTGTTTGTTTTTTCTAATATCACAGGAAGCAAACACAGCTAAAACCGATTGAAAACACTATTTTTTCAATTTCCACACATTTTCGAACAAGTCTACTACCTAAGTACTTACAGTACCACAGACAGGGATCTGAACCGAATAATAAAGAAAAAATATCGGTAAACCAACGTTTTAGACCGGACCGAACCATGGGTGAAGGAGAAGTCTCCAGAGCGACTGTTCAATTAGGCGGAGTAAAGAATCTGACGGTTACACTTCAAAGTGCAGCAGACAGAGATTTGAAACGAGCTAGAGCTCAACGTTCTATGCTCTGGCATAGAGTTAACTCTTTCATCTCCGGAGCAGTTCAAGTGCTGGGGCTAACTGCATTATGTCAGAATACAGCAAGACTTCATGTTGTTTGAAATCGGTTCCTGGGTTTCGCCGGTGCCACTGTGGGCAGAAGATGTCTCGCGCTGACCCTCACACCGCATGCGTTTACTGCCTGGGATACGAACACAATCTTGCAGGCCTGCGATCACTGTTGGTCCTTTTCTTCATCGGTTCTGGAAGATCGCACTGCCTGACTTCAGCTGGGGCGACCAGAAAAGTGTTACCCGCCAGTTAAATCTAAGGATGCCCGTTGGGTGGTCTCCATGGCTGTGGGGTCCGCTGAGCAGCTGGAACAGCTCAAGGCCTTCGAAAAGGAGGCGGCCCAGGCCACGTCAAGCTCCTCTTCAGCATCAGCCTTCATTCTGCTCCAAATGAGATCCTCCTATTCGGCTTCCCTCAAGGAGTTGTGCCAGTCTCTCTTGACCAAGGGAGAGGGCCCTTCTGGGTCACACATTTTGCTCTCCTGCAAGAAAGAGTCGCTCACAGGAAACTCCTGTTTCAATTTCAGTCGAAGTCACGGCCGAGGCTGCTGGTTTCACGGTAACCCCATCAGACCAGTTCGCCAAGATGCCTGTCGATGCGGCCGAGATTTTTCTCAAGCCATATGGCGGGTTGTCAGCCAGTACGGCCGATGACTTTTTATTTAGGACACAGTTTTTTCTGGTGACCTGAAACGGGTCAGCTCAGCCCACTGGGTCGGACCTGCCCTTCAAGGAGCCTGACCAGGAGCCACGGGTTTCCCCAAGGGCTCCAAGCGTCAGAACCGCAAACCATTTCGCTCGTCCACTCCTGCAGCCAGAGCAGCCCAGCAGCAGCAGGGCCAGCAGGCTCAAACTTGGCAACCTCGGGCCAAATCTGTGGCCTCCTTATTCAGGAAACCCGGAGGGAAAGGTCCTGATGGCCCATCCGCCGGGCCCTCCTCCTCCACACCTGCTCAGTGACGGGTTGGGTAGTGCCTCCCTCCATCCCGTCACACCTTCCCTGGGACCTCCAGTGGGGTGCCGGCTCAGCTACTTCCTTTCCACCTGGTCCGCTATCACCACAGACCGTTGGGTTCTGGAAGTGGTCGCCATGCCCCCCTCTGGAATGGGGGATCTGGTGTCTGCAGCCTCTCAGTCAGCTCTCCGAGATGACATAGCTCAGCTCCTCCGCAAGGAGGTGGTGCACAGAGTAGCATACCCTCCTTCAGACCCAGGGTTCGTTTCCAGGTATTTCCTGGTACCAAAACAGATGGGGGGGGCTGGCGCCCCATTCGAGATCTGCACGACCTGTACAAGTTCCTCAGGTCCCACACTTTCCGGATGGTAACTCTGGCTCAGATCATACCATCCCTGGAGCAAGACATGTGGTTCTGCTCTCTAGATCTTCAGGACGCGTTCTTTCACATCCCGATCCATCTGTTCCATTGACGGTTCCTCCACTTCCGAGCCGAGGGAACCCTCTACACGTTCCAAGCCATGCTCTTTGGCCTGTCTTCAGCTCCCAGGGTCTTCGCCAAATGCATGGTAGCGGTGGCGGCTTTCCTGAGCACCCGGGGTCCAAGTGTACCCTTACCTGGACGACTGGCTGATAGGTCCCTCCAGGCTAGAGGTGGAGCTGTCCAGGGGCCTGGCCCTCCAGACTTGATTTGATCTTGGCCTCCTGATCAACGAGGCCAAGTCGGAACTCGTGCCTTCGCAGGTGATTCAGTTCATCGGGGCAGAACTCGACTCCTGCCGAGCCAGAGCGCAGCTCCCGTTGGACAGGGCAGAGGTTTTCTCCTCCTTTACCCAATCATTTCTGGTTGGACAATTGCACCCTGGCCGGGACTTTCTGTGTCTTCTGGGCTACATGGCCTGCACCAGCGTGATCCAATGGGCCCGCTGGCATGTGCATTTCCTCCAGTGGGAGCTGGCCAGCCAGTGATTTCAGCGCTCAGGTCATGTCAACCAGCTGGTCTCTGTGACCTAGAGGATGTGGGACAGCCTCCAGTGGTGTCTCATCCCAGCTCATCTGCAGGAAGGGATCCCATTTGTCCTCCCTGAGCCAATGATCATCCTGACGACTGACGCCTCTCTGATGGGTTGGGGTGCCCATCTGGGGGAGCACAGAGCCCACGGGCTCTGGCCACCTCAGGAGTCCTGATATCACATTAACCTGCTGGAGCTCCGAGTGGTTCGGCTAGCCCTGACCGCAGTCTCTCCATTAATTCGGGGTCAAGTGGTCCAGGTCCAGACGGACAATACCACGACCATGTACTATCTCAACAAGCAAGGTGGGACACACTCCTTGCCTCTGTGCAAGGACGTTCTCCACACATGGTCCCTTGTGCTCAGCTTGGAGGCAGATCTCCTAGCCATTCACGTGGCAGGAGCCTTGAATCAGCTGGCCGATGCTCTCCGGCAGATGGGCGAGGCATCTCATGAGTGGTCTCTCCACCAGGAAGTAGTGCAAGATCTGTTCTCCCACTGGGGCTCTCAACAGGTGGACCTGTTCGCCTCTAGGGAGAATGCGAAGCTGGGGCTGTACCATGCCTGTCTCGCTCAGTGGGGCACGCTGCAGGGGGATGTCTTCTCGAGGCCATGGACCCAGGCCTCTTCTACGCCTTCCCTCCACTTCCCTTGATTCACAATGTGCTCATCAAGGTCAGGAGGGACAAGGTGCAGGTGATCCTGGTAGCCCCAGACTGGCCACACCAGTTCTGGTCTCCAGATCTCCTCAAGCTCAGCTCTAGGCTCCTGAGGCGACTTCCAGCACACTCGAAACTGATCTCCATCAATCAGGGGAAGGTTCTCCATCCGGTTCTTCAATCCCTGCACATGACAGTCTGGTTCCTGAGCTGCTAGAGTTACATAGATACATAGACAGTGTCGGCAGATAAGGGCCTATGGCCCACCCAGTCTGCCCATTTGAGCTTGTAAGTTCAGTTTATGTTTTCCTAGAAGTCTGTTGCCCCTTACCCCTGACCTCCAGAATTCCTTTATGTCTATCCCATGCATTCTTAAATCCTGTGATTGTTTCAGCCCCCACCACTTCCTCTGGCAGAGTGTTCCACTTGTCCACCACCTGTTCTGTGAAGATATTTTTTCTCACATTTCCTGTGAATTGTCCTCCCTCCAACTTCATCCCATGCCCTCTAGTCCTGCAACATCTTTTTCACTTAAAAATATTGTATTCTAGGGACATGGATATGTTGTTCATCCACACTTATTGGCAGGTATCCTTGCCGCTTTAAATCTTGCCGGAAGGTCTTCAAGCTTGCTCCTCCCACCCACCCGGGTGGTATAACTCTCGGCTCCGCCCCATGACGCCTGATCTTCCTTACCGCTTGGAAGCTCAGGTTCCCTCCTTAACGCTCTGCATTTGAGACTGGTTCCTATTTCTCCGTTTGCGGATTTAAAAATAAATTTTGCGATAAAGACTTCAGTCTTCTATCCCTCGGGCCTGCGATGGACAAATCGACTCGGATTCGGAGATGCCCATGCGGGCAGAAGATGTCTCGGACAGATCCACATTCCACGTGTGTCTACTGTTAGGCCTTGAGCACGAACGAGCTTGCGACCTGTGCTCATCTTTCTCGGCTCGATCTTGAACCGTGCTGCCCGATTGTAACTGGGCGTCCGAGCGTTTCCTCCGGTGAAGTCCAAGGAGGCCGGTTGGCGGTGTCCGCGGCGGTTCGGCGGATCAGCTCGAGCGGATGGTCGCCTCAAGAGGAGGCGGCGCGTATTCTTCCTCGCCGCATTTATCCCGCCTCTCTGGGTTCTCTCCACACGGCTTCTTTAGGAGCTTTGTCTGTCCCTCTCACTAAGGGAGAAGGCCTGCGCCTTCTGGACCTTATTCTCTGTCCAAAAGAGGGACAGGGGTAAGTCCCTCCGTCGACGCTCTTGGGAGCGGGAAAGGTCCCTCTCCCGGGCCGTCGACCGTCGGCTTCGGTCGACCGCTCGGCTTCGGCCACTGGCCTCACGGTGTCCCCGTCAGGTCAGTTGACCAAGACTCCCACCGTGAAGTCGAGATTTTCTCGACTCCATTGACGGGCTGTCGCTTTAGCAGCCGAGATTCCCTCCCTGTTCCCCGGGAGGAGTTGAGGATCCTGCTGCCTCCAGCCTCCGGTTCCGGAGCCCTCGGATGGACCATCCGAGCCGAAGGGAGTGCTGTTCCGCCGACACCTCCCCGCACCGACTCGGAAATTCCGGGACTCTCGGTCTCGTCTGACCTCTTGGCGGTCCAGCCGATCCCCCTCATAGGCGGTCCCTCGGTCTCGGCACTGCTGGTAAGCGGTATCGCTGGCTGTCTCGCCCTCCTCCTCGGATGAGGGAGGCTTCGCGAATTACGCCGACGGCACGAGGACCTTATGTTGCAACAGTTCCTCCTGACCGGGAGTAAGCCGACCCCGCCTCCCCGCCATTAAGTGGCTGTCACCGAGTGGCCGACACAACCCCCGACTTATCCGAGGAGCTTATACCCAGGCCGGTTGTTCGCCAAAACCAGCTGCTCCACCGATTCGTGGAACCTCCGCCCACAGCCACCACTGGGTCCCACCAAGGATTCTCGGTCTGCTAAGGGTCTACCCCATCGGTTTCAGTTACCCCTCACTCCCGACCGACCTCGCAGGTGAAGGGTGGCTCAGGCCAGAGGCAGTTTTGGAGGACCTTCCAGTCCGAAGATGATTCCTCCTTTTCTCCAAGCGACTGGACTTGGAGTCTTCAGGAGGTCAGTCAATGGACGATAGCCCGTCAGTCCTTCCTAGGACTGCTCGCTCATCTCGGAATCCACGGGATGGAGCTCGAACCCGCTTCAAAATGGGCCAGGTATCCTCACGGAGATTCTGGACCGAGGGATTCTCCACGGAGGCCTTCCGGTGGCCGAGGCCATAGTGGGTCCGCACTGAGCTTTGGCAGCGCCTGCTTCCTGCCCTGCGCCGGGCCAGGATGGCCAGGAAGTATGCGGTCCCTACCGTTCCTTGTCCGTTTTGAACACCCTCTCGCGGAGGGGTTGATACCTGACAGCTTCTGCGCTACGCAACGCTAGGATGTGGACAAACCTCCTGACAAGGAATCCAAGAAATTGACTATGTCGTGAAAGTTCACGCCATGCCTCTCGCCTTCTCGCCAGGCCAGTTCGCCGCCCTCATGGCACATTTTTCTCATGCCCTGTTGGGCCCCTGGATGAGGTCATCCTCATCTTCCCGCCGATCTGCAGACTATGGTTAAGCAGGTGCGGGACCAGGGCAGGGTAGTGGCCAAACAGCAGCTCCAGACTGCTTTGGATATAGGGACTCATGTGCCAGATCGGTGGCGTCGCAGTGGCTATGCGGTCATGGCTTGGCTGAGGATATCCACCTTTACTGGGATACCCAGCACAAGTTGGCGGATGTTCCCTTTGGGACTGACCTCTTCGGCCCTGGGTGGAAGGTCACCTGCAGAGGATCGAGAAGTCCAATGCTACCTTGACTCGGTCTCTTCCGCCAGAAGGACAAAGGCCGCAACCACAGCCTAAGCTCCTTCGTCCCTCTATGCCCTCGCGCCTGCCCAGCAACGCCAGGGCCAGCAGGCTCGGCCTGCATCCCAAACCCAAGCCGCCGCTTCCTAACAGGAGGCAGGGAGGAAAGGCCCAGGAGGTCCCTCGGCCGTCCCTCCTCCAAGCCTGCCCAGTGACGGGCTGAGGGTGTCGCCCATTCCGCCACCTTTTCCTGGGTCCCCGGGGACGGCCCGCACTCCGCTCCGCCTGGTCCGCTGTTTCCAATGGACAGGTGGGTCTTGAGGTGGTGGGAAGAGGCCTGCCTCTGGAATTCCGAGCAGGCACCACCTCTTCAGAGCCGCCGCCTCGGGGCCTTCGATCCCAGCTCACTGGCGGCCTCGTCGAGCCGACATCGCCTCCTCCTCCAGAAGGAGGTGATAAGAGAGGTGGACCCTCCTTCAGACCCAGGGTTGTGTCCAGGTTACTGGTCCGAGCGGACGGGGCTGGCGCCCATTCTCGACTCCACGACCTAAACAAGTTCCTAAGGTCTCGAACCTTCAGGATGGTCACTCTGGCTCAGATAATACCATCCTGGAACGCGCGTGGGTTCTGCTCTCTGGACTTGCAGGACGCGCTTTTTTCACGTCCCCATCCGTCCGTCTTCACCAGAGATTCCTTCGCCCGGAGAGGAAGGATCCTCTTCGAGTTCCAAGCCATGCCCTTCGGCTTGTCTCCAGCTCCCAGGGTCTTCACCAAATGCATGGCAGTGTGACAGCATTCTGCGGCCTTGAGGGTCCGGTGTACCCCTACCTGGACGACTGGCTGATAGCAGCTCCTCCAGGAAGGAGGCGGAGTGGTCCAGAAATCTGGCCCTCCAGGTCTGCTCTCAACTGGGCCTCATCAACGAGGCCAAGTCGGAACTCGAGCAAAGCAGGTGATTCTATTCATCGGGCGCAGCTCGACTCTCTTCGAGCCAGAGCGCTGCCCCATGGACAGGGCCGAGGTTCTCTCTCCTTTGCCCGACCATTCTGGTTGGGCGAATTGCGCCTGCCCGGGACTTCCTCGCCTCCTGGGTCTCATGGCGGCCTGCACCAGCGTGGTCCGTTGGGCCCGCTGGAACATGCGTCCCCTTCAGTGGGACTGGCCAGCCAGTGGTCACAACGCCGCGATCCTTTGGACCAGCTTGTGTCAGTGACAAGGGGATGTGGAACGTCTCCAGTGGTGGACCGCTCCAGATCATTTGCAGGAGGGCATCCGTTCGTCCGCCTCAGCCGACGGTCTCTAGCGCACCGATGCCTCTCTGATGGGTTGGGGTGCCCATCTGGGAACACTGGCTCATGGCCTCTGGTCCCCGGAGTCCCATGCCACATCAACCTGCTGGAGCCCGAGCGGTCCGCCTAGCTCTCACCGCCTTTGCTCTGCTCCGGGGTCAAGTGGTCCGAGTCCAGACGGACAATACCACGACCATGTACTATCTAAACCGCCAGGCGGGACGCCTCCCATGCTTCTATGCAAGGAAGCTCCGATTTGGTCACTCATGCGCAGCCTGGAGGCGGATCTCCTAGCCATTCACGTGGCAGGAGCCTCCAACACCCTGGCCGATGCCCTGAGCCGGATAGGGGCTGCATCCCACAGTGGTCTCTCCTGCCGGAGGTAGTACAGCATCTGTTCTCCCATTGGGGCACACCTCAGGTGGACCTGTTTGCCTCCAGGGAGAACGCGAAGCTGAGTCTGTTCCATGCCCGCCCCCCTCAGCAGGGCTCGCTGCAGGGGGATGCCTTCTCGAGGCAGTGGACCCCGGGCTTCTTTCCTTTCCCCATTTCCCTTGATCCACAAGGTGCTTCTCAAGGCGAGGAGGGACAAGGCGCAGGTGATTCTGATAGCCCCAGACTGGCCTCGCCAGTTCTGGTACCCAGATCTCCTCAGTCTCAGCTCCAGGACTCGTGGCGAGCTTCCAGCTCACCCGACCTGCTCTCAGTCAATCAGGGAAGGTGTTCCATCCGGACCTTCAATCCTGCACCTGACGGCCTGGTTCCTGAGCTGCTAGAGTTCCAGGCCTTGGGTCTTTCCGACGAGGTCCTCAATGTAGTTGAGGCGCCCCGTATGAGTCGACCAGAAAATGCTATGCCTTCAAATGGAAAAGGTTTTCCATTTCGTGTCAGGCAAGGGCTTGGACCCTTCCTCCTGTTCCTTGGCAAGCATCTTGGACTATTTATGGTCCCTTTCTAGTCAAGGCTGGGTCGGCGACCCTAAGGGTGCACCTGGCAGCCATCTCTGCTTACAGCGCGGGCGGCGGAAGCAGTCGATGGCGCGAGGAAGGTGGTCTGGCGCTTTTCAAAGGCTCTTGATCACATTTCCTCCAGTGCGGAACCCCACTCCGTGGGATCTACTGCTGGTACTGGCAAAGCTCATGGGCAAGCCATTCAAACCTATGCACAGGTGTGCTCTCTCTCACCTGTCGGAAGACTGCCTTCTTGGTGGCTATCACGTCCAGCCAGAAGGATGGGAGAGCTCCAGGCGCTTTCCATCGAGTCTCCTTACCTGGTCTTCCACAGGACAAGGTTGTCCCTGCGCCCCCACCGAAATTCCTTCGAAGGTGGTGTCGGAGTTTCACCTTAACCAGGTGTTGACTCTGCTGGTGTTCTACCCCAATCACACCTGGAGGCGATATAGGCTCCATACTCTGGACCCTAGAGGCGCCGCTTATTATAAGGAGCGCACGGCTGAAATTGGGAGAGGTTCGCCAGCTGTTTGTCACCTACGCTGAAGCCGCATCTGGCAGACCTGCAGCCAAGCGGACGATAAGCAGGTGGGTAACCTCCTGCATAGATCTCTGTTATAAGTTGGCGGGCATGGAGCCTCCCAGAGGATAAGTGCTCATTCTACCGCCATACTGCTGCAACGGTGGCTGCTTCCAGGGACGTCCCTATCAGGAAATCTGCAAGGCTGCTACCTGGAAGTCAGCAAACACCTTCATTACCCATTACCACATCGACCTTGAGTCACGCTGGGATGCTGGTTTTGGGGCCCTGGGTTCTCCAGTCTCTCTTTCCCAAGTAAGTGTGTGGGGTGTGCGTCTGCCTCCCTCCTCCCGGAGAACTGCTAGAGTCTGCCAATAAGTGTGGATGAACAACATATCCATGTCCCTAGAATACAGGTTACTCACCTGTAACAGGAGTTCTAGGAATGGTATATGTTGTTCATCTACGACTCCACCGACCCGGCTTCCGGGACAGACAACCTGAGCTTCTCCAGCGGCCAGATCTAGGCCATGGGGCGGAGCCGAGAGTTATACCACCCGGGTGGGTGGGAGGAGCAAGCTTGAAGACCTTCCGGCAAGATTTAAAGCGGCAAGGATACCTGCCAATAAGTGTGGATGAACAACATATACCATTCCTAGAACTCCTGTTACAGGTGAGTAACCTGTATTTCCTACACCTATTCCTCCCTGTAAGATACTTGTATGTATCATGTCTCCTCTCCTCCAGGGAATACATATTCAATTCCTTCAGCCTGTCCTCATAGGACTTGTGATGCAATCCATGTACCATCTTTGTTGCCCTCCTCTGAACCTTCTCTACCCTGTCTATGTCCTTACGTAGGTAAGGTCTCCAGAACTGCACACTGTATTCCAGGTGGGGCCTCACTAGTGTCTTGTATAGTGGAATTATGACCTCCCTTTTCCTGCTGGTGATGCCCCTGCCTATGCGTTCCAGCATCCTAGTTGCTTTACCTGCTGCCTTTTCACACTGTTTCCCTACCTTGACGTCATCAGAGATGATAACCCCAAGATCCCTTTCCTGCTTGGTGCATGCTATATCCTCACCCCCCAACTGATATATTGTGCCAGGGTTTTTGTGTCCCATATGCATTATCTTGAACTTCTTTGCATTGAATTTCAACTGCCAAACCCCTGACCATTCTTCAAGTTTCTGCAGGTCCCTTCTCATTCTGTCTACACCCTCTGGTGTGTCTATTCTGTTACAGACTTTTGTGTCATCAGCGAACAGTGAAATTCTGCATTCTAGGTCCTGCGCAATGTCACTGATGAAGATGTTGAATAGGACCGGTCCCAGCACTGATCCCTGTGGTACCCCACTGGTCACTGTTCCCTCTGTGGAGTGACAGCCATTTACCACCGCCATCTGTGTCCTGCCGCCCAGCCAGTTACCTACCCACCACACTACTGTCCTGCCCACACCCATATTCCCCAGTTTGTGTAATAGTCTTTTATGTGGCACAGTGTCAAAGGCCTTGCTGAAGTCCAGATACGCCATGTCCACTGCCCTCCCCTGATCCACCTCTCTAGTCACCCAGTCAAAAAATTCAATGAGGTTGGTCTGACATGACCTCCCCCTGGTGAAACCATGCTGCCCTGGGTCCTGTAGTCCACTGACAACCAGATGTTCCACCAATCTCTCCTTCAGTAGTGCTTCCATGATCTTCCCCACTACTGAGGTGAGGCTGACTGGTCTGTAGTTCCCCGCTTCCTCTTTGTTCCCACTTTTGTATAAGGGGACTACATCTGCTGTCCTCCAGTCTTTGGGTACCTCCCCTGTTTCCAGTGATTGGCTAAACAGGATAGCCAGAGTTTCAGCCACCACCTCTCTTAGTTCTTTAAGGACCCTGGGGTGCACCCCATCTGGCCCCATTGCTTTATCAACTCTTATTACTTCCAGTTCCTTCAGGACCCTTTCTCGTGTAAAGGGACTTGTGTCCATTTCTGCACCATTCTCACCCTTGTACTCCCTTCAGACCCATTACCCTCTTCTTCCTCAGTAAAGACTGAGCAGGAATACCTGTTCAGTATGTCAGCTTTACTGTTGTCATCCTCCACGCAGCCCCCATCCTCCCCCTTCAGTCTCACTATCCCTCCCTTTGCCTTTCTTTTTTCACTTATGTACCTGTAAAAGGTTTTGTCCCCTCTACCCACTGATTTTTGCAATGTGCTCTTCTGTCTGAGCTTTGGCTTCTCTTACTGACCTCCCTGCCTCCCCTGGTACTTCTCCCTATCCCCTTCTGCCTGTGTCTTTTTGTATTGCCTGAATGCAATCTCTTTGACTTTCACTTTCTTTGCTACCTCTTTGGAAAACCATAATGATCTCCTCTTCCTTTTCCTCTTGCTAACCTGCTTAATGCATAATTCTGTTGCTCTTGTAATCCCCATTTTTAAATACTGCCCACTGTTCCTCAACCCCTGATTCCTGCCCCATTCCCCTTAATGCCTCTTTCAAGTATCTCCCCATTTTCTCAAAGTCTGCCCCCCTAAAATCCAGGATACGTGTTTTTGTGTGGTTTGGTTCTGCTCCTTCTGTGATTTCAAACCACAATGACTGGTGGTCACTGTTCCCCAGGTGCTCCCCCACTGTTACCCCTATGACATTGTCCCTGTTTGTAAGCACAAGGTCCAGTATTGCCTTCTGCCGAGTTGGTTCCATGACCAGTTGCTTGAGGAAGGCACCCTGAAGGGACTCCAGGATAAATCTGCTCCTAGTTGTTGCTGCTGCTGGGATGCTCCAGTCCATGTCTGGAATATTGAGGTCTCCAACCAGTTGCAGGCCTTGGGTCTCTCCAGTGAGGTCCTCAACGTTGTTGAGGCTTCCCGTAAGAAATCGACCAGAAAAGAAAAAATTACTCACCATAGTAGTGTTGTTTCTTCTAACGGAGTCTTGCTGTATTCAGACATAATGCAGTTAGCCCCAGCACTTGAACTGCCCCGGAGAGGAAAGAGTTAACTCTATGCAGAAGCATAGACCGTTGAACTCTGTTTTCAAACATCTGTCTGTGGTACTTCCCAGTGTAACTGTCAGATTCTTACGAGCACACTAACTAACATACTGTAGTTTGGAAATTGTTCAATATATAGCTAAAGGGCAAAAGATTCTTTTTGGGCCCAAAAGACTCAAGTCGAGAGCCCAAGAAGGAAAGGTGGTGACAATATTTAATTATAAAACACCAGAAAAAATAACAACATCCACCCCACCCAAGAGGGAGGGTACAAGGTACACCCCTGAGGTGCAACACTGTACCTGCCAGCCCACTTCCCAGAAACCAGGTTCTGAGAGGGGAGGCAGGGGGGAGGTCTGAATACAGCAAGACTCATTAGAAGAAACAACATTACTATGGTGAGTAATTTTTCTTCAAACAACATGAAGTCTTGCTGTATTCAGACATAATGCAGACTACCAAGCAGTTCCTATGGAGGAGGGAATGCAGAACCTACTTGGGAAGAGACTCTGCAGTACTGTTGTGCCAAACCTAGCATCACTCCTAGCCTGGATGTCCAGGGAGTAATGCTTGGTAAAAGTATGTACTGTTTTCCAGGTGGCTACTTTACAGATCTCTAACAAAGGTATATCTCTGGCTGCAGCTAGAGAAGCAACTGTACCCCTAGTCAAATGAGCCCTCAGGCCTGAAGGGGGCGTTCTACCCAACTTGTCATAACAGAATTGTATACAAGAAACAAGCCACCTGGCAATAGTTCTTTTTAGTGGCCTTTCCCCACTTCACCATAAGTGAGAAACAATTGAAGACAGTCATTTCTATGTGCCTTAATATGTACAATGTAGTAGCTAAGGGCCCTCTTAACATCCAGACTGTGTAACCTTCTTTCTCCTGAAGAAGAATGATCAGTGAAAAACACAGGGAGACATACAGACTGGTTCAGATGAAAATCTGATACCACTTTGGGCAAGAACCTCCTGTCGGTTCTTAGGACCACTTTGTCCCTATGGAAGGAGATGAAGTCGGGTTCAGCCGACAGAGCCTGTAACTCACTAATCCACCTGGCAGAAGTAATAGCTACCAGGAACACAGTTTTCCAGGTCAAGTACTTCACTTCGGCCAAAGCCAGAGGTTCAAAGGGTGGCTGCATAAGCTGGGCTATGCAGACATTAAGATCCCAAGGCGGAGTGGGCTTCCTAAATGGAGGGCTAATGTGAACCTGGCCCTTGAAAAACTTTCTGAAAACAGGATGAGATGCCAGGGAAGAGCCCTTCCCTGCTGAGAGGAATGCAGAGACAGCTGCTAGATGAACCTTCAGAGTGGCAGGCCTGATGCCTAGACCATTCAGATGAACTAGATAGTCTAAGGTTAGAAACATAGAAACATAGAATTTGATGGCAGATAAGGACCGCTTGGCCCACCTAGTCTGCCCATTTTCCTACCTAACAGATAAACTGCAGATCCTAGTTAACCAACAGTTTACTTCCTCCTACCCCCCACTAGGACTGCCTTATGCCTGTCCCATGCATTCTTGAAGTCCCCCACTGTTCTTGACTCCACGACCTCCTCAGGGAGGCTGTTCCATGCATCCACAACCCTCTCAGTGAAAAAATACTTCCTCACATTACCTCTGAGCCGTCCCCCCTCTATCTTCAGATTGTGCCCCCTTGTTCTTGCACATCTCTTTTTCTGGAAGATGCTACCCTCTTGGACTTTGATAATTCCCTTGAGGTACTTGAAAGTTTCTATCATGTCCCTCTCCCTTCTTTCCTCAAGGGTATACATATTAAGCTCCTTTAGTCTTTCTTCTTATGTCTTCTGGTGCAGACCTGCACCATTTTGGTTGCCCTCCTGGACAGCCTCCACTCTGTCTATGTCTTTGTGGAGATGGGGTCTCCAGAACTGCACACAGTACTCCAGATGGGGTCTCACCAACTGTCTGTACAGAGGGATAACAACTTCCTGTTTTCTACTATTGATGCCTCTTCCTGTGCATCCCAGTATCCTCCCAGCCTTCCTTACTGCCTTCTCACATTGCTTGCCCACCTTAGGTCAACTGATATAATTACCCCCAGGTCCCTTTCTATTTTTATTGTTGTCAGTATCTCACCCCCCATTGTGTACACTTCCCTTGGGTTTTTGTTTCCCATGTGCATTACCTTGCACTTCTTTGCATTGAATCTGAGCTGCCATACATTTGACCATTCCTCCAACCTTGCCAAGTCCCTTCTCATCCTTTTCACTCCATCTTGTTTATCAACCCTGTTGCAGATCTTTGTGTCATCTGCAAAGAGACATACTTTTCCTTCCAGTTCCTCTGCAATGTCCCTTATAAAGACATTAAAAAGGACCAGTCCCAGTACTGAACCCTGCAGTACCCCGCTAGTAACCCTCCTTTCTTCACTGTGTACTCCATTTACTACTACCCTTTGCGTCCGGTTGTCTAGCCAGCTTTTTATCCAGGCTACCACCTTGGGACCCACTCCAAGGCTGGCTATCTTGTGTATTAATCTTTTGTGTGGGACTGTATCAAATGCCTTGCTAAAATCTAGGTAGGCCATGTCCACAGCCCCTCCCTGGTCTACTACTTTGGTCACCCAGTCAAAGAAATCTATTAGATTCATCTGACACGACCTTCCCATTGTGAATCCATGCTGCCTTGGGTCCTGTGCCCCACTGGCCTCGAGGTACTCAACAATTCTTTCCTTCAGAAGTGATTCCATCATTTTCCCTACCACTGAGGTCAAACTAACTGGTCTGTAGTTTCCAGCCTCTGTCTTGCTCCCACTTTTGTGAAGAGGAATCACATCTGCCCTCCTCCAGTCCTCGGGTACCACCCCATCCTCCCATGATTTGTTAAAGAGAGTAGTCAGCGGTGTCATTAGTTCTACCCTTAGTTCTTTTAGAATTCTTGGGCGAATCCCATCAGGCCCCATTGCTTTGTCCACCTTCAATTTTATTAGTTCTTTCAGAACCTTTCTTCTGTAAATGGACTGGTATCAACCCCCGTCTTCAGAGTGTTTCTCTTGTTTGGTTTAGGTAACTCCCCCTTCTCTTCCTTTGTGAATACTGAGCAGAAATATTCGTTCAGTATCCCTGCTTTTTCACTGTCACCCTCTACCCACATTCCCTCCCCTTTATTAAGCTCCAGTATCCCTCCTTTGGTCTTTCTTCGCTCCCTAATGTACCTATAAAAGGTCTTATCCCCCTTCTTAACAGAATTGGCTATCCTTTCCTCGGTTTGGGCCTTTGCTATTCTGACTGCCTTCCCAGCCTCTTTCTGCTTTAACTGATAAAGTTCTCTGTCCTGCTCCTTCTGTGTTTCCTTATATTTCCTGAATGCTGTCCTTTTCTCCTTAACCTTCCCTGCCACCTCTTTTGAGAACCATAGCATTTTTTTCCTTCGTTGTGTTTTATTGATTTGCTTTACACAAAGGCTTGTTGCCTCTGTGATGGCTGTTTTGATCACTCCCCATTGTTGCTCCACCCCTCCTCCTTGCCTGTTTGCTAGTGCTTTTCTGAGGCACTCTCTCATTTTCCCAGAGTCAGCCCTCCTAAAGTCCAGTACTCTTGCTTTTGTATGGCTTGATTGTATGGCTGTGTTTATCGTGAACCACACTGTTTGGTGGTCGCTTGTTCCCAGATGGCTACCCACTTCTGAATCTGAGATTCTTTCTCCATCCCCATTTGAGAGTACCAGGTCTAAGATTGCTCCCTCCCGAGTGGGTTCCAATACTAGCTGTCTGAGGCATGCCCTCTGTAAGGCATCAAGAATGACCCTGCTCTTGGATGTGCCTACAGCAAAGGTGTTCCAGTTAACATCTGGCATATTCAGGTCCCCCATCAACAATATCTCCCCTTTTTCTGCCATTCTAAGAAAGCCTTCTGTGGAATGCCTGCAGAATCAGGCAGGATGCCTTTCTGACAGCACCAAATACTGAACCTTTTCCATTTTCAGTTGTAAGTTTTTCTAGTGGAAGGTTTCCTGGAGACCTTCAGAATATCCAGAACTCCCTGAGAGGGATGTAGTGCTGCATATTCTAACTTTTCAAGAGCCAGGCCTTGAGATTGAGAGACTGGAGATTGGGGTACCAGATCCGCCCCGGGGGGAGGACAGAGGATTGTATGTCCTGGGCAGAGACAGGGGTCATGACACTGACAAGGACAGCAGTAGAGGATACCAAGGCTGTCTGGCCCTATCTGGAGCCACCGGTATCACTGTGCAGGGTTGAGTTCTGATCTTGATCAGAACTCTAAACAGCAGAGGGAAGGGAGGGAGGGAAGGCATAGAGAAGCCTGCCCTTCCAGTCCAAAATGAGAGCATCCTGGGGAAGCGTTCCCAGGACTGGAGGTCTGCAACAAAACAGAGGAAGTTGATGATTGTCTGATGCTGCAAAGACCTCTATCTCTGGAGTGCCCCACCTGAAGAAGATGACCTTCAGGATGTGAGGATCCAGGGACCATTCGTGATGTCCCTGTGAAATTCTGCTCAGAGCATCTGCTAGTACATTGTCCTTCCCTGGAAGGTGAACTGCTACCAGAGAGGTCTGAAGAGAATAGGCTGGAGACCACAGCTTCATGGACTCTGTGCACAAGGCCGAGGACCGAGTGCCTCCCTGTTTGTTGATGTACCACATTGTGGTGGTGTTGTCTGTTCTGACTTGGACCACCTTGCCCTTGACTGAATCCGAGAAGCTCTGCAGGGCTAGGTAAACTGCCCTGAATTCCAGGAGATTGATATGAAGGAGAGACTCTTGTGGAGACCAGACCCCTTGAGCTGTCAGGGCTCCCAGGTGGACTCCTCACCCTAGGAGAGAAGCATCTGTAGTTAGAGCAACTTGTAGGACCTGAGGGAGAAATGGAACCCCTTGTCTGAGGTTGTCCTGGTCCAGCCACCACTGGAGAGCTTGGACCAGAGTCTGAGTCACTGGAATTAGTTTGGTAAGTGAATCCTTCTTTTGAGACCAGAAAGACCTTAGATGAAACTGAATATCCCTCATCTGGAACCTTGCTCCCTGCACCACTGCTGTGGAAGCTGCTATGTGGCCCAGGAGCTGGAGGAACTGTCTTGCTGGGCGGGAGACCTGAGGTCGAAAGGAGGAAGCGAGATCCACCAGGGTCTTCACCCTTGCCAGGGGAAGGAAGGCTTTTGCTTGTACAGTGTCCAACTCTATGCCTACAAAGGTGAGAAGTTGAACTGGTTCGAGGACAGACTTTGGAGGATTGAGAAGAAACCCCAGGGAGCTGAGTAGGTCCTGAGTAGTTTGAAGAGCTGACTTGAGCTGTAGGGGTGGCTGACCCACTAAGAGCCAGTCGTCCAGATATGGGAAGATTGTGATACCCTGTCTTCTGAGGTAAGCCACCACTACTGCAAGGCACTTTGTGAACACCCCTGGAGCTGATGTTAGGCCGAATGGCATAGCTCTGAATTGGTAATGGCCTGAAGGTAACTCGAACCTGAGGTATGTTTTGTGGGAGCACCTGATAGGAATATGGAAGTAGGCATCCTTGAGGTCCAGAGGTGCTAGCCAATCCCCTGGCCTTAAAGAAGGAAGGATTATTCCCAGAGTTACCATTTTGACTTTGGCTTTGAAATGTGTTTGTTCAAATATCTTAGGTCTAGGATGGGTCGCCACTCCCCTGTTTTCTTTGGGGTAAGGAAGTACCTGGAGTACAGTCCTTTTCCCTTGTGCTGAGTAGGAACCTTCTCTATAGCTCTGAGAGCTAGAAGAGAGGAAACCTCTGCCTCTAGGGCAATGGTTTCTGAGAGTGATGCAGGTGGAAAAGACTTGGCCCTCTTTTTTGGAAATTTTTTGAAGCTGAGGGCCAGTCCGTGGCTTACTACTTCCAGGACCCACTTGTCTGAGGTCACAGACTTCCAGGCCTGGAAGTAGTAAGCCAGCCTGCCTCCTACTGGAAATGGGGAGTTGACCCGGGGCTGACACATCAGGGTGTCTGCTTGGCAGGAGCCTTAGACTGAGAGGAGGAGGGAGTAGCCCTGCTCATCCCCCTCCTGCCCCTCCCTCTGTGGGAAGGGAGAGGAGGCCTGGGCTTGGTAAAAAAGGCCTTTGAAAGGGCCTGCCCCTGCCCCTAGACTGCTGCTTGTGCGGAGTGGCTTGCCTTTCTTTGGCCTGTGCACTCCTGTACGTGGTCCTGTATTCATCCATTTTCTTCATGTAAGCCTCTGTCTGCTCCCCAAACAGAGAGTTACCTACTGCAGGAAAATCCATAGCCTTAGTCTGGGTATCCTGTGAAAGGCTGGTACATCTGAGCCAAGCATGTCTTCTGAGAGACACAGATGTAGCCATGACTCTAGATGCCACATCATTGGAGTCCACAGCAGCAAGAAATTGCAATTTGGATGCCTCAGTTCCATCAGCAGCCACCTCCTCCAGCTCCTTGACTAGCTGGGGAAGAGGCCTGTTTAGCCAGTTCCAGAACCGTATCCCATCTGGATTTCTGGTACCTGGCTGTGTAGGCCATATAAGTAGCCTACCTGAGTCCCAAAGAGGATGCCAAATACTGTTATTTTGGCCATGGCATCTACTTTCCTGGAGTCCTTATCCAGGGGGTGTGAAGCCAAAGGAATGTTAGCCCTGTCACAGGCTGCAGCCTGCACTACCCAAATATGGCTGCAATGACTATAAATGAACTCCGCAGCTGAGCCTGATAACACATACCTCCTGTCCATTCTCTTATCCACAGGAGGTATCAAATTAGGGGTTTGTAAAATTTTGTGTGTCTGTTTCCCCAAGGATTTATGAAGAGGGATAGACAGCCTTTTGGACTCTGGGATGTCCATCATTTCCACAAAATCAGGCTCTTAATCCTCCCCTGCAGCTTCAACCAAGGGAAGCTGCAGGGTTTCTGCCACCTTTTTGTAGAACAAAAAATGTGAAGGGGACTCAGAGAGCCTGGGAGGAGAGACACCTGAGGGCCTGTCTGGGGAGATGTCCGGTTCAGTGGGCACATCCAGACTACCCTGGTCATCATCATCATCATCATTATCACCGGGATGGTCTTCGTCTCCCTCCCACTCCTCATAATAAGCGTCTGGATCATAATCCGGAGGAGACGGATCTGACCGAACCGACCGCCTAACCGCCGGTACCAGTTCGGACAGAACCGGTCTAAGCGATTGAACAATGCTAATCGCTTTGGCTATTTCGTCCGCGGTCGGAGAGTGCTATACCAGATCCGAACCGGCAGACTTTCGCTTCTTTTTTGGTGGAACCAACCCCTCAGGGTTGGCTCTCCTTTTGCCCGAGGAGGTATCGCCTCGGTCAGTAGGCACCTCCTCAGGTTCGGCCGCAACCGAACCGGGCTGGCCATCCAGATCTACAGACTTCTTGGCCTCCCTTTCCTTCAGCCTACTTAGTCTTTTGCCTAGAATGGATTTAGGAAAGTTTTTACAAATTTGGCAGTCTGACTTGAGGTGGTCAAACCCCAGACAATAAACACAGATGAGGTGGGGGTCAGCCTTAGCAAAGGCCTCCCCATACTCAGTACAGTGTTGAAACCCAGTGGGACCAGTTTTCTTCTTGGGTTTCTCAGACATGGCCAACCTAACAAATTACCCTATTGCAGCTTTCAAGCCAGGTAATACAATAACTGATCGGTTACAAACCGTGTCGTGGGCTCTTTAAAAGAATCGCCAAAAGGTCCAGTTCTTTTGAAACCGATCGATACCGGAACACCACTCTAATCCCAGAAATAAAATTAAACAGAATGTAACAGGGTCGGTTCCAAACCATACCGACCGGAAAGAAACCGAGGAAAAGAACAATCTCCAACTTTTTCATAGAAATAAAACACAGTCACTACCTATCTACACACTACTTGTACCGTAGACAGAGGCTGGAAATCCGAAAATAACAAAAAATATATGGTTTAAACTGAACGCTTTTACTTTTACCGAACCAAGCAGAGGAAATCTCCAGAGCGACTTCACTGTTAGGCGGAGTAAACAATCTGACGGTTACACTGGGAAGTACCACAGACAGAGGTTTGAAAACCGAGCTCGAGCTCAACGTTCTATGCTTCTGCATAGAGTTAACTCTTTCCTCTCCGGGGCAGTTCAAGTGCTGGGGCTAACTGCATTATGTCTGAATACATCTACGCATTCAAATGGAAAAAATTTTCCATTTGGTATTAAGGCAAAGGGTTGGACCCATCGTCCTGTCCGGTGGCTAGCAATTTGGGCTATCTCTGGTCCCTCTCCCAACAGGGACTCGGTCGACAACCCTGAAGGTGCACCTGGCAGCTGTCTCTGCTTACTGGGCGCAGGCCATTCAGCAGTCAGTGGTACAGAAGAAAGTGGTCTGGTGCTTTTTCAAAGGCCTAGATCACATATCCCCTCTGGTGTGTGAATCTCCATCTCTGTGGGATCTACTGCTGGTTTTGGCAAAGCTCTTGGGCAAGCCATTCGAACCGATGCACAAGTGTCAGATGTCACATTTGTCATGGAAGACCGCCTTCTTGGTGGCTATCACATCAGCCAGAAGGACTGGGGAGCTCCAGGCACTTTTGGTGGAGTCTTCTTACCTGGTCTTCCACAGGGACAAGGTTGTCCTGCACCCCCATCTGAAATTCCTCCCGAAGGTGGTGTCGGAGTTTCACCTTAACCAGGTGATTACTCTGCCGGTGTTTTACCCCATTTACACCTCGAAAGCTGAGTACCTTGGACCTGAGATGAATGCTCACCTACTATAAAGAGCGCGCGGCGGAAGTTTAGGGAGAGGTTCGCCAGCTGTTTGTCACCTACACTGAAGCCGCACCTGCCAGATCTGCAGCCAAGTGGACGATTGGCAGGTTGATCACTTCCTGCATTGATCTCTGCTATAAATTCGCGGGTAGGGAGCCTCTCATAGGGCTTATGGCTCATTCCACCCACCATAACACTGCGTCAGTGGCTTCTTCTAGGGACATCCCTATCCAGGAAATCTGCAGGGCTACTACCTGTAAGTCCGAACACACCTTCATTTCCCATTACCACATCGACCTTGAGTCATGCCGGGATGCTGGTTTTGGAACCTCAGTTCTCCAGCTCCTGTTCCCTAAATAGGGTGTGTGCGCCTTGCTTCCTTCCTGCTGACAAGTATTGATAAACAACATATCCACGATCCTAGAAAAACAGGTCACTCACCTGTAACAGTAGTTCTGGGAGTGGTATATGTTGTTCATCCTCATGAACCCACCCGACCTCTCCCACTTCAACGCACAAACCTGGCTTGCAGTGGGCTAAGATCTGGCATCATGGGGTAGAGCCGAAGGTTATACCACTCGGGTGGGAGGAGCCAGCTTGAAGACGTTCCAGTGATCTTAAAGGAGAAGGCAGATATGCCAGCAAGTGTGGATGAACAACATATACCACTCCTAGAAAGTCAATTACTTAAGAACTTAGCGTAACAGTAGATCTTCGAGGTACGGTCTCCTGCAGTGGGTTATTATTCTTGGGAGTCCGCTAGGTGGAGCTGTCACACGGTAGCTTCTTCAGCAGTCTTGTATGGGCCACCCCTATACCTCGCTTCCTGTGATTGTAGTATAAGTGTGTGGGGGGGGGCAGCCCCAGGTACACACTGTTCCCCGCCGGCTGCAGCATGTAAAAAGGCTGAGGAGAACCGAGGGACCATGGAAAAAATCCAACCCATGCGGCCCAGCAGCCAATTACCTGAAGGTAAAAATGGCAGGGGGACGGAGGCCGGGATTGTACCCACTGCAGGAGACCGTATCTTGAAGATCTACTGTTACGGTAAGTTCTTACATAACTATCTTCTATGGACAGGTCTCTTGCAGTGAGTTATTATTCTTGGGGGAGTACCAAGCAGTTGGAACAAAAGGGAGGAGAGGTGGAGCCTGAAGCCGGGATAGAGGCCACAGCAACAAGCAGAGCCATGGAGACACCTCCATGACAATGTAGAAAATGGCGGCAAACACACCAGGCGAAAGCCATGGGGGAGCCGCACACAAATCCAAGGGACAGCTGTGTGATTCCAGACAAGGGATGGTGTGTCACACTAGGCAGAGCAGTACATCTCAATCGCACCCTGACCAGGCGGATAAGCCACGGGTGAGTGAGGAAATGAGTACACCCCAAAGGGTGGGTAGGAATAGGGCCATGCCAATGATACAACCTGCTGAGCAGGGGTGCGAAAGGCAGTGGCATGCAGCAAGTTCCATAGGGTATCCAAAGCACTGTAGAGACAGGTGGGGAGCCTGACAAGGTGGAAAAGAAAGCTGCAGGAGGCCTAGCACAATGACACATCCTGACGAGGCAGGGGTCAAGAGGACATGGCATGTAGACAATCCAGTAGTGCTCTGAAGGCGCAGAAAGCGCAGGAGGTAGTGGTCATCCTAAAGCAAGGGGGACATTGAAGGGCTCCCAGAGGGAGAGTAGCAGAGGCACCCAAGAAATCCACATGGAGCTTCAAATCCGGTAGTGGATGAAGCTTCCAAATTAGGCGGATGGATCCCTTGTTGCCTCCGAGGCCTGCACGAGGAGGTCGGGGGAAAGTCCTAGAAAGTGGCTAAGGTGCAGGAGCAGGCCCAGACGGGGCAGAGGGGCCAGAACTCCGAGAAGCCCAACCACAGCTACGGAATGCCCCTTGGAACGAGGTCCAGGAGCGCAGAGGTCCACCCGCAGGAGCGGAAGACAGGGTCCGTGGAGCTCCCCTATAGAGGTCCTGGGCAGACCGCAGGGTATCGCTCGATGCCTGGAGGGAATCCAGAACGGCCTGGGTACCGGCACCAAAGAGCTGATCCACACAGAACAGTGTGTCAGCAACCGACAACTGAATGTCGGGACCCAAACCCGACACCTGGAGCCATGCATGGCATTGCAACACGACGCCAGTGGCAGACGGGTGGGCAGCAGCATCAACCGTGTCATAGCCCGCTCAGAGGAGGTGACGGGCAAGAGAGGGCAGGGCAGCCACAGGCAGGACAACCCACGCCAAGTCCTGCGTGGGTGGTAAGGAGGACAGCGCATCCGCTGCCAAGGCACCCAAGGTGCGGAGGTAGCAGGTCCTATGGCCCAAATAATGAAGGATGCGCAGCAGTAAGGTACTGCAGGCATATACCTTCTGGCCAAGAAGAGCAAGGCGCCAGGACTCCCTGTCCAGCGGCACCATGCTAGTATGGAGAGGTCGGGCAGTCCGATCGTGAGCTGCCGTAATGACCTCCGAGTCAGCTGCAGGGGCAGCGGACAACCATGGGTGGCCGGCGGGGCACAGTAAAGCCAGTCAGGCCCACGAGGTGTGGGCGCAGCAGAAGCAGGATGGCGCCATGCCTGGAACATGGCATTGGCGTGTGCAGGAGTCATGGGAGGGACAACCAGGACAGGGCCCTTGGGTATGCCAAGGTAATTGGCAAGGGCCTGGCGAAGGAAATCCATGTCCCCACTGGGGAAGCAGAAGACATCCTGGATCTGCACCAAAAGGTCCATGAAGGAGGCATCCGCCGGGGCAGGCGGGGCATCCGTAAACACAGAGGAAATGGAGAAGGGTTAACCAGGGTCCCCATAGTCCGCACAACCGGCGTCCCAGCCGGGGACCCCAAAGGGGTCTTTCTCATCTGAAGCCCCGAAAGGGGAGTCCAGGTACATGGGAGGGAGGGGGACCAAGCAGGAACCACTGGATCCAGGCAAAAGCGCTTGGGTGGGGGTGAGGGAGAACGGCACGGTGGAGGACCCACAGGGGATTTCGAGGACGAGCCATGACCTAGAGATCGGAGGACCTCCGCAACGATGCAGGCAGTGCCGGCACCTGGGAAGGGGGGAGGTGCAATGGAGGAAGGGCACCCAAGGGTGGCGCCCGGCAATGCACCTCAGGGGTGGCCAGCGGCGGCCCCAAGTGGGTGGCAGCCTGACCCCCACGGGGTTGCATGGGAAGATGGGCAAGGAAATCAGGGTGGGCACCCGGCAATGGGCATCACAAAGGGAGCATCCGGAGAGTGGGGGAAGGGCGATGGAGGGCAATTCCCATCCAACGTGCCAGCAGGGTGCCCATGCCAAGGCTGGAAGGGTGGGGACCCCGATGTGTACCCAGAGTCTGAGAAGGCACCGGAGTACACAGCACCCTCCAAAGAATGGTGAGGCCACCCCATGGAAGTGGGCGGAAGTGTGAGGAGGGCTAGTCCTACTGCCTCAGATACCATTGTCAAGTGAAAGCCCATCAACGATGGAGGAGCCACCATCGACGGAGAGGATCAGATAGGGTGTGAAGAGTGTGAGTCCTGCTCCCTCCAATGCCGGGAACTAGAGCTGCTGTCTGGAGTACCCTTGAGACAGGGCCCTTGAGCTCTTCCCCAGAAGGGCTGCCTTGTCAGCCACGGAAGGGCTGCCTTGTCAGCCACGGAGGAGCTCCCTGGGCCAAGGAGCAGTAGGGACATTATGAGTGAACATAGGCCCACATATAAACAAGGAGAGCTGGGGTTACTGTGAGGAGCACAGGCCCAGCCCAATGGAAGTAGAAGATCCAGAGCCTGGAAATAGGAGACATGCCCAGGCCCAGAGGCAGGAGCTGGGATTACTGTGAGGAGCACAGGCCCGGCCCAATGGAAGTAGAAGATCCAGGGCCTGGGAGTAGGAGACTGAGACAGGCGCCAGGGGTACTGTGAGAAACACAGGCCTGGCCTAAAACCTTGAAGGAAAGAAAAGAACCGGGGCCTGGGGGCAAGTTGCAGGCCCAGGACGGGTTGAAAAAAATCAGGTTCACGTTCACGTCGAAGACTGCAACGCAGAAGATTGAGCTAGCTGCCTTGCGGGCTGAAGCCGGCAGGAAAATGAACAGTATGTACATGGGGCCTCCTCCTCTTATACTACATCCACAGGAAGTGAGGTATAGGGGTGGCCCATAGAAGACTGCTGGAAGAAGCTACCATGTGACAGCTCCACCTAGTGGACTCCCAAGAGTAATAACCCACTGCAAGAGACCTGTCCATAGAAGATCTACTGTTACAGGTGAGTAACCTGTTTTTTTTTTTTCTGGTGCCTCTTGGGGGAAGTTAGATACAGTATGATAGATAAGACAACAAAGTACAGCAGAAATAAAGTATGGTAATATTATACAGCACAGCTAACCTACTGTTGCCTGTACAGAACAATAAAGAAATAAATACAGTGTAAGCACAGAGATTAAATAATTAAGAGGATTGAAAGATTGGATGATCTTGGGTTCTAGTCCCATACCAAGAACTTGGGCAACTACCTGATATACACACTGTATTGCAGCACTAGGGAGCATCTCTGCTCTTGAGGTGCCAGCCCTTGTATGAGACATTAAAACAAGGTCCCTTCTGTCCCTCTCTGGTGGCTGTCCAGATGGAAGTTTAAGATCCCATGGCACTTTTTGAAAGAATAAGGGACTTTACTTGGTGTCCTGGTCAACAAAAATGAGCCCCTGTAATCCACCCCCCACAAATCACTTGAAAACTAGTTGCTTTTCCTGGTCAAAGATTATGAAAAATAAAAAAAATAACAGTAGTGCTCTGTTGACAAAAGAATCAGAGAACGTGAAATACAAAGCAAAACATAGCCTGTAAACTCAGAGATCCAATCTACCCACTTTAAATAAGAGACAAGTTTCAGGAAACCAGTTTTTAGTGATGAAGTGGCACAACAAAGCAAGTGGACCAGCAAAAAAAACAAAACCGAATGATGAATTATTTAGTAAGATACAAACAGCCACAAACACAGAAGCAAAAATAAATAACTTACAACACAGCATAGACAGAGCAGGAAAGATAAGACAGATGGACCCACCACAATGTTTCACCTACAAACGAGGCTTCAACCAGGGGCTGTATAAGTAATTAGATATTTTAGCTGCCTCTATTTGCTTTGCCACTGTATTACTAAAAACAGAGGACCTGACATACCTAAACAGTTGTACAAGTACAGTACCATCTTCAGTGGAATTAAGCCATTGAAAAACAGTGATCCCAGATCTGGCCTGAGGTCAGTTGCAAGCAGGACTACAAGATCCTGAACCCACCTGTTAAGGGACAGCAAAGATTGGGAGGAGAGAAGGAAGGGCATTCCAGAGGAAGGGGTGTCTCCAGGCATTGCAGCTTGTCCAACAGATGGGCGATGTCTGGGGAGTAAAGAAGGAACAGGGATTGGAATGATGGAGGGGTAGGCATGATAAGATGCTGCAGTATCTCATTTTCAGTGGGGGTCATGTTTATGTCCAGTGTTGCATCTAGGAGGATTGAAGCATGTAAAGCTAAGTCACTTGCTCAAGGTCGCACAGTGTAATTAAGTAGCTCTGGTGAGATCTGAACCTAGGTCTTCCTTTCCTGAGTCTGTTGTCTTGCCACTAAACCACACTGCCTTGAAGCATTCTTCTGTAATGTAAGCACTTTTTGCTAAAAAGTGGCAAAGGCCTGTACCACTTTTTCTATTTGCCATTGTTTGATGCCAGATAGTTGCTTCATACTTGAAAATTAGTTGTTGCACTAACAAATTCACAGTGGCTTAATACCATAAGCCAATGTGCTTTTTTTGGAACAAATAATTTACTGTAGCATTCATGGGGCCACCTTAATGCATATAATTTAAAATAGGATTAACTTCTTACCTCATTGATTATAAAATACCATTTAGTTATTCCACATTTAAGAGATATAAAGATAGTACAATTTATTGTTTATTTATGTCATTTTCCGATTAAGGAACAGATCCTATAGAGTGGTGTTAATAAGTGGGTTGTAAGATGTATAACTAATTATTCATTGTTATGGGGTCACATAGAGGATTTATATACATATTTTTAACAAACCACATTTTAAAGAGGACAGGAAATGATTTTTAATGGCCGTTTTAATGTTCCCATATTCAGAAAGAAAGAATTCTAGGATCGTGGATATATTGTTCATCCACACTGTCTGGCAATTTCCCTTTCACCTTTAAATCTTGCCGGAAGTCTTCAAGCTGGCTCCTCCCACCCACCCGGATGGTATATACCTCAGCTCCGCCCTATGACACCAGATCTTCCTTTCCACTGGAAGATACAGGTTCCCTCGTGCTACTCTTCAAGTACCGTAGGCCCTGGAGTCTCATTGATGGTTTTCACCGCATTTAATCTCTCTAAAACTTCGTTAGAGTTTACGACTTGGATACGAAAAGCTTCGATATGGAGGACAAGTCCCCGAGCCGCCAGTGTCCTTTATGGACAGAAAATGTCTCGCACTGATCCCTACCTCTCAAGCGCTTATTATCTAGGTGCTGTGCATGATACTCGGCTTGCACCATCTGTTTGTCCTTCTATCCCACTATTCTGGAGGACCGCAGGCACCTTAAGCTGGGAGACCGGAGTCGCAGAACCACCGGGTGAAACTCGCAGGCCAGGTGGGTGGTTTCCGTAGCCGCTGGGATCCGCCGAAAGCAGCTTGAAATAGATGGCGCATTTTCTAGGAGGAAGCCGCCCAAGCTTTGGCCAGCCAAAGTTTTTTCGTCCTGCTCAACCTGGGCTCCACCTTTACTAGGTCCTTTCGGGGGTGGTGCCAGTCTCTCCCTACCAAGGGCGAGGTGCCTTCAGGCTCGCACTCCTCCCGCTCCAAGAAAAAGGACAAGGACCCCAAATCATCTTCTTTTAGCCGAAGAAGACGTTCCTGGGACTGAGAGCGGTCCGATACTCAGGATTAGGCGGTCTCGGCCTCGGTCGAGATCACTTCCTTGGCTGCCGGTTTCTCTGACCTTCCGTCAGGCCAAGGCACCGAAGCCAAGGATACGGCAAAACCAGCCGAGGTTTCTCTCGACCCAATCGAGCCATTGTCGCCCACGCCTGTCAACGACTCCTTGAGAGGACTCCTATCCTCTCCTTCGGACGAGGAGACCCGCCCTTCGGTATCCCGATCGAGGGACAAGAGCCGGAACCTCTGTTTTCGCCGGATCCGGCTTCTCCTGATCGACAGAGCCAATGCCGTCGGTCTCGATCGAGGAGTAGGACCCCATCGGTTGAAAAGCTGAAAAAGGGTCATAAACACTCCCGGAAGAGGCGCCACCACCATTCCTTATCCTCCTCGGACGAGGAGAGACTTAGACAGAAGTTCCGTCGACGTTATGAGGATCGTTCACTCCGGCTGTACTGGCCATTACTTGGCCCCAGCCTCTTCGTCCGACACCGACCCCCTCGGTTCTGAGGACTCTGTTCCTCCCTCTAGTGGGGCCGGCACGCATTCCAGGTCGGCCTGTTACGGTCTCCTCACCAATTTTGGTGGAACCACCACCTAAACGGCCTCAGGGTGGGGCTCCCTCTAAGGAGGATCGGACAACTGTGGGCTTGCCCCATAGCTTGTCCATTACTGTCACTTCTGATCACCCTAGGTGCATCGAAGGAGATGTAGGTGGGAGACCCCTGTATCCTGACTCCTCGGACTCTGATACTACTGGCCTTCACTCACACCCCGATGATGAGCTGTCAGTGACAGGCCTGGAGGAAGGTCCTTCTTCCTTTCTGGGCATCCTTCAACTCATTGCTGAGTCAACGGGTATGCCTTTGCAGCCTATTCAAAAGAAGGCGGAATATCCTCTCATGGATATTCTTAAGAGGGGGGATACCGCGACAGAGGCCTTTTCAGTGGCCGAAGCCATTGTTGGCCTGGCCCTTGAGCTTTGGCAGTGCCCTGCCTCTTGCCCGGCTTAGTCTGCCCGGATGGCTCACAAGTACGCGGTGCCCATGGGGTCCTTGGCAGGCTTCACTGAGCATCCCTCAGCCGAGAGCCTTGTGACTGCCTCAGTGTTTCGGCGCACGGGCAGCTCTGCAGATACTGACTGCCCTCCAGACAAGGAGTCCAAAAATATGGACCACTCTGCCCGGAAAGTCTATATGGCATCATCCCTGGGCCTTCTTCAGGCCAGCTCGGCAGTAATTATGGCACACTTCTCTCACATCCTACTGGGGTCGCTGGATGAAGTCCTCCCTCATCTCCCAGCAGACTTGCAGACCACGGTCAAGCAGGTCCATGACCAGGGCTGTGCTGTTGCTAAACAGCAGCTCCAGACGGCTCTGGACATTGGTGATTCCTGTGCTTGTTCACTAGCTGCCGCAGTGGCCACTCACCGCAGGGCCTGGCTGAGGTTATCCTCCTTTCTGGCGGATACTCAGCACAAGCTAACTGACGTGCCCTTCCTTGGCACCGACCTCTTCGATCTGGGAGTGGCAGGTCATCTACAGCGCATTGAGCAGTCTAATGCCACCTTAGATGCCACCTCTGCTAAGGGTTTTTCGGGCAAGAACCAGCAGAAGTGCAAGAAGAAGTCCTTTCGGCAGTCTTCCCCTCCGGTTAGACAGCCCTCCTTCCAGGGAGGTCAGCAGCAACAGCAGGCTCAAGCTTGGCACCCTAGGCCCAAATAGGGTCCCCAATAGCCCCGTAAAGGAGGCCGAGGTGCTGGTCCAGGATCCTCCTCCTCCTCCTCCTCCTCTAAGCCTGCACAGTGACGGGTCAGGGGTAGCCTCCCCTACACCCGTCACGCCAGTTCTGGGTCCTCCCGTGGAGGGCCAGCTCCGCCACTTTCTTTCCGCCTGGTCCGGTATCACTTTGGATAGGTGGGTTTGGGAAGTGGTTGGTCAGGTACTGTCTCTAGAGTTCGAGCAGTACCCCCCCCCCAGCCGAGCCTGTCCCCCACGGGAGGAAAGGATCTCAGTTGGCGCTGAGTCGGCCCTTCGGGATGACATTGCTCAGCTCCTCCGCAAGAAGGCGGTAGCTCCAGTGCCGGATCCTCCTACAGACCCAGGCTTCATGTCCAGGTATTTCCTGGTGCCCAAGCGGACGGGGGGGTTGGCGTCCCATCCTAGATCTCCACGACCTGAATCAATATCTCAGGTCTCACACCTTCAGGATGGCAACTCTGAACCAGATCATACCATCTCTGGAGCGAAACATGTGGTTCTGTTCACTGGATCTACAGGACGCATTCTTTCACGTCCCAATCCATCTGTCTCACCAGCGGTTCCTCCGCTTCAGGGTCGAAGGGACCCTGTACGAGTTCCGAGCCATGCCGTTCGGCCTGTCACCGGCCCCACGGGTCTTCACCAAATGCATTGCAGTGGTGGTAGCCCATCTACGGCATCAAGGGATTTGTATATACCCGTACTTCGACGATTGGCTCCTGGCGGGTTCCTCCCTACAGGAGGTAGAGAGGTCCAGGGACCTGACTCTCCGAACCTGTTCCCGTCTTGGCCTCCTGATCAACGTGGCCAAGTCAGAACTCGTGCCCTCTCAGCAGATGGGCTTTATCGGAGCAGAGCTTGACTCTCGTCAAGTCAGAGCTCGGCTTCCGGCGGACAGGGCGGAGGTTCTTTCCTCCTTTGCCCAATCATTTCTGGTTGGGCACTTGCGCCCTGCCCAGGACTTCCTGCGCCTTCTGGGTTACATGGCATAGGTAGGTAAAATTTATTTTTATACAGGTAATACATGTCATTTGGACATAATCCAGTTTACAAGACAGACCTGTGTAAATTCCTAACTAGTTACATACAAATAAGTTCCATGTTAAATACATATAAATACAAACAGCACGGTATACCTAAAAGACTTACAATAGCTGGATTATAAAATCTCAAAATCCCAAGGAACCTTAGAGAAAAAAAAACATTTAACACTCACAAATGTGAGCATATAGCTCCTTTATAGTGTGAGTAAACAATGAATAATTTGGAATTTCTCTTACCTCATCAGGAAGAGAATTCCAAAAACAGCAGCCTGATATAGCAAAGACCTGTCCCAATATTTATTATAATGTTTACCTACAACTATCTTATTTAAGGAACTGGTCTTTCAATATCCGTTTTGATAGTTATTCACTGTAAATAATATTAAAGAAATTGGATGATTTACAGATGAATATTTCATTTTGTGTATTAAAGATAACCAATGACACTTATGATTTATGTCTAAAGGTGACCAGTTCACTTTCTTCAACAATAAACAATGATGAATCCGATAGTTTCCTTGTAATGCATATCTTGCTACGCGATAATAAGTTCTATCTATTCTAGACAATAGGGTTTTATTTTCTATATTTTAATTCTCCATATCTTAGCACTGGAATAATTAATTGATCTGCCATTTTTTTTCTATCTAAAAAAGATAAACAATCAGTACTTCTTCTTAACGTCCCTACCCTTCTATTTATTTTTTTAATCAGTGCAATAATATGATTTGAAAAGGACAGATGTTCATCAAATATAATCCCTAAATAACTATATTCTTTAACTTGTTCTAATTTAATTTGATTTTCTGTATAAATGGATAAATCATAAACAAGTTCACCACTTTTTTTCAATGGGAAATTCATACAGTTTGTTTTTTTTGTGTTCATTATCAGCCCTGACCTGATGAACCACCCCTCAATTCTTCGAAAATCAGACTGCAAGTTAGTTTGTAATATTTCTTCCGTTTTTCCGGACGCAATTATGACCGTATCATCAGCATAAAGGCGAATCTCTGATTTTTCTAAAGTCGATGGCAAGTTATTTATGAATATTAGGAACAAAAGAGGTCCTAAAATTGATCCCTGGGGAACTACTCTATTTACTTTCCTCTTTCTTGACAAACATCCCTGTACCTCGACTCTCTGGGAACGATCATCCAAATAAGACTTTAACCAATTTAAGGGATCTTCCTTCATGCCTATTCTATGAAGTCTTTCAATTAGTAAGGGGTGGTCCACCAGGTCAAAAGCCTTTGAAAGATCTACAAAAATAACAGCTGTCTCCCTGTTTTCCCCCAATGACCTATTTATTTGGTCATAAAATTCCAAAAGGGCTGTTGTAGTAGAATAGTTTTTTTGAAAACCAGATTGTTTAGTTGTCAACAAACTGGATCTCTGTCCAAATATTCCATTATCTGGCTAGAGACAAGTTTTTCAAAACATTTTGACAAAAGAGGTACTAAGGCTATGGGCCTATAATTATTAACTTCTACCGCACCCCCAAAATAGGTTTTACTCTACTCACTTTCCAAGATGAGGGAAAATATCCAATTTGAAGACTCCAATTAAATAAATGATAATTGGTGCTATATGAAAAGCAGCTAGCTTTAAGAATTTACCTTCCAGACAATCACTACCAAAAGTCTTATGAGCATTTATATTTTGAAGAATTTTATATACTTTAGTGACTGTTAAAATTTTAAATCTAAATGGAGGAAATTTATTTTGTATAAACTCTACATTAGTTTGTTCTAAGTCTAAATTAGAAGGAATTTCACAATTTGGGAGCTCTACAAAAAAATTATTTAAGACATTACAAATTTCCTCCGGATTTTCAGTAATGATATCCCCATTTTTTAATCTTAATATCTCCTCTGAGGAATCGCATCCTGGTTTAGTTAATTTCTTGACCACTCTCCAAAACTGTCTTGGATCTATACTTGAGTCTATTTTATTTTTGTAAAGTAAAATTTTTGAAGCCTTAATTAACCTTTTACATTTATTTCTAGCAACCTTAAAAGAAATCCAATCCTTTTCTAATTTTGATCTCAATGCTTTTTTCCAAATTCTATTTTTGATTCGAATTTGTTTCAAGAGTCTATAATTTATCCATGGTAATATTTAATTTCTTCTTTGCTTTAACTCTTGGTGCGTAAAAATCACATACTTCTTCAAAAGTTTGGCTAAAATATTTAATTGAAGTATCAATATCTGGAATTAATTTACATCTATCCCATTTTATTTTACTAACACTATCTAAAAACCTAGATTCTGAAAATGCCCTCAATGGTCCATTGGGCCAGATTGCACATGCGCCCCCTCCAGTGGGAACTGGCCGCTCAGTGGTCTCAGCGTCAGGGTATTGTCGACCAGCTGGTCAGTGTCACCCAGAGGATGTGGGATGCTCTCTAATGGTGGACTGTCCCGAGTCATCTGCAGGAAGGGATCCTGTTTGTCCGTCCCGAGCCAACGGTCGTCCTCACAACCGATGCCTCTCTCATGGGCTGGGGAGCCCACATGGGGGACCACAGAGCCCATGGGTTCTGGACCCTTGAGGAGTCCTGTTGCCACATCAACCTGTTGGAGCTGAGAGCAGTCAGACTGGCACTGTCAGCCTTTGCTCCTCAGCTCCGGGGTCAGGTGGTTCAAGTCCAGACGGACAGTACCATGACCATGTACTACCTCAACAAACAGGGTGTCACGCACTCTCATCTGCTGTGCATGGAGGCGCTCTGGATCTGGACCTTCGTCAGCCGGTTGGAGGCAGATCTCCTTGTCATCCATGTGGCAGGAGTCTCGAACCAACTGGCGGATGCTCTCAGCCGCATAGGCCAGACATCCCAAGAGTGGTCTCTCCATCCAGAGGTAGCTTACAGTCTATTCTCTCGTTAGGGCAGACCGTTGGTGGACCTGTTTGCCTCCAGGGAGAACACCAAGCTGAGGCTGTACCATGTCCGCCTCCCTCAGCAGGGCTCGCTGCAGGGGGATGCCTTCTTGAGGCCATGGACCCCAGGCCTCCTCTATGCCTTCCCTCCATTTCCCTTGATCCACAAGGTGTTACTCAAAGTGAGGAGGGACAAGGCGAAGGTGATCCTGGTAGCCCCAGATTGGCCCCGCCAGTTCTGGTATCCAGATCGCCTCAGCTGCAGGGCCCCGGAGCGGCTTTGTACACGCCCAGACCTGATATCATTGAACCAGGGGACGGTATTCCACCTGGACCTTCAGTCCCTGCCACCTCACAGCCTGGTTCCTGAGCAGCTGGAGTTCCAGGCTCTGGGTCTTTCTGTGGATGTCTACACTGTCGTGGAGGCATCTCAAAAGGAATCGACCAGGAAATGTTATGCCTTCAAATGGAAAAGGTTTTCCATCTGGTGTCAGGGAAAGAGTCTGGACCCCTTAGCCTGCTCTGTGGCTAACATTCTAGACTACCTTTGGTCCCTCTCTAAAGGGGGTCTTCGACCCTTAGAGTGCACCTGGCAGCCATCTCTGCTTACCGGGCGCGGGCCGGTCAGCTGACATTGGCACAGGAGACAGTGGTCGGGTGCTTTTTCAAAGGTCTGGATCACATATCCCCTCTGGCACATGAACCTCCACCTTCATGGGATCTTTTGCTGGTTTTGGCAAAACTCATGGGCAAGCCATTCAAACCCATGCACAAGTGTGAACTCTCACATTTGTGGAAGACTGCCTTCCTGGTGGCTATCATGTCAGCCAGAAGGACAGGGGAGCTCCAGGCACTCTCGGTGGACTCCCCTTATCTGGTCTTTCACAGGGACAGAGTTGTCCTGCGCCCCCACCTGAAATTCCTTCCGAAGGTGGTGTCAGAGTTTCACCTTAACCAGGTGTTGACTCTGCCGGTATATTACCCTAACTACACCTCGGATGCCGAGTACAGGCTCCATACTCTGGACCTCAGATGTGCCCTCTCCTATTATAAGGAGAGGACTGTGGAAATTCGGAAAGAGGTTCGCCAGCTGGTTGTCACCTACGCTGAAGCCGCTTCTGGCAGACCTGCAGCCAGGCAGACTATTGCAAGATGGATCACATCATGCATAGGTCTGTGTTATGAGTTGGTGGGCAAGGAGCCTCCCAGAGGGTTAAGAGCTCATTGTACCCGCCATACTGCTGCATCGGTGGCTGCTTCCAGGAAATCTGTCAGGCTGCTACTTGGAAGTCAGCAAACATCTTCATTTCCCACTACCACATCGACCTTGAGTCACGCCGTGATGCTGGTTTTGGGGCCTCGGTTCTCCAATCTCTCTTTCCTAAGTAGGGGGTGTGTGCCTTGCCTCCCTCCTCCCGGAGAACTGCTAGGAGTCTGCCAGACAGTGTGAATGAACAACATATCCATGCTCCTAGAAAAACAGGTTACTCGCCTGTAACAGTAGTTCTAGGAGTGGTATATGTTGTTCATCCACACGCACCCACCTGACCTCCCCGGCTTTAGGCGCACCACCTTGCTTCCAGCGGGCTAAGATCTGGCGTCATGGGGCGGAGCCGAGGTATATACCACCCCGGTGGGTGGGAGGAGCCAGCCTGAAGACTTCCGGCAAGATTTAAAGGGGCAAGGGACATTGCCAGACAGTGTGGATGAACAACATATACCGCTCCTAGAACTACTGTTACAGGTGAGTAACCTGTTTTTACTCACCATAGTAATTGTGTTTCTTGTAAGAGATCCAATAATGAGTCTCAAAAAGCTGCATCATCACCATCCAAAGGTGTTACCCCAGATATAGAGTAGAAGTGCTGTATAATGGAATGTAGAATTCTGTACAAACTCTGCATTGTGGTCATGCTCCATCTGGTGGTCTAACATCAGATTTGTTTCTGGACAGCAAGGGGAGCAGTGACCACAAAATAACTATCCTAAAGGAAAGAAACACTAATAATAAATCAATTTAAAAAGAAAATAGAAATAACCAGTCATTTAACTTTTGTGAAAAAAAACAAAGGTTTGCAACAAAAAATGCTTAAGCAGCAAAACAATTATTCAGACTGATTCTTGTGAGAACATTTTCCAGGTTCTAGAAGGGGAGGCAGGGTCAGGGATTGTAAACATAGAAATGTATAAAGTGTCAGCAGAAAAGGACCAGTAAGCCCATCTAGTCTGCTCAATTGTAGTTTTGTAAAACACATTGTTGGATCCTATTGAAGAAACAGAATTACTACTGTAATTCTAACAACAGAAATCCAACGTCATACAAAACTACAGACTCACTAGTAGTACCTTGGGATGTTGAGTCGAGAATCTATTTAGGGAAAAGGTTCTGCAAGACAGCACTCCTAAACCTGGCATCCCTCCTGGATTGAATATCTAAACAGTAATGCTTAGTAATGGTGTGGACTGTAGTCCAGGTAGCTGCTTTACATACTGTACCTCTTGGAAGGGAGGCCCCTTTTAGCTGTCACAGAGGCAGAATTAACTCTAGTTTTAGGCCGCATGGGGGCTTCTTATCAGCTTTATCATAACAAAATTGGATACAGGAGACTACCCAGGAAGACATAGTCTTTATGGCTGCTGGTTTACCCTTACGAGTCTCCCCATAAGTGACAAAAGGTTGTGTGCTGTCAGTTCTGGTATCTTTTGTTCTGTCCAGGGAGTAGCTCAGTGCCCTTTTAACAGCAAGGCAGTGCAGCTTCTGCTCACATGTGCTGTAGTGGTAAGGGAAAAAGTACAGGTATGGTAACTGATTCAAATAAGATTCTGACACCACTTTAGGAAAGAAGAAAAAAATACCACAGTAATCTTGTTTTTTCCAAGGGAATCTAACTGTATTCTGACAAATGCAGTATAGTCTCACCATAGGACTGCCCTGGAGTCTAAATGGTTAATAGAACCTATGCTAATAGTGAAATGTTAGGCTCGAGCTCGGTTTTCAAACCACTGTCCCTGGTTGCACTTCCTGCAACCATCAGATTCTTACAAAGCATACAGAAGCAAAAACAAACTAAACTATTCTAATAATAACAAATGAACTCTCCTCTGTTAAATTAACCACCCTCTTATCATCATGGGCATTAATAAGACTCAAGTCACAGATGCCTAAGAAAGAACAGTTTTGCCAACAGGTTTGCCATAGGATACAGACAGCTGATATGCAGTGCCCCCTAGGTTCTAGTAGGGGAGGAAGGGTGGGAGCTCAGAATACAATAAGATTCCCTTGGAAGAAACAAGATTGCTGTTGTAAGTAATTTTTACTTCAAGCTCCAGGAAATCTTACTGTATTCTTAGAAACGCAGACTACTCAAGCAGTACCTTTGGAGGTGGGCAGAGAACCTATTTAGGAAGCAGACTCTGCAGCACTACTGTGCCAAACCTGGCATCACTATTAACCTGAGTATCCTGGCAGTAGCGCTTTGTAAATGTGTGAACAGCTTTCCAGGTAGCTGCTTTACAGATTTCTAGCAGGGGGATGTCCCTCGAAGCTGCTATGGAAGCAGCTGTTCCTCTAGTGGAGTGGGCCCTGAGACCTTGTGGAGGCTGCTTGCCCACTTTGCCGTAACATAACTGAATACAGGCCACAATCCACCTTGCGATGGATCTTTTTGTGGTTGGTTTTCCTTTTTCTACTTCCCCATAAGTCAAGAAGAGTTGGGTACTGTATCCTCTATGGCCCTTTGTATGGTCCAGGTAGTATCTGATAGCCCTCTTATTATCTAGGCTATGCAGTCTACATTCCCCTGAAATGGAATGGTCAGTGAAAAAGACTGGCAGTGTAATGGACTGATTACTATGAAAATCAGATACCACTTTAGAGAGAAATTTCTTGTTAGTTCTAAGAACAACTCTGTCTCTATGGAATGTGATGTAGTCAGTCTCCATGGATAGGGCCTGGAGCTCACTAATCCTCCTGGCAGAAGTGATTGCAACTAGGAACACGGCTTTCCAGGTTACGTATTTGAGATCTGCTGAGAACATAGGCTCAAAGGGTGGCTGCATGAGCTGTGCAATACATATGTTTAGATCCCACGCTGGGGTGGGATTCCTGTGAGGGATGTAAATGCAGCAGCCCCTTAAAGAACTTTCTAAACACTTGGTTCGAAGCCAGGGATGAAGCCTTGCCTGCTGACAGATAAGCAGAAACAGCTGCTAAGTGCACTCTCAGAGTAGATGGTCTCAGACCAAGGGAATGAAAGTGGGCCAGGTAATCTAGGACGACTGGCAAGCCCATCTGAGTGTGATCCATATTTTCACTCTGGCACCAAATTGAGAACCTGTTCCACTTGAACGTGTAGGTCTTTCTGATGGAAGGCTTTCTTGAAACCCTGAGGCCCTCCATGACCCCTTCAGAGAGATGCAAGTTAGCATACTCTTAAGTCCTCAAGAGCCAGGCCTTGAGCCTAAGGGACTGAAGGCTGGGATATAGGATCCTGCCCTGGGAAGATGTCAGCAGGTTGTACTTCCTTGGTTGGCTGATCAGTTTGGTCACAGACATGGCCAGAATCGGAGAGAACCAGGGCGCTTGGTCCAGTCCGGAGCAATGAGGATCATTGTCACTGGCTGGGACCTGAGCTTGTTCAGGACTCTGAGCAAAAGTGGGAATGGAGGGAAGGCGTACAAGAACTTTCCTGTCCAATCCAGAAGTAGTGCATCCAGTGGGACTGTGCCTCTCACAGGAGGCCTACAGCAAAACTGGGGTAGCTGGTTGTTGTCTGGGGCTGCAAAGAGATCTACAGTATCTCTGGAGTGCCCCACCTCTAGAACATAACCTGCAGTACCTGCTTGTTTAGAGACCACTCGTGGTGTTTCTGGTTGATTCCGCTGAGAGCATCTGCCAGGACATTGTCCTTCCCTGGTAGGTGAACTGCTGAGAGGGAGATTCCCAGGAAGTATGCCAGACTCCAAATTTTCATGGCCTCTGTGCACAGAGGTGTTGACCTTGTGCCTCCCTGCTTGTTTATGTAGTACATAGTGGTTGTTTTGTCTGTCCTGACTTGTACCACTTTTCCCTGCAGTATGCTGGCGAAGGACTGAAGTCGCAGAAAGATTGCTCTGAGCTCTAGCAGGTTTATGTGTAACAGTGACTCCTGCTTGAGCCATGTGCCATGAGCAGTGTGCTTCTCCAGATGTGCCCCCCATCCCAAGAGGGAAGCATCTGTGGTTAGCACCAAGAAGGGATTTTCTTGCAGAAACGGCACGCCTTGTCTGAGATTGTCCTTTTCCGGCCACCACTGAAGTGCCTGAAGCAGTGTTCCTGAGACTGGCACCAATTTTGATAGAGAGTCTCTCTTTTGATGCCAGTGCATCTTGAGATGGAACTGAATGTCCCTCATTTGGAACCTTGCCCTTAGCACTGTTGCTGTGGAAGCTGCCATAAGATTTGACAGGTCCAGTAGCGTTAGCCATATTGACCCGAGCCAAACTAAGTGCTCACTTGAAAGCACTTGCTGTCATTATATTATCCAGTTTAGTTTCAAATTCATTCATAGTGCTACTTGAGACTATGGCGGTAGGCAGTGAATTCCAAGAAGACACAACCCCCTGAGAGAACCAACTTCCCATAAGGTTTTTTATTAAAGTGTTCACCTCTTAACTGGAGATGATGGCCCCTGGCATGTGACCTAGCAACTGCAAAAACTGCCTTTCCAGCCTTAGACTGTGCAGTTTGAAGGTACTTACCAACTGCACCAGGCTGTCCACTCTTGCCTGTGTAAGAAAAGCCTTTCCTCTCACAGTGTCTAGTTCGGCTCTTATGAATTCCAAGAGCTGTACTGGCTGCAGTACGGATTTTCTCAGGTTGATTAGGAATCCTAGTGACTGCAGGACATCCTGTGTGATTGCCAAGGAGTCCCTTACCTGTTGAGGTGATTGACCTATGACTAGCCAGTCATCCAGGTAAGGGAAAACTGCCACCCCTTGTCTCCTTAGGTGTGCCACCACTACAGCTAAGTATTTTGTGAACAGCCTTGGAGCAGAAGTTAGTCCAAAAGGCATTGCCCTGAACTGGTAATGGCCTGATAGCAGTCTGAATCTGAGGAATTTTCTGTGGGACTGCCTGATGAGGATGTGAAAATAAGCATCCTTTAGATCCAGAGATGCCAGCCAATCCCCTTGTCTCAAAGTTGGGAAGATTGTTGCCAGTCACCATTTTGAACTTTGGTTTTACCAGATGTCTGTTTAGGTGCCTGAGATCCAATATAGGTTGCCACTTCCCTATTTTCTTTGTTGTATGGAAGTATCTTGAATAATGACCCTTTTCTCTTTGTGCCTGAGGAACTGGTTATATTGCCTTTTGAGACAAAAGGTTTGATACTTCCCCCTCTAACAGGAATGTTTCTGATGGGGAAGAGGGTCTGAAGATCCTTGCCCTCAGCTTTGGCATGGACTTGAAGCTGAGGGCCAGGCCCTGGCCCACTACCTCTAGAACTCACTTGTTTGTGGTGATGGATTACCATTCCTGGGGATAGTGGGCCAGCCTGCCCCCTGCCGGAGTTGGGGAGGTGTCTGCTTGGCCTGGGTTGCTGTCTGGGTGCTGGGGCTGGTACAGTTGCTGCCTCTCCTGCCCCTGAAATAACCCCTCTGAGGCTGGTACTGGGGAAAAGCGTGAGGCTGAAAGAATGGCCTATAATGTCCCCTACCTCTACCCCCTCTGGCTTGGTGGTTCTGGGGTGTAGATGCCTTTTCTTTGGCAGCAGCACTTTTGTATGCTGTTTTATAATCATCCTTTGTCTTCATGTAGGCCTCAGTCTGCCCTCCAAACAGAGATGCAGGCTCACATGGGAAATCCAAAGTCTTGGATTGTGTGTTTTGGGTCAAGTTGGTTGTTCTGAGCCAAGCAAATCTTCTGAGACACACAAAGCAGCCATCTGTCTGACAGCAGTGTCATTGCTGTCTACAGACATTCTAAATTGGGCTTTAGATGCTTCTATCCCCCCTCTGTGGAGCCTCTTCCAGATCGGCTGCCATGGGGGCCGGGACAGATTTTGTTATTTTCATCACTGTATTCCACAGTGTCCTCTGATATCTAGCAACATAGGCCATATAAGAAGCTTGCCTGATAGTCAGAGAGGAACCCAAGTAAACCTTCTTGGCTATGGAATCTATCTTCCTGGAATCCTTGTCAGGTGGGTGTGATGCCAGATGTATGCCAGCTTTATCACAAGCTGCAGCCTGCACCACCCCCTCATGTCTTGAGTGCCCAAAAGGGAATTCAGCCCCACCTTTGGCCACCCAATATTTTTTATCCACCTTCCTATCCACAGATGGCACAGAAGAGGGGTCTGCAACACTTTATTTACGTGTCTCTTCAAGGACTTATGGATGGACAGCAGCAGTCTTTTGGAGACCGGGACGTCCATCTCCATATAGTCCTGTTCTTCCTCCTCATTGGTGGACTCTTGGGTAGGAAAGTCCAGTGTTTGAGCCACTTACTTTATAAAAGCAAAGTGGGATGTATAGTCCTCAGGTCCCTTATCAGGGGAGTCAGGACAGTGGGGATCAGGGGAGATATCAAGCTCAATTTTCTCCCCATAATCTTCATCCTCATCTTCATCTTCTCCAAAAGGTTCTGCCCCTTGTTCAAATGAACTGGTAAACAAAGGAGAACTGGAGGTTTTAGACTGTAACCGCTTTTCATCCGGAACTGGGGTACTTGACTGAAGCGATTGAATAATCCTGATAGTGAATGCTGTCGCTTCAGCGGTAGGAACCGGTATCTTTTTAGGTTGCAGTTCATGCGCTGTTTTTTTTTGTTTTTTTTTTATAGATTTCTTTTTCCTGCGGTTGCCGGTTCAGCAGCAATATCTGCAGGCCATTTTTTAACCGAGGAACTGTTGCCCTTGTCAGAGGGCTGTTCCTCCAGTTCTTTATGACTGGTAGCCAGTTTGTATGAAACTGGGTCAGCCGCCTTTTCAGACATCTTCTCCTGCAGTTGTTTGAGTCACCTCTCAAGCGTCAACTGAGGGAAGTTTTTACAGATATCACAGTCCTCTTTGAGGTGGTCAAACCCCAAACAACAGACACAAATAAGATGAGGATCTGCTTTAGCGAATGGTTCCTCACACTCAGTACAATGTTGGAAACTTGTAGGGCCCGTTCGTTTCTTGGCTTGTGACATTTAGCCCAAAACAATCGCATCTTTTTTTTTTTTTTTGGGTCAGTTAAAAACCAGACAACCAAGATTCATCCTGGTAAAAAATGTAATATTAAGAACCGACTTACCTTATAGTTGGAATAGATACAATACACTGAGAGGTACCTCAGAAATTAGAGAGAAAATCAGCGGTTCCTTCACGGCTGAGAAAAAAAACAAAAAGGAACTGAAAACTTACCTGAGTAACACTAAACTAGACTAAGTCTACCTGTGAACCAAGGGCAGTGCTTCAAAAATCGAAAACACTAAATGGACTTTGACAAAACCGAGAAAATAAACTTCTTCAAGTAAATGAAGGAGAGCTCTCCGGAGACATCTTACTGAGGCAAGCGGAGTAAAGGATCTGACGGTTGTAGAAAGTGCAACCAGGGACAGGGGCTTGAAAATCGAGCTCGAGCCTAACATTCCACTATTAGCATAGGGTCTATTAACCATTTAGACTCCGAGGCAGTCCTATGGTGAGTCCATACTGCATTTGTCAGAATACAGTAAGATTTCCTGTGGCTTGAATTTCTTATTTGTCCTCAGAACTACCTTGTCTTTGTGTGAGATAATGTAGTTAGGGTCAAGGAATAGAGTATGTGGCTGACTTTTCCTCCTGGCAGAGGTCACTGCAGAGAAAACCATTTTCCATGTGACATACTTGATGTTTGCTGAGGCCATTGGCTCGAAAGGAGACACCATTAGCTGGGCAAGGCATATATTCTGGTCCCTTGGAAGGGCACGTTCCTTCAAATGGGGAGTAGGTGATTCAGACCTTTGAAAAGGTTTTTTGAAAATGGACTGTGAAGTTATTGATTTTTCCTTCCTAGCTGACATATAAGCTGAGACAGCTGCCAAAGGCCAAGAGACTGCTGGTGTACCATATTGATCCAGCATCTCAGGCAAACCTGCCTACAGTGTCTGAGCGGTTCAGTCCAGAATACTCAAGCTCTTCAAGAAGCAAACATTCAGTCGCAGTGTTCTGAGATCTGGTAGGTCAACCTGCCCTGTGACGGGGTCAGAAGATTGTGTCCCAGAAGCAGTGAGATGGGGTTCCTGCGTGACTGGATCAACAGCAGTGTGTACCAGGCTTATCTAGCCCAGTCATGGACTATCAGTATTAATTGTTGCTGACTCCCTCTTTATCATCGTCAGCTCTCTGTGAATGGGGGAAAGCCTTATAGGAACTCCCACCCCAAAAGAGGGACAGTGCATACTCTGGCACAGTCCCCATAAAGGGTGGTCTACAACAAAATTTGGGTTATCTCTGGAACCCCCTATCTCCTGAAAACTGTGATCACCACCTGCTGATTCAGTAACCATTCATGATTGCCTTGTCGCTTTCTACTCAGGGAGTCTGCCAGGACATTGTATTTGCCAGGCCAGTGGACTTAACTGCATATGGAAAATATGCCAGCTTCCATATCCCCATTGCCTCTGTGCAGAGTTTTGAGGATTTCTGTTATCTCCGTTTGTAGTACATTTTGATGGTATTGTCACTTTTCCTATCTCAACTGTTTGGCTTTGCAATAGGAAGGAGAAGGACAGCACTGAGAGAAGCACTGCCCTGAATTCAAACATGGTCATGTGCACCGTGTACTCCTCTGCACTCCAGACACCACTAACTTTTCTGTCTCCCAGGTGGCTTCCCCACCCCAGGAGGGAGGCACCTGAGTTGAGGTTTTCTTTGTTCTTCCAAAATTCCAGGTCTCAGATAAATGTTTTTGTGACTGGAACTGGATGAGTCTGTTCTTTGGCACTAGTACCTTTTTAGGTGGTACTGTATAACCCTCATTTGGAGGTGAGCCGAGGGCATTACAGCTGCTGCTGATGTCGTGTGGCTTAGAAGATACAGGAATTCCCTGGCAGGTTTCTCTTGTCCTACCTGGAATGAATTTGCACATGCAGTCAGATTTTCTATCCTGTTTAGTGGTAGAAAAGAAAAAAATTACTTACCATAGCAATACTGGTTCTTCCAGGGGGTCCCTCACTATGCTTAAACCGGAGCAGCTTCACCTACCAGTCTAACTGCATTACTAAGCATAGTGAGGGATTCCAGGGGTTGAAACTTTCTTTGCAGGGTATCCAGGTCTGCAGCTATGAACTCTAGTACCTGGCTGGGTTCTAGCTGTGACATTTGTAGATTCAGGAGAAATCCTAACCTTTCTTATGTGCTCTTTACCAAGGAAATCACTCCAGTCACTTGCTATTAGACTGGATCCCTGCTTCTCATCCCTTTCCTGTGTCTGCTAGCATTCTGCCAGATGTCTTGAGTGATTGCCAGATGATCTATTCTGTATAGAGAATCCATCGCCCTAAAGCTCCCGAAGATTTCATTTGGGCTAGAGAAAAGTAGTTACTTAAGAACTTACCGTAACAGTAGCTCTTCGAGAGAGGCTCCTGCAGTAGGTAATAAACTTGAGGACTACGCCTCCTGACATCAGGACCACACAGAAACTTTTAGCTAGCAGTGTCTGATGGGGGACCGCCCACCTGACTTCACATGATGGACCTCAGTGTGACACTATATAATGGGAGGTCCCCATGCCCGCCTTCATGTTCTCCCACCAGAGACCTCCAAAGCGAGTGACAGGAGAACGGAAAATTTAGGCTCCTGGAGCAAAGCTAGTGTAGAAGGAGAAGGAGAAGAAGCAGCAGCTGGGGGAAGGAGGGAGGGAAAAAGGTTACCTACTTCAAGAGCCTCTCTCGAAGATCTACTGTTATGGTAAGTTCTTACGTAACTGTACTGTTTTACTTCGAGAGGCTCTTGCAGTAGGTAATAACCTTGAGGACTGAGTCCCAAGCAGTGTGAATCAGAAGGAACTGAAACATGGGAGGCAGGAAAAGTCTGCAAAAAGGCAGAGAATTTAGGAGAGAAGGCCTTGGAGGATAGCTAGACCAAAGCCAGCCCTGCGCCTAGAGGCAGTATCCAGACTGTAATGCTTGCTGAAAGTGTGGACAGAGCTCCAAGTGGCCGCTGCACAAATGTCAGAGTCTGACACATTCCTGAAGGAAGCAGTCACGCCTCTGGTAGAATGCCCCTTAACCTTCCCAGGAGGGTTTTACCATACTTCTGGTATCGGAAAACAATACAGTTTGCCAACCATTTGGATAAACACAGTTTGGAAACTGCCACACCTTCTCTCTTGGGTGCAAACGAAACAAAAAGTTGGTCCATCTTCCAGACAGATTTAGTTCGGTTAGTATAATAATGCAAGATCTTACTTCGAGAGGGCTCTTGCAGTAGGTATTCACAGATAGGACTAAGTCACCAGGCGTCAGGACCACATGGAAAACTTCTAGCTAGCAGTCTCTGATAGGGGACTACCCTCACATCAGGTGACCGGCGTCAGACAATGTCAGTATAAAGGGGCGGGCCATGACTTTAGCTGGAGTCGCAGCCTTACAGGTATCATTCCCTCCGGGGGACCGCTTTTCGACAGTCGTCTTGGTGGCTACCAAGAAGGCATCGCCCCTCCCGTCAAGCTCGATCCCTTCGGGAGCCTCCAGGGCAAAGGAGACCTCCGTTCCTGTCGAGGCCACTCCTCCACTGTGGCCTTCCAGTCTGAGCGGGTCCGGTAAGTCGGACGTCGGTCCCACCGATGCCCGCCCGGACAGGGCTGCTAAGCTGTTCACCTTCTTGGGTGATCACTCAGCCCACCCCCTTCTGACAAGGTTGCCACTCCTTCACGGCCTTCCTTGGACAGGGAGTCCGATAAATCAGACGCTGGCTCCGATGTTCACCCGGACACTGCTGACAAGACGGCCACCAGTTCCTCCGACAACCGCCCGGTCAACCTGCCTGCATCAGACCCTATCGTCACACCTGACGCCCCAGGCTGTCTGTAACAGATAACCCCATTGCCTACTGAGGTCCTCGCATCCCCTCGGTTCACATCCAGGGATTTCAGCCCTCCTTCCCCAGTTGAGACCGATTAGCTTGGGACGCTGCCATCAGGGGTCCCCCCTCGAACGCCGGCCGACCTGACGCCGCCCTCCAGTATCCCTTTGCCTGACGGAAGACCTGTTCCTCCATCAGAACCGTCAGACCCATTCGGTGGTCTTCCTGTACCAGGCCCAGTGCCCACAGGACCGACACCGCCTCTGTCCCGTCCGCCAGCAGGGCCTTTGCCAGGACCCTCTGCTCCATCAGAGCCCCTGGCGTCAGGGTACTGGACACCACAATACCCAGTGCCACAGTACCCGGCTTCTCAGTATCCGATGCTGCAGTACTCAACACTGCATTACCTGGCGCTGCAGTACCAGACGCCTCAGTACCCGATGCCGGGCTTTCTGCGGATACTCTCATTACAGGTACCCACCCTACCCATATCCAAGTCCCCCTCCTTCTCCTTTTCCTCTGCAGCTGCCGGAGGAGCTGAAGGAGACCTTGGCCTCCTGGTGGGCTGAGGCCAAGGCTCAGCTCACCAAGGGGGTCGAGAGTCATCTTCCAACATCAGTCCCTATGTCGGAGACAGGAGACTCCTTCCCCTTTACCCAACGCCAGAGGAGAACCTTCTGGCACCTGGGATGAGGAGGACATGCACCCCCGGGGGGCTCCTCAGAAGGGTCGTTCCTCCCCCTCCCAGGGAGAGTCATCTTCTTCTTCTACCTCAGAGCCATCTGACTCAGATTCTGAATCCGACCACTCTGTTCATGGAGACGAGTCCCATACTCCAGAATGCCAAAGGCCGAGGGAACCTCTGAAGTCCCCTCTGGAGACCCTTTTCTGGAGCTCTTGAGGAAGATCCAGGAGACACATCAGTGGCAATCTGTGGAGCCAGACCCACAGCGTAAGAAGCTTGCTGCTCATGTGGCTCTGCCCGAGACCGCTCTCACACTGATTCCACCCTGAATAGAGCCTCACGCCGATCTTGTTTCCATTATCTGGAAACAACAATCCACGCTAGCCCCCCTTCTGAGGAAGGCAGATAGGCTAGACAAGGCTCTGGAGGGTAAAAATGTCCTTAGTCTTCAACCCATGGCGGATTTGGTTGTGATCAATGCCTCCCACGGCCACTCCACCATCCCCAAACATCTGAGTTCGTCCCCACCTGACAAGAAATCCCGACTTCTGGATCAGTACAGGAAGAAGATTTATTCCTCTTTGACCCTAGGCATCAGGGCCCTCAACTACGTTGGCGTCATGGGGGATTTCCAGAAGTCCATCCTTAGCCAGGTGGAATCCAAGCTGGACTCCCTGCCTGATTCACAAACTAAGTAGGAACTGGGAGACCTGGTCCGTTCTGCTCGTTCAGCCTCTAGGCACATGCTTCGTGCAACCTATGGCATGGTGGACACAGCTGGCAGGAGCTCGGCTTTCGCCGTAGGCCTACAGTGTCATGCCTGGCTCTGTGTGTCAGGATTGGTCCCTGAAGTACAGTCCATTATACAGGACTCTCCCTTCAGGGGTTCGGTGCTGTTCGGGGGTGATGTCAAAGACATCATAACCGAACTGCAGGAGAAGGGCACTGCACTAAAGTCGTTCCAGACTTTGTACAGGCCCCCTCAGGGGCAGTGACGTCCTTTTTGTCGTCAAACCCGACAGAAACAAAAGCTCAATCAAGTAAAGTGCACCAACAAATGTCGGGTCCCTCCAGCAACCAAGACTCCTCCCAGAAAAAAGTCCGCGGGAGCCTTGGCTGCTGCGCTGCCCCACACCTCCTGACTCCCTGCCTCTCGCTGTTCTAGAAGAACCTGTAGGGGGCAGATTCTCCTCCCATCTGCCAGGTTGGGAGATAACATCAGATGCTTGGGTGCTCCAGCTAATATCTCCCGGACACTCAACAGAGTTTCTACAGAAACCTCAAAAACCACCCCTTCAGTCATCTTACTCCCCGCAACATCTTCCTCTGGTTCTAGAAGAAATCCTATCCCTTCTGTCGAAGGCGGCGATAGAACGAGTCCCCACTCATCTTTGGGGGACGGGTTACTATTCCCATTTCTTTCTAGTTCCAAAGAAGACATGAGACTTGAGGCCAATGCTAGACCTCAGTTCCCTGAACATGGTCGTGGAGTACAAACACTTCAGAATGCTCTCCTTGCAGAGCCTTCTACCATTACTCTGGCCCGGGACAGTGGCTATGTGCTCTGGATATGCAGGATGCGTACCTGCATATCCCCATATGCCCTTCCCATCGCAAATACCTCCATTTTTACTTTCAGGTGGATCACTACCAGTTCATGGCCCTCCCATTTGGTCTCTCCTCGGCTCCCCGAGTATTTACCAAATGCCTGTCGGTGGTAGTGGCGCACCTGCGTACCCAGGGCATGCAGGTCCTCCCTTACCTGGACGATTGGCTCCTGGCAGCCCCATCCAGGGAAGAACTCCTACACTCCCTTTCCCTTACCCTGCAGGTTTTTACCAGCCTGGGTATTACCATCAACCAGGTCAAGTCCCACTTGGTCTGTTGCCAACGCCTCCAATTTATAGGGGCGATACTGGACACAACCACAGGCAATGCCTTTTTGCCTCCGGACAGGGTCGAGACCCTTCAGAATCAGGCTAGTCTTCTGTCTAGTCGCAGATGGGTCGGAGCCAGGTCAGTCCTCCCGTCTCCTCAGGCTCATGGCAACTGCCATTCCGACAGTTCCATTTGCTCGGCTCCATATGAGGATCTCTCAATGGATGCTTCGTCACAATGGGACCAAACCACGGACGATCTAGACCAAGAGGTGCTAGTGTCTGATCCCATGATCAGGGACTTGCACTGGTGGATGGTTCAGGAGAACCTGTGTCTAGGAGTTCCATTGTGCATCACTCCTCCTCCCACTATGTTGACAACGGATGCGTCAGGGAAGGGCTGGGGTGCCCACCTAGGGTCTCACAGAACTCAGGCAGCTGGTCCCTGTTCGAGCAGAAACTGCACATAAATGTGCTCGAACTGAGGGCAGTCCTATTGTAATATGCCAAAGTCAGAGGGTCCCCAGTAAATCCCCAGTGCACCCTGTACATAAAAATAGAGATTTTATGCAGCTGCAGCAACAATGGCTTGGATGGAATGCTGTGCTGAGCTGCTCATGCACAGCATTCCACCCTAACCATTCTAGAACCAAAAGCCCTGGTTTCAAAAAGTGTTAATTTTTTTTTGGTGTATTTTTGGGTAGCTGTAGAGGAGGTTGGACCCAGCAAGTTAAGGGGAAAGAGAAGAGGCTTACCCATTGTTGAAGTCATCCCCGAGAACTTGTCTGTTCTCCTGCTCTGCTTCCAGCACCTGAAGACTGCCCCAGAAGCTGTGCGGCATGGTCAGTGGTGCCATCGGGGCACCACGAGAAGAAAAAAAGTCCAATTCGGCCGTTGGGCTGTGAGCCCCATTCGTTTATCTATTTTAGCCCCAGTTTTAATTTTAAATTAATTCCGGTCCTCCGTCGGCGTCTTGCAAGCTCTGCATCGCCAGTTACTCAGTCAGCCATCTTAGGCCCCTTTGCTGTCCTCCTGACTGCCTGCTGAATCTTCTGCCCACTACCAGAAATACCTCCCGCCTCCCGATCTGCCTCAGAGCCCAGGAAGAAGTGGTGAGTCAGCGGCAGCACTTGATTCGTGCTATCCACTCACAAGACAAAGGACTGTGTTATTTATTTATTTATTTATTTGTGCTTTGCGCGAAGAGGAGCGGCTGAGCACCGCGGGGAGGATCAAGTTCGAGGACCCTTAATTTAATATTCAAGGGGCGGGTGTAATGACGCCCACAGGGAGGGGCCAAGAACTCAAGGCCAAGTAAAGGCCTTTTAAATATTCAGCAGGGGGCTGAACTGAAGGAGGGGCAGAGAGATTGAGAGACAGCAGCTTTCAGAGAGCTAAGGAATTAAAGGGGCCCTGCCACTTTTGGCCATATACAAATTTAAAGGGGCAATCCAGACCCATTTTAGAGGGCATCAGGCCCATTTTGAAGGATGCCAAGCCCAGGTTAAAGAGGGGAATCCAGGCCCATTTTAGAGGGCATCAGACCCATTTTAAAGGGCACCAGGCCCACATGTAAGAAGGGCACCAGGCCCACAGTTAAAGCAGGGTACCAGGCCCATTTCAGGGGTGCCAGGCCCAGGTTAAAGAGGGGCACCAGGCTCATTATTAAATAGGGCACCAGGCCCTAGCAGTAAGTAGGGGTCAGGCCTAGCGAGGTAGGACAAACCAGGCCCTAGCAGTAAGTAGGTGCCAGGCCTAGCAAGTAAGGGCAAGGCAGCCCAGCCATAGTAAAGGGCTACCCCGGCCTAGTGAGTTAGGTCAAGCCAGCCCAGTAGTAGTAAAGGGCTACCCCGGCCTAGTGAGTTAGGGCAAGCCAGCCCAGTAGTAGTAAAGGGCTACCCAGGCCTAGTGAGTTAGGGCAAGCCAGTCCAGCTTTAGTAAAGGGCTACTCCAGCCTAGCGAGTTAGGGCAGCCAGCCTAGTAGTACTAAGGGCACGAGGCCCAGCCAAGTGAAGGCACCAGGCCCAACAGTAATAAAGTAGGGGTATCACAAGGCCCAAGACCCATAGCTAGCTATTTAGGCCTACAGCTGTGTTAGGGGCCCAGTGATAGGAGCAACCCCAGATTTAATAGGAGCCTAGCTAGCCACGTAAGCCCTCCATTGTTAAAGGGGCCCAGTCACCCATCTTTGGTATAGGCTTCCCGAGAGCCTATTTCTCACTGTAGTGTTTCCACAGTAACAGGAGAACCCGATTTAGCTAAAAGGGACCCCATTAGAGTTAGGTCCACCAGAGCTAGGGTTAAATGATAAATTGCCTGTATATTTACTGTGGTCTGGACACTGAGACTATACAGTTGTTGCCCACTACAGCAGGAATTGAGACTCTGTTTGCATTTTCCTAACGTTATTAGTCATTCACGAACATTATTGAATGTTAGAACTGTCTTGCATTGCTGTGTGCCAGCATTTTGGTGTTGGGTAACCATCGGAATCGGTCTTCAACTGTCTTCGGAATCACTCCCCCCCCCCCCGGGTGCAACCCTGTAAGACTTCACCCATCCTTCAAGAATCATCCTCCAGTGCATCCAGAAGCAGACAACAGTCAATCCGAGAAGAGCCGTACGCAGTCACCTCAAAGTTGCATCGTCCCGTTTGTTATTTTCCTCTCACAGTTTCCCAGTACGGCTTGGCCCAGTGCAGAAGTCTGACATCTGTTTTCTTGTTTTCACGTCCACAGCGGAGTACCGGTTGACCTGTCAGTGTCAGTTCTCTGAGTGACGTTCGGTTTATTGTTTTAGTGTGTCCTGGCTCGTCCGGCCGTGGACTCCAGTTGGTTGCAGTTCGACGTACGTTTTATTGTTTTGGTGAGTGCTTTGGCTCGTCCGGCCTTGGAACTCAGAAAACTGATGCACTTCAACACCCAGAGAGAGTGGTTGCCTGGAGTCCAAGAGTGGTCCAGAGGTCCTGATCCAGTGGGAGCATCAGCCAGTGTGTGTCTTCAGCCCAGAGGGAGTGCTTGCCTGGAGTCCAAGAGTGGTCCAGAGGTTCCAATTCTCCCGATCCGGTGTGTTCATCAGCTTAGAGTATAACTTCAGTTCAGAAGCGGAATGTTGGTTGGTTCTTCTTCTCCTTGATCCCTTCACTTGGCAATCCAGAAGTGGATTGTGGCCAAGTGGCTTGCATCGCCTATTTTTTCCGGGCAGTCTAGAAGTGGACTGCAGCCGGATCTTGTATTCCTTCCCGGCAACCCTAGAGAGGTGGGGTGTAGCTGAGGACCCATGGTCTGTTAAATCCTCTCTTCATCCTTAGTTTTCCCACCAAGGTTCTCTGTTTCCCTGGGAAACCAGTGGAGTGTTTTCCTCATTTCTTCCGTTGACAGAGAAAGTTACGTGCACCAACTGATACACATCTATCGCATAGACTCTTCTTGTGGTATTGGAATGACTGTAATTCTAAAAACCTAAGTTTTAGAGAGAGGTGCACCTCGGGGTTAGAAGTAGATATCTGAAGATAAGTAAGACGCTCTTACAGCGTAGCTGTTACAGTCGATTGATCCATTTTGTATTCTCTGCCATAGAGTTTCCCTCTGATAGGGAGGTCAAAAAATAGAAATAAGACGCTCTTACAGCGTAGCTGTTACAGCTGATTATTCCTCTTGCCTATAGTAAAGTTGTAGCTTGTGTATATATGATTGTCACTATCTTGCAATTCCACCCGATAATCAGATGCCACTCCATTTTGGTGAAGAGTTACATCACGTAGCCATATAGGAAAATAACTGCCTTACCACTTGGGTGGGTGTATTGGAATAGCCTATTAGTCATAGCCTTTTGCTCACTTCACTTGGTGTCACGGGGTTACGTGATTCTCATTCATTCCAAATACTCCCACCTCTTCTGTCTCCTACTATTTATACCAACTTCCGACACACTTCACTATATGCCCTACAGGCTCTTCTTCCCCTCATTCTTTCTGGTCATCTTCTCCTCTAATCAGACAACATGTGTGTAGTCTGGTACCTCAACAAACAGGGAGGAACACGTTCCTATCCCCTGTGCTGGGAGGCGATGAGAGTCCAGTATTGGGTGGTCCAGCACGACCTTCACCTGACTGCAGTTCACGTTCCGGGAGTGGAAAACAGCCTGGCAGATGAACTCAGTCGATCCTTAGCCAGGGCTTACAAATGGGAGTTAGACCAACAGGTCGTAAACGACATCTTTCGGCAGTGGGGGACACCTCAGGTAGAGCTCTTCGCCTCTCCCCAAAATGCAAAACTTTCCGCCTTTTGCTCACTTGCTCCAGGGCGAGACATTTTCTGGCGGGACTCTGTGTTGGAGGGACAGATTCATTTAAGCCTTCCCTCCCATTGCTTTGATTACGAGGGTCCTGAACAAACACAGATCAGAAGGGTCTCGAATGATTCTCGTTGCCCCGTTCTGGCCCAGGCAAGTTTGGTTCTCTCTTCTGCAACAGTTTTCAGAGGAACCTTCTTTCTAGGGACATGGATATGTTGTTCATCCACACTGTCTGGCAGGTTCCTTGCCGCTTTAAATCTTGCCGGAAGGTCTTCAAGCTGGCTCCTCCCACCCATCCGGGTGGCAAAACTCTCGGCTCCGCCCCATGACGCCAGATCTTCCTTACCGCTTGGAAGCTCAGGTTCCCTCCTTAACGCTCTGCGTGATAAACTGGATCCTAACTCTTCGGTTCGTCCGAAACTCGTTTTAAAATTCTCAAGACTTCGGTCTTCCTTTTCCCTCGTGGCTGCGATGGACAAATCGACTCCCGGTTTTTGGCGGTGCCCTTGCGGGCAGAAAATGTCCAGGACAGATCCGCACTCCACGTGCGTCTACTGCCTCGGCCTAGAACATGACCCGCAGGCCTGCGAGTCTTGCTGTTTGTCCTCGGCCAACGTCTTGGAGGACCGCGCTGCCTGGTTGAAGCTTGGGCGCCCTGAGAAGCGCTACCCACTGGTAAAGTCGAAAGAGGCCCGTTGGGCGGTTACCACGGTGGCTGGCTCGGCTGAGCAGCTCGAGCAGATGATCGCCCTCGAGGAGGAGGCGGGCCAGGCCACATCTTCCTCCTCTTGATCACGGCATTTATCCTGCTCTCTTTGGTGCCATACTCTGCTCGTTTAAGGAGCTTTGCCATTCCTTTCCCAAGGGAGAGGGGCCATCGGGACATTCCTCTTGGTCCAAAAAGAAGGATCCCAAGGGTAAGTCACATCGTCTGCGTTTGTGGGAGCGGGAGAGGTCCCCTTCCCCGGACAGCTGACCATCGACTTCGGTTGAGGTTGTGGCTAAGGCTGCTGGCTTCACAGCGTCCCCGTCAGGTCAGCCGGCCGAGACAGCCGTCGACACAGTCAAGATTTTTCTCGACCCGTTGGATGGATTGTCGACTGGTGAAGCCGACAACCCTTCTTCACTGGTTCCCCCGGTGGAAACTGAGGATTTGCCTGTGCCATCGGTGCAGCAGTCCCTGGTTAAGGGTCCGAGCTGAGGGAAGAGCAGGTGTCCCCCGCTCCTTCCCAGACCCGCCCTCGGACACACCGAGGATCTCGGTCTCGGTCTCTGACCTCTTCTCGTTCCAGCCGATCCCGCCGACATCGGCGGTCTCGGTCTCAGCACCGAAGTAAGCGGCAACGCCGCTCGTCCTTGTCTTCCTCCTCGGATGAGGAGAGGCTTCAGCGCAAATTGCATCGACGCTACGAGGAGCTGATGTGGTAGCAGTTACTTTTGTCTGGGACCAAGTCGACACCTTCCCTGGCCATCAAGTGGCTGTCACCTGAACGGCTGAAACAGCCTCTCGCTGCAGTCGAGATGCCCACGTCTGGGCCGGTTGTTCGGCTGAAACCTGCTGCCCCACCGATTGTGGTGGAACCTCCGCCTCCACAACTGAAATCGGGGGCACCGACCAAGGACTCTCTGTCGGGTCAAGGCCTGCCCCACAGGATGTCGGTCACCCTCACTCCCGACCGTCCTCAACAGGTGGAGGGTGGCTCAGGCCCTAGGCAGCTTTTCTCCTCCCTGTTCTCCAGGCCGGTTGACCTGGAGTCCTCCGGGGGCCAGTCGCTGGACGAAAGCCCATCGTCCTTCATGGGTCTGCTTCAGCTCATCTCGGAGTCCACCGGGATGCAGCTTGAACCCGTATCCAAATGGGCCAAGTATCCCCTGACGGAGATACTGGACCGAGGGGATTCACCCATGGAGGCCTTCACTGTGGCTGAGGCCATTGTCGGCCCAGCCTTGGAGCTTTGGCAGTGGCCTGCTTCCTGTCCTGCGCCCTTGGCCAGGATGGCCAGGAAGTATGCGGTCCCTACCGTCTCTTTGCCCGGGTTTTCGGAGCAGCCCTCTGCCGAGGGGTTGGTCACTGACAGCGTTTTCTGGTGTTCCGGGAACACTAGGGCCGTGGACAAGCCCCCCGACAAGGAGTCCAGAAAGTTGGACTATGCTGGGTGCAAGGTGTACGCTGTGTCCTGCCTTGGCCTCCGTCAGGCCAGCTTGGTCGTGCTGATGGCACACTTCTCCCACGCCCTCATGGCTCCCTGGATGAGGTGATCCCTCATCTCCTGGCCGTCCTGCAGACCACGGTCCGGGACCAGGGTAGGGCAGTGGCGAAGCAGCAGCTCCAAGCAGCTCTGGACATAGGGGACTCCTGTGCCAGATCGGTTGCGGCCGCAGTGGCCATACACCGCAGAGCATGGCTGAGGATATCCACCTTCACGGCGGATACCCAGCACAAGTTGGCGGATGTCCCCTTCTTGGGGACCGACCTCTTCGGCCCTAGACTGGAAGGTCACCTCCAGCGGATCGAAAAGTCCAATGCCACCCTGGACTCGGTCACCTCCACCCAGAAGGACAAAGGCCGCCGTCAGCAGCAGCAGCACAAGCCCTTTCGTCCTTCTGCGCCTGCGGCACATCCGGCCCAGCAGCACCAGCATCAGGGCCAGCAGGCTCATGCTTGGCTTCCCAAACCCAAGTCCGCGGCTTCCTCTAACAGGAAGCAGGGAGGTAAAGGCCCTCCTCCAAGCCTGCCCAGTGACGGGTTGAGGGGTGTCGCCCCCAGCCTCGTCGCTCCCTCCTGGGTTCCCCCCGTGGGGGGGCTCCTTTCCGCCTGGTCCGCTATCACTACGGACCGCTGGGTGTTGGAGGTGGTAGGAAAGGGCCTGCCTCTGGAGTTCGAGCAGACCCACCCTTTCGAGCCATCGCCCTTCGGGGGGCCATGGGTTCCGCAGCCTCGCTGTCGGCCCTCCGAGCCGACATTACCCTGCTCCTCAAAAAAGAGGTGATCAGGAAGGTGGCGGATCCTCCTCCAGACCCGGGGTTTGTGTCCAGGTATTTCCTGGTCCCAAAACGGATGGGGGGCTGGCGCCCATTCTCGACATGCACGACCTGAACAGGTTCCTAAGGTCTCGGACCTTCAGGATGGTCACTCTGGCTCAGATAATCCCATCCTTGGAACGAGGCATGTGGTTCTGCTCCCTGGACCTCCAGGACGTGTTCTTTCACGTCCCTATCCGTCCGTCTCATCAGAGATTCCTCCACTTCAGAGCGGAGGGATCCCTTTACGAGTTCCGGGCCATGCCCTTCGCCTCTCCCTAGCTCCCAGGGTCTTCACCAAATGCATGGCAGTGGTGACAGCATTCCTCTGGGCGCTGAAGGGTCCGGGTGTACCCTACCTGGACGACTGGCTGATCGCAGCCCCTCCAGAGCGGAGGTGGGCGGTCCAGAGATCTGGCCCCAGGTTTGCTCTCAGATTGGCCTCTCATCAACGAGGCCAAGTTGGAACCGTACAAAGCAGGTGATACTTTTCATTGGGGCAGAGCTCGACTCTCTTCGAGCCAGAGCACGGCCCGGTGGACAGGGGCTGAGGTTCTTTCCTCCTTTGCCCAATTATTTCTGGTTGGGCAATCGCCCTGCCCGGACTTCCTGTGCCTCCTGGGCCTCATGGCGGCCTGCACCAGCGTGGTCCGTTGGGCCCGCTGGTACATGCGTCCCCTTCAACGGGACTGGCCAATCAATGGTCACAGCACTTCGATCCATTGGATCAGCTAGTTACAGTGACCCAGGGGATGTGGAACGCTCTCCAGTGGTGGACCATTCCAGCACATCTGCAGGAGGGTATCCCGTTTGTCTGCACCGAGCCGACTGTCTCTCTATCGACCGATGCCTCTCTGATGGAGACGAACGGGATACCCTCCTGCAGATGTGCTGGAATGGTCCACCACTGGAGAGCGTTCCACATCCCCTGGGTCACTGTAACTAGCTGATCAGACGTCAGAGGGCCAGACGTGGACTGGAGCATCCCAGCAGCAGCATCAACTAGGAGCAGATTTATCCTGGACTCCCTTCAGGGTGCCTTCCTCAAGCAACTGGTCATGGAACCAACTCGGCAGAAGGCAATACTGGACCTTGTGCTCACAAACAGGGACAGTGTGATAAGGGTAACAGTGGGGGAGCACCTGGGAAACAGTGACCACCAGTCATTGTGGTTTGAAATCACAGAAAGAGCAGAACCAAACCACACAAAAACACGTATCCTGGATTTTAGAGGGCAGACTTTGGGAAAATGGGGAGATACTTGAAAGAGGCATTAAGGGAATGGGACAGGAATCAGGGGTTGAGGAACAGTGGGCAGTATTTAAAATGGGGATTACAAGAACAACAGAATTATGCATTAAGCAGGTTAGCAAGAGGAAAAGGAAGAGGAGACCATTATGGTTTTCAAAGAGGTATAAAGAAAGTGAAAGCCAAAAGATTGCATTCAAGGCAATACAAAAGACACAGGCAGAAGGGATAGGGAGAAGTACCAGGAGAAGCAAAGGGAGGTAGGGAGGTCAGTAGGAGGAAGCCAAAGCTCAGACAGAAGAACACATTGCAAAATCAGTGGGTAGAGGGACAAAACCTTTACAGGTACATAAGTGAAAAAGAAAGACAAAGGGAGGGATAGTGAGGCTGAAGGGGAGGATGGGGGCTGCGTGGAGGATGACAACAGTAAAGCTGACATATTGAACAGGTATTTCTGCCAGTCCTTACTGAAGAGGAGGAGGGTAATGGGTCTGAAGGGAGTACAAGGGGTGAGAATGGTGCAGAATGGACACAAGTCCCTTTACGAGAAAGGGTCCTGAAGGAACTGGAAGTAATAAGAGTTGATAAAGCAATGGGGCCAGATGGGGTGCACCCCAGGGTCCTTAAAGAACTAAGAGAGGTGGTGGCTGAACCTCTGGCTACCTCCTGTTTAGCCAATCACTGGAAACAAGGAAGGTACCCAAAGACTGGAGGACAGCAGATGTAGTCCCCTTATACAAAAGTGGGAACAAAGAGGAAGCAGGAACTACAGACCAGTCAGCCTCACCTCGGTAGTGGGAAGATCATGGAAGCACTACTGAAGGAGAGATTGGTGGAACATCTGGTTGTCAATGGACTACAGGACCCAAGGCAGCATGGTTTCACCAGGGGAGGCATGTCAGACCAACCTCATTGAATTTTTGACTGGGTGACTAGGGAGGTGGATCGGAGGGCAGTGGACATGGCCTATCTGGACTTCAGCAAGGCCTTTGACACTGTGCCACATAGAAGACTATTACACAAACTGGGGAATATGGGTGTGGGCAGGACAGTAGTGTGGTGGGTAGGTAACTGGCTGGGTGGCAGGACACAGAGGGTGGTGGTAAATGGCTGTCACTCCACAGAGGAAGAGTGACCAGTGGAGTACCACAGGATCAGTGCTGGGACCGTCCTTTTCAACATCTTCATCAGTGACATTGCGCGGGACCTAGAAGGCAGAATTTCACTGTTCGCTGATGACACAAAGCTCTGTAACAGAGTAGACACACCAGAGGGTGTAGACAGAATGAGAAGTGACCTGCAGAAACTTGAAGAATGGTCAGGGGTTTGGCAGTTGAAATTCAATGCAAAGAAGTGCAAGATAATGCATATGGGGCACAAAAACCCTGGCACAATATATCAGTTGGGAGGTGAGGATGTAGCATGCACCAAGCAGGAAAGGGATCTTGGGTTGTCATCTCTGATGACCTCAAGGTAGGGAAACAGTGTGACAAGGCAGCAGGTAAAGCAAATAGGATGCTGGGATGTATAGGCAGGGGCATCACCAGCAAGAAAAGGGAGGTCATAATTCCGCTATACAAGACACTAGTGAGGCCCCACCTGGAGTACAGTGTACAGTTCTGGAGACCATACCTACGTAAGGACATAGACAGGGTAGAGAAGGTTCAGAGGAGGGCAACAAAAATGGTGCATGGATTGCATCACAAGTCCCTATGAAGACAGGTTGAAGGAACTGAACATGTACTCCCTGGAGGAGAGGAGGGAGAGGGATATGATAGACACATACAAGTATCTTACAGGGAGGAATAGGGTGCAGGAAAACACTATTTTTAAGCGAAAAGATGTTTCAGGACTAGAGGCATGGGATGAAGTTGGAGGGAGGACGATTCAGAGGAAACATGAGAAAGAATTTCTTCACAGAACGGGTGGTGGACAAGTGGAATACTCTGCCAGAGGAAGTGGTGGGGGCTGAAGCAATCACAGGATTTAAGAATGCATGGGGTAGACATAAAGGAATTCTGGAGGTCAGGGGTAAGGGGCAACAGACTTCTAGGAAAACAAACTGAACTTACAAGCTCAAATGGGCAGACTGGGTGGGCCATAGGCCCTTATCTGCCGACACTGTCTATGTATCTATGATGGGTTGGGATGCCCATCTGGGGAAGCACAGAGCGCACAGCCTCTGGTCCCCTCGGAAGTCCCGATGTCACATCAACCTGCTGGAGCTTCAAGCGGTTCATCTAGCCCTCACCACCTTCGCTCCGTTTCTACGGGGTCAAGTGGTTCAGGTCGAGACGGACAATACCACGACCATGTACTACCTAAACCGCCAGGGCGTGACGCGCTCCATGCCTCTGTGCAAGGAAGTTCTCCGCATTTGGTCTCTCGTGCGCAGCCTGGAGGCAGATCTCCTCATCATTCACGTTGCAGGAGCCTCCAACACCCTGGCCGATGCCCTAAACCGGATAGGGGCTGCGTCTCATGAGTGGTCTGTCCTGCTGGAGGTAGTACAAGATCTCTTCTCCCACTGGGGCACACCTCAGGCGGACCTGTTCGCCTCCAGGGAGAATGCGAGCTGAGACTGTTCATGCTCACCCCCTTCAGCAGGGCTCGCTGCAGGGGGATGCCTTCTCGAGGCCATGGACCCCGGGCCTCTTCTACGGCTTTCCCCCATTTCCCTTGATCCACAAGGTGCTTCTCAAGGTGAGGAGGGACAAGGCGCATGTGATTCTGGTAGTCCCAGACTGGCCCCGTCAGTTCTGGTATCCAGATCTCCTCAGTCTCAGCTCCAGGCTCCCGAGGCGGCTTCCAGCCCGCCCGGACCTGATCTCAGTCAATCAGGGGAAGGTATTCCATCCGGACCTTCAATCACTGCACCTGACGGCCAGGTTCCTGAGTGGCTAGAGTTCCAGGCCTTGGGTCTTTCCGACGAGGTCCTCAATGTCGTTGAGGCGTCCCGTAAGGAGTCGACCAGAAAATGCTACGCCTTCAAATGGAAGAAATTTTCCATTTGGTGTCAGGGCAAGGGCCTGGACCCTTCCTCCTGTTCCCTGGCAAGCATTCTAGACTACCTGTGGTCCCTTTCTCAGCAAGGGCTTCGGTCGACGACCCTTAAGGTGCACCTGGCAACCATCTCCGCTTACTGGGCGCAGGCCGGGAAGCAGTCGGTGGCACAGGAAAAGGTGGTCAGGAGCTTTTTCAAAGGCCTTAATCACATATCCCCTCCGGTGCGAGAACCTTCACCTCTGTGGGATCTACTGCTGGTATTGGCTAAGCTCATGGGCAGGCCATTCGAACTGATGCACAGGTGTGACATTTCTCACCTGTCGTGGAAGACTGCCTTCTTGGTGGCTATCACGTCAGCCAGAAGGATGGGAGAGCTCCAGGCGCTTTCCATCGAGTCTCCTTATTTGGTCTTCCACAGGGACAAGGTTGTCCTGCGCCCCCACCCGAAATTCCTTCCGAAGGTGGTGTCAGAGTTTCACCTTAACCAGGTGTTGTCTCTGCCGGTGTTCTACCCCAATCACACCTCGGAGGCCGAATATAGGCTCCATACTTTGGACCCTAGAAGAGCGCTCGCTTATTATAAGGAGCGGACGGCTGAAGTTCGGGGAGAGGTTCGCCAGCTGTTTGTCAGCTACGCTGAAGCCGCACCTGGCAGACCTGCAGCCAAGCGGACGATAGGCAGGTGGGTCACCTCCTGCATAGATCTCTGCTATAGGTTGGCGGGCATAGAGCCTCCGAGAGGGATAAGAGCTCATTCTACCCACCATACCACTGCATCGGTAGCTGCTTCCAGGGACATCCCTATCCAGGAAATCTGCAGGGCTGCTACCTGGAAGTCAGCACATACCTTCATCACCCACTACCACATCGACCTTGAGTCTCACCGGGATGCTGGTTTTGGGGCCTCGGTTCTCCAGTCTTTATTCCCTAAGTAGGGGATGTGCACCTTGCCTCCCTCCTCCCGGAGAACTTCAAGGAGTCTGCCAGACAGTGTGGATGAACAACATATCCATGTCCCTAGAAATACAGGTTACTCACCTGTAGCAGGAGTTCTAGGAATGGTATATGTTCATCCACACGACCCACCCGACCTCCCCGGCTTCGATGCACAACCTGGCTTCCAGCGGGCTAGATCTGGCGTCATGGGGCGGAGCCGAGAGTTTTACCACCCGGGTGGGTGGGAGAAGCCAGCTTGAAGACCTTCCAGCAAGATTTAAAGCGGCAAGGAACCTGCCAGACAGTGTGGATGAACAACATATACCGTTCCTAGAACTCCTGTTACAGGTGAGTAACCTGTATTTTCCTCTGTCGCAGCACTTGTTGACCCAGGATCAGGGGACCCTTGTTCACCCAGGCCTCAAATCCCTTCATCTTCATACGTGGCTCCTGTAGACATAGCCAAAGCCCGCTTCAGAGTCTCTCCCTTAGTGGCGGACATTTTTGTGGAGGCAGGAAGCCTTCCACCAGGTTCACCTATGCTATGAAGTGGAAATGGTGTTCTATCTGGGCATATTCTAAAGACTAAGAGCCTTTCTCGTGCCCAGCCAACAAAGTCCTGGATTACGTGCATCACCTCTTCAACCTGGGTCTCAGCCATTCCTCTTTAAAAGTCCATATGGCAGCTATTTCAGCCTACCACATTCGCTTTGGAGACAGGACTTTTGCTCAGTTGGAAGTCTCTAAGACTTTTCTTAAAGGGGTCCTCCACCTGAGACCCCCCATCCACAATCCTGCCCCTCCATGGGACTTGAATTTTATCCTAGAGGAGTTTACGCTGCCTCCTTCCGAGCCGGCAGTGGAAGCACACTTAAAGTTCCTTTCTTGGAAGACACTCCTCCTAGTGGCCATCACTTCTGCTCGGCGCATTTCCGAGCTTCAAGCCTTGATGTGTAAAATCCTGTATTTGATTTTCCATAAGGAACGTGTGGCTCTACGCACCAACCCTAAGTTTCTTCCTAAGGTGGTGGTTGAATCAATCCATTAAGTTACCGGCTTTCTTTACGTAACACTCCAATCAAGGGGAGTACCTCTTACATACTCTGGATGTTCACAGAATCCTGAGATACTACACCAATCAGACCGAGGATCTCAGGAAAACTGATCAGCGTTTTGTGTCTTTCGCTCACAAAAGGGAAGGTAATGCTGTCTCTAAGCAATGCCTTTCCAAATGGTTGGCTAATTGTATCACTTTCTGTTACGACAAGTACAACAAGACCCTTCCAGGTCAGGTCAGAGGTCACTCCACCAGGGGAGTAGCTGCCTCTGCTGCTTGTTTCAGGAATGTGTCCGCAGCAGACATCTGCGCAGCTGCAACCTGGACTTCAGTCCATACCTTCTCAAAACACTACAGTTTGGACATTGCATCTCGCCGTAGAGCAGGCTTCAGGTTGGCTGTTCTGCAGGGTCTCCTTTCTTGAGACCTGCTCAACCCTGAGGTTATATTGTGGATGACAGTCCTCGTCCCGGTTTTTTCTTGTTCCAGACTGCTTGGGATTCAGTCCTATCTGTGAATTCCTACTGCAAGACCCCTCTCGAAGTAAGATAGTACAGTTATGTAAGAACTTACCGTAACAGTAGATCTTCGAGAGAGGCTCTTGCAGTAGGTATTACCTTCCTGCGCTCCATCCCCCGAAGTCTGTTTTCTTCATTTCCATGGGGGCACATTCTCTTCTCTCTCATCTTGCCTCTTTTGGCCTTTGGCGGGAAAGAACTGGAAGGCAGGTGTGGGGAACTGCCCCCTTATACCAATGTCGTCTGACGCCGGTCACCTGACTTGGGGACGGTCCCCAGCCAGAGACTGCTACCTAGAAGTTTTCCGTGGCATCCTGATGCCTAGCGGCTTAGTCCTGTCTGTGAATACCTACTGTAAGAGTCTCTCTCGAAGATCTACTGTTACAGTAAGTTCTTACATAACTGTACTATTCTGTCAACTTCTAAGGTATGCAAAATTGCCTCCCCCGATTGGAATGCTCAGGGTAATAGACTGGGAGTTAAATAGACTGATTCAACGTGAACTCAGAAACTACCTTCCATAAAAACTGAGGATTGGTACGCAGAGTCACTCAGTCTCAGTGAAAATTCAAATAAGGCTCCTTACACATTTATTTATTGAAATGTTTCACCAGGAAGGCATGCTGAACAACTTGCTCTTCTCCTGGTGCAACCAGGGGGGTAGGGAAACATGAGGATAGTATACAGAAGCTCGGAAATCCTTTGAGCAGAAGTAACTGCAACTAAAAAGGGCACATATCACAACTACCAGCTGGTTCGAAAGGAGTCAAGGTCATTTTTTTCAAAATAAAGTTTAGATCCCAAGGTGGCGCGGGACTGCGCACCAGGGGTTTCAGGTGGAGGATCCCTTTCAGAAAGGTTTTGGAAACCTCCAGCTGAGCCATAGTTTTGCCCTCCACTAAGGAGTGGTAGGCAGAGATAGCAGACAGGCGAACCTTCAGCAAAGAGTAACTCCGGCCCAGGTCAGAGAGGTGTAGTAAATACTCCATGACCTGAGGAATGGAGCACAAAAAGGGATTACAACCCTTCGAAGTGGCCCAAATGGAGAAGTGTTTCCATTTTATGGCATACGTTACCCTCATAGAAGGCTTTCTGGCCTCTACAAGGACCTGAGCCACTCTAGAGGAAACTCCATAATGTGAAGCAGCTGTGTCATGAGGTGCCACGCGTGAGGGTGAAGGGATTTTAGCCCTGAATGGACCAACATGCCTCTCTCCTGAGTCAGGAGATCGTGGCAGAGCATCAGGGGAAACAGAGGTTCCACAGCAAGCTGCTGAAGAAGGAGAAACCACATTTGGCAAGGCCAATACGGGGCGATCAAGATCATGTGAGCCCCCTCTGCTTGAAGCTTGAGCAGCACCCTCTGCAGGACCGGAAAGGGAGGGAAGGCATACAAAAACCTCACTGTCCAACAAAGAGAGCGCATCTCACCAAAAAACACCATGCCTGGGAGTGAGCGCGCAAAACCTGGGAAGTTTTGCGTTGTATGGGGAGGCGAACATATCCAGGTCTGGATGACCCCATAGGTCGAATATGTTGTTGACTACTGCTTGCTTGAGCTCCCATTTGTGGGCTCTTACTTTGGTGTGACTGAGATTGTCCGCTAGGATGTTTTGCACTCCCAGAACATGAACCACAGAGAGGTGTATCCAGTGCAGAATTGCCCAGTTCCACACCCACATTGCTTCCCTGCAGAGGGGATACGAGCGAGTGCCTTCTTGTTTGTTGAGGTACCAGACCACACACATATTGTCCGACTGGACTAATAGTGGGACCTGGTGGAGCAAGTGCTGGAAGGCTTAAAGAGCATACAGCACTGCCCTCATCTCCAACACATTTATGTGCAGAGAGAGCTCTGACTGGGACTACAGCCCTTGAGTCCTGTGGCTTCCTAGGTGAGCGCCCCAACCCGTCCCTGACACATCTATAATCAAGAGTCTGGGTAGGAGGAAGGGACTGGAAGGGAACCCCTTGATGAAGTTGTTGAGATCCTGCCACCATAGGAGATCCCACTGCATCGAACTGGAGACCATGACCATGTGCTCTAGGTCATTCGACCTCTGATCCCACTGCGCTCTGAGTGTCCACTGTGAAGTTCGCATGTGGAGCCTGGCTTGAGAGACAGTGGGGATAGCCGCTGCCATAAGGCCAAGAACCAACCTGGCTGGAACCCACCTGCTGGAGGCTACTAAATGAGCCTGTTTCTGCAAGGTTTCCACCCTGTCCAAAGGGAGGAAGGCCATACCTTGGGTCATGCCCAACACCGCTCCAATAAACTGGAGGTGTTGGGAAGGGGCAAGTTGGGACTTGGGATAATTGACAGTAATTCCCACTTGCGCAAAAAGAGCCAAGGTAGCTGAAAGGGAATGTTCCAGCTGTTCCCTGATGAGGCTGACAGAAGCCAGTCGTCGAGGTAGGGGAACACATAGTGGCCCTGGCGTTTCAAGGCCGCTACCACTACCACAAGGCACTTGGTAAACACCCGACATGCCGAGGACAGGCCAAAGGGAAGGGCATTGAACTGGTAATATTCCCTCTGAAAGGAAAATCTGAGGTAGCGGTGATGGGCCTGAAAGACTGGGATGTGCAGGTAGGCATCCTGCATATCCAGGGCACAGAGCTACTGTCCCTTGTGCAGGAAGGGGAGCAGACCTGGGAGAGTCAACATTCAAAACCGTTTGTATTCTGTGAACAGGTTTAGAGCGCTGAGGTCCAAGATGGGGGGCAAATCTCCCGTCTTCATTGGAACCAGGGAGAAGTGAAAGTAAAACCCCTTTTCCTTCCTGGTTTGACAGAACTGGCTCTGTTGCTTCTCTTTGCAGAAGAGCTTCGATTTCTTCCCTTATTCGGGGCGTGTGCACCTTTGGATAATGAGACACCCCTGGTGGTTTGTCTGGGGGGTCTGTCGAGAAACTCCAGAGTCTGGCCTTGTCTTAGCAACTGAAGGACCCATGAGTCTGTGGTGGTTGCCTCCCACCCTATCAGGTGACTGGCGAATCTTCCACCTACCGGCTACCCTGATAGAAGAGAGGGGGAAGGCCGCAAGTCAAGAGACGGAGGGAGGGACAAGAAGAGCTGCCCCATAGGCTCTCTGGGTCTTGCCTGGAGGAGTGGCTGATGCTGAAGGGGCCTGACATTTAGTCTGACATTTGGCGTTAGGTTCAGCGATGAAAAGACATCTTGGCCTTGGATCTAGGATGGTACATGGTGTGAACCGACCTCAAGGCCTTGCCCTTATCCTGGAAGCTGGTAATTATATCCTGGGCATCACCTCTGAACATGACAGAACCCCTGAAGGTCGCATCCTGGAGATCTGCCTGGACATTAGGTGCCAAGCCCGACACCCTAGGCCAGGAAAATCTCCTGAAACATAACTGCCATAGCAGTGCCCCTGGCTAAAAAGTCCACTGCATCATAGGTGGCCCTCAGAGAGTGGCAACAGGCGATTTTGGCTGACCTAATGGTGGCTGCCAGTACAGTCTTGGACTCAGAGTCTGGAATGTCCTCAAGGATAGGCTCCAACTGGCCAAACAGTGACTTTTGGCACCCAGCATGTGTGCCACATAGTTAAGGGCATGCATGGCTAGAGTGGAGGAAGAATAAAACCTCTCCCAAAGTGATCAAGCTGCCGTGACTCCTTGTCAGGAGGAGAGGTGCTCATGTGCTTGGACTTGGAGGACCTGTCATGGGCCATCTTGATAACTACAGAGTCAGCCTTAGGGTGGACACTTAGGTGATCCTTACCCTCTGGGGTTCTATACGTCCTATCAGCCTTCTTTTCTATGGCTGGAAGGAAGGCATCATCCATATAGTGGAGGCCAAATCCTCGTGAGGCTCTAGCCACAGGGGGTGAGGGCAGGTGTTGTCTCCTGGATATCCAGGTGTTCAGCAAGCCGCTGACGCTTGGGATCCTGTGCAGCCGTCTTCCAGTTATAGACCTCTGCAATCTTTTTCAGGAGGTCCACAAACAAAGGGTCCTCCAGAGGTGATTTGGGGGACGCCTTTGACGTGGGCTTCTCTGGAGGGGGAGTCTCAAACCCTGAAGCTACTGAAGAAGACGGGGATTCGGATTCTGAGTTCGACAAATAAGATGGCCTGATGTCCGAACAAGAGACCTCCTGAGTTCTGGGAGAAATACTGACTGTCGTCAGGCCCGAGTTTGACTGGCGCAGTTCAGGTTGGGAAACAGACCTAGGAGTCTGATCCAGGTGGACCAGGGATAGGGTTCTTGCCAGGTGCCGGCTATCCAGCTCCGAGACAAGCTGAGATTTTGTCTCAGACCACCGGAACTGGAGAATGGCCCAAAAGTCCACCTGGGGCTGAGGAGGAGGCAGAGGAGGTTGATAGACCAGATGGAACCCCGAAGGGTACCCCGTCGTCAGATATCCCAACATATAGTACCCGTGCGTCAGGTAACCCGGCCAAGGGTATGAAAACGCATACCACAGTGTTGTGAAGCCTGACATCTGGTAGCCTGGCGGAGGATACTCAGGGACATAAGGAGAGGACGGATAGCCAGGTGGAGGGTAACCCGACTGAGGAACTGTGGGGGTCGACGTGGGACCCTGAGGAGGCCTAAAAATCGTCCCAGAAGGACCCGAAGGAATTGAGTCAGGCACAGGGCTGACAGGCGGCAAGTCCTGTGGCAGCGCTTATGGTCTTGCTGGAAAATAACGGTGGGGAAGGGTCCTGGGGGGTGCCCGGAAGCTCCGACATCAGGTCCAGGGGTGATTCAGAAATAATGACACCCGATGGACGACCCCCATCCTCCGGCTCCCGCTGGTCTGGGGAGGGCGGAGGAGGCTCCACAATGGGAGAAAAGGGGGATATCTCCATGGATAGAACCCACCAGAGAATGCTACCCAGAGACGGGCAGCTGGCTTTCGTTTGGCCAGACGTCATTGGGGCTCGCGCCAGAGCCCAACGTGAGCGGAATGGTCAGGTGGTCATCAGAGGGTCCGACGATGGGCTTATTGACCATGGCCGTGTGAGCACCGAAGTCCAGGAGCCCAAATTATTGGGCTGGGCTTTCGTCAGAAGGCCCACGTAGCTTATCTGCCCCGCCAGCCAGCTGAGACCTGGTGGTGGAGATGGGCCTGAGGGTGGTGGAAGCCTCCTTCTCTGCCGAGGCGCCCGCAGCCACCATAACCAGTAGTGGCGGGAGGACCAAGGGCCGCTCCTAGGAAGGTGGGGCAGACTTGGTTGCAACGGCGGTCTTCCTGGAGGAAGAGGGACGTAGTTTGCCTAAGGGCAGCCGAGGGTGAGAGGGGGACCGATCCTGGTCCCGGTGCTTCTCTTTGTCTCTCTTCTTCTTCTTGTGTTTGTGGGAGTCAGAGGCGAGGAAGAAGCGCTCCTCAACTTTTGCAGCTCTTTTTCCATGGATGCCATCTACTTCTTTAGGAGATGGGCTTCGAGGGCCCACTGGCGGCGCTTCCGTGTGGCCTGGTTGAATTCTTGGCAGGCCTCACAGTCCTCGGAGTTTGCTCTGGGCCCAAGCAGAAGACGCAAAGAGAATGGGAGTCCATGTGCGGGAGCTTGGTACTGCAAGAATCACACTTGTTTTTATGCAACTCAGGGGATGATGGGGAAGACATGCAAAAAACTTGAGAATTAACTGTAAAGTAAAGAAAAATGGATACTCATCCGAGAAATGGCAGTTGAACTATAGCAACTATCTCCGCAAGGTCCCACGTGCACAGGTCGACGGCAGAAATGCACTGCAAGGCAGGTGTGGGGACCACCCACTATATAGTGTCACGAGACGTCCGTCACATGACATCAGGTGGGCAGTCCCCCGTCAGACAATGCTAGCTAAAGTTCCGTGTTGGTCCTGACACCACGGGGCGAAGTCCTCAAGGTTATTACCTACTGCAAGAGCCCTCTCGAAGTAAGATCTAGATCTCTTAACTTGGCTGCCCTTTCTGCTGATCTTGGCAACATTGATTGGTCTCCACTATCTGTTTATAGACAAGGATGAGCTCTCTCTTTTTTCTCAAACTAATTTACCTAGGTATAGAATAATCATGACCCTTTGTGTCGCTCTTGGGTTCAGGGTTTCCAGTTACCCTGGATTTCAGTAGATATTGACCTCTATAAGTCTCAGGACTCTGTTGTCTCTTACATAAGGCATCTGGTCTGCGGTATTATAAACAGCTTTGTAATACCCACACTAAATCTATTAGGAAAGCTAAATCTCACCATCTCCTTACGAAAATCCAAACTAACCTTAACTCCCCAAGTACTTCTGAAAGGTTATTCATTACCTTTTCTATCCCACAACTCAGTCTTCCACACCTAGCCTAATCTCTGGTGGTTCACTTATCTCTGATCCTGGGGCTGTTGCCTCTGTGTTTAATTTTTCACTTCCTGTGTTGCTTCCATTCTTTTTCCTCCTAATATACTCCACCTTTCCATCTGATGATGCCCTTTGTACTTTCTCCCTCTCTCTAGTCACTCCTTTTGACACTCGTTCTGCTTTATTGTACTTAAACCCCTTCAAAGGTTATAGTTCTAATGGTTTGACCCAAACCAGGGGTCGCATTAAAGGTGTGCTCTGTTCTCGGAACACAGATTGCATTTTGAGGAGCACATTTTCAAAGCCCTTTCCACTGCTATCTGTGCTTCTACTGTATACTAGGAGCACAGAGTAGGAAGGGCATTGCAACTGGTCCGTGGTTCAGTTATTTTTATTTATTAATTTTTTTTAGAATGGAGCTCAAAATTATTTTTAACGGAGTGCATTTTTTTCCTTAGTACCGAGTGCAAAATAGTAATATGGCATTTTTACAGCAGTAGTTTTAAAGAAATCTACTGGCTTTCTTGCATGTCAGTCTGACTAATTGGGGAGGGCAATCTGTTCATTGGCTGTAAACTCCAGTTGTTACTCAAGCAAGCGTGGAAAGTATGAGGGAGAGCAGAGCACGGAGCGTGAAGAGAAGGTGGTGTTGATACAAACCAGCCAGCATTCGCTATCTTGCTCCAGCTTCAACAACAAACAAATAGTAGATTGATTGTCCTAATAAATGCAATACCTCATTGATGTGCCTAAAAACAGCTATTATGTTTCCTAAAAGATGTTGTGGAAGTCGCAATTTGGGTTTATGTGGCGTCCTAGCATGTTTGTGTAATCTGAATGGTGGCAAGCACCGACTGTGGGGCAAACTCAATAACTTTCATTTTAATGCTGCTGCTGCTCCATTACTTTATTTGACCTGGACTGTGACATTTGAAGTAAGATCCGAACGAAACTCGGCTTGCTATAATGTTCGTTTTGAAACTGCGAAGGGACTGGGGGGGGAGTTGGGTTACTGGTCTCATGTTCACCTGTTCTCCAGCCTTACTTCTTGTCTCCTGTTCTAGTCAGCTTTAAAAAAAAAATACAATTGGTGGATTTTATTTTGAACCTTCGCCTGCCTATGCTCAGTCATCTTGTGTAGGGGTCCATTGAGGCGGACTGGCCCAGGGTGCCTGAGTTACTAATTGCACCCTGCCCTGTGCTGCAGACTCTGTGAGTCATTTTTTTTGTTTTGTTTTATGTGCCTTAGAGTTCCGAGTTCATTGACTTGCCATGAGTTATTTGGGTTTTTTGTGTTTTTTGATTGGGATGACGTCTGCCAGCACTGTACAGGTTCACTCGTAATAGACAGGGAGCTCTCTTTAAGGCTGCTCTCCTCTGCCTGATCACTGCACTGTCTGTGAGTGTGTGAGGGTTACTGGCATCAAATGCAATTTTCAGCAGAGCAGCATCAAGGAGAGCAGGCGTGGTGAGCAACTAGTAACTTTGTCAATAGTCGACCCGTAACAGTCATGAGCAGTTTAGTTGGTCGGTGCAGCGGTGCCCGAACAGGCAGTAGTGCAGCTGCAGCATGGAGCTGGTGTTTGCAGTCTGCGGACTTGGCATGGGACATCATTTACTCTGATTCCTACCACACCTGTAGCAAGGCAGCAAATTGCCAAGTGGAGGAGACTGAGAAGAGGCTGTCGGCCATCTGAACGGCTCATCGGGTGATGTGCAGCAGACTGCAGAGCACAGGAGAGATGACCCCCATGTAACTATAATTACTGCTACTGGCACTGGTCATCTTTCATATTTTTATTTGGGAATGGGAGTCAGGATATGTGATTAGGCCATATTTCTTGGCACTGGTCAGAGGAGCTCGGACGCGAGTGGGACCTCAGTACTGGCAGGGGACGTGGTGCTCCATTCCATTCGATCCCCTCATGGATGGTTAACGGATAATATTAAATATTAACTGACTGAACTGTACCCAGCCTACAAAAATTTGTGTGCTCTTGACTGTCATTCCACATCTGCATCAAGCTGATATGGCAAGCTAGTTGTTTTTAATCTGACTGCTAAAAGCATGATCTGTCATTAGTTTGCTGGTGACAAGATTTGCTTCAGCCCCCAACCTACTGTGCAGCCACAATTGTGCCCTTGAAGTGTTTTTTTCCAGTAAACCACAAACATGTAACAACCTTTTCCCCTAAAAGGTCATTGGACATTAACTAATGGTCCAATGTGGCTGCAGAGAAAGAGGGAGCACTGTTATGAGACTGTCTATGCATGGCTGACACTCAGTACAGTATTTAATTGAAAAATTGCTAGTTTGTGCCAGGAGAAGGGTTTTACATGGGACTCGGGAGACTAGTTTTAAGTTTACCTCTTCCAAACAGGAAAGCTGTGTCATGAGCACTATCCTTCTGTATTGCAAATAATGATCTTTTCCTATCTATATACGTTTAACAACTCCTCATCCCAGTCTGTGCCCAATGTTAAGTAGGACTTGGCCTTTTATTTTATTTTTTTAAATAAATGGCCTCACTGCCAGCTCTTGCTGCCATCCATCCCAAGCATATAATGCAGTCGACGGAGGGGGGAGAGGGGGTTGTATTTTGCTATTGGGTGATAGGAAACTGTACCTTCCTGGGTCCAGTGGCTGATGTTCTGCTCATCCCCATCTTAGAGGTCTGCATGAAATAGCCCTCCCCCAGAGACCTATCAGGGAGAGAACAGCTAGGGGCCGGGGGATGACAGTCATAGCAGGATCTAGCTGGAGCATGGGAGGTCCTGTCTGAAGTATCAACGTGTTATCTGCTTTAGAGGCCACGAGCCAGTGGGTCAGGATGAGTTGCACCCACCACCAGACAGGAATCAAAGGCTCAAAGTCCAATATACTTTATAAATGTATTAATTTAGTTTTTTTATTCAAGGAAAAAAAAGATGGTTTATCACATATACCTTAGAAATAGCACTGTAGATTTGACGAGGCTTAGGAGTAAGAGAATGAACAAAACCTATGGTGCGCATCATAGTAGGTACCCATAAACTAGATCTGACAGGTATGCTAATGTTTTTATTTATTTATTTATTGAATTTCGATAAACGGGTTGGCCCTCTGGGCCACGAAGGTCCCTTTCTCAGGGGTGACCTGGGGAACAGAAGCAATACAATACATACAATCTGGTGATCCAGAAGCAATACAATACATACAGTCAGGTAATACAGGGTTACGAGAAGTAGACAAGATAATGAGGATAACAGTACAGGCAATTATTCAAATCATAGGCCATAAGTGCAACACTTGAAAGATTTAAGGATTTAAGGCATGATTTAATGTAGGTTAAGGTGAGAAGAGAGGGGGGATGGGTGTTGTGATTAGGACCGGGGGTGATTATCCTATGGCCCACAGTGCCTAGTATGCCTATTATATATATTGAATCTGTGCTCCTATATACTGAATGTCATTTTTTTAAGGTGAGTGAATAAAAATCATTTTACCATGTACAACTATGGGATGGGCGATCAGGTGGACCGCACACTAGGCACTGTGAACCTAACTTTTTGGAAAAAACATTTTTTGTTGCACTGCTGCTTTAATCACTCCATCTAAGTGCTGCTCAAAGGACAGCACACTATCCAAGGTGAGCTAGATATTTAAAATTTGTGACTTGCTCAATAAACACCTTGTCAGCAGTAGAAGAGAAGCGGTGGTACCGCCCCTTTGTAAGGCCTACATACAACCTGAATTTATCCTTGTCAACCTGATGAGTTTTTAAAAGTGTAATGAATATGAACTTTTTCAGGGCACCAATGCAGCTTAAGTTGGGTAAGACTTAGGCTTTTTTGTAGTTAGGTTAGGTGCCGCGGAGGAAGTAGGGAGGGGCTGCATGGAACGGCACTATTGTGAGTCCTATCATGAGTTGAGCCCTCAGTTCTTCACACTCATTGTTCTTGGTGCTCTGGTCCCCGAGTCCCTGACCCCAGTGGCAGTTCTTCTCACAGCACTGCTTTGAATATGGGGTTCTGATGGTGTAGCACATAGTGACTATGCACTGCGCTGACACAGCCCGAGATTGAAGTTTGCCCACAGGTCCCAAAAGGTGATAGTGGGACCTAAACGGGATAGCACCGCACCAGTTCTCCTGTGGGCCATATTTTTACCTAACATGCTAATGAGCCCATTAGGTATACTAGGCACTGTGGGCCATTTGAATGCTCATTATGGGCTAATGCATGCATGCGGTCCACCTGATCGCCCATCCCATAGTTGTACATGGTAAAATGATTTTTATTCACTTACCTTAAAAAAATGACATTCAGCATGTAGGAGCACAGATTCAATCGGCAGGAGCACGTATTTTTGGTCTTGATTTTGCCAACGTGTGCTCCTAAATTTCAAAGGAGCATACCGTGCCAAAACCTTAATGCCATCCCTGACCCAAACCTGCTCATTCTGTCTGCACCTGCTATTGCACTTCCTATCTCTGCTCTTCCCAACCTCTCATTTACTTTATGTACTGTTCTGTGGCTCTGGAAGCAGTCCAAACTTCTCCCTTTGCACAGAGGTAGAGACTCAGCCTCCCCTTGTAACTGTTGCTTCATCTCTCTTTTTCCAACCTTTGCTAAGTTACAGGAATGCTTTTGTTTTCACTCAGCTCTCTTACTTCCTGGATTCCTCTGGTTACCTCTCTCAGTATCAGTCCGGCTTCCAGAAATATCACTGTACTGTTTCTTCTCTTCTCCGAGTCCCTGACACCATCTTCACTTGAATGGATCAGGGCCTTATCATCACAGCCATCTTTATAGACCTTGCTAAGGCTTTAGATTCTGTTAACTACACACTTTTGTTGGACAGAGTAAAGCTTGCCAGCCTCTCTGCCCCGTCATTGAATTGGTTCCGCTCCTATCTCTGATCATTAGCAGTCAGTTCAGGTTGGTTGCTCAGTTTCTTCTCCTCTCCTCTCTCTATCCGGACTGGAGTCCCACAGTGTTCCATTCTTGGTCCCGTTCTTTTCTTTGTCTTCCTTACTGATCTACCTTTCGTCTGTGCCAATGCCAACATACACATGTATGGGGCAGTCCTCTGTGCTACTGGTCACTCTGCATTGGAACTGAAATCATTGCTTCAGCAAGATTTTGATAATGTTCAGTGCTGGTTCTCCTCAAACTGACTTCTACTTAATGCTAAAAGGACCGTTTTCATGTCCTTTGGCACTAGGTAAAAAGTAGCTAGGCTTCCCTCCTGCCCCTCTTTGACCATCCCTGATAGCTCCCCTTTGGAGCATGTCCCCTCCTTTAAGTACCTTGATTGAATCCTCAATTTCTCTGCACATATCAGTGCTGTTCTTAAGAAACTACGTCCTAACTTGGAACCCTGTACTGCAGTAAGGACTACCTCCCACTCCCGGTCCATTGGGAAATTGCTTTAAAGATGATCTTGCACCAGCCTGGCGGCGCTGAGGGTTGAGGTGCTGGACAGCACACCTCGCGCCACGCTGACGACCCAGGTTGGGGAATGGACTTGGGACACTGGGGATCAGCAGGGAAAGGAGAGGATTGAGCGTCCGGAGGACTGCTCTCCTCTCCTGGGTGGGTTGGGGTGCTTGCCTTGCTCTGTAGCGGCCCCTGGTGGAGACCGGGAGCACTATGGAGCAGCGCTACAGTTGGGGCCGAGAAAATGGCATCTCGTCGAACTGGATTTTTTTTCTTCAAATTGTTTAACCTGGAGTGGCACACTAAACTGAAAGCTTGTTTACAGGTGCGACCTGGGAGCACAGGGAAGTTAAGTGACTTGCTCAGGATCACACAGTGTAAGTAAGTGGGGCTGTGGGATTCAAACCCAGGTCTCCAGATTTGCCGCTTAGAGCCTTAAACCACTGTGCTATATGGCCATCCGGACCCTCGCCACCACAGAGCCCCCCGGACAGCTGGGACCAACCTTGGCAGCACCCAGGGCCAAGAAAGGTAACCCGCCCGATGAAGGGATACATCAGGGACCCGCCCGATGAAGGGATACATCGGGTTACCCTGGGGTAGCTGCAGTATGAGGCGGGAGTTGGCAACGGGGATTCCTAGGGAGGTGAGCTCAGTCCTTGGTGGCCCAAAGGAGAGGCCAGTCAGGATGTGGGGGAATGTAAATAGATACAGTAATGCAAAAAAAAAAAAAAGATGATCATGCCAGTTCTAATAATACAGATGTGGTCTACAGGGCTGCTGTCAAAACCTACCTGCCCAGGTTGAATCCTCTCTTCCATTCTTTTCTGCCACTTTACCTTAAACTCCCCTCCTCTCTCACCACTGTCCTCTCTGTCCATCCCTCTCCCTGCCATCCTTGGACTCCCATTGGCTACTTTACTGTGTTTCCTTTCTAAATTCCGTTTTTCCCTTTTCCTCCTTACCTTAGCTGTCACCTACACTAGTTACCTCCTTCAACCTACTCCCTCTATTCCTCTGACTCTCACAGTCTTTCTGTTCCTGCCTATCATACCACTTCAGGACAATCGGCGTCCTCATTCCAACTCCTATCAATTTGGAACACTATTCCAACCTCCTTCTGCCTCTCTTCCTCTTATCTAGCTTTCAGATCCTGTTTTTGAAACTTTCTCTCTACTCCTTTTCATGCCGCTAATCCTTACTCTACTCTTTACCAGTCTCTGAACTACTGTTCTTTAGGCCCTTGACAAACGCAACTTGGTATTTATTTTGCATCACATTTTTGTCTTTTTTTTTTTTTTGGTCAACCCTATCTCCTTTATTGAGTTAATTTTTTCCCTAGGACTGCACTGATCTAAAACATCTTGTATCCTATACCAGCTGAATGTCTGTATTTGAGTCATGATTTTTGTGATTTTGCATTATTTTACCTTGTTTCTTGCATTGTTACTATGTGCCCTTTGTTCCTTCTTCCCTGGATCACACCTAGAAATGAACTTGGCTCAGTGTGCCTTTCCTGGTTTCTAGATTTCAGATAAACACCTGTATAAAAAGGAGGGCATGTTTTCCTCCTTTGTTTCCTCCTTTGTTTTCTCCAATATGAGTAAGGGAAAACCACCACACCCTGCCTTCTCAAACGTTCTACCACTACAGCTAGGTACTTTGTGAACACTCTTGGTGCTGAGGTTAGACTAAAGGGTAAAGCTGAGAAATGAAAATTACGTACCTACCGTAATTCTTGATCTTCCTGTATATCTTTACCATTCATGACTAGTGGAGTTACTCATGGGAAGCCTATGACCCACAGAACTTAAGTTTCAGCACAATTTTTTTTCCTGGGGAGGCCGGTGTTGCAGATGGCACCACCCATGAGGACGACGCACAGCGTGCTTTTCGAGTGTCAGCCAGTAACCGACACTGACTCCTCCCTCACCTCAGTTCTGTCTGCCGGAGAGAGAGTGAAAAATAGATATAGAGAAAAGAGAGGGTGAGGCAAGGGAGGCCGAGATAGAAAAAGGAAAGGATAGAAACAGAAAGAAGTAAAAAAGCTGACACAAGAGGATAGGGAGGCTACCTCAGGGTGTGGCATAGGGAGGGGGCCCCAACCACTGACTGATAGAGAAGTGGGAAGGGTTAAGGAAAATTCAGGGGAAGAAGGAATAGAAAAGAATGAGAAACCCTACAGCACCCCACTCCCCCCAGGGAGACAGGATGACAATGTTAAGGGCGGCTTCCACCTCTACATTCTCCAGACACTTTCACATGAAGGTGAGATTGGACGGTCTCCTATTTTAGACAAGTCCAAACTATTTGAGCTAATAGACAGCCCAGAGAAAAAAACCCTGAGGCTGAAGCAAGAGGGAATGCCCATTAGAACTCTTGGGAGTAGGATGCCGGGTCTCTACAGGTTGTCCAAGGACATGGAGATGGGGAGGGACCCCTTATCAGCCCATCCAAATCCAGGCATTGTTACTTCTTGTAGCTCATTCTGAGCCAGTGGCAAAGGAGGAGAAGCTGTGGAGGGAGGGAAACTGTCCCAGGTTAACCAGATCGGTTAACAAAGAGAAAAAATACAAGGGGAGGGGTCCCCGTATCCCCCAGAGTCCACGGGGATTTGAAAAAGGTACCGAAGGAGGACCGAACTCCAGCCTTGCTCAAAAGGCAAAGCCGGAGATCAGGAAGGAACCTGAGGAGCCCTCATTGTAAGAGGGCAAAAGGCCCCGCTTGTCCTCCCCCAAAGAGAACTACTAACATTCTGGGAGGAACAGTGGAGCAGAGAAGTCAGAAGCCTTACCCCACAAGGGTATCCACGGGGGGGGGGCAAACAGGAAGGGGGCACTGCTCAGAGGCTGAGACACCAGAGGGAATGGTGGGCGGGAAGCAATGATGAATGGTGAAGATATACAGGAACATCAAAAATTATGGTAGGTACATAATTTTCATATCTTCCTGTATGTATCTTCACCATTCATCACTGGTGGGTGAGTACCAAGCCCCCCCGAAGGGGACCTGGCACTTCTCTGAGGGCAGAACTTCCCTCAGCCCCTTGTGAGGGAGAACCAGAGAGGCCTGTGACTGATCAGGGCGAGACGGGGGCTCCTATGACCTGGGAGAAGGAAGGCACCCTGCTTATTCCCATCTCACCTTGCAGGAAAAAAATATGGGCTCCTTGGAAGCAGGAGGCAATCACCCTACGTCGGGCCAAGGGCGATAACCTGGAAAGGTGAAGCCATGCTGCCCGTCTTATACAGACTGCAGATCCTGCCAACCTAGAAGGTACCTCATTAGCGTCGTATGATGCCCTTGAGAGATGCCTCGCTAGCTCTAGGCCAGAAGCAGAAAGGCAGATGGGTTGCCTCCGAATCGGGCAAAGTGGCTAGGAGCTGTCGTAGTACCATCCATAAGTGTCTAGCATAGATAGCCATATGGGTCTGATGGGCTGAAATGCATAGAAGGAGACATGCCAAGGAAAAAAATCCTTCTCCCCGAGTGGTTAAACTCAGCTGAGTCGAACTCCAGGGGGTGGTCGTGTCTCGGGCGGCGATGCCCTGAAGGGGTATCCAGGAGCTCTGTCCCCGATGTGGGGTGAGGCATGGAACCTGGAGACCCCTGCGGGGCACGATACCTGTGCTGGCAGTCCCTCTGGGCAGGAGAGGGGGCAGAGGGAGTCTGCCAGACCTGATGGGACACTTTCTGAAAAGGAACAGGCCACGGAGGAATGACCGCATTCTCCGAGAACTCTCCCAGGAGAGCACGTGTCACATGAGCAGGATTGTGGCTTGCAAAATGGGAAATGTGGAGCTCCTCCAACAACCTCAACAAGAACCACTGATAGCTGGTGATATCAGCATCTGAGGACAGGTGGACTGAAGAGTTTTCTTCCTCAAAGGAGGAAGACAAGGAGGCGGAGAAGCTAGATTCAGATTGTGGTGCAGCAGGGGTTTCTGGTCTAAAAATGACCTGGTCTCAAGCTCTTAAATAGTGAGGGAAAGCTGCATCCGAGCCTCTGAATTGGTCCCAAGACAGGGGCCCCTTAGGACCTGAAATGCCCGGGAGAGCAGAAGGGCAAGGCGGAGGAGGAGAAGACTGGTGAGCCAGAGGAGGATCCCTGCTAGGGCTTCGAGAACGTTCACGTGACCCCTCCAGAAGGGTGGGGCTGCACAAAGAATCCACAGAAGGTCGCACAACCGTACAGGTGCAGCCTAAGTGGTGGTCCAAGAAAGAAGTCCCATGGTGAGGAGGCCCCTTACCCCACCAGATGCAGATCCCCCGCTGAGAAGAGCGAAAACATGAGGGGTTGACACTGTGGCTCCTCCAGAGCCACCAGCAGCTCTGGGAGAAAAACCCTGAACCACCCCAGGCATTCTCAGGCCTCCCCTTCAGAGAGACCTGCCCCTCATCCGTCCCTGAGGCATCGACGAGGGGCAACACTGGAAGGGCCACAGGTGTCTGCAAGTCTGCCACGGCAACCCCGAGTTCGCCTGATTGAACAGAAGCAGCCTGGCTCCCATCTTCAGCGCCAGATTCGGCCTTCACAGAGGTGCCGACTCCTCCCGACCGCTTCGCGCGTCAGCTTCTAGACCCGCACCGACTCCCAACCCCGCCCATCCTCGGCGTCATCCCTTTCCATGGCACTGCAGTCGGCAGTGTGAGAGTCACTGGCACCGTCAACAGCACTGGAAGACTCTGAGAGGGTGGCCCCCAGAGACCGAGCCAGTCGGGAAGGTAGAAGATACTGCCAGAATTTTGCAGCTAGACCTCATAGGGCAGCAAGACTCTTCTGAGCTGGAGAGCACCTCTGAGTGGGGCAACCACTCTGGGTCAGACCTGTCCTCCTCCAACGAAGAGGAATAGAGCAGGGTGACAGGGAGAGAGGCCACCCCTTGCACCCTGCCGGTTCCGGCACCACACGAAGGCAGCGCTGCAACCTCGGCGCCGCCTTGCTCACCAGCCCTAGTGACAGGGCCAGGAGCTCGAGCAGAGTCAGTGGACAGAGTAGAGGGCTCCATTAGTTCAGATCCATGATCGCGACACTGGGAGTGGTCGTGGCTCCGAGGAGGCCGATGACCAAGAGTGGTGCTCAACTGACCCCCCCCCCAAGGAGGCCTACTGTCCACCTGGCCCCTCTAGCAAGCCAGAAGTGCTAGCAAGGCCGGCACTGTTGATGGCTCATGACCCTCCAGTACATATAGTAATGGAGGGCAACCCACGTGAAGGGTCCAAAGTTCTTGCCATGGCATCCCTGGACCGATGCCATCCTCTGAAGGTAGGAGGTTTCCAACCCACCTTAAACACACGCGTTTCAAGGACCCAGTGGTCCATGGAGAAGCATGCATTGCAGTTGTCCATGTCGTGCTGTGGGTCCAGGCAAGAGAGACATCGATCATGGCAGTCCGTTATGGAGATGGACTTGCCACAGGGGCACCGATGCATGGGGGCACGTCCCGCTTTAGACTACGACTTGGGTCCCGAATCAGACATGATCGACCACACACAAAATAAATTAAAATACAGAAAAGACTCGGCGCCATAGAAACAACAAAACAAGAAATATAATAAAAAATGAATGGTCTTACACATTTGCAGCTCTACAGTGTCGAGTAAATTTACAGAACTTTGGCGACTTTGAACAAACAAACTGCACAATTCGGCTGTTCAGCTCCCATGATGTGCACTCTTGATGGTGAGAAGAACAAAACTGAGGTGAGGGAGGAGTTGACATCAGTTACTGACTGACACTCAAGCAGCACACTGTGCGTCGTCCTCATGGGTGTCACCGTCCACAACACCGGCTCTCCCCCAGAAAAAAAAATGTTTTTACGTTGAAAGCTCCTGCAGGGTCATAGCGCCTCTGGCGTATAACCCACCAGTGATGAATGGGTGAAGATACATATAGGAAGATCTGGTATTTACTGCTTCCCAGCCTGAATTTTAGATACTTTTTGTGGCTGAGTTTAAGACATGAAAATATTTTACTTTTAAGGCCAGTCCCATACATCACTGTGCCCAGTGTCACCATTCTGAATTTTTCTTTCTTTCTTTCTTGATATGCCTGTTTAGGAACCTCAGGTCCAAAATAGGTCACCATTCCCCATTTTTTCTTGTGGGTTAGGAAGCATCTGGAGAAAAGTCCCTTTCCCCATTGAGAGAAAGGGACTCCTTCCACTGCCTTGACTTGTGTCTGACTTCAAGCTCCAGGATGAGCTTTTCTTTTTATTTATTTATTTTTATTAACACTTTGGAAATAACCTTGCACTATAAGCTCTTTTACAAGGGTTCCATGTCAAGAGACTATACAACAGATACAATGGTACAATTCACATAGACAGGCATACAGGTATCTAACATACAATTACTATGGTTAAGAAGGGGGATAAAACCTTTTATACGTACATTAGGGAGCAAAGAAAGACTAAGGCAGGGATACTGAGGCTGAACAAAGAGGAAGGTGGCTGGGCAGAGAGCGACAATGAAAAAGCAGGGATACTGAATGAATACTTCTGCTCAGTATACACAATGGAAAAGCAGGGGGAAATACCTACTCTGGCCAATAGAAGCACTCTGGATAGGGGGGTTGATATTAGTCCTTTCACAGAAGAAAGGGTCCTGAAAGAACTCTTAAAACTGAAGGTGGATAAAGCAATGGGGCAATGGGATTCACCCCAGAATTCTAAAAGAATTAAGGGAAGAACTTGTAACACCACTGACTACCCTAATAAATCATGGGAAGATAGTGTGGTACCTGAGGACTGGAGGAGGGTGGATGTGATTCCCCTTCACAAAAGTGGGAGCAAGACAGAGGCAGGAAACTACAGACCTGTCAGTTTGACCTCAGTGGTAGGGAAAGTAATGGAATCACTTCTGAAGGAAAGAATTGTTGAGTACCTAGAGGCCAGTGGGGCACAGGACCCAAGGCAGCATGGATTCACAGCGGGAAGGTCATGTCAGACAAATCTAATTGATTTCTTTGACTGGGTGACCAAAGCAGTAGACCAGGGAGGGGCTGTGGACATGGCCTACCTAGACTTTAGCAAGGCATTTGACACAGTCCCACACAAAAGATTAATAAACAAATTAGCCAGCCTGGGAGTGGGTCCAGGGTGGTAGCCTGGGTAAAACATTGGTTGGAAAACAGGACACAGCTGGTAATAGTAAATGGAGTCCACAGTGAAGAAAGGAGGATTACTAGTGGGGTACCGCAGGGTTCAGTACTGGGGCCGGTCCTTTTTAATGTCTTTATAAGTGACATTGCAGAGGGACTGGAAGGGAAAGTATGTCTCTTTGCAGATGACACAAAGATCTGCAAACAGGGTTGATACACAAGGTGGGGTGGAAAGGATGAAAAGGGATTTGGCAAGGTTGGAGGAATGGTCAAATGTATGGCAGCTTAGATTCAGTGCAAAGAAGTGCAAAGTAATGCACCTGGGAAACAAAAACCCAGGGGAAGAGTACACAATTGGGGTGAGATACTGACAACAACAAAAATGGAAAGGGACATGGGGGTAGTCATATCAGACGACCTAAAGGTGGGCCAGCAATGTGAGAAGGCAGTAAGGAGGGCTGGGAGGATACAGGGATGCATAGGGAGAGGCATCACCAGTAGAAAACAGGAAGTTGTTATCCCTCTGTACAGACAGTTGGTAAGACCACATCTGGAGTACTGTGTACAGTTCTGGAGACCCCATCTCCGCAAAGACATAGACAGGGTGGAGGCTGTCCAGAGGAGGGCAACCAAAATGATGCAGGGTCTGCATCAGAAGACATATGAAGAAAGACTAAAGGAACTAAAGATGTATAGCCTTGAGGAAATGAGGGAGAGGGTGGACATGACAGAAACTTTCAAATACCTCAAGGGAATCAACAAAGTCCAAGAGGGTAGCATCTTTCAGAAAAAGAGATGTTCAAAAACAAGGGGGCACAATTTGAAGATAGAGGGGGGATGGCTCAGAGGTAATGTGAGGAAGTATTTATTCACAGAGAGGGTTGTGGATACATGGAACAGCCTTCCTGAGGAGGTCGTAGAGTCAAAAACAGTGAGGGAATTCAAGAATGCATGGGACAGACATAAGGCAATTCTAGTTGGGGGTAGGAGAAAGTAGGCTGTTGGTTAACTAGGATCTGCAGCTTATCCGTTAGGTAAGGAAATGGGAAGACTAGGTGGGCCAAGCGGTCCTTATCTGCCGTCAAATTCTATGTTTCTATGTTACTAGCTGGACGCATTAGCTAAGAAACTGATTACAAGCAAATGAAAATTACAAGATTGAGGTTAAAAATAGCTACCTTGGGACCAGGCATTGTCACATGAGTCAGGTCCTAATTCTTCAAGACAGTTGCAGGTATTGGGAGGAGGGAGAGGGGTGCAGGAGACAGAGATAAACGGGCTCAGTCCCAGAGATGTGTTAGAAAGATTGGAGCTAAGAGAGCGCCAGGTGACTGGGCGAAGTAAAGTGGGGGTGGGCATGAGGCAAGGGCAGGTTAGGGAGGTGGAGAGGAAAAATGTGGTGGCAGGGGCGGGAAGAGAGTAGTAGGGATGGAATTGAATTATTGGAGCTAGAGCATGCAGAGAGGGGGGCAGAAAGGAAATACGGGTAGGAGCAGGAACTAGTCTGCGGTGGATCAATATCCTATTGGGTGGGGTTAGGGAATCCCACAGTGGGGTTACATAAGTGTACGGCAAGTGCCTTTCAGTGGGGTGTGAGTGCCTTAAGCATTCCTGCATTCACAAGTTCTAGTATTGATTAGGGATTGCTTCAGGTCATGCTTAAAGGTAGAGAAGTTCTTTCTGTTGATTACTTCGGCTGGGAGCTCATTTACCCAGTGAGGAGCCCTGTAAGTGAACGAGCACTGGCCAAGAGATGTCCCCATGAAGGGGATGCATGAAAAAATTACTTACCTTAGTAATGTTGTTTCTTCTAATGGAGTCTTGCTATATTATGACAATTGCAGTTTGTCCCACCATTAGAACTGCTCCGGAGGTGAAAGAGTTAACTTCCATGCCAGGCATGGAACTTGGAGCGCGAGCTCGGTTAGAAAAGCTCTGTCTGGATCATTTTAAACTGAAACTGTCAGATCTTTACGAGCAAAACTCACTAAGGTTCTGTGGAAGCTGTAACCTACACTAGCCAACTGGCTACTTAAATATTAACACATTTTCCTGGTCCCAACACCAAGACTCAAGTCAGGGGACCAGAAAATAAGATAAGATAAAATAAAACACAACACCCAAACACCCCAAAAAGAAGGGGTGGAAAACATAAAATGGGCATCAACAAGTGCCAACACTGGACTGCCCACCCCATACCCAAAGTAGAAGTTCTGAGTGGGGCAGGCTGGGGGGGAGGTCATAATATAGCAAGACTCCATTAGAAGAAACAACATTACTAAGGTGAGTAATTTTTTCTTCAAATAACATGAAGTCTTGCTATATTATGACAATTGCAGACTACACAGCAGTACCTCCATGGAGGAGGGACAGAACCTACTTAGGGAATAGGCTCTGAAGCACGGCTGTGCCAAACCGAGCATCCCTCCTGGCCTGGATATCCAGGGAGTAATGCTTGGTGAAAGTGTGTACTGTTTTCCAAGTAGCTGCTTGACATATCTCTAAGATAGGGATGTCTCTGGCAGCCTCTAGAGACGCAGCTGTACCTCTGGTGGAGCGAGCCCTCAGGCCTGAAGGGGGAACCTTACCCAGTTTTTGATAGCAAAATTGGATACAAGAGACAATCCACCTGGCAATGGATCTCTTAGTGGCAGGTTTCCCTTTCCCAACCTCACCATAAGTGAGAAATAGTTGGAGGGAGTCAAACCTGTGACCCTTGGTACGCTCTATGTAGTAACTTAGGGCCCTCTTAACATCTAAGCTGTGCAACCTACTCTCACCAGAGGAGGAATGGTCAGTGAAGAACACTGGAAGAGAAATAGATTGATTAAGGTGGAAATCTGAAACCACCTTAGGCAAAAACTTCCTGTTAGTCCTGAGGGCTACCTTATCCCTGTGAAAGGAAGTAAAGTCAGTCTCCACTGACAAAGCTTGTAACTCACTTGTCGCCTGGCAAAGTGATGGCTACTAGAAACACAGTTTTCCAAGTCAAGTACTTAAGCTCTGCCAAGACAGAGGTTCAAAGGGGTTGCATCAGCTGAGCAATGCAAACATTAAGATCCCAGGCAGGGGCAGGGTCCCTGAATGGTGGATTAATGAAAGCAATCCTTGAAAACTTGGAAAATACAGGGTGGCGGAAAGAAGAGGGCTTCCCTGCTGAAATAAAAGCAGAGACAGCTGCCAAATGCACTTTCAGGGTAGATGGTCTCAGTCCAAAAGAATTAAGATGGACCATATAGTCCAAAACAGTGGGCAAATCAGCAGATTCCGGGGAAATATGCTTCCCAGAACACCATATGGAAAACCTTTTCCATTTAGAGTTATAAGTAGCCCTAGTGGAAGGCTTCCTAGAAGCTTTCAAGATTTCGAGAACACCTTGAGAAAGGTGTAGGTCAGCAAACTCTTAACTCCTCAAGAGCCAGGCCTTTTGGTTGAGGGATTTGAGATTCGGATACCAACTCTCCCCTGGGCACAAGTTAACAGGTTGTGGTTCCTGGGGAGACACAGGGGAAGATGGACTGCTAAGGACAGAAGGAGTGGGTACCGGGCTGCCTGGCCCAGTCTGGAGCAATCAGAATCATCTTGCAGGGCTGAGATCTGATTTTGACTAGCACCTTGAACAGGAGAGGAAGGGGAAAGGCATAGAGAAACTTCTTCCCAATCAAGGAGAAAGGCATCCAGGAGGACTGAGCCCAACACTGGGGCCTGCAACAAAACAGTGGAAGTTGATGATTGTCTGGGGCTGCAAAAAGATCTATCTGAGGGGTGCCCCATCTGGCAAAAACTATCCCCAGTACTCGGGGATCCAGTGACCATTCGTGATGGCCCTGGGAAATCCTGCTGAGAGCATCTGCCACGACATTGTCCTTGCCTGGGAGGTTAACTGCTATGAGGGAAGTGTTCAGGGAATAAGCCAGAGACCACAACTTCATTGCCTCGATGCACAAGGCCGAAGACCGAGTGCCCCCTTGTTTGTTGATGTATCACATTGTAGTGCTGTTGTCTGTTCTGACCTGTACCACTTTGTTCTGAACAGATGCAGAAAAAACCTGAAGTGCTAGAAAAACAGCTCTGAGTTCCAACAGATTGATGTGGAGCAGAGATTCCTGAGGGGACCACAATCCCTGGGTGGAGAGTGCCATATGAGCTCCCTATCCCAAAGGACGCATCTGTAGTAGGGTCAAGGAGTGAGATAGAGGGATGAAGGAACCCCTTGTCTCAGATTGCTCTGATCCTGCCACCACTGAAGGGCCTGGATCAGGGTTCGAGTCACTGGGATCAACTTGGATAGGGGATCTTTTCTTTGAGACCAAAAGGCTCTCAAATGGAACTGAATGTCCCTCATCTGAAATCTTCCTCCTTGCACTACAGCTGTGGAAGCAGCCATGTGTCCTAGGAGCTGTAGGAAATGCCTTGCTGGTGAGAGACCTGCAGAGTGAAGGAGGAGGCCAGGGCCACCAGGGTCCTTACCCTTTCTAGGGAAGGAAGGCTCTGGCCTGCTTTGTGTCCAGTTCTGCACCTATAAAGGTGAGTACCTGGACAGGTTCCAGAACTGACTTTGGAAGATTGAGAAGAAAGCCCAGAGAGGTAAGCAGCTGCTGGGTAACTTGCAGGTGTGATTTGACCAGGTCTGGAGACTGGCCCACAATGAGCCAGTCGTCTAGGTAGGGAAAGATGGCAATCTTTTGCCTTCTTAAATGAGCAACTGCTACTGCCAGGCATTTTGTGAATACCCTTGTGGCAGAGGTAAGGCCGAAGGGCATTGCTCTGAACTGGTAATGGCCTGAGAGCAGTTCGAATCTGAGGTACTTTCGGTGGGAGCTTCTGATAAGAACATGGAAGTAGGCATCCTTGAGGTCCAGGGAAGCTAGCCAGTCCCTGGCCTTAGGGAGATAAAATCATTCCCAGAGTCACCATTTTGAATTTTGGTTTTAAAAGGTGCTTGTTCAGATATCTTAGGTCCAGGATGGGCCGCCATTCTCCTGTCTTTTTGGGGTAAGGAAGTACCTGGAGTACAGACCCTTGCCCTGGTGTAGGGGAGAAACCCTTTCTACAGCTGAGAGCCAGGAGGGTTGAGACTTCTGTTTCCAAAGCAAAAGTCTCTAGAGGATTTGCAGGTAGAAAAGATCTGATTCTCATCTTTGGAAATTTTTTGAAGCTGAGAACCAGACCCTGGCTTACTACTTCCAGGACCCACTTGTCTGATGTTAAAGACTCCCAGTCCTGGACGAAGTAAGCCAGCCTGCCCCCTACAGGTAATGGAGAACCGGCCCTGGGCATCCCATCAGGGTGCCTGTTTGGCAGGGGCTTTAGGCTGAGGGGTGGGAGCAGGCCTGCTTGCACCCGTCTGCCTCCCCTCTGAAGAACCCCTCTGAGCATAACCCGAAGGAGGCCTGGGTTTGGTGAAAGGCCTGCCTCTACACCTGAGGGCTGCCTCTGAGGAGTGGCTTGCGTTCCTTGGCCTGTGCACTCCTATGTGTGGTTCTATATTCATCCATTTCTTCATATAATTCTGTCTGCTCCCCAAACAGAGAATTTCCCACAGGAAAATCCATAGCCTTAGCCTGGGTATCCTGTGACAAACTAATACACCTGAGCCAAGCCAGTCTACGAAAAGCCACAGATGTAGCCATGACTCTAGAGGATACATCATTAGAATCCACTGCAGCATGGAATTGCACCTTAGATGTCTCAATACCATCAGCAGCCACCTGCTCCAGCTCCTTGGCAAGCTGGCCAGGGTCCTGTTTGGCTAACGCCATGACGGTATCCCATCTAGATTTCTGGTATCTTGCCACATAAGCCATATAATTTGCTTGTCTGAGTCCCAAGGACGCTGCCATGTATTGTTTTTTAGCCATGGCATCAATCTTCCTGGAGTCCTTGTCAGGAGGATGTGAAGCCAGGGGAATATTAGCCTTATCACAGGCTGCAACCTGAACTACCCCAACATGGCTGCATTGCTGTGAAAGAAATTCTATATCAGGACCTGACAAAGTGTACCTCCTGTCCATCTTTTGTCCACAGGAGGCACAGAATTAGGAGCTTAAAATTTTATAGTTTGTTTCTAAATGATTTATGTAAAGGAATAGACAATCTCCTGGACTCTGGGATATCCATCATCTCCACAAAGTCAGGTTCCTCTTGCTCATCCACAGCTTCCTCCAATGGAAGCTGGAGGGTTCAACAACTTTTTATAAAACAGAAAATGAGAAGGGGACTCAGAAAGCCTAGGGAGATTCTCCTAAGGTCTGTCTGGGAGATGTCGGTTCAATGGGCACATCCAGACTTTCAAAGTCACATTCACACTGTTCATAATCATCCTCCCCTCCTCTGGTTCATAAAACTCCTCTATATCATATTCTTGAACCAGTGGAACCCGGCCGAACCGACCTTTTGCCAGATAGTGGCGGTTGACGATGACGAAAAGTGACTGGACAATTTGGATTGCTTTGGCTATCTCTGCAGCAGTTGGAGAAGAATTTTGACTCCACACCTGCTGATTTTCTAGTTCTCTTTGCTGGAACTGGCTCCTCTGAGTCAGCTTCGTTTGCCGAGGAAGTCTAGCCCTGGTCAGAGGGCACTCCCTCGGTTCGGTTGGCACCGAACAGGCTGTTGTCGGGTCAGCGGACTTTTGGCCTCTCGTTCCCTGAGCCTACCAACTCTCTTATCTAGGGTAGCTGCAGGAAATTCATCTAAATCTGGCAGTGTGCACTGAGGTGGTCAAACCCAGACAATAAACACATGTGGTGTGTGGGTCAGCCTTGGCAAAAGCTTCCCCACAGACACTACAGTGCTGAAACCCAGTGGGCCCGGTTTTTCTTTTGGGTTTCTCAGACATAATGCCAGCCTAACCAAAAACTTGCCCTTTTCCGGCAGTGCCAGGCAAGACACCCTTATCGGTTCCCAACCGTGTCACGGGTCGTGGAAAAAACGTAATGAAATCCGGTTTTTTTAGAACCGATAAAACGGGAACCGCACTCTAAAAAGCTTTTAAATGCTTCAGAATAAAGTTTTAAAACAACCTGGTCGGTTCAAACCGAACCGATAAACATTTACAAGTTCCACACAGAAATAAACCTGTCTATTACTTACAATACCACAGACAGAGCTTGAACCGATCGGTTTGCGGTTAAGATAATAATAATCGCGGTTGAATTTAACCAAGAAAAACTCTTTTAAACCGAGAAATGAACTGAGCAGTAGGAGGAATCTCCGGAGCGACTGTTCAGTGAGGCAGAGTAAAGAATCTGACAGTTTCAGTTTAAAATGATCCAGACAGAGCTTTTCTAACCGAGCTCCGCTCCAAGTTCCATGCCTGGCATGGAAGTTAACTCTTTCACCTCCGGAGCAGTTCTAATGGTGGGACAAACTGCAATTGTCATAATATAGCAAGACTTCATGTTGTTTGAAACGGTACCTCTAACTGAGGCCCCTTATGTTATAACTGCTGGTGAGCGGTAGGATGAATTGTTGGGGGGGGGGGGGTGCCAGGCCTAGTTGTTTTTTGGTTTTTTTTACCTAGTAGGAAACTTTGAAATGTGATCCTGCCACTGAGGGAAAGCCAGTTAGTTTGTTCATACTGGGCACATATGTGGGTAAGTTTATATGCCCCAAAGGACTAGTCTACATGCCTTATTGAGTGCCGTAGCCATGTGTTTTAAGGTTGTTTCCCAGGCAGCGCAGTACACTACTAGGACGTAGTCAGTTATTGATAGGATACAGCTGGTGATGGAGAGGCGAAGGGCTGTGGGTGTAAAGTACTGATGATGCCTCTGTAAAACCCCAAGTCTGATGTTGACTGCTTTTACTACCTGTTCAGTGTGCTTTGAGAAGGACAGGGTGTCGTCTGTTATGACCCCTAGGTATTTGAAATAGTCAGCTTGCTCCAGTGGGACTGCCTTGTTGTTGGTAAAATAATAATAATATCCTTTATTTCACTCAAGTGCCTTTCCATAACCAAAGCGCTTTACAAAAGGTAAAACCAGAATAATAAAACAGTAAAAAATAACAGAAATCTGAACGAGGTTATTCAGTCAACTCCATTAAAGGCCTGGCACCATAGGAAGGTTTTCAGCACCTGTTTAAAACCTCCCACAGTCATGCACTCCCGCAGCTGATGAGGTAGAGAATTCCAGAGTGTAGAGACCACATACATAAAAGCACGGGCCCCAGAAGACTTCAAAGACACTCTCGGAATCTCTAGCAACCCCTCATCGGCCAAACGGAGCTGTCGCTCGGGGCGGTAGGGTAGTGGTGAGAAGAGGGTTTCTTGCCTTGAGTTGGTAGCTTGAGATGAGCATGGTTTTCATTTTTTTGTAGTTGAGTAGCAGCTTTTGTTGGTGAAACCAGTCAAGTTCGTGAAAGTTGGCTTGGAGATTTTGTTGTGGTTGAGCAAAGCTCGGGGTGGCAATATATAATGACTGCATCATCAGCAGCATACTGAATGATTTTGCAGTGCAGGCATCAGGGAGTGCTTTTAGAAATAAACTAAAAAGCAGCGGGCCAAGTATGGACCCTTGGAGGACTCCCAGGGAGACTTCTCTAGCGGTAGAGACGGCAGGCCCTATTTTTATGCTCTGTGATTTACAAGAGAGGTAATCATGGAACCACCTTACAGAGGTAGTTGACAGTCCTAGAGACTGCAGCTGCTATGTAAGAAGAGAGTGGTTGACTGTATTGAATGCTTTGGTGAGAGGAATAAAATTTGATCCCACTAGCATGCCTCCATCCAGGGCCCCATGCACAAAGTCAGAGAATTCAACCAAGGCAGTTGACGTGCTCTAGCTCTTCCTGAAGCCATGCTGTTGTGTGCATTGAAGATTGTATTTTTTGCAGATAATCAGTGGTTTGGTCTGCCACAATTTTTTCCAGTGTTTTTGAGAAGGGGGAGAGGATCGAGATAGGTCTATAATTTGAGATACTTGTGTGATCCCCACACACGGGGTCACTAGAGCAAGTTTCCAAACTGAGGGGAATTTAGCAAGTGTGAGGGATTTACTGAAAATGATAGTGGTGGGGGCAAGCACTTCTTCCAAGGTGAGAGCAACCATCTTCATGTCAAGTTTATCACTACCTTGTCTGGTTTTGCAGTGTACCTTTTTTTTTACATATTTTCTAACCTCCTTGATGGAGATACATTTAAAGTAGAAGTTAGGGTGCTTGTTTACCTTGTACAGGGTGCATTGAGGTGGTTCAGAGGCTTTAGGATAGTTCAAGAGTAGTACTGGGCTAAGGTCTGTAAAAGTTTTATTGAAGGAGTCAGCAATTGTGAAGAAGTCCTGGGTACTGGTTCCATTTATGTTGAGCACTGTGGGATGCTTTTTACCTTCCTTTCCTAATAGTTCCTTTATGTTCCCCCAAAATATCTTGCCATCACCCCATGAAATCTCAAATTGGTCCTTATAGAACTTTGGTTTGGCTAGTCTTAATCAGGTTTGTACACTTATTCCTGACCACCCTATATCTCTGATAATCATCTCTTTGCCTGTGTTCTTGGCCCTGCTCTACAGATTGTTCTGGTCCCTCATTCGGACAAGCAGGTCCCTGGTGATCCAACCATTACAGGATCCCCAGGTTTTTCTCCTCCTTACTGGAGCATAAATGTCACAAGTTGCATTAAACTTGTCTATGAAGTACTGAAGAACAAGGTCTACGTCCTGGATTTTGACCAGGGGTGACCAGTTGATTTGGGCAAGCACTGCCTTAAAGGAGTTTAGCAGGCCTCTCTTGAGGACCCTACTTTCTATGAAGGTTGGAGCAGCCTTCTTGATTTTATTAGACCAAAGGCTGGTAACAGGTGAGTGGTCACTTAGCGAGTCTGGATGAACTGTGACCCCCCCCAATATCCTTGATGGGCAGCTGGTCAGGACCCAGTCTAGGAGTATGCAGCTCTTGTAGTTGTGTCTAGTGGGTTCAGTTAGCAATTGGGAGAGGTCCAGACTGGTAACTAGGTCCTTCTGAGGATCGGTCTCCTTGCTGAGCCAGTTAAGCTTGAAGTCACCAGTTATTATGACTTCACTGTTCAAGCTGAGCTGATTGAGCACTTCAGTAACTTTTTCAGGTCCCTCTTTTGCCATCCTGGGAGGTAGGTAAACTGTGGCTGTTGTAAGGGACGTGTGTTGTGCACAGAGTGTGAGCTTAACTGCCAGCAATTCATGGACACTGATAGGGGGAGCAGGCATCCTTGGGATAGTATCCCTGACGTAGATCAGGCACCCCCCCCCTTTTACCAGCCCTGTCTTGCCTATATACTGCATTATCCTTAATGTTTGGGGTTATCCAAGTTTTGGTGAGACAGATGCTGTCCAAAGAATGCATGTGTGTCCATACTTTAAACGTACTCATTTTGCTATCAGGCTTCTGCTGTTCATGGATGCTATCTTCAGCCCTTCTTGTTCCTTTCCTACCTTAGATTGATAGTTTGGTGGCCCAGGATTGGAAATACAGGTTACTCACCTGTAACAGGAGTTCTAGGAGTGGTATATGTTGTTCATCCACACTTTGTGGCAGGTTCCTTGCCACTTTAAATCTTGCCAGAAGGTCTTCAAGCTGGCTCTTCCCACCCACCCGGGTGGTAAAACCCTCGGCTCCACCCCATGACGCCAGATCTAGCCCGCTGGAAGCCAGGTTGCGCGTTGAAGCCGGGGAGGTCGGATGGGTCATGTGGATGAACAACATATACCACTCCTAGAACTCCTGTTACAGGTGAGTAACCTGTATTTCTAGGGACGTGGATATGTTGTTCAATCCACTACTATCAACGAACTCCTAGCGGTTCTCCAGGAGGGGCAGCAAAGCACGCAACCCTACTTGGGAATAAGGACTGGAGAACCGAGGTCCCAAAATCAGTATCCGCGTGACTCTAGGTCAATGTGGTAATGGGAAATGAAGGTGTGTGCTGACTTCCAGGTAGCAGCCCTGCAGATTTCCTGGATAGGGCGTCCTAGAAGCAGCCACCAAAGCAGTGGTATGGTGGGTAGAATGAGCTCTTATCCCTTTGGGAGGCTCCATGCCCACCAACCTATAGCAGAGATCTTTGCAGGAGGTGACCCACCTGCCTATAAATCCGGCTTGGCTGCAGGTCTGCCAGGTGCAGCTTCAGCGTGGTGACAAACAACTGGTGAACCTCTCCCGAACTTTAGTTCACTCCTTATAATAAGAGAGCTCTTCTAGGGTCCAGTATGGTGCCTATATTCCGGCCCTCTGAGGTGCGATTGCGGTAGAACACCAGCGGAGTCAACACCTGGTTAAGGTGAAACTCCGACACCACCTTCGGAAGGAATTTCGGGTGGGGGCGAAGGACAACCTTGTCCCTGTGGAAGACCAGATAAGGAGATTCAATGGAAAGTGCCTGGAGCTTCTCCCATCCTTCTGGCTGATGTGATAGCCACCAAGAAGGCAGTCTTCCACGACAGGTGAGAGATGTCACACCTGTGCATCAATTCGAATGGCTTGCCCATGAGCTTAGCCAATACCAGCAGTAGAACCCACGGAGGTGGAGGTTCTCGCACTGGAGGGTATATGTGATTAAGGCCTTTGAAAAAGCACCCGACCACCTTCTCCTGTGCCACCGACTGCTTGCCGGCCCTTGCCCGGTAAGCAGAGATGGCTGCCAGGTGCACCTTAAGGGTCGTCGACCGAAGCCCTAGCTGAGAAAGGGACCACAGGTAGTCCAGAATGCTAGCCAAGGAACAGGAAGAAGGGTCCAACCCCTTGTCCTGACACCAAATGGAGAATCTCTTCCATTTGAAGGCATAGTGTTTTCTGGTCAACTCCTTATGGGACGCCTCAATGACGTTGAGGACCTCATCGGAAAGACCCAAGGCCTGGAACTTTAGCCGCTCAGGAACCAGGCTGTCAGGTGCAAGGATTGAAGGTCCGGATGGAGAACCTTCCCTTTGTTGACTGAGAGCAGGTCCGGGTGGGCTGGAAGCCACCTCGGGAGCCTGGAGCTGAGGCTGAGGAAATCTGGGTACCAGAACTGGCGGGGCCAGTCTGGGGCTACCAGAATCACCTGTGTCTTGTCCCTCTTCGCCTTGAGAAGCACCTCGTGGATCAAGGGAAATGGAGGGAAGGCGTAGAAGAGTCCCGGGGCCCACAACCTTGAGAAGGCATCCTCCTGCAGCGAGCCCTGCTGAGGGGGGCGGGCGTGAAACAGCCTCAGCTTCGCATTCTCCTTGGAGGCAAACAGATCCACCTGAGGGTAGCCCCAATGGGAGAACAGATCTTGTACTACCTCCGTCTGGAGAGACCACTTGTGAGATGCAGCGCCTATCCAGCTGAGGGCATCGGCCAGACTGTGGGAGGCTCCTGCCACATGGATGGCTAGGAGATCCGCCTCCAGGCTGATCATGAGAGACTAGATGCGGAGAGCCTCCTTGCACAGAGGCAAGGAGTGCATCCCACCCTGATGGTTGAGGTAGTACATGGTTGTGGTGTTGTCCGTCTTGACCTGCACCACCTGACCCTGTATAAATGGAGCAAAGGCGGTGAGGGGTAGTTGAACCGCTCGAAGCTCCAGCAGGTTGATGTGGCATCAAGACTTCTGAGGGGACCAGAGACCATGGGCTCTAAGCTCCCCCAGATGGGCACCCCAACCCATCAGAGAGGCTTCGGTCATTAGAGTGACCATCGGCTCAGGGGAGACAAACGGGATACCCTCCTGCAGATGAGCTGGGACGAGCCACCACTGGAGGCCATCCCACATCTCCTGGGTCACTGTCACTGGCTGGTCCAGAGGACCGGAGCGCTGTGACCACTGGCTGGCCAGCCCTCTTTGCAGGGGACGCATATGCCAGCATGCCCAACGGACAACACTGGTGCAGGCCGCTATGAGGCCCAGGAGGCGCAGGAAGTCCCGGGCAGGGTGCAGTTGCCCAACCAGAAATGATTGGGCAAAGGACAAAAGGACCTCGGCCCTGTCCGCCAGGAGCCGGGCTCTGGCTCAAAGAGAGTCGAGCTCTGCCCTGATGAACTGAATCACCTGCGATGGCACGAGTTCTGATTTGGCCTCGTTGATGAGGAGGCCAAACTGAGAGCAGACATGGAGGGCCAGATCCCTGGACCACTCCACCTCCAGCCTGGAGGGGGCTACAATCAGCCAGTCCACCAGGTAAGGGTACACCCAGACCCCTCGGTGCCACAGGAATGGCGTCACCACTGCCATGCATTTGGTGAAGACCCTGGGAGCTGGAGAGAGGCCGAAGGGCATGGCCCAGAACTCGTAAAGAGATCCCTCTGCTCTGAAGTGGAGGAATCGCTGATGAGACGGATGGATTGGGACATGAAAGAACGCATCCTGAAGGTCCAGAGATCAGAACCACATGCCTGGTTACAAGGATGGAATGATCTGAGCCAGAGAGACCATCCTGAAGGTGCGAGGCCTTAGGAACTTGTCCAGGTCGTGCAGATCGAGAATGGGGTGCCAGCCCCCCATCCGTTTTGGGACCAGGAAGTACCTGGACACAAACCCTGGGTCTGGAGGAGGGTCCGCCACCTCGCTGATCACCTCCTTCTGGAGGAACAAAGTAATGTTGGCTCGAGCCGACAGAGAGGCTACAGAACCTGTAGCCCCCCCATGGGGCGACAGCTCAATAGGGAGGGAACTGCTCGAATTCCAGAGGCAGACCCCTGCTGACCACTTCTAGCACCCAGCGGTCCGTGGTTATAGCGGACCAGGTGGAAAAGAAGTGGTGGAGCCATCCCCCCACGGGGGGGGGGGACCAGGGGAGGAGTGACAAGGTTGGGGGCGACACCCTTCAACCCGTCACTGGGCAGGCTTGGAGGAAGGGCCCGCTAAGGGACCTCCTCGACCCTTGCCTCCAGGCCTCCTACTAGAGGAAGCGGCAGACTTGGCCTTAGGGCACCAAGTGTGAGCCTGCTGGCCCTGATGCTGGTGTTGCTGGGCCGAACGTGCTGCAGGAGCGGAAGGGCGAAAGGGCATACACTGCTGCTGGCTGCCTTTGTCCTTCTGGGCAGACATTCCAGAGTCCAAGGTGGCGTTGGACTTCTCGATCCTCTGGAGATGGCCTTCCACTCCGGGCCCGAACTAGTCGGTGCTGAGGAAGGGAACATCTGCCAGCTTGTGCGGTGCATGGCCACTGCGCCCACTACTGAACAGGCACAAGAGTCACCAATGTCCAATGAAGTTTGGAGCTGTTGTTTAGCCACCGCCCTTCCCTGATCCCGCACCTGCTTGACCGTCGTTTGAAGGTCAGCCGGGAGATAAGGAATCGCCTCATCCAGGGAGCCCATAAGGGCGTGTGAGAAATGTGCCATCAGAACGGCCGAGCTAGCCTGACGAAGGCCTAGGAAGGAAGGAAGCAGCGTAAACCTTCTGCCCCAAGTACTCCTTATTGGATGGTTTGTCCACGTCCCTAGCGTTCCCGGAACACCGGAAGATGCTATCGGTCACTAACCCCTCCACAGAGGGGTGCCCCAAGAAACTGGAGAGTGAACCGGTAGGGACCGCGTACTAGCGAGGCCATCCTGGCGAGGCACGGGACAAGATCCTGGCCACTGCCACAACTCCAGGGCCGGGCCAACAATGGCTTCGGCCACCGGAAAGACCTCCGTAGGGGAATCCCCTTGGTCCAGCATCTCCATAAGGGGATAATTGGCCCATTTTTGAATGGGTTTGAGCTGCATCCCAGTAGACTCTGAGATGAGTCGAAGCATACCTAAAAACGAGGATGGGCTCTCGTCCACCGACTGGCCCCCTGCAGACTCCAGGTCAAGCAGCCTGGAGAACAGGGAGGAGTTGTCATCAGACTCCAAGGAGTCTGCGAACAGCTACCGGCGCCTGAGCCACCCCACCTGCCGAGGTCGATCGGGAGTGGGGGTGACAGACAACCTATGGGGCAAGCCCTGACCCGACCGAGAATCCTTGGTCGGGGCCCAAGTCTTCGGTTGTGGAGTCGGAGGTTCCACCACAATGGGTGGAGCAGCTGGTTTCAGCCGAACAACCGGCGCCGGCTCCTCAACTACCACGAGGGGTTGTTTCGGCCACTCCGGTGACATCCACTTAATGGCCGGAGAAGGCGACGGAGTCGGCTTGTTACCGGTCAGTAAAAGTTTTGGCCACATCAAGTCCTCGTAGCGCCGACACAACTTGCGCCAGAGCCTATCCTCCGAAAAGGACAAGCGGCGACGGCGCTTTCCATGGTTTCGAGACAGAGACCGCCGACGTCGGCGGGACCGGCTGGACCTGGAAGAGGACCAAGACCTTCGGGATTTCAAGGGGGGGTCAGAGAGGGAACGGGGGAAACCTGCCCCTCCCTCGGTGCAGAGACCTTAACCGGGGACTTCGGCACAGGCAAGTCCTCAGTAACCACCGGGGGAACCGGTGAAGAAGGGTAGTCTGCTTCTCCAGCTGTCAAATCGTCCGATGGGTCGAGAAAAATCTCGACCGCGTCGACAGATGTCTCAGCCGGCTGACCTGACGGGGACACCGTGAAGCCAGTGGCCGTAGCCACAACCTCAACCGAAGTTGAGAGTCAACAGACCGGTGAAGGGGATCTCTCCCGCTCCCATGAACGTCGACGGTGGGACTTACCTTTAGAGTCCTTCTTTCAGGACCAACTGGAATGTCCCGATGACCCTACTCCCTTAGTGGAGAGGGACTGACAAAGCTCCTTAAAAGAAGCAGTGTAGGAGGAGCCCAAGGAGAGCAGGATAAATGCCGCGGCCGAGGAGGAAGAAGAAGTGGCCTGGGCCACCTCCTCCTCGAGGGCGATCATCTGCTCCAACTGCTCCGCGGAGCCCGCCACCGCGGACACTGCCCAACAGGCCTCCTTAGACTTGACCGCCGGGTACCGTTTTTTGGGGCGCCCAAGAAGTAGTCTGGCAGCGCGGTCCTCCAAGACCAAAGCCGAGAAAGACTTGCACAATTCACAGGCCTGCGAATCATGGCCAAGCCCCAGGCAGTAGACGCGCATGGAGTGCGGATCGGTCCGGGACATCTTCTGCCCACAAGGGCACCGACAGAAACCGGGAGTCGATTTGTCCATCACAGCCGCGAGGGAAGACGAAGACCTTAGTCTTGTAAATTTTAAAATTAGTTTGGAAATCCGAAGAGTGTGGATCCAGGCCTAAGACGCAGAGCGCAAAGGAGGGATCCTAAGCTTCCAAGGTAAGGAATATCTGGCCATGGGGCTGAGCTGAAGGTTTTACCACCCGGTGGGTGGAGGAGCTAGCTTGAAGACCTTCTGGTCAAGATTTAAAGGCAAGGAACCTGCCACAAAGTGTGGATTGAACAACACATCCACGTCCCTAGAATGCACGTTTCTTGATAGCAGTAGTAGTACTACTGCCTTTTTTCTTGAGAGGCTAATATATATCAGAGTTTTAACCTTATTTTGGTACTGTTTCAGTGATTTTGGTTACAATGAATTTATAGTGAGTCAGAGGTATGGCAGTTGCAATAAGGCTGACCCCAGTTGTTAGTTGCATTTCCATAGTCGGGGAAGGGGGAGGGTGAAGGATGCATTCAAACAAGGCATTATCAGGTGTGTCCCTATAGGGATCCTAAGTGCTTCCTTATGAGATATTACAGTGTCCTGATTATCCTGTGTGGACTCTGTGAACAGACGATCCAGGGGGGTATCAGATAGTAGAAGCAGGACATGCATCACAATTAGTTGCCCTAGAACTTTGCAGGCAGCTTGAAGCTGTTCCTGGAATAACTGTACGCCAATTGGGTGGGTAAGTGGACCTCATATTGTGATTTTAAAATTCAGAGCTGCATTCATTAGCTCCAGTCATTAGCTCTCTTGCGGTGTAGTTATAGATCCACCTAGAAAGAAATTTGAGTTTTTTTTTTTTTGTATAAATATATTTTTAAATGGTCTGATTGTTCATTTAGACGGGCATGGGTAGGAAGATCAGACTATTCTGGGTTGGGGGGGGGTGTTAAGGAAGCTGTGCTGTACCACACAGCACTACACGTAGCTCAAGGGGAACTGGATTTAGAGGGATTAGTTGGGGAGGGTGCCCGTGAAGTTAAAGGGTCCGATCAGGTAAATTCCAAATTGTGACCACCAGGATGGCCTAGTGGCTAGGGTTACCGTCTCTGGTGTGAAGGGTCAAGGGTTCGATTCCCAGTTCACATGACTAGGTTGGAGTGGTGGGATATTGTCAAAAGTTGGGCAGATTTGGGTGGGACATAGCAGGTGAGGCACCCTTAACTAGGACTGTTGTGGTTATTTATGTTAGGGGTGAAGTAGGTAATAGGTGCAGCAGTGACTCCTAGTGGCCAAGGAATATAAGCTGCAGCCAGGAAATGGGGGAGATAGTTTCAAGACAGATGAGATGTGACCTGGACTACCTATAAAGGCAGTGTCCACCCAGGGTGGGGCAGTCACCGCAGTTGTGAGCTGGTAGGCTTCTTGGGCTCTGCAGTTTGGGAAATTTCTGAAACTGTAGGGTGAAACCCTGACTTACCATGTCCAGGAACCATTTGCCTGTTGTAATCTTTTGCCACTACTAGAACTAGTGTGTCAGAATTCCCCAATGGCAATGAGTGACTGGTGACCTCAGCAGAATTATCAAAGGTTCTGTTTTGGCTGTGGTTTGGGTGCTAGCACCTCTGGCATCCGTTATGTCAAGGGTTCTGTTTTAGCTGTGGTTTGGGTGCTGGTGCACTTCTAGCATGTGTTCTGCCCCTTCCTCTGCTGTCCGCTCTTTGGACTGGCTACTTATAGCTGGTACAGGGCCTGTGGTAGTAACCCCTACCCCTGCCTCCCCTTTTGTAGGAAGTGGAGGCCCTCTCCTTCTGAGTCAAACTTCTTTAAGTGGATATTTGTTCACCCAGTTGTTTTTTTCAGATAAGTTTCAGTTTTGTTAGTAAAGAGAAGCCTCCAAAGGGGAAATAGTCACTTTGATCAGAGTGTCCTACAGTAGTGTAGTCCTAAGCCAGGGAAACCTTCTTAAACCTACAGATTGTGCCAAGACTCTGGAAGCAGTATCATTGGCATCTACTGTCATGCAAGACTGATACTGAGTGGCCACCAGTGTTGCTTTGGCTGTTGCAGCCAAATCATCACCTTCTACTTATTCCTCAGAGCCGTTACTATACTGCACCAATGCTTTTTGATACTGAGCAGTGTAAACCATATAGGCTGCCTTTCTGCGCTGCAGGGTGATAGTTGTGTACTCAGTGTACACTTTCCTGACCTATTGCCCAGCTACCTGCAATCCTTTTGGGGGGCTCTTAGGCTGGATGGACTTTTGCCCTGTCACAAGCAGCAGCTTGTACCACAGCCTCAGGGTCAGGGTGAACATATACTCTACCCTGACTTTCTGTCTTGTATTTCTTTTTGATTTTCTTACCTATGCCAGCTACAGAATGTGGTACTGACATGATTCTGTCAATAGCCATTCTAAGGGATTTATATATTGTCAGTGATAACCTTTTAGTTTTATTCAGATGTTTATCCCTCCTGCGCACTGGGGGCAGTTCTCTGTTCCCGCACCGCCCGCCAATCCCTCGAGACCTCCCACAGATTTCATCCCGGAGCACAGTCCTAATCTGGGGGTGGACGTGGGACTCCATAGAACACCCCCCAGCCATTTTCCACTTTTTCTCCACTTCGGCGTATGGCGTGTGGGCACACGCATGTAATGCCTGCGGCAGCTTGCGTCAAACCTGCACTGCCTCAGACCCCCACCAGAGGCAATCGACAGGTGGGACAGTGATCCCTACCTCCCGAAGGAGAGCAGTCCTCCGGGCCTTCCATGCGATCTTCTCTCCCCTACGCCGACCCAGGCTCATTCCCGAACCTGGGTGGCGTCCAGCGCCACTGGGCTAGACAGTGATAACCTTTTTTGTGAAAGTCAGGCCTAACACAATCATAAATTCAGCCCTTTCAGTATCCTTCTCTGTCTCTTGAAAGAGGCTATCAAGAGTATCCACCATTTGTCTTACAGATAAGGAATAGCACGTAAAATCCTCATTTACTCTAAGTGCAGAATTGAAGTCTAGTTCAGGGGTGCCCTTCGACTTTATTAGTTCCTCTTAATCCTTATCATAGTTATGTGACCTGAGCTGGGGTGGGGGGCACAGCACTGACAAGGTTCTCCATGGCTTGAAAAGCCTGTACGAACCACCACATTTCAGTAATGTCCTTAGACAGCATAGCTCATGGTTCTACTGCCTGCTCCTGGACCCTTGCTGGGGTTGGGGGTGGCAGAGCTGTTCCCTCCTTTGTTTTTTCTTGCCAGGTCATTGGGGACAGTGGCAGGTCGGAAGCACTTTTTGTCGTTCTGCCATAATTCACATCATTGTTCTCCATTTGACCTGTGTTCTTTACTTGGTTTTGAGGATGGCTTAGCAGCCTTATCGGTCCCTTTGGGCAGAGACTACTGCTGGCAGCAATTTTCAGCCAACAATATGGATTTTGAGGGCCACTGCTGAGGTGGTGAAACTTCCGATGCCTGCTTTCCACCATCACTGGTAACCACCTCCTTTTTTCAGCTTTTCTGAGGAGAGCTTTGTGAGGATGTTGAAGCAGACTGAGGAGCTGAAAAAGCGTATTGGCATCCCTGTTCTTTTATGTTTTAGGGCAAAACCATTAGCACAATTCACAGTTTTTAAGATCATGATCAGGGCCTAAACAGTTAACACCCAGCTTGTGGACATCTGCTTTTGCCAGAAGCTAGTGACGAGATATGCGGGTTTTAAATCCTGTAGGCCCTGCTTCAGCGGAGAAACAAATCTGACATTATACCATCAGGTGGAGCAAGCTCACAGTGCAGAGTCTGAACAGCATTCGGAATTAGGCTTACATTTGTGTTCTATATGCCAGGTAACACCTCTGAATGAAGAAGATGCAGCTGTTCCTTTAGCTCTACTGTGATCCTCAGGTGTACCTAGAATCACCCCTTGGGAATTACTTGGATTGATTTTTCCCAGGCAGTCAGCTTCCTGCTCAGGTGTGATATCTGCAGGCAGCATCATGGCTAGGTCTCATGCACACATCAAAGTATTCATTTAACATCTCCGCTATCACCACTGGCTCTCTCACTGGTTCCTCTCCCTCTTTGATATTTCCCAGAGCACAATCTACACCTCTACCTTGCTCTTCCCATTTATGTACTGAAATAATGCTTTTATGTTAGCCACAGCTCCTGCTGCTGTCCTGGCTTCCGGACCCTCCTTTGCTACTTTGATTCTAGTTTTGTAGCGCATCAGTGCTGCTCTGTACTCCTCTTTTGCCTGGAATCATACCATCTCTTTCTTGCAGTGATAGACACTTTTTTGTTCAGATCAGTTGCTTTAGTTTGATCCGAAGTTCTACGTTCAGTTGGCTTAGTCCATTTCCCACGCATAGGTTCCTCTTGTTTTCTGCAAAGGTAAAACGTTTTATAAGTTGATAAATGGTTCAGAAGACACCGAGCGTGAGGTTTTGGTGAGAGGAAAGTGAAGTGAAACTGAGCAGTTCTGTCTGCCCAGACCTCATGAGAGGTGTGTCTGATGCTATAACAGTCACCCCTTGGAGGCCCTGTTAACTTACTATAAATCACCTGAGTTTAGCTTGAGTGATTTACAATAGGTTTAGAGCCTTTTTTTTTTTACTTTAATTTATTTATGCTATCCTCCTCCCATCACTAAAGTGGAGCACTTACCCCTAACGCTCCCACACGAGAGTAAACTGTACACATCATATGAGGTACAGTGGCTCTACGTGCTGATTGGCTGAAATTGCTTTAGTGGTTTATAATGATTTTTATACTTACTATTTTTATACTCCTACTTCCTTTTCTCTCTATCCCCAGCCTCATCACACAACTTCACCAGGATGCACTGTGCCTCTTGTCAGCCCCCATGGCTTATCTCCATGGTGGGGCATTCAGGAGAGGAACAGATTACCTCTGGTTCCCAAATCCAGTGCAGAGACAGGGACCTGGTCAATAATGTGAGGCCTTCGAGGTGTAGTTGTCGGCCCCCCACCCCCCAAAGGAAGAATGAAAAAATTACTCACCTTAGTAATTGCGTTTCTTCTAATGGAGTCTTGCTGTATTCTGACAATCTGCAGTTAGCCCCAGCCTTTAAACTGCCCCAGAGAGTATAGGGTTAATTTCTGTGCAGTTTGTAGAACGTTGAGCTCGAGCTCAGTTGAGGTCTCTGCAGCCCTTTGAAACTCAACTGTCAGATTCTTACAAGCAAAAACTCACTAACTAAACTATGTGGAAATTGTAAATTTTTTTAATTAGCCAACTGGCAACAGAAAGTTTTGGATTCCCAAGGAAGACTCAAGTCAGGAAACCCAAAACCAATGTAAAATAAGGATAATAATACAAAAACACCCAAAATAAAAGGGAAGGTGTGCAAGAAGCACCCCTGGGGTGCAGCACTGCACCTGCCAACCCACTTCCCAAAAACCAGGTTCTGAGAGGGGAGGCAGGGAGGGAGGTCAGAATACAGCAAGACTCCATTAGAAGAAACACAATTACTAAGGTGAGTAATTTTTTCTTCAAACAACATGAAGTCTTGCTGTATTCTGACAATCTGCAGACTACCAAGCAGTACCTCCATGGAGGAGGGAGAGAACCTACTTTGGGAATAGGCTCTGAAGTACTGCTGTGCCAAACCGAGCATCACTCCTAGCCTGGATATCCAGGGAGTAATGCTTGGTAAAGGTATGGACTGTTTTCCAGGTGGCTGCTTGACAAATTTCTAACAGAGGGATATCCCTGGCAGCAGCCAGGGAAGCAGCTGTACCTCTTGTAGAGTGAGCCCTCAGGCCTGAGGGTGGAATCTTTCCCAGTTTCTCATAGCAGAATTGTATACAAGACACAATCCACCTAGCAGTAGTTCTCTTGGTGGCAGGTTTGCTCTTCCCTACTTCCCCATAAGTGAGGAACAACTGGAGGGAATCAAACCTGTGACCCTTGGTACGCTCTATGTAGTAGCTAAGGGCTCTTTTAAAATCTAAACTGTGTAGCCTCCTCTCTCCTGAGGAAGAATGATCAGTGAAGAAGACAGGAAGAGACATAGACTGATTCAAGTGGAAGTCTGAAACCACTTTGGGCAAGAAGCTCCTATTGGTTTTGAGGACCACTTTATCTCTATGAAAAGAGATAAAATCAGGTTCCACTGACAGGGCCTGCAGTTCACTGATACGTCTGGCAGAGGTAGTGGCTACCAAAAACACAGTTTTCCAAGTCAAGTACTTAAGCTCTGCTGAGGACATAGGCTCAAAAGGAGGTTGCATAAGTTGATCAATGATAACATTTAAGTCCCAGACAGGGGCAGGATCCCTAAAGGGTGGGTTGGTATGAAGCAATCCCTTGAAAAATTTACAAAACACAGGATGAGATGATATTGAGGAAGACTTCCCCACTGACAGAAAAGCAGAGACAAGTGTACCTTGAGAGTAGCTGGTCTGAGGCCTAGAAGATGGACCATATAATCCAGAACTGTAGGCAATTCAGCAGTGTCTGGAGAAATATGGTTTTTGGAACACCAAATGCTGAATCTTTTCCATTTGGAGTTATAAGTCTTTCTGGTGGAGGGCTTTCGAGAAGCTTTGAAAATATCCAGAACCCCTTGAGACGGATGCAAATCTGCATACTCTAACTCTTCAAGAGCCATGCCTTGAGATTGAGAGACTGAAGATTGGGGTACCAAATCCTCCCCTGAGAGGAGGTTAACAGGTTGTAATTCCTGGGAAGAGACAGGGGAAGATGGACTGCTAGAGACAGTAACAGAGGGTACCAAGGCTGTCTGGAGCAATCAGAATCACTTTGCAAGGTTGTGACCTTATCTTGACTAGAACTTTGAACAGTAGGGGAAAAGGAGGGAAGGCATACAGAAATTTCCTTCCCAGTTCAAAATCAGAGCATCCAGAGGACTGAGCCCAGGACTGGGGTCTGCAACAAAACAGAGGAAGTTGATGATTATCTGGGGCTGCAAAGAGATCTATCTCTGGAGTGCCCAACCTTGAGAAAATTACTTTCAACACTAGGGGGTCCAGGGACCATTCGTGATGGCCCTGGGAGATCCTGCTTAGTGCATCTGCTAGCACATTGTCCTTTCCTAGAAGGTAGACTGCTATCAGAGAGGTCTGCAGGGAATAAGACAGAGACCACAATTTCATGGCCTCTGTGCACAAGGCCATAGACAGAGTGCCTCCCTGCTTGTTGATGTACCACATGGTGGTGTTGTCTGTTCTGACCTGAACTACCTTGTTCTGCACAGACTGAGAGAAAGCTTGCAGGGCCAGAAAAACTGCCCTGAGTCCCAGGAGATTGATATGAAGAAGGGACTCCTGAGGGGACCACAGTCCCTGGGCTGTGAGAGCCCCCAGATGAGCTCACCACCCCAAAAGGGAAGCATCCGCGGTAAGGACCACTGAATGGGACGGAGTGACAAACGGGGCCCCCTTGCCTTAAGTTGTCCTGATCCTGCCACCATTGAAGAGCTTGGATCAGTGTCCAAGTCACTGGAATCAGCTTGGTAAGAGGGTCCTTCTTTTGGGACCAAAAGGCCCTCCGATGGAACTGAATGTCCCTCATCTGGAATCTTGCCCCTTGGACCACTGCTGTAGAAGCTTCCATGTGGCCCAAGAGCTGAAGGAAGTGCCCTGCTGGCCAGGACTCTTGAAGGCTAAAGGAAGAAGCCAGTTCTATAAGAACTCTTGCCCTTTCCAGGGGAAGAAAGGCTCTTGCTTTGACAGTATCTAGCTCTGCCCCAGTTCGAGGACTGACTTGGGGAGGTTGAGAAGAAACCCCAGGGAAGAGAGCACTTGCTGGGTCACTTGCAGGTCAGACTTGACTTGGTCTGGAGACTGACCCACTATGAGCCAGTCGTCCAGATATGGAAAAATGGAAATCTTCTGCCTTCTTGAGAAGGCCACTACTACTGCCAGGCACTTTGTAAAGACCCTTGGAGCTGATGTTAGGCCAAAGGGCATTGCTTTGAACTGGTAATGGCCTGAGGGCAACTTGAACCTGAGGTACTTTCTGTGGGAGCACCTGATGGGAATGTGAAAGTAGGCATCTTTGAGGTCCAGGGAGGCTAGCCAGTCCCCTGGCCTTAGAGAGGGAAGAATTATTCCCAGTCACCGTCTTGAACCTTGGTTTTAAAAGATGTTTGTTCAGATATCTTAGATCTAGGATGGGTCGCCACTCCCCTGTCTTTTTTGTGGTAAGGAAGTACCTGGAGTACAGACCTTTGCCCCAGCGTAGGGTAGGAACTCTCTCTATGGCTCTTAAGGCCAGAAGAGATGAAACCTCTGCCTCTAGGGCAAGGGTTTCGGAGAGACTTGCAGGAGGAAAAGATCTGGCTCTCATCTTTGGAAATTTTTTGAAGCTGAGAACCAGTCCCTGGCTTACTACTTCCAGGACCCACTTGTCTGAAGTAACAGACATCCAGTCCTGGACAAAGTAAGTCAGCCTGCCCCCTACAGGGATAGGAGAGTTGACCCGGGCAGACCCATCAGGGTGTCTGCCTGGCAGGGGCCTTAGGCTGAGGAGTGGATGTAGCCCTGTTCATCCCCCTTCTGCCTCTCCCTCTGAAGAACCCCCTCTGTGAAAAGGGAGAAGAGGCCTATGCTTAGTAGAAAGGCCTATGAAAAGGCCTGCCCCTGCCCCTAGAATGCTGCCTTTGAGGAGTTGCCTGCCTCTCCTTGGCCTGTGCACTCCTATAAGTGGTCCTATATTCCTCCATCTTCTTCATGTAATTCTGTCTGCTTCACAGGGAAATCCATGGCCTTAGCCTTGGTGTCCTGTGGCAGGCTAGTACATCTGAGCCAAGCCATTCTCTGAAGAGCCACAGATGTAGCCATGACTCTTGATGACACATCATTGGAGTCCACAGCAGCAGCATGGAACTGTACTTTAGATGCCTCAATCCCATCCGCAGCCACCTCCTCCAGCTCCTTGGCCAGCTGGGGGAGGCCTGTTTTGCCAGTGCCAGTACAGTGTCCCACCTGCACTTCTGGTACCTGGCTGTATAGGCCATATAATTAGCCTGCCTGAGTCCCAAAGAGGATTCCATGTATTGCTTCTTTGCCAAGGCATCCATCCTCCTGGAGTCTTTATCTGGGGGGTGTGAAGCCAAGGGGACATTAGCCTTGTCACAGGCTGCAGCCTGCACGGCCCCAACATGGCTGCATTGCTGGCAGAAGAACTCCGTGTCTCAGCCTGATAAAGTGTACCTCTTATCCATTCTTCTATCAACATCTGATGACCTCAAGGCAGGGAAACAGTGTGACAAGGCAGCAGGTAAAGCAAATAGGATGCTGGGATGCATAAAGCAAATAGGATGCTGGGATGCATAGGCAGGGGCATCACCAGCAGGAAAAGGAAGGTCATAATTCCACTATACAAGACACTAGTGAGGCCCCACCTGGAGTACACTATACAGTTCTGGAGACCTTACCTACGTAAGGACATAGACAGGGTAGAGAAGGTTCAGAGGAGGGCAACAAAGATGGTGCATGGATTGCATCACAAGTCCTATGAGGACAGGTTGAAGGAACTGAACATGTACTCCATGGAGAAGAGGAGGGAGAGAGGGGATATGATAGACACATACAAGTATCTTGCAGGGAGGAACAGGGTGCAGGAATACACTATTTTTAAGCGAAAAAGAAGTTCCAGGACTAGAGGGCATGGGATGAAGATGGAGGGAGGACGATTCAGAGGAAACGTGAGGAAGAATTTCTTCACAGAACGGGTGGTGGACAGGTGGAACACCCTGCCAGGGGAAGTGCTGGGGGCTGAAACAATCACGGGATTTAAGAATGCATGGGATAGACATAAAGGAATTCTGAAGGTCAGGCGTAAGGGGCAACAGACTTCTTGGAAAACATAAACTGAACTTACAAGCTCAAATGGGCAGACTGGGTGGGCCATAGGCCCTTATCTGCCGACACAGTCTATGTATCTATGTAACAGGAGGTACAGAATTAGGAGACTTTACAATTGTTTGTGTCTGTTTCCCAAAAGATTTGTGCAAGGGAATGACAGCCTCCTGGACTCTGGGATGTCCATCATCTCCACAAAATCAGGCTCCTCTTGATCCTTTGTAACTTCCTCCATAGGGAGCTGAAGAGTTTCAGCCATTTTCCTGTAAAACATATAGTGGGGAGGGGACTCTGAGAGCCTAGGAGTGGAAACACCAGAAGGTCTGTCTGGGGAGATGTCCGGTGCAATGGGCACATCCAGACTTTCTGCTCCATCATAATCCTCCTCATAATCCCCCTCCTCCTCAAATTCCGGTTCATAAAAATCTTCAGGGGCGTATTCCTGAACCGGTGGAACCGCCCGAACCGAGCCCCTAGCCAACGGGGCCGGATCGGTCGGAACCGGGCAAAGCGATTCAACAATCCGAATCACTCGGGCAATCTAATCAGCGGTCGGAACATGAACCTCTGGATCCGAACCGACTGATTTGTCTTTCCTTTTCCTTTTTGTAGGAACCGATTTCTCAGGATCGGCTCTCCTCTTGCCAGAAGTAGTATCGCCCTGGTCAGAGGGCACTCCTTCTGGTTCGGTCGGAACCGAAGCGGGCTGGCCATCCAGGTCAGCGGACTTCTCGGTCTCCTTTTCTCTAAGTCTACCTAATCTCTTTTCCAGGGTAGACTTAGGAAAATTTTTACAAATTTGGCAGTCTGTATCGAGGTGTTCAAACCCCAGACAATAAACACAGGTGGTATGGGGATCGGCCTTAGCAAAGACTTCCCCAAACTCACTGCAGTGTTGAAACCCAGTGGGCACTTTTTTCTTGGGTTTTCTCAGACATGGCCAACTAACCAAACTTACCCTTTTTCCAAGCACGCCAGGCAAGACTCCCTTATCGGTTCCTAACCGTGTCACGAGTATTGGAAAAAACATTTAAAACACTTTTTTTTTTTTTTTAAGAACCGATAAGGACCAGTAACCACACACTAAAGCAAAGTACAAGGATTCAGTATATAGGATCGGTTCAGCCGAACCGATCGAACAAATTTACAATTTCCACAAAGTAATCCAAAATAACTATCTAGCCTCACGGTACCGCAGACAGAGCCTGAACCGACAGTGCGGAATAATTTCAGCTTAAAACCGACACTTTAACTGACTTTTGAACCGAGCCGAAGAAGAAATCTCTGGAGCAACTGTTCAGTGAGGCGGAGTAAATAATCTGATGGTTGAGTTTCAGAGGGCTGCAGACAGACCTCAACCGAGCTCGAGCTCAACGCTCTATGCACTGCATAGAAATTAACCCTATACTCTCCGGGGCAGTTTAAAGGCTGAGGCTAGCTGCACATTGTCAGAATACAGCAAGACTTCATGTTGTTTGAATCACAAGAGTTTAAAGTGCTGGGGTGTTTTTGAGCATGTCCTTAGTCTTACAATATGTGTACAAACACTGCTCAACTTTGCTTCACAGATCTCAGCCAAAGAGCTTGAGACGGCACTCATAACCAACAGAGATGCTGAAACTGTACATATCGGCATGTGTGAATTACCGATTATAGATTTAACCTATCTAATAATACAGATCTGAAAAGCAGCTAGTACTTATACTAACACCGTTACAATAGTTGACCATTTAATCTTTTTTTTAGGTTTCTTCCGCCCCTTTACCAGAAGAAAAAAAAGCAGAACATCTTCAAGCAAAACCTCCATTAAAGCAGCGGAGAAGAATCTGAACACATGTATACTAGACACACTTGATATCTCCAGTTCTGTAACCTTGAACACAAGACATGGGTCATCAGGATACAAAAGCAGTCTTACTTTTATCAGTTTACTAATGTCATTCTACATGTTTTTCCAGTCATACAGTATTTATGTTGAAAATAAGAATGTACTCATAAATTATGAGTCATAATTAATGTAGTGCAGCTACTTCCACACCCAAAATGGAAAAAAGTCCGGGTAGTTGCTGTATGTTTGATCTACATTGTATGTATGGACAAAAACAAATAAAAAATTGTAATACACAATACTTTTTCATTGTGATAACTGTATTGCAATACAGACAAAGAAAGGACAAAAGAAGCTGTCAAAGCAGTATAAGACCAGAATTGCTAAACATCAGTACAAAATCTGGTGCCACCACGAAATGAAACAGTCCAAATCTGCTGCCATGATTTTCTTGTAAAGCAGTGGTGTAGCGACACTGTCATTGATAACAAAGAGATGGTTTCAGGTCTGTTAAGAAAAAGGTTGTCAACTTAAAGCTCAATGGTTTCCTGGAAGGCTTGGCTTTCAAATGCAAGTATACTCTGCAAGAGAGAAAGAAACAGCATGTCACAAGTATAACTACAACCAGCAGGTTAATAATTCACTATTTGTACATACATGAACAGAAGAAGCTTGCTTATAAAGTGTGAATCAAACAAGGAGTCTGAGTGGTCAAAACTGGTCACATGACCATGCACTAATTTAGCATTACTGTGTGCCCTGTCATGTGTTATTGCTTACAAGGTCCCTGAAAACCTGCAATTCCTCAGTTGTGAATTTGTCTGCAGAACTTGCACCTAACCCCAGAATATATGTAATGCCATAGAATTCCTTGTTCTTAGAGATTTTGCACTAAAATATATAGTTTTTCCATACTGCCCGACTCCTTTCCCCTCCTTGATTAGCCTGAAGTGCACTCCTGTGTATATTAGCTTTTACTGACCAGGTGAGTACACTAGACACAGTTGTGCATATTTTCAGGTATGACCTGGGAGGTTACAAGACAATGAATGTAATAGTGATATGCAAAGATACAATACATTACAGTAAGGATACGTACAATTACAACACAATAAAGACCAGTGCAGCAAATTAACAAATACAACAGCACATGTTGTGAAGCAGAAAGATAACACAAATACACAACACTTTTGCTATATGCAAAGCATGTGAAGTAATTGATGACATCACATCATATTTTAGCCAATGGCAGGACTGTATTCTGCTATAGAAACAAATAAGTTATGCAGCAGGAATAAATCAGTGCTGTCACAGAAAGCAGCACTGAAATGCTGTGGAGAACTGGAGACTAGGGGCCCTGCTGAAAGTGGGACACAGTCAACCTCCACAGGCCAGTGTTGGCTCTTTTAATTAATGTAGTGGTTTGATAGTGTCTCAAGAAAAAATTACCATAGTATTCTTGTTTCTTCCAAGGGAATCTTACTGTATTCTGACATATGCAGTATGGTCTCACCATGGGACTGCCCCGGAGCTGAACTGGTTACTAGAACCCATGCAAATGATAGAATGCTAGGCTCAAGCTCGGTTTTCAAACCACTGTCCCTGGAATACATCCTGCAATCATCAGATTCTTATGGAGCATGCATAACAACAAGCTATCTAAACTATACTAATAAATAACTGGCACCCCCCAACTAAACAATCCCTTTACAACAGATGCCCCAACAAGAAATAACTCACAAGTTTCAAACAGCATGGACAGCTATAGTGTAGTATAGGAGGTTGGGTGGGAGCTCAGAATACGGTAAGATTCCCTTGGAAGAAACAAGATTACTAAGGAAGTAATTTTTTCTTCAAACCCCAGGAAATCTTACTGAATTCTGACATATGCAGACTACCCAAGCAGTACCTTTGGAGGAGGGCAGAGAACCTATTTAGGAAACAGGCTGCGCAGTACTGCTGTGCCAGATCTGGCATCACTTCTGGCCTGGGTGTCCAGGCAATAGTGTTTGGTAAATGTGTGAACAGTTTTCCAGGTAGCTGCTTTATGAATTTCCAACAAAGGAATATCTCTTGCAGCTGGCTATAGAAGCAGTTGTACCCTTTGCAGAATGGGCCCTAAGGCCTACAGGTTTTTGCCTGCTTTGCTGTAGCAGAACTGAATACAGGCATCACTCCAGTGTGCAACAGTCCTCTTTGAGGCAAGTTTGCCTTTCCCACCTCTCCGTGGGTTAGGAAAAATTGAGTATTATCCTGCCTATGATTCTTGGTGTGATTAAGGTAGTAGCTGGTAGCCTTCTTGACATCCAGGCTATGCAGCCTGCGTTCCCCTGAACTGGAATGGTCAGCGAAAAAGACTGGCAAAGTGATAGACTGATTCAGGTGAAAACCTGACACTACCTTAGGGAGAAACTTCTGGTTAGTCCTGAGGACTGTCTTGTCCCTATGGACTGAAATATAGTTTGGTTCTGTGGACAAGGCCTGGAACTCCCTGATCCTCCTGGCTGAAGTGATAGCTACCAGGAACACTGTTTTCCATGTCACAGACTTGAGCTCTGCTGAGGACATGAGCCCAAAGGGTGGTTGCATTAGCTGGCCAGTGCACATATTGAGGTCCCATGCTGGAGTTGGCTCCCTGTGCAGGGGATGCAAGTGTAACAGACCCTTGAAAAACATTCTGAATACCTGGTTCACTGCCAGGGATTAACCCTTACCCGCTGAGAGGTAAGCAGAGACGGCTGCCAGATGCACCTTAAGGGTAGATGGCCTGAGGCAGAGTGAATGAAGGTGTGCCAGATAATCCAAAATGACTGGCAAGCCAGCCTGGCTACAGTCTATATCATGGCACCAGATAGAAAGCCTCCACTTAGAGGTGTAAATCTTCCTAGTAGAGGGTTTTCTAGAAACTCTGAGGCCCTCTAGAACCCCTTCAGAAAAGTTTAGGTCAGCATACTCTTAAGTCCTCAAAAGCCAATCCTTGAGCCTGAGGGACGGGAGTAAAGGATCCTGCCCTATGAGGAGGTCAGTAGGTTGTGCCTCCTGGGGAGAGAGATTGGTCCGGATACTGACAGGGTCAGGAGCAGTGAATGCCAGGGCTGCCTGGTCCAGTCTGGAGCAATGAGGATCACTGTCGCTGGTTGAACTGGAGGGAAGGCATACAGAAACTTCCCTGTCCAGTCCAACAGCTGTGCATCTAGAGGCATTGTGCCCAGTGCAGGAGGCTTGCAAAAGAATTGTGGCAGCTGGTGATTGCCTGGGGTTGTGAAGAGGTCCACCTCTGTGGTACCTCACTTTCTGAACACAACTTGCAGAATCTACCTGTTTAGTGACCACTCGTAGTAATTTTGATTGATCCTGCTGAGAGCATGCGAGGACATTGTCCTTCCCTGGGAGATAGACTGCTGAGAGGGAGATCCCGAGGGAATAGGCCAAATTCTATATTTTCATGGCCTCTGTGCACAGAGAACGACCTTGTACCCCCTTGCTTATTTATGTAGTACATTGTGGTTGTATTGTCTGTTCTGACTTGAACCACCTTGCCCTGCAGCACTGTGGCAAAGGACTGAATGCCCAGGTAAACTACCCTGAGTTCCAACAAATTTATGTGAAGCAGGGACTCCTGCTGGAGCCAAGTACCATGTGCGGTGTGTTCCCCCAGGTGGGCACCCCACCGTAGTAGGGACATAGCCATTGTTGACACTGCTGATGATGGCTGCTGAAGGAAAGGCACACCTTCTCTGAGTTTGTCCTTCTTCTGACACCACTGGAGTGCTTGATGAAGAGTTCCCGTGACTGGCACCATTTTTGACAAGGAATCCCTTTTCTGTGACCAGTGAGATCTGAGATGGAACTGGAGGTCTCATCTGGAACCTAGCACTGCTGCTGTTGATGCAGGCATGTATCCTAACAGCTGGAGAAAGTGCCTTGCTGGTCTGGGAATATGCAGTTGGAAGGAGCTGGCCAACTGCACCAGGCTGTCCACTCTCCCGAGGGAGAGAAATGCCTTTCCCTTTAATGTGTCCAACTACGCTCCTATAGATTCCAGGAGCTGGACTGGTCTCAGCACCGACTTTTTCTGGTTTACCAAGCCTAGGAACTGCAGGGTATCTTGAATGGTGGTCAGTGCATCTCTGACCTGCTGGGGTGACAGGCCTACTACTAGCCAGTCGTCCGAAGTATGGGAAGACTGTAACTCCCTGCCTCCTTAAGCACACTACCCCTACTACTAGGCACTTTGTAAACACTCTTGGAGCAGAAATCAGGCTGAAAGGCATGACTCTGCACTGGTAATGGCCTGATGGCAATCTGAACCTGAGGTACTTTCTGTGGGATTGCCTGCTAGGAATGTGGAAGTTTGCATCCTTTAGGTCTAGAGATGGCAGTCACTCTCCTTGCCTGAGTGTAGGGAGGATGGTAGCCAGGATGACCATTCTGAACTTTGGTTTTGTCAAATGTTTGTTTAAATGCCTGAGATCCAGTATGGGTTGCCACTCCCCTGTTTTCTTTTGAGGAAGTATCTTGAGTACAGTCCCTTTCCCCCTTTGGGTCAAGGGGACAGGCTCTACTGCCTTCTCCTGCAGGAGTTTTGCTACCTCTGCCTCCAATAGGATTGCTTCTGATGGGGTGAAAGGTCTGAAAACACCTCCCCTCAGCTTGGGCAAGACCCTGAAGTTGAGAGCAAGACCCTGGCTCACTACCTCCAGGACCCATTTGTCCGTGGTAATAGAACTCCAAGCCTCCCCTCTATGGGAAGTGGGGAGGCATCCTTGGCAGACTCCTGAGAGGGTCTGCTTTACTTGTGCACTTGGCTGGGGACTGAGGCTAGCCTGACTGCCGCCTCTTCTGCCCCTGTCTCTGAAGTACCCTCTCTGCGGCTGGTAAGCTGGAAGAGCCTGAGTCTTGAAGAAAGGTCTGTAGTGGGTTCTAACCCTACCCACTCTACTGTGGTACTTCTGAGGTGTTGCTGCTTTTTCCTCAGCAGCAGCACTCTTGTAAGCCAACTTATATTCATTCATCATTTTCACATAGGCCTCTGTCTGTTTACCAAAGAGAGATGTGGGCTCACAAGGGAAATCCAGGGCCTTCGCCTGTTTGTCCTGGGATAGATTGGTGGCCCTGAGCCAAGCAAACCTCCACAGGGACACTGAAGTTGTCATAAGTCTGGCTGCAATGTCACTGGCATCCACAGCCATTCTAAATTGGTATTTGGAGGCTTCTATGCCCTTTTTTGCAGCCTCAGCTAGGTCATATGCCATGGGGCAGGCCTTAGCAATCTCCAAAACCATGTTCCAGAGACTTTTCTGGTATCTGGAAACATAGGCCACGTAAGTGACATGTTTATTGGCCAGAGAAGAACCCAAATAAGATTTTTTGGCCGTAGAATCTTTATCGGGAACATGCGGTGCTAGAGGAATGCCTGCCTTATCACATGCAGCAGCCTGCACCACCCCTTCATGACTGGGATGCCCGAAGAGGAATTCAGCTCCTGCCTTGGCAACCCAGTATTTTCTAACCATCTTCTTGTCCACTGGGGGAACAGAAGTGGGGGTTTGTAAAATCCTAGTGGCCTGTCTCTTTAGAGGCTTATAGATGAGTAATAGCAACCTGTTAGTTGCTGGTATATCCATCATTTCCATGTAATCTGGTTCCTCCTCCTCTGTAGATTCCTGGGTGGAGAGGTCTAGAGTTTGTGCCACTTGCTTCATGAAAGCAAAATGTGAGGTAAAATCCTCGAGGCCATAAATGTGAGGTAAAATCCTCAAGTCCCTAATCGGGGGAATCGGGGCACCGCTGATCGGGGAAAACATCTGGTTCAGGGGGCTCCCCAAAGTCCTCATCATAATCCTCTTCATGATCAACATCATTATCACCATAAACATCAGTGTAGTGCTCAAGAGAATCAGGAACCGAAGAGGAACCCGAAGTTTGAACCGATGGATGATGTGAACTAAGTCGCGGAACCAAACCGGTACCTGTTTGCAGTGACTGAATTATTCTAATAGCATTAGCAATCTTCTCAGTGGTAGGAACCATCGGGTTTGTCAGTTGTGGTTCCTTCCCAGAGTGATTTTCCTTCTTTTTCTTAGCAGCTGCCGATTCAGCAGCAGTTTCCGTGGTTCGCTTCCTTCCAAGGGAACCTCCACCCTTGTCAGAGGGCTGTTTGCCTGGTTCCTTGGGTTTTTCTTTTGAATGAGAAGAAGTCAGTTTATCCGAGGCTGGATCAGCAGCCTTATCGAACATCTTTTCCCTCAGTCAGTTCAATCACCTATCAAGCGTCAACTGGGGAAAATATTTACATATATCATAGTCTGCATTCAGGTGGTCAAACCCTAGGCAGAAAACACAAACTAAGTGTTGATCAACTTTTGAAAATTGTTCACCACACTCTGTACAAAGCTGAAACCCTGTAGGACCGTTTCTTTTCTTGAGTATCTATGATATAATCTAAAAAAAAAACAAAAAAACCTGGGTTTCTCTGAGCCAAATACACACACTATTAAATAAAACTTCTCTGGTTTTCCTTTTTGTTTTGTGGTTGGTTCAGCAACCGAAGCGAAACTGAGAGTTACCCCAGTTAAATAACACAAAATCAATGTAAATAAGAAACCGGCTACCAGAGAAGTAAATTTTAAAGAAGTTTTACCCCAAAATGTAAACAAAGGCTCAACTTCTTCCCGGTTGCAAGGAACCAAAAAACTTACCAGCACAACACCAAATCTAGACTAATCTACCTGTAATACCAAAGACAGTGCTTTAAAAATGAAAAGAAATAATTGGTACTTTAAAAAAAACGAGAAAATAAAATCTTCAAGAAAGATAAAGGAGAGCTTTCCCAGGTGTCTTACTTAGGCAAGCGAAGTAAAGAATCTGATGGTTGCAGGATGTATTCCAGGGACAGTGGTTTGAAAACCGAGCTCGAGCCAAGCATTCCATCATTTGCATAGGTTCTATATGGGAAGCCGTTCAATTCAAAATTACAGTTTTCAGACTATAACAGTGAAATGTCTATGACTAACAACAAACTGTTTACAGCACAATATTATGAGAATGACAAACATGAAAATGAGTATATCACATGCCAAAATGGTTATGAGACCTTCTGAAATGGTTATGACCTATACCAAAATGTGTATGACACATACCAAACTGGATATGACATACACCAAGTTAGAAATAACACTTATTAAAATAAGTATGACACATACCAAAATGGCTAGGACACATACTGAAACAGGTAATATGCATATCAACATAGATATGACACATACCAAAATGTGTATGACATACACTAAAAGAAAAAAATTACTCACCTTAGTAATATTGTTTCTTCTAATGGAGTCTTGCTATATTATAGACATTAGCAGTTTGATCCAGCTCTAGAACTGCCCCGCAGTGAAATGGTTAAAACCATTCCAAAACAGAATTTTGGCACGAGAGCAGCTCTATCTGTGTCATTTCAAACTTGAACTGTCAGATCTTTACGAGCCAAACTCACTAAGGTCTGTGTGGAAGCTGTAACCTACACTAGCCAAATGGCTACCTAAATAATAACAACCATTGATGGTCCCAACACCCAAGACTCAAGTCAGGGGACCAGAAATACTAACACCATTCTACTAATATGAAAATGGAACATAAGTATAATAAAACACACACACGCGCGTACACATACACACCCCCAAAGTCCCAAAGGGGACAAAATGCTAACAGGACATAAGTAGTGCCCACACCCCACCAAGTAGAGGTTCTGAGAGGGGCAGGTTGGGGGGGAGGTCTATAATATAGCAAGACTCCATTAGAAGAAACAACATTACTAAGGTGAGTAATTTTTTCTTCAAACAACATGAAGTCTTGCTATATTATAGACATTAGCAGAATACACAGCAGTACCTCCATGGAGGAGGGGCAGAACCTACTTAGAGAATAGGCTCTGAAGAACAGCTGTGCCAAACCGAGCATCTCTCCTGGCCTGGACATCCAGGGAGTAATGCTTGGTAAAAGTGTGTACCGTTTTCCAAGTAGCAGCCTGGCAAATCTCTAATAAAGGGATATCTCTGGCAGCAGCTAGAGACGCTGTACCCCTGGTAGAATGAGCCCTCAAACGGGGGGGGGCTCTGCCCACTTTCTGATAACAAAATTGGATACAAGAGACAATCCACCTGGCTATTGATCTCTTAGTGGCAGGTTGCCTTTCCCAACTTCACCATAGGTAAGGAAAAGTTGGAGGATTGAACCTGTGACCTTTAGTGCAGCTCTATATAATAACTAAGAGCTCTCTTAACATCCAGGCTGTGCAACCTCCTCTCACCCAAAGAGGAGTAATCAGTGAAAATACTGGAAGGAGATTGACTAAGATGGAAATCTGAAACCACCTTAGGCAAAACTTCCTATTAGTCCTAAGGACTACCTTATCCCTGTGGAAAGAAATAAAGTCAGTCTCCACTGACAAGGCTTGCAATTCACTTATCGTCTGGCAGAAGTGATAGCCACTAGAAAAACAGTTTTCTAAGTTAGGTACTTGAGCTCTGCAGAAGACAGAGGTTCAAAGGGGTTGCATTAACTGGGCAATGCAAACATTAAGGTCCCAAGCAGGGCGGTTCCCAAAGGGAGGATTAGTATGGAGTAATCCTTAAAAAACTTGGAAAACACAGGATGAGAGGAAAGGGGATGACTTTCCTGCTGACACAAAAGCAGACACAGCTGCCAAATGAACTCTCAGGGTAGCTGGTCTGAGACCCAAGGAATTAAGATGTACCATGTAATCTAACAAATGGGCAATTCAGCAGATTCTGGGGAAATATTTTCCCAGCACACCAAATGGAAAACCTTTTCCATTTAGAACTATAAGTAGCCTAGTGGAAGGCTTTCTGGAAGCCTTTAGGATCTCAAGAACACCCTGAGAGAGGTGTAAATCAGCAAACTCTAACTCCTCAAGAGCCAGGCCTTGAGGTTGAGGGATTTGAGGTCCGGATACCAAACCCTTCCCTGGGCACAAGTCAACAGATTGTGATTCCTGGGGAGGCACAGGGGAAGATGGACTGTCAGAGACAGAAGGAGTAGGTACCAGGGCTGCCTGGCCCAATCCGGGGCAATCAGAATCACCCTGCAAGGCTGAGATCTGATTTTGACTAGTACTTTGAATAGGAGAGGAAAGGGGAAGCATAGAGGAACTTCCCCTCCCAATCCAGAAGAAGGGCATCCAGGGGAACTGAGCCCAGCACTGGAGGCCTGCAACAGAACAGAGGAAGTTTGTGATTGTCTGGGGCTGCAAAAGATCTATCTGAGGGATGCCCCACCTGGCAAAAACTATCCCCAGCACTTGAGGATCCAGGGACCATTCAGTGATGGCCTGGAAATCCTACTGAGGGCATCCGCTAGGACATTGTCCTTCCCTGGAAGATGAACTGCTATGAGGGAAGTGTTCAGGGAATAGGCCAGAGACCACAACTTCATTGCCTCGGTGCACAAGGCCGAAGACCGAGTGCCCCTGCTTGTTGATGTACCACATTGTTGTGGTGTTGTCTGTTCTGACTTGTATCACCTTGTCGACAGATGCAGAAAAAGCTTGAAGTGCTAAAAGACAGCTCTGAGTTCCAGCAAATTGATGTGGAGCAGAGATTCCTGGGGACCAAACTCCTGAGTGGAAAGGTCACCCATGTGGGCTCCCAACCCAGAAGGGAAGCATCTGTAGTGAGAGTCAAGTCGTGAGAAGGGGAAACGAGGGACCCCGCTCTTAAATTGCTCTGATCCTGCCACCACTGGAGAGCTAGGATCAAGGTTCGAGTCACTGGGACCAACTTGGAAAGGGGTCTCTTCTCTGAGACCAAAAGGTTCTCAAGTGAAACTGAATGTCTCTCATCTGAAATCTGGCCCCTGCACAACAGCTGTGGATGCAGCCATGTGCCCCAGGAGCTGCAGAAAGTGTCTTGCTGGTCGAGAGACCTGCAGAGTGAAGGAAGAGGCCAGAGCCACTAAATTCCTTACCCTTTCTGGGAAGAAAGGCTCTGGCTAGCTTTGTGTCCAATTCTGCCCCTATAAAGGTGAGTACCTGGACTGGTTCCAGAACCGACTTTGGTAGGTTTAGCAGAAAACCAGGGAGGTGAGAAGCTGCTGGGTGACCTGCAGGTGAGATTTTACCTGTTCTGGGACTGGCCTACAATGAGCCAGTCGTCTAGATGAGGAAAAAGCAATCTCTCTGCCTCCTTAAGTGGGCCACTGCCACTGCTAGACACTTTGTGAATACCCTTGGAGCAGAGGTAAGGTCGAAGGCATTGCTCTGAACTGGTAATGACCTGAGGCAGTTCGAATCTGAGGTACTTTCGATGGGATCTTCTGATTAGGACATGGAAATAGGCATCCTTGAGGTCCAGGAGGCTAGCCAGTCCCCTGGCCTTAGGAAAGTAAAATCATTGCCAGAGTTACCATTTTGAACTTTGGTTTCAAAAGATGCTTGTTCAGATATCTGAGATCTAAAATGGGCGCCACTCTCCTGTCTTTTTGGGGTAAGGAAGTATCTGGAATACAGACCCTGCCCTGATGCAGGGAGAACCCTTTCTACTGCTCTGAGGCTAACAGGGATGAGACCTCTGTTTCCAGAGCGAGGGTCTCTGAAGCACTTGCAGGTAGAAAAAGTCTGCTTCTCAACTTGGGAAACTTTTTGAAGCTGAGAACCAGACCCTGGCTTACTACTTCCAGAACCCACTTGTCTGAGGTTAAAGAAGCCCAATTCTGACTGAAGTAAGCCAGCCTGCCCCCCACTGGTACAGGAGAATCGGCCCTGGGCACCCCATCAGGGTGCCTGTTTCGCAGGAGCTTTAGGCTGGGGGGTGGGAGCAGGTCTGCCCACCCCTCGTCTGCCCCTGCCTCTGAAGAAGCCCCTCTGAGCATAGGCAGAGGAGGCCTGAGTCTGGTAGAAAGGCCTGTGAAAAGGCCTACCCCTACCCCTGGGGGCATGCCTTTGAGGAGTGGCTTGCCGCTCCTTAGCCTGGGCACTCTTGTAAGTAGTCCTATATTCATCCATCTTCTTCATGTAGTTCTCTGTCTGCTCTCCAAACAGAGAATTTCCCACCACAGGAAAATCCATAGCCTTAGTCTGGGTATCCTGTGACAAACTAGTACACCTGAGCCAGGCCAACCTACGAAAAGCTACAGATATGGCCATGACCCTAGAGGAAACATCATTAACATCCACAGCAGCATGAAACTGAACCTTAGAGGCTTTAATGCCATCAGCAGCCACCTGTTCTAGTTCACTAGCCAGCTGGCCATGGGCCTGCTTGGCCAATTGCATAACAGTATCCCATCTAGATTTCTGATACCTAGCTACATAAGCCATAATTTGCTTGCCTGAGTCCCAGAGAGGCTGCCATATACTGTTTTTTGCCATGGCATCAATCTTCCTGGAATCCTTGTCAGGAGGATGTGAAGCCAAGGAATATTAGCTTTATCACAGGCAGCAGCCTGAACTACCCCAACATGACTGCATTGCTGAGAAAGGAATTCTGTATCAGGGCCTGACAATGTATACCTTCCGACCATCTTTTTATCTACAGGAGGCACAGAATTAGGAGCTTTTAAAATTTTAATTGTTTGTTTCCTAAAAGACTTATGTAAAGGAATAGACAATCTCCTAGACTCTGGAATATCCATCATTTCTACAAAATCAGGCTCCTCTTGCTCATCCACAGCCTCTTCTAAAGGAAGCTGGAGGTTTCAGCAACTTTTTATAAAACATAAAATGAGATGGGGACTCAGACAGCATAGGGGAGATTCTAAAGGTCTGTCTGGGAGATGTCGGTTCAATAGGCACACCCAGACCTTCCAGCCACATTCATACTGTTCATAATCCTCCTCCCCTCCTCTGGTTCATAAAATTCTCAATATCGTAATCCTGAACCACTGGGACCGGACAAACCCGACCTTTTACCAGATAGTGGTGGTTCGGACGGACCCTGAGACAGTGACTGGACAATTTGTATGGCTTTGCTATCTCTGCAGCAGTTGGAGAAGAATTTTGGACTCCAGACCTGCTGATTTTCTTGTTTTCTTTACTGGAATTGGTTCCTCAGAACCAGCTTTTCTTTGCCCGAGGAAGTCTGGCCCTGGTCAGAGCACTCCCTCTAGTTCGGTTGGCACCGAACCGGGCTGGCCATCCGGTCAGCAGACTTTTGGCCTCTCGTTCCCTGAGCCTGCCCAATCTTTTTCCAGGGTGGCTGCAGGAAATTCTTACATACCTGGCAGTCTGACTGGAGGTGGTCAAACCCCAGACAATAAACACATGTGGTGTGGGTCAGCCTTGGCAAAGACTTCCCCACAAACATCACAGTGTTGAAACCCAGTGGGCCTGGTTTTCTTTTGGGTTTCTCAGACATAATGCCAGCCTAACCAAAACTTGCCCTTTTAACGGCAGGCTAGGCAAGACACCCTTATCGGTTCCTAACCATGTGATCGGTATTGGAAAACGTAATAAATCCGTTTTTTAGAACCGATAAGAACCGGAACCGCACTCTAAAATAGTAACTTTTAGTTTTAAATGAGTTTTAACCACTGATCGGTTCAAAAACCGAACCGATAACTTACAAGTTCCCACAGACAAAACTTCATTTACTTACGGTTACCACAGATAGAGCTTGAACCGAACGGTTTTGCAGTTAAAATAAAACTATTCTCGGTTAAATCCAACCGAGAAAACACTTTTTAAACCGAGAAATGAACCGAGCAGAAGGAGAAATCTCCGGAGCGACTGTTCACTGAGGCGGAGTAAAGAATCTGACAGTTCAAGTTTGAAATGACACAGATAGAGCTGCTCTCGTGCCAAAATTCTATTTTGGAATGGTTTTAACCATTTCACTCCGGGGCAGTTCTAGAGCTGGATCAAACTGCTAATGTCTATAATATAGCAAGACTTCATGTTGTTTGAATGGGTATGATACCAACCAAAATGGATACGTTATACCAGAATCAGTATGATGCATAAAGAAATAATTATAACACGTACTGAAATGGATATGGCCCATACTAAAATGATTATGACGCATAGCACAATGGGTATGGCATACCGAATGGGTATGACACACACCAAAATGGGTTTAGCACTAATTGAAATGGATATGATACACACGAAAAATGGTATGACACATGCTGAAATAATTGTGGCAAATACCTAAATGGATATGACTTATACTGAAATGGATATAGCACATAACAAAATGGGTATCGCATACCGAAATGGGTATGACACAAACTGAACTGGATATGGCATGCACTGAAATAATTATGACACGCACTGAAATAATTATGACACATACCCAAATGGATATGACCCATACTGAAATGGATATGACACATACCAAAATGGGTATGACAGGCACCAAAATGGGATTAACAGTAACTGAAATTGGCATGATACACACTGAAAATGGAATGACACATGCTGAAATAATGACACATATCGAAATGGATATGACCCATACTGAAATGGCTATGACACATAACAAAATGGGTATTATATACCAAAATGGGTATGAGACAAACTGAACTGGATATGGCACACTCTGAAATTGGTGTGACACACACTGAAATAGCTCTGACACACAGCTAAATGGATATGACCCATACTGAAATGGATATGACATACAGTAAAATGGGTATGACATACCGAAATGGTTATGACATACACCAATATGGTTATAGCACAAACTGACATGGATATGACACACACCGACATGGGTATGCCAAATATTGAAATAATTATGACAAATACCAAAATGGATATGTCACATGTTGAAATGAATATGACATACCAGAATGGGTATGACAAAAAACAAAATGTATGTGACATGCACCAATATAGGTATGACACATACTGAAATAATTATGACAGATACCAAAATGGATATGACACAAACTGAAATGGTTATGACACATTCTGAAATAATTGACACATACTGAAATGGATATGACCTCTACTGAAATGGATATGACAGAAAAAAAAATATATATATATATATAAATAACACTTACTGAAATAAATATGACACATGCCAAAATATATATGACCTATACAAAAATGGATATAATACGTAATAAATAGGGTATAATGTATACCAAAATGAATATGGCACATACTGAATTGTAGATTATATTTAATACATTGATACTCTTGATAAATGTGTACTGTAGTAAATAAAATGGTTATGAAGTACTGGAAACAAAATCATATATTGAAGTGTGTATGTTGCATACTGAAATGAGCATATAGCAAACTGAATTGTTGCCATACTTACAAGGCATAGACTGAATAGAATGTAACATGTGCCAAGGTGTGAATACAGCAAACGGAAATGTTGCGATACACCAAGAGTATAACACATACTGAACTGAATAAAACTCAGTGAAAAGCACATGACTTGTGTAACCAGAGTGCAGCATCACCCCCTGAGATTTTGTAGGACTCAACCAGTTCTTGTTCAGCTCCACTGCAGGTAAGAGCTCCTTAAATTATGTTAATCAGGAATATGCACAATGTATATTATTACATTATTTTGCTACTGTACCAGTTTTTATTTTTTTAAGTTTCTGTTAAAATGACCTTTGTTTTCAAGTGTTATCTAATTTTTATTAAAAAAAATACTGTTATGTGTTCTTTGTGTAAGCTTATATTTAATACCAGATAAATCCATCTTGCACTTGTCTTCTTCCAGTGTTTTGCAAAGTTATACAGTATGTTGTGTTGTATAATATTTTTATTTTCCCTGTAAAAGAGTGCATTACCAAAAGATCTGTAGCTCCAGGATTATTTCATATCCTGTGTGTTTTAACTGAATTTTACCAACTTACTGAGGGTTAGAGTTTTTCTTTGCTGCATTCTGAATACTGATGTCAGTATTTTACCATTTTTATGAACAGTAAAATAAATTAGCAATTTTTAGTTTGAAAAAATAAGTGCCAGGAACACACATTTTACACTGTTGGAAAGCTGAAAATCTCTAGTACTATATAGAGAATAATAGATAGGCAACTGTGTGTTATGGATTTTTTTTACACACCCGAAGGGTGTGATGACCCATAAACCTCGAGAGCGAAGCTCGAGAGGTTTATGAGGTCATCACACCCTGAGGGTGTGTAAAAAAAAATCCATATACATGCAGTTGCTTATTTTTTATTTTTTATAATTACTGGTGCAGAGTATGGTGCATTTAGAAACACACACACTCTCTCACAGACACTGTCTCTCACACACACACACACACACACACACACACACACACACACACACACTCTTTCCCTTTCCCTGCTTTGACTTACTTTATTTTTAGGTGTCATCCATGGCTTTAGTAGGAGTCCGCGCGTCTACCGATTCGGGGGCACGGCGGGATCAACCAGATATTCAATTTATGTTTGAAAGGCAGGATCAACCAGATAAGCAAATGTAAAGAGAAGGGGACGGAGAATTCAACAAAAGCGGCTCCTCGGTAAACGGAAAACCGAGCTGCCATTTTTTGAAATACTGCTAGCCCGCCCACAAGCAGAATGCGAGCCAATGAAGTGGCTCAGAATGCTAGAGTGACAGACAATGGGCGAAGCGTGGAAAAAGGTATTAACGCCGTAATAACTCGATTTCGGGTTATTACGGCATTTTTACTGTGCCTGAAATCCGGTTAGTAAAGGGAGTCACCAGTAATTATAACCCAGTTGTTTGTAGCTTATGACATTATGGAGCATACAGCCCCATTATTAATGTCCTATCTTCTTCTAAACAAATGGCAGCTTGTGAATCTAGTTATTCATCAAATTATTAATGTAATTGCCCTTTCTCCCCAGATTTCCTGACTTTTTATAAGAGGAGTGTTACATTTTTACAGGCTTCAGTACATGTGCTGAACTACTGAATCATTAAAGGCAGCATCAACACCCAGGTTAGTGAGCTGTTTTTTTTTTCTTCAGACTGAATTGGGAAGGATAACTATTTATAATTCCGGGACAGCATATTTAGTAGGTTATTCATTTGCTTACATTGCCTGGTCTATTGCCACTATTATCTTCATTTCATTGTGAGCAGCATTATGGCATACCTCTCAACTGTCCCTGATTTTCAGGGACGTCCCTGATTTTGCCTCAAAATTTTACTCTGTCCCTCCTAAAAATTGTGTTTCTGTGACCAAACAGCAGGGGTTATAAGCACAAACTAATGTCAAACATTAAAGTTACAGACTTGTTCTTCCTTAGAAAATGCATTTTACACTAAGCCCTTTATTCTACCAGCTTTCTGAGTGGATATCTCCAATTTTGAAGAAGTGTCCCTGATTTTGGTCCATTGTCCCTGATTATTTTAAGCCTTGTCCCTGATTTATGAGGCAGGAGGTTGAGAGGTATGCATTATGGGGTGGTAGTCGGATAACTGTATAGTAAATCTGTGAGGTGGTAGTTGGTGAGACTTTATCTTTGTATTCAATCACTTTTTAGAACTCTGTTTTAAATTGGGTGTGTTTTAGTTGACCTTAAATTGTTTACTGAAGGTTAGATCTTTTGCTGACGTTTTAAAACTAATTTCAGCATTTTGCCACTTTTAATGAAAACATTAAATTATTTCGCCATTTACTCTATAACCATAAGATATGTTTCTAGTTCATGCCACTGTGGAGCAAACAGCCTGCTATCAGTGTTCTGATTTTTGCTAAAAACAGCAATTAGTGAAGCCAGCTATCCAGCAGTTATCAATGTCCTGCACTCCCCCCCCCCCCGATACTGCCTTTTTGTAAGAAAAGTCTTGCATGTTTTCACATTGCACTGCATGTGTTGAAGTAATGAACTGTTGAGCAGCAGACACAGTCAGGTTAGGAACATACGAAAATTGCCAGCAGAAAAAGGCCATCACGGTCTACTAAGTCTGCTCGAGTTTGCAGCTAGTCCCCCTATTTAGCAGCTGCCCTTCCCCTCCCTCTCTCTTTACCCTCCCCTTTTCCCTGTCTTATCCCTTCTTGAAGCCTTCCACTGTGTTACATGCCACCACCTCTGCTGGTAGTGCATTCCAATTTGCCACCACCCTCTCCGTAAAGATATTCCTCCTTACCTCCATCCTGAATCTACCTCTCCCCAATCTCATAGCATCCTTCCTGATCCTGCTCCAAAATAGACCCTCTGTGTCCATCTTGATTATCCCCTTCATGTTTTTGAAGGTCTCGATCATGTCCTCCCTGTCCCTCCTCTCCTCCAATGAGTACATGTTCACCTCCCTCAGCCTGACCTCCTACGGCAATTCCCCCAGACCCTGGATGATTTTTGTCAGGTCGGTGGCTTTGTGTTCCCCTATAGACGGAATTGTTAGGGATAGCTATTTTTTTCTAATTGAATATACTTTACTGAAAATTTTTCTGTACAGTCAATAAAAAAAATAAAATATGAATAATCCTGATAACAAACAAGATAAAAGATTAACAAAGATACAGCCGAGAAACAACACCCACCCCCACATGGCCTGTACCCACACATTACATAGCAAAAATAAACCAGTTTCTGTTGCAGTCAACAATATTGAGTAAAATTAAAGAAATCTTAAGGATACAGTAAGATCAAACTACAGTTTGCTAAATAGTAAACACAATATATTAAAGCATCCAAATATATGTAAATATGGGGGTCTACAAAAAAAAGGGGGGTTAGCATAATAGAGCGCAATTAAAGAGAAAGCTCACAAGAATAAGATAAACTTAGATGGATATTAAGGTCAGCATTGCTTTTTATATTGCTGGGACAGTATATTTCTTTGGGTTTTTTTATCCTTTGCTTGGAGACCTGATGCAGTAGCTTGGGAAAGGGGAAATTGTTTACCAGTAGAGGCACACTAAGCTGAAGCTTGTTTCCAGGTGTAACCTGGGAGCACATAGAAATTAAGTGACTTGCTCAAGGTTCCCACAGTGTGCAAGTTGGGGGGAGGGCTGTGGGATTCAGACAGTTTGAAGCTCACAGATTTGGGATTTGGATGCCAGCCATGTCACTTGCTGTTTGAGTATTTGTCTTGCAGATCAAACAGGCTAAGAAGTCTTTCTGACAGGGGTGTTTATAATTTACTTAACAGGCATTTTTTTCAGCAGTTGGAGGAGCCCACGAGTAGCAGCAGCCCCTTCCCATTGGGGGAGGAGGAGGAGTTATAGAATGGAGCACATGAGTGTATGGGGCGTGCTAATGATTGGGGTTATACATTCTTTTGCCTTTCTTTTAAATATTCTTTTTGCACCCTTCGCCTGTGGAGTTACTAAATGGACAGTATTTCAGGACTCCCATGGTTGGTTCCATCCTGTAGTTGAGGTGTTCGAGGATATACCCCTTGGTTTCTCCTTGCCCCTTCCCCGTGATGGTGCCTGCTCAAGGACATATGTCCAGGCTATGTGTGTGCTCATACACAACTCAGCCAAGCATGTAACGGTATCCTTCCCTTCCCTGCACCACTAATCCTGCACTACCACCCATGCATCCACAGGTGGCAGTGTCAGAGTGGTGTGATGGCCCTCCCTCACCATAGGAGGGGAACATCCCATTTCCCAGCATCATAAGCAATAGTGCTACTGTTGTGCAAACAGGACAGCTGACATTCTTCTCTCTTATGGAGACTCCTTGAGATAAGCTATTGTCCAGGTCTGTCCTGTCTTGTCCTTATCTAATTGTCATTTTAAGTGACATAAATTTTGTGCACATTATTTACTTAAAGTGATTTATGGAGCTTAAGGGGGTAAATACACTTAAAATGTTGACCATGCTGGCGATAGTCCCCTTCTATAATTTGTTATTATTTCTGTGCCGTGATAATTTATTGGGAAGAAATTGTAATTTGGTCTTGACAAGGTGGCCAGTTGGTCCCTTCCACTTTTATATTCATTTCCACACACCCACGCTTAGGCAAATTATGAGGTGCAGCAAGGGAGAGTATTGGAGCACACCCCCATCTAAATGAAGTGGACTATTTTTTCGTTACTATTTTATACCTTCTGATGGTGAGTTGGAGTTTAATGGAGGCCACTACGTGAACAAGGCCCTAGTAAGGAAATTATATCCCAATTCTTTTCAATGGGGAACACTCCAATGCTCTCCCTTGCTGCAAGTCATAGCGTGGGGATGTGGAAATTAATAAGCAAGTGGAAAGGATCGGCTAGCCACCTTGTCAGGTCCATATTACGATTCCTTCCTGTGAAATTGCAGCTGCAAAAACATAATCAAAAGTGATACAAGAAAACTATCACCAACATGACCTATCATTTTCAGTAAACAGTCCATTTACTTTTCAAACTGTACAAACACTTTAATGGTGTATATACTATTATTATTATTATTGAATTTTGTTGACTGGGTAGGCCACTGAGATTAGAATGACCTGTGGGAAGGGGATACAGATGGTAACCAACTGAAATTCAACCACACTAAAGCAGCAGTGCAAAGGAAAAAGAAATCTGCACTTTTTCAACAGTTGATTCCCTGTGCTCTGCTGAGCATTTCCCTGGTAATCTTTCCCTCCAGCATTGTACTATCGCCCCATAATGTGCTCAGTTTTCCTTTGTTTTTGTTTACATTTTTGCCACCCACCATGTTAAAAGCAGCAGTAAAGATAGCAGCCACTATATTTACTGTAGCGCTACAAAATTGGAAAACTGATCACTTCCTGATTAGGTAGTACTGCTGCTTTAAGCTGTTGGTGGCATTTTTAGTTAATGTGGGAAATTTGACCAGAACACTGGGGGAAAATTAGCCTACTCTTTGGGTGGGGGGGGTTGCTGTTTCACTTGATCCCCATCAGATGCATCAATGATGGAGGTGGGGATGGAGGCTCAGTCCCCACTTCGAGTTACGTATGGAGCTGATCTAGTTCAGTGTTTGGTTGGAGACGAGTGTGCTTCCTACGACTCCCTCACCGGAGGACCTAGATTTGTACAGCCACCACAGCCAGCCTCCACTTACCAGGAGGCAGACAGTAGGCTACAGGATGCTATGAAACAGAAATGGGACTTCCTTCTTTCACTGCTGGTGGAAGAGAAGCGGGCCTTTCGCTGAGAAGTGGGCAAGCTGCAAGTGGAGCATGGTTCAGGATTTGAAAGACCCAGCTCGGAGGACATTGTATTATAGTCAGGTGAGGGGGTGGGTACACTACCAAAGCAGGCAACTGCTTCACCTGCATTGCAGCTACTGCAGGGGTCAGTGCAGCAGGACCTTGTTTCTGTGGGGGATGGGGGAGTCCCTGGGCGGCCAGGCTGATGCTCGACTGGTTCTTCTGCTTTCAAAGTTTTTTCTTGCTGAACTGCTGCTTGTACTGTGACCACTGATCACTAATACTGTGCCCTCTACTGTACCCGATTGCTCAGTGCTCCCAGTTCCAGGGTTGGGCAGAGAACGAGATACTTGACAGCCCACAGGTCCACAGCTGCAACAGGCGACCCCTTCTATCAGGAAGGGAGGTCACACTTCAGATAATCTTTCTTATCCACTGGCAGCATGGTTGCTGGTGCAAGCCCTGTCCTGTTGATGGAGTGTTGGACATGAGACGGGGTGGGGCAATGGCACTCACCCCGAAAAATCATTATGGCTCCTATTTGTCTTCCAGACGACTCAGCCGGGGAACTGCCACCCCCCGTTTGTAAGCCGCTTTACACCAGGTGTTGCTACCTTCTTTACCTCCACTGATGACTCAACTCTTTGGAGCATGTCACCGCTGATTTGGAGTGTGTCACCCCCCCAGTATACTACAGCAAGTTCTGAGTGGGCTGGGTATAAATTCAGTTCGCCTGGGGCTTGTTTCCTTGCCAGCTGTGCTTACGTGTGTCTCCTCTGTACAAGGTCTGATCTCCCTCATATACCCTTAGTGCCCGAGTTGCCCTTCCCCTCAGTACAGACCTGTGTCCCTGCTGTGCCGGCTCCTGTATCCTGAATGGACAGAGTGGAACTTGCAGAGATGACTCCAGCCACGTGGGATAAGATTACGGCATCAGTTCGCCCTCCCTCTTCAGTGCAACAGTAGGCAGAGTTTCAGAAAGCGGATGCGTTTTCAGCTGTCCCCACTGCACAACACCGAAATGCAGTCTGCCTCTTATACAGGGGGGGCTTGGATAACCCTCTGGACCAGTCTCATGTGGGTCAGGTGTTACTGAAGGACTCATTATATGTTCCCTTTAACAAACTGTATGCCTTGCTCCACACTCCTGCTGATGGCTATTTTGATTTTCGTTTTCACACTTCGGTCTTTTTGGAGTGTTTCAGAGGGCAATATGACCTTTTAAAAGATACACCACTCTGGCTTCCCTTCCAGGCTCTCCCCCTTATGAAGCCCATGTTGCACTCCTAGACTGTGCTTTTGAAGAATGAAGGGGTGCAGGTGTAGGGCATAGGCTACTGGCTGTCTCAACATTGTGACGTTTTGGGGGATCAGGACCCCATCTTGGACCCTGATGAAGTTTGGACTGGTCATTAGAAGTTCTGCATTAAACTACGGCATTTAGTGTCTGGCTTCCTGCATGTCCCCAGTGTTTTCTACATTGACCCGGACCTTGCCCAGTTCTTTTACTCAGGACAACCAAAGACCTGCTTCTGATACTTTTTTTTTTTTTTTTACCTTTTGTTTTACCAGGAGAGACACTAAGCTGAAAGCGTGTTTACAGGTGCAGCCTGGGAGCACAAGGAAGTTAACTGACTTACTCAGGGTCACACAGTAAGCAAGTGGGGGCTGTGAGATTCAAACTCAGGTCTCTAGGTATGCAGCTCAGAGGCTTAAACCACTGTACTATACTGCCTCCTTTCTGTTCGGTTCTGTTTCCCATCTAGCAAGTGCTTGTGATACACTCCGATGTAACCTTTAACTGTCATTGGGTCACTCCAGTTCACAATGCTGAATGACCTGCGGTGTAACTCGTGAGAAGCTACTGGTCACACTTACTGCCAGTGCTGGTGGGGTGTCCAATAACCAGGAGGAAGATTTTACCCAGGACAAGTTGTTGGATCAGGCTCAGCTAAGAAGGGCTGCCTTATTCAAGTGGTGCCATTAATCTAAGATTGGCCATTTGTATGTGAAAACAATGGATGTAAAAGTGACCCCCCTTGACTTTAATGGGGTGCACCCCCATGCTCTCCCTAGTCACACATCATTATGTGCCTAAGTGCAGGAGCGGAACACAGCAACCAGAAAGTGAAGGGATGGGCTGGTTACCTTTCTTGGCCCAAATTATGATCCCTTCTATTTTCATACAAGAGTGACATAAAAATATAACATGCCCTGAAAAGAATTTTGCCAACCTTGGCTTCCACACAATGAAAGGTAATACCAACTCCACCCCTCCCCAGAACAGCTTGTTCGTTAGTAACAGAAAGCCAGGGGCCCAGGCAGTTGGGGAGTAAACATCTAGGAGCCATCTGCAATTGAGTTTTCTTTGCTGGTTTGCTGAATCTGTTCATGCAGCATTGACAAATCAGATTATGTAAGTGTGTTTTCCATTTTTATTTGCAAAAGTGGGGTATTGTTAAGTTCATTTTGGAAATAGGATGTGAAATAAATGTTTCAGCTAGTTAAATTCTCCTTGTGCAGTTTGTATTGAATTTTTTTCTTATTCCTTCGTTAAATCCTGATTTTAAAATTTTTAATGGAAGCTTTGCATCATCTTGTGCTCAGTTTATGTGTTGGGATTCTTGTCAATTTTTATACTAACTACTTTTTTCAGTAAATGATGCATATCTGTACAGTACTTTTTGCTACTGGTTGTTTAATCATTTCTTCCTGGTTTGACAAATCCAGAGTTACACTATTTATTGATTGATTTATATCTTGGATTACATATACCTTTGAACCAGGGGTTCTTTTACAAAGGTTCCAAGTCAAGAGACAGGTTACACAAGTGAGTCAAATAACAACAAAGGGGTAATACAGTGAAATTACTGCAGTGAGTAATTCAGTAAAGTTACATAGGGTTCATAAACATACAGTGACAATGTACAAGTGTGCAATCCAATATGAACTTTGTCATTTCTAAATGCCTTAGCAGTGTCCGTTTAAGTGAGGGAGGGAGCTGCAGGGAGAGTGAAGGGGGTACACAGTAGGGACAGTACATTTTTGTTAGAAAAAGGCAGGCTGTTGCTCAAATCATTTTGTGGTGTGGTAACTGAATCTAATTACGCAAGTTGATCCACCATACTTTGTATTTGAAAGTGTTCCTTCCGTGTACAAGGTTGGTGGGGGAGGAGTAAGTAGGGGAAGGCCGGTACTGTAGAAGGGATCAATAGCGGATCTAGGAGGAAGGAAGGAGGCTGGTACTGGTGCAGTATATAACAGGGGATATAAGGGTGGTGATGTATAATAAGGATTACGGGGAAGTGGATGGAGGTAGAAGTACATGAGTTGTGAGTTGACTGATCTTGGGAGTGGCGGATAGCTTCCTCAGATAAGTCGACTAGCTGGAGAGGAAGATGGATTAGGATTAGTCTACTGTTGGCGGAAACAGTTACATTTTTCTTTGATAAGCCTAGTGTATAGATATTTGAAAGATGCAATAGATATATGTTTGTTCACTTTCAGTGTCTTCTGCATCGTGTTCCACAGGGCAGATAACACATCGCTGATGGCAGATCTAACATGGCGAGTTTGGAATTTGGGCACTTTAAGCATAATGAAATTCAGACTTCTTAAGGAATATTTACTTGATGTGGCTTGTAAAAAGCAGTCTTGAGATATATTTTGGTAGCCTCTGGGTTATTGCTGTATAAGTCCATAGTGTGGCATTTCTGTCTCTTCTAAACTGAAGCGAGGTCCATCCAACTGCAGTATATACTGTAGCAAGCAGTGGTGAGTGCTGTGAGGTAGATCTGTGATAACTCTCGGGGCTCTATGGTAAAGTGTGTCCAGTTTGTTCAGATATGAGATGGAGCAGCGACCATATAAGAAGTCAGCATAGTCTATTACTGAAAGAAATGTGGCCTGGACCATCTTCTTTTTAGAATCGCTTGTAAGAAAGTGCTTTATTCTATAATATAGTCCAAGTCTCTGTCGGAGTTTTTTTTAGCAATTCTTCCAGATGTTCTAAATAGTCAAGTCTGCTGTCTAGCCAGACCCCCAGGGTATTTGAATTTTGTGACATATTCAAGATTTTCACCAAGGACAGTGGATATCTTAGGGAGATTGGGATAGAGTATCCTGCCTGTATTTGGGGGCAGAAAAGCATTGCCTTAGTTTTTTTGCATTTAGTAGTTTTTTTCCCAGTAGCTGATGTTGCAGTAGGTTGAATTCTGCTTGTAATTCTATGCATGCTGTTACAGGAGAAGGGTGACTGACATACAGTACTGTATTATCAGCAAACAGGTGAACGGGGCTTTGGTAAGGTTATTGTCAGTGCTATTGATATAGATGGCAATGAGGACTGGGCCGAGGATAGATCCTTGGGGTACTCCTCTTTGTAGTGGTTTGACTGGGGATAGTTCTCCTTCGGCCTTCACCTGCTGGGTTCTTCCCATGAGATAGTTGTTAAACCATCTAATGGAGTTTGAGTCGAGTCCTATTAATCTCAGGGATGAGAGGAGCAGATCGTGGTCAACCGTATCAAAGGCCTTACTCAGGTCTAAGAAAACACCGCAGACACAATTTTTTTTAACCAATTCAAGTTGCCAGTCATTGGTTACTTTTGCAAGGGCTGTGATGGTACTGTGTTTGGCTCTGAATCCAGATTGTGCTGGATTTAAGAGATTAGTCGCTTCAAGGTATCCTCTTAGTTGGGTGCTTACGATTTTTTCCAGCAGTTTGGACAGCACAGGGAGAATGGAGATTGGTTTGTAGTTGTTGAGGTCCGTAGGGTTCCCTGATTTCAATAGTGAAATATAACTTGAACGGTTTTCCAGATCGATGGGATAGATACTAATTGTAATGATAGGTTAAATAGGTGTGTTATTGGCACTGCTAGTACTTGTATGCAATTTTTAAAAAGTAGGGGTCAAGGGAGTCTGCACCTGCACTTTTTTTGATATCCAGTTGTGATATTAGCTCTTCAACTTGCTTCAGCGTGGCTGGTATGAAGGAGAAGGTAGTGTCAGTTACCCGTGCTTCAGAGTTCTTTATCCCTAGCTGGGAGCGTATTTGGTTAGCTGTTGAGGTGTTGAATGCTAGTCCAGCAGTTGTAAAGTGATTGTTAAAGGACTCCAAGACTTCCAATCTATCAATGATGGTTTTCTTTCCACTGTGTATTTTGGCTGGGAGTGAGTTACTTGGGTCATGGCCTGCTATGTCTTTTATAGTGTTCCAGAACTTAGCAGGGTTGTGGTATGAGGAGTCTAGTTCAGCCATGTAGTATGCAGCCTTTGCGTCTCGCACTTTCCTGGTGCAGATATTCCTGGCTTTTTTGAACTGCTCCCAATCAGTAGCTGTCTTAGTTTTTCGTGCCTTTTTCCATAGCTTGTCTCTTTCAAGGAGGGTAGCTTTAAGGTCTGAATTGAACCAATGACAGGTTTTATTTTTGATACATACTTTAAAAACTGTTGCATGGATGCTAAGGGCACCTGTAATAATGTCATTTAGAACATCATATGCTATCTCCACTGTGTTTGCTAAGTAGAACTCTTGCCATCTTGTGGAGTGTTTTATCTCGTCTAGATATGCATTAATGTAAAATTTTTTTTTTGATGATCTCACTATGAATTTTGTGGGGAATGAAGGCTTACATGCTGATCTTATTCCAGCAATAGTGCAGTGATCACTGATGTCATTGAACAGTACTCCAATGTGTGAGAAGAGGTGAGGTTTACTCACTAATAAGACATCTAACAGTGTGCTGTTACTTGAGTTCTTTTTGCTGATTCTGGTGGGTTCATTTATGAGCTGTGTGAGCCCATATGTGTCGCAGAATGATATTAAAGGTGTAGCTGCCTTAGAGAGCCAGTTTAGGTTTAGGTCTCCTATGATTATAGTTTCTTCAGTCCCCTTTTTGATTAAGTCACCAAGATGGGATAGAAGCTTGAGGTCAGCTGAGGGAGGCCTATAGCAGCCGATCAACTGCAACGAAGCAGTGTGGGAGAGAGCTACCTTGAGGGACAGGCATTCGAATTCTTTTGCCGTAGAAGATGCGTCGAGGCAGGTTGCAGATAGGTTGTCCTTTACATATATTGCTACCCCCCCCCCCGAATGGCGGTCAGCTCTGTATAGTTTATAATTAGGTAAGTTTATGTCTTTGTCGGCTGTGGCAGGCCTGAGCCATGTCTCTGACACTACCAGTATGTATGGTATGGCTAACCCAGGCTTGAATCATCGTGATCTTTTTTAGTAGACTACATACATTAATATGTAGAAGGCTTAGCCCCTTAATCATGGCTAAGTCTGATGGTGCAGTGATGGCCTCTGGGGGTCCTGGGTTAAGTTCCACATCTCCTGAGCATATTAACAATAGAATCAGTATTTTCATAATTGCCACAAGAGATAGATTATAAATTCTTGCTGTTGCCTTTTTTTTATTCTGAAGCAACCTTCTTTGCCATCCATATGTGGTGCTTTAGCCTCTTGCAAGAGTGATGATTATTACTCTTGCAGTTAGGAGTGTGGAATATTTTACTGTGTGTAGATGGAGATGGGTACCATACAAAAGCAAGTCCGACTGTGTCCCTCCATAGTAACTATTCCATGGGTGACGTTGTAGCGGTGGGAGGTCATATACACATACCCAGTCGCTTGGGACTGTTGTGGTGTTGCAGTAAGACGAGTACGACATCATGTCTCCCTGTAAGTGACGGCATTTTTCACTGAGTTCGGGAAACAGTAATAGTGCAAGAAGGATCCAAGGAAATCCCCCCATTGTAATGGTGAGCAGAGGTACTATAGCCAGTGACTTCCGTAGTGCCCACAATGATTGTCTGCTATAAGTATTTTAACCAGCTAGTGATAGGGGGAGTAGAATTAAGAAGTGTGGGATTGGGATTCGAGGGAAAAAAGAAAGAGTAGCACGGTAAGGGATGCCTAGTGTAGGTCTGACTCCTCTGATGCTTGGGTGCTTGAGGGGTCCAAGTTTTGAATTAACAGTATAAGCAGCGTTAAAGAGCAGAATAGGAATCTACTGCCTGGTATTTAGCAAGGGGATATGAGGCAGGCTATACAGCAGCGAGACGCAGCGGGCGTGGTTTACAAAACTGGCGAAGTGTCTACTTAAGTAAGAGAACAAGGGGGGAAGGGTGGGTGGGCATAAAATTGCGGCTTTGCCATACCTTTCCTGGAGGTTGCTCGGTGCGATGGTTCTGAGTGTCGGCTGAAGTGCCGACCGCCGGCTGGCGGAGACTGGCCCCAGCGCTCAGTTAGGGGCGCTTAGCGAGGGTCCTCCTCTGGGGAGATAAAGAGAGGGCAGTGTGAGTTTAAACACTTTGTAGCTCAAGCGTCAGCAGTGCAGCAGGGGGTCAGAAAAGTTGCACTTGAAAGGCCAGGAAGGGGGGGCTAAGACGCCACAGCGTCTGGCTATCCAATCTTTCACAGGAAGGCTGTAATCCCTTTCTTTACGAATGCAGATCCTGCACACAGTTTCCCCCACCTCACAATTACATGAGTACAGCTCTTTTCGTGAAATTTTAACAAACAATGCCCCTCATAACTCTTAGCAATGGAAACTAAAGCAGAACAAGCAGGGTGAAGTGGGGACCAATAGGAGGCGAAGCTGTGGAAAGCGCTCACCTTCCGATTGGCTGCGGCTTTGCCGTACCTTTCCTGGAGGGTTGTTCCGGTGCGGTGGTTCTGAGCGTCGGCTGAGGGTGCCGACCGCCCGCTGGCGGAAACTGGCCCCGGCACTCAGTTAGGGGCGCTTAGCGAGGGTCCTCCTCTTTCCTGGAGGGTTGCTCCGATGCGGTGGTTCTGAGGGTTCCGACCGCCCGCTGGCAGAGACTGGCCTCAGCGCTCAGTTAGGGGCGCCTAGCGAGGGTCCTCCTCTTTCCTGGAGGGTTGCTCTGGTGTGGTGGTTCTGAGCGTCGGCTGAGGGTGCCGACCACCCGCTGGCGGAGACTGGCCCCGGCGCTCAGGGGCGCTTAGCGAGGGTCCTCCTCTCTTAATCCACCAGTAGAGCCTGCTCCTGCGCTTCCAGAACTGGCCACAATATGAAGTGCTAACTGTGGAACATGAAGTGTTAGGTAGAACCCGCTGGCTAGTGCATGTGGCTGACAAAGAGCGTGCCAGCTATTGTGAGCATGCAACACAGAGGGATTCTATAGTCCTGTAGAGGCCGCTTGGTAGTGCATCTTAGGGAAGGAGACCGCGCATCTGTGTGTGAACGCGGAACGTAGATGGAGTATATACTCGCAAGTGCGGTGCTGTCACTCTTTCAGGTAACCTGTAGATGGCATTGGTGGTGCACGAGTGGGATAATAATGACGACCATGCAAGGGAGGGACCGACAGGCTCCGGCACCCTAAGAGGCAGCAGCAGAGGTGGGTAAGGTGACTAGTACTTCAGGGAAAATGGTAATAGTCCATATTTGAGTGTTCCGATCAACATATAGACACAAGTAAACAAAACAAATTACTCTGTGCATATTTGTTAATCGCAGTTGTAAGTTGTACAACTGTCCCAGCAGGCACCGCTGTAATACAGCATCGAGAGAGACAAAATATTCACCGAGACGAAAAAAAGTGTCATTAGGAATTAGCAAAGGGCATGGAAGTTTAGTTTGTCAAACAGGAACCTTGCATCCTGTGGCTGTTTTCAAACTCCTCCACTCTATCTAAATAGTTGTGTGTGGTACAACGTGAATGCACACATTTGTGTATGGGAAGAGTCTGTAACTGTCTGCAAAGTGCAGGACAGTTCTCCAAATATTAATAAGGATCAGCCTAAGCATAGTGTGGTGTAAAGGAACACAATATTTGCCCGGTACGTGTTCTGCACTTGCCATGTTACAAGCGCATTAATCCCCTCCGGTGTCTGGCTGTACCGGTGGATTAATGCCTGGTGGGTGGTTGGAAGCACTCGTCCTGCGGTCTCGTGCACCAACCCCACCCGGGCATTAATCCACCGGTAGAGCCCTCCTCTGTCGGGGATTAATGCTTACATAAAAAGTCAGGAAATCTGGGGAGAAAGGGCAATGAAATTAATAATTTGATGAATAACTAGATTCATAAACTGCCATTTGTTTAGAAGAAGATAGGACATTAATAATGGGGGTGTATGCTCCATAATGTCATAAGCTACAAACAACTGGGTTATAGTACTAGAGATTCTCAGCTTTCCAGCAGTGTAAAATGTGCGTTCCTGGCATTTATTTTTTCAAACTAAAAATTGCTAATTTATTTTACTGTTCATAAAAATGGTAAAATACTGACATTAGTATTCAGAATGCAGCAAAGAAAAACTCTAACCCTCAGTAAGTTGGTAAAATTCAGTTAAAACACACAGGAATGAGATAATCCTGGAACTACAGATCTTTTGGTAATGCCCTCTTTCACAGGGCAAACAAAAGTATTATACAACACAACATACTGTATAACTTTGCAAAACATTGGAAGAAGACAAGTGCAGGATGGATTTATCTGGTATTAAATATAAGCTTACACAAAGAACACATATAACTAATTTTTTTAATAAAAATCAGATAAAACTTTTGAAAACAAAGATAATTTTAACAGAAACTAAAAAAATAAAAATAAAACTAGTACAGTAGCAAAATAACAATGTAATAATATACATTGTTCATATTCCTGATTAACATAATTTAAGGAGCTCTTACCTGCAGTGGAACTGAACAAGAACTGGTGGAGTCCCACAAAATCTCAGGGGGTGATGCTGCACTCTGATTGGTTACACAAGTCATGTGCTTTTCACTGTGTTTTATTCAGTTCAGTATGTGTTATACTCATCTCGGTGTTTCACATTTCAGTTTGCTGTATTCACACCTTGGCACATGTTACATTCTATGCCTTGTAAGTTTGGCAACAATTCAGTTTGCTATATGCTCATTTCAGTATGCAACATACACATTTTAATAAATGATTTTGTTTTCAGTACTTCATATATCTTTTTATTTACCACAGTACACATTTATCAAGTGTATCAATATAGTAAATGAATATAATCTACAATTCAGTGTGTGTCATTCATTTTGGTATACATTATACCCTATTTATTATGTATTATATCAATTTTTGTATAGGTCATATATATTCTGGCATGTGTCATAATTATTTCAGTATGTGTTATATATTTAAAAAATAATCTATCATATCCATTTCAGTAGAGGTCATATCCATTTCAGCATGTGTCAATTATGTCAGAATGTGTCATAACCATTTCAGTTTGTGTCATATCCATTTTGGTCTCTGTCATAATTATTTCAGTATGTGTCATACCTATATTGGTGCATGTCACATACATTTTGTTTTTTGTCATACCCATTATGGTATGTGTCTTACCCATTCTAGTGGGTGTCATATTCATTTTGGTATGTGCCATAATTATTTCAGTATTTGGCATATCCATGTCAGTGTGTGTTATATCCATGTCAGTTTGTGCTATAACCATATTGGTGTATGTCGTAACCATTTTGGTATGTCATACCCATTTTACTATGTGTCATATCCATTTAGCTGTGTGTCAGAGCTATTTCAGTGTGTGTCACACCAATTTCAGAGTGTGCCATATCCAGTTTAGTTTGTCTCATACCCATTTTGGTATATAATACCCATTTTGTTATGTGTCATAGCCATTTCAGTATGGGTCATATCCATTTCGATATGTGTCATTATTATTTCAGCATGTGTCATTCCATTTTCAGTGTGTATCATGCCAATTTCAGTTACTGTTAATCCCATTTTGGTGCCTGTCATACCCATTTTGGTATGTGTCATATCAATTTCAGTATGGGTCATATCCATTTCAATATGTGTCATTATTATTTCAGCATGTGTCATTCCATTTTTAGTGTGCATCATGCCAATTTCAGTTAGTGTTAATCTCATTTTGGTGTCTGTCATACCCATTTCAGTATGGGTCATATCCATTTGGGTATGTGTCATAATTATTTTGGTGTGTGTCATACCAGTTTCAGTGCGTGCCATATCCAGTTCAGTTTGTGGCATACCTATTTCGGTATGTGATACCCATTTTGCTATGTGCTATATCCATTTAGGTATTTGCCAAAATTATTTCAGCATGTGTCATACCATTTTCTGTGTGTTTCATATCCATTTCAATTAGTGCTAAACCCATTTCGGTGTGTGTCATACCCATTTCGGTATGCCATACCCATTTTGCTATGTGTCATAATCATTTCAGTATGTGTCATAATTATTTCTTTATGCATCATACCGATTCTGGTATAACATATCCATTTCGGTTTGTATCATACCCATTTTAGTGTGTGTCACACACATTTCGGTATGTGTCATATCTATTTTGATATGCATATTACCTGTTTCAAACAACATGAAGTCTTGCTGTATTCTGACTATTGCAGTGATTGCCAACCTTTGAACTGCCCTGGAGAACAAAGAGTTAACTTTCCATGCAGGGCATGGAACGCTGAGCTCGAGCGCGGTTGAAGCCTCTGTCTGCTGTTGTTTAAACTCCAACTGTCAGATTCTTTACTCAGCCTCACTGAACAGTCGCTCTGGAGATTTCTCCTTTGCTCGGTTCAAAAAAGTTGGTTAAAGTGTTTTTTCGCTCAGTTTCTACCGAATTTCTGCTACTGAACCTGTCGGTTTAAGTCTCTGTCTGTGGTACCGTGAGTACTTGATAGGTTTTGCATTTAGTTTCTGTGTGGAACTTGTAAACACTGGATCGGTTCGGTTTGAACCGATCAGTTTGGTTTTAAAAAACTTCTGAATTTATTAGAGTGTGGTAACCGGTCCCTATCGGTTCTAAAAAAAAACGGATTTAATTACGTTTTTTTCCAAGACCCGTAACACGGTCAGGAACCGATAGGGGTGTCTTGCCTGGAGGATTGCCGAAAAAAGGGTAAGTTGTGGATAGGATTGGCCATGTCCGAGAAACCCAAGGAAAAAAACAGACTCACTGGGTTTCAACATTGTAGTGTGTGGGGAAGCCTTTGCTAATCTGATCCCCACACCACCTGTGTTTATTGTCTGGGGTTTGACTACCTCAATTCAGACTGCCAAATTTGTAAAAGTCTTCCCAAAACTACCCTGGATAAGAGAGTAGGTAGACTGAGGGAAAGGGAGGCCGAGAAGTCCGCTGACCCGGATGGCCAGCCTGGTTCGGTTCCAACTGAACCAGAAGGAGTGCCCTCTGACCAGGGTGAAACTTCTTCGGCCAAAAGGAGAGCCGATTCTGAGGAGTCGGTTCTGGTTAAAAGAAAGAAAAGTGAAAAATCATCCGGTTCGGATCCACAAGTTCTTTCTCCGACCGCTGATGAAATAGCCAAAGCGATAAGGATAGTTCAATCGCTAACTTCGGTTCCGGCCGAACCGGCACCATCTATCAGGGGCTCGGTTAGGTCGGTTCCACCGGTTCCGGATTATACTTTAGAAGAATTTAATGAACCAGAGGAGGAGGAGGGAGAGTATGAGGATAATGATGATGGTGATTATGAAAGTCTGGATGTGCCTACTGACCCGGACATCTCCCCAGACAGACCTTCAGGTGTTTCTCCTCCTAGGCTTTCTGAATCCCCTTCCCACTTTATGTTTTACAAGAAAGTGGCTGAAACCCTCCAGCTTCCAATGGAAGAAGCAGTAGAGGATCAGGAGGAGCCTGATTTTGTAGAGATGATGGACATCCCAGAGTCCAGGAGATTGTCTATTCCCCTCCATAAATCTTTCGGGAAACAGACATTTAAAATTTTAAAAACTCCTAATTCCATACTTCCTGTGGACATAAGAATGGACAAGAGGTATACCCTTTCAGGCTCGGACATGGAGTTCCTTTCCCAGCAATGCAGCCATGTTGGGGTAGTGCAGGCTGCTGCCTGTGATAAGACAAATATTCCCTTGGCTTCACACCCCCCAGATAAGGACTCCAGGAGGATTGATGCCATGGCAAAGAAGCAGTACATGGCAGCATCTTTGGGACTCAGGCAGGCTAACTATATGGCCTACACAGCTAGCTACCAGAAGTCCAGGTGGGACACTGTGCTGGCTCTGGCTAAACAGGCCCCTGACCAGCTTGCCAAGGAGCTGGAGCAGGTGGCTGCAGATGGGATTGAGGCATCCAAGGTGCAATTTCATGCTGCTGTGGACTCCAATGATGTTTCATCTAGTCATGGCTACATCTGTGGCCCTTCGGAGGATGGCTTGGCTCAGATGTACTAGCCTATCACAGGATACCCAGCCTAAGGCCATGGATTTTCCTGTCATTGGTAATTCTCTGTTTGGGGAGCAGACAGAGAACTACATGAAAAAGATGGACGAGTACAGGACCACCCACAGGAGTGCTCAGGTCAAAGAAAGATAAGCCACTCCTCAGAGATAGAATTCCAGGGGCAGGGGCAGGCCTTTTCAGAGGCCCTTTTACCAAGCCCAGGCCTTCTCTTCTGCTTATGCTCAGGGGGGTTCTTCAGAGGGAGAGGCAGACGGGGAATGAGCAGGCCTGCTTCCACCCCTCAGCCTAAAGCCCCTGCCAAGCAGACACCCTGATGGGTCTGCCCAGGCCGATTCTCCAATACCTGTAGGGGGCAGGCTGGCTTACTTTGTCTAGGACTGGAAGTCTTTAACATCAGATAAGTGGGTCCTGGAAGTAGTAAGCCAGGGACTGGTTCTCAGCTTCAAAAAATTTCCCAAGATGAGAACCAGATCCTTTCCACCTGCAAATCCATCAGAGACCCTTGCCCTAGAGGCAGAGGTTTCTTCCCTCCTGGCTCTCAGAGCCATAGAAAGGGTTCCTACCCTACACAGGGGCAAAGGATTGTACTCCAGGTACTTCCTAACCCCCAAAAAGACAGGAGAATGGCAGCCCATCGTGGATCTAAGATATCTGAACAAGCACCTTTAAAACCAAAATTCAAAATGGTGACTCTGGGAATAATTCTGCCCTCTCTAAGGCCAGGGGACTGGCTAGCCTCCCTGGACCTCAAAGAATCCTATTTTCACATTCCCATCTGGTACTTCCACAGAAAGTACCTCAGGTTCGAGTTGCCCTCAGGCCACTATCAATTCAGAGCAATGCCCTTTGGCCTAACATCAGCCCCAAGGGTGTTCACAAAGTGCCTGGCAGTAGTGGTTGCTTTCCTAAGGAGAAAAAAGATCTCCATCTTTCCATACTTGGACGACTGGCTCATAGTGGGTCAGACTCCAGACCAAGTCAAGTCACATCTTCAAATAACTCAGCAAGTACTCACTTCCTTAGGATTCCTCCTCAACCTTCCAAAGTCAGTTCTCGAGCCAGTACAGCTCCTCACCTTTATAGGGGCAGAGCTGGATACAATAAGAGCAAAAGGCTTCCTTCCCCTGGACAGGGCAAGGACCCTTATAGAACTGGCCTCTTTATTCACCTTTCAGGTGTCTTGACCAGCAAGGCATTTCCTTCAGCTTCTGGGCCACATGGCAGCCTCCACAGAAGTGGTCCAGGGAGTGAGATTCCAGATGAGGGACATTCAGTTCCACTTAAGAGCCTTCTGGTCCCAAAGAAAGGATTCCCTTACCAAACTAGTCCCAGTGACTCGAACCCTGATCCAGGCTTTGCAATGGTGGTGGGATCAGGACAATTTAAGACAGGGAGTTCCTTTTGTCACTCAGTCTCATTCAGTAATACGCACCACAGATGCCTCCCTGCTGGGCTAGGGAGCCCACTTGGGGGATCTTACCACCCAAGGGCTGTGGTCACCTCAAGAATCTCTGCTTCACATCAATCTCTTGGAACTCAGAGCAGTGTTTCTGGCACTGCAAGCCTTTTCCAAATCTGTACAGAACAAGGTGGTCCAGATCAGAACAGACAATACCACCACAATGTGGTACATCAGCAAGCAAGGAGGCACTCGGTCTACGGCCTTGTGCACAGAAGCAATGAAGTTGTGGTCTCTGGCCTATTCCCTGCAAACCTCTCTGATAGCAGTTCACCTCCCAGGGAAGGACAATGTCCTAGCAGATGCTCTCAGCAGGATATCTCAGGGCCATCATGAATGGACCCTAGATCCCCTAGTTTTGGAAGTGATTTTCTCCAGATGGGGCACTCCACAGATAGATCTTTTTGCAGCCCCAGACAATCACCAACTTCCTCTCTTTTGTTGCAGACCCCCAGTCTTGGGCTCAGTCCCCCTGGATGCTCTGATTCTGAATTGGGAAGGGAAGTTCCTGTATGCTTTTCCCCCCTTCCCTCTCCTCTTCAAAGTGCTAGTCAAGATCAGGTCTCAACCATGCAAAGTGATTCTGATTGCTGCAGACTGGGCCAGACAGCCCTGGTACCCACTGTTGCTGTCCTTAGCAGTCCACCTTCCCCTGTCTCTTCCCAGGAATTACAACCTGTTGACATCCTCTCAGGGAAGGATTTGGTATCCGAACCTCAAATCTCTCAATCTCAAGGCCTGGCTCTTGAAGAGTTAGAGTTTGCTGATCTGCACCTTTCTCAAGGGGTTCTGGATATCCTTAAGGCTTCTCGAAAGCCTTCCACCAGAAAGACTTACAACTCCAAGTGGAAAAGGCTCACTATTTGGTGCTCTAATAAACATATTTCTCCAGAATCTGCTGGGTTGCCTACAGTCCTGGACTATATGGTTCATCTCAATAGCTTGGGACTCAGACCAGCTACACTTAGAGTGCATCTGGCAGCTGTCTCTGCCTTCTTGTCAGTAGGCAAGCCCTCTCCTCTGTCAGCCCATCCTGTGTTTTGTAAGTTCTTCAAGGGATTGCTGCATACCAATCCCCCCCTTTAGGGACCCTGCTCCTGCTTGGGACCTTAATGTCTGCATTGCTCAGCTTATGCAACCACCCTTTGAGCCTTTGTCCTCTGCAGAGCTTAAGTACTTGACTTGGAAAACTGTGTTTTTGGTAGCCATAACCTCTGCCAGGCATATCAGTGAATTGCAAGCCCTTTCAGTGGAGCCTGATTTCATCTCTTTCCATAGAGATAAAGTGGTCCTAAGAACTAACAGGAAGTTTCTGCCTAAGGTGGTTTCAGATTTCCACCTTAATCAGTTTATGTCTCTCCTGTTTTCTTCACTGGCCATTCCTCCTCTGGAGAGGAGGTTGCACAGTCTGGATGTAAAAAGGGCCCTTAGATACTACACAGAGCGCACCAAGGGTCACAGGTTTGAGTCCCTCCAGTTGTTCCTCACTTATGGAGAGGTCGGTAAGGGCAAGCCTGCCACTAAAAGATCTATTGCCAGGTGGATTGTCTCTTGTATACAATTATGCTATGAAAAACTGGGTAGAACCCCACCCTCAGGCCTGAGGGCTCACTCTACTAGAGGTACAGCTGCTTCCCTGGCTGCTACCAGGGATATTCCTATCTTAGAAATTTGTCAAGCAGCCACCTGGAAAACAGTCCATACATTCACCAAGCATTACTCTCTGGATATCCAGGCTAGGAGTGATGCTCGGTTTGGCACAGCAGTACTTCAGAGCCTATTCCCAAAGTAGGTTCTGTCCCTCCTCCATGGAGGTACTGCTTGGTAGTCTGCAATAGTCAGAATACAGCAAGACTTCATGTTGTTTGAAGAAAAAATTACTCACCTTAGTAATGTTGTTTCTTCTAATGGAGTCTTGCTGTATTCTGACCTCCCCGCCTCCCCTCTCAGAATCTGGTTTTTGGGAAGTGGGTGGGCAGGAGCAGTGTTGGCACCCTAGAGGTGCCCCTTTCTCATCCTCCTTTATTTTGGGTATGTGTTGTGTTTTGTTTTTTGGGTTTCCTGACTTGAGTCTTTGCTTTGAAACCAAAAAACCATTTTTTAATAAATTTAGTTGCCAGTAGGCTAGTATGAGTCTTACAGTTTCCACACAGAACTTCTAGTGAGTATTACTCGTAAAGATCTGACGGTTGGAGTTTAAACAACAGCAGACAGAGGCTTCAACCGAGCTCGAGCTCAGCGTTCCATGCCCTGCATGGAAAGTTAACTCTTTGTTCCCTGGGGCAGTTCAAAGGTTGGCAATCACTGCAATAGTCAGAATACAGCAAGACTCCATTAGAAGAAACAACATTACTAAGGTAATTTTTTCTTTAGTATGTGTCCTAGCCATTTTGGTATATGTCATACTTATTTTAATAAGTGTTATTTCTATCTTGGTGTATGTCGTATCCAGTTTGGTATGTGTCATACACATTTTGGTATAGGTCATAACCATTTCAGAAGGTCTCATAACCATTTCGGTGTGTGATGTACTCATTTTCATGTTTCTCATTCTCATAATATTATGCTGTAAACAGTTTGTTGTTAGTCATAGACATTTTACTGTTAATTATATTCTGAAAGCTGTAATTTTGAATTGAACGGCTTCCCATAGTTCTGTTAACCATTTCGGCTCCGGGGCAGACCTTTGGTGAGACCATGCTGCATATGTCAGAACACAGTAAGATTTCCTGGGCTTAGAAACACAGAATTTAACTCTGTGGTCTCAACAGGGTCGAAGTAAAAAAGAAAAAGAAAAGGGGTGGGACACCATATTGATGTGTTAATGCCAGTACACAGCAGCCCCATTCATTTGTACTAAACATTTTTCCAGTATGTAACCAGTACCATTAACATGTTGTAGTACTGTCACACTAAAATTAAATAATTTTTAAAAAGTGAAATCCCATTTAGAGGTCATATCAGTCCCTCACTTTAATTTAAAACAGCAAAAATTGGCTTTTGTGGGTGGGGTAGCAGTGTCCAGTTAAAACCTTTTATACATTTAATCATTTGCAAACATTGTTACTTTTGTATCATTGTCCTCCCAGTAATTTTTGGTTTTGTTCTCCCTACTGTACCCTTCCCCTGAGATGCACCTGGAAGAACAAATGACTCACTACAGTAATATTTCCTCTAGAGGATTTACTAGTGATTAATATAGTTGTGTCCAGCTTAAAGCAGCAGTGCAAGGAAATTGGACAAAAAATTTGACCGTTTCTTTTTTTACCATAAAAGAGTCCAGGCATAGGAACCAGGGTGGGGGGGCGAGAGAGGCGGCAGCCCTCCACTTTTCATTTTTGTATGGCAAAAACTAGTTTAAAAGAAGTGCCATTTGCACCCACATAAGTCCCCTTCTGAGCCTCCGCCTCCTCAGCTTTACTATCTTCCGACACCCTTGATTCCTGGCATCTTCCAGTTTTATTTAGTGGTAAAATGTTCTGGTTTGTCCAAAATCTGTATTTTTATATCAGTTTTAATTTAGCTTTGTCTCAAGAAAAAAGGCGGCTACATTTGGCTTTGATATAACATTGTATATCTGGCAAGAGTTTGGCCCGAGGGGAAAAAAAAAACTCATGGGCTGCATCATAGGAGGTACCTAGAAAAGTAGATTTGACTAGTATGTTAATATTTGTATTAACTGTAGCTGAAACTAGCTTTTTGGAAAAATATGTTTTGTTGCACTGTTGCTTTAAGGACAAATGGAAAAAATTAAGGGGGATGTATGAGGAAGGGGCCTATCCTACACTATTAGACTTTCAATATGTCCCAGGTGAGAGGAGAAGACAAGTTTATTCCAATCTACTGCCCTTCCATAGGAGTCAACAAATAAGGGTTAGTTTGACTAGTTCTACTCCATTAGAAGGAAAAGTTACTCACTGTACTGTTAACACTACAGTTTTTCTTATAACTATAATAATTTGAACAGCCCAGTAAATGTGAAGACTTCAGTCAGTGCCCTTGGTGCTGGATGCCTTTAGAATTACTTTGGAAATAGGTTCTGAAGTATAGAAATCCTAGGTATAGCATCCTCTTTTCCTGTGTGTCCAGGCAGTGATGGGATGTGAATGTATGTTCTGTGGACCATGTTGCAGCTTTTCAAAGGTTTTCCACTGCCACTGATTATGCTGTATTTCTTCTGGAGTATGCTATGATGCAGTCTAAGGGTACTTTCCCTCCCTTGTTATAGCAGAAACATATTGTGGATACTCTCTACTTTGATGTGAACTGTTTAGCTGCTGGGTATCCTTGTCACACCTCATTGCATGTAATAAGAAAAAATTACTCGCCATAATAATGTTGTTTCTTCCAAAAGATCCCTCACTGTGCTTAACAACTACAATTATTCCCCTAGAATGAGCTGCCCAGAGCCTAGAGTTTTATGCTAATTATGCAGTTTTAGGATGAAATGTTGTGTGGTAATGCTCACCTCTGTACTCTAACAGCAGATTTACTTCTGAACTAAGGTGAGCAGTGACCATTAAACTAGCTAAATGACTCCCAAAAATGTATCAAAATGAATTTATGGCAGAACAGATCTAGAAAGCTTTGATCACTGAGTATCAGTTGTAAAGCACTGTAATAAGTAATGCTCAAGCAAATACAAAGAATTGATTCTTGTGTGAACCTTTTCCAGATTCTGGAAGGGAGGCAGGGATGGACTTGTTAAACACAGTGAGGGATACCTTGGAAGAAACAACATTACAACAGTGAGTAATTTTTTCTTCAAGCTCCAGGAATCCCTCACTTATGCTTAACTGCAGACTCCAAAGCAGTACCTTGGAAGGCTGGTGTGATGGGCATATGACCAGACTGATCTGTTCATTTCTTTTGTTAGTGTAGATATTTTCCTTTCATAAGTTCTGTTATTTCAAAGTTGCTGAAAACATGGCTTCCAAGTCACATGTCCAGGCTGGTCTTGTGGGAAATACTGGTTAACTGCTCAGTGTAACTTTCCCACTAGCTCACCTTAGCTGCACATCCTGGCAGATGTGAGGGTGCAATTTCAAACACCTCAAACATCAAGAAAAACAAGATCATAAAGCTGGACAGAGGATGTCTAGGTGTGAAGGAGGCCTGTTGGTCCAGATGATGTCATACACACACACATTTGGGGTAGGGGAACAGTGGGGGACTGCCACTCAAAGGGGTGAGACCACTCCCCACAGTCAAAGGGAATAAATTAGGGAGCTGATGGGTCAGCTAGCTCTCTGTCTCTCTTTCTCTCTGTCTGGAATACTCATCATCTAAAAGCAAGAGGGTCCTGCCAAGGACAAGCTGAAGGGTAAGATAGCACAGTGAGGGAAAATGTCTTTTGCAGTTAGTGGCAGGTAAAGAGGGCTAGGTGAAAGTTCAGATTTTTCTCTACGTCAGCTGTGTTTAACATCCTTTATTTTCCATCCTGAGTAAACTTGTAAACCTTTTATATTTCTGTAAATATATCCTGTTTGTAAATACTTGTAGTTCTTCTAGTAAAGAATCTATTTTGATAGAACCACTGACTGCTTGTGTATTTAAAAAGGTATTTTACTGTTTCTGCTGGACTCTGTTTGCAGTCCGTCTCTGAAGGAGCACTCTACCAATAGCTATTGTGGTGAGCGTCCTGATCTTGAGCAGGAGGCAAAAGGTAGGTTTTCTTGGTTCCCAGCAAACAAATCAGATGGTGGCAAAAAATTTGAAGTCCCTGACAGAGAACTGCCCTGTAAGCGAGGGGCCCAAGTGGCAGTCTTGTCTTAGCTGGTAACAGTGCTGAGTCATCTCTGTCACAGCTGGGTACAGAACCTACATAGGGAAAATGTTCTGCAAGACAACAGCACAGAAACTGGTATCCCTTCTGTACTGTATATCCAGACAGTAGTGCTTTCTAAAAGTCTGTGCTGTTTTCCAGGTAGCGGCTTTACAGATTTCCTGTAGAGAAACACCTCTGGAAGCTGCCACAGAGGCGGAGGTGCCCCTTGTAGAGCATGCCCTGAGGCCCACAGGTGGCATCCGGCCGGCTTTACTGTAACAGTACAAAATATAGGCCTCTTTCCAATGAGAAATGGTTCTGTCAGATGCTCGTTTACCCTGACCTACTTCACTGTCGGTGAAGAATAACTGAGTACTGGTGGACTTAACGTCCAGGCTGTGGAACATTTGCTACCATGGGCTGGACTTCACTATAAAGAACACTGGAAGTGTGATTGACTGATTAAGATGAAATTCAGACACCTCTTTGGGGAGGAATTTCCTGATGGCTCAAAACTACCTTGTCCCTATTGAATATGATATAGTTGAGATCTGTACAGAGGGCTTGAAGATTGCTTACCCTTCTGGCAGATGTGAGTGCTACCAGGAAGATTGCTTTACAGGTAACATACTTCAGGGCAACAGTAGCCATAGGCTCAAAGAAAAAATTATTCACCTTAGTAATTGTGTTTCTTCTAATGGAGTCTTGCTATATTCTGACAATCTGCAGTTAGCTCCAGCCTTTAAACTGCCCCAGAGAGTATAAGGTTAATTTTCTGTGCAGTGCATAGAACGTTGAGCTTGAGCTTAGTTGAGTCGCTGTCTGCAGCACTTTGAAACCCAACCGTCAGATTCTTACGAGCAAACACTCACTCACTATACTATGTGGAAATTGTAAAATATTTAACTAGCCAGCTGGCAACAAAAGTTTTGGATTCCCAAAGGAAGACTCAAGTCAGGAAACCCCAAACCAAAAACCTATTCAATAAAGATTATAATATAAGCACCCAAGTAACAAGGAGGGTGTGCTGACGACACCCTTGGGGTGCAACACTGCACCTGCCCACCCACTTCCCAAAAACAGGTTCTGAGAGGGAAGGCAGGGAGGGAGGTCAGAATATACCAAGACTCCATCAGAACAAACACAGTTACTAAGGTGAGTAAGTTTTTCTTCAAACAACATGAAGTCTTGCTGTATTCTGACAATCTGCAGACTACCAAGCAGTACCTCCATGGAGGAGGGACAGAACCTACTTTGGGAATAGGCTCTGAAGTACTGCTGTGCCAAACCGAGCATCACTCCTAGCCTGGATATCCAGAGAGTAATGCTTGGTAAAGGTATGGACTGTTTTCCAGGTGGCTGCTTGACAAATTTCTAACAGAGGGATATCCCTGGCAGCAGCCAGGGAAACAGCTGTACGTCTTGTGGAATGAGCCCTCTGGCATGAGGGTGGAATTTTTCCATTTCTCATAGCAGAATTTTGTACAGGAAACAATCCACCTGGCAATAGATCTCTTAGTGGCAGGTTTGCCCTTTCCCATTTCCCCATAAGTGAGGAATAACTGGAGAGAATCAAACCTGTGACCCTTGGTACACTCTATGTAGTAGCTAAGGGCTCCTTTAACATCTAAACTGTGTAGCCTCCTCTCCCCTGAGGAAGAATGATCAGTGAAGAAAACAGGAAGAGACATGGACTGATTCAAATGGAAGTCTGAAATCACTGTGGGCAAGAACCTCCTATTGGTTCTAAGGACCACTTTATCTCTATGGAATGAGATGAAATCAGGTTCCACTGACAGGGCTTGCAACTCACTGATACGTCTGGCAGAGGTAATGGCTACCAAAAACATAGCTTTCCAAGTCAAGTACTTAAGCTCTGCTGAGGACATAGGCTCAAAAGGAGGTTGCATTAGTTGAGCAATGCAAACATTGAAGTCCCAGACAGGGGCATGATCCCTAAAGGGAGGATTGGTATGAAGCAATCCCTTGAAAAATTTACTGAACACAGGACGAGATGATAGTGAGGAAAGCTTCCCCACTGACAGAAAAGCAGAAACAGCTGACAAGTGTACCTTGAAAGTAGCTGGTCTGAGGCCTAGGCCATTAAGATGAACCATATAATCCAGAACTGTAGGCAATTCAGCAGTGTCTGGAGAGATATGCTTCTTGGAACAGCAAATGCTGAATCTTTTCCATTTGGAGTCATAAGTCTTTCTGGTGGCAGGCTTTCGAGAGGCTTTTAGAATATCCAGAACCCCCTGGGACAGGTGCAAATCTGCATACTCTAACTCTTCAAGAGCCGTGCCTTGAGATTAAGAGACTGAAGACTGTGGTACAAAATCTTCCCCTGAGAGGAGGTTAACAGGTTGTAATTCCTGGGAAGAGACAGGGGAAGATGGACTGCTAGAGACAGCAACGGGGGTACCAAGGCTGTCTGGCCCAGTCTGGAGCAATCAGAATCACTTTGCAAGGTTGTGACCTTACCTTGACTAGAACCTTGAACAGTAGAGGAAAGGCATACAGAAATGTCCCTTCCCAGTTCAAAATCAGAGCATCCAGAGGGACTGAACCCAAGACTGGGGGTCTGCAACAGAATAGAGGAAGTTGGTGACTGTCTGGGGCTGCAAAGAGATCTATATCTGGAGTGCCTCACCTTGAAAAAATCACGTTCAACACCAGGGGATCCAGGGACCATTCGTGATGGCCTTGGGAGATCCTGCTCAGTGCATCTGCTAGCACATTGTCCTTCCCTGGAAGGTGGACTGCTATCAGAGAGGTCTGCAGGGAATAAGCCAGGGACCACAATTTCATGGCTTCCGTGCCCAAGGTCGTAGACCAAGTGCCTCCCTGATGTTGATGTACCACATGGTGGTGGTGTTGTCTGTTCTGACCTGAACCACCTTGTTCTGCACAGACTGAGAGAAAGCCTGCAGGGCCAGAAAAACTGCCCTGAGTTCCAGGAGATCGATATGAAGAAGGGACTCCTGAAGGGACCACAGTCCCTGGGCTGTGAGAGCCCCCAGATGAGCTCACCACCCTAATAGGGAAGCATCCGTGGTAAGGACCGCCGAATGAGTCTGAGTGACAAATAGGACCCCTTGCCTTAAATTGTCCTGATCCTGCCACCACTGAAGAGCTTGGATCAGTGTCCGAGTCACTGGAATCAGTTTGGTAAGAGGATCCTTCCTTTGGGACCAAAAGGCCCTCAGATGGAACTGAATGTCCCTCATCTGGAATCTTGCCCCTTGGACCACTGCTGTAGAAGCTTCCATGTGGCCCAGGAACTGAAGGAAGTGCCTTGCTGGTCGGGACACCTAAAGACTGAAGGAAGAAGCCAGTTCTATAAGAACTCTTGCCCTTTCCAGGGGAAGAAGAAAGGCTCTTGCTTTGACAGTATGTGGCTCTGCCCCTATAAAGGTAAGAAGCTGCACTGGTTCGAGAACTGACTTGGGGAGGTTGAGAAGAAATCCCAGGGAAGTGAGCACTTGCTGGGTCACTTGCAGGTCTGACTTGACTTGGCCTGGAGACTGACCCATTATGAGCCAGTCGTCCAGATATGGAAAAATGGAAATCTTTTGCTGTCTTAAAAAGGCCACTACTACTGCCAGGCACTTTGTGAAAACCCTTGGAGCTGATGTTAGGCCAGAGGGCATTGCTCTGAACTGGTAATGGCCTAAGGGCAACTTGAACCTGAGGTACTTTCTGTGGGAGCACCTGATGGGGATGTGAAAGTAGGCATCTTTGAGGTCCAGAGAGGCTAGCCAGTCCCCTGGCCTTAGAGAGGGAAGAATTATTCCCAGAGTCACCATCTTGAACCTTGGTTTTAAAAGATGTTTGTTCAGGTATCTTAAATCTAGGATGGGTCACCACTCCCGTCTTTTTGGGGGTAAGAAAGTACCTGGAGTACAGACCTTTGCCCCAGTGTAGGGTAGGAACTCTCTCTATGGCTGTTAAGGCCAGAAGAGATGAAACCTCTGCCTCTAGGGCAAGGGTTTCGGAGAGACCTGCAGGTGAAAAAGATCTGGCTCTCATCTTCAGAAATTTTGTGAAGCCTTCGAACCAGTCATTGGCTTACTACTTCCAGGACCCACTTGTCTGAAGTAACAAACATCCAGTCCTGGGTGAAGTAAGCCAGCCTGCCCCGGTCAGGGATAGGAGAGTCGACCCGGGCAGACCCATCAGGGTGTCTGCTTGGCAGGGGCCTTAGGCTGAGGAGTGGATGCAGCCCTGCTCAACCCCCTTCTGCCTCTCCCTCTGAAGAACCCCCTCTGTGAAAAGGAAGAAGAGGCCTGTGCTTGGTAGAAAGGCCTATGAAAAGGCCTGCCCCTGCCCCTAGATTGCTGCCTTTGAGGAGCTGCTTGCCTCTCCTTGGCCTGTGCACTCCTATAAGTGGTCCTATATTCCTCCATCTTCTTCATGTAATTCTCTGTCTGCTCCCCAGAGAATTACCTTCCACAGGGAAATCCATGGGCTTAGCCTGGGTGTCCTGTGAGAGACTAGTACATCTGAGCCAAGCCATTCTCCGAAGAGCCACAGATGTAGCCATGACTCTTGATGACACATCATTGGAGTCCACAGCAGCATGAAACTGTACCTTAGATGCCTCAAGCCCATCCGCAGCCACCTCCTCCAGCTTCTTGGCCAGCTGGGGGGAGGCCTGTGTAGCCAGTGCCAGTACAGTGTCCCATCTGGACTTCTGGTACCTGGCTGTGTAAGCCATATAATTAGCCTGCCTGAGTCCCAAAGAGGATGCCATGTATTGCTTCTTTGCCAAGGCATCCATCCTCCTGGAGTCTTTGGGGGGTGTGAAGCGAAGGGAACAATAGCCCTGTCACAGGCTGCAGCCTGCACGACCCCAACATGACTCTGTGTCTCAGCCTGATAAAGTATACCTCTTGTCCATTCTTCTATCAACAGGAGGTACAGAATTAGGAGACTAACATTTTTTGTGTCTGTTTCCCAAATGATTTGTGCAGGGGAATAGACAGCCTCCTGGACTCTGGGATGTCCATCATTTCGTCAAAATCAGGCTCCTCTTGATCCTCTGTGGCTTCCTCCATAGGGAGCTGGAGAGTTTCAGCCACTTTCCTGTAGAACAGATAGCGGGAAGGGGACTCAGAGAGCCTAGGAGGGGAACACCAGAAGGTCTGTCTGGGGAGATGTCCGGTTCAATTGGCATATCCAGACTTTCTGCTCCATCATAGTCATCATCTTGTTCATAATGCCCCTCCTCCCCAAATTCCGGTTCATAAAAATCTTCAGGGGCATAATCCTGAACCGGTGGAACCGAACCCCTATCTAACGGAGCCAGATCGTACGGAACCGGGCGAAGCGATTCAACAATCCGAATCGCTCGGGCAATCTCATCAGCGGTCGGAACATGAACCTCCGGATCCGAAACGGCTGACTTGTCTTTACGCTTCCTTTTTGTAGGAACCAATCCCTCAGGATCAGCTCTCCTCTTGCCCAAAGAAGTATTGCCCTGGTCAGAGGGCACTCCTTCTGGTTCGGTCGGAACCGAACTGGGCTGGCCATCCAGGTCATCGGACTTCTCGGCCTCCTTTTCCCCAAGTCTACCTAATCTTTTCTCCAGGGTAGACTTAGGAAAGTTTTTACAAATTTGGCAGTCTGTATCGAGGTGTTCAAACCCCAGACACTAAACACAGGTGGTGTGGGGATCGGCCTTACCAAAGACCTCCCCACACTCACTGCAGTGTTGAAACCCAGTGGGCACGTTTTTTTTCTTGGGTTTCTCAGACATGGCCAACCTAACCAAACTTACCCTTTTTTCGGCAACCGCCAGGCAAGACTCTCTTATCGGTTCCTAACTGTGTCACAGGTATTGGAAAAAAATATTTAAAACAAGTTTTTTTTTTAAAAACTGATAAGGACTGGTAACCACATACTAAAGAAAAGTACAAGAAATTCAACTATTGGATTGGTTCAGCTGAACCGATCGAACAAGTTTCACTATTTCCACAAAGTAAAACAGAAAACTATCTAAGCACTCACGGTACCGCAGACAGAGCCTGAACCGACAATGCGGAAATAATTTCAGATTAAACTGACACGTTAACTGACTTTTGAACTGAGCTGAAGGAGAAATCTCCAGAACGACTGTTCAGTGAGGCGGAGTAAAGAATCTGACGGTTGGGTTTCGAAGTGCTGCAGACAGACTTCAACCGAGCTCGAGCTCAACGTTCTATGCACTGCATAGAAAATTAACCCTATACTCAGTTTAAAGGCTGGAGCTAACTGCAGATTGTCAGAATACAGCAAGGCTTCATGTTGTTTGAAAGGAGCCTGCATTAGTTGAGCAATTCAAAGGTTCAGGTGCCATGGGGGAATAGGATCCCTAACTGGCGGGTTCAGGTGAGCCAGACCTAAAACAACCTCCTGAAAATAGGCTGCGAGGCAACCAACCTATTTTTGCCAGCTGAGGCGTATGCTGACACTGCTGCCAGGTGCACCTTCAAGGTTGAGGGCCTAAAGCCCAGGGACTGTAGGTGGACCAGGCAGTCCAAAACAGGGAAAATCTTTTCCACTTTGAGCCATATATTTTCTTTGCTGCTGGTTTTCTGGAAACCTTAACCACTTCCAAAACTTTCTCAGAGAATTTTAGCCCAGAGAACTGTAATTCTTCAAACACCATTCTCTGAGATGCAGAGTTCTCAAATCTGGAACTCTCATCCTGCCCTGAGACAGTGTCAAAAGATTGCACCTCAGAGGCAGGCTGATTGGCTGTCTATTGAAGAGGGACAGGAGCATGGAATATCCAGTCTGCCTAGCCAAGTCTGGAACTATGAAGATAATTGCTGTTGACTCCCTTCTCAGTTTGATTAGAATTCTCAGTAAAAGTGGGAATGTAGCCGGCCTGGTAGCGCTGAGGGTTGAGGTGCTGGACGCCACACCTCACCCCATGCTGGCGACCTGGGTTTGGTAGCGGACTCGGACCGCCGGGAGTCGGCTGGGGGAGATAGGCTAGAGCATCCGACGACAGCTCGCCTTCTCTGGGGGAGGGACGGGGATCCATCCCGGCATGTGCTGACCCCTGGCGGAGGCTGGGGGCATGCCAGCACATCGACGCCCCAGGGGCCTGATTGGCCACAGGCAGAGGTCTGTGGACCAGTCAGCTGCGGGGCTTACACCATTGGGGGCAGATGCTGTGGACGTCCGCATTTGCGCCTAGACGTCTGGGCACACACCTTCAGCATAGAAAAAGGGAAAAATCACCCTCAGGAGCCGGGAGGATGGAGCGCCGACCCAATCCTAATGTGCCACCGTCTGCCACTGCCTCAGGGTCCTGACGCGATGGAGAGATTCGGGGGTGTCCCGCCCCACCTCGACCCCGCCCAGGGGGCCAAACCGCAGCAGGATGGAGGAACTTGAGCAGTAGGTAAGAGGGCGGCAGGGATGGGGTTCATGGACGACTCCTGACGAGGCGGCTCCTGTGGGACGTAACGGGATAAAAAGTAACTAAAAAAAAAGTGGGAAAGTTGAAGGTTAATGGGATGTTTGATGGAGAGGGACAGGAGAAGTGAGTATCAAGACCCAGTTCCTCTGTCTTGTGGGGTTCCTCAGAGTTCAGTATTGTCCCCCATGTTGTTTACAGTGTACATGCTGCCCCTCGGAGACATTGTAAGAAGGTACGGGCTGAGGTTTCACTGCTATGCCGATGATACGCAGCTCTTTCTTTTGCACCTGACCAGGATGGAGCTCTCTCGGTCTTTAATAACTGCCTCACGGAAATCCAGGAGTGGATGGATTCAAGTTGGCTGAAGTTGAACTCGGATAAGACTGAGGTGCTGGTTGTGGATCCGGCACACCGGATAGGGGGTTCAGGGGTTGGTGTGCCCTTCGGGTTATACCTTGGCGGCCTATCACTCCCGACCTCTGAACAGGTGCGGAACCTGGGGGTAATTTTTGATGAAGGGCTTACTCTGCATTAGGTGTCTGCCGTCGTCAAACCCTCTCTCTATCATCTGAGTAATATCTCCAGGATTAAGCACCTTATTCCGTCTGGCGATCTTCCTATGCTGGTCCATGCCTTTGTGTCCTCGTGCTTGGACTGTTGCAATTCCCTTTACCTAGGGCTACCTGGGGTGGAAATCCATCGCCTGCAGCTGGTGCAGAACGCAGCAGCCTGGTTTTTGACAGGAACTTCTCGGTCCAGTCATATTTCGCCAGTGCTGTGCGGATTGCACTGGCTGCCAGTATAGTGGCGGATCACCTTTAAAGTCAGTCTTCTGACTTTTAAAGCCCTACACAGACTGGGCCCAGACTACTTGAAAGAGCTCCTGGTTCTTTACCACCCTGGGCGATCGCTCCGCTCAGCTGACAAGGGGTTGCTAGAGATCCTGAGGGTGTATTTAAATTCTTCAGGGGCCCGGGCATTTATGTTTGTGGCCCCTACCCTCTGGAATTCTCTACCCCATCGGTTACGGGAGTGCGTGACTGTGGAGGGATTTAAACAGGCCTTGAAAACTTATTTGTGGAGGTAAGCTTTTGGTGGTTAATTTTTTTTTTTCTGACTGTATTAGTTGTTGTATTGCTGCTTTGTATTTTGAAGACACTGAGCCGTATGATATATTTTAACCTTTGTTTGGCACCTTGGTTTTTGAAAGGCGTCATAAAAAATAAAGCTCATTATTATTATGTCTGCCTAGCCCAGTCTGGAGCTATTAGGATCACTATTGCAGACTCCCTTCTCAGTTTCAGCAGCACTCACAGTAAGTGTGGGAATGGAGGAAAGGTACAAAGCACCTTCCCTACCCATTCGAGGATTAGGGCATCCTTTAGGACTGTACCCACCAAGGGGAGCCTGCAACAGAACAGAGGGAGCTGGTTGTTTTCCCAGGATTCAAACAGATCCACCTCTGGTGTACCCCACCTTCTGAACAATGTAGCCACCACCTACTTGTTCAGAGTCCATTCATGGTTTCCCTGGCTGACTCTGCAACTGTAAAGTCCAGGACCTTAACTGGTTCTGTTTGGGACTTTGGGGTATCTATCTGGAAACCTAGGTCCTCCAGGATGTGCTGTGTGAAAAGGGGGGAGGACTTGGCCTCCTGGTGTGACCCTCCTGAGACCAGTCATCTAGGTAAGGAAAAACCACCACCCCTTACCTACTCAAATGTGCCGCCACTATGGCTAGGCACTTTGTGAACACTCTAGGTGCTGAAGATAGGCCAAAGAGGTGGGCTTCAAACTGGTAGTGGTGATTCCCTACTCTGAATCTGAGGTACTTTATGTGAGTGGGCCTTACTGATATGTGAAAGCAAGTGTCTTTCAGATCCAGTTACCCTAGCAGGTCTTGTAGCAGTAATGGAATTACTGATCCCAACGTTACCATCTTGAATTTTTCAATTTTTAAGCGTTTGTTCAGCTATCTTAGATCTAAAATGGGTTGCCACCACCCATTTTTCTTGTGGGTCAGGAAGTATCTTGAGTAAAGCCCCTTCCTCCAGTGTGAGGAGGGGACTTTCTCCACTGCATTTGCTTGGAGCAACTTTTTTACCTTTAACTCCAACAAGAGTTTTTCTGCTGGAGTATGAGGGAGTGAAGGTTTTGTGACTGCAATTTTGGAAATTTTTATTTCCCATGCCTGGAAATTGTGAATACCCTTCCCCCGCAATGGCTGGGCAACCTGTGCGCAAATTTGTCAGGTGTGCTGTTTCACCTGGACTTTGGGACTGGTGTTGTATCTGCATGTCTAGAGCCCTTCTGTGTCCACCTCTGAAGAAACTCTCTGAGGGGTGAAGTTACAGCACAAGCGAGGGTTGTAGCCCGTGCCCCTGCCTCCCCTTCCATAAGGCTTTTGGGAATCGGAGGCCTTTTCCTTCTCAGTGTTGCTGTTGTGGATGGCCCTGTATTTTTTCCACCTCCTTGATGTAAGCCTCTGTGTTGTCATCAAACAATTTCCCTCACAAGGGAAATCTATTGCTTTTGAGTGTCCTGAGAGAAGTTTGCGATTCTGAGCCAAGCAAACCTTCTTAGGGACACTACATGTGCCTTGACCCCAGATGCAGTGTCACTGGCATTTACTGTCATGTTGAATTGGTACTTGGCAGCATCCATGGCAGTCTTTGCTGTGTCTGCCAGGTCGTGTGCCAAGTTACCAGCAGCTTTCTTGCTCACCACGAAAATGGAGCTCCAGAGGACTTTTTGGTATTGAGCTGTGTAGGCCATGTATGCTGCCTGCCTTAACAGCAGGAAAGCTGAGGTATAGACTTTTTTGCCAATACTCTCCAGTTTCCTAGAATCCTTTTCTGGAGTCTGGGAAGAAAGAGGCACTTTGGCCTTTTCACTGGCAGCAGTCTGGACTACTCCCTCATGATCCGGGTGGGAGTACAGTTAATCATCACCCTGCATGTCCACCTGATATTTATTTTCTATGTTCTTGTTTTATTTATTTATGCATTGAAATGTTTCACCAGGAAGGCACACTGAGCGACAAGTCGCTCGTCTCCCGGTGCGACCTGGGGGGAAGGGGTACAGTAGGAGTGAGACATTAAACACTCAAGTTACAAGATCAACATTAACATACAGTTTTGAGGCAGGTGTTACAAGCAGTGGTACAACAGTGTTGTGCACAATAGGTAGAAAGAGTGGTTAACAATAATTGTCGGGTTAATAAGTAAACAAGTGCTTACATAAAAGTATAGAAAAGGGGGTGGGAATGCAGGGAAGGGGAAAGTGTCATGTTCAAGTTACAAGATCAACATTAACATACAGTTGCAAAGCAGGTGTTACAGTGTTAAAACAGAGTTGTGCCTAATATGTAGAAAAAGTGAATCAATAACAAGTGCCAGGTTCGTAAGTAACAAGTGCTTACATGTAAGAAAAGGGTGAAAGAAGAGGGAAGGGTGAGGTGGAGGGATGTAGGGGAAGGGGAGTAGATGAGGGATACAAGCTCCTGGAGGGGTAGGGGAGGGGTGTGATGGAGGGATGTAGGGGGAGGGAAGTAGATGAGGGATACAAGCTCCTGGGAGGGTAGGAGAGGGACCCATAGAGAGCATTTGTCGTCCCTTACATTCTGTGAGAGATCAAGTAAGGCCAGTAAGGGGGAGCAGTTTGGAGGAAGGGGAGGAGAGCTAGAATAAGTTAGGTGATGGTGGGGGGGGGGTAGGGTTTATCCAGGGCTTATAGGAGGGAATTAGGGAGTGACATGGCAGGAACAGCTAGGTGCATGGTAATTCTTGAGGGCAGAGCTGATGGAGTAGGCAAAGGATAAGTGCCGGATTTGAGGGGGGAGTGATTTCCAAATTTTTGGGAGGCGGTGAAAGTAAGCGGATTGGTCGATAGGAACTACCAGGGTTCGGGAGTCGGTTGATCTAAGGGAATGGGAGGTTGTTATAAAGGAGGAGGTTAGGTAGGAAGGGAGCTCACCTAACCAGTGCTTGGAGGTGAATTTAGCACAGTGGGAGAGTCGCCTGTTTGTAAGAGAGGGGAAGGATAGGGCACAATAAATATCGCAGTGGAGGCGCTAATGAGCAGACTGGAGTAAAGACGTGTCTTCACCTCGCTCCTCAGAGTCGCCGCTAAATATTAAAATAAACTGCCCTAAAAGTAACCCAAAGTAAGAATCGAAGGTTGGGAAGGGTGTGAGTAAGAGAGATGGATGAGTATGTGATCTCAAATGCTGGGAAAAGCTCGAGGATGGCGAAGAAAAACCAGCGGAAGCAACCCCCGGTATCCCAAGTGGAGAATGCAGGCCACATAACTCTGTCAGCTGGCGAGGTCAGCGCGGTAGGCCGCGAGGTGACTCAACAAGTGTTGGCTGCGTTAGAACCTAAACTGGCCAGTTTGGCTACTAACTTTGATAGAAAGCTGCAAGAGCTGGTAGACTTACACGCTACCACCAGAATTAACGAGGCCGAGCAGCGAATTTCGGACTTGGAGGATGCCACAGCTCCTATACATGAGCAAGTCATCGCCCTGCAGAGAGAACTGGAAGAGCTGAAGGAACTTTTGGATTATCAGGAGAATTACCATCGACAACTGAATTTAAGATTGAGGGGCTTGCCAGAGGGAATGGAGGGTGCGAGTGTGATGGACTTCTGTGCCAAAACGCTGCCAGAGCTGTTGGGCATTACTCCTAAAAATGGACGTTTGAAGTTGGAGAGGGCCCACAGGGCTGTAATGCTGAAACCAGCGCCTAACCAGCTGCCTCGCCAAGTGATCATGAGATTCCATTACTTCCCAGACAGGGAAAGTGTTTTAAAGGCATATTGAGACAGACCAGAATTGGAATATGAGGGACATCGCCTATATCTCTCCCAGGATTACTCAGCCTGCCTTCTGAAACGTCGTAGGGCTTTTGCCCCATTCATGGCGCAGCTACGAGAAGCCAAAACTGACTGTTACATGCTGTACCCCGCAACTCTTAAGATCAAGCATGAAGGAGCGGTTTACTCTTTCTGGGAAGTTTCGAAAGCGGAGGTGTTTGTGAAGGATCTGGTGAAAAAGTCGGGGTAATTGGAAGCGGGAATAAGCCCGCTCGGCTTGGACGGTAGCAAGCACGACTGGTTTGTGGAAGGAAGGATGAAGATACAAGAAAGCGAAGTGCCTGGCATGACAACTAATCCTTCCCTAACCTTATTTCCTTTACCTTCCCCCTTGATAAATAATGCGAAGATGAACTGCTTGCAAAGGGACTGATTTATTATTTCGGGGATGAGGACCATGAGGGGAGGGCCTTCTCTTTTTTTTTTTTTTTTGAGAACTGAGCACAGGCCTGAAGTCAGACGTCTATCTCGTGAAGAGACAGTGTGTGATATGTGGAACTCTCAATATCATCTCGAATGCAGAGGCCCTGTGTAGATGGAGGGCTGTTTCCAGACCCGAGTTTCAAAGCCCCAATCTCTCTGTAATGGGACTGATGTATAATGGACATGAAGGGATTGGGGGGGGAGGCGAAATTGCCTTCTCAGGGAGCTGGTCTTTCGCCACTTTTAGAACTTATTTAAAGGAGAGAAGAGGTATGATGGTGAGGGGGTATGGTAATACAGAAGGGATCCCTATATGCCTCTAAGGGGGCTTTGGCCCTGCCTTCCAGGGAGTGGAAAATTAATTATTGGAAGATGGGCCCTAATTGAAAGAAAGGGGAGGTATTAGAGGGCACCCTTTGGAATTCCAGACCCCAAGGAGAGATAGGGAATTTATCATGCTTGTCGGGTTGGATGGAGGGTAGCTACAGTGAGGATAAGGGGAGTTAGAGTGTTAGAATGGGTTAAAGATTAATAATTAGGAAGCCATTGGGCAGTTGTTTTGTTTTGTTTTGTCTTCTTTTGTTCACAAAATGCGGCGACCGGGGGGCGGGGAGGCGTTTCCTGGACTGCTTCATAGAAGGAAGGGAGAGTAAAATTTCTGCACTGTGCAGTTCTTGTTACTGGGTGGGGGATGTTAGAAAATAAAAGAATGTGGAGGGGGGGCAGGGGTGTGTATATAGTTATTACTTGTTGAATTTTTTACGGTTAGATATTAGTTTACAGATCCATGAGATATGCCATTCAGATATATTAGTGGTGATGGAATCAGAGCCCGGAGGGGAGTTTTTAGGGAGGTTAAGGGTGCAGGAAAGTACTTGGTGGACATGTCGGGAATGCAGGACTTAAATGTGGTATCGTGTAACGTAAGGGGAATAGCCACCCCAGTTAAACGAACAATGCTGCTTACAGCTTTAAAATGACAGAATACCCATGTTGCTTTGCTACAGGAGACACACCTCACGGAGAGGGAGCATGCAAAGTTAAAAAAGGGATGGGTGGGGGATGTTATTCGCCGCTTTTTAATGGTACAAAAGGGGGGTGGCTGTTCCTGAGTAAGAAACCACCATTTCTAAAAGAACGGTGGTCGTAGACCTAGTGATGGACGTTATGTATTTGTGGTAGGAACTCTATTTGGGGAGAAAATCTCATTTGGAAGTATATATGCACCTGCTGTATACGATTCGAATTTTTATGGTAGGATTGTCTCTTTAATAACTGCAGAGCAATTTCCGAACCTGATATTGGGGGGGGGATATGAACTGTTTGATGAACCCTGTTTTGGACCACTCAGAGCATAAGGGGTTACCTAAAAATGCCATTTGGGAATGGATGGCAGGAATGAATGATTTAGACCTTATAGATGGGTGGCGAACGGCTCACCCTATGGCCAAGGAATACACGTTTTTTTCACACCCCCATCGGACGTGGTCACGGCTTGACTACATATTTCTCCCCAGAGAGTGGTACTTTCAAATCAGGTACATTAAGCATGGACCCATTCACATCTCTGACCATGCTATGGTTATCATGTCTTTGAATATGGGGGAAGAAGAGGGTAGGTTAAGGGCATGGAGATTTCCTAATTATCTACTAGCCAAAAAGGAGTTTCAGGAGCACCTGTATGAGCAATGGCAGCAGTATGTATGAAATAATTCAGAGACAGACACCTCTAAAGCAGTTTTTTGGGATGCTGGGAAGGCGTTTATGAGGGGGGACATTATCAGTTATGTGGCCCATCATAAAAAAAAAGTTAAGGAAAGGAGAACTAATTTAGAACAGAGACTTAAGGTGTTGGAGAGAAAGGCTGCTCTGGGTACGGGTGGAGAAAATGTGCACCTGTTGTTGGCAAGGACCAGGGAAGCGCTGAATAACTTGTTGCTGGGGGAGGCGAGAAAGACAGGGCTATTTATCAGGAAACATTTTTATGAGTGGGGGAACAAACCGGGAACCATGCTGGCAAATCTTATAAGGGTGAACAGGGGGAGACACTTAATTCAGGCCATGCGAGCAGAGGATGGGGTCCTTCTGAAAATTAAAAAAGACATTGAGGAAAGATTTAGGAGATTTTATTGCAAGCTTTATCAAGGTCAAAGGGGGGGGGGGACACAGGGATGGCGGAATTCTTGAATAAGGTGGAGGTACAACAGATAGACAGAGAGAATGGCTAAATGTGGCCATTACAAAAGAGGAAATCCTCTCTGCCATTGGAGTGCTTAAGAGGGGTAAGATCAGCGGCCCTGATGGCTTTTCAGCCAAATACTATAAAGTTATGAAATTAAAAATTGTGGACCACCTGGAGGCAGTTTTCCAAGAGGCGAGGGAGGAGAAGGGAACATTACCTCAACCCTGGGGAGAAGCCACGATTTGCCTGATCCCGAAACCAGGGAAAGATCCTTTAGAATGTGCCTCCTTTAGACCGATATCACTCTTAAACTATGATTCTAAGGTTCTAGCCAAGATTATGGCCACTCGGCTAGAAAGCCTACTGCCAGAGCTCATTCACCCAGACCAGACCGGGTTAATTCAGGGTAGGTACTCATATCATAATATGAGGACCCTCCTTAATGTAATCTGGGGAGCAAAGAATAGTAAGGAAGTGGTGCATATATTATCGATGGATGCAGAAAAAGCATTCGACAGAGTGGAGTGGAAATACTTAATGGAGGTTCTGACCCGGTTTGGTCTGGGTGAGGGGTTCACAGGGATGGTGCGGCAGATGTATAGAAACCCCAGGGCCAGAATTTTAACCAATGGTACCCTCTCGGATAGCTTTGATTTAGAAAGAGGCACAAGACAAGGCTGTCCGCTTTCTCCTCTTTTGTTCGCTCTAGTGCTTGAGCCCCTGGCCATTACCATTCGGAAACATCTGGAAATTTCAGGAGTGGTGGGGAAGACAGGCAAGGAGGCCAAGCTTTCGCTCTATGCAGATGATATGTTGATATATGTAACTAAGCCCAACAAGTCTATGCCTGCTCTTCTGAGCCTGATCGACCGGTTTTCACAATTCTCCGGATATAAATTAAATCTGGACAAGTCAGAAGAGCTGAGGGTCGGGGCGCAAGAGGGAGGATCTGTTACACAGAAATCAAAATGGGGCTTCCGGGTTGTCAGGAAGGCCTTCACCTATTTGGGCATCAGAGTGGGAGGAGAGTTGGAGGACTTATATGATTTGAATTATATGCCACTTGTGCGAAATACAGTCATGGACCTATCTGGATGGAAGAACCTTCCTATAACGTGGTTGGGTAGGATAAATCTTATCAAGATGAACCCGCTCCCTAGAATACTTTATAGTCTACAAATGCTTCATATTGGATTAAGAGGAAAAGAAGTGAGAAAATTGGAAAAAGCCTTCTCTGATTTTATCTGGAGAGGGAGATGCCCAAGGGTAGGCTTAGCCCGGTTGAAGGCCCCCATAGAAAAAGGAGGTCTACAATTCCCAGACTTGAATAACTATCAAAGGGCAATGCAGTGTCGATATATTCAGGACTGGATTGGTAGACCTAAGGAAGCGGGCTGGCTGGACCTGGAAGAGAGAGGAAGTGTGGGAAGAATTTCAGCGTACTTGTCCCTGGGAGGTCGGAAGGCATATCAGAGACTCCCTAATCCGAATCCCTTGGTCATAGCGGTGTTAGATAGCTGGAAGGATATGTCTAAATTGACAGGTTCCAGACAGGAGGATACACTACTCCTACCACTGAGGGGAAATCCATTTTTTCTTCCGGGGTTGGAGGATGGAGGGTATAAAGAGTGGGAAATAAAGGGAATTAACTGCTTTAAGCATCTGTTTACACATGGAGTGCTGGACTTATTCCAGAATATACAAGATAAGAGAGGGTTGGGATGCCAACACTTCTTTCATTATCTCCAAGTAAGGGCATATATTAGATCCATTGGGAGGCTCGGGGGTACTGTATCACAGTGGGAGGCACTTGAACAATTAATAATGACAGGACAAAGAAAACCCAAGGGTACCATTCAGAGAATGGCTAAGGAAGGTAATACGTGGTTTTTGGATAAGACACAAAATACTAGAATGCTTTGGGAAAGAGACTTAGGGATCACAATTTCTATTGACAATTGGAAAATACTTCTTCAGTTACATCAGGGTGTCCTGTTATGTAACAAGTATAAAGAGTCCTATTATAAATTCTGTCATAGGTTATACTGTCCACCTCTGGTGGTTCATAAGTATAATCCTGCAATTTCTCCCATATGCCCTAGATGTAATAACAACTTGGCCTCATATTACCATTATTTCTGGGCCTGTCCGACCTTGCAGACATTTTGGGGAGAGGTAGTATCTGAATTGCGAAGGATTGGAGGTCAGCAGTTTCCCTTTTCCGCTCTTTTCCTACTTTTTGGGGTAGAAGAAACAGGGGAAGGAGAGTGGACCCCTGTACAAAAATGGCTCAGGGTGTTAGTATATATGGCTAGGCACTGTATTCTGAACACCTGGATCACAGCGATGAAGCCTACTGTTGCTCAATGGAAAACCCTGATAATACAGGCCATTACTTTGGAATGACTAACGTATGCTAGTAAGGGAAAAGAAGAGTTGTTTTATAGAACTTGGCAACCGTATCTTTTATCTCTGACTATAGCAGAGAGTATTATGCTCAATGAGGGCTGGGTTTGAAATGAATGTATTAGAAGAGGGGTATTCGTGGACAATAAAATGCTAGGGGCCCTGACTCCATATCACCCGGGCTAATAATTTAAGAGGACATTTTTTTTTTTACTGAATGGAAAGAACAAGATGTAGAATGATGAAATGGATCATGATGTAAATAGGTTATGAACTAAGGTTCATGTCGTACATGTCTGTATGTATGTATGTTGGATGTATGTTTTTTTTCTGTGGGGGGAAAAAAGGAAACAATAAACAAATGATGCAAAAAAAAAAAATATTGCAGTGGTGGGTGCAAGGGAGAGCATCCAGGGCAAAGTGGCAGAAGGAATTGAAGAGGGTGTCCAGTCTGGCCAGGGAGGACTTAGGGGCAGCACCATAGACTACATCACAGTTGTCGAAAATTGGCAGTATCATCTTCTGAACAAGATCACACCTAGCCGTAGGAGGGATGCAACCATGGTTCCTGAAAAGAGTGCCAAGCTTGGGGCGCAGTTTCTTCTGGATGGCATCAATATGTCCAGAGAAGTTTAGGTGTTGGTCCAACCAAACACCTAAGTACCTGAAGGAGGATGTGTCCTCAAGTAAAGCCCCATCAAGGGTGTGGAAAGTTGGTAGGGAGGGAAGCCTAGAGAGTCTCTGCCTTGTGCAAAAGGTCATGGAGACAGTCTTCTTGGCATTGAGGAAAAGTTGGTTAGCAAACCAGAGCTGAACCTTGTCAAAGTCTTGCTGTAAGCTGGCTGTAACCTCAGCAGGACAGGAGCCAGATGCATACAGGACTGTATCATCGGCATACATATGTATAGTGGTGGAGGGGGAGCAAACAGAGGGAAGGTTATTTAAGAAGATGGAGAATAGGAGGGGCCCTAATATAGAGCCCTGGGTGACACCAGTGCTAACTGGGAGGAGAGGTGAAGTGGCATCCAAGATCTTAACTGATTAAGTTCTGCCAATAAGGTAGGCTTTGAACCAGTTTGTGGAAGAGGGAGAGAGGCCAGCTGCTGGGAGTGAGTCGAGGAGAAGGGAGTGAGAAATGGTGTTGAAGGCCTTGGCAAGGTCAACAAAAATGGCAGTGGTAATTTGGCCATTGTCCATCTCAGTTAGAATGGAGTCTGTGAGCTGCAGGAGAGAGGTGGTGGTTGAGTGGTTTTTCCTGAAACCAGACTGGAAAGGGGTGAAAAAGGAGGTGTCAGATAGAAAAGAGGTGAGCTGGGATAGGACAATGTGTTCTTGAAGCTTGGCAAGGGTATGGAGGAGAGAAATGGGGCGATAGTTGCCAGGTGATGAGGGGTCACCCCCTTTCGGTAGAGAGAGGACCACTGCACATTTCCATGAAGAAGGGACTGAGGCAGTAGAGAATGAGAGAGGGTAGGCAATGGCCAGAGTGGAGAAGGAGAGGGAGAGGAGTTTTGGGTCAAGGCCATCGGGGGAGGAACCTTTAGAAGGGTTGATGGTGAGGAGGGCACTTAGGGCATTGTTTGAGGCTACAGAAGTGAAAGAGAAGGGGAGGTGGGAGGGTGGTGGAGGGGCACACCAGTAGAGGGTAGGAAGGGAGGGATTTCAGTAGCTCAGTGGCTCAGGAGGTATAGTAGGAGTTAAATACTGCTGCTACTGCTGGTGGGTCAGACACTAGTGAGCTATTTAAGTACCGGGGGGTGGGCGGGACAACAGGGTAAATAGGGCATTGACCACCTTCCAGAACTTAGAAGGGGAATTTATGTTGGTGATGAAGGCAGATTTGAAATATTCGGACTTGGCTAACCTTGTAGCCCTGGTGCAAGCAATCTTGCTTCGAGAGGGCTCTTGTAGTAGGTATTCACACATAGGATTAAGCTGCCAGGTGTCAGGACCCCACGGAAAACTTCTAGCTAGCAGTCTCTGGCCCCCACACCTGCCTTCCAGTTCTTTCCCGCTGTCAACTTGTGAAAGTTCCTCGCGGTAGAACAGCGCTCGTCGGTACCTTTCGTCGGTTCAAAGTTTCTACTTTTCCGGCTTAATTTCTCGTTTTTTTTTTCTTCAATTTTCTGCATACCATCTGTTGTGTATGTCATCCCCGATTCCCTCTGAATTGCATAAAAATAAGTGTGACTCGTGTGGTTCCCAGCTTCCACACAAGGACAGCCACTCCTTGTGCCTCTTCTGCCTAGGCCTGGACCACTATGTGGAGGAGTGCCAGCACTGCCAAAAATTCAACTCGGCCACCTGCAAATGAAGGCAACAGTCCCTGGAAGCCCATCTCTTGAAACAGAAAATGGCATCCATGGAGAAATAGTTGAAGAAACTTAGGCAGCCATCTACCTCCCCAGAAGATAAAACAAAAAGAAGTGTAAGAAGGAGAAGCACCGGGAGCGGGATTCCTCATCCACAGCAGCCGCGACTTCAGCTGGAGTCGCAGCCTTACAGGTATCTTCCCTCGGGATCACTTCCCGACAGCCATCTTGGTGGCTACCACGAAGGCGTCGCCCCTCCCATCGCGCTCGGGCCCCTCAGGAGCCTCCAGGGTAAAGGAGGCTTCTGCTCCCACCAAGGCCACTTTTCCAACATGGCCTTCCAGTCCAAGTGGGTCCGGTAAATCAGACACCGGCTCATGGACAAGGCTGATAAGCCACTCACCTCCTCAGGTGATTGCCCAGGCCACCACCCTTCTGGTAAGATCGCCCCTTCTTTGTGGCCTTCCATGGACAGGGAGTCCGATAAGTCAGACTCCAGCTCGCCCGACGTCCGCCCAGATGCTGCTGACGTGATGGCCGTCGGCCCCTCCAACGACCGTCCAGCAGACTTGCCTGTGACAAACCCTGTCGTCATGCCTGACGTCCCAGGCTCTCCGCAACAGATACACCTGTTGCCCTCTGAGGTCCTCGGGTCCCACCCAGAGATTTTAACCTCCCTTCCCCGGCTGAGACCGAGGACCTAGGGACGCTGCTGTCTGTGGTCCCCCCTCTAACGCCGGACCAGACACCAGCTGACCAGTCACCGCCCTTTCCTGCAAATGAAGGCAACAGTCCCTGGAAGCCCATCTCTTGAAACAGAAAATGGTATCCATGGAGAAGGAGTTGAAGAAACTTAGGCGGGCGTCTACCTCCCCAGAAGGCCACAACAGGGGACGGGTTACTATTCCTATTTCTTTCTAGATGGAGGACATGCCCCTCCATCAGGACCATCTGACCCATTCAGTGGTCTCCCTACGACGGGCCTGATGCCCTCCGGACTGACTATTCCACCATCCGGTCTGCCAGCAGGGCCTTCACCAGGACCTTCTGTTCTGTCAGAGCCCCTCGCACCAGGGTACCAGACACCACAATACCCGGTCCACAGTACCCGGCTCCGCAGTATACTCTTATTACTGGTACCCTCACTGCCCGTATCCTAGCCCCCCTGTGCAGCCGCCAGTGGATCTGAAGGAGACCTTGGCCTCCTGGTGGGCTGAGGCCAAAGCTCAGCTCACCAAGGAAGTCGAGTCTCGTCTTCTGACATCAGTCCCTACGCTGGCCCCTCTACATCAGAGACGGGAGACCCCCTCCCCTTTACCCGATGCCACAGGAGAACTTTCTGGCTCCCGGGGCGGGAGGACACGATACCCCGGGGGCTCCCCAGAGGGATCATTCCTCTCCCTTCAAGGGAGGAGTCTTCTTCATCTACCTCAAGGCCATCTGACTCAGAATCCAAGTCAGACCACTCTGAACATGGAGATGAGCCTCACACTCCAGAACGCCCAAGGCTGAGGGACCCTCCGAAGGACCCTTCTTTTCTGGAGCTCTTGAGAAAGATCCAGGAGACATGTCAATGGCAATCGGTGGAGCCAGAGTCACAGTGTAAAAAGCTTGCTGCTCATCTGGGTCTGCCTGAGACCTCTCCCACACTGATTCCACCCTGGATAGAGCCTCACGCCAGTCTGGTTTCCACTATCTGGAAACAACCATCCGCGCTAGCCCCCCATTTAAAGGAAGGTGGATAGGCTATACCAGGCTCCGGAGGGTAAAGACTTCCTTAGTCTTCCCCCAAGGCAGATTCGGTTGTGATCAGTGCTGCCCACGGCCGCTCCGCCAACCCCAAACACTTGAGCTCATCCCCACCTGACAAGGAATCCCGACTTCTGGATCAGTACGGGAAGAAGCTGTTCGGGGGTGATGTCAAGGACATCATAACCGAACTGCAGGAGAAGGGCACTGCACTAAAGTTGGTTCAAACTTTGTACAAGCCCCCTCAGGGGCAGCGATGTCCTTTTCATCATCAACCCAACAAAAACAAAAGCCCAATCAAGGAAAGCGCGCCAACAAACGTCGGGCCCCTACAGCAACCAAGACTCCCCTCAGCAAAACGTCTTCGGGAGCCTCGGCCGCTGCCCCACACCTCCTGACTCCCTGCCTCTCCCTCTGCCTCTGGCCATTTCAGAGGAACCGTTGGGGGAGAGATTGTCCTCCCATCTACCAGGTTAGGAAAGGATAACATCAGACACTTGGGTGCTCCAGCTAATATCTGCTGGACACTCGATACAGTTTCTACAGAAACCTCCTCAAACTCCCCCCCACCAGCTGTCTTACTCCCCACAACATCTTCCTCTGGTTCTAGAAGAAATCCTGTCCCTTCTGTCGATGGCGCTGATAGAGCAAGTCCCCACTCATCTTTGGGGGACGGGTTACTATTTCCATTTCTTTCTAGTTCCAAAGAAGACGGAAGACTTGAGGCCAATCTTAGACCTCAGCTCCCTGAATATGTTCGTTGAGTACAAATGCTTCAGAATGCTCTCCTTGGGCCGGCCCAGTGGTGCTGAGGGCTGAGGCGCTGGACACCTTACCTTGCACCACGCCGGTGACCCGTGTTCGGAAACGAGCATGGGCCACCAGGGGTCGGCCGGGGAGGAGAAAAACTGAGCGCCCAACGGCTGCTCTCTTTCTCCAGGGGGGTTACCTGCACACTCCTGCTGCAATACCATCACCTAGGGAAGCCCGGGTGGAAGGTGCGGTAGGAGGGAGAAGCAGTATAGGGATAGGGCAGATGTCAGCAGAGGGGTGGAGCAGGGGGTACGTCTCAGCATGGCTCCTTGCTCATTGGCCCTCACTGCATGCTAACGTCAGAGGTGAACAAGGGAAAACTACCCCTGTCCCTCCTAGGCAGTGACTCCTCACTGTACATCCTCAGGCTCGCCGGGGCAGACTCCACTGTACCGGTCCATATCGCAGCAAGCAAGCAAAGTTCGGGGAGGTAAGTGGGGAGTGCCTCCTCACCCTACCCGGGGGTTATCCAGGCACCTAGGTTAATAGAACCGTGTACTCTAGGGGCAGACCCTGAAGAGAGGATCATGCAGGATGAGGCAGTCTGAGAGAGTGGAGAGAGAGGGGGCAGTCAGGAGCACAAAATACTGGGTTAAAAAAAAAAAGAATGCTCTCCTTGCAGAGTCTTCTACCCTTACTCCATCCGAGACAGTGGCTATGTGCCCTAGACTGGGCTGGCAGTATTTATTTAGTTTATTTAGTTTTTGTTGACCGGGTAAGTGCACTAGACAAATCCTGCCTATTTTCAGGCATGACCCGGGGGAGGGGGATACAGATGAATGCCAACTGACCTTGAACCAGAATAAGCTGTTGGTGGTATTTTTAGTGAATGAGGGAAATTTGGCCAGGACACCAGGGAAATTCCCCTACTTCCTGCTTCCTGTGAGCAGGGGGGGACCCATTTTCTGGTGGGACCAAGATGGCGGAGGAGGAGACTGGAAGAGTGAGGTTGGTGGATGAAGAATCAATGGAGCTGCTTGGAATGGATATTGCAACTGAAGTATCTGTCTCTGTAGATGCGGCGGCTAGGGAGCACCGAGGTGGCCAGCTTATCGCCTGCAATACCATTTCTAATATAGGTGGAGACATACTTGATTTACACCAAAAGACAGTGTTTAGAAGAGGATTGGTTGAATTAAAAGCAGCTGGATGATTAAGCTAGCACAGCAAGATGACGACCGTAGAAGAAAGCGTTCAGCGGTTTCTCCACTATTGGAGAACTCTTTGGGTCCTTTGAAGGTGTTGGCGACTGTAGAGCATGGTAATCCACTTCCAGACCAGGAAAAGGCCCCCTAGCGTGACTGGAGGCTGAGGAGTGATGGCCTTGGCTGGTGGCGGGCAAAGCGCTCCTCTCAGCCGGATGGATGTCCCTGCACAAGGAGTCTGGCAGCCAGACCGGGTTGTTTACCGTAGGATCAACAAATCCGTTGCTTTCCTCTCCTATGATGGATTCAGGAGGGACATTTGCTGTTTCAGGTACTGTTGCCTCTGGGGTTTCGGAAAAACAACAGGGGGTGGGGGTAACTTTGGATTCTTCACAATCTGATCAGAGGACTGTTTCACCAGGGGAACCGGAGGTGTCTGTTGCAGGCCCCCAACTTATGCAAGCCACTTCCATAAAACTATCGATTTGGTGAAACGTAGAAATGCAGTAAGGTTGCGATATGTGGGACAGAAGGAGTCGACACCTGATCGTTTTCATGTGGGGAAAATCTTGCTTAAACAGTCCATGGGGTTTTCCCCTTCATAGGTTTATGCCTTAATCCATGCACCAGGAGAAAGTACTTTTGATGTTAGTTTTCGTACTCCAGCTTTGCTGGAGAAATTCTGGTGTAGATTTTCAAATTTAAAAACTAACCCTTTATGGGTAGATTTTCTGGTGATACCCTTGACTAAACAACCTTTTAGGGTAATTACTATTCTTTTTCGCAATGAGGGGGTTAATATAACTGATGTGGTATACTGGTTAGAAAAACGATGTACTATTCAAGGAAATCCTTCCCAATTTTGGATGATGAAGGTTTTTGGACTGGGGGTTGGAAGTTTAGGATTAAATTACACCAGACAGAGCAGGATGTTATTCATTTGCCTAATTGTTTTTTCATAGGTCGGGATAAGGGGTTTCTGTTTTATCCTGGGCAGCCTAGGATGTGCTTTAAATGTGGATCCACAAGACACATTAGTACTACATGTGAGGTATTGAAATGTACGTATTGTGGGGAATTAGGCCATGTTTGTGCACATTGTTTTCAAGACCCCAAATGTAACGTTTGTGAGGAGCTGGGTCATGTGTTTACTGACTGTCCTTGGGCAGCCAGGAACACAGAAAATGCTGATTTTGGAGTTCAGGATTATTATATTAAAAAGGCTATTTCCCCCACTGTGTTTTCTGGGCCTCAACCTCCTGGTAAAAGACATATGCCGCAAGATACCTGAATGTGGACTTCCCTCCCATTTTGGTTGTTGAAACAGAGGGTGTTTTAGCACAGTCCACTGCACAGGAAAAGTTGGGGGGACCATTATTTCATCAGATCCTTTACCTAGTTCTCAAGATTTTGTTGTGGTTCGTCCAAAGAGGGGGGAGAGTGTTAGGCCAAAGGGTTTGAAAAAACATCTGAACCTTTGGAAGAGACGAATACTTATAGAGGTATTAGAGATGTTTCTTCAGATCAGGAGACAGAACATACTGAAGTGGCAGGAAGTCTGCTCTTGGGAGGGATTACTGGATCCAGGTGGACCATGGGTTGGTACCTCCGGCCTAAAACTAGTGGTAGGATTACCCGGCCTCTAGAAAATAAAGTGAGGTGTCATCTTTTCACTTTTTGACTTATGATTGATCTTCGTTATCAGTTTCACACGCATCTTTAAATGTAAATAGTATCCAGTCCAAATTTAAAAGACTGGCTACATATGGCTTTTACAATCTGATTTAGATTGTATATTTTTCAAGACGTCCGTCTGCATTCTCCAGGTCTTTGGAGGCGGCCTCTGTGGGTTGGTTGTGGGGGATAGCTACTGGTCACAGGGGTCTGAACAGTGTTCAGGGTAGGGATTTGTTTTTTCTCGGTAAAATAATTAGGCATTTAGAAATTTTGGAAGGAGGGTTCTCATGTTAGATATTGTTGGAAAAATTTACCTATGAGGTTAATAAACATATATGCACCCAATTAAAATATGAAAGGTAAAGGCTTTTCGCACCATACAACCTTTTTTGTTTACTAGTATACCGGTTGTTTTTGGAGGGGATTTTAATTGCTCTTTCCCTCAGAGTGAAAGTAATATATTTGGGAAAAAACAATATTGTGATATCTCTTGTTTGTTGAATCTCATTTCTGAAGTAGGTCTCATTGATGTGTTTGGGTCTGGTAATATAGGAGCTTCCCACACATATGTTTGTGGCCCTCGCACATCGCGGATTGATTATTTCTTTATTTCCGCCGGTTTTAGCATTCATAAAGCCGTAGTTAGTGATGTGGCAACTTCTGATCATCGTATGTTAGATTTGATAGTAGGAAATCTACCTGAACAAAGGCGGGGTCCAGGGTTCTGGAAGTTAAATATTTCCTTGTTAGATTTACCCATGGTACAGGTAGGGTTTCAATATATCATGAAAGCTAGGAAATCTGTGTTTTTCCTTTATGAGGATAAAAATCAGTGGTGGGAAGATTCGAAACATGATTTTCATTCTTATTTCCAGTCAGTGGGGAGGCTTTTAAAAAACACACTTTGTGGCAACTTAGAGCACAGCTTCGGATTTTGGTGGCCCAATACTATGAAGAGGGTAAAGGTGATTTGGGTGCTATTAAGATTCTTAAAAATAAATTATCAGTTTTCCAAAAGAACTGATGCAGGGGTGATCAAACAGCAACGGTACGGGTTTTGGAAAAAAGTCTGATACGCTCCTTTTGACACCCTGGCTCAGGTTCGGAACAGAGAATTATGGAGGCCTTGCAGCTCCCTAATGGTATGAAGGTCACAGACAACCCAGCTATATTGAATGAAATTGGGAGGTATTTTCCAAAATTTTACAAGTACTGATTTGTCAAAGGCTGCAATATCAGACTGGTTGAAGGATGTGACCTCCTCATATTTCTGAGGAGTGTGGTCGAAATTTAGTTTCTCCTATCACTGCTACAGAACTTAAGCAAGTTATTTGGACCCTTTCTAAAGGATCGTCCCCAGGGTCTGATGGCCTATCACATGCCATTTATAAAGTAATATAGGAAGTACTAGGGATGAACTTGTGGTAGTGTTAAATGATGCTCTTAGTACAGGAGTTTTACCACCCAGTATGTATGAAGGAGTTTTAGTTCTCTTATTCAAGGATAGAAATAAAGCAGATTTAAAAAACTGGAGACCAATCACTTTGTTAAATACCGATAGTAAAATCTTGATGAAGGTATTAGGGAATAGATTGGTGAATACGTTAAATTATATAATTCACCCCACACAGTTTAGTGGGGTACCCTCACGTAAGATACAGGATGCCCTGATTCTTATTAGAGAAATTCTGCATAAAGGCACTACTCAGGAATTATTAGGACATTTAGTTAGTATAGATCAATCTAAAGCTTTTGATAGGGTTGAATATACCTACATGTGGGCAGTTTTTTCTAAATATGGGTTCCCAGATAAGTTTATTTTATGGTTGCAAATATGCTATAAACACATTTGTTTATTTCCTAGTATGAATGGATGGATAGGAGGTAAGATTTTAGTCAATAGAGGGGTGAGGCAGGGTTGTCCTCTAAGTCCTCTCCTTTATTTGTTGTCTCTGGACCCATTATTATACAGATTGAATAAACAGGACGATATAATGGGTCTCTCCGTGAGTAGTATAGATTTACAGATTAAAACTATTACTTATGCAGATGATTTGTGTTTAATATTGGCAGACAAATCATCAGCCTTTTGGCTAATGATGAGTTGAGAGTGTTTTCAGAAGTAACTGGTTCTGTAATCAACTACCAGAAATGTAGTATTTTATCCATTGGTTGTGAGGGTACAGTATGGAGTTCAATATGGCATTTTCCAGTAGTGACCTCCTATATTTGAATTTTGGGTATTTATTTTGGTAGTCCTGATCCCCAGTTTTATAATTGGGAAGAAAAAATTCGTACTGCACAAGGTTTGGTAACAAAATGGAATTATTGGCGTATGTCTAAACGTAAAAGGATATATATGATAAAATCACATCTGTTACCATTGTTTCAATTTTTGTCGGCAGTATTTCCTATCCCAAAAATACTGGAAACTTCAGTGTACAGTGTGTTTTTCCAGTGTCTTTGGGGGAGTCGCCTAAACCCTATTAAAAGAGGGATTACCTATTTACCTATCACCCAGGGAGGCTTGGGAATGATTAATCCAATATTTTTTTTCATGTTACCTTCTTTTTATAATATTGTCCCATTGGCTCATAATGAGGTTAGATTATGGTGCCCTGGGTTATGGATGAGTTTGGATCCCTATTAAAACAGTGGGCCTCTTCAGGCTCCCTTTCTAAACAGGTGAAAATTTTCTTTTTAGCTAATTGTTGGAAGGATGTGGTGGGTAAACTCAAACTCGGAATTGCCTTATCGCTATCTGACTACTGGCACTCGGGAAAATGGTATATGACTGGCTGTTGCTAACCTGGTTCCATGAGGAACCCTGGCTTATGATACTTCCCTCAGCTAATATACAAATTATGACAAGTTTTCTTCGTTGTCCCCGAATTCCAACATTTATTTGGGATTTTATATGGCTTTGCACCCACCAAAAATTGGGGGTAAAAGGGAACATGAAGCATAAGGGTGTAGTGGAACGAATGTGTCCTAGAATTGATAATGTAGGGGGTGGTTGAGACTATGCAGCATTTGTTCATAGATTGTCCCTATGTGGTTGGATTTTGGACTTCTTTTCATAAATATTGGGTCTCTGGGCCTTTTCAGAGGAGGATCCAGATCGTGGGTTAGGAACATTTACCAGCTGCATGGGTCCAGTTTGACTCTGGGACGTTATTATTGTTATGGGACATGTCAAGTTTCAATTATGGCAAGCCGCTGCGCATTAACTTTAAGACAGCAGGTATTGTCTAGTGCTTATGTGTTTCGATGGTTCAGAAAGAGATTTTTAGATGGAGACTATGAGCACAATACAGCCTCCCTGATCTTTATAAATTATGGTGGAGACATATGTCTTGGCTGGATACTGGGTGAACATGATACTTCTTTGTACCTGATAGTTAATTATTTTCTTTCTATAATTTTTTAAATAAGAATAGGATATTGGTCTTTTTTTGTATATAATACTGTTTTCATTTCTGTTTCATAACAATTTATATAATTTTGTCCGATCTCCATTCTGTAGTTTTATGGTGTGCATTTGTTTCCAGTTAGTATTTCTGTATTAGACAGCCATTTCTGATGTATGACTGTACTACTTATTTATTTTGTTATGATTTGTAATTTTTTTTCTTCCTTTTTGCGAGGTACTACTGTTTTTTGTATTACTTTGCTTTTTGTTCCTTGAAAACAATTTTTTCCCCTACTCTTTTAGTGGGGGTCAGCTTTTCCATTTTGGGATTTTATAAATGAAAGTTTGTATTGTATGCTTGATGACATGCTTATTTTTTGTTTATTTTAAGTTTGTCTTATGATTTTGTGTGCAGTAACACTATTAAGTATGTATTTTATTTCCTTTATTTTGTGGATAAAAATTTCCCCTACTTTTTTGTGTGTGTGTGGGGGTCCCTTTTGTCATGGGATTAGATTTGAGTTTCACTTCTGTATTAGACAAACCCTTTCAGTATGTATGATTGTAATATTTATTTGCTTTTGTTATGATTTGTACTTTTCTTTTGTGTAAGGCAACACTCTTTTTTTATTGATTTGTTTTGTTATTTAACATCCACCTGAACTACCACCAATCCAGGTAGATGAGACCTCGGTTTAACATCTCATCCGAAAGACGGCACCTCAGAAGTCCAGCACCCCTCTCATGCTGCACTACAGTGTCAGTACTGGGATATTAACCCAAGTGCCAGATGTAGGAACTGAACCCACAGCCCTCTGATCTCCCGGCCTCAGAGGTGAGTGTGCTACCTACTGAGCCACTGACACTGATGATAGCCTAGAGGTTAGAGGAACGAGGTGTGAAAGAGCTTGATACATCCAGCAGATCAGACCAGAGTTTGATTCTCACAACCTCCACTTGCATACTGTGTGACTCTGAGCAAGTCACTTAACCGCCCAGTGCTCCCAGGTCGCCCCTGAAAACAGGCACTTGTGCCTAGTGGGCCTTACCCGGTTACCAAAGACTAAAATAAAAATAAAAAATAAAAAGATATGCAGGATATGTACCTGCATATCCCCATATGCCCTTTCCACAGCAAATACCTCCGTTTTTGCTTTCAGGGAGACCACTACCAATTCAAGGCCCTCCCATGTTGTCTGTCCTCGCCGAGTATTTACCAAATGCCTGTCGGTGGTGGCAGCCCACCTGCATACTGAGGGTGTGCAGGTCTTCCCGTACCTGGACGATTGGCTCCTGGCGGCCCCGTCCAGGGAAGAACTTCTGCACTCCCTTTCCCCTACCCTGCAGGTTTTTACCAGCCTGAGTATTACCAGCAACCAGGCCAAGTCCCACTTGGTCCCTTGCCAGCGCCTCCAATTTATAGGGGCGGTACTGGACACAGCCATAGGCAAAGTCTTTTTGCCTCCAGATAGGGTCAAGACCCTTCAGAATCAGGCTCGTCTACTATCCAGTCGCAGACAGGTCGAGCCAGGTCAGTCCTCCGCCTCCTCGGGCTCATGGCGGCTGCCATTCTGACAGTTCCGTTCGCTCGGCTCCATATGAGGATCTCTCAATGGACGCTTTGGTCGCAATGGGACCAAACCTTGGATGATCTACACCAAGAGGTGCTAGTGTCTGATCCCATGAACAGGGACTTGCACTGGTGGATGGTTCAGGAGAACCTGTGTCTGGGAGTTCTGTTCTGCATAGCTCCTCTTTCCTAGATGTTGACAATGGATATGTCAGGGAAGGGCTGTGGTGCCCACCTAGGGTCTCACAAGACTCAGGGCAGCTGGTCCCTTTTCGAGCAGAAGCTGCACATAAATGTGCTTGAACTGAGAGCAGTCCTATATGCCCTACAGGCTCTTCTTTCCTTCATTCTTCCCGGTCATCATCTCATCCAACCAGACAACATGTGTAATAATCTGGTACCTCAACAAACAGGGAGGAACACGTTCCTATCCCCTGTGCTGGGAGGCAATGAGAGTCTGGTATTGGGCAGCTCAGTACGACCTTCACCTGACCGCAGTTCACGTTCCGGGAATGGAAAACACCCTGGCAGACGAACTCAGTCGATCCTCAGCCAGGTCTCATGAATGGGAGTTAGACCAACAAGTCGTAAATGACATTTTTCAGCAGTGGGGGACACCTAAGGCAGACCTTTTTGCCTCCTCGCAAAATGTAAAACTTTCTGCCTTCTGCTTGCTCACTCCAGGGCGAGACGTTTTCTAACAGGACACTCTGTCTTTCTGTTGGAGGGACAGATTTGTTTATGCCTTCCTTCCCATTCCCTTGATTCCGAGGGTATTGAACAAACTCAGAATAGAAGGCACTCAGATGATCCTCATCGCCCCCTTCTGGCCCAGGCAAGTTTGGTTCTCTCTTCTGCAACAGTTTTCCGAGGAACCTCCTCTTCCTCTGTCACAGCACTTGCTGACCCAGGATCAGGGGACCCTAGTTCACCCAGGCCTCAAAAATCCCTTCATCTTCATGTGCGGCTCCTTCAAACGTAGCCAAGGCCTGCTTCTGAGTGTCTCCTTTAGTAGCGGACATTTTGGTGGATGCGAGAAAGCCTTCCACCAGATCCACCTACGCTATGAAGTAGAAACGGTTTTCCATATGGGCAGACTCTAAAGATTTGAGCCTTTCTCATGCCCAGCTAACAAAGTCCTGGATTTAATGAGTCACTTCTTCGACCTGGGTTTCAGCCATTCCTCTTTAAAAGTTCACATGGCGGCTATTTCAGCCTACCACATTCCCTTTGGAGACAGGACTTTTGCTCAGCTGGAAGTCTCTAAGACTTTTCTCAAAGGGGTTCTCCACCTGAGACCTCCCATCCGCAATCCTGCCCCTCCATGGGACTTAAATTTTATCTTGGAGAAGCTTACACTGCCCCCTTTCAAACCGGCAGCGGAAGCAGACTTAAAGTTTCTTTCTTGGAAGACTCTCTTCCTAGTGGCCATCAACTCTGCTCAATGTATTTCCGAGCTCCAAGCACCAATGTGTAAAATCCCATATTTGATTTTCCACAAGGAACGTGTGGCCTTGCGCACCAGCCCTAAGTTTCTTCCTAAAGTGGTGGCTGAATCAATCCATTGAGTTACTGGCTTTCTTTACGCAACACTCCAATCAAGGAGAGTACCTCTTACGTACTCTGGATGTTCACAGAATCCTGAGATACTACACCAATTGGACTAAGGATCTCAGGAAAACTGATCAGCTTTTTGTTTCTTTTGCTCACAAATGGGAAGGCAATGCTGTTTATAAGCAATGCCTTTCCAAGTGGTTGGCTAATTGTATCACTTTCTGTTAAGACAAGTACAATAAGACCCTTCCGGGTCAAGTCAGAGGTCACTCCACTAGAGGAGTAGCTGCCTTGGCGACTTGTTTCAGGAATGTGCCAGCGGCAGACATCTGCACAGCCGCAACTTGAACTTCTGTCCATACTTTCACAAAACATTACAGTTTGGACATTGCCTCTCGCCGTAGAGCAGACTTCGGGTTGGCTGTTCTGCAGGGTCTCCTTTCATGAGACCTGCTCAGCCCTGAGGTTTATGTTGTGGATGACAATCCTCCTCCTCACAGGTTTCTCTTGGTTCAAGACTGCTTGGGACTCAGTCCTATCTATGAATATCTACTGCAAGAGCCCTCTCGAAGAAAGATAGTACAGTTACGCAAGAACTTACCATAACAGTAGATCTTTGAGAGAGGCTCTTGCAGTAGGTATTACCTTCCTGCCCTCTGTCCCCCTAGATCTCTTTTCTCCTTTTCCATGGGGGCATATCCTCTTCTCTTCTGTCTTGCCTCTTTTGGCCTTTGGTGGGAAAGAACTGGAAGGCGGGTGTGGGGAACCGCTCCTTTATACCGACGTTGTCTGATGATGGTCACCTGACGTGGGGGCAGTCCCCCACCAGAGACTGCTAGCTAGAAGTTTTCCTTGGGGTCCTGACGCCTGGTGGCTTAGTCCCATCTGTGAATACCTACTGCAAGAGCCTCTCTCAAAGATCTACTGTTACAGTAAGTTCTTACATAACTGTACTTTCTAGGGACGTGGATATGTTGTTCAATCCACCCTTCTTGGCAGGTACCTTGCCGCTTTGAGATATGCCGGAAAGTCTTCAAGCTGGCTCCTCCTACCCACCTGGGTGGTAAAACCCTCGGCTCCGCCCCATGACGCCAAATCTTCCTTACCGCTTGGAAGCTCAGGTTCCCTCCTTAGCACTCTTGCATTTCTAGGCCTGGATCCTAAACCTTCGGTCTTACCGAAAATCATTTTGAAGTTTATGCAACTTTAGTCTTCTCCTTCCTTCACGGTGCAATGCATTCTAAATCTACTCCCGACTTCCATCGGTGCCCTTGCAGACAGAAGATGTCTTGGACTGACCCGCACGCCATTTGCATCTACTGCTTTGGTCTTGGCCAAGACCCGCAGGCCTGCGATCTGTGCAAGTCCTTTTCGGCATTGGTTCTCGAAGACCGCGCTGCCCGACTCCAACTGGGGTGCCCAGAAAAACCGTTTCCACCAGTGAAGTCGAAGGAGGCCTGTTGGGCGGTGTCCGCAGCTGCGGGCTCCATGAAGCAGCTGGATCAATTAATCGCCCTCGAGGAGGAGGCGGCCCAGGCCATGGCTTCATTTTCCTCAGCGTCGGCATTTATCCCGCTCTCCTCGGGCTCCTCCTACACTGCTTCCTTTCGGGAGCTTTGTCAGTCCCTCTCCACCAAGGAAGAGGGGCCTTCAGGGACTCACTTCAGTCAGTCAAAAAAGAAGGACCCGAAAGTAAGTCCCACCGTCGATGTTCGTGGGAGCGGGAGAGATCTTGCTCCCCAGACCGTCCTTTATCGACTTCGGTTGAGGTTGCGGCCAAGGCCGCTGGCTTCTTGGTGTCCCTGTCAGGCCAGCTGACTGAGATACCCGTTGATGTGGTCGAGATTTTCCTCGACCCATTAGACGGGCTGTCGACTGGAGAGGCAGACAACCCTCTTTCACCAGTTCCCCCAGTGCCTACCGAGGGCTTGCCTTGGCCTCCTGAGCTGAAGTCCCCGGTCAAGGACCCCGAACCGGAGGATGAGCGGGTCTCCCCTGCCCCTTCTTCGATCCACCGTCGGTGACCCCGACAATCTCGGTCCTCTTCCGTGTTGGATAAGTCCTGCCGACACCAGCGGTCTCGGCCCCAACATCACGGAAAGCGGTGTCACCGCTCATCCTCCTCCTCCTCGGAGAGGCTCCAGCGCAAGTTGCATCAACACTGTGAGGATATGATGTGGCAAAAGCTCTTATTGGCCGGCAACAAGCCGACTCCATCACCTTCTCTGGCAATAAAGTGGCTGTCGTCCGAGCAGCCGAAGCAATCTCCTGCCCTTGGTTCCTTGGTCGAGGAGCCGACCCCGGCATCGACTGCTTCGCCAAAACCAGCTGCTCCACCAATTGTGGTGGAACCACCACCTCCTCAGCCAAAGACTGGGGCCCCGGCCAAGGATTCTTGGTCGGGTCAGGGCTTGCCCAACAGGTAGTCGGTCACGCTCACCCCCGATTGGCCTCGGCGAGTGGAGGGTGGCTCAGGCAGTCGGCAGCTGTTTGCGGACTCCTCAGAGTCCGATGACTCCTCCCTGTATTCCAGGCCCCTCGACCTGGAATCCTCCGGGGGTCTGTCGGTGGACAAGAGCCCATCCTCATTCCTCTGTATTCTTCGGCTCATCTCAGAGTCTACTGGGATGCAGCTCGAACCTGTGCAGAAACGGACCAGATATCCTCTCACAGAGGTTTTGAACCGAGGGGATTCCCCTACGGAGGCCTTTCCTGTGGCCAAGGCCACTGTTGGTCCGGCCTTGGTGTTGCGGCAGCGGCCTGCCTCCTGTCCTGTGCCTTCGGCCAGGATGGTCCGCAAGTATGCAGTCCCAACTGGTTCCCTCTCCAGTTATTGGGAGCACCCCTCAGCTGAAGGGCTGGTGACCGATAGCGTTTTCCAGTGCTCCGGAAATGCCAGGGATGTAGAGAAGCCCCCGGCAAGGAGTCCAAAAAGGTGGACTACTCCGGGTGCAAAGTTTATGCTGCCGCCTCCCTAGGCCTTCGACAGGCTAGCTCGGCTTTACTGATGGCACACTTTTCACATGCCCTTTTGGGCTCCCTGGATGAGGTGCTTCCTCAACTCCCAGCTGACCTTCAAACGACAGTCAAGCAGGTGCAGGATCAGGGAAGGGCAGTGGCCAAGCAACAGCTCCAGACTGCTCTGGACATCAGAGACTATGGTGCCTGGTCAGTAGCAGCCGCAGAGCTTGGCTGTGGATCTCGACCTTCATGGCAGATACCCAGCACAAGCTGGCAGACGTCCCTTTCTTGGGCACCGACTTGTTCGGGCCAGGGGCGGAGGGCCACCTCCAATGGATCGAGAAGTCCAGTGCCACCTTGGACACAATCACGTCTGCCCAGAAGGACAAAGGCCACCAGCAACAGTGTAAGCCCTTTCCCCCTTCCGCCCCTGTGGCACGACTGGCCCAGCAGCACCAGCAGCAGGGCCAGCAGGCTCACGCTTGGTGCACCAAGGCCAAGTCTGCCGCTTCCTCCAACAGGGAGCCTGGAGGGAAAGGTCCAGGTGGCTCCTCAGCTGGCCCTTCCTCCAAGCCTGCCCAGTGATGGGGTAAGGGGTGCCACCCCCAGCCTCGTCACTTCTTCCCTGGGTCCCCCCCGTGGGGGGCCGGCTCAGCCACTTCCTTTCTGCCTGGTCCACTATAACCATGGACCATTGGGTGCTGGAGGTGGTTGGCAGGGGTCTGCCTCTGGAATTTGAGCAGACCCCTCCCTTTCGAGCCATTGCCCCTCGGGGGGCTACCGGTTCAACAGCCTCTCTGTCGGCTCATCGAGCCAACATAGCTCTGCTCCTCCAAAATGAGGTGATCAGCAAGGCAGCGGATCCTCCTCCATGCACAGGGTTTGTGTCCAGGTACTTCCTGGTCCCAAAAGGGACGGGGGACTGTCACCCCATTCTTGATCTGCACGACCTGAACAAGTTTCTAAGGTCATGCACCCTCAGAATGGTCACTCTGGCTCAGATCATACCATCCATGGAACTAGGCATGTGGTTCTGTTCTCTGGATCTCCAGGACGCATTCTTTCACATCCCAATCCGTCCATCTCATCGGTGATTCCTCCGCTTCAGAGCTGAGGGATTCCTTTTCGAGTTCCAGGCCATGCCCTTCGGCCTTTCTCCAGCTCCCAGGGTCTTCACCAAATGCATGGCAGTGGTGACAGCATTCCTGCAGCGTTGAGGGGTCCGGGTGTACCCTTACCTGGACAACTGGCTGATAGCGGCCCCCTCCAGGTTGGAGATGGAGTGGTCCAGAGATCTGGCCCTCTAGGTCTGCTCTTGGCTTGGCCTCCTGATCAACGAGGCCAAATCGGAACTCGTGCCATCGCAGGTGATTCAGTTCATTGGGGCAGAGCTAGACTCTCTTCGAGCCAGAGCCCGGCTCCCAGCAGACAGGGCCGAGGTCCTTTCCTCCTTTGCCCAATCATTTCAGGTTGGGCAATTGCGCCCTGCCCAGGACTTCCTGCACCCTCTGGGTGTCACTGCGGCTTGCACCAGTGTGGTCCATTGGACCCACTGGCATATGTTCCCCCTGCAATGGGGGCTGGCCCGCCAGTGGGCTCAGTGCTCCGGTCCTCTGGACCAGCCAGTAACCATGACCCAGAAGATGTGGGATGGCCTGCAGTGTTGGCTCATCCCAGGTCTTCTGCAGGAGGGTATCCCGTTTGTCCGCCCCGAGCCAATGGTCATCCTTATGACCGTCGCCTCCTTGATGGGTTGGGGGGCCCATCTGGGGGAGGTCAGGGCACACAGCCTCTGGTTCCCTCAGAAGTCCCAATGCCACATCAACCTGCTGGAACTTCGAGTGGTATGGTTAGCCCTCTCCACCTTTGGTCCATTTGTACAGGGTCAAGTGGTTCAGGTCCAGACCGTCAACACCACGACCATGTACCTTCTCAACCGTCAGGACGGGACGCACTCCTTGCCCCTGTGCAAGGAAGCTCTCCGCATTTGGTCTCTTGTAATCAGCCGGGAGGCGGATCTCCTTGCCATCCATGTGGCAGGAGCCTCGAACAGTCTGGCCGATGCCCTCAGCCAGATAGGCGCTGCATCTCACGAGTGGTCTCTCCTGCTGGAGGTAGTTCAAGGCCTGTTCTGCCAGTGGGGCACCCCTCAGGTTGACCGCCTCCAGGGAGAACATGAAGCTGAGACTGTTTCATGCTCGCCACCCTCAGCAGGGCTCGCTGCAGGGGGATGCCTTTTCGAGGCCGTGGACGCCGGGCCTCTTCTACACCTTCCCTCCATTTCCCTTGACCCACAAGGTGCTCCTCAAGGCGAAGAGGGACAAGGCACAGGTGATTCTGGTAGCCCCAGACTGGCCTCGCCAGTTCTGGTATCCAGATCTCCTCAGCCTCGGCTCCAGGCTCCCGAGGCGGCTTCCAGCCCATCTGGACCTGATCTCAATCAGCAAGGGGAAGGTGTTCCATCCAGATCTTCAATCCCTGCACCTGATGGCCTGGTTCCTGAGTGGCTAGAGTTCCAGGCCTTGGGTCTTTCTGTCGAGGTCCTCAACGTCGTTGAGGAGTCCCGTAAGAAGTTGACCAGAAAATGTTATGCCTTTAAATGGAAGAGATTCTCCATTTGGTGTCAGGGCAAAGGGTTGGACCCTTCATCCTGCCCGTTGGCTAGCATTTTGAACCACCTGTGGTCCCTTTCTCAGCTAGGGCTTCCGTAGACGACCCTTAAGGTGCATCTGGCAGCCATCTCTGCTTACCAGGTGTGGGCCGGCAAGCAGTCGGTGGCGCAGGAGAAGGTCTGGTGTTTTTTCAAAGGCTTAGATCACATATCCCCTCTGGTACGAGAACCTCCACTTCCGTGGGATCTACTGCTGGTATTGGCTAAGCTCATGGGCAAGCCATTCGAACTGATGCACAGGTACGATATCTCCCACCTGTCATGGAAAACCACCTTCTTGGTGGCTATGACGTCAGCCAGAAGGAAGGGAGAGCTCCAGGCGCTTTCCATCAAGGCTTCTTATCTGGTCTTCCTAACAGGGACAAGGTTGTCCTTCGCCCCCACCCGAAATTCCTTCCGAAGGTGGTGTCGGAGTTTCACCTGAATCAGGTGTTGACTCTGCCGGTGTTCTACCCCATTCACACCTCGGAGGCTGAATATAGGCTCCATACTCTGGACCCTAGAAGAGCGCTCGCTCATTATAAGGAGTGGACGGCTGAAGTTCGGGGAGAGGTTCACCAGCTATTTGTCACCTACGCTGAAGCCGCACCTGGCAGACCTTCAGCCAAGCGGACGATAAGCAGGTGGGTCACCTCCTGCATAGATCTCTGCTATAAGTTGGCGGGCATGGAGCCATCCAGAGGGATAAGAGCTCATTCTACCTGCCATACTACTGCTTCGGTGGCTGCTTCTAGGGACGTCCCTATCCAGGAAATCTGCAAGGCTGCTACCTGGAAGTCAGCACACACCTTTATTTCCCATTACCACATTGACCTAGAGTCATGCCGGGATACTGGTTTTAGGACCTTGGTTCTCCAGTTCTTATTCCCCAAGTAAGTATAGGGGGTGCGCACCTTGTCTCCCTCCTCCCGGAGAACTGCTAGGAGTCTGCCAAGAAGTGTGGATTGAACAACATATCCACATCCCTGGAAATACAGGTTACTCACTTGTAACAGGAGTTCTAGGAGTGGTATGTGTTGTTCATCCACATGACCCACCCAACCTCCCCGGCTCCGACGTGCAACCTGGCTTCCAGCGGGCTAGATCTGGCATCATGGGGCGGAGCCAAGTGTTTTACCACCTGGGTGGGTTGAAGGAGCCAGCTTGAAGACTTTCCAGCACATCTTAAAGCGGCAAGGTACCTGCCAAGAAGTGTGGATGAACAACATATACCACTCCTAGAACTCCAGTAACAGGTGAGTAACCTGTATTTTCGGAGCATGCGGTAGTTTGCAAGGTCACTAGGATATTGGGTGGCTTTATGATGCTTCCAGGCTTGATCTCTAGCCCTGATACAGGCCAGAATTTCAGGGGTTATCCAAGATAAGTGGTTACCTCTGACTCCGGTTTGTTTTAGTGGGGCAAAGGCACTAGAAAGATTTCTTTGAAGTAGGTAAGGGCTTTATCAACTGAGGGGAAGGAGGTTAGAGGGGACCAGTCAGAATTGGCAAGGTAACTCAGGAGAGGTTCAAGGTCAAGAGGCTTGAAAGAGTGTAGTTGTATGGTTTTGTGTGATGATTTAGTTCTATGGACTTTCCTAACTATGAATATTGGGTTATGGTCACTGAGAGCATCAGGGAGGACACCAGAGCCAATGACACTGTGAGGGTGGGAGGTAAGGACTTAGTCGAGTAGAGAGTGTTGAAGTGTCTTGTAGTTTGGGCGGGTGGGTTCAGAGATCAGTTGGGAGAGGTTTAGGGCTCCAATTTCAATTTTAGTTTTTGTAGTTTTAGATGACAACCAATTTATATTGAAGTCACCTAGGATGAATAATTCCCCAGAGCGAGCAAGGGAAGTGATGGAGGTTAGGAGGTCTAGGGCAACTGAAGGATGGACATTTGGGTGGCAGTAAATGCTGGCTATGAAGATTGGGAGAGTGAAGGGGAGGGTCACATGGATAGCTAGAGCACCATGGGTCTCAGGATTGGAGGATGAGTAGATGATAGAATATTGGATGGCGGGTAGGACATAAATGGCCACACCACTACCCCTGCCAGCACGGTCTTGCCTTAGCAATGAGTAGCCAGGAATGGAGACTGAGTGGTCAGGGATAGTGCTCCTTAGCCAAGTTTCTGATATGATTAGAATGTCTGGTTTTAGAATGCACACCATGGTCTGAATCTGGTCTATTTTTTGCAACAAGCTGCAGGTGTTAAGATGTAGAATCTTTAAGCCCTTTCAGAGGACTGAGTGAAGAGAGTCGGGGTAGGTAGTAGAGGAAGCACCAGAGGAGCAGGGGGCAATAGGGCCTGGGTTGGGGTGGATATCCCCAGCGTAGAGCAAGAGGAGGGCAAGTATAAGAAAGTGAAGCTTAGGGGATTTTGAAGGGGCTGGCGAGGAGGTTGGTAGATTTGAGTGGATGGGAGGGATGAGTGAGGAAGGAGAAGGTGGAGAACTGCAGTGAAAGTTGGCATCCTTTATCAAAGCTGCATGAGGAATACTGGCGGAGTAGGACCATATTTCAAATGGGGGAAGAGAATGATAGCATGGATGTGGGTAGGGGATTGGAGATAGTAGCTGGTGGGGTTGGGAGAGCTATTAGGAATAGATGAGTAGTTAGCAAGTGGTGGTGGTGGTAAGGAGAGGTATATGAACAGAATAAGGGTGAGAGAGGAGAGTAGGGGATGCATTGTCAATTGACTTATGAACAGAAGGAATATGTAAGCAGGGAGCGCGAAGGGGGGATGATCAGATGGAGGGGGTAACCATAGTTTAGGAAGATATAAGAACAGGTAGAGATTCCTTTAGATAAAGGTTGTGTTTCACTAGTGGCAGTAGAATATAGCTTGCTAATGGGAAAAAAAAAATTCAGAAAAGTAGTGAAATTAGTCCAAGCAGAGGCTTAGTGCTGGAAGACTGCAGTCTGTCAGGAGTGTCAGGAGCCAATCTGGGATAAAACATTGACCGAGAACAGCCAATCCTGGGGAAATCTTGCAAGTGCCCAACTCAAATCTCAGAGACTTGTCTATGCCAGCAGCTGAAGTGGGTGTTGACAACACTTTGCAACTGGCCTTTTTGAGAGATTTGTGGAGGAGCAAAAGCATCAATTTTGTGGGGGTTAAGCCCATCATATCTAAAATCTCCATCTCATCCTTATCTTCAGCAGTGTCCTGGGATGAGCTGTTAAGAGTGTTGACCATTTGCCTCACAAAGGTGTAGTGTGAGGTGTAGTCATCTGTGGGACAAGTAGGGGAATCAGGGGAGGACTTGACCAGTCGGGTTACTGGGCAAGAACGAGGGCCCGGGAGGCAAAGGGGCCCACCCAGCACAAAGATTTTCCTCTCCCTATGGTTGTCAAAGCCTTACACATAGTAACATGAAACACATCCAGACTAAAATCAAATCTCTCGCTCTGTGGTACAGACACACACAGGAGGGTAGATGGCGCAGTTGTGAGTGGCAGAATGGGAGAGAGCGGCACAGCTCGGCCAACCAAAGCCCTCACCACCTTCGCATCTTTGGCCCCCTCACTCCCGCACCGCCCATTACTCTCAGTCGGCTGTCCCACTCCCGTCCTCTTTATTCTGCTTGTTATCTGTACTGCTGATCTCACCCCTGAAGATTGAAGAGGTCGCTAGATGTACCAGTCCTCTACAAGTCACTTGGTCTGGAGCGTCAATGTGCAGCCGAAACCCAAGTGAGAGCAGAGTGGGTGGTGAGGAAGGGACACTGGTTTCTTGGGACTGGTTTTTACTCAGGACACTCCTCCTGGTCTTAGCTGGGGTACAAAGGGAATCGAAACTCGAACTTCCTCTGGGACTGACTGGAGATTCCGCAGGGTCACTATTCCTCCTCAGATCTGCTGCCTCAACCCCTTGCTTCTCCCGGGATCAGCTGTGGCTGGGACTCGAGGTAATGGAGCCTCTCACTCCTCCCCTGCATAGTGATATTAGTAAATGATGTGCTTAAAGGTTTGTTACATGGGAAAAGGTAGTCTTAAAATTGTGCCCTCTTGCAGTAAAAACAGTGAATAAAGTGTTGTATGACAAAAAGGAAGTCTGTACAAAGCAGTGTTCTCAAGCAGTGAAAGCTCTGCATAAAGCTATTTATATAGGAAAAGGCAGTCCATGCAAAGTCCTGCCCTCTAGTAGTGAAAGTTGTCAACGGAATGCTGTATATCAGAAAAGGCAATCTGTGCAAAGCAGAACCTTCTGATAGTGAGATCCGTCAATAAATGGTGTATATTGGAAATTCAGTCTCTACAAAGCAGTGCCCCCTAGAAGTGAGAACTGCGAATAAAGGGTTATATATACTTTACAACTTTCACAACTAGATGGCACTATGGTGCAGACTACCTTTTCTCATATACAGCACCACTTTTACAACAGGATGGCACTACTATGCACAGATTGCCTTTTTAAGTATGCAACACTTCACTCACTAATTTCACTAGTAGAGGGCACTCCTTTGCACAAACTGTGTTTCCCATACATAACCCTTTATTCACAGTTCTCACTTCTAGGGGGCACTGCTTTTCTAGCATCCGAGCTGCAGACTTTGACCAGCTTGGGGGGGAAGTCAATCCAGCCTTTGCCAAATTGTGCCTTTTTATGACATCACTTAGTATGCAGCATTCATGCCATTTTAAACAAAGGATTAGCAATGCTCTTTAACTGTCCAGCATTCCAGGCTATAAGGATGAAAGCTTATTTATTTATTTAGTCTTTGTTGACCGGGTAAGTGCACTAGACAAATCCTGCCTATTTTCAGGCACGACCCGGGGGAGGGGGATACAGATGAATGCCAACCGACTTTGAACCAGATTAAACTGTTGGTGGTATTTTTAGTGAATGAGGGAAATTTGGCCAGGACACCGGGGAAATTTCCCTACTCTTTTCGATAAGTGCCATGGGATCTTTAACATCCACCTGAACTACCACCAATCCAGGCAGATGGGAACTCGGTTTAACGTTACTGTGCACTTACTCAAAGCATCTGACTTTCCCTTCATACCTTTCAAATGCCTCACTTTTGAAGGAACAATAGCCCCTTATTTTACCTTTCTGAAGCCATGTGGGTGTAGCTTCGTAGCGTGGTCTCTTTCTTTGGAGTCTTTAAACAGGGTTCCCTGCCCATGGATATTGTGATCCTTCTATGTGGGGTCAGTCTTTATTTTGTGGTTCCCCTCTGTGGGGTCTTTATATTGTAGTCATGCCTCTGTGTGGTTTTTAAATGGGAGGTGAAGATCTCACTTTGTACTTACTGTGTTATCATTAATTTGATGATCTTTATATTGTGGTCTTTTTAGATGAGTACCCCTCCGGGGGGGGGGGTGTCTATATTGTGGCCCCTTTCTGTGGGGTTTTTAAATGCGGGTCTATGGTTCCTATCTCTGGGCTCCTTATACTGTGGCCCATGCCCCTCTATGTAGTGCCCTATTCTCCATGGTCTTTATACAGAGTCAGACTGACCCACCTGGATACTTGAAAAGTTCTAGGTGGTCCCTCTTACTTTGTGTACCTGGTCAGCTTCTAAATTATGGAAATCTTTGCATTTATCTTCTAGTGGGTTTTTTTTTTTTCAATTTCATGGGGTAATTGGGGTACTGTAAGTAAATGTAAGAAGCAAGTACAGAGTTAATGTATTAGATTTACGTGGAACATTGATGCATGTGTCACTCTGGGCTGTGCCATGTTGACTTTTCTAGGTGGTCCCTCTGTACCCCAGTCCAACCCTGTCTTTATATTGTTGTTCTTCCCTTTGTGGCCTTTACATTGTAATGCCTCTCCATGCAGTCTGGGATTTCATTACTTTGGCATCTTTACATAATGATCCCTCCTTGTTGGGTCTGTGGGTCCCTCCATTGGGGTCTTTATAGTTTGGCATCTCTGGGGTCCTGTGCTCTGGGGCTTTTGTGTTCCCTTTATGTGCTGTGTGTCATCCCTTCTCTAGGGTCTCTATAGCGTGGTTCCTCACTATGACTATGAGGTCTTTATATTATGTTCCCTCTCTCTTTCGGGGGTCTGGATTTCCTCCCTCTGGGATTTATTTACTGGGCATGGGGAGGGAGTGACAGGATAGTAAATTCTGTTTGAAATTACCTCTAAAATGTTCCAGATCACAACAAATTTTAAAGATTTTCTGGGGGCCCCCAGACCCACGGCCTATAGTTTACAATATTCATACCAGCATCTGCACCCACATCTATTTCATGAGGGGCCCAAAGCAACATTGTTGCCTGGGGCCCAAATGAGTCTCAGTCTACCCCTGAGGGGAATTGAAACTTTGTTCAGGAAAACAATCAGGCTCTATGGGGTCACCTTCCTCTCTTCCCCGTAGTAGAATTCAGCCTTCTCCTCCACAGGCACTTGAACTGGTACTGAAGCCGGGGCATGCATATTCATGAAGCTCCCTGAGCCTGAAAAGTCTGGTGTAACCGCCATGCCTTAGTCATGTCCTTTAATGAGGGCATCTAATTTTTGTCCACTGGCATCTCCTTTCCTTCTTCAATAGGAGGAACAGCGACATGCTTTTCTTTTTGCTTCTTCTTAGCAGGCACCATGCCTGCTCAGAGGCACTTTTACTATTTGCTGGATTCTGAGTTCCCCCATTCAGATACCCTGACCTCTGAACCATCTTTAGCAGCCTTATCCTTCTGCTTACTTTGAGGGACTGGACCTTCCCCTGAACCTTTAGGTGACTTGGAGGCAGACTGAGAAGTTAGGTCTTCTAATTTTTAGGCCTTTTCTTTTGCATTTTAGGGCCAAACTTGATAGAGTTCACAACTGACAAACTCATGATCCAGGCACCTCAGACACAACTTGTGTCAGCCTGCTTTAGCTAGGAGCTGGAAACAGATTTTACAATTTTTAAAGCCTGTAGGGTCCTGTCCTTTTTTGGGTCTGTCAGTCATGCCAAACACTGACAACTGTAGAGGAGTGCTTCAGTTCTGAAAACACCTAATAAATATAAAAGTGCAGTTCAATTCCTTTCTTAAAAAGTACCATTGTAATAATAAGTGTAAACAGGAAACTATAGCCAACTAGCTTCTCGATTCCACTTAAAAAAGGAACTGGGACAAAGGAAATGAAAAACTGCAAAGCAATTTCTAAAGTGTTCTTTTTTTCATATACATATATATATATACATATATATATATATATATATATAACAAAATATATATATATATTTAGTGAAATAAAGTGGGTCCCTGAAAGCATTGCACATTTGTCCATACTACTACTTTAACCAGGTGGAAAATCAGTGATGAGGGATCAACTGCTTACCCTCCTTGCAGATGTAATAGCCACCAGAAATAATGCTTTCCTGGTCAGATATTTTAGCGCAAAGGCAGCTATAGTCTCGGAGGGGCTGGGTGTTAGCAGAGGACCAGGTTAAGATCCCAAACAGGCACAGGCCTCTTCACAGGAGGGTACTACACAGGATGTGTAAACAATGACTCTGTTAAGGCCTTGGATTGAAATGCAGAAATTGCTGAAAAACTTGATTTTGAAGCAGCTGTATTTATTAGTCGGCAAAAAATGGCACCATATCGTTTTTGGGAAAAAAATTATTTCTGACATCCTTAGATTCATGATCAGTTTATTTACAGTTTTGGCACAAGAAAAACAGCTTCTCCCCATCCAAACACCAAAGAGTACCAAAACAACACAAACGTCAGAAAAAACAGAGAGTGCTGAAAAGTTTAATGCATAACCTGGGACAAAGTGGTCAGCCCCACTTAGAGACACTGGGTAGGACAACAGGACTTCATTGATGGTGCTGTTTTTCTTGTGCCAGTACTCTTTGAGTACAAAGTGGCACACCATGTGGCGGGACAGACTTTACCAGTGTTTTGCTTTTTTCTTAGATATTGCTAAAACAGCCTTTACAGCTAATTTTGTAATTAAACATGGCCACTACTCATAATTTTAAAACCGTCTTCCTTTGAAGATACTTGTTGAATGTACATGCTAGATTTATAACGTGGATGTAGCTGAATGGCGTTACCACACATTCCTGACAGTAAACACTACAACATGACTGGGACCTGGATATAAACTATACAGGAGGGACAGAGTAGTCAGGGAAGGGACAGGGGTGGCAGTTTATATCAGGGAGGGAATAACTTGAATGTGGGAAGAGTCTGAGGACGGGATGATGGAGTCATTATGGGTTCAGTTAAGGTCCAACAGAGGGGAAAACGGTGAGGTTGGGGATGGTTTACAGACCACCCAGTCAGGATAAGGAGAGGGACAGGGAACTGAGCTCATACATATTGGAAGCTGCAGGGAAAGGAAAGGTGGTAATTGTGGGGGACTTTGACCTGCCCAAAGTGGACTGGAGCATATCATCCACAACATGTGCTGGGAGTCAGGTGATCCTGGAATGAGTGCAGAGTGGGTTCCTGATTCAGGGCATCACTGAACCAACAAGAGCTGAGGCAATTCTTGATCTGATACTCACAAATGGGGAGCATGTACAGGAAATAATAGTCAGGGAGCCACTGGGTGGAAGTGACCATTGTACAGTGTGGTTCCAGTTGGACATGGGCAGGGAAAGCATTCTGACTAAGACCAAAATCTTGGATTTCAGGAGGGCAGACTTCAGGAAAAAAGGATGAAGTGCTAAGGGGCCATCTGGCGGGCATCAGAGCAGATACAGGGGTGGACCAAGGGTTGTCCATCATTAAGGAAGGAATACTGGTTGCCACAGATGAGTGTGTCAGGCTAAGGGGGAAGAACACAAGGGCAAAAGTGCCCAGCTGGTTCAGTTCTTGGGTTGTCCCGGAAGTAAGAGAAAAGAGGCTGGCCTATAGAAAAATCCAGGAAGACCAAGAGAGAAGAGGATAGGGAAAATTACCTAAAGTTGGCTAATGAGGTAAGTAAGGAAGTCCAGCGAGCAAAGGCACAGAAGGAGCTGCAGATAGCTGAAGGAATTAAGAAGGGGAAAAGACTTTCTTTCACTAGATAAGTGAGAAAAGGGACAAGAAGGAAGGGATTCTTAGGCTTAAAAAAGGGGTGGATTGGGTGGAGGATAATGGAGTAAAAGCAGAGATACCAAATGAATACTTTTGTTCCGTCTTCACCAGGGAGAAGGATGGACCAGTGCCATCAGGAGGAAAGGGAGGAGGGGAACACAGATGTAGTGATAGAGTGAGGGAGGGGCTGCTGGCATTGGAAGTGGACAAATCACGAGGCCCGGACAGAGTACATCCAAGGGTACTAAAGGAACTGGCTGAGGAAATGGCAGAGCCACTGGCAGACCTATTTTATAGTTCACTAGAGTCAAGCGTGGAACCGCAGGACTGGAGAACAGCACATGTAGTGCCCTTCCACAAAAGTGGTCACAAGGATGACCCAGCGAATTACAGACCAGTCAGCCTGATTTCCACTGTGGGCAAGCTCATGGAGACCATACTAAAGGAAAGATTGGTGGAATATCTAGAGGAGCATGGTCTCCAGGATGATAGGTAGCATGGGTTCGTGGGGGTGGGGAGATTGTGTTAAACAAATCTAATTGACCTCTTTGACTGTGTCACTAAGACAGTAGACAGGGGCCAAGCAGTAGACATCCTCTGTCTTGATTTCAGCAATGCCTTTGACTCTGTGCCTCACATAAGGCTGATCAGGAAGTTGGTGGACCTCAGGGCTGGGGAAAAGATGGCCAGATGGGTAGAAAACTGGCTGAGGGACAGAACCCAGAGGGTGGCTGTGGGAGGAAAGTTATCTGGAACCAGAGAGATAACCAGTGGGGTCCCACAGGGCTTGGTGCTGGGGCCAGTGTTGTTCAATGTCTTCATCAGTGACATTAGCGATGGCAAAATGTGCCTATTCACAGATGACACCAAACTCTGTAGGAGAGTGGACACAGCTGAAGGGATACAGGACCTACTGGAAAAGCTAGGGAGGTGGTCCAGGATCTAGCAACTTGGCTTTAATGCTAAGAAATGCTAAATTATGCATACTGGAGCCAGGAATCCCAGGACAGAGTACTACCTGAGTGGAGTCCGAGTATCTATGAACACATGAAGAAGCCAGCAGAAGAAGGCCATCTGGTCTATCAAGTCTGCTCGTATTGCAGGGTCCATAGCTTGAGCTAATGTCCCTGCCCTCCTTCCCCACTCCTCCCATCCTTCCTATCCATGATCCTTACTTTCCCTCTATGCCTATCTCAGCCTCTCTTAAAGCTGCCCACTGTCTTCAGTGAGATGACCTCTTCCGGTAATGCATTCCAAGCGTCCACCACCTTCTCTGTGAAAAAGTATTTCCTAACCTCCTTCCTAAACTTCCCACCCTCCAGCTTAAGACTGTGCCCCCTAGTGTTATGGTTTCCACATAGCTTAGAGAGACTCTCCTTATCAACCTTATTTATCCCTTTCAAGTACTTGAAGGCCCCAATCATGTCCCCTGTCTCTCTCCTGTCTTCCAGGGATCACATGTTCAGTGCCCTCAATCTCTCCTCATATGCCCTACCCTGCAGACCCATTATCATGTTTGTAGCCCTCCTCTGGATCTTCTCCAGCAGATTAATGTTAATCTGCATCAGAGGAGGAGAAGGACCTGGGGGCGATGATCACTAGTGACAGGAAGCACTCCACACAGTGCGAGAAAGCAGCAGCAAAGGTAAACAAGATGCTGGGATGCATATCTATGGGGCCCAGTAATAGGAGAGAGGAGGTTATACTGTCTTTGTGCAGGTCACTGGTAAGGCCGCATTTAGAGTATGGAGTTCAGTACTGGTGCCCACACCTCAAAAAGGACATTAATCTGCTGGAGAAGGTCCAGAGGAGGGTTACAAAGATGACAGCTGTTCAGCAGAATAATGCATATGAGAGGTTGAGGGCACTGAAGATGTACTCCCTGGAAGACAGGAGAGAAAGGTGACATGATTGGGATGTTCAAGTACTTGAAAGGAATAAATAAGGTTGATAAGGAGAGTCTCTTTAAGCTGAGTGGCAACCATAACACGAGGGGGCATAGTCTTAAGCTGGAGGGTGGGAGGTTTAGGAAGGAGGTCAGGAAGCACTTCTTCACAGAGAGGGTGGTGGAAACTTGGAATGCGCTGCCGGAAGGGGTAATCTCGTTGAAGACAGTGGGCAGCTTTACGAGGGGATGGGATAGACACAGGGGGAAAGTAAGGATCATGGGTAGGGAGGGAGGATGGGAGGAGTGGGGAAGGAGGGCAGGGACATTATTTTATTTTAGTTTTTGTTTACTGGGTAAGTGCACTAGCCATAGCAATGACTATTTTCAGGCATGACCCAGGAGGGTACAGTACAACAACACAGGGAAGACATTCCAATACAAGTACAAAATAGTTGACAACAGCATACAAGCAATTTGCAAAAAGTAGCTATAGAACAAGGAGGTTGCAATACCAGTGTAGGAAAAAAATAAAGCAGGTACAGTACAATAACCAAAACTACACCACAATTTGTTTAGAGGAAGAAAAAAAACATGACAGATTGAATATTTTAGTGCTAATAAGGGATTGAAAATAAACAACTTAGGGGAGGGATAATAGTAAGTGATAAAAGAAAGAAAGAAGAAAAGGGGATGAGAGTGAAGTAGGTGGGAGGTGGGACAGATAGGTAGAGGAGAAGTGCATTGCGTATAGAAGGGCAGATCAGTAAAATGTCAAGGAGGTGAGGCTGGGAATGAATGAGCTAGGGAGGTTTGAAACAGGAGCACTTGTGGGAAGTATCAAGATAATTACGCAACCCATTTTTAAAAAGACACATGAGATGGTGATTGGCGCAAAGCTAGTGGAAGGGAGTTCCAGAATTTGGGGGCATGGCAGGCGAAAGCACTAGCGCCTTTAGTGGTGTTGTGTCTGGGGATGAAGACGGGGGCTTGGTCAGCAGACTGCAACCCATAGCGAGGTGTCAGATTTTAGAAGAGGCCTGCCAGGGATTTAGGTATTTGTAGGTGGACCATATTGTCAATGATACAGCCATAAGCATGAAGCCTAAGTTCAGTAGAAGGAAGCCATCCCAGGCCTGACTAGAGGAGACAGTGGTGTTTCAGCCGGTGTGAGGAGGATGGATAGCGACAGATGTTATATGCAACATCCCATTTCCGAAGGATTGATTTGCACGTAGAGGCATATGTTGCAGCACCATAGGTAAGTGATGGTAGGAGTATGCCATGGGCAATGGCAAGCCTTGCTGAGGGAGTGAGCATATAGCTGGTTTGGTAGGCTATTCCAAGTTTGGAGTTGACCAGTTTGCAGGTCTGATTGATGTGTAAGTCGAAATTTAGTGATGGATCATGGGGGATTCTCAGATATTGAAACAAATTTACTAGCCCAACTAATGAGCCATTTAGGGAGGTGACTTTAAATTTAGGATGGGCAGGTTTGAGCTTCACATTTGATCCAAAGAGCATAGCTTGAGTTTCAGACTCATTTAGTACAAGTTTGTAAGTAAATAGCCACTCCTGTATTAGCTGAAAGTCAAGAGAGAGTAGATTGTTGATGTTGTCAATGCTTTTGGCACTAGCATATAGAACAACATCATCTGCATATAGCAGGGAGGCTGTCCTGTAGAGGTCGGTGGAGATGTTATTTATGAAAAGAGAGAAAAGCAGGGGCCCAAGGATGGAGCCTTGCGGCACCCCAATGTTTATAGTGGTTTTGTCTGAGAGGGTGGAGTTGTATTTCACAATTTGAGTCCTTTCAGATAGGTAGTTCCCAAACCACCTTACAATGTTAGTTGAGAAGCCTAGTGATCCAAGGGCGGCTAGAAGGATGGAGTGATCAACTAAGTCAAATGCCTCAGACATGTCAATGAAAACTGCCCCGGTGAGAAGACCAGAGTCCATAAGCCACTAGTGCATCTGACGTGAATTTGAGAAGGGCAGTAGTGGTGCTACAGTATGACCTTTGCTCAAACTGTGGACCCTGCAATACAAGCAGACTTGATAGACTAAATGGCCTTCTTCTGCTAGCTTCTTCGTATGTAACACTGTTTGTTTATTTATCAAGTCTAGGATTACAAATACCTTTGAGCCATGGCTCTTTTACAAAGGTTCCATGTCAGAGAAATACAGGTTACTCACCTGTAACAGGAGTTCTAGGAATGGTATATGTTGTTCATCCACACTCATTGGCAGTATCCTTGCCGCTTTAAATCTTGCCGGAAGGTCTTCAAGCTTGCTCCTCCCACCCACCCGGTGGTATAACTCGGCCCGCCCATGACGCCAGATCTGGCCCGCTGGAAGCTCAGGCTAGGCCGGGCTGGTCGAATAGATGAACAACATATACCATTCCTAGAACTCCTGTTACAGGTGAGTAACCTGTATTTCTAGGGACATGGATATGTTGTTCATCCACACTCATTGGCAGACTCCTAGCAGTTCTCCGGGAGGAGGGAGGCAAGACGCACACCCCCAATACTTACTTGGGAAAGAGAGACTGAGAACCGAGGCCCCAAAACCAGCATCCCGGCGTGACTCAAGGTCGATGTGGTAATGGGTAATGAAGGTGTTTGCTGACTTCCAGGTAGCAGCCCCGCAGATTTCCTGGATAGGGACGTCCCTGGAAGCAGCCACCGATGCAGCAGTATGGCGGGTAGAATGAGCTCTTATCCTCTGGGAGGCTCCATGCCCGCCAACTTATAGCAGAGATCTATGCAGGAGGTTACCCACCTGCTTATCGTCCGCTTGGCTGCAGGTCTGCCAGATGCGGCTTCAGCGTAGGTGACAAACAGCTGGCGAACCTCTCCTGACTTCAGCCGCGCCTTATAATAAGCGAGCGCTCTAGGGTCCAGAGTATGGAGCCTATATTCGCCTCCAGGTGTGATTGGGTAGAACACCGCAGAGTCAACACCTGGTTAAGGTGAAACTCGACACCACCTTCGGAAGGAATTTCGGTGGGGCGAGGACAACCTTGTCCCTGTGGAAGACCAGGTAGAGACTCGATGGAAGCGCCTGAGCTCTCCCATCCTTCTGGCTGACGTGATAGCCACCAAGAAGGCGGTCTTCCACGACAGGTGAGAGAGAGCACACCTGTATAGGTTCGAATGGCTTGCCCATGAGCTTTGCCAGTACCAGCAGTAGATCCCACGGAGGTGGGGTTCCCAAGACTGAGGGGAAATGTGATCAAGGCCTTGAAAAAGCGCCAGACCACCTTCTCCTGCCTACATCGACTGCTTCCTGCCCGCCTGGTAAGCAGAGATGGCTGCCAGGTGCACCCTTAGGGTCGCCGACCCAAGCCCTTGACTAGAAAGGGACCATAAATAGTCCAAGATGCTTGCCAAGGAACAGGAGGAAGGGTCCAAGCCCTTGTTTCTGACACCAAATGGAAAACCTTTTCCATTTGAAGGCATAGCATTTTCTGGTCGACTTTACGGACGCCTAACTACATTGAGGACCCTGCCGAAAGACCCAAGGCCTGGAACTCTAGCAGCAGGAACCAGGCGCAGGTGCAGGGATTGAAGGTCCGGATGGAACACCTTCCCTGATTGACTGAGAGCAGGTCCGGGCGAGCTGGAAGCTGCCATGAGTCCTGGAGCTGAGACTGAGGAGATCTGGGTACCAGAACTCAGGGCCAGTCTGGGGCTATCAGAATCACCCGCGCCTTGTCCCTCCTCGCCTTGAGAAGCACCTTGTGATCAAGGGAAATGGGGAAAGGCGTAAAGAGGCCCGGGGTCCATTGCCTCGAGAAGGCATCCCCTGCAGCGAGCCCTGCTGAGGGGGCGGGCATGGAACAGACTCAGCTTCGCTGCTCCATGGAGGCAAACAGGTCCACCTGAGGTGTGCCCCAAAGGAGAACAGATGCTGTACTACCTCCGGCAGAGAGACCACTGCGGATGCAGCCCCTATCCGGCTCAGGGCATCGGCCAGGGTGTTGGAGGCTCCTGCCACGTGAATGGCTAGGAGATCCGCCCAGGCTGCGCACGAGTGACCAAATGCGGAGAGCTTCTGCATAGAAGCATGGAGCGCGCCCCGCCTCTGGCGGTTTAGATAGTACATGGTCGGTATTGTCCGCCTGACTCGGACCACTTGACCCCGGAGGAACGGAGCAAAGGCGGTGAGAGCTAGGCGGACCGCCGGAGCTCCAGCAGGTTGATGTGGCATCGGACTCCTGGGACCAGAGGCCATGAGCCCGGTGTTCCCCAGATGGGCACCCCAACCCATCAGAGAGGCATCGGTCGACAGAGAGACCGCCGGCTCGGGCGGACGAACGGATGCCTCCTGCAAATGATCTGGAACGGTCCACCACTGGAGATGCTCCACATCCCCTGTGTCACCGACACAAGCTGGTCCAAGGGATCGCAGTGCCAGACCACTGGCTGGCCAGTCCCCACTGAAGGGACGATGTTCCAGCGGGCCCAACGGACCACGCTGGTACAGGCCGCCATGAGACCCAGGAGGCGAGGAAGTCCCGGCAGGGCCAATTGCCCAACCAGAAATGATCGGGCAAAGGAGGAAAGAACCTCGGCCCTGTCCGCCGAGCCGCGCCTGGCTCAAGAGAGTCGAGCTGCGCCTGATGAATAGAATCACCTGCTTCGCTCGAGTTCCGACTTGGCCTCGCTGATAAGGAGGCCCAGTTGAGAGCAGACCTGAGGGCCAGATCTCTGGACCACTCCGCCTCCTTCCTGGAGGGAGCTGCTATCAGCCAGTCGCCCAGGTAAGGGTACACCCGACCCTCGGCGCCAAGAGGAATGCTGTCACCACTGCCATGCATTTGGTGAAGACCCTGGAGCTGAGAGATGTCAAGGGCATGGCTTGAACTCGAGAGAGATCCTTCCGCTCGAAGCGAAGGAATCTCTGGTGAGACGGACGGATAGGGACGTGAAAAACGCCCTGCAAGTCCAGAGAGCAGAACCACACGCGCTCCAAGGATGGTATTATCTGAGCCAGAGTGACCATCCTGAAGGTTCGAGACCTTAGGAACTTGTTTAGGTCGTAGGTCGGAATGGGGCGCCAGCCCCCCGTCCGTTTCGGAACCAGGAAGTACCTGGACACAAACCCTGGGTCTGAAGGAGGGTCCACCACCTCTCTTACCACCTCCTTCTGGAGGAGGAGAGTGATGTCGGCTCGACGAGCCGCCAGTGAGGCTGGGGATCCCGAAGCCCCCCGAGGGGCGACGGCTCTGAAGGGTGGTGCCTGCTCGAATTCCAGAGGCAGGCCTCTTCCCACCACCTCCAAGACCCACCTGTCCGTGGTAACAGCGGACCAGGTGGAACGGAAGTGCCGGAGCCTGCCTCATCGACTCTAGGGGTAAGGTGACGGGGATGGGGGCGACACCCCTCAGCCCGTCACTGGGCAGGCTTGGAGGAGGGACCGCCGAGGGACCTCCTGGGCCCTTTCTCCTGCCTCCTGTTAGAGGAAGCCATGCTTGGGTTTGGGATGCCAAGGCCGAGCCTGCTGGCCCTGACGTTGCTGGCCGGGCGGCCAAGGCACAGAAGGACAAAGGGCTTAGGCTGTGGTTTGCGTGCCTTTGTCCTTCTGAGCGGAAGAGACCGAGTCCAAGGTGGCATTGGACTCTCGATCCTCTGCAGGTGACCTTCCACCCCAGGGTCAAGAGGTCAGTCCCCAAAAGGAACATCCGCCAACTTGTGCTGGGTATCCGGGCAAAGGTGGATATCCTCAGCCAAGCCCGCCGACAGATACCACCGCGGCCGCCACCGATCTGGCACATGAGTCCCCTATATCCAAAGCAGTCTGAGCTGCTGTTTGGCCACTGCCCTGCCCTGGTCCCGCACCTGCTTAACCGTAGTCTGCAGATCGGCGGGAAGATGAGGGATGACCTCATCCAGGAGCCCAACAGGGCATGAGAAAATGTGCCATGAGGACGGCCGAACTGGCCTGACAAGGCCGAGAGAGAGGACGGCGAGACTTTTCGCCCGACATGAGTCCACTCTTGACCTTGTCAGGAGGTTTGTCTACATCCCTTGGCGCTAAGCCGGCGTGCCACCGAAAACGCTGTCGGTAACCAACCCCCAGCAGAGTGGTGTTCAAAACCGACAAGGAACCGGTAGGACCGCATACTTCCTGGCCATCCTGGTCAAGGCGCAGGGCAGGAAGCAGGCGCTGCCAAAGTTCCAGTGCCGACCCACTATGGCCTCGCCACCGGAAAGGCCTCCGTCGGAGAATCCCTCGGTCCAGAATCTCCGTGAGGGGATACCTGGCCTGCTTGGAACGGGTTCGAGCTCCATCCCGTAGACTCCGAGATGAGCCGAGGCAGTCCTAGGAAGGACGACGGGCTATCGCCCATTGACTGACCTCCTGAAGACCCAAGTCCAGTCGCTGGAGAAGAAGGAGGAATCATCTTCGACTCGAAGAGTCCTCAAGAGCTGCTCTGGCCTCGAGCCACCTTCACCTGCCGAGGTCGGTCGGGAGTGAGGGTAACTGACAGCCGATGGGGTAAACCCTAGTCGACCGAGAATCCTTGGTCGGAGCCCCAATTGGTGGCTGTGGAGGCGGAGGTTCCACCGGAATCGGTGGAGCAGCTGGTTTTGGCCGAACAACCGCCTGGTATAGGCCTCGGACAAGTCGAGGGGTTGTGTCGGCGCCCGTGACAGTTCACTTAATGGTCGGAGGCGCCGAGTCGGCTTATTCCTGCCAGGAGGAGTTGTTACATAAGGTCCTCGCATCACGACGCACTTACGCCGAGCTTCCTCATCCGAGGAGGAGGACGAGGACGAGCGGGCGACGCCGCCATATCGCTGAAGCCGGGACCGAGACCGCTTATGACGGTGGGAACGCTGACCGCTGGAGAGGTCCGAGACCGAGACCGAGAGTCCCGGAATTTCCGGGTCGGAAGCGGGAGGTGTCGGCCGAACCGCACTCCTTCGCTCGGAAGGTCCATCCGAGGCTCCGGAACCGGAGGCACAGGCGAGCCCACGGATCCTCAACTCCTCCCGGGGAACCGGGAGGGGAATCTCGCTGCTAAAGGCGACAGCCTGTCAATGGGTCGAGAAAATCTCGACTTCATCAGTGGAGTCTCGGTCAACTGACCTGACGGGACACCGTGAGGCCAGTGGTCGGCCGAGCGGTCGATCAAGCCGACGGACGACGGCCCGGGAGAGGGACCTTTCCGCCTCCCAAGAGCGCCGACGGAGGGATTTACCCTTGTCCCTCTTTTGGACCGAGAATAAGGTCCAGCAGACGCAGGCCCTTCTCCTTTAGTGGAGAGGGACAGACAAAGCTCCTTAAAAGAAGCCGTAGGAAGAACCCAGAGAGCGGGATAAATGCCGCGTCGAGGAAGATACGCCCGACCGCCTCTTCGAGGGCTCTACCATCCGCCGAGCTGATCCGCCGAGCCCGCCAGCCGCGACACCGCCAACCGGGCCCTTGACTTCACCGAGGGAACGCTTCGGACGCGCCCAGTTGCAACCGGGCAGCACGGTCTTCGAGGACGAGGCCGAGAAAGATGAGCACAGGTCGCAAGCCCGCGGGTCGCTCAAGGCCTAAGGCAGAGACACGTGAGTGTGGATCCGCCCGAGACATCTTCTGACCGCATGGGCATCTCCAAACCGGGAGTCGATTTGTCCATCGCAGCCATGAGGGATCAAGACTGAAGTCTTTTGCAAATTTTTTATTTTTAATCCGCAAACGGAGAAATAGGAACCAGTCGCAAACGCAGAGCGTTAAGGAGGGAACCTGAGCTTCCAAGCGGTAAGGAAGATCTGGCGTCATGGGGCGGAGCCGAGAGTTATACCACCCGGGTGGGTGGGAGGAGCAAGCTTGAAGACCTTCCGGCAAGATTTAAAGCGGCAAGGATACTGCCAATGAGTGTGGATGAACAACATATCCATGTCCCTAGAAATACAAATTATGGCGAACATCAAGACAGACATTACAACAATGTGGACACTGCAAACAGAGTACAGATTAATACAGTTCTAGGGTAGCATTGTAACAAGGCAGCCAGCGGCATTTGTCAGAGAAAATAGACAACAAATAAGAAGTGCCAGAGTCATAGGGAGAGGGAAGGGGAGGGAGAAGGAATGTAGGAAGGGTGGCAAGAGGGTGAAAAGTGCAGCACTGGGTATACCAAGATGTGAAGGTAGAATCCAGTGAGGAGGGGAGGGAGGGGACAACTAGAGCAGAAAGGGAAGTGGAGAAACAAGGTTAAGTTGGGCAGTCACAGGAGCTGTTGGTAGTGAGATAGTCCTGGAGCCTAGTTTTAAACATACCAATAGTTGGGGCAGAGGAGATGGTTGGGCTGAGGCCATTGAACCAGAGTGGCACTCGATAAGCAAAAGAGCGTTGTCCCTGTGAAGTGTGACAGTGGGGGACTTTCAGTAGCTGTAGCGTGGATCTCCTAAGGCACCATTTGTTAATTCGGTGTTGTAACAGAGTTGAGACCCCAGAAGGTGCAAGGCCAAGGTAGATTTTTTCACCATGGAGCAGGTGAGAAACTTTATGCGGTTTGATAGTTGGAGCCAGCCGGTCTGAGTGTACAGGTCACATGTGTGGGTGAGACGGTGAGCACCAGTGATGAGCCGACATGCTTTATTTAAGGCAGTTGAGAGGCATCTAAGGGTTGTGGTTGTGCCGAGCCATAAATGATGAGACCATAGTCTATTACAGAGATCACAGAGCTCAGGACTGCAACCTTCAAAGCTTCTGGCATGAGGTGTGGTCTGTGTTTGTAGAGGAGACCAAGCCGTGTATTAGCAGCTCTAGCTACATTATCTACATGAAGTCCATAGGAGAGATTAGGGTCAAGCTGTATCCCTAAGTATTTGAAGGACCCACCTGATCTAGAGTGTTCCCCTGGGTGGTGGAGATAGCCAAGTGGTGTAGCTTGTGTGGGTTATGAGAGCTGCAGAAGAGCATAGATTTGGTTTTCTTGTCATTGAGGACCAGTTTATGATTAAGAAACCATGTCTCTACAGAACTGAAACCAAGTTGAAGGTTGTATTGAAGAGTTGCAGGATCTTTGTGAGTGGAGAATACAACAGCATCATCGGCATATAGTATGATCTGCTCAGAGCAGTGGTAAGGGAGGGAGTTTAAGAAAAGGCTAAAAAGGAGGGGTCCCAGTATGGATCCCTGTGGGACACCCGAGCGAACAGGCAGGGTGTTAGAAAGAGCGTCCACAATTTTACTTCTGTGACCGCTTTTCTAAGTAGCTTTTAAACCAGAGAGAAGAGTCAGGTGATAGCCCGGCATTCAGTAGTTGGTGTATCAGTAGTCCATGGTGTACTGTATCGAAGGCCTTGGAGAGGTTGACGAAAACGGCCCCTGTGAGAAGGCCGTTGTCAAGGGATTTGTGCAAAGCTCCAGTGAACTCAAGAAGGGCTGTGGTGGTGCTGTGACCTTTCCGGAAGCTGTGTTGTTGTGGACAAGGTATATTGTATTTATCCAAGTGGTCAGTAAGTTGATCAGCCACGATGCGCTCGAGTGCCTTAGAGAGTGGGGGCAGTATGGAGATAGGGCGATAATTTGAGTGATTCGTCTTGTCCCCACTTTTATGGACGGGTGTCACGGTGGCTGTTTTCCATAGGTCCGGGAATTTTCCACAGCTGAGAGACAGGTTTAGGATTTTTGTTAATGGATGAATTACCTCATCGAGGGTGAGCAACAGAAGCTTAAGGTCCAGGGTGTTGCTACTAGATCTAGATTTAGAGATAGCTGCAGTAATATAGCGGTGAGCTTCATTCAGCCTTACCTTCCTGAAGTAGAAGAGGGGATGGAGGAATTTGGGGAGTAGGCCCTGTTTTTGAAAAAGTCATGGGGTAGAACAGCACTAAGGTCTGAAAAAGCTGTGTTAAAGATGTTTGCGATCACCTTTGGGTCAAGGGTTGAGGATCCATCAACCATTAACACGGCCGGAGAGGTTTTTGGCTGCTTCCCTGTGACATCCTGGATATTGGCCCAGAAAGCATGACCATTTCCCCACGTATTGGTGAGAGCGTCTTTGTAATAGGTGGATTTCATTAGCCGCATGGCTTTTGTGCAGGCATTTCGTGCTTGTTTGTAATTTTGGATGTCCAGTTGTTTCCCAGTAGCCCTGACAACTGCCCAGAGGTGATTCCCTTAGTTTCAGCTGTGAGAGAAGAGCCGCGGTGACCCATGGGTTAGAGAGAGATTTTGTTTTGCACCTTTTAGCAGGGCAAAAGAGGTGAGGCTTTGTTGAAAATTGAGATGAAGTGATCAAGAGCCAGTGTTAACATCTGTTGCTTCATAGATGGGTAGCCAGTCTTGTAGAAGCAGGTGTTGTTTGAGATGTGGAAGTTTTCCACGAGGAAGGACTCTGCTGGCAATAATTTTGGGAGGGGGGCTTAAAGAATTTGTTAGACCATGCACACATGACTGGGGAGTGGTCACTGAGTGAGTCTGGGAGAATGGTCGTACAAGAAATCCTTGTGGGGTGAGTGGTGAGGACCTAATCCAAGAGGGTACTGGTGCCAGTCTTGTAGTTAATCCTAGTAGGGGAGTTTACCATTTGCGTGAGGTTAGCAGCTGAGATGGAGTCTTTATAGGCACTGGCACTCCATGCTAACCAGTTTATGTTGAAATCCCCTAGTAGGATAAGTTCAGCTTCGGGAGGATGAGAGTTGATAAAGTTTAGGACGTCGTTGAATCCATGTTTAGGGTCCCTGGACGGGATATATACGGAGACAATAGTCAGGGCTTTATGGTTGGGACCTAGGACGATTTTTATTTGGCAGAATCTGGGCTGAGGCAGAAAGTGATGGAGTTGCTACAGGGTGCCAAGACAGGGAGTCTTTGATATAGATTGCGCAACAACCACCTTTTTTGGATATCCGGTCCAGCCTGTGGACATTGTAGCCCTGCATTGTTACTGCTAAGTCAGAAACTTTAGGTGTCAGCCAAGTTTCCACCACTGCAAGGATGTCAGGGTTGTGTTGGCATATGAAGGCTTGGAGTGCATCCAGCTTTGGTAGTAGGCTGCAGATATTAGTGGTTGCACGGATAAGGGCACCTGGAGTTTGTGTGTGGCCTGAGCTTCTAGGGCCAGGATTGGGATGGACGCTGCCTGAGATGAGAAGGAGGAGGAGTAGGAGTTTTCAGAAGCAGAGTTTCCACTGTACTAAGAAATGTAATTTTTTCATGGCAGGTATGGCACAGGGCCGGGAAGAAAAAATTATTCACCTTAGTAATTGCTTTTCTTCGCATGGAGTCTTGCTATATTATGACAATTAGCAGTTAGCCACAGCACTTGAACTGCCCCGGAGAGGAAGGAGTTAACTCCAGGCTGACTGGAGTTCCAAGCGCGAGCGCTTTGCTGAAAGCTCTATCTGGCTAGTTTCAAACTGAAACTGTCAGATCTTTACGAGCCAACACTAAGCAAAAGTCTGTGTGAAAAACCCTACACTAGCCAAATGGCTACCTACTAGTAGAATAACAATAACAGAAACAACAACAACAATATCACCCTAATAGGCACTATTAGGCCCCCTCCCCAAAAGACAGAAGTCCAGGAGGGGCCAAACATACAACCAAAAACAGAAATACCTTGAGTTTCCTAATCCTAAAGAAAAGGGGAAAAGGGAAAAGAGCTATAACGGCATGACACAGTGCTTGCACTAATTTGCCAACCCTTACCCAAGTAGAAGTTCTGAGAGGGCAGGTTGGAATATAATATACAAGACTCCATGAGAAGAAAAGCAATTACTAAGGTGAGTAATTTTTCTTCAAACACCATGAAGTCTTGCTATATTATGACAATTAGCAGATTATACAGCAGTACCTCCATGGAGGAGGGCAGAACCTACTTAGGAAATAGGCTCTGAAGCACGGCTGTGCTAAACCGGCATCTCTCCTGGACTGGACATCCAGGAGTAATGCTTGCAAAGGTGTGAACTGTTTTCCAGGTAGCAGCTTGACAGATTTCCAGAATGGAAATATCTCAGCAGCCGCTAGAGATGCAGCTGTACCCCTGGTGGAATGGGCCTCAGTCCTGAGGGGGTCTCTACCTAGTTTTGGTAGCAAAATTGGACAAGAGACAATCCACCTGGCAATTGTCCTCTTAGTGGCAGGTTTCCTTGCCAACCTTGCCATAGGTAAGGAAGAGTTGGAGGATTCAACCTGTGACCCTTGGTGCTCCAAATAGTAGCTTAAAGCTCTTTGACGTCAAACTGTGCAATCTCCTCTCACCCGAGGAAGAATGCTCAGTGAAAATACTGGAAGGGAGATGGATTGGTTAAGATGGAAATCTGAAACCACTTTAGGTAAAACTTTCTGTTAGTCCTGAGGACTATCTTATCTCTGTGAAAAGAAATAAAATCCTTTTCCACTGACAGGGCTTGTAACTCACTTATGCGCCGGCAGAAGTGATGGCCACTAGGAAAACAGTTTTCCAAGTTAGGAACTTAAGGTCTGCTGAAGACAGAGGTTCAAGGGGTTGCATTAACTGAGCAATGCAAACATTAAGGTCCCAGGCAGGGGCTGGGTCCCGAAAAGGAGGGTTAGTGTGAAGTAACCCCTTAAAAAACTTGGAAAACACAGGGTGAGAAGAAAGGAAGGCAGGCTTTCCTGCTGATATAAAAGCAGAAACAGCTGCCAGATGAACCTTTAAGGTAACTGGCCTGAGGCCTAAGGAATTAAGATGGACCAAGTAGTCCAGCAAAATGGGCAAATCAGCAGATTCTGGGACAATTTGCTTCCCAGAACACCAGATGGAGAACCTCTTCCATTTGGAATTATAAGTGGCCCTAGTGGAAGGCTTCCTAGAGGCCTTTAAAATATCAAGGACACCTTGAGAAAGGTGTAAATCAGCAAATTCTAACTCCTCAAGAGCCAAGCCTTGAGGTGGAGGGATTTGAGGTCCGGATACCAAACTCTCCCCTGGGCACAAGTCAGCAGGTTGTGGACCCTGGGAAGGTCCAGGGGAGGGTGGACTGTCAGGGACAGAAGCAGTGGGTACCAGGGTTGCCTGGCCCAGTCTGGTGCAATCAGAATCACTTTGCAGGGCTGGGATCTGATTTTTACTAACACCCTGAAGAGAAGGGGAAGGGGGAAAGGCATACAGGAACTTCCCTTCCCAATCCAACAGAAAGGCGTCCAGGGGGACTGAGCCCATTACTGGAGGCCTGCAACAGAACAGAGGAAGTTGGTGGTTGTCTGGGGCTGCGAAAAGATCTATCTGAGGAGTGCCCCATCTGGCAAAGACTGACCCCAGCACTAGGGGATTCAAAGACCATTCGTGATGACCCTGAGAAATCTCTGCTGAGGGCATGCTAGGACATTGTCCTTCCCTGGAAGGTGAACTGCTACTAGGGAGGTGTTCAGGAGTAAGCCAGAGACCACAACTTCATTGCTTCGTGCACAAGGCTGATGACCGAGTGCCCCCCCTGCTTGTTGATGTACCACATTGTTGTGGTATTGTCTGTCCTGACCTGAACTACTTTGTTCTGAACAGATGCTGAGAAAACCTGAAGAGCTAAAAAGACAGCTCTGAGTTCCAATAGGTTGATGTGGAGCAGAGATTCCTGGGGGGGCCACACTCCCTGAGTGGAAAGGTCGCCAGCATGCCCCCACCCCAGCAAGGAGGCATCCATGATGAGGGTGAGGGAATGAGAAATGGGAATGAAGGGACCCCTTGTCTTAGATTGCTCTGATCCTGCCACCACTGAAGAGCTAGAATCAGAGTTGGGGTCACTGGGACCAATTTGTCAGGTCCCTCCTTTGGGACCAATAGGCCCTCAAATGAAACTGAATGTCTCTCATTTGGAATCTTGCTCCTTGCACTACAGCTGTGGAGGCAGCCATGTGCCCTAGAAGTTGCAGAAAGTGCCTTGCTGGTCGAGAGACCCGCAGGGTGAAAGAGGATGCCAGGGCAATCAGCTTCTCTACCCTTTCCAAGGGGAGAAATGCCCTGGCCAACTCTGTGTCCAATTCCGCACCTATGAAAGTTAGTACCTGAACTGGTTCTAGAACTGACTTTGGTAAATTCAGCAGGAATCCCAGGGAAGTGAGAAGCTGCTGGGTGACTTGCAAGTGGGATTTTACCTGATCTGGGGACTGACCCACAATGAGCCAGTCGTCCAGGTAGGGAAACACAGCAACCCCTTGCCTTCTTAAATAAGCCACTACCACAGCTAGACATTTTGTGAACACCCTTGGAGCAGAGGTAAGACCGAAGGGCATTGTTTGAACTGGTAGTGACCTGAGGGCAGTTCGAACCTGAGGTATTTTCGTGAGAAGGCCTGATCAGGACATGAAAATAGGCATCCTTGAGGTCCAGGGAGGCTAGCCAGTCCCTGGCCTGAGGAGGGCAAAATCATTGCAGAGTTAACATTTTGAACTTTGGTTTCAAAAGATGCTTGTTCAGGTACCTTAAGTCTAGAATGGGCCGCCATTCTCCAGTCTTTTGGGGTAAGAAAGTATCTGAGTACAGCCCTTGCCCTGGTGACAAGGAGGAACCCTTCCACTGCTTTGCAGTCTAGGAGGGAAGAGACCTCTGCTTCCAAAGCAAGGGCTCTAAAGGGCTTGCAGGTGGAAAATGTCTGGTTCTCATCTTTGGAAACTGTTTGAAGCTGAGAACCAGACCCTGGCTTACTACCTCCAGAACCCATTTGTCCGAGTTAGGACACCCAGTTCTGGCTGAAATAAGCCAACCTGCCTCCAACTGGTACAGGAGAATCGGCCCTGGGCACCCCATCAGGGTGCCTGCTTGGCAGTAGCCTTAGGCTGAGGGGTGGGGACGGCTTACCTGCGCCCGCCTACCTCTGCCTCTGAAAAACCTCTGTGCAAAAGCAGAGGAGGCTTGGGATTGATAAAAAGGCCTGTGGAAAGGCCTGCCCTACCTCTGGGAGTGTGCCTCTGTGGAGTGGCATGCCCCTTGGCCTGGGCACTTTAGGTAGTTCTGTATTCATCCATCTTTTCATATAATTTTCCGTTTGCTCTCCAAACAGAGAATTTCCCACCACAGGAAAATCCATAGCCTTTGACTGAGTATCCTGTGACAGATTAGTGCACCTGAGCCATGCCAACCTACGGAAAGCTACAGAAGTGGCCATGACCCTAGAGGAAACATCATTAACGTCTACAGCAGTATGAAATTGAACTTTAGAGGCTTCAATGCCATCAGCAGCCACCTGTTCCAATTCACTAGCCAGCTGGCCATGGGCCTGCTTGTCTAACTGCAACACTGTATCCCATCTAGATTTCTGATATCTAGCCACATAAGCCATATAATTTGCCTGCCTGAGTCCCAAAGAAGCTGCCATATACTGTTTTTTCACCATGGCATCAATCTTCCTGGAATCCTTATCAGGAGGATGTGAGGCCAGGGGATATTAGCCTTGTCACAGGCTGCAGCTTGTACCACACCTACATGACTACACTGCTCAGTGAGGAAGTCTGTATCAGGGCCTGATAAAGTATACCTTCTGTCCATTTTTTTATCTACAGGAGGGACAGAATGAGGATTTTTTAAATTTTTGTTGTTTGTTTCTAAATGACTTATGCAAAGGAATAGACAACCTCCTAGACTCTGGGATATCCATCATCTCAACATAATCAGGCTCCTCTTGCTCATCCACAGCCTCTTCCAAGGGAAGCTGGAGGGTTTCTGCAACCTTTTTGTAAAACATAAAATGAGAAGGGGACTCAGACAGCATAGGGGGAGATTCTAATGGTCTGTCTGGAGAAATGTCCGGTTCAATGGGCACGCCCAGACCCTCCCAGCCACATACGTAATGATCAAAATCTTCCTCCCCTCCTGTGGTTCATAAAATTCCTCAACATCATACTCTTGAACCACTGGAACCGAATGAACCAACCTTTGCCAGCTGTTGGTGGTTCTGCCGGTCCCTGAGACAGTGACTGGACAATCTGTATGGCTTTAGTTATCTCTGCAGCAGTTGGAGAGGCAACTTGCACCCAGACCTGCTGATTTCTTAGATTTTTACTGGGACTGGTTCCTCAGAACCAGCCTTCCTTTGCCCGAGGAAGTCTCGCCCTGGTCAGAGGGCACTCCCTCTGGTCCAGTGGGTGCTGGACCGGCTGGCCATCCGGTCAGCGGACTTTTTGGCCTCTGCTCCCTGAGCCGCCCAATCTTTTCTCCAGGGTGGCTGCAGGAAATTCTACACACCTGGCAGTCTGACAGGAGGTGGTCAGCCCCCAGACAATAAACACATGTGTGTGTGTGGGTCAGCCTTGGCAAAGGCTTCCCACAAACATCACAGTGTTGAAACCCAGTGGGCCCGGGCTTTTGGGTTTCTGAGACATAATGCCAGCTCATCCAAAAACTTGCCCTTTTATGGCAGTGCCAGGTAAGACACCTTATCGGTTCCTAACCGTAATCACGGTATTTGAAAAACCCAATTTAAGAGATAGGTTTTTTTAGAACCGATAAGAACCGGGAACCGCACTCTAAAAGCCCAAGCTATTATTTAAAATTGTTTTTTTTAGCAAACCGATCGGTTCAAAACCGAACCGATAATTAATTTCCACACAGACTTTAAAATCCTGTACTTACGGTTTACCAGATAGAGCTTTGAACCGAAATGCGGTAAAATAAATACTTATTGCCAGTTAAAATGAACCGAAAACACTCGTTTGAACCGAGAAATGAACCGAGCTGAAGGAGCAGATCTCCGGAGCGACTGTTCAGTGAAGCGGAGTAAAGAATCTGACAGTTTCAGTTTGAAACTAGCCAGATAGAGCTTTCAGCAAAGCGCTCGCGCTTGGAACTCCAGTCAGCCTGGAGTTAACTCCTTCCTCTCTGGGGCAGTTCAAGTGCTGTGGCTAACTGCTAATTGTCATAATATAGCAAGACTTCATGGTGTTTGAACTGTTTTTTTTTTTTGTTCCCCCAGCTCTGGGACAGCCTCTCCTTCAGGCCTTCCTATGCCCCTTGCTGCCACACTGCTCCGATGCAGCCACCTATCACCCCACATTCCAGCCCCCTGGGTAACCCAGTCGTAACCCTTTGATGGGGTGGGTCCCTCTTCTCTGAGGGGGAAGGCACCGGTGGGACAGCCAGTGCTATTCTTGGCCTGGGTGCTGCTGAGATGGTCAGTGGACTGCTTGGGATCTCACAGGAGCTGGCAACTGTCATCCAGTCAGCCATGGGGCTCTTTTCCATTTGCTCCCTGGGGGCGTGACGTGTCACAAACATCAAGGCGTATGCTGACGTTCACCATGCCCCATTAAAAACTGGGACCCAGCACACTGCCATACTCCCAACCTCCACCAGGGGTCAGCAAGTACCGGGTCGCTTTCCAGCACTGCCCCGAGAGAAGGCAAGCAGTCATCTGACACTCAAGCTGTCTCTCCCCAGCCAGCCCTCCAGCACCCAGGTCTGTTCCCAAACCTGGGTCGCTGACATCACAAGCGGAAATCCAACTGCTGCGCCGACAGGCCAGCTTGGAGCAGGAACTTTTAAAAGAATTCAGTATCCCGTATCTTGGTTCACGAATGAAAGAAAACAAAAAGACTATGGGATATCTTGATATTTTTGCCAGACAAACATAATCACTGATAAAAACTATATGGTCACTAACAAATATTTCTGCTGTAAAGATTTTAAAGTGGTCTTAAACCCAGGGACTTGAAATGTAACAGATAATCTAAAATTAGTGACATTTCAGCATTTTTACTTGAATAGAAACTCTCCCCACCACACCAGACTGAGAATCATTTCTATTTTTAATTGTACGTTTTCCATGTGACTGGCTTCCTGACCACCATGAGGACCTGTTACACCAGAGTGAAAAGATTCAATTTTGAAAACTCTAACCCTTCAGAAACCATGCCTTCAGGTGAAGAGACTCCCAAGCTTGAGTGACTCACCTGACCGTCTGAGATTGTTTTAAGGTTTCGACACAGAGGGTAGGGCATGAGTCCTTGTGGACATCTGGAGCAGCAGGGAGTATTATGGCTCTCTGGGCCAGTCTTGTGCCATCAGGATCACGGCTACTCTTTCTACTCTTACTTTCTTAAGAACATTCTGAGCCATGGGAAAGCATAAAGGAACCTAGATCTCCAGTGTATGCCGAGAGCATCTACTGGGACTGTCCTTAGAGATGGGGCTCTGCAGCTGAATATTGCTATTTATTTATTTAGTTAAACATCAGTTTAGAAACCTTTGAGCCAGAGGCTCATTTACAAAGGTACCTCGTCACAAAGAGGACATCAGAACAGTAGTACAAGGGACACAGTACTTACAAACAAAAAAGTTACAGTTCAATTACAATTTTGTTACAATAGAATACAATCTCCAACGAAGCAAAAGATAACAAAAGGTGCAAAACTTATGGTCGGGGGAGAGCTGGTGGGGTAGAAGGGAGGGAGATAGGGGAGGAGGAATTAGTAGGGAAAGGAAGGGGGGGAGCCGCTCAGTGAGCATTGTCAGAGTATATATTTTTTTTTTTTTACACTAGGCTAGCGGCAGTTGCATTTGCGAGAGCTAAGCAGGAAGTTTCTGAGCCTGGGCTTAAAGCAAGCTAAGGTTAGTGAGTTTGAGACACTGGCAGGGAGGGAGTTATACCAGTGGGGCGCACGGTAGGGGAATGCCCTCTGACCTTGAGAGGTCCTGGCTCTTGGAATAACTAGGGTAGCTCTTGACGAGCTGCGCGTGATCAGGGTCGGTGCAGTACGGGCGAATGGAGTTGGATAGGGCCTATGGGGGATAGGCCACGTTAGGGCTTTTAAAGGTGAGCTGGCATGTCTGATACATGAGTCGCCTTCCAGGCTGAGTAGAGTAGCCAGGGTGTACAGGCTCACATGTGTGAGTGAGTCTGGGAGCACCAGTGATAAGTCTGCAGGCCTTATTAACTGTGAGGCGAACCTTGTTGAGGGCAGTCTGATCTGCTGAGCCATAGACCGGAAGGCCATAGTCACTGAGAGACATGACAGAGGAGGTGACAGCCAGGCGGAGGGCATCAGGAGGGAGGCATTTCTTGTGCCGGTAAAGAATGCCTAGCCATGAGTTGGCGACAGAATTTAGGGCAGATATATGTCCATGGAATGAAAGTGCAGGGTCAAAGGTTATACCAAGATATTTATAGGACTGCACCTGGTCAATGACGAGATTGGGTGTGGAGTGGCAGCTAAGGGAAACTTGCTGTACTTATTTTGGGGGTGGGAGAAGAGCATCGTTTTTGTTTTCTTAAGGTTGATAAGTCGGTGCTCAGTGAACCAGGTAGCTGCAGAGTCAAAGACTAGTTGGAGGGAGTTCTGTAGCAGCATGGGGTCATTGTGGAGGCAACGAGAACAGCATCATCAGCATAGAGAAGCATCTTACCCGTACAACTGCTGGGTAGGGAGTTAAGAAAGAGTGAGAATAGTAGGGGTCCAAGAATTGAGCCTCATGGCACCCCAGAGCTTATGGGGCATGTTTGAGAGAGTACCGCTGACTTCTCACACATTGGGAGCGGGCGGAGAGATAGCTGGTGCACCAGGAAACAGGTCCTGAGGCAAAGCCTATTAGGTCGAGGGTGGAGAGCAAAAGAGGATGCGGAAACAGTATCGAATGCTTTAGACAGGTCAATGAATATAGCACCAGCCAGGGCACCAGAGTCCAAGGAGGCATGGAGGAAGTTGGAAAATTCCAGGAGTGCTGTATTGGTACTATGACCTGCTCTGAACCCGTGTTGTTCAGGGCAGAGAACATTGTACTTACAGAGGTAGTCAGAGACTTGGGACGCCACAATTTTCTCTAATGCCTTAGAGAGGGGGAAGAGGATTGAGATGGGTCGGTAGTTACCCGGAAGAGTCCTGTCACCACCTTTATGGACAGGGGTAACTGTGGCAATCTTCCAGGCAGAGGGGAATTGTCCGAGACAGAGTGATTTGTTGAAAATGCACGTAATAGGTGAGAGGACCTGATCCAGGACCTGACGTAAAAAGGCAGGGATCAAGTGAGTCATTACCGATGGTGTTACCTTTTAGGGCTTTTAGTAAGTAAGGCCTAGCTTCTTGCATGGTGACACGACGCAGGTGGAAAGAGGGGCGGGCAATGGGTGGTGGTACAGATGGAGGAGGTGGACTGAAAAAGTTACCAGGAAGTACTGAGCTAAGGTCGGTAAAGGAGTTATTGAGGTGGGTGGCAATGAGGGCAGGGTCAGAGGAGACGGTACCATTGATGTTGAGAAGAGAAGGAGAGGGGGACTGGGAGTGACCATTCAGTTGCTTGATGTTGTCCCAGAAGCACCTGGGGTTCCCCCAGGAGGAGGTAAGAGAGGCTTGGTAGTATTCCGCCTTTGCTTTGCGGATGGCCCAGGTGCACTGGTTGCAGGCGGCAGCATAGGACTGCCTGTCAGCTGAACGGCCAGTAGCAACAGCAAGGTGCCAAAGATTGTCGCGTTGCTTAAGTTGCCACAGTAGGGCAGGGGTGATCCAAGGGGCATGTTTCACTTTGGACCTCCTAGCAGTTATGGGAGCAAAGATATCACAGGCAAAGTTGAAAGTGCTTACAAAGAAGGCCAGGGCCAAGTCAATGTTGGTTGCCCTCATCAGAGGGGACCAATCAGTGTGGGCAAGGAAGCGCTTAAGGCCTATGAGTCCCCCAGGCCTAAGCCGCCTTCGAGAGGTGGTTTTGACCGGGATGAGAGCGAGGGTTTCCCAGTTGAAAAGCACAGGGAGTGGTCACTGAGGCAGTCAGGGAGGATTTGGATGTTGTGGATGCGGATTGGCCTGTTGGTGAGGACCACATCCAGGAGGGTGCTTGTCTTCCCCTTAGGGTTTTTTCTAGTAGGCTGTGAGACCAGTTGAGTTAGGTCAATTGAATCGAAAGCCTCACGGTGGGAGGAGGATGAGGGGCAGAGCCATTTATATTCAAGTCGCCCACCAAGATTTGGTCCGACAAGTTGGGTAGGGAGGTGAGGTAGTCAATTAGTGGGCCCAGGGCCTGGGATTGGTTCTTGGGGGGTATGTAGGCTACGGTTAGGAATAATGGGCCTCTAGCTGGGTCAGGGGACAGCTTTAGAGTAAGTGCCTGGGCCTTATGGTCGAGGTCAGGCGGGGGGAGTGGTAGCCCCATGAGAGAATCCTTCAAATAGAAGACACAGCCCCCACCTCTCCTGCCGACACGGTCCAACCGGTGGAGAGTGTAGCCGGGGAGAGAGACATGAGAGTTAGGAGTGGAGGGAGACAGCCAGGTTTCAACCAGTGCAACAACATCAGGTTTATGAAGCGTCACCCAGCAGTGTAGAGAGTCCAGTTTTTTCAGGAGGCTACAGATGTTCATAGAAGCAATGCACAGCCCAGGAGATTTCAGGGGGAGGACTAGTGCTGCCAGGCCCAGGATTGGGGTGGACATTGCCTGACAGGAGCAGGAGGAGGAGGGCTGATCTGGGGAGTGCACAATGGCGGGATAGCTTTCGACGATTGGAGAGGGAGTGATGAGGGGGTGATCACCAAGTGAAAACAACTACTAGAGAGCAGTAAAATGTGACAAGTGAGGTATTGGGAGCAAATTGTTCAAATTTAATCAGGCTCCCTCTAGTGGCAAAACAATATAAGGAGCTAATGGAGAAGTTGGGTAGAAATTACCTGGTGTGTCTCGTGTGCAGTGACTCTAAGCTTTTAAATACAGTTACAGGCAAATGCAAACAGTTTTAGCTGGTTCGCTTTAAAAGTTTCAAAATCAGGCACAAAGTAACAGTTCTGCTCTGCTTGAGCCTGGGCAGCAACGCGAGGTGCTACTCTGGCCGGGATTCATGCGCTGAGCAGGGGAGCTTTGGCCGTTTCAGAAAAGCGCCAGATGGCCACGATGGTGGCAGCAGCCTGGATCAAGGTAGAAATTACCTGGTGTGTCTCGGGTTCGGGGCTTCTGCGGGCAGGGAGGGCTTCAGAGCAGGCCCTCGCGACCTCCGGTCTCCTCAGGGGAGGGGGATGGTCTCTGTGGGAGAATGAAGAGAGAGGGGGGATTAAATATGCAGCATAGGCAAAAGATTAACTTGCTGGGGGCGGGCTGGTAGTGGGTGTGGGGAGAAGAGCAAATGGGCTGTTGGCTATCAGGTACTATTGTGATTCAAAATGAAGGTGATTACTAGCAGGGCAAACTCAAATTCTGCGCACTGGAATAGCACTTAGAAGTTAAAACAGTCCCCAAATCGAGTTTCCTCAGGGGTAATTCAGTTACAACTGGAAATGCACTTTACAATAGCGAAGGTTGTCCTAATTGTAACAGGTTGCAACGCCGATAAAACACCATTGTTTGTGGTTAATTTTTTATTAGTTATTGTTGCAGTTGCCGGATGCTCATTGCCCATCGAAAAAGAGATCTGGATATCTGTCCCAGCCGAATGCTCGAAGACCAGCGAGGTTTACAGTGGATAAAGATTGTGCTGGTTCGTCTGAACCTTCAGAGTACTCCTGAAGTATGGCAGTAGTTAAAATTGTTCTGTGCTGGAGCCCAAGTCAGCCGCGCGCAGTAGCCCAGTGCTCCAAGTTCCGGCATGACAGCGCCAGGTTCTACTGCGCATGACTGAGCTTGGAGCTCCAACTTAAGAACAATTTTAAATACCTTACACTGTCTGCTTTTAACTGGGAATTACTCTAGAGGTTCAGTTAATAGACTCCTTACATGGCACAGTGTTTCTTTTATCCACTGTAATGTGCTCGCTTGGCTATTTTTATTTAGCATTCCGCACAGGACCGATGTCCTGGTCACACTCTGTTTTCAAAAGGCGAGTTTCAAAATGGTGCATCCAGGAGCAACTGTACAACAATAAATAACTAATAAAAGGTTAGCGCTATTCATTTTAAACTATATTGGTTGTTTTAATCGGGCGTTTTTGCAGCCCTGGTGATTGCCCCCACAGTTTAGGACAGCCTTCCTTTAACAAACAGTCCCCAGTGAGATTTGCACGGGGGGGGGGATTTCAGATAGAACACAGGTCCTGGGCTTGCAGTTACTCTAAGCTTTTAAATACAGTTACAGGCAAATGCAAATAGTTTTAGCTGCTCCGATGAGGCAAACAGGTCCTCTTTGGAACACCTAATTTCCTAGAAACTGGCCACTGCACAATTTGCCACTTAGGGACCACTCATATAACATAACCCATCCTCCTTAGTGACTCTACTAGGACATTGTTCTTTCTTGCTATATGAACTGTAGAACTATGTACCTTGATTGTATAAGCTTGATCCCAAATGTTTAGTGCTTACTTGCACAGTTTTGAGAATACGGCATCACGTTCTTATATTTAATATATCATTGTTGTATTGTTTGTCCTTATCTGTAGAATTTGGACCCTTATCAATGCTGAGAAAAGCTTCAGGAAGATTGCTTGGAGCTCCAACAGACTAATACATTCCAGTCTTTCTGCTGGGCTGCATACTTGCTTTAACGTGTGGTGTGAAATGTGTCCTCATCCTAGGAGGGAGGTATCCATGGTTGCAGTGGAATTGTTTAGCGCTGGTACAAAGGGGTATCCCATTTCTATAGCACTCCACATTGTCAACGGGTAGTCCAAACAACTGGGTATAGTGCACCCCTACCAGGGGATTGGCATTGCCCAAGCTGTAGAATGTTGGACACATAAGCATTCCAAGCAGCAGCAACTCCCCAGTTCAGCTGTGCCATTAGAAGGGGTAGCAGTTCCTTTTGACTTCTCTCAAGATTTTCAGGACTCAAGATTTCAAGACTTTTTTGGGGGCTGCAATTCTGCATAGTAGGTTGGGGCTGCCTGTTTCAGGAAGCACCCCTAAATTAAAATTGTGCCTGCTAAGCTGCAGCTTTCAAATTGAATAACCTGCCTTTTTCCCCCTGTTCCCTGTGTGGACTGGGAGCCACTTCTGGCTTGTTGAGATGTTTTTTTTAATGGTCTCCATTTAAAAAATAAAAAAAGGGTGCCTCGGGTAGATACGGTTTCGTTTGTTTCTGGGAGTGTAGGGTCTCTGACAGGGTCCTGCAGCTTTGGTGTTACCCCCCCGCCCTCCACGTCAGGTTTTTGTGTTCATTAAATTTTTTCTGTTAATTTGTGGTTTTGCTGTACCTCAGAGGGGTTTGTGTTTTTTTTTCCTCCACAGCCCTCTGTTTTCCATTTTGCGTGGCTGCCATTCAGCCATGGAAATGGCTGAGCACACGCTTGTCCTTCATGCCATAATCCCACCTTGTTTTCATGCATGCCTGTGGTGCGCATGCTTGCACAGAGTGCAGCACGTTAGCACAGCACAATCACCTATTAGTTTCATTGTGCTATTGCGCCTACACACCAACTGGTGCATGCATGCCTGAGCTAGCATACTAACATCATGTGACAAATTGTGTTGTCCTGTGGGCACCTGCTAGTGAGCGCGCACACCTATTCAGCCCCGTTTGGTGCACTGATTCCTACATACAGCTCAGGGAAGAGTTTTTAGCCCAGATAAACTATAGGGCTGATTGTTGTTTATTTTATTAAGGTCTTCAGTTGTAGCCTTCTCATCCTGGCACCATGGCTTATCAGAGACCATTAATTATGAAACGGTGTAAGTCCTGCAAAAGGGTGATGAGGCCCTCCCCAATGGGTTCCTATTATCCTCATTGTGTTGCTCAGCATATTTCTCTCAAGGCTTCTCCCAGCCGGTCCTCCTAGCTGGGAGGGGGGCATCTGGTTCTTCTACTGGCAGTGGCAAAGCAGAATTGCACAAATCACTTTTGTTGCTCCTGGGTGAGCCTTTGGGGCCCGATGTTCCGCAGGACATCCCAGCAGATATGCCGACCCCAAACCGGGCCCCTCAGGTCAGGTGGGGCCCACACAGGCACATTCAGATGTGTCACAGCAAGCAAAGGCCGTGGAATCAGATGTGCAGGCAAACCCCGACCTTGACTTCTTAGAAGGCCAGGATGAGGATTTTGGGGATCTTGTGACCAAACTTTTGAGCAAGAATAGGCAGGTGTGGATCAAGGAAAAAAATCTTCCCAAACCAAAAATATATAATTTCCCTTTCTTGGAGGAAAGATGTCACAGGTGGGAAGCTCCTCCTCTGGCGGGTAAGGCTGTTTATAATTCAGTAAAACACACCACCCTTCCTACTGACGGCTCTCTGGCCCTAACAGATTCTCATGACAAGCGGGTGGATACCGTGTGCAGGAGTGTTTTCGCCTCTAATGGCGTGAACATTTGTACGTCTTATGCTTCATTTATTGCTGCCAGAGCCTTAAACATCTGAGTCACTACTCTGGCCAGTTTCATTCCGCCTAATTCGGAAGGTGTGAGCATTCTGCAATTGGTGGCCATGGCCTCCATTTATCTTGGTGATTCTACAGTGGAGAATTTGCATATGTCAGCCTATTTGACCTACCACATTGCTTCGGGCCATGAGGGGTGTGTAGCTTAGACACTGGGCCACTGATCAAGCTTCAAAAGCTAAGCTATTTAACCTCCCCTTTGTGGGAGGCTTATTGTTTGGTTCCTGCCTGGATTCTAGTTTGAAGGATATTCAAGAGAAAAGGGACATTTTCCAGTGTCAAGACAACAACATAAGACCACCATAACCCAAACGGGTCAAGGTGAGGGCCACCACAGGCAGTCCCAAGTGGAGGGTTCATCCATTTCAGAACTTTGGTAACCAGAGAAATAAAGGAACTATGCAGGAGGCCCGGCGCAAAAGCCTGGTGGCCTTGCAGTGAGAGTACATAGGCCCATCCCTGCCCCCCTTTCCTTGGTGGAAGATTACAGGAATTTTTCTCGAGATGGGCCCAAACAACGCCAGATGCCTTGGTTCTGGAAATCCTCCAGTTGGGCTATGCCATAGAATTCTTAATGGTTTCCTCCAGGGGTTGCTTTCTACCATCCCCGATTTCCAAGGACATGGCAAAACAACAGGCAGTGTCAGAGACCCTGACCCACCTCATTCAAATCAGGGCCATTGTGCCAGACCCATCAAGCGAGCAAGGTCAGGGTTCTATTCTATCTATTTCATAGTTCCCAAGAAGTCGGGGGCGGTGGGGTCAGACCCATTCTGGATCTGAAGCATCTGAACAAGTTCATGCACCACAAAACTTTCACAATGGCATTCCTGAGGTCTATAACCTGGGATCTTACTTCGAGAGGGCTCTTGCAGTAGGTAATTACATATAGGACTAATGCCGGCTGGCGGCAGGACCCCACGGAAAAATTTCTAGCTAACAGTCCCTGGCGAGGGACCGCCCCACGTCAGGTGACTGGCATCATCGATGTCGGTATAAAGGCGGTCCTGGATGCCCGCCTTCCAGTTCTTTCCCGCCGTTAGCTCGTGCAGCGACTCGAAGTAAAGTTCGTGCTTAGTCAGCCCTGTCTTTCGTCGGTTTTTACCGAATAATAGTTATTTCTTTTCAATCGTCAGGTACATCGTCGGTGTATGTCGTCCCCTACACCCTCCGAGCACAAAGACAAGTGCGAATCGTGCAGCGCCCAACTGCCACACAAGGATGGCCATACCCTGTGCCTTTTCTGCCTAGGCCCAGATCACCCGGTCGAGAAGTGCCAGCATTACCTCAAATTCAACGCGGCTACCCAAAAACGGCGCCAACAGTCCCTGGAAGCCCATCTCCTCAAGAAAAAGATGTCTTCTATGGAAAAAGAGTTGAAAAAGTTGAGGCAGGTGTCCACTTCCCCCAAAGGACTTTGGAAAAAGAAGGACAAGGAGAGGCACTGGGAGACGTCCTCTTCTACCGCGTCTCCCGCTGGAGACACAGATAAGGTAACGTCCCCTCCGGGGGACCGTTCGACAGCCACCTCCAAGGGTTTGGAGGAGGCATCAGCCCGCCCGTCTGGCTCGCGCTCGGACCTTGCAGGAGCCTCCGGGCGAATGGAGGCCTCCGCCCCCGGTTCGGCTGCAGGCTTGCGGCCTACTGGCGTGGGTGACTCCTCTAAGTCGGACGTCGGCTCCTCCGATGTCCGCATGGAGAGGGTCGATAAGATGCCCGACCATTCAGGGCGGCGCATGACCACTTCCCCCCTGGACCGGGCCGTTCCTCCCCCTCGGCCCGCCTCTGGAGAGGGCTCCCGTAAGCCGGACACGGCTTCTTCAGCGCCCACCAGGAACTTGCCCTAAGCTGCCGCGGCTCCTCGGCGTCGCCGGGCAAAGGAACGAGCGATGGACCTTCCACATCCGTCGTTGCCGGTTCCCGCAGCCTTTGCTGCCGTCCGGGGAGCCCGAGTCACCCCAGCCTAACCCCGGGGATTTCTCTCCTCCATCCCCGGGCGATGCGGGGGATCTTCCTCCTCCATCAGACCCTCCTCCGATGGAACGGGATCTGACGTCGGCCCCCCGGATGCCGGCCCCGACGCCGGTACCTCCAACGTCGGCAGGGGATATCCCCCTTTCATTGGGCCCTCCGCCCCCTGAGCCCCCTAATGTGGACCTGCCCATGGGGCCGCCGACAGGGCCATCTGCTCTGGCAGCTCCCCGGCTCCCAGGTACCCACCGTCCTATCCAACGCCATCGTACCTGAGACCGCAGTATCCAGTGCCGCAATACCTGAGGCCGGTCCTCCCGATGTCACAGTACCCAACGCCGGGTTTCCGATACTTGCCTTACGGGTACAACCTGTACACTTTTCCCCCTCCTCCTCCACCTCCACCACCCCCACGGCCGCCTGTGGATCTGCAGGAGACTCTGGCCTCTTGCTGGGCCAAGGCCAAGGCTCAACTCACCAAGGAGATAGAGAGCCACCTTACGACGATGGTGCCACCCCCGGCCCCCGTACGTCCAAGACGGCACACTCCCTCACCGCCTACGGACTCCAGGGCTCTCCCTCTGGATCCAGAGGGGCAGGACACGCTGTGGGTACCACCCAAAGAACCGTTCCTCCCCTAGCCACGTAAGGAGTCTTATTCTTCCTCTTCTTCTTCCTCTCGGATCCCTCGGAGTCTTCCGAGGGATGCACCGAGAGAGACGATGAGCCCCGCTCTCCATCTAAGCCCCGGCCGAGGACCCCTCCGAAGTCTCCTCCGGAGGATCAATCTTTCACGGAGTTGCTTAGAAAAATCCAGGAAGTCCATCAGTGGCACTCTCTGGAACCAGATCCTCAGCGACTTAAACTCATCGAACATCTGGATCTGCCCGTGACAGCTCCAACTTTAGTGCCACCCTGGATCGAGCCTCACGCCCACCTTGTTACCATGATCTGGAAACAACCGTCGGCGTTAGCCCCACTTCCCAGGAAGTCTAACAGGCTATACCAGGCCGAGGGTGTAGATTACCTGGACTCTTACCCTCGTGCTGACTCGGTCGTAATTAGCGCTGCTCACGGCCGGTCGGCACATTCAAAACATCTGAGCTCGTCTCCTCCGGATAAGGAATCTTGCCTCCTGGATGAGTATGGAAGAAAGATCTACACCTCCTCCACACAGGGAATTTGGGCCCTGAATTACGTCGCCCATATGGGGGATTACCAGAAGGCCATCCTTACCCAGGCGGAATCCAAGCTGGACTTCTTACCTGACTCCCAAGTCAAACAGAAGTTAGCCGACCTCATCCGTTCTGCTCGTTCGGCCAGTCGCCACATTTTGCGGGCGACGTACGATGCAGTGGACACTGCCGGGTGGAGCTCCGCTTTTGCCGTGAGTCTACGGCGTCATGCCTGGCTCCGCATGTCAGGTTTGGTCCCGGAGGTGCAATACGCTATTCAGGAGGCACCTTTCAGGGGGTCGGTGCTTTTCGGCGGTGATGTCAAAGACATCATCACTGACTTGCAGGAGAAGGGGACAGCTCTGAAATCAGTGGATTCCATGTACCGTCCCCAACACCAGCAACGTCGTCCCTTTCGCAGACGGAGTTGGCCAAAAGCGAAACCCCAGGGAAGGCGGGCTACTAACGCCGGGCCCGAGCTGCCAGGCCCTCTGCCCAAAAAGCTGCAGGTTCCTCAGCAGCGGCGCTGCCCCACACCACCTGACTCTTTCCTCTCCCACCACCTCCGGACCCCCTGGAGGAACCGGTAGGAGGGAGGTTTTCCTTCCACCTTCCGGGATGGGAGAGGATAACTATGGATTCTTGGGTGCTCCAGCTTATAGCGGAAGGGCACTCCATAGAGTTTCTTCAGAAACCACCCCGACACCCCCCTCTGAAGTCGTCCTATTCAAGGGAACACCTTCCTTTGGTCCGGGAAGAAATATCAACTCTTCTTACGAAGCAGGCGATAGAACCCGTCCCCTCTCATCTTCAAGGGACGGGTTACTATTCCCATTTCTTCCTGGTCCCAAAGAAGATCTCAGACCCATTCTGGATCTCAGTTCCCTGAATCTTTATGTGGAATACAAAAGGTTCAGGATGCTCTCTCTGCAGAGCTTTCTGCCCCTCCTTCGGCCGGGTCAATGGCTTTGTGCCCTGGATATGCAGGATGCCTATCTGCACATTCCCATTCGCCTTTCCCATCGCAAGTATCTTCGTTTTGCTTTTCAGTGGGACCACTACCAATTCAAGGCGCTCCCCTTTGGTCTATCCTCGGCCCCCCGAGTATTTACCAAATGCCTGGCTGTGGTAGCGGCCCACCTCCGTACAATAGGAGTACAGGTGTTCCCTTACCTGGACGACTGGCTCCTGGCGGCCTCATCCAGGGAGGAACTCCTGCATTTTCTCTCCCTCACCCAGCAGGTTTTCACTTGTCTGGGTATTACTATCAACCATTCCAAGTCTAATCTGGACCCTTCCCAGAGGCTACAGTTCATCAGGGCTATCCTGGATATGACTGTGAGCAAGGCCTTCCTGCCTCCAGACAGGGCGGCCTCTCTTCAATCCCAGATTTCCCTGCTATCAGAACGCAGGAGGGTCCCGGCGAGGTCGATCCTTTGTCTTCTAGGGCTCATGGTGGCCGCTATGCCGACGGTCCCCCAAGCTCGACTCCACATGAGGATCTTTCAGTGGCCTCTTTGCTCCCAGTGGGATCAACTTGTGGATGATCTAGATCAGTTAGTTCTGATCTCATCGTCGATGGTACGAGACTTGTAATGGTGGATGATTCGAGAGAACCTGTTTTGGGGGGTCCCCTTCTTTCATCCTCCCCCCTCCCAGACTCTGAACACGGATGCATCAGGCGAAGGTTGGGGGGCCCATCTAGGCCCTCATCGGACCCAGGGCTTATGGTTCAGACTGGAACAAGCTCTCCACATCAACGTGCTCGAGCTTCGAGCTGTGCTGTACGCTCTCCAAGCCCTTCACCAATACATTCTTCCCAGCCACCTACCCGTCCAGATGGACAACATGTGCGTAGTGTGGTACATCAACAAACAGGGAGGAACTCGCTCCTACCCTCTATGCAGAGAAGCAATGAGGGTTTGGGATTGGGCAACTCAACACGACCTTCACCTCACGGCGATTCATGTCCCAGGAGTCGACAACACCCTGGCAGACAAGCTAAGCCGCTCCTCTGCTCTGGCACACGAGTGGGAATTGGACCAAGGGGTGCTAGACGATATCTTTCAGCTTTGGGGGACTCTGCAGGTAGACCTGTTCGCCTCTCCCCAAAATGCAAAACTTCCCACCTTTTGCTCGCCTGCTCTGAGCGAGGCGCTCTGAGCCAAATGCTCTGGCTCTAGACTGGAAGGACAGATTTGTCTATGCTTTTCCCCCCAATTCCTCTGATCCCATGAGTATTGCATAAAACTAGCCACAGAAGGAGCGAGAATGATTCTGATCGCTCCTTTCTGGCCCAGGCAAATCTGGTTCTCTCTTCTACAACAATATTCAGAGGTTCCTCCTCTTCCTCTTCCTCTATCTCAAGGTTTGCTGACCCAGGATCAGGGGACCCTGGTCCACCCAGGCCTCAAATCCCTTCAACTACATGCAAGGCTCCTGCAGACCTAGCCCAATCCCATTTTGGCATCTCTCCAAAAGTGGCGGCAATTTTGGTGGAGGCTAGAAAACCCTCCACCAGGTCCACTTATGCCATGAAATGGAAGAGATTCTCTATTTGGGAAGCCTCCAAGAACGTGGAGCCTTTCTCCTGTTCAGTGGCTTTTCTGCTGGAGTACTTACATCATCTCTTCGACCTGGGTCTCAGCCATTCCTCCTTGAAGGTTCACATGGCTGCTATTCCAGCCTACCATGTTCCCTTCACAGATAAAACTTTTGCTCAACAAGAGGTCTCTAAGACCTTTCTCAGAGGGGTCCTTCATCTAAGGCCCCCCATCCGTACCCCTGCTCCCCCTTGGGACTTGAATTTTGTTCTTGAGAAACTTACTCTCCCTCCCTTCAAACCTGCAGCTTCTGCAGATCTGAAGTTTCTTTCATGGAAGACGCTCTTCTTGGTGGTCATTACTTCGGCTCGAAGAATTTCCGAGCTCCAGGCCCTTATGTGTAAAATCCCCTATTTGATTTTTCACAAAGACCGAGTTGCTCTTCACACGAATCCTAAGTTTCTACCTAAAGTAGTAGCAGAGTCTACCTTAAATCAGTCCATAGAGCTACCTGCCTTTTTTTATGCAGTACTCTAATCAAGGGGAATATTTACTCCATACCATGGATGTTCGCCGGATTCTAAGATACTACACCAACAGGACGAAGGATCTCAGAAAGACTGATCAGTTGTTAGTCTCTTTTGCTCACAAGAGGGAAGGCAATGCTGTTTCCAAGCAATGCCTGTCGAAGTGGTTGGCTCATTGCATCACTTTCTGTTATGACAAGTACAACAAGACCCTCCGGGTCAGGTTAGAGGCCACTCCACAAGAGGAGTAGCGGCCTCTGCGGCTTGTTTCAAGAATGTGTCTGCGGCAGACATATGCGTTGCCGCCACCTGGACTTCCGTCCATACCTTTACGAAACACTACAGTTTGGACATTGCCTCTCGCCGCAGAGCAGGCTTCGGGCTGGCTGTTTTGCAAGGCCTCCTGTCTTGAGGCTTGCAAGGCTAGTACTACTTTCTGGAGTAGTTTCCTCGTCCTGGTGCCTTTCATTTGTTCCAGACTGCTTGGGATTCAGTCCTATATGTAATTACCTATTGCAAGAGCCCTCTCGAAGTAAGATAGTACAGTTACGTAAGAACTTACCGTAACAGTAGATCTTCGAGAGAGGCTCTTGCAGTAGGTAATACCTTCCCGCCCTCCATCCCCCTAGGCTTTTTCAGCTCCTTTTCCAGGAATGGAAACATCTGCTTCTCTCTCGTCCGGGCCTGTGGCGGGAAAGAACTGGAAGGCGGGCATCAGGACCGCCCTTTATACCGACATACATATGACGCCGGGTCACCTGATATGGGAAGGTCCTCGCCAGGGACTGCTAGCTAGAAATTTTTCCATGGGGTCCTGCCGCCGTCCGGCATCAGTCCTATATGTAATTACCTACCGCAGGAGCCTCTCTCGAAGATCTACTGTTACGGTAAGTTCTTACGTAACTGTACTTTGTTCAGCTAGGGGACTTCTTAGCATCTATAGATCTGAGGGATGCTTACCTTCACATCCCCATCCGTTAGTCCCACCAAAAGTATCTCAGGTTCTCGATTCTGGGCCAAGTTTTCCAGTACAGGGTGCTTCTGTTTGGCCTTGCAACAGCCCCCTGCCCCTCCCGAGTCTTCTCAAAGGTGTTGATAGTTCTAGTGGCTCAGTTCTGGCAGAAAGGGCATCATGGCTATCTTTATTTGGATGACCTGCTCACTCGTGCACCAACGTTGCTCCTTATAAAGAGGTCAGGACTTTGGAGAGCCTGTCGTCACACAGTTAGGTGGTGAACCAGGAGAAGAGCTCTCTTGAACCATCCCAGTCCTTGGAATATCCAGGGGCAGTCCTCAACATGAAACTGGTGAAGGTTTTTCTGTCACCAGACTATTACCTACACTGCCAGCACCTTATGACTCTCTTTCCTTGTTTGTGGCCTCACTGCCCCAAGAGGTTTTGGTGGGAGGCCGTATCTCCCTCTTTCTACCAAAATGGAGGGAGAGCACCACAGATGCTTCAGTTCTGGAGGTGGTTCACTAGAGATGCCCTAGAGTTCCTTACCATTCCTCCAGTTACTCCCTCATTGCCATAGGTATCAATGTATTAAACTGATACAAAAAGAATTACCACAATAAAACTAAAACCACCTTACTGGACAGTATAAAAATAAAACAGACCTAAATTTTAATACAATTGAAGTAAAAACTATTGGTTCCCTCTCGGTTAAAAGAACTGCTAAGGAACTGAAAAGTAAACCAAAACTCACTAAATCAAGACTAATTCTACCTGTGAACCAAGGACAGCGCTTCAAAAATTGAAAATACTGCCCGGTGGCACTGAGGGCTGAGGCGCTGGACGCCTTACCTCGCGCCACACTGGCGACCCATATTCAGGAACAAGAATGGGCGCTGGGAGTTGGCAGGGTGGATAAGGATTGAGTGTCCCTAGGATTGCACTCCTTCTCCAGAGAGGGGGGTTAGAAGCACTTGGCAATTGCCTGCCCCCTAGCACAAGCTGGGAGGTGGCATGCCGATGCTGGAGACAGTGGGCGGGGAACTGTGGCAGATGCCTGGTGGGAGTGCACACGGGAGTGTGCGTGTTGCCGCTGCTGGCATCACTGCATGCTGCATCCCTCGAGGGGGTAGTAGAAAAAGTGGAAAAGGGAGTCTTCTGCAAGGATGACGATGGTACCCCACCGCAATGGCCCAGGAGGGCAGCTCCCTGAACACTGAATCCAGTCTGGTGGGTTGAGACGCTCCCCACCCCATGCCACGAAGGGTAAGTCATGGGGGTTAAGGGAAGGGGGGCCTTATATCCGGTGCCTGCGTGGGGGAGACGTCAGAGGGACAGCAGAGGCCTCCGGGGGGGGGGGAAGAGTACAAAAAGAAATAGAAAATAAATAACGGACTTCAAGAAACAGACAAAATAATTTCTTCAGTCAAAGTGAAGGAGAGCTCTCCGGGGATGTCTTACTGAGGCAAGCGGAGTAAGGAATCCGACAGTTGCAGGAAGTGCAACCAGGGATAGTGGTTTGAAAACCAAGCTTGAGCCTAATATTCCACTATTAGCATAGGTTCCATTAACCATTTCGGCTCCGGGGCAGTCCAATAGTGAACCCATACTGCACTTGTCAGAATACAGTAAGATTTCCTGGGATTTGAAAGCAGAAGCTGTTACTCATGTTTTTAAAAATAGGAATAGAACACACCATACTAACTACCAGTCAATCTCAATATTATCCCCTATTTCCAAAGCCTTAGAACATGTCGTCTATGATCAGTTTAGCCACCTAGACAAACACCAACTGCAATGTAAGGAGCAACATGGATTTAGAAATCAGCATAGTACAACAACAGCACTGACTGAGTTCACAAGCTTCATACATAACTCCATGGACTGGGGGCACTTAGTGGAGGCCACCTTTATAGACTTCACTAAGGCCTTCGATATGGTAAATCATAAGCTTCTTCTAACCCAACTAGGCTAGTCCACCGTATCCTCAACTGCTCTGGGCTGGTTTCAAAGCTACCTCTCTGGTCGTATTCAAAAAGTCAAAATTGGGAACATACTCTTGCACAGCCAAAGTGTTTGTACAGGAGCCCACAAGGGTCTGTCTTGGGACCTTTACTGTTTAGTCTCTTTTTAGACTACTTCCCTCAAGTGTGTCATGATAGAATCCTACTTTATGCTGATGACGCAGTCATCAACACTAGTCACCCTAAAATTAACACCCTCCAACAACATTTGCAGGCTGACTTCAAGCTAGTGGAAGACTAGTTCAGTAATGCACGATTTCTGCTAAACTGTAAAAAAACTAAAACAATGCTTTTCGCCTCATCCCACAGCAAGTACAAATCATCCAATCTGAACATCTGAAACAAACAAAACAAAACTCTTGAAATGGTCCACAACTTCAAATATCTGGGAGTCACCCTGGACAGCTCATTATCATATTCTATGCATATAGACCAGGTTTCTAGGAAAGCTAACAGAGTTATTGGGCAGCTATACAGACACAGGCACTGCCTAACAGAGAATGCACTCAGGCTTGCCATAAATAGCTCAGTCTTCTCCGTCACAGATTATGGGCTTATTGTCTATAGTGTGGCCTGAGATACGTCACTAAAAAGAATAACCCTGACCCTAAACAAAGCATGTAGACTTCTCCTCAGTGCTCCATGCCTCACCCACACATGACCTATGCTCACTCACAGGCTGGCTGGACCTAGAACTCAGAACTTATCATCAAGTCAGTCTCCTAGCCAAAAAGGCATCCATGGGCCTGACCCCTATCGGGGTTCAATCCATGCTCTGCCCAGCGGTTCCAACTAGATTGACCAGAGGCACACAATAGAACCCCTACCTTTTTTTTTTTTTTTTTTTTAATATACTTGGGCCCGGATATTCAAACTGTGCCAGGCTGTGGCACAAGCCTGGGCGCAGCGCAACTTGGCTGCGCAGGGGTGTTGACTGGATGATATTCAATGGAGCTGCGCCATGTCGCAGCATCATTGACTATCACAACCTGGCCACCCGCAGTGCACGTGGTGCAGTGGCACTGTGCCAGCGCAAGTGGCCAGAGAGGAGCAGGGGGATGCGCTAGCACAAGTTCCGTTGCGCTATGCGCAGCAACCACGATATTCAAAAGTGCACATGCAAATAGGGCCATACTCTATGCAAGGTGCAAATGGGGCCATTTGCATGTCATTATGGCCCCATTTGCATGCACGTGTGCCGATCCCCGGCGACTTGCACCTGGTGACCTGCCAGGCAGCAGCCATCGGGGACCGACGCCCCTGCAGCGTGGCAATGTGCCCTCACAGCCCAATCCCTGGTGTTCAGTGGACTGCTGTCAGCCCGATCGCGGGCTTCAGTAAAATAAACTCCAATCAATATCCCTGGTGGTCAGCGGACCTCCCTCCCACCGCCCACTGAGCGCCCCGTCCTGCCCCGGTCAGGTGGTGGGCGGCAACACCCACCACCTGCTGCGCCCCACCGATTGACGCTGCGTCCGTGGGGCTGACGCCTACTGGTCCACAGCGTGAGCCAATGGGCGTGCAGCCCATACCATACTACACACTCCAGATATGTGAATGGATCCATTGCCAGGACAACCAAGTAAACCTTGAGAGTGCAGCCCGAGAGGTTTACAGTTGTCATAGCAACCGCAAGAGGTGATTACATCCATGGTTGGCCACCGTTACTCAGGCATTGTATTTTACAGTGTATGGAAAAACTAGCCACGGTGGGGGGGGCAGTTTTTTCAATGTGCGTTTGTTCTGTTCGGCTATGAATGCCTCCTGGTTTGAATGTTGAGCAACTGAAGTGCTGAAATTAGCAACTGCGATCTATATTGCAGTGGGTCTGTAACTGTCTGAATGGACTATGTGTGTTTTGATTGAATGTCCAAGCAGCAGATCACCTTTCCTTTCCAAGAATTCTGACAGGTGGTGACATTCTATCCTGTAATCCCATCATTATGACATAATTAAGCAAGGTTTACAGCATACTGATATCATAACATAGAGGATAATGTATGGTCCTCTATCGGTAACTGGTCTGTTAACTGTTGAGAGGTTGCCAGGGCGACCATGTAAACCTCGAGAGCGAAGCTCGAGAGGTTTACGTCTCCATGGCAACCTCGAGCGGTTAACAGTGACCGGTTGCCGATAGAGGGACCATACATTATTTTTTATAGTGTATGGTCCCACTTAAAAATTAAAATGGCTTACTTTTTTAAAAAGTCACTGCTACGGCCCTTCAGTCCTTCCCTAACCGTCGCATTCATCCATTGGTTCCCGTCTAAAAAAAGGCACGCACATGCATAGACCGATCGCTGTTGTTAACCTATTGATGTGACGTAGCATCGATAGGTTAACAACATTTCTACGTCACATCGATAGGTTAACAACCTTAGGAAATGATGATTTCCTAAGGTTAACAGTGTTCTACCATACATTATAATGGGATTATCAGGTTATAAACTGACTGAAAACAGGGGTTAATAGACACTGTCCATACATTATATAAATAATTAACAACACCCAACAACAAGCAATCCCTTTTATTTAAAATGTGGGCAACACTAAGACTCAAGTCACTAAGCCCAAAAACAAAACCACTCATAGGTTTAAAACAACATGGACAGCTGTGCTGCAGTGCCCATAGATTCAGCAGGGGAGGTAGGGTGGGAGCTCAGAATACACAAAGATTCCCTTGGAAGAATCAAGATTACTATGGTAAGTAATTTTTTATTAAAACCCCAGGAAATCTTGCTGTTTTCTGACATCTGCAGACTACCCAAGCAGTACCTTTGGAGGAGGGTAGAGAACTTATTTTGAAAACAGCTTCTGCAGTACTGCTGTGCCAAACCTGGTATCACTTTTGGCCTGGGTATCCAGGCTGTAGTGTTTGGTAAAGGTCTGGACTGTTTTCCAGGTAGCTGCTTTACAAATTTCCAACAAAGGAATATCTCTTGCAGCTGCTATTGAGGCAGCTGTACCTTTTGTAGAGTTGGTCCTAATGCCTACCAGGGGTTCCTTATCCACTTTGCTGTAGCAGAATTGAATACAAGCAACAATCCAACGAGCAATAGATTTCTTTTAAGGCAGGCTTGCCCTTTCCCACTTCTCCACAGGTCAGGAAGAGCTGAGTGCTATCCTGTCTGTGGCTCACTGTGTGATCCAAGTAATAACTTATGGCTCTCTTTTTTTCTTTTTTTTTTTTTTTTTGTACTGTTTATCTCCTACCTGACTTGGACTCTCCGAAGGGGGCTCTCGGTTGGGTCTTTGCTGCCTGCCTGAAGCTCCCGGACTCATTCCCTGGTATCGGGGTGTACCCTCTGTCCTCCTCTGATCACACGACCCCCCCCCCAACTCTGAGTCCCTCGGGGTGGGACCAGCAACTCCTCTGGTGCTCTATCTGGAAATCTAGTGGAGCAACTGGAGGGAGGACAGCAATTAGAGGCACAACCGGGTAAACTCGGCATTAGACATGGGGACCCCACCACTGGTCCCCACCATCGCCTACCGAGTCGTTGGGGTATTTCTGGTATGGTTTCCCCCACGGGACATGGCATGCAATGGCATCCTGCATGACACCTCCATCGCTGGAGCCTGCCATTGTCCCGCCCCCATTGGTTCCAGCTCGACATCTGTGCTGTACTCTCATTCTCCACTAGAGACCACTACTGCATCGGGCGCCCCCAGGCACCCACCCCAGGAGAGGAGAGGAGAGCAGCCCTCTGGGCACTCAATCCTCTCACTCCCCTGCCGACCCTTGATGGCCCAGGCTTATTCCAGAACAGAGGTTGCCAGCGTGGTACAAGGTGTAGTGTCCAGGACCTCAACCCTCAGCGCCACCAGACCGGCCACTTATAGCTCTCTTGACATCTAGGCTATGCAGTCTACGTTCACCAGAACTAGACTGGTCAGTGAAAAGGACTGGCAAAGTAATGGACTGACTCAGATGGAAGTCTGACACCACCTTGGGCAGAAATGTTCTGTTAGTCATGAAGACTACCTTGTCCCTATGGACTGATATGTAATCTGGCTCAGTGGACAAGGACTAGAGCTCACTAATCCTCCTGGCTGAGGTTATAGCTACCAGGAACACTGTTTTCCATGGTACATACTTAAGTTCTGTTGAAGACATGGGCTCAAACGGTGGTTGCATTAGCTGGCCATTGCATACATTGAGGTCCTGTGCTGGGGTGGGTTCCCTGTGAGGGGGATGAAAGTGCATGAGACCCTTGAAGAAGTTCTTGAATACCTGGTTAGCAACCAGGGATGACCCTTTACCAGCTGAGTGGTAAGCAGAGACAGCTACTAGGTGCACCTTGAGGGTGGAATGCCTGAGGCCGAGAGAATGAAGGTGTGCTAAATACTCTAGGACGACTGACAAGCCAGTCTGGCAGCAGTCTATCTCTTTTTCCTGGCACCAAATGCAAAATCACTTCCATTTAAAGGTGTAAGTCCTTCTGATAGAGGGTTTTCTAGAAACCCTAAGAACCTCTAGCACCCCTTTGGAAAAGTGTAAGCTAGTATACTTTAAGTCCTTGAGAGCCAATCTTGGAGTCTGAGGGACTGGAGATTGTGGTAAAAGACCCTGCCCTAAGAGGATGTCAAAAGGCTGTGCCTCCTGGGTAGGGAGAGTGGTCTGTTTATTGACAGGGTCAGCAGCAGAGAATACCAGGGCTGCCTGGCCCAATCTGCAGCAATGAGGAACACTGTCGCTGGTTGAACCCTGAGCTTGTCCAGTACTCTGAGCAATAGGAGAAATGAAGGAAAAGCATACAGGCACTTCTCTGTCCAATCCAACAGCAGTGCATCCAGAGGGACTGTGCCCACTGCAGGAGGCCTGCAACAGAATTGTGGCAACTGGTGATTGTCTGGGGCTGCAAAGAGGTCCACCTCTGGGGTGCCCCACCTTCTGAACACCACTTGCAGGACCTGCTTGTTCAGTGACCACTCGTGGTGACTCTGGTTGATCCTGCTGAGAGTATCTGCTAGGATGTTGTCCTTCCCTGGAAGGTGAATTGATGAGAGGGAGATCCCCAGGTAGTAAGCTATATTCCACACTTTCATGGCCTCTGTGCACAGAAGGGATGACTTTGTGCCTCCTTGCTTGTTTATGTAGTATGTTGTGGTTGTACTGTCTGTTCTGACTTGAACCCTTTTTTTGAAGCATTGAAGCAAAGGACTGAATACCCAGATAAACTGCCCTGAGTGCCAGCAGGTTTATGTGAAGCAGGGACTCCTGCTGGAGCCAGGTACCATGTGCAGTGAGTTCACCTAGATGTGCACCCTACCCTAGCAGGGAGGCATCTGTTGCCAAGACTGCTGCTGGTGGCAGCTGGAGGAAAAGCACACCTTCCCAGAGGCTGTCCTTTTCCTGCCACCATTACAGAGCTTGCAGCAGGGTTCCTGTGACTGAAGCCATCTTTCACAGGGAGTCTCTTTTCTGGGACCAGTGAGGCCTCAGGTGAAACTGAATGTCCTTTATCTGGAATCTTGAACCTGACACTGTTACTGTTGATGCAGCCATGTGTCTTAAGAGCTGTAGAAAATGTCTTGTTGGTCTGGGGTTATGCAGCTGGAAGGAGGTTGCCAGCTGCACCAATCTGTCTACCCTTCCCTGTGGGAGGAAGGCTCTCCCTCTTAGAGTGTCCAGTTCCACCCCATGAACTCCAGGTGCTGAACTGGTGTCTACACTGACTTTCACTGATTTACCAGGAAGCCCAGCACACACAGGGTATCCTGAATGGTGGTCAGTACGTCCCTTACCTGCTGAGGAGACTGGCCTACCACTAGCCAATTGTCCACGCATGAGAAGATTGTAACTCCTTGTCTCCTTAGGTATGCTACACTACTGCTAGGCACTAGGTAAATACCCTTGGAGCAGAGGTATGGCCAAAAGGCATGACCCTGAACTGGTAGTGGCCTGATGGCAATCTGAACCTGAGGTATTTTCTGTGGGACTGCCTGATAGGTATGTAGAAGTAAGCACCTTTTAAGTCCAGAGATGATGACTAATCCCCCTTCTCTTCAGAGTGAGAAAGTATCTTGAGTAGAGGCCCCTTCCCTTCCGGGCCAAGGGAACAGGCTCTACTTTCCAACAAAGTTGCCTCTGACAGGCTGGCAGGTTTGAAAAACCTTGCTCCCAGTTTGGGCAGGACATTGAAATTGACAGCAAGCCCCTGGCCCACCACCTCCAGGACCCACTTGTCTGTAGTGATGGATTCCCCAGCCTGGAGGTAGTGGTCCAGTCTGCTTCCATTTGGAAGTGGGGAGGTGGCCCTGGCAGACCTCCTCAGGGGTTCTGCTTAGTTTGTGCACTTGGTTGAGTGCTGGGGCCAGCATGGCTGCTGCCCCTTCTGCCTCTGTAGCACCCTCTCTGAGGTTGATAGGCAGGTAATGCATGAGCCTGGAGGAATGGTCTGTAATGGGTTCTACCCCTGTTCCCTTTGCTTCGGTACCTCTGGGGTGTTGCTGCCTTCTCCTTTGCAGCAGCACTCTTATAGCCACCTTGTACTGATCTATCTTTTTTCACACAAGCCCCTGTTTGCTCACCAAAGAGGGATGTGGGCTCACAAAGAAAGGTCAGTGCCTTTGTCTGGGTGTCCTGGGACAAATTAGTTGCCCTCAGCCAGGCAAACCTCCTCAGAGACATTGAGGATGCCATTCACCTGGCTGCAATGTCACTGGCATCCACTGCCATTCTGAACTGGCATTTAGAAGCTTCTATGCCCCTTCTTGCAGCTTCAGCCAAATCTGATGCCATGGTTCCAGGGAATGCTTTGGCAATCTCCAAAACTGTATTCTAGATACTTTTTTTTTTTTTAAATACCTGACGACATAAGCCATGTAAGTGGCCTGCCTAATGGCCAAAGAGGCACTCAAATAGGATGTCTTGGCCATAGAATCTGTTTTTCTGTGGTCTTTATCCAGTGGGTGTGATGTCAGGGGAATTCCTGCTTTATCACAAGCCACAGCCTGCACCACCCCTTCATGGCTGGGTGTCCAAAAAGGAACTTTGCCCCAGACTTGGCCACTCAATACTTCCTGTCCATCCTCTTGTCCACTGGGGAAATGGAAGTGGAGTTGTATAAAATCCTAGAAGCCTGTCTCTTCAGAAACGTGTGGATGGGCAGCAACAGTTTTTTTGTTGCTGGCACACCCATCATCTCCATATAGTCTGGTTCTTCTTCCTCCTCCTCTGTGGACCCTTGGGTGGAAAGGTCCTGCTTCATAAAGAGAAAGTGGGAGAAAAAATCCTCAACTCCCTTCTCAGGGGAGTAAGGACATTAAGAGTCAGGGGGATACATCAGGTTCAACTGGTTCCCCCAAATCCTCATCATTGTCATCGTCATCCTCCCCTTCCACGTAAACCTCAGCAAGGTGTTCAGTTGAACCGGGAACCGAGGAGGAACCCAGGTCCTGAACCGAGGTCTGTGAACCAGACCGCTGAACGGATACCATGGTACTGGTTTGCAGCGCCTGTAGAATTCTTATAGTGCTCATTATTTCATCTGCAGTTGGAACCGACAGTTTTGTCAGTTGCTCTTCCTGAACCGAGTGTTTTTTCTTCCTCTTTTTCCTTTGCAGAACTTGCCGGTTCAGCAACAGTGTCTGCGATTCTTTTCTTAATTGAGGAACCATAACCCTGGTCAGAGGGTTGTTCAACCAGTTCCTTCGGTTTCTCCTTATGAGAGGAGGAAAGTTTGTCTGCAGTTGGGTCAGCAGCCTTCTCGGACATTTTTTTTCTCTCAGTCGGTTCAAATGCCTATTAAGTGTTGACTGAGGAAAATTTTTACAGATTTGACAGTCTGCCTTCAGGAGGTGAAACCCTAGGCAAAGAACACAGATTAAGTGAGGATCTACTTTAGCAAACAGTTCCCCACACTCTGTACAATGAAAAAAACCATTTGGCCGGTTATTTTCTGGGTAGTGATATAACCAGCAGAAAACCCCAAGAACTGGTTCTCTGAGAGCCCGAAACCACAAAGATAAATAAGGCCTTAACCTTTATTGTTATTATTTTTTTCTTTCTGTGGTTGGTTCAGCAACCGCTGAAGGAACAGAGTTACTCCAGTTTTCCTCTAAAATAAACCAAATTAAACAACTGGTCCAGGGAAAGAATAAAATACAGAAATTTACGTTTTAAAACGTAAATAAATATTCGGTTTCCTCCTGGTGAAACAAACCGAGAAGAAACCAAAAAACTTACGGAATAACACTAAATCTAGACTAATCTACTTGTAAACTCAAGGACAGTGCTTTAAAACGAACAGAAATAAATATTACTTCAAAAAAAATGAAAAAAATAAAATCTTCAAGAAAGATGAAGGCTCTGAGACGTCTGTACTAGGCAAGCGGAGCAAAGAATCTGACAGTTGTAGAATGTTTACCAGGGACAGTGGTTTGAAAATTGAGCTCGAGCCTAACATTCCAGATTAGCATAGGTTCTATTAACAATTTCGGCTCTGGGGCAGTCTTATGGTGAGACCATACTGCAGATATCAGAATACAGTAAGATTTCCTGGGGTTTCAAAAACTAAGAACACTTAGCCACTGGGACTGGGACGGGACTCATGGGCAACTGATCTCTTCAGTTGACAAATAAATCTGTCACTGGCATGTCAGAGGGAGTGTGACCACAATGGAGAGCGCTGGAACTTTAACATTCTAAATTTCTATCTGTGGGGCAACACCTCAGGGCTGAGATGTTACTATTTGTATGACATCATAAATATATTCTTGTTGCTAGAAGAAAATGTTACTTACCATAGTAACCTTGTTTCTCCCAGGGGATACTCTAATATTCATAACTCTTCTGCAGTATGCCTGTAGGTCAGATCTGCATGGAGATAGAACGTTATGCAAATGATGGAATCATTAGCATAAGCCACTTTTTCAAATGCTGCCACCTATCAACTGCCTGCATTCTAACCCTCAGATTTCATGGACGCCTGGAAAGTCAGGGCACAATATTTAAAATTCCACACCCACACCTCCAACTGGAGGAAAATATATAAATGTATAATGAACAAACCACACAAACTCCTATGTCAGAATTACCTGAAAAGGAGAACAACCAAAGAATAAATTCCAATAAACACTAGAATGTGGCATACATACTGTATAGTAGAGTATGGAATGCAGAGGCCACTGGTTTTTAATAGGGGAGGCAGGGTGGGAGAGTTAGGAATATTGGAGTATCCCTTGGGAGAAACAAAGTTACTATGGTAAGTAACATTTTCTTCTCACCCCAGGAATACTCCAATATTCCTAACTCTTCTGCAGACTAAGAAGCAGTACCTTTGGAAGCGGGAAGTACCTATTTTGGAAACAAGCTCTGCAGGACAGCTGTACCAAACCCGGCATCAGATCTAGCCTGCATGTCCAAGCTGTAATGCTTGACAAATGAATGTGCTGTTCACCAGGTTGCTGCTTTGCAAATATCCAACAAGAGAACATCCCTTGCTGCTGCTAGTGTGGCAGCTGTACCCCTTGTAGAATGGGCTCTAAGCCCTGCTGGTGCTTCCTTGCCCACCTTTGAATAGCAAAACTAAATATACTGAACAATCCAACAAGAAATTGACCTTTTAGATGCTGGATTTCCCTTTCCCACATCCCCACAGGTGAGGAAAAGCTGTGTCCTGTCCTGTATATGGGGCTTAGTAGCTGTCATGTAATAGCTCAAAGCTCTCTTGACATCCAGGCTGTGAAGCCTACGTTCACCAGAGGAAGAATGCTCAGTAAACAAACACTGGCAGAGTAATGGACTGATTCAGATGGAAGTCTGAAACCACTTTGGGAAGGAATTTCCTGTTGGTCTGGAGGACCACCTTATCCCTGTGAAAGGCAACATAGTTTTTCTCAGTACACAAGGCCTGAAGCTCACTAATCCTTCTAGCTAAAGGAATACCAACCAAAAACACTGTTTTCCATGTTACATACTTCAAGGGTGCTGAAAACATGGGCTCAAAAGGGGGAGACATGAGTTGAGCAATACAAATATTAAGATCCCAGGCTGACGCTGGTTCTCTAACTGGTGGGTACATATGGGATAGGCCTTGAAGAACATCTTTAAGATAGGGTTTGATGCCCAAGAAACAGTCTTGCCTGCCGAGCTGTAGGCAGAGACTGATGCCAAATGAATCTTTTATGTGCAAGGCTGCAAGCCCAGAGAATGCAGATAAACCAAATGGTCCAGCACAAGTGGCATTCCTGCCTGTGCTGGCACTATATCTCTGCTAGAGCACCAGAAAGAAAATCTTTTCCACTTTGCAGCATAAGTTTTCTTGGTAGAGGGTTTCCTATACCCCCTTAAAACGTCCATGACTCCTTCAGAGAGCTGTAACCCTGCATATTCTAAGTCCTCAAGAGCCAAGCTTTGAGTCTGAGTGACTTGAGGTTCGGGTATAGAAGCCTCCCTTGATTGGAGGTCAGAAGGTTGTGCCTCCTGGGAAGGTGTATTGGTTTGTCTACTGACATGGTCAGCGACAGAGGATACCAAGGCTGTCTGGCCCAGTTTTGTGCTATCTATCAAAATCATTGTGGCTGGTTGAAGCCTGATTTTTTTTTTTTTTTTGGAAATTACACTTTATCTCTCCTAACTGCCTGCTTGCCCCAACCCATCAGGACATCCATCAAGTCATCCCTCTACCACACACCCGCCAGACTCACCTCTCGCTTTTCCATGGAACTTCGGTCCCCCCCCCACCCGAGCGGGGCCGAGGCAGGGCACAACACCCCGTAATCTAATCTCATCAGGCCGAGATGGTGATCCTGACGACCGGGGCACATCGAGGGCAAGCTCTGGGAAGTCCGTGTTCCCGGAGCAAGCAGGCGTCTTTCCTCTTTTCTTCCCTCTCCTACAGTGCGTAGTCCCCTGACATCAAGGCAACAAGTGCTGATGTCCGCACTGTGAAGAGGCCGCCCGTTCCCCATTAGTTGGGGCTTGTAGTATCCCGAGCCTCCGCTCAGGGTCAGACAAGTGCTCAGACTTCAGACGCAACCCTCCCCGGAGAAGGCAAGTTGTCGTTGGACCCTCAAGCCTATCTCCCCCTGGCCAGCCCACCAGCGACCCAAGTCCGCTCCCGAACCCGGGTCGCCGGCGTGGAGCGAGGTGTGGCATCCAGCGCCTCAACCCTCAGTGCCACCGGGCTGCCTGAACCTGATTTTTAACAGTACCCTGTACACCAGAGGAAATGCATACAGGAATTTCCCTGACTAATCCAGAAAGAGAGCATCCAGAGGAACTGATCCCACTGCTGGAGGCCTGCAACAGTATTGAGGCAGGTGGTAACTTTGATGTGAGGCAAAGAGATCTATCTCCAGAGTGCCCCACCTCCTGAATAGTGACTGTACCACCTGCTTGTTCAGTGACCATCCGTGATGGGCCTGATTGATTCGACTTAGGGCACTGTCTTTGCCTGGCAAGTGGATGGCTTGTAGCGAGCATCCTAAAGAGTAAGCCAAGGTCCAGATTCACATTGCTTCTGTGCATAGAAGACTTGACCTTGTCCCTTCCTGCTTGTTTATGTAGTACATGGTGGTAGTGTTGTCTGTTCTGACCTGTATCCCCTTTCCCTGTATCTGTGATTTGAAGGCTTGCATGGCCAGGACAACTGCCCTGAGCGCTAACAAATTGATATGTAAGAGGGTTTCTGCACTTGATCAACTGCCCTGGGCAATGTGTTCCCCCAGATGAGCACCCCATCCTAATAGGGATGCACCTGTTGTTAGAATCACTGATGGAAGCTCCTTTTGAAAGGGAACCCCTTCTCTGAGGTTGGCTTACGCCTTCCACCACTGAAGGGCCTGAATGAATGTTTCTGTTACAGGGATGAGCTCTGAGAGGGAATCCTTTCTTTGACAACAATGAGCCCTTAAGTGAAACTGAATGTCCCTCATCTGAAACCTGGCACCCAGAACTGTGCCTGTGGCAGCTGCCATGTGCCCCAGGAGCTGAAGAAATTGCCTTGCAAGCCTTGGAACATTTAGTTTGAAAGAACCTGCCAACTGCAGTATGCTTTTTACCCTGTCTATGGGTAAGAAAGCTCTGCCCTTCTTGGCATTTAATTCTGCTCCTATAAACTGCAGCATTTGTGAAGGGAACAGAACTGATTTTTTAAACTTTATCAGAAACCCCAGGGACTCCAGGAGCTGCTGGGTGAGTTGTAAGTGCTCTGTTAACTGCTGTGGGGACTTTCCCACCACCAGCCAGTCGTCCAGATAAGGAAACACTGTGACACCTTGCCTTCGCAAGTGTGCCACCACTACAGCTAGGCACTTGGTGTACATCCTTGGAGCTGAGGTGAGACCGAATGGCAGGGCTGAGAACTGATAGTGACCTGAAGGAAGCCTAAATCTGATATATTTTCTGTGAGACTCCCTTATGGGGATGTGGAAATAAGCATCTTTTAAGTCCAGTGATGCCAGCCAATCTCCTTTTTAAAGTGCTGGCAGGATCAGAGACAGTGTCACCATTTTGAATTAAGGAACCTGTTGAGGACCCTTGGGTCCAAGATAGGCCGCAGCTCTCCATTTTTCTTTGGTGTAAGGAATATCCTGAATATAGTCCTTTTCCCCTTTGCTGTGGAGGTACAGGTTCCACTGCCTTTAGTGACAGCAGATGTTGTACCTCCTTTTCCAATAGTTTTCTCTCTAGAAGAGAGACTGGTTTGAAAATTCTGGTTTTTAGGGAGGGGAAAGACTTGAAACTCAAGGACAGTCCCTGGTTCACTATTTCCAGAACTCACTTGTCTGTGGTGATGGTTTTCTAAATCTGGAAATAATGGGTCACTCTGCCCCCCTACTGGTGATGGACAAGCAGCCTGATCCAGGAAGTCAGGAATCCTGCTTTGACTGGGGCTGAAGTTGGGCACCATGCCTGGTACCTCTCCTGCCCCTACCCCTTAAGTAACCTTGCTGGGGATACTGGGGTGCTTGAGAAACCACCATGGCCTGGTAAAAAGGCCTGGAATTGAACTTCCTGTCCCTACCTCCCCTCCTATAGGGTCTAGTGGAGGTGGAGGTTTTCTCTTTCGCTGAATTACTGCAGAAGGTTGCTTTATAGTCATCCACCTTCTTCATGTAGGCCTCTGTATGACTGCCAAATAAGGAGGTACCCTCCACAGGAAAATCCAGAGCTTTATTATGGGTATCCTGTGCAAGGTTTGTGGCTCTTAACCAGGCAAACCTTCTTTGGGCAATGGTATTTGCCATCCACCTGGCAGCAGTTTCATTAGAATCTGCTGCCATTTGAAACTGATATTTGGCAGCCTCCATGCCAAACCTAGCAGTTTCAGCTAGGTCTGCAGAAAGAGAGGAATGAACTTTTTCAGCCATAGCCAGAACAGATTGTCAGAGAATCTTCTGGTATTGGGATGCATAGGCTTGATAGTTAGCCTGCCTGATGGCCAGAGAGGCTGACAAGTAACCTTTCTTGGCCATACTATCAGTCTTGCAAGAGTCCTTCTCTGGAGGGTGAGAAGCCAAAGGGACCTTTGCCTTGTCACATGCTGCAGCTTGCGCCACCCCCTGGTGGTCAGGGTGTAAAAATAGAAATGCAGCCCCTGTCCTGTCAAGCTGATACTTTTTGCCCAACCTTTTGTCCAAGGGAGGGACAGACCCAGGAGTCTGGAGGAGTTTTAAAGCATCCATTTTAAAAAACTTATTTATGGGAAGTAACAACTTTTTAGTGGGAGTTAAACCCATCATTTTGAGATACTCGACCTCCTCATCTTCTACAGCTTCAGAGGTAGGGATGTCCAAGTCTTCTACAATTTTCCTGACAAAGGAAAAATGAGAGGAATAATCCTGTGTAGACCTGGGAGGAGAGCCAAACTCCTGTTCAGGGGAGATCTCAGGCTCTGTAGTCTCACCTTCTTCTTCTTCCTCTTCCTCCTCCCCTTCCCCAAGCACCTCTGGAAAAGAGGGTGGATTGGGGGGTACAGTGGTCAAAGCTGGGGACTGTGGAACCACAGGCAGCAGACCCTGTAAAGTTTGCATTATTTTTATAGCTTGTGCAATCTCCAGATGAGAAGGCACAGCTGCAGAATTCCCCTTATCAGCAGGGGGTTCAGTGTGCTTGGTCTTTTTCTGTTTCTTACCTGGAGCCAGAGAGCTAGTCAGTTCAGCAGGTCTCCTTTTACCCGCATCAGGGGTAGCAACAGTAGAGGTTGTGGTTTCACCCACATACCCCGAGGGTTTCAGCTGTTCAGAGCCAGAGGGATCCTTAAATCTTTTGTTCAGTCTTTCCAGATGTTTTTTATGCGTCTTCTCAGGGAAGGTTTGACAGATTTCACAGTTAGTTTTAAGATGGTCAAAACCAAGGCAGAAAACACAAATAGAGTGTTTATCTGCCTTGGCAAAAACTTCACCACACTCAGTACAGTTTCTGAAACCGGGTTCTCCAGTTCTCTTTTTCGTTTTTTTCTGATATATTACTTGAAAAAAACCGCAAGTGTTAACAAATAACCAAATTAGAGTATTTTTAAAGATAAAAGAGAAAAACGTTATCGGTTGCGGTCGGTTCAGAAACCGATCGGAGAACCGTTCGGAACCGACAACCAAGAGAAAAGGAACTAAGATTATCGGTTTGATAACCAAGGTTAGTGGTTACCAAAATAAGAAACTTTAAACTTTTTTAAACAGGTTTTTAAAACTAGAACAGCGGTAAATGAACAGGAAAACCCCGATAAGTAACTAAAAAACCCTCGGTTCCTCAACAGTTATTCCGAACCGTGAGAAACCGAGAAAACAACTGAATTTAACTAAACTAAGCCAACGGTTAACAAAATTACACTGATAAGAGGCAGCAAATCTAAAAAAATAAAAAAATACTTAAGTGTATATGTTTATTCAAAGCTTCTCTGACGAGATAATGAGGAGGAAATCGCCAAGCGTCTGGTCTTGACAGGCGGAGAGAGAAATCTGAGGGTTAAAATGTAGGCAGTTGATAGGTGGCAGCATTTGAAAAAGTGGCCAATGCTAATGATTCCATCATTTGCATAACGTTCTATCTCCAGGCAGATCTGACCTACAGGTATACTGTAGAAGAGTTAGGAATAATGGAGTATTCCTGGGGTGAGAAGCTGTTGCTCATACCACTATACTATGATGCCTCCAACGGCTTCATCTCATCCATTTTTTGAGAGTTCTTCGTGCTTTTGCAGTTAACAGTGACAGGAAAATTTAGGAAAAGATAAAAGAAATCATACCTTTGCATCTGGGAGACAAGGTCCAAATGCTTCCAGCAGCAGATTTTCATCTCTTACAGCTTTATCAAAGTCAGCATAAGACAGTCTACTGTCATGATCATGATCCTAAAGGGAACAGAACATACAACTTACTTAATGTAAGTACAAACTTACAGCCCCACAAAAAAACTGCAAGTGTTAAAAGGGTTGATTCCTGAGCCCTGTGGGCAATGGAGTTCAACCACTACAAGGGATATATACGGTGATAACATCCACTCAGAGTGTCTTATTACGCTGACGCAATTTTATTTAGTGACTTTAGGATTTAGTCTATTTATTATTTATTTACCATTTGCAAATCTTAGATTCATTCTATGAGCTACAAGTCTTATCAGAACATTCTATGAACACTAAAAAAATACAAAAAATTTAAGTATATAATATATCAATTAAATCTGTAAAACTAAAGGGAAATGCTTAATTTCATTTGCGTTTCTGTTCATTCCAATGTTGTCAATGAGGAACAATTAATACACACGAGTAATGTGCACCCATACCAGGAAATAAGTAGCACAGTCAAAGCTTTAAGACTGCCCCGGCAGCACTGTAACCTTAGGGTCATGAACATTTCAACCGAGTCACTTAGCCAGTCCACATTTTTGCCACACACTACCAAAAAACAAAACCTTCAATGTTCACAGGCAAATAATAAATAACATAAGACCTTACCTAAACCAGGTAGTAACATTTCAGGGTCATACGTTCATGTGTTGCTTGCTTCCCAGTACTGGACCTGCTCAGGATTTCTTTGGAGAGTATTATATAAAATTTAACATAATCACTAGCACTTGAGCCCAATAACGAATGGAAACTTGTCATATAGACCCCCATAATTTGTGATGCCGATGAGCTTTAACAATGTTTATTACTGATCTGAAAAATTGCTGAAAAATTATACTGAAGTTCTTGGTAAATATATTGGACAATATTCACCAAAGGATTCAAAGACTCAAGGGAATGATCCAATTGACAACTTTGGAGTTACTAGAAAGAAAATTACGGTACATACGAAGAAATTTCTTCTGTCTGTATCACTCCACGTTGTTGATGGGGAACAGCTGATGCATATGGGTTTTAAGAAGCAGTACCCATGGGGGAGAATACTGCCCCATATACAGCCCATAAGGCCAAATGCTGGATTCATCTTTTAACTGTCTGCAAAACTGTGCACCCAAAGGCCACATCATCTAAGCTTTGAACATCAAGTCTGAAGTGTTTGGTAAAAGTGTGAATGGAGGACCATGTTGTTGTCTTGCACAATTCCATGACAGAAGCCTCTGCCCTTTCTGCCCAGGAAGTGGCAAGTGCCTTAGTGAAATGCGTTCTTATTGACGCTGGTGCCTTTTTTTTCTGCCTCATACACCTTTGTGATGTAGGATCTGATCTGTTCTAGCCAAGGTGGCTTTAGATACTTTCTAACTACTCTGTGCTGCCCAAAAAAATACAAAGAACCCTTCTGATTTCCTGAACTCCTCAGTTCTCTTCAAGTATGTTTTCACTGCTCTGTGTAAATTGAACTTATGCAATTCCTTCTCCTGTGGATCTGCAGAGTCTGGACAAAAGGAGGGAGGCACACATCTTAGTTCATAAGAAAAGCAGTGGAAATACTGGGAATAGAAGAAGGCACAGTGTGCAGAAATGGAAATTACGTACTTACTGTAATTCTTGATCATCTTTCTCCACTACTCATTCACACTAACCATCAAACAGTGTGGATCACGTTAAACTCAGCTACAGAGTCAAGCCATACAAAAGTGAGGGTACTGGACTTTAGAAGGGCTGACTTTGGCAAGATGGGAGGGTGCCTCAGAAAAGCACTAGCAAGGAGGTGTGGAGCAACAATGGGGGAATTATCAAAACTGCCATCACAGAGGCAACAAGCCTTTGTGTGAAGCAAATAAACAAATCAAAACGAAAGAAAAAGCCACTATGGTTCTCAAAAGAGGTGGCTGTGAAAGTCAGGAAGAAAAAGATAGCATTCCGGAAGTATAAGGAAACACAGAAGGAACAGGACAGAGAGCTGTACCAGTTAAGGCAGAAGGAAGCAGGGAGGGAAGTCAGAATAGCAAAGGCCCAAACTAAGGAAAAGATAGCCAACTCAGTTAAGAAGGGGGATAAAACCTTTTATACACTACTGGTCAAAAGTTTTAGAACACCCCCATTTTTCCAGTTTTTATTGAAATTTACGCAGGTTAATGTCTCAATGTACTCTGAAATTAAAGCATAGAACAAATAAACAATTGGAGATAAAAAAGAAATCATAGAATCATTTTGTTTAACAAAATTTAATCTAAATTTTTGACTCATCAAAGTAGCCACCTTTTGCAGATATACTGTAACCGCCAAACACACTCGTGGCATTCTTCCTACAATGGACATCAAATATTGTTCGGGGAAGTTCTTCCCAACACTGTTGCAGAAGTTCCCACAAATGTGTTGCACTTGTAGGTTGCTTTGCTTTCACCCTTCTGTCCAGTTCATCCCAAACCAGCTCGATGGGTTTTAAGTCTGGAGACTGTGCTGGCCATTCCATGATTTGAAGCCTACCGTCTTGTTCTTTTCCTCGAAGGTAGTTCTGACATAGCCTGGAGGTATGTTTTGGGTCATTATCTTGCTGTAGGATAAACCCCTGACCAACTAGACGCAGACCAGAGGGTATTGCATGGCGCTGCAAAATGCTGTGGTAGCCCTTTTGGTTCAGGGTGCCGGTCACTCTGTGCTGTTGTCCTGTTAGCCGCCTATCACGCAAGCTGTTGACTCTCAGAAACTTGTCTTCTGATTCTGTTGTGGCTTTGGGTCTGCCAGACCTCCTCCTCCTGTCAGAGTTTCCTCCAGTTTCCAAGTGCCTTTTGATGGTGTAGGAAACTGTACTCACTGACACCTTGGCTTTCTTTGCAATTTCTCTACAGCAGTTTTTGCTAATCGAAACTTTTTTTTAACCTCTAGCAGTTTACCGCTTACCTTTGTACCATTTCAGGTTATTCACTGGGCTTGAACTGCTTAAATTTCAATAAAAACTGGAAAAATGGGGGTGTTCTAAAACTTTTGACCGGTAGTGTAGGTACATCAGCGAGCGTAGAAAGACAAAGGGAGGGATAGTGAGGCTGAATAGAATGAACGGTGGGTGGGCAGAGGGGGACAGTGAAAAAGCAGGAATACTGAATGAATATTTCTGCTCAGTATTCACAAAAGAGGAGGGGGAAGTGCCTAATCCAATTAACAGAAGCACTCTTGATAGGGAGGTCGATCCCAGTCCTTTCACAGAAGAAAGGGTTCTGCAAGAACTCCTAAAACTGAAGGTGGACAAAGCAATGGGTCCTGATGGAATTCACCCCAGAATTCTAAAAGAATTAAGGGAGGAACTAGTGAAACCACTGGCTACTCTTTTTAATAAATCATGGGAGGATGGGGTGGTACCCGAGGACTGGAGGAAGGCAGATGTGATTCCCCTTCACAAAAGTGGGACCAAGACAGAGGCAGGAAACGACAGACCTGTCAGTCTGACCTCTGTGGTAGGGAAAGTGATGGAGTCACTTCTGAAGGAAAGAATAGTTGAGTACCTAGAGGCCAGTGGAGCACAGGACCCAAGGCAGCATGGGTTCACAGCGGGAAGGTCATGTCAGACAAATCTAATAGATTTCTTTGACTGGGTGACCAAAGTAGTAGACCAGGGAGGGGCTGTGGACATGGCCTACCTAGACTTTAGCAAGGCATTTGACACAATCCCACACAAAAGATTAATAGTCAAATTAACCAGCCTGGGAGTGGGTCCCAGGGTGGTAGCCTGGGTAAAACATTGGCTGGACAACAGGACACAGAAGGTAATTGTAAATGGAGTCCACTCTGAAGAAAGGGGGGTTACTAGTGGGGTACCGCAGGGTTCAGTATTGGGTCCAGTCCTTTTTAATGTCTTCATCAGTGACATTGCAGAGGGACTGGAAGGAAAAGTATGCCTTTTTGCAGATGACACAAAGATCTGCAACAGGGTTGATACACAAGGAGGCGTGGAAAGGATGAAAACGGACTTGGCAAGGTTGGAGGAATGGTCAGAAGTATGGCAGCTAGGATTCAATGCAAAGAAGTGCAAAATAATGCACCTGGGAAACAAGAACCCAGGGGAAGAATACACAATGGGTGGGGAGGTAGTAACAACAACAAAAAAGGAAAGGGACCTGGGGTAATCTTATCAGATGACCTTAAGGTTAGCAAGCAATGTGAGAAGGCAGTAGGGAGGGCTGGGGTGATACTGGATGTATAGGAGAGGCATCATCAGCAGAAAACAGGAAGTTGTTATTCCTCTGTACAGACAGTTGGTGAGACCCCATCTGGAGTACTATGTCCAGTTCTGGAGACCCCATCTCCACAAGGACATAGACAGGATAGAGGCAGTCCAGAGGAGGGCAACTAAATGGTGCAGGGTCTGCAAGAGAAGCCATACGAGGAGAGACTAAAGGAGCTTAATATGTATACCCTTGAGGAAAGAAGGGAGAGGTGGGACATGATAGAAACTTTAAGTACCTCAGTGGAATCAACAAAGTCCAAGAGGGTAGCATCTTTCAGAAAAAGAGACTTGCAAGAACAAGGGGACACAATTTAAAGATAGAAGGAGGGTGGTTCAGGGGCAATGTGAGGAAGTATTATTTCACAGAGAGGGTAGTGGATGCATGGAACAGCCTTCCTGAGGAGGTTGTGGGGTCTAAAACTGTGGGAGAATTCAAGAATGCATGGACAGACATAAGGCAATTCTTGTGGGGGGTAGGAAGAAATAGGCTGTTGGTTAACTAGAATCTGCAGCTATCCTGTGAAGTAAGGAAATGGGCGAACTAGATGAGCCTGGTCCTTATCTGCAGTCAAAGTCTATGTTTCTATGCGGGTACTAGAACCCTGCGGGGAGCCAAAAAAATCTTCAGGAGGCTGGCTGGGATAGGACATGCATGCACAGCACCACAAGACTAGCTTGCACCCGTATAGGCTATCTCGGCGTTGACCCTCCAACCGCCTCAGTACCTTTTCAACTGAGGAGGCGCAGCATAAACTAATGAAAGAAAACCTAACCCTAACTTCCGGGCATGTGAAGGCCTAAATGACCCATGTAAGAAGGATCAATTCAACAATGTCTTCACAGCTCAAACAACAAGGCAGTGAAGACGAAAGCAGAACAAGTGACCTCGGGGGACGGTGGGTGGGCATGTGAGTGAGTGGTGGAGACTCAGTCCAAGAAGATCAAGAATTACGGTAAGTACGTAATTTCCATATCTCCCTGGACTAAAAGTCTCCACCACTCATTCACACTAATGGGAGAGTACCAAGCTGAACATTAAACCCCCAAGTAGGGCAGAAGGAGACAAGAGCTCACTCGGGACAGAAGTCCAGGGACCGTCCTGCCAAGGAAAGTGAACTGTCTGGCATGACTATCCAGAACATAGTGCTTTTACAAGGGTATGCACTGAGCTCCAACTCACCGTCTTGCAGAAGTTTGCAGTGGGTACATTACGAATCTTTGCTAGGAAAGCTGCAACCACTCTTGTAGAGTGGTGCAAACCTAGTTGTCCAACTTGACCTGTGCCATGGATTAGCAGTGTGGAAGACATGCAACCAATCAAGCCGAAATACACTGCGTGGCAACAGGCTGACCCAGCCGTGGCCTGCTGAAAGATAAGAAAGATGCTCGGATGCGTCTCTTCATTCTGTCAATGAAGAATCGCAGAACCCTCTTAACATCCAGAGAATGAAGGGAGTGCTCTCCTCCATTCTGGAGTTAATGAAGTAGGAAGGGAGAAAAAAAACTTGACTAAACTGAGCCAGTGACCCTGCATCTACTAGCTTAAGCTAGACCAAAAACACGCAGAGGTGTACCTTCTCTGCCAAGTAATGCAGACCTGTGTTCAACAGGTCTAAGAAGCACCCTGACATGTTACTTGGTGGGCAACCAGAGGGTCCAGACAGGACTTGCACCCCAGAACGAGAAGGGGGTTCCACTTAGCCGCGCAAGCCCTCCTGGTGGAGGCCTATGTACGGCTTAGAAGATGTATGTGTAACCCCCCTGCAAATGGGGGTTCCCAAAAGACTTCCAGGAGCTTGCTTGAATGCTCCAAGCCTGAATGGTGTTTGGCATTTAAGCCATTTATCAGTGAGTGTTTTTAGAACCTCTGGTACTGTCTCTTTAAGAGCTGTCTGCTTGCAGACATAATTAGTTTGTATGGGGGACTGTGTGTTTCTTTGATTGAGTACCACTCAAGCTGCTGCCAATTCACTTCATTTTTGCAGTCACTAGGAGTGCAAAGGAACCTATCTGAAAGATATAACTGTTTGCCAGAAATTATTTAGAGTAATAATGAAATTACAGTTTGTCTAACCTGCTTTCTTTTGCAGTCAGAACTGTGTCTGCTAGTTCCCCATTCTAGTTTTGAACTGCTGAACTGGACCAATCAGTGTGGGGTAAGCTAGCTCTAAAATGGTGCCTTGGACGAATCAGAACTTGGACTCATAATCTGAGCCAGCCACAAGAGGATTGTATGGGCAGTGACTCTGGGAGATGTAGTTTAGACTTCAGTGCCTTTTTGGACCAACAGCAGCAGTCTATTGTGAGTGACAGCCAATCCAGTCAAGAACTGGGAGGAACTCAAAGGAAGTGCCGGTTTTGTCAGTTGGAGTTTCAGTTGAGCTTTGGCAGTGAAGAAGGAAGGAGCCCTGTGCTTTTTCAGTGTGTAGTTTTAGTCAAAAACGTGTGTAAGGCCCAGAGTTCCGGTCTGCAGCTTGTGTAACAGCTTGTTGGGACTGAATCCGTCCTGTGAAAAGAATCAAAGGATCTCTGAAGAGTAGAAACCAGGCTCACCCTGTAGAAGACTGGAGGAATTGCTGAAAATTGCACTCGGTCTGTCAGGAACTGAGTCTGCTGTGTGTTCTCCGGGTATTGTGCAGTACTGCGATCGGATACAGATGCAGCCTGCCTGGTATAGTGCTTTCTTTATATGGATGTGTGAAGAGGTTTGTACCTCAAGTGAGCCCTGCTGACATTGAAGGACCCTATCTTATTTGGAGGTCGTGAGTACTAATTCAGGGTCGCTCCTGTTGAATTGCACATTAAATCCAAATGGAATTACTGTACTGCTGACTGTTTAATTCTCCTTTTCTCTGTGTGAAAGGGCCCCTACCAGCTGCCACAGTTTGGACTCAGCCACTAGGGCTTGGGTACCCAGGGACAGTAACTGATAGGGATAGGCCTGTGCAGAGCCATAGGTAGATTATTAGAGTGATAAGCTAATTAACCTGATTTCCCCCTGTCCTTGTTATATCCCCTAAATAAATCAGAACTGCTTGTTTCAGCAAAGTTATACTGCCTGAGGTATTTGTCTATGTTAAAGTACTGTACTGTGATTGTTGCACTGTATCTCATTTCACAGGAGGTCCCAGTGCCGAACCAGACCTGGGGTAAGTGTATACTGTGAAGGTAATTCTGATATATTGTGTGGGCCACTAGTGGGAAGAAAGGGGTTGCAGTGTCCCAGAGGGCTGTGACCAAGTTAGTTTAACTATTGCAAACCCTGACCTCTGGGTGGAGGCACCCGCCATTGGATCCAGGCCCCTCAACCTGTTAGTGGCAAATCAGGCAGGGGTAGTAGCCCCTGGGATAACGCCATCTAGGGGTTACATATGCGATGGTTTGGGAAACCTAAACTTACCCACTTCCATTTCCTGAGGAGCCCGACATGGAGATGAAAGGAATGCAGGTTAGGATAGACTAAAGTCCCTATGTCAGAGGTCCGCTGTAGAGGAAGACGCCTTGGGGAAAACTTCTGACAGACTGCTGATCAGTGCAATCATATCCACCAAGGCCAGACCAGGACGATGAGAATCATCCTGCCCCAGTGTCTACAACTTGTGTAGCACCCTCTGACTTAAAGAAAGAGGAAAAAAAACGCACAGGGAACATCTTGTGTACTGCAGTGAATATGTCCCGACAGGAAAACACCAGGGTCTGGATTTCCAAACTGTAATAGTAGCAGTTTTGCATTGAGAAGGGGATGCAAAAAAGGGCCGGTCCAAACTGCCTCACTCGCTGGAGTGACTGCACGAAATGTGGACTGATGTGTCGTACTCGAGGTACACTGTCATAACCTCACAGCCTTCCTGTAGAAAGGGTAGAAGGGTGCCCCACCCCACCCTACTTGGAGATGTAATACATTTTGGACTAACCTTAAAGAGGTCACTGGGAGAGACCTCAGATCTGCCCCTACAATGCTTAACATTGATGGTGTACCCTCACTCGACCCCAAAACTATTACTAATACTTTTAATAATGCCTTCACGGATCTGAGTGGTGTCCTCCTACCTGGCTACTTCTCTCACCCCCTCACAAGTGACTACTCTGGGAAAGAGACACAGCACCCTTCTCATCCTCCTTTCTACTTCAAAATCCCCTCAGCCCATGAAGCCAGAAATTACCTACTTAAGGTACTAGGGAAATCAAGATTTAGTGGTGACACCCTGGATCTTAAGTTTGTAGCCCTTACACTAGATGAAATTCTGTCACCTCTAACACATATTATTAACATGTCACTTAGTTGCTCTCAATATTCCCTCAGAAATGGAAATCTGCCACTGTGACACCAGTTCATAAGTCTAGGGATCGCACAATTACTGGGAACTACAGGCCTATCTCTATCCTGCCCCCACTCTCGAAGGCTCTTGAGTGTATAGTGGCAGACCAACTGGTTGAATACTTAGACGAATATCAGCTACAATGCCCACAACATCACGGGTTCAGAAATGGTCATAGTACCACTACCGCTCTTCTGGAGTTCATGTGCTTTATTCACCGCTCCTTAGATCAAGGACACCTGGTCGGTGCTGCTTTCATTGATTTAACCAAAGCTTTCGACACAGTGAAACATGCCCTCCTAGTCGAACAGCTTGCCACCATTGGCCTAGCTCATGACAGTGTAACCTGGTTTGAAAGCTACCTGCACGACCGTACACAGCAGATGAAGATTGGTAACACCTTCTCGGATAGCAGACCTGTCCTATCTGGAGTTCCTCAAGGGTCCATCTTGGGCCTTCTTTTATTTAGCATTTTCCTCAAAAACCTTCATTACTCCTCTTAGGGGCACATCCTTTTATATGCTGATGATGCTGTCCTGTTTACCAGTGATCCAGATCCTAAGGTTCTTGAATCCAGGCTACAGAGTAATTTTGCAGTCGTAGAAAGATGGTTCCATAAGCACAAGTTAGTTATGAATTACAAAACTAAAACTATGCTGTTCTCCAGCTCCAAAAATAGGCACAGAAATTACCCTCTTTCTATCACCAATGAAGAGGGTTCTCCCCTGGAGCTAGTTCAACTCTTTAAATATCTGGGGATTACAACTTATAGTACAATGACCTATGCCTATCACATTGACAACATTGCTAAGGCTGTTAACACCCACATTGAGCTACTTTACAGGCATAAGCAATGTTTGACCCCAGAGGCTCTTAACCTGGCCATTTATAGCTCTCTTGTCTCACTTATTGATTACGGTTTACCAATCTATGGATCAGCTACTGAAACAACTTCGCTGCATCATAGTTGCACTCAACAAAGCATGCCAGCTCCTTACCGGCTCAGCCCGTCTGTCCCATGCCTGCAACATGTACGCTTAGGTTAACTGGCTCTAATTCAAAGGTAGACTCATGTACCAAACATGTTTACTGTCCGAAACAGTAAGCTTAGGCAAATTACCCCCTGGTGTGCAAAGGCCCCCCCATCAACTGCTGTTGCACCAGAAGCTCTACTAGCCAGATTTTTAATATACCCCACTGTCGCACTTCTCTGGGACAAAGGTCCTTTGCCTACCATGACCTGCTGTGGATGAACTGCAGATGCGTTATCAGAGACCACTGCTTGCTGTGGGGGACGTCCAGAGTCACCGCATCTGCTCAATCGTAAGGGACCTGAAGAGTCCATAATGTAACGAGCCATCTGAGGATGACGTTTCCCCCATCATCTTGAACAAAAAACGACACCCTGAAGGAATCCAGGAGGGGCTCATAAAAAGAGGAGCTGCTGGGAAGATGAAATTGAATCAGAAACTCCCCTGAAGAGAACAACCGAGAAGCAGTAGCAATTGCCTCCTGTGTCTCTTGCCCAGATGAGCTAGCTAGGAGCCAAATGACCAGGAAGTGAAAACTTGAATGCAGAGGTTTTCATGAACTCCTCCCTGAACAGGAACTTGTTTAACCTCCCAAGGTCGACAACTGGGTGCATGCCACTTGTTATCTTGGAACCAGAAGCAATGTAAATAGGAAGCTATGCTTTGTTCCACTGTGGAACAACTTCTACTGCCTGGGTGGAAGGTTTGGGGAAATCTGTGTGTGAAATTGGGAGAGTATCCCTCTTGGACAATCCTGATGACCCAATGTCTGCCATTATGTATTTCCATTGCTTGTAGAACTGAATTAGATGCCCCTCCTAAGGAGGGACCAGGGCTGGATCCACAGAGGTTAGTACAGGGCAATTTCAGGCCCTGTGCCCTGAACTGCATTCTCTTCATGGCTGAGGGATCAGATCCTGATAAAAGCACCTAGGCCTGTACCTCATAAGCACTGCCTGTTACAAGAATGTCGATGGTTACCATTCCTCTGAGAGGTAGCAGGCGTGCCTGTTTAAATGGCAACCCCATTGTTCTAAGTGGCCTCCAGAGCTCAACTTGAGGGCCAAACAGATGAACACCGCCAAGGAGACATTCAACCACTTGCTGCCAGCGGCAGCTGCTCTAGAGGCGTAGGCATCCATAAAGCTTTCAGCTGATTGTTGAGCTATATGCCCCTAGCAATGGAGCATTTGGTAACAGGAGGTTCTCGACCACTGCATTAAGAGTGTTACACAGGGAGGAATGTAGGAACTCAAGACATATACTAAGTCTGCTTTGGTCCACAGATGAAGGCTGGAATGTTATGGTGGACCTCATATCCCCAAAGTAAAAAGTGGAAAGAAGATCTTCGATCACATTGATACAGAAGGCTTGCATTCCAGACCATAAAATAAGTCATCCACTGCATCTTCAACAAAGCAGAAAGGGAAAGACTCATCCAGATCCACTTCTACCACAGAATAACTTCTAAAAGGCAGGTCCAGGCCAGGAACAAGAAAGACGCCTGCCACCTGGAGCGGCGAAGAGTTCGGCACCATCTGCAGCACTGGCACCACATGCAGTGCTGACACCACATGTGGTGCTGACACCACATGTGGCGCAGACACCACTAGAAGCGCCAGCACCACACGCAGTGCCAGAACCACTGCTGGGCCCAGACCTGAAGAAAAAGGGGTAGAAGGAAAGCGGTAACCATGCAGGCCCCTGCGGGGAGAAGAAGAAGAGGGTAGGCACAAAGGGTTGGCGATGATGGCGTTGGTACTGGAAAGGGCACCTCACACATCCTGGCCCTATCTACCCGGCCATGGTCCCATGGCTCCAAGGCCCAAAAGCCCTATAACCAGGACCATTTCCAGGACAACTGAGCAGACACCATACCCCCTGCTCTAAAAGAGCGGCCAGAGGTGAGACTGCTCACCGGGACCCCATTGAGGACAGGGACGGGATCCGGAGTCATGGATCATGGCCATTAAGAGGGGATCCCCAGAGGAACCCACTGGCGTCAGTTCAGGCCTACTGCTCTCCACCACTGAAGACCCCTGCACAGACATACCAGAGGATGACCTTGAGCAGTACAGATTCTTCTTCCACCAGAGGAGGGAGAAGAGCTCGAGGTCAAACGGAGCCTGGTGCCCGACCATGGTTGGGAATGGGACCGCTACATTTGTGCTTCAGGCAGACTGTCCTCCCCACTGAGCACTGGACTGCCCATGGTCGGACCCCCTTCACAAAGGGCACAGCCCTACTGCCATCACAGCTTTCAAATGAAGTCTCCCTACCGTCACTGCTACCTTCTAAGGTTGACTCCATTGATGGCAGGCTGAGAATTTCTTCTTCTTCTTTTTTTTTTTTTAAATAAGAAAAGGACACCAAGAATGGTAAGTTAATCGAATATTGAACGGCTATAGCTGTCGTATAGACGAAGACCTGACTCCCGGTGGGCGAGCGATGTCATTATCGAAGCGCACTCGATGGCAGGAGAAAAGGAAATGAGGCGGTTGGAGGGTTGACGCTGAGACATCCTATATGGGTGCAAGCTAGTCTCGCGGTGCTAAGTGCAGTCCTATCCTGGCGCCGGCCCTCCTGAAGATTTTTGGCTCCTGCAGGGTCCTAGCGCCTCTGGCATAGTCCCATTAGTGTGAATGAGTGGTGGAGACTTTTAGTCCAGGAAGATCTGTCTTGTCCTTATCTGTTATAAGATAAGGCGCCTTATACGAAAGGGTGTGCAGATAGCAAATTATTTTGGCTTAACAAATCATAATCAGGAAACAACACTTACAGGAAAGGATATCAAGGGACACCAGTGACAAAGGCTCAAAAGGTGGCTTACATAGGGCTTCTAGTACCATGTTCAAATCCCAGGGCAGCACAGGTGATCGGAATGATGGCTGTGAACAACTAACAAATGAAGGAAACAAGGAAATAAATGACATATATGTTGGTTCCGAAGGAGGAGCCTAACACCGAACCCAGGATGACTCTGATAGCAGACACTCGAACTCGCAAGGTGCTTAAAACCAATTCTTTGTGTACTCCAGACTGCAAGAAGACTTCTATGTCTCGAGTTCCTACATTCCTCCCTGTGGAAGAAGGATTTGTGGAACTGTTTTCCTGGTTTAATTTCTTGGGCTATGGTCCATTCCAGAAAAAGATTCTACATCTGTTCATCAGCTAGCGAAGTGGAAAACTTCCTCCATGACATCAAGGTGTACACGACCTTCACAAAGAATGCCTGTTTTAGGAGTGTCCTGCATTCAGAAGCCATGTTGCCAGTTGCATTGCTTCTGGGTTTCTATGTAGAATCGGACCATGACATAGCAGATCCCTGACATGGAGAGACAGAACAGCTCCTGAACTGCCAGGTTTACTAGACCCAAAAACTACAGCTTTCTTGTCCACTTTGAGGACATCATAAGGAAGTTTCCTCTAGAGTGCTGCACTTTTTGCAGAATCCTTAGAAGTAACGGGAAGTGACAGAAATGGATATACCCTTCTCATGTCTCACTGCTGAGACAGGGCATCCACTACTTCCACCCACAGGCCCCGATTCTCAGAGCCTGGACATTTTCCTTTGATGCAAACAGATCTATCTGGGCCCATCTGTACCTTCTGCATGGTGGTTCAAACACATCTGGGTTTCAGTGACCACTCTCCTGGATAAACTCTCTGGTGCCTTAACCAATCCACCTGTGCATTTAGGCCTCCTGCCAGGTTTGGGTATTGTTAGCATATTTTCTTTTCATACTTATACAGCAGTCTCTGCAATTAACAGTTTTGCTGCTGGTTGAAACAGTGCTCTATTGCTGTGGTTTCTTTTTTTTTTTTACCTTAGGCACTTTTATTCATTTTTTGTACTTTTTGTCCCGGTCCCGACCCATGTATCCCGAACAAGACGCACGCGTGTGGAGGTGCACGCATGCACGTTGTGCCTTGTGGGATGCCCCGTCAGTCACTCTATTACTGTCTGCGCCAACCACCAGACCTCCTTCGGGTGGTGGAGGGACCACTGACGGGCGACCCCCCTCCCGGAAGAGGAGAGCCAATGCTCAATCCTGCTCCCACCCTCCCCCATGCCATCACCCCGGCGACCTGAGATCGTTCCTGAACCCGGATCACTGGTGCAGCGCGAGGTATGGCGTCCGGTGCCTCAACCCTCAGCACCACTGGGCCAGCCTTGTTGCTGTGGTTTCTGATGCACATGTGGCACTAATGCCATCTTTGTAAAAACATACTGGAATCCTTTCTTGCTCAGTATACAAATACAGATCCTTCCTAGCTCCACATTCATATTTCATATTAATTTTATAAAACTGAGTGTCAGTTATTTCAGAGTGAAAGTTATTGTTTATCTTCCTGTAGCTTCAAATGTGTCCCAGTTGTTTGTCTGGTCATTTACCACAGTAATCCAAGCTACAGCAATTAGTTATCCATTTTAGTGGTATATAAAAAAAATTGGTCTAGAGCACGGGTTTTGATACAGTCTTCCTGCAGCCTTTATACCTTATGTGGGAATTTCTCTAGCTAATGTTAAACTATTTTTACTGCACACTGCATATGATAAAGGAATATATACCTTTCATTTTTTATTTGTTGTCATCCTCAATATCGTTGAGTGTTATTAAAATATATCACAATTAACACATTTAATTACAGTGACTTACTGTGTGCAGGATGTTTTGTGAAAATACCCCCAGTGATGAAACTGCTGTCCTTATCTTTCCCAGAAGATCCAGATCCCCTCTGCATGTTCACAAGTGGGTTAATTTTGTTTCACTGGACAGACAATGGAAATGGCAGAATGCAGTGTCTCCCCACATTTGCTCCAAACACTTCACACCAGATAGCTTTGAAAACTATATGCAGTATAAAATGAAATTTTAAAAGTTTCGAAAACTAATGAAAAATGCAGTTCCAAATACTCAGCCATCTATCAGTAAGCTGAAACCCAGTGTAGTGGTCTTGTCTGTGAAATGGTTATCGAGCATTGAGGAGGCAGAGACATCCAGTAAAAGGAGACATGCTTGTTGGTGTCAGGTAAGATCTGCAAATTTTATAATAATGTTTGTGGTGTTGTGTGTGTATTTCAGACATTGCTTCGGGATAACTGTGTGTACTATGTGTTTGCTCACTGTGGTGTGTGCTTTTTAGGGTTCATGAAGCTTTGGTCATGTCAACTGTCATAACTATTTGTTCATGTGGTTTGTCTACTGCATTTACTGAAGTAGTGTGAAGGATGTCAATTTGTCATAGTGTTGTTGCACTGGCAGTGTCAAAAGGCAACTGTGATTTTACAACTGTATGGTGCTGTCAGATCTGAAAATTGTTTTCTGGGTATGTTGGGTGACACAGGTACAAACATAGAAACATAGAATTTGACGGCAGATAAGGACCACTTGGCCCACCCAGTCTGCCCATTTCCCTACCTACTGGATAAGCTGCAGATCCTAGTTAACCAGCAGCCTACTTCTTCCTACCCCCACCCCTTAGAATGGCCTTATGACTGTCCCATGCAGCTTGAATTCCACCACTGATTTTGACTCCACAACCTCCTCCGGAAGGCCGTTCCATGCATCCACAACCCTCTCTGTGAAAAAATACTTCCTTAAATTACCTCTGAGCCACCCCCCATCTTCAAATTGTGCCCTCTTGTTCTTGCACACCTCTTTTTTTGAAAGATGCTACCCTCTTGGACTTTGTTGATTCCCTTGAGGTACTTGAACATTTCTATCATGTCCCCTCTCCTCCTTTCCTCGAGGCTATACATATTAAGCTTCTTTCGTCTCTCTTCATATGTCTTCCGGTGCAGACTCTGCACCATTTTAGTTGCCCTCCTCTGGACAGCTTCCATCCTGTCTATGTCTTTGCGGAGATTGGGTCTCCAGAACTGCACACAGTACTCCAGATGGGGTCTCACCAGCTGTCTGTACCGAGGGATAATAACTTCCTGTTTTCTACTGGTGATGCCTCTCCCTATGCATCCCAGTATCCCCCCAGCCCTCCTACAACTAGTTGTTCATATCACATGTTGTGGTGTGGCTGTTAGACATCAGTGTTTTCTCAGTGGTCTGAATGGCGGCACTGCCACCACTGGTCACTGACTCTAGTGGTCGAGGTGTGTCTGTCAGACCTCCAAGTGGTATGCATTGTGACAGTGGCACCACAGGTATATATCGTGTGTTGGCACAGGCAGACCTCCAAGTTGTCCAACTGGTCTGTGTGGTTGACACTGGCGATTTTACTTGTTGTGGTGTGTTTGTCAGACCGCTAAGTACTGTGTGAGGTGACACTGTCACCACCAGTATGTCATATGTGTGTGTGGTGGGGGGGCAGACCTTGAAGTTGTCACCGTGGTCTATGCATTGACAATGCCAGCACAGCTCGGTGGTTTTAGCTGTTGCAGTGTGTCTGTCACACATCCAAGCAGTGTGTGGGGTGACAATGTCACCAATGGTATGTCATGTGTGGGGGGGGGGCAGCAGACCTGCAAGTTGTCAGAGTGGTCTGTATGTTGACACTGCCAGCACCGCGTGGTGGTTTTAGTTGTTGCAATGTGTCTCTCAGACATCTAAATGGTGTGTGAGGTGACATTGCCACCATCGGCATGTTATGTGTGTGGGAAGGGGTCAGACCTGGTAGTTGTCCAAGTGGTCTGTACGTTGACACTGCCAGCACCACTTGATGGTTGTAGTTGTCACACTGTGTCTGTCAGACATCCAAGAGGTGTGTGAGATGACACTGTCACCACTGGTAAGTCATATAGGGGCAACAGACCTCCAAGTTGCCCAAGTGGTCTGTGCGCTGACACTTCCAGCACCGCCCAGTGGTTTTAGTTGTTGCCGTGTCTGTTTGGTGATAGTGCCACCACCGGTTGGTCATGTTGTGGTGTGGTGTGTTCCTTTCAAACCTCAAAGTGGTTATAGTGGTCTGTGCGTTGACAATGCCACCACTGGTTGTTCTGTTGGTTGTTGTTGTGGTTGGTCATGTTGTTTTTTTCCTATTTTTTTGGACTTTACCAATTTTTTAATAGGATAAAGTAGTGCACTTTCTATATTTCTACCAAAAATGACAGCCATGTGGTCTAATGGTAAGATGTCTGTTTCAAAACAGAAGATTGTAGGTTCAATCCCTGTCGTGGCTATATTCACAGTTATACTGCTCAAAATAAAGAATTACATGCAATTCATGTCATGTATATGTTCTCACTTGTTACATTTTCTAATAACAGCTGTTATGTGAATATGCCCAAAGCAAGAGTGTCACACAGCAGACTGACTTCTCCAGTGCTGCTGACATAACTGAGGCGGACAATGTTGGTTCCACTGACATATATATTATTCTTAAAAACTATAACAAAGGAACCCATCCATCGATGTCTGTTGCTAGTGCCACTGGGCCCCTGTAACTGTTCCACCCCACCTGACCCTCCCTCTCAGTACCCACCACCTCACCCCACCCCAGACATAACACTGACTCTGGGGGTGCCCAATCCCCCAGTGTCACCACCATGTAGATTTTTTTTTATACTGTATATATTATTTAACAAACAAATGGTAACAAAAGAAGCCGTCAATCAATGTCTGTTGCTGGCACCCCTGGGCCTCTGTAACTGTTCTCTCCCCCCCCCATCTGACCTTCCCTCCCAGCACCCCCTACAAACATAACACTGGGGGTGCCGAATTCCCCAGTGTCATTGCCTGAAATACAGAAATATGTCACTCATCATTTTTTCTTCTTTTATTAACCCTGTAAAAAAAATACAATTAAAAAAAAATCCAGCAATATCTGTTGCACCAGCCGACCCTACCACTCAGCACACACCACTGCACCCCCACCCAAACCCTTACTTACCCATCAGGGGTCCAACGTCATAATCTTCTCTGGACTACAGACATGTCGTCACTCTTCAAAGCTGGACCGCAAACTGAGGAAATCAGGTATGCGGTTCAATGTATTTCAATGGGGTTTTGAACTTAGTGGCATAACTTGGCCATTTTAGAATATTTTTGCCCAAAATTTTCAACATATCTTTTTTGGGACCCCACCTCATGCCCAATTGCAGTGAATTTAGGTAAATCTTTTCCAAAAGGCGATTTCGATGTCACTGCGTGAAATCACCTTTCAGGCAGGAGTTGAACATTTTCTCTACCCTTGTTCATGAGGTGGGGTCATAAGAAGGCTATTTTGAAAATTTGGTGAAAAAATATTTAAAAAAATGTTATGAGTTACGTTGAAATTTGCAAATGTAGGCTTGTAACTTTGGTAATGTTAAATATTTTGACCCAAAATTTTCAACATAGCCATTTCTTTACGGAACCTCATGAATACGATATCTGTCATTTTTCCAGTGCTGGCCAAAATGGTTTTTTGTGTGCCAAAAGGGGATTTTGCAGTCGCTGTGCGAAATCACCATTTGGGCCAGAATTGAATATTTTCTTTGAACTTGTTCATGAGGTGGGATCAAAAGAAAGCTATGTTGAAAATCTGGGGCAAAAATATTAAAAAACAACAAAGTTATGAGCCTATGTTGAAATTTATGAACATGGGCTTATAACTTTGGTAATTTTCTCAATTTTGACCCCAAACTTTCAACATAGCCATCTCTTCACAGCACCTCATGAATGTGACAGCTATCATTTTTCAAATCTGGACCAAAATGAGTTTTCAAACCTGTGGTGTGGAATGACACTTCAGTGGCGCGGAATGACATTTTAGCAGGGATTTGAACATTTTCACCTCCCGGGTTCATTAGGTGGGGTACTAAGAAGGCTATGCTGAAAATCTGGTGTACAAATATGATAATTTTTATTGACCGTGATGCTGTTTCAGATGTTTCAATTGTTCTGACTGTTATGCGCCTTGGTTTGGAAAGGGGTACTATAAATAAAGAATAATTGTTATTATTATTATAAAATGCCCAGGTTATGATTGAACATTACACCATTTTAGCATTCACTCATAAGGTCGCTAATTTTCAATATTTTGACTCCGATCTTTCAACATAGCAATTTTTCCACACCACCTTATAAGCGTGACATGTCATTTTTAAAATCCTAAATGAGATGTTTTTGCGCACCTCTGGTGCGAAATGACATTTTAGCCAAAATACTATAAATGGTACATGTCATGTCTATAAGGCAAATCCTAAAACAAGTATTTTCAAAATTTTGGGTCAAAATTGCAAAAAACAAATTGTTTACCAAGCATCAAAGGTTCAGCACTCACAAATGCTGGTTTATATCTGTTACCAATCACCTGATTTAAAATGTTTTCACTATGGTCTCCACTACACAGTTTTCATACATGTTTTAGGAAGAGTAAAAAGCTTTTTAAAATGTGTTCAACCAATATGTGAACTATGGGTGATCATATCTGAGTACTGAAATGTGGGCATGTGGGCAAGTATCTGCCAACATCATGGGCAGGATTTTCGAGAACCTTAGATCGCCGCAAGCCGCGGTGAGTCGATGATACAGCACATGAGGCTTTCTACGATCTAACAGGATTTTCTAACCCGTGTGGCAACTGCCACAAGTTAGACCAACTTTTTCTGGTCTAACTTGCAGTAATCCTGGGGGCCATTTTTACAGAGCTTGCACCAGATATTTGGTGTAAACTGCTGTTACTCGTGGAAACTGTCACAACTACGCCTGAAACTGTAAAATTGGGCACAGCTGTGGCAAAGGATTTGGCACACCACCAGAACCTAAGTGTCATGGTGCAGGGCTGGAAGCAAGCCTTACACCATGCTTTAAAAATCCTGTGCTCTATTTTTTAGTGCTAGTACATATATTTATTTATTAATTTATTGAATTTTGTTGAGCTGGTAGGCCCACTGAGACAAGAAGTCTCTTTTTTAGGGGTGACCAGGGTTGGGGGGGATACAAATGGTAACCTACTGAAACTGAACCAGATTAAGCTGTTGGTGATATTTTTAGTGCTTGGGGGAAATTTGGCCAGGACACCATGGAGATTCCCCTACTCTTTTCAGCAGGTGGTGCTGTTGAGCTGGAAGGGAGTGACGGTGCTCAGATGGATGTTGACAGTGGAGGAGGATGAATGCCTGCACAACTGCTGTCGCACACAGCGAGTGGGAGAAATAGTATGGCTGGAATGCACCATGACGGTGGCCAGCAGAACGTACAGACTCCCCCACGGCCGGAGATTTCGTTTTATGGTGCAGATGCCACTGACAGTGGTATGGTGATGAACGGCCCGACTATACGGGTGGATTCTGATATGCACAGGGCATCTCCTAGTGTGGACACTGCTGCAGAAGTAGCACTGGCTGAGGTACTTCATGGCACGGATGATACCGCGATGCAGCTGGATGAAAGACGGAGGTTCTCTGAGGCAGCTACAGAGGAATTCCGGTTGGCCCAGCTACTTGCAGAGGAAGAATATCTTAATTTCAGCAAGGCCTTTGACTCTGTGCCCCACAAAAGGTTGATCAGGAAATTGGTGGATCTTGGAGTTGGGGAAAAGATGATCAGTTGGGTGGAAAACTGGCTGAGGGACAGAACCCAGAGGGTGGTGGTAAGGGGAGAGTTATCTGGCACCAGAGAGGTAACCAGTGGGATCCCACAGGGCTCTGTGCTAGGGCCAGTGTTGTTCAATGTCTTCATTAATGACATTGGGGATGGAATTAAAGGCAGAATGTGCCTATTCGCAGATGACACCAAGCTCTGTGGGACAGTGGACACAGCTGAAGGGATACAGGACCTTCAGGAAGATCTGGAAAAGCTGGGGAGGTGGTCCAGGATCTGGCAGCTTGGCTTCAATGCCAAGAAATGCAAAGTTATGCATATTGGAGCCACAAATCCCAGGACAGAGTATTACCTGGGTGGAGTTTGAGTATCTGCATCACAGGATGAGAAGGACTTGGGAGTGATGATCACTAGTGACCTGAAGCACGCCACACAGTGCAAGAAAGCAGCAGCAAAGGCAAACAAGATGCTGGGATGCATAGTTAGGGGGATCAGTAGTAAGAGAGAGGAGGTTATACTGCCCTTGTACAGGTCACTGGTAAGGCCGCATCTAGAGTATAGAGTTCAGTACTGGTGCCCACACCTCAAAAAGGACATTAACCTGCTGGAGAAGGTACAGAGGAGGGTTACAAAGATGATAGCCAGTCAGCAAGGCATACGAGGAAAGGTTGAGGGCACTGAACATGTACTCCCTGGAAGACGGGAGAGAGAGAGAGAGAGAGGAGACATGATTGGGAGATTCAAGTACTTAAAAAGAATAAATAAGGTTGATAAGGAGAGTCTCTTTAAGCTGAGTGGCAATCATATCACAAGGGGACACAGTCTTAAGCTGGAGGGTGGGAGGTTTAGGAGGGAGGTCAGGAAGCACTTCTTCACAGAGAGGGTGGTGGACACTTGGAATGCACTGCCGGAAGAGGTAATCTCATTGAAGACAGTGGGCAGCTTTAAGCGGGGCTGGGATAGACATAGGGGGGAAGGTAAGAATCATGGGTAGGGAGACTGGGAGGAGTGAGGAGGGAGGGAGGGAGGCAGGGACATTAGCTGAAGCTGTGGACCCTGCAATATGAGCAGACTTAATAGATCATGGGGAATCCCTATCCCTACCCCAGAGCCGGATCGCCCATGAGAGTGTTACATCTGCAGTATGGTCCCCACGACAGGCCCCTGCAGGGGCGGGACAGATCCAGACCAAAACGGGTGAATGGATAGCGGACCCGGCTATCCCTCTTCCTGGGGTATCTGGGGTGGGTGGGACGAGTGTGACAATGCATGGCTTACAGATGGAGGTTCTGCAGCAGCATGACATACTTGCTCCGGGAGAATGACAGACCTGTATTTCTGGGGTTCTTCCTGATTCTGGTAAGGTGCAACAGATTCCAAATATTGCTCTCCCTGCCAAACAGAAGGAGCCCAATAACACTGCCTCTCAAAGCCCTACATATTCCCCGCTTGATGGTTTATTACTTACAGTACCGGATTTCATTGATGGGGTGCAGGATACCCTAGTGGATGCAAGGTCAGACCTGGCTCATAACTTGGAGGGTCCTCCGAATCCACCGAATCCTGCAGTCACTTTTGCTGGTTTGTTTCATAAGCTAAACGCGCTTGCAAAATGACGGAATGCAGTACGGCTACGATTTTTGGGGCCCACTTACAACATGCCGGACAGGTTTTATATGGGCAAGGTGCTAATCAAACAAATGCTGGGCTTTTCTCCCAGTGAAGTTTATGCTCTTATCCACACTCCTGGGGATAACACATATGATATCAGTTTTAGAACCCCTGATATGTTGAATAGATTCTGGATGAAATATGCTGTTTTGAAAACGAATCCAGCTTGGACATATTTCCAGGCGATTCCCCTCACTAAGCAATCTTTTAAAGTAATTACAGTTCTGTTCCGGAATGAGGGGGTCAATTTTGAGGATATTACTTACTGGCTGGAACGTAAATGTAAATTCCAAGGCAATCCGGAGCCTATTCTTGATACTGAAGGCTTCTGAAATGGGGGGAGGAGGTATAAAGTCAGTTTAACACAAACTGATGAGGGGTTGCAACATCTTCCCAGTTGTTTTTACTTGGGTCGGAACAAAGGATTTATTTTTTATCTCTGCCTGCCACACCACTGTTACAACTGTGGTTCCGCTCGGCACCTAAGTAGGATGTGAGATGTGGGGAAATGTGTACAATGTGGTGAATTGGGACACATGATGGATGATTGCCACCACCCTAAGTGTTCTTTATGTGAAGAGGCCCATGCTTATATGGAGTGCCCTTGGGCAGCTAAAAATAAGACTAATGGAGATTTCTGTGTGCAAGACTTCTTTCTGAATACTGCAGTGCATGCAGCTCAAAGACAGAGGTCTCCCCCTTCCCCTATAGGGAGACCCCTGATGCCAGTACAAGTAGGCCAGTTAGATCCTCTGGTGAAAGACACGGACGTTCGTCAACAGGAAATGAGTGATGTCCTGACTGTCACCGTTGACCCATGTGTAACAAATGGAAATGTCATTACAGTGAACTCCATTGTACCTGTTAACACTATCTCCATTCCCCCAGAGGAAGTTTTCATGGTCGTCTCAAATAGACATAATAGTTTGAGACCAGAAAACTGGGAAATGTGTGATAAATAAAGCACCACTCCCACTGCAAAATTCATACCAAGTACTTCATGAAGATGGAGGCACAGAATCAGACTCTAACTTGGTTCATTCCTCACAACCAGAGGGGACTTGTGACATGGAACAAACTCTGGAAACTCCTGATACTGTTAAAAAGAAAAAGAAGTCACGTTTGGGATCAGGAAATGGACAAAGAAAAAACGAGACTTAGGGGTTTCGTATTTTCTTTAGAGTGTTATGGTGGACAGTAGTGTGTTTTTTTTTTTTTTTGTTTTGTTTTTTACGGTTTTCTCATGCATGTTGGGGATTTACAACCTTGCAGTAGCTTCCCTGAATGTTAATAGTATCCAGTCAGACAGGAAGAGGGTGTTAATTTATTCATTATTTGAAGCTGGGCATTAGGATAGTGTCTTTCTACATGACACCCATTTACATACTAGGGTGAAAATGGAACAGGCAACTGCAGGATAGAAATGGGGGGTTACATATTAGTCGCTTGTCGAAGATCCGTGTAGTGGTGTGGGAATTGCAGTAAATAATCCGACTGCTCAGTTGGTACAACTTATTGATCTCATCCCAGGCCGGGTGGTGTTATTGGATTTAATTAATAGTATGCATTGTCACTTTATTAATGTGTATGCTCCTCAATTGAAATCCGCTAGAATGGATGTCTTTCGTATGATCCAACCATTTTTATTTACGTCTCATTATGTTTTCTTGGGGGGTGATTTTAATTGTAGTCGATACAGAACGGATAGGGGCCTTAAAACTCGGGAGCTGTATTGTGATACCAATTATCTAAATGATTTCATTTCACAGACTGGGCTGATTGATGTCTTAGCCTTAACAGCTACTCCACAGAAGGCATTCTTTCATGGCACCCAAGCTACAAGGATTGATTTGTGTTTTTTGTCTGACTCCTTGAAGGTTATAGCAACTAACACTACACTGGTAGCCCCCTCTGACCATGCACTTATTGAGGTTACAGTTGCCAGTCATGATACTATGCACCGTGGTGAAGGTTATAGTAACTAACACTACACCGGTAGCACCCTCTGACCATGCACTTATTGAGGTTACAGCTGCCAGTCATGATACCATGCACCGTGGACCGGGGTACTGGAGATTAAATTTAGAGCTCCTATCTCTTCCATCAGTAGAAGAGGGTTTTCTGGCCCTTCTCAAAGCTAGAAAATCTGTTTTATGCCTTTATAATACCCACAGGGATTGGTGGGGGGATACTAAAGGTGATGTCAGGAGATATTTCCAAATTATAGGCAAAATTAATGGTAGACATAAATCAAATATGTACCAGGAGTATAGGGTACGGTTCCTGGAGTTACACTTTTTAGCTGCACAAGGGAATAGAAGTGTCCTCTCAGAATTAGATACTATAAGGAAATTGATGATTGAGGCTCAATATACTTGTTTTAAATCTTTAGATCTTGAACGCCGGTTTGGTTCACAGGGCAGTAAAGCTTGTATGAACCCCTATCAATTCTGTGCACATCAAAGGCAGCTGAAATATATGGTAGGCATTCAAGATCAAACAGGAAAATGGTGTACAGCAGGTGTTATGAAAGCTATGGATGAACATGTTTGTAACCTATTTGGTCCATCAGATGTTCCAGTAGATGCTCACCTTTCTTGGTTGGATCAGAGTGAACTTCCCCAACTCTCTGCACAAGATAGGGAGATGTTAGTGGCTCGAATAACACTTTGTGAGGTTTCTGCTGTACTATTACAGATTAAAGCAGGTACTTCTCCAGGGAATGATGGGATACCATATCAATTACACAAACTCATTTTTAAGGTCCTAAAACAGGAATATGTGAGGGTCCTGAACGAGATTTTGGATACTGGGATATTACCTGTTATTATGAATGAGGGTTTAGTAGTTTTTATATATAAAAAGGAAATCGGGAAGCTCTAGTTAACTGGCGTCCTATAAGAAAAAATTACTCACCTTAGTAATGTTGTATCTTCTAATGGAGTCTTGCTGTATTCTGACAAATTGCAGTGAGGTCCAACCTTCGAACTGCCCCGGAGATGAAAGAGTTAACTTTCCATGCCAGGCATGGAATGCTGAGCTCGAGCTCGGTTGAGACTCTGTCTGCTGCTGTTTGAACTCAAACCGTCAGATCTTTTCGAGCTAAACTCACTGAGTGTCCTGTGTGAAAGCTGTAAACCTACACTAGCCAACTGGCTACTAAGTATAATAAACAGATTTTTTGGTCCCAAAACGAAGACTGAAGTCAGGAAACCCAAAAAATGAAATAAACTCAACACCCGCTCACTCAAAGAAAAAGGGGGTGATAATAAAAAGGTGGGGCACCTCTTGAGTGCCAACACTGCTACTGCCCGCCCACATCCCAAAAACAAAGGTTCTGAGAGGGGAAGGCAGGGGTGGAGGTCAGAATACAGCAAGACTCCATTAGAAGAAACAACATTACTAAGGTGAGTAATTTTTTTCTTCAAACAACATGAAGTCTGGCTGTATTCTGACAAATTGCAGACTACCAAGCAGTACCTCCATGGAGGAGGGACAGAACCTACCTAGGAAATAGGCTCTGAAGCACTGCTGTGCCAAACCGAGCATCACTCCTAGCCTGGATATCCAGAGAGTAATGCTTGGTAAAAGTGTGAACTGTTTTCCAGGTAGCTGCTTGATATATCTCTAAGACAGGAATATCCCTGGCAGCAGCCAGGGAAGCAGCTGTACCTCTGGTAGAGTGAGCCCTCAGGCCTGAGGGTGGAATCCTACCTAGTTTCTCATAGCAAAATTGAATGCAAGAGACAATCCACCTGGCAGTGGATCTTTTAGTGGCAGGTTTTCCCTTACCAACCTCACCATAAGTGAGGAACAGTTGGAGGGAGTCAAACCTGTGACCCTTGGTACGCTCTATGTAGTAGCTAAGGGCTCTTTTCACATCCAAACTGTGCAGCCTCCTTTCACCAGAGGAGGAATGGTCAGTGAAGAACACAGGAAGAGACATAGACTGGTTAAGGTGGAAAGCTGAAACCACCTTAGGCAAAAACTTCCTGTTAGTCCTGAGCACCACCTTATCTCTATGGAAAGAGATAAAATCAGGCTTCACTGACAGGGCTTGTAACTCGCTTATGCGCCTGGCAGAAGTGATGGCCACCAAGAAAACAGTTTTCCAAGTCAAGTACTTAAGCTCTGCTGAGGACAAGGGCTCAAAAGGGGGTTGCATAAGCTGAGCAATGCAAACATTAAGGTCCCAAGCAGGGGCAGGGTCCCTGAATGGCGGATTGGTATGAAGCAATCCCTTGAAAAACTTAGAGAATACAGGATGAGCTGAAAGGGAAGAAGGCTTACCTGCTGAAAGAAAAGCAGAAACAGCTGCCAGATGCACTCTTAGTGTAGCTGGTCTGAGTCCCAACCTATTCAGATGAACTATATAGTCAAGGACTGTGGGCAGGCCAGCAGACTCTGGAGAAATATGCTTCCCAGAGCACCACATGGAGAATCTTTTCCACTTGGAATTGTAAGTGTTTCTGGTGGAAGGCTTCCGAGAAGCCTTTAGGAAATTCATAACACCTTGAGAGAGGTGTAAATCAGCAAACTCTAACTCTTCAAGAGCCAGGCCTTGAGATTGAGAGATTTGAGATCCGGATACCAAACTCTCCCCTGAGCACAGATTAACAGATTGTAATTCCTGGGAAGAAACAGGGGAAGGTGGACTGCTAAGGACAACAGGAGAGGGTACCAGGGCTGTCTGGCCCAGTCTGGAGCAATCAGAATCACCTTGCAGGGTTGAGACCTGATTTTGACTAGCACCTTGAACAGGAGAGGGAAGGGGGGAAAAGCATATAGGAACTTCCCTTCCCAATTGAGGACTAGGGCATCCAGGGGGACTGAGCCCAACACTGGGGGCCTGCAGCAAAAGAGGGGGAGTTGGTGATTGTCTGGGGCTGCAAAAAGATCTATCTGTGGGGTGCCCTATCTGGAGAAGATCACCTTCAAAACCAGGGAATTCAGTGACCATTCGTGATGGCCCTGAGATATCCTGCTGAGAGCATCTGCCAGGACATTGTCCTTGCCTGGGAGGTATACTGCTGCAAGACAGGTGTTCAGGGAATAGGCCAGAGACCATAAATTCATTGCCTCTGTGCACAAGGCCGTAGACCGAGTGCCCCCCCCCTTGCTTGTTGATATACCACATTGTGGTGGTATTGTCCGTCCTGATCTGAACTACTTTGGAGAAAACTTAAAGTGCTAGAAACACAGCTCTGAGTTCTAATAGATTGATGTGAAGCAGAGATTCCTGAGGAGACCACAGCCCTTGGGTGGTTAGGTCTCCCAAGTGGGCTTCCCACCCCAAAAGGGAGGCATCTGTAGTAAGGGTTAGAGAGTGAGACTGAGTGACAGAAGGAACTCCCTGTCTTAGATTGTCCTGATTCTGCCACCACTGCAATGCCTGGATCAGGGTTCCGAGTCACTGGGATCAGTTTGGTCAGAGGATCCTTTTTCTGAGACCAAAAGGCTCTCAAGTGGAACTGAATGTCCCTCATCTGAAATCTTGCTCCCTGCACCACTGCTGTAGAAGCAGCCATGTGCCCCAGGAGCTGCAGAAAATGCCTTGCTGGTCGAGACACCTGTAGGGTGAATGAAGATGCCAGTGCAATAAGGGTCCTTGCCCTATCCAGGGGAAGGAAGGCTCTTGCCTTTACTGTATCTAGCTCTGCACCTATGAAGGTGAGGAGCTGTACAGGCTCTAGAACTGACTTTGAAAGATTCAGAGGGAAACCTAGAGAAGTGAGTAGCTGCTGAGTTATCTGTAGGTGTAACCTGACTTGGTCTGGGGACTGGCCTACTATGAGCCAGTCGTCCAGGTATGGGAAGATGGCAATCCTTTGCCTTCTTAGGAAGGCAACTACTACTGCCAGGCATTTTGTGAACACCCTTGGAGCAGAGGTTAGGCCGAAGGGCATTGCTCTGAATTGGTAATGGCCTGAGGGCAGCTCGAACCTGAGGTATTTCGATGGGAGCTTCTGATGAGAATATGGAAACAGGCATCCTTGAGGTCCAGGGAGACTAGCCAGTCCCCCGGCCGTAGAGAGGGTAGAATTATTCCCAGAGTCACCATTTTGAACTTTGGCTTTAAAAGGTGCTTGTTTAAATATCTGAGATCCAGGATGGGCCGCCATTCTCCTGTCTTTTTGGGGGTGAGGAAGTACCTGGAGTACAATCCTTTCCCTTCATGTAGGGGTGGAACCCTTTCTATAGCTCTGAGAGCCAAGAGGGAAGAGACCTCTGCCTCTAGGGCAAGTGCCTCTGAAGGATTTGCAGGTGGAAAGGATCTGGTTCTCATCTTTGGAAATTTTTTGAAGCTGAGAACCAGCTTACTACTTACTACTTACGGCTTACTACTTCCAGGGCCCATTTATCTGATGTTAAAGACATCCAGTCCTGGACAAAGTAAGCCAGCCTGCCCCCTACAGGTGGTGGAGAATCAGCCCTGGCAAACCCATCAGGGTGCCTGTTTGGCAGGGGCTTTAGGCTGAGGGGTGGAAGCAGGCCTGCTTGTACCCTGTCTGCCTCTCCCTCTAAAGAACCCCCTCTGAACATAAGCAGAAGAGGAGACCTGGGCTTGGTAGAAAGGCCTATGAAAAGGCCTGCCCCTGCCCCTGGGATGCTGTCTCTGAGGAGTGGCTTGCCTTTCCTTGGCCTGAGCACTCCTATAGGTGGTCCTATATTCATCCATCTTCTTCATGTAGTTCTCTGTTTGCTCCCGAAACAGAGAATTACCCACACCAGGAAAATCCATGGCCTTAGTCTGGGTATCCTGAGACAGGCTAGTACATCTGAGCCAAGCTATCCTATGGAGGGCCACAGATGTAGCCATGACTCTAGATGAAACATCATTGGAGTCCATTGCAGCATGGAATTGCACCTTGGATGCCTCAATACCATCCGCAGCTACCTGCTCCAGCTCCTTGGCAAGCTGGCCAGGGACCTGTTTAGCTAAAGCCATTACAGTGTCTCATCTAGATTTCTGATATCTAGCTGTATAGGCCATATAATTGGCCTGCCTGAGTCCCAAGGATGCTGCCATGTACTGTTTCTTTGCCATGGCATCAATCCTCCTAGAGTCCTTATCTGGGGGGTGTGAAGCCAAGGGTATATTTGCCTTATCACAGGCAGCAGCCTACGCTACCCCAACATGGCTGCATTGCTGGGTAAGGAACTCTGTGTCTGAGCCTGAAAGAGTATACCTCTTGTCCATTCTCTTATCCACAGGAGATATAGAATTAGGAGTCTTTAAAATCTTAAATGTCTGTTTCCCAAAAGACTTATGAAGGGGAATAGACAGCCTTCTGGACTCTGGGATATCCATCATTTCAACATAGTCAGGCTCCTCCTGGTCATCCACAGCTTCTTCCATAGGAAGCTGAAGGGTTTCAGCCACTTTCTTGTAAAACATGAAATGGGAGGGGGACTCAGAAAGCCTAGGAGGAGACACTCCTGAAGGTCTGTCTGGGGAGATGTTCGGGTCAATGGGCACATCCAGACTTTCATAATCACATTCACTTTCCTCATACTCCGGTTCATAAAACTCCTCTATATCACAATCCGGAACCAGTGGAACCGATCGAACCAAGCGCCTTCCTGATGGTGCCGGTTCGGTCGGAACCGGGGATAGCGACTGAACAATTTTTATCGCTTTGGCTATTTCATCAGCGGTTGGAGAAGAAACTTTTGGATCCACACCGGCTGATTTATCCCTTCTTGTTCTCTTAACCGGAACTAATTCCTCGGAATCGGTTCTCCTTTTGCCCGAAGAAGTTTCGCCCTGGTCAGAGGGCACTCCCTCTGGTTCAGTTGGAATCGAACCGGGCTGGCCATCCGGGTCAGTGGACTTTTTGGCCTCCCTTTCCCTGAGCCTATCAACTCTTTTCTCCAGGGTAGCTGCAGGAAAATTTTTACAAATCTGTCAATCTGAATCAAGGTGGTCAAACCCCAGACAATAAACACAGGTGGTGTGGGGATCAGCCTTAGCAAAGACTTCCCCACACACACTACAGTGTTGAAACCCAGTGGGCCCGGTTTTTCTTTTGGGTTTCTCAGACATGGCCAGTCCTAACCAAAAACGTACCCTTTTTTCGGCAATCCGCCAGGCAAGACACCCTTATCGGTTCCTGACCATGTTACGGGTCGTGGAAAAAACTGTAATAAATCCGTTTTTTTTAGCACTGATAAGAACCGGTAACCACACTCTAAAAGTAGAAATAAAGACTTTTAAACAACCTGATCGGTTCAAACTGAACCGATCCCACGTTTACAAGTTCCACACAGAAAAACAACAACAATAAACCTATCTAGTACTCACGAATACCACAGACAGAACCGAGAAAAATGGTACTTTGACCGACAAATTGAACCGAGCAAAGGAGAAATCTCCAGAGCGACTGTTCAGTGAGGCAGAGTAAAGAATCTGACAGTTTGAGTTCAAACAGCAACAGAAAGAGTCTCAACCGAGCTCGAGCTCAGCGTTCCATGCCTGGCATGGAAAGTTAACTCTTTCATCTCCGGGGCAGTTCGAAGGTTGGACCTCACTGCAATTTGTCAGAATACAGCAAGACTTCATGTTGTTTGAACATTGCTTAATACAGATTTTAAAATATTTACCAAATTACTGAATAACAGATTATTATTTCATGCGGATTATTTACTCCATTCTACACAGACATGTTCTATACCAGATTGAAAGATAGCACATGGTCTTATTCTCCTTCGAGAGATAATGCAAAGGGGGTCTGCAGGGCAACTCACTGGACTACTGTTTAGTCTGGACCAGGCCAGGACCTTTGATAATGTGAGTCATGCATACCTCTGGGATTGTTTGAAGCTACAATATATGGGATACCTCATCTCTTTATTCACTGGATAAAGACCTGCTATGATAGGGCAACTGCTCAGGCGTACTGTAATGGCTGGCTGGGGCAGCAGGGGGTTAGACAGGGCTGGCCTGTTGAGTGCACTCCTGTATTTGTTTACCATAGACCCCCCTGATTAGACGTGTACATCATATGACAGATATCAAGGGAATTTCCTTCTCAAGCAGTGACCCAGAAATTAAATGCATAGCATATGCAGATGATATTTGTTTCATTATAGGTGAGCTACCCTCTGCACTGCTTTTGGACAGAGTTTTGCAGGATTTCATGAGGCATACTGGTGCACAAATTAATTAAAGGAAATATCACTGAATCCCCCTCAGACCTGAAGATATGCAAGCTACACATATAATTGGCATTCTGGTAGTAAGAGGGACATGTACTATTTTGGGGTTATTATTTGGAGCAGGGGATTTGGTTTTCTTAAATTGGTCAGTGAAACTTCAAGAAGCCCAGGCCAAAGATAAAGTCTGGAATACTTGGCGATTGTCTAAATTAAAGAGGGTCCTCATGATTACAACTTTTCCATTACCCGTTTTCTTATATTTGAGTATAGTGTTTAGCCTGCTTCTGCATTTGGAAACATGGATGTATAGTTGTTTTTTTTTCCTGTATATGGGGAAGTAAGTTAAATCCAATAAAATTATGTTTATTATTAAGGGATAGGAAACAGGGAGGATTGAAGATAGTGCAACTGATTGTGGTTTTTTTTTTACAATGTTTGTTTATTCTAATTTACATCCTATATTGACATACTGTAGTAAACGCTGGACGCCTTGGGTTTTAGATTCCTTGGGCACTTTCTTTGCAGCCTGGCCGATGCAGACAGCTATTTCCAGACAGACACCTATTCTACAGTTGCCTACCATTTTGAAATCTTGTTTTGGAAAGATCAAACTATGGGGCATAGCTAAAGACCATATTTTGAAATTTAGTCGGAAAGAGCTGTATGGCTTTTTTGATTCAAAAATATTTTCAAGATTCGGCATTTTATGATACCTACCCTCCTCAGCATCTGCTGCCCATAGGTAGCATGCTAACCTCACCACATATCCCAAATTTTATGTGGGACATTTCATGGTTGACCTTACATGGTAAATTGAATGTAAGAGGAAATCTGAAATACAAACAAATTACTGAACGGTATTGCCCTAGAGAGTCCTGCCCTACCACAACTGAGACAATGGAACATTTATTTCTTGACTGTCCCTTTATACGGGGGTTTTGTCGGATCCTGAGAAATAGCTGGCCTACATCCCCATTTTCTCATATGACACTAGAAATTCTAAACTTAGGTATTTTGCCGTTTTTATGGACTGAGCATGACAAAGCTACAATGTGGTTATTTTTGGTTTGTTTTAAGTTCCATATTTGGCATGTACACTGTAGGTTGATGATCCAACAACTTCAATTTACACCTGAGGAATTATTTTGTATGATTAAGACTTCAGTTGTTGCTATTAAAGAGCAAGAATTGGTACAGTGCTCACCCTCCCTTTTTCTCCCAAGGTGGGGTTCTGTTGATTGGCTTATATGATGGTATGAATGGTTCTCTATTCATATTTATTTTTGAAAGCTCTTGCAATTGACTACTGATGCACAATTTTTATATTTTGGATTTCTAGGATTAGTTCTTAGATGCTCGATGTTATTTTAGTTTATTTACTTCCTTGCTTTTGTTTTGTTCTGATATATTAGGGTGTCTCCCTTCCTGTTTAGTGGGGTGGGACTTTACAACTGAAATTGTGTGCTGAATGCATGATGTAATACTTGTTTATGTTTATCTTTCCTTCTCTGTTTGGCCTTTGTGTGAAGTAACACTATTGTGAATACGTTTTCATTTCCAGCCTCAATAAAAACTTCCCCTACTCTTTTAGTGTGTGTGTGTGTGTGTGTGGTCCTTTCCGTATTAAGTTACAATTTGGGTTCTACTTCTGTATTAGAAAGTATATTACGATATGTATGACTGTAATACATATTTGATGTTATTATGATTTGTGCATTTATTTTGTGTGAGGCAACACTGTTTTGTATTGATTTGATTTTGAAGTTCTAATAAAAATTACGGGGGGGTTTAATTTGGGATTTCGTTTTTTGAGGGGTTACGTACTTGTTGAAAGCAACTTAAACATGGTATGAATGTAATACTTGTTTGATTTTTCTTCTTTAATATGATTTTTGGATTGCTTTGTGTGAATTTAACACAGTTTGTTATTATTTGTTGTTGAAGATTTAATAAAAATTCCCCTACTCTTTTCGAAAAGTGCCGTGGGATCTTTAACGTTCACCTTAACAATCACCAGAACAGGCAGACGAGACCTTGGTTTAATGTCTCATCTGAAAGATGGCACCTCAGGAGTGCAGCACCCCCCCCCCCCATGCTGCACTACAGTGTCAGTATTAGGATTTAACCCAAGTACCTAGTGTGGGGATAGAACCCACAGCCTTCTGAGCTTCCGGCCTCAGAGGTGAGTGTGCAACCTGCTGAGCCACTGATTATGGCACATATAGGGAGGTATACAACATCAGAATGACATAGTTTGTGTTGCCACTGTTGGTGAGGCCACACTGTGAGTACTATGTCCAGTTCTGGAGACCACATCTCAGTAAAAACATATATAACTTATTAGGGACTACAAGGGGTGTATCTTATGGTATAAGACACACCAGCGGTGAGGTATGTGTGAGAGTACTGTGATCATGGTGGCAGACTGACTGCTTGGCTTCAACAATATTCTGAGCAAGACAGGGAAGGCGTACAGGAACCTTCCTGACCAGCCCAGAGTCAGGGCATCCACATGCACCGAGTCCACTGATGGAGTCCTGCAACAAAAGAGAGGGAGCTGGTAATTCTCTTGGAAGCAAACAGATCTATCTCTAGTGTGCCCCACCTCCTGAATATTGTGGCCAGTACCTGCTTGTGTAGGGACCATTCATAACATCCCTGGCTGATCCTGCTGAGGGAATCTGCTAAGACATTGTCCTTTCCTGGCAGATGGACTGCTGACAGCTGCAGCTCCATGGAGTAAGCCAGATTCCAGATCCTCATTGCTTCTATGCACAGCTTTGAGGATCTTGTGCTTCCCTGTTTGTTGGTGGAATATGGTAGTGGTGTTGTCTGTCCTGACCTGGACTTGACTAGCCCATTACGTGGGGAGCAAAGGTCTGTAGGGCCAGGAAGACTGCCCTGAGCTTCAGGAGGTTTATATGCTCCTTGGATTCAGGGTGGGGGTGGTGGCACCACACTCTGCTTACTATTAGGTCCCACAGGTGAGCTCCCCAGCCTAGGAGGGAGGAATCTGTTAAGATGACTGTGGGAAACTGCTACAGGAAAGGCACTCTTTCCCTGAGATTGCCTTTTTACTTCCACCAGTCCAGAGCTCTTAAGAGACACTTTGTCAGAGGCAACAGCCTTAAGAGGGGATCTTTTTTTTTTTTTTTAATCGCAACTCTTTTTTCCTGCACCTCCTGTGATGCCTACCAGCGGGGGCATCCAGCTGCCGGCCCTGCCCACGGGGAGAGCAGCAAGCTCACTCGCATGATGTGGGGGGGTCTCGCATGGCCACGGCTGATCCACTGAAGGGCTCCCCTGTCCATGCCAGCCAGACCGGTACTGAACCCCCCCCCCCCAGTGCGATTCCACGACAGTCCTCCCCACATGGCATGGCATGGCATGGCATGGCGCGGCCATCAAGCTGCTTGGTTGCGCCCAGCCTTTCCCATTTACCCCAGTGGGAGCACGGATGTGCAATGATGTCCATGCACAAACACGCAGACATCCGCCATGCTCCCCCCCCTCCAGACACCCACGCATCTGCAGTACCACTGGGCATCCCCAGGGACCGCCAGAGCATGGTGTGGATCCCACACTTTCCTCCAGGACTAGGAGAGCTGTCGGACGTTCGACCCTAGTCCTCCCCTGCCGACCCCCAACTATCTGGGCTCATTTCCGAACCCGGGTCGCCGGCATGGAGCAAGGTGTGGCATCCAGCGCCTCAACCCTTAGCGCCACTGGACCGCAGAAAGGGGGTCTTGTTTTTGGGACTGGTGGGCCCCCAAGTGGTACTGGATGTCTCTCATTTGCAATCTGGCCTCTGCCACCAGAGTTTTGGAGAAGGCCATATAACCCAAGAGCTGAAGGAAGTGTCTTGCTGGACTGGGCTGGCTCAGAACGAAGGACCTTGCCAGATTTATAAGACTTTCCATCCTATCCTAAGGCAGGAAGACCTCTGCTCCTGTAAACTCCAGGACTTGACCTGGCTCTGTCTGGGACTTCTGTGCATTTATGAGAAACCCCAGACCTTCCAAGGTGTTATGGGCCAGGAAGAACTGGCTCTGTATGGGACTTCTGTGCATTCATGAGAAACTCAGACCTTCCAAGGTGCCCTAGGCCAGGAGGAGAGAGGCCTTGGCCTGCTGGTGTGACTATCCTGTGACCAGCCAGTCATCCAGGTAGGGGAAAGCCAGCACCCCCTGTGTTCTGAGGTGTGCTGCCATCATGGGTAAGCACTTTGTGAATGCCCTGGGGGCTGAGGACAGACCAAAGAGAAGGGCTGAGAACTGACAATGACCAGTTGCTGGTCTGAACCTTAAGTACTTCAGGTGGCTGGGTCTGATTGGAATATGAAAATATGTATCTTTCAGGTCCAAAACCCATCCAGTCTCCTTGTTGAAGGGATGATGTCACTGTAGCCAGGGTTACCATGTTGAACTTCTCCTTTTTCAAGTGCTTGTTCAGGTATCTGAGGTCCAAAATAGGTCACCGTTCCCCATTTTTCTTGTGGGTAAGGAAGTACCTCGAATAAAGGCCCTTTCCTCACTCAGAAGGAGGGACTCTTTCTGCTGCTTTGCCTGCTGTAACTTTTTGACCTCTAACTCCAGCAGTATCTTTTTTGTTGGAGTGGAAGGCGTGAAGTTTCTGAGAACCTGTAGTCTGGGAATTTTTTGGAACAGCAGTGTGAGCCCCTGGCTCACTGCTTCCAGGGCTCACTTGTCTGTGGTGAGGTTTTTCCATTCCTGGAAGAAGTAAGCCAGCCCCCCCCCCAAACCAACTGGCAATGGATGGGAAACCTGGACCAACTTGTCAGGGGTTCTGCTTGGGCTGAGTCTTAATAGCTGGGGTTGAGTCATCCTGTCTGGAGCCTCTTCCGCCCCTGCCCCTGAAGAAACCTCTCATCTGAGAGAAGTTGTAGGGTAAGAAACCATGGGAAAATAACCCCTACCCCTACCTCCCCTCCCCTTCCATGGGGCCAATAGAAAGTAGAGGCCTTTTCCTTCTCAGTATTTCTTTTATAGGGTGACTTTGTACTCCTCCACCTTTTTTATGTATGCCTCGGTCTCGTCACCAAATAAGGAGTTACCCTCACAGGTGAAATCCATGGCCTTAGATTGGGTGTCTTGGGGCAGGTCTGTAGTCCTGAGTCAGGCAAATCTTCTTAAGGATGTTGCAAGGGCCATGTGGAACTAGTACTTGGTTGCATCCAGAGCAGATTTTACGATATCTGCTAAATCCTGTGCCAAATCCCTGGACACTTCGTCATGCATAGCCAGAATAGAACTCCAGAGAACTTTCTGGTACTGGGCAGTACAAGTCATATAAGCTGCCTGCATCAGCAGCAGGAGGGCATAGGTATAACCCTTCTTCCCCATATTATCCAGCTTTCTGGAATCTTTGTCCGGGGGCTGAGTAGAGAAAGGAACCTTAGCCTTATCACAGGCTGCAGCCTGTACTACTCCTTCTTTGTCAAGGTGGGAACAGAGGTACTCGGCATCTTGCTTGTCAAGCTGGTACTTCTCAATCTTTTTGTCAATGCCTATGGTGGAGGTAGGAGTCTGCAACAATTTACGGGTTGTGTTCTTAAGGGGCTCATGCACTGGAAGGTGCAAATTCTTAGTTGGGGTGAAACTCGTTATGTCCAAGAACTCCACCTCATCCTCATCCTCCATAGAAACATAGAATTTGATGGCAGATAAAGACTGCTTGGCCCACCTAGTCTGCCCATTTCCCTACCTAATGGATAAGCTGCAGATCCTAGTTAAACAGCCTACTTCCTCCTATGCCCACTAGAATTGCCTTATGTCTGTCCCATGCATTCTTGAATTCCCCCACTGTTTTTGACTCTATGACCTACTCAAGAAGGCCATTCCATGCATCTACAACCCTTCCTGTGAAGAAATACTTCCTCACATTACCTCTGAGCCATCCCCCCTCTATCTTCAAATTGTGCCCCCTTGTTCTTGCACACCTCTTTTTCTGAAAGATGCTACCTCTTGGACTTTGTTGATTCCCTTGAGGTATTTGAAAGTTTCTATCATGTCTCCCCTCTCCCTCCTTTCCTCGAGGCTATACATCTTAGGCTCCTTTAGTCTTTCTTTATATGTCTTCTGGTGCAGACCCTGTACCATTTTGGTTGCCCTCCTCTGGACAGCCTACACCCTTTGTCTCTTCGGAGATGGGGTCACCAGAACTGTACACAATACTCCAGATGCAGTCTTACCAATTGTCTGTAGAGAGGGCCAGCAACTTCCTGTTTTCTGCTGGTGATGCCTCTCCCTATGCATCCCAGTATCCCCCCAGCCCTTCTTACTGCCTTCTCATATTGCTGGCCCACCTTTAGGTCGTCTGATATGACTACCCCCAGGTATCTTGGATGGAGAGGTTGAGAGTGTTCACCATCTGCCTCACAAAGGCAAAATGGGAGTAAAACTCATCCTGGCCCGGGGGGGGGGGATTAACTCCTGTTCAGGAGAACCATCTGGCTGTATGGGCTCCCCTTCTACAACCTCCTCATCATAGTAGAACTCGGCTTCTTGGTCCTCAGGAACCGGAAGGTTGTACTTTCCCAAAATACAGAAATAAAACACCAATGCGCCTTGGTTCCTGGAGATCGGGGAACCGATGTGAAAACAGTTCTAAAATGTTAAAAAGGTACCAAATAAAATATTAAAAGGCAAAGAAAACGACAAAGAAAGTAACACGTTTAAGAGGTGGAAAAAACGCAACAAAATGTCATTTTTTTCTCCAGTTTCTGGGAACCACAGAAAGACGTTAAAAACAACAAAGAAAGTAAAAACTGTCACAAACCCACTCCTGGGGGGTCAGGTCCATTGAGCTCACAGTGCCCACCCTTAAGTGCAATCCATGATGGGGGAACAGGAATATCCTTCACGTGTCCATCTAGAGTGCTCGCTGCGTTCACAACTGAACACTCACCACGAGGTCCCAGGGCTTCCTATTTAAAATCTTGCTACGGGTAAAATACAGTCTCAAGTCTGTAGCCAGGGGCAAACCCTTCTTGGCTGCTGTACTGGGGGGACCCAAGGCGTTATAAGCCCTTCGGGGCTGGCTCTTGCAACCCTGATTGTGTCTTCTTCTATGGGTGGTGCAGCGACCTAGTTCCCCCTTACTCCTTACAGACCCGCCTGAGACCTAAGTATCTCCCCTACTTGGGTCCCAGACTTCCCTTCCAGGACCCTAGTCTTGGTAGCACTTCAGCAATTGCAGGCTGGTCTCAGAATTTAATAAAACTTCCACCTTTTTAACACACACACAAATCACTCACAGGCAGTTTTAAAGCAAAGCGCTTTTACTAAAATATTTGTTTAAATTTATTTGTCTTTGGTAACCGGGTAAGTGCCTTGATCCAGGGGACCATTTTCAGGCACAACCCAAGCCACACAGGTGGCAGTTACAGAGGTAGTGACAAGTAATACAGTAAGTACAAGCCACGTGGATAGACAGACATCATTGGTGCACAAAGTGGAACTACAGATATCATTGGTAAACAAAGAAAGTAACATAGGATAGAAAATTAATGAGAGCCCCCCCCAAAAAATACAATCAGTACATCATGATAAGCAACAATTATAAAATTATTTACAAAGGATAAGTGCAAATTAATGCATGATGTAAAAAAGAAAAAAAAACATACAAGACATTAGCCAAGTGGGAGAGCCCGAGAAGCAAATAATGAGGGATGTAAGAAAGGAGTCCAAAGAAATGAGAGAGGGCAGGGAAGGCCAAAGCAGCCCAAGAGAGAAAAGTCAGAAGGTAGTGGTGATGCCTGGGGGCGGGGGCTATCAAGCTAGCAACGGCATGTGGCCTCATCAAGCAGCCAAGATTGAGATGTGCATTGAAAGTGGCAAGGAATCCAGAGAGTGGATGGATGTGGGGATTGTGTTCCACAGAGTGGGAGCAGCTACAGATAACGCTCTGCTACCCATAGTCGAGGAGGCTTTTGGGATATCCGATGCATGGGATAGACGTAAGGCAATTCTGGTGGGGGGTAGGAAGAAGTAGACTGTTGGTTAACTAGGATCTGCAGCTTATTCAATAGATAGAGAAATGGGCAGACTGGGTGGGCCAAGTGGTCCTTATCTGCCGTCAGGGTCTATGTTTTTATCGATCCGGGGGGGGGGGGGAGACACCGCAAGAGAGTTCTGGTCTTGAGGAGAGGCGTATAAGGAGAGGCTTCGCCATGCCTATTGGCACTGTCCTGGAGGCAGCCAAGCCTGTAATCAAATCTGCAGTATAATGGGAGTCAACCAAGAGTCTGGTAGAGGTGGCAGTGGTGAGTGGAATATGGTGCTAGGAGATGAAACAACATATGTTGTTGTACGTGGAGCAGAGGCACACACGCAAGGCTGAGGATATGTGTGAGTAACTAGGGGAGCAGTAGTCAATCAAGGGTAGCAGGTTGCCTTGGGCAATGGCTAAACGGGCTTCCTTGGTCAGGAGTGACTTCGTCCGATAGGCCACACCAAGTTTCTCGTTAATACGGCAGATAACAGTGGAGAAACGATAATTAATTATCATATGATAATTACTTAAATATCATATAAACTTTACAAACAAAAGATTTCAGAAATCTGGTCACAGAATTAAAAAAAAAAAAAAAAACAGAAGTTGGAAAATATACACCAAAGACGCACTGTGAAGTAACTCTAGTTTCTACCTTGTCTGTGGATGATCAAAGTTCAAAAAAAAAATACGTTTCTGCAACAGTTTCAATTTTTCTGTAGCCACTGGTCTGCAGTCTGGTTTCTCTTTTGTGTCAGAAGAGTGTTCAAAATGCAATGCAATGCCAAAATTGTTTGTTTTGTTTGTTTATTAAGGATTAACAATTGAGCATCAGCTCATTCAACAATGGTGACCTTATTGCAAGTACAAAATGACAACTTACAATTTACAAATATAAATAAACATATAACAGTTTCATTAATAACATTCACATTCACTGAGCTTCTGTTTGGAGGGTCTTTTATAAGCCTGGTTTCATGCAGTCTGTAACAACCCTCTCTGGGTTATAGCTAGTGGTCTTTTCTTTTAGTCCAGCAGGGATCTCTCTTGCTCTTTCCCAAACTTCGAGGAAATCATCATTAGTAAAACTCCAGGTGTTCCCCCACAGCCCAGTGGCATCATTAGCCCAAAAAACAGAAGCATGTGTCCCCCTCCAGTTTCAGCTTGTGCCCCCCCAGTCCTTCCCTCTACCCTTGCATTAAATTTAAGAGCTTTAAAGCCCAGCCACGCCATGCCAGAAGCTTCCCGGCAGGCTGCCCAACCCTTGAATCTCAGACCCACCCTCTCCCACTACCTGTAGTCCTCCTGACCTACTTTCTTGGATCTCCTCCTTGCTTTGTCTGTCAGTCTGGTGTGTGAGGCGTGACTGACCTCCCTCCGACTCACGAATTCACTGGCTCATCTGCTGTAACTGGCTGCGGAAGAAGACAAAGGTTTGCAAACTGATTGTCTACCATAGCACAATGGGGAGGTGGTGCATTCGGAGGCTTTTCAAACCAGTGGCAACACATCATGGATGGACTAACTAGCGATCGCATAGCCTGTGAAGTCTTGGCACCATCTTGAGGCAGCTGCGGTATTTTGGATCTAGACCCACTTCTGGAGTAGCCAGAGATTATTAGAGAAGTACGGAACTGGAGATGGGAGACTGCGATGGACAGAGTGTCTGGCAGAGAATATAAATCAGAGGCAGAGCTGCACTTCTTCATTTAGTAACTCTGGGATACACAGCAGCAGTCCAGCCAGTACCGTAGTTGTACCAGCCCAGCTCTTCCTTCAGACAAAGAGTTAAGCCCAGTGCTGCGCAGGTAAGGGCTGTCAATCCTGATCCCTTCTGTCCCCTGTCCCTTTATGGACTGGCTCGAAGCTGCTTTGTTTTAAATAATTACAAAAAAAAAACCAGAATGGCTTGGGAAGCACGAAAGTGGCTTCTTTTTGAAAATAATTATTAAGTGAAATTGAAACTATATGCTTGCAATAATTTTTTCTTTAGGTGGTGGAAAAAGTATTCTGTAAAAATGTTTTACACATTTTTGGTTTAGTCTTTTACTATTAGTAACTGCAACATATATATATATATATATAGTGTGCATAACATAAATGTAACTATTAAGAATTGGATGTATTGGTGGACCACTGACCATGATAACAAGGTTTACTACTGTGTGCCATGAAATACCCTTGTTAGATGTACAGTGTGCAAATTTCATATAAAGTGGTCAGTCATACTGTGATCATAATAGAAAAATACATTTTAGGTACATGACTGAGTACATGTGGTTTATCACTCCCAACACTCGCTTCTCTTGTCCTAGTTCCTGTTCTTCTATTATGCCTTGGGCTTCTTTTGCTCTCACTCTGGAACATCCTGCTTAGGTCTGGCCTACTCTAGTGCCACTGCATGGTCCTGGGGTGGTGACACCTGTCCCCATGATGGCTCCCCTCTTAATATTGCCTTATCCACCTTGGTACTGGCTAAAAGAATAACTGGCGACTCCCGTTCCAATGATGTCTACTGTGTTTCTACTAGCCATTGTATCTTGTATTGTTTGTCTGTCTGCTCTACTTGAGCTGTCCTTGCTCCTTTTTTCGCTTTCCCTATAACATTTTCATTGGTACCTGCCAACTTTCAGCCCAGTATATACAGTAAAGTCACAGTGGGTCCCACTGTCAGAGGACTTGATTATCCATTTCTCCCCCCAAAGGTAGATCTGTAGCTCTCACTGGCTAGTTGCTGTGGGTATCTAGGCTCATCTTTTTAGTTGGCCGATGACCGTTTCCAGTTCCCTTAGCTCTCCTTCCCACACACTATATGTCCCTTGATAGCATAGGCAATGCACAAGAGGGAGGATACCACAGCAGTTAATGTAACCAGCTGAAGTGAAAACTTGAGGCTTTCTGACCAGTATTGTCCTGTACTTCAAGTTCCAGATTGCAAACACAAATAAAAAAAAAAACAGCACTTTACAGAACAATTAATGATACTAAAAAGTTGGAATAATCCATTTAGCGATTAGAACAAATACAAACTTAAGGATGCTTAAGGATAGGTTCCCAATGTTTTTTGACAGTTGATTTCATGCCCAGGGAAGATTAAAGCTTTTGAAAATGTTAAAAGATCCTGCTTCCTTGCCAGATCCACGTGGCTAAATCTAAGCTAGTTGAAGCAGTGACTCGACTAATCACAGCACTGCCTTTGCTACTGCTAATGTTTTTATGTGCTGCAAGGGGGTGCCAGGTGCCAGTGAAGTTCACGGTTTCAGGCACACAAACGTGTGTTTCTCTGTCATACAGAAAATTGACTTATTTTTATGTTTACTTGCACGCATGTGCAAGAAACACAGTGCCACCACACGAGTTTTCGTAAGTGTGCCTCCCCCACTTCCAATGCCCTGCTTCTTTTTTGCAGGCGCAGCTGCACTGCACCAATGAATGTCTGAGCTATCTATGACGGCCGTTTAGAAACAGTGGCATACAGCTCTGAGAAAAACACCGCTACAATCAGCGGTGGTAATGTGTAGGCAATTTGCATACTGCCGACACGTCATCACGGCATCTGAACTGTCACTAGACAGTTAAGCCGTCCCCACGAACACCTACAAAGCACACTGGAGGCCCACAGCGTGCTCATGAATCTCCTCCACCCTGCACACTGTATGACCGGCGGCAGTGCCCCCAAAGGCAAACTTCCTGGTGCTACGTAGAGCGCCCACCCTAGCATGGCAAAAGTCCCATGCCCTGTACATGCTGGGAGCCCACCCCAGCGTGGCTGAAGTCTGTGGCCCACGGGGGTGCTCCATCCTCCGTCAGCTCCACTGTCCCCGCCCCAACAAACTTGCAGGTGCCATGCTGGGGGCCCACCCCAGTGTGGCAAAAGTCCTACGTCGTCTTAACAAAAAAAAAAAAAACTACAACAAAAGAAAATGGTCCCTCGTTCACTCTCTTGCCCCTCAACCCAACCCACGCCCACCCTCTGTGTACCCCACCTTCCCCCCTCACCCCATACTTACCTCCGGAGTCTGGCATGACAATCTTCGGAGGACCGGGAACACGTCTGCACTCTTCAAAGCTGACCGTGAACTGAAGAAATGCTGGTAAGCTGTATAATGACATGAATGTTTTTTTTTTCAACTTTGGTGCATATCTTGGCCATTGTGGGGAATGTTTTCACCAGACTTTCAACATGGGGTTCCTGGGACCCCACCTCATGAACTCGGCCACTGTCATTTTGTTATTCAGTCCTGAAAGGTGATTTTGCGGTCACTGCACGGAACCACCTTTAGGGACCAAGTAATTAAACAACAGTGTCACAGTTCATGAGGTAGGCCCCCAAAACCTTATGTAGAAAATTTGGTGAAAAAAATCACCAAAAATGACTGTTTTATGAGCGTGCATTGTGCAGTTGCTACGCACTTTTTTACTATTTTCTCTCCAGATTTACAACATTGCTATTTTACCACACCTCCTTATGAGCAGTACAGCTGTCATTTTTCACATCTTGCCCAAAATGTGTTTTCGCGCATATGGAGCACAATGGAGCAGTCGGTGTGCGAAATCAATGTTTGGGACAGATTAAGAAAATCACAGCAGTGACACTGTTCATGAGCAGAGGTCTTAAAATGGCTATGTTGAAAATTTGGTGACAAAAGTCCATAAAATTACTGTGTTACGAGCGTGCATTGCGCAGTTTCCATGCACCCTCGTAAGTTCACAAATCTGTAATATTTTCAGTCCAGATTTTCAACACTGGTATTTTTCAATGCCTCCTTTTAACAGTACAGCTGTCATTTTTCACACCCTGGCCAGAATGTGTTTTCGCACTTCCGGTGAAGAAATACATGGTCGCTGTGGGAAATCAGTGTTCGGGACAGATTAAGAAAATCACAGTGACACTGTTCATGAGTGGAGGTCCCAAAATGCCTGTGTTGACAATCTGCTGTAACAAAAAAGAAAACTAATTACATTAAGGGTGTGTGTTGCACAGTTTCTACGCACACTCATGACTTCACCAGTTTTTTTATATTTTCACTCCAGATTTTCAGCATTGCCATTTTTTTTTTTACACCTCCCCATGAATAGGACAGCTGTCATTTTCCACATCCTGTCTGAAATGTGTTTTCGCACCTGTGGTGCCAAATGGCATAGTCGCTGTGCAAAATCAGCTTTCGGCTAACAAACTGATATTGCCACTGTTCATGAGGTGGGGGTCACAAAAAAACCATGTTGAAAATTTGGAGTGAAAATACCAACGAATGCCTGGGGTGTTAGGGTTTCCAACCACAACGCCCCACCAGACTGACAGGCATCAGGGGTGTGACTTGGGACTGTCGCCTGTAATGCTCATGCCATTCCACCCCCACCCACATCCTGTAGCCAGTGACAGGCATTGAGGTGTGCCTTGGACACTTCGCCCCCAAAGTTCACCCCATTCTCCTATACTGCACCCATCTCAGCATATTTCCTTATGGAATGGGGTGAGCATAAGGCCCAAAGACCCCAAGGCACACCGTGACATGTGTCGGTGTCTGCAGGGTAGGGTGTGGTGAAATGGCGTGGGCATTATGCCTGACGACCCAAAGGCACACCCCAATGCCTGTCAGCCTCTATAGGGTGGTGGTGGGGTTGGCTTCAGTTCAGTACTTCACTGCCATTCCTATTATGCATCTCTCCAACTCCTACACTACCAATGCCAATGCCAGCAAGCAAACATTCAGCATTGACAAATGCTTGTTTTATTTGTGTTTGCATCTTTCTTTTCCAGGCAGTTCCTGTCTAAGGTTGGTGTCAGTCTGAGCAACAGGATGAGAAGGACTGCTGCTGTCACTAACTGACTGCTGGTGTGGAGAAGTTGGACAGACCCAGTATAGGTGGCACTGGCATTGTGGCAAGGGTGGGGGGGCAAGATTTAATTCCAGTGCAGCAGTTGTAATACACTTAGCATGAGCACTTGGGGAGATTTTCTTTTCTGTTTTACAAATAATAATTCTGGCCAGTTAGTAAACCACGTTTTAATGCATGTAAGTTAGGGAGATTATTTAGTTCATAAGGAATGTAGTATGTGTGTTTTTGCCAGTTACAAGTGTTCACTATTAGAGTCTGACTTTTGCAAGGTTTTTGCTATGCTATATTAACTTTTTATACTTGTCTGTGTTGTGAATCTTGGAAGGGATCAGTTTAGTCAGCTTATTCAATCTGATTTTGCCTCATGATTTAAAAGAAGTTGGACTTTTTAGCTCACCTACTGAATGGTAAGCAAAAGACTGTTGGGAATTCGGGGTCAAAATGTGGGAGCCCACTGAAAATTACATATTACCTCTTAGCTGCCCATCAAGGGTAACTGCAGTCTAACAATGTGCAAAATCAGGACCCCATTGAAAATGAGACATTGCATGTCATCTGCTCTATCTTGGGTAAATATATAGTAAAAGTGTGTACTGCAAGCCATAGTTCAACAGCAACAGAAGCAGCGAGCATTCGGTGCTGACAAATGCTTGTCTTTGGGTGGTTTCTGTTTCCTTCAAGTTGTTGCTGCAAAGTTTTAGACCAAGAGGGAAGGAGGGAGTCAAGAGGAGAGAGACAACAGCAGGCCTCTGCAGTGAGCAGCTGCAGCCTGGAAAAACAGCAGGCAGCAGCTAGCAAATTCCTGTGCTTGTCTTGATGGAGATTTCACAGAAAATGCTTTTAAAATGTACCACATGCCACCAGATTCTTCAAAATTTCTTTTGGGGGCGAATCCCCCTGGACCCTCCTTTTGGGAGAAAGTCACCAATAGGGGCATGTGCTGCCCCCCTTTTAGAATCCTGCTAATGCCATTGCCACAGCCCAGCAGCTTCCTGCCACTCATTACAAATGTAAATACACCATGACAGTGCCTGGAAATACCTTAGTTTTGAAGTGGAAGAGTTTATGATCACAGGAGATGTTTTATATCCCCTGACCATTTATGACTCCCTTCCTTTGATTAGCTACCCCAAGCCTCTTTCTAACGTAATTTTAAAGTTCCTGTCAGCAACCTTAGGTCACAGAGGAATGTCAAATATTTTGCAAGACATTCTCTCTTTCCTGTGACCTTTTAAGTAAAACTATGTATCCCTCTATCAAAGCTCTTTCTCCTGCCTGCCCGCTGGTGCAGGGGACAGGGTGCCGACCTGTGACGCTGGCGCTCCTGGTTCGGGAATGGATCCAGGATGTCGGGGGGGGGAGAACTGAGCATCCAACGACTACTCTCCTTCTCCAGGGGGGAGGGTGGCAGAGTGTTCGGTGCCTTACGGACACCTAGTGGAGGCTAGGTGTACTACAAGTGCCGACGCTGACACGTTCGACGGTGGGGCAGATGCTGGCCGTCATTGCACATCCCGGCCCCATATACAGGGAGATAAAACATTGCTGCCTGCCACCTGGATGAAGCCAGCCCCTCTACTTCAATCAGCTCCCAGGGCAGACTCCCCGACCTATCCCGTCACTTGCAGCACTTAGCGCCAGTGCTGCAACCCCACCCTGGGGGGGGGGGGCCCAGGGTGTATCAGGGAGTTGTGGCCGTATGTGGGAGTGGGAGCGGAAGGGGTCCATGACCAGGCTGAAGGTACCGGCGCCAGGCTGAGGTACTGGCAGCAAGGTAGCGGTAATAAAAGTATAATAAATGGTGGGGGGGGGACTCATTCTCCTGGCCTGTTTGGGAATTTAAAGAGCAGCTTCCTACTGTCCACGTTTCTCCTCTCCCCCAGCCCGTTCAGTTCCTTACCTGACCAGAAGTAAAGTGACAAAGTCTGGCATATAAAGCCCTTTTCTAAAAAAAAGTTACAGCCTTGTAAACTCGTGCTAGGCTGGCAAAAGCACGGCTTCGGTCCGGAGGAAACATGCTGCCACATTGGCCCATACAGTCCTGTTTTGCGATATCACAAAATGAAGGCTGTGTGAGCACACCTATTCAGTTCTATGGGGCGGTATTTTCAAATATATTTATACCTTTCAGTGCTGGGATTTTATTCCATCAGCGATCGATCGACTAGTTGGGTCCCACGGTGGTGATCGATCGCTGAATAAAATCCCAGCACTGAAAAACTAAATATGTTAATCGATCCAAAGTAATGAAATGTGTCATGCAACCTTCATTTTCTGACATCACAAAACAGGGCTGTGTGAAACGGCGATGAAGCGTGTTTCCGAACGAGGAAGATTAATTCTTTGCCAGCTAATGATGTGGAAGTTTACAAGAGTATAACCTTTTTTAGAAAAGGGCTTTTTATGCCAGACCTTGTCACTTTACTACTGGTCAGGTAAGGAATCGAACGGCTAGGGCAGGCAGCTACTAGGTAGCTCCTCTTTAAAACATAACCAATTTCTCCTGCATATAGCCTTTTTAAAGCATAAACCAAATCACGGAAAAAATATAACAGCAATACGTCTGCAGTACTTATTACCGCAGTGGCCAAATTGCCACAAAAACTACACTAAACTCACTAAAGTAGCAGAAATGTGAAGAAAATAACATACTTATAAGAATTAAAAGAAAAACTGTATAAATTCAAGGCAAGATGAAGAGAGATCTTCGAGGCAACTTCTTCCTCAGGTGGAGAAATAAATCTGACGTTGGAGGACAGGGTATAACACCACCACACGGCAGAGATTTGAATTTTCATTCCAGAGTTCCATAGTTTACATAAAATTCCACTCTCTGGGACAACTCAGACCTACAGGCTGATTGCAACGGTAAGCACAGTGGCATTCCTGGTGTTCAAAATACATAAGTAAATAAACACAATAACTATACCATGAACTAAACTAGAAAACTATTAGGAGCTGAGAAGTCCTAGTCCTCACATGATAGTCACTCTAGATGACAGGAAAAAGGAATAAAGGCTGTTTGGGCTGGCCCTGATATTTATGCTGTCAGTGCATGTGGCACCATACTTCAGTATCATGAACATGTGGTCCTCTAAAGGTCTTTTTTCCATGGGGTCATACAGCCTCTGGCCTTAATACCAAAGAGTGTGGCTTTGCGGAGAAGACTGACTTTAGAAGATAAACTATAAACTGTAATTTTACAAGCAGCACATCCCAACAAAAATGTAATGTGCTGTGGTTTTAGTGCCATTGTTTCAGAATTGCTCCACTATGGACAGCTGACTAACATGAACCTACCATTTTTTTCAGTGTAAGTTCTACCAAGTCCTTTATCCCTTCATCTGGATCTTCTTCTGTTGGCTGCTTAATAAGGCTGTTTTTCAGCATGTGGAACATCTCTTCACGGGAAATATATCCATCACCATTCAAATCATAAACCTCAAAACAGTCTGAGAAAAAAAAAATATATATGAATATATGTTGCTCAAAAACATTCATCTTTTCCTTTTTTGTTTCCATACTACTTTACCTTCCCTCCATTACCAACCCCTTCAGGTTCTGCCAGCTAATGTCCATTCCTTCTACCTAATGAGAGACCTATGCTCCATGACCACAAACTGCCTACAATTCACTAGAATGCCAGTCAGTCTCATCACATGTGTGTGCACACACACGCATGCATACAGGTGGAACTCCATGGATGGTAGAATGGCACCCCCACCCCTGTGCATGCCCCCCACCCCCATCTGGCCATGCACATAGCAGGGCCGGTGATAAGGGATCAAATGTGAATGAAGTACACATCTTGGGCCCTGGATGCGTGGACGTCTCCTCGTGTGGGGAGTGGAACCTCTGCACACCCTATGGTTGCACAAGCAACCCTCAGTGGGTGCAGTTTACACTGAGGCTTTGGGCCCAAATCCATAAAATGAGAAAACGGTTGTCAGTCTTAAGAAAACCAGGCTGGCCCAGAGGGCTGAAGCCTGGACGTCACATCTCCCATCTTCCCAATAACCCAGGTCCAGAAGGGAACTTGGGCCACTAGGGGGCAGCCGGGGAGGAGAGAATTAAGTGTCTACCTGAATGTTCTCCTCTACCAGGGGAAGAGGACACTCTGTACTGTTCCTGTACTACGACTATGTGGAGACATGGTGGTGGTCCAGCGGTTGTGGCAAGACGGGGAGCGGCTGGCAGCTGACAAGCGGCAGGTGGGTGCCTCTACGCACACCTGTACCTGTTTCATAGTGCACCGCCAACAGCTGGAGAGAATATGGAAGCTGAAACAACAGTGCCAGCAGGATGACACTCAACCCACTCCAAACCCACACCACTGCCCCAACAAGGCCACACATTGGAGGATGAGGACACAAGGAGGGGAAGGACAGCCCCTCCCTTCCCGGCCCCATCATGGGGGGGGGTAATTCATGGGGGTACTACTGGCTAGTAAATCCTAGAGAAGGTGGTTGCTGACTGAGGTCTTGGGCTGAGGGAGGTTGAGCATCAAGGTGATAAACACATTGATTAGAAAAAAACAGTAAACTAAGAAAACTTAGCCACTGTGACTGGAACAGGACTCCAGGGCATCTGATCTCTTCCAAGGAGAAATAAATCCGTCTTTGAGGAGTAAGATGGTATGTGACCACACTGCAGAGTTTTAACTTTAACATTCTAAAATTCTGCATCTAGGGCAACACCTCAGGGCTGAGATGGTGTAATTTTTTTATGTAATCACAGATACACTCTAGTTGTTAAAACAGATAAATATAGCAATTAAGGGAAGTCAAAGGCAAAGCATCAGGAGTGGAAATGGGGACAAGCCTGGCAAGGGTTTATTGGGTGGCAGCACTGTACACCACATCACCAGCAAAAGGCTGGGAAGATCATTTACATGATGCTCTCCCGCCAGGCACTGGGAGAGATTCAGGCTGTGTTCCTATAAAGCACGTTGAGCTAAGAGAAGAGTTTTCCATAGATGGCATCAGTATGAAGGAAGAAATTAAGATGACTGCCCAGCTACACACCTAGGTATGATAAGAAGGAAAGTTCCTTCAGCTGGCAGCCATCTGGGGTTCTGAAGATAAAGGCATCTGGATTCTAGCTAGACACTGCCTGATGCCAGTCGTCGGAGAGATGATCTTTTTTTTAATCTATTTTACCTCCTACTTCAGTGGTCTGCCCCCTTCTGCTGGTTCCTCCCCAGCCCCATCACCCGCCTTCCAAGACAGGAACATGCAGCTACCTCCAGGACCCCATGACTTCCCCCATGGCACGGCCATCTGGGCTCACTCCTCAGCCCCTTTACGCTTCTATGTGCAGATGAGGAGTGTGTCACGGTTGGTGGCATGGGGACTGTGGGAGTAGCTCAGCTTTCTCTAGCATGACCAGGGCTGTTTCTGTTTTCTGTCTCAAGCTCTTAAGGCCATCACTGTTAACGAGCTGCTTGGTGCATGCACGCATGAACATCGTGGCAACCCTGACCACACCCTCGTTGCTCCTGCTTGCACCACCACCCGTGGTTACCAAGCTGGTGGTAGAACAGCGAGGTGCACACACAATCTTCCCTGGAAAGCATCCTTTAGTATGCTTGATCCTCCTTCTCCTGGCTGTCCCCATTGAAACTAGCTCATTTTTAAACCTGGTTTGCTGGCATTGAGGCCAGTAACACCACCAATGAATTGACAGGCCAGTTGGAGAGTGGAAGTAGGGTTCCATAGAAGGGGAGGCTCCAAGGAGTGTGGAAGGGGCTCCCAGCCAAGGAGGATACAGCTTTTGGTGGGGGACTCTACTGTTAGGGTGACAGACCTGGCAGCAAGGAAGGGAGAGGGAGGTGAAGTACCTGAGAGGTGCTTTGATTTGTAGGGATGGAGAGCATATCCAGAGAACTGCTAGACCAGCAGGAAATGGGAGGGAGTTAGATGCCATTGTCCCCCCTGGGGACAAATGACCTGGCAGGGGACAGGGTAGAGGTAGTGCAGGGTAAGTTTGAGTAGCTGGAAAGGGGCCTAAAGCAGGTGACATGCTTTTGCCTAAGTGTTACCTGTGTATGACCAGGGAGAGGAAAGGGCACTCTGAACCAGGGCATTTAACAACTGGTTGATGGCATACTATGTGGAAATGCCTATGGTAATCTCTGTCTCTCACACTTGATATACTAATTTTAATGGAAACTTGGTTAAACGCTAAAATACCTTATCTCGTCATTAATATCCCAGGTTATTCCATAATCAAGCAGGATAGGACTGGCAGGGGTGGTGGAGTAGCCATGTATATCTTGTCCTCACCTCAGTTCTCAACCATTCTATCATCCTCAATACCCTCCGCCTACGAAGCACCTGTAGTAAACATTACCTTGCATTTTTCCTCCCCTATCTTCATAGCTGGTATCTACTGTCGAGCTGGTTCCAAGTCATCCGATACTTTGGATCTCATTACCTCCATAACCTCCCTCTCACATAAAGGCAAGCTATACATCCTGGGTGATGGAAACCAAAACTGGCTATTACCAGCAACTGCCAAGACATGAAATGACATCATGGCCCTCAATCTCTCCCAACTCATGCTGGAACCCACCCACCTAAATCATAAAACTCTTAACCACTCTCTGATAGACTGGGCTCTCACCTCTCACCCCCATCGAGTCATTAAATCAGGCATCCTCCCGGATGCCCTCAGTGATCAACACCCAATCTTCGTTGTCAGGAACGTCCATAGACCTAAACTGCCTCACAAAATTCTGTAACTCTGCTCCTTCAGCTCCTTAGACGTTAGTTCCCTTCTTAATGAACTGGCCAACTCCAATTAGTCCCCCTGTTGTGTTTGCCCCTTCCATTGACCAAGCCCTTATTTATTTTAAAGATAAATTTCTAACTACATGGAACTCCTACGCTCCTTTCAAATGCACTATAATTCGTGGCAACCATCATCCCTAGGTCTTCCCTGAGCTACTGACCTGTCTCAGGGAGCGGGATAAAGATTGGAGGAAACATAAGGCCTCTCAGCTTCCCCTACACCATGCCAGGTAACGCATGCTAAGAAATACCTGCACAAAAGCTACCAGACTTGCTAAGTCTGAAAATTTGAAATAATCTTTTCTCAAAAACATCAATTCCCCCTCCAAATTGTGGAAAGTGGTCCACACCCTATTCTCCACCCCCTTCACACCCACCTCCCCCTGTGCTTAAAATAAACAACTCATTAGTCTCCGAACTATGTGCAGTGGCTCAAGAGTTTAACTCCCATTATACCTCCTGCACCACAGCACTTCTAAAGTCACTCCCCTCTAACCTCCCCTTCCTCATCCTCCCACACCCAGTACGCAACCCCTCCATGCCCATCCTTCCTTCTCTTTTTCTGCGGTCTCCCCAGAAGAAAGACTAATGGCCCTTCTCTCTCTTAATCCTTCCAAAGGCTCATCACTGGATGATCTTGACCCTAAACTCCTCTACCTTTCAGCTTCTGCTGTAGCTTACTCTGTCTCCTTGATCTTAGATCTTTCCTTCTCATCCTCATCTGTCCCCTCATCCTGGAAATATGCTGTGGTCCTCCCTCTCCCAAAGGACGATGATCCCTCCTCCCCTGCAAATTTTCGCCCAAGCTCCCTACTCCCTGCCCTTGCTAAACTCCAAGAACACCTGGTCCTCTCTCAGCTAACCAACTTCCTCGATGACTCTTCCTTTTTTACCCCATTCCATCTGGTTTTCGGAAGAACCACTCAACTACCACCTCCCTACTCAAGCTCACTGACTCCATCCTCACTGGGATGGATAATGGCCTCATTATTTCTGCCATTTTTGTTCTCCTCGCCAAGGCATTTGAAACAGTCTCCCATGCCCTACTTCTTGACTCCCTTATAGCTGCTGGGTTGTCTACTTCTGCCCAAAACTAGTTTAGAGCTTACCTCTCAGGCAGAACACAATCAGTCAAGATCCAGGATACAATCTCTCCCCCCCCCCTCTATTTCCACTGGAGTCCCACAAGGCTCAGTGCTTGGGCCCTTTCTCTTCTCCATCTTCCTAAATGACTTGCCCTTAGTATAAGCCCCCTCCACCTCTATCAATATGTATGCCGACGACACTGTTCTGTTCTCATCTGGCAAATGCCCTGCTGATGTTGCAACCACCCTTCAGCTTGACTTCCACCAGATTCAGTTGTGGTTTGCCTCACATCAACTATTCCTAAATGCCAAAAAGTCTGTCTCCATGACCTTTGGCACTAGGCTGAGACTCTCTAGGCTCCACCCTTTACCATCTTTACATACCCTTGATGGGACAATATTACAGGACACCTCCTCATTCAGATATCTTGGGGTTTAATTGGACCAACACCTCAACTTCTCTGGCCACATTGACACTATCCTGAAAAAAATTGCGCCCCAAGCTTGATGCCTTATTCAGGAACCATAGCTGCATCCCTCCTGCAGTGCGACGTGAACTAGTCCAGAAGATGATACTCCCCATTTTTGACTACTGTGATGTAGTCTATGGTGACACTCCCAAATCCTCCCTAACCAGACTGGACACTCTATTTAACTCCTTCTGTTGATTTGCCCTTGATGCACACACTCATCACTGTGACATCTACCACTCCATTTCCCTTCCCCCGCTTGCCAATAGGCGTCTTACTCATTGTGCCAAACTCGCTTCTAAATTTTGGTTAGGAGAACTTCCCTCCTTTCTCTCATGTTGGCTCTCTCGCCTGCCTCCCCCTCCCATTCCCTCAGATCCTCTGTCACTCACATGTTGTTGGTCCCCTGTCGTACCACTCTCGTCGGTCAGTCAGGCTTTACCCATCATTTCCTGCAAATCTGGAACTCCCCCCCCCCAAATATGGCACTCCTCCTCCTCCCACTCCCTTGCCTCTGCCTTACACAACTTTCTCTCATCTAATTGCTCCTGTTTTAACCTTCAACTGTCCTCCTATGCCTCTACTCTTCTCCATGACTCGCATCACCTATTAAACCTTCCACCCCCCCAGCCTGTGTTTGAGATGGCCAGCATCCCTCCAGGAAGGGTCCCACAGTCCTTAGTGGTAGGTTTAAATGCTACTTGGATGAGTATGTTCCAGAAGACAACACCGTAAATGCCTGGTGTGACGAGGTGCAGGAAGGGGCTTGCTAAGCCCAAACACAGTACAAGCCAACTCCAAATGACCTGCACTTTACAGAAAGAAGAACCACTGACCAAAAATCCTTTTTCAGTGCTATATTGCAATTTTAGGTAAAGTCCGTGTCTCCACAGACAGACAGATGTCCACACATGCCCCAGTGCTTTGGGTACGGAAACCCTTCATCAGGGGGCAGAGTGCAGGTCATTTGGAGTTGGATTGTACTTGGATGGGTATTTAAACTAGCTGGGGGAGAGGGGCTGTAAAAACCAAGGGAGGCAACAACTGTCCCCCGGCCCGATGATGGTGCACCAGGGAGGAAGGGATAGAGGGGGAATAAACTCCCCTAGGGCAGGGGTGCAAGACAACAGGGTGGACAAGGCAGAAGACAAAGTGTGGTATAAATCAAGAAAGCAAGAATAAAGGAGTAAAGGACACAGGCAATGATGAAGGTGGAAAGGGAAGAGGAGGAGCGTCGGGGAGCTTCAGGGAACAGTACAAGCATAAAGGAGTGGAGTAGACAGGGAGGGAGTAAGGTATGGAGAGCTATGTGCACCATGCAAGGAGTCTGGGAAATAAAATTCCAGACCTGGAAGCCATCATAGTGGAGGTTAACCTGGATTTGGTGGCCATAATGGAGTCATGGTGCACTGAGAGCTGTGATTGGGACATGGCTACACTGGGCTACTTACTGTTCAGGACAGACAACACAGGGAGGGGGGAGAAGGGGTAGTACTATATGTGAGGGAAGGAATCAAGGCAATGGAGGTACAGGGATACCCAGAGAAAAAAGAAGATCTGGAGGTGCTTTGGGTAATCCTGGAGAAAGGCCCTGGGACTGCTACACATACAGGGGTGGTATACAGACCTCCGGCAGAGGGACAGGAGTTAGATACGGCACTTCGGGAAGCCATCATTAGGACAGCAAGAAAGGAGGGAGTTGCTGCTAGTTGGTGACTTCAATCTACCAGACTGGAGTGGAACCTTCCAACTGCTGCTTTGGCAATGGGCAGGGCTGTCCTTGATTTGCTACAGGGGCTTTTTTCAGGCAATGAAACACAGAATTTGACAGCATAAGGACCGCTTGGCCCACCCAGTCTACCCATTTCCCTACCTAATGGATAAGCTGCAGATCCTAGTTAACCAACAGCCTACTTCCTCCTACCCCAACCCCCTAGAATTGCCCTGTCTGTCCCAGTGACAGCGTTGGGAGGTTTAGAACATGGGTCGAATTGGACCCACGGGTGTAAAAGATGTGGGTCTAAAGAGGAACCTACTGGGTCAAAACATAATCAAACTAACATACTAAAATGCCAGCAGAGGAGGCCTATTGGTCTTTCATGTCTGCTCGATAGTCAGCACCCATACTGGGCACTGACCAGTGGCAGATTTTGAACAGTTCACATTCCCTTCCTTTAGATATTGTTAGAGTAGGTGCATCAATTTGGACCCACTGGCAAAGGAAAGATGGGTCAATTTTGGAAAGGATGCAACTTTTGCCCTTTTGGTGCATGTTAGCGCTGTCACTGGTCTGTCCCATGCATTCTTGAATTCCTCCACAGTTTTTGACTCCACAACCTCCTCAGGAAGGCCATTCCATGCATCCACAACCCCTTCCATGAAAAAATACTTCCTCACATTACCTCTGAGCCGTCCCCCCTTCTATCTTCAAATTGTGCCCCCTTGTTCTTGCACACCTCTTTTTCTGAAAGATGCTACCCCTCTTGGACTTTGTTGATTTCCTTGAGGTACTTGAAAGTTTCTATCATGTCCCCGCTCTCCCTCCTTTCCTCGAGGGTATACATATTAAGCTCCTTAAGTCTGTCTTCAGTATGTCTTCTGGTGCAGACCCTGCACAATTTTAGATGCCCTCCTCTGGACAGCCTCCATCCTGCCTATGTCTTTGTGGAGATGAGTCTCCAGAACAGCACACAGTACTCCAGATAGGGTCTCACCAGCTGTCTGTACAGAGGGATAACAACTTCCTTTTTCTACTGTTGATGCCTCTCTCTATGCTTCCCAGTATCCTCCCAGAACCTCCTTACTGCCTTCTCACATTGCTTGCCCGCCTTTATATCATCTGATATAACTACCCCCAGGTCCCCTTCTATTGTTGTTGTTGTTAGTATCTCACCCCAACCCCCCACTGTGTACTCTTCCTCTGGGTTTTTGTTTCCCAGGTGCATTACTTTGCACTTCTTAGCATTGAATCTAAGCTGCCATACATCTGACCATTCCTCCAACCTTGCCAAGTCCCTTCTCATCCTTTTCACCCCACCTTGTGTATCAACTCCGTTGCAGATCTTTGTGTTGCCTGCAAAGAGACATACTTTTTCTTCCAGTTCCTCTGCAATATCACTTATAAAGACATTGAAGAGGACCGGTCCCAGTAGTGAACCCTGCAGTACCCCGCTGGTAGCCCCCCTTTCTTCAAAGTGGACTCCGTTTACTATTACCCTCTGTGTCCTACTGTCCAACCAATTTTTTACCCAGGCTTCCATCTTGGGACCCACTCCAAGGCTGGCCAACTTGTATATTAATCTTTTGTATGGGACTGTGTCAAATGCCTTGCTAAAGTCTAGGTGAGCCATGTCCACAGCCCCTCCCTGATCTACTACTTTGGTCACCCAGTCAAAGACATCTATTAGATTCTTCTGACATGACCTTCTTGCTGTGAATCCATGCTGCCTTGGGTCCTGTGCCCCGCTGGCCTCTAGGTACTAAACAATTCTTTCCTCCAGAAGTGATTCCATCATTTTCCCTGAGTGAGTCAAAGAACTCACTAGTGACAGGGCAGTGCTAGACCTGGTACTTACAAACAGTGACAGCATTGCACATGTCACAGTCAGCAGTCCCCTAGGCACCAGTGATCATAGCAGAGTGTGGTTTAATACCGAAACAGAGGCTAACCACATGGGAATGAGAGTTGTGCACATTAGGAGAGAGAGAGATTATGAGTGGGGTTGCACAGGGATCAGTCCTGGGTCCAGTCCTCTTCAACATGTTCATTGGTGACACGGGAGAAGGAATCCAGAGCAGGCTGTGTCTCTTCGCAAATGACACAAAGGAAAAAATTACTCACCTTAGTAATGTTGTTTCTTCTAATGGAGTCTTGCTATATTATAGACATTAGCAGTTTGATCCAGCTCTAGAACTGCCCCGGAGTGAAATGGTTAAAACCATTCCAAAATAGAATTTTGGCACGAGAGCAGCTCTATCTGTGTCATTTCAAACTTGAACTGTCAGATCTTTACTGAGCCAAACTCACTAAGGTCTGTGTGGAAGCTGTAACCTACACTAGCCAAATGGCTACCTAAATAATAACAACCATTGATGGTCACAACACCCAAGACTCAAGTCAGGGGACCAGAAATACTAACACCATTCTAATAATATGAAAATGGAACATAAGTATAATAAAACACACACAGCGTACACATACACACCCCAAAGTTCCAAAGGGGACAAAATGCTAACAGGACATAAGTAGTGCCCACTAAGTTGCCCCACCCACCAAGTAGAGGTTCTGAGAGGGGCAGGTTGGGGAGGTCTATAATATAGCAAGACTCCATTAGAAGAAACAACATTACTAAGGTGAGTAATTTTCTTCAAACAACATAAGTCTTGCTATATTATAGACATTAGCAGAATACAGCAGTACCTCCATGGAGGAGGGCAAAACCTACTTAGGAATAGGCTCTGAAGAACAGCTGTGCCAAACAGGCATCTCTCCTGGCTTAGACATCCAGGGAGTAATGCTTGGTAAAGTGTGTACCGTTTTCCAAGTAGCAGCCTGGCAAATCTCTAATAAAGGGATATCTCTGGCAGCAGCTAGAGATGCAGCTGTACCCCTGGCAGAATGAGCCCTCAAACGGGGGCTCTGCCCATTTCTGATAACAAAATTGGATACAAGAGACAAGCCACCTGGCTACTGATCTCTTAGTGGCAGGTTTGCCTTTCCCAACTTCACCATAGGTAAGGAAAAGTTGGAGGTTCGAACCTGTGACCTTTGGCTAGCTCTATATAATAACTAAGAGCTCTCTTAACATCCAGGCTGTGCAACCTCCTCTCACCGAAGAGGAGTGATCAGTGAAAAATACTGGAAGGGAGATAGATTGATTAAGATGGAAATCTGAAACCACCTTAGGCAAAAACTTCCTATTAGTCCTAAGGACTACCTTATCCCTGTGGAAAGAAATAAAGTCAGTCTCCACTGACAAGGCTTGCAATTCACTTATCGTCTGGCAGAAGTGATAGCCACTAGAAAACAGTTTTCCAAGTTAGGTACTTAAGCTCTGCAGAAGACAGAGGTTCAAAAGGGGGTTGCATTAACTGGGCAATGCAAACATTAAGGTCCCAAGCAGGGGCCGGTTCCCAAAGGGAGGATTAGTATGGAGTAATCCCTTAAAAAACTGGGAAAACACAGGATGAGAGGAAAGAGGGGATGACTTTCCTGCTGACACAAAAGCAGACACAGCTGCCAAATGAACTCTCAGGGTAGCTGGTCTGAGACCAAGGAATTAAGATGTACCATGTAATCTAACAAAATGGGCAATTCAGCAGATTCTGGGAAATATTTTCCCAGCACACCAAATGGAAAACCTTTTCCATTTAGAACTACAAGAAGCCTAGTGGAAGGCTTTCTGGAAGCCTTTAGGATCTCAAGAACACCCTGAGAGAGGTGTAAATCAGCAAACTCTAACTCCTCAAGAGCCAGGCCTTGAGGTTGAGGGATTTGAGGTCCGGATACCAAACCCTTCCCTGGGCACAAGTCAACAGACTGTGATTCCTGGGGAGGCACAGGGGAAGATGGACTGTCAGAGACAGAAGGAGTGGGTACCAGGGCTGCCTGGCCCAATCCGGGGCAATCAGAATCACCCTGCAAGGCTGAGATCTGATTTTGACTAGTACTTTGAATAGGAGACTAAAGGGGGGGAAGCACAGAGGAACTTTCCCTCCCAATCCAGAAGAAGGGCATCCAGGGGAACTGAGCCCAGCACTGGAGGCCTGCAACAGAACAGAGGAAGTTTGTGATTGTCTGGGGCTGCAAAAAGATCTATCTGAGGGATGCCCCACCTGGCAAAACTATCCCCAGCACTTGAGGATCCAGGGACCATTCGTGATGGCCCTGGGAAATCCTGCTGAGGGCATCCGCTAGGACATTGTCCTTCCCTGGAAGATGAACTGCTATGAGGGAAGTGTCCAGAGAATAGGCCAGATACCACAACTTCATTGCCTCGGTGCACAAGGCCGAAGACCGAGTGCCCCCTGTTTGTTGATGTACCACATTGTTGTGGTGTTGTCTGTTCTGACTTGTATCACCTTGTCGTGGACAGATGCAAAAAAAGCTTGAAGAGCTAAAAAGACAGCTCTGAGTTCCAGCAAATTGATGTGGAGCAGAGATTCCTGGGGGGACCAAACTCCCTGAGTGGAAAGGTCGCCCATGTGAGCTCCCCAACCCAGAAGGGAAGCATCTGTAGTGAGAGTCAAGTCGTGAGAAGGGGAAATGAAGGGACCCCGCTCTTAAATTGCTCTGATCCTGCCACCACTGGAGAGCTAGGATCAAGGTTCGAAGTCACTGGGACCAACTTGGAAGGGTCTCTTCTCTGAGACCAAAAGGTTCTCAAGTGAAACTGAATGTCTCTCATCTGAAATCTGGCTCCCTGCACAACAGCTGTGGATGCAGCCATGTGCCCCAGGAGCTGCAGAAAGTGTCTTGCTGGTCGAGACCTGCAGAGTGAAGGAAGAGGCCAGAGCCACTAAATTCCTTACCCTTTCTGGGGAAGAAAGGCTCTGGCTAGCTTTGTGTCCAATTCTGCCCCTATAAGGTGAGTACCTGGACTGGTTCCAGAACCGACTTTGGTAGGTTTAGCAGAAAACCCAGGGAGGTGAGAAGCTGCTGGGTGACCTGCAAGTGAATTTTACCTGTTCTGGGGACTGGCCACAATGAGCCAGTCGTCTAGATAGGAAAACAGCAATCCTCTGCCTCCTTAAGTGGGCCACTGCCACTGCTAGACACTTTGTGAATACCCTTGGAGCAGAGGTAAGGCGAAGGGCATTGCTCTGAACTGGTAATGACCTGAGGGCAGTTCGAATCTGAGGTACTTCGATGGGATCTTCTGATTAGGACATGGAAATAGGCATCCTTGAGGTCCAGGAGGCTAGCCAGTCCCTGGCCTTAGGGAAGGTAAAATCATTGCCAGAGTTACCATTTTGAACTTTGGTTTCAAAAGATGCTTGTTCAGATATCTGAGATCTAAAATGGGCCGCCATTCTCCTGTCTTTTTTGGGGTAAGGAAGTATCTGGAATACAGACCCCTGCCCTGATGCAGGGGAGGAACCCTTTCTACTGCTCTGAGAGCTAACAGGGATGAGACCTCTGTTTCCAGAGCGAGGGTCTCTGAAGCACTTGCAGGTAGAAAAAGTCTGCTTCTCAACTTGGGAAACTTTTTGAAGCTGAGAAACAGACCCTGGCTTACTACTTCCAGAACCCACTTGTCTGAGGTTAAAGAAGCCAAATTCTGACTGAAGTAAGCCAGCCTGCCCCCCACTGGTACAGGAGAATCAGCCCTGGGCACCCCATCAGGTTGCCTGTTTCGCAGGAGCTTTAGGCTGGGGGGTGGGAGCAGGTCTGCCAACCCCTCGTCTGCCCCTGCCTCTGAAGAAGCCCCTCTGAGCATAGGCAGAGGAGGCCTGAGTCTGGTAGAAAGGCCTGTGAAAAGGCCTACCCCTACCCCTGGGGGCATGCCTTTGAGGAGTGGCTTGCCGCTCCTTAGCCTGGGCACTCTTGTAAGTAGTCCTATATTCATCCATCTTCTTCATGTAATTCTCTGTCTGCTCTCCAAACAGAGAATTTCCCACCACAGGAAAATCCATAGCCTTAGTCTGGGTATCCTGTGACAAACTAGTACACCTGGAGCCAGGCCAACCTAACAAAAGCTATAGATGTGGCTATGACCCTAGAGAAAACATCATTAACATCCATAGCAGCATGAAACTGAACCTTAGAGGCTTCAATGCCATCAGCAGCCACCTGTTCTAGTTCACTAGCCAGCTGGCCATGAGCCTGCTTGGCCAATTGCATAACAGTATCCCATCTAGATTTCTGATACCTAGCTACATAAGCCATATAATTTGCTTGCCTGAGTCCCAGAGAGGCTGCCATATACTGTTTTGCCATGGCATCAATCTTCCTGGAATCCTTGTCAGGAGGATGTGAAGCCAAGGAATATTAAGCTTCATCACAGGCAGCAGCCTGAACTACTAACATGACTGCACTGCTGAGAAAGGAATTCTGTATCAGGGCCTGACAATGTATACCTTCTGTCCATCTTTTACCTACAGGAGGCACAGAATTAGAGCTTTAAAATTTTAATTGTTTGTTTCCTAAAAGACTTATGTAAAGGAATAGACAATCTCCTAGACTCTGGAATATCCATCATTTCTACAAAATCAGGCTCCTCTTGCTCATCCACAGCCTCTTCTAAAGGAAGCTGGAGGGTTTCAGCAACTTTTTATAAAACATAAAATGAGATGGGGACTCAGACAGCATAGGGGAGATTCTAAAGGTCTGTCTGGGGAGATGTCGGTTCAATGGCACACCCAGACCTTCCCAGCCACATTCATACTGTTCATAATCCTCCTCCCCTCCTCTGGTTCATAAAATTCCTCAATATCATAATCCTGAACCACTGGGACGGACGAACCAACCTTTACCAGATAGTGGTGGTTCAGATGGACCTGAGACAGAGACTGGACAATTTGTATGGCTTTTGTTATCTCTGCAGCAGTCGGAGAAGGAATTTTGGACTCCAGACCTGCTGATTTTCTTGTTTTCTTTACTGGAATTGGTTCCTCAGAACCAGCTTTTCTTTGCCGAGGAAGTCTGGCCCTGGTCAGAGGGCACTCCCTCTGTTGGTTGGCACCGAACCGGGCTGGCCATCCGGTCAGCGGACTTTTTGGCCTCTCGTTCCCTGAGCCTGCCCAATCTTTTTTCCAGGGTGGCTGCAGGGAAATTCTTACATATCTGGCAGTCTGACTAGAGGTGGTCAAACCCCAGACAATAAACACATGTGGTGTGTGGGTCAGCCTTGGCAAAGACTTCCCCACAAACATCACAAGTGTTGAAACCCAGTGGGCCCGGTTTTTCTTTTGGGTTTCTCAGACATAATGCCAGCCTAACCAAAAACTTGCCCTTTTAACGGCAGTACCAGAGCAAGACACCCTTGATCGGTTCCTAACCCGTGTCCGCGGTATTGGAAAAAACATAATAAATCCGTTTTTAGAACCGATAAGAACCGAACCGGACTCTAAAATAGTAACTTTTAGTTTTAAATGAGTTTTAAACCCACTGATCGGTTCAAAACTGAACCGATAACTTACAAGTTCCACACAGACAAAACCTTCATTTACTTACGGTTACCACAGATAGAGCTTGAACCGAATAGTTTTGCGGTTAAAATAAAACTATTCTCGGTTAAATCCAACCGAGAAAACACTTTTTAAACCGAGAAATGAACCGAGCAGAAGGAGAAATCTCTGGAGCGACTGTTCACTGAGGCGGAGTAAAGAATCTAACAGTACAAGTTTGAAATGACACAGATAGAGCTGCTCTCGTGCCAAAATTCTATTTTGGAATGGTTTTAACCATTTCACTCCGGGGCAGTTCTAGAGCTGGATCAAACTGCTAATGTCTATAATATAGCAAGACTTCATGTTGTTTGAAACTATGTGGGAGGGTAGATAGCGACGAGGGAATAAGGGAAATGCAGAGAGACCTACAAAAGCTAGAGGGGTGGTCAAAGATCTGGCAGTTAAAAATTCAATGCTAAAAAGTGCAAGGTAATGCACCTAGGGAAAAAGAACCCCAAGACAGAGTACTGGATAGGAGGAGAGAGGCTTAGCGCTACAGATGAGGAACGGGATCTGGGAGTTATCATTAGCAACCCATTTAAGCAATCGAGTCAGTGCAACAAGGCCTATAGCAAAGCTAACAGGATGCTGGGATGTATCGGGAGAGTTACTGATAGCAGAAGAAATGAGTTAGTATTTCCGCTCTATAAATCCCTGGTGAGGCCTCACCTAGAGTACTGCACCCAGTTCTGGAGTCCTCACCTCAGAAAGGATAAGGATAGACTGGTGACAGTGCAGCACAGAGTAACAAAAATGATTCAGGGGCAGCAGGGCAGATCTTATGAGGAACACCTCAAGACACTAAATATGTACTCACTGGAGACCAGAAGGGAGAGGGGAGATATGATAGTCACCTTCAAGCTCCTTAAAGGAATTAACAAAGTGAACTGCAGGGAACTATTTAGCCTGAATACCAATTCGTGATCATGGGGACACAAATGGAAAGTAACAGGAGGTAGGTTCAGAAGGGATTGAGGAAGTGCTACTTTATGGAAAGGGTGGTGGAATTTTGGAACAGTCTGTCAGCTGAGGTGGTGGATGTGAAAACAGTTAGGGGTTTCAAGCAGAGCTGGGACATAATGAAGGGAATAGTGGTTACCGGAGGCGACAGGACCAGGAAGGAGAACTGAGAGATGACAGGGAGGGTTAGTACCCTGGAGGAACAATAGGTTCCAGGGACTACTGTACAGGAAACTTGGGCAGACTGGATGGACCTTTGGTCTTTTTCTGCCATCGTTGTTTATGTTTCTATGTTTCAAAGTTTCTCTTAGGAATGCAGATTTTAAATAAATGGGAGATGCCTCAGAAACTGTCTCACGGGGGGGACTGCCAGGAAGGGGCAGAGGCACAGTGGGGGAAAAATAAAGGAGGGCATAATTAAGGCAACCAGCCTCTGTGCAAAGGAAGTGAGTAAAAGCAGAAGGAAAAGGAAACTGTTATATTCCTCTAAGGAAGTGGCCAGTGTGGTGAAGGAAAACAGGGTGGCATTCAGGAAGAATAAGAAAATGCAGAGGAAGGACAGGGAGGTGTGTCAAGTAAAACAGAGGGGGAAAAGAAAAGAAGGTGAGGGGAGCAAAGGTGCAGACAGAGGAAAGGACAGTCAAAGGGGTAGCTAAAGGGGATAAGACTTTCTTCAAGTGTGTAAGGGAGAAGAGGAAAACAAGGGCAGAGCAGCGGGAAAGGCCAATGGAATGATGGCATGCATAGGCAGGGGCATTACTAGCAGAAAGAGGGAGGTAATAATGCCCCTTTACAAAGTCATGGTGAGGCCGCACCTGGAGTATGGGGTTAAGTTCTGGAGGCCACATCTCCGCAAGGATATAGATGCGTTGGAGAGGGTTCAGAGAAGGGCAACCAAGATGGTGCAGGGTATGCAGGGAAAGTCATACGAGCAGAGGAGTAAGAAGTTGGATCTGTACACGCTGGAGACAAAGAGGGAAAGGAGATATGACTGAAACTTTTAAATATGTAAAGGGGCTCAATAAAGTAGGAGAAAAGGGTTTACTTAAGAGGAAGGAAGGGGTCAAAACTAGAGGGCACAGCCTCAGACTGCAAGGAAAAGATACGGGGCAATGTGAGAGGGCGTTTCTTCATGGAGAGGGTGGTGGAGCCCTGGAACAGACTACCAGACACAGTGGTGGGGGCTAACTCGGTGGAAGAAATCAAGAGGGCATGGGCTCAGGGCCGGATTAAGGCAAAGGCAACATAGGCACAGGCCTAGGGTACCTGCTTGCCAGGGGGCCCTCAGCAATCCCCAACATACTGTATAACCCCTTTATTACGCTGTATTTTTATTTCCACGCTATTCGCTTGTCATAGAGTTTACGCGAACATTAAGTAGCAGTGTGTATATTAAATAGCAGCGTATATAAAGTTCATACTACTTACTGTAAGCACTCGCCATGCGATGTGGTGAAACTGTGTTGGCACTGGTAGAGATCATTTGTTAGCCACGTCAAAATCGAGTCACGTGATACTATAGTAGTTCACGTGATTCTACATGCTATCTGTTCCGTTCCAGTCTCCATTTGTGGCATGTATAGGGTAATGGAGTAAAGAATACACCGAGTGGGCACACAAAAAGTGAGTTCATGTTGTTAATGTGTGGTTGAACGAACAGCGATGGGGGGGGGGCCTGTGTGCTTATGCGTTGACTCTGGACATGGACATGGATTTTTAAAAAAAAGAATACACTGAGTGGGCACACAAAAAGTGAATTCATGTTGTTCATGTGTGGTTGAACAGCGAGGTGGGGAGACTGTGTGCTTATGCTGCGAGTGTTGTGAAGGTAGTGATGTCAAGTGATTGTGCACTTTTTTTGCTTTTGTTCTCATTTTATTAAACTTTATTGAAGTTAAAAATCTGGCTCTTCTCCTTAGTAGTTTAGGCACTGAGCATGTGCCTCTAAGATTCCGGCTTTGCGGAATCCACCGATGATTTCTTCTTCCCTTTCTCCAGCTCTGGTTATGCTGTCCACCATCCATGGGGCGTGCTTCATTTTTAGGCTCTGCATTCGTAAGTCAACTTTAATGTCAGCAGATGCCCTTCCACTTTGAAACTGGCCTGACACGGTATCAGCATACCATTTTGTAAAATGTTGCTTTAATTCATCTTTAAGCAACTTGTTCACCTGTTAAATCAAGAAACTGCATTCAAGTGATTTAAGGCGCGGACAAAAGTAGGGGACAATTTAATTTTGCTCTAGGCATTGCAGTACCTCTTCAGTGGTGTGACCTCTGAACAGATCCATGACAAGCAGCGATCTCTGTTCCTGGGGTAGGTCCATCTGCAGCTTGATTTTTTTAATGTGTGGGACAAGAACCTCCATGATAAATTGCTGCATTGTAAGACTGTTTGCCCAATGATTTTTGGAATGGCTTATTAACCAGCCAACAGGGAAAGTGAAAGCAGGGTGGCAATTGTCAGTCTTTCCCTTATAGATGATCTGGGGAGGTAGAAGATCTCCAATCACTGATATTGCAAGCACGACTGACACCTGCCGCTTGTCACCCAGTCCGTACACCTCTATTTGCTTCGAACCCACAGTCGCCATGGTCCACTGACTGCATGGCACTAACTGAAGTACAGTTTTGTCTGAATTAAAAATAAGGGTTGGAGGGATCAGTTCTTGCCCACAAGCAGTAGCCACTCTATCCAGGAATTTAGTCTTCAATTCTGGAAAGTCGACAGGGGTTTTTCTGGCAGCTTTGGTCACCTTGCATTTAGAATACCCCATGCGACTCAGAAGCTTCCAGGACCAAATAGAAAACCTCTTCCATTTAGATGAATAGGTCTTTCTGGTGGAAGGTTTTCTAGACACCCTTAGGACCTCTAGCACTCCTTCCAATAGGTGTAGGTCAGCGTATTCTAGGCTCTTAAAAGCCAAGCTTGGAGTCTGAGGAACTGCAGATTGGGTACAGGACCCTGACCTGGGAGGAGGTCAGCAGGTTGTGCCTCCTGGGCAGGGTGACTGGTTTGGAGATTGACAGGGTCAGTAGCAGTGAGTACCAAGGCTGCCTGGCCCAGTCTGGAGCACTGTTGGTGGCTGAACCCTGAGCCTGTTCAGTACTCTGAGCAGCAAGGGAAATGGTGGGAAGGCATACAGAAACTTCCCAGTCCAGTCCATCAGGACTGCATCTAGTGGCACTGTGCCAGAGGCCTGCAACAGAACAGTGGCAGTTGGTGATTGGGGGCTGCGAAGAGGTCCACCTCTGGGGTGCCCGACCTTCTGAATACAACTTGCAGGATCTGCCTGTTTAGTGACCACTCATGGTGGCTCTGGTTGATGCTGCTGAAGGCATTTGCTAGGATGCTGCCCTTCCCAGAGAGTTGGACTGCTGAGAGGGAAATCCCCAGGGAGTAAGCCAGGTTCCACACCTTCATGGCTTCTGTGCACAGTAGGGAAGACCTCGTGCCCCCCCCGTTTGTTGATGTAGTACATCATTGTTGTACTGTCTGTCCTGACATGACATAACACTTTGCCTTGCAACATCAAGGTGAAGGACTGAATGTCCAGACAAACTGCCCTGAGTTCCAGCAGGTTTATGTGAAACAGAGACTTCTGCTGGGGCCAGGTACCATGAGCAGTATGCTCACTTAGGTGGGCTCCCCATCCTAGGAGGGAGGCATCTGTAGTCAAGACTGCTGCTGGTGACAGCTGGAGGAAAGGCATGCCTTCCCTGAGGTTGACCTTTTGCTGCCACCATTGCACCGCTTGAAGCAGGGTTCCTGTGACTGGTACCATCTTTGACAGGGAGTCTTTTCTCTGAGACCAGTGAGCCCTGAGGTAGAACTAAATGTTCCTCATCTGGAATCTTGATCCTGATACTGTTCATGCAGCTATGTGCCCCAACAGCTGGAAAACATTATTTGCTGGTCTGGTGGTATGAAGCTGGAAAGAGCGTGCCAGCTGCACCAAGTTATCTACCCTTCCCTGAGGGAAGAAGGCTCTTCCTTGCAGAGTATCTAGTTCCACTCCTATAAACTCCAGGAGTTGAACTGGTGTTCGTACTGACTTTTTCTAGTTAACCAGGAAGCCCAGTGTACTCAAGGTATCCTGAGTGATGGTCACTGCTTGTCTTTCCTGCTGAGGGGACTGACCTACCACCAGCCAGTCATCCGGGTATGGGAAGACTGTAACCCCTTGTCTCCTTATGTGTGTCACCACTACTGCTAGGTACTTGGTGAAAAATCTTGGAGCTGATGTCAGGCCAAAAGGCATGGCCCTGAACTGGTAGTGCCCTGATGGCAATCTGAACCTGAGGTACTTTCTGTGTGATTGCCTGATGGGAATATGGAAGTAGGCATCCTTTAGGTCCAGAGATGCCAGCCAATCTCCCTTCCCCGAGTGTAGAGAGAATGGCAGCCAGAGTGACCATTTTGAATTTTGGCTTTGTCAAATACTTAAGTGTCTGAGATCCAGTATGGGTCGCCACTCCCCTGTTTTCTTTAGAGTAAGGAAGTGTCTTGAGTAGAGATCCTATCCTTGCTGGGCCAAGGGAACTGGCTCTACTGCTTTTTCTAGAATCAGTTTTGCTACTTCCTCCTCCAACAGATTTGCCTCTGCTAGGTTGGCAGGTCTGAAAAATCTTGTCCTCAGCTTGGAAAGAAATTTGAAACTGAGTACAAGACCCCAGCCCACTACCTCCAGGACCCACATGTCTGTGGTGATGGATTCCCAAGCCTGGAGATAGTGGGCCAGCCTGCCTCCTACTGGGAGTTGGGAGGTGACCCTGGCAGACCTCTCAGGGATTCTGCTTGGTCTGTGTGATTTGCTGAGTGATGGGGCCAGCCTGGCCACTGCCCCTTCTGCCCCTAAAGTACCCTCTCTGTGGCTGGAAGGCTGGTGATACCAGAGTCTGGAAGAAAAGCTTGTAGTGGGTTTTACCGTTACCTTTTCCTTAGTACTTCTGTGGCATTGCTGCCTTCCCTTTAGCAGCAGCACTCTTGTAAGCCACTTTGTATTCATCTATCTTCTTTGTGTAAGATTCTCTTTGCTCACCAAAGAGAGATGTAGGCTCACAGGGGAAGTCCAGTGCCTTTCTCAGTGTGTCCTGTGACAAATTAGTGGCCCTTAACCAGGCAAATCTCCTCAGGGACACTGAGGTTGCCATTTGCCTGGCAGCAATGTCATTTGCATCCACTGCCACCTGAAACTGACATTTGGAAGCTTCTATGCCCCTTTTTGCAGCTTCTGACAAGTCTGAAACCATGGGATCAGGGCAAGCTTTGGCTATTTCCTAAACAGTGTTCCAGAGACTCTTCTGGTATCTGAACACATAGGCCATGTTGGTTGCCTGCCTGATGGCTAGAGAGGCACCCAAATAAGATTTCTTAGCAATGGAGTCCATCTTTCTGGAATCCTTTTCTGGTAGATGTGATGCCAGGGGAATCCCTGCCTTATCACATGCAGCAGTCTGCATCACACCTTCATGGCTGGGATGGCCAAACAGGAATTTTGCCCCAGATTTGGCCACCCAGCACTTTCTATCCATTCTGTTGTCCACTGGGGGAATGGAAATGGGGGTCTGCAAGATTTTGGAAGCCTGTCTCCTCCGAGACTTATGGATGGGCAACAGGCTTTTTGTTGCTGGCACATCCATCATTTCCATATAGTCTGGTTCCTCTTCCTCCTCTGTGGCTTCCTGGGTGGAGAGGTCAGGGCTCTGTGCCACTTACTTCATAAAAGAAAACAGGATGTAAAATCCTCAGCTCCCTTCTCAAGGGAGTCAGGATGGTGAAGATCAGGAGAAACCACTGGTTCAAGAGGTTCCCCAAAATCTTCATCCTCATCCTCGTCATCCTCTTCCTCCCCTTCCACATAAACCTCAGCAAATCTCTCAAGTGAACCGTGAACCAGGAACCAAGGAGAAACCCAGGTCCTGAACTAGATGAATGTGAACCAGGACGCTGAACCAGAACCACAGTACTGGTTTGCAGCACCTGAAGAATGCTTGTAGCGTTCGCTATAGCCTCTGCAGTTGGAACCAATGGAATAGTCTTTTGCGGTTCCTTAACCGAGTGCTTTTCCTTTTTCTTCTGTTTAGCAGAGCCTGCTGGTTCAGAGGTGGTTTCTGCGGTCCTCCACCCCGAGGAACCTTCATCCTGGTCAGAGGTTGTTCAACCAGTTCCTTCAGTTTCTCCTTCTGAGGAGGAAGTTTTGTCCTCAGCTGGGTCAGCAGTCTTCTCAAACATTTTCTCCTTCAGTCGGTTCAATCGCCTGTAAAGCATCGACTGAGGAAAATTCTTACAGATTATGCAATCTGCCTGAAGGTGTTCAAACCCCAGACAGACAACACAGACCAAGTGAGGATCAACTTTAGCAAACGGTTCCCCCACACTCTGTATCATGCTGAAAACCCATTGGACCAGTTTGTTTCTTGGGAAGTGACATAACCAACAAAAAAACACCCTAGAACTAGGTTTTTAGTAGGCCCACCACAAAAGAAATCCTTTAACTTTTTTTTTTTTGCAGTCAGTTTAGTAATCGAGGAGAGAATTTAGAATTACCCCGGTTTCTCTCTAAACTAAAATAACCAGTCCCAAAGGGTTTAAAATTAGAAATAAACTTTATAAAATACAAATAAAGATCTGGTTTCCTCCCGGTTAAATGAGCTGAGAAGAAATCAAAAAACTTACTGGATTAGCACTAAATTTAGACTAATCTACCTGTAAACTCAAGGACAGTGCTTTAAAAATGAGCAGAAACCAAATTTTACTTCAAAAAAATGAAAAAATAAAAGCTTCAAGAAAGATGAAGGCGGGCTCTCTGAACCGTCTGTACTAGGCAAGTGGAGTAAAGAATCTGACGGTTGCAGAATGTTTACCAGGGACAGTGGTTTAAAAATTGAGCACGAGCATAACATTCCATGATTAGTCTAGGTTCTATTAACCATTTCAGCTCTGGGGCAGCTTTATGGTGAGACTCCTGGGGTTTGAAATTATTATTTTCAGGCATGACTGTTAACTGGATCTAATTATAGAGTTTATACAGGTTCCTGGTTGGTAATTCTCAGTAATTCAATAAAGCCACCACACTATTTCTTTGCCAAACTAGTTGTAATTTATTGAGATAGTCTATCATTTGTAGGCATCAGGTAGCCTGCTACTACCCAAGTGTACCTGATACAATTCAATCTTACAGCCAGTGAAACAGTCCATGGAACAGTCCATTGGGGTGTTTGTAACATGCAATCTAGACAGCTAGTAATATTTGCATTATAGGGCTACAGCATTTCAGAGACACATGAAACCATATATCTCTGGATCCCCCGAGCAATCTATGGATAGTCTCAGACTGCAGATTGTCCGAGACTGCGTCTTCTCGAAGGGACACTGGACATAACCATAGGTCCCATATTTATGTTAGCAAGCTTAGAAAAAATGCAAGGCTGGAATTTCCCAAAAACTACCTCAGCAGTTTTAAACACAGACAATATGTCATCCAACAAGTCATAATACTCGGGTTCGAAAATACATTAGCCATAAGATACCTCGGTCATAAGATACTTTTGACACTTTGCCAGAGACATACGGTCACTCTTAAATGGAAAAACAAGTAATCAGGGTTTTTTTATTTATCAAAAATACTTACTTAAGGATACAGAAAACATGCAAAGGGGATGTGACTGTTTTAAAAAGACTCGGTTTACAGATAAAAACCAGACAGTGGCCAAATTGGGGAACTCAAATCATTAAGGCCAGTCGTGGTTACTAGCAACTGCATTCTTATCTTAGCCGTAACTTTAAAAAAAAACTGCTGAATAGGGCAATTCCAAGTTAGACCTTGACTGTGCTTAAGATTTATTTTATTTTCTTCATTTTATAAAATCTTAATAATTAACCCTTTTAAAGTCTTACACACACATACATATTAAGTGACATGGTGGTATTTAGCCACTTGCAGCCTTTTGCTACTAGATATACCAATTCAAATGTTGGCATCATTTAGTCATCTAGTAGCCATCTTCACTTTTTACTAGCCCTTTATCAATCTACACTAGCCATTTTACACCTTTCTATCTCCTCAACATTTTGGTTAGCCAACTATATATTGTTGATAAAAGTTTTGTCACTGGTTACTGAAACCTTGGCCACTGGTCACTAAACTTTGGCCATTGGCCACTTTCAGCATGACCCGGGAGGTTACAAAGTGGTGAAAATACAAATACAGAGAGAAATAAAAAATGAGGTAGCAAATACAATTTCATATGATGGCAGAGACAAATAACATAAAAGGAGATACATTCTTGATCTAATTGTACAATGTAATTCATAGAAAATACAGGGCCAAAAACATTTGGGAGAAGCAGGGGGAGTTATTAAGTAGGTAAAAACAACCAGTAGCAAAAACATGAGGGAGGGACAATGGGAGTGAAATCCAGCTAAACAAAATACAATGAAATAAGTGCAATCACAGTACTGAACAAATGAGGAATAAGTGGGGAGTACAATTATCAAAAAATAGGAAGGGAAAATAAACAATGGTAGAAACCCAAAAGTGGCGTATTACCAAGTATGTGCAAGCAAAGGAAATAAGCAAAAGGATAAAGGGAGAGAAACTATATAAGCTAGGAAGATATTTCAGAGGAGTAAGTTAGTACGGGTAGGGAAGGGGCAATAGTAAGAGGACTAGTTGATATTAAAGCACAAGCAAGGGACAGATTTAGTTATGAAATTTCGTAGTTCTTTCTTAAATATTTCATGACTCTGCGAGGGACGGATGGCATGGGAAAGGGAGTTCCAGTGCTTCGGGGCAGAGTGAGAGAAAGCACAAGTACCCTTTGTGGTTTTACATCTCGGGACATATAGAAGAGATGGTCAACCAAGCATAGGCCGTAGGAGGAGGACTGAGGTAGCAGTAAGGAGGCAAGAGATGAGGGGGTTTGTGATCTGATAACTGCATTTGTCAGGGAGCCAAGGGAGAGAAGTCTGAGGGCAGAAGGGGAGAATCACTTTAGATCAGAATAGAGCTGACAGTGGTGCTTACGCCAAGGGGAAGAGGAGGCATATATTATTGTAGGTAGTGTCCCATTTGTGAAGTGTGGACTTAGGCACAGCAGTACAGGTTGCAACCCCATAGGTAAGGGAAGGGAGCAAGATGCTTCTGGCATTGTACCAACACAAGGTCGACACCATAACATCGACATCCAGCCAGTGACTAATTTCACCTACATATGGGCCGAGTTGCTGTGCTGGAACACTGTACACAGTGACAGTACGGCTCCCAGTGTTGTGCCCCTCCCCCGGTCCAACTCCGACTCAGAGTCAGATATTTAGAGACTGGGGGGGTGGGGGTGGAGCCCCCTGCATGGGGGATTCATGGGGTGCAGCCTCCAATGGACATGTGGCGACATCCCCGATGGTACAATGCCGACACTCGGCATACTGTCTGTCGTTGTTGGTGAGGGCGCTGTCGAATCACTGTAGTAAAACCGCCTCAGGCAATCTAGCAGATGGGGTTAAGGCACAGCTTGTTTCGAATGCAATCCCTAACTTTACGTTAACAATTTTAAAGGTCATCTGAATGTGGAGGTTGAAGTCAAGGGACTCTTCAGGGAGCATGCTCAGATATTTGAAAGAGCTCACAGCTCTACAAGAGAGCCATCAGAACAGGATACCTCAAGCAGGTTTTGGCAAGATCTAAGTTTAGAGGCAGAGCCAAAGAGCATACCTTGCATTTTGCCCTACATTTAGAACAAGCTTATGGGCAGAGAGCCATGCCTGAATTTGTGAGAAGGCAGAGGAGAGGTTGAGGTTTATGTCTGATACATTTTTTGAGCTGGTATAAATGACAAGATCATCCGCATAGAGGAGGGATGAGCAGCAGTTTGTATCCCTGGTGATGTTGTTAATGAAAATGGAGAAAAGGAGGGGGCCCAGTATGGAACCCTGTGGAACTCCAATGTTAATAGTTTTGAGTCAGAGAAGGCAGAGTTGCATTTTATGACTTGTATTCAGTTTGGTACATAGCTGTTAAACCAGGCAATGACTGGTGGTGAGAAACCCATGGACTGCAGAATGGAGAGAAGTAATGGATGGTCAATGAGATCAAAAGCCTTCATCAAGTCAATAAGGACCGCACCTGTCAGCCATGGGTGTGGATGGGATACACCAAAGGGTACTAAAGGAACTCAGGGAGGTGTTAACTGCCCCACTGATGGTCTTATTCAATAGTTCACTGGAAACAGGCATGGTTCCAGAGGATTAGAGGAGAAGAAAAAAATACTCACCTTAGTAATGTTTCTTCTAATGGAGTCTTGCTGTATTCTGACTATTGCAGTGATATCCAACCTTTGAACTGCCCCAGAGAGGAAAGAGTTAACTTTCCATACAAGGCATGGAACGCTGAGCTTGAGCTCAGTTGAGTCGGTCGGTCTGTTGTTTGAACCCAAACCGCCAGATCTTTATGAGCTAAACTCACTGGGCGTCCTGTGTGGAAACTGTAAACTGTAAACTCACACTAGCCAACTGGCAACTAAATCTAATAAAAAGGTTTTTTTGGTTCCAAGGCAAAGACTCAAGTCAGGAAACCCAAAAAACAAAACACAACATATACCCAAAAATGAGAGGGTGAGAAGGGGGGGGGCCATCTCTATGGTGCCAACACTGTTCCAGCCCACCCATATCCCAAAACCCAGGTTCTGAGAGGGGAGGCGGGGGGGAGGTCAGAATACAGCAAGACTCCATTAGAAGAAACAACATTACTAAGGTGAGTATTTTTTTCTTCAAACAACACGAAGTCTTGCTGTATTCTGACTATTGCAGACTATCAAGCAGTACCTCCATGGAGGAGGGACAGAACCTACTTCGGGAACAGGATCTGAAGCATTGCTGTGCTAAACCAAGCATCACTCCTAGCCTGGATACCCAGAGAGTAATGCTTGGTGAAAGTATGTACTGTTTTCCAGGTGGCTGTTTGACAGATCTCTAAGATAGGAATATCCCTGGCAGCAGCCAGGGAAGCAGCTGTACCTCTGGTAGAGTGAACCCTCAGGCCTGAGGGTGGGATCCTACCTAATTTTTCATAGCAAAATTGTATACAAGAGACAATCCACCTGGTAATAGATCTCTTAGTGGCAGGTTTTCCCTTACCAACCTCACCATAAGTGAGGAACAGTTGGAGGGAGTCAAACCTGTGACCCTTGGT